>LR990622.1:5845833-8821666 GCA_905147815.2 Phalera bucephala
GCTGATGCGCTCGAAGATGGCTTATGTAGCATATCTTCGCGGCGAAACTCCGTGCACACTGAGGGCACGTGAGTACGCCGTTCTCATAGTTGTATGATATGGCAGCAGGTGGGCGGGCCTTTAACTGATTGCGTTTGGCGTCAAGGTCAGCTTTACGCTGAGCCTCGAACTCGTGTACTTGGCTGTTCACCATCCTGCGCCATTCTGGCCGCTGTGCTGCCAAACGTTCCCAACGAGAGGGCTCTATGTTGCATCTCTTCATATGTCGCTTTTGGATAACCTTGTACCGGAGGAGGGGACCGCCATGATTCCGCTTGCCCTTCTCCAGTTCAGAGTAGAAGATGCGCTTCGCCACTCTTTCCTCCGCCATACGAGATACGTGACCGCACCACCGAAGCTGTCGACGCATTAAATAGGCCTCAATGCCACCAACATTGGCTCGTCGCAGAACTTCGGTATTTCGCACTCTATCGGACCATCTGATCCTCATGATCGTACGGAGGCATTTAAGGTGGAAGCGATCCAGAGTGCGAATGTGGCGGCGGTATACACACCACGTCTCAGAGGAGTATAGGAGGTTTGGCAGCACGATTGCCATATACACCGATATCTTAGTGGGCAACTTAAGGTTATGCGAGCAGAAGACCTTGGTACATAGCTTGCCGAATGCCGCAGCTGCGGTACCCACCCTGCTATTGATCTCAGCATCAAGGTCACACTTGGATGTTACAGTGTTCCCCAGATAGCGAAATCTATCCACGTGCTTTAGCACATCCTCACCAAGTTTTATGGTCAGTGTCTCGTGACCGTGTATGTCCAGGGACATCACCTCCGTCTTATTGACACTGATCTTTAAGCCGAACTTACGGCAGGCTTGGTGGAATGCGGACATCAGCTGTTGCAGGCCGTCTAGGGATTCTGATAGGAAGCACAAGTCATCAGCATACATGATCTCCGTGATCAGTGCGTAAGAGACTTTAGTGCGAGCCTTAAGTCTAGCCAAGTTGAAAAGGCTGCCGTCTGTGCGGAAACGGATGTGGACTCCCTAAGAAACAGTGTGTAAGACCTCTCTAACTACCACCGCAAAGTATAAGGCGAACAAAGTAGGCGCTAAGACACATCCTTGCTTCACCCCACAGGTAACGGGGAAGAAGTCTGTCTGTTCACCGTCTACGGCAACGCAGCATTGCATGTCGTCATGCAGGAGTCTAAGAAGTCTCACAAACTTTTTCGTGCACCCGAGCTTACCTAGCACCAACCATAGAGCTTCCCGAGGCACACTGTCGAAAGCCTTCTCCAGGTCAACAAAGCAAAGGTACAGCTGACAGCCCTGTTCCCTGCTCTTTTCTTGCAGTTGACGCACAGAGAATATAGCTTCGTATGTCCCTCGGTCCGGTCGGAAGCCAAACTGGGTTTCAGGCAGAATCTTTTCAGACAAGTTCTTTAGGCGGTTTAAGAGAACTCTAGCAAAGACCTTTCCGGGGGCTGAAAGGAGCGAAATACCGCGGTAGGAGTTGCAGTCAGATCGGTCACCCTTGTGCTTGTAAAGATTACTTATGCGCGATACTTTAAAGGTATCCGGAACGCGCTCCTCCTCCCACATGCGAACAAATAGTTCCCACACTAACGTGTGCAACTCCTCTCCGCCGTATCTTATCAGCTCTCCCGGTATAAGGTCAATGCCAGCCGCCCGTTTGTTTTGTTGCTGTCTGATGGCAGTAACAACCTCGTCACGCAATAGAGTCTCGTCCAGCTCAAAGGCGAGAGGGAGCTGAGGCATTAAACCGATACTTTGCAGATCAGCTGATCGATCCACATTTAGCAGAATGTTGAAGTGCTCCGCCCAGCGGTTTAGTATATCCTCCTTGCTTGTCAACATGTGACTACCGTCTAGAGACCTTAAAGGCACCCGAGCTTGGTAGGATGAACCAATCAGCTTACGTACCTCACTGTAGAACTCACCCAGCTGGTTTGTGTCAATGAGCCATTGCATGTGACTAGCTTTGTTCTGCCACCACTTGTCTTTCATATGTCGAGACAGCTTGCGCAATTCGAGGACACTAGCTTTAACAACCGCAACGCTTCCTCTCTGCCTTTTGTGCTGTCGCAGGAGATCTCGGTGTTTGTCGAATGCTGCCCGCAGGGTTTCATCATTTCCATCAAACCAGTCTTCGTTGCGACGGATTTTTTTACCCAGTACAGTTGAAGCGGTATCCATGATATGAGATGACACTGTTCCCCAGGCAGCATTAACATCACCTACCTCATTAGCTGGCATCAGCTTTTCAGACAGGGCTTCAGCATATTTCGCCCTGACCGCGATATCTACTAGCTTATCCAAGTTCAAAGAAGCAAGCTTTTTTATAAGAGATCTACGCGGGCGACAGAGGCGAATTCGTAGCTTAGTGACAATAAGTCGGTGGTCAGACCAGCAGTGCGCACCACGCATGACGCGGGTGACCTGTACTTGGCTGAGATCTTTTTGTCTTACGATAGCATAGTCAATCAAATGCCAATGCTTAGATCTTGGGTGCATCCATGTTGTCTTGTACTTGGCGGCAAGTCTAAACATAGTGTTCGTAATTGCCAGACCGTATTGAGCACAAAGACTGAGCAGCAACTGACCATTGCTGTTCATGTTGCCAACTCCATGTCTACCCAGAACTCTAGGCCAAGCCTCGTAGTCCCGTCCAACCCTGGCATTGAAATCGCCCAGCAATAAAACCTGCTCCCTGGCGCTGAAGCTATCGAGGCAATGTGTCACTTCCTCATAGAACTTTTCCTTGATATCATCAGACTTGTCTAACGTTGGAGCGTAGACACTGATGACATTAAGGTAGTTGTCTTTGTCCAGGTGAAGGCGCAGTGTGGTTACGCGGTCTGAGAAATGTACAGGGTACTCCTCTAAATGCTTTGCTAAGTGATTCTTGATGGCAAAACCTACCCCTGATCGTCGAGTTTCGGAGACAGCGGTACCTTTCCAGAAGAAAGTGTAGCCGCCACCTACTTCCACCAGCTCTCCTTCATCGGGGAGATGTGTTTCGCTGAGAGCAGCCACATCTACGTTATAGCGATGAAGTTCCCGAGCTACTATGGCGGTCTTACGTTCAGGGCAGGCGTTGACATCTCGATCAAGAAGCGTTCTCACGTTCCACGCGCCGAATGTCATAACAGGTGTTCTTTTTAAATTTCCTTTGCGGCGTCGACCACGATTTGAATGATGCGATGATAGCCGCGGTTACTACCATCTGCCATGTCGGGACGAGCATTTTTTTAGGGCACCTTTTCTAGCCCCCTCCCCAGCTGAGCGGGAAAAGCAGTGCCTCCCTAAACAGGGCTGCTTTGACATCCCAAGTGCTGCCGAGCCCGTGCTGTCGTCCCAAATGTGCAGCGCGGAAACGACCACGGCGTGTTCTCACGCCCCCGGGACCGCCTGCGTGCAGATATCAGACAAAGCCTAGTTTGCATCAGGCTAGACCTCTCTACTTTTACCCATCGCCAAAGGACTTTTGCGTATTCGGAGTCCAGTAACGGAAGCAGTCAGATGCGCAGGAAATATTAAGGTGCACAAGTATACGCGCGAGACACAGGTGCACATACTCATCCTTATCCTTCTGGGCCCAGTGGAACGGAGACCGTTACAACCGGAGAAGGACTCAGACAGACGGAGCAATACTGCTCCGTCTGTCTGTGTCTCCGGTGAGAAAGATACAAGGAGTCAGTATTTTCTCACACTCCCTTAATCGCCTTTTACGATAACCACGGGAAGATATGGGGTGGTGCTATTCTGCTCTGCCGGTACAACACGGTAATTGTAAATAGATTTATAAAACTTATAAAATCCTATTCTTTTTTCTGAAATTGTGATTTTTTTAGATTCTGCCTTCGCAAAAGCAGTTATGCTTTTGCAATAGATTACAATTACAGATCAACAGCGTACTATAGGTACGCTGTTGACCAAGGAAATTTTACAAAATCACTGAACAAGAGGAGGATGTGTAACGTCCTCGACTGAGACGCTTCTTGGTTATCACCATAAATACACTGAATTCACAAACGTCCGCTCACGGCTGCAGCTAGCGAGTGAATGGCGTTACGTCAGCGACCGCGCTGACCGCGCAGTCTATACAGTTACTTTTTATTATTACCCATTTTTATCACAGAACTACATGACATAATTACAAATTTGTAAGTTACAGTATCTTATAACTATAATCTATGATAAAGACTGTTTGAACTGCCTACTCACACATCCCCGTGATTACCTTGTTAGACACGTGAGCTTCAAAGTCTTCAAACGGAAAATAACGCACATTATAATTACACCAAAATATTTTACATTTCAACTCAATTTCCCTTAAACACGTGGCTAGTTATAATTTTCCATCCGACCGGGCGAGCCTCAAATAACTCGGACCTAAAATATAAATTCTCGAAGCCTATCGGAGAGCATACAATAATAGACCTATTTTGCCTGTTTGTTACAGAAGTATCTTACCCGATATAATCTGTGAGATATGAGGACTTTTATTTTAATTATAAATAATTTTTGGTCAAGAGAGACGATAAAGTGAGTTGGCAAAAGGAAAATGGTTTTTACTACGTGAAACATAGATCTGAAAGACTGAAGACTACAAGACGCAATGTGACATGTACTTTGGTACGTTACAAAAATACATACATAAATCAGGTTTAACATATCATCGAAAATATGGAACACCTTACTGCATTTGTAAAAACTACATTTTAAGGTACGGCAGTTTTACGGCCACTACCTGGTTTGATTTCTTCCCATTTTTTAGTCCATAGCTATTTCAAACCGGCAAAGTAGAGAGTTTCGCAACAATTTTCCAAAAAAAACTACTAAAGTAAGGTTTAGGAAAGGTAATAGGAATACATGAACAAGTATTACATATTAGGTAAAAATAAAATTGACAGATACGTGAGATGTTTTTGGTCCTACATATCTGACCCTGAACTTTTGCGCGTGACCCTATGTCTATCTATCTATCTATCTATATCATCACGCCAGATCCCTTACGGGGTAGGCAGAGAGTACAGAGTTCCAACAGGCTCTTTCCTTACATACCTCTCTGGCTTCCTCTACTCTCATAATTCGTCTCATACACATGTGTTGCAGATTATTCATGAAGTCAGAGGACGTAGTGAAGATCGTGAGCAAATTCTCGATGCTTACAAACAAAAAAGAACTATTTTTTTTCTTCCGTGCGTACAACACAAAGCCGGTCGTCGTAGCGATTTTTTTGAGAGACCGTTAGCCTATCATGGATGTCATTTGGTTCATAATTTGATTCAGAAAAAGATTTAATTGATTTATGAACACGGATGGTATATTTGCATATTCAGATATAAGATCTATCTGAATCTATATTTGCTTATTCAGATAGATCTTAATAAGAACAGTAGTACATTACGAAGAACACAAATGAGCGTTTTAGGATGCTGCAGCGTCCCGTTCCTGATAGCGCGCTCTTACAGTAACGTCTGTATTTTATAACGCAGGCGTTTCTACAAGCTTTTATTTAACTTGTAATGTTCGTAAGTCTGTCTGTCTTTCCGATTCAAATCTTGTGATCCATTTTTCAAGCAGTTGTGGGTATCCGATTGAGCTGAAATGTAGCATATGTATGTAAGTTCGATGACAATGCAATAATATGGTATGATGGACCTGGTCTGATGATGGAGTCGGAAAGTGGTCATAGGCACATGTGAATTATACGAAGTAACCCCCTCGTGTTTAGACTAGTAAGATTGATATTGAAAAGTACTATACAGCCAGATAGTGTTTAGGGTCTGATGATGAAGCTGAGAGGTGGCCAATAGAACCACACAAGTACTCAGTATAACTCCACTGTGTTTGGGCTCTTTGGATTGGTCTTGGCGAGTACTTTTTACCCGGATGATGTTAAGGGTCTGATGATGGAGCTGGAGGGTGGCTAACGAAACTACCGAACTACTTGACATAACTGCAACGTGTTTGGGCTCATTGGATTTGTCTTGACGAGTTCTGTAGTCTCCGTTGTATTTTTGCTGTAAAGGCGTGTCTTTAAAAAGATTTTTTTAAATTAAATTATTAAACTTGAAGTTACTATGAAACATAATAAAAAAAAATTATTAAAGTTATTATTTGCTAAATTTTAAAGCATGATTTCTTCCAAGATATGACAAAATACCCAGGTAAGACCCTAAGGGACTAAACTTGGAATATATGTATGTGTGTTATCCTATCGCAAGCACAACTGCCGGCCTAACTCCGTGTTACAGCGCATATTCCCTATTGTGATCTCAACAAGGGACTTGATTGGACCTTTATCTGTTCGTGTAGAGGGTATTTGTATCTACTCGTGTGTAGTAACTTTTATTTTAGGAAAATTGTTCGCAATTTGGCTGTAACCGGGATCTTTTTACGACTCAATTTTCTGTTAACTGTACCACAATGGGTATATTTGCTTGATTGTGAATTGTAAATGGACAACAGGTTATTATATATTACTGAATTCACAGCCCACATGAAAAATAGTTTTTTTTTAAATAAAAACACAGGCCCATTGTAAATGCATCCACGACGCAGAAATAATTCTTAGTATGCCTGCATCGAGCATGCGGTTTCAAACATAAAATTCACATACACAAACCCAGACCAAAACAAACATTTGTGGGTGTAACCTAAAGATTTTTCCCATGCAGGAATCGAACCGGTGACTACTCGTTCCATTGAGCGGGGCTGCTTAAGCTCTTAACCTTAACTGGACTAAGCAGTCCGAAGTTGACTTTTCAGATTAGATTTGAACCGAAAAACATTTAAAACCTATATAAAATATGAATATCGTAGAATAATATACATACATTAGTCTGTGTTCTCCTATTATTGGGCAAAGCTTGGCTTAGAAATCGAAGTAATAATACCCAACAGCAGGTCACCACAAACCTGTCTCTATCGCACCGCCTTGGGTCCGTATGGTCCACCACGCGGGATAGAAATCGCAAAATCAGAAAAAAAAGAATCTATATCATCCCGCCAGATCCCTTGCGGTGTAGGTAGACAGTACAGAGTTTCAAAAGGTAAGATAGAAAAGAGAAATTGAAATCAAGACGAGAGAGAATGACCTAATCTCTTCAACCTCGATTTGTGAGAGAAGGCCTTTGCCCAGAAGTGAAACAGTACACAGTAATGTATTATTATTAATTCCTCTTTAGTATCAATTAGAACAACTTCAGATAATGTACTCACGCTACTTCAACATACAAAAGTCAATACACAATACTTAATACACAAAAACGTATGAATTTTCAACAGCCGTTTGGTCTCAGCACATATTTTTATTGGCGAGACGTGATTCGTTGTTTCTTGCCTATATTTTGCGACTCGGATATTTTGGTGTAGAAACATTTGGATGCTTTTGTGATATGTATTTTTTATATCTAGGTAATGGTGATTTATCTTTTCGACTTTCTTCTTCTTCTTTCTCTTTCTGACTCTTCTCCTAAAAGGAGGTGTTCAAGTGCTTCTATTATGCACTATAAATATTTATACAGCGCAAAAAAGATCTTTTGGCTCATGGATGACATTGACAGAGGGGCGTTGTAACATTTAGTAAAATTTTCCTACTTTGAGGGAAATATTTCAACAAGTTGGTCTACAATATGTATCTAACTCGAGAGAGCTGACGCACTTGCCTAACGAACTCAATCAAACTAAACCATGTGGACTCAGTAAACCAAACTTGATTCAATTTCTCTTGTTTTTTCTCTTTTTAAAAAGCATAGCCCCACACTAGGAATTATTCCTGTATCTTGGGTGCGTTTACAAACTGATAATTCATATACACAAATACCCAGACCTAAACAAATAATTGTGGATCACGCAAAGATTTGTTCCGTGCGGGAAGCGAACCCACAACTATAAGACCCAGTGGGTGGAGCGAGCTCTTAACCACTGTGCGAAATCGTTCGTCAAATTATAGAGCAAAATAAAATATCTTATAAGACATTCCTACTAATTAAACAAATTATTCGGGTAAAGCAAACGGTAACTCTGTGACTGTTCCTGACTGACTGTGTACAGCGTAAGTTCCGATAATTACCGTGGGCCAAAAGATCGTTGTCGAACGGTAGGTACATTCTCTTGACAGTATGTACAGTTGTGTTAAAGTCGTAGCTTAGTTGAGCCTAATGTTGATTTATCTTTTAGACGACTTTACTAATTCAAATCCTGTATTAAACGTACGCTCTACAAGCGAGCTTACTATACTCTTGATGATTATTTAAAAGTTAAAAATACTTGGATAGGTGCTGTTCCAGCTCCACCAGAATCTGGATAACATGTTAAGCTATTATTATTTATTATTTCCTCTCTTCTATCTAGTAGTTAAATGAAATTGATCATTATTTTTCCTCATTTATTTATCTGTAAATGACAGAACTATATAGCCCTTCACATGAATAGTTTAACTTGGTTAATTCAATTTAGACTCACCTGATACTACATTGTTCTCCCATACCTCACAACAAAATGTAGATGGAAAAATTGTGAAAATACTATTGTAAAAGAGTAACCGTGGAGTTTCTTGCCTTTCTTGCCCACAGGAATGACATTCCGAAGTGGTGGTAGAGTCTTTGTTACTATTTTGATCATTCATAAATACTGTAATGGTTTACATGAATAAAAAATATTCTGATTCTGATTCCGAGAAAGTTTACACTCTGTATTTAAATCTCTGTATCTAAATTATATCTTCTGTATGTTATTTGTATTCATTAATTTATCACTATCCCGCAAGGGATCTGGCGTGATGATATAGAATAGAATGTATCAACGGATTTCAATAATTAATACATATAGAGGTTGTTATAAGCTGAGTTTACGCCACAAGCATTCCCGCATGTAAATTCAAGAGCATAGCAAACTTCGCACGTTACACGAAGTTATTTGGTTCTCACATTCCAACAAACAACGCCCGTTGTTACAAAATAATCGCTTGCAAGTGAAACTTTGCAACTTTGCACTGATAGAAAATGCAACCATCCGTTCTTATTCTTTTATAGATATTACTAGCTACTACCTGCAACTTTATTTTCTTTAACTTTGTTGAGATCAAAGGTAGTCTATTCTTTTCCGGAATGCAATATATCTCCTTGGCAAATCTTAGGAAAATCTGTTGAACGGTTTAAGTGTGAAAAATTTACAAGCAGACCCAGTTTTCGAATTTATAATATTAAGTATCATCTATCCGAGGTGCTCGTAGTGCTGTACGACCACGGTGTACTGACCAATCACCAAGGATAAGCAGCGTTGGGTTCGGTCAGTCAGAGATGGGTGACCGTTTGTGCCATTTTATTATTTGAACGTCTCTGTGGTTTGGAAGGCACGTGAAGCCGTTGCTCCCCGTTATTACTTACTTAGGTAGCTTGATAAGCTCCAACAGCAGGTGCCCACCAACCTGTCTCCACCACGAAGTAAAGAAAAAATGGCCTAAGCTAGCGAGCGTTTTGAATTCAATCAAAACTTGACGTCATCGTGGTGGGCGTGACTTACCTCAGTTTGTCATCGCTACTTGCTCCATTCACGCGGGTGCTCGAGTTCGCATAGATATTAAATATTATAAACCCTCAAAATGAAGTGATGTATCTTAACAAGCCTAAATTACTTAGATCGAAATTCTGGTCATATAAATAATATTACATTTCACATGTATTATTTTCGTAATTTTATAGAATATTTCTATTACAAATGCGTAGTATAATTGAACTTACAAGTAAAATTGACATGCCCGAACCATTTAGGTCTTACCTGTCTCCGCAAGATGGCAAATACAAATGTGGGTGGGGCGTAACTTTCATCCAAACTGTATACGAACATCTTATTACGCCATCTCCTCTTCGTGTTTCCTTCGTGCTCTTCACCAATCAACACTGAATCCGCGTAGTGGAGTATGACCTTATCTCTATCACCTCGATTTGTGAGAGAAGGCTTTTACCCAAAAGTGGGACGGTATAGGCTAATATTATAATATTAGCTACCCCTTTCACCCCGCCAGTATGTCACAGCTGTTTATCTTTCCCGAAGTTCCAAAATCTGCCAAGATGACGGAACACGTTGGAACTTGGGAACCCTTGTAACCTTAGTACGTGAAATAATAAGTTTTCTAAGACTTTTGCAAGTTTAAAACTGGTCCTCCTCATAGTATTGGAAAATGAAACCGTATTATGTATTTTCACTTCTGTGTTTCTATTATACTATTGTGTTTATAATTAATTGGACAAGCCTTTGTGTGACCCACAAATGTTTGTATCGGTCTGGATGTTTGTGCATGTGAATTTCATGTTTGTATACGCACCCACGGTGATCTTACCATGACCAAATAGACCGTGTCTTATCGAAAGGGTAATTCAAGAGTCTCCGTAACCGGCGAGCGTGTATGAGACGAACTATGAGACTGGAGAAAACCAGAGAGGTCTGTAAGAAAAGAACCTGTTGGATTTCTGTACTCTCTGCCCTTATATAGAATCTATTTATATCATCACACCAGATGAGGCCTGATGATATAAATAGATAGATAATATAGTATGAACCATAGAGTAATGCGATTGGTTTGAACATTCATACATACTGTTGTAAGTTGATTATGTGTGTGAATCCGCGCGTGCGTGCATGCATGCATGCGTGCCTGTGCTGTTGGCTAATAGGTCTTTATAGTTTCATGGGGTAAAAAGACAAACGTGCAGGAACTGCGCAAGAAAGACAGTGGGGCAACTAGTTTTATGATGCCTCAAGATAGGAACGTTTTCTGCCTCTTTTTTTGGTGCTCTGGTTTTCTGTCACTGTTTTGGAGGCTCTTAAATCTTCCACCAGATAAGACACGTTTGACAAAATTCCTAGTATATTTTAGACATGACAAGTGTCATTCTTTCTACAATCTCAAATCACGATAGTCGCAAAACAAATTGTCACATCTATACTGATATTCTCTTTCAAATTTACACATGAACCTATGAATGAATTTTCATAAAACTTAAGGCTTTTCTACTCAAGACCTTAATGATTCTCAGAAAGATCGTATTAATGTAAACTTTAGCTGATATATCGTCAAATTACCTTAGTTGAGAAACTTTTGGCTCAAGTCATAGGCGGGTGCTGCCAAATGATATAAAGTTTGGCTGCCAAATGATATGTAAAGACATTTCGTTAAAAAATGGTGGTATTGGAGTCAAAATTATTTTATAATTTGTGTTTAAGTATTATATGGATGACATTATTCTTTTAATGTGTTCTTGTCGGGACCCTTCTTTTTTTTATGTCAATGATTCGTATTTTTCCCGCTAAGTGAGCTATCAGCTAGCTATACCTGATTCTTGCCTTTTGTGGCTGATATATAGAATCGACAGAAAAGTAACATAGACTCCACCATCACATCAGAATGTCATTCCTGTGGAGAATTAGGGCAAGAAACTCCACGGTTACTCTTTCAAAATAGTATTTTTACAATTTACCCACGTATATTTTATTATGCAGTATGGGGAGAATGCGCGTGAAGTCCGATGGAATGTTGTGCGAGGCACAAGGGGGTTTTAGGTCTGGAAGAGGATGTTCGGATCAAGTCTTCTCACTCCGCAACATCGTAGAGAAGCATCTGGCAGTGGGGCGGAAGGTTTTCTGCGGTTTTGTAGATCTGGAGAAGGCATTTAACAGAGTTGTGCGAAAGAGACTTTGGGACATTTTGCCAGAGTATGGTATAGATGGCACTCTGTTGCGAGCCATCCAGTCCACTTATGTGGACTGCAAGGCATGCGTACGGGTGGCTGGTAACAGGTCACCCTGGTTTGACGTTAAAATCGGCGTCAAGCAGGGTTGCGTGTTGTCCGCTAGACGGTTTATAATATATCTGGACAAAAGTCTTCAAAGACTGAAAGCGATGAATGAAGGTGTACAAATGGGTGACTTAGTGGTAAACCATCTACTTTATGCAGATGACGCGGTTTTAATAGCGCCAACAGCCACTGATCTGCAAACACTAGTCACAGTTATGAAAGACGACTGCATGATCAATGGCTTACACTTGAATGTGAAGAAAACCAAGATTATGGTTTTTGAAAGGGAAGAAACCAGAACGAATGTAAGGATTGTGGTTGGTAACGATGTGCTGGAGCAATTGAATGAGTTTGTATATCTTGGATGCGCCTTCAGTAAGGATGGGAAATACACCGCTGACATAGAGAGAAGAGTGAGTGCAGGGAACAGAGTGAATGGTGCGATGGGAAAGCTACTCGGGAGCCGGCACTTAAGCGTTCTTGTCCCAACGCTGTTATATGGTAGCGAGAGCTGGGTATGTAAGAAGGAGAATGAAAGTAGGATAAATGCGGTAGAAATGCGAGCTCTGCGGAAGATGTGCGGAGTGAAGCTGACCAACCGCATTAGCAACAGCATAGTAAGACAGCGAGTAGGTATGAAAGATAGTATCGGTGTAAAGATGAGAAAGGGCATACTCCGTTGGTTCGGGCATATAGAAAGAATGCCAGATGAAAGAATGACAAAACAGATATACAATGTGAAAGTGGAAGGATGCAGGTACCGGGGAAGACCTAGACTATCTTACCACGACCAAATAAACAGAGTCTTATCTGAAGGACAAGTCAGGAGTCTCCGTAACCAGCGAGCGTGTATGAGACGAACTATGAGAGTAGAGGAAGCCAGAGAGGTATGTAAGGAAAGAGCCTGTTGGAACTCTGTACTCTCTGCCTACCCCGCAAGGGATCTGGCGTGAGGTTATAGATAGATAGATAGAGATAAAATCCGAAAAATAGTTTTATTTCAAACCTAGAAAAGCTTTTAATTATTGGCAGAGTAGAAAGGAAGAGACCTATAGGTCAGAGTCCCACGTGTTGGTCTGAACGGATTCCCTTGACGCGCGACCAGTATCAGCGATGCAATTCATGTTGCAGAAGATCTATCTATATCCTCACGCCAGATCCCTTGCGGGGAAGGTAAAGAGTACAGAGTTCCAACAGGTTCTTTCCTTACATACCTCTCTGGCTTCTTCCACTCCCATGATTCGCCTCCAGCGCGCTCACCGGTTACGGAGACCCTTGACTTGGCCTTCAGATAAGACTCCGTCTATTTAGTGATGGTAAGATAGTCTAGGTCTTCCCCGGTGCCTACATCCTTCCCTTTACGTATGCAGACTCGGTCTATTTGGTCATGGTAAGATAGTCTAGGTCTTCCCCGGTACCTACATCTTTCCACTTTTGCAAAAGATAGGACCAAATAAAGAGAAAGCAAAGGTACCAACTTTATATAGATCACGCGCACTTTGGACGAGGAGGAGGAAGTCGACGAGCACAAAGGAGTATGACGCAAGTAGTAGAAGTAAACATTGACTATAAACAAATAAATAAAACAAACACCGCCACGTCTAAATACAAACTGGTGTGGCTGAGGTGTACTCTGTACGCCCACATTTTATCAACAGACTTAATACGTCCCAATAAATTGGAAGCTATTAAAATAGAAAGCTTGTCCCTATTAAAATAGGAAAGCGTATAACACTCAATTGGGCACAGTCCCAAACTTCGGACTGCTATTGAATGTGTTTCGATAGAAACAACATTTTGTCTGGTCTGAACCCTAGGATTCGAACCGAGTACCTCGTGATCGCCAGCCGTGGAATCTTCTTATAAACAAATAAGGCAGTAACAGGAATAATTAGATAGATTGTGGAATGAAATATTAGATACTGTAATCTTTAGAAAGTCCGCATCCTCTTCCTCTTCGGGAATAAAATTACATGTATTATATAATTTGTAATTTAAAACACTTCAAAATACTTACTACAGTATCAAAACGTTTTTGTTCATTCAGAATAAACCAAAAACTATGTATAGTCAATAAAAATAATGAAATGTATAAAAATTAATAAATCGACTATCATCCGCTCGGAACGTCATTTCTGCAGTGAAGAACGGCAAAGAACTCCACAGTTACCTTTTTTTATAAAAATAGGGTCAATCAATCAATCAGCCTATCGTAGTTCACTGCTGGACATAGGCCTCTCCTAACACGCGCCATTGCACACGGTCCTCCGCCTTCCGCATCCAGTCTCTCCCAGCGACCTTTTTGAGGTCGTCGGTACATCTAGCTGGGGGCCGTCCTACCTTACGCTTACCAAGTCGCGGTCTCCACTCTAGGACACGCTTGCTCCATCGGCCGTCGGTCCTTCTGCAGATGTGACCAGCCCATTGCCACTTTAGCTTACTGAGTCTTCGAGCTATGTCGGTAACTTTGGTTCTTTGTCGGACTACCTCTTTACGAATTTTATCCTTCAAAGAGACGCCGAGCATAGCTCGCTCCATAGCCCGCTGTGCGACTTTGAATTTGTGGACTAGTCCCACTGTGAGTGTCCACGTCTCAGCACCGTAAGTCATAACAGGTAGGACGCATTGGTTAAAGTCTTTAGTCTTCAGGCATTGCGGTATAGGCGAAGCGAAAACGTGACGTATTTTGCCAAATGCTGCCCAACCCAATTGGATCCTGCGGTTGATTTCTTTCTCGAAGTTGTTTCTACCAAATTGGACAACTTGTCCAAGGTAGACATACTCCCGAACAACTTCGAGCATCGAACTATCGATGTAGATCGGTCCCGACGTGACATGCTCATTAAACATGATCTTGGTTTTATCCAAGTTCATGCCGAGACCGACACCTCGAGAAGCTTCATTTAGGCTATGCAGCATCTCACTTAACTGTTCCAGTGACTCTGCCACGATGACGATATCATCGGCAAACCGAAGGTGTGAGATGTATTCGCCGTTGATGTTAATGCCCCGCCCAGTCCAGTCCAGCGTCTTGAAGACGTCTTCGAGTGCATTGGTGAAGAGCTTGGGGGATATTACATCCCCCTGTCTTACCCCTCGATGCAGCTCGATCGAGTTGGTATTTTGGTCCTGGAGCTGGACGGTCATTGTGGCGGTATCATACAGACATCTCAACACCTCGATATAGCGCCAATCGATGCCACATCGCTGCAGAGCATCCAAAACCGCCCAGGTTTCGATGGAGTCGAAGGCTTTCTCGTAGTCCACGAAAGCCATACACAGCGGCTGATTGTACTCTTCGGTCTTCTGTACAATCTGCCGAACAGTATGGATGTGGTCTACGGTGCTGTAGCCTTTTCGAAACCCGGCTTGTTCCGGTGGCTGGAACTCGTCAAGTCTTCTGGCGAGGCGGTTAAAAATAGGGTGTTTACATTTTTTTTCTTATAAAGTGTGATACATAGAGATATTGTAGGGTTTCTATTTCTTTACAGTGAGTAGGTTGTTCATCGTAATGTTTTCGGTGTGTAGATTTTGCTATGTATTTCCTTTGCCATTATTTATTCAAGCTCCATTAGGTGTTGTAGTCTAAGGTCATATTTAGCCACATGTGCCAGTAATATTTTACCCCCGTTAATTATCAGAAGTAAAAAAAATAACTATCATTACGCCTATATTCCTCAAAAGGGTGTGGCAGAGATGTACTGTGTATACCCTCATATTGACGGCGATGTTAAATCCCATTGTAATAGGGGGCGAGCATATTACCATCAAACCGGGAATATTTTCAGACTCCGACTTGTGACTAAGATTTTTTTAGGACTCTGAACCCTGGATCTCATGATCAGGATGAAGAGTATTGTTATTTATGAGACAACTCGAATATCTATTGAAAACACCTTTTCATCATCATCAGTAAGTTCTCTCTCTATTTATCTATATCATCACTACAGATCCCTTGCGAAGAAGGCAGAGAGTACAGAGTTCCAACAAGTTCTTTCCTTACAGACCTCAGACAATCATAAAGTTAATATGTGTTATATCAAAAGCTTGGATACCCGTAAATATGTTAATACCACAAACGGTCAGCCATCACAGACGGACCGAACCGAACGTTGCTTAACCTTGGTGATCGCTTAGAACCCCTGAATGATAGCACTATGAAACTAAACTGATCTCCGCAAACTAATCGATCTAAATTGATTTTCTACATCAGCATACCAGATCTCTTGCGGAGTATGTAGAGAGTACACAGTTCCAACCGGTAAAATGATCTTAAAGGATATTATTACAACCCTTTTATGATATGCACAGGAAGACAAAGTAACACCATCCTATAGCCAATAAATATATGTTTTGTATGCTGAAAATCACATAAAGGCTATATACAAGCTGTATCGTAAATAACGCAAGACCTCAGACACCCCGCTTTACAAATGCGATACGAAAACCAAATTTAATTTTTTTTACCCCCTTTTTAAGCACTGTTATATCCCAATTAACAATGAAACTTGTACATGATTGTGTGCGTATTAATGTATATGTTTCAGAAATACATTTGAAATCTCCGTATTGCTTTGAATCAAGAATAAATTTAGTATATTACAGCGCACTAAAGGAGTAACAGCAATTTATGCAAATTACAAAAGATGTAAGATATAATAAAAATTGGTAGAATTGATTCAGTTATCGATTTAGAACAAACTGCTTTGAGGTCTTGCGTTTATTATGTGACACCTTGTATAGAAGTTGGATAGCTATTTAACTTGCATATTATGTACACTTAAAATGAGTGGCGGTAGACCAACTTCGGAGTGAAATGAATGTTTCCGAACAAACTTCAAACTTGAGCCAGGGTATTATTTTAAAGATACTTAACTCCACCCGTACCAAGTTGCATGATCATGAAATTGAGTTATAAATATTATATTGATGAAATAAATTTACCTAACTATTGAAACTAAGAGAATTGCATGTAAAATGAAGGTAGGGTCATTTTTAGTCAAATTTAATTAAATATCAATTATTAATGTGTGTAGCTTCACTAACAGCATACATTTTTTAGTGAACACAATTATAAAATTGCTATTGGCGTGTAACTTGCAATGAGACAATAATAGGTGGTATATTTTTTGGTAAACGTGTTCCCACACTGATATTAATTCCTGGGTCGTGGGCGCGTTTATATACACGAGATTCACATGCACAAACACCCAGATGGAAACAAACATTTGTAGGTCACACAAAGATTTGTCCCGCGCGGAAATCGAGCCCGTGACTTCTGGATCCAGTGGGCTGAACGGGTTAAGCTCTTCAACCACAGGACTAAATCGTTTAGCTGGATAATCTATCTCTCTGTACAAGGTGTAACATAAATAATGCAAGACCTCAAACGCTCCAATTAGATTATTGCTTTACGAATTCAAAACCTAAATTAAACTTTCAATTTTAAGGAGTTTTCTCCCATGCTTTTAAGCTCTTTGGTACCCAAATTAACCATAAAATTTAATTAACCTTTGTTTGCGTATTGGGGTGTGTGTAACAGAAATACATTTAAAATAGTCGTAAGTATTTTAATAATTATTAAATTTTGTTAAATACAGCGAACAGCATTTTTGAAAATTAAAAAATAATAAATAACTCTGAAAATTAGTTGGGATCGATTCATTTGCCGATTTCGAACAAGCTACTTTCGGGTCTTCCATTAATTATATTACACCTTGTACATATCATCACGCCAGATCTCTTGCGGGGTAGGTACAAAGTACAGAGATCCAACAGGTTCTTTGCTTACATACCTCATAATAATTATATCATTAAATCATGTCTGATTATACAGTTTAGTTTGCAACTGTTTTACTGGAAAGGTAAATCATAGTGTGTGTATATATTTTCATTTTTTTTAAACGTAGCCACACACTAGGCACTATTCCTGTATCGTGGATGCGTTTACGAACACAACATCCGGGTGCACAAACTCTCAGACCGAAGCAAATATTTGTGAGTCGCACAAAGACTTGTACCGTGCGGGGTTTGAATCCGCGAGTACTCGAGCCAGTGGGCAAAGCGACTCAGGCCCTTAACCCCTTTACATATTCACATTTTTTGTAATGGATAATATCTTCACAAACTTTGGTACAATAATAATAATATAATATTAAACCTGCCAAGAAACTGTTGGGCACGGTCCTCCTCTCAGACTAAAAGGGTTTAGGCCATAGCCCGCCACGCTGGTCCAATGCGGGTTGGCGAAGAGAAACTCTTAGGCATGCAGGCTTACTCACGATGTTTTCTGAGTGATAGATAATTTTTAATACGCACATGGTTTCGAAAAGACAGAGGCGCGTGCCTGGGTTTGAACCCGAGATCCCTGACTTTGCAGTCCTACCGTCCTACCACTAGGCTATAATTGCTTTAAACTTTGATATACATTGTCAAAACCATCTACTATATTCTTTAGATTCAGAATAATCATGAATTTAATTTAAAACAAAATCTTGTCAGTAAACTTGAGAATGCTCGGTCGCTTACGTCATCAATTCAACATATTTTAATAAGCCCAATGCTTACTTTTATAAAACAAACCTATTATTAAAACGCATTACTTTACCATGATGTCGGGTAGATCAGGATGCTGATTTTCAAAAAGGCTTACCAAAAACTTATTTGAATTGTACAATACCTCATCATCTTAACCTATACTTGTCCACTGCTAAACATAGGCTTACCCAATCACTTTCCGACGTAACCGGTTCGATGCCACCTGCATCCAACGACTTCCTGCAATCTTCACAAGATCGTCGGTGCATCTGGCAGGCAGCCGTCCCACGCTGCGCTTGCCAATAGGTGGTATCCACTATAGAACCTTTCTTCTCATATTCCCAACGCCCGTCCGATCTTCGCACAATACGTACAATGCCTACCTACTTAAAATTCTCAGCTCTCTCGCGTCTTATTAGAGTCATTTGCAAAGAGCTTTCGTGGTAGGTACAAGATTCGTACCTTCGATGGCGGTGGGGCGTAACAAAATTCAGCTTAATGTACTCAATTCTCTTGACTTCCTCCTTCTGTAGCTATGCACGTCAACGATTTACGTCAATTTTATTTCACAGGTGGAATTTCTTTTCTCTAACATCAAATCATTCTATACGAAATACTCTTTGGAACTCAGTGCAAAAACCAACATTTTTGTAAGCCTTTGGCTGATTATTATGACAAGAGGCACCAATTTCAGAAATTTTAAATAAATTTGATAACCATGTTTAGTTTAGTTAATTTTAATTTTAGATGTTGAAAAGTAAGTTATTATAATTTTCTTGTTTAGTTTGTTTTGCTATATCACTTTACCATGCTACTTATTTTCACTTATTTTTTCCACTTGTTCTGAGACTCCAAATTCATCGATTGAATTATACGACAATTTTTTTTCCCAAATCCTAGTACCTTGTATTCTAATGCTAAGATTTGCGGAAATAGTACAGTAGATTTTGTATATTTATTAAAACAATACAGTGGAAACATTCTAATTATTACATAAATGGTGCATCAAAAACTAGAGCTAGGTTCGTCAGTGCACTGGTCTAGTTGTCTAAATTAAATAATACATATATTTCGTAAAAAATCATGAATAGGTAGGTATGTAAATAAAAGTATGTATACATTGGACATGATAAGTGAACAACAACCGCTCGTTTCGTTTCGAATTTAATATCGTAATAAATCTATTTATATCACTACTTCGAGTTTCTTATGTCGTAGGTAGGAGGTATATAGTTCCAACAAGTTCTTAATAGAAATCTAATAAGTATATGTCATATTTTTAAATTAGATCTTTCTGATTGAATCCTTTTTTACATCGCATAGTAATAGATATGTTTCAGTTTCAGTTACAACTACTTTCTCTTCAAATTTTGAACAATAAAATATTGAAGAATATTGCAAAACTTTGTAAAAGAACTTGTTCTATGTAAGAAGATACTATTCCAAAGAGATTTGATAGTATTTCATCTTAGTTGTAGAGTAATCCAGGTGGGTGCCCTGTCAGGGCGCTCATGCGCAATGACTAAACGCGCTGCGTTACGATAACTTCGTGAAATGATTGTGTAATGGTATTATGTATTCCAGTCGAGTATCATTACGCCGCGTTACGTGTTGTATTGGTCATAGCAAATAAGGGCCCAGACGGAGAAGCGATACGGAATAAATATAGAGCATACTTGTTCGCTTAATCTCCAGCTTAAATTTTGCCCCCCCCCCCCCCGCGTGGCAATATCAAGGGAAGTGAACATGAAACGGGCTAGCACAAGAATGTTAATCATTGACAGTGAGCAGAGAAGTAGTTACCCACCTTACTCACTTAAGCTTCCTTGTCCGTCTTCCTTCTCATGTAAACTTTCTTGCCTACTCACAACTTGTCGATATACCTAGGCAACCCTAAGCATAACTCTTCAACACACCGTCACACCTATATTCCTCAAGCGGGGGTAGCAGAGGTGTACTGAGTACGCCCACGTTTAGACGACGATGTTAAGTCCCATGTAATAGGCGCCCCCTATTACATGGGGCTTAAGCCTATTGCTATACACAGGGCACAATTCCAGACTCCGGACTCATACTGTAAAGTTTTGGGAAGTCATAGTGGGAAGAAGCATGAGTCTATCTACATAACTACATCATCCTTTTCACCAATCTGCACTAGATACGCGTGGTGGAGTATCCTCGATTTGTGAGCGAAGGCCTTTGCCTGGCAGTGGGATAGTATACGCCGGTTTATTATTATTTGTGCTCTCTATATATAGATTTTTATCCCGAAATTTATTAATTTAATTTTGTGGGTTGTATACCCACTCAGCGATTTGCTTACAATACTTCAATCAATCAGCCTATCGCAGTCCACTGCTGGACATAGGCCTCTCCTAACACGCGCCATTGCACACGGTCCTCCGCCTTCCGCATCCAGTCTGTCCCAGCGACCTTTTTGAGGTCGTCGGTCCATCTAGCTGGGGGCCGTCCTACCTTACGCTTACCAAGTCGCGGTCTCCACTCTAGGACACGTTTGCTCCATCGGTCGTCGGTCCTTCTGCAGATGTGACCAGCCCATTGCCACTTTAGCTTACTGAGTTTGCGAGCTATGTCGGTAACTTTGGTTCTTTGTCGGATTACCTCGTTACGAATTTTATCCTTCAAAGAGACGCCGAGCATAGCTCGCTCCATAGCCCGCTGTGCGACTTTAAATTTGTGGACCAGTCCCACTGTGAGTGTCCACGTCTCGGCCCCGTAGGTCATAACAGGTAGGACGCATTGGTTGTACACTTTAGTCTTCAGGCATTGCGGAATAGGCGAAGAGAAAACGTGACGTAGCTTGCCAAATGCTGCCCAACCCAATTGGATCCTGCGGTTGATTTCTTTCTCGAAGTTGTTTCTACCAAATTGGACAACTTGTCCAAGGTAGACATACTCCCGAACAACTTCGAGCATCGAACCATCGACGTAGATCGGTCCCGGCGTGACATGGTCATTAAACATGATCTTGGTTTTATCCAAGTTCATGCCGAGACCGACACCTCGAGAGGCTCCATTTAGGCTATGCAGCATTTCGCGTAGCTGTTCCAGTGACTCTGCCACGATGACGATATCATCGGCAAACCGAAGATGTGAGATGTATTCGCCGTTGATGTTAATGCCCCGCCCAGTCCAGTCCAGCGTCTTGAAGACGTCTTCGAGTGCATTGGTGAAGAGCTTGGGGGATATTACATCCCCCTGTCTTACACCTCGACGCAGCTCGATCGGGTTGGTCTTTTGGTCTTGGAGCTGGACGGTCATTGTGGCGGTATTATATAGACATCTCAGCACCTCGATATAGCGCCAATCGATGCCACATCGCTGCAGAGCATCCAGAACCGCCCAGGTTTCGATGGAGTCGAAGGCTTTCTCGTAGTCCACGAAAGCCATACACAGCGGCTGATTGTACTCTTCGGTCTTCTGTACAATCTGCCGAACAGTATGGATGTGGTCCACGGTGCTGTAGCCTTTTCGAAACCCAGCTTGTTCCGGTGGCTGGAACTCGTCAAGTCTTCTGGCGAGGCGGTTTGTGAGTACTCTCGAGAACAACTTGTAGACGTGGCTCAGGAGTGAGATGGGTCTGTAGTTCTTCAGCAAGGTTTTGTCACCTTTTTTGAAGAACAGAACCACCGCACTCCCGCTCCACGCTTGAGGTGTTAAGCCCTGGTGGATGACGGAATTAAAGAGGCTCGCTAACTTTTTCAGTATTGGAGTCCCGCCTGCTTTTAGGAGCTCAGTGGTGATTCCGTCATCGCCTGGCGACTTGTTGTTTTTGAGCTGCTCGAGAGCCACTCTGACCTCGTCCTGGTTGACATCAGGGATGTTTTCCGTGTTGTGGCGTGCGAGTGGGGCTCTGTGGTCGTCAGCGCTGGGTCTCGTGGGTTTAGTCATCCGTGATGCGTACAGGTCTTTGTAGAAACTCTCAATCTCCTCGAGTATCTCGAACTTGGAGGTCACGGTTTTGCCATCTGCAGTATTAAGTTTCGTCAGATGGGATTTACCTAGCTGGCGAGCGAAGACTTTGGTGCCTCTGTTCTGTTCAATCGCAGCCGCGATGGCGCGAGTGTTGGAACATCGGAGGTCACGTCGCACCAGCTTCCGGATCTTCCGGTTGAGGTTCCTCCCATCCGGCGAAGACGCCTGCGTGGATGACATTTCTCGTCTCTGCCTCATAAGTTCGAGAGTCTCGAGCGAGAGTTTAGACTCTCTGTTACCGCTTTTGCCGGGAAACACCCTTCGAGACACCTCCTGTAGCGTTTTGACCACTGTGTCGGTTTTTTCGTCAACATTGCCTTCGGTTTCCAGCAGGTCGAAACGATTTTGAAGCTCCAGTTGGAACTTTTCGAACCCTAAAGCTATTTGAGGCGCAGTAGGTCTCAGAGTAGCCCTCATCATGCGACGCCTTTCGGCCCTAAAGTTTATATTTAGAGCGCCTCGGACAAGTCGGTGATCGCTGCCGGTATTAAACCTGTTGATCACGGAGACGTCTCTAAATATAGACTTCCTGTCAGTCATGATGAAGTCTATCTCGTTCCTCGTCACAGTGTCGGGGCTTCGCCATGTCCACTTTCTATGAGGCTTCTTCTTAAAGAACGAATTCATCAAGAAGAGCCCCTGCGACTCCAGAAAGTTGACCAGCATCTGCCCCCTGTGGTTTCGGCGCCCCACGCCGTGGGGTCCGATTATTGTTTCGCCGCGTTCTTGTACTCCCACTTTGGCATTGAAGTCCCCCATAACAACGTTGTAGTGAGCCTTGGTGGTGCCATGTAATGCCTTGGCTATGTCTTCATACATGGCTTCGACTATGTCGTCGCAGTATGTCGAGGTCGGCGCATATACCTGTACCACCTTCAGGGTGCACCTGTTGGTGATTTTAATTATGAGGTACGCTACCCGTGTCGACACACTGCTGACTTCTACAACGTTGTTAGTGAGAGCTTTGTTGACCAGGAAACCGACACCGCCCTGAGAGGGCCGATCACCTTCACGAAAGTAGAACAGGTGGCCTGACTCAAGGGTTATCGTGTCCTCGCCCTGTCTTCGGACTTCGGATAACCCCAATATGTGCCAGTTTATGCGACCTAGTTCTACCTCGAGTTCAGTGAGGTGTTGGTCCAGCCGTAGAGAGCGTCCATTGTACGTAGCCAGGGTCAGGTGTTTATGGTAGCCTTGTGTCGTAGCCCGGAGATTCTTCGCACCCCCTGCCCCGCTGTTACCGCGACCGCTACCGTGGCAGCGGACAGCGGGACTACCGGGAACTGGGGGCCTTTGTTTTAGGTGCCTTACCATGTTAGGAGGTTTCGGCCTACTATACCACGCTGGCCAGACGGGTTGGTATAGGGTTTGTTTCAAATTTTCCTTTTCTGGTCGTTGATCGAATGACGTTACTACCTTTGGTGGACTCCTACCACCAGCCTAGCAAAAGTAAGGCTACTGGGGCATTCTAAGTTTTTCTTTCGCTTCCAGCCCAGTAAGGAAGAACAGTAAGGAAGTACAATACTTATGCATTACTAAATCCTTTAGTTAAATCCATAAGTTCGACCAAGCGTAACAGAAACTTTCTGAAGTAGGAAATCCATTACAGAATAAATTCTAAACCTGGCACAAAATTTCTATAATATCATCCAACTTCACAAGTTTGTTGGTAATATCACAAGGTTATGGAACTGACGACAAGTTACAAACAGATCTACGGTGGCGTCATGAAACATAAACTACAAACTGATATTATAATAGGTACTTGATATTCTACGCGACACGGGGTGTAATCTCGTTTTGGTATATTGTACATTGTTACAGATAACAAGGGAGCTTTGTGTCTAATCTAACCTAAATTCGGGTGATATTCTTATCTTAGTTTAGTATGCAAAACATCTTCGTGATGCAAAATTATTTAATTAGGTACCTACGTAAATTCATAGTGTGGCAAAGGAGCATGAGGTGCTGGGTACGAATCCTAAGTCATGCAAAGTTGAATTTTTATATCGAAAAGTTCTGTCTCCATCCGGTGTGTTGAATCGCACTGGAGCTATAATGACGCATATTAATAATAGTAAGGAATTTGGTGAACTGGGAATTTATTGTTGAAGCCCTCCTAAAGTGATAAACGAGAAGCAATATTCGACAACGTATCTGCACAGACTGCGCTTCATTCGATGGCATTTTAATTACTTATCGAAGATTGCTATGTCGTGAGGAAAATGTTCATGAATGTTGAGATATTAAATAGAAAACGGTAATATTAAATACATGGGTATGCTCCGTTGGTTCGGGCATATAGAGAGAATGTCTGAAGAAAGACTGGCAAAACAAATATACAATGCGAAAGTAGAAAGATGTTGGTACCGGGGAAGATCTAGACTATCTTACCATGACAAAATAGACTAAGTCTTATCTAAAGGACAAGTCAAGAGTCTCCGTAACCAGCAAGCGTGTATGAGACAAACTATGATAATGATAAACAAACTATGATATGAACGCGATAATATAGATAGATAAAATACATCATTCTATCTATCTATCTACAACATCACGCCAGATCCCTTGCGGGGTAGGCAGTGAGTACAGAATTCCAACAGGTTCTTTTCTTACATACCTCTCTGGCTTCCTCGACTCTCATAGTTCGTCGCATACACGCTCGCCGGTTACGGAAACTCTTGACTTTTCCTTCAGATAAGACTCGGTTTATTAGGTCGTGGTAAGATAGTCTAGGTCTTCCCCGGTACCTACATCCTTCCATTTTCACATTGTATATGTGTAAAATACATCATTTTCATATTTATATCAAGTAGAACGACCATTATTATTAGTCTTTAGTAATCCGCTACTAAAAACGGTATCCACACAATAGTTTATTTATCCCAACCATTATTTGACATATTAAGGGTTTGGTCAAAATATATTTTAGTGTGATTAAAGTACATTAGTCTTCTACCCTTTTATACATTGAATCCAAATAGGATAACAACACAGATTTTAGAGATCTTTACAACTATTTTCTGCATACCGAAATCTAATCACCCCACCATGAACTAAATTATCTATAGTAATGCCTAAAAACTTATATTTACTATTACTACTACTATACTACTACTATATCATCACGCCAGCTCCCTCGCGGGGTAGGCAGAGAGTACAGAGTTCCAACAGGTTCTTTCCTTACATACCTCTCTGGCTTCCTCCACTCTCATAGTTCGTCTCATACACACTCGCCGGTTACGGAGACTCTTGACTTGCCCTTCAGATAAGACACGGTCTATTTGGTCATGGTAAGATAGTCTAGGTCTTCCCCGGCACCTACATCCTTCGACTTTCGCATTGTATATCTGTTTTGTCATTCTTTCTTCTGGCATCCTTTCTATATGCCCGAACCAACGGCGCATACCCTTTCTCATCTTTACACCGATACTATCTTTCATACCTTCTCGCTTTCTCACTACGCTGTTGCGAATACGGTCGGTCAGCGTGACTCTGCACATCTTCCGCAGAGATCGCATTTCGACCGCATTTATCCTGCTTTCGTTCTCCTTCTTACATACCCAACTCTCACTGCCATATCACAGCGTTGGGACAAGCACTCCGTTATGCATGGCCAGCTGCGCCTTTTGGCTTAAGTGCCGGCTCCCAAGTAGCCTTCCCATCGCACCATTCACTCTATTACCTGCATTCACTCTTCTCTCTATATCAGCGGTGTATTTCCCATCGTTACTGAAGGCGCATCCAAGATATACAAACTCATTCACTTGCTCCAGCACATCGTTACCAACCACAATCCTTGCATTCGTTCTGGTTTCTTCCCGTTCAAAAACCATAATTTTGGTTTTCTTCACATTCAAATGTAAGCCATTATTCATGCAGTCATCTCTCATAACTGTGACTAGTGTTTGCAGATCAGTGGCTGTTGGCGCTATCAAAACCGCGTCATCTGCATACAATAGGTGGTTTATCACTAGATCACTCATTTTTACCCCTTCAGTCATCGCACACAGTCTTTGAAGACTTTTATCCAGATACACTACAAACAGTCTAGCGGACAACACGCAACCCTGCTTGACACCGATTTTAACGTCACTTATATTTACTTATTTTCGTCGGACTTATATTTACTTGTGTATAAAATACTATAATCACCTTCCGGTTATATTCTTCGATGGTGGGTGACTGAGGTATAATGTGTTTACCCACATTTCTTCGATGTAAGGTCCCAATGTAATAGGGGGTGATTCTATTTCCAGTAGGTATACCGGTTACAATTGCTGACCCCCAACTGATGTTAAGAATTTTTTAGTATGCAAAACCCTAAAAACCCTCGAAGATCGTGAGAGAACACCGATTCCTACCAAGGATGGTTTGCGAGGCTATTGAAATTAAAAAACATCCTAATTTCAATAGAGAAGATGGCTGAGTGCTTCCATCGAAAAAAAAATCCTAAAAAAAAAAGTTTTACTTCATGTGTATTATTCGCGTCAATCTAAGAACTCAGTATATGAAACTCACATTTACCTGTATATAAATATTATATACAAATGTGCACCAATATTGTTTGATGAGGAGAGTGAAATAGAGCATGAAATCGTCCGGAGCCCCGGGCAATGTCGGTAAATCAATTTGCAAGTATGGCTGATATATATTACCCCGTACAGGGTTGCGTTGCATTGCATTTTGTTTGTTTTTGTAACGATGGTTTCACTCTATAAGATGCAAAAGTATACAAGTTTGATTGTGTGGTCCCTCTTACATAAGAGAAAAAGTTCGGTAATAAATCGGATAAAACGACACATGTCTATTCTTCAAGCACAAAATCATAAGACCTAAAAGACCGTCGCTCAATAAAAGTTAGCAGTCTGTGAAAATGCTAGCAAGCTATTTTATATGCCTCAAGGATAGTAAACACTGCAGAACAAAAGCCTACTCCAAAAATCGCTACGACAACCGACGCGATCGCCGCGATTGTTCATAGGTTTCTAAAACCACTACACGAGAGTTCTTAGTTTTTTATTATTTCCTTTGGCTTTGAGAACATTTTCCAACTTTTAAATAAAGAATACTAGCAATTCGGAAAAAGAATAACTGCCTAGCTCTGACATCGCGAGGTCCTGGGTTCAAATCGTAGATGGTACAAATGTAGCTTTTGTAACAAAAACTTCCCAGTATGAGTCCGGAGTCTAGAATTGTGCCCGGCATATGGCAATAGGCTCGCCCCCTATTACATAAGACCTAACATTGTTGGCGTAAAGTGGGTGTACTCAGTACACCTCGGCCACTGTGATGGTGTTTATTTTTTTTATAAAAACAATATCATCGTCGGTACACAGTAAATTTCAATTGAGGAATAACGGTATTTGGGAGATATAATTGCATAAGAGTGTGTGTGTATGTGTGTGTGAATGGTCTTCGCTGTTGGCCGCGGGGCCTTTACAGCTTAACCGGATAAGAAATTGCACAGGTGGCAATCGTGCATAAAAGAAACAATGAGACCCAAGGAAGCCAAAAAAACGTTATACATCTTCAAAAAATAACTGTTATAAATCTGTACGTACTCTTTACTTATCCTACAAGGAATATGGCGTGATGGGGTATCCTACATGGGATATAGATTTATAGATACCAAATTGAATAGGAATAACTATTGATACCCATACAAATATTGAATTTAAATATATTGGGGGCGTGAAATCGAAGCGAGCCCCGGGGTCTGATCAGCTGGTAAATCAATATGCGGTTGGAATATAGTAGTAGTAATAGTTGTATCAGATTATTGGAATATATAGTAATGCAAGTTTTGTAGGTAAAGCGAATATGCAATATGATGACTTGTTCACGAACACCCTCGTTCGTGCTGTAGCACATATTGCAGCTAACTACTAGGTAAGAGAGTGTTATTTTTCTACAAAAAATCTCAGAATCAGTCCGCAGTTTGGAAATATGGCCGGTATAATGGTATAAGGACCTAACATCGCGAGAGGTGCCCGTAGTGCTGCGGAACTGCGGTGTTTATAGCGAAAACCAAGGTTAAGCAGCGTCCGATTCGGTCGACCGAGATGGGTGATTGATTGTGGCATTTTCATATTCGAGGGTCTCCGTGCTTAGGAAGGTACATTAACACGTAATGTGGAAATCGTTACGCCGAGTTGGAAGCCTTATAAGTTCCAACAGTAGGTGGCCACAAACCGGCCCCCCCAAACCGCACTGGGTCCGCGTGGTGGAGTATGACCTTATCTCTCTCGCCTCAATTTGTGAGAGAAATTCTTTGCCAAGCAGTAGGACAGTTTGTTTGTTATTTTGATAGTTAAAATAGGATAGATATACTTGACCCTTAAAAATTCTTTGGACAAACGAGAATATCATACTTGGGTCTCTTAATCGCCAACTGGTCCTTGCACCACTATCCAAAGAAAACGACATGGAGCTAGGATACCAAAATAAATTTACGTTTCTTGTACCTTTTTTTACTCTATCTATATCATCACGCCAGATCCCTTGCTGAGTAGGCAGAGAGTACAGAGTTTCAACAGCTTCTTTGAACTCAAATGACAAAAATCTTTCAATATTATTCCGATTTTTTTTCTTTAAATAAAGACAGCCCCACACTTGACATGAAACATGAAATTCACATGTTCGAACATCCAGACCGAAACAAACATTTGTGGGTCACACAAAGGTTTGTCCCGTGCGGGGATTGAACCGCGATTGCTCGATCCAGTGGACTTAAGCTCTTAACGCGAACACTACACATAAAAGAAAAATATTTTTCGTATTTTATTGCGGTTTATTATCGATCTTTTTTGGTTCCCGGCGTTTTGAGTGCTTTGCAGCATCATGACCAGGAGAGGAGGGTCCCTCCCGTGAAACTTTGGGAACTCGAACCACGATGAAATCCGAAATATAGTTTTATTTCATGACAAAAGGCGATTTAACCTACACGTGGAAGACCACATAAACCAATAATTTGATTTTTCAGTTCAATGAATTGTAAAACCGATTGTGGCTCAATTTTTTCTCTATAAATATTTTTACGCCGCAAAAAAAAATAGCTCCGTGGATTAGTACTAAGTGCCAGTCGCAGGTGCGTCGAACAATGTACCTAATGAAAATTTAGATTGAATACAATTTTGGAACGCAATTTATTTATTTTGGAACCTTTTTCAAATTGGTTTGTTGGGTGCAGCCATTTCATATTCTATTATAGATTGTATGAATAAGGTTAAAAAATATTGGTTTGTTGATCTAGTGACGCGTATAAATAGTGATGACGAGGATTTGGATACAAATCCTAGGTTTGGGACCTCCACGTCCCGGGAGTCTTGGGGACCAGTCAGGCTTTTAGGTTAGGGACCAGTGTGTTTAATTTAAAGATTCCGTGGCACCCTGTATCAAATTGGAGTGTTTTAGTGTAAGTAAAAGTCCCACGGTTATCACAAATCCACAGTCTTCCCCAAAGAGTATTGAGAAACTTCTGAAGATTTTTTTTCTTCGGGAAATAAAAAAGGTTGGACAGTGTTATTACGGATTTTCTATCCGAAAAATATTAATATCTGTCCAAAGTCGGTAATTTGTCCTTCGTATCTAACATATTCGACGAAAAGTGGGTGTACTTACACAGTATACTTCTGAAATCTGCAATTTGGGAATACTCGTATATGCGAGACTATTTGAAGAAGTTGCATTATTAAGAATGAAGCAAAATTTATTTATAAAGAATAAGGTGCAATTAGAAATATAAAGAATTAAGCACTAAACTTTAAAAAGCGTCCGTAATTAAATACAAGTACAAATAAGGAACATATAATACCTACAAGGGTCTTGTGGCCCTCGGCCAAAATTGGAACTAACGCTCTCATCAAGTGAAATGTCACTTCACGACAGTCGCAGAGTTGCCGTTTTCCAAGCGTTTGCGCAGGTTTAGCTGAAATTTACCAAGTTCTTTTTTAATTTGTTACCGTGCGAACTATTTCCTCTGGAGGGAGAAAAATTTTACTAAATCGTCAATGTCATCCGCCACCCAAAATACCCTGTCGCACTATACAACATAAGGACTTATCAAAGCGTCCGAAATAAACATTCCTTAACTTAGTTTAAAATTGTAACAAGTGAAAGATCAACCGCCAGGTTTAACACAACATTATGTACGTACTTACAATTTAAGCCCGGTTTATTTCGAGGCAAATTTCCTACCGCGGGAATTAACTGTGGTATTGTTTCGTGAATGCGTTACTTCAAGCAAGATTGTCTATTACTAATTGTACGAGTGAGTTTGACGTGAGTTGTGAGTTTATTCGACTTTCGTAATGTTTTTACGCACTATGGTGGTGGTGTATTTCTACGTACGCCATGTTTTTAGCGATTACCAATGTTAAGTAGCGTTCAGCTTGGTTGATCTGAGATGGGTGGCCGTTTGTGTCATTTTTATATTCGAGCGTCTCCATGCTTCGGAAGGCACGCTAAACTATTGGTTCCGATTACCACTCAATGTGCTAGTCGCTAAGCCATGTTAAAAGCTTTAGAGACGGCTTGATAAGTTCCAACAGCAGGTGGCCACAAACCTGCGTCCACCGCATTGGGTCCGCGTGGCGAAGTAACTTTAACTCGATTTGTGGGGTAAGGTCTGAGCAGTGGGACAGTATTGACCGATTTATAACTGTTTTTTACACACCAAACACATTTTTTTACCAAACAAAGCCTATTAATTATGGTTCCTGAACAACGAAAACGCATCGGTACGCGGTTTCGAACTATATTAACAGTTCTAATATTGTTCCAATGATTTCATTAAACGAACTCAATATAAAGTCTGAAGTTATAACTGAACTTTCCGATATAAGGTACGTCAGTTTTGTTTGGTACTGTGAGAAGTTGAAGCAGATAAGTTTATTGAAGTACTTGCTTAATTACTCCTAGTGTTTTCCTTAGACCCATTTATTGATCGGACAATAGTATAGCAAATCAGATCAAATTTGTGTTCGTTATATACAACGCATGACCTAAAAGTTCTTTGGTTTCAAATTGGCAATTTAGGTTAGGCAGTTTGAAATCATATTATTACTGAAAGGAAGTACGCTATTAATGGAAACATTGTTTAATGCCGATAATCAAACATACACCATGACTAAATAGACCGTGTCTTATCTGAAGGGCTAGTCAAGAGTCTCCGTAACCGGCGAGCGTGTATGAGACGAACTATGAGACTGGAGGAGAATGAGGTTTGTAAGGATTGAACCTGTTGGATTCTGTACTCCTACTCTGCAAGAGAACTGGCGCGATGACATAGATAATCAAACTTTTCAAGGTAAGGTAAGCTGATTATAAATTACTTAGTTACATTTTTATCTTTAATGAGGATATTATTAGAGCTTTCCTATCGAAAAACCTACAACAGCAGTCTGGAGTTTGAAGTTGTCCCTGATACAATCGTATTCCACAGAAATTTGACATCGTTAGAGAAATTTGGTTGTAAGCAGTACATCTATACCACCCCCGAGAGTGTGCGCGTATATTTAAAAATCCAATTAAAATGTTACAGCCTAATAAATCACATGTTCCACCTCTTTCATATATCAACCCTCAACTCCATAAAACGATCCAATTTGTAACCCGACGCCAAATTTTAATGACGAAAAGCTACGTATTACAATAATAACGGTAATTTCCATTATTTGACCGGGTAAACATTCGACGGTAAACATAACCTGTAATTTTTTGTGAAAACTCGGTTTACGACATATTTAGCCCTTGAAATGTTTAGTGGTTTTATCATTAGGTTTTTTGTTATGAAAAAAAGTCAAGAGTCTTCGTAACCGGCTAGCGTATATCAAACGAACTATGGGAGTGGAAGGAGCCAGAGAGGTCTGAAAGGAAATAACTCGTTGTACCTCTATACCATGAAATTACCCTGCACAGGATCGGGCGTGAAGATAGACAAAAATGTGAACACTGTATGTACTGTGTACTCTGAATTTGTGAGTAAAATATGTAAATTCCAACTCTAAGAACAGAATAGAAGGATATAAATACGACAGAATCGCAAAATTTGCTTTCCTTACAGACCACTCTGACTTTCTCCGCTCTTATAGTTCGTCTCAAACGCTCGCTGATAACGGTTATTCTAAAGTAAAATTCGCAGTATGTTTCGCTATAATGGCAATAAACTTGCATCCCCTTACATTAAGACCTAACATCGTTAAAGATATGTCAGTTATATATAGTACTCCTCTGCTACCCCTGGTTGAGGATGTTGCTGGGAGATATTCTCCTCGCGTCCCAAAAAGCGCCATCACGTTACTACATAGAAGGAAAGGTACTTTTATAAAATAGTTTTCAACAGATATACCATACGAAAGTGGGAGGATGTAGGTATCGGGAAGACCAAGACTGTCTCACTAAGATCAAAAAGATCGTATCTTATCTGAAGGGCAAGTCAAGAGACGCCCTGACCGGCGAGCGTGTATGAGACGAAATATCAGACTGGAGGAAGCCAGAGAGTTCTGTAAGCTCTGCTTACCTTGCAAGGGATCTGGCGTGATGACACAGATTTACACATAACCTTTAGACTTACACACAAACCATCCCATAAGCCAGTCCACTATAAAAGACACTGGTTATAGGTCAATTCAATAAATCCCGCACAATCCCCAAATTGCTGGCCTGCGGTCACAGCTATATGTTACGACTTCCCGCTTTGGTCGCATAAACTTAAATGCACGTTTCAAACTAGTTGAAATTCTTTATTTGTTCCGCTAACGCTGGGGAATTTTAAATCAGATATATTTTATTGTTACTTCATTTACCGGACACAATGCGAGCTTAATATGGCAATAAGCTCCCCCCTATTACATGGGGCCTAACATCGTCGGCAAAAAATGGGTGTACACAGAACACTTTTGCGACCCGCGCGTGGGAAATATAGGCATTACGGTGTTTACGTAGTTCTGACAATCAGAATTAGAATTTGAATATTTTTAAATTATTTAAATTATTACTGTATTTATGAATCGTCAGAAAAGTGGGAAAACAACTCGTCGGTTACTCTTTTAAAATATTTTTTTTACATTTTTCCATTTATATTTTACTGTGGAATATGGGAGAATAATATGGGCTGGTCTGTTAAGGGTCTAAGGTAAATTAACTAAAGATATTTTTTAACGGTATATGCTTCACTTATTTATAGAGAGGGACAAAAACAATATCAATTTTAATAAAGTAATATACAAAAAAGAGGGAATTTTGAATGATAATTAATCTTTTTATATCATAATCATTATAATCGTTATACTTTCACTACAGACTTTAGGACATCCACAAATAAAAAGTGCTGCTCTGAATAAAATAAACAAATAAGTAAGTCTGTACTATTCTACTCACTACTAAAAGAAAGGGAGAATAGATCATCATCCACCACGCGGAGGTAGGACCTAGGACGTTAAAGGCAAAAAAAGCAGTGATAGACTAGTGGTTAGACCGTTGGACTCCAAAGTCAGAGGTATCTGGTTCAAACCCAGGCTCGCACCTCTGTCTTTACGAAAGCATATGCGTATTAAAAGTTAACTATGACTTGCTTTAACGGTGAAGGAAAACATCGTGAGGAAACCTGCATGCCTAAGAGTTTCTCTAAGGTGTGTGAAGTTCGTCAACCCGCACTGGGCCAGCGTGGTGGACTTTGACGTACACCCTCTTAATTTGAAAGGAGGCCCAACGATGGGACAGTTTCTTGGCACGGCAAATATTGTTATTATATAATCATAGTGATTACCACTTAGCTAGATAGCAAGCTTTTACCATTTAAAAAAAAATACACTGTCATGCTTATATTCCCTAAACTGGGGTGTAACCTACACCTATTTCTTACCAACAAATTAAAAAATAGCATAGCCCCATACTAGGAACTATTCCTGTGGCGTAGGTGTGTTTATAAATACGAAATTCACATACACAATCACCCAGACCGAAACAGATATTTATCACACAAAAATTTGCCTCGTGCGGGAATCGAACCCGCGACTACTCGATCCAGTGAGCTGAGCGGATTAAACTCTTAACCACTGGACCAACCTAGCCTATTTTATTAGGTCCCATTTAGTACTACTTCTATTCCGTTGGCTCAGTGACCCAAAGTGAGTCTTCGCCTCCGAATCGAGATTCCGCTACTTTTCACGGTTCTGCGCGATTACCTGCCAGTCTTCTGCTTGGAGCTCACGCAGATCCGCCTCAACCACGTCCTTCCAGCGATACCTGGGGTGACCATATAGTAGGGGCGAGCATATTACCGTTACACCAAGCTCAACGCCAGATTCCAGACTGACCCGATTTTTCTATCGAAAATTATATTTGATCTGACGGGGGACTCAAACCTATGACCCCGTTGTGATCACAGGCATGTTATTCGCAACAAAACCAACGATTTATATCCAAAACATTTACCAAATCTTTCATTTATGATGCCAAAAAGGTTTGGCAGTCGATAACGCCTTAAATTTATGATCTCATGTTTCGGTTTGACGTTGAAAAATATCTAATTAAATCCTTGAACGGTAAAATATGGTAATGTGATGTCTGTATTAACATTTTTTCTCGTCCTTAATTGAAGCTAGTACAGTACGAGGGTTATGATATCCACTTAATAAAGCCGGAGTGACTTAATCGTGTAGAAATGGCAATAATAATAATAGAATGTTGTTTTGTCTGTCTTTCGGCCTTTGTTTGAAGATAAAGACAAGAATGTTTTGGGTCTGTGCGGTAAGATTTTTATATTGAAATATATTTTTCATTTGTTGATATATATATATATATATATATATATATATATATATATATATATATATATATATGTATATATATATAACCTCACGCCAGGTATGTAAGGAAAGAACCTGTTGGAACTCTGTACTCTCTGCCTACCCCGCAAGGGATCTGGCGTGATGATATATAGGGGGCAAACCTATTTCCTTTATACTGCGGATTAAAGCTGGGATTTTTTATTCAGATAATATTGAAAATACACCTATCGTTGAATCGCTATTTAATTTGAAGAGTGTAACTATCAAGTAGAGTCGAAAGTCAAAAAATATTTATTTGTTTAGGCAAATAAAAGCACCAACAATCGCCAAAATTATCATATATTTTACATCTACCACCAAATTGTAATGATGATGGTTAAATGAAAATCTCTTCATGAAATTAATTACAAAAAAATTATCAAACCCACGCAAAAGCAATCAAGTTTAATCATCTATTTATATTTTAGAGTTCCTTTTACACAAATCTTCATAAAAAAGCCTTAGTCATCTTGACTGGAGAAAACCCTACACAGGTTCAAGTTATTTCAATCTGTGAATCCAATAATATGCCGATTGCATACGCTAGTCTACATGTCATGAATCGGTGCCATGTGCCACGTGAAGCCGTGCCATGGTCTAATCATAGAGATAACCCACACTAATCCAGCTCAGGGTATGTATTCATTGGCTAATACACCGCAAAACGTACAAGAATAATTCCTATTACGAAGCAATTTTTTTTATAAAAAGAAGGGTATTACATTTATGTTAAAAAAAAATTACTGTTTTGGTGGTCAAGTAGCCTATGGTGAGGCTGGCAATCACGAGATCTTGTGTTCGAATCGTATGTCCGACAGTAGAGACATAAATCCCTATAACCTATAAAAACAAAATGTGTTGAAGTCCGGAGCCCATCTCACCCCCTACCACATTGTGTTCCTAATTTATTTATTTTATAGGACTACCGAATTAACTGATAGCCCGGACCAACGGCTTAAGGTGCCACAAACGTCATTGTCTATTGTATATTCGATAAATTGTGCATTCTATCAAATGTTTACACCACAAAGCCCACCTCTGCCGCCACCGCTTGGGGAATATAAGCGTGACGGAGTTTAGTCTTTTTACAAATACTTCAAAAACTATTTTTCTGCGTTATATGCGTTAATTGGTAGTAAGAATCTTGACTATCCTTTCGAAAACCATTTAAATTTTTTGAACCATTATTTAATTGCCTCCATAGTTAATAAATGAAGAAATAAGTAATCATGAGTGTAGAGAAAGCGAGAGAGGTCGGTAAGGAAATAATTCAATGCAAATTCTGTACCCTCCACTTACCCTGCAAGAGATTTGGCGGTACAATATAAAGTAGATGAGTAATTATGCATGAGTATTCGAACATATGCCCTGCCTAAGCCGACCGATAAACCTATTAATCACAACTCGTGCGGAACTTCCTGCCCACATCAGTTTATCTCAATAGGTACCTCATTATAACTTAATATTACTATGTACAGACGCTTACAATCGCCTTGTGTTGTTAACTCTAACTACATCTTAATATATAATGTATGGATCAGCCTATATTATCCCACTGCTGGGCAAAGGCATTCCTTTATAAATCGATGTGACAGGGATTAGGTCTTCCTCTACCACGCGGACCCAGTGCAGATTGATGGACGCAGGCTTGTGGCCACCTGCTGTTGGAACTTATCAAGCTGCCTATAAGGCTTCTTACTTGGCTCAAGGACTACCGAATTAAGTGATAGCCCGAACCAACGGCTTAAGGTGCCACAAACGGTCATTGTCTATTGTATGTTCGATAAATTCTGCAAGAATACAAACCAACAACCTGTATTGGTACATTCTAGAGAAATCATTTTTTTTTTTATTTTTTTTTTGTATTTTAAGAAACGTAGCCCCACACTAGGATTTACTACTGTGTTGTGGGTGCGTTTACAAACATGAAAATTCACATACACTGGAATGGAACCCGCGACTATTAGATAGAAGCGGAGCGGCTTAAGCTTTTAACCAATGCGCTAAATCGTCCGTCAGCTGCGCTAAATTGTCCGTCAGTTGCGAGTACAGTTAGTTCTAAATAAACTGTTCATAATTTCTGTGGTCGGAAAATAATACAGTCCCAAATAGACGAATCAAATGGCACGTACTACCAACAGTGGTATGTTAAAAGGTCTGTAAATAACGATTTATTTACATAAATTGCCTTTATAAAATATAAATGATACCGTAACATATTAGACTGAGGTGCAGCCAACTCCAGTGCGTCCAAGATGTTGGAACTTGGTCAAAGTTTACCAATTTGAATAGTTCTCCCCGTGGAGAATTGTCTGGCTTCATACAATGAGATTGACGGGCTTTAAGGTTTATATTATTTAATATAAAAACAATCAGGTCAGGGATAGAAAAATAAACAGTGTCAGCCCGGAGTCTGGCACTGTGCCCGGTATAATGATAATACCTCAGACTCTATTACATGGGACCTAACATCGTCGGCGGAAATTGGGTCACCTCTGTCACGTCTGCTTGGGGATTATAGGCGTGACTGTGTTTACTTTTTACTGCTGGGCAAAGTACTTCTCTATCATATCGAGGTGAGAGAGATTAAATCATACTCCACCACGCGGGCTCAGTGCAGAATAGTAGAGGCAGGTTTGTAGCTACCTGCTGTTGGAACTTATCAAGCCACCTATAAGGCTTCCAACTAAGCTTAACGACTACCGTATTCAATGGTAATGCTGATTCGCCTCTTGCAAGTAGGCATAAAATTCAAGAATATTTTAACGCTATTCGCAACTTAAATAAAAAGAATTGCAGATCTAGAATGCTTAGGTTACATCGCGCATTTGGACGGGCCTGCCAGCAATTACGCAGGGCCCATTACGTTTAATGACCGGCTTAATTAAAACAGTCAAATGGTCTTTAAAAAATATTAAATAGGCGGTGATTAAGCTCGGCCATTTTTATAATAAATGGCACAGGACGAGAAGTTACTTCGGAGAACTTTAAAACATAAAAAATATTGTGTGACTTAAGATGACGACGGATCCATAAATATTTGTTACGCGTTAGATGTTTATGCGTGCCAATTTAATGTTTTTAGCGCACCCACGATACAGGAATAATTCATTAAAGTTAAGCATAGCCTTGTTTTCTAAATAAAATTAAAAAATTGTAGAAAAAACTATCTCACAGTCTTCGGAGTGTTGGTCAATAGCTGAAACTATAGGGATCGTTATGATATTTTCGAGGTTAATATCGCCTTTAGCCTTGTATGATATCACCATAGTACAACACTTAGTTATTTTATATATCGTAATTATATATTTTTCGTAAATCACAGAAAACCATATTTGTTTTCTTAAAAAAAAACGTTGTTCTTACACGCTCAGACCTAAATAAATAATTGTAAGTGATGACATTAAGATTTGTCCCATGCGGGAATGGAATTCACGATGACTCGATCCATTACCGAGCTAACATGCGAAGGCATGCCAGTTTGACTAAAGACCGTGAAATGGATGGGGTCACGCGTCTTCTCTTTAGCTTTTAGTATTTTTCGTCGGAAATCCGTTACTTAGCAAGATGGAGTGGTCAGCCTCTCATGTGGGCCGTAGGCTTTCACGTTTCTAAATAATACTATGTAGAATATTTAAAGGTTGAAATACGAATATTATGTTGCCTTTATTATGGAAATATAGCTCATAACATTTTTGTGTTTGTTTGAAACTATTTACTAGTTTAAGTATACCTGTAGATATTTTTTTGGAAGTGTACAAAATGCTCTGGAATAAAAATATTATTCGTAGTGGTCAACGACTAAAATTATCTAGAGTGTATAGTCGTACTAATTCTACTAATATTATAAATGTGAAAGCAATCACGCAAAATCGGCTAAAAGGATTTGGATGAAATTGGGAACACAGACAGTTTACTACCTAGATTACCACATAGTCAACTTTTTATCCCGAAAAAATGTAAGATCCCTATCTAAAGTCAACGCGTATACAGTCGCGGGCTGAAACTATAAAAAATAAGTGTTACAAAATTATGTGAAATTGGAGGTTTGTAGGTACCGGCGAAGACTATCTTACCATGACCAAATAGACCATGTCATAACTGAAGGGCAAGTCAAGAGTCACCGTAACCGGCGAGCGTGTTTAAGACGAACTATGAGAGTAGAGGAAGCCAGCGAGGTATGTAAGAAAAAAACCTGCTGGAACTCTGTACTCTCTGCCTACCCTGCAAGGGATCTGGCGTAATGACAGAGAGATAGACAAAAATATAGAAATAAACAGCGTCAAGCAAACGTTTACTGTGTATACCCACCAACAATGAAGGTTACCAATATAAAAGGGTGCAAGCCTATTTTATATTATACCGGATACTATCACAGACTCCGGAATGTTGGATATTCAGGATTTAATATAATGCTTCTCGTAGAATATTATAATTACCCTGAAGATGTCCTTGAAAATAGTCTCGAATTGTAATATTCATTCATAATGAATAAATCATGTTTCTTTCCCAATCCTGTTTTCGAGCTTTGAACTTAACCACTGAGGCTTTATTCGCTATGAGTAGTTAAACTGGTAACGTAATGCTTTACGATAACTTTGTGAAATTATCATTTATATATTTTTTAGTAAACCTATCCCCACACTAGGAATTATTCCTGTGTCGTGGGTGCGATTACAAACATGAAATAGACCGCTTCAGGTAAGGTGAAGTGCACGAACTATGAGAGTGGAGGAAGCCAGAGAGGTCTATAATGAAAGAACCTGTAGGAACTCTGTACTCTCTGCCTACCCCGCAAAGAATCTGGCGTGATGATACAGGTAGAGATAGAAAGATAGAAATTCACATACAAAAGCACCTCGACCAAGTCAATATTTGTGGGTATCACAAAGATTCGTCTCGTGCGAGAATCGAACCTGCGACTACTTGACCCAGTGACCGAAACTGCCTTCGCTCTTAATCACTGGGCCGAGCTGTTCATCTAAAGGTATTCTGTCCGTTGAATGGTACTCCAGTGACATACAGAATACGGTTACACGACCATTTCGCGCGGTTAACGTAACGCGCCACATTTGGTCACAACGAATAAAGGTCTTGGTTTGAATTTCCGATCGGAACTTTGAAATGCGGAGTGGAAGATCCACCGCTGAGCACGTTGCATCCTTCACACACTTAAATTATTAAACGCTGTCAATGTAGGGAACTTGGATCTGAGCTTTAAACGTTTTTAAGCAAAGGTTTTATTAATTATCAGTCATTAAATATTTAAGAGACTTTTTATTACAAGAAAAATGAAGTTTTGCCTTTAAAAAAAATAGTAACCTCACATTACGAAATATTTCTGTTTAATGGGTGCGTTTACAAACATGAAAATGCACGTATATAAGCACCCAGGCCGAAACAAATGTTTGTGGGTATCATAAAGATTCGTCTCGTGCGGAAATGAAGCCGTTTATACGCTCTTCACCACTGGACTAAGCTGTCTGTTTAATAGTAGATACTACTATAGGTAGGTAATTACACGTCCCTTTTCCGAGGTTAACGTAACGTGCCACGTTTGGTCACAGCGAATAAGGGCCCTGGTTTGAATTTCCGATCGGAACTTTGAATTACGGAGTGGAAGTTTTGCCGCTTAGCAGGTTGCATCCTTCATTAACTTAAATAATTAAACGCTGACAATGTAGGGAACTTTGATTTGCGCTTCAAACGGGTCAAAGTAGAAGATTTACTAATTTATCAATAGCTATTTTAAATTTATGAGATTGGTGTTAAAGGCAATTTGAATATCTATCTACAATATATCATCACGCAATACTCGTAGCCCGCAAAAATCGTCGTTGGTTTAGTGATGTATGATGTGGGTAACACGAAGGCCTGGTTCCAAATCCTAGTTCGGACAAAGACGAATTTTCATTATCACATATAATCTTATAAATCGAACGTTAATTAATTAAATATATTACTAGCTGTTTCCCGCGGCTTCGCACGCGTTTATTTTGTAATTTGACATAGATAGGTGGGACTTCTTGGAATAACAATTTCCCAAGACTTAAGAGACACCTACATATTAAGTTTATTTTCAATCCGTTCAGCCGTGTCAATATGGAGAAACAAAAACAACTATCCCCTAATATCTTGCATTTCCTAAGATAAAAAGAAGTCAACAGTCTCTGAGAAATCGTACATTTTTCAGTGATAGTGTATTTAAAATCCGTTCCACCGTTTTTTTCCAACCTTTTTTTTTATTGTGCCTGTATGAGCATAAAATATCTTCGTTATTTCAAAATCCCAGATCAATATTCCCGTGTGCTGTGCCGGGCTCGTACCTGCGACTATTTGACAAAGTAAGGCAGTCTACGTTTTATCGCTTAAACTAAGTTGTCTTTGTTTTCCAAAAGTCGACTTAAATATGAGTAAATTTTCGCTGTAGAACAATTTCAGCAGGTCCCCAGGCTTCCAGTCGCCGATGAAGAGAAAGAGGGAAATCGACGGATTGCCAGGCTTTTCTTTCGACAAAATAAGATTAATATCTTTGGACCTTCATGCAGCCCGCTTAAAACCCACCAAATGCATATATTGCAGAATAATATCGGCATGATCTAGTGTGTGAACAAAGTTACATATTTCATATTATTATTTCACGACTTAAGATACTTTAATACTATCCGCCAATCTATATCACCACGTCAGATATCTTGCGAAGTAGGCAGAGTGTACAGAATTCCAACAGGTTCTTTCCTCACTGACCTTTCTGGTTTTCTCATAGTTCGTCTTATACACGCTCGCCGGTTACGGAGACTCTTGACTTGCTCTTCGGATAAGACATGGTCTATTTAGTCATGGTAAGATAGTCTAGGTCTTCCCCGATATCTGCGTCCTGTTCTAGGTACACTACTAACTGACAGCGGCGTGGATCTATTTGACCCTTTGTAAATACGTATATCTCTTCCTTTACTTCCGTTTTTATTGATATTTCTTTGGTGTTTTTTTATGTAATTGTATATATTGTATATAATTTGTGAAACTATAAATGGTTGTTGTTCTACGTCCTTTCACTTTTGAATTTGTATATCTGTGTGGTTTCTTTCATATAAAGTTTTTTTATAATCCATTAGATATAAAAAAATAATAGATATTCCACAGAAGTCGTGCAATTTTTCGAGATGAAAAGTGTTCCGTTTTATTTTACGATGTAAAACACCTTCATATAACGTTTCAGTTAAATTCGTTTAGCCATTTTAATATGAATACCAGCTATGTCGCAAGAACCGTGATTCTTTCCGAGATAAAAAGTATCTCGATTATTATTTCGAGACCTAAAACACCTTGAAAGTGTTACTAAGATACATTCTGTCATTTTAGTATGAAGAAATAACAGCTAGATATCCCGGGAGAACCTTGTAGTGAATATATTGTATCAGCATTATTCCAAGATTGAAGAGACACCTCCATATTTAGATTCTATTTAATCCGTTCAGCCGTGTTAATATGGAGAAATAAAATCAACTATCCCCCAGAAATCTTGCATTTCACGAGCTAAAAAGTAGTCTTGAATAATCTCTATAAATTCCTCCATCTTTCAGTAATAGTCTTTTTAAAATCGGTTCCACCGTTTTGGATATTAACACGGACAAACAAACATTTTTTTTATTGTGCCCATATGCACTTAAAATATCTTATTTATTTGAAAATCACGAATCCCAAATCAATATTCTTGTACGCTGTGCGGGGGAACTATTCGACATAGGAAGTTAAGCAGTCTACCTTTTAACGGTTAAACCAAGTCATCTTTGTTTTGCAAAAGTATTTTAAAGTCGACTTAAAAATGAGTAAATTTTTGTTATACAACAATTTTAACAGGTCCCCAGGCTTCTAGTCACCTGTGAAGAAGAAGAGGGAAATCGAAGGATTGCCAGGCTTTTTAGCCTAAATAAGATTCATATCTTTGAGTCTTCATGCAGACCGGTAAAATTCCAACAAATGCATATTGGAGTGATTTTGTATACCACTTACACGGCTATCCGTGTAAGAGGTATATAAAATTACTCCAATATGCATTTGGTGGATTTTTACCGGCCTGCATGCCGATACTATTATCGGCATGGTATTTTGTGTGAACAAAGTTACCTATCACATATTGCTATTTGACGACTTAAGATACTTTAATACTGTCTATCAATATATAACTTCACGTCAGATCCCTTGCAGAGTATGCAGAGAGTACAGATTTCCAACAGGTTCTTTTCTTACAGACCTTTCTGGCTTTCTCCACTCTCATAGCCCGTCTTACATGCGCTGGCCGGTTACGGAGACTCTTGACTTGCCCTTCTGATAGTACACGTTCTATTCGGTTATGGTAAGATAGTCTAGGTCTTCCCCAATATCAGCGTTCTTCCACTTGCTCATTTTATAACTCTGGGTTTCTTTCATATTAAGTTTTTTTATAACCCATTCAACCATTTTAGTATCAAGAAATAATATATATATATTCCGCAGAAGTCATGCTTTTGTATATTTTACTCTTATATATATTTTTCGTAATAAAAAGTGTTTTGTTTTATTTTACAGTGTAAGACACCTTCATATAAAGTTTCAATTAAATTCATTTAGCCAGCTATGTCGCAAGAACCGTGATTCTTTCCGGGGTAAAAAGTATCTCGAATATTATTTCGAGACCGTGTGTGAATATATTGTATGTTTTGACAAGTTTCACCAGACTTATTTCTGTATCAACTATCTCTATCACCGGGTTCAGTCTTAGCCCCACCTATCCCGCACAGGTGGTCTTTGTAAAATATAAACTAAACTATTTATTTAACATAAACCACTAACGCCGTCTCAAAAAGTGTTAGTCTTCTCGTAAGATATTAATCGTCGTTAAAGTTTCGTATCCGGCCCATTCATCGTTAGAGTTCTCTCCGGAAGAAACAATCCTGAATGCATCATCGGTTTGTGCACGAAATCATGTTTGAGTGTTTAAATCAAACGTGTATGAACAATTTCCAGTAAGTGCTTTTAACTCCTGCATAGTTTTTCGTGAGGAGACGAACCTGAGTCCAATATCAATTCATGGAGGAATTCATGTGTAGGCAAAATCACATAGTTTACGTCGTAACATTGCAGGTCGGAACAAACAGTAATAAAATTTTGCGGAATATCCCGCGACAATCTAGTAGCTTTAGTGTTTTGGAACAATGAATGATTAATTAATAAAATCGACTCTATTTTTCTTTTCTCAAAAACTGTTACATATGTCGAAAATATAGGTACACAGAGCTGTGGTCCTTGGTACAGGCTACAACTATCCCAAATTTCATTGAAATTCATCAAACAGGTATGGAGTAAAATGTTGTTTTAGAATTTCAATGTTTCGCTTATTTTTGTATTTTCTGAAAGAATATTTTGATTTTTCGGTACAAATACTACTCAATATATCTAACATTTTAGAATTTCCGCGTGCAAAGCTTCATCAAAATCCGCCTGGTAGTTTTTGCGTTATGATGGTTTATACCCTTGGACAGATAGACAAACAGACACGAAAGCCAAAAAATGTAGAATTGGATTCTACATCAATAGAATGATATCCTTGTGTTGTTATTTCCAAAAAATGTACAGTCTTGATGACTTCCTTATAGTCTTATTATATGTAGTGTGCCGTGTGGTGCCGGCAGAACAGAATAGCGCCACCCCATATCTTCCCGTGGGTATCGTAAAAGGCGATTAAGGGAGTGTGAGAAAATACTGACTCCTTGTATCTTTCTCACCGTGATACTGCTCCGTCTGTCTGAGTCCTTCTCCGGTCGTAACGGTCTCCGTTCCACTGGGCCCAGAAGGATAAGGATGAATATGTGCACCTGTGTCTCGCGCGTATACTTGTGCACCTTAATATTTCCTGCGCATCTGACCGCTTCCGTTACTGGACTCCGAGTACGCAAAAGTCCTGTGGCGATGGGTAGAAGTAGAGAGGTCTAGCCTGATGCAAACTAGGCTTTGTCTGATATCTGCACGCAGGCGGTCCCGGGGGCGTGAGAACACGCCGTGGTCGTTTCCGAGCTGCACATTTGGGACGACAGCACGGGCTCGGCAGCACTTGGGATGTCAAAGCAGCCCTGTTTAGGGAGGCACTGCTTTCCCCGCTCAGCTGGGGAGGGGGCTAGAAAAGGTGCCCTAAAAAATGCTCGTCTCGACATGGCAGATGGTAGTAACCGCGGCTATCATCGCATCATTTAAATAGTGGTCGACGCCGCAAAGGAAATTTAAAAAGAACACCTGTTATGACATTCGGCGCGTGGAACGTGAGAACGCTTCTTGATCGAGATGTCAACGCCTGCCCCGAACGTAAGACCGCCATAGTAGCTCGGGAACTTCATCGCTATAGCGTGGATGTGGCTGCTCTCAGCGAAACACATCTCCCCGATGAAGGAGAGCTGGTGGAAGCAGGTGGCGGCTACACTTTCTTCTGGAAAGGTACCGCTGCCTCCGAAACTCGACGATCAGGCGTAGGTTTTGCCATCAAGAATCACTTAGCAAAGCATTTAGAGGAGTACCCTGTACATATCTCAGACCGCGTAACCACACTGCGTCTTCACCTGGACAAAGACAACTACCTTAATGTCATCAGTGTCTATGCTCCAACGTTAGACAAGTCTGATGACATCAAGGAAAAGTTCTATGAGGAAGTGACACATTGCCTCGATAGCTTCAACGCCAGGGAGCAGGTTTTATTGCTGGGCGATTTCAATGCCAGGGTTGGACGGGACTATGAGGCTTGGCCTGGAGTTCTGGGTAGACATGGAGTTGGCAACATGAACAGCAATGGTCAGTTGCTGCTCAGTCTTTGTGCTCAATACGGTCTGGCAATTACGAACACTATGTTTAGACTTGCCGCCAAGTACAAGACAACATGGATGCACCCAAGATCTAAGCATTGGCATTTGATTGACTATGCTATCGTGAGACAAAAAGATTTCAGCCAAGTACAGGTCACCCGCGTGATGCGTGGTGCGCACTGCTGGTCTGACCACCGACTTATTGTCACTAAGCTACGAATCCGCCTCCGTCGCCCGCGTAGATCTCTTATAAAAAAGCTTGCTTCTTTGAACTTGGATAAGCTAGAAGATATCGCGGTCAGGGAGAAATACGCTGAAGCCCTGTCTGAAAAGCTGATGCCAGCTAATGAGGTAGGTGATGTTGATGCTGCCTGGGGAACTATGTCATCTCATATCATGGATACCGCTTCAACTGTACTGGGTAAAAAAATCCGTCGCAACGAACACTGGTTTGATGGAAATGATGAAACCCCGCGGGCAGCATTCGACAAACACCGAGATCTCCTGCGACAGCACAAAAGGCAGAGAGGAAGCGTTGCGGTTGTTAAAGCTAGTGACCTCGAATTGCGCAAGCTGTCTCGACATATGAAGGACAAGTGGTGGCAGGACAAAGCTAGTCACATGCAATGGCTCATTGACACAAACCAGCTGGGTGAGTTCTACAGTGAGGTACGTAAGCTGATTGGTTCATCCTACCAAGCTCGGGTGCCTTTAAGGTCTCTAGACGGTAGTCACATGTTGACAAGCAAGGAGGATATACTAAACCGCTGGGCGGAGCACTTCAACATTCTGCTAAATGTGGATCGATCAGCTGATCTGCAAAGTATCGGTTTAATGCCTCAGCTCCCTCTCGCCTTTGAGCTGGACGAGACTCTATTGCGTGACGAGGTTGTTACTGCCATCAGACAGCAACAAAACAAACGGGCGGCTGGCATTGACCTTATACCGGGAGAGCTGATAAGATACGGCGGAGAGGAGTTGCACACGTTAGTGTGGGAACTATTTGTTCGCATGTGGGAGGAGGAGCGCGTTCCGGATACCTTTAAAGTATCGCGCATAAGTGCTCTTTACAAGCACAAGGGTGACCGATCTGACTGCAACTCCTACCGCGGTATTTCGCTCCTTTCAGCCCCCGGAAAGGTCTTTGCTAGAGTCCTCTTAAACCGCCTAAAGAACTTGTCTGAAAAGATTCTGCCTGAAACCCAGTTTGGCTTCCGACCGGACCGAGGCACATGCGAAGCTATATTCTCTGTGCGTCAACTGCAAGAAAAGAGCAGGGAACAGGGCTGTCAGCTGTACCTTTGCTTTGTTGACCTGGAGAAGGCTTTCGATAGCGTGCCTCGGGAAGCTCTATGGTTGGTGCTAGGTAAGCTCGGGTGCACGGAAAAGTTTGTGAGACTTCTTAGACTCCTGCATGACGACATGCAATGCTGCGTTGCCGTAGACGGTGAACAGACAGACTTCTTCCCCGTTACCTGTGGGGTGAAGCAAGGATGTGTCTTAGCGCCTACTCTGTTCGCCTTATACTTTGCGGTGGTAGTAAGAGAGGTCTTACACACTGTTTCTCAGGGAGTCCGCATCCGTTTCCGCACAGACGGCAGCCTTTTCAACTTGGCTAGACTTAAGGCTCGCACTAAAGTCTCTTACGCACTGATCACTGAGATCATGTATGCTGATGACTTGTGCTTCCTATCAGAATCCCTAGACGGCCTGCAACAGCTGATGTCCGCATTCCACCAAGCCTGCCGTAAGTTTGGCTTAAAGATCAGTGTCAATAAGACGGAGGTGATGTCCCTGGACATGCACGGTCACGAGACACTGACCATAAAACTTGGTGAGGATGTGCTAAAGCAGGTGGATAGATTTCGCTATCTGGGGAACACTGTAACATCCAAGTGTGACTTTGATGCTGAGATCAATAGCAGGGTGGGTACCGCAGCTGCGGCATTCGGCAAGCTATGTACCAAGGTCTTCTGCTCGCATAACCTTAAGTTGCCCACTAAGATATCGGTGTATATGGCAATCGTGCTGCCAAACCTCCTATACTCCTCTGAGACGTGGTGTGTATACCGCCGCCACATTCGCACTCTGGATCGCTTCCACCTTAAATGCCTCCGTACCATCATGAGGATCAGATGGTCCGATAGAGTGCGAAATACCGAAGTTCTGCGACGAGCCAATGTTGGTGGCATTGAGGCCTATTTAATGCGTCGACAGCTTCGGTGGTGTGGTCACGTATCTCGTATGGCGGAGGAAAGAGTGGCGAAGCGCATCTTCTACTCTGAACTGGAGAAGGGCAAGCGGAATCATGGCGGTCCCCTCCTCCGGTACAAGGATGTCCAAAAGCGACATATGAAGAGATGCAACATAGAGCCCTCTCGTTGGGAACGTTTGGCAGCACAGCGGCCAGAATGGCGCAGGATGGTGAACAGCCAAGTACACGAGTTCGAGGCTCAGCGTAAAGCTGACCTTGACGCCAAACACAATCAGTTAAAGGCCCGCCCACCTGCTGCCATATCATACAACTATGAGAACGGCGTACTCACGTGCCCTCAATGTGCACGGAGTTTCGCCGCGAAGATAGGCTACATAAGCCATCTTCGAGCGCATCAGCGGCATTACTCTGACTAGGGGTCTTTAAAGTGGTCGCCATGGCCGAAATCGGTCGGATCAATCATCATCATCATCATTATATGTAGTATGTAGAGATAAAGATGCTTTACTTTTCCCTATAAACTGTTAGATTTCTTGAAAACGTAAGTATTAACTATGTTGTCTGTCATATGAAATATCTGCATGCTTAGTTTCACTGACATCTCAAAAGTAGTGTCGGAACAATGAATGATAAATCAAAATCGACTTTTATCTCTTTCCTCAAAAACTGTTAAGTTTTTCGATAATATAAGTACACAAAATTGTGCCCTTTTGCACAGGTTACAATCACAGAAAATTTCATTGAAATCCATCGAACAGGTTTGGAGTAAAGTGTATTTTTAGAATTACATTATTTCGCTTATTTTTGTCTTTTCTAGAAAACTTTTTGATTTTTCGAGATAAATACTATCTAATATGTTAGCCAACATTTTAAGGTACCTGCATGAAAAGTTTTATTAAAATCCGCTTAGTAGTTTTTGCGTGATGACGGTTCATACCCTCCGACAGACAGACAGACAGACAGACAGACAAACAGATACGAAAGCCAAAAATTGTGGAATTGGCTTCTACGTCGATAGAAGGATACCCCTGGGTTGTTATTTTCTTAAAATATTCCATGTACAGATACGACTTCCTTACAGTTTTATTATATGTATGTATGTATATATATTCCACGGCCAAATTGACGTTTACAGTATTGTCGGAATTTGTACCACAATTTGCTAAAACTTATTTTAAGGCAGATGTATAAAAAGACGTCGATAATAATTAATTCACAATAGTTATCTTTTAAAGAATCTTAACTAGAATCGGTAACTATTAATACCCAAAATAAATGAAGGCCTATGACAGACTTTAAGTAGAAGGCAATTTTGATGTCATTATCAAAGTTAGTAGATAAAAATACTGAGTATCTGCCTAAGAAAAGTGAAACTCGGATCTTTCTTCTTTACTTCATTATGTGCTTGTATTCTCATTTATTTTAACGCACGGAGAGGAACGTAATATTTTCTCCTCCAAATGCCTTTACTAAGTTGGTCCTACTTCATTTCGGTACACTGTGGCTAAACAGAAATACGGGTGAAGCTATATATACAGTGTGCTAACCACTTTCAATCTGTAAATGGAGTGGCACTCACGTTGTCCGCCGTCGTTGGACGCCGAGCAACGCGATTCCGTGGTTTGACAAATTTTTACGCATCAATATATTTATTAGGGCGTTAAAGAGGTGCTTTATATATTATTATTATATTATTACTAATAATTTTTCATCTCACTTACATACGATTAAATTAGTAGATCTTATATTTATATTAGCATTTAAGTTAGAGATACATGTAATGTTTACATTGCGTTACTGCAAAACTGACTCCTAACTAGTCAAACTAGTTACTTCTTTATTTTAATATAATTATTACACTAGAGGGAGAAAAAGAGCAAAGGCAATGAGAAATATTTGTTCAGCACAGCAAAAATACAGGGGATGAAAAACAAACAAGAATAAGCTACAGTGAGATAACTAGCATATATATTATTTGCTACGGTGTGAGCTGTGCCAAAAGGTGGTGACTCAGGATGTGCTGGAGGGAGACTGGGATCTCCTCCAACGCAGATTTTCGGCCAAACCGCTCTTCAAACGGTTTTACGTAGACATGGCTACCCTGAATGGTGGCGTAATCGCAAATGCTATGGGCACACTAAACAAATATCGCTTATGTAATTATTAGAGAAAGAAGCAAGTACGATATTATTGATGTTATTATAAAAACATTTACATAATCCTTATGTTGTCATTTCGATTTTTGAAATTGAATGTTAATTTAGTTATTTAGTTTAACTCGCGGGACGAGGGATATGAGCCTTGTGGGGATCTTGCTTACTCCACGTCTTCCAGTTTATAGTCACCACTTGAAAAGCCTTCTGCCCCAGCGGCTGTCTACGAGCGCTGTGAAGAAAATAAAATGTAAGCCATCATTTTGGTATCCCTTTACGCTAATTCAAGGATTAATCCAGAATCCGCATATTTCCTTATTAAGTACTTTTGGTAACTACACCATTCAAAATACAATCGCAAACAATTAAAGTAACCACGTTCCCTTTCCTTAATCTTTTTATAGATCCGATATCCGACTACCGTTTAAAATTTGTGTAAGTAAAGAATATTCAGAGTTTTAACTCCGCGTTTCCTGCGTATAATTTGATTCATCTCCGTTAATTTTATCCAGGCCCGGTAATCTAGATCGTAAGATGAATCAGTAGATAAACAACTGGGGCCTGATTCTGCTAACTAAACTATGCTAAAGCTGAATCCTAACCGATCACTGTTTCCATCTATGTGCATTCTACATCTTGCTTAATAAAATAAGTTCGATTCTCTTTAAAGATGCCATATTTCCGTAATCATGATAATTAAAGAATAATAATAATAATAATAATAATAGTTTATTGATTTCTAAAAACAACGGATTCACAATGGTTCTACTTAGAGTCTAAAAAACGTAAAATTCAATTCAATTTGGATCACGTTGACAACTGAACTAGTATTAACTGTATGACAGCTGTCAGCGCCCTCCATCCTTAAGTAGTTACTCCATATTTTTAGAATATTTGATTGGTTAAATAATAATAATAATCAAATTGAATCGGGAAAAACATATTTTTAAAACTACAAAAATATAAATGTAAAAAAAATAAAAATAAAAGAAAATTAAAAGAATGAAATAATGATAATATACAAATTAAACAATTCATGTGTGTGTGTGTGTGTGCTTGTGTGTGTGTGTGTGTGTGTGTGCGCGCGTGAGTGTGTAGTGCGTTTTGTATGCGTAACTCACTTTCTATTTAATCAGTTCTTCTGTTTCAGTGTACGTGAGACTTTGAAGCCAAGGTTTGATCTTATTTTTCAAAAGAGTGATTGGCAGTCTGTGAATTTTAAGTTTCTGATTTATTGTATTGTAAATACGAGTGCTTATTATATAGTATTGTCTCGCTGCAAGTGCTGTTCTATGGGTTTCTATTTTGCAGACCCTCTTCTTACTTCGTACTATCCGCCGGACATCATGTTCATCTGACAAACCTGAGTGACGACGGAGTACAACATTTAAGACAAACAGTTGTCTAACGGTTAAGATCGAACATTCTTTATATAAGAGTGTAGTGCTGTGCCGTTGGGGCTTTTTGGTCATTACTTTTAAAACTGCCCTTTGCGCACGCTCTAGTCGTATCATGGAGGTTGGACCTATGCCACCCCAAGCTACAATACAATATGACATGACTGATTGTGCAAGAGCATGGTATACACATGTTAATGTTTCCGGATCAGCACAGTGTCTCAACTTCCTAAACACAAATATCAGCTTTCTCACCCGGACGACTAGGTTATTTACATGCGAATGCCAACTTAGTGTACAATCCAAGGTAACTCCTAGGTACTTAACTTCTTTAGCCAATGTAAGAGGTATACAGCTACACATTATGAATTGTGTGCTACAGGTATGCGCCCTTAAACAAAACGAATCCGGTGGGGGTATGGTGTTGTTTCTAGCCGAAAAAGTTACATACTTGGTTTTTTCAAGGTTTAGGGTTAATAAATTCGAGTTCAGCCATACCATTATTTCTCTTAGTGCAAATTCAGCGTAGTGACGAGCCCGGTCCCAGTTTTCCCCATATACCAACAAAGCTGTGTCATCTGCGTAGGTTATTATTTTACAATTAGGTAGTTTTTTAGTACACAGACTGTTTATATATATGAGGAAAAGCGTAGGGCCCAAAACACTTCCTTGGGGCACTCCAAAATTAGGACTTGCCATATCACTCACGTACGTATCAATTTTTACGCATTGCGTGCGATTTGACAAATAACTTTTAAAGATTTCCAGTACAATACCTCGCACACCTATAGCTTCTAGTTTTGAGAGTAATAAGGAAACAGAAACAGTGTCAAAAGCCTTTGTAAGGTCAAGAAATAGACCAATTACTTTGGACTTATTATCAAGTTGCCTCACTACCGTTTCAGTAAGTTCAAGCACTGCATCTTCCGTTGACTTGCCTTTCGTAAAACCGAATTGATTTTTGGCAATAATATTGTTCTTTTCTAAATATTTCATTAATCTCCGGTTTAAAAGGCGTTCCAAAATCTTCGAGACGGCAGTGAGTACCGATATGGGTCTATAGTTGTTGACGCTGTCTCTGTCTCCACTTTTGAAAATTGGACTGACCAGTGCTATCTTTAAGATACTGGGAAAGATCCCGCTGTTCATGCAGAAATTGCACACGTACGTGATGTGAGGGACTAGTATAGCTTTAGCAGCTTTTAGCACTGTTGCGGGAATGTTGTCGACTCCTACCGCACAGTCATTTCGAAGGCCGATAATTATGGCTTCAATTTCAACTTCGTCTGCATCTAATAGTACCATGGAGTCACCCTGTCGATTCAGGTCTATACCGCTTCCAGAGACAGATGGACTATGAATTATATGCTGGAACTTAGAGGCGAGTTTTGCACCGACGTTGGCAAAGAAATGATTGACAGCATTGATCGAGTTTTGATAGTCTTCTGTATTTAGCAGTTCGAATGGTGGAGAAACATGACTAGTCAAACTCGTAATTTTTTTAATAGATCGCCACATACCCTTGGGGTTTCTCTTATTCTTTTGTAATTCACTACTTTCATATTGGTTCTTTAGTTTTTTTAGTAGATTATTGCAAAAATTGCGATACCTAGAGTACGTCTGTTGTAGTGTTGCATTATTCCGAGATGATTTGGCTTTAAGATGCAGCCTATCTCGGTGTCGGATACATCTCAGGAGGCCAGGTGTTATCCAGGGCTTGATACATCTTTTTCGATTTGGTATTTTTACAGTTTTAGAGTTTTTATCAACAGCGTTGGATATAAGGTTAATTAATGACTCAGTAGCGGAATTAGCATCTAGGGCAGAATAAATGGGGCTGAAATCTGTTTGGGATAATTCATCTACTAGCGTGGAATAATTTATTCGAGCCGTAGAGGTTTTAAGCTTACGGTGTTTCAGTGAGGGATACGCGCAGAGAATGACAGGTGAATGATCGGTTACGACCGAATTGAGAACGAATATTGAAGCAGGTTTAATTGATCTAAGCATCACATGATCTAGGCAGTTGTCGTTTCGCGTTGCTAGCAGATGACCTGGAAGAAGGCCATGTGATGCTGTGAGGTCCATATAAATATCTAATAAAGCATCATTCCCATGCGGTATTATATTAATGTTCAGATCCCCAATCAATGCCAGCGTCTTAAATGGTGAGAGAGATGTTAAAACTTGATCTAGACTTTCAGTGAATTTGTCGATTGATTTATAAGAAGGAGACCGGTATATCGCTATGATAGCGAGCTCGTTACCGCATTTCAAGATGAGACTGTTTGCGTCTTGAATTGCAGGTTCTGTTACATTGTGCTGAATAACAGATTGTACATATATAACGACTCCATCGTTTTGGTTCATATGAGAAGAGAAATACGAGACATAGCCTTGAATTATAGGAAGGTTTGTAACTTTACTTAACCAACATTCGGTAAGGATAATTGCTTGAAACTGAGTGTCAATCCTAGCTAATAATGCAAGAAGCCCGTCAAAATTGCAGTTGATACTTCTGATGTTTAGATGTAGGATTTTAGCTACCTTATTGATTTGACATACGTGTGATTTTAGATTTTCCGGGGAACAAACGCGTGACTCAGATATCGCAATTGCATCAATGTCGGATGAAATATCAAGTAGTGAAGTCATTGTTGGTAATAATAGGATAAAAACGGGTCATTATAATACTTGATTATGAGTATTATCTGAATTACAGGTTTAATTGAGTGAGAGAGACTAATTTTTAATAGTGCTAAATAGTGTATGTGTACTTTCATGATTTTTTTGTAAAAAATGTACATATTTTTCTTGTGTGAGTGTTTTGAAGTTCGGTGTGGTTGAGATATAAAAATTCTTTTGTAGGTGTTTGATAGAGATGTACTGAATTGAGGTGAGTGAATGATAGTTATATAATAAATATATGTAAAGTGTGTTAATTGAGCATGAATTGTCTTTACATAATATGACAAGGTATACGTGCAAAGAACTAAATTATTTTGAATAATATCTATTAAAAGCATGCAGAAAATAATACAAGTAGGATGACGCAGTATTTTGCACTCTAGTCAGATCAGCACTTGAGCGTTTATCTTATCTAGGTCTTTTTCTGAATCTATGCGTGAGTGGCGAGAGCCCTCTTTCTTACGAAGGAATACCTTTCCATTTGATACCCAGCAAAATGAATAATCATGAGTTTTAGCGTATTCTCTTGCATGAAAATACAGTTTCCTTACTTTTGCTGTTAAATTTTCAGAGATATAAATAGGTTTCGGGGGGCCTGGAAGACGTATATGAGTTGTGGCTAATTTGCTCTCCTTATTCTCCTTATTATATTTTTTACACCGAGATATTATTTTTTCTTTCAGTAGATTAGTTGTAAAATCCACGATAATGGGTTTATTCTCGACGCTCTTTGTATTCAATCGAAAGACATCACGAACATCCGTGTCTGATACCTTGATATCTGTTACTTGCGCTATATTTTTAATTAACATTAGGAGATCCTCCTTAGTCTCGCCTTTTTTTGGGGGTATATTTTTGATTTCTATACTAGCTGATCTTTGCGATTTCTCTAAATTTTCAACTTTCGACTCGAGTTGTTGAATATATGCTAAATAACCTTTTCGTTCTGATTCTATAGTCACCAGTTTCTTCGCCATGTCCTCGTACTGTTGAGATATATAAGTCAAAGATATTTTGAGTTCACTATTCTGGTCTTTTATTTCTTGTATTGAACCCATTAAAGTATTATATTTTTCTTCCTGCTGTTTCTTAAAGGTCTCCAAGCTATGTTTCATTTCCCTCATGAATACTGAAAGTTCATCATCATGCTGACGTTTACGCATCCGAGTCCGACTTGTAACGCTTGAGCCTTCATTTTCTGTGTCCGTCGCAGCGTTAGAACTCAAATTTGTGTCGGACTCAACAGTTTGTTGTGGTGTTTTAGGTGGAGTTCGTCTAAGTGGCATCGTTGAAATTTAGCTCTATATGACACGTAAGAGGCGTCAAAATAATTAGAACAGCAAAATAGTTTAACTCTTGTACTAGGGCAACAGATATTCTGAAAGGTTATTGTACTCCCCTTGGCTAAGTTAAATAAAATTAACTCACGTTAAAATATAGATCCGTGCGTGTCAACCCTGCTACCAGGATCGCAGCAATCTCAGGAAATGTCCGAGCGCGCCGCCTAACCAGAGGTACTTGCTTATAGCGGCAACTCCAACGTCGCCCAATGATGTATGCGGGTGCGCAGCGGTTGGTGGGGCGCAGTTGACACCCTCGTTTCCGTGGTGCGTTCTGTAGTGGGCGTCACTTGTAGTAGGCGGTGCTGGGGCTGAAGATGACTCACAGGGCTTCACTAAGCGATAGCAATTCACTAAGCTCCTGCTGGTTATGGACTCCTATTTTTTTAATACAATTTATTTATATAAAATTAATTTAAATTCAGAAAAATGCTAAAATATGGAGTAGCTTTAAACACGTCTGAACTGGTCAGAGGTCCGGGGGGAAGGGGAAAGATCTATTTTTGCTGGATTTTTTATTAATTGTCCGTAAGTTTTAAATTGTGTGTTTTCATGCCACACATTCCCGAGTCCGATTTGATAGTAGGCAAAGAAAAATACCGTTTTAATAAAGGAAAATATAATGTTTTTTTTTAATTAAATACGAAACCCCTTATTATTCGTGTATCGTGGCGGGTGCGTTTACACAAAAACGCAAAAAAATATTTGTGCTCAATCAAACCTGTAACTAATCGATCCAATGGGCGAAACGGCTTAATCTCTTAACCAATAAACTAAAGCCCGTAGTATAGAACGAAAATCAGTCGTAAATATCGTTTTAAAAACTGTTTTTATACTAAATAGTTCATTTTAAAACTAGACTCACGGCTGATTTACGTTACGGGCCTAAGTCGTCGTCTTCGTCATTGTATGTACTATTCACCATTCAAATTTACTTCATTTAAACCTTATATCCATATAAATAATATTATTCAATTTAGATTCATCCATTAAATCGGCTTGCTTAGAATACCACTACTAACAGAACCCAGTTTACGCCAAGAGATAAACACCGACCGCTTTTAAGTTTCGGTTCCAGCGAAGTTTTTTTATTAGAATTGGGACATATTTTATTAAAAAAACATTGTTGAATACCTGATAGTCTCAAAACGCTTTAAGCTTGAAATCTGTTTATCTGTACCGAAAATAGATTTCCTTTGATTATCTATTATCTCTTTTCAAGATGTATTTTAGTCTTAGAGTTATTTTTATGATTTTTACTTTTAATTTCTGTCTAGTTTTGGTTTTCTCTAGTATTTATGAATGTTGTCTAAAGGTCTAATATTATTTTTAATTTCAAAACTTGTGGCTTTATTGCCCTTCTGCAACTCCAAAAAAGGATTTTTGTTCGACTGCCTCAGTCAATAGACTGCATCAATCAATAAACTCACTATTGCTGTATAGTGCGGCTAGCGCTTACAAAGTCCTATATTTGAATTCTATATTGAATGAAGTATTTTATCATCTGCAGTCTGTGAACATGTCCTTGAATGCACCCGCCATGACATCAGATTTGATAGACCACAAATCGTCGTGAAAGAACACCGATTCCTACCAAGGATGGTTCGGGAGGCTATTGAAATTAAAAAAAACATCCTATTTTCAATAGATGGCTGGGTACTTCCATCGACTTGGGATCCGGTAATTAATATAATCAAATCCAAAACCAAGCATACACTGCAAGACCTCAAGACACCGTGATCTCATCTGCGTAGATCGGATCAACAAAAATAATTAAGAAGTTTGAGGGTACCCCGGAACAACTAAGCCTTTTGGACGTCTACCACCTCAGTCCCTCCCTTGACCACGGGTGCTGCAAAGCACTCGAAACGTAGGGGAACTTAAAAATCAAAAAATAAACCACGATAAAATCCGAAAAATAGTTCTATTTCTTGTTTTTATTATTAAATACACGTACAACTACCAACCAGCAATTTAGGCAATAAAATATATTACATACAACCTATTTTCACGGAGGCCCCCCTGGGGGTGTTAGCGTCATACCCTGGACGTGGCGTGTAAACCAAATTAATACCACCTGCGGAGGCAGGCTCGAGGTCCGCAAATTAAATTTCCCCAGTCCATAAATGATGACTAAAATTTATGATAGATACACTATACGAGTATCTACCTAAACCATATTTACTGTCTTATCTTTCTTACATTATTTTAAAAAACCTAGTCCCACACTAAAATTATTCCAGTGTCGTGTATGCGTTTCATCATCATCATCATCATCAGTAGCAGCAACATATAGCAGTCCAATGCTGAACATAGGCCTCTCCAAGTGTACGCCGAGGATGGTACCCACGATCCTCGGCTACGCTCATCCAGTTTTTGCCAGCGTATGCGGTTACAATCATGAAATTCACGCACAAACACCAAGACTGAAAAAAAATGTAGGCCTCATAAATACTTGTCTTGTGTGGGGACTGAACCCGCGATTACCCGATCCAGTAGGTTGAGGAGCTTAAGCTCTTAACCTCCTCCTCGGCGATCTAATAAGCCGTCGTCAATGATAGAAAAGCTGGTAAGGAAATAATTAACAATATGATACAAAATGAAAGCAAAAGCAAAAAGCAGTAATTGCCTAGTGGTTGGAGTGCAAAGTCAGAGGTCTCGGGCTTAAACCCAGGCACGCACTTCTGTCTTTTCGAAAGCATGTGCGCACTAAAAATTAACTATCACTTGCTTTAACGATGAAGGAAACATCGTGAGGAACCCTACAAGCCGAAGAGTTTCTCGAAGGTGTGTGAAGTTCGCCAACCCGCATTGGGCGAGCGTAGTGAACTATGGCCTAAACCCTCTCAGTTTGAATGGACGCCCATGCCCAGCGGTGGGACAGTTTCTTAACAGGGCTAATATTATTTACTATACAAAATGATGACTAATCGATGATGAGAACTCACACTAGAACTGCCTTTTTGGTCTAGTGGACTATGATGCGGCTTTTAATCTAGAGGTCTTGGGTATCCTATGTAAGATAATGTGGTTACTCTTAACATTTGTAAATAGCATTCCAGCATTTCCTTATATTTTTTCCATCATCGCCTTTCCATTTTTCAGTTATTAAAATAATATCGTAAGAATTAAAAAGCTACGTCGTACCTAAATTGTTTTATTTCTAGTCAGATATCAGCTATCCTAAATAAATTAAGGCATTACGGCAACTTCTTAAAAATATTTCTTTATATCGTTAACAATAATATTAAATGGAATGTAAAACTATTGCAGGATCTGAGAAATAAATATTTGGAGGTACCTACTACTGTGAAGGACTAATTCTTTTTAACCGACTCCTTTCATTCCGCCAATGAATCTACTGTCTCCTCGTGTAATGTAAGTTTTAATTCTTTAAATGATAATCTTAGTGCCTTACTACAGAACAAATTCGACCAACAAGTGGACCATCTACTGAATATTTGCCACATAAATGCTCAAAGTATACCCAGTCATCACGATGAGTTGTATGACACATTCAGTAACATAAACGTACACGCCATCCTGATATCTGAGAGCTGGCTCAAACCTCATCTTCTCTCTACCTCTTACGCTCTCCCTGGTTTTATTCTCATTCGGAATGACCGGGTTGACGGAGGCGGTGGTGGAGTTGCTATCTACCTGCGTAGTGATCTTTCCTTTAAAATTCTAGCCATATCTTCCACCCAATCCGCTTCTGCCGAATTTCTTTTCCTCGAGGTTTGGGTCAAAGGTGCTAAAATCGTTATTGGTGTCGTGTATTGTCCTCCAACCGTTGATTATTTCACCGAATTCGAATCGGTAGTAGAATCCTTGGGGTCTGATTATGTACATCACATTATCATGGGCGACTTTAATATTAATCTCCTTGCCCACGATTCCCCTCGTTCCTGTAAACTGTTACACCTCATTGAGTCAGCCAGCTTACACATTCTGCCTCTCCACGCTACACACCACAATATTAAAGGTGATGATACCTGGCTCGACCTCATACTCGCCTTAAATCCTTCCCTCGTTTCCCCCCATGGTCAGCACGATGCCCCTGGTTTTTCTCACCATAATCTTATCTTCCTTTCCTATATCCTAAAAGCTCTCAAACCTCGTCCCAAAATTCTGCATAAGCGTTGCTTCGCTCGAATGGATATCGATAAATTAACCGAAGATGCATCCAAACTCAACTGGACACCCCTAACAGAAGCCGAGACCATGGATTACAAAATGTGCATCTTTAACGAAACGGTAATTCAGCTTTACGATACCCATGCCCCTGTAAAAAAAGTGAGGTTGAAGCGACCACCCGCTCTGTGGATGACTACGGGAATTCGTATGGCCATAAGGCGTAGAAATCGCGTATTTCGTAGATTTAAAAAGGATCGCACTGAAGATAACTGGGCCAGTTTTAAGATTGCAAGAAATCGGTGTAATAAGATGATACGTGACGCTAAACGCCGCCATATTCTTAACAATAAGGAATCTTCTTTGCCTGCTGATATTTGGAAATTCTTAGGCACTTTAGGTATCGGCAAGTCTCGACGTCAAGACCTACCAAGAACAATAAATTTAGACGATCTTAATTGCCATTTCTCCACAGTTGCTCCTGTCGATCGTCTAACTGTACAGCAAGCTCTTGAGTGCCTTGGTGGTCTTAGACGGCCGAACATTAATCCTTTTTACTTTTCTCCAGTCGACTCTTGTGAGGTTGAGAAGTTCATAATGTCTATTAAATTCAGGGCTATCGGCTGTGACAAAATATGTCGATTGATGATCGTAACTATTCTGAACTATCTCTTTCCAGTAATCACCCACCTCGTTAATTTCTCCTTGGAGTCCGGTATTTTCCCAACTCTCTGGCGAAAAGCTTTTGTCCGCCCCCTGGCCAAAATTCCTAATCCCTCCCATCCCAGCCACCTCCGTCCAATCTCCATTCTTCCTTTTCTTTTAAAAGTGCTTGAGGCCTGCACTCATAAACAATTATCTCATTTTGTTTACTCTAATAATTTAATTAATCCTCTTCAATCTGGTTTTAGGCCTGGCCATAGTACCGTTTCTGCCCTCCTTAAAGTGATTGGTGATATTCAAGCAGGCATGGAAGATACCAAAGTCACCGTGCTTGTATTGGTCGATTTTTCCAATGCCTTTAATACCGTTAATCACGATATCCTTTTGTCCATTCTCTCCTATCGTCTGTGTTCTCAAGAGTCGCTGGATTGGTTTTCCTCTTATCTTCGGGAACGTCAGCAGTCAGTTTTGAGTGATGAAGCGTCGTCAGCATGGCGTTACCTCGACTCTGGCGTTCCCCAAGGCGGTATACTCTCTCCTCTTCTATTTTCCATTTTCATCGACTTGATAACCTATGAACTTCAGTGTGCGTATCATCTATATGCCGACGACTTGCAATTATACTCACAAGATAGTGCTGATCAAATTTCTGACCTTATCGGCAAATTAAACCGCGATTTGGGGGCAATTAAAAATTGGCCTGACAGATTCGGTGTCGCAGTGAATCCAGCAAAGTGCCAAGCAATTCTTGTGGGGAGCTCCAGACTGATTAGCAAACTAAACATTGGTTCTCTACCTCCGCTCGAGTTCAATGGTAAAGTAAATCCTCTAAGTCCAAGCGTCAAAGATCTCGGTTTACACATCGACACTACGCTTAGCTGGCAGACCCAAGTTACGTCGGTTCGTTAAAGAGTCACTAGAACGTTGCAATACCTGTATAAATTAAAAAACTTGCTCCCTTCTAATACCAAAGCAATGCTTGTGCAGTCCTTCATCTTTCCTATTATCGACTATGGTGATGTGTGCTACTTCGACCTGAATGCAGATCAACTCAATAAATTAGACCGCCTACTTATTAACTGCATTCGATTCGTATTCAATATGCGCAAATATGATCATGTGTAGGTGCATCGTTCACAGTTAAAGTGTTTGCCTATTCGTCAACGCAGAGCTCTAAGGGCACTGATAACATTATTTTCTATCCTTCATTCTTCTGTAGCGCCTGCTTATCTTACTTCCCGATTTCAATACCTCTGCTCAAATCATAATAAACATCTTCGCTCTTCTAATAATTGTCTTCTTCAGTGTCCCTCTCACCGTACTGATTTCATCCACTCTTCCTTCTTTGTCCAATCAATCCTTCTGTGAAATGCATTACCTCAGGATCTCAGGATGGCTACCAATTGTCTCTCATTTAAAAAAAAACTGCAGGACTATCTGTTGAACAAAATGTTGGCGGATTCTTCTAAACGCTAGTTGTTTTATGTCGTCATGTCATACTGTCTGTTTCATATATAGTATAGTTATATGTGTAGTTATATGTATGTATTATACCTGTATGTATTATATGTTATTTATATACAACTGCTTTTGTTGTATGTATGTAATTAGTTTTGTGTTTTTAAATATTTTAATTTCCTTTTTTTTAATTGTAATTGTGTTTTAGTAAAAAAAAATTCTCTCCTTTTTTATTACTCATAATTTTTCGCTCCTACCACAGCTGTTTCCACATAACCTCAAGGTAGACTGGCAGAAAATGCCTCTGGCATTAAGTCCACCTATGTACATAAGTGCATAAAGAATAAATAAATAAATAAAAGGAGTATTTTTTTTTCACCGATATTTCCGTCATTTGTGGACCGATATTGATGATTCTTTTTGCATTGCGTTCAATATAGCTCCAAGGTGGTCCCATTTTAATTTCATTGGTATTGAACCTTGGACTTTGAAGATACACCAGGGAACTCCTTAAAGACAAACAATAGGAATGTGCAAATTGAGACAATATGGGTGTTATGTCAATTCTATAAGTACCCTACTATAGAACTAAGTACAATGTTAACCGACTTCTAAAAAGGAAGAGGTTCATAATTCGTCTGTATTCTTTTATAATTTATTTGCTTATAAACTGATTTTGATGATTCTTTTTGCATTAGGTTCAGTATAGCTCCGTGATGGTCGAATTTAAATTTAATTGGTACTGGACAATGGCCTTTGAAGATACACCAGGGGTTTCCTATACGGCAAACAGTATGAATGCGAAAATTCAGTTATTATGAGTTTTATATCAATCTTGTAGGTACCTCACTGTGTAAATAAGTAGGATAATATAAAGGAGGTATATAAATAATAATAATAAATTTACTCATCACTAAAAATTGTAAACTAAAAAACTTTTTAAAAAAAGGGAAACCGACTTCAAAAAGCAAAAAATAAATATTTGAAGTCAGTGCCAAGTAACCGACTGCACCAACCAGCACCGACTTCTATTTATTTATTTTTTACTTCTTGAAGTCGATTTCCCTTTTTTTTTAAGTTTTTTTATAATTATAATTTTCCTGGCGATTTAGGACTCCATCTAATTTAGTTTTTTTTTTTTAAACGTAGCCCTACACTAGGTTATATTCCTGTGGCGTGGGTGCATTTACAAACATGAAAATTCACAAACAAATACCCAGACCGGAACAAATAATTGTGGATCACACAAAGATTTGTCCCGTGCGGGAATCGAACCCGCGACTATTCGACACAGGGGGCGGAGCAGCTCAAGCTCTTAACCACTGAGCTAAATCGTCCGTCAAAGTGTATGTAATGAATTTCTGTTAAAGACGAATATTCTTTGTGAGTTAACCTGTACATAAAATGACCTAGAACTTGTATCGAATAACGGCAATTTCTGTTTACCATCATACTAATACATTTAGTATGATTTTTTTAAATTTAATATAGATATTTTACAGCACAAATCTTTTATATGAACAATAACGGTATAATCTCTTACTTATCAACGCCAAAATGGAAATTCCATAGAATTCATACAAATGCTTTATATTTGTATGAATTCTTTGGAATGGAATTTTCATAAATTGTGTCCGAATAGGAGTAAAAAATAATTGAACAAGACAGCCCCAATTTGCATCCATTCGTTATAAGTTATATATTATGAACATTTGAGACTTTGATCTAAATTATGTGTTAATCTTCACATAAAGACAAGACTTCTGTTCACAGAGAAAAATGCATCTGTAAATTTATTCTTAATACTGCAAAATAACATTTATATTAGTTCAAACAGAATTCGAAGAAATTGCTTCCGCAATTTACAGAACTCGAAAATCCAACCCTCGACCGCCCAGCAAAGCCTTAGCGGCTTACAGCTAGACCACATCCGCGCTAATCTTCGAACGTTCAGGAAATGTTGATTTTCAAAGTCCTACTAAGGTGTAATGTTCGATTATGTTTTTAGTTTGAAGGAACCAGAGAGCTTGATACAAACATTTTGTCGTTAGCGTGACACTAGCAAGTTGTTATACAATAACGTCAACATTTTCGTGTTAAGCCAGAGGGCTTATATAGCTCCAAATATTTATTTCTCGATCATGCAATAGTTTTACATTCCATTTAATATTATTGTTGTCGATATAAAGAAATATTTTTAAGAAGTTAATGGCGCAATGGGCTGCGAAAACATTTGTTGTCCTTGCTCTGTTAGTTATTATTTATTTAGATATAACAATTTAGGTACGACGATATCTTTTTAATTCTTTAGCAGAGGCTCTAGTGAATCAGAACCTTTGAGTCAGAGAATAAACCAATTTTTGATCCCGGAAACTTCCTCATTCTGCCGAATAACCGAGATCGTTTGCAATGAGTTTCCGTAATAACATTTCTACTCACGTCTTGTGGGTTAATATATATAGGTAATACGGACCTTTTATTATATGAGGAGATGGATATGAAAATAACAGAAGAAAGCTTACTCCATATATTGTGGTCACGCCCGTATTGCCTATTTATCTATCTATCTATCTATCTATAACCTCACGCCAGATCCCTTGCGGGGTAGGCAGAGAGTACAGAGTTCCAACAGGTTCTTTCCTTACATACCTCTCTGTGTCTGAGTTAGGCCAAGGCCTGTATTACAGATCACCAGGACCCCACCCCATGGACACAGATTAGGTACATTATCTTACACAATAACAACATATTACAGTTATATAGCCTGTTAACCATCATGTGAGTGTGTTCGTGTGTGTGTGTGTGTGTGTGTGTGTGTGTGTGTGTGAGAGTGTGTGAGTGTGGGTGTCTGTGTATGTGCATATTTGGCAATTCATTGGTCACTACTGTGAATTATGCAAGGGACTTTCGGTATCTATTTCGGCTATCTTTCATACCTACTCGCTGTCATACTATACTGTTGCTAATGCGGTCGGTCAGCTTCACTCCGCACATCTTCCGCAGAGCTCGCATTTCTACCGCATTTATCCTACTTTCATTCTCCTTCTTACATACCCAGCTCTCGCTACCATATAACAGCGTTGGGACAAGAACTCCGTTATGTATGGCCAGCTGCGCCTTATGGCTTAAGTGCCGGCTCCCGAGTAGCTTTCCCATCGCACCATTCACTCTGTTCCCTGCACTCACTCTTCTCTCTATGTCAGCGGTGTATTTCCCATCCTTACTGAAGGCGCATCCAAGATATACAAACTCATTCACTTGCTCCAGCACATCGTTACCAACCACAATCCTTACATTCGTTCTAGTTTCTTCCCTTTTATTTAATATTTAATCCTTTATTGTATACAGTACATTTACAGTTGTAATTTTACAGGTGATATAAAGGCGACCTTAACTCAAAATATGAGTTCCCTTCCAGCAAACCTTTAAGTGTTGAGAGATTAGAATGTCAATAAGAGGACAGTTATACAATCACACATTCAAACATACAATAAAATAAACATAAATATAAATAAAATACATTTAAAAATAACCGTCACGCCTATATTCCCCAGAGGGGGTGGCAGAGGTGTACTGAGTACACCCACAGTATCAGTATCATTTTTTATCAGACAAAAAAGGCCATAGTATGTTAGTAACAAAAATAACTTATTAACTATGTTAGTAAATATAAAATAAACCTACACAATCCATTCATCAGCCCACATCTCTCACATGTAAACTAATGCATCGACTGAGTACCACTGAGTCCAACCTATCCGATATCATCTTCAGAATGCCGTTCCCGCTTCCCCGCACTGCACGCTCAATAGATGCGGACTTCTAACGCATGATTGCGTAAAAGTCCTCCACATGTGCGTCTCCAAACATGCGTGATGCACTGCAGTTACGGGTAATTCGCAGCAGAATCCTGAAAATGTTATTATATTGTACTCTGAGACCCACAGACATGAATCACAGACCGCTGGTGTAAAAACTCTGACAAAACGCTCTAAATAGAGTTATTTTAACATCAACAGTACACCTAGCGAATCTGTGTGCTAACATGTTCCCGCGAACCGACAATGCCCTCCATTCTCTCTCTATATCTTGGTCATCCCTTAAGTTCTCGGTCAGAATATGACCAAGATATTTAACTTGAGCAACACGATTTAACTGTATTCCATTTAGGAACACAGGTGGTACACTGTCAGGTCTCTTATTGTTGCCCACAAAAGTCATAAATTCACTTTTTTTCTCATTATACTTTAAGCCGTGTTGCTCAGCATAAGTCACACACTTATTTACGAGCCTGCGTAGACCTCCAATTGACGCGCTCAGCAACACCATGTCGTCAGCGTAGCTCAAGTTGTTGATACTAACACCATCTAAGCGGCAGCCGACATGCATGTTGCTCAGCCCCTCAATTAGTCCATTAACATAGAGGTTAATAGAATAACCTTGGGGATGTTAACCCCCCTTGTCTCACACCCGACTTCAGTGTGTATTCCTCAAAATACACATTTGCCCATTTTACAAGGTTTTGCTGGTTACTGTACCAATATGCAAAAAATATCTACTACTTCGTAGAAAAGCATCTGGCAGTAGGCCGGAAGGTTTTCTGCGGTTTTGTGGACTTGGAGAAGGCGTTTGATAGAGTCGTGCGAAAGAGACTTTGGGACATTTTGCCAGAGTATGGTATAAACGACACCCTGTTGCGAGCCGTCCAGTCCACCTACGTGGACAGCAAGGCATGCGTACGGGTGGGTGGTAACAGGTCACCTTGGTTTGACGTTAAAATCGGCGTCAAGCAGGGTTGCGTGTTGTCCGCTAGACTGTTTATAGTGTATCTGGATAAAAGTCTTCAAAGACTGAATGCGATGACTGAAGGGGTAAAAATGGGTGATCTAGTGATAAACCACCTATTGTATGCAGATGACGCGGTTTTGATAGCGCCAACAGCCACTGATCTGCAAACACTAGTCACAGTTATGAGAGACGACTGCATGAACAATGGCTTACATTTGAATGTGAAGAAAACCAAAATTATGGTTTTTGAACGGGAAGAAACCAGAACGAATGCAAGGATTGTGGCTGGTAACGATGTGCTGGAGCAAGTGAATGAGTTTGTATATCTTAGATGCGCCTTCAGTAAGGATGGGAAATACACCGCTGATATAGAGAGAAGAGTGAATGCAGGTAATAGAGTGAATGGTGCGATGGGAAGGCTACTTGGGAGCCGGCACTTAAGTCAAAAGGCGCAGCTGGCCATGCATAACGGAGTACTTGTCCCAACGCTGTTATATGGCAGTGAGAGTTGGGTATGTAAGAAGGAGAACTAAAGCAGGATAAATGCGGTCGAAATGCGATTTCTGCGGAAGATGTGCGGAGTCACGCTGACCGACCGTATTCGCAACAGCGTAGTAAGAAAGCGAGTAGGTATGAAAGATAGTATCGGTGTAAAGATGAGAAAGGGTATGCTCCGTTGGTTCGGGCATATAGAAAGAATGCCAGAAGAAAGAATGGCAAAACAGATATACAATGCGAAAGTGGAAGGATGTAGGTGCCGGGGAAGACTTAGACTATCTTACCATGACCAAATAGACCGTGTCTTAGCTGAAGGGCAAGTCAAGAGTCTCCGTAACCGGCGAGTGTGTATGAGACGAACTATGAGAGTGGAGGAAGCCAGAGAGGTATGTAAGGAAAGAACCTGTTATAACTCTGTACTCTCTGCCTACCCCGCGAGGGAGCTGGCGTGATGATATAAATATCTACTACTTCTGGCGCGATGCCTTCTTTTTTTAACTTAGTCCAGAGTAAATCATAAGATACTAGATCGAACGCCTTAGATAAATCAAGGAAACATGCATAAATTGGCGTTTTTCTTTTGATGTAGTAGTTAACAGTGTGTTTAAGTGACAGAATGGCACTTTCTGTTGACAGACCTACTTGAAAACCAAACTGAGCATCCTCCAACTGTATGTATTTACCAATGCGTTCATCCAGCACCCTATCCAGCACCTTGGCGATAACTGTTGCCAACGAGATCGGTCTATAATTAGTCTTATCACCTATATATTAAGCTAATGTACCTATAATATATACCTGTATTAACATAGTGAATCTGGACCGTAAAATTGTAATCTTAGCAATAATAAATTATTATTATTATATCCCCCGTTCTGTTTTTAACAAGTGGTACAACGACTGTTTTAATTAAATCAGGTGGCAAGTAAGAGTGTCTTATACACAAAGTAAATAGCATTGAAAGTAATCTATTTATGTGTGTGCCAGCAAACCTAAGATGTTCCACACTGAGCCCATCGTGTCCTGGGGATTTTCCCCTTTTCATATTACCAATTGCCTCCCTAACCTCTTTACTTGTAATTCCAATCGGTTGCCTGATATTACAATTAGGTCTAATGGGCAATTCACAAGGTTTTATTGACGGATCTACAATAAATTGCTGTTTAATGCCAAGAAAGAAATTGACAAACTTGTGCTGTGTTGAAATGTTGAATGGAACTGTGTATGTGGCGCCTCTTTGCATCCCTACACATGCGACTGCAGCGGTTTCTCAGTTTTTGGTAATGATTCCAGTTTTCCTCCGTAGGAAACTTTTTGTGCCTTCTCTTCGCCTTATCCTCTCTCTGCTCTTGTGGGGCTCACAGCTCTTCTCACTCGCTCAACGCAACATTTGCAATAGTAATTAAATAAATTTATACCCCATGCCACCTGTGGTAGCACAAGGTACTATATATTATATTGTGACTATATAAACACGCTTTTTATTTCATAGTAAATCATAACTTTTTCTTTCATTATATATGTATACAATATTTATGTCTGTTTATTTATACATTTATATTACATAATTAGGTATTTACTGTATTTGTAATACGCAGTATACGCGATTGCGTCAGCATTAAGGGTAAAATTTATAAACAATAAATAGTAGCTGAGGAGGCTTTGGCTGAAAACCAGCGTTGGGGGAGACTTTGTTCCCCTCTAACACATGCTGAGCCCAATGCCTTTCGGCACAGCTCACACCGAGGCAAACGTCACAAGAAGCAGTAGCAGTTTATTTGTTTATTTGTCTTTTTTCGTTTTTATTTTCTTTTGTTACCTTTCATATATTTTTTGTGTGCTGTGCTGAATAAATATTTTTTCTTTCTTTTTCTTTCTTTTATCCCGTTTAGTCATCATATAAGCAAGGCGCGGGGCGATGTTTCACCCTCACTTTTTTAACCGGTGCTTAAGTGGGAGTGCCAGAGGTGTACTGAGTACACCCATATTACGCTGACGAGCAGAGCTTCAACGTAATAGGGGCGAGCCTATTGCTTGATTCGAAACCAGGAAATGATCGCTACATGCTTTTTACGCCACTAGACTATTCTCTGTTTTTATTTTGTTAATTATGATTTTCCATAAAAAACTAAACTTTCTATCACTGACTTTCCTATGCATGATGTGATGCGTCGTGCATCAGGAAATGCATAAGTCAAACTGCCTGATTTTAATTCAATATATTGCAGTTTTTCTAGCTATCTACACGGTGTATCGTAAACAACGCAAGAACTTAGACAACCCGATTAGATAACTGCTTCACAAATTCGAAACGAAAGCCAAAGTTTTTAACCCCTGTTTTAAGGAATTTTGTACCCTAATTAACAATGAAACTTGTACGTTTATGAGGGCATATTTAAAAATACGTTTCAGAAATGTATTTAAAATATCTGTATTGCTATAAATTAAGAATAAATTTAGTTTATTTTAGCGCACTAAAGGAGTAACTGCATTTTATACAAATTAAAGAAAAACGTTTTTTATTTATTTAAATTTAATTTTATTCAGGAAATTGTATGACAGGAAATTGGATTAGGTGTGATTATCATTATTTTTCAATATTTTCATAATATTCTTTTTATAATTATTCGAATTAATTCAGTTATCGATTTAGAACAAACTACTTTTAGGTCTTGCATTTATTGTTTCACTTTGTATATCATCGCCATGACGCCAGATCCCGCCACCATAGGTGGAGAGTATAGATTTATACAGTACAGACCAACAGTTCCTTTATGTATAAACCTCTCTGGATTCCTCCACTCTCATAAGTCATCTTGTACAGGCTCGCCGGTTACTGACTCTTGAGTGTTACCTTTTAGATAAAATATCTTTGTAATTTTTAGGCCGATTTATTTAAATTTTATTATAAACTAGCTGTTTCCCGCGGCTTCGCACGCGTTCATTTTGTAATTTGACATAGATAGGTAGGACTTTTTGGAATAATAATTTACCAAGACTTAAGAGACACCTCCATATTAAGTTTCTTTTCAATCCGTTCAGCCGTGTTAATATGAAGAAATAAAAACAACTATCCCCTGAAATCTTGCATTTCCCAAGGTAAAAAGTATTCAACAGTCTCTGAGAAATCCTACATTATCCAATGATAACGTATTTAAAATCCAGACATTATCACGGACAAACTTTTTTTTATTGTGCCTGTATGTGCATAAAATAACTTCGTAATTTCGAAATCACAAATCCCAAATCAATATTCCCGTGTGCTGTGCAGGGCTCGTACATGCGACTATTTGACAAAGTAAGTTTGTCGCTTAAACCAAGTCTTAAATATGAGTAAATTTTCTTTGTAGAACAATTTCAGCAGGCCCCCAGGCTTCCAGTCGCCGATGAAGAGAAAGAGGGAAATGGACGGATTTCCAGGCTTTTCTTTCGACAAAATAAGATTAATATCTTTGGACCTTCATAAAGGCCGGTTTAAACCCACCAAATGCATATAATGCAGGATAATATCGTCATGATCTAGTTTGTAAGCCAAGTTACATATTTCATATAATTATTTCACGACTTAAGATACTTTAATACTATCTACCAATCTATATCACCACGTCAGATCCCTTGCGGAGTAGGCAGAGTGTACAGAGTTCCAACAGGTTCTTTCCTTACAGAACTGTCTGGTTTTCTCCACTCTCAAAGTTCGTCGTATACACGCTTGCCGGTTACGGAGACTCTTGACTTGCTCTTCGGATAAGACATGGTCTAGTTAGTCATGGTAAGATAGTCTAGGTCTTCCCCGATATCTGCGTCCTGTTCTAGGTACTCTACCAACTGACAGCGGCGTGGAACCATTTGACCCTTTGTTAATACGTATATTTCTTTTTTACTACCGTTTTTATAGATGTCTTTGCTGTTTTTTTTTATGTAATTGTACATATTGCAGTGATAGCCTAGTGGTTAGACCGTTGGACTGCAAAGTCAGAGGTCTCGGGTTCAAACCCAGGCACGCACCTCTGTCTTTTCGAAAGCATGTGCGTATTTAAAATTAATTATCACTTGCTTTAACGGTGAAGGAAAACATCGTGAGGAAACCTGCATGCCTAAGAGTTTCTCAAAGGTGTGTGAAGTTCGCCAACCCGCACTGGGCCAGCGTGGTGGACTATGGCCTAAACCCTCTCAGTTGGAGAGGAGGCCCGTGCCCAGCAGTGGGACAGTTTCCTAACAGGGCTAATATTATACATATTGTATATAATTTGTGAAACTATAAATGGTTGTTGTTCTACGTCCTTGCACTTTTGAATTTGTATATCTGTGTGGTTTCTTTCATATTAAGTTTCTTTATAATCCGTTAGGTATGAAGAAATAATAGATATTCCACAGAAGTCGTGCCATTTTTCGAGATAAAAAGTGTTCTGTTTTCTTTTACGAAGTAAGACACCTACCTTATTATAACGTTTCAGTTAAATTTGTTTAGCCATTTTAATATGAATAAATACCAGCTATGTCGCAAGAACTGTGACACCTTCAAAGAGTTAGTAAGATCCATTCTGTCATTTTAGTATGAAGAAATAACAGCTAAATATCCCGGGAGAACCTTGTTGTGAATATATTGTATAAGCATTATTCCAAGATTGAAGAGACACCTCCATATTCAGTTTCTTTTAAATCCGTTCAGCCGTGTTAATATGGAGAAATAAAATCAACTATCCCCCAGAAATATTGCATTTCCCGAGCTAAAAAGTAGTCGTGAATAATCTCTGAAAATTCCTCCATTTTCTAGTAATAGTATTTTTAAAATTGGTTCCAACGTTCGGTATATTAACACGGACAAACAAACATTTTTTTTTATTGTGCCGTGAACTGTGATTCTTTCCGGGATAAAAAGTATATCGAATATTTAGTATTGCTAGACCTAAAATACCTAGAAAGTGTTAGTAAGATCCATTCTGCCATATTAGTATAAAGAAATAACGGCTATCCCGGAAGAACCGTGTGTGAATATATTGTATGTTTTGTTAACTTCCACCAGACTTATTTCTGTATCAACTATCTCTACCACCGGGTTCAGTCTTAGCCCCACTTAGCCCGCACAGGTGGTCTTTGTAAAATATAAACTAAACTATAGCGCGATCTTATTCAACACACACCACTAACGCCGTCTCAAAAAGTGTTAATCTTCTCGTAAGATATTAATCGTCCTTAATGTTTTGTATCCGGCCCATTCATCGTTAGAGTTCTCTCCGGAAGAAACAATCCTGAATGCATCGTCGGTTTATGCACGAAATCATGTTTGAGTGTTTAAATCAAACGTGTATGAACAATTTCCAATGAATGCTTCAACTACTGCATAGTTTTTCGTGAGGAGACGAACCTGAGTCCAATATCAATTCATGGAGGAATTCATGTGTAGGCAAAAGCACATAGTTTACATCGTAACATTGCAGTTCGGGACAAACAGTAATAAAGTTTTGCGGAATATCCCGTGACAATCTAGTAGCTTAGGTTGTTTTGGAACAATGAATGATTTATCAAAATCGACTCTTTTTTTCTTTCCTCAGAAACTGTTACATTTATCTAAAATATAAGTATACAGAGTTGTGATCCTTAGTACAGGCTACAACTATCCCAAATTTCATTAAAATTCAATAAACAGGTTTGGAGTAAAATGCCTTTTAAAAATTCAATGTTTCGCTTATTTTTGTATTTTCTGAAAAAACCTTTTGATTTTCCGGTATAAATACTATTCAATATGTTATCCAACATTTTAAGGTATCCGCGTGGAAAGTTTTATCAAAATCCGCCTAGTAGTTTTTGCGTGAAGACGGTTCATACCCTCCGACAGACCGACAGACAGACAAACAGACACGAAAGCCAAAAATTGTAGAATTGGCTTCTACGTCGATAGAAGGATACCCCTGGGTTGTTATTTCCTAAAAATATTCCATGCAAATACACGACAGCTTTATTATATGTAGTATATATACTCAAATATTATTATTTATGATTCAAAATTCCATTACATACATTATTGCTAAATTACGAGAGCTCGTAACTATGACTCTGATAACTACATACGTACGTAATCTGGTTTATGAATTCCTAGCTCTCACATAGGTAACATTTTAATAGCCCACATGTCCTAATGTAGCGAGATTTACTGCCCGCTTTTTGCTGCGTTACCACCCAGATCCTTATTCGCTATTACTAAACGCGGTGCGCTACGATAACTTCCGTGGTACTCTGTATCTCACTGGAGTACCACTAAACCAGCTATACTTAACCTTTCAGCCTTCTTTTATTAAGGGCCACAAAGATGTTTTATTTATGGTACTGCGGGCCACAACATAAATTTTAGGTATTTATAAAAACGACATTCAAATGTAATGGTATTCATTTCCATAATAATATTTGGCCGAATGATCTCATAACTCTCATAATATACGGTGATCATGCATCCAATGCGATCTTGACAAAAAAATTCTCTCACAATCCAAAATTTTACTTTTAATGATATTTCTGAAATTGTGAACGTTACCGATTTAACTCCGCGCGCACACACGTGAGAAAGTGGATCCGCGTAAAATTTAAAGTGGTTGACAACTTGACTACTATACCAGGGGGGCCTCTCACAAAAGTTCGGCGAGCTGCATGCGGCTTGAGGGCCGCAGGTTGAGTCCTGAGAGAGTTGCATCTATAGATGCACTAAATGATGATTTCACGAAGTTATCTTAACGTGCCGCACTACGGTTGTAGCGAATAAGGGCCCAGTTAATCTTCATAAACTGGTTATTTATTATTTATGTATTATACTTACCTTAATATTATGAGGAATCCTCTTGAGACCAAACTCTTAAGATAGTTGGCAGATTAACCGATTTTCATGTATTATACCACGGCTGCTTACATAAACTTTATCTACGTTGTTTATAGTAGATTGAGTGTGGAGTTGGGTGGGGCATTTGATAAGGCTATAAAAAAGTATAAGTCCGACACAAAGATCTAAAGTAAGGTTCCTGCATATTTGGCAAGGCGATCGAACCGTTAGAAGAAAAATGGGACAAGGTTGAACCCGTGCCTACACAGTTTAGTGAGTGAAGCTTAGAGGAGAAAGCTTCTCAATTCGCGATCGCGTATAAAATGTGGACTGGTCTCTTAAACGCATCTATGACACGGCCCACACACACACACACACACACACACACACACACATACACACACATACACACACATACACACACATACACACACACACACACACACACACACACACACACACACACACACACACACACACACACACACCCACACACACACACACACACACATTTATTATTATTGTTATTATGTCAATGTTACCTACTAGTACTATCATATGTATACGTAAACAACATTTTATAATGTAAACCTTAAAGGAATCGCACTGCGTCTCCTTAACACAGGTTATTCTATAACCTATCTAGGAGAACAGAGCTCACCCACTTATTCGTAATAATGCACCAATGTTGTTGCTCCATTGTCGCTCCTTTATACTTAATGTACGAAATAATCTGGTTAAATAAAGTTTTATTATTTATTATTAAAGATTTATCCATGACACAGGAAAATTACTAGTGTTTACTACATTTGGATTGATTCCCAAGTGAAATAATACTTTTACTTTGAGATGATTGCACTAAAATATTTATAATTCTCAACCCTCAATCCATTTTGTTAATCACCCTATCCTAGTATCAATTCCTTTTGCATTCAGTTGGGGTGAAGGCATTATTTAGATTACGATTGCTTTTTTAATAATGATGATTGAGGTATTTTAGGTTCTTAAGAAAAAGAATCCAGGGGATTAAATTTAGAGACGCAACGAATATTAATAATTAAAAAATATTTAAAAGGTATTTATTTAAAATTATTGTTATACAGTTTGAAGATGAACTTATTTCGTTACAATAAGGCTGTTAACTTAGGTAAGAAAGTGAAACAAAAATGAGTTACTTTTTATTCATTCATCAGCTAAAAGACGTTTACTGCGGGTTACAGTTCTCCCTCAAATATTACTACAACGACCAGTTCTGTGATGTACGTATCCAACTTTACTTGCGACCATAACCAGGTCATCGATCCACCATGAGGGAGGCTTGCCCACTCCACGTATTTCAGAAATTGCGCGTCATTCGAGCCATTCTGCACTTACAGCCTTCAGTTCTACGAGCAATGAGCCTCTAAGGAGTATTTTTCCCTAATAATAAAACCAACATTTAAATTGCTGGTATGGAAATCTGAAGTTACGAACTTCAACTTTCCAAATAGCGCCAAAGCACAATTAAACCAATTAACATAGTTGATTACGCCACGCTCGCCGATGCACCGCATGTGTCAGTGGTTCATTAGCATGTCCTGAATGCTTAACACTAACAGATGTACGTAAGCATAACACTATCGAGTTGATATGCCATCCTTTTCACACAAGTAAATGTACTATATAAAGATAACAACACGCTTTATCTATTTTACGATAATATCAAATTGTACGTGCTTTGATCTTTAACCTTTAAACTCACTAAGTCACAAATTTGTCTCGGCCAAAATCATAGACCTTATACTCACTAAGTCACAAATTTGTCACATGATACTACTGATTTAAAAAGTCCATTCTAGTATGAACACGTGACTTTGTAGACATAAAGTTTGTTCGGACGAAATGTGGCGGAGGTTACGTTCTTTATTTTAGTGTATTATACTTGTAATAAATTGTCTGTGAGAATCGGCCACTCATATTCCAAAACTCGTGAGAAAGGACGCACGTCATTTTGGTCACAAATGGTCACTTGCCATCGTTTTGGGCAATTATTCTGTTTAAAAGACACAAAACTAGATATGCAGATTTTTTAACTTCTTATCCTAGATTACAAAAAGCATAATTTGTTGTACACTATTTTTTTTCGTTTTTCGTATGTATTTTTATCGTATCTATTTTTTAGGCTGAAAATGTAATTGTATAGGTTGATGTTTAAAATGAGGACGGAAACGTAACGTCGAATAGGTCAGAGGTGCTCAGCGAGATAGAGAGGTTCTATGGGCAGTTGTATACCTCAGTAGCTGAACCTGTTGTTGACTTGGTAAAAGACCCAAGAGCCAAGCTAACCCGACACTACACTGAAGATATCCCGGACATCAGCCTGTACGAGATTAGGATGGCTCTCAAACAACTTAAAAACAACAAAGCGCCGGGTGAAGACGGAATTACCGCAGAGCTTCTGAAAGCGGGCGGATCGCCGGTACTTAAAGTCCTTCAGAGGCTGTTTAATTCCGTCTTGCTCGAAGGAAAAACGCCGGAAGCATGGAACAGGGGTGTGGTGGTACTCTTTTTCAAGAAAGGTGATAAGACTTTATTAAAGAACTATAGGCCCATCACACTGCTGAGCCATGTTTACAAGTTGTTTTCGAGAGTCATCACGAATCGTCTCGAACGCAGGCTTGATGATTTCCAGCCTCCCGAACAAGCCGGTTTCCGGAAAGGCTTTAGTACCATAGACCATATACATACGCTGCGGCAGATTATACAGAAGACCGAGGAGTATAATCGGCCACTATGCTTGGCGTTTGTGGACTATGAGAAAGCCTTCGATTCGATCGAGACTTGGGCGGTTCTTAGATCTCTCCAGCGATGCCGCATTGACTATCGGTACATCGAAGTGTTGAAGTGCTTGTATAATAACGCCACCATGTCAGTCCGAGTACAACGGCAGTGCACGAAGGCGATCTCCATAAAAAGAGGAGTAAGACAGGGAGACGTCATTTCTCCGAAACTGTTTACGACCACCATAGAGGACGCCTTCAAGCTCTTGGAATGGCGAGGACTTGGCATCAACATCAATGGCGAATACATCACTCACCTTCGATTTGCCGACGACATTGTGGTCATGGCGGAGTCGCTGGAAGATCTAGGACGAATGCTCGGCGACCTCAACAGAGTATCTCAACAAGTGGGTCTTAAAATGAACATGGACATAACGAAAATAATGTGTAACGTCCATGTCGTACCCACCGCACTCACCGTTGGGAACTCTACTCTTGAAGTTGTCGACGAATACATTTACCTGGGACAGGTAGTCCGGTTAGGTAGGTCCAACTTTGAGAGAGAGGTCAATCGACGAATCCGACTCTGCTGGGCAGCGTTCGGGAAACTGCGCAACATCTTCTCATCCAAAATACCTCAGTGCCTAAAGACTAAAGTTTTTAGTCAATGTGTGTTACCAGTGATGATATATGGATCAGAGACGTGGTCTCTTACTATAGGTCTCATAAAAAAGCTCAGAGTTGCTCAGCGAGCTATGGAGAGAGCTATGCTCGGCGTTTCTCTACGTGATCGAATCAGGAATGAGGAGATTCGTAGAAGAACCAAGGTCACCGACATAGCCCTTAAGATTAGCAAGCTGAAGTGGCAATGGGCGGGCCACATAGCGCGAAGATCGGACGGGCGTTGGGGCAGAAAGATTCTAGAGTGGAGACCACGTATTGGCAAGCGCAGCGTGGGACGACCACCTGCCAGATGGACCGACGATCTTGTGAAAATCGCAGGAAGTCGTTGGATGCAGGTGGCATCGGACTGGTTACGCTGGAAAGCGATTGGGGAGGCCTATGTTCAGCAGTGGACAAGTATAGGCTGAGATGATGATGATGATGATGATGTATAAAATAAATTAATATATACATATAAGACAAAGTAACATAGATGAAAAATATATTTTATTTCAAGTCAAAACATTTGGTAGTTTTTGAATTTTCGTCGTGTTTATAAATCTCGGCAAATTTATGACCGCGCGGCCGCGAACTCATTGAGCATACTAGTATAACGTCTTTCGTCGCGAGTGGAGCTCAAGTGTTAAAGTAAATGCCTATAGAGTTGAGATGTCACCCTTTTATACTAGAAATTCACTAAATAAAGATGAAAGTTCCAACGCTATTTTTAGAAAAACTTTATCAGTTGCGCTAAAACCAATCTAGGACTTTCTAGCACGAACAGGTTAGAGTTAGCAGTAACGTTATCAAAAACAGAGTGCTGACATGTTCATCTTTATTTAATATACAAGCTGTAACATAATAAACGCAAGACCTGACAGTAGTTTGTTCTAAATCGGTAACTGAATCGATTCCAACAATTTTTAATGTATTTTACATTTTTTTTAAATTTGCAAAAAATGATTTTATTCCTTCAGTGCGCTATAAAAAATTAAATTTATTCTTGATTCATAGCAAGAAGAAGATTCTGAACGCATTCCTAAAACGTATTTCTCAAAACGCACACATACACGTACAAGTTTCATTTTTAATTGGGGTATAAAAGTGCTTTAAAAAAGGGTAAAAACCTTTAAATTTGAAAATTTGGTTTTCGTTTTGACTTTATGAAGCAATTCTCTAATCGTGGTGTCTGAGGTCTTGCGTTTATTATGTTACACCTTGTATATATTTATTGCAAAAAGGATGGCGTATCAAGTCGACAGCGTTACACTAACGTCAATATGTTCGAGCTAAGCACTTATTCCACATCGCTGTCAATCTCCGTTTGGCGCTAATTGTTATCATTTGTTCGATAGAACGTTATTACTAAATTGTTCGCATCATTATGTGGTACTTATGGATCAGAAGGTTTTGTAAACAGCGAGTACTTATAGGACGAACTGTAGTCTATTTTACAAGCTTTAATTTAATTTGCAATGTTCATAAGTCTGTCTGTCATTCCGGTTAAATCTTGTGATCCCTTTTTCAAACTCTTGTGGATATACGATTGAACTGAAATTTGAAAAATCTAAATTCTTCTCTAATGCATTATGTTTTCTGATTCCAACACGTAATGATTAGGAACTGTTAATAGAGTTTACTTAAAACATGGCAAATAATTGTAGCAAAGTTCTTATAAAACAGTTTTGTTTTCTTTTTTATTTATTTTAAGTTTAGTTGTCTTAGAAAATGATAAGATTTATTTTTGGAAATATTTATTTCCGAGCGCGCGCTCAATGTATGTATCCCTTATTATTTTTTGTAAAAGTAATCACTTCAATGTCATCGATCAATGGTCTATCACGGAAGGCCCTTAACGTGCAATTAAATTTTCTGAATAGCATTAAGTTACCAAAATTCGTTTAGAGGTTTGCAGCTATCATAAAATAAGTCTTGGTACAATTAAATGTAAGGGTTATTTTCTTTTGTTCTGTAGTTTTACTGCCTAAATTTTTCGGAATTGTCAAGTACCTATCTCCCTTCAGAGCACTTAGTTTAACGTCCTATTCAATGGACGCTAGGTTTAATTTAAAAAGTTTAAGCGAAGGAATTTATATTGGAGCAAATTTAACGCAATTTGTATGATTTTCACTACGTGCAGTGATCAATCTATCTAAAAATCATCACGCTCGATCCCTTTTAGGCAGAGATACCTTGCCCCTATGGCCTCTCTGGTAGAGAGTATACAATTACCACAGATTCTTCCTTACAGACCTCTCTGGCTTCCTTCACTCTCATAGTTCGTCTCATACATGCTCGCCGGTTACGAAGACTTTTGACTAATCATTCAGATAAGACACGGTGTATTTGAACATGGTAAAATAGTCTAGTTCTTCCCCGGTACCTAAAGCCTTCTATTTTCACATTGTATATCTATTTTGTCATTCTTTTCTCAGAAATTCTTTTTATATGCCTGAACCAATGAAGCATACCCTATTTCATCTTAACACCGACATTGCCATATCTACATACTTTCTTAATTCGCTGATGCGAAAGCGGAGGCATTATTTAAAGTAATATGTGACCCACAATTATTTGCTTCGGTCTGGGTATTTGTGTATGTGAATTTTTATGTTTGTAAAGGCACCCAAGACATAGTAATAAATACTAGTGTTAGGCTACGTTTAAAAAAAAATATAATGACAACCTGGTCCCGGGTTTGAGTCCCAGATCGAACAGTGTCTACTAAAAATTTGTCGATTGTAACCATAGAAATCTTAATATGATTTTAGTAAAGTATTCTGCAATTTCGCCCGATCAGGGCCCCAGACCCAGAGAGCGGCCAAAAACAAGATGGGCAGATGTGGTCAAGAAGGACCTATGTATCTGCAATGCCTCCGAATACGACACATCCGACAGAGCGAAGTGGAAGAAGAAAATTAGGAAGGCAGACCCCACCTTCAGATGGGACTACTATTGCCAAGGGGAAAGAGAGAGAACCTGCGATTGCGCCCAATATAATAATAATAAGCTCGCCCGCTGTCACATTCAAACCTAATAGGTATTGAAAATAATAGCGTAGTGGTTACAAGCTCGTCCTTTTATCCGGTGCACGCTCGCCCTTTAAAGGCCACGCGGCCAACAGCGTAGATCATTCACACACACATGGAGAAGGAGAGCTGAAGATCGAGCTCTGTAACGTGTCATGTGGGTGGCCAAAGTCCAGCAATGGACTGACACGGGCTGATGATAATAAATTATGTATCTCGCTGATATTTACGGGGTTTCCTCGGATCTTTAGAACGCTTGCATTGGGACATGGGCCTAAAACGTAGAGGCTCTTTAGAAGTTAAATTAGAAGCCTTCAGTTAAAGTAAAACTTAACGTTAGTTAGTCACCTGCTGAGATCCTCCTATCCTCCACCTAAACTGTGAACTGACCCTCCTAGGTGCAAGGACTATTGTAAATTAGTATTATATTATTATGGCATCTAAGCATGTAACATATGTATTTTCGAATTTGGTTCCCTTACAAGATGGACCAATTCATACCAAAGCCCGTTTAAATATAATTTAAAAAAAACGTAACTTCATTCAAGTACCCAATTAAGTACAAAATAATTATATTTTGTTTCCAACGAAACAAGATTCTTCAGAAATCTGTACGTAACATTCCTATTCGTATCTCTCTGAAATAACGAGATATTGCCACACAAAACTGAACCGTCAACTTTACACGTAAGATTTAAAATGGGAGTATAATATTCAAATTTTGGCCTGAAGCTATAATTTTATGTTTACTTAAGGATGGGCTTGTCATTGATAAGAACAGGTAAATGGGTATTATGTTACAACAACAAAATTATTATCTCCAGTTTTTATGCTGATATTAAGATAAATTGAAATTGTTACTGGTAGATTTAAGGACTTGTTGCTGAATTAAAATCCACTGTAATCCACGGGTCCGCCTGTTTAGTTCGACCGATTGGACGACCTGGACTTTTTTACTGCACTCTTGCTATCGGTAGCAGTACTCTTGCTATTGGCTGTTATTGTAGTTACACCCTACATCCATTACCCGCAACTTCATCCGCGTGGAATGTAACGGAAAATCTTTTTATGTTACTCCTTATAATATCAGCTATCTGCCAGTGAAAGTCCCGTCATAATCGGCCCAGCCATTTTGAAGATTAGACAGAACAAACATCTGTTTTTCCGACATACACACAGAAAGACAATTTTTTTTTTTTTTTTTTTATAAATATCGTATATACTTTCATATTTATTTAATAACAAGTTGTTATTTTGACATTAAAAATAGGCACTTCAGTATATACAAGTATGGGGGTCGAGAATATTGCCATTTTACCATACTAAATTCTATACTCGAACAGTGAATGAAGATTCTTTTCGATAGAAAATAATACTTTGTCCGGTCTGAATCTAGGACGTCGTGATCGCCTCTCATACCATGCGCCATCCAGTCTGTCCCAGCGACCTTTTTGAGGTCGTCGGTTCATCTAGCTGGGGGCCGTCCTACCTTACGCTTACCAAGTCGCGGTCTCCACTCTAGAACACGCTTGCTCCATCGGCCGTCGGTCCTTCTGTAGATGTGACCAGCCCATTGCCACTTTAGCTTACTGAGTCTGCGAGCTATGTCGGTAACTTTGGTTCTTTGTCGGATTACCACGTTACGAATTTTATCCTTCAAAGAGACGACGAGCATAGCTCGCTCCATAGCCCGCTGTGCTACTTTGAATATGTGGACTAGTCCCACTGTGAGTGGCCACGTCTCGGCCCCGTAAGTCATAACAGGTAGGACGCATTGGTTATAGACTTTAGTCTATAGGCATTGCGGTATAGGCGAAAAGAAAACGTGACGTGGTTTGCCAAATGCTGCCCAACCCAATTGGATCCTGCGGTTGATTTCTTTCTCGAAGTTGTTTCTACCAAATTCGACAACTTGTCCAAGATAGACATACTCCCGAACAACTTCGAGAATCGAACCTTCGACGTAGATCGGTCCCGGCGTTGTTGTGATGGTGATGTTCATTAAACATGATCTTGCTAGAGGTAAAATAGATTTAACTATCAACTTTTTTCTGCACTGTTTTACAATTTTAACTGAAAGAAGGGATAAATCAATCATATATAAAGATAACCCAACTAGTTTTACTTCCAATTAAAGCTTATTTTGCTTCTTCGTAGAAAAAATATTGACATTCGACAAAATGTATGCAATAGCTGTTGTAACTTTCCCTAAAATAAATATATACCAGAAAAATTAGTGCTTCTGATGGTATATCAAAATCAAAAGATTTTCATTCATGTAACCCAAGAAGTACTTAAGAATAGTGAAGAAAGGAAAAGTTTGTGATTGCGGAAGAGACTGTACCACTGGTTCGGAGTGTCTTTCTTGTGGAGAAGAAGGGCAAGAAACTCTATGGTTACTCTTTTAAAAATGAGAGTTTTACAATCTTTTTATTTACATTAGGTTCATGGAGTATGTGAGAACAATGCAGAACGAGTTAAGTAGATGGGTTTAATTATAAAGTAAACGTTAATGTACTTAAAGTCATAGTATCAACCAGTGTCTATGTTGGAGTAATATCCAACATATGCTGTTTGTTAATGTTAAAATGTTATGTTAACGGTTTGTTTAACCGTTAACTGTTGAATTTGTTGAATGAGTAGACCTATAAATTCTGTTACCAGTTTATTGCCGTACTAAATGTATATTGTTTATAAACACTTTAATATAGTACGAGTATAGAATCCGCTGACATTGTTTATTGCATGCACAAATTCTTTACGCTTATTAAGTAACAAATGTTAATGTATGGCGTAGCTCGTACAGTCTCCACAGTCCTTTTATTTACAAAATAAATTCTTTTTAAAGGTATGTATTAAATATAAAAAAATTGTAACAATAATATTGTAATAAGGACAAATGAGGAAAATAAAAACTGTACAAAAGTTACTATCAAAAAGTTGTTAATTAGTTACCAATAACCTCTTGTATCTAACAATTAAAAATCAGAATTTCCGAATCATAAATATCAAACAAGGTTTCATTTCACAAATTCGAGGTATTTCAGCTGAAAGTATCTACGTTGGAATGGGGCGCCTGCAATTTATTTCGCCTATTGTTTTGACCTGTAATATCTGACCCTGGAATGATGCCCATTGTTCTCTCCTATTGTGCTCTCCGTTAAAGACATCATTATATAGGTTCACTTCAGTAATTAAATCTAATCTTAAAAGGTGGTAATTTATTAAAAGGTATTTTAGAAAATGAAATGGTTCTATTTTGGTGAAACTTTTATTTTAGTCATTGGATTTTAATAACCTTGGAAAATGATTTGTTTGGTCTCTTTAATGTATATATTATTCTACAAATATGATAAATGGGAAAATTTTGTGTCTCGATATTTAGACGATAGGTAACGCATAAACGTATTTCAAAGGTAACTCGTGTACTGCGGTGGATAGGGAGACATGAACCTACGAAGTTATGTAATTTAGTTAATTATGTAGTGTCCGGTCTTTAGTTTTCCAATACGTGAGTATATGAAGTTCATTTGTCAGGAATCTTTAGCTAAATTTAGTGTATAGTAAAGTAAATCTGTGGATTGTTCAAGGGCTCCAGTAACATAATTTGTTTAGTACCGATAGTACTAAGGGAAGATGGAGCTGTAAGCTGTCTAATTTTGTTTTTAATATTTTGCAGTTATTAAGACAGATCTTCAGTTTTCCAATACGTAATAATCTAAAGTATTTTATTTGGAAGGCATCTTGACCAAAATCTAGTGTATAATAAAATCCGTGTGCCCAATTCATAGTATTCATTAAAAGATTAACTTTTGCTGAACTGTAAATTTGTTTTCGGGTAGAATCCCAGAAACATGATTTTTTCCGTTGTAGGGTAAATACTAGGGGAAAATGAAGCTTTCCAATATTGTTATTAAGTCAGATATTAAGTTTTCCAAAATGTAAGAATACAAAGTTTTGGCGGAATTTCGAGCTAAATTTAGAATATAATACAATTCCCAGTATTTACCCAGTATTACACAAAAACTAAAACCTTTCCCGAACGGTAAACTTCCCAGAAACATGCTCTGTTCGTAGTACTGGCGCACACTAAGGAAACATGAAGCCACGAAGCTATTATTATGTTTCAATATTTTGCAGATGTGCCAATACGTATGTAAAGGAAATTTATTTGGAAGGAATCTCGAGCTGAATCTAGTATATAATCAAATTCGTTAACCCAATTCCTAGTATTAACCAAGGGTAAACTTTTACTGAATCGTAAAATAATTTTTGGTGGAGTTCTAGTTAATTGATCTTTGTTGGAAAACTCAACACTTGTTGTGGAATTTTATACCCATTGAGCACTGCAGCTGAGCGATATTAGTTATTATTGTTGGAGTTAGAAATATAGCTGTTTTTGTTGTTCGTTTGAGCACGCGCCAAAAACTGTGACAATATAAATGTACAATGCCTTGAACCATTTACCTTGAAACACTTAGGAATAAGTTATACGTAACACTATTATATTATATAACTAAATAATTATACTGTCGTATCAGTAAACATACAGCTTCTATCACGAATCAAGGTCACAGAGAACGAAACATGCCTTCAGAAGTACAGAGATGCTTGAAGATGAAAATGCCCATCCTTCTCAGGCTGACCAAGCCAAAGCTGCTGAACCTTGGTGTTTGTTGAGAACTAAAAATATCGCGGTCCTACAGCGCTACGAGCGCCTAAAGGTTTCGCCACATAGCTGAAAAAGCGCGACGGGAGCGCGACGGTGGCGTGGCATGGGGAGTTGTAATGAACTGAAATTTACGGGAGCCGCCACACAGCGCAGTCCCGCTCGGCGCGGCTACAAACGATTACGATCCGCCACCGTCACGCTAGACGCGGTTACAAACGAAGAACGGGGGGAGCAAGACGCCGATACGCGTGCGAGTGGGTCGCTAGTATTGGGCGTGTGACACAACAACTTATCAAACAATGTTTCTACCAAATTGTTATCAATCAATTTTTCCTTACCGACAAATATTTCCTGTCATATCATTTTCATTTTTATGAAAAGGTATTTTTTTAGCATAAACTTAAAAATAAAAGATCACAGATAAACTAATAAATCCATGTTTAAATTCACGAAAACGTTGACATGGTGAAATTGGCGGCGTGTTAAACCTTATTCAATTTACGATTCCTCTCTTCCAGGTAAGCCCTGACCAGATTCAATTATGACCGCTGTTTTCTGCCCAACGAGGTACGTATTTAAATTAAATTTTAGAAATATAAAGGTGTTAACATTTTTGCCGTTTTTCGAGGCGGATTATGTCTTTTCGTAATTTCCGGTGAACTATTTCTCTGTCAATGCGATTAGTAAATTGTGTGTGTGTGAATGATGTACGTTGTTGGCCGCGAGGCCTTTACAGCTTCAACGGACTTAAAGGCGAGCGTGCAACCACTACGCTACTACTCGAGGGCACCTCGAATAGAGGCGTCCTCGATTGGGACAGTCGCTGTAGGGGGACGGGTGCACTACTAAGTGCACCGGTCAACCGCCGGCTATGGGAGGGGATCTACGACTACGTTTTCGTCGTCGCCCGTATTCTGAGCGGAAAGAAGGGATGACAAAGCATCGGGGGGGTCGGTGAGAACATGTCGCGGCCGGTGGTGGCGGCAGGGGTCGGGGGGGAGATCGTAGTCGGCGGCGGCTACGATTAACGGATTTGCATGGGTAGATGCGTTCGCGAAGTGTCGTGTTGTCACCTCTTTAATATAGGCGCGAATAGGTTCGAGACCTAGATCGGAGTGGAGATCGACATTCCGTACGAACCAGGGGGCTCCTACGGCTTTACGGAGGAAGCGGTTTTGAACCACTTGGAGTTTATCGATGTGAGAGGGGGCCGAATGCCCGAACACAACACACGCATAAGACATGATGAGTCGAACGCAAGTTTTGTAAAGCGTCACCTTATTTCTAAGGGACATTTTACTCCGCTTGCAGATTAACGAATGGAGACGACCGAACACAAATGCTCGGTCCGAGCACAAATCGGCACCGATGCTCGGTGACGGACCCGCTTGATGTGCGGGCCAAAGGTCATGGTACTGCTTAGGGTGACCCCTAGATATTTGACCTCTTTAACCCAGGGAATGAGTCGGTCAAACATGGTCACTTGGCCGAGATTACTTCTAGGGCGGCGCAGGGAGTGGCGCGGGGTGGCACCTCTGGAGAAGAACACCGCAGCGCTCTTGTCCGGGTTCACCTCAATACGCCACTTCCTGAACCAATTCCCTAGGGAATTGGCGGATGCCTGAAGGTGTCTGGTAATGAAACCCTTATTCCTATGCGAGACGTAGAGAGCGGTATCATCCGCGAATAGGGCTAGATGCGCCTTACTCGAACGAGGAATGTCGTTCGTGTAAAGGCTAAACAGGAGCGGAGAGAGAACTGAGCCCTGTGGGACTCCAGCACTGATGGAGCGCGTCATTTCGACGCGATAACGGAAGGCGCGATTCGACAAGAAGTCTCGTATGATGAGCACGAGTCTGTCCGGAACACCCATTTGGTAGAGCTTGTAGATCAAGCCGTTGTGCTGGACTTTGTCGAATGCCTTCGCGACATCTAGGAAGAGGGCGCCCGTGTAGACGGGTTTGGGTCTATTGAGACCGGAGAGGATGTGCTCCGTGATGCGGTGCACTTGGTGGACGCAAGAGTATTCGGCTCGAAAGCCGAACTGCTCGTCGATAAGGATACCCCTGGACGTTACGAAGTCTTTGAGCCGCGCCAGAAGTAGGCGCTCGTAGATCTTGGCCAGGGAGTTGAGGAGACTGATAGGGTGGTAGCTCGCGGGGAGATTGCGAGGTTTGCCGGGCTTGGGAATGCCTATGACGTCCGCCTCCTTCCACTTAGCGGGGAAGGTGCAGTTCGTCATGGCGGCGTTCAGTATGGCCACTAAGAGGCAGATGAGTTGGGCGGGCAGGCATTTCAGAACGCGATTCGAAATGCCGTTGGAGCCGGGGGCTTTTTTATTTTTGAGACCCATAATGAGATCTTCGACCTCCGGTTGGGTGATAGGAGGTAAGGAATCGGCGGGGGGGAGGGATGCCCTGCGCTCGACTTCCCTGTCGACCGCGTCGACGTGGGACTCGTCGACGGACTGAGAGCTGGGGGTGCACTGGCTCTCGAGGGAGTCGGCGAGAAGCTCGGCCTTTTCGTCGTCTTCGAAGGCTGGGGGTGCGCCTGAAGGGCGGGACAGCGGGCGCATGTCAGTCGTGGAGTCGGTTTTGAGGCTACGCGTCAGCTGCCAGTAGGCCAGGTGCGATGGCGCGATGCCCTCTAGGAAGTCACCCCACCGTTCCTCGCGGACCTCCGCGACACGACGCTTTACCTCTCGCTGTAAAGCGCGCATCCGGGCCCGATTGGCTTCGGTGGGGTAAGAGTCGTACGTTCGGATTGAGGCATTCTTGGAACGAATGAGATCCCTAACATCGTCCGGCAGTCGAAAGCGGTTGAGGTAGAGATCTTCCGCGTCGACTTGCTTGGACGATCGACTGACAGCCGATCGGATGTGTTCGGTGAAGGCATCTACGGCCTGATCGGTGTCCTGAGGGGACGGGATGGAGTCCGAGCTGAGAGGGAGGGGGGGAGGCTCGGCATCCGCTAAGGCCGTGCTTAGCGCATGCCAATCCACCACCGTCTTTTTGGGTCGCTGAGGGGCGGAAGGGGGGGAACCGAGTCTCATGACTACAGGACGATGGTCAGAGTCGAGCTCCTGGACTACTTCTAAGGAGTGCAGCCGTAAGGTAACACCCTTCAGAAGCGCCATGTCCAGGACGTCGCGTCGGTGGTTGGGATTGTTGGGATAGTGGGTAGGGTGCATAGGTGCGATGACGTCAAAGTCGAGAACGTCGACCAGGGCGTCAAGGCTCCTACCGTTAGGGGAAGTGGTGAGACCATTCCAGGCCACGTGCTTACTGTTGAGGTCGCCCGCCAGAATGACGGCGCTTCCCAGATTAAGGAGTGCTTCAAAGTCACTCCTGAGAACGAGTTTAGTGGGGGAAAGGTATACGGAGGCAATCACGATGGGCTAGTGCCCCGTGAGAGAGATGCGACAGACCGAGGCTTCGACGTTGGTGAGCGCAGGGGGATCGAGAGGGATGCAGTGAAGGGACCTCCAGTAGTAAATGAGAGTACCGCCCCCACGGGAGCCGATTCTGTCATTACGCATGAGGTTATAGTTTGCGATCCTAGGATCGGAGGATCCTAGGTTTCCTGCACTAGGAGGATATCAAGCTGGTGATCTCGGAGGAAATTAGCAACCTGATCTCGCTGGGAGCGAAGGCCATCGGCGTTAAAAAATGCCAGGGATAGGTTGTGGGGCTTATGGCAGGGAGGTCGTAAATCCATTATTAGGTGCGGAGGGGTTGGGTTCTAAGGGACGCCAGGACGTCATAGACGTCCCTGTATTCCGTGGCCAGGAGAACCTGGTCCGCCAAGTTGGTGGCGGCGCGGAGTTGCAGGGCGAGTTCTCGGACTCTGGGGATCAACGCGGGGCTTATTACTGCCGAAACGTTCATGATCAGGTTGACGTCCTGACTGACGTTAGTGGGCGAAGGGGGACAAGCCGCCGCCGGCGGGATCGCCGGCGCGCGCTTTGGGGGGCGGGCAGGGCCTACTGGCGGGTGGGAGGCCGCGGTGTAGGGCAAAGGCTTCACCCACGCGTTGGCGCCAAGAGACGGCCTAAGCGGCGGGGGAGGGGGGGTCAGCTTCTGTGGCGCGGGGAGCTGAGGTCGCTGGCGCTGAAGGCACCGGACGGGGGTGCGCTGGGGGCGCAGAGGGGGGGGGGGGGCAACCGCGTGGGGGCGGCAGCGGCCGCCACGCCTCGTCCAGCCGCGCTTCCCCTTCGGGGCCTTGGAGCAACCACGATAGTTCGCGGTGTGCCCCTTGGCGCTGCAGAGGACGCAGCTGGGGGGCTCGGCCGCCGTCTCCTTCGAACGGGCGCACTGGGATGTCGCGTGGTCCCCGATGCATTTCACGCATCGAGGGCGCGCGTGACAATTACGGGCGGAGTGCCCGTATAGCTGGCAGTTGTGGCACTGCCCGGGCGTGCCACGTTTATGGGGGGCCTCCACGGTGTGGCAAACGGCCTTAAGGTCGAAGACCCTACGGCTGGACTCGGTGCGGTCGAGGACGACCAGCACCATGTCATAGGCCTCCTTGGAGCGCCCATTGACCATCCTGTGCACCTGGCGCACAGGAAGGTCCTGGGACAGGAGGTCTTCTTTGATGACTGCGGTGTCCAGCTCCCTAGGGACACCGCGGATGACTACCCTGAGCTCCCTTTCCTCCTCCAGGGTGTACGTGTGATATGCGATCTTGTTCGATCGCAGGAATGCGGATAACCGTCGATGGTCGTCCGAGGACGCCACCTTTACGGCTATGCCTTGCGCGGTGGATCGCGCGTGCGTATAATTTATTTGGCGATTATAAATCGCCTTAGAGATGCGCTCCCAGGCGCTCTTGTCCTGAATGACCAGCGGCGGGGGAGTAATGTACGGACGTGCGGAGCGCGCGAGGGGGGAGACCCTCGCGGCCGCGTTGGGAGACGGCCGGGGGCCGGAGGGGCCGGGAGAAACGGAGACGTTCCCGGCCTTCTGGATCTTGGGAAGCGGCGAGTCGCGCGGTTTACTCGCCCGCTTCCCATTGGAAATGGGAATGAAGTCGTCCTCCGACGAGAACGACGGGGACGAGGACCGAGCGGGGGGACCTCCATATCTGATTCCGAGAGAGGCTCGGACCCGCATGGCGAGACAGGGCGGCGCAACTAAGTCCGTTCTCGGCGCGGCGTACGGAGTCGCGGGGCGCACAGAAGGCGCGGGGTGCGCGGGGGCGGGGGGCGGCACGCGCGCGGGCGACGCGTCGGGCGAGGCGGGCGAGTACGTCGCGCTGAATTTCCGGACGATGTCCGGGCAATGCAGCACGATGTACCTCCCTAGATCCCGGATGAATTCCGGAGGGAAATCGTCAGCGATTTCCAGAGGGGAAATGGCAGGGCGGGTGAACTTAAACAGGGCCCTAAGACCCGGGCGTGAACAATGCCCAGATCCCCCCACCGGGAGGGCTAGCACTACCGGGGAGACGCGGTGTGCTCCTTTGCCTTACAAGCGAACGGGTGGCACCAAAACCTAACTGCTCCGGGGCGAAGAGAGCCGCCGCACGGAGAATAGGATAGCGGGATGGGTAAAGGTAGGGTCCTGGCGAAATCAAAAGCCCTGACTAGAGAAGCCCCCAAGGCCAGAGCTCAAGCCCTTCCGAGATAGCCGCCCTCTGAAAGAGGGAGGCGAGCGCTCGGGTCCCGCTCAAGCCCGGTTTACGACACCGTTAGGCGTCCACCGGACTTACCACGAAACGGACAAAAGTCGTGGATTTACAACACAAACACTATTACGTAATCGAAATTAAAAACCGTTATGAAAAAATAACCGTTATGAAAAAACCGCGGGAGGGCCGGCTGCCTAGCAACCCACGTAATTGGTCACACGCGAGCGATACGCGAAACGTACCTACACGAGACGTGAATGCATACGCGCAGCAAATGCAAATACGTAAACACGCAAGCACGTAACACGCAAGCACAGCCGCGACGAACCACGTAGGTCCCGGAAAACGACCGTTACGAAAACGCGGGAAGGCCGACTGCCGTTAGAACAGCGCGTCTACCTATCGACTCGCCTAGTTGCTACGCGCGAGCCAGACGCAGAGACTTAATCTCGTAAGCACGTATAACGAGCCAACGAGATCACTTATCCACGTAAGCGCAGGCGTTACCAACTAAACAAGTCGATTATCTAAATACGTACGTACGTGCGAGAATTAGCTAGCGGGCCGACTGCGCAGTGACACGACCAAGCGCGAGCGCGGCATAGCCAGAACTCTGTAGTAAATTGTGTATTTAACGAACTAAGTACTAACTGAAGCTCAATACAAATATATGCTAATTTTAATGGAAAAATAATCACTTCTATTAGCCACACACAATTATTATTGCCTAGGTCTTATTTTTCTTAATCGTGCTCTTTATTACTAAAAGTCGTGTCCTTGAAAGCCCTTTATGACTAGGTCTCCTATCAAAGGTCATATAAGGAAAGATGATCTGAGTCTCCTATCGTCTGGTTTTAAAGCTAGCCACTCAAGATAAAAATACCAAGCTACTCTGACAAACCCTGAAAAGGCGAGAGAAAGGTTGGCGCCTAATTTTGTACCGAATATGATATAATTTATGTACCTTTAGGTATACAACTTACTATGTTATTTACTACACTGCATATAAATTGAAGTTACCTGTTAGTGATTGAAGACATGTTACTTATATCAGAAACTAGGTACCTACTACAAACATTTTCAGTCGTTTCTACCAATTGACGAAGAACATTAAGTTAAGGTTTATATTCTATGAGTATTTTGTGCAATTTGAATTACGATATTGTTCTTCGAAACCGTGACGAGTTATTTGTGTTGGTATTAATTTAAGATAGCATCGACCAACATATGAAACGACGAGTATATTATTCGCCACAAAAACATGGTACCTATTGTGTTCATGGTTACTAAATTCAACTATGAATAGTAAAAAAAAAACGAAGGCTATACTTAGCTCGCTATATTTGCTTCAAAAACAATCTGTTTTCATACTGCTTTCCACTAAGAATATTTTTCACCTAATATTAAATCTTAAAACTTTTTCACTCTCCATCATAACACTTTTATGGCAAAAATTAGAGAGGGTTCTCTTTTCATTATGTTAACTAGAAATTCGGACGCCCCGAGCTGAGGTCAGATATTTTAAGAAATCTTTGTTAGTACAAAAGAGAGCTCGTTCACCGAGTGCTAATTTTACTAACAAAATTCAACCGTATCTTAATTCTACCTACTAGAATTCTAAAAGAGATGAACGCTATTATTCTGTGGTGATTAAGATAAGGTTTTGGAAAATATTGTCAGAATAATTGACACCGAAGGTTGACCCAAACTTCATCTACCAAAACTCCGCCAAAACTTAATTTCAACCGTCGCGCGATGTCATACAGCTATACTACACTTATCATTATAATAATACGTGAAGCAAAAACTTTGTACCCCTTTTTACGAAAATTGCGCGGACGGCGGAGTATGAAATTTCCCACACTTATAGTTTATATAGAGAAGGAGTTCAGAATGCTAAATTTTTTTTAAATTAGCATAAAAATTACATTAAATCAATAAAAGAAACATTACACACACTACCATGTATTTGACACAATACATTTTTCACACTTCAATTTGAGAATAGATTAATATCGTTTGTCTTTAATATTATTTGTCTATAGTCTTACTGAATGTCAAACATAACCGGCAAACGATGAAAGAGTTTTTACAAAAGACATGGTTTACAGAGAAGTCTTGTGTCATTAATTAAATTATCGAAATATGTGTGTCAAGTTCAATGGACAGCATTTTCTTTATCGCATGGTTTTTTGTATCAATAAAAAAAAAAGGTTTTCTTTATATCAATCATTTTTTGTTGTTTTTTTATTTAAATTTCAAATACTTTGTTGGAAAAAATAGGCAAATTAACAGTGTAGCCTTGGCGAAATCTGTGATTATAGAAGTATAGTCTTTCACAATAGAATCTTCATAATGTTCAAACTTATAATTAAAATTAATTATGGTCGAATTTCGACTAATGGGCGACCACTAGTTGTTATTGTTTTGTGTCTATACGCTTTTAAATTTTATATTTCCTTTCACTTCCCTTGATAGTATATAAAACCGTTTAATAGCTTCTTTTATTTGTTTTTAATGCTGAAATAGGTAGTCATAATATTTCATTTCCGCATTATTCAACAGTATAATAATATTTTTATTTGTAAAAATTATACCCTTTCAATTTTGTAGTGCCGCCATCTATTACAGAACAGCTTATTTACAACGGACACCTCAGAAGCACCCCCCTAGAAGCGCCATCTGTTGATGTATAAAACGTCAACAGATGGCGCTTCTGTATACTAGCAATTAAAAAGTAACTTTGCTTTGCAATGACTCACGATTAAGAATATTGTGATACCTATTTATATTGTAAATAATCCGATCTATATTATCGAGGTCTAGTTTATAATTATTTGACTGCTACAGCCCAACGTACCTACTAGTAGTAGGTACGTTGGACTCGAGTAGGTGCCAAACACAGTTCCATATAAAATCGTTAGATGGCAGCATTAAACATTTTACGATATATGTAAGTGTTTTTATAAGATATTTGTAATTAATACGTAAACGATTACATAAATATTCGTCAGTTGTTAACTATTGATAATTTTATTCGGTTTTTTTTCGTTTTCTTTTACAAAATTCCTAAAAGGCTATACAACTCAATATTAAAATTCGGCTCTATTACGCAGGCGTGAAAATGGCTCCACCCCCTAAATCCTAAACACATTCTTTCTTTCTCTAACTCTCCCTTAACGTGGACTAACCTCTGTGAACTTATTCTCGCCTGGTACTTAGTAGACATTTTCCGCTCTAATCTGGATTTCTGAAATCTATTAGCCAGAAGTTATGAATTAGATTTTCGCTTAGCCAAAAACTTTTCAGTAACTTTTCCAAGTTGGTGCAAGTTTCCACAGGCGGAAAAAAACAATTTCTTCATGATTTATGTTACCCTGCTGCTTTTCCCGTGGATCTAAAGCTTTTCCAACAAAACTTTGCTTCGGACTCGCAACGGAAAAGCGTAGTGGCGTAGCCCGTGGTTAGAGCCACTGTAGTACAAGCGTGGTAACCAGACGGCCATCCGTGAAAACTAGAACCTGTGAAAAAAATCTTAACCTTTCTAGAAGGCCCGTGAAACTTTCTTTGTATGTTTCCCGTGGCCCTCCACCCTCTACGGAACACTGCTCGTTTTTACGGAAACGCGGCCCGGGGAAAACAGCCAGGGTAAATAAACTTTTTTTTATCTGGAACCAGCCGTACGATGACGTAATGCTCCTGTAATTTCATGATATCCTAGTAGCTTTCCGTTGGAAAGTCTTTCCTTACGCGCTGTTGCTACGATACGCATCGTCGCTACGATACGCCTCTACCTAGTCTTTTACGGTCGATTACGGTGTGAAGTATTATAAATATTAGAAACGAAATCGCTGTTATATGTTCTTATTTACTTTCTTTAGTGAATTTATTACTTTTATTAAGTTATGTATAGATAAGTTAAATAATATACTATTTTCATTAAATTATAAAATGCACCCGACCCCAATTACGTTCAAATAAATTGTTCATTTTCTATGAACATAAATAAATATTTTTAATCAGGCGATACAACGGAATTGGAGCAATTATTTGTTCTTTAAATTAATAGATAGTAAAGTCACATGTTAACTTAACCATAAATAGTATTGTTACTGCGACTATGTTGTCTGACATCTCTCATTTGGCCTCTACCTGTGCAGGTTTACTATAACTACTCAATGAGTGGATATTTCTTAAATTTCCCACCTTGTACAGTTTTTTTGATCATTTTTAATTGTTACCATGCGCTACACAATTAAGTTACCATTAAACTTTTAAAATTATCTAATTCCACACATACATACCCACCCTCTGCTAACGGGGAATTAGGGGAGCGTAAAACTATGCATCGCTTATGTCGTCCTAGTACGTTGGACGTGGCGCCAAAGCTTAGCGTTGCTACGATACCATGGGCAGGGGGCTAAAATTGGGGCCAAGTTTCTTTTGTTTACATACTCTGACTAATTGACACACAAACGAAAGCATACGACGTCGGCTCACATGATTTGTTTAACTTTGAATGGATTCAATATTTTTAATTCTCACGTGCCATCTTGTTTGTGTCGATAAATAGGCAACAATAATTTAATTACATTACATATTTATTATAAAAGCGCGTGATCGGTATGTAAAGTTGATCTTTTATTTATGACAAATCAATCTAAAATTGGTTTGATGAGTTAATTAAACTAAGTATATTGAAACATCACTTACGCAAAATACATTAAAAAAATCATTCATCCATTGCATACATTAATTTCTTAATCACCACATTTTTTTTTATTTTACGTATCATTGGTAGTTTACACTACAACTACAATTCCTCAGTCTGGGAACTTTAAACGACCTGAAAATATCGGCGACCTCCTTATAGTTTCTGTAGTCCTAACGCTTTTTCTCCTAGCGGTGAAACCTCTGGCGTAGCAAAACTTCGTAGCGGCATCGACGCGTAGCAATCAAAACTGCTACGAAACACCATCCACCTAGCCGGAGAGCAAATCACTACTGAAATCCTGCCGCTCCTATCCACCTCTGACATGCGCAACAATGTTCTTATCTCCATCAAAATATGCTAACCTGCTATTCTTTAAGTAAAGCGTTACGAAACTGTTTGGTCGCCAGGGAGACGGACCGTAGCGAGGCAAGGGCTACAACTGCCCCATTAGCTATTGTTGCAGTTCATGTTATCCTAGTACTAAACCCCGCATCGCTAAAGCCTCCCACTACGAACCGCTGCTATGGAGACGTCGTAACGTTTTTTTTTCATAGAAATGTAGGCCTATTTGATTATTACTAAGTTATTAAAATTTAGCTATGAAACAATTACCTTATAATAATTGCAGTATATTTTCTATATGAAAAATATTGATAGCCAGAACCTTGTTCCAAATGACTTCCTTAAAATACAATCAGGAAAAATACATACACATTTTTAAGGCTCCGGTTCTTTAATTTGTAGGCATAATATTATAGGTTCCAGAAGTTTTATGAAAGCTTGAAAGAGTGCATGTACTTAATGGTTATAACTAAACATATCAATAATTTGTGGTTAAGCTTTTACTTTCCATACTGGGTCCATTAAAAGATAACATTATAATAACATTATTTTTAAAATATCTTTAAAGTTTCTCAAGATTATGTAGCTTGAATTATTTATTTGCGTAAATGGGTACAAGTACAGCATGTTACATTTTATTATTATGTGACGCCATCATCTGCCTTAAGACATGCAAAATATAAAATAAGAGTATAATTTAAGCAATTCGGTCACATTCATTATTCAGTATAATTTATAAAATTATAATTATTACCATGATCTTTCTATCTGTAACGATCGCATTTAAAAAAAAGCTACACGGATTATTATTGAATCCTTGTAAGTTTATGACATCCTAGTACAATTTTCCGTACTGTCGAAGCTTCCCGCTACGCGTCGTATTCGGAGGAGCTACGATCGACTACGCGGCGTAGTCCTTGTGGGCTACAGTCACAACTACTTATGGCTGGTTTCAATATTCAACTCGAGGATAGAATACTGTCAGTCAAATTTTGAGAGATTTTTCATACCAAATATGTCAAAATCCATATGCGTTAAATTTCAAAACCGGACGTTAATTAAGTTTTTATGATTATTTCAAACTATCGCACATATCTGGCATAGTTTCTTACTATCTGATCAGTTTAAAGTTTATCTATCTATCTATATCATCACGCGAGATCCCTTGCGGGGTAGGCAGAGAGTACAAAGTTTCAACAGGTTCTTTCTTTGACGTTATCAAACATTAAAAGTATTTTTTTATTTACCGGAATAAAATTAATTTTTATTTATTGCGATAAAGGAGAGTTAGAAGTTAAAGTTAAGTTTTGAACGGGAAGAAACCAGAACGAATGCAAGGATTGTGGTTGGTAACGATGTGCTGCAGCAAGTGAATGAGTTTGTATATCTTGGATGCGCCTTCAGTAGGGATGGGAAATACACCGCTGATATAGAGAGAAGAGTGAATGCAGGTAATAGAGTGAATGGTGCGATGGGAAGGCTACTTGGGAGCCGGCACTTAAGCGAAAAGGCGCAGCTGGCCATGCATAACGGAGTGCTTGTCCCAACGCTGTTATATGGCAGTGAGAGTTGGGTATGTAAGAAGGAGAACGAAAGCAGGATAAATGCGGTCGAAATGCGATCTCTGCGGAAGATGTGCGGAGTCACGCTGACCGACCGTATTCGCAATAGCGTAGTAAGAAAGCGAGTAGGTATGAAAGATAGTATCGGTGTAAAGATGAGAAAGGGTATGCTCTGTTGGTTTGGGCATATAGAAAGAATGCCAGAAGAAAGAATGGCAAAACAGATATACAATGCGAAAGTGGAAGGATGTAGGTGCCGGGGAAGACCTAGACTATCTTACCATGACCAAATAGACCGTGTCTTAGCTGAAGGGCAAGTCAAGAGTCTCCGTAACCAGCGAGTGTGTATGAGACGAACTATGAGAGTGGAGGAAGCCAGAGAGGTATGTAAGGAAAGAACCTGTTGGAACTCTGTACTCTCTGCCTACCCCGCGAGGGAGCTGGCGTGATGATATAGATAGAGATAGATAGAACTTAAAACAGTTTTATACCAATTGCAGTACCAACTCTAACATAGAAAAAGTAAGTAGTTTTATACCGCAATCAAAAAGCAGAATTCGTATATACGAGGTGCAGTCTTATAGAAGTTTCAATTCTACCCAAATTTCAGACTTTTTCTTCTTGTTTTTAATTAATTTATTATTTTTATACTTTTATCCACATTTATTACTAGTACAAGTATGACTAACGATTAACTATAAAGACGTAAACTACTTACTACTACTACGAAACTAAAAACAAAAGACGTTTCAAACTTAATTTCAAACTTCTGTTCCCGCTAAAAAGCCTTCACGGCGGAGCGACCTATTCTTGTATGTTTATGCTGCCTTGGTATCCGTAGCGCTGAAGCCTCCCGCTTTCGGGTCGTTGCCACGGCGACGCGACGTCTCTTACTTGTGACGCCACCATCGTTTTTATGGTCATTAGAATATAATAAACTCTCTACGTACTGAAAAGCGTCTAGTTTGGTGAAAGGAATACATTACATTATTACTGAAATATTATGAATCTATACTAATTTCAACAAGAAAGTAACATTTATTTACGCTTTCCCGCCACAATTTGTTAAAATCGTCTGATCGTAGAATGTGGCAAGTTCACAATTATATGCATGCAACTTAAACTACCGACGGTATCCTATTGTAAATCTTCAAATTGTAAATTTCGGCAAAGGCGAGGGCATACATAACGGCGTTACGCTGTGAATTATGTTAATACTAAAGATAGATAGATAGGTTTAATTGCGTTTCCTTATAAAAATTAAAATTGTATTTACGCCAGTTGTATTTTTTGTTCTTAAGGATGATTATGTTTAAGCCATTTTAACTTTTGTCAAACAGTTCGCATAAATATGCCACAAAAACTATACTCAAAAGGGATATCACTGTATAAAGGTGCTAAGACTATAGAGGTACGTGATGAGTGATCTATAAGCTCAGTCCTGAAATTCTGAATATGCATTGAAATAAATTGTTTTTCCAAAAATATTTTATTATTATCTCATCAAAAGTAACTATCTACACAAACCTATATAATTTATTAAAATTTGATTCGAGGGATAGACCCTAAACATCATTTTTTCGATTTATTAACACAAAATGACAAATTATGACTGCCTCGTCGTTTTAGTAGTAGTTGGTCTAGTAAGGCAAAGTGCATCGCTTTGTGATTACGAGATCCTGGGTTCAAACCCTAGGTTGGACAAATCTAGTTTTTCTCCGACGAAAAAATCCTAGTATGAGTCCGGAGTCTGGAACTTTGCCCGGTATATGGCAATAGGCTCGCCTCCTCTTACATGGGACCTAACATCGTCTGCGAAAAGTGGGTGTTCGCAGTACACCTCTACCACCCCCGCTGGGGATCATAGGCGTGACGGTGTTTATTAATATTATTATTTTTAATTATTGCTCTACTCTTTAATGTGTTATGCTGCCCTAGTACTCGTTCTCGTGGCGTCGAAGCCTTGCGTAACTCCGACAAACATGTACCACAAAATGGCGCCATCTGTACAAAAGGCTTTATATCAAATGAAATACGCTCTCAGCTTTTAGTCCTTGCTCTTTGGGCACGGGTACGTTTTCATGTATTCATTTCGTTCGTCTGGAAATAAATAGAATTTCCTTCTGAAGTACAGTGGAGGTAATTCCATATCCTAGTACCAATCCTTGTAGCTCTAAAACCATTTTCGCCCTGCATTTTTATTTTTTAATTCACATAAATAAATTAATGGACATATAAATTAAAAACAAGTTAAATTCAATTCCTCAATAATTTCCGGGAATTGCTCGCAAAACAATAAAAAATATTGATAGTTTAAAATAACATTTAATAGACGCAATAGACAAAGTCTTATCTGAAAAGCCTAGATAAGAGTTGCCGTAATCGCCGAGAGATGAAACGTCGAGAGAATTTGTAAATAAAGAAGCTGTTGAAGCTTTGTAGCCTTAGCTTACCTCGCAAACAATCTGACGTCATGATATAAAGAGACATTTTATATTTTATACTTGTGTAGACACTAGTAGTAATGTAATCATTGTGAATTTAAAATCTTTAAAAAACTAAAATATGATAAGTAATATTCTGCGAAACTTTCTAAGTCGTCGTAGCCATTACCATTTACTGGCCATGCACTCTTCATAAGCTTACAAAAGTTTTCATTAGATTTCCTCGCAGTTAATGTTACCCTGGTGCATTTCCCCGAAGCATCGGAGCTTCGTCCGACTGCAGTGTTGCGTCGCTACGCCAGCTACGCAGTGGCTACGGCGATACGTAGTCCAGTCCCACGAATATTAGCTAGCGTAAATCGAATATTTTTGTGTATATTTTTGGCAATTGAAATTTTACATAATAGAAAGAGTGAGAGATAGACTTAATCTTTTGATTAAATTCTAGAGTTGGGTCATCGATCCAATTATTTATTATTTGTCACTGTGTCTTATAGTCGCGGGTTCGATTCCCGCACGGGACAAATCTTTGTGTGATCTACAATTATTTGTTCCGGTCTGGGTATTTGTTTGTAAACGCACCAACGACACAGGAATCAATCCCAGTGTTGGGCAACGTTTTAAAAAAAAAATCTATGATTTTATACATAAAATAACCTACCTTAGTTACGTTTAACGACAAAGCTGCACTAATCAAAAGTCACGAGACAGGATTTGAACTATGAATTACAAACGAACTAGGTTATTACTGTTGTTATACTAATCTATATATTAATACGTGAAGCAAAAACTTTGTACACCTTTTTACAAAAATTGCGCGGACGGAGGAGTATGAAATTTCCCACACTTATAGTTTTTTATAAAGAAGGAGTGCAGAATGCTAAAATTTTTTTTAATTATGCATAAAACATACATTAAATCAATGAAAAAAACATTACACACACTACCTTGTATTTGACACAATACGCGTCAAATTGATGTTTGTCTTTAATATTATTTGTCTATAGTCTTACTGAACTAAGCAGTGATAGCCTAGTGGTTAGACCGTTGGACTGCAAAGTCAAAGGTCTCGGGTTCAAACCCAGGCGCGCACCACTGTCTTTTCGAAAGCATGTGCGTATTAAAAATTAATTATCACTTGCTTTAACGGTGAAGGAAAACATCGTGAGGAAACCTGCATGCCTAAGAGCTTCTCAAAGGTGTGTAAAGTTCGCCAACCCGCACTGGGCCAGCGTGGTGGACTATGGCCTAAACCCTCTCAGTTTGAGAGGAGGCCCGTGCCCAACAGTGGGACAGTTTCTTAACAGGGCTATAATATTATTATTAGTCTTACTTAACGTCTAACATAACCAGCAAACGATGAAAGAGTAGGTCGAATATCAAAATATGGATGACCACTAGTATTATTAAAATTATATATTTCACAAAACCAAACTAGGCGTATACAGATAGGTATTACGACATACTATTTTAACGAGATTTTACGAAAATTACAGAAAACCGTGGCTTTATAAAACTGTCGATCTAGCTACGTGACATGACTTATCTTGTGCAAGGCGTGACTGGACTTAACAATGGAACCTATTTTAAAGTTATTTAAAGAAAAAATCTTTTTTTTAGTCAGTTTTGCCCCAGGCTAGGAATTATTCCATAGTCTTGAGGGTCAACTGCTGACGATTTCATTGGAAATGATAAAACCGTTGTTCGATCTAATGCGCGAAGTTATTTTTAACCCGCATAACAAACGAATATGTCACTGAGATTCGAGAAATATAATACAATAAAATCGTTTATTAAAGCCAGAAATAGTAACATTATAATGAGATTAGATTTACAAATAGGCTTAAAATGTGTGTTTGTGTGTGTGTGTGTGTGTGTGTGAGTGTGTGTGAACTAGTGTAGATGAAATGTTTATTTGGTGGAACAAAACTCTATTTTATTTTATGTACGTAAGGAGGTTCTCAGTTTCATTATAGTACAGGTTTTGTAACCAGCTTTGAATTTTCGGTTTTACTACATATTTTGTGAGATTTACAATATCAAGTAATTTATTGGCCGTATTATAAAGACGTGAGCTTGGTGTCGTATATTGACGACCGTAGAATACGGTATTATACCGATCTATTTGGAATATGTTTATGATCGTTCGTCTACGGGGGTTACTAAATCACAACGACAACAAAAAAATATCGCATGGCAATATTGTGACAACGCACATCTTTAAAAGTATCTTTAAAGTGACGACCAGTGACGTCATTCTTGTGTCGTTATTGTATCGTTGTTGGACTTCTTATGGACCAGGCAAGCATAAGCTTAAAGCAAGCTGCCCGTCCATAAAGACTCCGACTTGAGGGAGAAGTAGGCGGTTAACGCTTACATATTCTGGATTACACAATTTGAAAATACATAACTGTAAAGTTAATGTTGTAAGCCCTGGGGTTTTCATATACACGTAAATTTACTAAGTACTCGGGCACAGCCAGTTACTGATTTGAATAATCAAGAAAGTGAGCGGAGAAGCTTGTAATTTATTCGCAAGACACACAAATGAACACAACTGTTTGCGGAGCGATCTGTCTTCATCGAATATCCAACAGGTTTGCTTGGACTGAATTATTTGTGATTGATCATTTGTTTTGTAGGAAAATTTAAGGTAATATAATCCAAGAGAGACCAGACAAAAAAGATGAGAACAAATTATAAAAAAAGCAAAATAATCGACTGCGTAAAAAATGCGAGTCGGTGTGAAATTAGGGTTTTTTAAACCTATATTGTCTCACAGCTGGGCATAGGTCTCCCCCATAACCTTCCAGACCGATCTGTTATCAGCCATCTCCGGCCAATCCGAAATGCATCCAAGTCATCCAAATTAGGGTCATCATTTAGTATTTTTTTCCTACTTTCAGGGAAATATATCAAGAGGTTCCTATGGTTCCGCACGGTTCCTAGTTAAGAAAAGAACTTGGATAAATTTTATAGCAAACGGCAACTCTGCGACTGTCATGAAATGACATTTAACTTGATAGTAGGGTTAGTGCCGATTTTGACCGCAGGCCAAAATATTCTTGTGGGACTGTATATCGTTATAATTGTTTAGGCCACCATGGCAGCTAATGAAAACAATTTGATTTTTTTTTCTCCTCTTATTTGATTCGCAGGCGCCATATTGAAATGTTACAACCTATGTCACTAATATAATTAAGACGAATTCTCACCCTAACGACCACCCATATGATGATTGATATCGACCTATTAAAATCCATCAAGCTTTTTAGGCTACAGAGCGTGTCAAACAAATCTATATAAAACAACCTTTCGTTCTGAGGCAAGCGGGTCAAAAAGCGAAAAATATCAACTTGGGAAATCAAAGCATAAAAGTAATTGTGCAAACCGCACAATGTCATACAAAAACCAAAAGCATTAATAAAAAAAATTCAACGTAATAATTTTATTGAGGTTAAATTCTTTTGGCGGGAAGTCGAAGAGTGTTGTTGTCAATTTGTTTTAATTTCCAAAACTTGTGTTATTTCGACTAATAATGTGGAATATTGGTGGAATATTAACCATTATGTGTTCTTATATGTGCATAAGTGGAGGTAATTGTAACAAAGTGATAAAACGTGCCTTTTCGACTTCCCTCAAAACGGCCGTTGCAATTGGTATGTAAAGCATCCACCGCTTTACTTACCACAGTGGGGTACTTCATTAATTTCATTATCATCATTTTCATCGGGGATTTGAATTAATTTAAACAAACACGATTATATATCTCACTGGACAATGGCAAAATACACTTATAATTAGTGTGAAGCCATAACTTGAAGAAGAAAAAGAAGAGGTTAAATTCTTTTGGCGGGAAGTCGAATAGTGATGTTGTCAAGTTGTTTTAATTTACAAGACTTGTGTTATTTCGACTAATAATGTGTAATGTTGGTGGAATATTAACCATTATGTGTTCTTATATGTGCATGAGTGAAGGTAATTATAACAAAGTGATAAAACGTTCCTTTTCGACTTCCCTCAAAACGGCCGTTGCAATTGGTATGTAAAGTATCCGCCGCTTTATTATCCAGGGTGCGGTACTTTATTAATTTCGTTATCATCGTGTCATCAAATTCATCGGGAAGTCGAATTTATTTAAATAAACACGATTATATATTTCACTGGACTCTGGCAAAATACACTTATAATTAGTGTGAAGCCATAACTTGAAAAAGAAGAAGAAGAGGTTAAATTTACGTCACCTTTTTTATTTGAACACTGGAAATGACAGAAAATTATTAATTTAAAAAATTGTTTCACCGAAAGGCGACTAACCCTTATTGTTCCCGTGGGTCTAGTATATCTACCAAACATAACGTTTTTTTATAATTTGTGTGATGGGTTGAATTTACGTTATATTTTGAGACGAATAAGTTAAGTATTCAGCAATTTTTATGTTTTTATTGACTGTATTCCTGATCAGCTGAGTTAGTCACAATGGCACCTTGAAGACTGTTGGGAACAAATTCCCATCCTCAGTCTGGAGGAGCCTTATCCGAAAAGTAATTTAGATTTTTTTTATTTTGACAATTCGAAGAAGCTTAGTGTTTTTTTTTCTGTATGTATTGTACAAAAGCTTATTACGTGATGTAAACATGAATAAGGGCTGAAGAAAAAAGTATTAAATATACTTATGACTTAATTTATTTGTAATCAAACTGTTATGGAGTCTTTTAAAGGTTGTGATTTTTAACCGACTTCAAAAAGGAGGAGGTTCTATGTTCGGTTGTATGTATGCTTTTTTTATGTATGTTCAGAGATATTTCCGTCAATTGTGAACTGATTCTGATGATTTTTTTTGCATTGGGTTTAGTATAGCTCCAAGGTGGTCCCATTTTAATTTCATTGGCATTGGACCTTGGACTTGGAAGATATACCAGGGAACTCCTTAACGACAAACAATAGGCATGTGTAAATTGAGATATTATGGGTATTACGTCAATCCTATGGGTACCGTACTATAGAATTAAACAGTATATTAGCCAACTTCAAAAAAGGAGGTTTATAATTCGTCCTTTATTTATAACTCCTTTGCTTATTATTTTATTAATTTTGATGGATCCCAAAGGGTGCAATTTCTATCACCCCAGATCCCTTGCGGGGTAGACAGAAAGTACAGAGCTCCAAAAATTGCATTTGTAAATTATGAAAATAAATAAGCTATTTGCTCAAAGCGAATATTGTAAGTAATTCTTTATTACATAATTGCCTAATGGATCCAGTAAAGAATAGCTCCACCCCATTTGTTCTCACGCGTGTCGTCGAAACCAATTGGGGAATTAGCCAAGACCTTTTTACTCCTTTTATTTTTTAGAAAAAACTTAGAAAATTATTTAATGTCGTGGGTACGTTTACAAACATGAAAATTACACAAACAAATACCTAGACTTAAACAAAATGTGTGAGTCACACAAAGATTTGTACTATGTGCGAATCGAACCCGCGACTATTCAGTCTAGTGACCGGAGCGGCCTACCGCTCTTAACGTTTGGACAAAGAAGTCGTCCGTGGAAACAGGAAATGGGCAACAATGTTTTCCTGAGATACGCATTTTGTAAATTTGTATTTATTTTACCCTAAATAGACTGAAACCATTAACCTGCATATTTTGAAAAATAATGCAATAAATAACATTAGATGTGTTTTTGTTTATTACTCATTCAGTATCTTTTCATAGTTTGACCACATACCCTAATAGACACTATTAACTAATATCCAAATAATCTGCAAGTATTACAATGCTAGAATCAAATTGAATAAAATGAATTACTATAATAATTCACTTTATTCATCTATGTATTGGATTCTAACTGAAATGTAACAAAGTTAATTAAAAAAAATATAATAAAAAAATTACATTCATAATATTCATTAAAATTTATATTCATTGTGAATTTAAACTATGGGAAAAACTTATATAGTAAGCAACACCGAGCCTCCCACTACTAGTAATATTGCTACATAATATCGGTATGGTGGGGAACAAGAGTAAAAGGATATATATTTACTCCAAATTACTTATTGGGTTCAAAGCTACGTCGGCATACATTTAGGTGGTTACAATTTTTTTACGCGCCGAAGTGATGTTTGCATCTCTATTTATTTACCTCAATAGTTGTGATATAATGAATTAAAAAAATAATAATCTCTAAATGTTCTATATTTGGCAAAAGAAATTTAACTATTAAAGAAATAAACTTAAAATATGTTAAATGTTATTTTAATATTATTAGTATATTTAAAGGTGCTTTTTTAAATGATGTTGTGGATCTTACAGATTCATATCCATAAAATAATTGTGTGTGCAAATAAAAATTTCATATCCAAAAATATTTAAACCGACACGGATACTTTTCTGTCACACAAGGATTTGTATTCAAATAAATAAATACCCACTGAATCTCTCGCCAGATCTTTTCAATGGCGACAGCGTTCCGATCCGGTGGTAGGTGCACAAAATATAAAAAATTTAACGTTTGTAAAAATTAATTTTTGGTTTCGACTTTACTGTTTAGGAATTAAAGCCTCGTTTGGCATACAAACCAACAACCGGAGAAAATCAGATTTTTCCGTTGGACCTCTAGGTATTTCACAAGAAATAAATATCACCTGTATCTCCAGTTCTACACAACTAATATGAATATTGGATTTCAGTTATTTAGCTTAGACTATATTCTTTTCAAAACATTAAATTTTACGCCAACCAAGCCGCGGGTGAAAGTTAGTACTTGTATAAGTACATAATATTTGTCATTAAGTTGAAAGTACCTACTATTTGTCAGATAAAATTTAATTTAGAGAGGAAAAGGTTGAAACAGTTTGCAGTTCATGAAATGTCGACAAAACTCTCGCATGAAGCGAACAAACATGAATAGGCGTTATATTATAAGGTCAGAGTACACGCGGAAAGCGTAGCGCTTATAATTATCAAATTCAATTTCCTAATAATATGATTTTATTAAATGAAAAAATAGCCCTTAGAGTAATAACTTTTAATATAATATTAGCGTTGTTAAGAAACTGTCCCACCGTTGGTCACGGGCCTCCTCTCAAACTGAGAGGGCTTAGGTCATATTCCATCAGGCTGACCCAGGGCGGGTTGGCAAAATTCACACACCCTCGAGAAACTCTTAGGCGTGTAGGTTTCCTCACGATGTTTTCTTTCACCGTTTAAGCAAGTGATAGCTATTTTTCAATACGCGCGTGCTTTCGACAAGACAGAGGTGCGTGCCTGAGTTTGAACCTGAGACTTCTGACTTTGCAGTCCAACAGTCTAATTACTAGGCTGTCACTGCTTCTATCACTGCTGGTAATATCTTATATATTATAAATTATTTTCTTGGTGTGGTGCATTCATATGCGCTGCAAATACTGGGAGGTATACACCCCAATACTCTATCGCAGTGCTTTTGCGCGGTCTGTATGCTGGCAATTCACTATTTTCGTCTTACGCGGAGGGCTATCGCCCTACATGGGGCGGAAGCAAAATTCACTTCATAATGGGCGTGGTGTGGACATACCTATAGGTATACTATAAAATATTTACTCTATTGTAGAAAGATACTCTGCGAACATAAAAATTTTAAAAATATTTCGTACCTTATCCACACTTTCACTCAACCCAAGCGGTTCACTCATAAAATTGAATAACACCTCTTCCCCAACCAAGAGAAACTGACAAGATAAATATAAACAAGTGAATTCCCGATACTTCATCCCGGGATCGAGTCCCGGGGGTCGGTGGAATTTTCACATTGCGTCCCGATGTTTTCTTTAGCTATAAGCTGGGGGTCAACAACCTGCGATGCATGGACTTAGACAGAGATTTATGATTTTGGTATATTATAATTTGTTAGCGAGGTACGTAGCAACCTACCTCTTTCGGGGTTTTAATTTAAGACTAGCTTAAAAATAGCACCGTCACTCCTAAAATTTCAATTGTTTTTTTTTTATTGGCCTATATAAATAAATGATCTTTGACTTTGTGTACATCCAATCGCCAACGACGATCAAGATTTTATAACACAGAGGCCAAGCCTATTGCCATTTCACCAGGCACGACTCCGGACTCCTCACTAAGGCTGATAATTTATACCACTGCTGAGCAAAAGGTCTCTCTCACATAACGAAGTGAGAGAGATTATGACATACTTATGTGAACTCAGTGCGGATTTGTTGGACGTAGATTCATTGCCACGTACTTACTGTTGGAACCCATAAAACCACCTGTAAGGTATTGAATTTAGCCTAACGACTACCACATTGCATAGCAATCTAATGCCTTAACTTGCATTCCAAGGACAGGTACCGTTGAAAATAGTGTTACCACAAACGGCCACCCATCTCAGGTCTACCGAGCTAACGCTGATAAGCTTAGATAAGATTGCGGAAGATGTGCGGAGTGAAGCTGACCGACCGTATTTGCAACAGCGTAGTAAGAAAGCTAATAGGTATGAAAGATAGTTTCGGTGTAAAAATCAGAAAGAGTATGCTCCTTTGGTTCGGGGATACAGAAAGAATGTCAGAAGAAAGAATGACTGAACAGATATACAATGTGAAAGTGGAAGGAGGTAGGCACCGGACAAGACCTAGACTATCGTACCATGACCAAATAGACAGTGTCTTATCTGTAGGACAAGTCAAGAGTCTCTGTTACCCGCGAGCGTGTATGAGAGGTATATAAGGAAATAACCTGTTGGAACTCTGTACTCTCTGCCTACCCTGCAAGGGATCTGGCGTGATGATATAGATAGAACTTAGACAATCGCTAAAATCCCACAGTCCCACAGGACTACGAGCATATCACTACGTATTTCCTATTTCCTCCTCTTCCTCTTGCTCTCTGTATGTCATGTCACATCTACCCTGATTAGATCCCAAACAATTAAAAATTCCGAACAGCGAATTCGAAAGCGGAGTGCCTTCGGTGTTTTACTAACTTAATTATCTATTCCGAACTCCGAAATGGGTTAGCAGAAAGCACTCAAAAAGACTTCGCGGAACTTTAGTGACGATTGCCAATAAGTTTAGGTGAACTTGTTTTGTTTCCGGCCATGTCTGTTAATTGCGTGATAGTCTCAATATAGCTGAATTTTATTTATTTATTGCAATATCGAATAATAATAAAATCGGAGCAGATTACAGCTTCACTTATAGAAATATTTTAGTAATCTTACAGAGTTGCAATTAAAATATAGAAAAGAAACCAAAATAGACGAACATGTGAATTTGATTGTGCAGTTTGTTTGGATTAAAGTAATTTAAGGATAACACAACTACTTACAAGGACACGTTCAATGTGTAGGGATAAGATCGTGTGTGTGTGTGTGTGTGAATGATCTACGCTGTTGGCCGCGGGGCCTTTACAGCTTCACCGGACAAGAGGACGAGCGTGCAACCACTACCCTCGAGCCAGAAGGGCAAGGGGGCGACTAGCTCAAGGACGCCTCAAGGAGGAACGGCCTCGGCTTGGGGAGTCGTTATGGGGGAGGTCTATACTAGGTGTCTCGCCGTGGTGCTCTGCACCGGCCGGCGGGCAAGGGATTCTTCGACCTCGCCGGCGAGGTCGGTGTCTGATGTGTGCGGTATCTGTATCCGAAAGAAGGGATGTAAGGGCATCGGGAGGGTCAGTGAGAACATTCCGCGGACGGCTGTAGCGGTTGATAGGAGGGGAGTTGGGGTCGTAGTCGCCGGCGGCAACGATTAGTAATTACTATGATTGGACGCGTTCGCAAAATATCGGGTTGTCGCTTTTTTAATAAAGGCGCGAATAGGTTCGAGACCGAGATCGGAATGGATAAGATCGTGTTGCTTGTACGTATAATATAGCTATTTTTCCTATTATTAGTAGAAGCATTGGGCATGTATATATGACAGTAGGTTGAAGCGAGTTGATTTACATTGAACATACTAAAAGAATTACAACATATATTTGATTTTATAAAATACTAGCCGCTACCCGGCGTTTATTTTGTAATATCTTTATGAATTACTAACTGTTTCCCGCGACTTCGCACCAGGTCGACAACACTGCCACCTACCGGGTCTATGTTACTTTTGGATAATGTATTTGTGGATGCAAAATAATGTTTTTTATAATGAAACAATTACGAAAGTCTCTATCTATCTATATTATCGCCAGATCCCTTGCGGGGTAGGCAGAGAATACAGGGTTCCAACAGGTTCTTTCCTTACATACCTCACTGGCTTCCTTCACTCACATAGTTCGTCTCATACACGCTCGCCGATTACGGAGACTCTTGACTTGTCCCTCAGATAAAACTTGGTCTATTTGGTCGTGGTAAGATAGTCTAGATCCTCCTCCGTACCTTATTATTAAAGTCAATATTAATTATTCATGGTGAATTAGGTCTCGGTGCGGAGATATTGGAATTAATAAGAAAAAAAAAGGATTAGGAGCCTGAGTCTCTTCACCCACTGGATTTAGTAATGGCGAGTTCGATTCCTGCACGGGGCTAATCTTATATAACTCACAAATAATTGTTTCGTTCTGAGTATTAGTGTGTTTTCATTTTATGTTTATAAACGCACCCGCGACAAAGAAATAATTCCTTAAAAAAACATAGCCGTTAGGCTATGTTTTTTTAAGGAATTATTTAATAGCCTGCTTTAAAATAAAAAAAAATATTGAGATTTACGCGAATATTACACATGCAATAAAACTATTTTACGGATTTTATCGCGGTTTATTTAGCATAGCTGACCTAAAACACCGTCGCTCAAAGAAGTCTGCAGCCTGTGAACATGTCCTTGACCGCACCCGCCATAACATCAGATTTGATAGACCACAAATCCTCGTGAAAGAACATCGATTCCTACCAAGGATGTTTCACGAGGCTATTGAAATTAAAAAAAAACATCCTAATTTCAATAGAGAAGATGGCTGGGTGCTTCCATCGTCTTGGGATCCGGTAATTAATATAATCAAATCCAAAACCAAGCATAACACTGCAAGACCTCAAGACACCGTGAGCTCATTCTGCGTAGATCAGACCATCAACAACAAAAATAATTAAGAAGTTTGAAGGTACCCCGGAACAACTATGCCTTTTGGAAGTCTAACACTTCCGTCCCTCCCGTGACCATGGGTGCTGCAAAGCACTTGAAACGTCAGGAACTAAAAATCAAAAATAAACCGCAATAAAATCCGTATAATAGTTTTATTTCATAAAAAAAAATGTTTCGTTATCCCGTCTTTGGATGCTATCACAAAATAGTGGTTAAGATTAATTATCGTTAACTTTATTTCAGTTTCTGTAATGTTGATATTTTATTGGCGGTAAAAAGTGCGGTATACACTTTTACTAATTCTTCTATTTCTAGTAAACTGGAAATACTACTATTGGAACTTATGCAGGAACTTATACGTTTGTTTATTTTTTTTAATTAGTTGAATTGGCTAAGATAAGTACATAAGTGTTTATGTTATTTTCCCATACTGCTAATCTATTTGCTAACAAACTTTAAAAAAGTGAAATGATCTACGTGCGTTTATTTGTATTTTTGTATTACTGAGATGAACCATATCGTTAAATTATTATATTAATACCACACATGTAAGGTCTTTAAGCTTCAATTCCCCGTTGTAAGGCAATAATTATGGAACCAGTTCCACCAAAAGCTCTGATTTAGGATATATTCTAATTTCGAGTGTAACCAAATTGTTAAGCAACACAAACAGACTGTGTGATTGAATTACACACGCCGTCTACATTTTGTATGAGCCGGCTCAGTCAAAGTTGAACGCGAAACATAAATGTTAATGAGTTTCAACATACTGGGGAACTCACATAACACAAAAATGTGTTGTAACTATATAGCGTCGTTGGTCTAGTGGCAAAGCGCTTTGCTTTATGATCACGAGGTTCAAATCCTCGGTCAAACAAATGGAAACTTCGTATGAAGAGTCCGGAGTCTGGAAATGTGCCTGGTATATACCAAAAGGCTCGCCCTCTATTACATGGGACCTAACATCGTCTGCGAAAAGTGGGTGTACTCAGTACATCACTGCCTGTCCCGCTTGGGGAATATAGGCGTGACTGTGATTTTCCGTGACGGGAAGATTATATCCATTTATAAATATAAATGGATATAATCTTCCCGTTAAGGTTTATTTTGTTTATTTTTAAGAACGTGGACCGTGGCGTAGTTGCGTTTACAAACATTAGCATGCATTTCCCAGCGGGGATATAAGCGAGGGTGGAAAAGGTGTGGAAACTTACTTTTAACTGACGATTTGAGGTCCCGTGAAATAGGGGACGAGCCTATTGCTATCATACCGGGCACCTTTATAAAACTTGAGGTAAGCTCCGGACTAATACTGGGAATTTTTCGATAGAAAAACTACATTTATCCTACCTAGGATTTGAACCCAGAACCTCGTAATCGCTACGGGCATAATTCGCCACTAGATAAATAAGATAGAGATCTAAATATTAATATCAATGAACTGAATTTAGATCAATCAACCTTTCTCTTTGCCATTCATGACGGTAATTACACTTTCAAATCCAAATCCGAAATCAGCTTGTCTTCCTAAAATCAGAATTGATAATTAATGAAATTTGCATAAAGTATTAACCTAAGGAGGGAGTTGAGATCTCGTCAAAATGTTAATTAAGAAGTCAATGTCATGTAGACATATAAGTATTTCAAATAAAGGCATTATTGACGTAGTAATTTGTTTCATTGATAAAAAAAATAATTGAAAATATAATAAAAAATAGCTCGTATTAATAAATTACACTTTTTTGGCCGAATTCAATAGAGACACAACTCAAAAAATTGTTGTTTTGAATAATAGGATTTTTCCATGAGTTAGACAAACGTAAATATCTATTTAGAGGTACTCCATGCACTTCAAGAAGTATAAGGATTAGAGACTTATTATTTTAAAATATGTTTTATGACTGTATATCGTAGAATCTGGTAAAAGGATTGTACGAATTATAGAAATTTTCTTGATATAAAGTAAATCTTAAGTCATCTCTATTATTTTCTGGTTGCACCGCGAAATGCTGAAGAACTAATCAATAGAACTTACTTAAAACGTAATAATTGTAGTAAAGTTCTTATAAAGCAATTTGGTATTTCATAGTGCAATTTTTTTTTCATTCGTCATTTATTTCCGAGCGCGCGCTCAATAATCCCTCCCTTATTATACTTTTTTAAAATAATAACAAAACTATCACTCTTCCGGTCGATAAATAGTTTATCGCAGTAGGCCCTTATATAATAATAATATTAGCCCTGTTAAGAAACTGTCCCACCGTTGGACACGGGCCTTCTCTCAAACTGAGAGGGTTTAGGCCATAGTCCACCACGCCGGCCCAGTGTGGGTTGGCGAACTTCGAAAAACTCTCAGGCATGCAGGTTTCTTCACGATGTCTTCCTTCACCGTTAAATCAAGTGAGAGTTAATTTTTAATACGCAAATGCTTTCGAAAAGACAGAGTTGTGTGCCTGGGTTTGAACTCGAGACCTCTGATTTTGCAGTCCTACAGTCTAACCACTAGGCTGTCACTGCATTTTCCCTTAATTAAAATATATTTAAAGGACATGTGATGGTCAGTCTAGTAAACACTTGGCTCACTGGGTCAAAGAGTGGCCTAGACATTTGTTTCAGTCTAGCCAAATATGTCCAAATCTAGATTGAGTCCGCATGGTAGCCTTGATTTGTGACAGCTTACCTTTGCACAGCATTGGAAATACCTACTAGTAAGTAGACTACTAGTAAGTCGGTTTCCTCAAAATATTCCGGCCACGGAATGTATTACTGCCAGTTCAGTACGATACGACGCAATGTACATTTATCAGAGCCTGTAACGAGGTTACTAGTGCACTGACGTTGATTCTGATCACATCTCTTACGAACGCACATCACAGATATGGGAGATGATACAGTAATGCTCTCTTAGAAGTAATAAATGTATATAGTTGATGATATATACTGTTATAACAGTAAAATAATATTAACAAGATGAGAATGTTCAAATTTTATTTTTTGGATGAGGCAATATTTTGGTTTGGTTACGGGACGGTGGGCGGTGATGAGCAACAAGTAAAACATCAATAAAAAAATCATTCATTAAAAAATAAAATTTTAAAACTGCCGACACCAATGAACAAAAATCTTTAAAAAAAAATAAAAACCGACTTCAAAGAGCAAGAAATAAATATTTGAAGTCAGTACCGGTTAGTGCAGTCGGTTACTTGGCACTGACTTCAAATATTTATTTCTTGCTTTTTGAAGTCGGTTTTTTTTAAAAAAGATTTTTAATTTGCAGTTTTAAGTCACAAGTAAATTATTTACATACACCGCTGACATAGAGAGAAGAGTGAGTGCAGGGAACAGAGTGAATGGTGCGATGGGAAAGCTACTCGGGAGCCGGCACTTAAGCCATAAGGCGCAGCTGGCCATACATAACGGAGTTCTTGTCCCAACGCTGTTATATGGTAGCGAGAGCTGGGTATGTAAGAAGGAGAATGAAAGTAGGATAAATGCGGTAGAAATGCGAGCTCTGCAGAAGATGTGCGGAGTGAAGCTGACCGACCGCATTAGCAACAGCATAGTAAGACAGCGAGTAGGTATGAAAGATAGTATCGGTGTAAAGATGAGAAAGGGCATGCTCCGTTGGTTCGGGCATATAGAAAGAATGCCAGAGGAAAGAATGACAAAACAGATATACAATGTGAAAGTGGAAGGATGCAGGTACCGGGGAAGACCTAGACTATCTTACCACGACCAAATAAACCGAGTCTTATCTGATGGAAAAGTCAAGAGTCTCCGTAACCGGCGAGCGTGTATGAGACGAACTATGAGAGTCGAGGAAGCCAGAGAGGTATGTAAGGAAAGAACCTGTTGGAACTCTGTACTCTCTGCCTACCCCGCAAGGGATCTGGCGTGAGGTTATAGATAGATAGATAGATAGATAGTAAATTATTTACTAATATTCGCTAAAAGAATCAAAAATCAGTTCATAAAAAAAGACGTTATAAAAAAAACAGATGAATTGTCGACCTCCTCCTTTTTTGAAGTCGGTTAATATTCTGATTAGTTTTATGGCATGGGATTGTCATGGCATGGGATGTAATACCCATAATATCTTAATGTACGCATTTGTATTGTTTGTCGTTAAGGAGTTCCCTGGAGTATCTCCCAAATCCAAGGTCCAATATCGATAAAATTGGCCTAAAGCCATTTCGGAGCTATACTGAACCAAATACAAAAAGAATTTTCAAAATCGATTCATAATTGGCGTAAAGATCGTGTAATATACATACAAAAAAAAACAACATATAGTCGAATTGAGAACCTCCTCCTTTTTAGAAGTTGGTTAACAATAGCTAGGACACTCTCGATCGGGTCACCTTTTAAACGAAAAATAAATAAAACAAAATTAGTTTATACATTTAAGAGCTACGATGCTGCAAGTTTTTTTTTTTTTTTTTTTTTTCTCTTTTAAAAAACGTAGCCCCACACTAGCATTTATTCCTGTGTCGTGGGTGCGTTTACAAATATGAAAATTCACATACACAAATACCCAGACCGGAACAAATAACTGTGGATCACACAAAGATTTGTCCCGTGCGGGAATCGAACCCGCGACTATTAGACGCAGTGGGCGCTTAAGCTTAAGCTCTTGACCACTGCGCTAAATCGTCGTCAAAAAAAAGTAGACACGTTAAATTTATAGCACCCCTCTTTTTACGTCGGCAGTTAAAGAGGTTGTCTAACGGTAACTATGTACCGGAAGACTGTTATGTTTTCTTTCTGATATCTGTTTTTAGAATGCGACTTTATTTTAATTTGTTTAAGGATGACGGTCATTGAAGCAAAATCGTTTTTAAGTCATTTGAGAACCCTTTTATCCCAACAGCCTAAAAGTAGCTTCAGCCATGTACTGGAAGAGTACGCAGGCCAGCAGGATTAATGTTCTCAAGTGGCGACCTTTGTACCGGAAGAAGTGGAGTAGGCAGGACCTATACAAGATAAACCGATGACCTGGTGAAGGTTGGAGGTAAAAGCTACATGTGTACAGCAAAACACCAGTCGTTGTCTTTTATGTCGTCATTATCAGTGTGGTAATTGTTAAATCAGCACAAAATTTATGCACATGTGTGTGTATCAGCACAAAATGCACATGTGTGTTCAGAAATCCAAATTTAATTAATAGCCTTCGACTGTGGTGTGCCTTCGCAGACTGTGTCACACTTAATGTTCTGCCCCTTGTGGCCCACCAGCTGTACAAGAGAAGAAATGAGTGCGGCCACGGATAGCGCGATTGAGGTATCAGCGAAATAAATATGAACCACTGACACAAAATGAAGACTAGAAATCAGTTGAGTGAGCTCAGAATACCTTATCCGTTGAAAAACAAAATTTTGCTTGCTCTGTTACTCCAAGAAAATTGTAACATGTTCCTTGATGTAATTTTATTCGGTGCCAAACTCTTTGGCAGAGATTTGTGATGCATATCACACTAGACGGTAGAATGCTATATTCTGTTAATGCGGTTTGTGATAGTTTCATTATATAAAAATCCTAAGTACCAAGATGACTGTTAAAGACAGCTCGATCTCAAAATTGTATCTTTAGTCTTTGGTAAGTTATTGATAAATTACTTGTGTGCAGTGCGTATATACTACAAAACTTCGCGATCCTCTTTTTTCTTATCTTATCATATATATATATATATATATATATATATATATATATATATATATATATATATATATATATATATATATTTAATGTATTATACATTTTTTTTAAATTTGCAAAAAATGCTTTTACTCCTTCAGTGCCCTATAAAAAATTAAATTTAATGTTGATTCATAGCAAGAAGAAGATTCTAAACGCATTCCTAAAACGTATTTCTCAATACGCACACATGCACGTACAAGTTTCATTGTTAATTGGGGTATAAAAGTGCTTTAAAAAAGGGTAAAAACCTTTAAATTTGAAAATTTGGTTTTCGTTTTGACTTTATGAAGCAATTCTCTAATCGGGGTGTCTGAGGTCTTGCGTTTATTATGTTACACCTTGTATATATATCTATCTTTAGTTATTTAGTCAGGCTTTTAAGTTACATCGTATATTTTAAAGACATTAATTTAAGTCCGAAATTTCTATAAAAAAACAGCTAAAAACGAGTCATAAAAATAATAATTTGAATACTTAACCTCGGTAAAATTTAGCTACCACGTTTTTATAAATTCAGATGTGTTATTTAACCAGCAACACTTACCACGTCAATTTAGCAAGGTCCTTATTGGATATGAAAATAAAATACTTACCGCGGCGCGTTACGACAACTTCGTGACATGATCGTTTAGTCGTACTCCAGTGACATACAGAATACGACCAAACGATCGCGACGATAACGCGTCGCGTTTAGTCCTGTTACAATGTACAAAGCGAATGGAAACAATACACCCAGCTTAACTGGAAGCTTACGAGGATTGAACGGAACTTCATCAAATCTACAGAGCTAACACAATTGCAACAAGCTAAAGCTGGAACCTTTTCTAAGTGGAATTGCTGCTCGAATTAACAGTTACATTTTTACAGTGTAAGCGATATTGAACCTTAATGCATAGTGACTTGAATGTTTATAGAGTAAATATTTCATCTCTATAATATCGGGATGGAGATTTTTTCAGAGCGCTAAGCCCAAACCATTTGACATTATTGTAACGTTATTGAGAAAGTGTCCCGTCGCTTTCAGCTTGATTTAGTTAATTTGTAGTATGATAAGGATAGCATATCAACTCGATTCGCACGACTCGAGCGTTACGCGAACGCCAATCTGATCATGCTAACCTTTCTGATGTGTCACATGATTAGTGTCATGCAACTTCTCAGACGCGGGAGTGACCCTGAATCTTTACCTATACAATATTTTATAGTCAGGTCAAAAAAAAAACACCGTCACGCCTATGATCTCTAAATGGAGATGGTAGAGGTGTACTGTGTACACTCACTTTTCGCCAACAGTGCTAGGTTCCATCTAATATACCGGACACAACGCTAAGCTCAAGACTAGCTCTATTTTTTTTTTATATCGAAAAATAGTATTTAGTCCCATTCAAACGCAAGACCTCGTAAACGCTACGCGCATTATTTGCCACTAAACTTACAAGGCAGTCCTCTTGTATAGTAGGGTGCAGAAACATGAACATGAAAATGAGTAGGATAAATGCTGCTCACTTTTACATTCATGTTTCCACTTACTGCCCAGGAAGCAGGCGGGATGTGTAAATGTCATATAGATGTCGAAAAAGGCGCAGTTATGTCTAAAAAAAATATCGAAAGGTGTCTAAAGAAAGAACCTGTTGGAACTCTGTACTCTCTACCTACCCCGCAAGGAATTTGGCTTGATGATAAGATAGAAAATATCGGATAATTCCAAATAAAGAATATTTTTCCAACCCACAATGGGTTGAAAAATATTCTTTATTTGAAATATACCCCTTTTGGCTCGGCTTGCCTCTCAATAAAACGTGTTTGGTAAGCCACAGCTTGTTTGCAGGAACAATGAACTAGAACTGTCTTGTGGGAGAAATGGGGCATCCAATGCAATAAGTGCAATTCTAGAATGAATTATTCATTGTGGCTGGAAACAAAACGGAATCTTTGAGACGGCGTTTGTATTGTATATCGTCGTCTTGATGGTGAAAAGATCTTAGTCATAACATCATATTTGGAGATAAATAAAACACAAATCTTTTATCATGGATAGGTATCGAAAAATGTTGTTGTTGCCAAAAATTTTGAGGAAATATGGACTTAATCTTTTGGATGCTTTTCATGTTTGAACCTAGGAGTTTATAGTCAATTTTTCCTAGAACGTGGTAATGAAAACATGTTAACTACTTTTACTAGCACAATAGGGTAAATAAAATAACAGTGAGCAGAACATTTCATATTGGATTTCAAGGTGCCTTCAATTTAGACACTTGAGGCGGATGTGGCGCAATTTTTTTTTAAATAACCTTTTTTAGGCTATTACAGAGATGGCAAGATAGTGTTTCTGTTTGATACACGTCTAAATTTTTGCAGTCGTACCATAGTCGCACCACTGTAGTACTTCCTCGATCATCTAATCCAAAGGCAACCTTAGGTCAAGTAAAAATCGCGGCCTACAGAACAGTAGTGACTTATCTCAAAAAATCTATAATCGCGTCCCTTCAGAACCGTGCGGCGCGGGTATAAGGAGGGAAAGTTCAAGAGACCAAAGTATCGTATTTTCTAATTCTACCATAAAAAGCCCGCTATTTTAATATTCGCCAGAAAAAGCGGCCTGACTGTTACTCGATTTCTTAGATTTTTCAGTTAAGTCTATACCGTTCTTAAGGTGCTACATGTTTACAGTTATATATAACTGTTTTTACTGCTCTATATTATTATATGGCTTAGATTGTGTCACCTCAAAGACCACAATATCCCAAGCATTATTTTATGTATGTTGATTCTAAAACACTGTAGGAACTAGTGCGCTAGGTGGAATTGTTAGCTACTATATTCTTCTGTTCAACCGCAAATATCACAACACGTATCTTGCGTATTCTACTTGTTCAAATACATATCACAAACAACTATACCGAAACAAATAGCTTGCTTATTCACAAACTAGTTCTATGAGCTTTGCATCTACGCAACTATATAGTTGGTGGCTGTAGTGTAGCGACCTTTATGGTCACGACACGATTTATGGAATGGTGTGATGTTTGTGATGGATGTCATTCCGCTAATAAATATTGCCACGGTAAACTGGGTTTGATTTCTACCCTGCCGGAACATTACAGTGGCGACGAGTTAAATTACGTGTGTTTGGCGTGCTTAACGGAGTAATTATCGTACATAAAAATGTCTATTGGAAAATCAAATGAGTTTGATGTACAGTGTGGAATGTAGTCATCATATGTTGATAGACTAGACATGTACTTTATAGTGAATAAAGTGGTAGAAGATCTAAGCGCTACCGACTTTGATTGCCAGCATGGGGGACGAGGCTTACGAATTACTAGTAAATCTCGCTAGCGCAAACAAGCCTTCTGAGTTGACATACACGCAAGTCGATAATCCTATGCGTCAACATTTGCAGCCGGAAGAGAAATACACGACGCCACCAGCCACGCCTGTACCGCCCCAGCCGCGACCCATTCGGAAGTGTCGACTAAATAAGTTACCGACATATAGTTGGTACCTGCTGGTCTTTCCCCGAAGTTGGGTTGTTCCCATTTTAGTGGGGAGGAGTGTAGTGTAGCATTTTAGTGGGGAGGAGTGTAGTGTAGCGACCTTTATGGTCACGACACGATTGATGGAACGGTGTGATGTAAGTGACGGATGTCATTCCGCTAATAAATATTGCCACGGTAAACTGGGTTTGATTTCTATCCTGAGGAAACATTACAGTGGCGACCTCGTGCGAAAGACTGCATTACCATTCCGTAGTCAACTTTATTCTATTGTTAACTTAGCGGACGAAGCGACAGTCAAGGAACACACACGGTTATACTATTTTGATAACTGAATATGTTGATAACTTAAACTAAAATAGTTTTATCGGACTAGTTGATGAATTATTTTATCCGAACATTAACAGAGAGAAATATCTGTAGATGACACAATGATTTGGCTAATGTGTATAAATCAAACCTATCACTACTTGATACAATGTGCCAGTCGTCCATTTAGATCACTAGACTAAGTTATCGTCACTAAACCAAGTCATCGTAAATATCGTATCCAAAAGACGACAATAATTACTAATTTTACCAAACGCTCGTTAGATTATCCGTCATCGTGTGCTTTTCACCTTTTACCAAAGACTAAAAAGATATAAAAAGGAGACCCATAAATCGACATTTCGCAAATGGAGTTTGAACATCCGACTATTAAGTGAATCACCAATCAGTTCTACGGCCACTTCTACATAAAATAATACAACTAAAGCGTAGAATATCGTAAAACATCTATCCCATAAAATACTAGGGAAGTAGGAACATAAATTCAATATTTTCGATTAGATTCCACTAGCATCTCTTTTGCTCAGACCGTAAGGGCCAAGGCGCACAGGACTAGCTTCGCTTGGCATCTATACCCCTATATTTAGGTGTTTCACTAACTTGGTAATTAACGAGATAAAAAAATACCGCAATCCCCATCGATGTGAAGTCCCAATGTAATGGACGTGCCTATTTGTTTTTAATGTAAAAGCTCCACACTCCATTATTCCTGTGTCGTGGGTGAGTTTACACACATGAAATTCCCACGCACAAACATCAAGACCGAAACGAATGTTTATGGGTTACACGAACATTTGTTCCGTGCGGGAATCAAACCCGCGATTTTTCAGAGAGACTTAGGAGTGGCTTAAGCTCAAAACTACTGCTCTTCTACATGGATTTAAACGGAAGACCTTGTAATTGGTAGCCACATCGGGCTTCACCAAACTAACGTCGCAATAAACAAGATAGAGGTCATGGTTCTTCGAGCTATTTTACTAACCAAACATAAGACTAAACGAAACTGTCTATCCGGACCTAAGAATATTTTATTACCACCGCTGGTTAATTGTTATAGCCTTAGGTCGTTTAAAATGATCTGAAACGCTAATGGAGGTATTTAATTAAGAGGTCGTTGCGGTAAAGGTTGGTTCCGCTAGCGATCTTTTTGCAGTAATAGTTTGCCTTATCTTCGCGATGTTACAAGGGGTATTTGACTAATAAAATACTGTTTTTAAACCATCCATCCTTACACATCATTTAATTTATTACATTAATTGTTAGGATCTCTCCCAATGGAGTTTATATTTTTTTAGAAAAACTAGTTTAAAAAGGTTATTTACACGCACGTTAAAAGCTCAACCAAAATTTAAAAAGGAAACTTCTTACGTACATTTTTTGTAAACGGATGGGAAGACTTGTTCATTGTATACCCAAATACTAACCGTAGGGCAGAAATAAAGAAAAAGTTCCCGAAGAAAATCGATACAATAACCATCTAGTGATGGAATCAAAATACTATAAACACTTCCTATTTCCTACAATCTGCCATAAGAGATTACGATTGAATACTTTTATAACCATTTAGTATAAGTTTATATGGGCCGGCTTAACGAGCACCGGGGAGAAATTGGTTTTTTTACATACACACCAGAGCTTACTTGCTCGAGCGCGAAAAAACTTGCGAACAGAAGGGTTCGTGTATTAGGATGGCTTTCGATCATCTTCTTATTACAAAAGATGTGAAATGTAAAAATAAATAATAAATAAATTGCGTCAATATATACCTAAATTCTATTTTTAATACCTAATAAATTGATAATGTAATAGGTACTCCTCAAATACTGCTGATGTATATGAAAAGCGGTAGTTGGCTGCCATCAGACAACCCGAAAGCTCGTTTGCCCACTTCATAGAAACTCCTGTTTACATAAAAACGATCAAAATTTATTCCGCTTTCCGAGCCTACTTATGTGAACCGACCCATATTTTGTATCTCTTAGCCAAAAAAAACATCATGAGATTCCATTATAGCCTGATTCGGGACAAAAGTTTATGTCCCGAATAATAAAAAGTGAGAGAAACTTCCTTTATTATTAAAGGAAAAACGTTAACCTAACAAAATGGAGACAGATCTAAACAGTGTGGCTTAATCCGTATTTTCCTTAGAAAAAAAGGGACTTTTATAAACTGAAGCTTATCAAAGAAAAAAAATTAAAGAATTTACAGCAGACTGCTTCGTTGGTTTTGTGTTGTATGGTGCTGGCAATGATGAGATCTTGAATTTGCATTCGTAATCAGACAAATCTATTCAAAAAATCTAAGCTGTACTTCAGAGGCTGGCAGTATGCACGGTATGGTGGTAATAGACTGGACTGGTTTATTTTGGACCCGAAAATAGACAGCGAAATATGGGTACATAATGTATTTTTTTTTTTTTTATAAAACGTAGCCCCACACTAGGATTTATTCCTGTGTCGTGGGTGCGTTTACAAACATGAAAATTCACAAACAAATACCCAGACCGGAACAAATAATTGTGGATCACACAAAGATTTGTCCCGTGCGGGAATCGAACCCGCGACTATTAGACACAGTGGGCGGAGCGGCTTAAGCTCTTAACCACTGCGCTAAATCGTCCGAATTATAGATGTGCCGGTGTAATTGCTTCAAATATTATGTTTAGGATTCAATAGTGTGCTTAAAATCCTACAATTATTATAAATGTGAAAGTTTTTATGTTTGGATGATTGTCAATCACACAAAAAAGACTGAACTGATTTGAATAAAATTTGGCACACTAATGATTTAGTAACTAGATTAACACGTACGATACTTTTTATCCTCGAAAACTGTAAGGTTCCTGTCTAAAGTTACCGCGAACGAAGTCGCGGGCAGAAACAAGTATGTCCAGTACATAAAATAACCCAATGTTGCGGAGTCTATGATCAGTAGTTTGTAGTAATTAATAATATCAGCCTATACTGCCCACTGTTGGACAAAGGCCTTCTCTCACAAATCGAGGTGAGAGAGGTCATACTCCACCACGCGGACCCAGTGCGGATTGATGGAGGCAGGTTTGTGGCCACCTGCTGTTGGAACTTATCAAGCCGCCTTTAAGGCTTCCAACTCGGCTTAACGACTACCACATTAAGTGGTAACTGGGACCAACGGCTTAGCGTGCTTTCCGAAGGACGGAGACGCTTGAATAGAAAAATGCCACAAACGGTCGCCCATCTCGAGGTGACCGAGTCGAACGCTGCTTAACCTTGGTGATCGGTAAGAACACCGCGGTCGCACAGCGCTACGAGCGTCTTGTAGTAATTACTTAAGTTCATTAACATATCCTTTCTACTAACGAAACTATAAATATTTATGAAAAGACAAATTTATCATTCATAACATATTTGATGTTCATTCCATTCAGAAATGCCGAAAAATATAATAATATAAACGAACGCCCATCAAGGTATATATTAAGTTTATAAGGACGATGATCTTGACCACAGCATAACTTACTGCGTCATATAAAACATTCACGCATCTCGACTGCTGGCCACCAGGGTTATTGCCGGATAAATGCATAAGAACAACTAGATATGACATCCAGAGAACATTTGTTATAATTATATACTGACCGTATTTGTATCGTAAGATGTAGGTAAAGCGGGCCCCCGATAGAGTAGACTGATGACCTACTGCAGGTCCCAGGCAAAAGCTGGATGTGTACAGCACTAAGTCAGACGTCGTTGTAATATTTGGAGAACGTCCACTGCTGACTTTTGTACTTCAGGGGCGTCTTTCGGCTAAACATGAATGAAGTAAGCAAATGATTCATAGCGATGCGGACTATCTGAGGTAGATAAATGTTTATAACATAATAAGTAAGGAGCATATCCGTGCTTTAAAAGACACTAAGCTATCGGTTCCAGTTAGCACATCCTATGAACTCAAACTCAAATAATTCATTTTGTATAAGCCCTGCGGGAGCGCTAACAAATAGTCAATTTGCATTTTTTTTAAAATCTAATTTAACTACTAATCTACCACCGGATCGGAATGTGGCCTCTACTGAGAAGATCCGGTGAAGAAACTCAGCGGGCTTGTCTTTTTTTATTTCATTCTATTTCTCTTCTTTTTTAATTATAATGTGTGGATACAATGTTTAGGTTACAATTAATTAGTTTACGATTTAGCTCCAGTGTAATGGCGTACGACTGAGATATGAGACTAATAATGTTATTTATAAAGAGTGTCTGAAGGATTCCAGATGGACCAGTCCCCACAAGCAGCACCCGTTCACGAGTATGACTACTGGAACAGCCATTACTCCCCTCGACCATATTGGAGGGAAGGGAGTGACCCGGGCCAGACAGCCACCGCAAGCAAAGACAATATAGTGAGCATGTATGCCCTATTCTATCTCACCTTGATTTGTAAGAGATCTTTGCCTCGCAGTGGGACATACGCTGAATCATTCTACAAACAACGGGTGACCAGACCGGGTTAGACCCTTATGTAAACGCTGCAAATCCCTACCCCATACACTTTACCTCCCTAGCCTAAACATTAACCATGTGGTTGTTATGACCAGTCATATGAATTATGACCCGTTTGAATTATGAATAAACTTACGTTCGAATTAACTCCGCTTCCTCGGAACAAGACCCCTTTTGCTACGCAACTTATGTAACATATAACTAAAATTTGTTATTTCTAACTTAGGTACTTTAAATAAAGATTATTGAGTTATATTACTGAACTCTCTGCCTCTGCAAGAGTAAATAGAGATAGAATAGTAGGTATAGTAGCGCATAGTATTCTAGGCAATCAAGAGATTTTGGGTATAAATCCTAGGTAAAGTGTGGTTTTTCGGTCGAAAATAAAAAAAAATAGTTTTAGTATAGAAAGAGCAGGCATAGGCTGACTTAATATCTTTTTCTTAATCTTTTTCCCCTTATTATATTGGATTAAATATATGCCGTAATAAATGAGTGCATAAATTACATCTTTACGACCCATATTTGAGGAATATTTCAAAACTAGATAGTTTTATAAAATCAAAGGAATCTAGTATCAACATATTTCTATATATCCATGTTCAAGGAATGCAGATAAAGGGATCGGAAACATTCAGAGCAGAGCACGCACTACTGAATAGTAGAGATATTTGAGGAAACTACAATAAATACATATAGGACCCTGAAGCATCAAATTAATATAATAACAAGAAGTAAAAATAATTAATACAAATCTTTTTCCCCTTATTATATTGGATTAAATATATGCCGTAATTACATCTTTGCGACCCATATTTGAGGAATATTTCAAAACTAGATAGTTTTATAAAATCAAAGGAATCTAGTATCAACATATTTCTATATATCCATGTTCAAGGAATGCAGATAAAGGGATCGGAAACATTCAGAGCAGAGCACGCACTACTGAATAGTAGAGATATTTGAGGAAACTACAATAAATACATATAGGACCCTTGTAGCAACAAATTAATATAATAACAAGAAGTAAAAATAATGAATACATAATATTCTTATCATAGCCAGACAAGAGGACTTTGTACGAACAGATTGGCGGCAACGTAACGCTATCAAGTTGATAGGCCATTCTATTCACACCAGAAATTTACAAAATAAAGATGAACGTGACAACACTCTTTCTCGACAACCTTTACGTAGTGTCAAATGGTTGCTTTTTAGCACTCTGATTGACGAGTAGATGCTATCGAGTTGGTATGCCATTCTTTTTATACCAAATTTACTCAATAATGATGAGGAGTCCATTACTACACAGTGAGATGTAGAGGGTATGGAGCTGCCCTGATTCCTGTTCCTCTTGTTGAAGCAATAAGCTTATAAGGAAGCTGTTGTGGATTAGCAGGTGATGTCTGCAAACGCCTCAGTCTCTGGTGACTATGGGTGATGTAGAGTACTCGAAACGTGGGGAACTTAAAAACCGATTATAAACCGCGATAAAATCCGAAAATGTATTAATTGTAATTTGAAATTTCCACAACTATTTTTGCTCTATTACTATGGGGGCCTAGTTACGCTATGGTATAGGCGAATAAGCGTGACCGCACTCTTTTTCGACACTATTACGATAATGGCAAATAGATTTGTATTAGCCTATCAAAGGGCTATGTCAGCCCTCTGATAGGCGTTAACGTAACGCTATTAAGTTAATATGACGTCCTTTTCATATAGTGCCTCAAGGATCTTTTAGTCCGAGGATGACATTAATAGGGGGGGAGGACATTGGTGTGAAATAAGGGTTAATATTCTAATCTAATATTTAGTTGAATATTCCTACTTCCAAGGAGATATTTTAATAGGTAGGTCTGTACGGTTACCAATTATAAAAAGAACTTGGGTAAATTTTATAGCAAAGGGCAACTATGCGACTGTCATGTAGTGACATTTAACTTAATGACAGCGTTAGTTCCGATTTTGGCCGGGCCGGGCCAAAAGATCTTTGTAGACTGTACTATAAACTTAGCAAATAAAGATGAACTTGACAACGCGCCTCGACAACGTTACTATAATATCAAATTGCTCGTGATTAGGCGTCTGATATACCGACCAATAAAACCCTCATCCAATTTAAAGAGAGACTAATATAAAACATACAATAATGCTTAACAATAGATGTCTTATAAAAACCAGTGAAGCAGAATAATCTTGTGACGCCAGTAAAATAAGAAAAAAATTCTCTTGGCACTGAACATACACAGATAGCGTTGAAAAAACTTTCTTTTGAAAACTTCATTAAAATTTGGCTGATATCGACACTTTGCAGCGTTCTGAAGCCAAGGACTCAGTTAGTTTATGTTTTCTGTATACTAGTGAGAAATAAAAATAAATAATGTCACGCCTATATCCCCCAACCGGGGGTGGCAGTATACCTTCATACGATATTAGGTCCCAATGTAAAAGAGGGAAAGCTTATTACCCTACCATAATACCGAGTGACTACTTTAAAATATGGAATTTCGGTAACGAATGAAATATGATATTTAATTTTAATAATGATCATCATCTCAGCCCCTACTTGTCCACTGCTGAACATAGGCCTCCCCAATCGCTCTCCAGCGCAACCGGTCCGATTTTATACGATATGATATTTTAACAATACCTATTCGTCGATATTTTTTGAGTTACTTTAATGTTAAAATTGTTGTAAATTAAAAAACCTGTTTTGTTTCCTACAGAAATTCCATATTCATAGTTATTCCTTACGAGTGACATAGAAAATCCATATCATCACGCCAGATTCCTTGCAGGGTAGGCAGAGAGTGCAGAATTCCAACAGGTTCTTTCCTTACAGACCTCTTTGGCTTCGCCCACTCTCATAGTTCGACTTATACACGCTCGTCGGCTATGGAGACTCTTGACTTGCCCTTTAGATAAGACATGGTCTGTTGGATCATGCCACATAAAAAGTCGCTATCGACTCGTCTCGATCGCAAAAAATAAATGTATTTATGCTATCATAAATAAATTTCTTTTTCCGGAATAAAAACTGAACTTTGTTCCCGTATTTTCAGCATGTCGCTTTAGCATTTATAGTTTTCAACTGTCTTTATCTGTGCAAGCTTTTACATTTTGCCCACAATACGTGCATTGTCCGATATTATAGTATGCAAAGTGTACCAATGCTTCCCATTTACATAACAGTAACTGCTGTTGAGTTCTTGCTCCAATCGCATGGTGTAAACAGCGCTGTTATATGCAAATGTTGATTACCATGACAATAACACTAGAAACTTGAGCAACATTATTTTAATCCTCTATTACGGGAACGGCAAGCGAGGTATGCATATTGGTAATACTTTTTTGTTTAATATTATTTATAAAAAATGTTTCGATGACTCAGGATCGATTTTCTTGAAGACAATGGGAGGCCTTTGTTCTTCTTCTTCTTCAAGTGCCTTTCTATTACTGGAGGCCGTCAGCTTTGCATATGTGTTTCTTTCTTGAGCCATACGGAACAACTGGTATGTAAGTATCACTTCATGGGATTGTGTCTTTCAGGCTAACGATGTGCCTAGTGCTTGTCAACAATTTTATGGTCTTATCCGCACAATATTTGACGCTTGTGTGCCGAAAAAACGGCGCCAACGTTTTAGGGTTAGACGCTATTCAGTCTGGTTTACTCAAGATTTAATTACTGACACGCAATTTTTTTTATTCATTTATTTATTTCAGATATGCATCCATATTATGATATTAATTACACTATTATTATTTTATTAAAATTTTGATAATAGAAATAGAGATAGAAAAAAAAAAAAAAAAAAAAAAAAAAAAAAAAATATATATATATATATATATATATATATATATATATATATATATATATATATATATATATATATTATTTGTGTTACCTGTCCCATTCCAACATACATCCACTTGTTTTGGATGGGACAGTGCAGACGAGCAACAATCATCTGCAAGATGCCGTTGCGACTGCTTCTCACTCGCTGTCGTAGGGATACAACTTTCTTGCGAATAATCGCATGAAAGCCGTCCGTGTGCGCCTCAGCAAACATCTTAGATGCGCTGCAAAAGTGAGGCAGCCGCAACAGCACCCTAAAGATGTCATTGTATTGGACACGTAGATCACTGACAGCCCAGCGGGTATAGTTTATCCAGAGGCTGCTCGAATAAAATGACTGACAATATGCCTTGAACAGGGTGATATTTACATCCTTCGAGCAGCGAGCAAACCGTCGAGCGATCATATTTCCCCGGACCGCCAGTGCTCTACGTTCCCTCTCTATGTCAGTGTCATCTTTCAAATCCTCGGTAACAATGTGCCCCAAATATTTTAAGCTGCTAACCACCCGCAGAGACTCGTCATTAAGCATAATGGGCGTAACATGGATGAGAATAGTATTCCCGCTCCTAAATATAAGAACTTTGCTCTTCTTGGAGTTATACCTCAGTCCATGCTCAGCCGCATACGCCTCACATATCCTCACCAGCTTGCGTATTGACCCCACCGACAGCCCCAGCAGCACCATATCATCTGCGTGACTGATATTATTGACGCTTTCTCCATCTATGATGCATCCCGTATGAGTGTTGCTGAGTTCGCTGATGAGGTCGTTTACATACAGGTTGAACAGCAAAGGAGAGGAGATTCCACCCTGTCTTACTCCACATTCCATGCCGTACTCATCAGATAGATTCCCCCCCCCCCCCATCTAACCTGATTCCTTTGGCAACCGTACCAGCACTTCAACATGGCAGTGACTTCCACCGGCACACCCGCCACTCGTAACCTGTCCCAAAGCCTTCCATACACCACTGTATCAAAGGCCCTGGAAAGATCAAGAAAGCAGGCATACACCGGTGTCTTTCTGTCAGTGTAGTACCTGACAGCCTGCTTGAGACACACTATCGCACTTTCTGTTGAAAGTCCAGACTTAAAACCAAACTGTGCGTCGTGAAGCTCAACGTACTGCAGCAATACATCGTTAAGCAAGCTGTCAAGTACCTTAGCGATTACGGTCGCCAAAGATATTGGCCTGTAATTATTTTTATTCGATGCATCTCCAGTTTTACACTTGATAATTGGAACTACGATCGTTTTAGTCATTTCGACCGGTAAATAGCCATGACACAAACACAAGTTGAAAAACATGGAGAGCACGCGTGGCAGATGAAACATGAAATATTTGAGATGCTCAATGCTGAGACTGTCATGTCCAGTTGATTTTCCTCTGTGCATACCACAGATGATTTTGCGTACTTTATTCGTAGTAAAGCTTACAGTTCGTTCCGAACCGCCAGCCTCACCACAGAGCAATTCGCATCCAGTTTGACCAGCCCCTGGTATCACCCTAAAGTGATCTTTAAAAAGGTTAGCAATCATTTTATGATCAGTTACCCCATCGACACTTACAGGGAGGCCAGGCTTTACATTCATTTTGTTTGTGTCTTTCCAAAAGTGTTTAAAGTCTTTGGCGGAGTGATGTGCGGCAAGAATATCCATTTTGATCTGGTTTTGTTGATCTTTACACCATTTTAGGCGTTTTTTAAATGATTTCCTACTCTCACGCATCTCTTCATACGTGTGCCCGTAATTCGGTTTGCCAGCATTAATCCAGGCCAAAAACTTAAGCCTGACCTCTCTGTGGAATGCTGCTACGTGCTTGTTCCACCCAGCAATGCAAACTCCTCTCCTACGCACCCCTATACGTTTACATGTATATGACGCGGCCTCTGACAGAATAGTAACAACTTCCGAGTACATATAATCCAAGATACGTCTGTGTCTATCATTAGATCACATTCTGTCACAACATTGAGAGAGCTCAGCTGGAAATATATCTGGCCTCTCCGTGGAGGCCCCCCACAAACGTGGCACGCCCGGGCAGTGCCACAATTGCCAACTGTACGGGCACTCTGCCCGAAACTGTCACGCGCGCCCTCGATGCGTTAAGTGCATCGGGGACCACGCGACGTCCCAGTGCGCCCGCTCGAAGGAGACGGCGGCCGAGCCCCCCAGCTGCGTCCTCTGCGGCACCAAGGGGCACACCGCGAACTATCGCGGTTGCCCCAAGGCCCCGAAGGGAAAGCGCGGTCGGGCGAGGCGCGGCGGCCGCCGCCGCCCCCGCGCGGTTGCCCCCCCCTCTGCGCCCTCAGCGCAACACCCCCCCGCGTCCTCAGCGCACCCTCGTCCGGTGCCTTCTGCGCCAGCGACCACGGCTCCCCGCGCTCCCGCGCCTCTGAAGCTGACCCCCCCTCCCCCGCCGCTCAGGCCGTCCCTCGGCGCCAACGCGTGGGTGAAGCCGCTGCCTTACACCGCGGCCTCCCACCCTGCGTCAGTGGGCCCCGCCCGCCCCCCGAAGCGCACGCCGGCGATCCAGCCGGTGGCGGCTTGTCCCCCTCCGCCCTCTAACGTCAGTCAGGACGTCGACCTGATAATGAGCGTCTCGGCGGTTATAAGCCCCGCACTGTTCCCCAGAGTCCGCGAACTCGCCCTTCGTCTCCGCGCCGCCACCAACTTGGCGGACCAGGTTCTCCTGGCCGCGGAATACAGGGACGTCTATGACGTCCTGGCGTCCCTCAAAACCCAACCCCCCCGCACCCAATAATGGATCTACGATCTCCCCGCCAAAAGCCCCACAACCTATCCCTGGCGTTCTTTAACGCCGATGGCCTTCGCTCCCAGCGAGATCAGGTTGCTGATTTCCTCCGAGATCACCAACTTGATATCCTCCTCGTGCAGGAAACCTTCCTGAAGCCCGCACAACGCGATCCTAGGATCGCAAACTACAACCTCGTGCGCAATGACAGAATCGGCTCCCGCGGAGGCGGTACTCTCATTTACTACAGGAGGTCCCTGCACTGCATCCCTCTCGATCCCCCCGCGCTCACCAACATCGAAGCCTCGGTCTGTCGCGTCTCTCTCACGGGGCACCAGCCCATCGTGATCGCCTCCGTTTACCTTTCCCCCACTAAATCCGTTCTCAGGAGTGACTTTGAAGCACTCCTCAATCTGGGAAGCGCCGTCATTCTGGCGGGCGACTTCAACAGCAAACACGTGGCCTGGAACGGTCTCACCACTTCCCCTAACGGTAGGAGCCTTGACGCCCTGGTCGACGTTCTCGACTTTGACGTCATCGCACCCATGCACCCTACCCACTATCCTAACAATCCCAATCACCGACCCGACGTCCTGGACATGGCGCTTCTGAAGGGTGTCACCCTACGGCTGCACTCCTTGGAAGTAGTCCAGGAACTCGACTCTGACCATCGACCTGTAGTCATGAGACTCGGTTCCCCCCCTTCCGCCCCTCAGCGACCCAAAAAGACGGTGGTGGATTGGCATGCGCTAAGCACGGCCTTGGCGGATGCCGACCCTCCCCCCCTGCCTCTCAGCTCGGACTCCATCCCGTCCCCTCAGGACACCGATCAGGCCGTAGATGCCTTCACCGAGCACATCCGATCGGCTGTCAGTCGATCGTCCAAGCAAGTCGAGGCGGAAGATCTCTACCTCAACCGCTTTCGACTGCCGGACGATGTTAGGGATCTCATTCGTTCCAAGAATGCTTCCATCCGAGCGTACGACTCCTACCCCACCGAAGCCAATCGGGCCCGGATGCGCGCTTTACAACGAGAGGTAAAGCGTCGTGTCGCGGAGGTCCGGGAGGAACGGTGGGGTGTCCTCCTAGAGGGCATCGCGCCGTCGCATCTGGCCTACTGGCAGCTGGCGCGTAGCCTCAAATCCGACTCCACGACTGACATGCCCCCGCTGTCCCGCCCTTCAGGCGCAGCGCCCCCAGCCTTCGACGACGACGAAAAGGCCGAGCTTCTCGCCGACTCCCTCGAGAGCCAGTGCGCCCCCAGCTCTCAGTCCGTCGACCAGTCCCACGTCGACGCGGTAGACAGGGAAGTCGAGCGCAGGGCATCCCTCCCCCCCGTCGATTCCTTGCCTCCTATCACGCAAACGGAGGTCGAAGATGTGATTATGGGTCTTAAATCTAAAAAAGCCCCCGGCCCTGACGGTATTTCGAATTGCGTTCTGAAATGCCTGCCCGCCCAACTCATCTGCCTCTTGGTGGCCATCTGGAACGCCGCCATGACGAACTGCACCTTCCCCGCTAAGTAGAAGGAGGCGGACGTCATTGGCATTCCCAAGCCCGGCAAACCTCGCAATCTCCCCGCGAGCTACCGCCCTATCAGTCTCCTCAACTCCCTGGCCAAGATATACGAACGCCTCCTTCTGGCGAGGCTCAAGGACTTCGTAACGTCCAGGGGTATCCTTATCGACGAGCAGTTTGGCTTTCGAGCCAAACACTCTTGCGTCCACCAAGTGCACCGCATCACGGAGCACATCCTCTCCGGTCTCAATAGACCCAAACCAATCTACACGGGCGCCCTCTTCCTAGATGTCGCGAAGGCATTCGACAAAGTCTGGCACAACGGCTTGATCTACAAGCTCTACCAATTGGGTGTGCCGGACAGACTCGTGCTCATCTTACGAGACTTCTTGTCGAATCGCGCCTTCCGTTATCGCGTCGAAATGACGCGCTCCACTTCCCACTCCATCAGTGCTGGAGTCCCACAGGGCTCAGTTCTCTCTCCGCTCCTGTTTAGCCTTTACACGAACGACATTCCTCGTTCGAGTAAGGCGCATCTAGCCCTATTCGCGGATGATACCGCTCTCTACGTCTCGCATAGGAATAAGGGTTTCATTACCAGACACCTTCAGGCATCCGCCAATTCCCTAGGGAATTGGTTCAGGAAGTGGCGTATTGAGGTGAACCCGGACAAGAGCGCTGCGGTGTTCTTCTCCAGAGGTGCCACCCCGCGCCACTCCCTGCGCCGCCCTAGAAGTAATCTCGGCCAAGTGACCATGTTCGACCGACCCATTCCCTGGGTCAAAGAGGTCAAATATCTAGGGGTCACCCTAAACAGTACCATGTCCTTCGGCCCGCACATCAAGCGGGTCCGTCACCGAGCATCATTTGTGCTCGGTCGTCTCCATTCGTTAATCTGCAAGCGGAGTAAAATGTCCCTTAGAAATAAGGTGACACTTTACAAAACTTGCGTTAGACCCATCATGACTTATGCGTGTGTTGTGTTCGGGCATTCGGCCCCCTCTCACATCGATAAACTCCAAGTGGTTCAAAACCGCTTCCTCCGTAAAGCCGTAGGAGCCCCCTGGTTCGTACGGAACGTCGACCTCCACTCCGATCTAGGTCTCAAACCTATTCGCGCCTTTATTAAAAAGGCGTCAACACGTCACTTCGCGAACGCATCTACCCATGCGAATCCGTTAATCGTAGCCACCGCCGACTACGATCTCCCCCCCGACCCCTGCCGCCACCGCCGGCCGCGACATGTTCTCACCGACCCCCCCGATGCTTTGTCATCCCTTCTTTCCGCTCAGAATACGGGCGACGACGACGACGTAGTAGTAAATCCCCTCCCATAGCCGGCGGTTGACCGGTGCACTTAGTAGTGCACCCGTCCCCCTACAGCGACTGTCCCAACCGAGGGCGCCTCTTCGAGGCGCCCTCGAGTATGTCGCCTCTTGCCCTTCTGGCTGGCTAGAGCGTAGTGGTTGCACGCTCGCCTTTTAGTCCGGTGAAGCTGTAACGGCCTCGCGGCCAACAGCGTACATCATTCACACACACACTCAGCTGGAAAGTCAACTTCCCTTAGTCGAGAATGGCATAATTGATGGTAAGCCTCAACCTGTTCAGCGGTTCGCTCTCCCCAAACTACCTTATTTAACAACGATGCCTGGTTTGTACAATCCTTACGGTCCTTACCACTTATCTTACCCAGGTCACATTCAATAAAAAGTGGGAAATGGTCAGACCATACCGTATCAAACTTCACCCATATATGTTTAATAGACGATTCTGAAGCCCTAGTGACCACGCAATGGTCTAACCATCTCGCACATCCATGTAAATCACTAATTTAAGTGAACGTGCCAGACTCAAGGCCTAGCACATCCATGTCAATACACGCCCACATTTGGTCGTCGCAGAACTGCAACAGTTTTTCACCAAAACGAGCACTAGGATAGGCGTTAAAATCGCCTAGCATGTAAATAGCATCCACTATAGAACTTAAGAATTGAAGATACAATTACATACATCGTGGAAACGTACTCGCTCCCCAGATCTATATAAATTATTTTCAGACCTTAGAGCCAGCCTTAAATCCCGTGTAGCAACCGCTTACAGCGCGCACATGAGGCTTATTGAGAACAATATAAAACGAACAATATATTTTTTGGCATCACGTTTCAAGTTTGCGGTGTAAAGGTGGATTTGAACCAAATGTTGTCTATAAAGGAACGTCTTTTCCTGGTCCTGAGGCGGCAGAGGCATTTGCTGACTTTTTTGCGAGTGTTTTCTTAATAGACGGACCGAACCTTAATGCAAGAAACATTATTGAAAACTGTCGTGATGTTTCTTAAAATAGCAACTACATTAATATTAAAGAATTCTCTAATGACGATGTCATATTTGGCATTGATAGTTTAAAGCTAAGCAGCTCCATAGGTCCCGATAGTCTTCTGCCAAACGTTTTCAAGCAAGCAAAAAAGCACCGATGCTGTCCCTTGCGTCACATTTTTAATCTTTCCCTAAAAACAGGAGTTTACCCCCCAACGTGGAAGATATCCAGAGTAACCCCTATATCTAAAACTCGAACTAAGACTGATGTTGTAGACTACCGCCCAATTGCTATATTATCAACGCCTGCCAAGTATTTGAAGCTGTTTTGCATAAACTTATTTACGCTCAACTCGAAAAGTTTTTATGCAATGAACAACATGGATTTCGTGCAAAGCGTTCAGTTAACACCAATCTTCTCATTTTAGTGAATGATATTTCTATCAGTCTTGACGGAGGAGGCCAAATGCACGTCCTCTATTTTGACTTCCGGAAGGCGTTCGATAGAGTCAACAATGACATATTGCTGGAAAACCTGTGTGCTTTAGGATTTGCTCCTAGCCTACTCAGTCTTTTCGCTGACTACCTTCGTGATCGCCAGCAGTTTGTCAGGCTCGGCCTATATGAGTCTAGGCCTTATCACACGCGTTCTGGAGTTAGTCAGGGGTCAATACTTGGTCCTCTGCTTTTCAACTTAATGGTAAATGATTTGCCATCTGTTGTCCGTCATGCAAAATGTCTATTATATGCCGATAACCTAAAACTGTATAAAGAAATAAAATCTGTAGAGGACTGCTTGATGTTTCAGCGTGATATTGACTTAATAAACGAGTGGAACATCAAGAATAAAATGGAATTTAATGCTAATAAATGTTATGTGATGTCGTTTGGTCGAATGCGACAGCCGATTGAATTTTATTATAAGTTGGGGGACAATACTATCGCTAGATCTACAACTATAAAAGACATAGGTGTTGTATTTGATCGAAAATTTACTTTTCACGATCATGTAAACATAGTTGTCCGGGAATCTTATCGGCGGCTTGGCTTTGTGCTGAGAAATTCTCGGGACTTTTGCAATCAGGGGGTCATTAATCTTCTTTACAGTACTTCAGTTCGTACTAAGCTGGAAGCCAGCGCATCGGTGTGGCATCCATATGAGAGTTCATTGTATTGGGATTAAAATTAGACTTGAGATGCTAATACCTCCTTTTTATAAAAAAAGCAACATTCATACTTTAATAAAATTGATCTTCGCGCCACCGTGTTCATACACTGGCATTTCATCGTCGTAATGTGATTTTTGTTACAAAAATATATCAAAAGCTTAGCACGAACGGATTGAAGTTAGAGTATCATTCTCGAGTTGATGTGCCATCCTTTTCACACAACAAATTTTCTAAATAAAGATGAACGTGACACATGCTATCTCGACAATGTTACACTAATATAAATCTATTCATGCTAAACAAAAATAAGTCAGTGTAAATATGTAAATGTCTATTGTAGCTAAAAGCCCCTTTACGGCTCAAATCGTTTTTCAAATAAGAATTGCAATAAGCCGCCTCCAAAACATTCCATCAACATAAATGGTGTATTGATGTGTATACGATACGCTCGTATTTAATGGCGAAAATTGCATGTCACTCACTAGAAAGTCCACCAAAGGGCAGACCACACACTAGTTAAATTTTCAGATATGCCATAAAATTGCGTACGTCACTCACTAGAGAGCTCACCAGAGGGCAGACCAGAATAGTCACACTAGTTAAGTTGTCAAATATGTCCTAAAATTGCATACATCACTCACTAGAGAGCTCATCTGAGGGCAGACCAGATAAGTCAAACTCGTTAAGTTATCAAATATCCCCAAAAATTGAATACGTCACTCACTAGAGAGCCCACCAGAGAGCAGACCAGAGTAGTCCCACTAGTTAAGTTGTCCGGTATAGGCTAAATTGATTAACCAATCGGTCAATGCAATGTAACTATGCAAGTGTAGAGACGAGCACTGAAAAGAGTGAGCCTTATTTGTTCAGTAGCCTCGACTGTTTTCGAGGCATGCCTTTTAAGTTTTGTCGTTTGAAGAAAAAAACACAACTAGAACCTTATAGTACTTTTTATTGTTTTTCAAAGTATTCACCACGTAGCTTAATACACTTTTCCATTCGCTCAAACCAGTTATTATAACATTTATTCCACTCTAAAGTGGGGGTGTTCAAAATGGCTGACTTGAAAGCGTCGACTGCTTCTTCACCGGACTGGAACCTTTGACCATGAAGACTTTTCTTAATTTTAGGAAATGTAAAGAAATCGTGAGGGCTTAGGTCAGGACTGTATGGAGGATGGTCAAGAATTTCTACTTTTTCCTGCTTCAAATACTCAATCGTTTGACGAGCGCTGTGTGAGCTTGCGTTGTCGTGGTGCAGAATGATGCGTCGCTTTGAGTTAGATTTTCGAAGTTCGGTGATGACTTGTGGTAAACAAACTGTGGTATACTACTCTGCGTTAACCGTTCTACGATCTTCAAGTGCAATAGTCGCAACATGGCCGTTTTATCAACGAACGTGGCCACCATCTTCTTTGAAGTGCTTCGGGAACGAACAACTTTAGTCGGCTTTGGCTCGTCTTAAAAGACCCAGATTGTAGATTGTTTTTTTCGAATCAGGATCGTAGGTATAGATCCAAGATTCGTCACCACTGATGATGTCGTAGACGTGACTTGACCTCGGTTGAACCTTTGCAGAGTTTTCTTACACCATCTGACGCGGGCCGCCTTGTGATCGTTGGAAAGCAGATGCGGTATCCAACGACAAACTAGCTTTCTCACACCAAACGCTTCATGCAAGATCTTCTGAATGGTTGTCCCTGAGATGCCTAATAGAGCCTCTATCTCTCGATACGTCACATGACGATCTTCGAGAATTAGTTGTCTCACAGTAATGATGTTATATTCAGTGAAGGCGGATTTTGGGCGTCCTTCGCGAGATTTGTCACTAACACTAGTATGTCCCCGCTGGAATTCTAAATACCAGCGTTCGACAGTCCGCAGACATGGGGCTTTATCACTGAACACAGATGTTAGCTCTTCAAAACACTGAAGCCGTGTCAGGCCTCTTCTAAAGTTGTAGAAAATTATTGCACGAACATTTTCCTTAGAAAGATTCATTTTCGTACGTAACCTGACAGATTCCAATCGACGCTATGACTAAACAATAGCATTAATCCTAATACTTTCAACTGTTTTGAGATTCAAAATTTAAACACACTCGAATATAGAACAGTTCCAAATTCAAAATTGCCGGGAAATATGGAAACGACAGAACTTAAAAGGCATGCCTCGTATAAACCCGTCTCAAGTGTTCAATTCGCGTAGCTATAACGATTGCGGGACATCTGAGTCGTTTACACGTTGTTCGCCAGACACACGCAAAGTGTGTTAATTTAGTATCTAGGAATGTTAGAAATAGTACCAGTTTTAGTGTAACCCAGTTTTATATAAAGTCTCACAAAATTGTGATGAACATTTTAGATAGGATTTAATTCGGACTTTTCTAAGATGATATTTTTTTAAATCATAATTAAGACAAGGTTGGGCAAAGTTCTCAATTATTATTAAATATAAACCCCTTAAAATGCAGTGATGTATCTTAACCCGCAAAAATACTTGAATCGGGTCTGTTCTCGTCACACATATTACGGACGATTTAGCGCAGTGGTTAAGAGCTTAAGCCGCTCCGCCCACTGTATCTAATAGTCGCGGGTTCGATTCCCGCACGGGACAAATCTTTGCGTGATCCACAATTATTTGTTCCGGTCTGGGTATTTGTGTATGTGAATTTTCATGTTTGTAAACGCACCCACGACACAGGAATAAATCCTAGTGTGGGGCTACGTTTTTTTAAAAACAAAAAAAAAGAAAAAAAAAAAACATATATCACATTTCACTTGAAAGATATTTTTTCGTAATTTATTAGAATACTTTTATATTAAAAATTCCATCTACGGTAATATAGTTGAACTTACATTGGCATGGACGAACTGCTTTATAATTACCAGTCTCCGGCAGGTGGAAAATACAAATATGGGTGGGGCGTAACGTCCCTCGCGCCCTGTGCCACCCTGCGCAGTGGCACGCTTTAGTTTTATAGGAAAATCTTATTACGCCATCTCCCCCTCTTATTTGCTTCATGGTGGGTACAATAAAAAAATCTTTATGACATGCTGTATTATATCACCTGCCTATTATGTAGTTTGCGCTCAAACTTTGACGTGCCACACTGCATAATCGAATCATTATAATTCGCGTTTTGTGCGGTTAATGCCGCTGCGAATGGTTGCCGATATGAGTTTTGAAAAACTCATAGCCAACGAAGTGTTGGTGTTTTTACAGCACACAATCAACACCATGGATGAAGTTAGTATCGAGCAGATATGCAAGAGTAACTTCAACGATGAAGAGATATACGATGTGAAGTTGCTGCTGTACCAATCGCTCGGCATTACCGATCGGATGCCTTTCCGAGGAGGGATGAAAAGGACGAGAGAAGTGTCAAGGACATCGTCAGATTGCTAAAAGAGACGGATCTTGACGACGTGCCCGCTGTCGTGGCGAAGCAGCGACCACATCGAGGCAACCAGGCTGCTAAAGGACATCAACACCTTAAAGACTAGCCTAGCTGAAGTAAAATACAGGTTAGAAACTTCTGAGAGTACCATCCGCGATCTACGTGAAGAGGTTCCGTCATTGCGTGGCGCTGGCATAGGAAGTAGGTCGCACGAGGCCTCTAATGTTAACGTTCGTCGAGGGGGGCAAAATGCATCGGTCGGCAGATTAGAGTCTAGGCTATTGATAGGGCCCCGCGCGATTCACCGCGGGACACCGCATCCCGCCGCCAGTTCCGCTGCCCTGCTGCCAGTGACGTCAAACGTGATTCTCCTCATCGTGATTATGCCGCCGTTGCCGCCCGCGCACCAAAGAGGACAACGAAGAAAGCTCCTAAGGTGCCTCAGGCCACAATAAAGGGCCGAAGTGAGAAAGGCTTCCTCAAGGTGGAAAGGGAAGAAGAAGCCTCATCGATAAAACCAGTGTGGGACTGGGCCGGTCGATGATGGCATGCGCCTCCATTCAGCAATACCAACGACGCTGCTGTACGTGTCACGGCTATATTACACCACCAAAGCTATTGACATTGTATAGTATACCTTCAAGAAGACCATATACACTCTAGGGGGTCGAGAAACTGAACTCGCAAAACAATGTGGCGTTAAATTCATTTGTGGTGGGAGTTCCCACTGTCAAGCTGGAGCCTTCATGAGCGAGGAGTTCTGGCCAAAGGGTGTCGCTTTCAGGAGTTTTCGTGGAAGACTGCGAGATGCCCCTGGACAGCGTAACATGTCGCCGAAATTAAACGCTACTTAGGTTATAAGTTTATTATACTGTATGTATTTTAGCTATATGGTATATTTTATATGGGCCTGTAAATTGTACGATTTCTTGTCCTGAAATAAATAAATAATTATTATTATTATACCTCATTATCGCTAAGCCTCTTCAGATTTGTCTAAAAGTTTACATAAATATAAATAGCCGAAACAAATTATATCCATTCCGTCGAGTTTTCACCTCGTAAGTATATCCCGTCAAACCCAGGCAGTGAAGCGATATTTTCAACCCGCTTCATACATAAGTGCGCAATACCTCTTAGTTTTCTCCGAAGGTCCATGTGGACAGGTATAAATAGGAAATGGATCTGTCAGCTGTCTGTTATCATTATTTTCAGGTTCTTGAACAAACATAGGTATTTGCTGGGATAAAATTGTAGTTAATGATGCCTGTTTGATCTAGTGGCATATGGTCCGGATGGCTATCACGAAATCTTGGATTCAAAGTTTGTAGCGTAGTATTTTTTTGGGTTGTACTATAGAAAATTTTTTTTTAATAGCCTGTTTCATGAAATATAATCATTTTATTGATGCCATTCATTTCTCTTCCTATTCAGATAGGACGCTAAAAAGAACTGGATGCAGCTGGAACCGCACAGTAATGAATGTAATCAATAAAACTATTATATTTAATGAAACAGACTCTTAATATATCTTAAGATAGTAGATATCCGTATCATCCACCCCACTCGCTAACTGATAGCCTATTTTTCCTTACGACCTAGGATATTGTTCTGTAATGACTTTGATTCATCTGCGGTTATTTCTCCTAGCCAGTTGAACCACACATTGGCATATACGGGGATAGCTATTGATAGACGCATTGCTTCATAACTTTTTGTGCAACTGCTAATTTATACACTTCAGTGCTCCTGCAGTTGGTCTACTTATGACTGCCACTAATGAACAGCCACTTCCAATACATTTCAAACATTTTCTGTGATCGCATACATGTATTCGGTAGCTGCTACAACAAAATGTAAAAAAAGTGTTAAAAGTTGGCTACCGTTCACCGCAAGTGCAAATGGCTCATTTGGAGACCCGCTTAAAAGAACCAATCAGTTCAACTTAGCTCTTAAACTGAACCAAGAGAAGCGTTAAATTTGATTACCCCTGAGCTCAAACTGTGCTCGATCAATGCACTTCAGCCGCGGTTCCGTCGAGCGCCATCTATTCCCACTTGGAGATAATTGACGCTTATTGTTGCTACATCAGAAGCCTCTAAGGCGTCTTGTTTGTTTTAATGAAGAGTCGGGTGAGCTTTAGAAATACTAATTGACAATTCAACAAGAACTTTATTATACTATGGTTAATGAAACGTGTAAAGTAGCGGGCCAGAATGACTTCATGAAATGATAAGTTATTGGCATTCTAGTGGCACAGTAAAATGCTATTACATAATAATTTCACAAAGTTGTTGTAGAGTAAAAAAAGGACTCTAGATGTTAACAGATGTGACACCCATTAACACAACTATTTTTAGGAAACTATCGAATAGTTTATTTTTTATTTTTAAATTTAAAACATACAAAGCAATGAAGCTCGTTTATAATTTGGTTAAGTTACAATATACATTCACAGACTCCTGTATTCAAAAGAGAATACGGAAACGTGTAGGTAGGTACGTACATTTATTGTTGCTTAAAATAGCAAATATACATTTTTAACAAATACGAAAACATAAACCGAGCACTTCATTCCAAAAATATGAATATTACGTTCTTAAAATAACGCCCATAACATTTATTAAAGGCTTCCCATGTTTATATTATGTTCTACTTCCATATAAAGCTAGGCGATATAATACATAAAAAAAAGTTAAGGGTGATTATAATTGCTGCAGATTCCACGTCATTATTTATTTATTTCATTAAACACAAAACAGGTAACAATCCAAATTACGTTAAAGTACAGTAAGGTTTCTGGACAATAAATAATTATAACCCAAATTATGTGTAAAAACTTAGTACGAGAATTACGTAATTTAAAAAAAATCTATCTATCTATCTATAACCTCACGCCAGATCCCTTGCGGGGTAGGCAGAGAGTACAGATTTAAAAAAAATAACAAAATTAATGTTCACATACATGAAAATAAAACAGAAATGTACTATTATTGGTGACTCGAGAGGTTGTTCTCTACTGACTCCGACTTTCATAATCTCCATGATATCATATTTATTTCAGCGACTTGACCAATCGGCATGAATGCCGGGCAAGCCTCGTACAAAATAATGCGTACTAATCAAATGTGTCCCTACAAATGTGTATACGGCTTTCTTTAAAGTTAAAAGTATCAGCAGAAAGTGCGTACAGTGCGTCCTCCAATGAACCTAGGATTTGGAAACCCGCCTGTTTCCACCGTCTAATCATATCTACCGCTATAGAAAACATTCAATATTTTTTCCGAGTAAATTAGAGTTAGGCTTTATAAGACAATTACAATTTTTTTAAAGTATGGGCTTCGCTAGAACTTACAGGTTGTGAGAAGCGGTAAAGGATGGAGAGAAAAAGCATTGTCCTTTTTAACCGGCTTCAAAAAGGAGGAGGTTCTATGTTCGTCTGCATGTATGCTTTTTTTTTTTTTTATTTAACCGACTCCAAAAAGGAGGAGGTTCTATGTTCATCTTTATGTATGATTTTGTTTTCTTTTTTTATGTATGTTCAGCGATTTTTCCGTCAATTGTAAACCGATTTTGATGATTCTTTTTGCATTGAGTTCAGTATAGCTTCAAAATGATGCCATTTTAATTTCATTGGTATTGGACCTTGGATTTAGAAGATACACCAGGGAACTCCTTAACGACAAACAATAGGAATGTGTAAATTGAGATATAATGGGTATTACGTCAATACTATAGATACCCTACTATAGAACTAAGCAGTATATTACCCGAATTCAAAAAAGAAGGAGGTTTATTGTTCGTCTGTGTTTTTATAACATCTTTGCTTTTGAACCGAATTCGATGATTCTCTTTTCATTGGGTTCAGTATAACTCTTAAGTCCTATGTTAATAAAAATTAATAAAAAGTAAAATTTAATAAAAAGAGTATGCCTAAAATAATCATATGCTTAAAAAGCATCTCCATTATTCAAGTGTTGTCTTTTATCTTACAAAAACAAACAATAACTTTTCAATACTACAAGAATAAATAAAATTGAAATAAAATCTCTCCGTTTAAATATTTATATGGTAAAGTTTATTTTTAGCTCACTAAAAAGACTGATTGCGGTGACTATTTATGTGGGTTGTCTTTGTTTCACAAAAATAAACAATAATATTATATTATATTTCTTTTACGTACGTAAATACCTCTCTTTACAAAAATACACAATAGTGAAACATTTTACTTTAAATATAATAAACGTTTAAATATTTACACAGGTTTATTTTTAGCTCACTGAAAAGATTAGTCGCTACATGATTTGGTCCAGGTTACTCTTTTCTTTCCTTACAATATGTTTGAAGGGGGTTTTGACTCCTCTAGTAGATCTACTCTTAAAATGATAGCGGAGAAGAGTCAACTACCCGGGTTTCTATAGATTTTTGCTATTTAAATTTACCGCATCTTCTTTGCCAATCAACACTTAGGAACTATAATGGTTACGGTGTTTATTTATTTAAAAAAACAAATGTACACGCACAGATGGCAGAGGTGTACTGTGTACACCCATACTTTGCCGACGATGTCAGGTGCCAATTGAGTAGGAGTCGAGCCTTTCGAATTAAGGAAGGGCACGATTCTAAACTCTGGAATAAATAATAATATAATTAATCAACCTATACTGCCCCCTGCTATTCAAAGGATTTCTCTCAAAAATCGAGGTGGAACTGCAGAATACTATTTAAAAAAAATTAATACAAAAACCATATTATATCTGACCTAGGATTCGGACTCAAGATATAATGATCCTGTCTCGCTGTGCTTCACTAGCCTAATAAGGCAGTCTTTCAATTTATTGTTTTGTAAGTTGCATTTTAAAAGTGGGATTAAGCCCGCCACACATTCCCACCATTGTAACTCTTTTAAGCTAGGATCCAGCATAGTATCCTTAGATAACACCAAGGTTTCAGCCTTGGAGTGTCCCGGGAAGCGCTTTGATTTTCTTGGAAGCCGCAACAAATTTAATAAGAAAGGAAAACAGTTGGAGTAGGAAAAATAAATAAGTTTAAGTTGCCCTGTTCTATAACATCGTATTTATAGTTGTATCTTATCCTGACGTCACGGCAACCCATATTAAACATCACAATTTTAATAAGCGGCCGCGTCCGAAAGTTTATTGCTATCAGAATTTTCATACGATACGTGATGCAATGATACGTTTTATTACTTATGACCATAAAAATGTCGTAAAAGACGCTGTTATGGTACCCATGGCAAATGCCATAGCTCCAAATGTCAGCGGACACATTATTCCCGAACTGGCCGCACATGATATGGTGAAATATGATGACATTTAGGAACGAAAGATGTTGGTAGGTTGTATTTATTAGGTGCTTCATAGATCAGTAGTGATAGGGGAATTTGATTAATGTGGGGAGAATGGAAGCATGAGCGCTTGGGGTAAAAGTCTGGGAATAGGCTATACATTCGCCGACCCCTGGGTCCAGATCGAGTAATCTCGGGTTGAATTTGCTTGCACGAGACAAATCTGTATTCCATAAATATTGCTTTCGGTCTGGTGTTTCTGTACCCACAATACGAGAATAATTATTTGTGTTGCAGCAGCGCTTATAGAGTTACAAGATCGCAGTATACTTAATTACCAAGGCTAAACAGCATTCAGCCCGGTTATTCTAAGAATGGTACCATTGGTGCGAGAAACAATAACGAGGTCTTAAATTAGAAGATTAATAAAATTAAATGTTTTGTATTTCATCTTAATTTCTACACACCCGAACCCCAAACACTACATAATAATCAATCTATCTATATCGTCATGTTAGATCACAAAGTAATCAAAAATCAAATAAATCTGCAATGTCATGATTTAAAGCAATAAATTTGTTTTATACCGCTGATATACGTATATGTGCGACGATCATCACATACCATTCTCGGGAGAGGGGGGCAATGAAATTTTAAGCGGCTATCAAACATGGGTAGGTCCCCTTGGAGAGTGCTTCGTGGACAACTGGTGGCCAGTCGAACGACCGGAATACGATTATCGAAAAATGGGAGAGTTTTTTAATGTATATTGTACTTTTTGTAGGACAGAGCTCGAATTGTGGCTTATAGACCGCACGTTAGTGGTTGGTTGCGCCGTAATAGTAATATCACAAATTATGACTGTATTATTATAGATATACAATGCAAAACTTGAAGAATATAGCTACCGAGGACGCCTTAGAGTTAAAAGATCACGGCTTAACTTAAAGACTTGACAAAATAGACCACATCTTATCTGTAGGGCAAATCAAGAGTCTCCGTAATCGGCGAGCGTGTATGAGACGAACTATGGAAGTGTAGGAAGCCGAAAGGTTTGTAAGGAAAGAATCTGTTAGAACTTTGCACTCTTTGCTTTCCTTGCAAGGGATCTGGCGTAATGATAGTATAAATATTATGATGACAGTTAAGTAGATATACACTCACACATAAAAGCCCGCTCGCGCGCTAGCACACAAGCACGCATACATGCAAACAAACTTTAATTATTATTGAAATGTAGAAAGAAAATAGAAAAACAGAACTCTACGGATAAAATATTTACAACGCACGCCTTTTACAATAATAAGGCTTAAATAATAACGAAGAAACAAAATTATAACTAGCGTTACTAAGCAATCTATACTTATAATATATCTCTATCTATATAATCACCCCAGATCCCTTGATGGGTAGGCCAGAATTCCAATCGGTTCTTTCCTTGCAAACCTATCTGACTTACCTAACAAAACAATTTAGTTATTTACTTATAAATGATCGGAATTCAAAAGAATACCTAAAAGGAAATGAGACATTTTATACCTGAACAACATTTACCTAGTATCTAAAGAGATTTCAATAAAAGTGATTTAGTGAGCGCAGGCTTTCAGCGGAATCTGGACAGCTGATCTCCTAGATTTATGGACGCTTCATTATTACCAAGAAACCTTTATATTGTGGATAAAAAGGGTATAAAACAAAAATAGTTTTGGTTTTGTATAAGAAAGTAGTATTTACCGTTTCATTTTCTTTGAAAGAAAACTAATTAATTCTACTATAAGGGTTGTAATTCTTTGTTAGGGTTATTATAGATCAGACGTTGAGAAAGATATAAAGAAGCAGTTTTGATCCCGGATCAGGATAAATTATATAATTAATAGACATTTCTGCCTGCACCCTGTCATAACTTTAATAATAAAAAACAACAATATTCGAGAAGCAATGTTGAACATTAGCGTATTATAGTGAAAATTATAGTTTTATAAATAGTTTTTCCACGACAAAAGATTCACGATAAAAAGAGAAATATAAATAGTTATAAATAAAACGGTAAAATTTCTATCTATCTATATCATCACGCCAGATCCCTTGCGGGGTAGGCAGAGAGTACAGAGTTCCAACAGGTAAAATTCCGTTATTTTTATTCGTTATTTTTGTTATTGTCTGCATATAAACAAACAGTGATTTATGATGTATTATTATGATACATCATAATAATAGGCTTGATAGGTTCCAACAGCAGGTGGCCACAAACTTGCCTCCACCAATTCGCACTGGGTCCGCGTGGTGGAGTATGACCTAATCTCTTTCACCTCGATTTGTGAGAGAAGGCTATTGTCCAGCAGTGGGCAGTATAGGCTGATATTATTATATTATCTCGCTGAGATTCACGGGCTTTACCCGGACCTTTGAAAGGCATGCATGGGGATATGGGTCCAACACGTAGAGGCTCTTTGCGAGAAGTTAATGTTATGTAAGCCACCTGCTGAGATCACTTGCTGAAAATGAAGAAACATAACCAGGGAACTGACCCCGGCAGGTGCAAGGGCTATGTAAATGAGTCCCGTGGCCGGCGGTGACTCGCCGCTTACTAGATGGGCCCTCAAACGGTCGTCCTAGGACAACTGAGGACAACACCGGTGTGAGCCGCTCAGGGGTGTAGAGAGGTGTGCTGCGCTTTCTCCGAAGTTACTTGCGGAGTAATGCCCTTTAACACTTCCACCCGTGGAGTACATCGACGTAAGAATGCATTATCTTCCTACGTCGATATAGCTCTCACGGCTCCTCTCTGGACGGTCAATTAAGGCTAGCCAGAGCCGAGAGTCCTGCGGGCACCCTTCGGTTTCCACTCGACCGACGAGTTGGGGGCCCCGACCGACTCTCTGAAGCACTCGGGTCCGTGGTGTCGTTACTCACCAACAGCTCGCCACAAGCTGCCCTGCGGGCTTATTATATTATTATTATTATGTATTTATGATAAACCTAAGTATAATATTTACCACCAATAACGAGTTTTCACTTTATCGCTTATCTTTGGTCAGTAGAGACAAGCCTTTAATACTTACAAATAAATCAAAACCCGACTATATTAAAAAGCCAAATTCAACTAACGATACCTGTTTAGTGTACAATGTATTTTGATCGGATGTGCCGGAAGCGACCACGCAATATCCTGCCCGGGACTGCCGTGACCGCCAATTGCATGGGCTTTGACTGCGAATTCATACATTTTCACGTGTCACCGCTATTAGCTGGATTTTAACCGATGATATTTCAATTATCATTTTTTCTCAATATTCTAATGTATTTCTTTATTGTTTTATATAAACCATGTCTTTATAAATGGTGTTGGCAGAGGTGTACCAAGTGTGTACGCCTACATTTCGCCAACGACGTTAGGTAGACGATGTAGGAGACGAACTTATACCAGAGGGCCTAGACAAGTTGCAAGCGTTTTGTTTCTATTCTCTTGTCGTAATCGATAGCGCATTGTTTTGACCACGTGACTTTTCGTTGCAAAATGTCATTGTTTTTTTCTTTTTTTTCCCATTCCCCATACATTTTTCCGCTTTCTATTAGCGTCAACGACTGTAGATTGTCAACTAGGCTATAGGCGCAGGTACATTTCTAGACTTTGCACTGTTGCCAAACTTGTACTGTAGACACCGACTTTTTGTCGACGATGTTAGGTCCCAATATTAAACAGTGGCGAGATCAAACTGTGCACAGACTCTGTACATTTCGAATTTTTCTATAGAAAAACTCCACTATCGACCTAAAATGGGTTCTAATCCTAGAACCACGAGATCGCTGAAATAAGGAACTATTTACCAAATTTGTCGGTGCAAACATTTTGAACACCCAAAATAAATAACATTTTGAACCATAGTGTTGAATCTTTAGTTTTTATTATTGCAACTAGATGGCGCCAGTACTAGAATTCATAAATAAAAATAACAATACAACTTTATTTAAAGGTAAAAACCCAATGTACTAAAATACAATTGCGGTTAATAGAATTGATTAAGACACTTGCTCTGAGGGAAAACTGTTTTTTTATTGTGTTACCTCTGGATTGTGAGTCTTGTTCCCAATTTTAACAGTTCACATAATATGCCACTAAATAAACGTATTTCTTTCTTTACAATTTTACAAGCAGCTTCATAAAAAGTTAACCGCACAAAATGCTGTGTGCTACACATAAAAAATGTTGTAAAGGTATATAATCGTGTCATGGGCATATCACGTCGAGGCTATAAAAGGGATTGGTGGAGCCTACTTCGAATGTTTTGAATGCAGAATACACGACTGTCCTGAATTACCTGTTCTCAACAATTCTGGCAGCCATTTGCCGATCCCGGGAAAGTATATTCAGTGTAGAGATTAAAAATAATCCAATTACAGAATCTACTGTCAAATACCCGTCGTGCTTGTAGTGCTTAAATTATGGCCGTATGACGTCTGACGGACGGCTCGGTCCCGTGGTTGAGAGCTTAAGTCACTTCACCCTCTAGATTGAATTGTCGCGGATTTGATTCCCGGATAAGACAAATATTTTGTGAGACCCACAAATATTTGTTCCGGCCTGGGTGTTTGTGTATGTAAATTTCATGTTTGTAAACGCATTCACGATATAGGAATAATTCCTAGTGCGAGACTACGTTTTTTTAAATGATTTAAAATAGCAGCAGAATATTTTGTAGGCTTAATCCTGGAATACATTAAAAATTACAATACGTTTAAGGTGTCTTTTTGGTTCAAACGTTTTAACCGAAGAGCCACTCTAAAACTCGGAAAGTAGCTGATGAACTTCTTTTAAAATTGGATTTTTTACGATAAGGCCTACAAAATCTGCTTATTCTTCATGCGATTCAGTTCTATATTGTATAAAAGCCCAGTTTTTTAGGTCTAAAAGATTTTACTTTATTTTACTTACACACGCGTTTCTTCGCGTTCAATACCCGTGAGTCTATAAATTTAGTCTTGGCTCATTGCGCTCACTGGGTCGGAAACCAAGTGGTCACGCTTTGCATGCGTTCGATTACGCAGATACTTAGGAGGACTTAGCACATACATATTAATGTTAGTGTAACGCTATCGAATCAAAATGCCATCTTTTCCACATTATAGATTTATTAAATAATGATAAAAGCGCGCTATCACGAGCTTTCTTGATCACGTTACGCTATCGCCTTTCTGTTCTTGCTAAGTTCTCAGCGTTACAAAGGCATAAGCACAAGAGCAAAGACTAAAACCTCCTTGCTCTTTGCTATGCATAAACCATTTAACGTTACATTAGCATTGTCAAGAAAGCGTGCTGTCGCGTTCATCTCTATTTAGTATATCTTTAGTATGATAAGGATGGCTTATCATCTTGGTAGCGTTACGGTAACGTTTCTTAGCTCTCGGCTTATAAAAGCCAACTAAATTAAGTCTCCCGGAAAGAATGCTACTTTATTTTTCTTACACATGCGTTCCTTCATGTTCAATTCCGTCGGTCTATAAAGTTAGTCGCGGCTCATTGCGCTCACCGGGTCGGACACCAAGCGGTTACGCTTTGCAGGCATTCGATTACGCAGATAGAGGACTTAGCACGAACAGATTGACGTTAACGTGAGACTACCCAATTGATATGCCATCTTTTTCACATTACAAATTTATTAAATAATAATGATCGCGTTAGTACGCTGTCTTGATAACATTATGATAATAATAATAAACGTTTATTTTGCAACGCACAATACAGGGATGTTAATAATTAAATTAAATATTTCACGGTACGAGTACAATCAATCAATAAAACAAATAAGTATTAAAAGGAAATAAAACAACTACCAAGGTGCATCACAAAAAAGGTCCTAATTCAGCAGGTTTGATGGCTGAAAACAGCCAGCGCTGATCTTCCGCCATATTTTATGACCGATGACGTCACGGCGTGACACATTATTATTTATAGAAAGAATAGAAATAAACAAAAAAAAAAGTCATATGGCAAACTATATTTTAACGTTATCATAGGTGTTTTTTTGGCGAGAAATCGAACGTGATGTTGTCAATTTGTATTAATTTCCGAAATTTGTGTTTATTTCGAATTATAATGTGTAATGTTGTTGGAATATTAATCATTATGTATTCCTATTTGTGCATGAGTGAAGATAATTGTAACAAAGTGATAAAACGTGCCTTTTCAATTTCCCTCAAAACGGCCGATGCAATTGGTATGTAAAGTATCCATCGCTTTCCTATTCAGGGTAGGGCACTTCATCAATTTCATTATCATCTTTGTCATCAAGTTCATTGAGGAGTTGAATTAATTTAGAAATGAATATTCGTAAACTTTGTACAATGACAAAACATAAACGCAATTGCCACAAAAAAAAACGTTATCATAAACGTCAATCTGTTTATGCTGTGGGTTAAATAGGAATGCATAAGCCTCGGCACAAACAGATTGACGTTTGCGAAATCGATAGCATTTCTCAAACGTCAATCTGTTGTATGGTATCCTTTTTACACCAGAAATTTATTAAATAAAGATGAACGGGCAGCACACTCTCGGTAATGTTATATTGTCAAATGGTTTGTGACTCTAATATAAAGTAATATTTACGAGACAAAGAGTTGTCACGTTCATCTTAATTTAATCTACATATCTATCTATATCATCACGCCAGATCCTTTAATTTAATAAATTTGTATTGTGAAAACGATGGCATATCAACTCGATAGCGTTAGTTAACGTAACGCTATCGAGTTGATATGACAACCTATTCTTGCTAAGCCTCTTTCTTGATATTCAGAATTTCAAACATTCTACCGAGTACCGTGGAGACAACTTTAAAAACTTTTTATGTCCCCTATGGCTTTTTCGAATTCCACCGTAAACTACCTTTATTTCCTATCTATATATCATCACCAGCTCCCATGTGGGGTAAGCAGAGAGGTAGGGAACAGGTATATTTTGAGTACCTATAATTAAGTAATCCTTCAATTTGGTACGTATGCCATAAATTTAACGAAAACATAAACCAGTATATTAAACTAATAATTTTAATTAAGAAATTGAAGTGGTTAATTATAGTTGTGACGTGGTATGATCTAGTTCTGTTGTGACGTCATCAGTTTTTCCCTCCAGACAGTCCCAGGGGTACGTTTGGGGGTACCTTGAATAGTACGTAGTCCAGTGTTTACAGCAATATCAGTTGAAAAACACCTATACCATTATTTTAAATTCAATGTGAAAGTATCTCTGTTTATTTCTTACCTTTTAATGCTAAACTGCTCAATAGATTGTGATAAAATTTGACAAGGAAATAGATTATTATTTATTCTCATAAAAATGCATTCTGGGGAAGGATATAGCCTATTTATGCTTTAAAAAAAATAACGCGAAGGAAATCAGTAACAGCTAGTAACATTAAACGTAGTAGTCGTAAAGTTCAATTTTAAAAGATTACGATAAGCAAGAAAGATTCAAATTTCATGGCAATAACTGAATATAATCAATCAAGCCACCAAGAAAGAAAAGAAAGAAAGAATTTTAGACACAGCGCAAGAGATAAAAGTGTTGTGAAGTGAAATGTGTGTAATAAATACTATATAATACATATATCTCAGAAATAGGAACAATAATATGATAACAAAAACAATATACTTTTTCTGGAATGATAAGCCAAGCACGTATTACAAGTGATTACGTAATGCTTTATCATTTTACCAGGTTTTTTTCATTTAAAACTTGATCTATCAATTTAAAGAGTAAGCCACTCCCATTAGATCGTAGTCATGAGTTCTATTCCAGTAGGAATAAATCACTTACCTGCCGGTACCTATTGACCCTGTATCTTTTATTACTGACGTTTAAATACGCCACGAAAACATTGTTTCACACAAAATTAACATTGAACAATTAGATTTGGAAGTAGTAGTTTCAACTGCTAAGTTTTCAGGGCGTGTTACACACAGCTTTATCAGCTTTAGTCTCAAAGAAAACTTCGCTCAAAGATACACTACAGCAGCAAGTAGTTTAAACTGTAGTCCGCTTACTTCTGTCATAGACCGTTTAAATGGATAGACTTAAAATGGCCTACAAAATATCGTGACTCGTTTTCACCACGCTATCTGTCAATAAACACATTTAAATGGCAATAGTATCGTTAAATTAATTCGATGAAATTAATTTTATGAATATGATTACTAAAACAAACTAGACTTATCTTCAAAAATGTACTGTGTACTCACACTTTTAGCTGATGATGTTAGGCTGTTCCAGTAATCATACTCGTGAACGGATGCCGCTTGTTGGCACTGGAATCCTTTAGACCTTTACTTCCTAGAAATTACATCATTCGGCTCATATATCGTTTGGAAGGTATCACACAAATCGTAAACTTCTAAATTGTAACCTAAACATTGCACCCACACAATTTTAATAAAAAAATATATAAAGGAAAAAAGGGAAAGATAATTAAAAAGACAAGCCCGCTGAGTTTTTCCTCCGGATCATCTAATTGGCGGCTGCATTCCGACCCGGTGGTAGATTAGTTGTTAGATTAGATAAAAAAAAAATGTAATTTGACCATTTGTAACGACCCCCCCCCCCCCCCGCAGGGTTTATACAAAATAAATTATTTGAGTTAAGTCCCAATGTTATAGGAGGTGAGCACTCGAAACGTCGGGAACTTAAAAATCAAAAATAAACCGCGATAAAGTCCGAAAAATAGTCTTATTTCATGTGTAATATTCGCGTAAATCTAAGAACTCAGTACTAATTCTTAACTTAATTTTGTTGGTTTTAATCGCTGATTTTATTTAGCTTCAGAATATGAGTTAGCGCCATCTATGAATAATATAGGTTTTTCAGCTTTTGCGAGTTACGATTTATTGTATGGGTATTGGGTCACAGACGGAGAATTGAGGCCACGGTTGCAGCACTCGTAGCGCTGTACCACCGCTGTATATTCTTAACGATCAATCACCATGGTTAAGTAGCGTCCGTCTCCGTAGGTCTGGGATGGGTTACCCTTTGTGGTACTTTCATATTCGAGCGTCTCTGTACTTTGGAAGGAACGATAAAATGTTGGCCCTAGTTACCACTTTATTTAGTAGTTTTTAAGTTAAGCTGGAAGCATTACAGGCGCATGATAAGTCTCAATACCAGGTGGCCTCAAACCTGCCTCCACTAATCTGCTCTAGTTCCGCGTGGTGGAGTGCGACCTAATTTCTTTCATCTAGATTTGAGAGAGATGGGCTATCCCCAGCAATGGGAGACTACGGTCTGATTTTATTATTCAAAGTCTATTTATAAACTGTTCTGTGCTTTTGTATAAAAGACGGATTTCATCGTTTTGTACTTGTTACATTTGTTGACCGCACTGGAAGAAAAGACGCGTGAGAAGCAGAGGCAATAAACCTGAAACTGTATATTTTGTTTCTATGTTTTATGTTTGAGATTCAGTGCGATTTAAAAGAAAAATGTTATTATCATTTTAAAAAGAATATGACTAGGCTTCGAAAATTTTCTTAATGATATGAAATGTTATTTTCATTAAGGAGAACATCCCAAAGCTTGAAAAATATCGTACTATATGCGTATAGGATCTTAGCCCATTGGATCTTGCCGTCGAGGTTTGATCGCCGCACGAACCTGATCTTTGTGTGACCCATGCATATTCATGTTATTTTAAAATACTGAGTTCTTAGATTTATGCGAATATTACACATGAAATAAAACTATCGGGAATGACCATAGTTGCTGCAAAGCACTCGAACTTAAAAATCAAAATAAACCGCGATAAAATACGAAAAAATTGGTTTTATTTCATTATTTTAAAATGTTAAAATTCAGGTCTGTAACTAGGTCATATTAGACCAAGTAAACCTAGTCCGGATTAGTGGAAACTGTTTTAGATCATCTGATTTTGGAACTTATAAGGTTGCCTGTAAGGCATCTGACTCACTCTAACCACTACTTAGCGTAACTTTTGTACCAGGGAGGTGCTAGAATATAAATGGACATGGTCATAGATAAATACAAGAGCTACGCCTACAGCCATTCCGTAGGGCACGATCCCCTCAAGGAGGACAATAGGAAACTAACAGAATCTTCTACAATGTACTTCATGACGATATAGATAAGCATTGATAGCCTAGTGGTTAGACCGTTGAACTGCAAAGTCAGAGGTCTCAAGTTCAAAGCCAGGCACGCACCTCTGTCTTTTCGAATGTGCGTATTAGTTAACTAACACTTGCTTTAACGGTGAAGTAAAATATCATGAGGAAACCTCGAGTTTCTTGAACGTGAGTGAAGTTCGCCAACCCGCATTGGGCCAGTGTGGTGGACTATGGCCTCCTGAACCCTCTCAGTTTCAGAAGAGTCCCGTACCCAACAGTGGGACGGTTTGTTAACAGGCTAGTATTATTATTATTATAGATAGATAAACTTACTGCCAAACGGCAGGAACCCCTCAAGGAGACCAACAGGAAACTAACACGATCTTCAATCATCGATCTCTTATTAACCAACAATGTGAAACATTTCCCAAGATATTCTTTGGTGTGTCGTGTTTATTTCAAAGCACCCCTTGCTGGCGATAATTGTCTCTGGGACCTACCGAACCCAATTACTGGCGACAACACCGGAGACAAAGGCCTATGATTACATTTCCCAATTAAGTAACGTATAGATTATCAGTCGTTGAGATTGTAAGGTAAGTTTACTAAGTTTCTCCAGTACATGGCTACCTTGAATCTAAGTTGAACAAGTCGATAAAGTCTTGTTTAACACCTGCATTCTTATTATAACTATAACCTCACGCCAGATCCCTTGCGGGGTAGGCAGAGATTACAGAGTTCCAACAGGTTATTTCCTTACATACCTCTCTGGCTTCCTCGACTCTCATAGTTCGTCTCATACACGCTCGCCGGTTACGGAGACTCTTGACTTTTCCATCAGATAAGACTCGGTTTATTTGGTCGTGGTAAGATAGTCTAGGTCTTCCCCGGTACCTGCATCCTTCCACTTTCACATTGTATATCTGTTTTGTCATTCTTTCCTCTGGCATTCTTTCTATATGCCCGAACCAACGGAGCATGCCCTTTCTCATCTTTACACCGATACTATCTTTCATACCTACTCGCTGTCTTACTATGCTGTTGCTAATGCGGTCGGTCAGCTTCACTCCGCACATCTTCCGCAGAGCTCGCATTTCTACCGCATTTATCCTACTTTCATTCTCCTTCTTACATACCCAGCTCTCGCTACCATATAACAGCGTTGGGACAAGAACTCCGTTATGTATGGCCAGCTGCGCCTTATGGCTTAAGTGCCGGCTCCCGAGTAGCTTTCCCATCGCACCATTCACTCTGTTCCCTACACTCACTCTTCTCTCTATGTCAGCGGTGTATTTCCCATCCTTACTGAAGGCGCATCCAAGATATACAAACTCATTCACTTGCTCCAGCACATCGTTACCAACCACAATCCTTACATTCGTTCTGGTTTCTTCCCTTTCAAAAACCATAATCTTGGTTTTCTTCACATTCAAGTGTAAGCCATTGATCATGCAGTCGTCTTTCATAACTGTGACTAGTGTTTGCAGATCAGTGGCTGTTGGCGCTATTAAAACCGCGTCATCTGCATAAAGTAGATGGTTTACCACTAAATCACCCATTTGTACACCTTCATTCATCGCTTTCAGTCTTTGAAGACTTTTGACCAGATATATTATAAACAGTCTAGCGGACAACACGCAACCCTGCTTGACGCCGATTTTAACGTCAAACCAGGGTGACCTGTTACCACCCACCCGTACGCATGCCTTGCAGTCCACATAAATGGACTGGACGGCTCGCAATAGAGTGCCATCTATACCATACTCTGGAAAAATGTCCCAAAGTCTCTTTCGCACAACTCTATAACGATTGCGTATATCTTCTATCTATCTATCTATATCACGCCAGACCCCTTGCAAGGTAGGCATAGTGTACAGAGTTCCAACAGGTTCTTTCCTTACATACCTCTCTGGCTTCCTCCACTCTCATAGTTCGTGTACGCTCGCCGGTTACGGAGACTCTTGACTTGTCCTTTATATGAGACCCGGTGTATTTGGTCGTGATAAAATAGTCTTGATCTTCCCCGATACCCACATCCTTCCACTTTCGCATTGTATACCTGTTTTGTCATGTTTTCTTCTGTCATTTTTTCTATATGCCCGAACCAACAGCCCTTTCTCATATTTACACCGATACTATATTTCGTACCTACTCGTTTTCTTACTGCGCTGTTGCGAATATGGTCGCTTAGCTTCACTTTGACGGACGATTTAGCGCAGTGGTTAAGAGCTTGAGCCGCTCCGCCTACTGTGTCTAGGAGTCGCGGGTTCGATTCCCGCACGGGACAAATCTTTGTGTGATCCACAATTATTTGTTCCGGTCTGGGTGTTTGTGTATGTGAAATTTCGTGTTTGTGAACGCACCCACGATACAGGAATAAATCCTGGTGTGGGGCTACGTTTTTAAAAAAAAAAAAAAAAAACAAAACTCCGCACATCTTCTGCAGAGCTCGCATTTCAACCGCATTTATCCTACTTTCATATCCAGTTCTTGCAGCCATATAACAGCGTTGGGACAAGCACTCCGCTATGTATGCGACTATCTTCCTATCTGATACATGGAGAAGTTATTTTTATACACATTGACGACGGCTTGGTCCAGTGGTTAAGAGCTTAAGCAGCTCCACCCACTGGATCGAGTAGTCACGGGTTCGATTTCCGCACGGTACTCTACCCTTTCAGGATATGTAGAGAATACAGAGTTCAAACAGGAGTTCTAAACATCATTATTTATAGACATTTATACAACGGACGATTAGCGGACGATTTAGCGCAGTGGTTAAGAGCTTAAGCCGCTCCGCCCACTGTGTCTAATAGTCGCGGGTTCGACTCCCGCACGGGACAAATCTTTGTGTGATCCAAAATTATTTGTTCCGGTCTGGATATTTGTGTATGTCAATTTTCATGTTTGTAAACGTACCCACGATACAGGAAGAAATCCTAGAGAGGGTCTACGTTTTTTTACCAAAAAAAAAATAAATTATATCGACATCATTAATACTATATTATAATTTCATCATCATCATCTCAGCCCATACTTGTCCACTGTTGAACATAGGCCTCCCCAATCGCTTTCCAGCGTAACCGGTCCGATGCCACCTGCATCCAACGACTTCCTGCGATTTTCACAAGATCGTCGGTCCATCTGGCAGGCGGTCGTCCCACGCTGCGCTTGCCAATACGTGGTCTCCACTCTAGAATCTTTCTGCCCCAACGCCCGTCCGATCTACGCGCTATGTGGCCCGCCCATTGCCACTTCAGCTTGCTAATCTTAACGGCTATGTCGGTGACCTTGGTTCTTCTACGAATCTCCTCATTCCTGATTCGATCGCGTAGAGAAACGCCGAGCATAGCTCTCTCCATAGCTCGCTGAGCAACTCTGAGCTTTTTTATGAGACCTATAGTAAGAGACCACGTCTCTGATCCATATATCATCACTGGTAACACACATTGACTGAAAACTTTAGTCTTAAGGCACTGAGGTATTTTGGATGAGAAGATGTTGCGCAGTTTCCCGAACGCTGCCCAGCCGAGTTGGATTCGTCGATTGACCTCTCTATTATAATTTATCACGCGTAATATTAAAACATCATTTAAAATATGATCACATTGGTCCAGTGGCGCATAAAGCGTCTGGCGATCCCGAGGTCCCGGGTTCTTAATCGTTAGTCTATAACTGTTTATATAGAGAAAATATTAAATTAAAGTACCTGTCAGTTTGGTATTTTGAATTGTGGCCGATGTAGTGGCAATGGACACGCGGCCTTATTACATTAAAAACTAATAAACGTCGGTAAAATGTCGATGGACATATTAAGCGCGTGATTAAAGGCCTCGCCACATAGCCAATGCAGCGCGACGGGAGCGCGGCTTAGGGAGTTGTAATGTACGGGAGACGCCATACAGTGTAGCCACGCTCGGCGCGACGGCAAGCGTCTCGCCCGAACATAGCCGAGCACTTCTGTCGCGCTCCCGTCGCGCTCCGCCGGCTGCTTGACCAAACTTAAGCTCAAGCCACTCCGCCCACTGTGTCAAATAGTCGAATCCCGCACAGGACAAATCTTTATGGGACCCACAATTATTTGTTTCGGTCTGGGTATTTGTGTATGTGAATTTTCATGTTTGTAAACGCACCCACGATACAGGAATAAATCCTAGGGTGGGACTACGTTTGCAAAAAAATTGTAGTACACCTCTTACTACGATCCCCTATTTGGGGAACGCAGGAGAGACGATGTATAATTTTTGTTTATTTAATAAATTGGCTCTAAATACAAGGCAACAAAAATTCAATGCGCGCAATGGCGAGCGTTGTTTGATATTGCTACTGCCCAATCAACCCAAAGCTTTACAAACAAAAGTGTCAGTCATCACACGAGACAACTTCGGGTAATATTCTCCGTACTAAAGTTTTCAAGACGATATTTATTTATTTATTTATTTAATAGGTTTGTCGACAGTTGTTACAATGATTTAAAGATACAGTTTGGTCAGCAAGAGAGGTACTAAACTAACTGTACAACCAGTTATAGACAAACACAACATGCGCAAAAAAAATGCTTTAACAAAAAGAAAATAAACAATTATCTAAATAAGAAGTTACACATTCGATATTAATTAACATTTAACATTAATTAAAGTTGCTACGATGGCGATATAATGTTAGCTTCACAATGTGAACTTCGACAATAGGCAATGATAACAAAGTAGCGGGAAGCCATGGGGAAACCATATTATTAGCATTTGAACTGTAGGTGGGCGTTTCAGATGGCTTAGCACAAACAGATTGACGTTAGCGTAACGTTGTCAAATTGATATGCCATCCTTTTCACGCTACGAATTTATTAAATAAACATGAACGTGACAGCACGCCTTCTTGACAACGTTACGCTAACGTAAATCTTTTTGTGCTAAGCCCTGAGGTTTGTGAAGATATTTGAAAATGCGTATAATAGAGAGTTTTTTTTATATACATTTTGTTATAAGTCAATGTTCAAAACTAGCGTCAGAGCAGTTAAAATTGTGTGTAGTGACTCAAAAATGGTGAGTAATAAATGAGTTTTTTCGAATTTAGCTAAACGGGGTAAATAAATCGATAGGGAATTAAAAATTCAGCATGATTATGTTAAAAACTAATGTATGGCAAAATGTCTTTGAGGGCCTTAGAACTCCGAGGTAAAGCGATACCATAAATCGAAGTTGTGTGAAAAGAACGGCATATAAAGTAGATGGCATTACGTTAACGTAAATATGTTCGAGCTAAGCTCTCCGGTTGACAACTGACAGCTTTTTATATCGCTAATTGTTCGTATATAATATAAATAAAGTATATCTATCTACCTATATCATAACGCCAGATCCCTTGCCCTTGCGGGGTAGGCCGAGAGTACAGAGTTTTTAAATTTATTTTATTCAGGACAATAAACAATTGTAAAGTGGAGTACTTAAAGTATTAATTAACATAGTATGTGTATTAATACAACCAGCACCGTTATCCTCAAATTACTGGAAAGAAAACAACAACAAGCTTATGATACAGAATGACTAACTTATTATGGGGGAAAGCCAACGTTTATTACAATAAATAACTGTTATTATTATATCGGACTACGCATTATGCATTCGGAAACCCCAATTTGTCAGAAACATACTTGATAAATTAGGTTTTCCGAATGTGTGGGACTATTCTGTGATTATTCTATGAATGTGAAATTAATATGCAATCAATAAAATGAAATTTGAATTAAGTGTGGTTAAATCTACTTCGACAAAATGAGCGTTATATAATTTTGTAACGCGCCTTAGTGGAGCACGTTCACCAGCAATTAGTCTTGCACTTATTCAACTCAAACAAACATTCTCGGACAGACCTGTTGGGTACCCGATAGAATATTTGTTTTATTATTTCATTGCAAACGAACTTGTCATGATAAATATTATACAGTAGCATTTGGTTCAAAAGCTGTCTTCTTTTGTATAATGTTAGAAGACCAAACTTGCTTAACAAAGTATCGTATGACGATGTTCTGTCCTTATGGACTCGTAAGTTCGAACAAGTTCATTCCTTATAGACCTCTCTGGATTCACTCCATTCCTCCACTCTCATAGTTCGTCTCATACAGGCTCGCCGGTTACGGAGACTTTTGACTTGCGCTTCAGACAAGACACGGTCTATTTAGTCATGGTAAGATAGTCTAGGTCTTCCCCGGTACCTTCTATTTCATTACATTATCTTCTACTAGTATATATGTTACTCTATTTATCGAGCAATTTATACAACGCGCTCAAACATAACGCCCGTTCCGTGATTTTCTCCCTTTGCGTCGCACACGGTAAGCTATTTCAGACTTCTATGCTCCACTGCCACCGCCATTCATTTGGCTAAGCCGGTTTAACTACTCCGAGGTACAAGCTTGATTGGGAATGTGTTCTCTCTTATATAGGACAAACAAAAAGACCGGTAACAACTTGGTTTAAAGAACACATAGCTGATCTAAAACATCGTCGCTCAAAGAAATCTGCAGTCTGTAAACATGTCCTTGACCGCACCCGCTATAACATCAGATTTGATAGACGATAGACCACAAATCCTCGTGAAAGAATACTGATTCCTACCAAGGATAACTATCCTTGGTAGGAATCAGTATTCTACTTCTATTCTAGCCACGAGGCTAATGAAATTAAAAAAAATATATCCTTATTTCAATAGAAAAGATGGCTGCGTGCTTCCATCGACTTGGGATCCGGTAAATAATGTAATCAAATGCAAAACCAAGCATAACACTGCAAGGCGTCAAGACACCGTGAGCTCATTCTGGGTAGATCGGTCCAACAAAAATAATTAAGAAGTTTGAGGGTACCCCGGCATAGCGCTGGGCGATTGTCATAAAAAAACTATCGAATGAATCGACAATTGTAGTTACACACATCCGATTATCGATTCATTCATCCTCACAAAAATATAATCGAATAACAATTGACGAACGAATGAAAATCGACGGTGCGTTGCCAACGCGCAGGGTACAATCTATACGTTTCGATTGTTAGCAATAATTTTTAGTTGATCAGTAATTTCCGTCGGCGAAGGGCATGTCGATAAAAGGCTTAGGTTATATTGGAAATATAGACTGAAAAATAAATAAATGTAAACAAATCTAACGTACTTATATTGACTAAATCTACACTGCAGCAGATTTGGCGTGATGATAGATTACCACAAATTTCGAAGTATTTTATGAATTATACTTATTTGCTAATAGTAGTATACTTCTTTACTAATAGTAAATAAGTATAATTCATAAAAATACTTTGGAATTAATTTTCTTTGACTATAATTCACAAGACTGCCTCATTGGTCTGGTGGCAAAGCGCATAGCTTTGTGATCACTAGGTCCTGGGTTCAAATCCTAGGTCGGACAAATGTAGTCTTTCTAACGAAAAATTCCCAGTATGAGTCCGGAGTCTGGAATTGTGCCCGATATATGGCAATATGCTCGCCCCCTATTACATGAGACATCGTCGGCGAGAAGTGGGTGTACTCAGTACACCTCTGCCATCTCCACTCGGGGAATATAGGCGTGACGGTGTGTAAGATTTGACCTAATCAAACTAAGTACATTACAAGTTAAATTAAAGTTTGTAAAAATACATCATCACGCGTATATTACCCAAGTGGTACTGGCAGAGATGTGCTGTGGGATTCCACTTTTCAACGATGATTTTAGGATCCGATATAATAAGGAGTCTTTGACATTATACCATTATATCTGACTCCGGATTGATATTCAGATTTTATTGATAGGACAAACACCTACCAACCTTGGATTAAGCCCAGGACATTGTGACCGCCTGCACTATGCGCCAACTTGACAGTAAAGCAATGTAGCCTATCAGCACTCTAAAATGGCGATGGTGAAGCGCTGGAGTAAACCAACGGCTAAAATAATATTTAGGAAAGCGCTTACAGTTTTCAGCCCGGCGTGTTGAGAGAGCGCTCGATGACTAGCATAGGACTATTACTGTTTCATTTTGTATTTTTTTTTGATAGTATTCGTATTTTTTCATAGTCTCACTGAGAGCAAGGACTTCGCTAATCTGCGTATTTTGTTATGTGTCGTGCTGTCAGGTCAACGGTCTGCAAAAAGGTGCTAACGGAAGATCAGCGCTGGCTGTCCTCAGTCAGAAAACTTGCTGAGTATTTTTATCTGAACCTTATGTCATGTTATCTTGTTGCGTAAACTATATAGTCATAAGCTTCCATGAAACTACTTGTGCGTTACAAAATAAACATTTTTATTATTATTATTAAAAATCATTCCTATGTCACGGTTGTGTTTCCAAACATGACATTTAAGTAAACAAAAACATTTAATTAGAAAAAAAATATTTATGGGTCACACAAACATTTGTCCCGTGCGAGGATCGAATCCACGATTCAGTGGGTAGAATGGCTTAAGCTCCAACTGGACCAGGCCTTCCATTAAATGTTTTTGTGTTTTGAAGGATAGAACATATCAGATTTTCCAGTTAGATAATCGTTATGAAGGTGTAGCTGGTATTATTTGATCCCAAGTAAAAGAGATAAAATAGTCTCGATGGAAAAAATACATCCTCACGCGTAAATTACCCAAGCGGTTGTGGCAGAGATGTACTGTATAGATCCCCGTTTCACTGATAATGTTAGGATCCAATATAATAAAGAGTCTACGACATTATACGAAGAAATTTCCTGACTCCGGACCTGTTTCGATGGAAAATCAATAATACTTTTTCTACCCCAGGATTCGAACTCGGTAGTACCTCTAGTAACACCATACGCCACTAGTACCACGAAGCAGAACACATACATTTATGTTATTTTGTAACATCACTCCATTGACACTGTAAAGTAACGCCTAAGTACGACTTTACCTTCGTAAATACCCCTTAAGTACCAACCATCGATCATTTAATAGCGCATTTAGTATATTGCCAAAGTATTTCTGCGGCGCTATTTGAGAAAGAATAAATCTTTCAACAAATTTCAGTCTTGAATGTTTGTTCAGGACATTTTTCATTGTGCTCAAGTGTTTTCAATACAAAAGTTTTCTTGGGAGCTTACGTTTTCTTTTATTGTAAGATTCTTTGCAGTAATATATCTTGAGAAAATTGTATATTGCAATACGATGAAAATTTAAAATGAATAATTCTTTTATTGCAAACACACAACGAAAAATATCTTGCTTAGTTAAGGAGTTCCTTTGTCCTCCTTTCAGCTCCATCATCAGACATTGGACAGCATACGGGCTAAAGTACTCGCCAAGCAAAATCTAACAAGCCCAAACACGGTGAGGTTATATTGTGTAGTCGGGTGGTACCCTTGGCCACCATTCGGCTTCATCATCAGATCCTGAACGCTATCTGGCTGTAAAGTACTCATCAATACCAATCTAACAAGCCTAAATACGAGTGAGTTACGTTGTTTAGTTCACATGTTCCTATTGCCACCTTCTGACGCCATCATCATGACCATATTCATGGTACCATATTATTACATTATCATCGACTTTACATATGTATACCAAAGGCCATTGTGGAAAATTGCCCCGGAACCAACAAACATTTGACACATGCCGTCATTATTTAGCTATATAATTAAAATAATGGCAAATAACCGTATATAACGGAAAATTTGCAATCTAAAACAAATATTTCAAAGTATTGTAAGTAAGTATCGAAGTTGCCGACATCTTTACTGAATTTCAACACACACAATATAACCTCATATGTATTAATGGCTACTGAATTATAACCTTAAAATTTAATTATTTTTGGTCAATATTGCGATTCCGCCGCTTGTCCGTTTAATAATAAATGCCTTAAGAGAATTTATGGGTGATTTGAAATGATACATATATTTTTTCATTGCTGTTGGTTCTGGAGCAAATCATGTTTGGGCGCAGAATGTCCTTTCAGCTCAATCAGATTTGAACCTGCAAGTATTTGAAAAATGAACCACGAGATGTAAATCGAAAAGACAAATAGACAGACAAACAAACATTGCAAGTTAAATAAGAGCATATAAAAATAATTCCTGGTCGGGTGGTTAAACCGTAGGTAGCGTAAAGCCCGGTCAGTTCAGTGGATTGAGTAGTCGCCGTTTTGGTTCTAGCAAGGGCCAAATCTATATGTGACTCACATATGTTCGTGTCAATCTGAGTGTTTGTGAATACGAATTTCATGTTTGTAAACGCCCCCACGATACAGAAATAATTCCTAGTGTGGGGTTCCGTTTTTAAAAAGACGAAAAGCAGAGAAGACTAGATCGATCTACATCATTACGCCAGATCCCTTGCAGGTTGGCGGAGAGTACAAAGTTCCCACAGGTTCTCTCCTTACAGACCTCTCTGGCTCCCTCCACTCTCATAGTTCGACTCATACACGCTCACCGGTTACGGAAGAGAAGAATATTTTGTCGTTTTTTTATTTTAAATTAGTAAACCTGGAGTTCCTTGCCCTTCTTCTTCTCAGGATTGACATTCTGAAACAAACTATTTTTCGGATTTTATTGCGGTTTATTTTTGCTTTTTAAGTTTCCGACGTTTCGAGTGCTTTACAGCACCCATGGTCACGGGAAGGACTGAGGTGTTAGACGTCTAAAAGGCATAGTTGTACCGTGGTACCGTCAAACTTTTTAATTATTTTTGTTGGTCCGTTCTACGCAGAATGAGGTCACGGTGTCTTGAGGCCTTGTAGTGTTATGCTTGGTTTTGGATTTGATTATATTAATTACCGGATCAAAGTCGATAGAAGCACCTAATAAAATAAAAACCGCAATAAAATCAGAAAAAAATGTTTTATTTCGTGTGTAATATTCGCGTAAATGTAAAAATTCAGTGGTGGTAGGGTCTTTGTTACTTTTCTGACGATTCATAAATACTGTGACGGGTAATAAAATAATATCAGCCTATTCTGTCCCACTGTTGAGCAGAGGCCTTCTATCACAAACAATGAGAGAAATTAGGTCATAAACTATCACGCGGACCCAATGCAGATTGGTGGAGACAGATTTGCGGCCACCTGCCTTATGGGCGGCTTGATAGGTTCCAATGGTTTAAAATACACTGTCACGCCTATATTCGCCAAACGAGGGTGGCCACGTTTCGCCGACGATGTTAGGTCCCATGTAATAGGGGGCGAGCCTATTGCCATATACCGGGCACAATTCCAGACTCCGGACTCGGGAATACTGGGAATTTTTCGTTGGAATAACTACATTTGTCCGACCTAGGATTTGAACCCAGGACCTCGTGATCACAAAGCGATCTGCTTTGCCACCAGACCAACGAGGCAGTCCAATGGTTTACTAAATAAAAAAAATTTATACTGATTCTAAAGAGGTTTGTAAAATGAAGCGGCTTAAGCTCTCAACCACTTATCTTAAACATTGTATTAATAATACATAAATAGTTTTCCGGACCACAATTTAAATTACAGATTCTTAATGGCCCAGAGTTTATTTAATTACTTACCTACAAAATTTTATCAAGTTGAGAAATTTACAGTTCTTACCTAATTAGGGCTTACGCAATACCACTGTATTTCCTTTAAATTTATTATAATTTTCTAAGATTTATTGCCCGTAATTAAACTTGTTTCTTTGTTAAGTTTCCCTGATAATATAAAATTATTGTGGTTAATTAAAGTTCTGAAACAGTAGAGATCCAAAGATCATAGTTAAAATAGAGTCATTTTTCCATCATATATAATTCGTTTTTCTTTCTGTCTCTGTCATCATGCCAGATCCCTTGCAGGGTTGGTAGATTAGTGTTGATTTCAAATATCATTGATAAAATAATAGTCAGACACGAATGCTGCTAAGTTAGCAATAAAAATTTTGTAGTAATAACATTTACAGGGGTCTAAACCCAATAACATGCCTGCAAAACCACTTGAATTAAAGTAAATAAAAAGCAATAATACAAAAGATAATTGGGTGTAGTAAAACAAGCTCTATAATCTGTTTTTTTAAGTAATTTAGTAAATCTCCACCAATCATTTGTGAGAAAAGTATTTTGCTTAGCAGTGGGAAAATACGGACTTAATTATTACATAATAATCATTGGGTTGATATATATTAAATGAACAATAGGTAAAAATCAGCAATATTAGAATCTATAATCATCAAGAGTCTCCGTAACCGGCGAGTGTGTATGAGACGAACTATGAAAGTGGAGGAAGCCAGAGAGGTATGTAAGGAAAGAACCTGTTGGAACTCTGTACTCTCTGCCTACCCCGCGAGGGAGCTGGCTTGATGATATAGATAGATAGATAGATAGATAGATATAATCAGCAAAGTTAGAAAGAATGTCGGAAGAAAGAATGACAAAACAGATGTACAAAGTGGAAAGATGTAGGTACCGTGGAGACCTAGACTAACCAAATAGGCCGTGTATTATATGAAGGGCAAGTCAAGAGTCTCCGTAACCGGCGAGCGTGTATAAGATGATCTATAGAAGTGAAGGAAGCCTGAGAGGTCAATAAGGAAAGAACCTGTTGGAACTTTTTAGTCGTTGCCTACCCCGCAAGGGTTCTGGCGTGATGATATAGGTAGATAGATTAAAATCTAGCCTCGAGGAAAAAATATAGAGCAATATCCAAAAAGTGAGTATATGGCTTGTATCAAGACATGTGGGAATGGTTATGGATCTAACAGAACACAAATGTATGAAAGGTTAACGCAATTTTCGTAAATCACAGATAAATGAAAAAGATAAGGCAGATGATAATCAGGCGTGTATATACGCAGCAAAGAATTTAGAAAAACACGGAGGTTACAGCTCTGTTGCTTTCAAACGGCAAAATAAGGTTACAATAATCCTGAGAAAATGGTTGTATGCTAAGGTCACTCTTAAGTTGTTGTATGTGCATTTCATCATCATCAGCTATCTATAAACCACTGCAGGGCCTCCTTTTTGTGCCATGAATGTACATAGGTAAAATAGTTTGATGATGTGCATGAATGTGGTTGGTAACGATGTGCTGGAGCAAGTGAATGAGTTTGTATATCTTGGATGCGCCTTCAGTAAGGATGGGAAATACACCGCTGACATAGAGAGAAGAGTGAGTGCAGGGAACAGAGTGAATGGTGCGATGGGAAAGCTACTCGGGAGCCGGCACTTAAGTCATAAGGCGCAGCTGGCCATACATAACGGAGTTCTTGTCCCAACGCTGTTATATGGTAGCGAGAGCTGGGTATGTAAGAAGGAGAATGAAAGTAGGATAAATGCGGTAGAAATGCGAGCTCTGCGGAAGATGTGCGGAGTGAAGCTGACCGACCGCATTAGCAACAGCATAGTAAGACAGCGAGTAGGTATGAAAGATAGTATCGGTGTAAAGATGAGAAAGGGCATGCTCCGTTGGTTCGGGCATATAGAAAGAATGCCAGAGGAAAGAATGACAAAACAGATATACAATGTGAAAGTGGAAGGATGCAGGTGCCGGGGAAGACCTAGACTATCTTACCACGACCAAATAAACCGAGTCTTATCTGATGGAAAAGTCAAGAGTCTCCGTAACCGGCGAGCGTGTATGAGACGAACTATGAGAGTCGAGGAAGCCAGAGAGGTATGTAAGGAAAGAACCTGTTGGAACTCTGTACTCTCTGCCTACCCCGCAAGGGATCTGGCGTGAGGTTATAGATAGATAGATAGATAGATGTGCATGAATGTAAATATGGACTATTTGGCTCGGCGTTTAAGAGCTTAAGCCGATCTATACACTGGGCCGAATGGTCGCGGGTTCGATTCCCGCACGGAACAAACCTTTGTGTGACCCACAATTATTTGTTTCGGTCTAAGTATTTGTGTATGTGAATTTTTATGTTTGTAACTCGCGACAAGGGAATAAATCCTAGTGTAGGGGTTCCTTCTTTTATAAAAAAAAGTTATAAAGTTTAAGAACTACTTAGTAGGTATAATTTACATGTAACCATTGATGAATCGTGCATTAACTATGAAACTGTGTATTACCAAACTGTGTATTAATATAATAATAAAAAATAATCGCAAGTACCATAGCGAGTAATTTAATTTATAATAGGATTATTATTAAAGATCATGTGAAGATAGCAGGCGGTCATTGGATGAAGGTGGCATCGAAGGGGTTGCGCTGGTGAGCGATTGGGGAGGCCTATGTTCAGCAGTGGACGAGTATATGCTGAGATGATAATGATGATGAATTATTGGCGGGAGTGAGAGAGAGCGATGCCTGTGAGGCAAAAACCTGTTTAAACTTTGTTCCCTCTGCGTACCCCACAAGGGAACTGACATGATGATATTCATACCTATGATGATATTCATAGCATCTGAAACATGAAAATTGTGAATACATCTAATCATATCATTTATAAGATTGACGATATACCTAAAAATATTATGTCTAAAGAAAAAGTTTAAAGTGTCGGTCTGGGATCTGCTATTGGAAAAGAAACGGTCACAGTTCAGAGGCTGAATTTTCCCGCTATAATTTACACTGTCTGGAGTTTGGAATTATGCTTGGTATAATTTTTAGTCACTACCTGGGATCTGAATTTATGCACTTTATTAAGTCTTATTCTGTCGCTTTTAGTAATTTAGAATATATGTAATGTGTTGCATGCCCTATGGCGGAATATGTCTGAACTTTGTAACCATTTGTAATATCACTCTGTATACCAATTTTCGCAATAAATCAATTTTAAGTTTGAATTTCAATAAAGAATCGTGCCTCATATAATTTACAATCACTGTTCGAAGTCAAAAATTGTGCTCCCTATAATTTACAGTCGCTGTCTTGTGACTGCGGCATAATTTTTAGTCTGGAATTGTGTCTAGTATCATTCAGTGCCGCTATTTTGGCTCTAGAATTGTGCTCGCTATAATTTACAGTCGCTGTATGGAATCTGCAGTTATGCTCGGCATAATTTTTAGTATGGATTTGTTTTTGGTATAATTCAGTGGTTATTTTGAGTCTAGAATTGTGCTCGCTATAGTTTACAGTCGCTGTCTGGAGTCTGCAATAACGCTCCGCATAATTTTTAGTCTGGAATAAATCACAGTCGTTATTTTGAGTCTAGAATTGTGTTTGGTATATTTTTCAATTGCTTTCCGAAATCTATAATTGTAATCGCTACAAATTTCAGTTGCTGTCTAGAGTCTGTAAAAATCAGTAACGGTAATACGTCCACCCCCTATTAAGAATGCTGTTTGAGATTAACTTTTCTTAAGCACTATAAGTAACGAATACTCCCTATTTAATGGGCGACCATACCTTCTTAAAAAATGTACCCTCGTACTAGGAATTATTCATGTGCCGTGACGTCCAGACATCCAAAAGCAAACATCCAGACTGAAAAAATAATTTTATTTTATTTTTTGGATTTATCCCGTGCACGGGTCGAGTGAGGAGAGCGAGCTACGCTCTAACGACGAATTGGTATTCGTCGTCATTTTGGCGAAACGTGAATGTTTGGATTTAGAGGTGTACTGAGTTTCTTTGACCACCCCTCCTAAAAATGGTCGTACGATGTCCGTTTATACCTACAGTATCTATATAGTATAGATGGATCGAACTATCAATCAACAGAGGGGTTGGAAACTTAATGGTTTTTCGCCGAAATGCTCTTTGGACTCGGATATATCGGGTTACAGATTACAGGCGTCTTTCTTGGTGTATAACGAATTCAGGGGATCCCAGGGTTGTTTTCGTACCAAAGGTAACTGATTTTGAACTTTTTTGTATATAGGTAGATGGTAGTTTTTCGATAAATTATGTGCTTCACCCAACAGTGGGAGGATAATTACTAAATTTTTAATTCATCGTCATTACGTACAGGTAGATTACTTGAAAAAGAATATAAACGGATTTTTGGACTGTATACTGCTGGTAAATGACCGTATTGAGTGTAAAAATAAAAAAAACTTGCTGCGTCTCAGGCGAAAGAGAGCCAACTTTATTGCAAAATAAAAAAAATGTATAAACTTTGTTTTGGGTTTCCAACGTTACTTATGGAAATTAAAAATATTTCTAGTACCTATTATCTCTTTAATGATTTTCTTTTTAAATTATGACATTTTTTTATATATATTTCCAACAGATTGCATATTAACAATAATAATATAAGTATAATTTATTCGTAATACAAAATATTTAAAAATAGGTGAGAATTATTCGCACAGAATTATCTTATCAGAATGGCACATTGTAATTAAAATTGTATTATACTCATTTTTCCATACGATTTTTTACTCTGCACTAAAAGTTTGATTTAAATTCAGTTTCGATTCGGCACTGACAAAACCCATATTACAGTATGTTCGTGTCATAAAACCTTCTAAGAACACGTTTCTATTTTTCATATGAAACTTAAGGCACTCGTAGCAGTGTGCGATGGTGTTTTTAGTGATCACCAAGGTTAAGCAACGTTCGGCTCGGCCGGTTTGAAATGGGTGGCCTTTTGTGGCATTTTTATACACGAGGCAAGCTAAGCCTTTAAACTCAAACCTTTTATATTGCATAAACCCTGCCGGGTGATTACAAATTTTTTTTTCATCATTTTTTGTATATACACATAAATTTTTATATTATATTAAATCATTAATGCGACCCAGCCAGTGTGATGCCTTACGACTAATAATATAAGACTGATAATAATATTTTTAAATATATTTTACTAGCAATTTCCTGCGACTTCGTACCCGGTCGACAACAGCGCCACCTACCGGGTCTATGTTATGTAGCCTATGTTACTTCTGGATAAGGTAGCTTTCTAATGGTGAAAGAATTTTTTAAATCTGTCCAGTTTTTAAAATATTAGTATAGATAATGGAAAAACTAGAGGACTCTGGGTGGACCACTCTCCACAAGCAGCCCGTTCACGAGTACGACTACTTGAACAGGCATCACCTCCCTTGACCATATTAGTCCCCGTTACTACTTAAAGTGGTAATCGTGAAACCAAGTTGGGAGCCTTATAGGCGGCTTGGTAATTTATAATAGCTGGTGGCCACAACTCTGCCTCCAGCATTCCACACTGGGTCTGCGTGGTGGAGTATGATCTAATCTCAATTTGTGAGAGATCATAGGTAAATTTATTGTGCAGATATATTACAAATTTCATGAAACTTAGTAAATTAACACGCTGATACTAACATTCAAACACAATAAAAACTCTATGAAATCTATTTGTGATATAATATGAAACAGAACCTTTCTTCGCTATCGTTCAATGTTACTCCAGTTCCGAATCCGCTAATCGTAGCCGCTACCGCCGTCCGCGGCATGTTCTCACCGACGCGACCCTCCCGATGCCCTTACATTCCTTCTTTCGGATACAGATACCGCACACAGGATCAGACACCGACCTTGCCCGCCGGCTGGTGCAGAGCACCACGGCAAGACACCTAGTATACGCCCTCCCTCATAGCGACTGCCCAAGCCGAGGCCGTTCCTCCTTGAGGCCCCCTTGCCCTTCTGACTCGAGCGTAGTGGTTGCACGCTCGCCCTCTTGTCAAGCTGTAGCTGTCTTGCTGTGCTTGTGAAGCTGTAAAGCGTAGATCATTCACACACACACAGTTTCATTACATGATTATTTCACGAAGTTATCGTAACACGCCGCGTTTGGTTTGATAATAAGTGCCCAGGTTTCTGTGACATATCACAAATTGATTTCATTTTCGCTTTCATTTATTTCACAAAGCGTCCTTCATTACGAAATCTATATTTATTTTTTTAAGCTGAAAGTCCTAGAACGTCGACATAGATCTCCCCAAATATCGACACCACGACTATGTATATCTATACTACTATACAAATTGAAGTAACCCGTTGAGTCTTCTCTATGTATTTATCTCAAAAAACTACTCCACAGCTTTTCATTCCGTTTTCTGCAACATATAAGACTAACTCACTAAAATAATTTAGGAATATTTCGTGATATTTTCTCGAACTATAATAGTATTTATTTGATACCCGTGTGTAGCCACGGCAAGTGGCAAAGTGAAAATAAAACACAAAAATTTCAACCTTCAAATAAATAACGGAACAATTCCAAAAACGCAACTCATTCATTGATCATTTCATGAAAGTTCAGAAACCGCCAACAATAACATACCTACCTAATTTGGACTGCTGCGAAACTTCACAAATGAAAAACCCGACGCTAATTCGGTCTGGAATCCGGGAAACGATTAAATTACCACAAAAGGCGAGGATAGCCGAATGGCGGCAATAATGCTGTGTTATTTTATGACGCGGCCACTCAAATCTGCTTCATTATTTCGAACAAGTGCATATTTGATACATTTATTCGATTTGCTAGACTTTCCCCCTTTTTTAAGATGCATTGTAAATGTTTTAATTTTTGAATGTGATTTATTTTGATCTTTACAAATTATGATTAAGTTGCAAAAACATTTTATCACACAGAAATAAACTGCTCATTCCTTCATTTGATTAACTTTACTCGATCATAAAAAAATCGAATTCAATTGAAACTTTGATTGCTTTCCATTGTCAGTTTATACTAACACGCAATTTTAAGAAACGTTTTCAATTTAATGCTTTATTTTGAATGGTACTTTGATGTAAATTTTTCGTTTGAAAATAATTTATTACCTATCAACCAGGATATTAAAATATTATCACAATTTAGATCTTTTTAAAATCCATATCGTTGATCAATACTCCTACGGGCAAATGGACAGGGGGTTAATTTAAGTACAATTTACCTTTCATTATAAAATCCGTGTTGAATTTTAATGTGTTATATAAACTAGAGAATTCAGTTAGATAGTAGAAAAAAATAAATATCTCCTAATACAGACATAGAGCACCAGAAACTGAAATAAATCCACAACACTTAAGTTATTTTCGTACTTAACACATGAATCTTTGTACGATATTGACCAGACCATTATTCGCTACAGTACGGAATTGAGGGCTAATACTTTGAGCTTTTGGGTTTGTACGGGCGCATTGCAGTTATAGAAGCAGTTGTTAGGGGGCTCCCGTGAAGCGATTCAGCCAGACGCGCCGATATCGCTTCAGTGTAAGCACGGCTCGCGGAATCGCGCAGCGTTCCGAATTACGTAAACTAAACGCGAGTACGCTATAACGCGCTTTCCATACATAACGCAGTGAACTTCTGAACTTGAAATTTCAAATTTAGAATCATTTTGTGAACGAATTCGAAATTAAAATTTGTGCGAGTAAACGGAAATGTGAAGGTTTGTGTATTTGATTTATTTTTTCGAAGTTTTTTGAATGTTCCTTTTTTAAAAAGTGAATGGAAGTTGGTAGATGCTACATGGTTATCGAACGAGCTTCCATCAGTGTCAGGGATTGATGGAATAAATTATTATGATAATGACTTAGATAATTAGCGATGAATTTTTCGGCCTTTAGGTATATGCTACTGAGTTGGTTTTAATCTACAAGTTGGTTTTAGATACTGAGGATCTCTGTTGTTCTAATTACAATTTTAGTTAGTTGTAATAATAGTTTTTGTGAAGTAAATAAGCAACTAAATCAAGATCTACTTTATGATATCAGTATTTTGACACTCGTTATTTACGTTTTACGTTATTTTCACTATACTTATGGTGGTCCTAGATTCATTGTTATCTTTTGTCCGTCATTAGACATAAAGTCACGTCATCGGTAAATTTTAATCAGTCTTAAATAAAATGATTAAAAAGTTAAATATAGGTATTTTTATCGGCATAAGACATTTTTTCATATGGTTGGGATTTGTTCAATGTTAACGAATAATTTAGAAAGAATTTTATTTTTAAATATTTGAACTAATCGGCACTAATTTAAATATTTTCAGCACTATATCACTTAAGCTGATGAATAAATAAAAATAAAATAATGATATAAAAATATTAATTACGCAGTCATATTATCTATACTATAATATACTATAAGTAGAAGTCGCTCACCACATCAATCATTTATCTATACTGGCTAATATCAGACACTACTATAACGATTTTTAATCAGTTTTCGTTAGGATTTACTCCTGTGTCGTGGGAGCTTTTACAAACATGAAAATTCACATACACAAATACCCAGACCGAAACAAATGATTGTGGATCACACAAATATTTGTTCCGTGCGGGAATCGAACCCGCGACTACGAGACGCAGTGGCAGGAAACTAACTCGCTTTTAACTACTGCGCTTAATAAATTGTTCATTAACTATGAATCAGGAGTCTTATCTGAAGGACAAGTCAAGTCTTCGTAACCGGCGACCGAGTATGAGCCGAACTATGAGAGTGGAGGAGAGGTATGTATGGAAAGAACCTGTTGGAACTCTGTACTCTCTGCCTACCCCGCAAGGGATCTGGCGTGATGATAGATAGATGCTAGATAGATAGATAGAACAATCAAGTCTGTTAAACAATTTAATCACTGATATATATTAGGAGTTTGAGAAATGCTTTCTTCTGAACGAATGACGCAACAGATATGCAATGCAGAAGTGGTAGGATGTGGGTGCCAAGGAAATCCTAGACTATCTTATCGTAATCAAATAAAGAGTATCTTGTCTGGCAGACAACTTAAAGAGTCTCCGTGAACCCTTGAGACGAACTATGAGAGTGGAGATGGTGAGAGAGTTTTAAGGAAAAAACCTGTTGGGACTATGTACCCACTTTCTGCCTGTCCCGCAAGGGATCCTACAACATAATATAGATAGATTTTTTACTGATTGTTTTTACGTATTTATTTGAAAAAGGACTGGTGCATTATTTAGGATTATTTTAACAATTATTTTATTAACATTCATCATCAATATCAGCCGAAAAATGTACATTGCAGCGCAAAAGCCTCTCCTCAAAGATCACCCGCTATCGATGACATTAACCAAGTCAGTATACGCTGTAAGTGGCTTGCCCACTCCGTGTCTTCTCGTACGAGTTTGCCACTTGAAAACTATTCAGCCCCAGTAGCTGTCAGTTGTGTAATGTACTTAGTCCAATACCAATAAAGTTTTACAATTCCGAGCGCTATGTCATTAGCATCGTGAACAGATACGTCCATTGCAGGAGAAAGTCCTCCCTACAACCAACAAACCACACCACGTGGTGTGGTATGTTGCTTGGTAAACGTGGAGGGAGTAGACATCCCATAAGATGTATCGATGATCTAGTACAGGCCGTGGGTTAAAGCTTGATAGCAATACGTGATCTTCCTCTTTTTAAACCGGCTTCAAAAAGGAGGAGGTTCTATGTGCGGCTGTATGTATATTTTTTATGTGTGTTCACCAATATTTTCGTCAATTCTGGACCGATTTCAATGATTTTTTCTGCGTTGGGTTCAATATAGCTCCAAGGTGGTCTCATTTTATTTTTATCGGTATTGAACTTTGGACTTTGAAGATACACCAGGGGACACCTTAACGGCACGCAACACGAATGTATAGATTCCGTTATTATAGGTATTATATAGGGGTATTATACAATCCTGTAACTGAAGTACTATACTAATAATAATTATTTCTATTGTTGTATATTTTGATATTGTATATGTTTGTAATATTTTATTATGTGTATAACATATTTTTTATTGTAATGCTTGTTACATATTTAGTTATATTTTTAGTGTTGTTTCTTGGCGCGTAAATAAATAATGCTGATGGTTTTCCAACACGGGAACAGGCGACATACAGTTGGCCATGTGAAATACATGGATTTTCAAGATTAATGCCTCAAACACTTAACGACTGCCCTTGCGATTTATTTATTGATATTGCAAATGCAAACCGCACTGGAAATTGTAACTGCTTAAAGTCGAATGGCATGACGTTCGGAATCATAGGGATGCGTGGAATCAAAACGTCTTCGCCTTTATACTTCCCTTTTAAAATCGTGGTTTCGATGACGTTGTTCATTAATTTCTTCATCGCAAGCCGAATGCCATTACAAAGTCGTGGCTGGTTTATGATTCGTAACATTATAATTACCGATCCGATTTTTAGTTGCATATTATGGGGTGGTAATCCGGGCAATTCCAGGGAATTTAAAAATTCCGTTGACAACATCATCTTGGTTAGTAACGGAATCACCCGATTTGTATGTCATCAATTCGCCAGCTATCTTACTTTGAATTTGAAAATTTATTGGCAGACATTCAGACTGGCAAAATTCGACGTTTATGTGTTCCTTAGATTTTTTTGAGAGTAAGTTTTAGTATCTCAATTACTATGTAAGTGTGGTTGAATTAATGTCTTTTCTTTCTTTCTAGTAACGGCGAAAAAGCAACAACCCAACGATTATCAACTTCAATGTCCTGTTGATTCACTTTGACTATTGTTGACCTTTCATTGTCATCTTTGGATCTGCGGCGATATAGTCGATAACCATCATTTCTAGTAATTGTCTCTGCTACTAATTGTCTTGGGTAGCGTTTTGAACATTTCCTTTCAACCATACACGGAGAAATAGGATTTAATATTCCACAGGGACCATGAATCATATTTTTTGTAATTACCTCATGTAACAGTGGATCTTCATCATTATCAGGAATTTCTGCTGATATTACATCATCGATTTCATTCGATCTTATCCTCTCAACCAACCAAATGAGTATATGTGTAAGTGGCAATCCGCGCTTTTGCCACTCGACTGAGTACATCGAACAACGCGTCTCGCCGAACACGCGATGCTTGACAATAAAATCCATGAGTGATTTTAATTGTCTTTTAAACACCCTTGCAGTGATGTCGTGGCGATCAATGGGTAATTGGCCAGGTAATAATTCTTGTCAAATTTCTGTCCACTGTGGATTGCACGTGAACGTGATAAACAAATCTGGTGTGCCATAATGACATACATACGTCATAGCATCTTGAGCGTATTCATACATATGCCGAGGACTTCCGACGTATGTTGCTGGGAGAATAGTTGTTCTGCCGACATTCTGTGCATTTCCCTCAGCGTTAATGGCATCCTGCAGATGAACGTATTATTCGGAACGGAGTTTTGCCTGGTTCAACCTGATATATGTCAATCGCTCTGTCTCAACTTTCACGTACATATTCACAGCATATTGGTGAAATAGACGCCCGCATTTTAAGATGTGGTTGTCCTTATTTCCCCGTACCAGCAGTTGGTATGACTAATAATTCATTGAACTAACTTCTTTGTTAGTTTCGGCGCCTGTAACAATTTTGTCGTGTTATTAAGATAAATTATAGTTGTGATTAAGGTAGTAAACGTAGATTGTTTATTAACCTGTAATTGGATTTATCATCTTCATTGAAAAATGATACCCATCTTCACCGTGCGTTCAATAAGATAGGATATTGTAACGCATCATATGATCGATGTGTTTCGGACACACGCTGCAGTTGATCGTTCCGCCGATGTAAAACTATATCTCGATTTTCTAAATTTTCACTTACTACGACAATAGCGACTTCATCAATTGTTGGCGCATTAAAACGTCTTGCGTGTTGGCCTACAGGCGTCTTATCAGCTCTGATTACAATTTGGGGGTTATCAGATAGCATGCGATCTAATGCGGTCTTGAATAATGCAACCAATTCGTTGTGTTGATGGAAAAATATTTGGAGTCATTCCACGAATTATTGTGTGCACAACGCTGATCGACTTGTCTTGCTGAATCGCCCATAAAATAAATTTGCAAAAAATTGTAGTCTCTGTCCGGCGTTGGCAATAAGGAACCTGTTTGATGAACTGTAATCGATTGCCACGTTATAATTGAATCAGCTCGATGTGGATCACATGCAACATTTCTATGTTCTTGATATGGATTTCGTTCAACTTCATTTCGCGTTTCGCATTGCTCATCAGTTTAACTTGCTATGTTTGTACGTCTACTTCTTGGCATGTTTAATATCAAAATTTCAATTGAAGGTTATAAATGAACAAACTTAAAACTTCATAAATTTTCCGATTCAATCGACTGTGCAGTGTGCACTAAGAAATGAAAACCATAATTCATTAACAATATGCAAAATCAAAGCAAAATGGTTTAATTTTACCTCGGCAAAGATATCATTCCGACCAGGGAGCTGGGTAAGGGATATAATCCGTTCTTAATGCCGACCATGGATTTCCGTGATGAAGTCCTTGATTCCGACCGATACAACTAATTAACGCAATCAGAAAACGAACGCTAGCATTATGAATAGTGATTATATTCTCTTTGGCATTATGCGATCTTTGTAAACGATATCGACGGTGTGGGATCTGTCTGAACAACTGACAGTTATTTCAAACGTGCTTAGCAAAGAGTATATAATGCTGGGACTAAGGTTACATCAAAAAAAGTTAATAAAAAAGGTCGTTACGTTTTTTAAATTTTCTAAGTTTCTGCGCAATTTTCTTATTTTTTTTTAATGTTAGAAGCTTCAACAAAGTATATGAAAACATTTAAAAAAATGAATCAATTCAGTAAAGCCGTTCTCAAGTTATAGCGTGACCAGGTGAAATAGGGGTTCATTTTTATATACATAGATATATAGATTAATTCACCAATCACTTAAAATTGTATAATAAAAAAAAATACTTTTAACAAAGGGATACCGACTTCAAGAAGCAAAAAATAAATTTTTGATGTCGGTGCTAAGTAACTGACTGCACTAACCGGCACCAACATCAAATATTTATTTTTGCTTTGTGAAGTCTGTTTCTCTTTTTTAAAGTTAATTATTCTATCTATATGGGTATATACCGCCATACCTCTTTTAAAAACATGATGATAATGGTTATCCCAAGTAGAAACTTTTAAATTATCGGGTGAACTTGGCAACGGTTTATCTGCCGAGATTTAGTTAGATTCGAGTCGATTTCGTCGTCTGATCGAATTACTTTGCTTCACTTCTAGATGTACTTTCCAGTATTTTATTTCGATAGATTTGAATCTGAGTGTACGGAATGAGGTGGTAAAAGGTTTTTATTCTTAGGCCCGTATTACATAATGAAAATATAGTTTTAAAACTAACATTTTACAATAAAAATCAGTTTTTAAAACTAGATTCACGATTGATTTTCGTTCTGTAATACAGGCATTAATGTAAGACGTCTGTGAGGTTCAATTAGATTTTTTAAGGACGACGAAGAACAATTATCTTGGAAAAAAATAATGGGTAACATTATTTTATAAACTAAAGTCCATTTTAAGTTGAACTTTATTTTTTATATTTGCCGTGGTTTTCACCCGCAGTCTTTTATCTTATTTAAGATCTATCCATTACCGTTTTGTATAATGGATTTGAATAATTACTCAACAAAAATAGCTATTTATTCACTTTAGATCACTTCAGAGGAAGCAGATTCTTAATACGTTCTTTCCTTCTGAACCTCTCTCGCCTTCTTCACTCTCATAGCTCGTTTCGTACATGCTCGCTACTTACAGAGACAGCGACTCTTGAGATCTCTGTCTACCTATATTATCACGCAAGATCCCTTGCGGAGTATGCATAAAGAACATAATTTCAACAGGTTCTTTCCCAGTACTCTTTATTAGCCCGTCGAATAGACATGATATATTTCAATTAATAAGACTTTACACATTTGCATTAAGGGGATATGAATTCCTACAATCCTGGTAACCGCGCTCAAAATACTAATATTTCTGGTTATCAAATCAGCCTATTGCAGTCCACTGCTGGACATAGGCCTCTCCCAATTTGCGCCACAATACACGGTCCTCCGCCTTCCGCATCCAGTCCCACCCTGCGACCTTCTTCAGGTCGTCGGTCCACCTAGCTGGGGGGCGCCCTACCTTACGTTTGCCGAGTCGTGGTCTCCACTCTAAAACTCGTCTGCTCCATCGGCCATCGGTTCTTCGACAGACATGGCCAGCCCACTGCCACTTTAGCGAGCTCACTCTGGTTAATATATGTCTTATTTTTGTGCCGGTTCATTTTCTCATTTTCCTCAATTACACAGTTCATCTTGCATGTTTGCGAACCATTTTTTTTGAGAAGACGAGTTTTCGTTTCAAGCCTGGAGCGCATCGATCACCGATCGGTGACAGCTATAATGAGCGAGAGATAGATTGACTACAACTATATTATTCCTGTGATGGCAAAATTTTCTTTGGTAATTGTATGCCTAATGCGGAGTTTTTGTAAAACTTGATATCGGGTTCAACTCAATTAAAATTGAAGAACATCGAGTTTATTAATTTGAAGTTGAGCCTATTTGAGCAGGCTCGAGCTCAAAAAGATGCTTGAAATTGCTCAAGCATTATCTTAAATTGCTTATTAATTGCCTCATTGTTTGACCGATTACTATTATATCACTACTTGCCCTTTGCGGTATAATCAGAATAAACAGTAGATTTTTCAAGATTCACGGATATTTCTGATCCTTTGGAAGGTATGCATTGAGAAATCAGTCCAATACGTAGAGGCTCTTTGAGATAATTTAATCGTAAGTAGTTTAGCAGTCGAGATTAACTACTGTAAATGTATGAATATCAAAAACGAACTATTCCCGGCAAGTGAAAGAACTGTAGTATGTTTGTTTATGGAATATAATAGAATAGGCTGTGCGGTTCCACTGTTGAGTAAAAGCCTTCTCTTTTAAATCGAGGTGAGAGAGATGTGGCTACCTGTTGCTGGAACTTATCGAGCTGCCCATAAAGTTTCTAACTCGCCTTAAAGACTACCACATGAATTGCTAACTGGGATTAACGCCTAACTGTGCTTTCTAAAACACGGGGCTCCTTGAAAATGGAAATGCTGCAAAAAGTCCCGCATCTTAGACTGACCATTATTTTCCTGGGTAAAATCCTGCATAAGACTTCCGCGAGCCTGGGCGTGTCAGATTCTTACTGACTAAAACCCCAGGGTGGCTGACATCAGCACTTTGGAGGGCCTCCAGAATCTCCGTATGGAACGAACCGGTGCCCCGCTCTGAAGCCCGCCATCGGAGGAAGACTCGATGACACACTTACCCCTGCACCGACGCGGTGCTCACGCCGACGTGGGCCACATCACGCCGCCGTCCTCCTCGGGGGTCACTTCTGAAAGATGCTCAGGGCCCCCGACCCTTGCGTCCGTGACTCCGAAGGCCCTCTGCTGATGTTGGGGGGTCCACGCCAGATATTACGGCGGGGGACTCGAGTTAGCCCGTATTCTTAAGCCCCGGGCTATTGGGCTGGTGAGCCTGGGCGGGCGCCGTCACCTTCGTCAAATATCGGCTTTCTCCCGTTCCCTCTCGGCCTCCTCCTTATGGGACATCACAGTCTCGCAGAAGCAGGATATGACCCCCTACACTGATTTCCCTGCCAGCATAGTTGTTACTACTGCCGGCAGGTAGAGGTCCGGTACGATGCGGTCAACCAAGATCCGCCGCTCGGAGGCCCACGCTGGGCACTCTTTAAGGGTGTATTGGGCGGAATCCTGGTTCCCACCGCAATGGTGACAGGTCGTCGCCACCTCGCGTCGGATCTTCCTCAGATAATCACCGAAGATTAGCTTTACGTAACTCACAGCGCTACGAGCGCTTTTTTATTATATTTAGTATGCTATTAGACGAGTTCATCCAAACACAAGAAAAACCAAACATCATAATTCAAAACCTCATATTTCCTTCAACACCATAATCAGCCGTTGGAATTAATCTCTCGGATTTTCAAAATTCACTTTCGTGATAGACAACAATAAATCGTAACGCGAAAACGAACTATCAGAACCGACAGATATTTCAATACATTCGAATATGCTGTACATAGGTTATTTTATTCCATCCTGTCATAACTCATTCAGATGATTAATAGATCCGTTCAGTCTCGAATGATTTTATGAATGAACCGAATTTATATTTTACTAAAACGATTTAAAAAATCTGTAGCGTTTGATTTCTGAATTTAAAAATGTTTATTGGTGTAAAGAATCAATCAATAAATTGGCTGTTTAATGTGGGACCGGAACTTCGTATTTGCGTAGGTATAAAATAGAATTGTTTATTTTGTCATTTAAAATTTTGCGCCAAATTAAAGACAAATATTTGCCTTTGGTAAGACATTGTTTTGATGGACAATCAAAATAATAGAGTGGTTTCAACCTGAACCATGAATATTGTGTACTTACTAAATAAACTTACTAAATAAACAACGTTTTCTTTCACTGGAAATCTTTACGTGACCTACAAATATTTATTTCGGTTTAGATGTTTCATCGTTATCAGGCAAAAGAATCCACTTCAAGACAAAGGCCTCTTTAAAGATCGCAATGTCGACCGGTTTTAGACTTTACTCCACGGGCTTTGTGCTGTATGTATGAATCCAGATACCTGCAACTTTGAGGAGCCTGTGAAGATGCTGATCATACACGAGTCTTCTTGTCCCCTATGTGATTGCCAGTCGAGGACCTTTCTGTTGACAGGCACTGACAGGTATAGGCCTATCAGTTCTAGAGCGATACATTTATTTACTTCATCTTTAGACGGCTTGATCCAATGGTTAAGAGCTTAAGCTGCTCCGCCCACTGGATCGAGTAGTCGCGCGTTCGACTCCCGCACGGGTCAAATCTTTGTGTGACTCACAAATATTTGTTTCGGTCTGGATGTTTGTGTATGTGAATTTCGTGTTTGTAAACGCACCTGTGACACAGGAAGAATTCCTAGTGTGGGGCTACGTGTTTTTAAATAAACATTCCTGTCAAGAAGGAAATAAAAGGAAAAAGCGGTAATCATAATGCTTAAAGGAGTTCTAGGAACTTTAGAGCTCCATCATTTACGTATTCAAGTCACTTTCAGTAAAAGATCAATCGATCTCGATCCACTATGGGTGATCCCCGGGCCTTGCCTAACGAGCAGCACTATAACCGCTGGTAGGCTACAGGCGTTGCTGGTTACAACCATTCCAGCAAGGTATGTCGCCAAGTGACCCAATCGTGTTCCGTCATATGGCCCAGAGCTGATTCGGTGGAACTTCCGTCTCCTCAACCTATTTAGTTTATTCAGATTAAATAGGTTATTGACTCGGCGAGCGACATCTTAGACTCCATCGTCACTTTCCATGAGGTGAGATAGGAGTCAATCGCTGACCAGTCCTTTTTTTAGTAGCCTTTTCTGTATCCCACTGCTGGACCTCCCCTTAATGTCTTCACATGAACCAATCCTGAGCCTGTAGTATCCATGTCTTGCCCGCATAAGTGTCCACGTCATCACGCCATCTGCGGCCTCATCTTCCTGAAGACGGTCACAGGCGCCGTGGTCGACCAGTCCTTAATAAAAAAATTCCATCCTATTTTCGATAGTCGATAATTAATTAACATCGGGGCCAAAAATAGTGATAAGTAATATGTAACTAAAAGCTTAAAAGATGTTTAATAAACGTGACCTTTGTGAGATCGTGAGCTTTGTGCCCTTCGGCCGGCATTAATCCCGGATAAAGGGATTTCTGTCCACAACAGTTTTGTCGCCACCATTCCCTAATTATCTCATGATAAGAGCAACATAAACACCATCACGCCTATATTTCCCAAGTGAGGGTGGCAGGATGACATGTTGTTTGGTCTTACCTAATATTCAGCTAGGTCATCGGTGGTTATACTTACATCAGAGACTAGTATAAGTGTACAGACTAGCACTACCCTACAAAATATCATAACTCGTAACTACATAATACAAAATATCGTAACTAAGGAATCTGCTGATGAACACCATAATAAAATAAATTAATCTGTACTGTCCCACCACTGGGCGAAGGCTTTCTCTTACAAATCGATGTAATGGAGGTTAGGTCGTATCCAACCACGCTGACCCAGTGCGGACTGGTGGAGGCTGATTTGTGGCAACTTGCTGTGGAACTAATCAAGGCGCCAGTAATAAAGTTCTTTACTTGGCTTTAAGACCACATTAGAGGGTCACCGAGACCAACGGTATTATCGTGCCTTCTAAAGCACAGAAATGCTTGATATGAAAATGCCACAAACGGTCATCCATCTCAGACCGACTGAGTTAAACGCTGCTTAACCTTGGCGATCGCTGAGAACATCGCGGTCGCACAGCTCTGCGAGCGCCTAGCTGTTCACCATGAAGGTGGTAAATTATTATTGCTAAAATCCATGTATCTATTTTTCACAATATTATTATGTGTGTTATTTTAAAGGTTTTCACTGAAGAAGGTTTTTAATTTAACCTTTGTGGTTTTGCAATGCTATGAGACCGACTTGTTATAACAATTTTTATTAACCCCACACTATTCTTGTGTCGTAACTGCGCTTACAAAACATGAAATTTATATGCACAAACACCCAGACCGAAACAAATATTTGTGGGTCCCACAAAGATTTGTCCCGTGCGGGAATCGAACTCGCGACCACTCATTCCAGTAAGTGGAGTGACTCAAGCTCTTAACCACTAGACCGAGCTGTCCGTCCGGTTTGAATGACTGTTTCAAAAGTTTCCAGGCCACAAATTAGCGCAATCTATACATAATACAGGATTTGAGGGTCATTATTTGCTATAAGGGTATTAAGTCTATTAATTTAATCTGTGCTCATTTATACATTTCTAAAATCGACGAAGGAATTGAGATTACCAATTTCATCAAGGGGGAAACCTGAACAACTTGCCCTCTTGCTCTTCTAGCTCGAGCGTAGTGGTTGCACGATCGCCCTCTTGTCCGTTGAAGCTGTAAAGGCCCCGCGGCCAACAGCGTAGATCATTCACACACACACACACACCCACACACACACACGCACACGCACGCACGCACGCACGCACGCACGCACGCACGCATGCACGCACACGCACACGCACACGCACACGCACACGCACACGCACACGCACACGCACACGCACACGCACACGCACACGCACACGCACACGCACACGCACACGCACACGCACACGCACACGCACACGCACACGCACACGCACACGCACACGCACACGCACACGCACACGCACACGCACACGCACACGCACACGCACACGCACACGCACACGCACACGCACACGCACACGCACACGCACACGCACACGCACACGCACACGCACACGCACACGCACACGCACACGCACACGCACACGCACACGCACACGCACACGCACACGCACACGCACACGCACACGCACACGCACACGCACACGCACACGCACACGCACACGCACACGCACACGCACACGCACACGCACACGCACACGCACACGCACACGCACACGCACACGCACACGCACACGCACACGCACACGCACACGCACACGCACACGCACACGCACACGCACACGCACACGCACACGCACACGCACACGCACACGCACACGCACACGCACACGCACACGCACACGCACACGCACACGCACACGCACACGCACACGCACACGCACACGCACACGCACACGCACACGCACACGCACACGCACACGCACACGCACACACCCACACGCACACGCACACGCACACACCCACACCCACACCCACACCTACACCCACACCCACACACACACCCACACACACACACACACACACACACCAATTTGGTCGATGATGTTAAATCTTATTTAATATCGAATAGGCTTGTACATAATCATATTTTTCTATATCTTTATCTCTTACTGGGTAGGCAGAAAGTAGAAAATTCCAACAGATTCTTCCCTCACAGACTTCTTGCTTCCACTACTCTCATATTTCGTGTCGTTTGTAAAACTAAAAAAAAACAGTCTAGAAATTGAGTTTTCCAACTCATAACAAATTAAATTTTTCAAACACCTTTCGTGTACCGAGTTTAATACATCGGAGCATCAACAAAAGGTTTCAACATAAATTGGAGGCCTCTAGGGAAAGTCGTAAACTTTCTCAATTGCCGATCCGCAGCGACCGGATCAAATTGCTAATCTCAACACGGATTTCCACAAGATTCGATATCATGTTAAGGAAACCGTTAAAAAAATCATAAACAGTTACGGCTATATTCCCAGACGTACAATCGCAAAGGTCTATGTACGGCCACATTTTGTCAACGATGTTAAATCTCATGTTAGTATGTCGAAATAGGTTGTACATAATTATACTTTTCTATATCTTTATGCTTACGGGGTAGGCAAAAAGTTCAGAGTTCCAACAGGTTCTTCCGTTACGGACTTACTCCACTTTGATAGTTCGTTTTATTCGGTAAACTATAAAAACAGTCGAAAAATTGAAATACCCAACTCCTAACAAACTCAATTTATCAAACATTTTGTGTATATCAAATTCAATACTTTCCAGCATCACTATAAGGTTTTAACATAAACTGGAGGCCTTTAGGGAAGGTTGTAAATTTCCCCATCGTGGATCTAGAGCTACCGGAACAAATTGCTGATCTTAACCAATTCACAGATTCCGGTTTCATGACAAGGAAACGGTGTAAAAAAATCATAAACAACATTATTCCGACGACTATTTTCCGCGAGTTATTATTGGAGAGGTGTACTATGCACTCCAATATATCGCCAATCTAAAGCAACCGAATCAAATAGCTCATCTCAACAAGGATTTACATAAGTTCCGTATAATTTTTGTACTTTTATAACATCCTATTTACACACATGAGACCTTTGACTTTGCAGACAGTTGGACTGCAAAATCAGAGGTTTCAAGTTCAAGCCCAGGCACTTCTGTCTTTTCGAAAGCATGTGCGTATTAACAGTTAGCTATCTGTTTTGTTAATGGTGAAGGAAAACATCGTGAGGAAACTGCTGCATGCCTAAGAGTCTCTTGAAGGTGTGTGAAGTTCGCCAACCCGCACTGGGCCAGCGTGGTGGACTATGGCCTAAACCCTCTCTGTTTGAGAGGAGTCCCGTACCCAACGGTGGAACAGTTTCTTAACGGGGCTAATATTATTGTAACATAACATCCTATTCCCCTCTTCGCCTAATAGCGCCTTATGTGGCTGGCAATCACGAGGTTTCGAGTTTGAATCCTAGGTCGGATAAAGTGTGGTCCTGCTTCCGAAAGAATCTTAATAGCATTCTGGAATTATGGCTGATATGTTATTTGCTATTAGGAGTGAACATAACCCCTTCTGGGTGTACTACTTCTATATTTCATGATCTACACATTACACTTCTACCGCCCCCACTTGGGTAATTTACGACGTGACAGCGTTTTATTCATAAAACAGCTGTCATATCTGTATACCATCACATCAGATCCCTTGCAAAGTATCTAAAGAGTACAGAGCTCCAACAGGTTTTTTGTTAGAAACCTCTCTGGCTTCCTCCACTCGCATAGTTCGTCTCATACGCGATGTCATTACCTTCCATATGTCATACCATCAAACACCACAAAGTTACAAGTTAAGTCTATGTACGAATTTCATCATGTCTGAGTAGCCCTATCCGACGGTTGAACTAGCCAGTTTTAATAGAGAAGAAACTAAACAGCACTTCACTTAAGAGTGGAGAAAGCTCTTAATGTTTCAGTTTTTATTTTAATGAGTAATGACATTTTCAAGGCATCTACAGTCCCAAAAGGAACTTTTGGCCCGCGGCCAAAATCGGAAGTAACACTGTCATTAAGTGAATTGTCACTTCATGATAGTCGCAGAGTTGCCGTTTGGTATGACATTTTACCAAGTTTTTTTTTATATTAGTAACCGTGTGGTGGGTCCTATTGTAATATCTTATTGGAATAAGGAACATTATGCTAAGCGGTAACACTAATTCCACACTAACCCGGTCAATGCCATCCATGGGCCAAAAGATCCTTGTACGACTGTATACCACTGGCATGTCAAAATGATGAACATAGTATAGAAAAACATTTTTCCCGACTTCACGGTTCATCGCGCTGCGGCTTCAGCGTTTTCATTCAACCGTATCGACTGTAACCTTTGAAAAAACGTAATGGAATGAAAAAAGTATTCAAAACCCAATCTTTCTTCTGTCACTGTATCACGAACAAAGAGAGTCCTTTTATTTTGTGTTATGAGTCTTTTGTTTTGATTCCTATAACGTGAGTGGCCAAAACCACAGAACAAAGAATACTTCTTTATTCCGTGGCTATAACCCTTTGGTCTACGTTTGTAACTGATCGATTTTCATAACCATAATTATTTCAGCTATAAAATAATTTTTTCTTCCTCATTTCGAATTCGTTACTGTTAATTAATTTAGAGAGATTCGCCTCCTCCCCCCCAATTAAAATAGTAATAGTAAATTTTACAGGAAAAATAAAAATCATTTTTTGCGTATATCTCAGTACAGGTGAATCGTAAGATAGCCATTTATATATCAAAAGAAACCTAATTTTTGCCGTCTGTTCGCTATTATGATTTATTTTTAATAGTTTAACAAAATAAAGTTATTGACGAAAATAATTTTACTGTAAATGCAAATCCAAAAAATAGTATGCAATGCATCATTACCATACTATTCGCGTCTAAACTTAACCTGTATTAGTGAATTACGGTATTATTGGTCAAAATATGTAGCCAAAAAAACTAAATAGCATTATGTCGTTACGACTTTATTCGGGTGAAATCTAAGCGAGGTTTTTACAGTAATATCTGTATCATAAAATAACAGTAATATAATGTTGCAAATATATTACTTATTAGATAATTCAGTACATTTTATTTGATTTGGCAGAAAAAATGCAGTATTAGAGGATATTGATATCAATATTTTGTCGACTTTAATACGAAGCCTATTAAGCCTTAGAGGTGCTTGTTGTTTATTGAGAAATTTGATGTTATTTTTAAGTTTTCGTTATACATCAAGGGTCAAAGGAAGCCAAAGAGGTATGTAAGGAAAGAACCTGTTGAAACTCTGTACTCTCTGCCTACATATATAGATACAGATATTTAACAACATTAATATAAGCCGAAAGATGTCCACAGCCGGAGAACAGCTTGCCCAAACTTCATCGAGTAAGTAATTAATATAATTAAATCCAAAACTAATCATAACAGTGCCAGGACTCAAAACCCCATGAGCCCATTTTTCGTAAATCAGATCAAAAAAATATTTTGTGGCTGACTTATAAATCATCAGATAATATATATCATAGGATATAATACGAGTACAACATAAATAAATTTAAAATTACAGTTTTATAAATAACTAGCAGTTTCCTGCGACTTCGTACCCGGTCGACAACAGTGCCACCTACCGGGTCTATGTTATATAGCCTATGTCACTTCGGGATAGGGTAGCTTTCCAATGGTGAAAGAATCATTAAAATCGGATCAGTAGTACCGGAGATTACCCCGATCATCCAAACTCACAAACTTTACTATTAGTATAGATATAGACCAGAGGTTCCCAGACATTTTTTCTCTTAGACCCCTTTAAAAATTTAGCTGATTCCGGTGAACCACCTGCAGCTACATTTCTACCATACTCCCAAAACTCGACAAAGAATGTGAAGATTAGATCTAACGTGGCCTTTTTTTTCGAAATTCCGGAAACAAATGAGTAACGTTTATCCTTGGCATTTGTATTTATATTGGTGAAGAATCAAACAAGTTCATGCAAGATTGCAAGCACACACACCACAAGTCGTATTTCGCCCCTTTGCACGTCTGAACAAGCGTTAGGGCTTTACAAGTCTCAACACGTCGTACTGAATATGGAATATACAAGTTTTTACAAGTAATAGTCGCTGAGCTTCTTAAAATATTATCTGCCTACATTTATAGGTGAAGTCAAGCGAACATTTTAGTTATTCACTATCGAAAGCAAATAAATTTTCATGGACCCCCGCTTACGAATTGTGGACCCCCATTTTTTTGTCACGCCAACGTAGACACCCGTGGGGTCTCCCGTGGACCCCTAAGGGTCCACTTGGAACGTCCACTTTGGGATCTAAGGATATAGGCCAATTGTTCCACTTTCATATTTGGTCGGGTAATCATTTATTTAATGAATAACGTTTATCTGTTGTATAGTCCGACAAGGATCTTTTGGCCTGTGGCTAACATGGACAGGTTGGTGTGAAATTTGGGTTAACATTTAGTAACATTTTCGTACTTCCAAGGAGGTTTTAACGTGCGCACGGTTACTAATTAAAGGAAGAACTTGGGTAAATTTTATAGCAAACGGCAACTCTGCAACATTTCACTTGATCACCAGTACTTACGATTTTAGCCACGAACCAAAAAACCCTTGTTGGATTGTACCTCGAACTGAAAATGACGTACGTTACCTCAGTCTTTCTTGTGACCGTGGATTTTGTGAACCACTTGAAATGTTTTGAATTTAAAATTAAAAATAAACCGTGATAAAATCCTACAGATAAGTTTATTTCATTGTCGACATTGGTTTCACATTAAATGTTTATTTTCATTTGGTCCCGTCAATATCATTACAAGAACAAATAGGGTTATCACAGGATTATTAGACATGACAATCATACAAATCCGACCATTTTATTCAGGTATCCATATTGAAATTTATTATTATGATATAACCTAATACAAAAAGAGGTCACATTGCAATACGTATTATTATTATTAAAAGACATTATTGTCCTACTGCTGGGCAAAGGCCTCCTTTCACTTTTTCCACTCTCCACTGTTATTTGGCATATTAGGCCAGTTGTTAAATGCATCCAGTTCATCTTGCCATTGGCATCTGGGCCTATCGCGTTGCCGTTTATCGTTATGTGGGGAACAGTCAGTTGCTATTTTAGCCCATTGGTTGTTTCCCACTTAAGCATGGCGGCTTTTTGACCTGCGTGGACAATTTGCGTCAGGGAGCGACGTGTTGTGGTTCTAAGATGGTCAGTAGGATTAATATTAGGGATACTACGCTTCATAGAATACTTACGCTGTAAAACGTAAATTTGTTTTTATTTTTTAAACATTGCATCGTTAGAGAGGCATAAAGTAGGCTGAAGTTCTGGCTTGGGATCATGTCTCAAATTGTATTTTCTATCGAATAATTCTCAGTATTACCTGTTGTATAATAGTCTGGAGTTTGGAATTGTGCGGAATATAATGAGAATAGGCTCGCTTCTATTACTTTGGGACTTGATATTTTCGTCAAAATGTGAAAGTTTTGTTCTCTTGTCCAATGCGCCCACTTCAATCTAGACTTATTAGTCAACTACCACCCCATCGTCGCACCCCGCGCTTGGAAGATAGCTCAAGGCGAAATGTTGTTAGTTTTAATAATAATATAAACAAAATAAAATATGTAGGTACACCGCACAATTTCCATTTTATATCGCAATTAAGTATATCATCTTTGAACTTTTTACTTAAATCATTCACTCTGTATATTGTACTGAATATTTGACAGTTTTTCTCGCTCGCACTTCCTAACACAAATCAAGTGTGCACGAGACAGATATATTTTAAAAAGTCTACTTAAATCCCTTGAATCAACGATTTCTTAATTCCATTCCTAATGAAGTTTCCGCTAATTGGTACAGGAGAGAGAATAATAACCTTTTTTTAACCCCTGGGCGACTGGTTTCTTTAACTTTTATTTTATTTGACCGCTTTTGTGCATATTAAATTTAATTTAAAGAAGATCCCTTGGGGTTAGAGCTATAAAAATGGGCTGGTGATATCTTTTTCTGCCAGTAAATTATCAGCGGAAATTAAAATTGCGGAGCTGACTTATAAAGAAACGCCTATATTCCCCAAGGGATGGGGGCTGGGGTGTACTTTTCGTCAATGATGTTAGGTCTCACTGTAATAAGAGGCAAGCTAATTGCCATATACCGGGTACAATTCCAGAATCAGAACCAGAATTTTTCGACAGAAGAAGAAGAAGAATCTCGAAAGATTTTACGATCTCTACGCGCATTGTGATTCGTATAATGGATTTAAGTGGAGGAAAAAGTGCACTAGGATCCATCATTTATTCTTTTTGACGTAACAATTGTTGGTAGACCAATAAATAAATAAATTAGTGGTGCCACCCAATGAATTTATGTTTTGCTAAATCGCTCGGTAGGTAAGGCCAGATCAGTCATGTAAAGACCTCACTCGCGTTGTCATTTCTTGTACCCAAAATCACGAACCGTTGCTCCCTTTGTTGGTTATATTTTTTCGCGGGAATCAAAGCACTGACAGCGCCAGAAGTGTTTCCAGTTAGCGACCTTTTTGCAATTTTAAGGAAAAAGGTTCTCAAGAGAAAACCTTGAGCAAAACATCCTTGTGTCGAATGTATTATATTATGCTAAGAAATCAAGTAATCACATTACACTTGAATGTACCAAAATTTACGTACGATTAAGAGATCAATAAGCGATGGATGACCTATTTAATACACACTAATAAATACTAAATATTTGTTAATTCTGATCAAATGTTATTATTCTTTGACAGCTACGGCAAAACCCCACATCTAAACAAATTGAATGCGTGATTCAAGATATTATTTTGTCATAGAAAGACCACCATTGTCACCTTAATAATATACCGTTAACCCATTCCACAACTGAAGAATTATCTTACAATTTGTGCTTTAATATTTGCACTAAAATGATGTTGTCAAGTTGATCTTTACATAGAACAGCCGACTGTACATAAATAAGTAGTCTGTTCAAATAAAGTAAATAAATATAATAAATTAATAGTATTTTTTTTAAAAAAACAAGCATTTATTCAGCCAGCAATTTAAATCGGCCACACAAAATTAAATGTGTACACAAAATTTCGTGTCTAAGCTGGTGGTCGTTGAGGAGTTCTGAGATGAAATGTACAATTAAGTCATGCTTACCATAAGAGGCATTGTCATTGGAACTAAAATAACATATAAAATTTCAACTCGGTATAATAAGAAGTAGTTCTAATTTAGCTTGCAAGATTAGACCCAAACAAACAAACATGGCAAGTTAAAGGCTTGTAATCATAATGTATCTACCTACGAAAATTGACCGGCTTTAATTATCTTGCCAATCGTCTAATCAAACTCAAATAATGTAATTTGTATAAGCCCTGCAGGGGTGCTTACAAATAGTCTATTTACATTTTTTTTAAATCTACTATAACTACTAATCTACCACCGGATCGGAACGCGGCCTCCACTGAGAAGACCCGGCGTAGAAACTCAGCGGGCTTGTCATTTTTATTTACTTCTAGTTTTTCTTTTTTTTCGATCATATTACGTGGATACAGTGTTTAGGTTACAATTAAATAGGTCATGAGCTGGCTCCAGTGTGATGCCTTACGATCGAGATATGAATCTAATGATGTTATCTCTAAAGAGTGTCTAAAGGATTCCAGATGGACCAGTCCACATAAGCAGCAGCCGTTTACGAGTATGACTGCTGGAATAGCCATAACTTCTCTAGACTATATTGGAGGGAAGGGGGTGACCCGCGCCAGACAGCCACCGCAAGCAAAGACATTAGAGTGAGCATATCCTGACCTTGTGTCGTAGGGAAATAGTGCGTGAACCCAACATGCTACTATAGTCCACACGTGCGAATTTACTTAATATATACGTTGTAATTAAGAGTTCTATAACGAGCAGCTAGTAAGTTGTCGCTACCAGGGAAAGGTAGCAACTATGAGGTTAAACTTGGGAGCCCGAATTTGAAAAAAGGTGACACTTTTTAGCATACAGTTTTGTACAATGATAGATTAGGTAACAAGGATGAATTGTGGTGAAAAGAACGTATCGATGGGCTAATGGTGAATAATGCGCGAAGCGATCATGAAGTCCTGGGATCAAATAAAGTCTGATAAAGTGTGATTCATCAATTTCCAGTATCAGTCTGGAGCCTGGCAATGGCAACAGGATCTATTGGATTCGAATCAGGATACAGGGTTGCTTAAATATTTTCTTTTGAAAAATTCTCAGCTGTAGTTCGGAGTCTGGGGTTTTGTATTATGACAACAGATTCGCCCCCTATGATATGGTATCTAAAATGGTCGACAAAAAGTGGGCATACATAGCATACCTCTGCTGCTTCCGTTTGGGGAATATAAGGGTGCCGGTATTTATTTTTATTTTAAGAACGCAGTTTGACCAAGACCAAAGTAGGGTTTCTTCTTCGTATGCTTCTCCAAATTTGCCTATCAACTTGGAATATTTAAGAAAGTTGTTTTAACATATCAAATATGTTGCTTAGCCAAGGTTGGCTATCGACTGGGATAATTTATATATACTAGTGGTCGCCCATAGGTCAATATTCGACCTACTCTTTCATCGTTTGCTGGTTATGTTTGACATTCAGTAAGACTGACACAATACACGTCAAACATCAGTTTGACGTGTATTGTGTCAAATACATGGTAGAGTGTGTAATGTTTTTTTCATTGATTTAATGTATGTTTTATGCATAATTAAAAAAAAATATTAGCATTCTGCACACCTTCTCTATATATAAACTATAAGTGTAGGAAATTCCATACTCCTCTGTCCGCGCAATTTTCGTTAAAATGTGTACAATGTTTTTGCTTCACGTATTAATATATATATGACGGACGATTTAGCGCAGTGATTAAGAGCTTAAGCCGCTCCGCCCACTGTGTCTAATAGTCGCGGGTTCGATTCCCGCACGGGACAAATCTTTGTGTGATTCACAATTATTTGTTCCGGTCTAGGTATTTGTGTATGTGAATTTTCATGTTTGTAAACGCACCCACGACACAGAAATAACGTCTAGTGTGGGGCTCCTTTTTTTTTAATAAAAAAAAATTAGACTTTTAGCCAAGTTAAAAACAAACAACATAATTATTAACTTCTTAGATTTACCCCAAAATTAAACAAAATAATCTTCTTTGGATTTTATCGTAGCATACTGAATCCAACCACCAATTTTGATTAAACATTTTTACTTCTATGTTCCGGACGTTTTGATATTTACTGAACCTATGATTCACCTTTAGTTTTCACGGGAAGGGCTATGGGTGCATTAAAGTTAAATAAACCGCAGCAAAATCAGACTTAAAGATTAGTTTTATATCAATTTTAGTTGTACCAGTCCCTTTTACCACTAATTTACCCTGTTACGAGTCGATTTTGCAGGGAATATGCAAAATTGACTCAAAAAGCCGTAAGAAAGTGGTCGAGAGGTTAATTCGTAAGCTTGGTTAAAACCATAGAAGCTTCTATTCCCTGTTGTTTCTCAATATTTTATCTTGAAAGTGCATTTTTCAGTCTTATACCATAGTTTGATTCAGTTTAAGAGCAATCAATGCATGGAAATATTAAAGCAAGAAATGTGTCTTATGTGTGGGGTAAGTTATGTCTTCGTAACCTGCGCGCTTATATGAGACAAACTATGAGAGTGGAGGAAACAAGATGTCTGTTAGGAAAGAACCTTTGTAATTTTGTAATCTCTGCCTATCTCGCAAGGGATTTGGCGTGATGGTATAGAAGATTTTTATAAGGATTAGGATTGTTAGCACATTGTTTAAGTTTTAACATTAATACTTGTAATCACAATAATGTCTCACTACTAGCCCTTCGCTTAACAGTACAACAATCCTCTTACAAATCGAGATGAGAGAGACTAGGTCCTGCTTTACCACGCAGGCTCAGTACAGATTGGTTGAAACATGTTTGTCGCCAGCTGCTGAAACTTATCAAGCCACCTCTAAAACATTCTATGATGGATTAACGACTGAAAGGCCGAAACCAACAGCTTTACATGCTTTTTAATACATAAAGATACAGGAAATGGGAATACCATAAACAGTTACCCATCTTAGACTGACCGAGTCAAAACCGAGTCAAACGCTGCTTATAACCTTGGTAACTGATGAAACACCGCGGTCTCGCTGCCTTACGAGCTTCCGTAGACAATAAATCTATTTAAAAACCGTAGGTAACGGTCATCCATCTCAGACTGGCCGTGTCAAACGCTGCTCAACCTTGGTGATCGCTAGATTTGATGGTCCTAGCACTTCGAGCTTCCGTAGACAATAAATCTATTTATATGTAGCCGTAGCTAATATACGAAATGTAATCGGTAAGGCTTTCACGGGGAGGCGGCACATTCCGCCCTCTCCAACAACGATGTTAGGGCTTAAGAGTTGGGCCTTGAAGCAAGCGATTATTAAATTAGTTTACATTTATTAAGGAGATATAATTTTAACCCATTTGTTACTTTTTTTTGGAAACCATACCAGCCAATTATGTTTAGAATAAGATACAAGAATTTTTGATTATCAATATATGAAGCCTTTAATGTCCCACTGGCAAAAACCTTCTCTCATAAATCGAGATTATAAATAATAAGTCATACTACATGACGTGAACCACGTGAACACAAACTTATTAACCCGCCTCTAGAGCCAACTTGGCTTATTGACCATTTAATGACAATCGGGATCATAGGGTTATCGTACTCTTTAAATCACGGAAGATGCTTAAGGTCATAATTATAAAATAGTGTAATATTCCTCCCGTATACGTATAATATGCATGAGTTAGTTAAGCTGATGTAGTATTGGACATGGTTTAAGATGCCCGCGTTAGAGAACCGTATAATAATAAAATCATTTCACAACTCCATAGGTCATTAAAAAGGCCTTTGTGCAACACGTTTACTACAATCCTGACTTTCTTATTTTTCCTTCAGTGTGATATTTCCAAAAGTGTTTCTTGTGATATATCAATCTAAATATAACAGCAATTTCACTCAAATAAGTTTATTCATTTCAGGTTATATACAAGGTTTGGTTTTCGTTTTGACTTTATGAAGCAATTCTCTAATCGGGGTGTCTGAGGTCTTGCGTTTATTATGTTACAGCTTGTATACCATTTTGTAGAGGTTCAAAAACCTTAACCACAACAGATATCGACGAATACGTAATAGATAAGAATAAATTTAAAAAGAAATCCGAAAGTGCCTGTTTGACTTATCTCTAATGCTACCTTGCACGGAAGTATGATTTTCCTTTCCGCTCCGCTACTGATCTTTCCGCTTTTATTGGAGCCGCATAGCGTCATATACCCATCTTATTATATTGTACTATATTATGTGGGTTAATAAATGGGTAGGCAGCCTCTCTCTAAACACAAGTAGTTGTCTATATGGTACCGTGGGCCCAATTTCCACTCGATATTTAATACCTACTCCGCATGAATGTCAATTTTGGTTTCCTTTGTACAAGTACTGACAATATATGAGCAATTAAGAACTTTGTAAAGTCAGTGTTTTATAATAGACGTATTTTTATCAAAATGCTATTAGGACATGGTACTAGAGTTCCACATTGATTTGTGGCGCATGCGGTCGTTGGAGATAATGATTTCCTGTGTTTGTGTTTCCAAATCCTAACTTGGACAGTGTTAGTAGGATTTTTTTGTTGAAAAGTCTCATTGATACGAGTATCGTTGTCAACGTGGACGCGTTCACCTCTGTCAATATAGGCATGCCAGACTTGTTATTCATACATTTAATGACTAAAATATTTTCTAAAATATTCGTAATATATTATTCACCAGTTTTACCTAGACCTTTGGAAGGTTTGCACGAGGGACATGGGTCCAACACGTAGACGCCCTTTTAGAGAACTTAATATTATGTAAGTCACCTGCTGAGATCAATTACTGAAAATAAAGAAACAAAGAGTTAACTGAAGTACAGTCAGTATCTGAAGGGCAAGAGTTTCCGTAACCGGTTAGTGTGTATGAGACTAACTATGAGAGTGGAGGAAGTCAGTGACTCACTCTCTGCCTAGCCCGCAAGGGATCTGACGTGATGATAAAGATAAACAGTAAACTGACCACATCAGGTGCCGTTATTATTATTACGCTTTAAAAATACGTTAACTGCACAAATGAATATTTTGGACCTATGCCTGATGAGTAAATAATTTATAGTAATTACTAAACGATGTAGGTAAAAACCCAAACATATTATAGAATAATAAATACAAGTTCTCAAGAATTATTGTGTCACTATTTTCTTTTTTTCAGTTCATAAGTAGGGTAAACGACTATAGCATTGTCCACCATACAGTAATTGCCAACATTAAGAAACAACACACTTTTTCATAACTACTAAAAGAACCAGTTTAAATTAATTGCGATAGATATCACCATTTAATTTGTGGTAGCATTTTTAATTTAAAAATCTGTCAGATTTATTTCTAAATAAAGGTACTAATAAGAGAAAATGTGTATCGATGCCTGAAGCGGGTAATAAATATACTGATTACTATACGTAATTACCTGTCATCATAACAGTAATTTAGGTAGATAGCCCGTTTTATATTCAAGGTTTTCTAAGAGTGTAGTAACGAATTCGTCCGCGAAACTGACCCACTTCTCCCAAGAAACCATTATGTAAATTCTTCCAGTTATAAAAAGAACTTCCACGTAAACAAGTGGATTTTAGGCACATGTTAATATTAGAGCTTGTTTTTAGGCTAGGACTTTCAAAGGTCTTATGATTGCCTGGTTATCACCTGTTTGTCAAAAAAACAAAGGACAATAGCAAGATCCCAAACATGGTTTTGCCTGATATCGATTTGAAGCGTCAATGTATGAAAAACTGTAAAAACTATAAGGTTTGCATTACTTAAGGATAAATACCGAGAACTTTTATTAGGGATTCCAAAAAAAAGATATTAATTTTAAGTCTTAAGGTTATGTCATTATGAAAATACATTTAATTAATTTTAAACGTAGTTAGGGGTCCTTTCATATAATACGTAGTTGGGAATCATGAGCCATTTATAACTTCGAGGCTTCTAAAACACTCAGCGATAACCATAAGGTTAGTACAATAAAGCCGAGTAACTGTGAGATTTAAAACAAAAAACAAATCAGACAACCAGGAAGAAAAAGAATACCGGAAGCTGTTTTGGTAAGTTGAAGTTGTCAATTAATTGTCAATATAAATGTCACTATAAAAGTGTCGCCTGCCTAAGTGTTGCCATTAATTTCTTTTAATCGATTCCATATATATTTAAAGTATTCCAAAATATATAGTGTGCAATATATTTTTTGAAATTATTTTAACTGTCTGAAAGTAAAATATTACGACAGTTTTCATAAATCAATAGTTTATAACTAAAAATTTATTTTAAAATGTTTAATAATTTCTATTATTGACATTTCTTTTTTCAAATGTGGCAATTATGATAATTCAAATAAAATGGATGATGGAGGAATATGAATGTCATCAAATAAAGGACCTTATTTTTTTAAATATTATCCTGCGATTTGACATACAAAATTATTTTTTTGTAAAACCCGACCGAATTAGTAATATAATTCGGTCGGTTTTTACACATACAATATGTGCACATTTCGTATTTTTAGACACTTCATAGGACACTCAGGTAGGATCACGACATTGTTATTTTATATTTTTTTTCTTTTTCTTTTTTTTTCTTTTTTTTTTTTTAAAAAACGTAGCCCCACACTAGGATTTATTCCTGTGTCGTGGGTGCGTTTACAAACATGAAAATTCACAAACAAATACCCAGACCAGAACAAATAATTGTGGATCACACAAAGATTTGTCCCGTGCGGGAATCGAACCCGCGACTATTCGACACAGTGGGCGGAGCGGCTCAAGCTCTTAACCACTGCGCTTAATCGTCCGTCAAATTCCTGTAGACCAAAAGAACTTATGAATAATTAAGTACCACCACCCCCATGGTTAACGTTATTCCTATAGAGATGCAAGAAACGGTTGCTCTTTAAAAAGATCTAGATCGGGAAAGTATAGTTTTGCTATAGAAAAATTGTTAGTACCAGTTCAGAATCTAAAGTTGTGCCCTATTACATCGGGACCTATCATCGTCGGCGATGTGTGAATATTTACGGTGCATCATACACCAATCATCACAGTACATAAGGTTCTGACCATTCGTGTACTTCATAGCGCCCAAAGTCATGGGATGGAGGGAATATATCCGAAAAATAATTTTATTTTATGTATAATACTCGCGTATATATAAGCACCTACCAAATATTGACAAGATATTATTAAACATATATAAGTAAAATAAATAAACACCATCACGCCTATATTCCGGGATCTTAAAGCAAATTTCCTGCAGACCTAATACCTTTAGCAAGTTCCCTTTTAATTTTTTACCCTTGCTCGTATCTCTTTCGTTTCTCCTTTCCTTTATATTTATTTATTTCGTCATTCATTTGCGTAATGTATAATAGGTTCTTTTTGTTTCATTTTACTTCTTTTCATTTTTTAATTTTTATGTTATTTTATTCATTGTTGCACCTTACCCATTTCCATTTTATTTTTAACATCTCTGTCCTCTACCTAAAGGTTGCCTGGAAGAAATCGCTTTAAGCGATAAGGCCGCCTTACTGTAACCAACATAACTATGTTCGATCTTGTTTTTTGTCATAATATTTTATGTGCAATAAAGTGTATTATTATTATTATTATTCCTCAAGCGGAGGTGTCCGAGGCGTACTGAGTGCACCCACTTTTCACCGACGCTGTAAGGTCTCATGTAATAGGGGGTATTGCCATATACCGGGCGCAATTTCAGACTCCGGACTCATACTGGGAATTTTTCGTTAGAAAAACTACATTTGTCCGACCTAGGCTTTGAACCCACGAAATCACAAAGCGATGCGCTTTGCCACTAGACCAACGAGTCCGTCTAAGTATGTGGCAATTTTGCATGCCTAAAGGCAGAAAATGGCGTACGACCAATGTAATATTAACATCCTGATTTGATTTGTTTTTTTTTTACGAAACGTTTATGGTCGAGTTTTACAGACAGTTTTATCCTACTTTTTTACCCTTACATCTTTCCCTAACATCCTGTAAAGGTCCATAGTAACACAATACAGTGACCTATGTGCGGCGCTAACCTACTTTCTTGATTCCGTTGAATGATATCTTCCATCGTTATCGGCAGTGGCTGCCAACTTTCATTGAATACTTGCCATTGTCAGAAGTACATTGGACACTTGGTAGAAACTAAGCTTTATTGGACCGATGGATAGGATATAAGTTATGGGCATAGATAGTTAGATATGGATAGATTTCCCAAGCTGTAGTCTTCTTTTTCTTCTTTTTTTTAAAAACGTAGCCTCACGCTAGGATTTATTCCTGTGTCGTGGGTGCGTTTACAAACATGAAAATTCACAAACAAATACCCAGACCGGAATAAATAATTGTGGATCACACAAAGATTTGTCCCGTGCGGGAATCGAACCCGCGACTATTCGACACAGTGGGCGGAGCAGCTCAAGCTCTTAACCACTGCGCTAAATCGTCCGTCATAGTAAGAGGAATGTACTGTGCCTACCCACAAATCGCGAACGATGTAATAGAGGAAAAGCCTATGGCCTTTAGATTGAGCATAATTCCAGATTCCGGACAGTGAAAAAATTATTTGTCCGACCTATGATTCGAACTCGGGATCTCGTGATCGCAACTCGCACTATATGCTACTGGAAGTGTACTGGATCAATGAGGCAGTCATGAGATGAGTCAGTAACAGAAAATGTTACTATAACTCTGTCTATCTATATGATCAAGTCAGATCCCTTGCGGGGTACGCAGAGAGTACAATGTTGCAACTATTCGTAACTCTAAAAATCTAGAGCCTGATTAATTTTGGGGTCACCCAAAGGCTAATAAATTAGGAGTAGTTGGTAGAATGCTTGCCTAGTGATCATCCAGAGTTGAAATTCCAACTTGCTCCTCCAGTTTTATACATTTGTAACACTGTATATCCATGGAGCTCTTAGCGATCACCAAGGTTAAGCAGCGTTCGACACGGTCGGTCTGAGATGGGTGACCGTTTGTGACATTTTCATATTCGAGCGTATCCGTGCTTCAGAAGGCACGTTAAGCCGTCGGTCCCGGCTACAACTTAATGTGGTAGTCGTTAAGCCATGTTGGAAGCCTTATAGGCAGCTTGATAATTTCCAACAGCAGATGGCCACAAACTTGCCTCATCACACTTCGGCCTTTTCAGTCGAGGAAAAAAAGGGGCGTATAAAGTATCCTAATCAGGAAAGCAATAACACAGCCTTTAGTGTATAGTGAATTTATTTAGGGTACAATAAAAACTGTTCTGTCTTTCTATCTGTTTAGTCTTATTCTATTTTTACCCTACTATGCACATCTTACATTACATAGGTCCAGTGAAAAAGATCACATTTCGCCGATAAACTTAATAAATGAAAAAAGCGGCAAACACAGGAAATTGGAATGTTCGGAGAAATGGCAGGACATTTTGGGAAAGATCACACGATTCTGCGTACATATTATTATATATATTGTATATAGATTTCATCTCACAAACTGGGACCCTTCCGGTTGCGGAATTCGTAAGCAAAAACATTGTTATAAGTTTTTATTGTATAGAAGTGCGACAGAAGATCTTATCTTTGTCGCTGTACCACTATTTATTTATTTTATTTATATATCGGCGCTTGGGTTTTCTTAATGGCCGCTTCAATGCTGGTAACGGTAAAAGGTGGATTTATTTTCGTTTTCATAGTCGTCTGCATGGTGGCCGAACATAAAGAAAATCTTCAACTAACACTGGGGTCTTGTCCGGTATACTGGTCTTCCTTGATATGCGAGTATGCGCACAATAGTTGAAGATTAATGTCACATGGAATGCAGTGAAGTTAGCTACTCCGCGATACGTCCGACCGCTTGCCCCTTTGCCAATCGAATAACAACGCAGTGCCGTCCGCCATCTTACATCGACTATCTGTCATCGGTGATACGTCATCTGACAGATGTCATCTGTCATCGCTTTACAACTAAACAGACTCGAGCAATCATTAAAGGCATAGAGTAACTGCTCGTCATTCCATTTACTGTGATTTTCAAATAATATGATACGAAATATTTAATAGGACACATCAACAACAGTTACACAAATCGTTAGCACACTGGTAGAGTTTTTCCAAAGCAGCATGTACATACTTACCGTTTTTACAGATGTGTATAGCGTTGTCATAATTAAAGTCAGAAATTGATAAATTAAGCAATCACAATACATAAAGTCAAGTAAAGTTAAATTTTAGGATAAATTATAGAAATTACATTAATAATATAGCCGCTTCGTAAGAATTAAAAATATTAACAAGTATAATTTATCAAAGAATTAAATTTAATAAAAGAGTACTATAATTTTGATATAAATCTTTTATTCTCTCTCGGGTCGTCTCGGGTTCAAACCCAGGCACGCCCCTTTGTCTTTTCAAAGGCATGTGCGTATTTGAAATTAAATATGACTTGCTTTAACGGTGAAGGAAAACATCGTGAGGAAACCTGCATGCCTAAGAGTTTCTCGAAGGTGTGTGAAGTTCGCCAACCAGCACTGGGCCAGCGTGGTGGACTATAGCCTAAATTCTCTCAGTTTGAGTGGAGGCCCGTGCCCAATGGTGGGACAGTTTTTTTAACAGGGCTCCTATTATTATTATTATTCATCATCATCATCATCATCTCAGCCTATACTTGTCCACTGCTGAACATAGGCCTCCCCAATCGCTTTCCAGCGTAACCGGTCCGATGCCACCTGCATCCAACGACTTCCTGCGATTTTCACAAGATCGTCGGTCCATCTGGCAGGCGGTCGTCCCACGCTGCGCTTGCCAATACGTGGTCTCCACTCTAGAATCTTTCTGCCCCAACGCCCGTCCGATCTACGCGCTATGTGGCCCGCCCATTGCCACTTCAGCTTGCTAATCTTAACGGCTATGTCGGTGACCTTGGTTCTTCTACGAATCTCCTCATTCCTGATTCGATCGCGTAGAGAAACGCCGAGCATAGCTCTCTCCATAGCTCGCTGAGCAACTCTGAGCTTTTTTATGAGACCTATTGTAAGAGACCACGTCTCTGATCCATATATCATCACTGGTAACACACATTGACTAAAAACTTTAGTCTTAAGGCACTGAGGTATTTTGGATGAGAAGATGTTGCGCAGTTTCCCGAACGCTGCCCAGCCGAGTTGGATTCGTCGATTGACCTCTCTCTCAAAGTTGGACCTACCTAACCGGACTACCTGTCCCAGGTAAATGTATTCGTCGACAACTTCAAGAGTAGAGTTCCCAACGGTGAGTGCGGTGGGTACGACATGGACTTTAGACATTATTTTCGTTTTGTCCATGTTCATTTTAAGACCCACTTGTTGAGATACTCTGTTGAGGTCACCGAGCATTCGTCCTAGATCTTCCAGCGACTCCGCCACGACCACAATGTCGTCGGCAAATCGAAGGTGAGTGATGTATTCGCCATTGATGTTGATGCCAAGTCCTTGCCATTCCAAGAGCTTGAAGGCGTCCTCTAAGGTGGCCGTAAACAGTTTCGGAGAAATGACGTCTCCCTGCCTTACTCCTCTTTTTATGGGGATCGCTTTCGTGCACTGCCCCTGTACTCGGACTGACATGGTGGCGTTATTATACAAGCACCTCAACACCTCAATGTACCGATAGTCAATGCGGCATCGCTGGAGAGATCTAAGAACCGCCCAAGTCTCGATCGAATCGAAGGCTTTCTCATAGTCCACAAACGCCAAGCATAGTGGCCGATTATACTCCTCGGTCTTCTGTATAATCTGCCGCAGCGTATGTATGTGGTCTATGGTACTAAAGTCTTTCCGGAAACCGGCTTGTTCGGGAGGCTGGAATTCATCAAACCTGCGTTCGAGACGATTCGTAATGACTCTCGAAAACAACTTATAAACATGGCTCAGCAGTGTGATGGGCCTATAATTCTTCAGTAAAGTGTTATCACCTTTCTTGAAAAAGAGTACCACCATTATTATTATTATTATTATAATTTTCATAGTGATAATAAGCAATTCATGGATATTCAGAATTTATAGTACGTGGATGCAAGGGATGAAAATCTATTGGTAGTTCCAAGCGGCATATAGTGAGGAATAAACATAATATTTAACAAACATTTTGTTTCGCAAATATCTCAACAAACAGGATAGGATCCTTCCGGTTGTGAATTGAGATTTTAATACAGATTTATTTAGTAAACACGTCTTATGCAGATACTATTTTTGGCAATAGCAATAAGTTTCTCAGTAATCCGCTAGGAAACATATGACTGCCTCAACAGAAAAAATCAGAGTTATCTAAATTTTGGCATTAAATCGACTCATCATAAGATGTTTCACTTAAAAATGAGAACTTGTAAATGCAAATGAGGAAAATGAGGTATTCGCCTCATGAGTCGCGAGTGAGTAAAAAACTCAATCACTTCAGTCACGAAGCGTACGCCTGAGACTCGCATGATTTAGGCGACTCATGATTCCTTTCTCCCTCTACGGCTTCTAAATGTCCCTCATCGCAGACGAGGAGCATTTGATTTGGGAAAATGGTCGCATCTCTAATCCTCCTAGAAATTAGAATATTAATGCTGTGTTTGTAGAGAACGCCGATCAAATATTAGGCTAAAGAATAATTCAGACTAACAATTTGGCGTTATCTGAATGTTGTTTTGGGTAATTTGACTGTCTCTTCAGACTGCAATCTTGAAATGAGGTACTAAGGTTACCCATGGAAAGGAATTAAGAGTATTATTCGAACCCAAAGATTGAATATATTTTTTATTTACCAGTACAGAAACGTTTCGATACTAAAGAAATTCTATATAAAACACATCGTTATCACCATCATCCGTCAAAAGAGGAACATTACAGAATGTAGCTTGCCCAAAAGATCGTCATGACTGATATGTATGTCGATCTCAGGGGAATCTTAATATATTCTCGGAGCACAATGAAAACACAGTAGTACGTTACAACGTCTAATTGGCAAGAGAGAGGGTAGACATTTTTCATGTTCTAATATCTAAACTTACGAACTACCCACATATATTACACCTTCACCCTTAATTTAGTACATACAATAATTAATTAACCTCCTGACCATATCTTACTACCGGTCTCCTAATTCGCTTGAGAGGTACCACTGGTGGCTCGGTGGAGTTTGTATCTACACTATCATTATCACTACCGTCAACCCCTGCTTCCTCTTCCGCCTCTGCATTACCACTCGGTGGGTCGTTCTCCTCTGGTTTAGTCTGTGTCATAATGGGTACCTTAATGGGTATGATATTTCTTTTTTTTATTTGGTCTAAATGTCTTTTAACCGGTGGGCCATTTTCCCTACCTACCACAAAATGACGGGACCCTACTTTATTTTGTACGCGGCCGGGTAACCACGTGTTTCTTCCCCCATAGTCTCTCAGCAAAACCTCTTCTCCTACGCTAACCGTTCTTTCCTTCCCCCTTTTATAAAAACCTTGTTTCTGTTGGGCGTTATGTACTTTGTCTTCTCTCGTTCTGTCCGCCTTTAACAGATCCAATCTTGATCTAAGTGACCTGTGCTGCAACAACATAGCTGGTGATGAACCCGTCGTGTTATGAGTTACGTTCCTGTACGCCATCAAATATGTCTGTAGTGCTGCATCCAGATCCACCCCATCTCTCATTGACTTCCTAATGGCACGCTTGCATAATTTGACGGCTCCTTCCGCTGCACCATTTGATGAAGGATGATACACCGCGGTGAACGTCAATGTTATGCCATTATTAGCCATAAAATCAGCATACTCTTTACTCGAAAATGGTGGCCCGTTATCCGATACAACCTGTTTAGGTAATCCAAATCTTGCAAATGTTTCCCGTAATACTTTTATGACACTTCCAGCCGTCGTCCGTGACATTTGGAAGATTTCGATCCATTTAGTAGTAGAATCTATAATTACCAGGAAGGTTTTACCATGAAATGGCCCCAAAAAGTCTACGTGTATCCTCGACCACGGTTCCGATATATACGGCCACGGATGCGGTGGTGCGCGCGGTGGATCTGGGTTCTCTGTTGCGCACGTGTAACATCCATGGCATGTGCTTTCGATATCTGCATCAATACCAGGCCACCATACGAAACTCCTGGCCATGCTTTTCATTTTCACGATGCCTAGGTGTCCCGTATGCAATTCCTGGAGTACATCTCTCCTAAGAAACTTAGGCATCACCAACCTATATCCCCAAACGACACAACCGTCATCGGCATATAGTTCATGTCGTCTGTGAAAATATGGCTTCAGCGCCTCATCACTAACATGCCGTGGCCACCCCGATTGTACGTACATATAAACTTGTCGTAATACTTCGTCCTTACCCGTGTGCTCCTGTACCAGTTTCCTAGTCACGGGTAAGAACTTCTGTATAAAATTTACATATGTAGTTTCCAGGGCCGGTTTCTTTTCCACTTCCACGGGTAAACGTGACAAGGCGTCCGCTGCGTTTTTATCACTCCTTACGTATTCTATGTCATAGTTATACCCCGACAATATAACCGCCCAGCGCTGCATTCTGCTCGCCGCCATTATTGGTATACCCATTTTGTGACCAAAAATCGATACCAATGGTTTGTGATCGGTTCTCAATATAAATTTCCTACCATATAAGTACTGATGGAATTTTCTTACTCCATAAATGATGGCTAAAGCTTCCCTCTCGATCTGTGAGTAGGCCTTCTCCGCTGAATTTAATATTCTTGAGGCATACGCTATGGGCCGCTCGCCGTGCGGCGTCAGGTGTGAGATGACCGCTCCGACCCCTACGCTGCTCGCGTCCGTGGTCAACACCAACGGCATCTCACTCGAGTAGTGAGCTAACACCTCACTGGAAACCAAAAGTTGCTTCACCTCATTAAATGCTTCCTCGTGTCTCGTCTTCCACTCAAACCTTACATCTTTTTTAAGAAGGTCATATAATGGTGACATCAACGTACTCATCCGTGGAATAAATTTGGCATAGTACATAACTAACCCGATAAATGACCGCAGTTCTGTGACATTCTTGGGTACCGGTGCTTCTCTGATGGCCTGTACTTTTTCTGGGGCCGTATGCACGCCTTGTGAACTAATCACAAACCCTAGATAAGTCACAGCATTGGCGAAAAATGTACATTTATCCTTTCTAATTTTCAGGCCATACCTCTGTAACCTACCAAAGACTTCGTGCAGTGTCCTCATGTGATCTTCATCATCCACCCCCGTTATGATTAAATCGTCAAGAAATACACCTACCCGAGGCATATCGGAAAAAAGTTGTTCTAATTTTCGTTGAAATATCCCAGGACTCGAAGCTAGTCCATATATTAGTCTATTATATCGAAATAAACCTTTATGCGTATTAATGACTGTATATTTCTTAGAGTCGTCCAACTCTAGTTGTGCATAGGCCTGCGATAAATCTAATTTTGTAAAACGTTGCCCCCCTTCTAATTTAACTAGTAAATCTTCTACTCGAGGCAAGGGAAAACGATCCACCTCCAGACATTTGTTAAGTGTCAATTTAAAATCGCCGCATATCCTAATAGACCCATCTTTCTTCATTACTGGCACGATAGGAGTCGCCCAGTCCGATGTAGAAACAGGTGTGATGATGCCATCCCGCACCAGCTGGTCCAACGCGCACTCCACCGGCTCACGCATCGCGTACGCCAGCGGTCTCGCTCGCATGAACACGGGCCGGGCTCCCTCTCGCAATTGGAACCCCACCTTGCCACCGGTGTATCTACCCAAACCATCGGAGAATACTTCACAGTATCTGGAACTAAATTTTTTTAAGTCAAATATAATATCTACCTTACCTACATTATGACAATTAGCTAACGAAAACTTGATACCTAACTCGTGTAACCATTGCCTACCGATCAAACTTGTTTTCCCTCGATCTATTATGTATAAATCTAAATTCCGACATTGACTACCGAACTTAACTGTAGGCGTTATTTTACCCACAGGTACGACTATTTCACCTGTGTAATACCTTAAAATTAAATTTGTTTTCTTAAGTTCACATCGCTTAAATTTTTTTAAATAACAATCATGACTAATGCACGATATCGCGCTGCCCGTATCTACCTCCATATCTAAGTTAACTTGTTCAATGTTTACATTTATGGTGTATGGTCCAAACTTTTTTAAATAATTAGATGTGAGTGCATAGTTATTTACCTCGTCACTGTCACTATTGTTCTCTTTTAGGTAATTTCGTTCGCCGTCTAGCACGTTAAAAGTGGGGCATTTCTTTTAATATTAGGACACATCCTCTTTAAATGCCCTTCTTTGTTGCAAACCCGGCACACGTATTTCCTAAATTTGCAATCATGCCTTTGATGCTTGCCCCCACATACGGAACACCTCTCCGGGCCATAACTCATCTTGTCGATGTCAAATTTCGCTTCGCTACTCGCTCCGCTCTTACCACTTGTACCACCGGACATTCTCTGCGACGCGGCCTCCTCCCGGCTACGGTGGCTCGATACCGCTGCTCGACGATACGCTCGCTCACTCCCGACGCGCTCCTTCCTCGCCACCAGCGCTCTCGCCGCCAGCTGATGCACCTCCTGCGCCGGAGTACTGCTACCCCTCCCGCGAGTACAGTTCTCCACCGACGCCGCATTGGCCTCGGCTGCTTCCATCGACACGGCTATTTTATATCCCGCATCGAATTGTATGTCGTCCTCGGTGAACAGGCGCTCCCTGATGTGCTCGTTAACCAACCCGCACACGAATTGGTCTCTCAAATTCTCGGTTAGGTTTTCCGCTGAGAATCTACAATGTTTCGATAGCTTTTTTAATTCTGATACAAACTCAGCTATACTTTCCCCGTCCCGTTGGATCCTCTGCCGAAACTTAAACCGTTCCGCTAGAAGACTCGGCTGTGGTTGTAAATGTCCTCGCATCAGCGTCACTAAGCATTCGAAAGTTTTTGTTGCCGGTTTATCTGGTGTACACAAATTCACCATAAGTTCGTATGCTTCGGCACCGACCACCGTTACTAACGTTGCCACTTTCACTGATTGCTTTACATCATTAACCACAAAGTATTGTTCTAAACGGTCAATATACAAGTCCCATTTGTCCTTGTGTATGTCGAATTGTTCGATCTTTCCCACGGCCATTATACACAGTATATTATTAAAAGTATCGCCGATTATTAACGATACACACGTAGATTTCGTTTATATCTCGTCGCCAGTTGATATGTATGTCGATCTCAGGGGAATCTTAATATATTCTCGGAGCACAATGAAAACACAGTAGTACGTTACAACGTCTAATTGGCAAGAGAGAGGGTAGACATTTTTCATGTTCTAATATCTAAACTTACGAACTACCCACATATATTACAATGACGAGCGGTTTTGTGTGTGTGTGTGTGAATGATCTACACTCTTGGCCGCGGCGCCTTTACAGCTTCACCAACAAGAGACCGGCTGTGTGCTTAACGCGTATATATAGAATACGTACAAATCCATAATTGAGCACATGAAATTGGCAATATTATTCACGTACAAATAAACATAACTACTCTATTACAATATATGGCTATTAAACCTTCTCTGATTGATTTCTTTGACATAAAAGTTGATCATAAAAGTTATTGCGGCCACAGACTTCGCTTAATAGATTTAGACAAGAAATATATGACCTAAGTTTGGATGAAGAATCGCATTGTAGTTATAGATGCATGGTTTAAATTTTGGGCGAAATATAAGATACAGCATGAATTTTAAAACGCTGTCACGTTTTTATTCCCCTTGTGGTGGTAGGAGAGAGGTACTATGAACACCCACATGTCATCGTCTTTTAGGTCCCAGTGTGCCAAGAGGCGAGTCTATTGTCATAATCCTGAACAAAACAGGCGAATGATTTGGCGCAGCGGTTAAGAGCTTAAGCCGCCGCCCACTTGGTCCAATAGTCGCGGCTTCAAGACAAATCTTTGTATGACAAGGGGCACGATACAAACCCACAATTTTTAGTTTCGGTCTGGGTGTATTTGAATGTGTGCGTTTACACACATTTGAATTTAAATGTGTGTAAACGCACTCACGATGCATGCATAAATCCTAGTGTGGCTATCCTAGTATACATTTAAACAAAACAACTATAAATTCTGAACTACTGCTGAAAACTTTTCAATAGAATATTCTTAAGTAACCCTGTTTCCTGATTCGAATCCAGGAGGTTGTGATCGCAATCTACACCATTCACCAGTAGATTATTGAGATAGTCGCCGATACCTACAAGTTAAATAACAAAAATAATGTTACTTCAGACGCCTTAGATTATTGGTTATAACTTCAACCCCAAAAACAAACTTCCAGTTTTATAACTTCGATATCCAAATTAACTGTTGGTTGAGGAAACGTGTATTTGGCTGTTAAAAATGTTTTGATGAGCTAACATTGCTAACAATTCGTGTTTTAAATTTAGGTAATTAGCATATCCCCTCTTGTATTTGAATCCTAATGAAGAATTTAAAATTTATAAGAATTTTTGCACGAGGCATCCCCTAGAGGCTCAAGGAAGGTAGTGACCTTGACTTTTACTTCGAAGATTTTAGCATGAAAAGTTCAAGGGCACTACGGAATTATGCATAAGATCTTTTCCACAGGTAGGAAGGCCTATATTATACGAGTATTTATTTTAAATTTCTACTGAGCACTTGGGAAATTAACAAGGTAGGACTGATATCCCGCTTAATTTTTACTATATCTTTTCGATAATCACGAGCTTTTCGACGCTATCTTCATCTCGACTAGCTATGTGGCCAAAGTAGGTTAATATCCGCTTTAGGCATACCGTAGAAAGCCTCGTTTTGATCCTTAACTACCTAAGAATAAACGCATCGGTACGCTTTGTTGTGCAAAGAATACGAATCACACGACGCCAGCACCACCTTTCGAATGCATCAATTCTATTCCTGTCTGCCTTCTTTATAGTCCAGGTCTCCACCCCATAAAGAAATGTAGAGAATACAAGTCAAGTTTTGGTCACCCTTGTGATATTCTTGTCGCGCCAGATATTTATAAGATTGGTCATGGCATTTTTCGACATTCGCATTTTCTTTCGTATCTCTGGGTAATGACCACCAAATGTTAATAATTATCAAGCCGTTTATAAAGCTTCCATTTTGATTATAGGGCTTAGTACACCTTACAAAGTACAGAGACACTCGATCGATTTGAAACTAGCTAACTATAACAATCGCTAAGACCAAATGCTACTTACACCGATTAATTTATCTCTATCTATCTATATAATCACGCCAGATCCAGTGCGGGGTAGGCAGAGAGGCAGGCTACGGAGTTCCAACAGGTTCTTTCCTTACAGACCTCTCTGGTTTTCTCCTCTCTCATAGTTCGTCTCATACACGCTGATCGGTTTCGAAGACTCTTGACTAGCCCTTTAGAGAAGATACGGACTATTTGAACAATATATTTTTGTACAAATTAGGTAGATCTCAAAATATTATTGTTTATAAATATTGCATACATAAAACAACGTAATCTTCGTTAAGATATTCTAATCTAAATAACACTAAAATTTAATTTACACGAACGATCTGCATAATAATGGCTTTCAAACAAAAATTGGGCGCTCAAATTCGGGTGGAAAAATTGCGTACATACCACTCCCGGCTTGATGGAATTTCGGATGGAATAAGGGAGGAGATCCCTGTCGAAATTATCTATTAAGTGAGTACTAGATTTAAACTATGGCTTCGCCTAGGTGAAAGTCAGTGGATGAGGGAGAGTATCAATTTATTTTTAGGTAGAACGTTAAAGTATAAAAAAACGTCGAGTAAAGCTCAGGCATGTACGGGCCAAACTAGGCTCTCTCTTGAAAGACTGTTTCAAAGAAGTAGAACCCAATAGAAGCAGTAGAGGAATTTGCGTAACTATGGGACGGCAATGACTCGACAATAATAAATATTTAAAAAAAAAAACTCCTATATTCCCCAAGCGGGGGTGGCAGAGGTGTACTGAGTACACCCACATTTCGCCGACGATGTTAGGTCCCATGTAATAGGGGGCGAGCCTATTGCCATATACCGGGCACAATTCCGGACTCCGGACTCATACTGGGAATTTTTCGTTAGAAAAATTACATTGGTCCGACCTAGGATTCGAACCCAGGACCTCGTGATCGTGGATTTGACCCAGGACTTTGTTGCGCTGCGCTGCGATGCGCTTTGCCACCAGTACAACGAGACAGCAAATATTTAATAATAACAATAATTCTTTATTTCTGACACACGGGGTCATACTTTCTTACAATAAAAGAGTAACATGTTATAAATGCAGTTAGTTGACTCTGAAATGGTTCAATTTATTTTATAACACTTTTTGCATGTTTATTTTGTTATGCTCTGACTTTTTTTTTATTTTATTGATTATATTTTATTATGCTATATTAAAGATCAAATATTGTAATTTTTTTGCATAGGTATATTAATAATTTATTTGACATTTGATAATAATATTATTTTTCTGATGATGATTGATGTCTACAATACAATACAATATATATTTTTTTGGTATTTTTTTAGGTCACTCAGAAATATATGCAATATTGTACGCCGTATAGACTGATCATAGAGAACTAATGTAACACTTATACCAACCTATGTAACCTATGATACACAATAATAAATGAATTTGAATTTGAAAAAAAAAACATATTCTGTCATTAATACCGTAAAATTATAAACAATATAAAGTAGACTACCTCGTTGGTCTAGTGTCAAAACGCATCGGTTTGTGACAAAGTCCTGGGTCAAATCCTAGGTCGGACAATTGTACTTTTTGTAACGAAAATTTCCCAGTACGAGGCCGTAGTCTGGGATTGTGCGCGGTATATCTATGGCAATAGGCTCGCCAAAACATGGGACCTAACATCGTCGGCGAAACGTGGGTGTACTCAGTACACCTCTGCCACCCCCGCTTGGAGAATATAGGCGTGAAGAAGATTAATTTTACCACTTACTCAATCTTGAATGTGTCAATTGTACTTAACACTTATATGTTGTGGTCCTTAAGGCTATCAGCTAGACTAATGATGATATCGTCATTACACGTGTAAACTCTGGACATAAATGAAGCTATCCTTTTTCGCTTGATTGCATGAAACGAGTCGATTCGAGCTTCGGCGTACATTTCAGAGGCGCTGCAATAGCGCTCCAAACCCATCAGTTGCCTAAAGATATTATAATAAGCCGTCATGCGCCCGTTTGGTATAATTAGTCCAGAGACGATTTAACACTATTAAGAAGCCAATTTCTAATAAATTACTTTCAGGTTTTGCGTTAATTACGTTACGGAGGTTGTAAAGTTTTAGTTAATTTTTCAAAAATATATTGAATGTGTTTACGTGGCCCCGTCACAATTTATAATAAAGATAAGTTCAAAAATCAAAACGCGCGGCTTTTCGGTATTCACTCAAATTAAACACATACTTTGATGTTCAAAGGACAAATGCCAATGAAACGATAGCAACTATACTCCAGCTTCTAACTTTACGCTATAAATTGTGTAATACTCTTGTCTCGACTGAAGGAATATCTTCAAACGTGGTTCGCCTTTACGGTTAGGTTCGCCTATGGTGTCCCAGACCATAAAAAAATAAAACACTTGTGCGATTCGCACCGTGGGCCGAGCAGCTTGTGAGAGGAACCGACGAAAGACCTGTGCTTTGTAACCCCGTAATATACTCGTTAGACAGTGACCTTAAAAGTTTTTAACCTCGTGATTACGAGTACTATCAGAAAACTTCTCAGACCTCTAGGCGTCTTCTTGGTTAAAATTTCTTATTATATTAATACGAGCTTGTGTAAAATCCCTAGAGTTTGATAGAGATATCAAACCTTTGTCTAGAAACTTTTTTACATGAAGCCTGATCGTATCGCAGCCCAATTAGTACTTCGACCTTAATTATGAATATTCAATCTTTGCACCGAAATAATTTTCATTTGTGTCGAGATATCGGTTAGTGCCACATTGAAATACACGTACACGTAGGTGATTAGGACCTGTTATTGTTGGAAATGAATATTTTTAATAATGATTTTGACGAATTATCGTATGATTTTCAGGGCTCGACATCTACATGTTGTAAAAACCAATAACAATGTTTCAAGATAGATGTTATTGCTTAGACTTGGTAGCTAAGCAGCAAATTCAAATGCAAATTTTATCGGAATAATACTGTGCAGAATGTCGTCACTAACTAGTCAAAAACTTAAAGACTTAGACTGCCCATTGGTCTAGTGGCTAAACGCATCGCTTGGTGGACAAATAAGGTTTTTCTAACGTGAGGGTAAAATACGAAAATAAACATTGCTATACCTCCATACTCCAAGTGTTGATGGCAGAAATGTAACTGTTGTGCTATGCCCATATTTCACCAACGATGTAGATTAAGCCGAGTATAATTCTAGACTCTGTACTGCTTTTGAGAGTTTTTCGATGATAAAAATAAATAATAAAACTCTCAAACTTGCTTAAACCGTCCCGATCAAGCAAGTAGGTTCTGTAAAATATGCCTATATAATAATAATAGTAGCGAAGTTAAGAAACTGTCCCATCGTTGGGTACGGGCCTCCTCTTAAACTGAGGGGGTTTAGACCATAGTCCACCACGCTGACCCAGTGCGGGTTAGCGAACTTGACACACCTTCAAGAATCTCTTAGGCATGCAGGTTTCTCACGATGTTTTCCTTCACCGTTAAAGCAAGTGATAGTTAATTTTTAATACGCACATGCTTTTGAAAAAACTTGGTTTGAACCCGAGACCTCCGACTTTGAAGTCCAACGGTCTAACCACTAGGCTATCTCGGCTATCACTGCTCTAATAAAATGCCCATAATTATCTTTATGTTATTTTTCGACTGCCTTCACACACAGCCCATAACAATTAACCAAAATATGGTGGCGTTTACGACAATGGAGTGGGCTCATCAAAGGCCCCTACTACAATTTTGCAGTAGCCATTCCAATCAAGCATGTATATTTTTTATAATCTAAATTATTGTTGTTTTTCAGTTGTAATAGAATGGAATAATAATAATGGCAATAGCATTCCCCCTACTATTTTCAGTTTAAATATGGTTGGCGACAAGAATTTAGAATTTGCAACTCCTAGTTGGTGAATATATAGTGTTTTTATTTTATTTTTTATTTGATGCCTTTGCACAGACATATTTTTTTTTGCGCGGAATGTTTTAAGTCTCCCGCTTTGCAAAGGAGGGAAGTGGAATTTTCTTTTTTCTACTCCTCCTGTTTTTCTTTCTAATTAAGTTTGTTTCGGGTTCCAACACAATTAGTGCTTCCCGGTACACCCCAATTGTGGATCCTGGCTTACAGGAGTTACAATGATGGGAATGAGTAGCGGGCTTAGTCCCAAAATAAAAAAGAAGTCTCCAGACAATTGCTTATATGAAACCTGCAGAGGTTCTCTGTATTGTTTCAACCGTTTTCACACACAGCCAATCGAAAGTAAGAGATAACCAAGTTATTATAGAATTTACGCCCATGGAGCAGACTTGCCAAGGGCACCTACTTCGATTTGACAGTGGCCATCACAATCAAGCATGTGTATTTTTTAAAATCCTATTTAATTATGATAGATAGAATAAAAAGATAATGATAATATCATTTCCCCGACTTCTTTCAAATTTAACATAGTTGGCGATAAATAATACTCAGTATTTGCCAGTTCTACTTGGGGAATATAGGCGTGACAGTATGTCGTTTGTTTTTTATTTAAAGTCCCTGGACGGTTTTTATTTTAAGCCCCTACAAACTCGCTATTGTTTCAACCACCTTCACATGCAGCCCATAAAAAATGAGAAATAACCAAGATATGATGGCGTTTCCGACCATGGAGTAGACTTACCAAGGACATTCTAATTTGGCATGTCCACGAAGTTTTCGGTAACATGGAGCGAAGCCAACACGGGCAGGTCATGTGAGAAGTGACACGTGAACCTTGAATGTGGGTCATTTGAAACAGAAATACTGCTTTCGTTGGAGTTTGAACTTATGATATAAGAGATAAATGTTATGCGGAAAAAAGCTTTGTATGTTCTTAAATAAATTTTGGTGAAATGTTTCTTTAATGTCCATACCTATGACATAGAGAATGCATTTGATAGATGATTAGATACTTATGCTCCGCGAGGGATCTGGTATAAATAAATGATGATGTAAATAGATATCTAATTTAGCCCATCTTTACGTGTTTTATTGATGGGGCCAAGGAAAATACCATGTACCCGTAGATAGATACACCAGTTGGATCAAAAATATCTGGTTTCTATATTATATGTATAGATTATGCATTTTTATTTCAGCATTTTCCTGGGCGGTGGTTCTGGTTTCAACTTCTCTATTTGAGTATCTGTATGTAAATTAATATGCAAAATTATTGGAAATACATACCAAATACATACTAATTTACATCATCGGTTAATTAATATCGGAGCTCGAACGAGCTTGTCATACAAACGCCCACGTGTTTTCGCCTAATTAACTATGCCAGCGTTTAATCATTAAATGATATTTGGTTAACTAGATGCTTATCATTCCATTGCGTGGGAAGTGCCGCAGGAAACCATTGTTTTGTTATAAAAAATAATACCGTGTAGGTGATGTTACGTGTGGGTAGCGCAGCCGTGTGGGACTGCCAAAGTTTAAAAGCGTTTAGCTCAGGCAGTTTGAGTTTGTTACCGTTTGTGGTAATTCCACTTTCGAGCGTCTCTTTAAAAAGCACGCCCACGTCCACGTTGCTCCCAGTGTTCACTTAATGATGGAGTTCTGAAGCCGAAATGAAAGCCTTATAGGCAGTTTGATCAGCTCCTACAGCAGGAGGCTGAAACCTGCCCCCACTACTCCGCACTGAGTCATCACTATTTTAGCCGATACTTGTCCAATGTTGAACATAGGCCTCCCCAATCGCATTCTAGCGTAACTGTTCCGATGCCACCTGCATCCAAAAAATTCCTGCGATTTTCACAAGATCGTCAGTTCATCTGGCAGGCGGTCGTCCTTCGCTGCGCTTGCCATTACGTGGTCTCCACTCTAGAATCTTTCTGCCCAAACGCCCATCCGATCTCCGCGCTATGTGGTCCGCACATTGCCAATTCCGCTTGCTTATCCTGAGGGCTATGTCGGTGCCATAGCCCGATACCGCACTGAGTGCATGTGATAAACTACGAACTGGTCTCTCAAGTAAATTTCTCAGAAAACAATTTTACCAAGCAGCTTTATTATTTAATACTAGTTCTACCGGCAATTTTGTTAGTAATTTTCAGGAGTGCATTTCACACCGTTAGCTTTTTTGGCACAAAAGGTAGCCTTCGTCCTTCTTCTAGATAAAATCTATTTCCTTGCCGAATTTGATACAAATCTTTTCAGCGATTTGGATGTAAAAAAATAACAAACAAACAGACAGAGTTACTTTCGAATTTATAATATCAGGATTTAATGGTGCCTCTGTAGTTCCGCTAATTGGATCCCCAGATAAAATAAATCTTTGCATGATCTATAGCTGTTTGTTTGGGATTAGATGTTTGGCATATAACCCATGTACCCATGAGATAGAAATATAATGACGTGAGGCAACGTTTTTTAAAAAAAATCTCTAGCACTATTGATTTAGACATCGCAAAATTGCGATCGATAAATCTAAAAGCATTAAATTTTAGACAAGAGTTCCTTATATAAATAACATAAGTGAGGACTAAAAATATCTATCTATATCATGACGCCAGATCCCTTGCAGGATAGACATAGAGTACAGAATTCCAACAAGTTATTTCCTTACATACCTCTGTCGCTTTTTCATTCTCATAGTTCGTCTCACACACGCTCGTCGGTTACGGAGACTCTTGACTCGTCCTTTAGATAAGACTCGTCCTATTTGGTCGAGGTAAAATAGTCTAGGTCGTCCTCGGTACCCACATGAACTAAAAATATTTTTTACGAAAATTTTTCATTTAATATAACAGAAATATCGACAGAATATTTTATCGGTGACAAGGCAGGGTAATATATAGGTATATCTATCTATATCATCACGCCAGCTCCCTCGCGGGGTAGGCAGAGAGTACAGAGTTCCAACAGGTTCTTTCCTTACATACCTCTCTGGCTTCCTCCACTCTCATAGTTCGTCTCATACACACTCGCCGGTTACGGAGACTTTTTTTTTTTAATTTATATTAATGATTTTGTAAGTGATGAAGCTTTCTGGTTTGGCTTGCCTTTGAGCGAGAATGCCTCAGTTGTGTAGGTGTTTGGCTGCTTGTGAGGGTTTCCTTTAGGCCTCCGCCTCCAGCAGCTTTTTAACAACTACCATGTCTCGACTGCGAATAGCCATCTTTATGTTGTATTCTTTAATTTTTTTGGTCGCAGCTGCCCTCGCCCTGCTTATTAGTGTAGCCGTTGCGTCCCCTTCACAGCTGTCTGTGTAGTAGACGCAACTTCCAGTGTGGCGAGATATAGCTACGACCGCGTGTGGATAGCTTCCGTGGAGCTTCAGTCTCTTGGGGACCGCTCGCACTATCACCACCCTTTCACTCGTTAGTCCCTGAGACTCATGCACGGTGAGGATGCGCGACCCGTTTCCCGACGCATAGCCCTGGCCGAGGAGGATTTCCTTCTCGGCCTGGGTGTGCACCAGAAACAGGGTGTTCTCCTGGTGTTTCGGAATTTGCGCTCCCGTGTACTTACTGAGGCTCAAGGACCTCACGAGGGATTTGGACGAGTATATGCCCCCATATATCTCGTTGAGGGCATACGCTACGTCCATTGGGTTTCTGTGAGTGCAGAGCAGCTCCCTGTTGACACGCGCCACGGAGTCTGGGCGGTTGTAACGCAGTCGAAACAGGTTCTCCCTATCAATGAACGGCAGTTGGTTGCAGTCGCCGACGAGAAGAGCCTCTCTCGCGCCAGTTATCTTGATGGCCATCACTACGGCTCCAAAGTGGTTCATGAGTGCCTCGTCGATGATAATACGTGTGCACTCTTCACCTTCTTTCAATCCGTTGACCAGCATTGAAGCCATAGTGCGGACCCTCCTCTTGGTGTTTGTTTTAACTTTTTGCGCGAGTCTCTCCCTTAAGTCATTCGCTGCCTCGGTTGTAGATGTTATTAGGATATCGCTTTCGATGTTGTAATTTGCGATTATCCATGTTGTTTTTCCGCATCCAGGAACCCCGTTGACCCATGTTATTTTGGGTACGGTCCAGTGCTCGATTGCAGGCCCCCGACCCCGGCCACTTGAGACAGTTTCTGCCATCTCAAGTATCCGGTCGTCGAGCACCACCCTCGTGCACTTCGCCGCAATCACTATTGGGTCGTTAGGGGGGGTTCTGAACTTGTGTTTGCCGGTCCGCCGGGACCCCTCCTCATCGTATTCGACGAAACCGCTGGTTCCACTATAGGCCGCCATGTACCTCCCCGACATTTCTCCTCTTAACGTGGTGGAGTTGTCGTTGTCGTACACCGCCGCTTCTGCCTCCTCGAGCTTCACCTCTAGCAATCCTTCATTGCCCAGGTGATAGGTTTGCAGGATGGATCTACAGGTCTCACTATTGACCCTTCTTGTTGCTTTGGTGATTGCTTTGAACTCGAGGAACGCGTTTTTTGTGTGTTGCAGCGGCTCCGTCGCCTCGCTGAGCTCCGGCGGATCGACAAGCCCCATCTGGGCTCTTGTTCGAGCCTTTTCCGGCTGCTTATGACTTTTGGGAGGGGGCTCCCTCAAGAACACTTCGGCGGCGACTGCCACCCCCTCCACCCGTTGGTTCCCCCTGATTTTTTTCCCCAGCACACTTGGTATGCCGAGGACCGCCTTCCCGAACGCCGTTGTGAAAGACGCGAGTTTTTTGGCACCTGTAGTGTCCTTTGGCTTCTGCTTCGCTGTGCTCTCCTCGAGAGCTGCCCTCATTTGTAGGCGTTCAGACCCGCTGAGCCCGTCTTGAGTCGCTGTGGGGTGTCCCCAGATGTCAGTTGGGGTTTTTGTGATGAGGTTTTCTGGCTGTCGTGGCCGTAGGAAGTCGAGGTTTTGTCCTCTATCCTCATAGACCACTACCTCGTGGTGTTTTGAGGCTTCTACTATCCCGATGTGGTCGGCGGCCTCACCTTCCTCAAATTCCACCACCATAGCGTCTACGCTTACTTTTGTTGGCTTGTCACCCTTCCCCGCTAGGCTGATCAGAAAACTGCATGCTTGGGCGAATTGGGAGGTGTTTTCGCCCGCTTGGAATAGTGCCACGGTCTTGTTCTTGGTTTGCACTATTCTGCACGCTGTGTTTCCGATCCCCGCGTTCTGCAGCTCGTTGAACTTCTTACGCTTCATTGTGTTCTTAAACGAGCTGCCATGAAGAAGGGAGGCAAGCCCGGGCGAAATTGTTACCCGTTTGGGGCCGCTTGCGTTGCAGTAGCCGATGCCAATGCGCTCGGAATTATTGTCCATAAACAGGGCGACTGATTTTATTTGAATACCCGGCTTCCCACGTTCGCCTCTCCCAAGAAAATGTATGCTTTTGGGAATGGCGACTGCCAGAGGTGACGTAGGGTTTTGTGTTGGTGTGTAAGTGTTGTTGGTGGCTGTGTTTGTATCTCTTGGGGAAGTTTTTGATGCCAGAGTGCTGTTCCTTCTGAGGCAGATGCGGATAACCTTATCTGCAAACTTCAGGAAGCGCGGTCTCGCATCGTCGTCTGCCATGATGGCCGCCAGTTTGGTCCTGCTGAGGTTTTCGTTTAACCTCTGTTGCAGGTCCAATCTGTCAGCCGCAAAGCGCGGGCAATCCAGGATTACGTGCCACACAGACTCACTGATGTTGGGGTCGCACTCACACCCGGGGCTGTCTTTTAGCCTGAATCGGTGCAAGTATTCCGCTATTCCTCCATGTCCCGTCAAGATTTGCACTTGGTTGGCTGTCAACCTTGTTTTCCTTACGATGGAGTAAGCTCGCTCAACATCGGGGAGGAAGGTCTTTGTGACCAGCCCTGTGCTCGAAGAGTCATACCTGGCCTGCCATTTACGGACCGACTCTTCCCTGATGGTTTTCTTGACATATGACAGGGGTATATTGTTGTAATCTGTGTGGGTGGCAGATGCCTGGGCCGCCGATTTCGCCAGATGGTCGGCGCGCTCATTACCGGCGGTCCCCACGTGCGCTTTGAGCCAAAAGAGGCGGACTTCCCCCCCGGCTGCTCTGATCTCATTTATGCTCCCCTTTATGGTTTTGGCTAGAGGGTGCGTTGTTTTTGGATTGGCCAGCAGGTCGAGCGAAGATCTCGAGTCGCTCATTACGTTTGCTATTTTTACCCCGCTGGCTTTTATCATTTGCACCGCTCTATGGAGGGCATAAAGTTCCGACTGGAATACAGTGCAGTGGGGGTCAAGACTGAAGGTTGAGGACCCGGTCTCCCTTCCCCCCTCCCACCACGTTACTGCAGCTCCCACTCTGCCGAGTATTTTACTGCCGTCGGTATAGATGTGTGGCCCGACTATGTTGTGGCTTTCCAGGGTTTGAGAGTCCGTGCTCTCCAGGAGCCCATACTCTGTTGTTGTGAGTTTGGAGGGGTGAGGCTGTTCTCTGAAGCTCACCCTGTGCTCCAGTTCCCTTCCTGGTGGTATATAGTCTTTTCTGATCCCTCTCTTGGCTGTGTAAAAAGCCGCCGCCTCCTGTACCCTTAGATCCAGGGGTAGCAGCCCTGACAGAGCTAATGCCGATGTAAGAGACACTGTGCGATACGCCTTGCAGATCTTTTGAGCAAAGCCCCTCTGGATTGCTTGCAGACGGTTTTGGATCATCTGCAGTTCCGTAGATTGGGACCACACGCTCGCAGCGTACAGCACAATTGGCTCTATTACCGCGAGCTAGATTGTTCTAGTTATCTCACCGTTTAGACCCCACGTCACCTTCGCCGCACGCGCAAGCTGTTTGTATATATCCGCAGCTTTCTTACTAATTGCGGCTACGTGTGGTTTGAAGGTGAGTCTTTTGTCTATGGTGAGTCCTAGGAGCTTTATTTCGTCAACCAGTTGTATTTTTGTTCCCGACATGTAGATTGCCGGAGTGGTGTATTTCAGCTTCCTTGTTAGCAGCATTGCATTTGTTTTGTGTGCTGCGAAGCTGAGTTTGTTTTGTCTACCCCACTCCACCACCCCTGCCAGGACTGTGTTGATGTTCGGCTCCATGTCAGGTGTTGTTTTTCCTGAGAAGACTAGAACCACGTCGTCCGCGAACGCTTGACAGTGGACGTCCTGGCCAGATAGTTTTTGCAACAGGGTATCAAGGATTATGTTCCAGAAGGTCGGTCCCCCTATGGATCCTTGGACACAACCTTTTGTGGTTACCCTTTCACACGTTGCTCTGGCATAATTGACCTTGATCTTTCGGTCTTGGAGGTAGGACGCCACCATTGCGTACAGGTTTTTCGGACACTTCCTTAATGATAGCTGATGTTTTAAAACTGGCCACCACGCGTTGTCGAAGGCACCCTCTATGTCCAGCGAAACTATGACTACTAACTTCTTCTTGTCGATTTCCGACCTCACATGTTTCACTAGGTCATAGAGAGCGTCCTCTGTGCCACGCTGTGGCATGAAGCCGTATTGGTTTACACTCAGTGTTGGGAGAATATGCCACTGAATGCGGCTTATCATGAGTTTCTCAACGATTTTCCCGAGAACTGACAGCAGGCCGATTGGTCTGTAAGACTTTGGTTGGGTGTAGTCTTCCTTGCCTGGCTTCCGGAGTATGACAACGTGTGCTGTCTTCCATTGCGTCGGAAAGTGCGCCAGCGACATGCACTACGGAGACTCTTGACTTGCCCTTCAGCTAAGACACGGTCTATTTGGTCATGGTAAGATAGTCTAGGTCTTCCCCGGCACCTACATCCTTCCACTTTCGCATTGTATATCTGTTTTGTCATTCTTTCTTCTGGCATTCTTTCTATATGCCCGAACCAACGGAGCATACCCTTTCTCATCTTTACACCGATACTATCTTTCATACCTACTCGCTTTCTTACTACGCTGTTGCGAATACGGTCGGTCAGCGTGACTCCGCATATCTTCCGCAGAGATCGCATTTCGACCGCATTTATCCTGCTTTCGTTCTCCTTCTTACATACCCAACTCTCACTGCCATATAACAGCGTTGGGACAAGCACTCCGTTATGCATGGCCAGCTGCGCCTTTTGGCTTAAGTGCCGGCTCCCAAGTAGCCTTCCCATCGCACCATTCACTCTATTACCTGCATTCACTGTTCTCTCTATATCAGCGGTGTATTTCCCGTCCTTACTGAAGGCGCATCCAAGATATACAAACTCATTCACTTGCTCCAGCATATCGTTACCAACCACAATCCTTGCATTCGTTCTGGTTACTTCCCGTTCAAAAAAAAAAATATAGGTAATATTAATTAACAAAAACGAAGCTAACAGAAGTATATACGAACATGAAAATGATTCTCACCATTCAACACCACAATAGGTAAGTTGTATATAGTATATACGTCCCGAAATGGTTCAGTATAACTGGCAAATAAGGTTGAGGCGATTAGCAACCCTTGTGAACGTTAGTACAGTCCACCAAAATCTGTTAGGTATATTGCACAGCGTTTGTGATAGCGTACAGAGTATTAAACTAAGTTGTTTACTAGGCTTGTAAATAGATTTGCAGACATTGTTTAATTATCATGTAAACTGAGTACCTGCCTTAAGAAAAAATATTGGAAATACAGATATATTTTTACGGGGAAATTTGGGTTATGTTGACTAGACTTACATTTTTTTTCTGATAGTGCATCCTATTTACTCTTTCTATTATTTGTTCGATATTATATCATAATAAAATAATAATAAATGAACCTATATTGTCCTACTACCGGGCAAAGGTCTTCTCCTACAAATCGAAATGAGTGAGAATAGGTCATCCACCACGAACCCAGTGCGCATTGCCAAGCCGCCCTTGAAAAATGAAGTGACATCCGTGACAACAGGCTTAGTGCGCTTTTAGCAGCACTGAGACCTTACCTTGGTGATCACGTACATGCTCACTAAAATGTCTTTGCTTGCGGTGGCTGTCTAGCACGGGTCACTTCCTTCTCCCTAATATGATTGAGGGGAGTGATAGCTGTTCCAGTAGTCATACTCGTGAACGGGTGCTAGTTGTGGGGACTGGTCCATCCGGAAAATTTTAGACATACTTCTCTTTAAAAATAATATCATTAGTCACATGTCTCGATCGTAAGGCATCACACTAGAGCTACATCTTAACTATTTAATTTTAACCTAAACATTGCACTCACACAGTATGATAAAAAATAGAAAAAAGTATAAGAAAATTAAACAGAAAAAACAAGCCCGCTGAGTTTCTTGCTTGATCAGAAGATCGGTCAAATCACCGGATTGTAACGTCCGGTCCGATCCGGCTTAGTAGTTCGATTAGATAAAAAAATGTAAACTGACATTTTGTAAGTACCCCCGCAGGATTTATATAAAATAAATTATTTGTGTTTGTCTCAGTTTGATCTCTGTAAAACAGCGATCTCGCAACGCTACTGAGCTACCAAGTATATTATAATAGAAGTGCCCCGCAATTTTTCCCACCATTTAACACAAAGCTAATACGGTCTCAACGCATCGCCCGCCCGCGCTACTATAGTTTTCGCTTAATTTTCGTTCCGACTTTTTTCTTTTTGCATGTCTACTAATGATTCTAGCAAGATGTTAAGAGCCTCAAACCTTCTTCAAAAATTGGGCTATCAAATGCAAGAAGATTTTTTCAAATCCAACTGGTATTAAGTGGAAGAGGAAAATTAGAAAGGCCCCACCATCAAATGGGAATAATAATTGCAAAGAGAGAGAGAGAGAGATATTATAAATAATTTTGAAAACGTGTTATGTAAATATTATTTCCATAGGTTTATATTCGATATATTTTATCTTTGAAAGCACTGTTTTAGTATCGGATATTTTTAAGAATCAGTGTCTAGTTGGGTCTGCGTGGTCGACCGTTACATCTGTATCGTAAATATTTATCCTCATCCTAACATAACAGAACGGTAGCCAGTTGGCAAAGGAGTCTAAAACCCCATGTTTTATTCATACAAAACTTTCTGTGAACAGATGAGAATAATGGAAGGAGACGAAACCGCGGAGTTTTAAGTTTATTTTTTAAATTTAGATTATGCGATAGCTGTACGAAACGTTTTCTTTGTGTCGTGATAAATAAATAAACACGGCACACGTTAATTAATCCAAAAAGACTAAGATGCTACTCTTAATAATATTTTTAATTCGGACGTATTTTTAACTGCTTTATAAGTCTAGTGTGAAATGAAGCCACTGCAATTAGTTTCACAAAAACGAGGTGTGGTGTTTGAATACCAGATCGAAAAAAGCCTTATTGTTTTTTCTTCAAAGGAAATATTGGCTTTTTTGTTTAAAATTAACTCTGAAACTACTCAACCAATATCAAAAAAAAATTATACAAAAATCCACATCATCCAGAAGTAACATATTCCTGGTAGGATGCGCTGATGTCGACCGGGAGCAAAGCCGCGGAAAACTGCAAGTGATAAATACTAATATACTACTAGTAGTATAGTAGTGAATGAGTTTGTATATCTTGGATGCGCCTTCAGTAAGGATGGGAAATACACCGCTGACATAGAGAGAAGAGTGAGTGCAGGGAACAGAGTGAATGGTGCGATGGGAAAGCTACTCGGGAGCCGGCACTTAAGCCATAAGGCGCAGCTGGCCATGCATAACGGAGTTCTTGTCCCAACGCTGTTATATGGTAGCGAGAGCTGGGTATGTAAGAAGGAGAATGAAAGTAGGATAAATGCGGTAGAAATGCGAGCTCTGCGGAAGATGTGCGGAGTGAAGCTGACCGACCGCATTAGCAACAGCATAGTAAGACAGCGAGTAGGTATGAAAGATAGTATCGGTGTAAAGATGAGAAAGGGCATGCTCCGTTGGTTCGGGCATATAGAAAGAATGCCAGAGGAAAGAATGAAAAAACAGATATACAATGTAAAAGTGGAAGGATGCAGTTACCGGGGAAGACCTAGACTATCTTACCACGACCAAATAAACCGAGTCTTATCTGATGGAAAAGTCAAGAGTCTCCGTAACCGGCGAGCGTGTATGAGACGAACTATGAGAGTCGAGGAAGCCAGAGAGGTATGTAAGGAAAGAACCTGTTGGAACTCTGTACTCTCTGCCTACCCCCGCAAGGGAGCTGGCGTGAGGTTATAGATAGATAGATAGATAGTATAGTAATGTTATGAGTAAAAATAAAAACAATAAATCATAGTTAAGTAAAGCAAAATGTAGCTACAAAATAACTAAACACCAAATAACCTTAATACATCTTTATTGACTCCACGACCTCCATTATCTTTACCCAAATGAAAAATAAACGGTTTTCAGTTTACATAACGTAACTAGTTCACCTCAAGTTATGACAGCACCAGTAATAACAATAGGCAATAATTTTCGTCATATTTCAAGTGTGGTTTGTCCGTCAGCAATTACTTTGGGGAGTCGTAAAGTTTTTATTTTCAGCACTGGCCACCTTTTTAGCATTACTAAGTAACTACTATAATGTTATAATTTTCTGAGAATGTCGAAAAATGGATATGTAGGTATAAATATAGTAAAATTTGATGATCATACCAAAACATGTTTAAAAGAGTCATATGACCGGTTATCACTTTGAGACTGTTCAAAAAAGATTTTATGGCCGGTCCCAATTAGACAATTTGAAGATGTGCAAAGAGTTGTTGCCGCCATAAACCATACTTAAGCGACATTTATCTTATTCTCAATGTACCTGGTAAACATATATGAAGTAATTAAAAATAACATTTGATTTAAGTATCTATGTTCTATTATCAATTTCTTAGGAAGTTCCTAGAAATTTCGACCGCTAACAATAATTAAACTTAAAACACCACATAAAACTATTTACGACAGGTACGACAGTACCTTTCTTTGAGAATAATTAGTCCTACTTCCTACTAATCCTACAAATATTATAAATGTGAAAGTTTGTATGTTTTGATATTTAAATGTTTGTTACCCAATCACGCTTAAACGATTAAAGTCTTTTTGTACAAATGAAGTAGATATCAAAATATTATTGTTTATAAATATTGCATACATAAAACAACATAATCCTATTTAAGATATTCTAATCTAAATAACACTAAAATTTAATTTACACGAACGATCCGCATTATAATGGCTTTCAAGCGAAAATTGGGCGCTCAAATTTGGATGGAAAAATTGCGTACATACCAGGCACTCCCGGCTTGATGGAATTTCGGATGAAATAAGGGGAGGAAATCCTTGTCAAAATTATGTATTAATCGAGTTCTAGATTTAACCTGTGGCTTCTCCTAGGCGAAAATCAGTGGATGAGAGAGTGTATCAATTTATTTATGGTAGGTAGTAAAAATACAAAAAAGAAACGAGTACGGCTCAGCCGGGATGTGCGGGACAAACTGGGCTCTTTCTTGAAAGACTGTTTCAAATAAGTAGAACCCAATAGAAGCAGTACAGGCATTTGCCTAATAATTGGACGACAATGACACGACAATACTCAATATTTAAAAATAACGATCATTCTTTATTTCGGAGACACGGGTCATATTTTGTTACAATAAAAGAGTAATATATGACATTAATACCGTAAATATAAACAATACAAAGTAAAAAAGATTAATTTTACTACTTATTAAATATTAAATGTGTCAATTGTACTTCACACTTGCAATTGCGTTTCGGCACAGCTCACACCAAGGCTAATGCTGCAGCAGCAGCCTATTGTAGCTTAATATTATTTTGTTTTTGTCTTTTTCTGTATTTGTTTATTTTTAATTTTATTTTTACGCAACCTGTCCTACTTTTTGTGATTTTAAAATGTGCGCTGTGTTGATTAAATATTTTTCATTTCATTTCATTTACACTTATATGTTGTGGTCCTTAAGAGTCTGTCAGCTAGACTGCTGATAATATCGTTATTACACGTGTAAACTCTTGTCATAAATGAAACTATCCGTTTTCGCTGAATTGCATGAAACGAGTCGATTCAAGTTTCGGCGTACATTTTAGAGGCGCTATAAAAATATATATATTAACATCAACGGCGAATACATCTCACACCTTCGGTTTGCCGATGATATCGTCATCGTGGCAGAGTCACTGGAACAGTTAAGCGAAATGCTGCATAGCCTGAATGGAGCCTCTCGAGGTGTCGGTCTCGGCATGAACTTGGATAAAACCAAAATCATGTTTAATGAGCATGTCACGCCGGGACCGATCTACGTCGATGGTTCGATGCTCGAAGTTGTTCGGGAGTATGTCTACCTTGGACAAATTGTCCAATTTGGTAGGAACAACTTCGAGAAAGAAGTCAACCGCAGGATCCAATTGGGTTGGGCAGCATTTGGCAAACTACGTCACGTTTTCGCTTCGCCTATACCGCAATGCCTGAAGACTAAAGTCTTTAACCAATGCGTTCTACCTGTTATGACTTACGGGGCCGAGACGTGGACACTCACAGTGGGACTAGTCCACAAATTCAAAGTCGCACAGCGGGCTATGGAGCGAGCTATGCTCGGCGTCTCTTTGAAGGATAAAATTCGTAACGAGGTAATCCGACAAAGAACCAAAGTTACCGACATAGCTCGCAGACTTAGTAAGCTAAAGTGGCAATGGGCTGGTCACATCTGCAGAAGGACCGACGGCCGATGGAGCAAGCGTGTCCTAGAGTGGAGACCGCGACTTGGTAAGCGTAAGGTAGGACGGCCCCCAGCTAGATGGACCGACGACCTCAAAAAGGTCGCTGGGATAGACTGGATGCGGAAGGCGGAGGACCGTGTGCAATGGCGCGTGTTAGGAGAGGCCTATGTCCAGCAGTGGACTACGATAGGCTGATTGATTGATAAAAATATTGTTTTAAGCTACTCGAATGCACTTATGCGTCGATTTAACACGATTAAGAAGTCAAATTAGAATAAACTACTTTCAGGTCTTGCGTTAATTACGTTAGGTAGGTTGTAAAGGATTAGTTAATGCGCAGGCCCGTCATAATTTATAATAAAGATTATTTCAAAATTTAAAATGCCCGGCATTTTCCTTATTAACTAAGTTTAACACATACTTTAATGTTATAAAGGCCAATGTAGCGATAACAATTTGGGTATAAAACTATTCTCCAGCTTCTAATTTTACGCTATAAATAGTAATACTCTTGTCTCTACTGAAGGAATACCTTCAAACGTGGTTCGCCTTATTGGGTGAAACAGACCATTTAAAAAAACATAAAACACTTGTGCAATTCGCAACGAGGGCCGAGCAGCTTGTGAGAGGAAACGACAACGGACTCGTACTTTGTGACCCTGTAATATACTCGTTAGACAGTGACCTTAATAGTTTGTGACCTCGAGATTATTATCAGAAAACCTCTTAGACCTCTAGGCGTCTTCTTAGTTAAAAGTACTTCTTATGTAAAATCCCTTGAGTTTGATAGAGATATCAAACTTTTGTTTAAAAACTATATTACACAAAACCTAATCGTATCGTAGCCCAATTAGTATTTCGATCTTAATTATGAATATTCATACCTTTACACCGAAATAATTTTCATTTGTGCCGAGATATCAGCTAGTGCCACATTGGAATGTGCACGTAGATGATTCGGGCCTGTTGTTCTTGGAACTGAATATTTTTGCTAGTGATTTTGGCGAATTATCATATGATTATCAGGGCTGTATATGTCGTCGTGTCATGACTATGGCCGAAACCCTCTCATTTTGAGAGGAGGCCCGTGCCCAATGGTGGGGCAGTTTCTTAACAGGGCTAATATTATATTATTATTATTTAGATGTCGTAAAAACTGATAACTATATTTGAAGATAGATATGATTGCTTAGACTTTGTAGCTAAGCACCAAATTCTCAAAAGTGTAAATGTTATCGGTGTAATACTGTTCAGATTTTCATAATAAACTATACTGTTATACCTGCATATTTCAAGCGTGGATGGCAGAATGTAACTGTTGTGCTACTCCCATATTTCGCTTACGATGTAATGCCCTGATGTGGAGGGGGACGACCATGTTGCTACTAAACCGAGTATAATTTAGACTAGACTCTCTACTGATTTTGAGAGTTTGTCGATTATAAAAATAAATAACTAAACTCTTAGACTTGTTCAAACCTTCCCGATCAAGCAAATGGGTTCTGTAAAATGTGCCTATAATTCACATTTTCAATCTTTATTTCACACATTTGCACCAAAACAATGTTCATTTGTGCCAAACATATTAAGTTCCCGGACGATTCTTTATTTTAACATTCTGGCAAACTCGCTATTGTTTTAACTGCCTTCACACACAGCTCATGAAAAATGACAAATATGGTGGTGTTTACGACAATAGAGTGTGCTTACCAAAGGCACCTACTCCAATTTAGCAGTAGCCATACCAACCATGTGTATTTTTTCCTATCTATCTCTATCTATATCATCACGCCAGATCCCTTGCAGGGTAGGCAGAGAGTACAGAGTTCCAACAGGCTCTTTCCTTACATACCTCTCTGGCTTCCTTCACTCTCATAGTTCATCTCATACACGCTCGCCGGTTACGGAGACTCTTGACTTGTCCTTCAGATAAGACTCGGTCTATTTGGTCGTGGTAAAATAGTCTAGGTCTTCCCCGGTGCCTACATAAATTAAAAATATTTTTTTACGAAAATGTATCACCTAATATCGATAAAAATATCGACAGAAAATTTTATTGGCGACACGGTTACCTATAAATGAATAAACAAAAACGAAGCTGGCAAAAGTATATACTAACATGAAAATGATTCTCACCATTCAACAGCGCAATAGGCAAGTTTATATACCTCCCAAAATGGTTGAGTACCACTGGAAAACAAGATTGAGGCGATTAACCGCCTGTGTGAACATTAGTACATTCCACCGCAATCTGCTAGGTAAATTGTACGGCGTTTGTGATAGCGACCAGAGTATTAAGCTAAGTTGTTTACTATGCTTGTGAATAGAATTTCAGGCATTGGTTTAATTATTATATAAACTGAGCACCTGCTTTGGGAGAAAATATTGGAAATAGAGATATATTTTTATGGAAAAGTTTGGGTTATGTTGACTAGACTTACATATTTTTTTCTGAAAGTGCATCATAATAAAATCATAATAAATGAACCTATAGTGTCCTACTACAGGGCAAAGGCCTTCTACTACGAATCGAAATGAGTGAGAATAGGTCATTCACCACGAACCCAGTGCGCATTACCAAGCCGCGCTTCATATCAAGTGACATCCGTGACCACAGGCTTAGTGCGCTTTTAGCAGCACTGAGACCTTAGCTTGGTTATCATGTACATGCTCACTAAAATGTTTTTGCTTGCGGTGGCTGTCTGGCACGGTTTACTACCTTCTCCCTAATATGATCGAGGGTAGTGATAGCTGTTCCAGTAGTCATACTCTTGAATGGGTGCTGCTAGTGGGGACTGGTCCATCCGGAATCCTTTAGACCTACTACTCTTTAGAAATAACATCATTAGTCTCATATTTCGATCATTAGCCCGAACACTGGAGCTAGATCTTAACTATTTAATTGTAACCTAAACATTGTACTTACACAATATGATAAAAAATAGAAATAAGCATAAGAAAAAAAAATAGATCAGAAGATCAGAAGATCAGTCAAGTCACCGGATTGGAATGTGGCATCCACTGAGAACATCGATCCGGTGGTAGCTTAGTAGTTGGATTAGATAAAAAATGTAAACTGACATTACAAAAAGTACCCCTGCAGCGTTTATATAAAATAAATTATTTGGGTTTAAGTTTCAGTTTGATCTCTGTAAAACAGCGATCTAGCAAGATGTTAACGGCCTTAAACCTTTCTCAGAAATTGGGCTATCAAATGCAAAAATATTTTTTCAAATCCAACTGGTGTTATAAGTGGAAGAGGAAAATTAGGAACGCCCCACCATCAAATGGGAATAATAATTGCAAAGAAAGAGAGATATTATAGATAGTCTTGAAAACGTGTTATGTAAATATTATTTCTATAAGTTCATATTCGATATATTTTATCTTTGAAAGCACTGTTTTAGTATCGGGTATTTCTATGAATCAGTGTCTAGTTGGGTCTGCGTGGTCGACCACTACATCTCTATCGTAAATATTTATCCTCATCCTAACATAACAGAACGGTAGCCAGTTGGCAAAGGAGTCTAAAACCCCATGTTTTATTCATACAAGACTTTCTGTGAACAGATGAAAATAATGGCCGGAGACGAAACCGCGGGGTTTTGTGTTTATTTTTTAAACATAGATTATGCGAAAGCTGTACGAAGCACGTGGAAACGTTTTCTTAGTTTCGTAATAAATAAATAAACATGACACACGTTTAATAATCGAAAAAGACTTAAGATGCTGCTCTTAATAATATTTTCTGATCGGACGTATTTTAAGTAACTTCATTAGTCTAGTAGGAAATGGAGTCGCTAGAATTATTGCCGTAATAACGAGGCCCACGAGGTGTTTGAATACCAGATCAGAAAAAGCCTTATTGTTTTTTTTCAAACATAAGATTTGTTTTTTTTTTAAATGGATTAACTCGAAACTCCTGAACCAATATTAATAATTTTATACTGTTAAAATTCTACATTATCCCGAAGTAACGCAGTCCTGGTAGGATGCGCTGTTGTCCACCGGGAGCAAAACCGCGGAAAACTGCAAGTGTTATTATTAGTGTTAATAAATCAATAAATCATAATTAAGTAAAGCAAAATGTAACAAAGTAGCTAAACACTAAATAACCTTAATACATCTTTATTGACTCTACGACCTCCATTATCTTTACCCAAATGAAAAATAGACGGTTTCCAGTTTACATAACGTAACTAGTTCACCTCAAGTTATGACAGCACCAGTAATAACAATAGGCAATAATTTTCGTCATATTTCAAGTGTGGTTTGTCCGTCAGCAATTACTTTGGGGAGTCGTAAAGTTTTTATGTCCAGCACTGGCCACCTTTGTAGCATTACTAAGTAAGTAATGTAATGTTTTAATTTTCTGAAAATGTTTAAAGATACGTTGGTATAAACATAATAAAATTTGATGATCATGCCAAAATATGTTTAAAAGTGTAATATGACCGGTTCACACTTTGAGATGTTCAAAAGAGAGTTTATGGCCGGTTCCCAATTAGACAATTCGAAGATATGCAAAGAGTTATTGCCGGCTTAAACCATTCTTAAGCGACATTTATCTTATTCTCAAGGTACCTGGCAAACATATTTGAAGTCATTATGATTTTAACAACACTTTATTTAAGTACCTAGAAGGTGTAACATAATTAACGCAAGACTTCAGACACCCCAATCAGAGAATTGCTTCAAAAATTCAGAACGAAAACCAAATTTCCAAATTTAAAGGTTTTTACCCTTTTTGAGCACTTTTATACCCCAATTAACAATAAAACTTGTACGTGTATGTGAGTGTTTTGAAAAATACGTTTTGGAAATGCATTTGAATTCTCCTTATTGCTATGAATCAAGAGTAAATTTAGTTTCTTATAGCGCGCTGAAGAAGTAAAAGACCTTTGCAAATTTAAAAAAAAATTAAGGTACATTAAAAATTGTTGGAATCAATTCAGTTACCGATTTAGAACAAACTACTTTCAGGTCTTGCGTTTATTATGTTACACTTTGTTTATGTTCTGCAATCATTTTCAAAATAGAATCTTAAAAACTACGACTGCTTAAAATATTTCGGAATCTATTTTTTATCAATTTAAACTCAAAAATCCACATAAAGCTATTTACTGTGACGAACTCACTTTTCATAGTTTTACAAAGGGGAAAACTTTTATTTGGATATTCTATCGAAATATTCAGCAACTGTCCCTGTATATCCGACCTAGCATCGTCAGTGAAATGTAAGTATACACATGTAGCTGTATACCTCTACCACCGCCGTTTAAAATGTAGGTGAATTAAACAACAACCATTTCCCTTACTATGGCAGCCTACTTAACTTGCATCCACCAGTGCTAACAGTCATCATCAGTGGCGGACAATCATTGTACAATTAAAATACACCTTTTAATACAGTCCACAACTTTTTATTATTTCTTTGAGCTTGGGAATAATATAATGAATGGTCCTTCGAGCCGGATACTTACGATCGGCACTTTCAGTAATTTTTCTACTAGTTCTTTATGCTATTCCTTCTTGGCCCATTCCAACTTAATAACTCAAAAAGCGTTACAGTTAATACGCGTACGTAAACCGTACGTCAGTTACATCGTAACTGACAATTTTCAGTTTGTACTTAACCTAAGGCGGACGGCCATTTTGGTTTGCGACTTAGTATAACACGGCTTAAGATATTATTACCTACTTTGGAATCGCCTCAGTGCTTAAGTAGCTCGTAAAGTTTGGTAAACTTCTATTTTGTGAGACGGGCTATTACCATTAGGATTGTATAATGGAAGAGGTGGTCAGAGATGTTTGGAAGACCATAATTTGTCCGAATTTCTGCACTTTAAGAAGACGATTTAGCGCAGTCGTTAAGAGCTTAAACCGTTCCGCCCACTGTGTCTAATAGTCGCGGGTTCGATTCCCGCACGGGACAAATCTTTATGTGATCCACAATTATCTGTTCCGGTCTGGGTATTTGTGTATGTGAATTTTCATGTTTGTAAACTCACGACACAGGAATAAATCCTAGAGTGAGGCCTAAGTTTAAAAAAAAATCTTTAATGATCATGCTGCTGCAAGCTTTTTGATTTATATTGAAAAGAAAAGATATTATTGATGATATCATTATACCTGTGTACCACGTTAACATAATATCGTTGCGAAGTATCAGAAAAATATTTTACAAATTTTAAGCCAAAACTACATAAAACACCGTCACGCCAATATTCCCCAAACGGGGGTGGCAGAGGTATACTGAGTACACCCACTTTTGGCCGACGATGTTAGGTCCCATGTTCTATAGGTCCAATAGGTGGCGAGCCTATTGCCATATACCAGGCACAATTCCAGACTGTGGACTGATACAGGGCCAAAAAAACGATACTCTGTACTCTCTGCCTACACGCAAGGGATCTGGATGATATAGATAGATAGATACAAAAAAAACGATTCTGTATCTACTTTCAATCGACAATTCACTTCCTCGCCTTAGAAAAAATATGAAACCTTTCCTTAAAAGGTTGCAGCAGGTTATCGTCAGGTTATTTATGTTTATGACTAACACTTTTCCCAACACAATATCTGGAGTTATATATTTATTGGGGGTTGGCTCGTACGGCGCGCCATATTTCATTGCTTAATACGCTCTTAACACGCAGTAAAACACACTTGTTTAACATGAAAGAGGGAGGTTTTTCTTTTCTTTTAGAGAAAACGTAGCCCAACACTAGAATTTATTCCTGTGTCGTGAGTGCACTTACAAACATGAAAATTCACATACACAAATATCCAGAGCTCACTGATTTGTCCCGTGCGGGAATCGAACCCGCGACTAATCGAGCCAGTGGGCAGAGCTGCTTAAGCTTTTAATCACTGAGCTAAATCGTTCGTCAATTTACTTTAAAGTTTATTTTTCTTGCTTCGGTTTTGACTTTATACGGCCCGAACTTTTAAACTATGATCCCCCTAAATTATACTGTGAAATCTCTTCCTTATCTTTAAAAAAGTCGTAGCCCCATACTAGGATTTACTCCTGTGTCGTGGGTGCGTTTACAAACGTGAAAATTCACAAACACAAATACCCAGACCGAAACAAATAATTGTGGGTCACACAAAGATTTGTCCTGTGCGGGAATCGAACCAGCGACTATTAGACACAGTAGGCGGAGCGGCTTAAGCTCTTAACCAATGCGATAAATCGTCCGTGTACTATGTAAACTATGGGTATTTTTTTAAATATTTAGGTATTTTATTATAAAGTAACGATTTTGGACGTAAGAACTTAACATTACAGCAGAGGTGTACTGTTCATGTTAACCAATTTTTCGCTGACGATGTTAGGTCCTATGTAATAGGGGCGAACCTATAGCAATATACCGGGCACAATTCCAGACTGTGGACTGATACAGGGCCAAAAATACAAGTTACATAATACAGGTCATATACCTACAACTTTCTAAAAGTCCAATCTTCATACACGATCATCCTACTAAAAATACTCCCAGACTTTTATTTTGATATTACAAACGGGTATCAAACTCATATACAGCATCAAAAAAAAATTTATCTCTCTCTATTTCCAATCGAGAATTCACTTCCTCGCCTTAGAAAAATATGAAACCTTTCTTTAAAAGGTGGCAGCAGGTTGTCGTCAAGTTATTTATGTTTATGACTAACACTTTTCCGAACACAATATCTGGAGTTACATATTTATTGGGGGTTGGTCCGTACGGCGCCCCATCTTTCATTGCTTAATATGCTCTAAACACGCAGTTAAACACATGTTTAACATGAAAGGGGGAGGAATTTGGTTTGGAGTTTATTTTTCTTAGACTTTATATGGACCCGAGTTTTCTGAATTAACGATTTTGGGCGTAAGAACATGATCTTGCAGCTTCGCGGAACCATTGGTTTATCTTTATGATTTCAAACTTAAATTCTAATCAATTATTTTGTATTTTGACTTGACCTTATTGAGGTTAAATATCTAGGGGTCACCCTAAACAATACCATGTCCTTCGACCCGAGCATCAAGCGAGTCCGTCACCGAGCATCCTTTGTGCTCGGCTGTCTCTATCCGCTAATCTGCAAGCGGAGTAAATGTTCCTTAGGAATAAGGTGACACTTTACAAAACTTGCGTGCGACCCATCATGACGTACGCATGTGAGGTATTCGGGCACGCAGCCCACTCTCACATCGATATACTTCAAGCAGTTCAGTCTCGCTTCCTCCGCAAAGCCGTAGGAGCCCCGTGGTTCGTACGAAATGTCGACCTCCACTCCGATCTCGGTCTCGAATCTATTCGCCCCCATATTAAAAAGGCGACACCTCGACACTTCGCGAACGCATCTTCCCATGCGAATCCACTAATCTTAGCCGCCTCCGACTACGAACCCGACCCCTGCCGCTACCGCCGGCGCCGGCTGACGAAACACTTCAAAAGCTTAACATTACATTTCAATTAAAAATAAAATCAGCCTGTACTGTCCCTATCCTCGGCAAAGGCCTTCTCTCAGAATCCGATATGATAGAGATTAGATCATTCTCCACCACGCGGACCCAGAGCGGAATGGTGGAGCAGTTTTGTGGCCACCTGATGTTGGGATTTGTCTAGGCGCCTGTAAGGCTTCTAAATTAGATTAATGACTGCCATATTAGATGGTAACTGGGACTAACAGCTTAACGTGCCTTTCATAGCGCAGAGACATAATACAATCTAGAATAAAAAACTTTGTGTTAAATATTTTTGCATCTTGCATTGATCAATAGCTTTGTACATTCATACAGGTTGTTGTGTTGTAACCTCGCAGGATTTGCAGAAGTGGCTAATGATATTGAACGTATAACGTTCTGTCACCCCCGCTGGGGAATATAAGCGTGACGGTTGAACGTATAATAAAAAACGAGACACTATTTTTTTGTGTTAATTTTATGATTTATAAAGTAAAAAAATATGTCCTGTTGCCCAACGTGTGTGGTAACTCGCCCATGCGGTCGGGTCGAGGAAAGTATATAATACTATTTACATATCTACCATGTAGTAGGAATTTCTTCGCTTTAATTAACTTGGGTTATTTACGGTAAAAAGAGCAATATTCTATACATATATACGTACGAGTATACCGAGCTTAGTGATCATCTGACGAGACATTCCAAAAGCCCAAAGTTTTCCCTACTTATGCTTATGAAATGCTTTCAAAGTAGATCATCACAATATATCTTTAAAGAAATGCCAAGCTCACACATCATGCACGATCTCTCTGTAAAATTGTACTATATTTTATACATCAAGCAACGTGCGAAGTACGTATATGAGTATGGTGAAATGAGGATTTTTTTGTATGAACATCATTAATTCTGGAGATGGAAAAAGTGTTGTACCTTTCTTTAAATATAACAAAATCCTACTTCCTGCTAATCACGCTAAAACGACTAAACGGATTTGAATGAAATTTAGCACACAGGTAGTTTATTACCCAGGTTAAAACAAAGTATACTTTTTATCCCGGAAAATGTTAGGTTCCTGCCTAAACTCAGCGCGGACGAAGTCGGGGGCAGAACGTAGTTCCGTATAAGGACTTTTTGTACTGGTAGAAACTTTAGTAATTTGTCATATGTTGGACTTATGAAGCCACTATTATTACAGGTATTTTAAATAGTTAAATAAAAACACATAAACAGCGTCACGCCTATATTTCCTAAGCGAAGGTGGCAGAGGTATGTTTTTCACCCACTTTTTGCCGAAGACATTAAATTCATTGTAATTGGAAGCGAGCCTATATCCATTATGATAAGCACACCGCCAGACTTCGGACTTATACTGGGGATTTTGCAATCGACAAATTAAACTTTGTCCTACCTGGGATTCAAAACCTTGTAATCGCTACGCTAATTCTTCGCATTAATTATTTAGGGAATCATAAAAATGGTGCCCTACAACAGACAAGTTCATTAATATAGTGGTGTACTTAAATGCATAAATCCAGGATCCGGTTCACATAGCACCAGGAAATAAAAAATCAAACTCTAAGTGCCTGTAAGGAAAGAACCTGTCGAAACTCTGTACTCTCTGCCTACCCCGCAAGGGAACTGCCGTGATGATATAGATAGATAGAAGTACACGAAGTAAAATAAGTGTTTCACTGTCTGCCGTGTAAGATTGGAGTTTGACCATTTAAGTTTATCCAATATTCGAAATAACTACAACAATACTAATTTTGGGATTTGTACTGGATTTTTTTCTGTCAAAAAATTACACTTCATCCGATCTGGGACTCAAACTTGAGACCTCATGATCACTACGTATTATTCATAACTAGAACAACGAGGTAGTCAATAACTTAAATTAATTGCTAATTAACAGTCTTTATGATAGAAATATAGTTTAGTTTAGTTTCGTTTCGAGTTTAGTTTCGACAACAAATTGTTGCTCGTCTGTTCCTTTTTTTTCGGGGGGAAATACCTAGCGCATACTGCCACATGGCGGGTTTTGATGTGGCAGTTATGTGGGGCTCGCACCCACTAAAACCCCCCGTGGTCCGTCCTTTGCCCGTCTGTTCCTGACCTACTCGTACCATCCCTTTTATAACACCATAACCTGTATCCATTAGCAGATGGAATGATAACCATATTTACCTATTTTTCCAAATTGTAACCTTCAATTCAACCCACATTGGCGTCACAGTTCAATTATTTTGCACGCACTTAAATTAAGTGGACTAATTACTTAGCTGAAACTCCCAAATGGCATGCCGATAAGCTAATTGTGGACACTAAGCCGCGGGAATTATAAATAGCTAATGTCCTGTACAGACCAAGCGAGAAAGTGCAAGTGTTTGCTGTTTCTTTTTATTAACCTCCTTCGTCCCATTGCTGGGCAAAGGTCTCTCCCATGATTCTCCACTTAACCCGATCCTTGGCCATATCAGACCATCTCTCCTCATAGGCGTAAAAGTCGTCGCGCCATCTTTTTCTGGGTCTACCCTGGCATCGGTGTCCATCTGGTCGCCATTCAGTAGTGAGTTCTACCCACCGATCTGGGCTCATTCTGCTCAAATGACCCGTCCATCCCCACTTGTTTGCTGATACAAGAAGTTTTTTAAGCGATAGTCACTGGCCAAAATACAATATTTTTAGTTTGAATATGTGATGTTAGGTTGAATAAGACCAGTGGACTCGTTAAAAAAGATGCATATACAATAAAAAATATATTGTCTGTTTCGTCTAATCAAGTGTCACATAGGGTAGCTGACTGTCACGAAGTCCTAGGTCTGAATCAAAGGTACATGGGGACCTAGCATTTTTGGCAGAATTGAATTTGGGTATAGACTGAACACGTCTCACGTCACCCCTGCTTGGGAAATATAAGCATGACTTATGCTATACAGCTGCAACTGATAAAAGCTAAATTTTACAGATATTACGTATTAAGTATATCTTGCTAATATGCTGGAGCTCATCTCACTTTACCTATTTAGACTAAACCAAATTACCATAAGACCATTTCTGAAATTACCCTTCACGGGATTCTATGCCAACAATTCCAGTATCCTTGCAATCTAGACTCAGATAACCAGACCACAGGGCTCTTATTAGCTATAACCAAACGGGATAGGTTAAGACAACTTCGTGAAATGATTGTGTTATAGTATTCTGCATGCCATTGGTATACTACTAAACGAGGTTTTCACAAAGTTGACATAACGCTCAGTTTTACAACATAGCGAACAAGTACCCTGTGTTTAATATCAGCGTCAACAGCTATTCCACTCGCTACATCTTTTTCTTAACCTTCGGTTCTGAACATGATACTATTACTACGAAACTAATCCAGTATTGGTTAGCTGCCTACGTTTATATATTTATATACCTAGCATTAATTTCTTCATCAATGTTATGTTAATCATTGATATGAGTGTATTCCAACCTTTTTTAAGATGCGACCCCCTTAATATGAAAAGTTTTTCGCGACTCCCTACCCTCGTACCGCGATTTTTATTAATTTTTATAATTAGTTAATTTTAGCTATCGGCTAAATACATAATTAAGTACCTATAACAGACATTTTGACTTTACATCGCCAAACGCCTCCACGAAATGTAAAAAAACGATTTGATTCTATGTCTAGGAAAAAAGGTTCCAAGATAAGACAAATTAGTTAACGAAAAATTGACTTAACCTACAAAATATGTCCTTTAAATAACATTTTTCTAATATAATAATAATAATATATTTAAATGTTTTATTTCTTTTTTTTACTGAGGCTTCGCGACCCCTTTACAGAGGTTATAAGACTCTTCTGGAGGGGGCGACCCACAGGTTGAAAAACACTGATCTATATAATCATTTATAATAATCAGTAATTAAACTTGGAGCGTTCCTCTTACATGGAATGACTAGTTTTATGTATGTATCCGTTTATCACCCGCGACCGTCACCAAGTCTATCTTACGTTGGTCTTGCCAACTTTATGTCTTCCGGTACATGGTCGCCACTCGAGAACCATTATATCTCAATGATCGTCTCTAACAGGCACCCATCAATATTCTGACGGCGACAAAGATTGTTTAACACCGTCAATCGACACTGATCGCTTAAAGAAATTTTCCATAAGCTCCTGAATCTGTAATTGACGTCATACATACTAAATAACTGATTAAATATTTCGATATAAACTTCATTTCCTTATAAACAACTCTCGGGAATCCCAATGAAAACTCATGAAAGTATTAATGTAATTAGGCGTCAGGACACACTTTGCACGAAAATAATTTTACTAGCAGGCACAGTCTTCAATTCTTATGCAATTCTTATGCTGTGCTAATAAGCTGGCCATTGGATATTAACATTATCGGCAAAGTGTATCGTAATCGTATACAGTACACCTTTGCCATTTATAGTTATACGATGTTTACTTTTCTTCGATACAAACTCACCGTTGTGCCCATGGTCTGATGATTATGTTAACGTGCGTACGCTCTTCGTGTTTATTTCACGCTAAAATGGAGTAGAGGTTCATTTATTAATCAGCTTATACTGCCCCAGTGTAGGGGTAAGCCCTTGTCTCACAAACCAATATGAAAGGGAATAGGTTACACTCCACGACTCGGACTCAATACATATTGGTTAAGGTAGGTTTGTTGTCCCCTGTTGAAAATTATCAAATCGCCCGCCCATATGGCTTCGAACTTAACGATTACCGAATAAATTGATCATGGAACCAGCACCCTTCCTAAGTACAGAGATGCTTGAAAGAGGAAATACAACAGACGGTCACCCATCTCAAACTGAAGGCGCCGGACGATGCTTACTGTTGTTGATCGCTACGAACACCGTGGCACTACTGTTCTCAACTTTAATTTTTAGAGTTTTCTAAGCCGGCTGGTATGTAATAATTTATAGTTTATGATCTAAATCGTTATCTCGAGCACAAAGGCGTGGAACAAAAGATGGCGGAGGCATTGTTATCGCCTATAGACGTTTTTAATGATCCATCTAATGGATACTCTTGTGAATTACCGTGAGAACACTGGAGTACGATAACGGATTCTCTTTTGTATAATTTATCGTTATATTATACTTTCCTAGTATATAATTAGTAGGTACTATTTATGTACTGAACAAGATCGATCCCTGTGGCGATCTTTACAGGAGGCTTTGTATATAAATAAGTCGAATATAATATAAAGAGGTATTTTAGAACATATATTTTTTGTCATTTTGTTCAGACATTACGCAAAAACTATTGTATAAATTTATGATGAGATTTTCTTAACTGATTATCTACCTATATATCTAACTATACCATTACGTTATATTCTTGCAGGGTACTAAATGAATATCTTAACACGTTAACTGCCAATGAAAAAAATGCCCTTTTTCATTCCGGCCATGGGGGATAATGTTGGGTGACACTGAAACTTTCCGCTCAGGCCGTGTCTGACAATGTTGACCGCGCGGTAGGCCCGTGTTCAAAACTCTCTGCTGCGCCGACGGACACCGGCACCGAGATCATTCACTTATAAGCTGACCCGCGCGGCCCTCTAGTTTACCCTATATAGCTTGGTTCTTTAACGTGACTTTGACATAGAAAAAAAGTGATGATTTTAAAGATGTAAAATGGAAATCACTGTACGGTGTTTTGAAATCATAATAAATATAAAACTGAAATTAAACATAATGTTACAAAAATATTAAAATCTCTATCTCTATCTATATCATCACGCAAGCTCCCTCGCGGGGTAGGCAGAGAGTACAGAGTTCCAACAGGTTCTTTCCTTACATACCTCTCTGGCTTCCTCCACTCTCATAGTTCGTCTCATACACACTCGCCGGTTACGGAGACTCTTGACTTGCCCTTCAGCTAAGACACGGTCTATTTGGTCATGGTAAGATAGTCTAGGTCTTCCCCGGCACCTACATCCTTCCACTTTCGCATTGTATATCTGTTTTGTCATTCTTTCTTCTGACATCCTTTCTATATGCCCGAACTAACGGAGCATACCCTTTCTCATGTTTACACCGATACTATCTTTCATACCTACTCGCTTTCTTACTACACTGTTGCGAATACGATCGGTCAGCGTGACTCCGCACATCTTCCGCAGAGATCGCATTAAGATCTTTCATTAAAATCTTCTCCAAAAACTTATTGATAGGTAAACTGTGAATGAAATCGTGCTGTTTTCATCCACACCATCAGAATAACAACAGATGCTCCAAGACTGAGTATAGCCTCGAGCTAGATTATCCATGAACAGACCGAAAACTCAACTTATGACCAACAGACCAAATCTGTTAACCCCTAAATATATATATATATATATATATATATATATATATATATATATATATATATATATATATATATATATATATATATATATATATAAATAATGTATGCCCTTCTAATACCAATACTTTCAACTCTCAAGCTGTAAATCTGCTTCCGTGGAAAGTAGACTGGGTAAGAAAAACCTTTTGGTCAATAAAGCAGTCTGGTAGCAAAAGTGCTTCAATAGCAAAGCCTGCTAGTTCTAAGCAGGATCCCTCGTAGGGGTACGGCTCTCATTATGTATCATCGCATGGTTCTTCTAGTCACTGCTGTGAGCCAGCCGTCACTGCTGTGAGCCAGCCCCTGCTGCTTACTTGCATTGTCACCAAAACCAACCCCATAACCATAACCCTACGAAAAGGTGCAATAATACTAGACAAGGACGTTCGTATAATACGTATTCAATAGAGTTGATTCCTTTCAAGCCTTTCGAACAAGACACGCAAATAAAAGGTCACAAGCGCTCTTTTTCGCCCCCTTACATAGAGCAATGAAGTAAAGAGCGGGAACACACAATTCAATTCAAACTCGAGGTCTCGCAACCCTCTAAGGCAGGGGCTCCCAATTAGTTTTTACTGCGCACCCCTTCAAAAAATACCCCCATGAGCCATGAACTGTACGCCAACAGGCAGGCGCACCCCCTTACTCCACGTATCAATACATTAGGAGAGTCAAGTTTATGGCGGTTTACCTATAATCGATTCAAGATATATTTTGGCGTTATAGTATTTTTCTGATTAAATTAACTTAGTCAAGAGATTACCACGGTTACCCCTTCACGTGACTTCACATATCTCTAGGGGTACGCTTACCACTTAATTGGGAAACACTGCTCGAAGGTGTCGAAGGAGGAACTCCATGAGGGTTTTTAATGTGGTAGAAGTCTTATATACCTCAGTCCTCTTCACAGTGGACTAAGAATCTTCGGAAGGGTTTACTCTTAGCAAAGAAAGCTAGTAATCCTACCAATATTATCAATGTGAAAGTTTGTATGTTTGGGTGTTTGTTACTCAATCACGCAAATTGTGTACATAGATAGTGTATTACCTGAGACCTGTAAGACACTTTTTATCCCAGAAAACTGTAATGCTCCTATCTAAAGTCAACGAGGACAAAGTCGCGGGCAGAAAATAGTATGCACATGAAACTAAGCGTATGCTTGTATTATGAGTGAGAGTAATTATATCAGACTAACGGTGTACGCTCGGGTCATTAGTCCTGCGGGCGTCAGACCATATTATGGAAGGGAGAAGGGAGGAGGAACTATAAGTTTTCATCTTACTCTCGTAACATAATAATAGTGTCAAAGGTTGCGTTAGATTTCAGACACACTCCAGACTATCGGCGTTGTGATTAAACCGAAAAATGTGACTTCGGAAAATTATTTTTCAAAAGAAATCGATGTGATATACAAAACTCTCCTATTTTTTAAGATAATAATTACTTAGATGACTTTTGGTGGTAAAAAAATACATAAAAATAATTAATTAAAAACCATAAAAATAAGCTTTTATAGCCTAAACATAACTTCCTTCAGGGCTCTTGTAAGGGATATATATCCCTATTATACCTACAAAGAAATTTGCGAGTTCGTTTCCTGCACGAGGTCTTTGTCTCACCCAAAAAAAAATTGTACAGACCTGTCTTTTTATGTAAAGGATTTTGATTATTGTAATCGACCACACCTGAAAGGTATAGGCCAAAGATTTCCACAATGAATGCTTTGCGCTGTACGCGTTAGTTTTCACCATGACCTCCACCAGGTCGTCTCATCATGTTGCGCACCCACCTTCTAAGTATCTCACGTTACAAGAATAATTAATAGCCCGAGGAGGCCCAAGCGGGAGGACGCAGGAGCCCAAGTTGATACATTGATGATGGGAAAAGTATGAATTGTAGTTACAGACAAACGCACATGAAGTTTTACATTTGTAGTGCAAGTCTTATCTCTACGGCGATTATAATAGATACGGTACAAGGCACAATATGTAAAGCACCACGAGCTCTTGACTGTACAATAAAAATAAACGTAAAGTTACCATTATATTAATACGTGAAGCAAAAACTTTGTACCCCTTTTTTACGAAAATTGCGCGGACGGAGGAGTATGAAATTTCCCACACTTATAGTTTATATAGAGAAGGAGTGCAGAATGCTAATATTTTTTTTTAAATTATGCATAAAAGATACAATAATTAAATAAAAAAAAACCTTACACACACTACCATGTATTTGACACACACGCATATATACTCTTTTGTTTATTGTTAAAGTCTGTGGTCAAATTCAGATTAGATTAATATTGTTTGTCTTTAATATTATTTGTCTATAGTCTTACTGAATGTCAAACATAACAAGCAAACGATTAAAGAGTAGGTCGAATTTCGACCAATGGGCGACCACTAGTTATATTTATTAGATAAATAGAATAAAAAGAATTTAGGACAAAATTGCCTCAAATGGTTTGGTCATGATAAATGAGTGTTAATTAAAACATAATTATCGTTTCGGTTCGGTTTCATGTAAACTTAATGACTACATTATCATTGAAAATCTTGTAAGTCTAATTAATAAGTTTTCTGTACACACTCGTCATGGCCAGACCATTGAGGTGATTTTCCCCCATGGTGCTTCTTAACCGGATTTTGACTTTATATTTGGCTACAATTTTTTTTTTAATCTCTAGAGGGGGGCAGCTGCCTGCTCCTTGGCAACGCCCTTGGCCCGAGGCTACGTTTTATTAAAAAATAAAATATGTAAACTTGAGCATAAGTCGAGCAAAACTAAGCTAATGGGATCACACATTTCTCGCTACGCATCCACGCACATTTAAGTGCAAAGGAAGCCTTATCGTTAGTAGCTTTTACCGCCCATATGTTAGGATAGTTTATTTCCCTGACGTTCCCTAACGAACCGTGTCACATTGCAAGATTAATTGTCCAGTTTTTGTCTCGAAACGAACGTTAAGCTGCGAGTTAAGACTCATCCTGGGTATTAACGATGTCCACACGTGAATTCAATGCTGAAATTATTATTCGAATTCAATTAAAATAGTAGAAATTATTCAAATAGTAGAAGGATGTAGGTACCGGAGAAGACCTAGACTATCTTACCATGACCAAATAGACCGGGTCTTATCTGAAGGACAAGTCAGGAGTCTCCGTAACCGGCGAGCGTGTATGAGACGAACTATGAGAGTGGAGGAAGCCAGAGAGGTATGTAAGGAAAGAACCTGTTGGAACTCTCTGCCTACCCCGCAAGGGATCCGGCGTGATGATATAGATAGATAGAGAGATAGATTATTATTTTTATTTCACATTCATACTTAGTCTATTTTACGTAATAAAAAACAAAAACTTATTTCACTTCCGTAACTAATTCTGAAATATAGTACACTGGCTGTTGGCCGCGATTTTGCACGACTTTCATAGATTCGACGTGGTTAAGAGCTAAGCCGCTCAGCCCACTGTGTTTAATAGTCACGGGTTTGATTCCCACACGCGACAAATCTTTGTGTGACCCATAATTATTTGTTTTGGTCTGGGTATTTGTGTATGTGAATTTTCATGTTTTTAAACGCACCCACGTTACAGGAATAAATCCTAGTGTGAAGCTACATTTAAAAAAATACGTTCTGTATGACACTAACTTTGACTTTAACGGATGACTTGGTATTTAAGAGCTTAAGTCGCTTCGCCTACTATATTGAGTAGTCAGTTCGATTCCCGCACGGGACAAATCTTTGTGCGAACCACATATATTCGTTCCGGTCGAGTGTTTGTGCGTGTGAATTTCGTGTTTGTAAACACACCTACGCCACACGAATTACTCCTAGTGTAGGGCTACGTTTTCTTTTTACAAAGACCTAAAGTTATGAGAACTCAAACAAATTATTATTCACACGCTATTTCCACCAATATTGGAAAAACTTTAGTACCATAAAAAACCATTTGACTACTTAAGCAACAGAAATTGCCCTACGGCGTTGCCTCCATTTGTCAAAGTTACAGAATTGAATTTCAAGTTAGATTAATTCTGATAGAGGCAGTAATATACAAAATGGGCTAACTGACGGGAAACTCCAGGGTTCATGATTGCAGATAGTATAGCCAGCCAGTTATTTTGACATTTACTAATAAAATTATAAGACAGCCTATACTGTCCCACAAAGCCTTTCTCTTACTATCCTGCAAGTTTGCCTCGATTTATAAGAGAAGGCCTTATATCTCTCAAGAAGTTCTCTCAAGGTCATACTTTATCATGCGGATCCGAAGCGGATTGGTGGTGGCAGGTCTGTGGCCACCAACTCTTAGATACTGTCCCACTACTGGACAAAGCCTTTCTCTTACTATCCTGCAAGTTAGCCTCGACTTGTGAGAGAAGGCTAACTTCTCTCAAGAAATCCTCTAAAGGTCGTACTTTACCACGCGGATCCAAAGCGGATTCGTGGTGGCAGGTCTGTGGCCACCAACTCTTAGATACTGTCCCACTACTGGACAAAGCCTTTCTCTTACTATCCTGCAAGTTAGCCTCGATTTGTGAGAGAAGGCTAATTTCTCTCAAGAAATCCTCTAAAGGTCTTACTTTATCATGCGGATCCGAAGCGGATTGGTGGGGGCAGGTCTGTGGCCACCTACTCTTAGATACTGTCCCACTACTGGACAAAGCCTTTCTCTTACTATTCTGCAAGTTAGCGTCCATTTGTGAGAGAAGGCTAATTTATCTCAAGAAATCCTCTAAAGGTCTTACTTTATCATGCGGATCCGAAGCGGATTGGTGGTGGCAGGTCTGTGGCCACTTGCCCTTAGAATTTGACATAAAAAAAATCGTCAGTACTATATTTCCCAAGCGGGAGTGGCAGAGGTGTACTGTGTACAACATATCGTTAACAACGTAAGGGGGCGAGCCTATTACCGTTATACCGGGCGATATTTCAAACTCCGCACTACAGCTAAGAATTTTCTAATAGGAAAAGCACATTTTGTACACACACTCAGTACTCTCTGACTACCCCGCAAGAGATCTGGCGTGATGATATATATAGATAGATAGATAGATAGAAAAGCACATTTTTTTGAATCCCGAAATCCTAGGATTTGAACACAAAACTTAGAAAATTGCCATCCGCACTATACGCCACTTGAGTAACGTATTACATATTGGTATTTTATGTATCAGGTTTTACAATGAAAAAAGAAGAATCTGTTCATCATGATCAGCCGAATAACGTCCACTGCAGAAGGAAGGAAAAAGGCCATCCCGAAAGATCACCAGGACGACTGGCTTTGTGTACGCATCCAGCTTTTACCTGCGATTTACATACTAGATAATAATATTTTGGTACAGGATCGTTTTTCGACCAAATGTTATTTTTCAATAGAAAAATTTCCAGAATAAGTCCGGATTCCGACATTGTGACATTACGCACATACATGCGTTTTTCAGCAATCTAGACGATTCTGCCTCCTTCATCTTTCCAAACATGGCCTTGCCAAGTTACGCAATTAAGTCCTTTTGATACAATATGCCTACTAAAAACAACCTATAATAAAGCCCTGAAGTAACTCCCCGTCTGATTCTACAACCCACATACCCGATTGTTCCTTTCAAATGAAGTCTAAGTAAAAAAAAGTTGGCGGGATTCTATTCTCAGGCGGGACAAGTTTGATTAATTCCTTTGTTCGGGCCACCGTGAACTCTTCTTCAAGACTTTGTGGCACGTTCGCGTTAATTGCGTAACTTGGTGAGGCCATGTTTGGGAAGATAAAAGACGCAGAAATAGTCTAAAATTGCTATAAATTCGATGTACGCTTGCTTATTTGAAGCGCAAGTCAAGAGTCCTAGTAACTGGCGAGCGTATATGAGACAAACTGTGCAAGTGGAAGTCAGATGGATCCGTAAGGAAACCTGTTGAAACTTTGCACTCCCTGTCTACCCCACAAGGGTTCTGGCGTAATGATACAGTTGCTAGATAGCTTTTAAATCAAAGGAATTTATAAATTTTCATTTTAAAATGTATCACACTACCTTGTCAGACCACACTTTCCCAAAGAAACCACTGGGTTAAACTAGGCGATTTGTGATCTCTTTGCTCCTCTCAAATATATGTGGCTCTTGAGAAAATGACCACAAAGGTAGATATATTTGACGGACGATTTAGCACAGTGGTTAAGAGCTTAAGCCGCTCTGCCCACTGCGTCTGATAGTCGCGGGTTCGAGTCCCGCACGGGACAAATCTTTGTGTGATCCACAATTATTTGTTCCGGTCTGGGTATTTGTGTATGTGAATTTTCATGTTTGTAAACGCACCCACGACACAGGAATAAATCCTAGTGTGGGGCTACGTTTAAAAAAAATTAATAAATATATATATATATATATATATATATATATATATATATATATATATATATATATATATATATAAGAAATAAAAGCGAGGACCTGATCTCATGGCTGTTATAAACTATGCCGGCAATATAGCCGGCGGGCACTCACCTGCTGAAGGCGCAGGGCATCAACTGCTCTCAATACGGTATGACATTAAGATTATACATTGATATTCTGGCAAGCCAGTACGAGGCAAGATGCTGGCGGACGGTCGCCGTCTAGTGTGAAGGAGCTATTAGAATCGAAAATTAAACTATGTTATTAGTTGGCTTATTGAGTTCATTTTCATATAAGTTCATGTCCGTGATAATGAGTTGATTGATCCTTGTTGAATAATTACCACCTTTATCAATATCATGTCTGCTAAAATACTTTAACTGTAGGACAGAGGCCACCTTCCAATGAACGCTTCAACAGTCAGTTTTGTGCTCTCTGCATCCAGATTTTTCCCGCAACCTTTACCAAGTTATCGTCCATCTTGTTGAGGCTGCCTTTTCTACGTGTTCCGGTACGTGATTGCCACTCAAAAACCTTATCACTCTACGCGCATTTAACAACGCTAACAGAAAAACGGTATAAGTATACAAGCTGTACCGAACAGAGGCGCAAAAGACGGCCTAACACGAATAGATTGACGTTAGCCTAACGTTATTAAGAAATCATGCAGTCGCGTTCATCTTTTTTTAGGGAATCAGTAATGTAAAAAAGATGGCATCTCAACTCGATAGCAAAACGCTGACGTAAATTTGTTCGTGCTAAACTCTCTGATGATGAGGATTTGAGAGGACTTAATGGCTGCTTCTCACAATGCAGCCAATGTGGCTGCATTCTGAGCCGCTTAAATAGAAAACAAATTAACATTGTCACGTCTTTGTTCCCCAAATGGGGGTAGCAGAGGTGTATTGTGTATACCCACCTTTCGCCGGTAATATGCTCCCATATAATAACGGGCGCGTTTATCCTACTAATATTAAAAATGTGAAAGTTTGTTTAGATGTTTGTTCCTCAATCATGCAAAAACGGCTGCACGGATTTGGATTAAATTTGCTGTGTGCCTGTGTTTATTACCTGGATAAACACAAAATATTCTTTTTAACCAGAAAAATTGTTTGGTTCCTGTCTAAAGTCAATGCGGACCAAATTGCAAGCAGAAGCCAGTTGCCATTATATGTCACAATGTTGGACTCCGGACTCATATCCGGTCGAAATACGACCTAGGATCTTTTGATCTACGCGCATTATGACCACTAGACAAATAGTTTTAGGATGAATGTTTGTGATGTGATGTTATGTGTTTTAGGGCGTATGATATACGATTTTGTATAAACATATTTATGACTCGTTGCCTTTGCCTCATTGCTCTAGTGGCGTAGAATCACGTGATCCAGGATTCAAATCCTAGGTCGGACAAATGTAGTTTTACTATCGAAAATTCCAGTATCAGTCCAGAGTCTGGGTGCCCTGTATATGACAATAGGGTCGCCCCTATTACATAGGACGTAACATCGTTGACGAAAAGTAGATGTACTCAGTACACCTCTACCACCCCAGTTTGTGGAATGTAAGGCGTGACGGTGTTTTTTATATGTGGCATACAGGCATCGAAAGGCTGATAAATAGTGAAACGGTATGGAAAATGATGAATGCATCTATCTCGCATAGAAATTCTATCAGAATACCAACAATAGATACATTTGAATGCGGCCGCATCAGATATTGACTGCTCTTTACACGTATTGTGTATTAAACCACTAAACCTAATAGACGTTAAACAGTCGAACTGTTTTTGCAAATTTGACTCTACCATGGTGGCGATAACAGTCGAATTTGAGGAGTGATGCATTTAATATTAGTTAGTTTGATAGTAGGTGACTTAAAACAGTAAGAATAGATAGTGAAATGTCTTGGTTATGTAAAGGGCAAGGATATTTCTGAGGTTTCTTAGTAGTTAAGCTAGTCAATTAAAGTTTCCATGTTAAAAGGAGTTTAGAGCTTTCGTACTAAGTCGACAATATTTTACGATAGCATAAAGCGAATTTAAAAAAAAAAACAACTCGTATTTTTCATTCTAGCTTTCAACAGAATGGGTATAATAAATCTTACTTATTTTTATCTGTCTATCTATATCATCACGCCAGATCTCTTGCGGGGTAAGTAATTCAGTTATTCTAATTAATATAAAGTTAAAATTAACGTAGTGTTTTACCATTGCAATTCTTGTGGTATTATGCATACAGAATTCCAACAGGTTCTTTCTTTATAGACTTTTCTGGCTTCCTCATCTCTCTCTCTGTCCCTCTCTCTGTCTCTCTCTCTCGCTATCTCTATCTCTGCTTACCCGGCAAGGGATCTGACGTAATGATATGAACAGATGGATAGATATTGCAATCATATATATGCATACCACGTTATGCGACATAATTTATTTTTATCTGTATGAATATTACACCTCATAAATAACACCAAACGCTTATGATGTCAGACATCTTATATTAAAATACTGAAGATGCCATCGCGTCCGCCAAATATTAAGCAAAAAATATAAATAAGCACTGAAATATGTAAATCTATGTTTACATACATAATAACATGTTCTGACTAACTGACCTATCGACGCCCAGCCCAAACAGCTAGACAGATACTAAGAAAGTATTTTTAGATAAACCGTCTCCTAAGGAATGAAAATGGGGTTAAAAGTTTGTATGGAAGTACCATTACTTTTAAAAATAGAGTCATGAAAATTGATATTAAGACTCTTCGATTTAAATGAAGGACCATGTATTTGAGGGTTTAAGCATATACATATGCTAAACAAAATAATTTGCTTTTGCAACTTTTGAGCCTTTATATACAATACTGAATTATAGGTCTTCCTCGTTGGACACATCGAAGTAACGCATAGTGTTTCATACCTATCAATGTACCGACGATAGGCCATCTTATTTTTTGCTATGCAAACATTTTGGTAAATTTTTGGAAAGGTAAATAAAGATGGTCGCTTTCTCGACAACGTAAGCCTAACGTCAAACTGTTTGTGCTAAGGTATCTGAGGGCTCAGCACAAACCATTTTTACGTATTTAAGAAAGCGTGCTGCCATAATGGCATAAAAATTCGATAGCGCTACGAAAACTTCAATTTGTTTGTGCTTAGCTCTCTTGACTATCTCAGACCATACCTTTGCGTATTTATTCGTGAAAACACACATGTAGATATAGTAGATAAAAAATTAAGAAAAAGACAAGCCTGCTGAGTTTCTCGCTGGATCTTCTCAGTAGAGGCCGATCGAATGGTAGATTAGTAGATAGATTGGATTGAAAAAAAAGGTTAAATTGACAATTCTTAAGTCCCCCCGTAGAGTTTTCACCAATAAATGATTTGAGTTTGAGGGTGTATATAACCCAAATTACTTTGCCATAATGCAAAGAAAATTAAAATGAAAAAGTATTTAAGACAGTGATTGTCAATGTTCTTCACATTTTTAATGCGGTCCCACTAATACGTTTTGGAAATTAAACCAGAAATTACTTTGTGAAACCTAATAAATTCAGGTTCAAAAAGGTTCTGAAGGGTCATTTTAGTCGACATATTATGTCGTAGGAGGAAAAAAATGGTCTACGTCATTTCGACACGATTAATTATGTATCGATTGTTGTGATATTTTTTACTGAGACGGAGCCTAAGAACTAAAAAAGGCAAGAGTATATTTATATCCCATAAGTAGGATAATGTTCGAAGTTGACTATCAGCATGCAAAAAAATGTTTCATAAATTGGAATTCTTGTATTTTTTTTAAAGAAACGTTTCCTAACCTTAGGAATTATTTCTGTGTCGTGGAAAACTGTTCATACACACAAACAGCCAGATCGAAAACAAAAGATTTGAGTATCACTTTAAAATATCTTCTATGTGAGGATCGCACCCACTCTCGTGTATCTAGTAGCCTTCAAACTTGCCGCTAAACTAAACCATCAGAAAATTACAGGAAATAAATAATAACTGCCTCATTTGTCTAGTGGCAAAGCGCATCGCTTCGTGATCACGAGGTCCTGGGTCCAAATCCCAGGTCGGACAAGTGTAGTTTTTCTAGCGAAAACTTCCCAGTACGAGTCCGGAGTCTGGAATTGTGCCCGGTATAAGGCAATAGCCTCGCCCCCTGTAACATGGGACCTAACATCGATGGCAAAACGTGGGTGTAATCAGTACACCTCTACCACCCCCCGCGTAGGGAACATAGGCGTGACGGTGTAAATAAAAAATATTGAGATATAGAATGAAAACTTATGTTATCATTTCACAACTCGGTTTCAAAGTCAAGTCGATTTAATGAAATAATTTTAATAATTAAAACATACCTTTTTAAAAACAAGCTTTTATAGTAAAAACACAATGAAGATATCTTGCTTAGTTACTGAGTTCTTATGGCTTTTTTCCAGCTTCTTCATGAGACCCTGATCAAGATAAATCCAACGAGCCCAAACCCGGCGCGGTTATACTGAGTACTAGGGTAGCTCTATTGACCACCTTTCGGATTCATTATCAAATCCTCAACACTATTTGGTTGTATAATACTTATCAATACCAATCTAAAAAGCCTAAACACAAGAGGGTTACATTGCTTAATTCACATATTCCTATGCACCTTCCGACTCTATAATCAGACTAGCTCGATGATACCATATTATTGCATTGTTACCGAACATATGTATGCCAAATTTCAGCTCTGTCGGATACCTGCAAGTGCTTGAAAAATGGATTACAAGATTTGACCCGGAAAGACAGACAGGCAGACAAACGAACATTGCAAGTTAAATAAAAGCTTTCTTTTTGGGGGACTTAGCGCGCCCCCCATTCCCACCATTGTAACTCCTGTAAGCCAGGATCCACAATAGTCTCCTAAGATGACGCCAAGGTTTAAACCTTGGGGTGTCCCGGGAAGCACTTTAATTGTCTTGGAACCCGCAACAAATTTAATTGGAAAGAAAAACAGGAGGTGTAGGAAAAATAAAAATTCCACTTCCCTCCTTTGCAAAGCGGGAGACACAAAAAATTAGCAGATCAGCCATAGAGAACGAGACTACAACTAGAATAAGCCCAGTTGTAAAGCACCACGGTCACGAAAAATTATTAACAGGGCCTATTTGTGAGCCTCATGTTAGATTCCAGTAATAGGTATAGCAAAAACGCTTGAATGCACCGAAATTATCCCGAGTTTCTACAAGATCCGTGTAGTAGATTACCCCAGATGTATTTCGCAGACTGTTTAACATAATGGTACGCTCGTTGTGCCAGAGACTGAACTCCCAAAGAACGTGGTGTGCTGATTGTTCATACTCGTAGTTAGACGTGGAACACTGACCTAGCGGTGAAGGTACCAGTTTAAAAGAGAATAATTTACTCTTAAAGTTGCCGTGTCCGGTGAGAAATTGAGCCACACAGTGGTCTACCTCCAGCCATGTTCTCGCCAAACCCTCACGTACGGATAGAAAGAACAGGTAGAGATGACGGCCCTTTGCTGTTATATCCCATGTTTCCTGCTATTCGGTCAGGAGATCTTCATAGGTGATTGAAAGCTTGTAAAAAGTTATAAATCTTTATATCTCTGTTCCATAACTAGCACTTTCCCGCGTATTCACACCCGGTTAACAACAATGCCACCTCCCCGGTGTATGTTTCTTCTAAATAATGTAATTAATGTCAATTGAATATTGTGGTGAGAAAAATAAAGAATTATTATTCTTACAAACAAATTAATCCTTCCTCTTCATAATATGATTATAGATAGATGACCGAGTTTGGTGAATATTAAAGCTTTACATTTGAGTTGGTCCAAAAAAATTAATGAACACAATGTATCTTATTTTATAAGGAAAATACCCGTAATTTGGAGAAACACAGCAACACATACAATAAACCAAATTGCGAATTCGCTTTTCCCGTAGCGGTTAATTTTCCACGTCCCGAATGTTTTTCTTCTTGTTCTTTTAGCCTTGCTCAAATATTTATGTTCTGTTACATTACTGTGTTTGAAGGGAAGCCTTTATTTTGTACGTGATCACGCTTTCCGATCCTCTAAAACCTGATTAGAATGATTCATTGCATTGCACCTTTAAATGATAATATAAATTAAATGAGACAACAAACTGACATAAAGAATATTCTAAAATTTTTGGTATTTATTTTATCTGGTCATCAAATTACGACCAAGTGCCTAACTAATTAAAAAAGTCAGGATTATGGTACAAGATAACCTTATCGTCGCCACAAAGGCCGGCTTTATGCTGTATGCATCCCCTATTAAGCCGGCCCTACGACATATCTACATATATATCTTCAGCCGAAAGATGTCACAAGGTCATGGGTCCATCTTGTGGGGGGCCTGCCCACTCCACGTCTTCCGGTACGTGGTCGCCACTCGAGAACCTTTCTGCTGCAACGGCCGTCAGTTCTACGAGCGATGTGCCCCGCCCACTGTCACTTAAGTTTAGCAATTCTGAGTGCTATGTCAGTGATTTTGATCCACCTACGGGTCTCCTCGTTTCTAAATTAAAATCGCAGGGTAACTCCAAGCATAGCTCTCTCCATCGCCCTTTGGGTGATCTTGAGCCTTCTTATGAAGCCCATCGTAAGCTACCATGTGTCAGTGACGTAAGTCATCAATAGCAACACACACTGGTCAAAGACTTTTGTCTTGAGACACTATCTACGTATGAACACATTAAGTTATATGGTGTAATGTAACGTGGCAAGTGAAGGCAACCAAAAGCAAAAAGATATAAATGCAAAATACCATTTTGCAAAAGAAAAATGACTAAGAAGTGGTAATTAGGGCATTAATTCCATCTCGTTTAGAATTTCAATTTTAAAATTGAAGTCATTAAATAATGCAGCTGGTTGAAAACATTTTTTTTTCTCAAATAAACTACTTACTGAGAAAGCAATAAAGTCTCTTTTTATCTGGCTTTATCTTTGGATATTTATCTTTTACGCTACCTTTCAACGTTGATGACTAGCGCTTTCAAAATTTAGAACCTGGATAATAATAAATTATAAAACTAGCTTTATAGCACTTTTTTGTCCGAAAAATATCCCTGAAATGGCTTGTTCTAGTTGAAAAATCATGCGCGGCTACAAAAAATCCGGGTCTTGTAAAAAGGTCAGGATAAGCTTGAGCTGAATTCAAAGTAGGGCTAAATTGTAATTGAATGAGATTACGAGGAGATTTGTGAAATCACGTTGACTAGAATGTTACCAATTAGAGTCATTTTGGGCTGGAATAAAGAATAAGCTTTTCCAGATTCTAGAATTTCTTTCTCTTCTTTCAACACTGTACTCTCTGCCTACCCCTAGAGGGAGCTGGCGTGATGATATAGATAGATTCTTTCAACAAAGCTTTTACCCGCACATAACGAAGTTTTGTTTAGAGGCAGTTTCTTGCCAAGATAGCTTTCATAGAAGTAAGATAATTAATAAATTGTCTTTTTATCTGAATTTCTAAGCGCTTCTAATAGCCATAACTTAACCAAATAACAAGCTCTTATATTTTGCTGAAATAATTGCGTTAAGCAAGCAAATAGTTTTTTTTTTTAAAAACGTAGCTTCACTCCCGGATTTATTGCTGTATCGTGGGTGCGTTTACAAACATGAAAATTCATATACGCAAATACCCAGACCGAAACAAATAATTGTGGATCACACAAAAGTTACCCGCGACCATTACACACAGTGGGCGAAGCGACTTAAGCTCTTAACCACTGCGCTAAATCGTCCGTCCCGACCGACAAATAGATAATCGTAGCTTATCCTAAACGGGTCTCGTTTTTTTCTTACATGGGACCTAACATCGCCATGAAAAGTGGGTATACACAGTACATCCCTGCCACCCCCGAACACCTGCCACACCCACTAGGGAATATAGGCGTGATTGTGTGTGTGTGATTTTCTTTTAAAATATGAGGCACTAATAACTAAAAAAATACCATGCTGCCTATATTTTCCAAGTGGTATTTGTGTACCTAACTGTAGATATTTTAATTACGCCGAAGGGCATTAGGCATTAGGTCCCGATGTAATAGAGGACGAGACTATTGCCATCATACTGGACAAAATTCTGGAATGCTAGTGTAATTGTTTTCCATTAAAAAAGCTGTAAGTAATACCTCTTTAAAGGTTTCAACCCAAATGTTGCACCATGCATTATTAACCAATTTGCTGACGTGAGGTGTGTTTTTTAAAAATTACCTATGACTTGCTTTAACGGTGAAGGAAAACATAGTGAGGACGCCTGAGAGTTTCTCGAAGTTGTGTGAAGTTCGCCAACCCGCACTGGGCCGGCGTGGTGGGCAATGGCCTAAACCCTCTCAGTTTGCGAGGAGGCCCGTGCCCAACGGCGGGACAGTTTCTTAACAGGACTTATATACATATACTTTGCTGAAGTTAAAATCAGGTGGCTACGTAAATGATTGCAATTTCTTAATTACAGACGTTACAGTGGGAATATGCGGTGGGGTAACACAGCTTGTTTTAAACAAAAACTTAGCTCTGTATGAATTTTTCTTGTGTCAGGTATGTGTGTCGCGTTTACAAACACGAAATTCATATACATAAACACATAGCTTGAAAAAAAAATTTTGGGGTCACACTAAAGATTTTACCGTGCGGCGATCGAATCTGCGACTTCTCGATCGAGTGGGTGGAGCGGCTCACACTCTTAACCGCTGGACCAAGTCATCGTAAGATGTATAAAAAATGATTATTTCAACAAACCCACTCACATTTTTTTAACCTTTAAAGATTTCGCCACATAGCCGACGCAGCGCGACGGGAGCGCGGCAGTGGCGCGGCTTGGGGAGTTGTAATGTACTGAAATGTACAGGAGACGCCACACAGCGCAGCCCCGCTCTGCGTGACGGAAAACGTCACGACCGAACGTAGCCGAGCGCTTCCCTCGCGCTCCATCCGCTATTTGACTAAACTTTAAAGGCTATTAAGTACATATAATATGTGTAGAAAATAAAATCTCATGTTCGTTTCTTTTTAAGTTTCCCTAGGGAAATAAGCGTAACCGCTAACGCGATAGTTATCTCCCGATTTCCAGACAGAGTGTTACGCTGGTTGAAGTCCTATATAATCAAATGGATGGCTGGAAAGATAAGTTTTAATTATATTGTTCGCAGATCCATTTCATCAAACATTCAGGTTTTAAAAGTTGAATATTTAAGATCCTTTTGTTGCGAGACGATAAAGATGAGCTTTTATTAAATTACATATCAACTGCCTGCCGAGTCTAGTGGTGAATAACGTGTAGCGATTACGAGGTACGGGTTCAGATTCTAGGTCGGACAAAAATTTAATTTTCTATAGAATACTATTATCAGTCCGGAGAATGGCATTGTGCCCGGTATAATGGCAATAGGCTCGCCCCCTATCACATGAGACCTAACATCACCGAAAAAAGTAGGAGTACACAGCACAATTACTTTTCGCCGATTACCTGCCACCAGAACATAGTCGTGGGTGTTAGCAGATACATAAATAAGTTGACAGATATATAATTACTAAAAATAATATTTATAGCAATTAGCTGCTATAGGCCGATTAAGAAGGTGATAATGATGATGAAACTGACTTGAGACGTTCGTACCGCTGTCATTCGTAGCAAAAGGATGTTCGTAACATTCGCCAAGGTTTCCTTATTCATCGCCAGAGTCAAATTTATCCTACTAATATTTTCGTGTTGCCCTTGCTGTTGGATTTATCTGTTAGAATTTTATATATTATTCGTTTATATTTTACGTAAATCTCATATATTCAGCTACGTGCTATACTGTCTCACTTATATAACACCGATAAAATATCCCACTGAGGTGTAAAATACACTCACTATTATGTCTTTGCTGCGGTGGCTGTCTGCTGCAGGTCACTTCCTTCCCTCCAATATGGTCGAGGCAATGGATGGCTGTTCCAGTAATCATACTCGTGAACGGGTGCTGCTTGTGAGGACTGGTGCATTTGAAATCATTTAGACACTTACTCCTTAGAACATCACAGTATCACACTGGAGTTAGATCGAAAACTATTTAATTGTAACCTTGTTTAGGTTCTATCACAAAAAGTGATAAAAAAAATATAAGAAAAAGTAAGAAAATAAAAAAGACAAGCCCGCTGTGTTTCTTCGCCTAATCTTCTCAGCGAAGGCCGCCTTCCGATTCGGTGGTAGATAAGTAATTAGATTAGATAAAAGGAACATGTAAATTGACATATTGTAAGTGCACCTTTGAGATTTATCCTACCAATATTATAAATGTGAAAGTTTGTTTGGATGTTTAGATGTTTAGATCTCTGTTACTCCATCACGCAAAAACAGCTGAGCCAATTTGAATAAAAAATTGGCACACAGATAGTGTATTACCTGGGGTAACACATAGAACACTTTTTAACCCGGAAAAATGTTGGGTGGAAGAATGCAGATACCGGGGACACCTAGACTATCTTACCACGACCAAATAAACCGAGTCTTATATGAAGGAAAAGTCAAGAGTCTCCGTAACCGGCGAGCGTGTATGAGACGAACTATGAGAGTGGAGAAAGCCAGAGAGGTATGTAAGGAAAGAACCTGTTGGAACTCTGTACTCTCTGCCTACCCCGCAAGAGATCTGGCGTGATGATATAGATAGATAGATATAAAAATGTTGGGTTCCTACCTAAAGTCAACGCGGGCGCAGTCGCGGGCTAGTACAAAATAAATGATTTGAATTTCAGTACATAAGCATTATTCCTCATACACGTTGATGGTTAAAAGTATTAAAAATAACCATTTGTATTAATTTGCTGATTTATGAACGAACCTCAAGTTTACTGCAATAAATATTATATATTATACCCTGCTAGGGTTCTGGGGGATGAAAAAAAAAATAGATGGTTTATTGAAGTTCATGGTAATTACGCCTTTTGCTAGGTCAAACTGTAATGATTCGGTCTTCGTGACATTTTCGTTTTACAAGTTAACACCGTCACGCCTATATTCCCCAGAGGGGGTAGCAGAGGTGTACTGAGTACACCCACGTTTCGCCTACGATGTTAGGTCCCATGTAATAGGGGGCGAGCCTATTTTACAAGTTCTCTTCGAAAAGCACCGAAGTCGTTGGTCCTGGTCTAACTACATGAGCTAGTTCTTATGTTGAATTCCAAGCCTAATAGGCATTTATAAGTTTTAACAGTTGATATGGTTAGTAGCCACAAACCTGTCTGCACCAATCCACATTGACACAAAAAAGACTTTCAGTAGAAGAGAATTTATAACGAAAATTAGGCTACAGTAACAGGCCGACCTCTTTTCAGTAAAATTGAGATCGAAACGCCCTCGTTTCATTCAAAGGCATCAATACCTTCCTTCGCGCACACACATATAAATTGTTATTTATATTCTACTGGAGAGGTACTGTCGGCACCATAAATGTATTCTATTTCTGTGGCCATGGATGCTGTCAAAATACTTAAATGGAAACTCGAGAAAATGCGCTAAAATCCGAAATTGTTTCATGTTTTGGCTAAAACTACTAAAATTAAGGCGTTAGAAATGCTATTTATTCCTATGTCTGATCACACTGTAACAAAAAATATGGCTATTTAGCTTTACACAGTGTTTAATCTATTTTATAAGATATAATATCAAATATATATGTTAGCAGTAATAGACTAGTGGTTAGACCGTTGGAATGCAAATCTCTCGGGTTGAAACCCACGCATGCACCTCTGTCTTTCCGAAAGCATGTGCGAATTAAAAATTTGTAATCACTTGCTTTAACGGTGAAGGAAAATATCGTGAGGGAACCCGCATGCCTAAGAGTTTCTCGAAGGTGTGTGAAGTTCGCCAACCCCCACTGGGCCAACGTGATGGACTATGCCCTAAGCCCTTTCAGTTTGAGAGGAGGCCCGTGCCCTACGTTAGGGCAATTTCTTAACAGGGCTAATATTTATATTAATTGCAGCTCATCATTACTTAGTTACGTAAATAAAGCGGCATTATCTCTATTGAATTCAGAATTATAGTGAAAACTTTGTTGTTGATTAGCGATTATAGTCATTTAAAAAAATTAAATAACGTTTCTGCAAATGGGTGTAATTTATTATGAGATATTTAGTAGACTCCTACATATAAAAGTGTATCGTAAATAATGCAAGACCTCAGACACCCCGATTAGATAATTACTTCATGAGTTCAAGACGAAAACCAAAAGTTAAAGTTTTTGTAGCACTTTTATACACCAATTAACAACGAAATTTGAACGTGTATGTGTGCGTATTGAGAAATGGGAATTAGAAATCCATTAACAATCTCTTAATTGCTTTTAATTAAGAATAAATTCAGTTTTTTATAGTGCACTGAAGGAGTAAAAACATTTTTTGAAAAATTAAAAAATATATATATTGGATTCAGTTCAGTTTGTCGTTTATTATGTTACAGCTTGTATATAGGCGACTGTACATGCGTATTCAAAATAACGCGTTCACAACTTCATTGAGTCGCGAATATTTTATGCGCTCAACCCTAACCCTCTGAGCCATCATTACAACCCTTTAATAATTTAATAAAGGTACGTATTCATTATATTTTTGTTTCGGAAAACAGTGTTTCTTATTTAGAATTTTCATACGTTTCAAGCATTTATAGTCAAGCCCACATTTTACCGAAGTGTTTTGGCCTCAATCGCCAGATCAGGGGTCAACAAATGGCGGACCGCGGTCCGTATCAGGGCCGCCGACCTGTTTTGTGCAGACCTTAAGTAAACAGTGCAATATATAACAAAAACTTAATCTACTGTGATTATGTTACTATTATAAAATTAACTTGTATTACTTGAGCTTTTGCTGCCATCGATCGAACGAGCGAGCGATAACGAGTGCGAGATCGACAAAAATTCATTTTTCACAATAATACTTAAAGGAGCCTTGGTACTTTTGTCTATTACATTTGTTATTATTTAGTAAAATATTATTCATATTTGAAATAAAACTACGTTTTCGGACTTTCTCGCGATTTATTTTTGAATTTTTAAGTTTTGCGTAGATTGGACCAATAAAAATAATTAGGAAACGGAGGGTATCCCGGAACAACTATGCCTTATTGACGTCTAACACCTCAGTCCTTCCCGTGACCATGGGTGCTGCAAATCACTCGAAACATCGGGAACTTAATAATCAAAAATTAACCGCGATTTAATCCGAAAAAATAGTTTTATTTCATGTGTAATACCCAGTTTTTTTTTTCGTTTGATTTCTTCATTAATATTTATAACATAATAATATTTAAGTGTATTGTATATTTATTAAAAGAGGTGTGGTGGGGTGGCTTGGAACCTCATCTGTAAAAAAAAGTAGATGCGGACCGCGACGGTCATATTATTTCAAAAAACGCACCCCATATGTATTTATTAGTGCACTATCCTACTATCACTACTTCAATACACTTATACATACTATGCACGAAGCGTGAGTGTGTGTGTGCATGCATGCGTGCATAAGTCATACGTCCGTGCGTATGTACGTGCCTGTATACGTGCCTGCGTACGCCTATGCCTATGTGATTCCTTGCGTGTGATGTGTACAAACTTGTCAATTTCTTTATATGTTTGGTATACCTACTGTACTTCCTACCCTGCGAGCGATCAGGGAGATGATATAAATAGATAGAATGTACAAAGGTCTAAATCCAATGCTCTGAAGTCAAACCCGCGACGCGTTCCAGGGGAATACAAGAAACTTAAATTGGAATATAAAGAAGTAGGATACGAAAACAGTTTACAACTTCGAACCCGAACAAATCGTTAGCCAGTGTTTGTGCGTTCAATAACTTGTTTCGAAGATTCCCGGCGAAATCATACAATATAGAAATACTTTTATGAGGGTATCCCCGAAGGAGTAGTAAGAAATTTTTGGTACTTTTATGGTATATGTTTGATCAATATGCCTGCAGCGCTGGGGAATGTGGTTTTATAAGCGATCAGCAAGGTAAAACACCGTTTGGCTAGGTTGGTCTGAGATGGGTGACTGTTTGTGTTAATTTTCTAGCGCCGAAAGTCATGATAAGTCTCTGGTATCCATCAAAAGGCATTTTAAACCATTGGTCTGGGCTACTACTTAATATGGCAGTCGTCAAGTGGTCAACCCCACTGCCTTATAGGCGTCTTGATAAGTTCCAATAGCAGGTCGCTACAAACCTGCCTCCACCAATCCGGGTCTGCGTGGTGGAGTATGACCTAAACTTTCTTACGTCGATCTGTAAAAGGCCTTAGCCCTAATAGGCTAATAATATTATTATAAGTACTTTTTTACGCGTGAATAGCGCGTGGCTCTATATAATTGAGTCCAGAAGACCTAATTTATTGACAACTATCGAGGGAATCCTTTGACATTATCGTGAAATTGGCACCTACCTTTAATGTTTTTGTCCTAATATTACGTCGTCGCAAAAAAATATATATATTTTTTTAAAATTACAAAAACCAAAAATCCCGTAGGAATAAAATACACTTAATTTTATTAGTTTGCAAAATTATTTTAATATGTTTTGCATATTAATAACTTAGCGAGGTCACATCAAATGTGTTGTCCCTCGTGTGCCGTCTTCGTCACTTTCATTAACTCTAGAAATTTATTTGCATGACTGTTTTAGGTCAACATAATATGAATTATACATATACACGGTGTAAAAAATTACACCGACCGAAAATTACCACGACTAAAAAGTTGTCGGGGAGTAAAAGCTCAGGTGATGTATCCAATGCCTATTGTTCACTGGTAGTAAAAAATGAATCATCATAGGCCTCTCCAAGTGCACGCCACTAGGTACGATCCTTGGCTACTTTCATTCGGTTTCTGCCAGCCGCCCTACTAAGGTGAAAAAAATTAAATAATGAATAATAATATTAGAATTAATAATAACATTAGCCCTGTTAAGAAGCTGTCCCACTGCTGGGCACGGGACTCCTCACAAACTGAAAGGGTTTAGGTCATAGTCCACCACGCTGGCCCAGTGCGGGTTGGCGAACTTCACACACCTTCGAGAAACTTAGGTATGCAGGTTTCCTCACGATGTTTTCCTTCGACAATAACGCAAGTGATAGTTAATTGTTAATACGCACATGCTTTTGAAAAGACAGAGGTGCGTGCCTGCTTTTGAACCCGAGACCTCTGACATTGGAGTCCAACGGTACACTAGGTTATCACTGATCTTAAATAAAAAAATGAATAAAACATTTCAATAAGAATAAACTGAATAATAATAATAGACCGAGTCTTATCTGAAGGACAAGTCAAGAATCTCCTTAACCTGCGAGCATGTATGAGATGAACTATGAGAGTGGAGGGAGCCAGAGAGGTATGTAAGGAAATAACCTGTTGAAACTTTGCACTCTCTGCCTACCCCGCAAGGGATCTGACGTGATATAGATAGATAGATTTATCAGCGGAATGAGGTCACAAACCTGTTCTGCCTCTTCCACGTTCATAGTTCATCTCATGCATGCTTCCTTATTACAAAGACTCCATCAAGTAAGACAGAACGGAACCTAAATTCATCCACTTTTGCATTGTATAACTATTTTGTTATTCTGTCTGAACCAGCGAAGTGTTTTCTTATATTTATACTAATCATTCCTTTGATATCTACACGCTCTATTACTACGCTGTTGAGGGCATGTAGGGACCAATAATATTAGATAAATATATATTGCTAGAATAATTTTCTACCTATGAAGATTACGAGAAACCCCCTTAAATCATTATAAGTACAAAATTTATTCCTCAAACCAAGCATTTTGCAAGCCTTTTTTTACAAAGCGATCCATTTTCAGACCGATCGGTTCATTCCCCTTAAAAACTCCCCACAATCTTATCTTTACCGATATCAAATATTTTAAAAGAGCAGCCTTCAAAGGATCCATCGATACTTATTTAGATTAATACCAGATCTCTTACTCGCCGATCTCTTACTTATAACCAAACGCGGTTCGTTACGATAATTTCGTGAAATGATTTTATTGGACCGAAGTTCCTTAATGCGGCTTGCGGTAGAAGTTGATAGACAGAGATCGTAATAAAACGAAAAAACGTTCAAGACGTTCGGTTCCGTTCGGCATAGTTCGGATAATATCATAAACGCTGGCCGCCATATATGCTCGATGGTTAGAATATACTCCCGTTAAATGAAATCTATCTATCTATATCATCACGCCAGATCCCTTGCGGGGTAGGCAGAGAGTACAGAGTTCCAACAGGTTCTTTCCTTACATACCTCTCTGGCTTCCTCCAATCTCATATTTCGTCTCATACACGCTCGCCGGTTACGGAGACTCTTGATTTGTCCTTCAGTAAAGACTCGGTCTATTTGGTCACGGTAAGATAGTCTAGGTCTTCCCCGGTACCTACATTCTTCCACTTTTGCATTGTATATCTGTTCTGTCATTCTTAGTTCTGACATTCCTTCTATATGTCCGAACCAACCGAGCATACCCTTTCTCATCGTTACACCGATACTATCTTTCATACCTATAAAATCTTTCATTTAAACAAAATCGTTTTTCAATAACTAACAATTTTATTAACAGTGAGTTACATTGTCTGTTTAGAACTTCGTTCCTGACGGGGGTTTCCCGACCGCACATTATTTATTAAAGAGTCAAAGATGTGGCTCTCTGACTCAGTAATCACCCTTTCACTTTGAAAAAGGCCGAGGAGATGGAAGTTAGACCGAGTTCCGAATCGGTATGATCAGGTTAAACCCGCTTTCATGTGAGGCAACTGCTTGCAATATGCCAGAACATGACTGGGCCACTGGACGTCATGACTTGCTGGAAGGGTGGTGACCAGCCAAGACCGAAGCCTGCCAGGGGCAAAAGTGCGCTCTTTTAGCACTTCCCAGAGACCACGTTATCTTTTTTCTCGGATTTACTTATAAATCCAAAAGTCACGAAGTTATCGTAACGCGCTGTGTTACGTATTTAATTGGTCACAGCAAATAAGAGCTTGGAATCGTTTTCGATAACACTGAAATCCGCAGAAAAGAGTAAATTGTGTTAGAAAATTGGGAAGCGCCAGAGAGATTTATCCTCTGCGAAGGCCAATATCGGCTGGGCCCATTAAGGCAGACCGCCCCAATGGACTTTTATCCTATTGTCGTGTACACTACGCTCTAGTCTTTTTTTACACAATAAATGGGATGACTTTTTATTACGAAATACAAACAAGGTGTAACATAATAAACGCAAGACCTGAAAGTAGTTTGTTCTAAATCGATAACTGAATTGATTCCAACCAGTATGTTTTGTACCTTACTTTTTTTATTTGCAAAACAAGAGTAACGCTCTTTTAGATCGCTGTAATAAACCAAATTTATTCTTGATTCAAAGCAATACGGAGATGTCAAATGCATTTCTAAAACGTATTTCTCAATACGCACACATACACGTACAAGTTTCATTGTAAATTGGGGTATAAAAGTGCTTAAAAAAGGGGTTAAAAAATTTTAATTTGGATATTTGGTTATCTTATTGAATTTGTGAAGTAAATATCTAATCGGGGTGTTTGAGATTTTGCGTTTTTTACGATACAGCCTGCATATATTTGATTCTGTCTAAGTTATTTTTTAATTCATACCAAAATCGTATTAGTATTACATTTTGATATACCTTTTCAATGTCTATCAGAATAATTACAAGTCAGGAGTCTCCGTAACCGACGAGCGTGTATGAGACGAACTATGAGAGTAGAGGAAGCCAGAGAGGTATGTAAGGAAAGTGCCTGTTGGAACTCTGTACTCTCTGCCTACCCCGTAAAGGAACTGGCGTGATGATATAGATAGATAGATCAGAATAATACAGTCACGCAATATTTTCAAAGCCGAATTTACTGTGTACGCCCACATAGGCTATAATTTATTAAGATACTACAAAATGAACGCGTGAGCTAACATTCTGTGAATGAATACAACGACGACGCCTTAGCGCAGTGGTTAAGAGCTTAAACTACTCGGCCCGCTGGGTCGAATAGTCGCGTGTTCGATTCCCGCACGGGACAATTTTTTGTGTGACCCACAATTATTTGTTAACTAATTACGGTCTCGATATTTGTGTATGTTAATTTACATGTTTGTAAAGGTAGGCATAAATCCTAGTGTGGGGCTACGTTTAAAATAAAATAGTTTAATTCGCATAACGAGATCCTAGGTTCGAATCTCAAGTAGGATAAAGTGTGTTATTCTACCAGAATTAATTTTGTCCGAAGTTTGGAATTGTAACCTATATAATGGAAACAGGCTCGCCATTTATAGAGCCCTAACATTGTTGGCGATATGTGAGTGTAATTAGTACACCTCGAGGTCAGTACGAGAAGAACATCTATTATATAAATATCTATCATTTTATATGAAATAAAACTATTTTTCGGATTTTATCGCGGTTTACGAGTTTCGAGTGCTTTGCGGCACCCATGGTCACGGGAAGGACTGCGGTGTTAGACGTCCAAAGCGTTGTTCCGGGGTACCCTCAAACTTCTTAATTATTTTTCTTGGTCCGATCTACGCAGAATGAGCTCACGGTGTCTTGAGGCCTTGCAGTGTTATGCTTGGTTTTGGATTTGATTATATTAATTACCGGATCCCAAGTCGACGGAAGTACCCAGCCATCTTCTCTATTGAAATCGGGATGTTTTTTAACTTCAATAGCCTCGCGAGCCATCGTTGATAGGAATCGGTATTCTTTCACGAGAATTTGAGGCGGGTGCGGTCAAGGACATGTTCACAGACTGCAGAGTTCTTTGAGCGACGGTGTTTTAGGTCAGCTATGTGTTCTTTAACCCGAGTTTTTACTGGTATTTTTGTTTGTCCTTTTTAAGATAAACCAAATTCACAGTCCAGCTTGTAGCTATAATAAGCTTCCAGTCCCACACCAACGTCACAGTGACCGAATAAAACTAGCCACAGTCGAGCGTCTTCCTGCTGTATATGAGCGAAGTCACGGACAAGATAGGCTACATCTTGAAGCGAGTTTCAATAAAAAAAAATTATAAGCCGCCGAAGATCAGTCAATTTTTACCATCTGTCAAGTGTCACATCCCTCTACAAGATGCAGGAGTATACAAGCCAGAGAGGCCTGTAAGGAAATAACCTGTTGGACTCTCTGCCTAACCCGCAAGGGATCTGGACTAATGATATGGGTAGATGTCATTTTAATATCATAGGAAATGCATCTTACATACACAGAACACATTTTATATTATACACACAATATGTGGTCTTATTACTATTCACCATAAGGCTGATCATTTGACCTATATAAGGGAAATACCCTTGGTATATTGTGAAATATCACTCGTATTACCATATGCATAAAGCGTTTTTATTCAAATGAGGTGCCAATGAAAACTAAAATGATGGCAGCGATAAGTGATTCCGTTTGGATATTTCTATCTCTTTTTTCTTTGTTGAAAGGTAATAGAAAAAATACGATAGAGAACGCTCTACAAATATAAATAAAATAATCCATCTATATATATCATCACTCCAGTGCTCTTGCGGTGTAGGCAGAGAGTACAGAGTTTCAACAGGTTCTTTCCTTACAGACTTCTCTGGCTTCCTCCACTCTCATAGTTCATAACTAGACCGTGTCTTATCTGAAGGGCAAGTAAAGAGTCTCCGTAACCAGCGAGCGTGTATGTGATACATATTTCATTTAAGTTTTCCAAAACAAATCATGTGTTATGGTCGTGTCATTCTAGTTACCGATGGACAGATTAGTCAAGTAGTTAAGAGCTTAAGCGTCCCGCCTACTGGATAAAGTAGTCGCGGATTATATTCCCAGGATATATCTTCGTTTGACCCACAAATATGTCTTTTGTTTTGAGTTCTGTGTTCATTAATATCAAGTGTATAAATATGGGTCACTGAACATAGGTCCTCCAATCACTTTCCAGCATAACCGGTCCGATGCCGCCTGCATCCAACGACTTCCTGCGATCGTTGCAAGATCGTCGGTCAATCTGGTAGGCGGCTGTCCTACGCTGCGCTTGTCAATACGTGGTCTCTTTTCTAGAATCTTTCTGCCTCAACGCCCGATGATTAGTAAGGGGTATTTAAAACAATAATATTCTTAATATAAAAATTGAAATGTTTAGATATTTTAATTTTTTTTAAACGTAGCCCCATTCTTCTCGTAATATTTATTCTTTTGTCTTAGGTGCGTTTTAAAAATGATAATAACATACATAAATACCCAGACCAAAACAAATAATTATGGGTCACACAAAGATTTGTTCCGTTCGGAAATCGATCCCGCGATTATTCGACCCAGTCCCAGACCCAGGGCTCCGGTGCGCCTAGTGGGCTGGACAGTGGTTAAGAGCTTAAGCCGCTCCTTAGGCTCTTAATCACTGAGGCAAATCGTCCGTCAATTCAATAACATCTAAAACAACTGGACTGACGCTATATTTCTCTGTCTCTCTGTCTGCCTCGTTGGTCTAGTGGCAAATCGCATTGCTTTGTGATCACGAGTTCCTGGGTTCAAATTCTAGGTCGGACAAATGTAGTTTTTTAACCAAAAATCCCCAGTATGAGCCCAAGGGAATACCCCCTTTTACATGGGGCCTAACATCGTCGGCAAAAAGTGGGTGTACTCAGTACAACTCTGCCACCCCTGCTTGGGGAATATAGACGTCACGGTGTTTTCTGTCTCATTTCACCGGCGACGATAGTCCTAATGTAAAATAACTTCCGAACCTATTGCCGCTATGCCGAGCACAATTGCAAAGACCGATATGCTACTAAAATTTATATTTTTAATAGTTTAACCTCTGACCTAATATTCGAACCCAAGACCACTCTCTGTATTATGTACAGCTAAACGAGACAGTAAGTAATTAAATATGGACCAATAATGCGATTATTTGGCCTGCGTTTTTTCAGGAGCTGTCGATACCGCAGTAGGCGTCCACAAACAGACGCTGATTAAAGTCAGCCGAACATAGGCTATGTTTATTTTCATGAGTGATTTAAGACATAATCTATCTTATGTGGCTAGACTTAAAATCTCTATTTCTACTAAAATACACCGTCATGTGAAAGGTGCCAGAGACGTGTAAATTATGCCCGCGGCAATTACTAATTTATATCAGCTTTTACTGTCCACTGCTGGGCAATGGCCTTCTCTCATCGAAGTGAGAGAGATTAGGTCATACTCCACCACGCGGACCCACTGTGGCTTGGCAGAGGCGGGTTACAATAATAATTATATCATCATCATCATCATTAGCCCGTATCAGCCCATTGCTGGACGCCTCTCCCATGGCACGCCACTGAGCTCGATCTTCAGGTCTCCTCCTCCAATCCCTGCCCGCTGCCTTAAGAATATTGTCGCCCCACCTAGCTACAGGGCGCCCTATACTACGTTTGCCGACACGCGGTCTCCACTTAAAAACCCGACTACCCCAACGGCCATCGGTTCTGCGGCATATGTGACCTGCCCACTGCCACTTCAGCTTGCTAATTCGCTGAGCTATGTTGGTAACCTTGGTTCTCTGACGTATAACTTCGTTCCGGATTCGATCCCTAAGAGAAGCTCCGAGCATAGCTCTCTCCAATAATTATATACAAATAGTTATTTTAGATCTTCGCGGAATCAACAGTGGTGGCTGTACTAGTAATCATCATCACAGCTCATTCTACCCACTGCAGAGCATAAGTCTCGTCCCTCTTACGTCACACATTTTGAGTCAATCTTGGCCAGGTCTTATCAACGCACTTAACCACATCGACGACCCATCTTTGTACTGACTTTGTACAATTGCAATATCTCCGAGCACTGGTAATACTAAGCATAAATTTATTAAAAAAAAATATTATTTCAAATTTAAAAAGAAATTGTGTCTTTTCGCTCCACGTCTGTCGAGACCCGCCCGCTCGTTCAGACCAAGAAGAACATGCAACACTACATACATACCTTTATGTGATAGGGTATTATTCTCTTCAATTAAGAGTTATCACCTCCACGTCACGTTTATATTCCCCAAGCGGGGGTGGCAGAGGTGTACTGAGTACACCCACGTTTCACCGACGATGTTAGGTCCCATGTAATAGGGGGCGAGCCTATTGCCATATACCGGGCACAATTCCAGACTCCGGACTCATACTCGAAAGTTTTTCATTTGAAAAACTACATTTGCCCGACCTAGGATTTGAACCCAGGACCTCGTGATCGCAAAGCGATGCGCTTTGCCGCTCGACCAACGAAGCAGTTTTTTTTAAATTAAGTGTTATTTTTATTAATTGTCTAATGAGTTTTAGTAAATAAGTACTCGTTCCTACGAGAACACAAATCATGAAACTTAACGTGAACTTCGCGTGAAACAAAACTTTATCGGGCCGTGATCCGAATCTTGTACGCAAGTCAAAATAGCCTCCCGCCTATGCTGGGGCTTCTCCTTCCTTCTCTCATCTAAAAAGGTGAGAGAGATTAGGCCTCTACACGGACCCTCTGTGAAAAAATCTGTAACCTGTATCATCTCTACGAAATCTACAGCCATAAAAATCGTATCCCTAATGGCACTGCTTCTCAGAATATAAACAGTAGTTTTATACGTCCGTACAAACATAAAAACAGGCCTACGGGAAGATAAACAGAAAAACGATGTTTTCATTAAATGTATTATGGGATAAATACTATTTTACAAAAACATATACAATGTTTGCTCCATACTGGATCGTCCAAACCACTTCTGCTATATAAGCTGCGTGGTGTCACAAAAAAAATAAACACAGTCACAACTACATTCCTCAAGCAGTAGGTGGTAGAGTGCTATGTACACCCAACACACTTTTCGCCAACGGTTATAACTCCTAAGTAATAGGGGGCGAGCCTATTACCATTTTTCTTCTTCACCACTGTCTATAATTTTTTACTGCTATCTACAACACTTAAGATTCATAACGCAAGTCCTGAAAATTGTTTATTCTAAATCGGAAATTGAATAGAAAAATCAATACAATGGTATCAACTGCACTTCTTAAAGCATCATCCCTTAATACATTAGGTTTAGAATATCTAAGTTCTTAAGAAAATAAAAAATTAACTCTTCGACAGGGACTTGGATTTCCGTATTAATTTTGTTAAGAAAAAATCACAGGGACAGCCAAATTATTTCTCCGGCTATTTAATTGCCTAATCTAGTAGGGACACAGATAATATCTAGATATCGTTGGTGTATCCCTTCCATACGAACTCTGTTCCTAATAAAATTTACATGCATCTAGAAATAAGATACGGCTAGGTTACGTGCCTGTAATAAAAATCACGACGGCATACGGAACAGGGACCGAATAATATTCAGGTACCTTTTTTATGCCGATTTAATAAAAAGTTAGACGGTCTCTCATGTTTTAGTTCTTCTTCTTCAGCCGAAAGACGTCCACTGCAGGACAAAGGCCTCGCATCCAACGCATCAATCTTCTACCCGCGACGTTCACCAAGTCATCGGTCCACCTTGTAGGGGGCCTGCCCACGCCACGTCTTCCGGTACGTGGTCGCCACTCGAGAACCTTTCTGCCCCAACGGCCGTCAGTTCTACGAGCAATGTGCCCCACCCACTGCCACTTAAGTTTTGCAATTCTGAGTGCTATGTCTGTGAGTTTGGTCCTCCTGTGGATCTTCTCGTTTCTGATTCGATCCCGCAGGGTAACTCCGAGCATAGCTTAGCTTTTAGTTCTTATATCAGGGTTTTTGGTTTAGTCTGTGGTACTCCGTGAAAGGTCGAAGGTCGCAAGTAAAATCTGAATGCACACACTGGATGGACACAAAGCCGGTCGTCAGGGCTATCTTTGAAGGCCTATGTTTTGCAGTTGACTTATTTTGGTTATTGATTATGACCCGTATACTATATATTATTTATTATAAGCCTATACTGGCCCACTGCAGGGCGAAGGCCTTCCCGTCTTCCTCTACCTATCCCGGTCCAGGGCAAGCTTCTTCTTAGCGATTCGACGGAAAAAATATTATAATTATATGGATGCGGCCGAGAAGGTGGCCACACCGATTGCATTGTCGGTAGCAGACATCAAATGTTGCTGCGGGCAGGTGTTAGGTTACACAGAGCATGATAAAAGTTGGGACATCGTTTGAGTTCCACCACACAAACACCCCAGATTAGTACTATCTGTGAATCCCCAAGTGATCATGTTTTCCTTGCCTCGGCCGACCAGTGCAAGCTGATGCCAGTCCTTTTCATAACTCGTCTCTCCACCTCTTTCTGGGCCGCGCTGTACCGTGGTGGAACCCACTGTGTGGTTGTTTTAGCCCTAAACGCATCCGATATGCGGCAGATATGTCCGGCCCAGCTACATTTCAGTCTTGCAGCTGAGTGGCTTATGACAGCGATTTGTGTTCTGACAGAATCTGTAATTATATTGAATAACAATGAAATGTTTACAGTAGTTTTAAAGGTAAGTAGGTATACCTATTGAATTCGGATCCTATATATCTTTATAGATCATTTCATGTACAGAGACGTGTCGCACCATTTCTCCTAGTTTTTTACAGTGCAAGTAGGCAATTCTGTTGCTACACCTGTGTAACAATAATCTCTATCTATATCTATATCATCATGCCAGATCCCTTACGGGGTAGGCAGAGAGTATAGAGTGTAACAATAATGTAACGATATAACTAACACACTAATAGAACATTACACACAGGCAGTGTAAGCGTTTAGATAAAACAGCGGGGCATATTTTCGTGGATTAAATGATCCATTACAGTGAAATTATAGATTTCGAATTTGGTCTTTACTGAAATCATATTAAGTAAAAGAACGCGTGATTAGTGCTTAGCCGCTTAAAATTTCCATGCAAAAATCATTAGATGAACCGTTAGCGTAACATTGAAGAGAAATCGTGTTGGCCCTTTTTTCTTATTTATTAATTTCTTTGGGTAATTGGGTTGGTATTTAACTCGGTAGCGTTATGCTAAAGTCAATCCGTTCGTGCTTACTCTCAGATTATTACGATACGTGGTCACACTGAAATATTGTGTGCGACTCCAAAGAACTATATGCAAACATTAACTTTAGTATTTATTCAATAGAAAATCCAATCGCATTCGTATACCTTATTAATTAAACACAATAAATATTTTTATAGCCTCTTTGATATGTGACGTGAAGGTCGAAACCATAACCTTTCAATTAATAGAAAAATGTTATTTTGTATTTGGCTGAAAAAATAACAGATCAATACTGTATTATTATGAAAACAATAGTTTTTGCCCTTCGCAGAACTAAATAAATAATTTATCAAAATAAACACAGATCTCCGACGTATCATGCGAATACGACCAACTGTAAACACTTAGTAAAGAGGATCCAAGAGTAACACCTGTGTAGACACGTTTTATTAGAGCAAGTATGTCAGCTCACAAACGTCAATTCTGACATTTTGTTTCTTCTCTTTCATTCATTTGTGATGAGTGAATGAAAGGGACGGAACATAAAATCACAGCTGAAGATCGTGTTGATGTACGTAGAAGGATATTTTGTTGATATCTTCGGTAGTTGTGGAATCGATTCCGCTTTCTATAAGCTATAAGATTTTTTCTCTCTTTCGATTTTTCCTACTAAGTCGCATTATTTTAAACAGCGATAAAAGGTGATAGATTTTATCGTAAATTTGTAGAATTTATTTAGCAACCATTTCTAAGCTTGAAAAATGCTTCGGAATTGGATTTTTTTTTATTAAGTTACTAAACTTCAGATACTAATTCATATGCAAACTATGAAATATGAAACAAAGAAAATATGCGTCGTAATATTTTTTTTTACCGTTTTTTTACGAGAACGCTAAACATTTTACGACCAACTTACAGTTTTGTTGGTGGAAACAACGCTGTAAAAAATTATCGTTAGTACAGTCAGCAACAATACTTAACACAAGTTCAAATAAAGTCTAGCATTTCTTAAAAAATATTGTTAAGATTAAACATAAATTAAACCTTTAATTAAGTCATAGTATTTCGTAGAGCAAAACCAGCAACATCCATATTTTTTTATTTTTTTAAATAAGATAGCCCCACCCTAGGATTAATTCCTGTAACGTAGATGCGCTTATAAACATAAAAATTCACACACACACACACACAAATACCCAGACCGAAACAAATAATCGTGGGTCACACAAAGATTTGTCCCGTGCGGGAATCGAAGCCACGTCTATTAGACACAGTGGGCGGAGCGTCTTAAGCTCTTAACCCCAGCGCTAAATCATCCGTCATTAACAACCAGCCAACAACCAGCAACGTTTATATCGATCGATATGGATATTGCTGGTTTTCTTACACCTCTGCCACCCCCGGTTGAGGAATATAGGCGTGACGGTGTTACTATAAGAGACTAGCATCTCTTAAAATCTTGCGGTAATATACCGACGCCTATAAAGTAAAAGGGAAAATTGCCCAGCTACATGACCTAATTTTTAACTTCGAACGAAAAAATAGGATTTTTAATCTATCTATATCATCACGCCAGATCACGCGGGGTAGGCAGAGAGTACCGAGTTCCAACAGGTTCTTTCCTTACATACCTCTCTGGCTTCATCCACTCTCATAGTTCGTCTCATAAACGCTCGCAGGATATTTATTATTTCAGCATGATTTGTTTTCTTTAAAACTTATAAATTTTTTTGTAACTACTACATTAGTTGGTGATTTATGAACAGTTTAAGAGGCAATTTAGACGTTTTGTAAATTTAAATATGTCAATCACCTTTCATTACTGTCTGTGAGTATAATTTTAAAATTCAAATCGTACACCAAGTAGATGGAAAGGCGAGATCACTGCCTTGTTTATGTAGTGGAGTAAATGTAGCGAACTGTTTTGCTCTTAAACGAAAATTCAAATGAACTCCGTCGATGCTGTGAATATCTCTGAACTTTTTTTTCATTTTAAAAGTGTACTTAACCGTAAAGTTTCTTGCCCTTCTTCTCCACAGGAATGACACTGAATTAAATGTTTATAGAGAACGTGTTACTTGTCTGTCGATTCATAAATGTGGTCTCTTCTTCTTCTTCTTCAACCAAAAGACATCCACTGTAGGATTATAGCCTCTTAAAGATCGCCATTATGACTGGCATTGTCTTGACCGCTTCTAGCTTTTACGAGTGTCTTTCACCTAGTTATCGTTTCATATGACAGGGAGTCTGCCTACTCCTGTAATGGATTTACATGAACAACTAATATTGTACGGTGTCTGGAATTGTGCCCGGTATATGGCAACAGGCACGCCCCCTATAGGACCTAACATCGTCGACCAAAAGTGGGTGTCTTCAATACACCTTTGGAACCCCCACTTGGGAAAAATAGGCATGACGGTGTGTGAGTCTAATAAATATTCAGACTCTTCAATTAATATAATATGTTTACAGTGAACTGAATTGTAGGTACAACACAGGGCTTAAATTATTTCACTAACATTATCTATATCAACAAGACATACGTAGCGGTGTAGGCAGAGTTTTAGAAATCCAACAGGTTCTCTTCCTAAAGACCTTTATCGCTTCCTTCATTCACAGTTCACACACCCTCGCCAGTAATATTAAACTCCCCATCAGATAAATAAGTCTATTTAATGATTTCAAATGACGCGGTGATAGGCTCGCCCTCTATTGTACTGGGACCTAACATCACAAAGTACACGTCTGCCACCGCCGCTTGGGGAATATAGGCGTGACGGTTTGTAAAATAATATCAGCCTATACTGTCCCACATTGGGCAAAGGCCTTCTTTCAGAAATCGAGGTGAAAGAGATTAGGTCATACTCCACCACGCGGACTCAGTGCGGGTTGGTGGTGACAGGTTTGTGGCCACCTGCTATTGTAATTTATCAGGCCGCCTATAAGGCTTCCAACTCGGCTTAACGACTACCATATTAAGTTGTAGCCGGGACCCACAGCTTAACGTGCCTTCCGAAGCACGGAGACTCTCGAATATGAAAATGCCACTAACGGTGACCCATCTCAGGCCCACTGAGTCGCACACTGCTTAATAAATCTCTATTTCTACTAAAATACACCGTCATGTGAAAGGTGCCAGAGACGTGTAAATTATGCCCGCGGCAATTACTAATTTATATCAGCTTTTACTGTCCACTGCTGGGCAATGGCCTTCTCTCATCGAAGTGAGAGAGATTAGGTCATACTCCACCACGCGGACCCACTGTGGCTTGGCAGAGGCGGGTTACAATAATAATTATATCATCATCATCATCATTAGCCCGTATCAGCCCATTGCTGGACGCCTCTCCCATGGCACGCCACTGAGCTCGATCTTCAGGTCTCCTCCTCCAATCCCTGCCCGCTGCCTTAAGAATATTGTCGCCCCACCTAGCTACAGGGCGCCCTATACTACGTTTGCCGACACGCGGTCTCCACTTAAAAACCCGACTACCCCAACGGCCATCGGTTCTGCGGCATATGTGACCTGCCCACTGCCACTTCAGCTTGCTAATTCGCTGAGCTATGTTGGTAACCTTGGTTCTCTGACGTATAACTTCGTTCCGGATTCGATCCCTAAGAGAAGCTCCGAGCATAGCTCTCTCCAATAATTATATACAAATAGTTATTTTAGATCTTCGCGGAATCAACAGTGGTGGCTGTACTAGTAATCATCATCACAGCTCATTCTACCCACTGCAGAGCATAAGTCTCGTCCCTCTTACGTCACACATTTTGAGTCAATCTTGGCCAGGTCTTATCAACGCACTTAACCACATCGACGACCCATCTTTGTACTGACTTTGTACAATTGCAATATCTCCGAGCACTGGTAATACTAAGCATAAATTTATTAAAAAAAAATATTATTTCAAATTTAAAAAGAAATTGTGTCTTTTCGCTCCACGTCTGTCGAGACCCGCCCGCTCGTTCAGACCAAGAAGAACATGCAACACTACATACATACCTTTATGTGATAGGGTATTATTCTCTTCAATTAAGAGTTATCACCTCCACGTCACGTTTATATTCCCCAAGCGGGGGTGGCAGAGGTGTACTGAGTACACCCACGTTTCACCGACGATGTTAGGTCCCATGTAATAGGGGGCGAGCCTATTGCCATATACCGGGCACAATTCCAGACTCCGGACTCATACTCGAAAGTTTTTCATTTGAAAAACTACATTTGCCCGACCTAGGATTTGAACCCAGGACCTCGTGATCGCAAAGCGATGCGCTTTGCCGCTCGACCAACGAAGCAGTTTTTTTTAAATTAAGTGTTATTTTTATTAATTGTCTAATGAGTTTTAGTAAATAAGTACTCGTTCCTACGAGAACACAAATCATGAAACTTAACGTGAACTTCGCGTGAAACAAAACTTTATCGGGCCGTGATCCGAATCTTGTACGCAAGTCAAAATAGCCTCCCGCCTATGCTGGGGCTTCTCCTTCCTTCTCTCATCTAAAAAGGTGAGAGAGATTAGGCCTCTACACGGACCCTCTGTGAAAAAATCTGTAACCTGTATCATCTCTACGAAATCTACAGCCATAAAAATCGTATCCCTAATGGCACTGCTTCTCAGAATATAAACAGTAGTTTTATACGTCCGTACAAACATAAAAACAGGCCTACGGGAAGATAAACAGAAAAACGATGTTTTCATTAAATGTATTATGGGATAAATACTATTTTACAAAAACATATACAATGTTTGCTCCATACTGGATCGTCCAAACCACTTCTGCTATATAAGCTGCGTGGTGTCACAAAAAAAATAAACACAGTCACAACTACATTCCTCAAGCAGTAGGTGGTAGAGTGCTATGTACACCCAACACACTTTTCGCCAACGGTTATAACTCCTAAGTAATAGGGGGCGAGCCTATTACCATTTTTCTTCTTCACCACTGTCTATAATTTTTTACTGCTATCTACAACACTTAAGATTCATAACGCAAGTCCTGAAAATTGTTTATTCTAAATCGGAAATTGAATAGAAAAATCAATACAATGGTATCAACTGCACTTCTTAAAGCATCATCCCTTAATACATTAGGTTTAGAATATCTAAGTTCTTAAGAAAATAAAAAATTAACTCTTCGACAGGGACTTGGATTTCCGTATTAATTTTGTTAAGAAAAAATCACAGGGACAGCCAAATTATTTCTCCGGCTATTTAATTGCCTAATCTAGTAGGGACACAGATAATATCTAGATATCGTTGGTGTATCCCTTCCATACGAACTCTGTTCCTAATAAAATTTACATGCATCTAGAAATAAGATACGGCTAGGTTACGTGCCTGTAATAAAAATCACGACGGCATACGGAACAGGGACCGAATAATATTCAGGTACCTTTTTTATGCCGATTTAATAAAAAGTTAGACGGTCTCTCATGTTTTAGTTCTTCTTCTTCAGCCGAAAGACGTCCACTGCAGGACAAAGGCCTCGCATCCAACGCATCAATCTTCTACCCGCGACGTTCACCAAGTCATCGGTCCACCTTGTAGGGGGCCTGCCCACGCCACGTCTTCCGGTACGTGGTCGCCACTCGAGAACCTTTCTGCCCCAACGGCCGTCAGTTCTACGAGCAATGTGCCCCACCCACTGCCACTTAAGTTTTGCAATTCTGAGTGCTATGTCTGTGAGTTTGGTCCTCCTGTGGATCTTCTCGTTTCTGATTCGATCCCGCAGGGTAACTCCGAGCATAGCTTAGCTTTTAGTTCTTATATCAGGGTTTTTGGTTTAGTCTGTGGTACTCCGTGAAAGGTCGAAGGTCGCAAGTAAAATCTGAATGCACACACTGGATGGACACAAAGCCGGTCGTCAGGGCTATCTTTGAAGGCCTATGTTTTGCAGTTGACTTATTTTGGTTATTGATTATGACCCGTATACTATATATTATTTATTATAAGCCTATACTGGCCCACTGCAGGGCGAAGGCCTTCCCGTCTTCCTCTACCTATCCCGGTCCAGGGCAAGCTTCTTCTTAGCGATTCGACGGAAAAAATATTATAATTATATGGATGCGGCCGAGAAGGTGGCCACACCGATTGCATTGTCGGTAGCAGACATCAAATGTTGCTGCGGGCAGGTGTTAGGTTACACAGAGCATGATAAAAGTTGGGACATCGTTTGAGTTCCACCACACAAACACCCCAGATTAGTACTATCTGTGAATCCCCAAGTGATCATGTTTTCCTTGCCTCGGCCGACCAGTGCAAGCTGATGCCAGTCCTTTTCATAACTCGTCTCTCCACCTCTTTCTGGGCCGCGCTGTACCGTGGTGGAACCCACTGTGTGGTTGTTTTAGCCCTAAACGCATCCGATATGCGGCAGATATGTCCGGCCCAGCTACATTTCAGTCTTGCAGCTGAGTGGCTTATGACAGCGATTTGTGTTCTGACAGAATCTGTAATTATATTGAATAACAATGAAATGTTTACAGTAGTTTTAAAGGTAAGTAGGTATACCTATTGAATTCGGATCCTATATATCTTTATAGATCATTTCATGTACAGAGACGTGTCGCACCATTTCTCCTAGTTTTTTACAGTGCAAGTAGGCAATTCTGTTGCTACACCTGTGTAACAATAATCTCTATCTATATCTATATCATCATGCCAGATCCCTTACGGGGTAGGCAGAGAGTATAGAGTGTAACAATAATGTAACGATATAACTAACACACTAATAGAACATTACACACAGGCAGTGTAAGCGTTTAGATAAAACAGCGGGGCATATTTTCGTGGATTAAATGATCCATTACAGTGAAATTATAGATTTCGAATTTGGTCTTTACTGAAATCATATTAAGTAAAAGAACGCGTGATTAGTGCTTAGCCGCTTAAAATTTCCATGCAAAAATCATTAGATGAACCGTTAGCGTAACATTGAAGAGAAATCGTGTTGGCCCTTTTTTCTTATTTATTAATTTCTTTGGGTAATTGGGTTGGTATTTAACTCGGTAGCGTTATGCTAAAGTCAATCCGTTCGTGCTTACTCTCAGATTATTACGATACGTGGTCACACTGAAATATTGTGTGCGACTCCAAAGAACTATATGCAAACATTAACTTTAGTATTTATTCAATAGAAAATCCAATCGCATTCGTATACCTTATTAATTAAACACAATAAATATTTTTATAGCCTCTTTGATATGTGACGTGAAGGTCGAAACCATAACCTTTCAATTAATAGAAAAATGTTATTTTGTATTTGGCTGAAAAAATAACAGATCAATACTGTATTATTATGAAAACAATAGTTTTTGCCCTTCGCAGAACTAAATAAATAATTTATCAAAATAAACACAGATCTCCGACGTATCATGCGAATACGACCAACTGTAAACACTTAGTAAAGAGGATCCAAGAGTAACACCTGTGTAGACACGTTTTATTAGAGCAAGTATGTCAGCTCACAAACGTCAATTCTGACATTTTGTTTCTTCTCTTTCATTCATTTGTGATGAGTGAATGAAAGGGACGGAACATAAAATCACAGCTGAAGATCGTGTTGATGTACGTAGAAGGATATTTTGTTGATATCTTCGGTAGTTGTGGAATCGATTCCGCTTTCTATAAGCTATAAGATTTTTTCTCTCTTTCGATTTTTCCTACTAAGTCGCATTATTTTAAACAGCGATAAAAGGTGATAGATTTTATCGTAAATTTGTAGAATTTATTTAGCAACCATTTCTAAGCTTGAAAAATGCTTCGGAATTGGATTTTTTTTTATTAAGTTACTAAACTTCAGATACTAATTCATATGCAAACTATGAAATATGAAACAAAGAAAATATGCGTCGTAATATTTTTTTTTACCGTTTTTTTACGAGAACGCTAAACATTTTACGACCAACTTACAGTTTTGTTGGTGGAAACAACGCTGTAAAAAATTATCGTTAGTACAGTCAGCAACAATACTTAACACAAGTTCAAATATAGTCTAGCATTTCTTAAAAAATATTGTCAAGATTAAACATAAATTAAACCTTTAATTAAATCATAGTATTTCGTAGAGCAAAACCAGCAACATCCATATTTTTTTATTTTTTTAAATAAGATAGCCCGACCCTAGGATTAATTCCGGTGTCGTAGATGCGCTTATAAACATAAAAATTCACACACACACACACAAATACCCAGACCGAAACAAATAATCGTGGGTCACACAAAGATTTGTCCCGTGCGGGAATCGAAGCCACGTCTATTAGACACAGTGGGCGGAGCGTCTTAAGCTCTTAACCCCAGCGCTAAATCATCCGTCATTAACAACCAGCAACGTTTATATCGATCGATATGGATATTGCTGGTTTTCTTACACCTCTGCCACCCCCGGTTGAGGAATATAGGCGTGACGGTGTTACTATAAGAGACTAGCATCTCTTAAAATCTTGCGGTAATATACCGACGCCTATAAAGTAAAAGGGAAAATTGCCCAGCTACATGACCTAATTTTTAACTTCGAACGAAAAAATAGGATTTTTAATCTATCTATATCATCACGCCAGATCACGCGGGGTAGGCAGAGAGTACCGAGTTCCAACAGGTTCTTTCCTTACATACCTCTCTGGCTTCATCCACTCTCATAGTTCGTCTCATAAACGCTCGCAGGATATTTATTATTTCAGCATGATTTGTTTTCTTTAAAACTTATAAATTTTTTTGTAACTACTACATTAGTTGGTGATTTATGAACAGTTTAAGAGGCAATTTAGACGTTTTGTAAATTTAAATATGTCAATCACCTTTCATTACTGTCTGTGAGTATAATTTTAAAATTCAAATCGTACACCAAGTAGATGGAAAGGCGAGATCACTGCCTTGTTTATGTAGTGGAGTAAATGTAGCGAACTGTTTTGCTCTTAAACGAAAATTCAAATGAACTCCGTCGATGCTGTGAATATCTCTGAACTTTTTTTTCATTTTAAAAGTGTACTTAACCGTAAAGTTTCTTGCCCTTCTTCTCCACAGGAATGACACTGAATTAAATGTTTATAGAGAACGTGTTACTTGTCTGTCGATTCATAAATGTGGTCTCTTCTTCTTCTTCTTCAACCAAAAGACATCCACTGTAGGATTATAGCCTCTTAAAGATCGCCATTATGACTGGCATTGTCTTGACCGCGTCTAGCTTTTACGAGTGTCTTTCACCTAGTTATCGTTTCATATGACAGGGAGTCTGCCTACTCCTGTAATGGATTTACATGAACAACTAATATTGTACGGTGTCTGGAATTGTGCCCGGTATATGGCAACAGGCACGCCCCCTATAGGACCTAACATCGTCGACCAAAAGTGGGTGTCTTCAATACACCTTTGGAACCCCCACTTGGGAAAAATAGGCATGACGGTGTGTGAGTCTAATAAATATTCAGACTCTTCAATTAATATAATATGTTTACAGTGAACTGAATTGTAGGTACAACACAGGGCTTAAATTATTTCACTAACATTATCTATATCAACAAGACATACGTAGCGGTGTAGGCAGAGTTTTAGAAATCCAACAGGTTCTCTTCCTAAAGACCTTTATCGCTTCCTTCATTCACAGTTCACACACCCTCGCCAGTAATATTAAACTCCCCATCAGATAAATAAGTCTATTTAATGATTTCAAATGACGCGGTGATAGGCTCGCCCTCTATTGTACTGGGACCTAACATCACAAAGTACACGTCTGCCACCGCCGCTTGGGGAATATAGGCGTGACGGTTTGTAAAATAATATCAGCCTATACTGTCCCACATTGGGCAAAGGCCTTCTTTCAGAAATCGAGGTGAAAGAGATTAGGTCATACTCCACCACGCGGACTCAGTGCGGGTTGGTGGTGACAGGTTTGTGGCCACCTGCTATTGTAATTTATCAGGCCGCCTATAAGGCTTCCAACTCGGCTTAACGACTACCATATTAAGTTGTAGCCGGGACCCACAGCTTAACGTGCCTTCCGAAGCACGGAGACTCTCGAATATGAAAATGCCACTAACGGTGACCCATCTCAGGCCCACTGAGTCGCACACTGCTTAACCTTGGTGATCGATAAGAACACCGCGATCACACAGCACTACGACCTCCAGCTAAGTTTTATTAGTTAACAAAATCTCTTTTTGCTTTATTTATTCTTTTACCATTTAACAAGTGTCACGTTCAATCCGTTGGCAATATTTTATGGAAATTAGTCAATATCATTTGATATACGATTTTCCAGGGATCGAATTGGGTATTACACTGTAATAAAAGAAGTTTAGTGGACCGTTATAAAGCCAATTTGTGTTTGGGATAAACTATCAAAACAAAAGCTTTTCGGATACTTATTGCTATTAAAATTGTTCAACTATCATTAGATTTATCATGTCTTACATTATAACTTGAAGTTTCTAGTGGATAACAGATCGTTATTTACGGTGAAAATATGACCGCCTCGACAAGTGATGGGCGTAACGAAGGACGGATAAAAAACGCTAGAAAGGTTCACAGGCACATTATTTACGCTTAACGATTGTAAAGGTACTATATACGGACACAGCAATATAACGACACTTTCTTACATCTGATATTATTATTGCAAATAATTAATATTTCGGTCGGGATCTTCTATTTTGAGAATATCAACAAGTACTTAATCTACACTTACGGTTAACTTACCAAATGGATATTAAATTAAAATTATTAATAGATAAAAAATCTATTAATATCAAATTTCTGTATCAGTAACTTATGAAATAAAACTATTTTTCGGATTTCAGCAAAATTATTTTATTTAAAAAAAAATGTTTTATTTCATGTGTAATAATTACGTGTGTGTGTGTGTGTGAATGATGTACGCTGTTGGCCGCGAGGCCTTTACAGCTTCACCGGACTTAAACTCTAGCCAGCCAGAAGGGCAAGAGGCGACATACTCGAGGGCGCCTCGAAGAGGCACCCTCGGTTGGGACAGTCGCTGTAGGGGGACGGGTGCACTACTAAGTGTACCGGTCAACCGCCGGCTATGGGAGGGGATCTACTACTACGTCGTCGTCGTCGCCCGTATTCTGAGCGGAAAGAAGGGATGACAAAGCATCGGGGGGGTCGGTGAGAACATGTCGCGGCCGGCGGTGGCTATGATTAACGGATTCGCATAGGTAGATGCGTTCGCCGGTGACGTGTTGACGCCTTTTTAATAAAGGCGTGAATAGGTTCGAGACCTAGATCGGAGTGGAGGAAGAGAACATAATAATTACGTAAGTCTGAAAACTCAATACTTCATTATTTCTAAATAATACATTCTTTATCGTCACAGCTAAATTATCAATTTCCTTCTATCTAATAACCTCTAATTATTATATTTTCTCAAATGATAACGTGGACTCCCTTGGTGAATGCTACATGACGAGGTCTTAGGTTGAATAACGAGTAATTGTGGGACTCTGTCGAATAGTATAATTGACTAGACCGAACATTATCGGTGAAATGAGGCGGTAAACACACAACAAAAGAAAATGTAGGGGTGACGGTGATTTTTCACTTAATGCTGTAAAAGAAAAACTTGTAGAAACATTGTCTAGCGGTCGCCAAATGGTCCCCAAGAAGTAAGACAAATAGTGGGTCTGAAGGGCGAGTAAACGTCACTAATGAAATAATAAATGGGTTTGCTGAAAGAAAAACGAAAGGCGCCAAAAATAGCGCAAAGTTTGGAAGCGATTTGAAAACAAAATGTAAAGTGGAACGCGTTCATTTGGCAGGCTTATTGGGCTCTTTCCATTTGGATGGTTATTATCCTAGGGATGTAAAAGAGTCGATTTAAGTATAAAACTTATTCAGTTGTTAGTGGCAGAAGAAATTTTTTTGGCTACTTCATTAGTCCCATTATTTTAATAATAAAATAAAAAGATCTTCAACTGTCGGGAGAGTATTAATTTTTTTTTTTTTAAACGTAGCCCCACACTAGGATTTATTCCTGTATCGTGGGTGCGTTTACAAACATGAAAATTCACAAACAAATACCCAGACCTGAACAAATAATTGTGGATCACACAAAGATTTGTCCCGTGCGGGAATCGAACCCGCGACTATTCGACACAGTGGGCGGAGCCGCTCAAGCTCTTAACCACTGCGCTAAATCGTCCGTCATTTTACGTACTTATGAAGGTATTATTTTTATTTAAGTATTATTACTAAAAAGTAAACGCAAAAGTACTTACATAAGTATTTGAAAAAAATGTTTCCTATGCAAAGTGCAAAAGGAGGTAGCCACGGAATTCGGAACAGTCAAATATTGTTCTTGACGATTAATCCACGACGTTTGATCAACCTATGTTTAATTGACCCCCTACGTCATCCTATGTACAAGATTAAAGCTTTCGCCACATGTCACGCTCCCGTCGCGATCCGTCGGCTATTTGACCAAATCTTCAATGGCTCTATTCTACTCTCATGGCAACCACACTAAGAACAATAATATTATTAGGTTAGTTTTGATCAGTGATGCAACTTTGTTAAGTGTTATTGTAGATTCCAGTCATCAAATTGACATTCGATTAACGAATAATAATTACGTCCAAAACTACTAAAAATCTTTGACTCACTCAATCTATGTTAAACTTAAACATTACAGACATAAATTGAAAATACCTGCCACCCGCAGGACGTGGCGTTTAAAGCGGCCAATTTATATTTTTTAATAATTTTATTTGGCAGTGACGGCGACTGGAATAAATTGCGTTTATAATCTGTGCCAGTGGGAGCCGGGCGCGGCCAGGGTTGCCAGGTGTATTATTTCCACGGATTTTACCGTATTTTCGGCCAGTTCGCCGTCGTCTGACATGGTAATCCTTTTTTATTTGTAGACCTATAAGCTTCTTTGTGAATGATTATTATTTCAATTAAGTCTTTTGTGTCCTACGTCAATAAGATACATTTAAATTTAGGTAGGTTTTTGACATTTACGGCGATCGAAATAAAATTTATAGTGCTGCAAGGACCTTTTGGCCCATAGGTGACATTGACAGGGCGTTAGTGTGAAATTAAGGATTAGGAAACTTAACATTAAGGACAATGGTGGGTCTGCATGGTTACTAATTAAAAAAAGAACCTGGGTACATTTTATAGCAAACGGCTATAACTCTGCGACTGTCACGAAGTGACGTTTCACTTAATGACAGTACTACTATTTCTGATGTCGGTCGCTGGCCAAAAGATCCTTGTCGGGCTGTAAAATATGCGAGTGTGAATATATTATATTCAATTTACGGATTCAACGTCAACATGGCGGCCATCCTTGAACCGGCTGGTCTCCATCGAGATGATGGCAAGAGGCCCGATGGTATGACGCTGGTACCCTGGAAGATGGGACGGCCGTTAGTGTGGGACGCTACATGCGTCGACACTCTCGCTCCGTCTCATCTTCCAGCGTCCTCGGTGCGGGCAGGCAACGCTGCACTGAGCGCAGAATCCCTCAAACGCCGCAAATATGATTCCCTTGGCTCGGGATACATATTTGAGGCGTTTGGGGTAGAGACATTGGGTCCGTGGGGGCCGGGAGCCCACCGGATGTTTCGAGAAATTTCGAAACGTTTGGTGGAGTGTACTGGCGACCGGAACGCTGGTATGTATTTTGGTCAGCATATAAGCATTGCTATTCAGCGCGGCAATGCTGCCAGCGTTCTAGGTACACTGCCAACTGACAGTGGCGTGGAACCATTTGGCCCTATGTAAATAGGTATTTTCCTTTTTTACACTCGTTTTTATTAATAATTATTTGCTGTTTTTTTATATAATTGTACATACTGTATATAATTTACGGATTTGAATATATTCTCGGGCAGTTCGGGGTGACACTTTAATCTATTTTTGTAATATGGTTCTACGTGTTACTTTAGAAATGATAATAACATTTATTCGAATAAAATACGATAGTGTTTATAAATTTAATTTAAAATTCGTTTATCAAAAAAGTGAATTATTGTGATAATAAATACCTACGTAGTTTATGCACAGACTGTTTGGTTTGTTGTTAGTTCGTCCCACAAAGTTTCGTCCCACATAAAAATTCTTCGTTCGGACCACATTCCATTCTTGTCACGTTCCAAAATTAATTTTTATTCATAATTTAATATTTTATTCTTGTTATGTCCCATTTTTAGGTTCTAGGTTCGTCCCATTTTTTTTTTATTTGAACCTTTAAACTTTATAAGTACAGTCCAACTAAAAAGCATTAAGAAGTTATTAAAACATAATTTTTGTTATAAATGTAAACACTGCTGTTAGTTACAATTTGCTTTTAACTCAGACAGAGTTAACTGACTAAACTTAAGTAGATAGTTAGTAGTAGTTACATTCTGTACATAACTCGATGAAGTATTTTTTCCAAACCAATCAACTAGTCAGTTATTGGTGTTTTTTTAACCTTAGTCAAATAACTCATTTAAAAAAAAAAAAAAAACAATGTTCCACGTGTGAATCCATGAATACGTTTTCCGTTTCTTAGACCCTCCTATGTAGTAGAGAAATTCATAAATAAATGCTTTAAGAGTCAAAATACCAGGACACCATACAGACTAAAATAAACGATATAGTTACTGGAAGAAGATGAATCAGATTAAAAGTACAAGGGTGTCATAGCAGTACAGAGGTATTTAGGCTCATAAGATGGCAGATAATACAGGCCGAATATTCTGCTCACCCATCTGTTTCGAGTGTATTGCTCATAAGCTAAATACTCCCAGTATGAAATGATGTCCTGATACCTAATTTGACCAAGATTTAGTGACACTTATTGATTCAACCTTCATATCATTGCGCATTTTGGAAGGTGGAAATGTTAAATTTCATCAGCCGATTATTTCGTTTATACCAGTACAGGTTTTTATACCATAATTATAAGTTGTGTAGGTAGGTACAAATTAAAATTAAAAACCTTTTTCTATCTAACCAACCAACCAAAGACCGAATGATATCCAGTTTTCCGTTCAGTCAACTGAATTGGATTAACTTAATTTTCTTTCTCAGTGATACAAGTCTTACCATGCACTTGTCGAATAAGTGTACGCCTACGAAATAAAAAATATGTTGAAATGTGCAACATATTTTTTTACTAATAGTAATTTAGATGAAGTTAATTTCGAGAACTTAATTTCGCTTGGGACGTAACAAGAAATTTTTGGAATGTGGGACGAAAAAGTGGGACGAACGAAGAACAAACCGACTGTTTTTTTTTAATATCGAAGTTATTGACTTCTATTCTATGTTAGTATTTAATGGTTACTAATATCATAGATGAGTTTTGAGGGCTTAGCACGAAAAGATTGACGGTAGCATGACCCTAACGAATTGATGACCCATCCATGTTACACTGCAGATTCACTAAAAAAAACATGAATGTGATAGCACACTTGCTTGCTAGCGTCAAGCTAATGTCAATCTTTTCGTGCTAAGTCTTCCGGTCTCTGCTACTATTAATACGGAGTGTTAATCCTTCAGCTCCTGTTGTTTTCTGATTGCTCGTCAGAAAACAACAGGTGCCGAAAGTTTAACTACACTCCGGAGCACAGAGGTCAGGTGTCATGTATTGCTGACCTTTTGACCATCAAGTGATGCTTAAGAACTAATGTAAATAACGAAAAGCACAAATCTAAATATGTTCATAGGCTTTCTTCAAATTTCGCCAAATGAGGTTTAACTATTTCTACTGCATTTTAGTATCATTAACAACACAGGGAAATGACGATAGCTTGGTTAAACGATTTAGAGTTTAGGTCGTGCCACTGACTGGACCCAGTAGTCATGGATTCGATTCCCGGACGGGACAAATCTTCGTATGGAACACATATGCAGTAATTTTAAAAGGGTTTAATTCTTCTCTACCAATTTATTAGAAATGCAAAGATAAAACAGAGGCAAAAGTAACAAAAGTGTCGTTTTGGAATGAAAAGCACTTTGATTTCGATTTCCAATGAAAACTGAGTTGATTTGAAGAGTCGTGAGATATAAATATTTTCTATCCATAACTCTCTATCTATATCATCGAGCCAGATCCCTTGCGGGGTAGGCAGAGAGTACAGAGTTCCAACAGATTATTTCCTTACATATTTCTGTGGCTTCTTCCACTCTTATATTTCGTTTCATACACGTTTTCCGGTTACGGAGACTCTTGACTTGTCCTTCAGATAAGACACGGTCTATTTGGTCATGGTAAAATAGTCTAGGTCTTCCCCGGTATCTATATCCTTCCACTTTCACATTGTATACATTATTATTTTCCCCTTCTTTATAGTGTGGGGTCTCCTCCAAAAAATATAATAACCCACTAGTAAAGAAATCCATATAATAAAACTCGCTTCTAATCTCGACGTAATGAAATCGTGCGCTCGACCCGACCTTCCACGAGACTTAAATGTGTTGAATTTAGGCGGCTTAATCTGGGAGATGGGTAGAAACCACTTGTGGTTAATAAGTTGGGATAACTTTCCTGCATGGTTAGTATACTTAATTCTTAGTTTAAAGCTACAATTACTACAATGTTCTGGCTTGGTTATTTAAATTTTGGATTATATTAATTTAACGGGCTATGGAATAAATTAGGTTCTTCTTCAGAAAGACGTCCACTGCAGGACAAAGGCCTCCCCTAAAGACCGCCACAACACATTGCTCGTAGAACTGACGGCCGTTGTGGCAGAAAGGTTTTCGAGTGGCGACCACGTAACGGAAGACGTGGAGTGGGTAGGCCTCCTACAAGATAGACCGATGACCTGGTGAAGCTCGCGGGTAGAAGTTGGATGCGTACAGCATAAATCAGGTTAATCACATATAATTAATATCAGTGGCATGTTTAAGTAAAGAACCGTATCTGTAGACATTTAATTACTTAAAGAATTTACTGAGTTCTTAGATTTACGTGAATATTACACATGAAATAAAACTATTTTTCCGGATTTTATCGCGGTTTCATTTTGATTTTTAAGTTCCGTGAAAGAACACCGATTCCTACCAAAGATGGTTCGCGAGGCTATTGAAATCAAAAAACATCCTAATTTTAATAGAGAAGATGGCTTGGTGCTTCCATCGCCTTCGGATCCGGTAATTAATATAATCAATTCCAAAACCAAGCATAACACTGCAAGACCTCAAGACACCGTGAGCTCATTCTGCGTAGATTGGACCAACAAAAATAATTAAGAAGTTTGAGGGTACCCCGGAACAACTATGTCACCTCAGTCCTTCCCGTGACCACTCGAAACATTGAGAACTTAAAAATCAAAAATAAACCACGATAAAATCCGAAAAAATAGTTTTATTTCACTTAAAGAATTTACTCAGCCGAGTAATGTCATGTATTTGAAATTCTATACATGGCTAAGGGCCACTTGCACAAAGCAGGGTTAGCGTTACCTATTGGCTAACTCGAGGTTATGACGTCAAACTTAAAGTTTTACTGCCTTTAACTTAAAGTTACAACCTAGCGTTAGTCAAAAGGTAACGCAAGCCCTGGTTTGTGCAAGTGGGCCTAACATTATTAATGTAATATTAAATTTGTATGTAGTAAGAGTATCTATATCATCACGCCGGATCCCTTGCAGGGTATGCAAAGAGTACAGAGTTCCAAAATGTGCTTTCCTTCCATACCTTTCTGGCTTCCTCTACTCTCATAGGTCGTCTCATACACGCTCGCCGTTTACGGAGTCTTGCTCTTCGGATAAGACACGGCCCATCTGGTCATGGTAAGATTGCTTAAGTCTTCCCCGATACCAACATCCCTCTCCTCATCATCCTCTCCACTTTCGCATTGTATATCTGTTTTGTCATAGTAAGTGTAATATATACAAAATTAATATTACGTTAATAATATTAAAAAAAACACCACGTCTATATTCCTCAAGCGGGGGTGGCAGAGGTGTACTGCGTACACCCACTTTTCGCCGACGATGGTAAGTCACATGTAATAGGGGGCGAGCCTAATTTCTAATAAATAATATAATAATATTAGCCCTGTTAAGAAACTGTCCCACTGTTGGGCACGGGCCTCCTCGCAAACTGAGAGGATTTAGGCTATAGTCCACCACGCTGGCCCAGTGCGGGTTGGCGAACTTCACACACCTTCGAGAAACTCTTAGGCATGCAGGTTTCGTCACGATGTTTTCCTTCACCGTTTTCCACGATGTTTTCCTAATAATCCATAAATATTTTTAGCAACCACTACTAAGCCTGAGAAATGCTTCGGGTTACCATTCTTTTTATAAAATTACTAAACTTTACGACGAAAAGCAGTGATAGCCTAGTGGTTAGACCGTTGGACTGCAAAGTCAGAGGTCTCGGGTTCAAACCCAGGCACGCACCTCTGTCTTTTCGAAAGCATGTGCGTATTAAAAATTAATTATCACTTGCTTTAACGGTGAAGGAAAACATCGTGAGGAAACCTGCATGCCTAAGAGTTTTTCGAAGGTGTGTGAAGTTCACCAACCCGCACTGGGCCAGCGTGGTGGACTATGGCCTAAGCCCTCTCAGTTTGAGAGGAGGCCCGTGCCCAACAGTGGGACAGTTTCTTAACAGGGCTAATATTATTATATTATTTTTACTAAACTTTAGACGCTAATTCATATGCAAACTATGAAATATAAAACAAAAAAATTACAGCAACGGTAAAAAAATATTACTACCAACATACAGTTTTATTTGTGGAAACAACGCTGTAAAATATTATCGTTAGTACAGTCAGCAACAACACTTAATACAAGTTCAAATATAGCCTAGCGTTACTTAAAGAAATAATGTCAAGATTTAACATCAATAAAACCTTTAATTGAGTCACAATAAACATACAAAAATATGGATGTTGCTGGTTTTGCTTTACAATATAAAGCAAAAACAGCAACATCCATATTTTGGTTGACGTGTCGTTAAACTCCCCATCAGATAAACAAAATTCTATTTGGTCATTGGAAATTAATAATAAAGGTAGTAATAGGCTCGCCCTCTATTGTATTAGGACCTAACATCACAGAGTACACGTCTGCCACTCCCGCTTGGGGAATATAGGCGTGACGGTGTTATGCGAAAAGTTTTATAATAATAATAATATTATAATATCAGCCTATACTGTCCTACACTGGGCAAAGGCTTTTTTTTGTAAATCGAGGTGCACGCGATTAGGTCATACTCCACCACGCGGACCCAGTGCGGGTAGGTGAAGACAGGTTTGTGGTCACCTACTATTGTAATTTATCAGGCCGCCTATAAGACTTCCAACTCGGCTTAACGACTACCATATTAAGTGGTAACCAGGACGCACAGCCTAACGTGCCTTCCGAAGCACGGAGACGCTCGAATATGAAAATGCCACAAACGGTCACCCATCTCAGGCCGACCGAGTCGAACACTGCTTAACCTTGGTGATCGATAAGAACACCGCGATCACACGGCGCTACGACCACCTGCGAAGTTGTATTAGTTAACAAAATCTCTTTTAGCTTTATTCATTCTTTTACCATTTAACAAGTGTTACGTTCAATCCCTTGGCAATATTTTATGGAAATTAGTCAATAGCATTTGATATACGATTATCCAGGGATCGAATTGGCTATTACACTGTAATAAAAGAAGTATAGTAGACCGTTAGAAAGCCAATTTGTGTTTGGTCTAAACTATCAAAACAAAAGCTTTTCGGATACTTATTCCTATTAAAATTGTTCAGCTATCATTAGATTTATCATGTTTTACATTATAACTTGAAGTTTCTAGTGGATAACAGATCGTTATTTACGGTGAAAATATGACCGACTCGACAAGTGATGGGCGTAACGAAAGACGGATAAAATACGCTAGAAAGATTTACAGGCACATTACTTTCGCTTTACGATTGTACAGGTACTATATAGGGAGATTGTAATATAATGACTCGTTCTTCACGTGATGTACACATGATATTTTTTTTTACAAAAAAATAATGTTTTAATTAGTATCTTGTATTTTGAGAATATCAATATGTACTTAATCTACACTTACGCTTAACTTACTTAATGGATAAAGTAATAATAATATATTAAACCCGTTAAGAAACTGTCCCACCGTTGGCCACGGGCCTCCTCTCAAGCTGAGAGAGCTTAGGCCATAGTCCACCACGCACGTAGGCACAGTGCGGCAGGGGTCGGAAAGTCGCCTACACAGTCAAAACAGTTTTATTGGTCACGCCACCTCATATCGTTATTCCTAAACAAAATAACACCAATTAGTTATTAACTTATTCGCTAGATGTCACAACAGAACCGATTAGTATCGGTAGAAGATTGACTTTATATTAAAAAAATTAGTGCCTTTTAAATTATTATTTTAATCTTATTCAATAAAAAATGTATAACGATATTGATCACAGGTGATCAATATCGTTATACATTTTTTATTTCACTTTTAAACTGTTACTTCGATTTATTTTCGTAAAAGTATTGTTATCGATTATTTTCTACAATAAATCGATACAGTGTATGTGCAGTCTGTGGACTGTTCACTCTAATTAGTCTGAAGTAGTAAAATTTATATGAATTTACGTTGGGAATCTTTATCAACCTAAAAACATTTTTGCCCTTGCCTTACGTCGAGTTCAAACATCCTCTGGACGCTGGTTTTGGTGTTAGTTTTTACGAATTTTGAACGAGTGCTTCTTGTGATATTGAACATTTTAGTTGAATTTATCTATGTAATTGTGTGCCCTAAAAGTATTTCTGTTGCAAAAGTTAGTTGTGTAATAAAAATAAGATATGATTTTGTGCCTTTTATTCTGTCTAGATTTGTTGTTCTTCGTAATAAGTTAATTTTTTATTAATAGTGTTTTATCTTACCTTATATATTCGTGAGTGCTACCTATAGGAATGTATAGACACAGCTGCATCTATACATTCCTATAGGTAGTACGCATATAGATTTTGAACTATATATGCATATACGAATATATACCTATGTAGGGATACCACCATAGCTAGCTATATATAGGGCACGTACGGCTAAAAAGTTTCGGAATACTACTAATAGACGGCGCTACTAAGTGACAGAAATCGTGTTAGCGTAAAAAAGCGCCGAATTGGCTCTCTATTTCCACTATATTACTTTACTCTATGCAGTGCGGGTTGGGGAACTTCACACACCTTCGAGAGACTTTTAGGCATGCATATTTCCTCACGATGTTTTCCTAATTTATATTCAATAAAAAATAAAAATAGATTATAATGTAGGCATATGCATTTTATTTAAAAAAAAAGATTTTATCGCAGTTTATTTAAAAAAAAATAGTTTTATTTCATGTGTAATATTCGCGAAAATCTATAAAGTCAAGTCTTCATTACAATAGTCACAGCTCAATTATCAATTTCGTCAGCCTCAAATATATTAATAACCTTTAATTATTATAGCGTGTATGAGATGAACTATGAAAGACAAGGAAGCCAGAGAGATATGTAAGGAAAGGACCTTTTGGAACTCAGTACTTTCTACCTACCCCGCAAGGGATCTGCCGTGGTGATATAGATAGACTGATAAAATGATTATATTTTCTCAAATGATAACGCGGACTGCCTTGGTGGTTAGTGGTAGTTGACGAGATTTTAGGTACGATAACGAGTAATTGTAGATTTTTGTCGAATAGTATAAATGATTTAACCGAACATTATCGGTGAAATGAGGCGGTAAACACCTCTGCCCCCCCAACTAAGAATGTAGGGGTGACAGTGATTTTTCACTTAATTCTGTTAAAGAAAAACTTATAAAAACATTGTCTAACGGTCGCCAAATGGTCCCCAAGAAGTAAGACAAATAGCGGGTCTGAAGGGCGAGTAAACGTCACTAATGAAATAATAAATGGGTTTGCCGAAAGAAAAACGAAAGGCGCCAGAAATAGCGCAAAGTTTGGAAGCGATTTGAAAACAAAATGTAAAGTAGAACGCGTTTATGTGGCGGGCTTATAGGCCTCTTTCCATCTGGATGGCTAGTATCCTACGGATGTAAAAGAATCAATTTAAGTATAAAACTTATTCAGTTAATAGTGGCAGAAGAAATGTTTTTTGGCTACTTCATTAGTCCCCTACTAATATTTTAATCATTAAAAGAACTTCAACTGTCGGGAGAGTATTAATTTTACGTACTTCTGAAGTTATTATCTTTTTTTAAGTATTCTTACTGAAAAGTAAACGAAAAAGTACTTTTACGTATTTGAAAACAATATTTCCTATGCAAAGCACAAATAGAGGTAGCCACGGAATTTGGAACAGTCAAATATTGTGCTTGTAGATTAATCCACGACGTTTGATCAAGCAATGTTTATTTGGCCCTTATGTCATCCTATGTTGAAGATTAAAGGTTTCGTCACATAGCCGACGCAGCGTGAGGAAAGCGCGACTGTGGCGCGGCTTGGGGTGTTGTAATGTACTGAAATGGACGCGAGACGCCACACAACACAACTCCGCTCGGCGCTACGGCAAACGTCACGACCGAATGTAGACGAGCGCGTCTGTCACGCTCCCGTCGCGATCCGTCGGCTATTTAACCAAACCTTAAGTAGCTCTATTCTACAATCATGGCAACCTCACTAAGAACAATAATATTGTTAGGTTAGTTATGATCAGTGATGAAACTTTGTCAAAACGATGAAAATTTTATAAATATTATTTATTGTCGTTCCCAGTCATCAAATTGACATTCAATTAACGAATAATAATTACTACCTATACTACTAAACCTCTTGTTTACTAAATCTATGTTAAACTTAAACATTTCAGTGATAAATTGAAAATAACCTGCCACCCGCAGGACGTCATATTTTGAGCGGCCAATTTATATTTTTTAATAAGTTTATTTGGCAGTGACGGCAACTGGAATAAATTGCGATTATAATCTGTGCCAGTGGAAGCCGGGCGCGGCCAGGGTTGCCAGGTGTATTATTTCCACGGATTTTACCGTATTTTTCGGCCAGTTCGGTGTCGTCTGACATGGTAATCCTTTTTTATTTGTAGACCTAGCTTCTTTACGAATAATCATTATTTCAATTAAGTCCTTTGTGTCCTATGTCAATGAGATACATTTAAATTTAACTAGGTTTTTGACATTTACGGCAATCGAAATAAATTATGTGTTTATAGTGCAACAAGGATTATTTTGGCTCATAGGTGACATTGACAGGGCGTTGGTGTGAAATTAGGGTTAACATTTAGGAAAATGGTGGGTCTGCCAGGTCACTAAATAAAATAAGAACCTGGGTAAATTTCATAGCAAACGGTTATAACTGCATACATAATTCTGCGATTATCATGAAGTGACATTTCGCTTAATGACATCGCTGGTTCTTATTTTGGCCGCGGGCCAAAAGATCCTTGTGAGACTGTAATCTATGCGAGTGTGAATTTTCATTTTTACGGATTTAAATATATTCCCGGGCAGTTCCGTGTGACACTTTAATCTATTATTGTAATATGGATCTACGTGTTACTATAGAAATGATAATAACATTTATTTGAATAAAATACACCGATGTGTATGAATTTTACTTAAAATTCGTTTATCAAAAAGTGAAATACCTACGTAGTTTACGCACAGACAGTTTTTTTAATATCAGTTATTCACTCCCATTCTATGTTAGTCTGAATGGTTACTAATAGCATAGATGAGTTTCAAGGGTTTAGCACGAAAAGATCTAGGGAAGAATGACCCTAGCGAGTTGATAACACAACCTTGTTACACTGCAGATATACTAAATAAAGATGAATGCGGTAGCACACTTGCTTGCTAGCATCAAGCCAACATTAATATTTTCGTGCTAAGTCTTCTGGTCTCTGCTAATATTAATACGGAGTGTTAATCTTTCAACTCCTGCTGTTTTCTGATTGCTTGTCAGAAAACAGGAGCCGAAAGTTTAACTACACTCCGGAGCACAGAAGTCAGATGTCGTTTACTGCTGACCTTTGCAAGTGATGCTTAAGAAATAATCTAAATTATGAAAAACACAAATCTAAATATATTCATAGGCTTTTTTCACATTTTGCTAAATGAGTTTTCATTAATTTCTACTGCATTATAGTAACATTAACAATACAGGGAAATGTCGATGGCTTGGTTACACGATTTAGAGTTTAGGTCGTGCCACCCACTGGATCGAATAGTCGCGGATTCGATTCCTAGACGGGACAAATTTTTGCGTGGAACACATATGCAGTATTTTTTTTAAAATGATTTATATCTACTCTACATTTTATTAAAAATGCAAAAAACAGTAGTAAAAGTAAGAACAGTATCGTTTTAAAATGAAAAGCACTTTGATTTCGATTTTCAATGAAAACTGAGTTGATTTGAATAGTCGTGCAATATGAATATTTTCCATGTATAACTCTCTATCTATATTATCGCGCCAGATCTCTTGGGAGTAGGCAGAGAGCACAGAGTTCCAAGAGAAACTTTCCTTTCATACCTCTCTGGCTTCTTCCACTCTCATAGTCCGTCTCATACACGCTCGCTGGTTACGGAGACTCTTGACTTACCCTTCAGATAAGACACGGTCTATTTGATCATGGTAAGATAGTTAAGGTCTTCCCCGGTACCTACATCCTTCTACTTTCGCATTGAATATATTAATATTTTCGCCTTCTTTATAGTGTGGGGCTACCGCCAAAAATATAAGAACTAACTAGTATAGAACTATCCATGGAATATAAACTCGCTTCTATACTCGCCGTAATAAAATCGTGCGCTCGACCCGACCTTCCACGAGACTTAAATATGTTGAATTTAGGTGACTTAATCTGGGAGAGGAGTAAAATCCACTTGAGTATAATAAGTTGGGATAACTTTCTTGCATGTTAGGTATACTTAATTCTTAGTTTAAAGCTCAATTACAACAATGTTCTGCGCTTGGGGATTAAAATTTTGGATTATATTTAATTTAACGGGCTATCTAATAAATTATGTTGATCACATATACTTAATATCAGTAGCGTGTCTAAGGAAAGACCCGTATCTATATACATTTAATTACTTAAAGAATTTACTTAGCTGAGTAATGTCATGGGTTTGAAATTCTATACATGGCTAAGGGCCACTTCCACGAAGCAGGGTTAGCGTTACCTATAGGCTAACTCGAGGTTATGACGTTAACCTGTTTTTAACTTAAGGTTACAACCTAGTGTTAGTCAAAAGCGTTCGATTTAGCGCAGTGGTTAAAAGTTTATGCCGCTCCGCGCACTGTGTCTAATAGTCGCGGGTTCGATTCCCGCACGGGACAAATCTTTGTGTGATCCACAATTATTTGTTCCGGTCTGTGTATTTGTGTATGTGAATTTTCATGTTTGTAAACGCACCCACGATACAGGAATAAATCCTAGTGAGGTGCTCTACGTTTTTTAAAAAAAACAAAAACTGCAAACAAAAGGTAACGCAAACCCTGGTTCGTGCAAGTGGGCCTAAGAAAACTAACTTTTGACATTTCTTACTTTTGATAGTTTCTCAACTATTGAGTTTATCGGCGATATGTGGGTTTACGCAGCACACCTATGCCATCCCTGCTATGGGAATAAACGGTTGATGGTTTTTTAGTGTAACTGTCTAAACAAAGCTTATTGACTAAGTAGATTACGTTCTAATTTATCTTTTGTTGTTATTTTAATAACGGTAACAATTTATGTGCCTAAACGACTATTGGAACGAAGTTCTTTTACGCGGCTCACAGTAGAGTGAACTAGCAAAAATTGTCACATAAGTAAAAAGCCTTATGCGAATGTATGTGTGCGTGTGAGAGATTCGGATGGTCGGTCGGTCGGTCGGAGAGGGAGAGGGAGAAGGATAGGAAGAGAAAGAGAGAGGGTGTGACAAAAATACACTAATATAATCAATAGAAATCTACATATTCAATCACGTTCACAGTTGAAAAAATTACGTAAGGTACTTCGTTCCTGACGGGTCTCCCCCAAACGCACCAATTTTTATTCATGATAAAACTTTTCATAAAAAGTTCCTAGGAACCTTCCTAATTTTTTGCTTTCTACAAAAATACTTTATGAAGTTTATAACAATGACCCTTTGTTGTAGGACTGTGGCTATGAGGCAAGACAGCTTGCCTTAACCTAGATATAAATTGTAAAACCACATTTTGTCTAGAAATACAATGGGAATACAATGTGTTTGAACAACAATAGCGAATTTATTTACTACGATCGTGTAGGTTATGAAAGAAAGTATCAGCGTATAGACAAGGCGCTCGTAGCGCCGTTCACCAAGGTTAAGCAGCGTTCGACTCGGTCGGCCGGAGATGGGAGACCGTTTGTGGCATTTTCATATTCGAGCGTCTCCGTTTATCAGAAAGCAGGCTAAGCCGATGGTCCCAGTTACTATTTTGGTGGTAATCGTTAAGCCACGTTGGTAGACTTTTAGGCGGATTGATAAGTTCCAACAGCAGGTGGCCACAAACCGGCCTCCGTGTGGTGGAGTATGATCTAATCTCTCTCACCTCGATTTGTGAGAGAAGGCCTTTGCACAACAGTGGGACAGTATAGACCACTATTATGATTATTATTAGAGAAAGGGTTTGCTCCAGTAGTCTGGAAAAGGAATTACAAAACAGTTATACAATGCGAAAGTAAGAGGATGCAGGTAGGTTAGGACCAAATAAATCATCTCTTATCTGAGGAAAAGAGTCTCAAAGTGATTTCAATAACCATCAGATCCTCAAATTCATATTACAAATTTTGTACGTTTAAATCAAACGAACGATAAGAAAGGCATGAAATAAAAGTAAAAGAATACGCGTCGACAGTTCGTGTTTACACGGTAGGCGAAGCAGTGATAGGGGTGAATGGGTATAAGCACGCGATGCCAGGCAACGGTGATTCTGTTTATACATACCTATTACCATTTTATTGCTATTATTTTAAAGCTGGATGCTTATTACACAAAACCGTTCGTCGTGGCGATCTTTAGAGGAGATCTTTGTCCTGCAGTAGACGTCATTCGACCAATGATGGAATGGAGCCTCCTGTTTTCGAAAGTGAGCTTACTGTACGACCGGTGATATATTGTGTCAATACTTAAACGAGAAATTACATCTATAAATTACACTGCAAGACCTCAAGACACAGTAAGAAAATAGTCTGGCTGTACATGTCACCCACGTATTACCAATATTACCAATTTCCAAATCCCGATGCGGAGAGATATTCAAGATTTACCAATTAATAAATATAAAACCCCAGTAATGTCACAAAGCTTATTACAACATCTCTGATTACTTAATAGATAATAAATAGAGCGTGGGTTTTAACTGTTGTGTTATAAGTAGTGATGGTATTACTTAATTGCTCTTTGAATAATACCAACTTTTAACCGTAGCGGAGTGGAGTGAGAACTAACGTCGAATAGCTTCAGTAACTGGATGCATAAATCCGAGGATCTGGCTCTGTGCCACACATCAGAAGAGCCCCCTCCTATCAGCCACTGCCACCGCCCGCGGTATATTCTCACCGACCCTCCCGATACCGTTACTTCTTTCTTCTTTCGAATACAGATACCGCACAATCAGACAACGACCTCGCCGGTGAGATCGAGGAATCTCTTGCCCGCCGACCGGTGCAAAGCACCACGGTGGGACAGCTAGTATATGCTCCCCCATAGCGACTGCCCAAGCCGAGGCCGTTCCTCCTTGAGGTGCCCTTTAGCTAGTTGTCCCTTGTCCTTTTGACTCGAACGTAGCAGTTGCACGCTCGCCCTCTTATCCGGCGAAGCTGTAAAGGCCCCGTGGCCAACAGCATAGATTACATACACACGCACACACAGAAAAACATCAGAAGAGGACTATGTCCAGCAAAGGACTAATTTGGGCGGATAGCCTAGCGTATTGCATCTAACAAACTTGAGGTATTGCTGTTGGGTTTCGGATTTGTAGATACTGTCTCTGGGGCTCTACACTGGTCATGCTCACTGAAAGATTTCTGTTTGCGGTGGTTACCTGGTACGAGTCACTCCCTTCCCTCCAATTTGTTTGAGAGGAGTGATGGCTGCTAGTATATATACTCGTGAAAGGGTGCTGCTAGCGAAACTGGTCAGCCCCAAAGCATTTAGATTTTTTGAAAAATAAAAAAATATTATTTAAGAGTCGAACTATGAGAGTGGAGCAATCCAGAGAAGCCTGTAAGGAAAAAAGCTTTTGGGACTCTTTACTTAGCCCACGAGGGATCTTGTGGGTTATAGATAAATAATTATCATTATTCTCATTTTATCTTGGTCGCAAAGCATCACACTGGAGCAAGATCGTTTTTTTTTTTTTTAAACGTAGCCCCACACTAGGATTAATTCCTGTGTCGTGGGTGCATTTACAAACATGAAAATTCACATACACAAATACCCAGACCGGAACAAATAATTGTGGATCACACAAAGATTTGTCCCGTGCGGGAATCGAACCCGTGACTATTAGACACAATGGGCAGAGCGGGTTAAGCTATTAAACACTGCGCTAAATCGTCAGTCAAATAAACATTTCATGTCACATAAACATTTTACCCGATATTATACAGTAGGTAGTAATCAAGCTTAGTTTGCCTGCATCTACCAATCTGCACTGGACTCGCGTATTGTAGTATGATCCATTCTCACTCGCCTTGTTTTGAGACAGGAGGGCTTTTCCTAGAGTGGGAGAGTAAAAGCTGAGTTATTATTATCACTTACCAAGTACAATATGAGGTTACAAGAGGTACTCAAAGTTATTATTCAAAAATGTCAACAACCTTCATAAAAACAACGATGACTCCCAAAAGGTTACAATTAATTCAATTTACGCGTACACATTTATAAAATTTTATTTTTTCGGGTCAGCGACAACGCAATTAATTAAATGTACACAATTGGAAATTGCAGTGTTACCAAAAATAATAACGACATAATTTCTCATCGGGTTTTGAGGACTAGACGAAAAACATAGGCAGCAAACTCTATCACGTAAAACATTTAATATAAGTTGCATACAGTCCTTTGAGCCTTACAAAGTTGGCCAAAAATGGGGGTACATCGTACATCTCTGACACCTTCGTTTAGGGAATATAGAGGTGAAGATGTGTTATTTTATTCTCTTTTTCTCATCTTTTTACACATATTTGATTGCCTCGTTGGTCTATAATATCAGCCTATACTGTCCTACACTGGGCAAAGGCCTTTTTTATAAATCGATGTGCAAGCGGTTAGGTCATACTCCACCACGCGGACCCAGTGCGGGTAGGTGAAGACAGGTTTGTGGCCACTTACTATTGTAATTTATCAGGCCGCCTATAAGGCTTCCAACTCGGCTTAACGACTACCATATTAAGCTGTAATCAGGACACACAGCTTAACGTGCCTTCCAAAGCAAGGAGACGCTCGAATATGAAAATGCCACATACGGTCACCCATCTCAGGCCGACCGAGTCGAACACTGCTTAACCTTGGTGATCGATAAGAACACCGCGATCACACGGCGCTACGACCACCTGCGAAGTTTTATTAGTTAACAAAATCTCTTTTTGCTTTATTCATTCTTTTACCATTTAACAAGTGTCACGTTCAATCCCTTGGCAATATTTTATGGAAATTAGTCAATAGCATTTGATATACGATTATCCAGGGATCGAATTGGCTATTACACTGTAATAAAAGAAGTTTAGTGGACCGTTAGAAAGCCAATTTGTGTTTGGTCTAAACTATCAAAACAAAAGCTTTCCGGATACTTATTCCTATTAAAATTGTTCAGCTATCATTAGATTTATCATGTTTTACATTATAACTTGAAGTTTCTAGTGGATAACAGATCGTTATTTACGGTGAAAATATGACCGCCTCGACAAGTGATGGGCGTAACGAAAGACGGATAAAATACGCTAGAAAGATTTACAGGCACATTACTTTCGCTTTACGATTGTACAGGTACTATATAGGGAGACTGTAATATAATGACTCGTTCTTCACGTGATGGACACCTGATATTTTTTTTTACAAAAAAATAATGTTTTGGTCAGTATCTTGTATTTTGAGAATATCAATATGTACTTAATCTACACTTACGCTTAACTTACTTAATGGATAAAGTAATAATAATATATTAAACCCGTTAAGAAACTGTCCCACCGTTGGCCACGGGCCTCCTCTCAAGCTGAGAGAGCTTAGGCCATAGTCCACCACGCACGTAGGCACAGTGCGGGTTGGCAAACTTCACACACCTTCGAGAAACTTTTAGGCATGCATATTTCCTGACGATGTTTTCCTAATTCATATTCAATAAAAAATAAAAATAGATTATAATGTAGGCATATGCATTTTATTTAAAAAAAAAGATTTTATCGCAGTTTATTTAAAAAAAAATAGTTTTATTTCTATCTATCTATCTATCTATAACCTCACGCCAGATCCCTTGCGGGGTAGGCAGAGAGTACAGAGTTCCAACAGGTTCTTTCCTTACATACCTCTCTGGCTTCCTCGACTCTCATAGTTCGTCTCACAACACCTCTGCCGCCCCAACTAAGAATGTAGGGGTGACAGTGATTTTTCACTTAATTCTGTAAAAGAAAAACTTATAAAAACATTGTCTAACGGTCGCCAAATGGTCCCCAAGAAGTAAGACAAATAGCGGGTCTGAAGGGCGAGTAAACGTCACTAATGAAATAATAAATGGGTTTGCCGAAAGAAAACGAAAGGCGCCAGAAATAGCGCAAAGTTTGGAAGCGATTTGAAAACAAAATGTAAAGTGGAACGCGTTTATTTGGCGGGCTTATAGGCCTCTTTCCATCTGGATGGTTAGTATCCTACGGAAAAAAAGTGTAAAAGAATCAATTTAAGTATAAAACTTGTTCAGTTAATAGTGGCAGAAGAAATGTTTTTTGGCTACTTCATTAGCCCCCTACTAATATTTTAATGATAAAAAGAACTTCAACTGTCGGGAGAGTATTAATTTTACGTACTTCTGAAGTTATTATCTTTATTTAAGTATTCTTACTGAAAAGTAAACGAAAAAGTACTTTTACGTATTTGAAAACAATATTTCCTATGCAAAGCACAAATGGAGGTAGCCACGGAATTTGGAACAGTCAAATATTGTGCTTGTCGATTAATCCACGACGTTTGATCAAGCAATGTTTATTTGGCCCTAACATAGGATATGTTAAAGATTAAAGGTTTCGTCACATAGCCGACGCAGCGTGAGGAAAGCGCGACCGTGGCGCGGCTTGGGGTGTTGTAATGTACTGAAATGGACGCGAGACGCCACACAACACAACTCCGCTCGGCGCTACGGCATACGTCGCGACCGAATGTAGACGAGCGCGTCTGTCACGCTCCCGTCGCGATCCGTCGGCTATTTAACCAAACCTTAAGTAGCTCTATTCTACAATCATGGCAACCTCACTAAGAACAATAATATTGTTAGGTTAGTTATGATCAGTGATGAAACTTTGTCAAAACGATGAAAATTTTATAAATATTATTTATTGTCGTTCCCAGTCATCAAATTGACATTCAATTAACGAATAATAATTACTACCTATACTACTAAACATCTTGTTCACTAAATCTATGTTAAACTTAAACATTTCAGTGATAAATTGAAAATAACCTGCCACCCGCAGGACGTCATATTTTGAGCGGCCAATTTATATTTTTTAATAAGTTTATTTGGCAGTGACGGCAACTGGAATAAATTGCGATTATAATCTGTGCCAGTGGAAGCCGGGCGCGGCCAGGGTTGCCAGGTGTATTATTTCCACGGATTTTAACGTATTTTTCGGCCAGTTCGGTGTCGTCTGACATGGTAATCCTTTTTTATTTGTAGACCTAGCTTCTTTACGAATAATCATTATTTCAATTAAGTCCTTTGTGTCCTATGTCAATGAGATACATTTAAATTTAACTAGGTTTTTGACATTTACGGCAATCGAAATAAATTATGTGTTTATAGTGCAACAAGGATTATTTTGGCACATAGGTGACATTGACAGGGCGTTGGTGTGAAATTAGGGTTAACATTTAGGAAAATGGTGGGTCTGCATGGTCACTAAATAAAATAAGAACCTGGGTAAATTTCATAGCAAACGGTTATAACTGCATACATAATTCTGCGATTATCATGAAGTGACATTTCGCTTAATGACATCGCTGGTTCTGATTTTGGCCGCGGGCCAAAAGATGCTTGTGAGACTGTAATCTATGCGAGTGTGAATTTTCATTTTTACGAATTTAAATATATTCCCGGGCCGTTCCGTGTGACACTTTAATCTATTATTGTAATATGGATCTACGTGTTACTATAGAAATGATAGTAACATTTATTTGAATAAAATACACCGATGTGTATGAATTTTACTTAAAATTCGTTTATCAAAAAGTGAAATACCTACGTAGTTTACGCACAGACAGTTTTTTTTAATATCAGTTATTCACTCCCATTCTATGTTAGTCTGAATGGTTACTAATAGCATAGATGAGTTTCAAGGGTTTAGCACGAAAAGATCTAGGGAAGAATGACCCTAGCGAGTTGATAACACAACCTTGTTACACTGCAGATATACTAAATAAAGATGAATGCGGTAGCACACTTGCTTGCTAGCATCAAGCCAACATTAATATTTTCGTGCTAAGTCTTCTGGTCTCTGCTAATATTAATACGGAGTGTTAATCTTTCAACTCCTGCTGTTTTCTGATTGCTTGTCAGAAAACAGGAGCCGAAAGTTTAACTACACTCCGGAGCACAGAAGTCAGATGTCGTTTACTGCTGACCTTTGCAAGTGATGCTTAAGAAATAATCTAAATTATGAAAAACACAAATCTAAATATATTCATAGGCTTTTTTCACATTTTGCTAAATGAGTTTTCATTAATTTCTACTGCATTATAGTAACATTAACAATACAGGGAAATGTCGATGGCTTGGTTACACGATTTAGAGTTTAGGTCGTGCCACCCACTGGATCGAATAGTCGCGGATTCGATTCCTAGACGGGACAAATTTTTGCGTGGAACACATATGCAGTATTTTTTTTTAAATGATTTATCTACTCTACAAATTTATTAAAAATGCAAAAAAAAACAGTAGTAAAAGTAAGAACAGTATCGTTTTAAAATGAAAAGCACTTTGATTTCGATTTTCAATGAAAACTGAGTTGATTTGAATAGTCGTGAAATATGAATATTTTCCATGTATAACTCTCTATCTATATTATCGCGCCAGATCTCTTGGGAGTAGGCAGAGAGCACAGAGTTCCAAGAGAAACTTTCCTTTCATACCTCTCTGGCTTCTTCCACTCTCATAGTCCGTCTCATACACGCTCGCTGGTTACGGAGACTCTTGACTTACCCTTCAGATAAGACACGGTCTATTTGATCATGGTAAGATAGTTAAGGTCTTCCCCGGTACCTACATCCTTCTACTTTCGCATTGAATATATTAATATTTTCGCCTTCTTTATAGTGTGGGGCTACCTCCAAAAATATAAGAACTAACTAGTATAGAACTATCCATGGAATATAAACTCGCTTCTATACTCGCCGTAATAAAATCGTGCGCTCGACCCGACCTTCCACGAGACTTAAATATGTTGAATTTAGGTGACTTAATCTGGGATAGGAGTAAAATCCACTTGAGTATAATAAGTTGGGATAACTTTCTTGCATTTTAGGTATACTTAATTCTTAGTTTAAAGCTCAATTACTACAATGTTCTGAGCTTGCGGATTAAAATTTTGGATTATATTTAATTTAACGGGCTATGTAATAAATTATGTTGATCACATATACTTAATATCAGTGGCGTGTCTAAGGAAAGACCCGTATCTATATACATTTAATTACTTAAAGAATTTACTTAGCTGAGTAATGTCATGGGTTTGAAATTCTATACATGGCTAAGGGCCACTTCCACGAAGCAGGGTTAGCGTTACCTATAGGCTAACTCGAGGTTATGACGTTAACCTGTTTTTAACTTAAGGTTACAACCTAGTGTTAGTCAAAAGCGTTTGATTTAGCACAGTGGTTAAGAGTTTATGCCGCTCCGCGCACTGTGTCTAATAGTCACGGGTTCGATTCCCGCACGGGACAAATCTTTGTGCGATCCACAATTATTTGTTCCGGTTTGTGTATTTGTGTATGTGAATTTTCATGTTTGTAAACGCACCCACGATACAGGAATAAATCCTAGTGAGGTTCTCTACGTTTTTTAAAAAAAACAAAAACTGCAAACAAAAGGTAACGCAAACCCTGGTTCGTGCAAGTGGGCCTAAGAAAACTAACTTTTGACATTTCTTACTTTTGATAGTTTCTCAACTATTGAGTTTATCGATATGTGGGTTTACGCAGCATACCTATGCCATCCCTGCTATGGGAATAAACGGTTGATGGTTTTTAGTGTAACTGTCTAAACAAAGCTTATTGACTAAGTAGATTACGTTCCAATTTATCTTTTGTTGTTATTTTAATAACGGTAACAATTTATGTGCCTAAACGACTATTGGAACGAAGTTCTTTTACGCGGCTCACAGTAGAGTGAACTAGCAGAAATTGTCACTTAAGTAAAAAGTGTGCGTGTGAGAGATTCGGATGGTCGGTCGGTCGGTCGGAGAGGGAGAGGGAGAAGAATAGGAAGAGAAAGAGAGAGGGCGTGACAAAAATACACTAATATAATCAATAGAAATCTACATATTCAATCACGTTCACAGTTGACAAAATTACGTAAGGTACTTCGTTCCTGACGGGGCTCCCCCAAACGCACCAATTTTTATTCATGATAAAACTTTTCATAAAAAGTTCCTAGGAACCTTCCTAATTTTTTGCTTTCTTCAAAAATACTTTATGAAGTTTATAACAATGACCCTTTGTTGTAGGACTGTGGCTATGAGGCAAGACAGCTTGCCTTAACCTAGATATAAATTGTAAAACCACATTTTGTCTAGAAATATAATGGGAATATAATGTGTTTGAACAACAATAGCGAATTTATTTACTACGATCGTGTAGGTTATGAAAGAAAGTATCAGCGTATAGACAAGGCGCTCGTAGCGCCGTTCACCAAGGTTAAGCAGCGTTCGACTCGGTCGGCCGGAGATGGGAGACCGTTTGTGGCATTTTCATATTCGAGCGTCTCCGTTTATCAGAAAGCAGGCTAAGCCGATGATCCCAGTTACTATTTTGGTGGTAATCGTTAAGCCACGTTGGTAGACTTTTAGGCGGCTTGATAAGTTCCAACAGCAGGTGGCCACAAACCGGCCTCCGTGTGGTGGAGTATGATCTTATCTCTCTCACCTCGATTTGTGAGAGAAGGCCTTTGCACAACAGTGGGACAGTATAGACCACTATTATGATTATTAATAGAGAAAGGGTTTGCTCCAGTAGTCTGGAAAAGGAATTACAAAACAGTTATACAATGCGAAAGTAAGAGGATGCAGGTAGGTTAGGACCAAATAAATCATCTCTTATCTGAGGAAAAGAGTCTCTATAACCGGCGATCGTGATTTCAATAACCATCAGATCCTCAAATTCATATTACAAATTTTGTACGTTTAAATCAAACGAACGATAAGAAAGGCATGAAATAAAAGTAAAAGAATACGCGTCGACAGTTCGTGTTTACACGGTAGGCGAAGCAGTGATAGGGGTGAATGGGTATAAGCACGCGATGCCTGGCAACGGTGATTCTATTTATACGTACCTATTACCATTTTATTGCTATTTTAAGCTGGATGCTTATTACACAAAACCGTTCGTCGTGGCGATCTTTGGAGGAGATCTTTGTCCTGCAGTGGACGTCATTCGACCAATGATGGAATGGAGCCTCCTATTTTCGAAAGTGAGCTTACTGTACGACCGGTGATATAATGTGTCAATACTTAAACGAGAAATTACATCTATAAATTACACTGCAAGACCTCAAGACACAGTAAGAAAATAGTCTGGCTGTACATGTCACCCACGTATTACCAATATTACCAATTTCCAAATCCCGATGCGGAGAGATATTCGAGATTTACCAATTAATAAATATAAAACCCCAGTAATGTCACAAAGCTTATTACAACATCTCTGATTACTTAATAGATAATAAATAGAGCGTGGGTTTTAACTGTTGTGTTATAAGTAGTGATGGTATTACTTAATTGCTCTTTGAATAATACCAACTTTTAACCGTAGCGGAATGGAGTGAGAACTAACGTCGAATAGCTTCAGTAACTGGATGCATAAATCCGAGGATTTGGCTCTGTGCCACACATCAGAAGAGCCCCCTCCTATCAGCCACTGCCACCGCCCGCGGTATATTCTCACCGACCCTCCCGATACCGTTACTTCTTTCTTCTTTCGAAGGAGAGATCGGTGAGATCGAGGAATTTCTTGCCCGCCGACCGGTGCAGAGCACCACGGTGGGACAGCTAGTATATGCTCCCCCATAGCGACTGCCCAAGCCGAGGCCGTTCCTCCTTGAGGTGCCCTTTAGCTAGTTGTCCCTTGTCCTTTTGGCTCGAACGTAGCAGTTGCACGCTCGCCCTCTTATCCGGCGAAGCTGTAAAGGCCCCGTGGCCAACAGCGTAGATTACATACACACGCACACACAGAAAAACATCAGAAGAGGACTATGTCCAGCAAAGGACTAATTTGGGCGGATAGCTTAGCGTATTTCATCTAACAAACTTGAGGTATTGCTGTTGGGTTTCGGATTTGTAGATACTGTCTCTGGGGCTCTACACTGGTCATGCTCACTGAAAGATTTCTGTTTGCGGTGGTTACCTGGTACGAGTCACTCCCTTCCCTCCAATTTGTTTGAGAGGAGTGATGGCTGCTAGTATATATACTCGTGAAAGGGTGCTGCTTGCGAGACTGGTCAACCCCAAAGCATTTAGATTTAAAAAAAAAAAAAATATTATTATTTATGAGTCGAACTATGAGAGTGGAGCAATCCAGAGAAGCCCGTAAGGAAAAAATCTTTTGGGACTCTTTACTTAGCCCACGAGGGATCTTGTGGGTTATAGATAAATAATTATCATTATTCTCATTTTATCTTGGTCGCAAAGCATCACACTGGAGCAAGATCGTTATTTCATGTCACATAAACATTGTACCCGATATTATACAGTAGGTAGTAATCAAGCTTAGTTTGCCTGCATCTGCCAATCTGCACTGGACTCGCGTATTGTAGTATGATCCATTCTCACTCGCCTTGTTTTGAGACAGGAGGGCTTTGCCTAGAGTGGGAGAGTAAAAGCTAAGTTATTATTATAACTTACCAAGTACAATATGAGGTTACAAGACGTACTCAAAGTTATTATTCAAAAATGTCAACAACCTTCATAAAAACAACGATGACTCCCAAAAGGTTTCAATTAATTCAATTTACGCGTACACATTTATAAAATTTTATTTTTTCGGGTCAGCGACAACGCAATTAATTAAATGTACACAATTGGAAATTGCAGTGTTACCAAAAATAATAACGACATAATTTGTCATCGGGTTTTGAGGACTAGACGAAAAACATAGGCAGCAAACTCTATCACGTAAAACATTTAATATAAGTTGCATACAGTCCTTTGAGCCTTACAAAGTTGGCCAAAAATGGGGGTACATCGTACATCTCTGACACCTTCGTTTAGGGAATATAGAGGTGAAGGTGTGTTATTTTATTCTCTTTTTCTTATCTTTTTATACAAATTATTGCCTTACATAGAAAATGATTCCTGTACAGTGGATGTGTTTACGAGCATGAATTTCACATACAGAAACACCTAGATTAGTCTAACAAACTGGGTCACATAAAAAATGTCACATGTGGAGTTCGACCACTTTGTGCAGTAAACAAAGCAACCTCAATCAACTTAGCAATAAAAAACAATAGACTATGTCATCGTCATTCAATTTCCACATACTGAACTCTTCATATTTTTGGACTAGTAGACAGAGAGCAGTACCAACAGTTTACTAAACTTACTACAACTTTATAATTGAATTATAAGCCAAACACTAAATTATTAATTTGTTTATCAAACAACTAAAATTTATTCTACCTACAATCCTTAACCACAAAATTTTTGTTTGTGTGTTTCATAAATTTTTTGAAGGGCTTCTAATTTTACCTGGATGTTAAAACTGGTCATAATTTAAACATTTACTTAGTCTGTTTACGTATAAGTACGTAGGTTAGGTATACCTAACCTTGAGAAAAGGTTGTTATAGACCCTGGCTTAAAAACATACAGTACAATGAATGTCACTAATTGTGTCCCACAAAAGACTTTGAAGTACAAAAGCAAACATTTCGCTTAAACCCACATTTTGTTGAATAAAACACAAGTTTTGTAGCCCTGTAACCCTGTACTGAGGGCTTAGTATGAATAAAATTACGTTAGCATAACGCTATCAAGTTGATATGCTACCCTTTTCACAGTATACATTTGTTCGATAATCACGAAACTGTTAGCACGCTTTTTTGGATAACATGAAACTTGGCTCCACGCTAAGATTTATTCCTGTGCGTAGTTGGATATCCAATCCAATAGGTACAGGGGCTTAAGATCGGAACCACTTGATCAAACATCTGAGGCTTATTATGAACTCTTTTATAATAACGTAATCCTTATTTAGTAATGTTGTAGTGTGGAAAAGATGACATCGACAGCGAAACGGTAACGTGAATCTCTTCGTGCTAAGCCCTCTGTGTTCATATCACAGCGTACAAGAAACATAATGGGCCTCATTCAAACACATTCAAAGCAATTAAAATAATAGCGAGCTCGTGTAGGTTAAACACGAATAAATATTGTGTTTAAAAATTGAAAGTAGGTGGTTTACACGCTTGTAGAGGGAAAAGAAGACGTTTCTTTATGTTGGCAGTTTAATAACGTAATGCAGAAATGTAATTATTATTCTTTTTATCTATAATAGGGGATGAAAAAATTTATACCATAATTTTGAGTTAGAGACACTGTTTTAGTAACAGATTTTTTAATTAATACATTAATGTGTAATAAGCGTATAGGTATAAAAGATAGTATCGGTGTAAAGGTAAGAAAGTGTATGCTCCGTTGGTTCTGGCATATAGAAAGAATGAAGGAAGAAAGAATGACCAAACAGATATACAATGCAAAAGTGGAGGCATGTAGGTGCCGGTGAAATCCAATACTATCTTACCATGCCCAAATAGACCGTGTCTTATTTGAAGGGCAAGTCAAGAGTCTCCGTAACCGGCGAGCGTGTATGACACAAACTATGAGAGTGGAGTAAGCCAGAGAGGTATGTAAGGAAAGAATCTCAACACTGTACTCTCTGCCTACCCCGCAAAGGATCTGGCGTGATGATATAGATAGATAGACATTATTGTGAATAACAGACAAATCAGACTCCGGACTGTTTAAGTGGAAAGCTTCAATAACAATTTCTTTGGCCTAGGATTGGAAGGACCTCTTGATCGCTAGTCTTACCATAATTTTATACACCAATTAGGCAGCTAAATATCTAGAGTGCAAATTTGGGAATACGAAAGATTGGCATCTTTAAACTTTTGTGTACGTACTAGTTGCCGAACTTAGTATTAATATATTGTATTCTTTTATCTAACAAACCGCAAAGAAGAATTCTAGGAATAGCTTTATAAAACATACAGAAAAACAAATAAAGTGGCGCCTGACTCAAGAAAATCGGTAAGTGGGAGTCATAAAAATGCATCGGCGGTTCAATAAAACGTTAAATTAAAAGTCCAATATTGTAGAAAAAGAATCTATAATAGATACGCATGTACTTTTACCTTTTTTTCGTGAACTCGTCGTCATTCCAACTCCTTATCCCTGATCCCTCAATAGCTTGTTCCGACTGTCATTGTCCCTCACGACAGATTCCATCTGTCCCTTCCGATGCACTCACTTTGATTGTTTCGAATACAGATACTGCACATGGAATTAGACACCATCCTCGCCAGTGAACCACTAAAACCCACGTAACCGTCGCTAGGTGCAGACCATTACGGCGAGAAACCTAGATTGTGACTGTGCAAGCCAAGTCCGATTCCCCTTTAAGCACCCTGAGCTAGTGCCTTCATGGCCTTTTCAGCTGAATCATAGTTGCCAGCTTACTAACAAAATGGATATAAAATTGATCCAAAGTTAATTATTATTATTCTCTTCTCCAACCAAGCCATAAGGCCCACTGGCCAACAGTGTACTCATTCATACCCAGAAAAAGCGAGAAACTTCAACGACTGTTTTTATGCGATTCTAAAATCAAAATCAAATCCGGAATCCGGATCATCAAGGAACATTTCCTTACGTAATTCTAAAAAAGCTGGTTCATATCAACTGACGTCGACCGATCACGCGTTTCGTATCACGATACGCAACTAGGTTTACGTATATATCAAAACAATTTACTCCGTAATTCAAACGGCGCGGGCGCACCGCTGAGTCGTAAATACAATAAAGATCACGTTAGCCTGTAAACACGGATCGAACTAAAATAAACTGCGCAGAGTCTTAGAAAGTAATTTGGTTCGAATAAAAAGTACTATAAATTGCATTTTAAATTGTTAGCTGCTGTCAAAATAGAGCGAAGTTGGGGCTATTTTGGGTGGAGCTCGGGATCTGCTGTACGAGGTTGGAATGGTATTATTTTTTATCTATTACTAAGGGTTTTAGGAAGACAAGATATGTAATCATCATCAATCGAAAGAAGCCCGCGTCATATAGATGTAAGAACCATAAAGCTGGATAATAGCGACAGAAATGTATTCACCATACCAAAATATAAAAGCAAAAAATTTGTCATGGACCGGACGAACCAGATATATCAAGTCTGGTATATACCAGACATTCCATGCGTACCAAACTAGCAAGCTTGTGTTGGAGCTGAGATTCGAGGTGAACTCAATTGTACCTGGGCAAGGGATAGGAGCTCTGCAATTTCCTCTAGGTCCGCGTTAGAATAGTAACGTCCTGGGGTCGTGGGACACTGGGGCTAAGGCCCTAGGGGTCTTATACGCGCGACCCCGAGGAGGACGGCGGCATGGCGTGATTTTCGGAGCACGACACTGAGATCCACTGGTGCGTTCCTAACGGAGATCCTGGAGCCCCAGCCCGAAGTGTCAACACCGGCCAGCGTAGAGTTTTAGTCGGTAAGAGACCGAGATGCCCGCAACTTTCCTGTTTAAGTCTTAGCCCCACACAGTACACGTGCTGTGTGAGGCTAAGTGACTTAAACTCGCGACGACCTGGACCCGTATGGTGTGAAACAAACCTTACGTAGAATCTCGTGACTTCGGATAAATACTATATATTCTTGCTATTTAAATAACGCTCTAATTATAAGCATTCTTTTAGAAACACGCTTGATTTACACCAATGAGTTTTTATTATTGCCTAACATTTTAATTTGTTTATTTTTTTTCTATAAGACGTAAAGGTACATATATTAACGTTCCTATACCACCTGGTTTAACGAAATTTTGAAGGCCTGCATCAAAAAGGCGTTAAAAGTAACGCATTTAAGTAGTGGCTAGATTATACGTGTAACTTACATTATCGTCATATTTTATCTATCTATATCATTACGCCAATCCCTTGCGTGGGTAAATTTTATCGCGACAAGGGATTTTTTTTCACTATATTTAATCGGCACAATAATGCTACATCTCAATTAACGCATTAATATAATTGTCTACATCTGCGTTATTTCTTAGGTACCATATTAATTAACGCATTACAATGCGAGTATTTCTTTTTTTAAGAAAAAACGTACCCCCTCTCTAGGAATAATTCTTGTTGTGGGTGCGTTTACAAACATGAAATTCACATACACGAACACCCAGACCGAAACCAATATTTTTGGGTCACACAAAGATTTGTCCCGTGTGGTAATCGAACCCGCCACTGCTCGATCTAGTGATCCACTACTACGGGTAAACTCTTAACCACTGGACCAAGCCGCCCGCAAATTTAAGTAATTGAGCAGTAAAATAAATAATTTAAAGTCAACAGTTATATAATTTTGTTTCGTAGGTTAAAAAGCACTTACATCATATTTTTTACATCTCACCATCAGTTCAAAAAACAACCTTCACCGAAAAAAACATACAGTCGAATTGAGAACCTTCTCCTTTTTAGAAGTAGGTTAAAAAGAGAAGGCTTGCGCTTTGAGGGTTCCGTACAAGGGTCACTAGATAGCGTTATTTTAACTTTTCATCAACTTCGAGGATTTTTTTTCTAAAATATAATTACAAATTCATAATTATCACATATTATCCTTTACTTATACTATACTATAAAACTGTGCTTCTTGCCATATTTAATGATTGTAGTTAAACATAAAGTATACTATATTTTTTTAATAGTAAGTTGAAATGACCATATCTTTTGATTGCATGTTGGTACTTAGAAGCTTAAATTTTTCAGGGGACCGTAGAGCTTAGTATTTAAAATGATTTTCAACATGATACCTTTAGGTCCTGAGTTAAAAAGGATGATAACTGTCGGACAGAAAGACGTACAACTAGGCCATTCAATAAGGGAACGGAACCCATGAAAAATTACGCTCTTCAACTGGACTAATGCTGCCGAACGCATGTTACCTTTGTAGCTTTTCCAGACATGATTTGTTAGCATAAGATAAATCTCTATATACCATAAATCTCATCTATTTTAGATCTATCTTTTTTAAAACAGACGTGCTTTTGTCTGAATGAAAAATACAAACTACATGTTTTAGATAATCAACTTTTATATAATATTAATAATAAATCGCCAACCCGCACTGGGCCAGCGTGGTGGACAATGGCCTAAACCCTCTCAGTTTGAGAGGAGGCCCATGCCCAACGGTGGGACAGTTCCTTAACAGGGCTAATATTATTATTATCTATATTCATATTAAAAAAAGGTGAAGTTTGTCAGGTTCCGGGGTAATCTGCGGTACTGACTACTGATCCGATTTTAATGATTCTATACTTTCTTGGGCCCTTATTCGCTATAACCAATTACACATGGAACGCGTTGCATGATGATTACCTCGTGAATTCATCGTTAACACATTTTCAGTGTCACAAAGACTAATATAACGAAGTTTTTGCAACGCGCCGCGTTAAAGTCATAGCGAATAAGGAACCTTAAGTCGTGGAAACGAACGAAAACGTTTACTTTTCATCAAACTCAATATTATCTTCAGATTCAGACGGATGATTGTACAAGTGTGATTTATCGTGCCACAGTTTGGAAGGATATGATGATAAACTTCGTAACCGGAACAGCCAGCAATAAAAGTCGCTCAATATTCTTAATTTTTCCATCTCTTTTATACTCCACTTCCATAGCGTCTCTTGATATGTTTTTTAAGGTACTAACTGTAACTGTTTATAATAATATTTAAACAACGTAGCCTTACACTAGCAATCATTTCTGTGTCGTGGGTGCGTTTAAAAACGTGAGATACACATACAAAAATGCCCTGACCAAAACCAAAATGGTTTGACTCTCATAAAGGTTTGTTCCGGCTTTAACCACTTCATCAAACGGCATCTAGTCAAGTCGTTGTTTACAATTTTGATAATATATACTGTTTCGTTCTGCCGAATGTAAGGATTGTGGTTGGTAACGATGTGCTGGAGCAAGTGAATGAGTTTGTATATCTTGGATGCGCCTTCAGTAAGGATGGGAAATACACCGCTGACATAGAGAGAAGAGTGAGTGCAGGGAACAGAGTGAATGGTGCGATGGGAAAGCTACTCGGGAGCCGGCACTTAAGCCATAAGGCGCAGCTGGCCATACATAACGGAGTTCTTGTCCCAACGCTGTTATATGGTAGCGAGAGCTGGGTATGTAAGAAGGAGAATGAAAGTAGGATAAATGCGGTAGAAATGCGAGCTCTGCGGAAGATGTGCGGAGTGAAGCTGACCGACCGCATTAGCAACAGCATAGTAAGACAGCGAGTAGGTATGAAAGATAGTATCGGTGTAAAGATGAGAAAGGGCATGCTCCGTTGGTTCGGGCATATAGAAAGAATGCCAGAGGAAAGAATGACAAAACAGATATACAATGTGAAAGTGGAAGGATGCAGGTACCGGGGAAGACCTAGGCTATCTTACCACGACCAAATAAACCGAGTCTTATCTGATGGAAAAGTCAAGAGTCTCCGTAACCGGCGAGCGTGTATGAGACGAACTATGAGAGTCGAGGAAGCCAGAGAGGTATGTAAGGAAAGAACCTGTTGGAACTCTGTACTCTCTGCCTACCCCGCAAGGGATCTGGCGTGAGGTTATAGATAGATAGATAGATAGATATACTGTTTTTTCAAGATGTGTAAACATTGTTAGAAGGTTACGTGCGAGACCTCAACTATATATTATGTGTAACTTTTGAGAACATTCATGAAAATGGAAATATAATAAAATCGGTTATACACTATATTACAAACATTGGTAAACATTATCAAAATGAATTTTATTTGATACATATACAAATATATTTTTTGTAAATATTAATTGTATTTGTCTATTTGAACATTTGCTGGTATTTTGTGGGTATAGTTTTCTTTGTTTTTATTTTAACCGTGTAATTATGTAATGTTCCTTATATATTAAGTTGCTCTTGTAAATGAATAAAAATTTACTATATTATTATTAAAAATAAAATTAATAAACACCGTCACGCCTATAGTCCCCAAGCAGAGGTGTACTGTGTACACCCACTTTTCGCCGACGATGCTAGATCCCATGTAATAGGAGGCGAGCCAATTGCCATAAACCGGGCACAATTCCGGACTCCGGACTGATACTGAGAATTTTTCGATAGAAGAACTACATTTGTCTGACCTAGGATTTAAAGCCAGAACCTCGTGATTGCTAAGCGCATTATACCAATGAGTATATTCTTGTATAACTTAACATGTATTTGGGCAAAAGCCTTCTCTCACAAATCGCGGGAAAAAAATAGGTTATACCCCACTTCTGTGATGGTGGCCACTGAGATATTCAAATATTATTATTTGGCTTAAAAATACTGTATTTCATTACAGTAAAATATATAAGTGATAAAAAGAAGTTTTCAATGAGTTCTGTTTACGTCCGTACCGCGGTAATGGTGTAGTGATGCGGTTTTTCTAATATTAGTAAAAGTTTTCAGAACAAACTTTTCTAGTGCGATCCGATCGGACGAAAACTAACACACAGATGCCGCATTTAAAAAATCGTTAAACGATAGAATGTAATTATCTATATACTTGAGAAATGCAATTACAACGAATTTCATTCAAATTCGATTGGTAGTTTCATGAATATTATTTTATACTTTGAACAAGTTTAAGAACTTTTGCGTGTTATTTGCATTGAATCTGAACACACTTTTTATGAAAACAAAAATGCTTTTACCCAAATTCCTGGTTAGCCTACTCAGCAAGAGACTTTGGTGTTATTGTAACCAAAAATCTTCATGGCAATTACGCTTACCTAGCTTAAATATATTTTATCCTATTCAATATATTGTCGTCGCTGCGTAAATAAATGCCGAATAACTTGCGAAGTACTTCATTAGGTGCTATACACACAAAACGGTACTTCGAACACTAGATCACTCAAGTAATAAATACGCACTAGTACTACTCTTGCTAGTGCCCAATTAATGCTTCCAAGTCGCTGAATCACTCGTAGTATCCATATAACGTTGCTAGTCTCTGATGTATCCCACTTAAATCGCTAGTTCTCGATTTGATCACTGTCGCTTCCGAAGAGAGACTGTGTCCGTCGCATGTGTGTGTGTGTGTGTGTGTATAATCTAAGATATTGACCGCGGGGCCTTGAAAGCTTCATCTGACAAAAGGGGCCAGCGTGCAACCACTACGCTTGAGCCAGAAGGGCGGGGGGGCAACTAGCTCAAGGGCGCCTCAAGGAGGAACGGCCTCAGCTTGGGCAGTCGAGATATCGGGGTATGACCTGGTCGGTGCAATATGTTATCCTAATTTGACGGTCACAGACAATGTAATCATTTCATTCTTTTTTATCTCTTACTCCTAATTTGCATTCATCACACTGTAGTGAAAATTCACTTTGGATTAAAATTATATCTATATCATCACGCCAGAATTAAAATTATGACTAGAAATATAATTTCATCAAATGAAAATAAATTAGTAGCAATAATATCCATGCCTCGTGTAAACCAAGGTTCACTTTTATTTTCTCCTAGTATACTTATCCCTTTCCCACAATTACAAGGCAATATGAAAAACCACTATGAAATTAAATTATGATTTGTAATATAATTACATAAAATAAAAATAAATCAAGACTAGCAAAAATTTTTATTCCCAGTGTAAACTGAGGTCCTCCTTTATTATTCTCATCTCTTCCCCACAGCACAAGATCTCATTACATAAATCCATCGCTCGTAACAAGGCATTACTCACCAGCTGAAATTGATGTTGTCTAATTAATCGCTTAATTAATCAGTTCAGTGGTTATAAGGATTAACCTTTAACTAGCAAAGGAACAAATCAAACCAACTAATGCGCGTGTACCATGATAGGGAAACTTTTGAAATGAGTATAAGGTAGTATGTATTCGATGTCGTTCTAAGAGTAAATGAAGGAAATCTAGAAGTGGTCGCTCCGGTATGGCAGATAACGTTGATCCATTCCCACCTATTCACATATCTAAATTCACGAACCATTCAGTGAATCGCAGCAAAATGATCATAAAATTACATTAAGAATCAAAAAGCGGTCTAATATCAAACCGGGCTAGAGATATGTTTGAGTTTGAACTGGCATATTTGCCACCTTTATCCGATTTCTCTTATTATGCTTTTTGCATACTTAAATCTTACTTCATTATAATATGGTTAATTGTATCATAGCGAATGTATATTATCGCCAATCACAACCCTTGAAATTTTAAGTTCGGTAATATTTACTAAGTGTTTAACTAATAAGCGGTTAATAATTCCAGAATTCATTAAATTGTGATTCGTTTAAAAAAAACCAAATCCAGTTGATAAAAACGTGGCAAAAAAATCGATTCCCAGTCAAAACGAAATCACTATTAACAGATCTGAAATTTATTGAACTAGAACATTTTAACAATTCCTTTCACCTTAAAAATGTATGAATTATGCAGAACATTTCTTAATTGGCCGAAACAGCTCCGGGGCAAATGTGTAATTGCCTACCACACTTTTAATTGTCTTTTTGAAATCCTCTGAGCAAACAGCGCTTAATTGCCCTAGAAATTAGGGCGACGGTTAAAGCAATTATTTTCCTCGCAGATTTTTGAAGAATAAAAGCGGAAGATAAAACTGTAATGGTTTGTTTGTCGGTAACAAAGGCATGGTTTTCACAAACAGTTTGATGGACAATGTAGGACCGTGGGCATTTTGCGGAAGGGATATTCTTTTTCTAAGCCTCAAAATATATTAGATGATTAAAATTGTGATATGAAGATTATTCTATTTATATTTTATTCTTTTAGTTTCCGAAAAGATAGGCACATGTGTGTTACGTATCTTTAGACAAAACCAATCTTCTGACGATGTTTGTCATCATTATTAGCTAGTGGCAATTATTCTCCATATTTCTATATATTTCATCACGCCAGATGCCTTGCGAGGTAGGCAAAAAGTACAAAGATCATCGATCCTGTACCTATATTTATATTTACATGCAACCCTTCAAGAAATTCTATATTTATATTTTATAATTTTTTGTTCTCATTTTTTGTTCATTTTCTTTTTGTATACAATAATATTTTAAATAATCTTTTAAGCTCTCACTATTTGCATGCCGTGGTTGCCTATAAATATGACAACAATTACTTTAAGTTTTCATTTAATTAAGTTTTCGAATGTTATTATTGTATGTCATGTTGGTGATCCTAAATAAATAAAATAAAATAAAATCAAAGTTGACTTCGCGCGTCTCGTATTGCATAAGTATGAAAAATGTAACAACTGATTCTTGGCCAACGCTCAAAGATTTAAAACATTAACACTTGAATCAGTAACAAAGTCTTAAAAGACAAGTAGTCTGTTCAAGATAATCAATAAATATAACTTATCAGTATGTTAGCGAAGATATATAATTCTTTGTGCTAAGAAAGTTTACAAAGAACAGGTGGGTTAATTGAAATAATTACTACCTTACCTACTTACCCGAACAAAGTTCTTCATTTAGTTGAAGTAAAAATCTTTTTACAAGAATTTGTGTCGATACTAAGGAAGTTTCTGCTTTCATCGCACTCCTAGTAGCTCATTGTGTAGATGTTCGTAAAATGTGAATTACGGCAGTAATTTTATTTTGAGATTTTAGTAAAGAGCTATTCGCTAAGTGTATGCCTACCTAATTACGTATTTCAAATGCCTATTTTCTTTAACTATTTCAGGGATATGAATGGTGGACGGTAGGTATTTGACAAAAATACAGATGCCGCGGAATTCAACTTAAAGAGACGTTAGAACCTGTATTTCTATTGCGATTGGAGAAAGACGATAGAACGATCTCATCATCAAGTGAAAGACCCCCACTGTAGGACAAGGGCTTCCCCCAAAGAATGCCTTAACAACCAACTTTGTGCTGACGCATTCAGCTTTCACCTGCAACCGTCACCAGATCATCGGTCCCACTTATGGAGCGCCAGCCCTCTCCACGTCTTTGGGTACTAGTTTGCCACTCGAGAACCTTTGTGCCCCAACGGCCGTCAGTTCTATAAGCGACGTGCCTCGCCCACTGCCACTTAAGTTTGGCAATTCGGAGAGCTATATCGGTGATTTTGGTTTTCCTGCGGATTTCCTCATTTCGAATTCGATCTCGCAAAGAAACTCCGAGCATAGCTCTTTTCATTGCCGTCAGGGTAACCTTGAGCCTTCTTATGATGCCCATCGTGAGCGACAAACATGATTTGTGATAAAACGATCTATTGTCAAGTTATTTTCAGATTATAATATACTTGGCAATTTTGGCAACTAAAATCGGAACTAACGCTCATCATGTAAAATGTCACTTCATGACAGTCGCAGAGTTGCCGTTTGCTATATAATTTACCCAAGTTCTTTTTAATTAGTAACCATGCGCAACCACCTGTTGAAATATTTCCCTGGAAGTAGGAACATTTTATAAGTGATAACTCTAATTGAACAGGACGAAAATAATACGGCGTGCGCCCTATTGCAGTTATGGCCGGTGTGCGTCACAGGGGAAGATTCAAGTGAAAAGCCAAACAAGTCTTGAAACAGTGCTCCCCCACCAGTTGTGACCCACTTCAAATAGACGCGCAGAGTTTCTTCTTCAAAGTATAGGTGCCCAGTGGATCAAACGTACGCGGCGTATGTATGTATGTATGTTTGAGTGATATATGCTGTTGCCTTTACAGCTTCACCGGACTAAATTAATCCTAATAAGTCCGTACGCGGCGCGATGTCGCGCGCGCTTTGGTAACATTTTTTGGGGTCACAACTAGCGGGCTTTGCAGTGACCTTTATTGTGCTAGTAAACCAATCACATAGTACAATCATCTGTCCCTATCTAGGGTAAAACTCTTCTATCCTATCTATCCCTTTCTAGGGTTACACTCTTCTATTCTTAAGTATTTACCTATTACATGGACTTACTATTGCTTAGGTGCTATAACTTAATTTATTACAATGCTTATCTATATATACCATGAAGACGTCATCCCGAACACTAATTTCACCCTGGTCATTGTTATCCATGGGCCATAAGATCCGTGTCGCACTTTATAACATACGTACGTACTGTATTAAATACGTATTGCATACGTACCTATTGAAATCTATTTTTTTTATTGAAGTTATTGAATAGACCCTTTCCAATACGAGTATGAATAATCAATAAGTTGATTAAATTTTCGTTGCCTATTATCTGTATCGTGAACTTCCTGCCGTTCATTAGTTGATAACTAATTCGCAGAATCAGTATGCTATTCACCCCGATGGGGTGAAGCAATCGTTAAGTTATGGGAGGCTGCATTTAAGTTAAAAAGTTGTGTACGATAGATTTTAATTTATTGATTCGATATTATTATATAAGATTGTTTTTTTGTTTTATACCAGATAAAAAATATCGAAGGAAATATTATGAGAAGTTAGTGGCTATATTGACTACAGCGGTACGTTTTGCTATTCAAAAATACGGATTTGAAGATGAATTGAAGTCACTGAATAAAAAGTCACTGAATTTTCCGTTCTTATCTCTTCATTTTACTTTTGATTTATCTCTTCCTCAACATCACGACATCGATTTGATTCGCAAAATTTCTCATACACGAGTACGAAAACTATCGAGTCCATACTACGTGTACAGGTTCAATAGGAAATATTTTCTGTGGAGGTTGGACTGTATTTTATTTACGTCTTGTAAATACAAAAATACCTAATCTATAATAATATTTGCATCTTTGTAAATTCTATGATAACAGTATTGAATTTATAGCGCATAGAAAATGAAGCAAAAAGCGACGGACTTAACGGAAAATATTTAACTCTTGTAAGAGTCTTGTAAGACAGAGAGCGTATTAAAAACTATAGTTAATTATTACATTCTAAACCAATTAGCCTTTAGTCGACCTGTCTTTAAAATAGAATACATTGCCAGGGCTGATAAACTGATAATTAATTTTCATAAAATAATCTTATCCCAGTTTTATATACATATTTAAGGCAAGGAGAACCTAGTCTAGCGTCTTAAGTGTACCTACTTCATTAAAATTAATTTTCATAAAAGCTAATTACCATGAAGCATCTACCTACTAAACTATGAAGTATTTTAAGAGTCATACTGCTCGTAATTTTGATGGTGATTGAACGAAGTTGAATATTTAATTCAATTTTCTTTTGACCCTTATAATATGATATTTAATTTTCTTTCAGTGACCCTAGTGATAGTGACAATGATAGCAAAAAATAGTGAGTAACAGTGTGAACTAGTAAAGGACTCAAAATGGACAAAAACTCGGGTGAAAGTACCCCGGGCGGTCAGATGTGTGGGCAAGTGCGTCGGTATGGAGACAAGACGCCGGATTTGTCGACGGATTTATCGTTCGAGGAGCTGAGGAACAGATTCGACGCTAGCGCCGCGCCGAGAGCGGCGCGGAGGGAAATCGCTTCGAACCCGGCGACGCACGGCAGCGCCACCCGACAGGTGGTGAGCGGAAAAATATTCAAGAAGTGCAAGAGTGCCACGTTTCAGATAGATGGCGCCACTTATACGATCGGTGAGTTTTCACAGGATGGAGTTAGTTAAGTTTTGCTCCGCTAAAGTTCACTATGGCGCTAGTAGTCGGATAATTTTATTCAAGTTTTGTCCCTCAATATTTTGCATTAGGACATCAATTATCTCTGCGTTAAGATTACCTTGATTACCTTGATTAATTGCATGTTGTAAATCATTAAATTGAGAAGAAAATGAGTTTTTTCGTAGTTTTCTAGACTTACAGGTAGATGATATGGATATTTAAACGCCTGCTTATAGAAAAAAAATGCCTGGAATTAAATAATATGAAACAATTTGATTTTGCGTCGTCTTAGGTAATTGAAAATAAAAATAATAAATAAACACTTGAAAATAAAACAAACCAAAGTTTAAACTTCTGTTTCTTAATGGGAAAGAGAATTTCACTATTTTTGTTTATACGCACCTACTATATTTTAAACAAGATAAAATCTTTTGGTTCTTGTTTTATTAATAGTAGTATATGAGTGCTGAGGTTTAGTTAATAGTTTAAATGATACTTGAAAGATCCCTACGAGGAGAGGACGACTCGACACGTTAATTGATTTCAAAGGCCATCGTCGAAAATGGCCCCTGAACCAACAAACATGCGACCTATATTATAATTTTTCTATCTATTTATATCATCACGCCAGATCCCATGCGGGATAGGCAGAGAGTACAGAGTTCGAACAGGTTCTTTATATATTTCTTTATAATTATCTATATATTTAGGAAAAAACCTGTTGGAAATCTGTATTCTCTGCCTACCCTGCAAGAGATCTGGCGTGATGATATAGATTTATATATTTTATTCTAGCAATTGCAAATATCCGTATCTAACGGACAATTTGAAACACAAAACGAATATTTCAAAGTGCTGTAAGTACTGGAATCGAAGGCACCGACATCTTTTCCGAATGTTCCGGTTGGAGATGGCACTCGTGTTAATTGGTTATATTCAATCGATTACATTCAACCATAATCGATTCGACTACTACTATTGGGTACTAAATTATAACCTCAATATCTAATACTTTTTTTGCAATAATGCGATTCCCTCGCTTGTCCGTTTAATAATAAATGCGTGAAGATAATTTACAGGTTACCAAGCATTTCTTTATTGCTGTTGGTTTGGGGGCGAGTCATGTATGGACGTAGAACAGTCCTTTAGTTTATGTGGCATGATCCAAATAAAGCTCACATTTCAATACTTTACTTTGAATCCATTTGGTATATGTGTAGAATACCTGTGTCCGCGGTTTCTACTCCAACCTGCCGTTTACGACCCCAACGTGTCGTCCACCCACGCTGTCGCGTAGCGTTCTTCCTGACTTTTTTCTTTTTCTAATCTTTCTCAAAAATTAGGCTATCAAATGTAAAAGAAAATTCAAATCCAAATGGTAGATCCGGAGATTAGCGCGTTATAACAAACAAAAAAACTCTTTAGCTTCTTATAGATGTGAGCCAGCCCTTAGGCAGAGGATACAGGATCAGTCTGGCTGTCAGGCCGAAAGAGATGCCATGTGTTGAGGTCTCAGATATATAATCCTGAGACCATGCATTTATTATCCAAAACGGATTAAGTTTCAACGAAGCTTTAAACCACTGAAATAAGTCGTCCGACTAAGGTTGAAGAGCACGAACTTGTTCGTATGGCTATCTGTCTTTCCGGTTCAAATCTTGTGATCCATTTTTCAAGTACTTGCGGGTAACCGATTGATTTGATCTGTCTCTTACAATAGGTCTCATAAAAAGCTCAGCGTTGCTCAGCTATTGAAAGAGCTATGATCGGCGTTTCTCTACGTGATCGAATCAGGAATGAGGAGATTCGTAGAACCAAGGTCACGGACAAAGCCCTCAGGATTAGCAAGCTGAAGTGGCAATGGTCGGGCCACATAGCGCGAAGATCGGACGGACGTTGGAGCAGAAAGATACTAGAGTGAAGACCACGTATTGGCAAGCGCAGTGTAGGACGACCGCCTGCCAGATGGACGACGAATTATGAAAATCGTAGGAAGTCGTTGGATGCAGGTGGCATCGGACCGGTTACGCTGGAAAGCGATTGGGGAGGCCTATGTTCAGCAGTGGACAAGTTTAGGTTGAAATGATGATTGATCTGAAATTTCGATAAGTATGTATGTTTGGTGAAATTGCAATAACATGGTACCATGGAGCTGACCTGATGATGGAGTCTGAAGGTGGCCGTAGAAACATCCAAATTATATAATGTAACCCCCTCGCGTTAAGGCTTGTAAGATTGGTATTGTCGAGTACTATACAACCAGATGGTGTTTAGGATCTGATGATGAAACCAAAAGGTGGCCATGGGAACCAGTTAACCACTCAATGTAACTCCGTGTTTGGGGTCATTGGATATGTCTTGACGAGGACTTTAGACCCGGATGGTGTCCAGAAGCCATATGAACTCTTTGTTGTGTTTTTTCCCGAAAGCTTGTTTTTTAAATAGGTCTTTTTAAATTAAAATTATTAACATATTACAGTTTCTCTTATTGACCCGGCACTGTCTTGGCTCATCAAGCCATGTAGTTTTCAAATCAATTTGTTAGCTCAATACCTCCCATAGAGAATGCGGCCAGACGTATCACACTCGTAAAAGCTATCACACGTGACCGATAAAATAAGCATTATCTATGTTATTTTTGCCTCTATTCCTGCTATTATAAATAGGTTTTTTCCGTACTATTAACGTTGAATAGTTCGTGTGTTATCCATAAAGTAAGGTACCATCACGATCATATCGCGAATGGATGGCCAAATGTTTAGCTGATTTATGAGAGTTGAGGAAGCCAGATAGTTCTGTGAAGAAAGAGGCTTTTAAAACTCTGTACTGTCTGTGATAATATGTACATAGTATATTCCAAAATCCACATTTTAACCATAACAGAAAGCCCACGAGACAGGGAGTGAACCTTCCGCATAGAAATTAGATTATACTGTCCCAATATTAAGCTAAAACGGTCACCCATCTCGGACTGACTCCGCAGAAAGTTTCTTACTTTGGTGATCGCTACTTTGGTATTAGAGTGGTATCACTGTGGTTTCTGATATCATTATCCAGTAGGATTAGTTACAACCACAAGTTTCTGTGGTTACATCGTATATCATAATGTATTTGTCTTACATTTAAGATGACATATCCAATTTATAAAATAGCTTCGTAATTATAATTTACCAATAGCATTTGCAAATACTTCTTTATTCTATCTGACGGGGCACTCGTAGCGCTGTGCGACGGCGGTGTACAAACCGATCACCAAGGTTAAGCATCGTTCGACTCGGTCGGCCTCAGATGGGTGACCGTTTGTGGCATTTTCATATTCGAGCGTCTCCGTGCTTCGGAAGGCACGTTAAGCCGTTGGTCCCGGTTACCACTTAATGAGTAGTCTATAAGCCGAGTTGGAAACCTTAAAGGCGGCTTGATAAGTTCCAACAGCAGGCGGCCACAAACCTGCCTCCACCAATCCGCACTGGGTCCGCGTGGTGGAGTATGACCTAATCTCTCTCACCTGGATTTGTGAGAGAAGTCCTTTGCCCAGCAGTGGGCAGTATAGGTTGATATTATATTCTATCTATCTATCTATATCATCACGCCAGATCCCTTGCGGGGTAGGCAGAGAGTACAAAGTTCCAACTGTTTTTTTAATAATTATTTATTATATATATTGGACTCAAGCGTAGGGTTAAGAAAGAAAAACTACCTTTCGTAATCCTACGCTTGAGTGGTAATAAACTAGCAAAAACTCTCTGTCTCTTTTAGAAAGACACCAACTTAAATTCTTGTCGCATGTTAATTTTCCTTCTTATTTATTATATACTCAGCTGTTTACAGTCCCGCATCATCATACCAACTATGGGAAAAACACAGTAATGACTCGATTACCTCGTATTTTAACCATAGCTTCGCACACATTGATTTATTTCACCTAAAAACTTATATCGCACAGCAGTTATTAAAAAGCTGTCAGCACCGATTCCCGATAGTGTTTAAATTTATAGCTAAAACGCCACAGTCATTCATAATAATAATAATAATATAATATTAGCCCTGTTAAGAAACTGTCCCACTGTTGGGCACGGGCCTCCTCTTAATCTGAGAGGGTTTAGGCCATAGTCCACCACGCTGGCCCAGTGCGGGTTGGCGAACTTCACGCACCTTCGACAAACTCTTAGGCATGCAGGTTTCCTCACGATGTTCTCCTTCACCGTTAAAGAAAGTGAAAGTTATTTTTTAAGACGCACATGCTTTCGTAAAGACAGAGATGCGTGCCTGGGTTTGAGCTTAAGACCTCTGACTTTGCAGTCTAACCACTAGGCTATCACTGCATATTCATGGCTTTACTATCCAAGGTGGGGTACATCTTGGATAGTAAAGCGATGGATACCCATTTTAAGGGAAATCGAAAAGGCACGTTATTATCACTTTGTTACAATTACCTTCACTCATGTATATATAAGAATACAACAACATTACACATTATCATTAAATAACACACGTTTCGCAAAATTAAAACCCATTGACGACATCAGTCATCGACTTCCCGCCAAAACTATTGAATGATTGTTAAAAATAAAATTCAAATGTTTAAAAAGAACACAACTGCAGCAAGCAGGTTACAGCTCTACATTAAAAAATGGGAAACGAATAAAAAATATAAAGAACGCCATAAAACCGATTCGAAAAATAAAAAAAGAAACTTAGCTGAGAATTTCCACAACCCCTACTTTATCTAGTGCACCGATAAAACAAATTGTTAACGTAGGCCGCTGACTGCCGGTCGTCACGCGAAACCCGGCTTACCGGCTTTGATCCAATTAGCGCACATGTAAACGTGGCTTTATATCCACGAATTTTGCAAAACAGCGTCAAACTTTACAAACATTGTATTAGAAACTGAACTATATTTCCTTATTGTTTAAGTTTAAATTGGAGTGTCTTAGGCTGGTGATAACTTATAATCGATATGTTATATGCTACGAGTTTTGCGAAACAGTGTCAATCTTTACAAACAGTGTATTGGAGATTGAACTTTATTTTATTAGTCTTAATGTTTAAATTTGAATGTGGCTTTGTTTCAGGTTAACTTATTATATATTATATTCATAATTGGATACATAATGTACGCTACGAGTTTTGCTAAATTGTGTGAAACTTTAGCAGCGGTTCATTAAATATTCAACCTTATTTTCTTGAATACAATGTTTAAATTGGGATGTGACAGGACTTGGAGTTAACTTTTCATTGTTTATATTTATATGTAGAAGGCATGTACGACTGAAAAATAAAGGTGTTAATTCGGATGATTAGCACAATGTTTCGTTTGTTTCTGTAATTTTGAACGTCAGGGTTTTATTAATTAATTACGGTTATTTATTCATGTTAACTCCGTAATCCGCACTGGGTCCGAGTGGTGGAGTATGGCCTAATCTCTCATTGAATCAGAATCAGGATCAGGCTCTATTGAAGGCCTATGCCCAGCAGTAAGAAAATGTAGGTTAAGTATTAAATTGCTTGGACTGGCTCGTTGGTCTATTAGCAAATAATGCAAATAATAGCAATCACGAGGAGGACCTCATAATTGCTATTATATATATATTAATAATTTAATTTTGTCCGATCTAAGCTTCGAATCTAGGAAGTCTTGATTAGATCGGACAAAGTTTAATTTTTTTATAGAGAAAATCATATTTTATATAGATATTTATATTCATAGTTTCTAGATCCGTAAGGAATTTGGCGTGATGATTTAAATTGATAAAAAAATCCTAGTAAGTTCGAAGTTTGGTATTGTGCCCGAAATAATTAAAATAGACAAACCCCCTATTACATTGGGACCTAAGAACTTAGGCACTTTTCCTCTTCTATCTATAATACAACCAAAATATTTCAGTAATGGAATAAGCACTTTTATTTTGACAACTGGAAAGTTTGATTTCCCTTGTATTTTCTTTTTGGGTTGTGCTGCTCCATTCGATCAACGAAATCCGGGTAGAAATATGGAAAACAATTCAATTGCATTCAACGTGATATCCGAGCTAAAACTCTAAATAGTAGAAATAAATTTCAAATTATCATTGCAATATTTATAACATTATTGCTTACCAACCGTTACCCGCCGCTGCGCACGCGTTTATTTTGTGATTTGTAAAATTGGTTCCGCCGTCCCAAATATTAACACGGACAATCAAACATTTTTAAAATTCTTTATTTCACAATCACAAACTAACATATCAATTTTGTATATTTGTGTTCCCGTGACCCGTGCAAGGATCGTACCTGCAACTACAAAGTATGTTGAGCGGACTACGTTTTGCAAAAGTGTCTAAAAATTCAACTTAAAAATGAGTAACTTTTCGTTGTAGATCAATTTGAACAGCTCCACTTACCTCCAGCCACAAAGGAAATCGGAGGACTTTTATTTAGCCAAAATAAGATTGATATGTTTATCTCATCTTCATGCAGGCCAGTAAAAAAATCAAATGCATATATGTGATTTTATATATCACTTGTACGAGTAATATTGGCATGATCTAGTGCTTAAACAAAGTACCTTTCTTTTATACGTGTTTTACAACAAGTTTCTTTTTAAATCCCTTCAGCCATTTTAGTATGAAGAAATAATAGATATTCGCAGGAGACATGCTATTTCTTGGGATATAAAGTGTTCTGATTATTATTTTACAATGAGAGACACCTTTCTATAAATCTATCTATATCATCACGCCGGATCCCTTGCGAGGTAGGCACAGAGTACAGAGTTCCAACAGGTTCTTTCCTTGCAAACCTCTTTGGCTTCCTCCACTCACATAGTTCGTCTCATACATGCTCGCCGGTTACGGAGACTCCTGACTTGTCCTTCAGATAAGACCCGGTCTATTTGGTCATGGTAAGATAGTCTAGGTCTTCTCCGGTACCTACATCCTTCCACTTTCGCATTGTATATCAGTTTTGTCATTCTTTCTTCGGACATTCTTTCTATATGCCCGAACCAATGGAGCATACCCTTTCTCATCTTCACACCGATATTCTCTTTCATACCTATTTGCGTTCTTACTACGCTGTTGCGAATGCGGTCGGTCAGCTTCACACCGCAGATCTTTCGCAGAGCTCGCATTTCCACCGCATTTATCTTACTTTCATTCTCCTTCTTACATACCCAGCTCTCGCTGCCATATAACAGCGTTGGGACAAGCACTCCATTATGTATGGCCAGCTGCGCCTTTCGGCTTAAGTGCCGGCTCCCAAGTAGCTTTCCCATCGCGCCATTCACTCTGTTCCCTGCACTCACTCTTCTCTCTATGTCAGCGGTGTATTTTCCATCCTTACTGAATGCGCATCCAAGATATACAAACTCATTCACTTGCTCCAGCACATCGTTACCAACCACAATCCTTGCATTCGTTCTGGTTTCTTCCCGTTCAAAAACCATAATCTTGGTTTTTTTTACATTCAAATGTAAGCCATCTTTCATGCAATCGTCTTTCATATAAAGTTTCAATTAAATCCATTTAGCCATTTCAGTATGAATAATAGCTATTCCGTAAGAACGGTGTAGCGATAACTTTTATTCATCAAATGTTCATTCTATTTATCCATCTCTATCAACAATCTCTATCGCCGGGTTCAGTTTTAGCCCGGATACGTGGTCTTTGTAAAACATAAACGAATCTATAGCGTGAATGATCACGCTAGTTGTGTTTTTTTTTATAAAACGGCTTCTTTTTTTGACTAGACCGTGTGTCCCATTAGCGATAAATATGAATTTAACGGTAATACCGTTTCATAAAAATACATACAATACCTGGGTACTTTCTTTTGAAGAAAGATTACCAGTTTATCTATTTCTTATAAAATTATTGGTAAAGTGTCTGATTTAAACCTTTTCTATCTATCTTGCCAAAGACTGTAATCGGGAGTTATAATATTTAAAAAAGGTACATTGTGAGCTTAATATGTAACAAAGTTTTGTCAGTACATTTCATTTTATATTCTCGTAAATATTATAGTACAGTTCAATCTCATGATCAAAATCATGTTAAGATATCTTAAATAAATGAATATACATAGTTTCGTGTCGAGAAAAGACAATTTTGAATGCTTCATCAGTTCATGTGCGAAAGTTCGAGTATTTAAATCAAAATGTAAACAAAGGTGATGTTTAGGTGAGTGCTTTTAACCACCGAAGAGTTTCTAGTAAGGAGACGAATATGAGTCCAATATCTTTTGATTCCATATATCGACGAATCCAACTCGGCTGGGCAGCGTTCGGGAAACTGCGCAACATCTTCTCATCCAAAATACCTCAGTGCCTAAAGACTAAAGTTTTTAGTCAATGTGTGTTACCAGTGATGATATATGGATCAGAGACGTGGTCTCTTACTATAGGTCTCATAAAAAAGCTCAGAGTTGCGAGCTATGGAGAGAGCTATGCTCGGCGTTTCTCTACGTGATCGAATCAGGAATGAGGATATTCGTAGAAGAACCAAGGTCACCGACATAGCCCTTAAGATTAGCAAGCTGAAGTGCCAATGGGCGGGCCACATAGCGCGAAGATAGGGCGGGCGTTGGGGCAGAAAGATTCTAGAGTGGAGACCACGTATTGGCAAGCGCAGCGTGGGATGACCACCTGCCAGATGGACCGACGATCTTGTGAAAATCGCAGGAAGTCGTTGGATGCAGGTGGCATCGGACCGGTTACGCTGGAAAGCGATTGGGGAGGCCTATGTTCAGCAGTGGACAAGTATAGGCTGAGATGATGATGATCTTTTGATTCATGAATTTATGTGTAGGCAGAATCACACAAATTAACGTGAGATTGTAGCTCAAGACTAACAACAACAAAAATAATAAAGTTTTACGGTTCATCCCGCTATCATCCCGGATTCGTTCTTGTTTCTGGGACAAAAAGTATTTAATATTTTAAGTTAGGATATACCAAATTTCATTGAAATCCGTTCGGTAGTACGTAATTAAAACACAAAGACAAAGCTTTCAGACTTTCGAAGAGACCAGGATTTGAACCCATCTTCGTCATAACTATATACTCTCTCCAATCGGGAAATAAAGCCAGGACGGCGCCTTTTTTTTTGTGTATTAGACACTTATAAGAAATATTTAACCCTGTATTTCTCCTGTGCTACAGATATAACTAGAAGTTAACCCGTGAACTGCAAACCGCGCAAAGTCGGGGCCGAGCAAACACGACCGACTCGGTTTACAGGCGTGACGTCATAAAAGTTCCTCAGAGTTCTCGACACGCTTTCCTGTGGAACTATAAAAAACTTACTTCATACGGGTACGGTCCTGATCGTGTGTGGCGACCGCGAGGTTCCTATTTTGAAGCTTAGGTCGGACAAAGTGTGATTTACTTATCAAAAAATTGTCAGTAGCAGTCTGGAGTCCGAAATTATGTGGGTGTACACGGAACTCCTCTGCAACCTTCCTGGCGGAAAATAGGGTCGAGGATGTTTATTTATTAAATAATTTAAAGACAAGTATGAAATCTATTTTTGATTTTTTTTTATGAATTACTAGGTTGTTACAGCTACAACTAGACGTTAACCCGTGAACTGTAATCCGGACAAAGTCAGGGCCGAACAAACACCACTTACTTAATTTAAAGCCGTAACGTCATAAATTTTCCTTAGAATTTTTATCTCTTCAAAAAGTGACTCAGTATCCCGAATAGCATATGGTACGGGTGACAATGATGAAGTCTTGAGTTCTAATCTTAGGTCGAATAGATTGTAATTTTTTTTTAAAATATTCTCAGTTTTAGGTTCACCCCCTATTATTTTGGTATCTTACATTGTCAGCGCAATCTTGATGCCAACTCTATTTAGGGAATATAGGCATGATTGTGGTACCCACTACGTACTTACGTACTTCGTGGTAGGTGCATAGTTCCAACAGTTCCTTACCTGGCACAACTCTCTGGTTAAAATGACCTATTTTTTAAAATAAAGAGAAACACTGTAATCAAAATGGCTACCAATATTCTTAGTCTCAACACGACTGCCAAAGCCATTACTTTATTTGTATGAAATACATTAACAATCGGTAGCGTATAAAACGAGGACAAACGCCACCCAATTTTCCGATAAAAACTATTCTATTGCTATTTTCGCATAATTATTCCATTTTCTAGAGGATTCAACCTAAAACAATATAAGTATAAAAAAATCCTTGTGTGGTTTTATGAAACCACGGTAAAAGTGAAACATATTGGCCTTGGCTGCTCTGGCGAGCGTCTTTCACTTTATCCCTACTCCGCGGCCGACCGTCACGCGACATGCAATACACAGACCAAAAAGTTTGTAACGATCTACTGACTGACCTGAAAACACTGACCAATAAAACTAATATTTTCGTAACCATTAAGTGTCCAAATATCGAGTCTGTAGACGAGTCGAATTCTATATTTAGGCATTGACTAAATTATGACCAGACGAGGCATAGCACAAAAAAATTTACGGTAGCGTGACGCTAGCGAGTAAAATTGCCGTCACGGTCATGTTTATTTAGTAAATTTGTAGAGGGACAAGGATAGCGTATCAACTCGCTACCGTCACGCTTACCTCAATCTTTTCATGCTAAGCCTTCTGAATATAATATATCAAATTCTGAGTTCTTAGATTTACGCGAATATTACACATGACATAAAACTATTTTTTCGTATATTATCGTGGTTTATTTTGATTTTTAAGTTATAGCATAACACTGCAAGACCTCTAGACACCGTGAGCTCATTCTGCGCAGATCGGACCAACAAAAACAAAAATAATTAAGAAGTTTGAGGGTACCCCGGAACCACTAAGCCTTTTGGACGTCTAACACCTCAGTCCTTCCCGTGACCATGGGTGCTGCAAAGCACTCGAAACGTCGGGAACTTAAAAATCAAAATATACCGCGATAAAATCCGAAAAAATAGTTTTATTTCATATATCAATTTACTAAAAAAAAACAAAAAAAACGTAGTCCCATACTAGGACTATTCATTTCTGTGTCGTGGGTGCGTTTACAAACATGAAGATTCACATACACAAATACCCAGACTGAAACAATTTTTTTTTTTTTTTTTTTTTTAAACGTAGCTCCATCATAGGATTTATTCCTGTATCGTGGGTGCGTTTACAAACATGAAAATTGACATAAACAAATACCCAGACCGGAACAAATAATTGTGGATCACACAAAGATTTGTCCCGTGCGGAAATCGAACCCGCGACTATTAGACACAGTGGGCGAAGTGACTCAAGCTCTTAACCACTGCGCTGAATAGACGCGGGAATAGACCCTGCGACTACTCGATCCAGGGAGGGAGCGGCTTACGCTCTTTACTACTAGATAAGCCGTCCATTTTTATCTGTTTCAATCATTATATATAGTACTGTGTAATTTGTTTATACAGTATACCATTCTTAGATGTATGTATGTATATCTATCTGATCCAATTGTTCTACTTTTATATTCATAAAGTCGACTAATGATTGTCATTTACTTAGGGTTCATTTTCCAATTATCGGATAAAAATTATTCATAGGATAACTACAATACTATCTAGACAATTTAAAAGTTACAGTTGTTTTAATGAAACAGTTCAAAAACTCAATACTTTAGAGTTATTAGGTTTACGCGAATATTACTCATGAAATAAAACTATTTTCCAGATTATACCGCGGCTTATTTTTAATATTAAGCTCCCTATGTTTCGCGTGCTTTACAGCATCCATGGTCTCGTTAGGAACTGATTGACCATGGTAACCCTCCCGTGACCATAGGTGCTAAAAAGCACTCGAAATGTCAGTAACTTAAAAATCAAAAATAAGCCGCAATAAAATCCGAAATAAGTTTTATATCAAAGAAAGTTGTGTATTCTGTCTATTCATTACGGCAGATTCCGTGCGGCGATTTATATCTAATGATTGAGAAATTAGTCCTTAGTAATGAACATCGCTCTATCCCGGGATTCGGATTGGAATGGAGTAATGAGCAGCTACCTGTGGCCGTTTGAATCATGCCTCGTGCGACAGTCGCGCGCAGCCTTCCACGCGGGTCGGTAGTGCCGCCTCGACCCACGGCCGCCTCCCGATACTACGTTCGACACCCGAACCTGGCCGACAAATTTAAAATCTCGAAACAAAACCAAAATAAATAAAAACAAACAAAAGTGTACGCAATTAGTTAAATTTCGAACAAGACCACCTGTTGGCCGCGATTTGGCATAGACCAGTGGACAACGTCACAATCTGTTTACAAGTGGGGGGACCACCCCTCGCGGAGTCATGACGCAACGTTTTATAGACGCCCCATGCGTTACTATGGCGGAAAAACAACATTCATCGCATGAAAATAGATTTCCGTGTTCCCACCTGGCTTGAACGGTTTCGCCCTGTCTGGTTAATTACGAGCTGTTTTAAAAACTAACATTCTCCATCACGTGTGTGGTTTTTAATTTTTTTTTGGTAAGCGTATTGTTTTATTGAAACGTACCCGTTGTTCGTTTCAAAGCAGTATTCGCGATTAATTAAAGGGAAACAAAGGTCTGTTTAAACGAACAATGAACAGTCTGATCTATAGAATTAACAGTTGATGTATAAAAGTAACGAACTCAAACATTTAATTGAGAGCATACTTAACGAGTTCAGGGTTTCCAATGAGATAATACGAATGAATTCATATGAACAAAGTATCTAAATAATTAAAAGATAGATAATATTGTGACACAGTAACAAAACTATTGAGCTAGATGTAAAAGAAGCATCTTAATTATTACCATATTAAATTAATGACTCTTATGCGCAGACGCGCATCATTACTATTCAATTATAAATTATCTAATGAATCATTAGAACATAACTTGTGTGATTTATCACGTATGCTAACCAACACTTTCGTATTACGCATCAATTAATAAATAAACATCTCATCCGTAGGTTTCTCAAAACCGTAGTTAAAAATAAATGTACGAAGGCGATAATTCAAAATCTATTACATTTAGGTCGGCGAGCCGAAGACGTATCGATAAATAGCATTGCTAGTGAGTGGATTGGTCATTAGTGTACAGTTGTGTAGTGCAGTGTCAGTGTGATAGTGGTGGAATAGGGGATAGCGTATGATGTGATGATGCGGCGAGGTAAAGTGTTGTTGGAGGGCAGTAGGCAAGGGTCTGTCGACGGCAGCGTGGCTAACGACAAGGAACTGGTGCACAAATGCCACAGCGACCCTGGAGGTGGCAGGGCGCTTGGTGCCGCTCCTAGAGCGCAAAGACATCGATCCACCTCGGGAGCGACGAGGAAATGCGTCCTAACACTCGATGGATACTCGTATGTCATTGGTGAGTTTTAGACCAGGTTTTGTTTCTGTAATAAAGTTACCTACAACTGAAAACTGTTATTAGTTTATTAAGCACTCTGGATACTCGTATGTCATTGGTGAACTTGCGTTAGGTTGTGTGAATAAAGACACAACACAAAAAAATAATTATTGTAAGCCCTCTAATTTATCAACTGAAAAGCCTAATTTCTCTTGTAGTCGTTTTTTAGTTGCGTCACTGTACCTACCTACTGTTTGAAGAATATGTAAAGGAAAATATATGGTATGTGGCGTGTTTACAGAATTAATTAATTAATTAACTATTTACTCATTAGACAATGCTATGGGAATTCTATGTATCGAGGGTGTCTAGGACACAAATGTTCGGTTATAGTAAATATAGACGCCTCTGTAATTATAATTTTGTAGGTACCTACTAAAATTTGTTTCACTAGAAATTTCTGGTCGTCGCATTTATGGTTTGATTTAGTGGGCTGTTTGAATCATTGGATAAATTACGATCTGCGCACGATACAAATCTTGGTGCGTTACCGTCCCTTGGTGCGTCCCAAAATTACGTACTCCCCTCTTGTCAGCCGCTACCGCCGCCCGCGGCATGTTCATCGATCTTCCCGATGCCCTTACATCCCTTCTTTCGGATACAGATACACAGGATCAGACACCGACCTCGCCGGCGAGGTCAAAGAATCCCTTGCCCGCCGGCCGGTGCAGAGCACCACGGCGTAGCACCTAGTATATGCCCTACCCTATAGCGCCTGCCCAAGCCGAGGCCGTTCCTCCTGGAGACGCCCTTGAGCTAGTTGCCCCCTTGCCCTTCTGGCTCGAGCGTAGCGACTGCACGCTCACCCTCTTGTCCGGTGAAGCTATAAATGCCCTGCGGCCAACAGCGTAGATTATTCACACACATACACACACCTACCCAAAATTATTCCGTCCAATACATTCATCAAACACACAACTTATTAATAATAAATATTAAATTTTGGTGTATCTGCATTTGAAATTCATCTTTATTAACGCACCTACGAGACAGGAATAATTCCTGGTGTAAGGCACATTTGTTTTCCAAAGTCATAAGTAAAGTATTTTATCGGTATCATAAAAAAACGACGACGCGATTTGTGCAATATTCCAGCAATTTTGGACTATACCTTTAACACTTTTATTGTGAAAAATTTGTGTGTACTTTATCCTTTCCTGCCAAGAAAGTAACAACCGAAATTTCACCCATTGCTTAAGTCAAATCTATAAACAAAAGTTACTCAGAAGAGTCTTTACAAAAGTGAAAAGTATTCGCAAGCGGCCGACAATTACAAAAGTCGGCACTCGAGAGACAGTGGGACGGAACCCGGAGCATAATAAAGTTTCCGACTGGCTAACTTGATCCTAATTAGGGTTCCGAGATTCTCATTGTTCGAAGCTAGTTACAGACTGTTCAGTTGCTCGATAAAGGCCCATCGCAGCAAAAACATAAATATAAAAAAAGAAGTTCGATACGATGGCGGCCTTTTCAGATTTATCGATAAAAGAAATTGAGATTAAAATTTGTGCCAAGTTTGGACTTAGTAAAACATACGTTAGTTTTTTTATCTATCGATAACATTGAAGACAATATCTAGATTTTCTATCTTTTTTAATATCATACACGAAACTGTTACTAAAAATATACTTAAATAAAATTACAACGACCTTTTTTTATTTTTCCTCTAATAAACAATACATTTATAGTTGAAAGGTAAATGTGAAAGTGATATTTTGGAAACTTAATAAAAATGAGTGTCAAAGTTTTTTCATAAAAACATCTGTTGCGATAGTTCACATGTACGTAACTTATAGCCACCACCGCCTTATTAACCACGCCAGATCCCTTGCAGGGTAGGCAGAGAGTACAGAGTTCCAACAGGTTCTTTCCTTACATACTTACTTTTTTACTTACTTTTTTCTTTTTTTGACTAGAGGGCGCCTTTGTAAACAGTTTAACTTTGTATCACTGTGTGTTTTAAAATTCAAGAAAAATAGTTTTGAGTGTTTTTGGTGGCTTAGAGGTGGACCTGTCGGTGTTCAACTATGTGATTTTGCAGTACTATTGTTATCTAACAGTTTATCATCTTAAATAATTCATAATCTGCAAATAATCATTTTCTAGTGTAACCAACTGCCCGATTTCTAAATCCGAGTTTTTATAAGTATATACTAAGTGGCAGTGTGCGAAGAATACTTGTGAGTATACCAAGGACCTTTCTGAAGTAACTTTTATCAAACTAGTGTTCTTTTTACATATATTGCAGAAAATTATACGTTAAATTTCAAATATAAGTTGAACTCTGTATACCTCATACAAACTACCGCCATCTATTAACGAATGGTTGAACTACAATCGCGGTATACTAGTGCTACTATTCTCCGATAGATAGCATAATAAACGGACAATAAATAGAATACGTGTTTCATCTATCGATAATTATCGAAATAAGAGTCTAAAATCTTGAAATATGTCGTGTGGAGCGTGTAACAAACCTTTGCGCATAAAAGGAGAGTCTTCTAAAGACACGATCGCTGGATGTACAAAATGCAACAATATATACCACATATCTTGCCTTAATCTAACCCGGGATGAATCGCGTCAAGCTCGTTCAACTGGTAATATACAGCTGTGCCCGTTATGCAAAACAAAAAAACGAGAACCCATCACAGATTCAACTCCTGTCCGGAATACTACGAATAAGGCAGCAACCGATGAAGGAATTTTTGTTTCGAATATTGACGCTGTAACTGAACAGCCTCCATCCCTGACTACCTTTAACATAATTTTAAAAGAAATGCAAACCGCTTTCTCATCTATGAAAAAAGAAATGGTAGAATTTACGGCATCCTTAAACTCAACAACCGAGGATATTTTCGATTTTCGTAGAGAGATTAACGATCTTAAAAACCAGGTTAAAGAGTTGGACCATTATAAAAACGAAGTTACCAATCTTCGTCTCGAAGTTGCGCAATTGCGCCAAGAGATGGCGACACAACAGCAGCGTCAATATTTGCGAGACATAGAAATTACTGGTCTCACCGAAAACAAACAAGAAAATCTCCACCATACTGTGTCAATTATGTCCGCTAAATTAGGCGTTGAACTGAATCCACGCGACATTGACGACATTCGACGTGTGGGCAGGCGGGATAGCAACGGTGTCGCAGAAACTCTGAAACCGCCAAGGCCGGTCGTCGTGACGCTGTCGCGCCGTGAGCCCCGGGACCAGCTGATACGTGCTGCGCGTGTTCGTCGTGGCATCACTACGGATCAACTAGAAATACCCGGAAACTCACGCAAAATATTTATTAATGAACACCTAACGAAAGAGAATAGAATCTTATTCAGTAAGGCCCGTTCCGCTGGAAGAGAACTTAAGTATAAGTATGTCTGGACTTCAAATTGTAACATTTTTATGCGGAGATCGGATACTAGTTCTGTGGTTCGCGTAACGTCCGAATCCATCCTTGGTAACCTCACTGAAGCCGCTATTCATCCTGTACAGTCTCACAGCTCTCAGTATTCCTAACAAAAACAGTCTACATAAAATATATTATGTTTTCGTGATCTCAGTATCTGATCTCAGTATTCGGTATAAGTTTCCTTTTTATTTTTATGATAAGCTGTTAGCGTTTTTTGAAATTGTCATAATGTTTTTTATTAAGACATTTTATAATTTTTGTTTTACTATTTCCTGCATTATGTCTATTGTCAAATTTTTATTATCCTGTTACTTATTAGAAAAATCTAAAAGTTGTATTTTAAAAAATAGTTACATTTATACTGTTTGTGTGACGAATGCCTGGCATGTGTTTTTAAAGTTTTATTTAATACTTGTAATATACGCAATATCATGTAATACGCATGATGTTGTGTTATTAATTGTTATTTTGGAAATCTTTTTCGCAGTACATCTGTGTAATTCTCACCTTATATTAATTTTATATCTTGCATTTTTTGTAATCATTCTGGATGAACCCATGTTTTTAAAAAAATCGAGTGTTGCTGTTTTTATTTGTTTTCTAATTTATGTTACGATGCTTATGGAGATATCTTATGGTTTAGTTTTTTATATAGGATTTTTATTTTTTCGATCCTGTGATAATATGTCTCATACTGCTTGTACGATATCAATCGAAAAAAATATGTTTGACTATCGACAATATTTTATGTTCAACTCGGATCTGGGTATATCAAGATTTCTGCTTACGAAAGCCTTTGTTATGTCAAATATTATCAATATATTCACATATGAAGCCAATAATACACTTACATATACACTGCAAATTTATATTATATATAACTTATCATTACACTACTCTCTACATTCAAACACTGTAGTTGTAAACACATCTCAGCGATACTTTTCACGCAGTATGGAAAATTGTTTCTTTTATGGATAGCATTGATCTAGCCAATAATATTGACTCCACGCTTGATCTTAGATGCTTTTTGAGTACACCTGAGTTATGTAAAAACTTTTTTGCAGATGGATATAGTTTTAAATTAATCACACACAATATTAGAAGCATTACCAAGAATTTCGACGCTTTCACTATTTTCTTACATCGCATAAACTTGGACATAGATATTATTATACTCACAGAATGTCGTCTCACGGATGCTGCAGTAATTGGCCAGATCCCAGGCTACAACTCCTTTTTTACTCATAAAAACATCAATCAAAATGGCGGAGTCGTAGTCTATGTGAAGGACTGCTGGAACGTTTCCGTGTCGGAACTTGATATTACGGATGCATGTGGATTGATAGTAGATATTACAAATGTAATTACTATTTTAGGGATATACAGAACACCATCATTCAAATACAACAATGGATTTATTTTCTCTCTTGACAATATACTAAATAATCTAACAGATAAAACTTCTCTAGCAATAGCCGGTGATTTAAATATTGACATCTTGTCTCAGCACAGGAATACACACGATCCATCAGATTACCTGAATATGCTAAGTCACCATGGCCTCAGACCTGCCATCACTAAACCTACTAGATTAAATGCGTGCTTAGACCATATTTTTATAAGATCAAAGGCTCTGGCCACGGGTCTGGTATGTGAAACCACTATGACAGATCACTTCCCAGTTCTCCTTGGTTTAAAAACAGAAAGAAAACGTGGCTCACTAGGCAGGTTTAAAACAGTGATAAACTATGCTAATGTTGCAAAGGATTTAGAAACAGAGGATTGGAGCGCGGTCACTAAAAATACAGACGTAAACAATGCCTTAGAATCATTCCTTGATCGTTTCTCTACTGCTGTTTCTCTTAACTATAAATGTATTCGTTTCAGTAGATCAAGGTTTACACTAAGTCCTTGGATAACCCCTGGCCTGCTGCGATGTATACGCCACCGTGATCGTCTTCATTTTAAAGCTAAACAATTTCCCAATGATATTATATTACAAGCATCTTATAAAAGGTATCGCAATTTCTGTAATGAAATCCTGAAAAAAGTAAAATCTCAATATGAAGCTAACGAACTTGAGCTGGCGAAATCAAATCCTAAACAATTTTGGAACACTATCAAATCCATATGTCATCTTCCTCAAAAAAATCAAAGTAGTTGTCAACTTTTGTCCGCCAATTCAGGCCCTGCAACATCTCTTAATAGTTGTAATGAATACTTTGCATCTGTGGGCAAATTACTATCTCAGAAAATTCTCAACGAAACAGGTGAAACTGAGTTTACATTAGCAGGAAAAATTAAAACACGTGGTAGCCCTTTGAGTTCGTTTTTCTTCGCACCAACTGATATTGATGAAATAGACACACTAATCAGACAACTGAAAAACAATAGTTCTCCTGGCTTAGACGGGATTACAAACTGCCTGCTAAAAGCTACTAGAAGTCAGATTACAATTCCACTTTCTCATATTTTTAATTTAAGTTTACAGACTGGTCTCTTTCCATCTGCATGGAAAGTCGCATCCATTACTCCAATACACAAAGATGGTGCCCCTGATGATCCTAAAAATTATAGGCCTATTGCCCTGTTGAACGTTTTCTCAAAATTACTTGAGAAAATCGTCAATAAAAGGCTGGTAGATTACCTAGAATCACATAAATTACTAGCAAATAATCAGTTTGGTTTCAGAAAACAGAAATCTACAGATGAAGCAGTGACGCTACTCACTGATCTTGCATCTACCTATCTTGACAAAGGTCTCAGCTGTATTGCAGTTTTCCTGGACCTGGCCAAGGCCTTTGATACGGTTTCGATACCTATCCTCCTTAAAAAACTAGAAGTGATGGGTATTCGCGGAGTAGCCTTGGACTGGTTCAGGAGTTACCTCATAAACAGGCAGCAGTTGGTGCGGTTAAGTGGTGTTAAGAGCGACCAACTGCCAATTAATTTTGGCGTGCCACAGGGTAGTATACTCGGCCCTACCCTATTTATTATTTACATGAACGATTTGCATGATCTTAGCTTACCATCAGCAGAGCTAATTTGCTATGCTGATGATACCGTTGTTCTTTTTCGAGGATGTGACTGGGAAAATGTCTATGCTATCGCGGAAAAGGGTATGTCAATTATTGCAAAATGGTTACAGCTAAATTTACTCACACTCAACACAAATAAGACAAAATACATGTGCTTTCACAAGACCGCTGCCTCAAAACCTAACAATAAGCTAAATCTACGAATCCATTTTTGTTCACTATCAAGCCCTTTTGTGGCCTGTGGATGTGTTTTACTACAACGCACAACTGATATCAAATATCTGGGTCTTACTTTAGACGAACATTTAACCTTTGAAGTTCACATCAATAGTCTGGCTGGGAAGGTTAGAAAACTAATGGGGATCATGAGACTATTGAGAAACTCCGCAAATTTGAGTACCCTAAGAATGGTTTACTATGCCATGTGCCAATCAATTATTTCATATTGCATTGGCACATGGGGATCTGCTGCAAAGTCCTATCTAATCACTTTGGAAAGAGCTCAACGTGCAATTTTAAAAGTAATTTTAAAGAAACCCTTTTTATATCCGACAGACGCCCTTTATAAAGACATAAAAGTACTTCGTGTCAGACAATTATACATTATAAACGCTTGTCTTTCTATCCATAAGTCTGTTGTTCACTCGCATGTTTATGATAAGATTTTAGGAAAACGCGTGGTGAAATTACCCACACCCATAGTTAAAACTAGTTTTGCTAAAAGATTTGCTCGGTACTGCCATTTGGCTACGTATAATGAGGTTATAGCCCGATGTGATCTAAAAAAAATTTCCTTAAAAGAAGCAAAGGCGAAACTGACACAATTTCTCCTCTGTCAAGACTATGATCACACTGAATCCTTAATTATTAACAGATAATTTATAAATTATCATATAGATATTTTTACACACACACACACGCGCACGCACACACACACAAACGCACACGCACACACAAACTCACACGCACCCACACACACACACACACACACACACACACACACATATATATATATACACACACACACACACACACATACATCATATGTTTATACACCTAGTCCACTTTTGAGTATCTTTTATATTTAAAACATCAGTTTTCTATGTACACACAATCTACCTCTGGTCAATATAAGTTTTAATCCTTGTCTTATAACTGTTACCTGGTTTCCCAAGATACAGGCTTTGCCTAGTTTGGGAACCTCTGGCAATTATGTGGTTTAAAATGTTTTCTTTAGATTTTAAGGTTTATAATTTTACTGTAACTACTGTGTGGTAAATGAATAAATTATTATTATTATTATTATACCTCTCTGGCTTCCTACACTCTCATAGTTCGTCTCGCCGGTTACGGAGACTCTTTGACTTGTCCTTCGAATAAGACTGGGTCTATTTGGTTTTGGTAAACTAGTCTAGATCTTTCCCGGTACCTTCATCCCTCAAATTTTGCATTGTATATCTGTTTTGTCATTCTTTCTTCTGATTTTTTTTTTTGTTCTATTTTTTTTTTAAAAACGTAGCCCCACACTAGGATTGATTCCTGTATCGTGGGTGCGGTTACAAACATGAAAATTCACGTACAAATGCCCAGACCGGAACAAGTAATTGTGGGTCACACAAAGATTTGTTCCGTGCGGGAATCGAACCCGCGACTATTAGACACAGTGGGCGGAGTGGCTTAAGCTCTTAACCACTGCGCTAAATCGTCCGTCCGCCGTTTTCTTTCTATATGCCCGAACCAACGGAGCATACCCCTTGTCATCTTTACACCGGTACTAACTATGTAACTCAGAAGGAATAATATACGTGAATCTTGAAAATCTTGATTCGAACGAGCTACAATTATTTTTGTGTTACAAAAACTGTACTGAAAAATCCTCCATTGCATTGCAAAAAAACTGTACCATTGTCGAACGTTATCTCATCTGGTGAAGGTGTAAAGGCCCCGCGGTCAACAGCGTAGACCATTCACACACACAAAAATTGTGTCAAGACGAAATTGATGCTCAAAAATAATATTTACAGTCGAATAGAACCTTGTTCGCTCTTGAACTCAAACTCTAAGCTTGCATATTTCTTGATACAATGATAACTCATTTACTTAGAAAAACGCGGTACCTTATGTAGGTGCATGTGAGAGCAATATGCTCTACTAATTAAAATGAGATGAGAGAGAGAAACCTACATGTCTTCTATCCAAGTCATCGTTTTCTAATCTATTCCATCGTTGCTTTATTCCGTTACATCTTAGGGGCTTTAATCACAAATTCTATTAGCATTCAAGGCTGCCGTTCCACTTTGTTGCGGCCTGTTACTTTTTATGATTCGTTTTACCATCAGGGAAAATTACATCCCTTGTATCCACCAAATCTTAACTACGTATAGAACGGTTAGGGTATTTACATTACCTACTAGACCTAAAACTAAAACAAGATTCTAGCATGTATCTAGTAAGAAAATTTGAGTTTTGACAGAAAAAGAAGCAATTTTCTCAGAAAGATCTTAATTTCTTTTGATCCAAGTTTACACACTAACATGTCCACTTAGTGAATCAGCCCGCATTATTTCATTACTGGACTAAAGTTTTCTTCCACAAATCAAGATGAGAGAGAACAAATGATTTTCCAACACATAGACCCAGTGCGGATTGTTAGTTTGAATTTAAATGTTAAGTCTAGGAAAGTGGTGGAAACTAATTATAATACGTTCCAAAAAACGATGGCAAAAGGGTATAATCTTAACCAAGAGCAAGAACAGGAATCGTTGGACATATACCAGATAAGTAGCAAAAATGACAAGAATAAACTGCATAAGTAAGACACCAATATCTTGAGAAAAACGACTGCCATGCAACAGGTATACATTCTTAATATATCTATATTAAATGTTCTCCTAAATAAGAGATTATTATTGTTAAAGATTTAACTACTCACTCTTTACTAGTGAACTGTCCTTTTATGATTTACATCTTCAAATTAGGAGAGTTTCAGGCCATGAACTATCGCGGTCGCTTCGTTGATTACTGTTCAGCTTCTGTGATTCCAATTAAATTCAAAGTTTGTTCCCAATTACATCTGTCATTTCACGTGTTCGTGGAAGAAGAGCGAACAATTTTAGCCACAGCTTTTTACTTATAAAGAAATAAATACCGTCACGCTTATTATCACCAAGCTGGGGTGGCGGGCCTAATAGTATTATATCGGACACAATACCAGATTCCAGACGGCTATTGGTTTTTTTGTACAAAATAACACCTTGTCTCACCCAGGTTTTGAATGCAGGGCCATTTTCACAATAAGTCAACGACGCAGTCACATCTCTTTAGCTAATTTAAATCTGATTTCTGATTTGATGTATACGCTTCTACAACAAATTACCCATAGATATCCGAAACATGCCTATCAATAAGTTAAAAAAGGCAATTAAAACTAGACTCTGTAAGACAGGGTATGACAAAATTTCGGATTATCTTGACGATAAAACAGATTGGGTTTGAGCAGCAAATCAGCAACATTTATCAATTATGTATAATACAATTTTGAAAAAATAAAAAAAATTGATATCGGAAAGGCCAAACAAATTAAATTAAAAGACTAGGCCGCTGAGTTTCTCGCCGGATCTTCTCAGTGGAGGCCGCGTTCCGATCCGGTGGTAGATGTAAAAATGTAATAATTTTGACGTTTGTAAGTGCCTATGTATTGGCCTATATAAATAAATGATTATTGACTTTGACTTTGACTTTCCCCCTGAAAATAGTCCTTAAATTCCTTAGATTCTTAATCAAAATTCGAAAATAGCAAATTCTTATCAGCACTAGCTTATATATTGCCAGATTTCCCAACCGTGATTTAAACCAGCATTCTTGCCGCGTCAGTTGGTTATGACTCACACTAATTTGATCTATCTCACGTGTAATGATCCTTATATGATTTAGGCAAAGCTATTTGCACCGATACAATCTCTGAATTAAATATTTACATACCATTTGCATAATGCATAAGCAGTATTGGTCATAATGAATTGTAAATTTGTTTTTTATATTTTAGGCGTGCGAAGGACAATATTGTCCTGACGTAATTGGTTTGTGTCGCCATCTGATTTTGATATATTATGTATACGTAATATTAAAATTATTGCGAAATCATATTCAAGTCTTTATGGCACAAGAAAACACAAACCAAAAATGTTGTTTTTTCTTCATCATAAGCAAAAATTTTAAGTAAATATTTTCTTCAACTATATTGTCACGTCAGATCTAATGCTCTTCAATCTTTTAAGGTTCATATACACTCTCTCAAGGATCTTTCGGCCCGCGGCCAAAATCGGAACTACCCAACTAATCAAGTGAAATATCACTTTATGACAATCGTAGAGTTGCTGTTTGCTATGAAATTTACCCAAGTTCTTCTTTTAATTAGTAACTGTGCAGACCCACCTGTTGAAATATCCTTGGAAGTAAAAATAAAATATTAAATGGTAACCCTCAATTTACACCAATGTGTGTCAAAAAATTCACGAGTCAAAAGATTCTTGTCGCATTTTACCTATCACATCTCCATCATGAGACTCCGCCCATTGCGAAAATACTTTCATCTCTTTTATTTGTGCTCTAAGAAGACATTGATAATATTTACATCGATAATGGAAATGTAACATATCAAAACTGACAATTTCAAAACTTTCAGAGTTTTCTTTTCATGAAATAACATAGTTTTTCTAAAACGATGATTCATTTGGTACGTAACTAATTAGGGTTCCGAGATTCGCTTTGTTTGAAGCTAGTTATAGAATGTAACTAGTTTCTCTCACCTTAAAATACAACAAATCGATTTACACCTCCTTCATCAAAATCGGATGAGTAGTTTAGGCGTTACGGTGGAACAAACATACAAAATGTAACACTTCCTTTTAGCTTTGCCATAGTCAGGTAAAAATTGGCATGATCGTTGGTCATAGAGAAGAATTTAAATTATCCAAAAGACTCCAATCTTTAGTCCGAAAAGCGAACTGTTAGGTCCGGGCACATAGTTGTAATAAAAAAAAAAACCACTAGAGTACTAGACACTTATTTATTTTTGTTCCACAATTATTATAACCGACTACACTTGTAATGCGGTACTTTTGTCGCTCACACGCGAGACCTCCTGACGGTCTTTGCCGAATTCAGACCCCTTTGGTAGCTTAGCTTTCACTACTGAGCCAACCGGCAGGCAGAAACCAGGTCCGTAGTTGGGCAGTAATTAGACTAATTACCAAATGAATAATGACTGCCTTTTGTTCAAAACCCGGGGTTTATAAAGGCATATATTGCTGATTTGCTTTAACTGAAATGGCAAAATGTGGGAACTGCAATTCAGCAATATAGCCGTGGGAGTTAGGGATGTAACAGAACGTGATGTAAGACAGGATTACTGTAATACATTTGCTTTAGTGTTTTAATGCGGCAGGCTCATCGAATTAATTAGCTGCCTGGGCTTATCGAAAATCGGACGAGGCGAAATAAGATTGATATATTTTGTTTACCGTTCAGATAGTAAGAGTACAGGCGTTTTTTTTTAAATAGTCATTATTATAACAGATTGAGCAAAAGCATATGTTTTTTTATATAACTGAAGCTTGCAACGTAATTTTCGACAACTTAAAAGCGTCCGATTAATTTGACAACTCCACGCTTATTCACAATAAAATTATTTAACACTCTTCATACTTAAAAATTGTTTTCTCCTTTTTAGTTCAGATTGCAATTAAATCGTGGTTTTTTTAGTTTATTTTTTAAACTATAATTCATTATATGCTGCCCCACAGTAGATTGGCTCGTTGGTCGAGTGATGTTTAAAATGCGTAGCGATCACGAAGGCCCGGGTTTCCTGACTTGGATTCCCAGATTTTATTAGTCCACAGTCTGGAAGAGTACCCGGCACGGTAGTTCTATTTTTTTTATTTTATATGGGTGGTGTCATAGTATCCACGACCAAGTGGTCGTATTTATCGATATTATCACCCTCTACATTTGATATTTCCTAAATAAGAACAGAAAATCATCACTGCCTCGTTGGTGTATATCACGGCGCTTTATGCAGGTGGCAGGATCACCAAGGGATCTTAAGTTCGTATCCTAGGTTATACGAGAGATATTTTATCTCCTAAAAATAGTAGAGGTATAAAAAGGATGGTAGGTACCTAGGCACAATAATAATTTGCCTGCCTCCTATGTGGCCCTACATCTTCCGCAGTATATGCGTGCGTACACAGTACACACCATTTAATATAACACACAAAATATCAAAGGACAAGATAATAGCATACATCACATCATAAAAATAGGTGCGTAAGCTACATCAAAGTCGAACAAGCCCCCTTTATCGCAACACTGATTACAGAAATCTGAAATGCTGTCTGCCGCCCTCGCGTGTGATGTGACCGTGATGACGTCATGCGCTATCAGAAGCCCAAGCACAAACAGATTATTAATGTTATCGTAACGCTATCGAGTATTTGTACCTTCACGATGCAAATTTACCAAATACATAACCCCTCGAATATAATATCAGCCTATACTGCCCACTGCTGGGCAAAGGCCTTCTCTCACAAATCGAAGTGAGAGAGATTGGGTCATACTCCACCACGCAGACCCAGTGCGGATTGGTGGAGGCAGGTTTGCGGCCACCTGCTGTTGGAACTTATCAAGCCGCCTTTAAGGCTTCCAACTCGGCTTAACGACTACTACATTAAGTGGTAACCGGGACCAACGGCTTAACGTGCCTTCCGAAGCACGGAGACGCTCGAATATGAAAATGCCACAAACGGTCACCCATCTCAGGCCGCCCGAGTCCAAAGCTGCTTAACCTTGGTGATCGGTAAGAACACCGCGGTCGCCCAGCGCTACGAGCAACTCCTCGAAACCCCTCGAATTTCGGTCCCAAATTTAAATGGGCACCGTTATTGCCAAGTTGTCGAAAAAACGGTATTTAGACGGTATAATGTAACTATAACCACCTAAAATTGCATATCATTGGCCCAATTATAAAATTTCTTATCATTAACAAATATTATTTAAGAAATATTTATACCATCGGGACATGATTAAAATTATTTTATACATGAAATAGAATGTAATTTTTGCTATCTGTTACTTTACTATCGGTTATATTTAAATAAAAGTGTTCCAATCACTTATACGTTATCAAAAAAAATAACATAAACTTATTTTTTACACCATAAAATACACAATCATTTTAATTTTAGACGAGTATTTTAATAGAAGACCTTTTAAAAACAAGGTTTTATGACAAAAATATAACGTTAAGGAGTTTCTATGGCTTCTGTCTGACTCCATCATCAGACCCTGGTCACAATCTGAGTCTAAGGTACTCGTTAAGACAAATCCAATGAGCCTAAACACGGCGGTGTTATTTTGAATAGGTGGGTGGTTCCATTGGCTACCATTCGACTTCAACATCAGACCCTAAACACTATCTAGTTGTATAGTACTTGTCAATAATAATCTAACAAGCCTAAACGCGAGGGGGTTACGTTGTATAGTTCACATGTTCCTATGGCCACCTTCCGACTCTATCAGAACAGCCCTATAGCACCATAATATTGCATTGTCACCGAACTTACATACGTATACCAAATTTTAGCTCATTCGGATAGCCGAAAGTGCTTGAAAAATGGGTCAGTATTTGAACCGGAAAGTCAGACAGACAGACAGACATACGAACATTGCAAAATCACGGGTCATCGCAAGCGCTTTATGGCCGTTCGACGAAAATGGCGACTGCAAACCATAGACTCGGATGTTTTATGTTTTATTTTAAGTGCGGTCCACTTAGAATTGTCATTTGGGTTGTCAATATTACCGACAGTAATATTTGACTTTGACCAAACACTTTAATTCTGAATACCCGTGTATGCATCCGACACTCGAGAGGATAAAGATGAACAAGCCAATATTCAATAGACGATTTGGCGGAGTAGTTAAGAGCTTACGCCGCAACATGTGGGTTCGATTCCCGCACGGGACAAATGTTTGTGTGACCCACAATTATTTCTTTTGGTCTGGGTATTTGTGTATGTGAATTTTTATGTTTCTAAACGCACCCACGACACAATAATAAATCCTAGAGTAGGGCTACGTTTTCAAAAAAAAAAAGAAAACAATTAGTTGACAACGTAACTGTGACGTAAAATGGTTTTTGTTTAGCCTTCTAAGAACTTAGCATGATAATATTATCGATATCTATAACACTATCGAGTTGATATGCCATCCTTTTTACATTCCGAATTTACTAAACAAAATAGAACGTGATAGCACAATTTCTCGACAAAGTTAAACCCTCAAATTGAGGATATCGTGACGCAATCGAGTTAATATGCCATCTTTTTCGTACAATAAATATACTAAATAAAGATTAACCAAACAGTACGACCACGTACAATAACATCAAACAGTTCGTGCTTAGCTCTCTGATAACGATATCAGACGTTACGTCTCACTAATCGAATGTGTTCATAGTATTGTACTTGTTTTGTTGTAACAGGGAGTGAATATGTTTTATAAGCTCTGACATCTGACATAAGAAACAATTATATTTAAATTAACTAATAACTGTTACTATAAAAAGTGACCGTAACGGGCGAGCGTATATGCAACGAACTATAAAAATGGAGAACGCCTGAGAGGTCTGCTAGGAAAGAACCTGTTGAAACTTTGTACTCTGTGTACCCTGCACAGATTCTGCTGTGATAATATAAAAAGTTAGCACGTATGGTTCATATATACCCTAAGGTACCACAATCAGTACTTATAATAATATCAGCCTATACGGCCCAATGCTGAGCAAAGGCCTTCTCTCACAAATCAAGGTGAGATAGATTAGGTCATACCCCACTACGCGGACCCAGTGCAGATTGGTGGAGGCAGGTTTGTGGCCACCTGCTGTTGGAAATTATCAAGCTGCCTTTAAGGCTTCCAACTCGGCTTAACGACTACCACATTAAGTGGTAACCGGGACCGATGGTTTAACGTGCCTTCCGAAGCACGGAGATCCTCGAATATGAAAATGCCACAAACGGTCACCCATCTCAGGCCGACCGAGTTGAACGCTACTTAGCCTTGGTAATTGGTACGAACACCGGGGTCGCACAGCGCTACGAGCGCCTCTGTCTGTCAAAATCAGCACCCTGTAACCCTAGCCTACTATAACTACCATATAGTAGGCTAGGGTTCCTAGTAACATAAGCAAAATACAAGAGTATTTCGGCATTTGGTTTTGTATGTAAATTGAAATAAAGCGCGCTCAATTAAATAAGTCTTCACTCAAACCGCTGAGCGGTCTACACTGAAATCGCTCGACCAAGCGGTTATTTTAGACTAGAAATACGAGTATCCAAGCAATTGTTATAGAATAGAAATAATCTAAGCATTGTAGAAGCATACTATCCCACTGCTGAGCAAAGACCTTGGCCTTTACCCAACTGAAGGCTTCACCAGCTTACAAGCATATTATATTTAATCTTTTTTCGCAATCGGTAGAGCCCACGTGATTTTTCAGCGTAAAATGTAATTCTCTACCATATTTTGAAAAAATGAAGAACAGCTGTCAGTAGACAACTTGGCTACAAGAGATCAACACGCTCCCAAATGGATCCATCGCTGGACATCGATGGAAAAAAATCGACAACTTCAAATCACAAATCGAGGTATGAAAGAATAGGTAACCCAGTTCCTAGTTCTAACCAGATGGTCTGGAAGACGTCTGTTAGCGATAAGACTTTTGTAGCGGTGTCCAATCTCGCATTTTTATTTTTAATGTTCTTGGTGTACTATGAAAAGCGTATTTTCTATCTTTCAATATTCTATCTACCTATAGATACCCAAAGTAGAGCCTCAGTCTGTCATGGGTTTGGATATAGGACAGAACACTGAAAGTGTACTTCTCATACTTTTTTATACCGTGGGGTATAGAATCCACTTTCATTGGTTCATTTAAATAAGCAAGTGATATATTGCCAAACATCCTAGGTGTATCGACACTAATTACAAGTTTGGCCGGTGGCATGTCATGTGGAGCGTTGGACCCGCCCTCGCGCTATACAATGTAACTAGTTTTAGGCCAGCTCCACATTGCACGGAAATTCCATCGCAGATTCATTTTATTATTTATATACTATATAATTCAAATGGATTTATTTAAACACTGCATATTTATCTAACTTGGCTTAACGAGTACGTACCTCATTAATGACTGGTTTCAATATTTTGCTTATTTTAGATTTGCCTACTACGGACAAAATTTTGACATATTTTGTATGGAAAATCTGTCTATATTCTACTAACAGTAAGCAAATTGAGTTGGATATTGACCGGCCATAAGTGGTAACCGGGAGCAACGGCTTAACGTTCCTAAACACGAAGACGCTCAAACATGAAATGCCGCAAACGGTCACCCTTCTCCGGTTAACCGAGCTGAAAGCTGCCTAACCTAGCTAATCACTAAAAACACAGCGGTTGCACGGCTTCACAAGCTCCTCAACTCACTCACTGTACTATCATACTATATAATATTATATGCCCTGTTAGGAAACTGTCCCACCGTTGGGCACGGACCTCTTCTCAAACTGAGAAGGTTTAGGCCATGGTCCACTACGCTGGCCCAGTGCGGTTTGGCGAACTTCACGCACCTTGGAGAAACTCTTAGGCATGCAGGTTTCCTCATGTTGTTTTCCTACACCGTTAAAGCAAGTAATAGTTCATTTTTAATACGCACATGCTTACAAAAATACAGAGGTGTGTGCCTGGGTTTAAACCCGAGACCTCTGACTTTGCAGTCCAATGGTCTAACCACTAGGCTATCACTGGTCTCCTCTGTACTATTAGAACAAAAAAAAACAATGAGTCAAACGGGAAACTACAGTTATAAATTATCAATTTATTTTTTTGTACGGCACTTACTCATCTAACCAGATCGCCGATAACACCGAAAGATCCAGTTCTAAATAAACCCGCAGACTTAATATTTAATGAACGTCATGTGTCATATTCTACATTAGTAACTCACTGCCTAATAACGTCCAATGTTTGCGATACTACATTGTATGTTAAACGACTTTATATGCAGATACGATACACTTATAGGAATGCATATTTTATCTGCGACGGTATAGAATGCGTACATTTGCATTGTTTTTTTTATTTGTATTTAAAGTGAACAGTGCATGTTCTTTTTGAGAAATAAATATCTTCAAACCCAAACCGAAAGTCAATCCTAAGTCGGCCAGTGTTGAAAGGGGTTGGGGATATTTAGGATCATGCCTGGTTATGGCAATAGGCTTGCCACCTATTGCGTTAAGACCTACAAGTCTCGGTGAAATTTGGGTGTACAAAATACACCGGCCACTTAAGAATATGGTGATGACAATGTTTCTATTTTTAAACTCAATGAAATATTTTTTAACAAAAAACATAATAAAAGTATAAAACATTATTTAAAGGTTAGTAGGATTGATAGGTCTCTTAAGTAAGTTACGTATGGGTCGTCATAACCAAGTTTAACGAGCCTAAGGATACGGCCAAACCAAAGCGTCCAGCTGCGTCCGTGATGGCGTCCGCGGTGACGATCAGTACCTATCTCCCTATGATCGCGCTTAGAGACACCGCACACATCGCGCGAGGATGACGCAGGACGCGTTGGTGTCGTACGGAGGAGTGCCACCACTGTGGTGGTCCAGAAGATACGGCACTGCATACTGTATTGGGGTGTCCCTAGCTCAGATAAGAGGGGCGGCGCTCTCGCTGCCGGCTGTGATATCAGCCATGGTCGAGACAGAGAGCGCCTGGGCGGCAACCGTCGCCTTTTGCGAGGCCGTGTTGAAGGCAAAAGAAGAGGCTGAGCGGGAGAGGGAGGAGACCTCCTCCAATCCTGCTCGCAGAAGACGCGTCGAGCGAAGGCGTAGGGCATAAGCTGTAAACGACCTCCACCCCCGATGAACATAGGTCTGCGGGCGCCGGGCAAGGGCAACCAGTCGCCCGAACAGGGACAGGCCCGTGAAGGAAGCGCGCCCCCTAACAACAGAACAGAAATAACAGAATAGGCCCGCCTGCGCCGCAGACATTATGCCACTGGCGATTCCTGCGGCAGGGCACTCCGGGGGGTTTTAGTGGGTGCAAGCCCCACATAACTGCTACAACATCAAAACCCGCCATGCGGCAGTATGCGCTAGGCATTTCCCTCCGGGAAAAAAGGACGCGTTGGTGTAAATACGTCCATTGAAATACTACTGTAGGTACTGATCGCCACCGTGCACACCATCGCGGGCGCGGTTAGCGTTAGTTTAGCCGTACCTTAATTCGTTGACAACATCTACTGAGCAAGTAATCTGACACTAGGGTGAAATTAGGAAAATACGGGATGGACAAAATATTTTTATGTAATTTCAAACATATTCCATAAATCTTCATAAGAGAATCTTTCAATGACCGTATATGGTTTTTTTAACGACTGTATATGGAGTGAACAACTTATTCTATACTTAAGAAATTATTCCAAAAACACCTTGTAATAGGCGGTTCGAATATATTGCCATAGAGTAAATCTCTCCCGTGTGTGTGTGAATGATGTACGCTGTTGGCCGCGAGGCCTTTACAGCTTCACCGGACTTAAAGGCGAGCGTGTAACCACTACGCTCTATAACTGCAACCACTACGCTCTATAACTGCAACCACTACGCTCTATAACTGCAACCACTACGCTCTATAACTGCAACCACTACGCTCTATAACTGCAACCACTACGCTCTATAACTGCAACCACTACGCTCTAAATCTCTCCCTTTGGCCCACGTTTGTATCAGACATGGTTTAAAAAAGAAATCGCAACAGGCGATCCACACTCCGCACAAAAAAAGAAATGACGATATTCTATCCTATAACCACAAAACCCATGGTAACCACGCCAGCATCCGACATTTTTCGTAACGCACTTAGCTATGTGCATAATTAACTGGATGCTGCGAACTCCGCGAGCCTCCATGTTTATATCTCAACAGACTTAATTAATTAAATTAACACAATCAAAGGAGAGATTTTAAAACAAATTTTATTTTGCGAACTGGATTCTTTGCTCAAAGTGAAAGAACAATGCTAAGGATTTATGATAATTACTTTTGAAGTACTCAGTATTTTTACTCAGCTATAATATTTATGAATGCTAATATTTATATTATTGTTATGTTGTCGTTGGTCTAGTGGCAAAGCGCATTGCTTCGTGATCCTGGGTTCAAATCGTAGGTCGGACAAATGTAGTTTTTCTAACGAAAAATTCCCAGTATAAGTCCACCACGGGGTTCTAGTGCGGTATGCTGGTGATATGAATTGACGGAAGATTTAGCGCAGTGGTTTATAGCATAGCTTAAGCCGCTCCGCCCACTGTGTCTAATAGTCGCGGGTTCGATTCCCACAGGAGACTAATCTTTATGTGACCCACAATTATTTGTTCCGGTCTGGGTATTTGTGTATGTGAATTTGCATGTTTATAAACGCACTCACGGCACAGGAATAAATCCTAGTGTGGCGTGCCGTTTTATTAAAAGAAAAAAAATTGTTGAAATTGTGACTGTACATTTCAAAATATAAAAGAAACACTAAACGTTATATATGTTTATAAATGTGTTTTCGTACTTTACTAGAGGCATATAATTTTACTGATTTTTCTATCAAAAAATCTTTGTCCATCCAGCTTGTCATTATGCCCGGTATAACGACAATAGGGTCGCCCCCTATTAAGTACATTAGGACATAAAACACCCCCAATTCAGGTATATAAGCGTGACGCTGTTTATTCTGTTTTTTTTTATTGCGCAGTATCAAATATTAAATTCTAGAAAAGTAGTCATAAATTTAGAAAAAGAGAAAATTTATTTACAACGCATTAGTACATACATAACTTAAGTAGACAATAACAGATATATAATTTCTAACCTTGTTACAAAAACGGCCCGGAACTCAACTAACGGCCGGTCACCTCTTGGATAGATTTGCCAACTACGGATAGAATTTTGACATATTTTGTATGGAAAATCTGTCAAAATTCTACTGCCAGTAAGCTTTCATGAACAACCAGCGCTGGTCTAAACTAAGGCTTAAACATTAAATTATTATCAAATCGCAATGTTATTACGCTCTTGCCTTCCAAATACAGCGCACCGCAATGTTTACACCGCGGTGTGTCACGACCCCTGACTGACATTTTCCGCCTGGTTTTAGGTCACAGGCGACTATTGGGACCGAATTCGAATGACAATTCCGACTGTTTGTCTTTCATGTTTGCTTTGATCGTTCGCTTACTTCGGGTCGGATGAGATTCCCACTGTATATGTTACATGTATGTACTGCCTCGTTGGTCTAGTGGCAAAGCGCATCGCTTGGTGGTCACGAGGTCCTGGGTTCAAATCCTAAGTCGGACAAAACTTCCCAGTATGAGTCCGGAGTCTGGAATCGTGCCCGGTATATGGCAATAGGCTCGCCCCCAATTACATGGGACCTAACATCGTCGGCGAAAAGTGGGTGTACTCAGTACACCTCTGCCACACCCGCTTGGGGAATATAGGCGTGACGGTGTATGTCACTGTCTGTATTTTCATTTAATTTGATAATTTGATGGATTGGTCTAGTGGTTTGAGTGTAGGCTGCTGGGCTTGCTCATTAAAGGCCAGCTTCTGTAAAGATTTAAATCAGCACTGATAAGCGGTTCCGCGGCTTTTTAAAACTCGTCAAAATCGTGTATTTAAAAAGTATTCTTACTATGTGATTTAAATAAAATTAATAATGACTATCTGGCACATTGTGATATATAATTTTAAAACTATTTTTGAAAATATATAAGCTTTGATTTTGTAACACACAAATAATTTAAATTTAAAATAATTATATAGGTAAAACAGAGACATGTAATACAAAAAGTAAAATTATGTTCCTTGCAAATTTTTAAAAGTTTACATTTATAGTCACATTTGAATAGTTGAGCTCATTTACGTGTCTATTTTTTTAGAATCAGTATCAAAATATTTTTTAATCATGTAAACCTATTGTCAACCGTCATGATATTTATCAATTGTCCCAAAAGTAACAAAGACTCTATCATAATATTATTTTCTGGATCTCAAAGTGATAAAGTCTATTTTACCAGTTACCCAAATCAGTCTTGGCAAACAATGATACTTATTTTTATTTTATTTATTAAAGAAAATCCAAAACCCCTGAAATTTTATTAGATTAGCTTAAAAAAGAAAGAAAACACCGTCACACCTATATTCCCTAAGCGGGGGTGGCATAGGTGTACTGAGTACACCCACTTTTTGGCCATATAACGGGCACAATTCAAGACTCCGGACTCATACTGGGAAGTTTTCGTTAAAAAAACTTCATTTGTATGACCTAGGATTGGAACTCAAGGCCTCGTGATCACTAAGCGATGCGCTTTGCCATTAGACCGGTTGGTCTAGTAGGTCCCGTCCCCCCTGCAACAACATCAGCTGGGGGGCCTTCCGGGTCGCGGACCCAAGGGGCCGGAGCCCTGACCGTCCTTCACGAGCAACTCCGAGGAGGACGCCGGCGTAGTGTGGCCCACGTCGCCGTGAGCACCTCGTCGGTGCGGGGGGAGCGTGTCACCAAGTCTCCATCGATGGTGGGCTAGTCAGAGCACGGCACAAGAGGGACACCGGTGCGTTCCATACGGAGATCCCGGAGCCCCTCCAAAGTGCTGATGTCGGCCGCCCTGGGGTTTTTAGTCGGTAGGAATACGACACGTCCCGCGAGCTTTCCCCGAGGCTCGCGGAAGTCCTATGCAGAATTTTACCCAGGAAATAAAAATTAGGTCCCGTAGGTCTAGGCAGTCCCACTAGACCAACGAGGTAGGCTATTAGCTTAAACATTTTACTTATTATTACTAAATTTATGTAAATATTCTACTACAGAAACCACGCTAATTATTTTGCTACATCTCATTCGTTAATTGCTTTTTTGTTCGGATTAAATACTGGAACGGCTCCTGTTAAGTACCAGTTTGTACAGTTACTTACACAACGCAAAAATGTAATTAATTTCATGCAAAAAAATCTGACTTGCAACCGTCAAACTAAATTAAGCACGCCTTGTGAATTTTGCTATGAAGAAGTTTGATATCTCTAACACTAGTGATTTGATCAGGGTTCACACTGTTATGCTATACTCTTTTTATTCTGCAATAGAGGTTTTTGTATTTTAAATGTTTTGTGGGTAAATATTTTTATTGGCGTTAACTAACTAAATAAAGTGTTCAATTTATTTAATTATTATAGGACCGCTTGCTAAAAATTTGCCGGGTTTTGGAATGCAGGAAAGTTTGCTCTACAGACATTAGCTACTTAGGCAGTTTGTGTTGTACTTACTACTCACTTACTCCGTTGGCTCAGCGACTCAAAGTGAGCCTTCGAAACGAGATTATGCCACTTCGCATGGTTCTGCGCGATTCCCTGCCAGTCTTCGGCTTGGAGCTCACGCAGATCCGCCTCAACCATGTCCTTCCAGCGATACCTGAGACGACCAACCGGTCCGCGGCCGATTGGTCGGCCCAGAGAGGCCTTCGTTACACTACGGTCTTCTCCCATTCTTTGAATGTGGCTAAACCATCGGAGTCTGTACGCTTTGGTCTCTCCTATGATATTAGGACCAGCCATGAGTTCTTCGATTTCGGCTTTATTGCGGACTCTCCAACTTCCATCTAAGTTTCGAACGGGGCCCAAGATTTTCCGAAGAATCTTTGTTTCCGGCACAATTAGCTTGTTTTTCTCTTTAAGTTTGTGTTTTAGTTATTATATTAAGGCAGTTGGCTTCGCGATCATTTTCAACCAGCCAGGTATTTGGCTTTGTAGGTATTTCACTTAAGTATCCTTCTTAGACATTTTGCTTTTTACCATTTTAAATTGATTTATGTTACATGTTATGCAGATATTGCTTATAAAATACACATGGACAATACGATGTCTAGGTTTCAGTAGTTTGTGCTTCAAACCAGTAGGTACAGCACTTAAGCATAAACGTGTTAAGAACGCTTAAATTGATCATTATTAAAATATGAAGGGGCTTACCAAAATGTTTACAGCAGTTTTTAATCTCACTTTGGAGTGAGAAATAAGCGTGGATATATAAAGTACGTAGCTCTATCACGTCCTCATGGTAATGTCCCAATAATACTGCTTAATAAGTTGTGTTAAGAATAAAAAAATAATACACAACTAATAAAAATAATAGTAAACGTAATTTAGTATCGATGGTGGACTGCTTCGTTGGTCTAGTGGCGAATAATGTGCTTTGCGATCACGAGGTCGTGAGTTCAAATCCTAGATCGGACAAATGTAGTTTTTCTATCAAAAAATTCCCAATACCAGTCCGGAGTTTCGAATTGTGCCCGGTATATGGCAATAGCCTCGCCCCCTACTTGGGACCCAACATCGTCGGCGAAAAGTGGTTGTACACAGTACACCTCTGCCACCCCTGCTTGGGGAATTTAGGCGTGACGGTGGTGTTGTATTAATGTTTCATATTGTATCCTGCCTAGTGAGTGATAAGGATTAATAGGTACCTATTGCATTGATTGAATAACCAACCAAACCAATTTTCAGCGAACATGTAACATTTAGTTAAAAATACCATCCGAATATAACAACCAACAAAAGCTGTACTAAACTTTTCCATTAGTATTATTAGTGAAGCTTCAACAGGTATCTATACGTCAGTTTAAAATTAATCCTCTTTCCATCGCGCGTACCATCCGGCCGGATTAGCCGAAGTTATTTTGTACCCGACAGTACCATTAATAGAGTTGGCAATATTTATTTAGGTATCTACTGTAGATATTAGGTCAAAAACTCGGAAATAAATAAAAAAAACCTTTTTTTTCAAGTCACAAAAAGGTCACAAATTGTTCTAAGGATTTTTAATGACAACTGTCGCTACCAGATTAAATAAAGTCCAAATCTTGCAGTCCAAATTTAAATTCTTGCCCAATTAGAAAAATTGACAGCTTTTTGTGTCCTAAGGGCCTGTAACCAAGAGGACCCTCTACGGTTGTTAGCGCTAGTAGGAAACGAAAAAATGTACAGAAATGACATTTTACAGTGAAAAGTCCCGTGGTCATAACAATGCGCTGCCGTTTGCTACAAGAGAAACAAAACGCTTGTCACTTGAATAAGTAAAATCTTTTTTACATACGAGTTTTAGCACTATAATAACAGCGACGATCTATAAATGTACTTATTTGTGTAGCGGTATTAATGCTCGTGGGAACCAAATGATAAGATTTTGGTGGTTACTTTTTGAATATTATCAGTGATGTGGTACTAAAGAATATCTTACGAGAACCGGTATATTCACCGTGGTATAGACGTTGGCAATAAAAGAAAATTTCAAGTCCTACTTACAACTCATTTACAAAAACACAGGCAAGCCTAATTCTCTAAGCGTGGGTTTAAGGTTATTCTGTATACCCTGATTTCGTTAACGATTTTAAGTTCCAATCTAATAAAGGTTTCGCCACATAGCCGACGCAGCGCGACGGGAGCGCGACGGTGGCGCGACCTAGAGAGCTGTAATGTACTGAAATGTACGGGAAACGCCACACAGCGCAGCCACGCTTGGCGTCGCGCCTAACGCGATTACGAAGCACGGGTAAGCGAGACGCCAATACGCGTGCGAGCGGGTCGCTAGTGTTGGACGTCACTTCCGCAGTGTGAGGTGTGCGCCGCGAGCAGTAATTGTATCTACGTGTTCACACCAACGGGTCTTGCGTCCTGCACACGCTATCTGTGCGGCGTCTGCACGCGCGAACTTATAGAGATACATACTGATCGCCGCCGCAGACGCCATCGCAGACGCGGCTGGACGCGTCGGTTTGGCTGTACCTTAAGACGGGTGGAATACTACAGCGGGTGGAATTTCAGACTCGGATTGCTACTGCTAATTTTTAGATAGAAAAGCCCAATTACACTATGTCCGATTTAGGATTCCATGTAAGAACTTCGTGGTCACTAGTCATATCATGCGCCACGCGCACGCAATTAATGAGGCTTTTAATTCTCGATTAAATACATTTAATTTTTGACAATTTTGATACATGAAACTGGCGTCTTACAATCGGTCATGTGTGGACTTCCTAAAAGCAAAACAGGTAATGTATTATAAGTATTGTACAAATGTATGTATTATCACCAGTACTAAACTGTCAAATCAAAAAAATACTTTATATTCCCCATGCGGGGTGCCAGAGGTGTACTGAGTATACTGACTTTTCGGTAACGATGTTTAGTCCCATGTAATAGGGGTCGAGTCTATTACCATTGCACCAGGCACAATGTCAGGCACAGGACTGATACTGGATTTTTTTCTATGAAAATATACACTTTGTCCGATCTAGAATTTGAACTCAGGACCTCGTGATCGCTACGCGCATTATTGACCACTAGACCGACAGACAACAAATAGCGATAACTTTAAATATTCTCGTATTTTGGTAGTGGTTAGAATTTCCGAGTATCTTTTTGAAGTGTCTTCTTGAACAAAAAATATTTTCTATTTTAATAACATTGTGCAAACGTATTACCAGTACTATGCTGTTAATTAATAAATAAAAATCGCATGTCTAAACTAATTAAAACGGACAATTTCAGTTGACCGCAAGATTTATTACAAAAAGCGAACCGCAGACGTCGAGATACATTGCTTCATAAATAAACATTACGCTGCTGACGACCGTTGGATAACAAGCGTACTTTAGTTCTAGCTGTAGAACCAGGAGCTTGGAAATCTGGAGAAGACTAACATTGCCTTTATCTATCTTGCAGGGTAGGCGGAGAGTACATTGCCTTTATTTCTCTGTGAAAACAAAGGAATGTGTACAAAATTTCTGGATAAATAAATTATAACCTGACCCACACGTAAAAATAAACCATTTATAATATTTTGCAAATATATTTTCCTTATCATTGAAAGATCAGCCATTTTCTATTAATGATATACAGATTTTGATTCACAGCTATGATAAATATAATACATCATATGTATGTGCTGCATCCTTTTAGGATGTTTGAGGTATACTTGGGGGAACTGAACCGAAGTATTTGAAAAAAAACTTCATAGAAAAGAAGATTACAGTACTTCTGAAAATGTGTAGACTAACGAAGTTTAAATTAACACATCCCTGAGAAAAATAATTTTAAATTCTTATGTAGTATTTGGTACTTACGGAAAACAGAAAAACGTGTCCTAAAATTTGACTATTGGAGTATGTGTGTGATCTTGAAACACAGTTGTAGCCGACAAATATATGAATAGTCACGAAAATCAAGAGTGCGATCTTAAAGGTGTTCGTTTCATTATTTCCATATGCTTCTTATAAATACTTTTATGATACTTAGCGACAGTTTCAGTACAGTGGTATTAATGAGTACTTTTTCTTCAGCCGAATGTGCTAGGTACCAGTGTTGGGCTTTATTTAATTAATTGGAATTTTAATTGTAATTAAATTAATACCCCTAAGGTACTCCGGAATAACAATGACTTAAAGACGTCAAACGCCTTAGTCCCTCCCGTAGCCTGAAGGTGCTGTAAAGCACTCGAAACTTTAGGGATTTAAAGAACAAAAATAAACCGCGATAATAACCGGAAATATTTAAATTGCAGTTTAATTTTCTCACAATTATTTTTTTCCTAACTGCTGGGCTTCAATAAATAAATAATCATACTATATCTAGAGCTTTACTCACTACTAAAAGTGCTCTATATGAGAGCCCGACAAACCGGTCCAACGCAGTAGGCGTCAATCGCACGCGTCGGCAATCAAGAAGGTATCGATGTCATAAATAGAACGCTATCACCAGATGCGTGGCAACCTTGATGGAGTTAGCGGTGAATGCTCTTAATTAAGATTTCACTAAATATGCCTATACCAATGATTACGAATTAAGCAGTATGCATATGTATAATCGCCTCAGTCAATCCCTTCTTCTTCCCAATTTTTGTCCTTAAAATGTGCCTTGGACTATACACTAAACAAAAAAGTCGTGGACTTGCTTGCGCTATGAATTTTTACTGTGTTGTGGGTGCGTTTACAAACATAAATGTCACATAGCCAAATAAATACCCAAACCCGATATTTTTGGCTTGCGCAAATATTTATTCATCTTCTGCTTCTTCATTCGTACTCTTCATTACTGAAGGTCATGTCTTTAAAGGCCTTTATGGCTTTGTGTACGACTTCCTTCCACTTGACGCAGTTTTCGGCTTCTCTAAGAGCATTTTTTGTAGAGAGGTGAGAGCAGTGATTTGATCACGCCAGCGCTTAGGTGATCGGCCTCGCGGTATTTTTCCATCTAAGATTTATTCTATGTGGAGATAAAACCCGCAAATATTCAATCCAATGAGTGGAGTGGCCTATGTTCTAAGCCACTTAAGTAAGCCCTAGATATAGACGACACCACGTACACCCAATAACCATAGATAGCCGAGCACCGAGACTCTTATCACAATGCATGCATTTAAAGTTACCACACTTATCATTTTTCGACGAATCCCAACTCACCGCTTAGGACACTCGCATCATAACGAATGCGGCTCTTACGACGGTACATCCTTTAAACTTACCGCACCATTCACTTACCACCTCTCAGCGGATCCTACGTACCGCTGTGAATTTACGCGCTATAATCGACAAAACTCTTTCCACCGTATGTAGGGCCTTTGAACCGCACCACTAGCGTATCACCTCTCGATGGCTCCGAGATACCGCTTTGGACTACCGCGTCATAATGGATTCGACTCTTACCACGGTGAGTCTTTCAAATTTACCACTCCATTATCTTAGCACCTTGCAGCAGACATGTTGCACCAATATGGACGTGTCTGAGCTACCACAAATATAGCTATTTATATGTTGCACTGGTTTAATCTCGTTTATGATTATTGGTAAAATTACGCACCGTGGAAAGAGTTTAAGCACAACACGTCTAGTGGACACCCGTGTGTTCAGTTCTGCTTGGACTGGTGTAAGTTCGTAAGAGGCAACATAGTAGTAGGTAACATACATTCTCAATCAGAGACAGTCTATTAAAAGAACCCAATGTGGTAATGTTATGATTGGCTATACCGGTCCAGATAATCTGCATGGAAGATTGTTCTAACTATAAACTTCAATATTCCGAGATAATATTCTGAGGATTTCGAGCGTTTTTACTTAAAATTCATATCCGTATTTTGAACAAATTCACACAATGATTAGATTGTCATGTTGGTCACTGTGGTGGCGCATAGCGCGACTGGCGATCGCGAGGTCCTGGTTTCAAATGCTAAGTCAAACCAAGTGTGCTTACTATATCAGAAAATTCTCAGCTGCAGTCTGGTGTCTAAAATTGTACTCAGTATAATGGTACAGATCCGATGCGAATCCTAAATTAAAACCTCTGCCACCTCCACTTGGGGAATATGGACGTGGGAGTATTTATTTAATTTACATAACACAACCTAATAACTAACAGTGGTTAAGAGCTTAAACCGCTCCGCCAACTGTGTCTAATAGTTGCGGGTTCGATTCCCGCACGGGAAAAATCTTTGTATGCTCCACAATTATTTGTACCGGTCTATAATTTTCATGTTTGTAAACGCACCCACGACACAGGAATAAATCCTAAAGTGGGACTGTGTTTTTCTTAGAATAAATAAAAATGTACCGAGTGAATATTTGGTAACAAATGTACCGAATCTAAAATGTCTAGTGGCAAAGCGCATCGCTTTGTGAGCACGAGGTCCTGGGTTCAAATCCTAGGTCGGACAAGTGTAGTTTTTCTAACGAAAACTTCCCAGTACGAGTCCGGAGTCTGGAATTGTGCCCAGTATATGGCAATAGGCTCGCCCCCTATTACATGGGACCTAACATCGTCGGCGAAACGTGAGTGTACTCAGTACACCTCTGCCACCTCCGCTTGGGGAATACAGGCGTGACGGTGTATATGAATATTTATTACACGGCTGAACCACGGTAAATGTCGCCATACACGTGCCCATACGAACCTCATAAGGAGTCCGTGTCTTATTAAACATAAAGGGTCATTTATTGCCAGGTTTACGTCATGTAATAACGTCGTGTCCGTCGGTTAACGCATTAGTTGATTGGCGATGCCGGCCGGCAGTATTACTTTCTTACTTAGCTATATTGCTTTTTAATTGTTTCCCCACTTTTTGCGGTGTATATACGGAAAGGAATAAGATCATTTAACTTGTCTAGAATATCGTTGTAGAATATTTCGTACGATGACGATATTTGACATAAATAAATCATCCTATGCTTTACTATCTGGCAAGGGCCATCTTTCGAGGTAAGAGAGATTAGGTCATACTTCGTAACCCAGTGCAGATTGGTGGGGGAAGAATGATTTTATTAATAAATATCTATAAGTAATTCAATCAAACTCATTTTTGCCCATGGCTCCGCTCCCATGATTAGTTTTTCCAATCACATCTGTCATAACACATTTAAATCCTTTGAAAAGCTTAGACGTGAATCAGTCAAACACTCACACATTTAATAAACCACACACACGAACATTCAAATATACAATCGTTCAAACCTCCAAGCGTCCAAACAATCAAACACCTAAACATCCAAACACGAAAACGTACAAACATCTAAATATCTTACACATAACACTGCAGAAACATAAATACGAATCCAAAGTTCTTAATTATAATGGCTGCCGACGTAACTGAATTTTGTCGGGTAACGATAGGAGCGGTCGGTGCGTCCAATTGGAACATTACTCTGTAAAATTACGTCCCTAATAGATCCGACGTCACAGGAACGTGTAACAGGCTACTTAAAATAGTCGGATTAATGTTTATGATATCAAAGACTCAAGGTGTAATATTAACGATCGGATTTTTTTTCAAGATTTTTAATGAGGCGAGTGTATTTCATTGCATATGCATTTTTTCGTTTATCCGTGACACACTAGTTGTGCTGTAGAAAACTTTCCTTTCCTGTGTTATCACATGTAGTGTTATGAGTCAAATTGCTTCTTCCGTGTGACCTGTATGAAATGGCACGAGTTGAAAAGTGACCTTTAATATCATTACCTTCATCCACATACCTGGAGCCATTGAGGCAGAAAGTTTTTCGAGTGGCAACCTCATACCGAAAGACATGGAGTGGGTAGGCCCACAATAAGGTGGACCGATGAAAAGGCACAAAGCTGGTTGTTGCACTATAGGGAAGCGCCTAAGAGAGCCGTGCCATAAATGCTTTTATCAAAAGTATGCGGAGGTGGATGGGTAATATCTCAAATTGTGCCTTAGAGCTTTTGAATTCATCAATTTTTTTTATTCGATACTTATTATAACTAAAGTTTCCTTAAAATGTGTACAGTGTAAGTTTTCATTATTTTAAGTTCATTATTTTATTCTATTATTACAATAAAAAAAAATAAAAATAATAGTTTATTTTCTTTATCTGCACTTAATCTACTTAAATTAACAAAAGAAGCACTCCTTTTAAGCATATCAATATCTGTGTTAGAAGGCCCCGCTCTTCTGCTTAAAGATAAATTGAGATCAAGTTTTGTATAAAACTAAAGTAATTGTAATAATTTCTTAATTAACAAAACTAATTAAAACGATAATTAAGTTATTGAGTTCTTAGATTTACGCGAATATAACACATGAAATAAAAACTATTTTACGGTCCCTCCCGTGACCATGGGTGCTGCAAAGCACTCGAAACGTCGGGAACTAAAAATAAAAAAATAAACCGCGATAAAATCCGTAAAATAGTTTTTATTTCATGATAATTAAGTTACTTTAAGTATAAAATAACAAAACGACAACTTATAAAGTATGAAGTAAGTAAGTGGGGTTAATGTGTAGCTATATAATATGTTGTTTATATTAATATTCAGCAAATCTTTTAACCATGCATTGCATATTAAAACTATGTTGATATTATGTTTAAGATATTATAAGTGATCAAACGAACTTACCTGAAGTGAAGTTCGATCATTATTATACGAAGTCCTTCGTTCGAAGATATAAACATGCAGCTCTCTCTACTCGCTTGGCAAGCCGCTAGATTTTTTAGAAACGTCAACGCCTCCTCTATGGTATCTGTGGACATAACCTCTGCGACCATTCCTTTTAGAAGTAGTACATTTCAACTTTACCAACGGGCAGGGCGGGTTGGGTACTTATATCTTCGAACGAAGGACTTCGTATAATAATGATCGAACTTCACTTCAGGTAAGTTCGTTTGATCACTTATTATACTGTGTCCTTCGTTCTCGATATAAACATGCAGCTGTTTAGAGCTATAAGGGTAAAGTTGAAGTATACCACATGAATGTCATTTTTAAGCGTGAGCTCTAAAACATAATATGTCATGAGTACATTTGTATAACACATTCCCGTTGTTTGCATTGCTATACAACACAAATACAACATATATATATATATATATATATATATATATATATATATATATATATATATATATATACAGACGAGTATATATACACCTATATTGTTTCTTACAACCAGTCTGTCTAACTTATTCAAAATAAATTTATTTAATCAAATTCTATAACATGTTATGTTATATAGCGTAGATCCATCCCAACAAAATTCTTTAAAGCACCTGTTATAGCACACCTGTTGTCCTTAACTCATTACTACCGGGTAATAATAATCAATCATTACTTATCAAGATATCAGTGCATTCTCCATCTGTTATGTCTTCTATATAAAGATTTTTTTTTTTTTTTTTTATAGATGTCCCTTTATATAACGAGAGTTGAGGAATTACCGATCCAGAACTTTGTTTATATGAAATTAATCGCTTTATAATAATTCTTGTATCATAGAAAACCCTTCCGAAACGAACTATGAGAGTGGAGGAAGCCAGTAAGTAAAGAACCTGTTGGAACCCCGCACCCCCCCGCCCACCCCGCAAGGGGTCCGGCGTGACGATATAGATAGAGATCGATAGAAAACTCTTACTGTGTACTAGATCTAGAAACAAACTATATTAGTACCCAATCTATAACAATATAAGACAAATAAGACAGGGAAACCGGTTTCCCCACTAACGTGTCTTCCAAGTGGCATGTGGGGCTTTATGTGTTTTTTTTTTTTTTTTTTTTGTCAAATGTTCTCTTTTGTGAGTACAGTACCAGACAAAGGCTACCAATTCTATTGGTGATTATAAGGATGCTTTGCTATAATTACTTATTTAATTTATGATAAAGTATTTTCCTTTATGTCAAAGTTCGGTTATATTTAATGTTAGTTATATTTATAATCTTTAAAGATGCACATATACCAAAATTTAACATTTTTGTACTAGAGGCCTTTGTACTAATGTCCTTATCTAGAGCTATTCCTCACATAAGGCTATGTACCTTAACTATATGATCTCGCCCCCCCCCCCCTCCCCCATTTTTGGGTTTGGAACGAAGGGCAGTGCTGATGTGTGGTAACCTAATTTAACCTGCCCCACTGTTAAACTATACTACTATTATTATTATATATTCCGAAACTATCCCGGATATCATTTTTATGTCCACCTAAATATTTATGTATCACTTAACAATTCGTTCTTGCGCAATAACGCCCGCGAACATTCATTTTTGGCAATACGATCGGGCCACCCCTGACCCGTTATATTGCTGATGAAAATTACACTCAAATTTACTAATTTAGTAATGACTTAAGTAGCGAATAAGTCACAGGCAACTAGACCAAACCACGGACTATAACTTTATGATATTGGGAATCCTATTCATAACTTAACTTTTTCATACCCTTAAATGCCACACTTCCTCTGCTTCTTTGTATGTGGTTGTTTTTTATAAGTAGCAACTGTAGTGAGTAACTTTTTAGTTAGTTCTAGATTTCCAACCGTGAGGATTGAGTGTCACTTAACTTATACATGTAGTACCTACGTATCATTCATATTTCATTTAATATCATAATAATATGTTTTGCGCCCTCGCCTACCCACTTGGGATCTGGCGTGGTCTTATAATGATTAATAAATAAATAATATCAAGTTCCCTAAGACTAAGGTTATTGCTGATACTACCTAATATTTATCATACCTGTGATAAAAATATACTTTTGATTATTCTTGTTTAAGATAATCTATACTTTTAAATATTGTAACTCAATATTTCATCAACTTCATCAACAATTTTTAAATAGGTATTATTATTAAGTCATTTGCATGACTTTATTTTCTTTTTATATATAGATACATTAATAAGATACATGTAACATCTGGATGTAATAATTTAAATGTAACAATATGAAAAATGCAATTTTTTTGTATGACATTTCCAATTCAATACTTTTACACTGAACCACCTTTAAATAAATTACAGCATGTATAGTGCTCTAAAACCACCTGTTTCCATAATAGTAGCAGGTTGTGTTTGTGTCATATCTCCGATATCCTAACTGTACCAGAAACATCACTGGTGCTCAATATAAATGTGCACATTCAAAACTAAACACAAACCTATTTTTTATAGTTATTAATTACTTGAATAATTTTATTTGATTATATATTATTAATTGATTAAAATATTATCAAACAAAAGTACAATAAAAACATCTAATTCTTCAATTCATGAATTGATGTATAATCTTTCCTCTGTGTGTCTCAAATTTCTAATGTATTAATTACACTATAAATGATGCAGGACGCAACCAAAAACCAAAACTATTGGACTCATTACCCAATAGAAAGCTGAATAGCTCCTAATAAATTTTTTATTAGTATATTTAATATGACTCTAATGTCTATTATTAGCATTGAGTTTCTTTGTGGGATAAGGATTATAGCACAGTTGTGATCATCCATCTTTAATTAAATTCTAATGAGAATGGCTATAAATTGTATATCAATTATTAAAAATTATGTTTCTAATAATAATGTTTCTATACATAATGTTAAATATATGTAGGACCAGATTTATTTAACCTTCACTTGTCTGGATTACTTGCAGTATTTGCACAAAACCCATAAAGTTATGTTTGCCGTTGAAGGCAGACAGACACACATTTTTATTAGTGTCATAGATACATTGTTACATACCAAAGTCAGTGAATACCTTTAGCCTCCAATATTATGGTTTATTTGTAACAGCCATGTTGTATTCCTGAATGTTTAACTGATTTTTTCAGTAACATAAAAAAAAACAAAACAAGCCTTTATGTAAAAAGCCTAGCAAGCTTTTCTTACCTCACATTCTCTGGTAGGAGACTTCCAATGTCCATTGTGATTTGTTTTTGGTGGGCTGATAGGTACACTGTAGGTACATTTATACATACATTTGTGGATAGATGTACATTTTTACACACCGGATGAGGATTGTTGTTCCATATTGGTTACAACACTGGTGGTTTCTTGAAATTTAAACTGCTGCTTATGAATAGCTAGTTATAATTCCATCTTGGTACTCCCCTATATTAACCTTATTTAATACAAAATATATACTGCTGACCACAAAGGTTCTTATCCCAATCAATGTTTCATGACTGTATTGTTAGGACTCATCTTCCCTGGCTACCCTGCAAGGGGTCTGGGCTGATAATATTGATAATTATTAGTTTTATGTTAACTGGATAGACCAGGTATTTTATATTATATTTTAAGGATGTATGTGTGTAACACAAATTATTGTACAACTTGCCTGTCTCAGCATCGGTAGACTGTGATATTATATTTGGAATATTTCCACAATTCTGTTGCTTGTCAGTTATAACAGGCATTGTTATAAGTAGAGACTACTTTGGCTCATCTGTTTATAAACCCTGTTCAGGGATAAATATTGCAAGGTTTACCTTTTTAATACAAGTGCTCATAATATTGCACAATTCTTTGTGTAATAAGCTCCACTTTGGGCTATTTTAGGATTATTATACAAGTATGTCTAATAATGAAATCAATGCAAAACATTATGTTTCCTTTCAGAAAGTCTCCTTTAGGAGATATAATATCACAAATTGCTTATAGTTTATAGCAATAGTCTTTGTATTTACTGTTTAAGGTATGTATGTTGGGTAACATTTTAGTTTCTTACCATTGTAGAAATGTGAACTGCACAGGAGCACCTCATGGGTGAAACCTATGAGTAGTATGACCTTCAGCACATATCTCGTATGGGCCCCAAGTCTTGCGGATCACGCCGATGCATCTCGTACACCGCTCGTGTCCTTGAATTACCGTTAAGTCTTGCGGACCACGTCGATGCATCTCGTACATCGCCCGTGTCCTTAAATTGGCATCGATCCTTAACAATCATTATTGATTAATGTCCCCGCTAATTTCTTTCATTAGAGGTTTTACCTTGCCAATTTATAGACGGTTAATAATTGTTTGCAGGTATATTGCGTGTTAAACTGTTTTTACACGAAGAGGGACATGAGACTTCGTAAGTTTACTTTTCGAGTGAAGACTTTACTTTATAATAAAACTCACGTCTCCAAATATTCGATATTATTATACATAAACATGTTAAGCTGAAAACGCCACAATTAAACAACTATCAGTTGATCTTTTTGGAATGTACTTTTTTGTCAAGACGTAAATTATTTCTGAATTTGCCTATACGATGTTTTAAATTTATTTCACAACATCACTTGAGTATATAAAAACCTTTTGTTATATAATTTCACTGCTACGATTATTTGATTAAATTAAATGTCGACCAAAACTTTATTACAAGGCATCGGCTGCCACGCTAAAAGAAAGAATGGTCGCAGAGGTTATGTCCACAGATACCATAGAGGAGGCGTTGACGTTTCTAAAAAATCTAGCGGCTTGCCAAGCGAGTAGAGAGAGCTGCATGTTTATATCGAGAACGAAGGACACAGTATAATGCCCATAAATGATTCAGTTTGATCATATGTTATAGTTTTAAGCCAATTTGTTAATATCATTTTGCAGTTATATTTATTCATAGAATAAATTTTTAGAATTGCGTTTAATTTATTATATAGAAATGAAGAACGCTTAGCATACTGTTGTAGAGCAAAATGAGTAGAAATGGGGTGACTGGGCACTACAATATCATATCTTCTCCTATTGAGTTAATGTTGATCAAATTGTATAGTTCTATGTAGTCTTAGTATAAGATATAAAATATATAATTTTCTAACTCATAGAAGATTGCAAAATTTATAAAGTTCAGTGGTAGAGAATGTATAAGGATGGAAATACATTACTTTCAACAGCGATCGCTGTGCTCTTTCAAGCTCCAAGAATTTAATTTTTGAAACTCCACCCCAGATAGGAATACAGTACACCAATATAGGTTGAGCTAATGCAATATATATTTTATTTATTAGATCCTTTGAAGTAATATGCCGAAGAGTTTTAAATATATAGATAAGCTTTCTTACTCTGCTACTGATAAGCTCTATGTGAGAATGCCAAGATAGCCGTTGGTCTATGTTAATACCTAGATAATTTATTTTATCAACTTTATTTATTGTAGGACAGGAACCGGTTGAATTTAGAGAATAATTACAGTTACGAATCTTAACATAAAAATTAAATTTGGGTTGGGATGATTTATTTATAGAAAAACAAATATAGTTAGATTTATTAGTATTAAGAGTGAGAAGGTTATATTTTAGCCATGTTGAAATCCTAGCTAGTCCATTTTCCGCATATTCATGTATAGCTTCCCATGTGTCACCATAGAAGGTAACAGCAGTATCATCTGCGTAGGAGATAATGTTTCCGGCCTCAATTTTCATATTGCATAAGTCGTTATTATAGATCAAGAACAATGTAGGGCCGAGAACACTACCTTGCGGCATGCCGAAGGAGATGTTTGCTTCCTGACTAACATAGTTGCCTATTTTTACTCGTTGTGTACGATTCTGTAAATAACTTTTAAAAAGTGCCAAGGGGGTACTTCTAATTCCAATGTTTTCAAGCTTCTGAATAAGAGTGGGCACCGACACTGTATCGAAAGCTTTTTTCAGGTCTAGGAAAACCGTCATGCACTTTTTACCGCTATCCAAAGTATTAACTATCTGAGAGGTTAATGCCAATACTGCGTCTTCTGTAGAAAGGTTTTTTTCTAAATCCGTATTGAGCAGATGATAAAATGTTGTATTAGTCTAAAAAAGAAAGTAGTCTAATATTTATAATTTTTTTTAATAACTTTGAAATAGCGGGAAGAACTGAGATGGTGGTTATGTGGGGCTCGCACCCACTAAAACCCCCCGGCGTCCTACTGCCCTTTTGCCGGGCCACAGGAATCGTCACTGGCATGACCTCTGTGGCACCGGCGGGCTCGGTCCGCAGTTACGCGTGGACCTCGACAAATGTAGGGGGGAGTTCGGTCTCCCCCTACCGCCTGTTGGAGGCTGCGTGGACGCAGCGCTATAACGACGCGGGCCTGCTATGTGCTAGGGCACCGGGGTGCCCCCCCCGACGCCTGCAGGCCGAGATTACGGTGGGCGAAGGTCGTTCCGGGCGTAGTCCCTGCGCCTTCGCCCAACGCGCCGTCTGCGAGCGGGATTGGAGGACGTCTCCTCCCTCACCCGCTCTGCCTCCTCCTTCGCGGACATGACGGCCTCGCAAAAGGCCGCGATTGCCGCCCAGGCGCTCTCGCTCCCAACCATGGATGATATCACGGTCGGGAGCGACAGCGCCTGTACCCCTGCACCGAGCGCTCCGGCGAGCCGGCGCCGCTCGGTATCCCATGCCGGGCACACCAGCATCGTGTGCGCCGCCGAGTCTTCTGGGGCTGCACAATGGTGGCAGCGCTCCGCCTCCTCACGACCGATCCGCCACAGATACCGCCCGAAGCAACCGTGCCCGGACAGTACCTGCGTCAGACGGTACGTGAGGACGCCGTGTCGTCGCCCCAGCCACTCCCAGAAGACCGGCAGCAGCGCAGCGATGACGGCGTGACCGGCAGTGGGATGGGCGAGCTTGCACCGCCAGCTCTCCAGCGCAGCTCGGTGCAGCTCTGTCCGCCTCGCTCTCGGGGCGCCGGGATCCCGGATGTTGTTGGGATCCCTACGCCAGGCATAAAGCTCGGAGAGCGCCTGGGCCTCCAGCTCCCACGGAGGCGTTCCGGCGAGGATCGTAGCCGCCTCAAATCCGATGGTGCGGTACCCTCGGATGACCCTGACGGCCATGACTCGCTGCGCGCGGTGCAGCAGCACCACGTTTCGGGCCGTCAGAGCACCCGCCCAGATTGGGGACCCATACAAGGCCTGGGACCGCACCACCCCCGCATACAGCCTCCTCGCCGAGGCCTCTGGCCCGCCCAAGTTCGGCAGGAGTCTCGACAGCGCTCCAGCCGTCGCCATCAGCTTGGGCACTAGGGCGACAAGATGGGGCCTAAAAGTCAAGCGCCCGTCCAGAATGAGGCCCAGGTAGCGTATTTGGGTCTGGACGTTGATGCGCTGTCCCCCGACAATGATGTGAGCGTCAGGGGGAGGCCGGTTTCTGGGGCCGTGAAAAAACATGGCCTCGGTCTTATTGAGGGCCACCTCCAGGCCAAGCCGCCTAATGCGCCCCACCACCTGGGCCACGCCAGCTGTGGCCAGCAGCGCCGCCTCCCTGTGACTCCGGGCCCTCGCGGTGACCAGAGTATCGTCCGCGTAGCACGTTACCGCCAGACCTGGTAGCAACGCGCCACGCAGGACCCAATCGTAGGCGATGTTCCACAGGAGCGGTCCGAGGACAGACCCCTGTGGAACCCCGCGCCCGACGTTACGCTCCTGCCACCGCGACGGCCCGGGGTAAACTACCCGCCTGTTCTCGAGGTAGTCCCGTATGGTCAAGTGGAGGTAATTAGGGACGCCATGGTATCCCAGTGCCGCCATTATAGAGGAGTAGGGCACTGAGTTGAAAGCATTGGCGATGTCCAAAGACACCGCCAACACGACCTCCTTCCGCCCGACAGCTTCCCCCGCCATCAGTTGGACGCGCCTTATCGCGTCCACCGTGGATCTGCCCCGCCTGAAGCCGAACTGGCAGTCCTGCAGGTCCGGCCCCGTCTGCGAAAGGTGCTCGACGAGTCTGTCCACAATCACTCTTTCGAAGAGCTTGCAGACCTCGTCGAGCAACACAATGGGGCGGTAGGCGGACGGCGAGTCTGCCGGGCGCCCCTCCTTCCTGATCAGGACCAGTTTCCCCAACTTCCAAAGCTGGGGAAACCGGCCCTGCCTGAAGCACTCGGTCCAGAGAGCCCTGAGACGGTGGCCGAGCGGACCGTGGGACAGAACCCACACTCGGCCGGGGACTCCATCTGGTCCGGGTGCCACCTTCTTCGCCCGCATTCTGCGGACGGCGGCGTTCAGCTCCTCCTCCGTGACTTCAGGAGCGGCTTCACTCGACGGCATGTTGGTTCCGAGTGTCCGGAACATTGCCGGAGCACTGGGAGCCGCTCCTTCTGGGAAAAGGGCCGACAGCACGACATCCGCTAACGCCGGCGGCATGGTCTGCGTAAGAGGGGGCGTCCAGGGGCGGAGCTTGTTCCGCACCATGCGGTACGGGCGTCCCCAGGGGTCGGCGTCTATACTCGCCAGGAGCTCCTCGCGGGCACGCGTCTTTGCGTCCGCGATCGCCACCTGCAATGCCGCCTTTGCCGCCCGGTAGACGGCATACAGCTCCTCCTCCCTGGCCGTCAGACCCGGTAAGAGCGGTGGGTTCTGACGCCTTCTTCTCCGCTGTCTGGTGTACTGGCGGCGCGCAGCGACGCAGGCGCGTCGAAGTTGCGCAATTTCGCGCGACCACCAGTACACCTGTCGTCTGCGAGGAGCTGCATGCCGCACACGGGGCATGGCGGCATCGCAGATCGCCGTGGCTGCGGCTCTACACCACTCGGCCTCCCCTTGGATGTCGAACGGGGAGACCGGCGCCGGTGTCCAGGCCTGGATCTCTGCTGCCTCAACTGCTGCCTCCACATCCAGGCGCGCCAAGGCCCACCTCGGCCTACCCCCAACTACGTCAGCCGGCGCGGCGGCCTGAGACTCGGCGGAGACAACAAATCTGACATACACATGGTCAGACAGGGTCTCCACCGAGTCGACGACTCTCCAACCTCGTATCCGGTTCGCCAGTGTCGAGGTGGCGGAGGATACGTCCACCACCGAGCCGCCGCCCCGTCTGACGCATGTATAGGCAGTGCCTCTGTTGAGGACCGCCAGTCCCTGCCCATGCGCCCATTCTTCAAGGGCTTCCCCCCTCGCGTTGTCGACGCGGGAACCCCAGGCCGAGGACTTGGCGTTGAAGTCCCCCGCAACGAGAACGGGACGCGGCCGACACCGCACAATGAAGTCGCCGAGTCGCGACAGGAGGGCCTCGAAATCGGGTAGTGGTCGGTTTGGCGAAAAATACACCCCGACCACCACTATGGCCCCCACACGAGCGGCGACAAAGCCCCTCTGCCTCTCGACGTCTTCGAGAGACAGAGAGCCTCCACTCCCTGGCAGCAGTATGGCCACCGTGCCGTCCGCGTCGCCAGCCCAGTTGCTGGCGGGCAGCACGAAGTACGGCTCTGCCGCCACTGCCACGTCGATCGACCACTCTGCCATGCTCTGGAGTAGAAGGTCCTGAGCCCTGGCAGAGTGGTTGAGGTTCGCCTGCAGGAAGCTGATTGCGGGGGGACGACTACCCATTGGCGGCGTCCATGGGTTCTACCACCCGGGTCTCTCGCGGCCTGGACGGCACTGGCCGCTCGGAGGTGCGCTTCGGGGCCCCCTTGCCTGTGGGACGCGACCCACAGGTCTTTGAGCCCGCCCGGTGCTCGGCGGGCTTGCCTGCCTTGTTACAGCTCAGGCAGTGTGCGGGCTCCGTACAGTTCCGCGCCTGGTGCCCCGGCTGCCCGCAGTTGTAGCAGCGCTCCCTGTGGTCCGCGATGTTTGCCGGACAGAGAGCGCCGACATGCCCCTCCACCTGGCAGCGAAAGCAGCGCAGCGGCCTCGCCCGCAACAGGGCCACGTCCGCGGACACCCAGCCCACGAGCAGCCGCCTCGCATCGGCCAGCTTTTTGGCGGCCTCCACAGGGCAGGTCACAACGGCCGAGAACAGGCCTCCGTAACCCGCCCGTATTTCGCCGCACTTTATCCGCTGCAGGTCGCAGCCTCCCACCTTGGCCACCGCGGCGATGAGCTCGTCCGACTGAGCTGAGTCGTCGAGCCCACTGATGCGGAGGCTCGCCGACTTAAAGGGCCGCGAGATTATGACGTCCTCTGAGGACAGCCCTTGGCGGAGCTTCTCCGCCAGCGCGTCCGCCTTTGGGGAGCTGGTCGCACCCGGGATTTCGAGCAGGCGCGCACCTGTTACGGTGCGCTTGACCCTGACTCCCTCGATCCCGAGCTCCCCGATGTCAACCGTCGACCTGGCGAGATGTAAAATCGTCGCGTATGTGACATCGTGCTTCTCTGCCCCAGGCGTCAGGGTCAGTACGACCGCCGCCGAGTTTGGAGCGCGGAGTCTCCGGCGTTCGCGCGCTCTCGCCTTTTTGGCCCTTCTGGCCGCCTTCTTTCGGGCGCCTTTGGCTCCCGCAACCTCCCACTGGCTCCCCTCTCTGGCATTGGGAGGTGCTGGCTGTCGTTGCGGTGGCTTCGTTTTCTGCCCGGCAGCCGTACCCTTTTTGGCCTTAGCTTTTTGAGCCGCGGGAGTTTTGGGGGCGGCAGGTGCAGCTGGGGTCGGCACGGGTTTGGAAGTCCGCGCTGACGTCGACGGCACGGCGTCCCGCCCCGAGAGGCGACTCGGGGTTTTCGGCGGCGCCTTCTGCGCGGCCTTCTGCGCGTATGTCGTCGCAGGAACGGGCACCGCCGACGTCTTCGAGGCCAAGGGAGGGCGCAATACTTTGCCCTCCAGAAACGAGAGTCTCTGGAGGACTTTGCCCATCTCCTCCCTGATTAGCGTTGCCAGGTCGGCGTCTGGCGCTTTGGGAGCCGCCTTGGGAGCTGGATCTTGTAACTGGTCCTCGTCGCCAAGGAGCATTGCCTTGACCACGTCCAGCTCCTTTTTCATCTCCGCCATCTGCTTGCGGAGGCGGATGTTCTCCACCTGCAGACGGCGGACCTCGTCCGAGGCGGTGCGGGAAAACGCCTCCTCCACCACTTCAGCGATGGAGTTGGCCGCCAACTTAAGGGTCTTTTGGGACGTACCCTTGAGCCCCTTCGATATACGGGCGACGTCCCTTATGTTTTCGAGGGACTCGGCCGCTCTGCCTTTAAGTCCCTCGAGGAGCAACTCGTCCGGGTCGGGATTTGACGAGGCTCGCGACGCCGCACGGGAACTACTCTCGGCGGCCAGTGCGGCCTCGGCACTCGTCTGGTTGGTCAGCTTCCTTCGATCCAACTTCTTTTTTGCCTCCCAATATCCATCCCACGTACTGTCCAGTGGTGGGAGGTCGTCCCCTACCGCGTTTGGGCAGGGGTTTCGGCGGGTCGTCAGGGTCCGAGCCCTCGCCTGAGCCCGAACGACTGCCTTCCGGCCTTCTGGGTCGCTTTTTGCCCCACATTGTGGTGCTTCGAGCGAAGCTGCAGTCCGAGGTGGACATTTCGCTCACTTCCAGCTCCTCCTTTTCTGTCGCAGAAGCGACCTGCTCTAACCGTTGCATGACAACAACCGGTTCGTTGGGTCTCATCACCTGCAACTTGATGTCCTTTGTTCCTTTAGGAACCTTCTCCTTCTTTTCATCATTATTATTTTTATTTAGGTTTTCCATATTAGTCCCACGAGTATGGGGGAAATAAAACGTCGACCCGGGCGGAGCCCCCTGCACCCGGGCAAGCCTATATACACCGAGGGGTCGGCCGGTACCTCGGGTTGCCGCACCTGCAGCTGGTAATTTTTTAAAGTGGTTTTCTTCCACGTGGCCCAGCCGGCGAAGGCAAGGCCCCCGTCCCAGCGTAGAGCCGAAGCTCATCGTTGCCGGTTACGGGTTCGCCATCGGTGGTCAAGACCGTGTCTGGAGGCGGGTAAGCGCACCCCAGACCCGACGACTAGGAGGGGAAGGGAGAGGATTGGGAAGGAAGTTAGGGATGGGGATAGAGATGGGGAGGGAAGGGTTATGTTAGGGCTTCGCGCCCTCTCCCGACTGTCGTTGCCGCGGGGTCTCACTGGTCCTCTCTGAAGCCCAGAGAGGTACCTAGAACCCCCGGGCAGCGCTTCTCCAATTTGCCCGCTGCGCCCCACCCTCTCCGAAAGCCAGAGATTATGAGGGGCAGCATGGCGACTCCCGCCACACGACTCCACCGAATTTCCGGACAGAACCGGGGGACAAAAGGATGTGTTATTCAGGAAAAAGGATGGGGAGGGATGGGACCGAAAATTGGGGAAAGGTAGCGCATGACTGTTTCTGTTATGTCTGTTCAGAAGGACCAGACCAATAGCAGGCAGCAACCGCGAGCAGGATACAGTCACACTTGCCTTGGGGATCATCGCGACCGTGCGCTACTCCCAAGACCACGCCAAATTGCTTGCCGGGACAGACGAGCAAAATAGGCGAGAAGCTATGCCACTGCGCCTCGAAGGACGCGTGTGGTGGGATAGCCTTTCGCCCGCCCATATTATCCCAACCCTGGAGTGCTGTTTGAACTAAGATTCATAAGTATCTGTTCCACTTCCTTGGGGTTTTTTCAATTAAACAAAATGAAGAAATCTGAGTATTAGGTAAACATCTAAGAGAATTGGTATATTGTGTAACACTGTGTCTAATAGTCGCGGGTTCGATTCCCGCACGGGACAAATCTTTGTGTGATCCACAATTATTTGTTCCGGTCTGGGTATTTGTTTGTGAATTTTCATGTTTGTAAACGCACCCACGATACAGGAATAAATCCTAGTGTGGGAATACGTTTTAAAAAAAAAAAAAACAAAAGAATATTTCTTTGTATATTCTCAGCTAAAGATTGTCCTATGTTTACAAAATAATCATTAAGTGTGTTAACTGAATCTATTGGTGACGAATTACTGTTTAGCAAATTGATATTCGGGATTTTTACTGACTTATTTTATTTATTTATTTAGGTATTCTTACAGAAGGCTTACAGACTAATAAACTTGTGTACTAAGATACATAAATATGACTTAATTTGCTAATTACAAGCCTCCACTTATTATTATAAGTATATACCTTATCAGGTATGCACCTTAAAAATTGAAAAAAAAAAACAGAAAAATTATAAAAAAAAGAGATAACCTGCTAAATATGAGATGAAAAAAAACAAACTAAGAAAAGAATGTAGGTTTTGCAGACATGAGAACAACTGCAGGATCTGCCACTACCTACCCAAAGTATTCCTGTATCAATTTATGTCTCACTGAGGACACACTAGTACAAAACAAATCAATGTCTAGGTGTAGTGGTATATCATTAAAACTTGATAATCCACGTAAGAGAAAGGCATTACGTCTATATTTATCAGTGGACAATGGCACATCTATTATTAGTCGTTTTCTAAGTGTTATTTGGTTTGTGCGAAGTGCGATCTTAGACAAAATTTCAGAGCAATCAATTGTACCATTAGCTATACTCATCAAAAGACAAATGTCACTTATTTGTCGTCTCTTTTCTAGAGGTATAAAGTGATATCTGTTGCACTGGTGTAAATAGTCTACTGTTAATTGTTGAGCCTTAAAATCCAAGTATCTTAATTTTTTTTTCTGATTAGCTTCAATACGAGATTTGTAAATGTCATATTGAGGATTCCAGATTTGTGACGCATACTCTAACTATATTAACTACATAACTAACTATATTCAGTAATATCATTTATTGACTTCCACAGAGCTTTTTTATTTTGAGTAGAATTAGCTAATTTCTCGTATTCATACTTACGTTTAAGTTTTTTAATTAAATTATTATAATAATTTTTATACCTACGGTATGTTATTCGTAAAGTTTCATTGGAAGGATCTAATTTGGTTTTCCTTTGCAAGTCATTTCTATTTCTAATGCAACGTAGTATGCCTTTAGTTATCCAGGGTTTGATTATTTGTTTACCCCTAGGAATTTCACAAATTTTACTGTTATCTTTAAGACATTTGCTTATATTAGATACAAGTAAATCTGTAATTAGATTTGGATCTGAGTGTGCAACTAAATACGAAAAATGTTTCTCTTCCAAATCCTTGCATGCTTGGTCAAAGTTAAATCTTATTTTCGTTTTAGTAGAAGCGGGATTCTTAGGTATGTTGGTTACGCTTAATAATATCATAAGATGGTCTGTAATGGAAGTGTTTAGGATGGCAATAAAAGCTGATGCGCGCTTAGTGTCCATTTTCAAAATAAAGTGATCTATACAAGATTGATCTCTTGTGGGTAAATAGTGACCCGGGAGTAATCCATGCATGGACAGAACTGTTAGATATGCTTGTCTGTTATTACGTTCATAAGATGACTCTATACTTCGGTTTTAGGAATTAAGTTAATATTTATGTCACCGGTAATTACAATATTTTTATGAGTCTTTATCGTTTCAAGATGTGAATTTAGGGAATTAATACATGGACTTGCATTTGCATTAGATGGTGATCGGTAAATACCGAGAACAGTATAATCGGTTGTTGAAATTTGTATACAAAAATCGTAGTTAAGTGTAATTTATTTAACATTAATATATGAAATGAATTATATTTTTAAAATGTATTTTATTTGAATGCTTACAAATTCAAGATTATCAGAAAAAAAATCACGTCAATATCGTCAAAAATACGGGAGTTACAAATTTATGACACGAAAATGTCTCAATTTCCTCATAGTGCGTCGTAACGATTTTTAGGAGAGACATTTATCCTGTAATGAATGTCTTTTAGCTAGCGTTGCATATGAATACATCATAATCATATCAGCCCATACTATCTCAACTATTCTGCTATTCAAATGCCTTCTCTCACACATCGAAGTGTGAGATATTAGGTCATGCTCCACCACGCGGACCCCGCGCGGATAGGTGCCAAGCCGCTAATAAGGCTTCCAACTTGACTTAACGACTACCATATTAAGTGGCAATCAGGATCAAAATGCTATCTGAAGCACGGAGATGCTCGAATATGGAAATGCTACAAACGGTCACCCATCTTAGACCGACCGACCAGAACGCTTCACTTTGGTGGTCGTTAAAAAACACTGCGATCGAACAGCGTTACGAACGCCTCTTAATCAATACGGCGATCGTAAAATAAATTAAATACAAAACAAACAAAATAAATGAACACTGCCTATTTTCCCCGGGGGTGGCAGAGGTGTACTGTGTACACCCACTTTACGCCAACGATGTTAGGCCCCATGTAATTACATTAATACGATTCCACACTCCGGACTGATATTGGGAATTTTTCATTAGAAAAACTACATTTGTCCGACCTCGAATTTAAACACAGGCCCTCGTGATCGCAAAGGGACGAAATACAATGACTGATTCGATATTTATGTCGAAGGTAAGCACCGCTGTACTGTCGTAAAGACCGTTGTACTACAAGCATTAGCGAAAGTTGTAAGGTGTCATGTCTGTCGCTCGTGTACAAGACCCGGTTGTGGTGTCACAGTGTCACTCAATGATGCTAATGAAGTTACTGCCCGCCTCTAATGACATGGAACAAGTGTTTTTGTTACAATATTTTTTTATTAATTAGCAAGCTTTTATATTGTATTGGCTATAAATGTATGTAAAGAGCCGAAGACTGGTCTCAGTGGCGTATCCAGATGTAGACTGATGCGGGCTGATGGAGATAATGTAAATGATGAATATAGAAAAATTAAGGCTGAAACGACTAGTGGATAGCGAAAAGTGAATCTGGATATAACAACAAATAAAGAAGCGTCAATAGAAAATGGAAGTGAGGCAGATAGTTTATGAATAAAATATGAGGTAATATTTTATGACAATCATAACCTCAAAGCTGAGAAGTTGGAATACTGTTCGAATAACGATAGTACTCTAAACTTTAATTTTTTAGCAATGATACTTTAAATTATTTACGTATCGTGGTTGTGATATAAAACAACCGAACCTAAACGAATATTTTGGATCACTAGCTAAACAACCTAAAAGCTCAAAGAATTACTTAATAACATGTAGTTTATCGTGAAAAAAATGAAGTCTACCTAAGGCCTACATTCTTCAAGAGGGGATGACAAGGGTATACTGCGTACCTACGGGTGTACGGAGTATCACCAGCATACACATATATTGTCGATGGTGTTAGACCCCCAATGTAATAAATGACAACCGTATTGGCTTTATATATATATATATATATATATATATATATATATATATATATATATATATATATATATATTATACCGGGCACGATTCAAGGCTCCTGCTGAATCTGGATTAAGCTGTATGAATTTTTGGATCCGCCGCTCGGGGGGCGGCCACGTTGGGCACTCTTCGAGCGTGTCCGCCGCCCCGCGTCCTACCTTGTTGAGATAATCACTGAAACAACCGTGACCAGTGAATATCCGAGCAAGTCTATAGGAGACTTGCCCTCTCCTCCGCTGTTGCCAGGCTTCGAAGGATAGCTTAAACGATGTTCTTGCGCGCGATGTGCTCTTGACTTAGCCTCGCGCGCCATTGTATGCACTGTTATATAATCGAGGCATTAAAAATGAGTAAGATGGAAAAATACAAGTAAAACTCTATTTATTTGTAGATAACACAAACCGTACCGATCGTTAGCTTTAATGGTATTGCGCCAAAGATAAACGGATATTAGATGCGTGAAAGGTAAATATTAAATGTTTTGCAACGATGAAATGTAGGCAATTAGTATGTGAGTGGCACCGGCGGACCATTGATCGAATATGGTACGAGGTTACTAGAATGTAGATCAAATCTCGTAGGCATTATGAAGACAAATGATGTTTTTGGTATTGAACGTTATTGGTTGTGTAGGTTGGACCCTTATTGGGCTTAAACGCGGCACGTTACGATAACTTTATGAATTGATCGGTTAATGGTCATTATCATTATCGTATGGCGATGACTATCAGTAATGCGATATACAATCAAAATTGTATGCCATAGAGGAGGAGCCTCAGATGTTAGCTGGTGGCAAGTAATCTCAAGTTTATATATATGAGTTTATACAAGCTGTGACAAATTTATATTACCGAATATTGCAGTAACCAGGTAGTTATACACAATCATTGTCGTTGCCTAGAGTTATTAATTCGGTAGAATTACTTATTTTTTGTTATGAGCCTTTTTTTCTTGTACCGAGTTCTGACGCATAAAAGTAACAATAAAATTTATTCTTCGTATTTTAAGTAGTGATAGCCTAGTGGTTAGACCGTCTGACTGCAAAGTCAGGGATCTCGGGTTAAAACCCAGACAACGCACCTTTGTCTTTTCGAAAGCATGTGCGTATTAAAAGTTAACTATCACTTGCTTTAACGGTGAAGGAAAAAATCGTGACGAAACCTGCATGCCAAAGAGTTTCTCGAAGGTGTGTGAAGTTCGCCAACCCGAACTGGGCCAGCGTGGTGGACTATGGCCTAAACCCTCTCAGTTCGAGAGGAGGCCCGTGCCCAACAGTGGAGCAGTATCTTAATAGGGTTAATATTATTATTATTATTCATATATACCTGTCAAAGAAAACCATTTTTGAAGAGGTCTTAATATTTTTTCTTTGACACTTTGATATGTTAATGATATCGTATCGTTAATAGAAAAAAGGTGCCTCGTTTGAACTTTTTGTGACCAGATGGTAGCGCACGCGCATATTTTGCGAGTTCTACTGTGCATTTTGTGTTATTCAGCCCATCAGTCCCAGGATCAACAAGTCCTAATGAATTTGACTCTATTACATTGCAAAATGTTTTACGAGTTCAAGTCCTCTAACAACTTTATTTTTTTATCAGTGACAACACATAGGCTTAACATAGTGTTCCAAATACAGAAATACTTCTTTTGTAAATTAAACGCGGTCATCCATCTAAGTTTGGACCGCATGTAAGATTCCTTAATATCTTTGATAGTGATCGATCTAATTAATTACAAATAACTGCTTTAACTTCCATCAATTCGCATATGACCCGCGTGATGCAGTTTACCGAAAAAAATACCAACTAGTTTCTGCCGGCGACTTGGTCCGTGTTGACTTTAGACAGGATCCTTATATTTTACCGGTATAAAATGGGCCCTATGTAATAATCCAGGTAATAAACTATCTATATACCGAATTTCATTCAAATCCGTTTAGCGGTTTTTGCGTAATTGAGTAACAAACATCCAAATATACAAACCTTCACATTTATAATATTAAGTAGCATTTGTGAGACGCTCTTACTTCATTTGTGAGGGAAGGCCTTTGCCCAACAGTGGGACAGAATGGGTTGATTTATTATAATATATCTTCTTTATACCTACAAATACCTCTATTATTTTGTTTGTCTATCATTAAACAAAACATGGCAGAAACTATATTTAGATAAGCGCCAGTTTACCTACTTAGCTAGCAGATTATTATTTCCAAACCTGTTCGGTTAATACTGCAATAGCCTGTATCTATCGGTACTGTATATAAATGTGATTCGATGTGATGTAGATATTCAATGAATAAATTGTAGATGTGTAATTAGGCAGTTATTTAAACAATATAAAACAGATATACAATACGAAAGTTGAAGGATGAAGGTACCGGGGAGCACCGAGACTATCTTACCATGACCAAATAAACCGAGTCTTATCTGAATTACCTGCGAGCGTGTATGAGACGAACTATGAGAGTGGAGGAAGCCAGAGAGGTATGTAAGAAAAGAACGTGTTGGAACTCTGTACGCTCTGCCTACCCCGCAAGGGATCTGGCGTGATGATATTGATAGATAAAATAGGTCTAATGGTGCCTAGTGCGGATGGCGATCGCGAGGGCCTGGGTTCGAATCCTATGTTGAACAAAGTGTTAGAATAGAATACTATTAATTTTACAACAAAATGTGTGATTTGGATTTTTATCCCCAAAAATTCTCAGTAGCAGTCCTAAGTCTGGGATTTTACCTGGAATAATAGAGTGTGTGATATAGTACACCTTTAGTGTGTAAATGATCTACGCTATTGGCCGCGGGGCCTTAACAGCTTCACCGGATAAGAGGGCGAGCGTGCAACCACTAAGATCGCGCCAGTACTTAGATGGTTGATATAGTACACCACTGCCACCCCGCCTACATTAACTTAATAATAAGGCTGATCGCAGAAAAAAGGATCAGTACTAACTTTTAGCGGACGGTAGTTGGCTTAATGCTCAGATATCTCACGGTTAATTGCCATCTTTCTCTATTCACCTATATGATCACTTCAAAAGTAAAATAAGCAATAAACACTTTCAAGCTTAATTCCTCAAGTGAAGGCATCAGAGCGGTACTGTGCATGCCTGCAGTTCGCTGACGATAATATTAGGTAGTATAAAAGTACGTTTTTAACCGACTTCAAAAAGGAGGAGGTTCTATGTGCGGTTGTATGTATACTTTTTTTTTTTATGTATTATCAGCGATATTTCCGTCAATTGTGGACCGATTTTGATGATATTTTTTTGCATTGGGTTCAGTATAGCTCCGCGGTGGTCCCATTTTAATTTCATTGGTATTGGACCTTGGACTTAGAAGATACACCAGGGAACTCCTTAACGACAAACAATAGGCATGTGTAAATTGAGATATTATGGGTATTACGTCTATCCTATAGGTACCCTACTATAGAACTGAGCAGTATATTAGCCAACTTCAAAAAGGAGGTTTATAATTCATCCTTTTTTTATAACTCCTTTGCTTATGAACCGATTCTGATGATTCTTTTTGCATTTGGTTCAGTAAAGTTTTGAGGTGGTCGTATTTTATTGTTAGTGGTATTGGACCTTGGACTTTCAAGATACAAGAGGGAACTCCTTAACGGCGAACAGCACGAATGTATAGATTCCGTTATAATAGTCATTATTTTAATCCTGTAGGTACCTTACTTTGCAACTTAGCAAAATAATATAATATCGGTATATAAATATTACTAAATAATTCACTCGTCACTTAAAATTGTAAAATAAAAATCTTTTAAAAAAAAAGGAAAACCGACTTCAAAAAGCAAAAAATAAATATTTGAAGTCGGTGCCAAGTAACCGACTGCACCAACCAGCACCGACTTCAAATATTTATTTTTTGCTTTTTGAAGTCGGTTTACCTTTTTTTTTAAAAGAGTTTTATAACATAGCCATTGGTCCTGCATTTTTGTTTACCATGTTTCATTTAACGTTATCCAATTAAGACAGTCACGCCTGTCACGAGCCACTTAAGAAAGATTTAGATTTTAAGATACGGCGGATTACAATGATACAATTTTCAAGCGTCTCTTGTATAATAAATATCACGATTGGGCCCGTATACGCTATGACCAATCAAACAAATAACGCGGTGCGTTACGATAAATTCGTGATCTTTTTCATGTTACATTTCTTTCGGGCGGGAATTGAACCTGCGACTACTCAATTCAGTGGGCGGAGCCATTCAAGCTCTTGACTTGTCCTTTAGATAAGACTCGGTCTATTTAATCGTAGTAAGTAGTCTCCCCGGTACCTACATCCTTCCACTTTCGCATTGTATATCTGTTTTGTCATTCTTTCTCCTGACATTCTTTCTGTATGCCCGAACCAACGTAGCATACCGTTTCTCATCTTTACACCGATACTATCTTTCATACCTACTCGCTTTCTAACTACGCTGTTGCGAATACGGTCGGTCAGCTTCACTCCGCACATCTTCCGCAGAGCTCGCATTTCCACCACATTTATCCTACTTTCATTCTTCTTACATACCCAGCTCTCGCTACCATATAACAGCGTTGGGACAAGAACTCCGTTATGTATGGCCAGCTGTGCCTTTTGGCTTAAATGCCGGCTCACAAATAGCTTCCCCATCGCACCATTTACTCTGTTCCCTGCACTCTTCTCTCTATGTATGCGGTGTATTTCCTATCCTTACTGAAAGCGCATCCAAGATATATAAACTCATTCACTTGCTCCAGCACATCGTTACCAACCTTGTGGTTGGTAACGATGTGCTGACGACAATCCTTGCATTCGTTCTGTTTTTTTCCCGTTCAAAAACCATAATCTTGGTTTTCTTTACATTCAAATATAAGCCATTGTTTCGTTCGCGAAATAACTTAATTCAGTACATTGAGGCCTACTGGCACGTCCAGGGTTAGCGTTTCCTATATACTATTTCGAGGTTATAACGTTGAATTGCCTTCAACTTAACGTTATACATAACAGCATTAGGCTCATATCTCGGTCGTTCGGCAACACGCTGGAGCCAGATCTTAAACTATTTAATTGTAACCTAAACATTATATCCGCACTATATGATTAAAAAAAAATAGAAAGGAAAATAGAGAAAGAAAATAAATAAAAAAAGTCAAGCCCGCGAAGTTTCTTTGCCGGATCTTCTTAATGGAGGCCGCGTTCCAATCCGGTGGTAGTTAAATTAGATTTAAAAGAATGTAAATTGACAATTTGTAAGCCGCCGGCTTATACAAAATAAATTATTGGAGTTTGAGTTCCCTGAGAGAGTGAGAACCCTGGTTCGAGCAAGTGGGCCTAAGCCGCATAAAATGTATTTTTTCTATAGAAAAATTATTCCTGGTATAATAGGAATAGACATGTGTCTAATACATTGGACCTAAGCTCTGGACTGCTACTCAGTAATCCTTGCAACCCAGGATCTTGGATTGCTAACGGCATTAGTACCTGTGTATATAGCAATATCACAATTTCATGAGGTGCTTTAAAAATATATATATGGGAAAAAATAATGTTACATAACCGTGCTATTTTTTAAATTTGAAAATGTAATACAAAAGCCTCAATCCTATCCAAAAAATACGAAAACAAATTTGTGTTTTATATTATCTGTGCCCAGCTTTACCCAGAGATTTGTGAGCATTACGTGTTGTGAATTAAAACAAAATTACACTGCCGTTGTATTTTGAATTGTTCTTTCATTCGTACAGCCTAGGGCTTTTGTTAATTACACTCCATTACCCAGAATAGCGCGAATTTTAAATGTACTTACAACGCTCTTGTTTGGAATTGGGCAGCAATTTTTGAAATGCTGAAAACCTATTTAAATTTTACTGCTCATGACTTTTCATGGCGTAATTATGAAATAAAATACTAGTCATATTCGGTTTTGATAGGTCGTTATTTTACTTGGTTCGTAACATTTTATGTTAAAAATAAAGCGTCTTTATTTAAGAAATATTTAAAATTTTATTTTTATGTTCCCAATGTTTAGAGTACTTTGCAGCAACCATGGTCACGGAAAATACTGTTTTATGTCAATATGTCTTTTTCTATGTGTATTCCTATTAGTATAGTGTTATTGCTGAGTATATTCAAATTTTTGTAGATGTAGAAATAGTCGCGTCATATTTTTCTGGGGTTATCCCGACATCGGTATCCATTGTATCGTTAATGGGCAATGATTATGGCTCACGTATCAGGTTTCGATCTGTTCAGGTAACTAAAAAAATAATTCTGTATAATTTTCCGCCTAGGGAGTTTGCATTTTTGAACGGACAAAATGTTGTTAGCTTTCTTCTATCGGACACATCTCAGTAGCAATCTAAGTCTGGAATTATGCCCGGTAAAATGGCACTCATCTCGCCCTTATTATATTAGGACCATCTTTGGCGAAATGTGTGCACAATAAACCACTGCCACCCTCTTAGGTTGATTTTATTGTTATGCTATTTTCAATGGGAAAAGAATACCAGCTCGTGCCCAGCAAGCACAAGCTCTAAAGATGCTTAAAGGACTAACGTTATTATATGCGTGTATTCCGCACGTAGAATTAAAACCGTAGGTAAAAAACTTCAAACGAATTATCTGCATAATCTTTGAGTATTTGCAGCATGTGTCATTAATGTTAGGCAAGTATGCCAGAGTGCGTCGGCGCAGACATTTCTTGTCGTATTTAATTAATAGCACTGAGAGAAGCCAACCTTGGTGGCCGAATGTTTTGTTTTAGACTGTTCAAATGAGTTAATATTATAAGTTTTCCTCTACCTATTTCAGAGAAAATAGAGTTGTACATCATACACTATCGTTACTGTCTTAAAGTCCGGAATCATTCATAAGTTGTGCGAAAACTTACTAGATTGTTTCGTCTAGGACAGTGACTCCCCATTAGTTTTATCTGCGCACCCCTTAGATAATACCTCAAACTCGCGTACCACATAAGCCATGAACTGTACGCCAATGGACAGGCGGAAGCGCACCTCCGCCCCCTATCCCGCTACCATCAGGGTCAAGTTTATGGTTGTTTACCTATAATCGACTCAAAATATGTTTCGGCGATTGTTGTGTTATTGTCTTTTTTCTGATTAAATTAGCTTAGTCAAGAGAATACCGTGGTTACCCTTCATGTAACCTCACGTACCCCCAGGGGTACGCGTATCACTAATTGGGAAACACTGGTTTAGGAGAACCTAAGCTAGGAAATTTAAGCATAAATGTTTGTTTTTTTTTTAAATTTCACTGTTAAAAATGACAATTGCAGATAGATTTGAACCCTTACCTCATTATCACTTTGCTAACTGCCGCAGGAATAAGATTGATAGAATCTATGCGAAAGAGCAGTAATTCTCGAGATCGTAATAAATTATGTATGAGATACCTACATCATTCACACAGTTCACAGTAAGTGTCACGCCTGTCACCTGTCATTACAAGCACCATATTTTTATAAACACCGAAATAAGCCGGCTATACAAGTACTCGTATCCAGATAACATCAGTCTTCGCAGAAATCACTTCACACACACACACTCACCGTCACTCTTATATTCCCCAAGGTGTACTGAGTACACCCACTTGTCGCCAACGATGTTAGGTCCCACGTAATAGGAGGCGAGCCTTTTGCTATATACCAGGTACAATTACAGACTCCGGATTTCTATTGGGAAGTTTTTCCAGGGGGCGAGCCTATTGCCATATACACAATACCAGACTCCGGACTCATATTAGGAAATTTTTCATTAGAAAAACTTCATTTGTCCAGCCTAGGATTTGAACCCAGGATCTCGTGATCACCAAGCGATGCGCTTTAAAATATATATTGAAAATATAATAAATCGCTAAAATATCGCCTTTTAAACAAGAGACCGGGGAAACGCCTTATAAGGGACGGGGGAAATGAACTCATTTATTGCAAGGACCAAGCATGTAGCTTTTGTCGTTTCGTCAGCCTATACTATTCAACTGCTGCGCAAAGGCCTTTTCTCACAAATTTATGTGAAAGAGATTAGGTCATACTATTGCTGGAGGCAGATTTGTGGCCACCTGCAGTGCTGTTGGATCTAATTAAGCTGCCCATAAGGTTTTCAACTTGGCTTAACGACTGTCACACTAAGTGGTTACTAAGACCAATGGCTTATCTCTGACCAACCGAGTCGAACGCTGCTTTACTTTAGTGATTGCTAAAGATACCGCGGTCGCACCTTGTCGCTTACTACACACACCGTCAAACCTATATTCCCCAGAGCGGGTGGCAGAGGTGTACTGAGTACACCCACGTTTCGCCGACGATGTTAGGTCCCATGCAATAGGGGGCGAGTCTATTTCCATATACCGGGCACAATTCCAGACTCCGGACTCATACTGGGAATTTTTCGTTAGAAAAACTACATTTGTACGACCTAGGATTTGAACCCAGGACCTCGTGATCACAAAGCGATGCGGTTTGCCATCAGACCAACGAGGCAGTTACTAAATAATAATTATAAAGAGGTATTACTAAAAAATTATTTATGAGGACTTACGATTCATATCCAAGAGCCGGCCATTTTGCTCTCTTCGAAATTCCGTTTGAATGCTTGCTGTGCATAAAATATGGCGCACGCTTTATTTTTGATTGCTGAATTCCATTTGACATGCGGAATAAATGTAATATTTTATGGACATATTTCAAAGGATGTTATGGTAAATTTATGATTGCACATTATTAATTTTGTTAAATACGTTTATTAGTTTGCGATTAGATGCGGGTCATGAATCAATTTGTATTTTGATAGTACAATAAATCTGTTTTGTCGGCTTATAGCATTTATGTATTTAGTCGCAGTTGTCAAGGGATTTGATAATTTGAACTAAAATTCTCAGGCCAATTTGCACATAATATTTTTGGGATCGATGATCGAATATTTGGTCCCATGTTAATAACTTGAAGTTGATACTATGATTTTACTCTCGCGCGTTTGATCGTTAGTATCGGACGCTAGATACACCGATTGTAATTTCACTTGACCCATACCCATTTTGATGTTTGTATATATACACCTCTGAAACATTACAAGGAATGATTTTTACCGGAGAGGAACGTACCCATATCTTCGATCTGTCTAAATTAGGAATCAAAAGGCTGTGACCACAATTAAAATTTATATAAACAGTTAAATAGTTAGTTTTTTTATGTGCGAATGATCTACGCTTTTGGCCTTAAGGAGAAACGGGCTCGGCTTGGGTAGTCGCTTTGGGAAGGGCATATACTAGGTGTCTCGCAGTGATGCTCACCTCGCTGGCGAGGCCGATGTCTGATCCTGTATGCGGTATCTATTGGAAAGAAGGGAAGTAAGGGTGGTATCAGGAGGGTCGGCGAGAATATGCTGCGAACGGCACTAGCGGCTGATAGAAGAGAAGTCAGATGCGTAGTCGACGGCGGCTACGATTAGGGGTTCTGATGGTTGCCGCGTTCGCGAAGGTTGTCACCTTTTTAATATAAGCGCGAAAAGGTTCGAGATCAATAAAAACAGTTTACACCAAAAAGACGTGCACTCTGCATGGCTTTTCGGCAGTGTGCAACGAGTAGTAAGTACCCTTTGAGAGCTGTCGAGAGGCTGCGTAGAGCACGTGATTTTTATTCGAACCGCTAGTACTGATGCTCAACTGTTTAAGTATGTTAAGTGTGCTATTACTGAGTCAGTGAGCCACATCGTTGTCCCTTTCATCACTTTCCATAGAAGTAAATCGCTGATTAGCCCTCAATAAAAAAAGGTAAACGTGAACCTTACCTCATTGATCTAGTAGCATATGGTGCTGCTAAAGTGTCATTGGGTTTATTTAAAATTTCTGTAAAAATACATTTTTATTTGAGAAATCACGCAAATAGCTCTACACATGTATTAATTAATGTAGTAGACATTTGGCACTAGCATCATATTCAAAATATGTGGATCCAACTTTATCCTACTCTCGCTTGGACAGGATAAGCATATCGATGATAGTTTCTTTTTAAAAGCAATTTCCAGCATCTCGTTTCTCGCATCTACATGTAGGTATAAAGAGAGTGGTTCTACTGCAAACATAATCAGCTCGTTAAATCTTTTGACTCCATTTATGGGCCCTAATGTATCGGATGGATGGACCATCGATAGGTTTTCGGCTCGCGCTGTATCGAAAGCGAAGCGAGACTGTAATATTTTATGTTTTATTAGAATTTTCCGTGACTCTGGTATATTAAAAAAGATAGTCGAGCTTCATCTTCGTCTATCAAATAAAAATAAGTAGCAATCTAGAGGCACATACTGTGCCCGTTTTACACTAGGCTCGGTTCTTATTTCATTTGGACTTCATATTATTGGCGAAATGTGAGTATACACAGTATATCTCTCTTATCCCCGCTCGGTGAATTCAGGGGGGCATGCCATGTGAAATTTTTGCCATTTTATTATCCAGTTCTTGAGAGAATTTGTCAAATCTCTTCAGTTTCTTAGATAATGACAATCTTTTTACAAGTGTTATTCAATAAGTCCACAGACAACATCGGTTAAATCTCGTTTTTGTTTAAAAAAAGTTCTTAGCCCCACGCGAGAAATTATTCCTGTGCGTTTGCAAACGTGAAATTTATATACACAAACCACCCAGATCGAATCAAATATTTGTGGGTCACACAAAGATTTGTTCTGTGCGGGAATCAAATCTGCGACTACTCGATTCAGTGAGTGGAGTGGCATAAGCTCTTAACCACTATACCAAGCCGTCCATCAACAATCCGGTCATGTCTATTAATAGAATAGCAAAAATATTAAAATGATAATAACAAGTAGGTCTATATTTAATTTCTTTGGCCTAAGATACAGGTTTTTTCCATAGAACAGACATTTAAAGTTTGTTTGAAAAAGCTATGTAAAAGAAATATAAAATAGCCAAGCCCAAAAATATAACCCGCTATATTTAACGCCAACACTGGATTTCCGACTTAATAATCCTACAAAACCTAGTCTAAGTATTCGGTTACCATTTACGGCGTTCGTAACTTTGGGCAGGAATTTGTATAGATGTTATCACACTGTGTTTTTATGGTGTTACCGCGAAAAATGTCGTTAATTGACGCGTATTGCCCACTTGGGGCAGGCTTGCGCCTTTAAATGTTTTTTTTTTTACAGTACACCATTGATGTTTGATTTATTAAGTCGTTACTTGTTATGTGATATCATATGACGCAAATATTGGTGGATTGCTAACGATCTGGACTGCGAAGTGTGGGATATGAACTGTCGGCTAAAGTGTGCAGTTCAATTGTTGGAATGGAACTTTCAATTTTTCGCGCAATGTAAAACACATCATCACGCCTAACTTGCCCAACTGACTGCAGAGGTGTACTGTGGACATTCACGATGTTAGCTGCCGGTATAAAATTATAAAGTGAACTTTTTATCATTCGTCTAAGCCAGGCATGTCAAACATGCGGCCCACTGAGGATTTTTCTGCGGCCCGAAATTTTTAACCGACTTCTAAAAAGAAGGAGGTTCTCAATGCGACTGTATGTTTTTTCTTTTTTTGTATGTATGTTACGCGATCATTCCGCCAATTATGAATCGATTTAGATAATTCTTTTTGCATTGGGTTCAGTATAGCTCCAAGGTGGTTCCATTTTAATTTCATCGGTATTGAACCCTGGACTTGGAAGATACACCAGGCAACTCTTTAACGACAAACAATAAAAATGCGTAGATTGAGATATTATGGGTACTACGTCAATAAGGATAAACGAGTAACAATTAATTTAATCCGACTCAGCAATTCTGGAAAATCTACAAATCCATGGACAACTTCGTAAAGCAACGTTTGATCAGCTATGGTACGACGATGCTCTAAAGCTATCATCTTAAAAAAAATGCAGTCTTTGGCCATAGTCCGCCTCGTCAGGACAATAATTACTTTTATACCTAAGATACCTCGTGTATGCTCTCTGGATCCTTTCGATGCGAACAATATGAATACGGTAGATGGGTGTCCATACTGGAGATGCATAATCCAAGATCTAAATAGAGAAAAAAAGGACCATAAGTGTTGCAATACTTCTGAAGTCCTGAGACTCTTTTAACAAATCCTGATATCTTGGCTACCTTGGTAACAATATTGTCAATGTGGTTTGGGATTAAAAGCTTTCTTTCTAGGAAGAGTCCCAAGTCACATATAATATCAACTTTGTTTTGAGTTTAGTACCTACCCCACTTAGCATGAATATATGATGAAGGAATCTCATTTCTGTTTCTTGTGAATGTCATATGGTAGCATTTGTCAGCATTGAGAGTCATCTTATTATTTCGACACCATTCAATAAATACATTTAAGTCGTTTTGTCGGTCCGATTTAATGTCTTTATATATTTTTAAGTTGTCGGCATAGAGCAAATATCTTCTGCCACTGATTGTATTCGTTATGTCATTGATGTAAGTAATAAATAAGAGTGGACCCAAATGCGAGCCCTGCAGAACGCCAAAAGGCGAGGTGTATTGTAATGACTGAAATCCCTTCATTACAACTCTCTGCCTTCTCTCAAACAAGTATGATTTAAACCAGTTTAAAAGATCAGCGAAAACATCAAAGGTTTCTAGTTTCTGCAACAACGTTTTATGGTCTACCTTATCGAAGGCACTACTTAAATCAGTATAAATATAGTCAACCTCTACACGGGAGTCTATTTTTTGGCTTAGGTCATTACTGTACTGTAGTTAGTTGGTTATAGTTGATTTTTTTGTACAATTTCCATGTTGTTCAGGGCCAACTCACCACCCTTAATGTTACCCTTGATGTCATCCAGCCACGTATCTGTTGTAGTGACGTGGCTGAATGATAACATGATGATATAGATAGATAGATAGAAGACTCAAATCTCTTAACCCCTCATTACCCACTTAAACACACGTGCTCAACAAACTTGGTGGAAACTACCTTCGCAGAGTTGATAAAGAAAGTTCTCCAATCCCCTTTAACTGTCGGGAACAAATATCTACCTCTCGCAGTTTCACTTTGACTGATATTAACTTGTCTGTACACACCACGTTAGCATCGGGGGGAAGTTTGAGGATAAATGATTAAGTGCGAGATAAGCATATACACGGTGTAATTCTTGTCGTCCTGGAGTGAAATCCAAGCTTATGTGTCTAATCCAATGTGGCATGTGACATACATGTGCGAGTAATACTAGGCATATAACCCTCACATGTATGGAGTTGGCATTATCACAAATAAAAAAAACATTAGGACACAATCAAGCCAAACACATCTCACATTTTGTATTTTAATTTGTGGGAATAAAGTTATTATAGACGGTGTAATTTTCGTCATCGTTTGTAGTGAAAGCCCAGGTATCCAATGCGTACTGTTTACTGGTAATAAAAATGAATAAAAGAACACCTTAATAAATAACATCTACCTACTGACCTAAAAATCCGGAACACCCAAGATATCTACCGGCCAGCTAACAAGCAAGCCGCCCCGCCCCTCATTTTGCGTTTGGTGTTTTTTAATGTACTAGATTATTATTGTTATAGAGATGATATTAAGTCTTTTTTAATTTTTAGTACTAGTGAACTTTAGGCTACTACTAGTGTACTTTGGGTGGCCTTGGATACATTACCTGAGCTTCCGCTCCAGGACGACTAAAATTACATCGTGTATACTTATAAACATGCCTATATTTCCCAAGCTAGGGTAGTATCTGTACAATCCCACAAATTGCCGATGGTTTTAAATCTTAAGTAATTGGTGTTAGATAGGTGGGAATAAGCTAATACCAGGCACAATTACAAATTCGAACTGATTCTGTTTTTTGTTACAAAAATGACACTCCGGTCTAAGATTTTATGCGTCACTAGCTATCTGTCTATCTATAACATCACACCAGATCCCTTGTATGGTAGGCAGAGAATACAGGGTTTCATCAGGTTATTACAATTAATTAAAGTCTTATTTATTTTGTTACTTTTTTAACTTATATCAATAGGCCAGATTGCAGTGTAGGTAGAGAGTACAGGGGAGTTACCATAATCCCTTTATCAAATTTAACCTTACTTTGCCGTTAAGAAGGGACAAAGTTATAAATTGTGTATATCCTCATCTCTTTCCTGGGGTCCTCCATCAAGCAAGCTCCTCATCCCAGTAAGATTATAATAGACTTATTGAAGAGATTGTGGTACACTCCCAGGTTCTATTCCTTCAGACCTCTCTGGCTTCTAACCTAGACTATAAAAAGAACTACAAATATACTATCTTACCATGTCCCGCATTTAGATCACAAATAAAAAATTACTGCCAACAATACCTAGTAGGCACAATAAATCATTATCCCACTCAAGATTATAAAGTTAGGCAGCTATTTAAAAGGGGAGCCTTTTAGCGCCATTGTTTAGACATTTAATCAAGGATCAAAAGGCAGGATTTGGGTTTGACCTTTTGCGTGGCTCGGTTAGTCGCCAATTAATTAACGGAGTGTGTTTACATTGTAAAATGTACTAGCATAGACTAACTTAAATTAATAGACTCTCAATAGCTATATAATAAATCGTGACCCCCAAATCCTGTGTTGTATAGATGACGCTGACACGTGCCCTGCAAATTTTCGTTATAGCTATTAAAACTACGGTAAAACTAGTAAAAATCTATATACCTATCTATCTACCTCATCACGAAGGTCTCTTGCGAAGTAGGCAGAGAGTACAAAGACCTTGTTGCATAAGGTCTTTCTTTACAGAATTTTCTGGCTTCCTCCACGCTAATAGTTCGTTTCTTACAGGCGCGCTTGTTACGGAGACTCTTTAATAATATCTAGTTTTATATGGTATCTTTAATAATATCTAGTTTTATATGGCATCTGTCGTCTGGCGCGGGTCACTGATTTCCCTTCAATATGGTTAAGGGGAGTGATGGCTGTTCCCGTAGTTATACTCGTGAACGGGTGCTGCTTGTGAGGACTGTTCCATCTGGAATCCTTTAGATTCCAGATGGACCAGTCCTCACAAGACACTCTTTATAAATAACATCATTAGTCTCATATCTTGATCGTATGGCTATTTGATTAAAACCTTGTATCTACATAATATGATTAATACAAATAGAAAGGAAAAAAAAGAAAGAGAATAAAATAAAAAAAGACAAGCCCGCTGAGTTTCATCGCCTGATCTTCTTAGTGGAGTCTGCGTTCTGATCCGGTGGTAGATTAGTAGTTACATAAGGGTTAAAAAAAAAAAATTGGCTTTTTATTAGCGCCTCCGCAGGGCTTATACAAAATAAATTGTTTGAGTTTTATGCAACTAGCTGATACTATAATATTTTGTAATTTGTTAGGTACTAATATCTTTATGAATTAAAGCTTATGTATGAATTAAAGCCTATACTGCCTCGTTGGTCTAGTGGCTTTGTGACCACGAGGTCCTGGGTTCCAAATCCTAGGTCGGACAAGTGTAGTACGAGTGTGTAGTAATGAAAACTTCCTAGTACGAGTCCGGATTCTAGAATTGTGCCCAGTATATGGCAATAGACTCGCCCCCTATTACATGGGACTTAACATCGTCGGTGAAACGTGGGTATACTCGGTACACCTCTGCCACCCCCGCTGGAGAATATAGGCGTAACGGTGTTTGTGTTTAAAGCCTATGTTGTTATGTTGATTTATATTACTGTAAAACTTATCAAAATCCGTTTAGTAGTTTGCGTGAAAGAGTATCAAACATCCATACATCCATCCTCACAAACTTTTAATTTATAATATTAGTAGGATATATGATATAGGACTTAGCTGAAGTGGCAATGGGCCGGTCACATTAGCCGAACAACCGATAACCGCTGGGACAAACGAGTTCTTGAGTGGAGACCGCGGACTGGCAAACGTAATGCAGGACGCCCTCAGGCTAGGTGGAGCGATGACCTTCGTAGGGCGGCTGGCAGAAACTGGATGCGAGAAGCCGAGGATCGTACCCAGTGGCGTGCACTTGGAGAGGCCTATGTCCAGCAGTGGACTGCTATAGGCTGATGATGATGATGATATAACTGAATTAGGGTTCCTTTTTGCTGGCGAGACTCGAGCAATATTATTATGTCATTATAATTACTATTTTTACAGCAGTGATAGCCTAGTGGTTAGACCGTTGGACAGCAAAGTCAGAGGTCTCGGGTTCAAACCCAGGTACGCACCTCTGTCTTTTCGAAAGCATGTGCGTATTAAAAATTAATTATCACTTGCTTTAACGGTGAAGGAAAACATCCTGAGGAAACCTGCATGCCTGAGAGTTTCTCGAAGGTGTGTGAAGTTGGCCTACCCGCACTGGGCCAGCGTGGTGGACTATGGCCTAAACCCTCTCAGTTTGAAAGGAGGCCCGTGCCCAACGGTGGGACAGTTTCTTTACAGGGCTAATATTATTATAATAATTACTATTTATAACTTATGTGTGGTCCTGTTTTTATTCCAGAAATTTAAATGTTTTTCTTTTTATCGGATATATTTTTAAATTAAATAAATAAATATGCTTATACATAATAAATAAAATAAACATGATTTTTACCGTCCTTTGTTTTTTATGGTTGTCAATAGATGACCTTGTGGAAACGAGTTACGATATTTTGTAGGGCATTATTCGTCTATTCACTTACACTCGTCTGTTACTAGGTATGTGTATTGAATGATGTCTGATTGGAGCTTTAAATAGGGTTTTGTAAAAGTGCTTTGCCCTCATTAAATGCTTATCGTGATGGATACAATTATTGATGATGTCTAGACATTATGTTTTACGTCATATTTTCATTATGATAGTTGGATAATACGCTTTACTATCAATATAGTTAAGTAGCGTAACATTTAACTGGGTAAAACGTCCAAAATCTCAACAGGTTGTTGCTTATCTACTTTAAACTTTCAATGTTTGTTTTAGGCCACATTTTAACTAATTCAAACTTAGTTGAAATGAAGAATACGCTACTTCGGGGTAGATATGTATATACATAGTATTGTATGCTTTCATCTGCCCGACGGCGTGGGTTAGTCATCACACACGCAGGGTCACAGTGTCCTGTTTATTAAATTTATAAATAAAAGTGTTTTAGTACCTCATTGTTTTATGAGTTTGTGTTGAGTATCACCAGTACAGCTATTTCTGTCAATTCCGCTAGGATATAAAGCTGTAGGTAAGACTTCCACATTTCAGATTCGCGATACTAAATAGTAGTTTTTTAGGTATTGTTGTTACACTAGCTATATTAATAGCATTTTTTACCTGCCTTTTCTACGCTTTGTCCTGTCTGGTAATGGTTGCTCCATATGTTAAATTAGATGTCATTCTCGGCTGCGATCTTTTTTATTACTGAAATACTGTTGTATTTATTCTGATATAACTTGTTAAAAAAAACGCCCTCACGCCTATATTTCCCAAGAGGGGGTGGCAGAGGTGTACTGAGTACACCCACGATTCGCCGACGATGTTAGGTCCCATATAATAGGGGACGAGCCTATTGCCATATACCGGCATAATTCCAGACCCCGGACTCACACTGGGAAGCTTACGTTAGAAAAGCTACATTTGTCGGACCTATGATTGGAACACAGGTGATCGTGATCACAAAGCAATGTGCTTTACCACCAGACCAACGAGGCAGTTACCAACTTGTGTTACTTCTAAGTGACGTAGCTTTTTAATGGTGAAAGAAAAAAAAACGCTTCAGTAGTTTCAGTTTCAGTTCTTTCCTCTTTATAATATCCGTATACATCCCATTTTGCTTTCTGAATACTCTCAGGTTATCATTATAGGTTTTAAACAGAAATATCAATAAATGATATCTTCAATTCTAAAATGTTAATGGAACTATCATCTGTCAAACCCTTGTTGTGGCGTGACAGTCCACGGTAAGGAAGGTTAATAACAAGTTTGTAATGCGTTATTCATCTATGTGACCCATTTAGGTGAATGACATGGGCCTACCTAGATTTTAGGAGGGAGGGAATCCAGTTCGTATGAGTCCACTCTAAGCCTAATGCCAAAACCGATTTTTGTCATCATGATCAATCGAAAGACCATGCGAACTTGTTGCGATCACTAACTTTCCCCCCACATTTTACATCCATAAAATACGCAAACAAGCTATCTGCAAAGCTTTCAGCTTTATGCGGCGACTGTGTATGGAATGAACTATGGGAGTTGAGAAAGCCAAAGAAGTCTGTAAGAAAAGAACCTGTTGGAAATTTGTCTTCTCTCTGACTACCTCGCAATGGACCTGGCGTAATATTTATTATAAATAGATAGGAAAGCATTGAATCTATCAAAAAGTTTAACTTTACTTCTCCCAGCTGTATGTTAATAATAAATTATTCTGTGCTATAGGGTATGATTTTAGTATCAATACTTGAATATGTCGTCGCTTCCAAATTACATATTTACTTAATTATCTTACCCTACACGACTTATTACTTCATGAATATATCAATGCAAATTTATTCCTCATTAGCTCACTGAATTTCGTACCGAATTGTCACTTTAAAGGTGGTTGTCTATTTACTCAGAAATTATCTTCAGAAAGATTATTGTAGGACCACAGCAGGAGCGGGAATTTTGACGTTATTTTAAGAATGATATTAAGTCCCTTATAATCATATAGGTATTTTTTAATTGCCATGTTCTCTCTAGTTTTAGACGCCTTATAATTTGTTCCGAACTTGTAGCGCAAGAAGCACTTATCCTTCTTATTAATACCACCCTTGCCATTCTCCACCATATCCTAAACACAGTCTATCCATTTACTTACTTATGCCTCTTCATCATAGAACAATCAGGATATAAGCGATAAAACACCATCCATTTCATACCAAATTTAGCAACTCCTGAAATCCACACTAGCAAACCCGCAAACGAACTTGTAAAGCAATAACCCAGTTCCACAGAAACATTGTTCGTAAGATACTTTAAAGTTAAACGAGATATGAACAAGGGATTATAGACCTCAGTTTCTGAGCAATAGTTTTATTTGTGTTATGTTGATTACAACGCTTTCAGCACTAAAGCTTCATTGCCGAGGACCTCCAGTTTGTTAGCTTCGAACACGTCTCTGTAACAAAGTATTTAAAAAGTGGGTTACTATAGTTGGATGAAAAACAAGAGAATTGTATTTTAAGAACGTGGGTTTCCTTATTTTTTGGGGTCAACGGTCGAGGTTTTTACTGTTACCGCAATAAAATTCGCGATACGGTACTTATGATGATACATAAAGATCCAAAATGCTCATTCAACTGAAATAAAGATCGATCACAAGAAATCAATTCAAATTTAATAGCAGATGTTAAATCAGCCGGAACTTTGAAGTTACTTTCAATTTTTATAGCAGAACTTACTACAATTTTTTGATTTCCTACTTTAGTTATAGTTAATAAAGTAATAGATAATCTTCAATTAATTTCATGGAATTACTGTTTTGTTTATTTTACAGGTAAAATTAAAGGTAAGCTCCACCATGACAGCATGCATGCAACGCATAAGTAGAGATTAGTAGACATCAAAATAAAGTTATTAGAGTGGTAATCTAAAATAAAGATTATGATAAGGGACAGCTTTTTTATTATTGGTGAATGGTTCATTTACAATCTTACGTTATTGCATGCGAGGGAGCTTACAGGTGAAATAACTCAACATAATCAAAACCTAGATCTGTGGTATTATTTAGTTTACCTATAATTTGAAAATCGTGTTTAATCCTCGTTTAATTTTTTATTACAGAAACGTCAAATTTATTTTTGGACCTAATTAAAATTTTGCTCATATTTCGTCTACGCTGACGTCATCGGTCATTTCTTATATTTTCATTTTCACGTTTATTAATGAATTGAGTTTGATAGGTTCTCGTGGCTATCTAGAAGTTTAGAAATATTCTTAAATTATTTAACGAAATGTGGATGCTAGTTATTTTCCTGAATATATTTATATTAGTATCGGAAGAACTAACAGAAACATTAGGAACATTTAGTCTAAAATTAGTTTTATATATAGTTGGAATTGTCTGATCTATCCATCTATCAACTAATATCACTTCGAAGTAATATCAGAAGAGTTTAAATTTTCTTTCTTTTGTAACTCCTTACCCCGAATTTTTCGAAGACTGAATACTGCTTGCAACAACTTTGACTTGGGCTTTCACGTTTTCAAAGTACTTCAGGTCGATTGTGTATCTTTCATTCCTAAAGTTCACGATTACGATGTAATTCTTGTTGTTGTTCCATCTGAAATACGTAATAATTATACTTTAACGATATTCATAGAACGTATTTCGAATTCCCAAAAACTGTTGGAGAATTAGTAGATGCTTTTATAAGATAAATTAAACAAATTTGCCATTATTTTCTTTTAAGCCTTATTTAATTACTGACTTCTGCCCGCGTATTCGGCAGCGTGGACTTTAGACAGGAACCTAAAGTTTTTCCGGGATAAAAACGATCCTATGTATTAATATATAATTGGATAAACAAACTTGGATAAACTATCTGTGTACCAAATTTCATTCAAATCCAAACAAACAAACTTTACATTACCTTTCTTTCTTCTGTCTTTTTTTAAAAACATAGCCCTACACTAGGATTTATTCCTGTGTCGTGGGTGTGTTTACAAACATGATAATTCACATACACAAATACCCAGACCGGAACAAATAATTGTGAAACACACAAAGATTTGTCCCGTGCGGGAATCGAACCCGTGACTATTAGACACAGTGGGCGGAGCAGCTTAAGCTCTTAACCACTGTGCTAAATCGTCCGTCTAACATTTTACACATTGTACAACCTTTACATTTATAATATTAGTAGGAAATAGGATTTGGTATTCGATACGATGTAGACCTTCGATCGCGGTTGCTGCTGTCGCGTCACAAAAGTTCCTCATTAGAAAGGTCTCTTTCATTGTATGTGTTGTTTGGGCATAACATACAGACATTTTATTTATTTGTTTAAATTTAGATTTGTATATAAGGAAAGAACCTGTTGGAACTCTGTACTCTCTGCCTACCCCGCTAGGGATCTGGCGTGATGATATAGATAGATTGATATTAGTGTTTTTAGTTTTTTAATTAATACAAAGACCAGATACAAAATCAATAAGAAAGTTGAGAAAAATATTCGGTAGGTGCAATTGTTTTTCTACTTCAAGTTAAATTTACATTAAGACAAGATAGAGGGAAATAGCTGATAATTATCTCTGAAGCAGGAATCCATCAACGTCAGTTTATCTTAATTGTTCCAACTTGAGTTAGCCTTCGTTGTGCCTCTAAGTAATTACTGAAGTTATAAATTATAGTTGTGCGACTAGTGTTTGAATTTTTTAGACATTATCTTATCTGGTGGATAAGTCAGAAGTTCACGCAATCGGTGAGTGTGTGGCGGCGCAGAAATGTTATCCAAATCCGCTTGGCCGCTCGCACCACTCATCGCGGTCGTGAGGCGTGTTTGCCGGGGCGAACGGTAGAGTTTACATTTTAACATTCCTTTTTCTAGAACATCGCGTGTGCGATACATATTTTGAATATTCTTTATGTTTTCATTTGTAAATACATTATTGTAATAAATAAAATTAGTGGTACGGGTTTTATTCCGCAAAAGAACACGCACACCCGTGCCATAAGCAAGTATATAACGAAGTATGAGAGTGGACTGAACCTGTTGGAACACTAAATTCTCTGAATAGCAAGACATCTAGCATGATGATATATATAATAGTGTTTACAAATCCATGGATAACATGACAGGTGCAAATGTTAAAACAAAAAAAATATTGCCAGCTTCAGACGACTAGTGTAAACCCAACAACTAAATTAATCGATATATGTTGTAGCATTTTTTTAAATATGTAATTAATTTATTAAATTAAGGTTGAATGTTACTAAATGTACATTTACGGCCTGTTTCAATATATTTAACTCAAGGATTGATTTTCCTACTACGGATAGAATTTTGACATATAAAGTAAATTTGAAATATTCGTTTTAGATTGCAAATTGTGGGGTTAGATACGGATATTTGCTATTATTTTAATAAAATAGATAAATAATGATGGCATGTGTCAAATGTTTGTTGGTTCTGGGGCAATTTTCGACAATGTCCTTTGACATTTTATATAATGCATTGCTTAGATTGATCATGCAAAATACAATTACAGCGAAGCCTTTGCTTTCGGAGTTACACAAAGATCTGTCCCGTACGGGGATCGTATCGTAACTACTTGATCCAGTAAGCAGATTTGTCTAACCACTAGACTAAGAAGTCGACGTGATCGTTTATTTTCAGTCCATTGTTGTATAATTTTAGATAATTCAACTAATTAGGAAATGTTCTAACTCAACAAGATAATTCGATGCACCTGACCTATACTTGACAACTTAATTAGTGGAAGTTCTTTGACGGTTTTCCGGCTCTTACACTTTCCTTAACATTAAACTGTTTCATAACTTTTATAAATGCATTTCTGGTGATTATTTAAAATATCACCTAGATTACCAATATATCTGTTGTCGTATTTAGTTCAGGTTTATCACATTTCAAGTATTGATATGTCATGTTATATTACGTAATATCTACTTGAGTATTTGTTATTATGTTGGATTAGGTTGATCTAGATGCTGATAAATTTAAGTAAGTGCCAGTAACGTCAGGGCAAATTTCAAGGTTGTTAGACTTTACTCGAGTGCAACATTGATTTTTTATATATAAAAACTAAAATAAGTAGAGGAGGCGAGTAAGACAGTCAACTATATAATTAATTACTTTGTTCTGTCAGAAATAATGAATATATAAAGTAAACCAGACCACGGTCCTATTTTGCTTTGATGAAACTATTACGACACTGATAGCATTCTACAGTCGCGGGGTTCTTAGATATCTACCAGATTAAGCAGCGTTTGTCTTAGTTCGTCTGAGATGGGTGACGTCGTTCTGGTTACCACTTATTGTGGTAGTCGTGAAGCCAATTTTGAGACCTAATAGGTGGCTTGATATGATCCAACAGCAGATGGCCACAAACCTGATTCCACCAATACGTCCTGGGTCCACCTGGTGAAGTATGACCGAATCTCGAGTTGTGAGAAGGGAGGCGCAACACTGGTACAGTGTAGACTAATATTATTAAAATATTACTATACAGAACACATATAGCTAAGTATTTAGCTTACACTAATGATACTAACCGCCTAAAAGCGAAGACACCATCATTGAAAGCAACAGATTCATATCTGCCGTATCTAAAAGCGGGTTCCGTGCGGAGCAGAGCAAGGAATTTGTAAACGTTTAAGTGAGAGCGATTGGTCCCTCGCTGGACTTCTACGTTCAGGTTCTCGTAACCTTCCGCCACTGGCAGCCAGGTCTTATCACCTTGGGAGAAACCTGGAAAAAGAATATTGAACAAGATCAATTATAATATGATGTGCTAATGGAGTTGTAGATTTAAATACTGGTTCTGCTTACCTGCATTTTTATCAGAATTCCATTGGAATGGTGTGCGTTCAGGATCCCTGGAAACTGTCCAGTAATTGATTGGATCATCAGTATTACAGCCACTCGGGTCCACCGTATCTTCCCAGCTCACATACCCATCTACCATTCCGATTTCTTCACCCTAAATAAATTTGCGATGAAATTAAATCACTTTTAACATCGTTGAAAATTTTAATCTTAATTAAAAAATTACTATTAGCTAGTCAAATAGTCATTAGATACATTATCTACAAAGATTAATATAAACCTGTTTGAACCTTATAAAATTTACATTTACTTACCATATAGGTGACAGCAATACCAGGCATCAATAACAGGATCATATTGATACCATCTACTAATTCCGGGCTGAACCTTGAAGCTACCCTATTGTTATCATGATTGCCGGCCTAAAAAAGAATCCAAAATCAATTTAAACGAAATATATCTAAATCATTAGATTCACAACAATGATAACCACTCACCACCCAATTAGACAGCTTATCAATTGGCTTAAAAGTGAGGAACTTGTCAAGAGCGTACTTAATTTCGGCAGCCGACGATTTACCATTGACATCAGATATCAGAACAAAATTGAATGGCATATGTGCCCCCTGTCTATCCCCTTCACCAAAGTATTTCATAGTGATCTGTGGGCTTGAATAAGCTTCAGTCATCATTACTCTAGAGAATCCATCTCTTTCTTTATACTCATCTAAGACTTCTCTCCATTGATACACCATATCGAAAGTTTCATCTTGGTCTGTAGTATAAATATGACTAACATAGCCATAGTCATCTGGATTCTCAGTGTTGCCTGTTAGAGGTTCATCAGGAAATATACCACCAAAATCGTTCTTGTCAACTTCGAATAGATGAGCAATAGCGTCAACCCTAAAGCCTGCTACACCTTTATCCAGCCAGAATCGTACAACATTCTTCATCTCTTCGACAACTTCGGGGTTGCGGTAATTAAGATCTGGCTGGCCAATCACGAATTGGTGGAGGTAGTACTTGCCAACTTCTTCTCTGTACTCCCACGCGCTTTTACGGAAGACACTAACCTAAAGAATAATAAATATTAAAGGAAAACAATGTAGTACTGAAAAAAACCGGATAGTTTTTGCAATGCCTACATGTGTAATTATTTATTTAAAACGTTAAAAACTTTTAGAAGGACTATAATGTTAAATTTTGCCTACTTTAATTGAAGAACTGTATATACTTGGCATTAATTTGATACAGCGAGGTATGTAAGAAAAGAACCTTATGGAACTCTGTACTCTCTGCCTACCCCGCAAGGGATCTGGCGTGATGATATAGATAGGTAGATAATGAATTAGATGTAATTAATACGCGATTTAGACCAGTGTCTAATAAACATTTATTATTTTGATCATTTTATTAACTCACCCAGTTGTTAGGAGGCCGCCTGTTGCCGTTATCGTCAACAACTCCATCTTCCCAGATAAAGTAATCATAGTACTTCTCATGGCCTCTCAGTGCCTCCTCAAACCACACACTTTCATTACTAGTGTGGTTTGGTACAAAATCCAGAACTATTTTAATATCTGGAATCGTAATAGATTTGATGTATTTCTTGCATTTAAAGACTAGTGTATTTAATCATAATATACCTATAGGAAGTTTACCATAGTTCAGACTGACTATACGTAGGTATGGTTTGACTCCAATATATAGTATTTAGGGTTATGATATTCAGCGTCTTAAATTTCATTGCAAACTTATTGAAATATTATAAAACATCAGAATTAACCAATAATTACATACTTCCGTTTTTTTTTAATATACTTCCTTGATCAGTAAATGAAAATCGTATCAAAACTATCCGACTTGGACATTACAATTTTCATATAAATTTGCACGTACCTAACTCTTGAGCTTTTGCCATCAGTCTTTCAAAGTCTTCCATCGTCCCATATTCATCCTGGATAGCGTAAAAGTCTGCGATATCGTAGCCAAAATCATACATTGGTGACTTGAAAATAGGCGACAGCCACGTTGCTCCAATACCGAGCTCCTTCAAATATTCCAGGCTTTCTGTGATCCCTGCATACAATAGAATAAATAAATATATAATATGATTGCGATTTAAAATGAAAAGCTGAAATCGGTTTACCGAAAAAGCTAGATTCCAGTATCTATTAAATATTTATAATAGCAAAGATTAGAATTTTCATTGTTAATTTTTTAAGAAAAACGTATCACCTTTCTTAGAAATATTCTTTTGTCATGAGTTTGCTTAAAAATATGATACACATACAGAACCTAACCGAAACAAATAATTTTAGGTCATATAAAGATTTGTCCCGTACAAGCACGAACTCGCAACTACTCGATCCAGTGAGCGAAGCGGCTTAAGCTCTTAACTATAAGTTAAGAGATAGTTCTAAGAAATAATTCTGTTACAATAAGTTAATCGAACTTTAGTAGATGTTATTTTATGTCATACCATTCAGATCACCAATACCATCACCGTCGCTATCCTTGAAAGACCTGGGATAAATTTGGTAGAATATGGTGGTCTCCCACCAATCTAGTTGTTTTTCAGCGGTTGCTGCTGCAGCCGCTAGGCACAGCAGGGAAAGAATGAAGAAAACCTTCATTTTGACCTTAAAAGAAAACACACCTTGAATAAATATTGATGGATACCGTGAAATTATAACGATTTGATTAGCAGTGGGATAGCAGTGGGGTGGATATAGTAGACATCCTAATATCTGGCAACAGCTTTTCATGCTAAACAGCGTTATCTCAAGCATTTTTTTTTACAAATGAAAGGAGCTGACAATAGAAGATTCTGACTTGAAAAACACTTTTTTGATTAAATCAGGAAACGTCATGAAATATTTAGCCTACTGTTACAGTTGAGAGATCTTTGGACCTTGATTTTCACTTACCCTATAACACAGCTATACTCAGCATCAAATGTTTGTTGAATGGCGTTTTATAACAAAAGCTATCGCACATTCAAGATAAAATGATACTCTTGATGATAAACTGTTGAACCACTTCTGGGTCGCGTTTATCTTCAGTTTTATAATACTCTGTTCTTGAGATAAGTTCAATAACAATTATGTATTTTCCTAAACTTTATTTCATATCGTGAACCAATGTTCACGATACATTCAATACATCACAATTATTATTGACGGAAACACATTGGCGTTTCCGTAAATAATAGTTGTAATGTATTAAATGGCAATGAACAGTTCAGATTGGTTCAGTTGATAGTTTAGTTGAACAGGAGTATAAATACAATTTAAAGATCATCTTATTTTAGCACGTGTGTCACAGTGGTAATAGACTCGCATTTACGAAAATGTGCGCTTTGTCTATCCCTTATACCAAAATATCTCATAGTCAACTGTGGACTTAAATAAGTTTCAGGATCATCGCAACAGCGTAGGAAGGAAGCGAGTAGGTATGAAAGATAATATCGGTGTAAAGATGAGAAAGGGTATGCTCCGTTGGTTCGGGCATATACAAAGAATGACAGAAGAAAGAATGACAAAACAGATATACAATGCGAAAGTGGAAGGATGTAGGTACCGGGGAAGACCAGACCTAGACTCTTCTTAGATCTTACCACGACTAAATAGACCGAGTTTTATCTGTAAGACAAGTCAAGAGTCTCCGTAATCGGCGAGCGTGTATGAGACGAACTATGAGAGTGGAGGAAGCCAGAGATGTATGTAAGGAAAGAACCTGTTGGAACTCTGTACTCTCTGCCTACCCCGTAAGGGATCTGGCGTGATGATATAGATAGATAGATAGATTCAGGATTATCATTAATTCATTTCTTTCTTTATACTCGTGTAAGTCTTTTCTCCATTAATACACTATATCAAAAGTCGTGTCTCATATTATTAGTAGCATTATATTCATGAAAATATGCATGTTATATGTGCATCACGCTTAATTGATTATTTTTATCAGATACCATGGAGTGAACTGTCATATTATCTACGGCAAAATTAATTTCTACTTCTTCCATTTATTATTTTCATTCAAGCTTTCTTTTTTGTTTCGTTCTGCCTGACTTATTTAATTATCATTAGTAATTCAAATTCTAGTTCTTTCTGTTTTTTTTTTACTTATTTTAGTTAGTCTGTTGAATGACCACGCAATGATCACACCTTTCCAATAAGACTTGACTTATTAGATAGTATAGTAACCTACAACATTATATCAATTATAGACGACAGCAAATGTCTTAATATACTTACTATATCCTAAATTGTTGATTTATCTCGAATAACACTCTATGCGCGCAATGACTTGTGATATTTCCATAGCAACCATGATTCGCAACATAATTTTTATTTTTTTCTTCAATTATAAATATTTTTAGTGCATTACAACTTAATAGTGGTTGTTTGTGCTTTTTTATCACAAGGTTCAAATATTAATTAAACATACAAAAAACTCAGTTTATTGTGTCTTCTATGCAAGCGTGTTACGTCTATTCTTGATAATAATCTATGCCTGTTGTCAAGTAGACTTTTTCAGATGTTAACGCTAATATTAAACGGAACAAAATGTATGTGAATGACATTTTACAGTCCTACAAGGATCTTTTGCCCAGCGGCCAAAATCGGAACTATCAAGTGAACGTCACTACATGACAGTCGCAGAGATGCCGTTTGCTATGAAACTTACCCAAGTTATTAATTAAACTAAATGTTAACCCTAATTACACACCATCGACCACCACATTCCCTTTTACTTTTTTATTTTTTTGTTGGGGTAATCCTCAGGGATACCTGTTCACGACGGGGACGTGAACGAGTTATGTGGGACTCCTTGCTCCAGCGGCGGTCGGCATCACTCCAGCCGTCGCCGGAGGAAGTCCTACCCACTAAAACCCCACCGTGTTCCATCACCCGCTACGCGGTGAGTTACGGACGTGGACATGCTTCCGCGACCCGCCAGCGATTGTCGCTATGTCGGACCCGTCTTGCCAGGGTAACCCCGTCCTGGTCCTCTTACATGGTGAGGATGCGCCGGAACCATCCTCCAATCTCGGGGGCCAGATGATTCTGCGCAAGCGACAGTTACTCCCGTTGCTGTCACCAACCCCCCCCCCCCCTCCCTGTTAATGTCATCCACGAGCCAAAAGATCCTTGTCGGACTATACAGTGAAAAGTCATGTGGTCGGAACAATGTGCTATCAATTGCTACAAAAAAAATAGAAAAAAAAAACTATGCTATTTGGCTAGACCCTCGGACCATGATATTATAGATAATATCATTGATTAGACCAAATAGACCGTGTCTTAGCTGAAGGGCAAATCAAGAGTCTCCGTAACCGGCGAGTGTGTATGAGACGAACTATGAGAGTGGAGGAAGCCAGAGAGGTATGTAAGGAAAGATCCTGTTGGAACTCTGTACTCTCTGCCTACCCCGCGAGGGAGCTGGCGTGATGATATAGATAGATAGATAGATAGATCATTGATTAGTTAGATACATTGTATTATTTCCGCACTGTTTAGACCATGAATGTAAATTATGATCTTAAATCAAACCGACGTTACTTTAAATGACTAAAATTGTTTACGTTAGATAAAGTGTTATTTTGGTTATACTATCAAAAAAATCTCACTAGCAATCTAGCATGTAGTATGAAAGACGGTCCAATATAATAGCAATGTATCATGCAATTCCTCCCACATTTAGGTGACGTCTCTAACATCGTTAGCCAAATGTGGGTAACTACATTGCATCTCTACCACTTCCGCTTGGTAAAAGGTGGCGTGACAGCGTTCATTTGTTTCTGAATTCGTTCTTTATCGTATCATGTGATTACAGAATCGTGTCTCTATTACAAGAAAAAAATAAAAACCATATTCATTCAACATGTTTTATTCATGTTTATAAATAAATAAATTTAATTTATTTTATTTAAGCTTCAGAACGATTCCCTCGTAGCTGACGACCGGAAGTGACGCAGCATCGAACACGTCACTGAAAAATAAACAAAATCAAATTACTAAAACATGCTAATCAATAAACACCGTTTCGTTTATATTCCACAAATGGGGGAAAATGGGTCAGAAGTAAACTAATGTAATAGGGTGCGAACCTATTGTCATTTTACTGGTCACAATATTTGACTTTTTATCTACTCTCTGCTTATCCCGCAAGGGTTCTGGCGTGAATATATAGATAGATAACCAATGCCTTACTCCAAATTCTAAGAAAGACTCATTCTAAATATTCTGTGTAATAAAAAAATCTTTTAGATAAAAAAAGAAATTACTTTTTTGTTGGTATTCACAATATGTATTTTATATTGATGGCACGCAGTGATCCATCATTTACCATATCAATTTTAAAATATTTTGCTTCCGATACCATTCATCATTTTATTTGCATGGGCACATATCAAAGTACATTACTGTTGGACAATTTACAATGAATTTTCTTTGTATTGAATTAATGACAAATATTGAACCTATCTACCTATTGGTATATAAATAAACCAAGACGCCTATATTCACAAAGCAGGGTTAGTCTACGTGCTAGGTCCCAATATAATAGAGGTGAGGATATTACATCCACAATTCCAGACTCCGGATTGCTACGAATAAAACGAGGCCGACCTTGGATTCGAACCCAGAACCTCATATTTACCACCGCATCTTACGCTGCAAAAGCTTATTTACCATTAATAGTAACTATATCAGTTTATATGTTAATCTCTCTTGTATATTATCACGGAAAATCTCTTGCGGGGTAGGCAGTAACCTCACAGTAGCAATAGGTTTTCTTTCTATCAATCCATCTTCCTATTTATATCATCACGCCAGATCCCTTGCGGGGTAAGCAGAGAGTACAGAGTTCCAACAGGCTCATTCCTTACATACATCTCTGGCTTCTTCCACTCTCATAGTTCGTCTCATATACGCTCGCCGGTTAAGGAGACTCTTTACTTTTCCTTCAGATAATACTCGGTCTATTTGGTCATGGTAAGATAGTCTAGGTCTTAACCGGTACCTACATCCTTCCACTTTCGCATCGTATATCTGAATCGTCATTCTTTCTTCTAGCATTCTTTCTATATGCCCGAACCAATGGAACATACCCTTTCTCACCTTTACACCGATACTATGTTTCATACCTACTCGCTTTCTCAATACGCTGTTGCGAATACGGTCGGTCAGATTCCCTTCTCACATCTTCCGCAGAGCTCACATTTCGACCGCATTTATCCTACTTTCATTCTCTTTCTTACATACCCAACTCTCGCTTCCATATAACAGTATTGGGACAAGCACGTTAATGGATGTAGGTTTCTCCTTACAAATTTCTCTCTGGCGACCCTGTTGTAAGTTAATCATTATGTTGAATTATGCGTTCACCTTTCACCAGATTCTTGTTTAGAACAATATAATACTCTATATGTTAATACATAGATGTAATCATCTATGTATATAGTACTTCTCTATATCTATAGTACTTCTAAAGGGTTTTTAAAGCTATCCATACCCTTCCTTTTTCGGTGACTGTATGCTCGTCAATACAACGGTAACTTTACCGATAACATTCTCGAAGTATGTGAGGTCTACTACATGAGGATTGTCACGCATGTTCACGACTACAAGGTAAATCTTGTTATGGTACCACCTGAAAAGTTTCATCATTAAATTCAAATCAATATTTTATGAACATTATACATTTTCATATATATTTGAAACCAGCTGTTACACGAAAATTCAAAAAGTACTCTATGGCTTCTCAGGAGCAGAATGCAAGCTTCGATAAAGTTTATCAAAATCTGATCCACCGGTTTAAGCATGTAAAGGTTACAGACAATCAGAGTTACTTTCGAATTTATCTATCGATCTATCTTTAGCCGAGGGTGGACGTCCACTGCAGAACAAAGGCCTTCCGCAAGGACAATCATGACTACCCACGAATTTATACTATAATATATTTGCCAAGCTATAAAGTAAATGAGAATTTGCAAAAGTTTGGCAAATGAATTTCCATTACAGGATATCAGATTGGTATAATTATTTTAATGTTTAAACATAAATAAAGGCCGAAACAGAGGTCTAATAAGAACGAATTGTAGCTCTAGTTTAATGAAATAATGAATAGATGGACAGAGTTTAAATGTCTAAAAGTAATCTTGGAAATTTTTGTATTTATTTTTATTCATGCAACGTAATTACCTTCGGAAAACGAAGACGTCTTCATTCATAGCCAAAGATTCGTAACGACCGTATCTAAATGTTTGGTCTTGGCGAAGATCTATTAAAGCTTGGTACACTTTCAAGTGTGATTTTTCAGCTGCCTTTTGTACTTCAACGTTCAAGGTTTCATAGCCCTCTGCGACTGGGAGCCAAGTTTTATCAGCAGTGGAAAATCCTATACAAACGCATTTACAGTTAGAACATTGCACAACATAAAAAACCCATTGCTATGTGCATACTCTCAAATTTCATGCTACTAGGTATCTAGTACTAACTTAATTGATGCGAACTTAAAACACATTGCAGTAGTAACAGTTTAGTATTTTGGTGTAAGTAACATACCAGAATTCTTCTCCGAGTTCCATTGGAAGGGTGTCCTTTCTGGATCTCTCGATGATTTCCAGTAATTAATAGGATCATTAGTGTTGCAACCTGAAGGATCTACGGTATCTTCCCAGCTAACATACCCATCGACTAAGCCGAGTTCTTCACCCTGAAATGCAAGATTATTTTTAAGCCGACGTAAATATAAGAGGAACAGAAATATAATGTTTATCACAGCTTACCATATATGTCACTCCTACACCAGGAAGCAACAATACAATCATATTGATTCCGTCAACCAAAGATGATCCATATCTGGTTGCCATACGACTATTGTCGTGGTTACCAACCTGGAAAAAAGATGTATTACTATGTTGGTATTTCAGTACGTTTCTGGTAAAAAGTTTTAAGGTTAAACCAAATGCATATTTCATAGCTGGTACTGTAATATTACTTCAGTAATATTAATGAACTGCAAGTGATGCTAATTATTTATTCATCTTACCCTGTTAATAATGTAAGACAATTTGATAACACAATCATATATATAAGATGGTATACTCTAACATAATCTTATTCTATCTTAAATGTATTGCTTACCACCCAGTTAGCATTTTTATCCACTGGTTTGTACGTTAAAAACTTATCAACAGCTCGTTTGATATCCGCAGCAGAAGACGATGCATCAACATCAGTAATCAAATCAAAATTGAATGGCATTTGGGCTCCGACTCTATCCCCTTCACCGAAATACCTCACAACATCCTGTATGGTTGCATATACTTCAGTCATCATCACCCTTGTCATACCATCTTTTGCTTTGTACTCATCCAATACGTCTCTCCAGTTATAGACCATGTAGTAAGTCTCATCTTGATCTTTCGTGTAGATATGGCTTAGGTAATCATGGGACTCTGGGTCCACGTCAGTTCTACCTGAGAATGGCTCATCTGGGTATTTACCACCAAAGAGTTGTTTATCAACTTCGAATAAACAGTTAACTGCGTCGACCCTAAATCCTGCAACACCTTTGTTCAGCCAGTAGCGAATAATATTCTGAAAAATAAAATACTGCGTACAGTTTCACTCATATATGAAATATTGATTACTATAGTTCGGTACTAATGGTAAAGTCCAATACTTTCATTTCTTCGACCACGTCAGGGTTGCGGTAGTTTAGGTCTGGCTGACCAACCACAAATTGGTGCAGGTAGTATTTCCCAACTTCTTCTCTCCATTCCCACGCACTTCCACGGAAGTGACTCAACTGAAAGTGAAAACCATTATTTTATTACGCGCGTAACTAACGATTCAAAGCAATCAAGATATAAATCCCAAATATTAGAATCACGAAGAAAAACCACTTAAGATATATAAGATTGTTTATTTCAGTATGTCATTGTGAAACTCAAAGGCCTCGTGCTAAAGACAGACAATAAAATATTCTGACAGTTCTTACTTGGGTCTGAATTCTTACCCAATTATTCGGTGGCTGCCTATTTCCATTTTCGTCTATTACTCCATCTTCCCAGACGAAATAATTGTAATATTTCTCATTCCCTTTGAGTGCCTCTTGAAACCAGACACTTTCGTTTGATGTGTGATTTGGAACGAGGTCCAAAACTACTTTTATGCCTGTAGAATAGATTTTGTGTATTCATTCTCATTCTCAGTTTGATAATTTATTAAAAAACATTGAACACCATCCTTTTTTAATTTAAAAAAATACTGCTTTAAAAGATTGCTTATAACTTCACAACTGGGAAAATGTTTTTCTTTTTTTAATTAATCCAAGTATTTTGTTTAAATCAGTTACGCAATATTATCGTAAATAATGCGATAAATATATCAAGCAAAAAATGTATAGGAATACTAACCTAATTCACTGGCCTTCTCCACAAGAGCTTCGAAATCGTCCATGGTACCATACTCATCATGAACGGCGTAGAAGTCAGAAATATCGTATCCAAAATCATACATAGGCGATTGGAACATTGGCGAAAGCCAAATTGCACCAATACCTAGTTCTTTCAAGTAATCTAGTTTTGATGTAATACCTAAGAAGACAATTAGAATTATTTAATTGCACTAATTAAGTATTAAATGGAAGGAATAGAAAAAAAGGTATCAATAGACATTTTCCCACAAAAATGATTTTAATAAAGTAGAGCACAGAACAAGTAGAAGAAAATCGCGCAGTATTGTGGCTTTGATTTGCGTATGTAATATATACATACATTTTTGTTAGCTTTAGTGTCCGCCGTTTTCTTGGGATTCAATTCAAATTTCTTCATTTATTCCACGTCACACGTGGAGTATACTATAATCGCACTTTAACATCGTCTACAACTATCTCCTAATTGATTACTATTATCTTAACAGTAATTAACCAAATTCATCGCTTCAGCTAAGTACCCTCCTGCTTAGGTTAGTAGTTAAAGCGATTGCACTATCAAAGTGGATTACTTAGGATCCCTTTTACAATTACTAGTATATACTATATGCCGATCTTTATCTTAGAGTGAACTCTGAATGCGCGAAAGAGGTAAGTTTACAAGAAAAAGAAAAACTCCACCGTATTAAATGTTGATTACTGTAGATTATTCAATCATTTCTCATTTAGAGGGCATGTTAGATATGTATTCAATTGCCAACGAGACAAATTTCATTAACAATGCAAAGTTTAGGTGTCGTCATATAATGTGGCAGAATTGCATTCCCCAAGATTTTTAATCAAAGCTGACGAAATGCGAGATGCATTAGAATAAAATAATACCAAACTAACCGTTCAAGTCTCCAATACCATCTCCATCGCTGTCAGCAAAAGATCGAGGATAGATCTGATAAAAGACCGTTGTTTCCCACCAATCTAGTTCCTTTCCATCATGTCTGACAACATTACTACTACACAGAACTATAAACAAGGGCAGCAATAAAACTGCCTTCATTTTGATTCAAAATTCTCTAAATTTCTAACAGTAGAATGGAAGCTACTGGATGTTTATAGAATTGCAAAGATTTATATACGTATGGTGTACCTAATCAATTTATCAAGACATGATAGCTGACCAAGTGGTATGATAAAAACGTTTCCAGCGGTGACTTGAGATAAAATTTCAAGTGTTTTGTTATAAAAATACAAGTTTAGCTCGATCACGAAATAATATAGGTCTTTAAAAAGTAGTCATCTTTTAGTAAAAAAAAACTTACACCTATAAAATTAATGTAAGAATATGTCCCACCTCGGATCCGAACCCAGAACCTCGTGATCGCCAGATACATCATATACCGCTAGACCAAGAGTGCAGTATTTTTTATTAAAGGTCCTTCTATATTAGAATAGACAGACAGAGGTGCGTGCCTTGGTTTGAACCCGAGACCTCTGACTTTGCAGTCCAACGGTCTAACCACTACGCTATCACTGCTTGCACAGCATGTGCGTATTAAAAATTAATGATCAATTGCTTTAACGGTGAAGGAAAACATCGTGAGGAAACCTGCTTGCCTAAGAGTTTCTCGAAGGTGTGTGAAGTTCGCCAACCCGCACTAGGCCTAAACCCTCTCAGATTGAGAGGAGGCCCGTGCCCAACTGTGGGACAGTTTCTTAACAGGGCTAACATTATTATTATATGTATCTCACTGAGATTCACGGGCTTTACCCGGACCTTTGAAAGGCTTGCATGGGGACATGGGTCCAACACGTAGAGGCCCTTTGCGAGAAGTTAATGTTATGTAAGCCACCTGCTGAGATCACTTGCTGAAAATGAAGAAACATAACCAGCGAACTGACCCCGGCAGGTGCAAGGCCTATTGTAAATTATGGAAAGAAAACTAGGGCTATGCAAATGAGGTTTGATGGACAAAAACTGGACTATTTCAAAGGAGACGGACACCGGCCATAATTAGTGATACCTAATTACCCGTGGCCGGCGGTGACTCGCCGCTTACTAGATGGGCCCTCAAACGGTTATCCTAGGACAGCTGAGGGCAACACCGGTGTGAGCGGCTCAGGGGTGTAGAGAGATGTGCTGCGCTTTCTCCGAAGTTACTCGCGACGTTATGCCCTTTAACACTTCCACCCCTGGAGTACATCGACGTAGGAACGCATTATCTTCCTACGTCGATATAGCTCTCACGGCTCCTCCCTGGACGGCCAATTAAGGCTAGCTCGAGCCGAGAGTCCTGCGGGCACCCTTCGGTTTCCACTCGACTGACGAAGACACGCCGAGTTGGGGGCTCTGACCGACTCTCTGAAGCACTCGGGTCCGTGGTGTCGTTACTTACCAACAGCTCGCCACAAGCTGCCCTGCGGGCTTAATTATTATTATTATTATTATAAAATACGACAAGTATTTACCTAATACTAAAATACTAACTAGGTATCTAATGGTAATTATAATATTGTTATCTTAACCCCGATAGTAAAATTATAGTAATTATATTATTATAATCACAAAAAACAAACGTTAAAAGAAAGAATGACAAAACAGATATACAATGCGATAGTGGAAAGATGTAGGTACCGGGGAAGATTTAGACTATCTTACCATGACCATATAGACCGGGTCTTATCTGAAGGACAAGTTAAGAGTCGCCGTAACCGGCGAGCACGTATGAGACGAATTATGAGAGTGGAGGAAGCCCGAGGGGTATGTCGGGAAAGAACCTGTTGGAACTCAGTTACCAACCAATCCAATAGGTTTGTTAATAAGTACATTGGACTACACAATAATAATGGTCAACATAACACCAGTATACAAAGTATAAATAGCTACTTCTGTTACCAGAGCGTATGTAATTCTACAAAAGTTAACGAGTACATTAGACAGTTATTAGCACCAGCTGTAACAAAAATTACTTTTAGATTTATTTTTCCTTTCGTTATTGTAAGCCACAAGATCTGGGTATCAATGCCAAGAGCATGTAGAACACGTTTTTAATTAGATAATCAATTTTACTATGAGTGAAGCAAAATATCTTAGGAAATTGAAAACGCGATGTCTTTAATTATTTTAATGACGGAAGCAATTAAGAGCACTTCATTAATTTTATTAGCAATACCAACAAAAATTACACAAATTATAGTAAACGAAATGCAAGTACCTAATAGATAATTTCAGTTGAATTGTAAATAGTTTCCTCGGTTCCGAAATAAGATTTCATAAAAACTTTTACGCCTGTAAGAATAGTGAAATTTTCGTGTCTGAGTAAAATCTACGTTGGTTCGAGAAACTTCTGATCCCTTGAGCTCTTTGTGTGGGTCAATGAATCTGATTTGGGTTATTGAATAATCGTGGCCTACAGAATAGCTTTTTTATATGCACATGTTTCGGTGACTTTATGTTTGTTTCGCTAGAATAACCACGCTTGTGTGGCTCGGAGGAAACCATAATGCCTCTGTTGGTGATTAAAAACGACACAATTTCTGTTTTTAGACAGTTCTTGAAACTGTCCCGAGATATGAGTAATCCGTAGGATATCCAAAATGTAAGATTGTGTATGTCTAAAATCAATAATCATTTCAAGTGGATATTTTATCAATGCAGATGCAATTGACGAAATTATGATAAAATATTATTTATGACTTTTTTCGATCACGAATAGTTTTTTCCAGTTGACAATTATATTAGATATATAATTGTCAACTGGAAAAAAACTATTTATAAAAATAAAGTGCTACTAGATACTCTTTTTTTATTGAGGACTGGTCAACGACTGACCCATATCTCCTCTGACGGAAAATGACGATGGAACCCAAAATGTGGTTCGCTGGCTCAGTAATAACCTATTTACCCTGAATTTTTAAGTAAATCGGCTGAGGAGACTGAAGTTAGATCGAGTTCCGATATGATCGGGGTAGACCCGCCTCCTTGTATGGCAACTCCGGTAACACGACTGGGTCGCTTGGCGGCATGATTTGGATGCTGAGAAAGTGGTAACCAGCCAAGGGCTATGCCTACCATCGGTCAAGATGCTGCTCGCTTAGCATTGGCGAGGGACCAGGTGTAGAGAATCCAGAGTAACTTCTACGGAAGCGAACAGCTTTAGCCCCGAAAACTACTCCTCGCATATGTGCTCACCTGTATTTTGAACTAAATATACCTTACTACATTTATGAATGAATTCTCCAAAGTTTTGAGGTTAGTGTACCTTCATAGACACATGCTTAATTTACAATAAGTTTTATGCGACTAAAGATTTCATGACAAGTGGTGACAGCCGTGGGTAAAAGCCTAAATACGTTAAGTACAAAACCGGTCGTTGAAATGATCCTTGGGGAAAACCCTTGTACTGAAGTGGATATGTTTTAAATGTTAATGATGATCCTTTGTAAATAGGTAATTCACAATCTCAAGTATGATAACAATAGAAAACTAGGTGGCAAAATGTAAATTTTCTCGGCCTATTTCAATAACTTTTCATAATATTAGATTTTTCAATTCAGCCCCTCCTAAACGTTGTTACCTCATTCAAGTCTGTTACAAAGTTATAACTTTGACTAGTTTTGACCAAATCTATTTTGTGACACATTCTAACTCTGTGGCAATAGATTGCTTTGGGAATTGGTTTGTTACCCTACCTCTTGTTACAATTTAGTTTACAACAACAACACCTCATCACGCCAGATCCCTTGCGGGGTAGGCAGAGAGTACAGAGTTCCAACAGATTCTTTCCTTACATACCTCTCTGGCTTCCTCCACTCTCATAGTTGGTCCCATACACGCAATTTATCGTCGTTGTCATTTTTCACATTAATAAAAAAAAAAAAACACCGTCACCCCGACGACGACGACGACGACGACGACCCCCATTTTAATTTCGTCGATACTGGACTTTGAAGATACATCAGGGAACTCCTCAACGACAAACAATACGCCACATTTCGCCGACCACATTGAGTTCTAACGTAATGGCAGGCGAGCCTTAAGCCATTACAGCGGGCTTAACTCTTGACTCCAGATTTCTACCCAGGACTTTTCGATAGAAAACCTTCAATAACAGTTAGACCCTTGTGTTATAACTGCCAGCCATATCATTCACCACGAGACCAACGAGGAAAATTAAGTAGAAATTTACACCTACTTAAATGGATTATATTTTAGTGAATGAAATAAGTTACATAGACCATGTCATACAATCTAACCTTAAAACTAATTTCGACCACTTTCAGACTATTATTTCACGTTATAACGTTAGGATATTGTTATTCTAGAAATTCAAAATGCTATTGGAGCTGAAAATACAGTAATAATGAATATAATTACGTGTTAATTGATAAAAATTTATTGAAATAATATTTTACGATTAATAAAATGAAATACAATTGTAATTTAAACTTGCATCCGCAGAACTAAGGCTTCATCGGCTGCTAAGTCCAAGTAGTTAGCTTGAATGTTGTCGCTGAAATTTGAAATAAGTAAACAGTTTAGACTGATTTCATAGTTGAACAACGTCTTTCGTCTGTTGGGATATTAACTCAATATCCCAACAGAGACGAAGTTTCATACAATCGCGACTATAGCACACTACTACTAGAACATGCTACCCGAGGGCGGTAGAAAATGGTTGGCGTAAACCAGCTATAGTTGTAAAACTGAAGGATTTTTAAGTGAGAACTCCGTACCGTAACACGTAGAGCGGGCAGGCAAAAGTTGGCAAATGAATTGGTGAACTTGCAGGTAAATACTGGATGCGTATAGCACAAACCCGTCGTGGTAACTATCTTTGGGGTGGCCATTGGCCTGCATTTTTTTAACATAGCCCCACACTAGGATTTATTCCTGTGCCGTAGGTACGCTTACAAACATGAAAATTCACATACACAAATACCTAGACCGGGACAAATCATTGTGGATCACAAAGATTTGTCCCGTGCGGGCATCGAAGCCGCAACTATTAGACACAGTGGGCGGAGCAGCTTAAACTTAACCATTGCGCTAAATTGTCCGTCAAGTCGATTTAGCGCTGTGGTTGAGTTTAAGAGTATTGTCCTGCAGTGGATGACTTTCAGCTGATTATGGAATGGAATAGAGACTTTATTAAAGTTACTAAGGCCCTGATTATAGAACGAAAATCAGTCTTCAATCTAGTTTTAAAACTAAGATTTTAGGACAAAAATCCGTAGCTTAAACTTAACCATTGCGCTAAATTGTCCGTCAAGTCGATTTAGCGCTGTGGTTGAGTTTAAGAGTATTGTCCTGCAGTGGATGACTTTCAGCTGATTATAGAATGGAATAGAGACTTTATTCAAGTAACTAAGGCCCTTATTATAGAACGAAAATCAGTCGTCAATCTAGTTTTAAAACTAAGATTTTAGGACAAAAATCCGTTTTTTAAATTTAATTCACGACTGATTCGCGTTCTGTAATACGGACTAAGACTCATACATGGGTTTGTAGACTTAACACTAATGTTAGTATTACCTATTCTTTATTATGAAGCCGATTTTGTCCTCCGGCTACGTGTACATGACCTAGTCGGTAAGGGCCTTCCAGTAGTGTGCTATCATAGTGCTGTTCCTTGAAGTTTCGTTTCTGTTGGGATAGTTACTCGTGGATGGGCCGGGTACGGCTGGAGATATAGATTTAATTACAAAAGTTGCTGCCCATACTCTACTTTTCAAATCAGTAATGATCTTTGTTTAAAAAAAACTGATTTGCCACTGCAAATCAATCAAAACCAAATATCAGAAACATTTAAATATTAGTTACCTCTTGAAAAGTAATCGATTTGATGCACGATAATTTGTATAATCAATTTGAATAACTGTGAATGGTCAGCTACTTACGTTCTCAACATGTTGTAGTGTTGTAGTTACCTGTAAGTTCTAGAAGACAGAACACTGCTGAGTTCGACCTCCATCTGACCGAAGATCAAGTCAAAAGCGGTCAAATTGACCATATGGTAATTTCTGCCCACGTTCATCACAATTATATAAGTGTCATCGTTATACCATCTGAAAAAGTACACTTGACAATTTATTTCATCAAACTAACATTGACTAGTAGTATATATTTTTTTAAAAGAGATTCTTATATAACGAAGGTAAGTGAAAATTTAATTACTAAGGGGTATAAATAGGGATTTAGCGTCCTTGGGAGTTAAATCTGCGTGAGCTCTAAGCCAAAGACTCGCAGGTAATCGCGCAAAACCGTGAAAAGTGGCGGAATCTCGTTTCAAATACCGATATTCACTTTGGGTTGTTGTTCAACAGAGTAAATGAGGAGTTAAATGTATCTAAAATATAAAAAGCCCTGGTAGAACTAGCTTGACACACAAGTAAGGACATAACCTCACCTCTTAAAAGCAAACACATCGTTGTTCAGCGTCAAGGACTCATAGCGGCCGAGTCGAAATGCGGGGCGTAGGCGCAGGTTCGTCAGACTTCTGTAGACCTGATAGTGGGAACGGACGGCTGACCGCTGATTGGCTACGTTCAGATTCTCGAAACCGTCAGCTACTGGGAGCCATGTTGTGTCTGCGTTTGAGAAGCCTGGAGAATAAAAATGTGTGGCATTATTCTATATATCTATCTATACCATCACGGCAAATCCCTTGCAGGGTAGGCAGAGAGTACAGAGTTCCAACAGGTTCTTTCCTTACATACCTCTCTGGCTTTCTTCACTCTCATAGTTCGTCTCATATACGCTCGCCGTTAACGGACACTCTTAACTTGCCCTCAAAATAAAACACGGTCTATTTGGTCATGGTAAGATAGTCTAGGTCTTCCCCGGTCCCTACATCCCTCCACTTTCATTCCTTTTCTTCATCTCATTTTTACAAAAAACGTAACCCAATACTAGTCTTGATTCCTGTGTCGTAGCTGCATTTGGTGTTTTGTTTAATAAATAAAAATAGCAGGGAAGAACGTCGTAGTGGGTCTAGAAGATGGAGGAAAAGTTGAACTCCTTCTTAAAAAGTTGTTCTACAGGAGCGATTTTGCCCTCTGAGTCTAAAAATATTAGACGAATAGCAACCGCTAGTCATATATACACTGTTCATAATAGTAATTACTTAGTTAATTATGTAAAGTAATACACAAAACCACGGTAGTGTTAAAACGAAACAATTCCGTAATGGACTTAATATATAACTAGCGTTTTAAAATAGGCCGTGTCTTATCTGAAGAGCAAGTCAAGAGTCTCCGTAACCAGCGAGCGTGTATGAGACGAACTATGAGAGTGGAGGAAGCTAGAGAGGTCTGTAAGGAAAGAACCTGTTGGAATTCTGTACTCTCTGCCTACCCCGCAAGGGAACTGGCGTGATGATATAGATAGATGGATAGACATATTATATCTTCATACTTTTAATTCAAGACGCATTTAGATAAAAATTGATCAGGAGGCATACGTAGCGCTGTGGAACGGCGGTGTTTTTAGCTATTACCACGGTACCAGCGTTCAGTTCGGTCATGGGTTCGGCGATGGGTGATCGATTATAGCATTTCCATTTTTAGACATCTCTGTGATGTAACTGTAGTACTCAAATTGTTTTGGAAACCTTAAAGCTGGCTTGTTCATTTTCCATCGCTAACTTGCCTCTGCTAATCCATACTAGAATCCGTGCGATTGAGTTTAAACTATTATTTTCCAATGCGTTTGTCAGAGAAGACAATAGCCTAACAGCGAGACAGTATAGACCGATTTATGATAAGACAACATATTTACAACTTAGAAATGTATGGTATTTTAACAAATTGAAGTCCCTATTTGAATTTCAAATTGCTTATACCTAACGACTCAAAAATGTTGAGTAGTAAACGATATTTTTAGCAAATTTTGCTACTGGATGATGTAGATCGATAAGAAGTTAAATACTGAGTACGATCATGTTTAAAACTCATTTTCACCAAAATATACTTTCCGCCCCATGAACTCCAAGATCGACATGTAAAAAGTGAATTAATATTATTTGGATAACAGATTTAAACCAAGAACCCAGAAACTCGCAATTTCCAGTCACACCATCAATTTAATATTTAATTTCGGCCTAAACATATGCAAAACAAAATCACAAAGGGTTGACCTAAGGTTGTTTTCTACCAAAACTTTCCGTCTTCACAATATCCTTCTGACCTGGGGGTCCGGTCAAGTTTTTTATTCAAGCTTAAACGAAAATAATCAGAAGGCACTGCCGGGTCACTGGACATGGAGAAAAGGGAGATTGGGGAAAAGTCATTGAAATAACCGATATTGTTTATCGGAAAGAATCTTGAAAAGATTTTTTTAACGTAACGAATGGAGGGAAACGATTCTATAGATATCGGTTTCGGTAAATGGTTAAAATCTTATTCTTATTTACGGGTAAGAAAAACAATTGTAATAAAAAATAAACACCCTGATGCCTATATTCCCCGATCAGGGGTGGTAGAGATACATCTTAAGACGATGTTAAGCCCCAATATAACAAAGGGTGAGTCTATTGTCATTATACCGGGCACACCAGAATTCCGGATTGATGCTAGAAATTTTTCCAATCTAGGATTCGAACTCAGGACCTCATGGTCGCTATGTGCATTATTCACCATTAGACCGAGGCAGACAAACTGTGTAAAATTAAATACCAATGACACGTTGGTCTGCTCCGTTCTGCACGACTGACTCGTTGGTCTAGTGGCAAAGCGCATCGCTTTGAAAACGAGGTCCTGGGTTCAAATCCTAGGCCGGACAACTGTAGTTTTTCTAACAAATAATTTACAGTACCAGTCCGGAGTAGGCTCGCTCCCTATTACATGGGACCTAAAATCGTCGGCGAAAAGTGGGTGTAATCAGTACACCTCTGCCACCCCCACTTGGAGAATATAGGCGTGACGAAGTTTTTTTTTTAGTTTTAATACCAACGAAAGTACGTACTAGTTATACTTATAATATTTTAGAAACCATATTTTCTAAGACGAGTACAAACCTTTTTGTTAATTTTTATTTCGCAAATACAGTTATAAAAAAATCTGAAGACTTTTAAAATATTTATAAACACACCGATATAACTTTTGGAAATCTAACTATGCTTTTAACTAATTATTCTAAAAGAGTACGATCCTTTCGGGGCAGTAAGATAAAAAGATAAGCCAACAATTATACCTGCGTGCTTTCCATAGCTCCACTGAAACGGGGTCCTGACAGGGTCCCGGGATACCTCGATGAAATTGATGGGATCGTCTGTGTTGCATGCCTGAGGGTCCTTCGTTTCACTCCAAGGCACGAATCCATTTTCCATCCCTATTTCTTCGCCCTTAAATTATCGTAATCATTTGAATTGGATTGTGTAGTAATTACTTTGTCTATAATTTTATAAAATAATTGTATAATTGAGTCACGCAGAAGCAAAACCAGCAACTTCCATATTGATCGAAATGGATGTTGCTGGTTTTCTTACACCTTTACCATCCCCCCTTGGACAATATAGGCGTGCGTAAAAATCTAGAGGTAATGTACCGACGCCTATAAATTGGAAGAGTAAATTACCCTTCCGAAGCCAACAACATCCATATCGATCGATATGGATGTTGCTGGTTTTGCTTTTATATGACTCAATTATTTTATATTCTACTCTGATTGTAATTCGTAGATAAAAACACACTGTCCGACCTAGGACTCGAACACAAGAGCTCGTCATCGCGACACGCATTATATGCCACTATATCGATAGGGCAAGCGAATAAATTATTTATATACTAGCTATTTTAATTATCATCATCTAGCAAATATTCTTTAAGTTCTGGATTAACTTCTAAGGTGATTTGGATAAGCAGAATGAATGACAGAATAACAGAAGAAATGTTTTTTTATTATAACCGTTAAAATGTAAAAATACCCTTATATCTCCGATCCCAAACGAGGTTAGACAGGGGTGCACATACTAGACCGACGATCCATTGAGATATTTTAGTCCCAATATAACAGGGAGCGATAGTTCCAGACATTGAGCATATAATTTTAAATCACTTTCTTTTTCGGTGCTCAAGGGTTTCTTTTTGGGTTGTCCCTTAGAAAGGTAATTTTTGAAAAATTCTAAGGTTAATCCGGGATTTGAATCCTGGACAAGACAAGCTCTAACAATTAGATAATAATCACAGTAAAAAAAGTATGTCATCATAAAAATACCATATAGGTAATGGCAATCCCAGGCAGTAACAACACCATCATGTTGAAAGCATCCACCAATTCAGATCTGAACCTCGAAGCTACCCTGTTTATGTCGTGGTTACCCGTCTGCAAAGAAAAACAGGTCTATTTACTTAAAATTATAATTGCAATTAAACATACTAAAATTATTATAAACACAAATCCTTGATTACGATTTATTTACATAAATGAAAAACGTTGACCTGCAGTAGGAACTATCTTGTGTAGTGGGTGAATTAACAAACATGAATTTCAAGTTCACAAATATCCAGACCAATACATACATTTTTGGGTGAAAAACATGTATCTAAATGTGTTATAAAAAATAAAGTATGAATTAAAAACTTTTAAATAAAAATTTATAAACTAAAAGGCGCTCGTAGCGCTGTGCGACCGCGGTGTTCTTACCGATTACCAAGGTTAAGCAGCGTTCGACTCGGTTGTCCCGAGATAGGTGACAGTTTGTGGCATTTTCATATTCTAGCATCTCCGTGCTTCGGAAGGCACGTTAAGCCGTTGGTCCCGGCTACCACTTAATGTGGTAGTCGTTAAGCCGAGTTGGAAGCCTTAAAGGCGGCTTGATATGTTTCAACAGCAGGTGGCCACAAACCTGTCTCCACCAAACCGCACTGAGTCCGCTTGGTGGAATATGACCTAATCTCTCTCACCTCGATTAGTGAGAGAAGGTCTTTGTCCAGCAGCTGATATTATAAACTAAAACATCATTCCAAGTTGTTTGTGTTGTTGAAAGGTTGTTTTGCTATCGTCTCTCCACTAGAATCTAGATCTGTATCGCAGGTTCCAAATACCGTATGTTTGTCTTGAATGACTCAATTGACCCCACAGCCAAACTGGTTGCAATTTTACATAGTGCATTATATTGATTTCCTAAATAAATTAATAAATAATGTAACGTAGTATTTAAATAGCATGTGAGCACCACTAGGCTGCTAATTCATAGGTCCCGAAGTTAAACATTTAGAAATACTTATTTCACAGCTGTTCTTTAATCAATTTATTGCAGACATTACACTACTAGAGCCTTAAGGCTAATTCGTAGCAAATAATGACCACATCGATCAAAATAATGCTCTTACCATTGTGCTGTTAACCGCCGCAAGCGTTGAAAGTACAGCCCGTTAAAGGTATATATCATAATAAGCTTAGTAATAAATTATTTGCTAAAGTAAAATATAGACTAGACCTATAATATATTAAACCGAATAAAAAAGAGCATATGAATGCCTGAAGCTTATACACTTATTTATATCTGAGGGTATAGAAATAACAACAATTGCTTGTGAACCATGCCAGTTGTGACAGGGATTCATTGACACAACCAAATAATATTTTACCAAAAATAATTTTCTAACATTAGCAAATACCCATTGCTATTTGCCCCTTGGTAAAACACCGTCACGCCTATATTCCACTCGACCGGTGGCAGAGGTGTACTGAGTATATCCATGTTACGCCGACAATGTTAGGTCCCATGTAATAGGGCGCGAGCCTATTACCATATACCAGGCACAATTCCAGACTCCGGACTCGTACTGGAAATTTTTCGTTAGAAAAACTACATTTGTCCGACCTAGGATTTGAACCCAGGACCTCGTGATCACAAAGCGATGTGCTTTGCTACCAGACCAACGTGGCAGTCAAAGCCCCTTGGTACAGAATTAAATCAAGCATTCATTTGGTACTTCTATTTATCCACTTATATCTTTAAGCCAGATACTTTACGGGATGCATAGAGAATTTTCAACAAGTTTTTTCTTTAACCTTTTTCACCTCCTCCACTCTCATAGGTCAGGTTCATACACGCTCGCCAATTGCAGAGGCTCATGATTTCTCTCTAGATAAGTCACGGTCTATTTCATAGGTAGTCTAAATCTTCCCCGCTATCTACATCTTTCCACTAAACCACCAAAGCATGACCTTTTTTATTAGCAAAACCTTTTTTATCTTTAAGCCCTGCTATCTGCCATACCTACATGCTCTCGTTCTATGCTAAGCTAGGTGATTTAATGATTGATACATACTTATAGCAAATGTTCTATTATAATGGAAATAATGTTATGATTGCTTATTAAACTTTCACTTACCACCCAATTAGCTTGCTTCTTTAAAGGCTTGTATGTAAGCCATTTGTCCACAGCATACTTGATGTCTCTCGCATCTGATTCCTTGTCCAGGTCTTCCAGTAGTGCAGTATTAATTGGTATATGAGCACCAGAGTGAGTTCCTTCTCCGTAATATTTTACTGCATTTTTAATATTAGTATTTACTTCTGTCATCATTATTCTGAAAATACAAGTTGTTTTAATGCAATTTAACATACTAACAGTTGAGTTTTAGTTACACACCACATCACATTATCAGCTGAAAAACGTTCATTGCAGAAGAAAGATCTCTCCTGAAGATTACCACAACGACTGGATTTGTGGTATTTCCGTCTAGGTTTAGATATATTTTTAAATATTTCTACTTTTGGCCTGTAAACCTATTAAATTCGTATCTTTTAAATATTTTTAAAAGTGGTACCAAGTAATATATATAGTATTTTATTTCTAGAAATGAAACTTGATGAAATGTTACAACAATTCAATCATTTTTATATCTTTTAGAATTGGATAGGTATAATTGAATTAAGTAAAAAATATGTGCTTCTATTAGTAAATCTCCGTCGGAACCATCTATTTTATATAAAGCTTGACAAAACAAGCAGATCCATTAAATGTGTCTCAACCAATCGCCACGTGTTTGTGGTCCGCAAAAAACACAAGGCGTCTATAAAATTATCCACACACCCGTAAATTTTAAAAGAAACTAACAAACAAAGCATTTTTATTACACAGCTTTAGGATTCTGTAATAAAAATGTTATTGAGATTTTTTACAAAAAAACTTCTCAAACTCAAACACTCAGCATTATTACATCGAAACCTAACAATCGTGGCGAAATATGGGTGCACAAAATACACCTTTATCATCCTTGCGCACCAATATATTATTTCAACCTAATTCTTCATAAAATGCGGGTGGGTGTCCTCGGTACACCTCTGCCACACCCGATTGTGGAGTGTAGCCTGACAGTGTCTATTTTTTATTAATTGAAACTGACACTTTTTTGTGACATATTTTCTCTGAAAGCTTGCCTTTACTAACATTAATAAATTAGATATCTTTAACTATTCTGTTTCTCGGAAACTATTGTCTGTAAAATACGACCGACTGCTACTAATAGAGAAAGGACGTTAAAAAGCTTCTTACATATTTCAAAACAACGACAGAAATAGTAATGAGGCAGCAAATGGATTTGCTGGGATTGTAAAAGACGTGTATTTTCTTAGCCATAACGTAAATGTTGTATTTGATGAAGTACATTCGCATCTTCTTGTCTTGTCAGCATACAAACAAAAGAATCATAAAACCCTTTTGCAAAAAAATATATACTCGTCAAAATCGAAAGAATATGAAGTAACCAAAAATGCAACCAACCTGGTCAAATTGTCTCTAATACTTATAGAATCGAACACGTCCCTGAGTTGGGATACCAAATCATACGTTTCATCTTGATCCTTAGTGTAAATGTGGTCCAGATACCCGTAGTCTTCTGGACCAAGCCCCGGCTTTCCAGTAAACGGTTCATTTGGATATCTGTTACCGTAGACGTCTTTGTCAACTTCGAAAACATAGTTAATGGAGTTGAACTTCATGCCAGCTACGCCTTTTTCGAGCCAGAATTTGATGACGTTCTGAAAAGATTTAATATTTCGTTAATACAATTATTTCTATATACTAGATAGTTGGGTAACAAGGTAGGTAGAGAATTAAATTTATTGACATTTATGTTAAATAGTAATACTAAAATTATATCCCATAGAATGACTAATCATTATATCGGGCACAAAGCTGACCCCATACTGATGCTAAAAATATTTCTAACGAAGAATTCCACTTTTGTCCGACTCAGGATTCGGGCCCAGAACCTCGTGATCGTAACGCGAATTATTCGCAACTACACCAACGAAGTAACCGTATTTTTTGCATAGAAATAATACGTGAATGATCTTATCGTGCCCAGTTTGACGTGCATATCATTATGTTCTTAATATGTTAATTTTATATCCAGACCATTAATCTAGTTAAAGTTATACGAAACTTCAGAACAAAGTCTCTCTGAAATATTTCTGTCTTTATCAATTTAATGACGATTACTACCTTTATCTATGAATTTAACGGCACTAAATATTAAATGATTGGTTTCATCACGTCTGTTTTAAATCAAAGTGTTCAATTTGCCATCAGAATCTTAAAAGTCATTATTATGACATGGATCGGAACCATTTATTATGGAAGTGAGGTAACTCCAGCAAACGGCGCTCACGACACGCACAGCTATTTATCTTTATTATTTGTCCCGTGAAGTAAAGGAGTAATTTCACCAACAAATCTCAATCTTTCCTAACCAATATCGATAGTACTAAGCCATTTATCGGACAATGCATTTTTGATACTAATGTATTATACTTTTTTATATATGGTTATAATTCTGAAGAACTTTTATCAATTTTACTCGTTCTGTTGACATGAGCTAGAAGTAAATGGATTAGTTTAAAATTTAATTTACTGAGTATTACTAAATTAAGCTAACTTAGTTCAAGTTAGCTTAAAACATTAATAATAATACAAATATTTTTTGTGTAAACGAAGATTACACCGTAACGAAACTATTGTAAGATATCGCCCGAAGCACTCGTTAAGACAAGGAAATTAAGAAGAAACCAATTAAATATAAATATTCCCAGCTAGCTCTAAGGTAAACTTGTAGAATTTCATCTGAATATTTATAAGGCTTTGGAATGTCAATTAAGAACTTACTTTAATTTCATCAACAACGACAGGATTCCTGTAATTGAAATCTGGTTGGGCTTCGCCAAATTGGTGGAGATAGTACTGATCGCGAGATGGCATGAACGTCCAGGCGCTTTTTCTGAATAGACTTATCTGAAAATGAGGTTAAGTTGAGCTGAGGTAGATACTGATTAAGTATAAAGGAATATAAAATATGTATTAAGTCTGATGAGAACACTAAGCATACTAAGCAGTGAGTTTCACTGAGAGCAGTAAACTTTATTTCTAATATGACACATAATTATTATTCCGCGTGTGTGTGTGTGTACTGTGCGTTTGGTCAACTGATTAGAACGTAGGCCAGTCAATTTCAGCGCGGGAAAATCTTTATTTGATCCACAGACACATTACTGTTTAGTTTTGTGCATGTAAAATTTTTGCTTGTAAATTATGATACAGAAATTTTTATGAATCACTATGATTCATTCGGTACTTATGTGATGGAGAAATTTTTGTCGAAATAAGCTTGGCTTTTTCTTATCAATATTCGCATTGCTGGCCATATTTTTCAACTTCAGCAATTTTAATAACTTCATTAAACAGTTCAATAGAAATGTTTGAACTGAATTGAAATTGCAGCTCATTCATACTCACCCAATTATTTGGTGGGCTCCTCTGTCCGCGCTCATTCAGGTGCCCATTTTCCCAAATATACCAATCATTATAATATTCATCTCTATTTGACGATTTCAGAAACCAATCACTCTCGTTGCTAGAATGATTTAGCACAAAGTCTAAAACTATTTTAATATCTGAAATAACGGAAGCTTGTATTAATAACAACCAACCAAATTTACTTTATAAGTTTTGATCGTACGATTGAAAATTAATTACGCTTGTTCAATCATAAACACGCTTCGATATAATAAATTTGTGTATTAACTAGTTCTAATTAAGTAGGACGTTAATATTTTCAGTATAATACATAAGAGTGAGAAGTTGATTCTTTAATTTAAACCTAGATAACTTACGTTTACTTCTATGTCCGAAAAGAAATCATGATAATGTTAATATTATGTTAATATTGTTTTAAATGTCAATGTTAAAGAAGGATTAATAACGTTACATCCAAAGACATATTTTTAAGAAATGAAAAGTATAAAACGTTTCATTTAATAACCTTTTCTTCAACTATAATTTGGTGATTTACCATTATACTCTCGAGCCATCGATCCAGAAACAATTACGATTTAGGAAAGCAACTCCTAAATAATAATTCAAATTATATAAACGAGGTAAAGGAGCTTGTTTCGATTATAATTTGCGAGGGAAATCTTATTAGGAAACTTCAAACAAACGATCCTTGTAGGCACCAAAGCAAAGAACGTTTTCGATTACTGAAGGCTTATGACTAAAATATTGAAAGGGCGTAGAGTTATGAATAAATATTGGATGATAATAACTCTCACATTCATAATTCAAGTACTGATACCGAATATTCTTACAGAATTAATGACCAAATATTTAATATATCTTTTCATTCTTGGCTTTCCTTGTTCTTGAAATTTTTTTTATTTTTTTTTTATAGCCCTGTTAAGAAACTGTCCCACTGTTGGGCACGGGCCTCCTCTGAAACTGAGAGGGTTTAGGCCATAGTCCACCACGCTGGCCCAGTGCGGGTTGGCGAACTTCACACACCTTTGAGAAGCTCTTAGGCATGCAGGTTTCCTCACGATGTTTTCCTTCACCGTTAAAGCAAGTGATAATTAATTTTTTAATACGCACATGCTTTCGAAAAGACAGAGGTGCGTGCCTGGGTTTGAACCCGAGACCTTTGACTTTGCAGTCCAACGGTCTAACCACTAGGCTATCACTGCACTTGATATATTTCTACTTTTCTTGATATATTTGGTGCATTTATTGTTATTAATACATTTTTATTTAAAGTAATATACTGTCATATAGGTATCTACGTACCCTTAATGCCAGAATCTTTATTCAACAACAGTTTAGTCTAGTGGTTAGAGGGTCTACTCCGTTCTTTGGATCGAACACTTGAGTGACCCAAAATTATTTGTTTCAATCTGAGTTCTTATTACTAAACTTCAATTTATGTTATTTTTGTTAACGCAGTGTGGAGTAGGCAGGCCTTTTCAAGGTAGATCGATGACCTTGACGAGAAGCCTTTTTTCTGCAATGGATACCTATCAGCTGTATTGTTAAATAAACATACCTACACCCATCTCTAAATAATTCCGTATAAATGTTCCGCACGTTAACTTTTTTGGTGCGAACTCTCAAGTTCTCAATAAGCAATTGCGAACACAGTCGGCCTCGAAAAGTTTTAATCACACGTACTTTAATCAGAACGACAATTTTTGTTCCAATAACTCCACAAACTTTTAATAGCAGCGAGTGGGTACAGATGTGACCTTATTAACGAAGTTTGTCTACGTTCAAGTTACGAGTTTCCAAAATAGCAAAATTGAGCTTACTAAGTTCACTGGCTTTTTTCAGTAATTGTTCGAAGTCTTCCATGCTTCCATACTCGGGTTGAATCGAGTAATAGTCGGAAATGTCATAACCGAAGTCGTGCATTGGTGATTTGAAGATCGGCGACAGCCATGTTGCATCCACACCGATTTCTTTCAAATACTCTAGTCGTGATGTTATTCCTGTTGAAACGAAATTAGGTATATGCTATGAGGTTATTGCAGCCAAATTATTCTCTATACAATTAGTCTATTTTAGTCTAGTCAAAAGTCATGGTTCTAGGTACAAGAAAGCAAATGGAAATACTTAATAATAATCCAGTAGTAAAGATTTTGGATACAAATATTGAACTTGTCAACGAAGTCAAAAATCTGGGCATTGCCTTCGATAATTTACTACGATTTGACAGCCACGTGCTAAATCTTGTAAGGAATTGCTTTTACAGGTTAAAAATACTGTATAAGATTCGCAACTTTCTTTCTGAAAAGGCACGAATCACTTTATGCGAGTCCCTTATCTTGTCAAGGCCTAACTACGGTGATCTAGTCTATGGTCCCGGCTGCTATCTCGGACTCAGCGGCTAATTCAGCGCGTGCAAAATGCCTGTTGTCGATATTGTTTTACTATCCCTCCGCGTACACACGTTTCACCTTTTATTAATCGGGCCTCCATGTTAAACATGGAATCACGCAGGCATTTGCATCTTGCGGCTCTAATGTTTGACCTGACCAAATGGAAACAACCTGACTATATGTATGGTAAACATAACTTTTCCGCTTTCCACAATCGCTACGGATCAGATATGGCCAGGTCAACGCGGCCGCCGTTTTTGACTCACACGCACAGAACAGTAGCATTTAATGGCAGTTTTCGCTACCAGGCTACTAAATGTTGAAACGATATACCACCTCCTGTAAAAAATGCTACTACGAGGGTTACTTTTAAAAAAATTTGAAATCTGCAATTTTCGAGATGCAAAAACTAGGTTTACGCTTTGATCGTCCTGGTAGCATTCTTCAGTAGTCCCTGTCCCTGAGCTGTGGCCCTTTTGTACCAGTGTGACACACGTACTACTATAAAATTATAATTTAAATTGTACTGCATGATTTTTTTGTATTTTAGGAAAATATTTTGTACGGTGTGTCCTTTTGCTGCAAATAAACTTTTTATCTATCTATTTTAAAAGCTTTCTGAAAGGGCGCTTATTAAAATTTTGTTAAAATTACAAAATTATACCTCACTAATATTCATATAAAATTTTGAACATTGATGTTAAAACCAATGATACCATTAGAATAAATATTTATGTTATCCGCATTTCTGTGGAAGATATTGATAAATGCATTTATATATCAGATTGTATTTAATATTGCGCATCTATTGATGAGCAATATTGAATACACTGGGATGATGAGAAGCATAATTTAAGTAGATGGCCTAGCAGTAGAACAGCTATTACTTTACTGTGAATTTGAAACATTTCAATTATTCCTTTATCCATTATTTACAAATATTTTAAGTTTTCATCTGTAAAAATTCTACATCCAATACTGACAAAGAAGTCTGATAAATTGTAAGCTATAGAATATTTGAAATGTCCCGAAATTTTTATCGCGCAAAAATTTTGTACTAAAAAACTGAAATAGATAAGAGCTGAGACTTAATATTGAAGAGATTAATGAATGGCGACGATCAGAATAGATAAAAGGGGACCGATTAAGACGACGACCCATTGTCCTTGTATTTTAGTTTTACAAATATACATTTGCTTTTACCTGAGAACTGGGTACAAGAACTTTGAATAGTACATTATCGTGTATTTTTTCTTAGAATAATGGTACTACTCTGCTATGCCCGCTTGACGAATATCGATGTGACGGTTTAAATTGATTATCGTGATATGATGTCACTGGCGGAGTTTTTAGCAGTGTTAATTAAATCTAACGATAACGTCACGTCGTAATAGTCGAAACATTTTACTGCCTCGTTACTCTAGTGGCATATGGTTCGGTTGGTGATCACGAGATTTAATTAGATGTGAAACAGAACTTAGTTTTTCTGTCAAAAAATTGTTAGTAGCAGTCCGGAGTTTAGAAATGAGCCCAAAATTGCAATAGACTCACTTCCTGTAACATTCTGACCTATCATCATCAGTGATATGTGATTGTAGTGGTTTTATTCTACTACTTCGCAGCTACGGCTACACGGGAACCATAAACGTAAAGGAATTTAACAGCAATTAACCAGACGTCATTAACCCATTAAGTTTAAGACACGTGAAATCACCTCAAAAGTCCGTGACAAAGCGGCCGGGTGGCCTAGAGATTTAGTACATAATTATTTGATCCTATCTCATTTGAGCATAACAATTGTAGTCGTGTTCATGTAAGTTCGACTTACCATTAAGATCCCCGATACCATCTCCATCGCTATCCATGAAAGATCTAGGGTAAATCTGATAAAACACTGCTGTCTCCCACCAATCTTGCTTTATATTCACATTTTCGTATCTTCCGTTCACAATCTGTACTACCGCACAGAAGATTAGTATCTTCCACATTTCTAAAAAGAATATAGATTCAAATTTTGTAATCAATTTATTTGTAGATCTTAAATATCTAAAATTTATGCAATTTAAAATAGCATACAAAAGCAAATTCTTTGTAGTATCCACCTTCAAAAGGAAGAGGACAAAGATAAAAAAATAACTTTGAAACTTCCTAAAAAAAAAAAAAAAAATTAAAGTAAAATCTCAAAGAACAATATAAATCACTCAAAAAACCTTACCGACTTCATCTTTCATAATAAAAGTTTCAACCGAAATTAATCAAATTCACGGCAAAGTTTTTCAATAATTTGATGATTAAAGTACAAAACGCTCGTAAAACTGCTTTGAACACTGATGGCTTGGTGACAAATGAAATTAAGGCATCAGGGAACAAAAGGAAACTTTGTTTGATAAACAAAAATGTGTTTGTGAAAACACTGTCATAATATTGAAAAAGTGGCGAGGTAACGAGAAAGCATAATTTAATGATGTTTATTTGGAAACTAAAAAAGTTAAATTTTGTAACTATAGTAGAATTATAAACACTAGTGACCATTTTAGCACTCTGTTTCAACAATGTTTTGACAATGTAGCTGCGATTTTAGAGAAATGTGCTTAAACTACCATATATGATGACTTATTTTAAAGAAACCAACTATGTCCTTGGAGAATCATTGCGTAGCTGTTGATTGCTACGCAATAATCTTCCAAGAACAGCTAAATAAATGCTTCACATGGGTTTAAGAACAGATAAAATTATTGTTGAATGACAATCCTCGGGTACGAGCTATGATACAATAAATATTTCTATTATGTTGCGTTGACCTTTGACTGAACATTACATCAGTTTTCCAACATTTAAATCCATATTGTTTTCAGCTAATCACTTTAGAAACTTTAATGGACTAAATCCATTAGCAATTTCGCTATTTGAAATATAATTCTAGGTAAATTATAAGACAAATTTAATTTCTGCTATGGTTTGTTTGAATAAAATTATGTTATTGGTTAGTAATTTTATGAAAATGGAATTTGAATTCTTAATAAAAACCATGATTTATAAGAATACTGACTGATTAAATCTTTTATTACAACGTGAATTCAATTACCTGCTACAATATCGTTCTTCAAATGAAGCTGTATTCATGTGGACACTTTTATATTAGGAGTAAGACCTAATGTTTAGATAATAGATTGTATCATGTCTATTGAAATTACTGTAAAAATTTCTATTATGATTAGAAGTTTTCAAAACAATGAGCACTATGATCATCATAATATTTTACTAATCGATATTAACTTAATAAGGAATAACTTTAAAAAAAAGGGAAATCAACTTCATAAAGCAAAAATTGTGTGGGTGTACTTGGCACCGACTTCAAATTTTTTTTTTTTTTCGATTCTTTCTGTTTTACCATTTTTCAAAAGTTATTTGCTTTACAATTTAAAGTAATGAGTGCATTAATTATTAATATAATTATTATATTATTCCGCTGAGTTCTACAGTAAGGTGCCTACAAAATACACATAATAACGGAATCTATACATTCCTGCTGTTTGCTGTTAAGTATTATATAACTACTACTACATTTTTAACCGACTTCAAAAAGGAGGAGGTTCTATGTTCGGTTGAATGTATGTTTTTTTTTCTTTTTTGTATGTATGTTCAGCGATATTTCCGTCAATTGTGGACCGATTTTGATGATTTTTTTTGCATTGGGTTCAGTATAGCTACAAGGTGGTCCCATTTTAATTTTATTGGTATTGGATCTTGGACTTAGAAGATACACCAGGGAACTCCTTAACTACAAACAATAGGAATGTGTAAATTGAGATATTATGGTACGTCAATCCTACAGGTGCCCCACTATAGAACTATACTGCTTAGTATATTAGCCGACTTCAAAAAAGGAGGAGGTTCGTCCTTTTTTTATAACTCCTCTGCTTATGAACCGATTTCGATGATACTTTCTGCATTGGGTTCAGTATAGTTTTGAGGTGGTCCTATTTTAATGTTATTGGTATTGGACCTTGGACTTTGAAGATACACCAGGGAACTCCTTAACAGCGAACATCACGAATGTATAGATTCCGTTATTATAGTTAATATATTTATCCTGTAGTACCTTACTGTACAACTCAGCAAAATAATATAATATAGGTATTTAAATATTAGTAAATAATTCACTTGTCACTTAAAATTGTAAAATAACAATCTTTTAAAAAAAAGGTAAACCGACTTCAAAAACCAAAAAATAAATATTTGAAGTCGGTACTGGTTGGTGCAGTCGGTTACTTGGTGGGTTTTTTTAAAGATTTTTAAAGTTCAAGGTTCAATACCGATTTCATTAAAATGGGACCACTTCAAAGCTATACTAAACCCAACGAAAAAATAATCATCAAAATTGATCTACAATTGACGCAAATATCGGTGAACATACATAGAAAAAAAAAATGATACATACAGACGAACATAGAACCTCCTCCGTTTCGAAGTCGGTTAGTAATTGAGAAACGGATTTCTCAAAGAGGAAAGTTTTTTTTGTTAATCCCAAGAACTATTTTTTATCTTTAATGACGAATTAGTAAATTTTGTACTAACGTAAAGACATTTGCAACCATTGAACAATCTAATAAATCCTGGGTTCAAATCCTAGGTCGGACAAATGTAGTTTTTCTAACGAAAAATACCCATGACATGGCATTCGTATATGGCAATAGGCTCGCCCCCTATTACATGGGACCTAACATCGTCGGTGAAACGTGAACTGTGAACAATCTAAAATTTTAGAAATTTCTTATTCATCTCCTGGTCGTATCTCAATTAATCTTTTATTTTCTTTTCAGGTAAGCAGCCATAATCCCTTATAAGAGCGTAAGTAAGTAATCTTAATGTTGTTTTCGTACTTTTACAAGCTCAAAAGAAACTTCATTACTAAGCTTTCGGCATTAACAGAGTTTTGCCTAAAAGTATCGTCGTCAAGGCACAGTCAAATTGGGAGCTAGTAGGTAGTTATTTAATAATTGAAGACAAGCTATAATTCAATTTGATTAAAAATGTTAGAGAGAAATGTTAGTATTACAGCTGACTAGTTACTAGTTCAAATTGTGAACTATTGAAATTTTATTTCAGCTACTAATACAAGTGTAATATCTACTTGCTCGCATATTGATCTATGTGATAGCTTACTATTTTCTTGTAAGTAGCTCAGAAATGATTATGACCGCCATTTCCTAAGAGCTAACTAGTACTATCCAATAACTAATCGCTCCAGTTTGAATGCGTTATAAAGCTAACGTAACTTCATTACTTTAGTTCTGTCAGGGAGATGATATAAAACTATCGCGTTCATTAAAACACTTCTAGAATAAAACCGAGAGCAAAAGCAGCAAGACCCAAATGATTAAAAAAGTTAGCATTCTTTTTGATTCGAGATTGCTTGACGAAGACCGAATTAAATGAAAGATAAACTTTGTCTACGAATCGTTAAACGTTTTCATAAATCAGAAGCTTCTAGGAAAAAAAATTCTATCTTTTGAAATGTACTGAAATTCGTCTAATAAACTATGAATTATCGTCAGTTGTATTTCTAATGAGACTTACTGTTTTGGCTATTTTTCTAACTGCAGACATTATAGCGAACTGTTGTAAGGTATTTTAGCTTGGTAAATAAGACTACCTACCTCTATCTTGTCATAGAATCAAATCAGATGTTAATGTTTTTTATTCGTGTAAGACATTATAGTCGGTCGTAGTGGTGAACTAGGTGGGAGGCTTTTATCCTGAAATGGAGGTCTTTCGGCTGACGATGATGATGATAAATACATTATATATGATGAAGTATGTATAAAAGCTTGAGAAAGGGAAAGAGAAGTAGCGATGCAGAAACTACAAGTTAATAAATACGACGTAGGAGATTTTATAAGGGTTTTGTTTGAGCCTATATCCGATGCAGCAAAATATCTTTATGATATGGTACGATACGCATCATTACCTCTTTCTCCATCGCAATAACTTCAGTTGATTGTGTAATAGTGTTATATTAGATTAGTGCATGATGGGGCTGACATACCTTGTAGGGTAAAATACTCTAAATAAATAAGATAAATATATAATAATAAAAAAAAGCTTGAGAAGGTAACAAAGACCTACCCTTACTTTGAATATGATTTATGTGGAGAAAGGCAAATACTCCACGGTCACTTTTGAAATAAAGATTGTAACATTTTTCTGTATGAATTAAATGATAACATTTTACTTCTAAAAGCCGAGATCCAGAATAATAATTTATGGGACTTTTAATTCACTAGAAAATATGTAATAACTAACTTCGCCTATATCCAAAAGCATAAAGTACTGAGCCCATTTCGTTAAGCCCCTTGGCTACATCAACTTAAATATTTCGCGAGGTCCTCCTTTTTGATCTTGTTTTAAGATTAACTTAACCTGTGTCCCAACGTTTTCATATTTCATGACACTAAGGAGCTATGTCGTTAAAGGTACCGCTATCTTTATAGATAGATAAACTCTTTATTGTGCACCAATAATGTATACAATGTGAAGGTGGAAGGATGTAGGTACCGGGGAAGACCTAGACTATCTTACCACGACCAAATAGACCGAGTCTTATCTAAAGGACAAGTCAAGAGACTCCGTAACCGGCGATCGTGTATTAGCCGAACTATGAGAGTAGAGGAAACCAGAGAGGTATGTAAAGAAAGAACCTGTTGGAACTCTATTCTCTCTGCCTACCCCGCAAGGGATCTGGCATGATGATATAGATAGCTAGATAGACAGAATAATGTAACAAATAGGGATTGGACATAAACAACATCACAAGTAACACAAAGGGCGGCGTTATCGCTAATGAGCGATCTCTTCTAGGCAAGCTTAGGATGGAATTTTCATGTAAAAGTAATGTACAGGGGTGCACTAAATTAGAATGATAGTCTATCTATCTATCTATAATATCACGCCAGATCCTTTGCGGGGTAGGCAGAGAGTACAGAGTTCCAACAGGTTCTTTCCTTACATACCTCGAATGATAGTAACGAAAATTATTAACATTACTTAAATACAGTGGCAAAAAAACCGCTAAGGACGGACAATTAAGCGCAGTGGTTAAGAGCTTTGCCCCACCCACTGTGTTTAATAGCCGCGGGTTCAATTTGCGCACGGGACTAATCTTAGTGTGATCCACAATTATTTGTTCCGGTCTGGGTATTTATGTATGTGAATATTCATGTTTGTAAACGCACCCACGACACAGGAATAAATCCTAATAATAGAGTATCCTATAATACGGTGAGGCTATGACTGCCTCGTTGGTCTGGTGGCAAAGCACAGCCTTTTGTGATCACGAGGTCCTGGGTTCAAATCCTAGGTCGGACAAATGTAGTTTTTCTAACGAATAATTCCCAGTATGAGTCCGGAGTCTGGAATTGTGCCCGGCATATGGCAATAGGCTCGCCCACTAATACATGGGACCTAACATCGTCGGTAAAACGTAGGTGAACCCGCTACACCACTGCCACCCCCGCTTGGGGAATATAGGCGCGACGGATAGGGGATATGTTTTCTTAAAAAAAACCCAGGCCTGTTATATAAATATAAAAAAAATCTGTTAATAAATACAGAAAATTAAGTCATTATAAATACCAATAATACTAGTAGGTAGGTAAGCAAATACATATTTAATATGAAAAATGATGGTTTTTGAAAGGGAAGAAACCAGAACTGATGTAAGGACTGCGGTTGGTAACGATGTGCTGGAGCAAGTGAATGAGTTTGTATATCTTGGATGCGCCTTCAGTAAGGATGGGAAATACACCGCTGACGTAGAGAGAAGAGTGAGTGCAGGGAACAGAGTGAATGGTGCGATGGGAAAGCTACTTGGAAGCCGGCACTTAAGCCATAAGGCGCAGCTGGCCATACATAACGGAGTTCTTGTCCCAACGCTGTTATATGGTAGCGAGAGCTGGGTATGTAAGAAGGAGAATGAAAGTAGGATAAATGCGGTAGAAATGCGAGCTCTGCGGAAGATGTGCGGAGTGAAGCTGACCGACCGCATTAGCAACAGCGTAGTAAGAAAGCGAGTAGATATGAAAGATAGTATCGGTGTAAAGATGAGAAAGGGTATGCTCCGTTGGTTCGGGCATATAGAAAGAATGCCAGAGGAAAGAATGACAAAACAGATGTACAATGTGAAAGTGGAAGGATGCAGGTACCGGGGAAGACCTACCACGACCAAAAAAACCGAGTCTTATCTGATGGAAAAGTCAAGAGTCTCCGTAACCGGCGAGCGTGTATGAGACGAACTATGAGAGTCGAGGAAGCCAGAGAGGTATGTAAGGAAAGAACCTGTTGGAACTCTGTACTCTCTTGTACGAACTTGACTTGCCCTTCAGATAAGACACGGTCTATTTGGTCATGGTAAGATAGTCTAGGTCTTCCCCGGTACTTAAATCCTTCCACTTTCGCATTGTATATCTGTTTTGTCATTCTTTCTTCTGACATTCTTTCTATATGCCCGGACCAACGGAGCATACCCTTTCTCATTTTTACACCGATACTATCTTTCATACCTACTCGCTTTCTTACTACGCTGTTGCGAATACGGTCGGTCAGCTTGACTCAGCACATCTTCCGCAGAGCTCGCATTTCGACCGCATTTATCATGCTTTCGTTCTCCTTCTTACATACCCAACTCTCACTGCCATATAACAGCGTTGGGACAAGCACTCCGTTATGCTTGGCCAGCTGCGCCTTTTGGCGTAAATGCCGGCGCCCAAGTAGCTCTCCCATCGCACCATTCAATCTATTCCCTGCATTCACTCTTCTCTTATATCAGCGGTGTATTTCCCATCCCATCTTAGCTGAATTAAAAATTAATTATTTCAAGAAATAGATATAAGTTATTTCAGTTGAGAAATTTAATGATACTCTATGAATTTTGCAGGCCAGACAATGGTAAAACGTGTATATTATCTCTCTGAAACTAAAACCACAATGATTATTGTACACCATGTTTTCAGCAAAATAAAAGTCTATTCTATTCTACAGTCCCACGAGGATCGTTTGGCCCGCGGCCATACTCGGAACTAACGCTGTGATCAAGTGGTATGTCACTACATAGCAGTCGCAGAGTTGCCGGTTGCTATGAAATTTATGTAACAAGTTCTATTTTTATTAGTAACTGGGTGGACCTGCCTGTTGAAATGTCTCCTTGGAAATGGGAAAACTTTATTAAATTTTAACCCTAATTTTACACTAACGGCCCCCTATCAATGCCAACAATGGGCCAAAAGATCTTTGTAACACTATAATTAGTACTAGTGGTCGCCTATTGGTCGAAATTCGACCATAATTATTTTAAATTATAAGTTTGAACATTATTAAGGTTGTATTGTCAAAGACTATACTTCTATAATCACAGATTTCGCCAAGGGTACTCTGTTAATTTGCCTATTTTTTTCAAACAAATTATATGAAATTTAAAAAAAAAAAAAAGAAAAATGATTTAAATAAAGAATACCTTTTTTTATTGTAACAAAAAACCATGCGATAAAGGAAATGCTGTCCATTGAACTTGACATACATTTCGATAATTTATTTAATGATACAAAACTTCTTTGTAAGCGACATATTTTGTAAAAACTCTTTCATCGTTTGCTGGTTATGTTTGACATTCAGTAAAACTATAGACAAATAATTTGAAGTGTATTGTGTCAAATACAAGGTAGTGTGTGTAATGTTTTGTTTATTGATTTAATGTATGTTTTGTCCTTCTCTATATAAACTATAAGTGTTTGAAATTTCATACTCCTCCGTCCGCGCAATTTTCTTAAAAAGGGGTACAAATTTTTGCTTCACGTATTAAAATAATCATAATATGACTGTGTACACTGATTACAGGTTTAATGAGTCAGTTTAAATTTTTCATAAGCTTACATCGTTTAAATTCATTTAGCATTTTTCACACCAAATTGCAACCAGTATTTTCACAAATATTTTACCATATTATAAATACAAAAAAAAAACAAGTTTCATCTTGGATATTGTTGGAGCTAAACTTTCATATCACGTACGTTTCGGGTATCTCGCAGAGTTCGTTGACACAGGATTATAGTATGAAAGTAAGTGCAACATCTATTTTGATTTTTATTTTATCACAAGAATGTACTAAATAAGTCCATTAGCCTAGCCTTGAAAATGTTTTAAGCCTTATGTACACCAGGAAAACACGCAAATTTGGTTTGTAAAAAATTGGCGCAATACCGCGTCGTTGTTATCATTTACAAATTGAATTACTTGCGTGGACTATAAATGAAGTGATATAGATCATCTGAAGTGATGATACAGATATCATCACTTCAGATCCCTTGCGGGGTAGGCAAAGAGTACAAACTTCCGAGAAATTGTTTTTTTTAGACCTCTCCGGTTTTCTCCACCCTCATAGTTATTGGACACACTAACCGGTTTCTCTTGACTTGCCCTTCAGATTTTAAAATTAAGATGTATAAAAAGTGTACAAGTATTTACTGATATTAGAGAAGCTGGCTACAATTTTTGTGGGGCGTTCAAGACTAAAAACAAACACAAGCAGAAGTAGAGGTATACTATGGATAACCACATATCACCGACGATGGTAAGTTTCAATTTAATATAGAACGGAACTATTTCTATCATATCGGGAACATTTCCAACCTCTGATTGCTACTTAAAATTTTTCAATACGAAAATCGCCTTCCGATCTACGATTCGAACCCATGACCTCATGATCGCTAGCCCAGCTACCCTCTAGATCAAAATGCAGTTCAGCCAGTACAAGACACTACTTAATAATACAAGTCGTTGGTTGATTGTACTCTAAGCTTTAAGGTTGTATCTCAAAGTTCAATGAACCATGCTTACTGGATATGGACATTTTACGAAACAAATTTATTCAGACCTTTGTAGTTTCACAATCTCGGAATGGTTGGGGGTTTAATTTAAATTTTTTTCCTAGGATTTTGAGGGTTATAATATATTGCTGAAATATCGATGCAAATCTGGAATATTTTAACAATGAAATTTTGGCAAAGTGTATTTGGAATATTTAACAATAAAATTTTGGCAAAGGGTTTTATTATCCTAGTTTCTTTTTAGGCTCAATTGAAGGTAAAATTGTATTGCTGAAATATTTTTGCAAATTAAAATATATCGTGTACAATATCACCATTTATTTATTAGACAAAAAATCCGACATCTATAAAGATCAATGCCGTCTGGCGTTCCGAACCAAACCTTAAATCGTCAAAATCAAATTTCCTCTGTTTTGAAGATAATTCATGTATTTTCTATACTTTTTTGTATTTTTTAGATCAACTTACGCAATCTGTTATCAGTCAAATATTTTGAGGTTATATTTAATAAAAATTGAAATTCTTCATCTAAGCGATCTTTTTTCACTATATATAATTGTTTCTCTTGCTCTGAGAATATATCGATGTCTCATGTGTATTAATGAGCAGATTACGTACGCCTATATTCCCCAAGCGGCGGTGGCAGAGGTGTACTGAGTACAGCCACGTTTCGCCGACGATGTTAGGTCCCATGTAATAGGGGGGCAGCCTATTGCCATATACCGGGCACAATTCCAGACTCTGGACTCGTACTGGGAAGTTTTCGCTAGAAAAACTACACTTGTCCTACCTGGGATTTGAACCCAGGACCTCGTGATCACAAAGCGATGCGCTTTGCCACTAGACCAACGAGGCAGTCGAGTACGAGTCTGGAGTCTGGAGAATTGTGCCCGGTATACGGCAATAGGCTCGCCCCCTATTACATGGAACCTAAAATCGTCGGCGAAACGTGGATGTACTCAGTACACCTCTGCCACCCCTGCTTGGGGAATATAGGCGTAACGATATGAAAACTGAAGCGAACATTTAATAATATTAGCCCTGTTAAGAAACTGCCCCACTGTTGGGCAGGGGCCTCCTCTCTATCTGAGAGGGTTTAGGCCATAGTCCACCACGCTGGCCCAGTGCGGGTTGGTGAACTTCACATACCTTCAAGAAACTCTTAGGCATGCAGGTTTCATCACGATGTTTTCCGTCACCGTTAAAGCAAGTGATAGTTAAGTATTAATACGCACATACTTTCGAAAAAACCACGGTGCGTGCCTGGGTTTGAACCCGAGACTTCTGACTTTGCAGTCCAACGGTCTAACCACTAGGCTATCACTGCTGAACACTTACCAAACACATAAATAAACTTGACCGAATATCGGTAGAAAGAACATTACGTGCAGAACGAATCACAAAACAATATTTTAATTATTATTTCATTGCCCTGTTGGTCTAATCTGAGCCACCCAGAGCAACTGGCACTCACAAGTTCCTGGGTTCTAATACTAGGTCCAACAAAATTGTGTAGGAGTTTTCTTGTCGAAAAATTTCCAGTAGCACTTGGGTGTCTGAACCTATACCCGATAAATAGCAATAAACCGGTCAATATATTACATCGGGACCTAAACAGTTCACAAAATATGGCAAGTATATACCTCTGCCACCCCCACTTAGGGAATAAGGACGTGACGGTGTTTCTTTATACTTTATTTATAACTTGATTACTTGGAACTTGAAGTTGAAATGGCACGGGTGGGAATTTTCGAAACGATAAAGCTAGCTATTTATTATTAGAAGAACTAGATCGAAAACTTAATTTTGTGGTATAACCTCCTATCTATCTATCTATATTATTACACCAGATTCCTTGCAAGAGGACTGAATTCCAACAGGCTCTTTCCTTACAGACCTCTCTGGCTTGCTCTATTCTCATAGTTCGTCTCATACACGCTCGCTTGCTACTGAGAATTTTGACTTGCCCTATAAACTTACTATATCTGTATGCAATATATTTAATATAAGTAATTTACTTTATAAATTTACGCTACCTAGTGCCTTTTATTTTTGGTGTGTTTCTTTCAACTAAGTTGTCTGGAAGAAGTTGCAAATAGCAATAAGATCGCCAATTACAATTAGCCTTATCTTTTTAGTTCTAGCTCCCTATCTCTATATTCTCGCCGTATCTTCACGGTGGGGGCGCATTTTGATTCGATTGTCAGTTAAAATATGTAAACTCGTGAATTCGTTACTCCTTTCGCAAGATTTATACGAAATAAATTCAGTTTGTCTTTCGTGGGTGCAATACAGAAATGTTGGTAAAATATTTCCGATCCCGGATCATGGATTACCTAGTCCGATGTGTACCTTTTAACCTAGAAACTCGTCTTCCCAGCCTCGCAAAGGGCTACTAGATCATCGAGAAAGTTGAAATGTTTTCTTAAATCATTCCCAAAAAAGGCCTGTATCGGCTATTATGTAAAATAATTGCGGTGAGTGTGTGTGGCGAACTATGGGTGTGGAGAGAGCCAGTGAGGTCTGTAAGGAATGAACTTGTTGGAAATATGTACTCTCTACCTACTTCGTAAGAGAGGAGGAGGATATAAATAAATAGAAAAACAATGCACAGTTAAATTATATTTCATTTGAATTCCTAAATGGAGGATAAGTCTAAACGTGCTCCACTTTTAATTAAACCTAGGTACCTACATTAGTGTTATAGAAACGAGCAACTTACCATTTCGATAGTCTAATGAATAGTTAATAATATATGGGTTAATTTATTTATCTGGAAAGTCTGTCCTATATTCACTATTATTTCTAATTAAACAATGTTTTATTATTGCTTTAAAGGTAGGAAAAAGCTAAATATATTAGAGTGAGAAATAAATATATGAGAAAACTAAAATGAGAAAATAATGTTGCTTTGTAATTTAAAAACTACATAGATAACCAGAAAAGTATGTGAGGAAAAAACCTGTAGTAGCTCTGGACTCTGCCTACCCCGCAAGGTATCTGGAGTGATGATGAAGATTGAGTGACATGAATATATATAAAATAAAAATGGAAGGACACATCGCCGGCCTAATAAGTTAACCCACCCAACTTATTCTTAACCAAAAAATAATTAATACTCGACTTAAAGTACGGACGATTATCTAGTTGAGTGTAAAAACATAAGTTTATATTTTTTTAATCTGCACAAATCATAAAGAAAAAAAACTTGATTTTACTTTTCTTTCGCAATTTCAAATTTGCCAAAAAGGGTTTAGCAGGTTACCATAATATAAGATTTACAAAGATATAATATACTTTTATAGATGCATATATAATAAGCAGTGATAGCCTAGTGGTTAGACCGTTGGACTGCAAAGTCAGGGATCTCGGATTCGAACCCAGGCACGCACATTTATATTTTCGAAAGTATGTGCGTTTTAAAAATTTACTATCACTTGCTTTAACGGTAAAGGAAAACATCGTGAGGAAACTTCCGGTTTCTCGAAGATGTGTCAAGTTTGCCAACCCGCACTGGGCCAGCGTGGTGGACTATGGCCTAAACCCTCTTAGTTTGAGAAGAGGCCCGTGACCAACGGCGGGACAGTTTCTTAATAGGGGTAATATTATAGATTATATAGATGCATATAGAGATATATTGCATATAGATCGAGGTCAGTGGCGTGTCATGGGAGAGGCCTACGTCCAGCAGTGGGTTGATACGGGCTGATGATAATTATGATGAATATGCTTTTTGCGCATGCACGCAACTGATTGTCAACAACTAGAGAATGAGTAATTTGACATTCAAGATGCATTTGGCTTGCATTTTGAGACCATGTTCCGTTTGAACCATCACGCATGTATTCCTCAAGTGGGGTTAGCAGAAATGTAATGTATACACCCACTTTTTGCCAACGATGTTAAGTCTCATGTAACAGGGGGCAAGCCTGTTGCCGTTATACCGGAATCAATGCCAGACTGCGAACTGAAAATGGTTTTGAGCCCTGGACCTCGTGATAGCTTCGCTCATTATTCGGCACTAGATCGACGAGACATTTAATTTTCTATAAAAAAAAAAATAAACATCGTCACGCCTGTATTCCCCAAGCGAGGGCAGCAAAGGTGTACTGAGTACACCTACTTTTCGCCGACGATGTTAGGTCTCATGTAATAGGCGGCGATATGCTTTGCCACTAGACCAACGAGGCAGACATTTTTTTATATCTAAATTATTGTACATCAACGACAAAGTGTCACACTGTGTCAAATAATTCGATTATCCAGCGTAACATGGTTGAAATTTCGACATTAGCTTTTCGGAGAAATTAATGGCCCGTCTCTTAGGCAGTTTAATATAATGGTGTTTGCACGCGTCACGGCGGTGACTTCACGTCACATCGTTTGATGTCTTATTCGTATTGTTACGAGCCTGTTTACATGATGTTACTGTGAATGGCTATGCTTTGATTGCGTTTGAATGTTTGTTGTTGTTAGATCTTGAGTTTTGCTGCGAGCGTTCTAGTTGAAGTGTGATTCCATAACATGTGGTTAACGTCATCGAAGCAGTGGAGAATTTTCGTTAATTAGAAGCCTCAGAAATTTCATGTAATACATGCGATACACGACTCAGTGCTATCCTATTAGGGTTTATTTCATGTTTGTAGTGCTCACGTATTTAGTGCCTATTGACTAATTCGAGGTTATAACGTCTAATTACCTCCAACTTACCGTTATGACCTCGAATTAGTCAAAAGGTAACGCTCATCCCGTTTCGTGCAAGTGGGCCTTAGTGTGTTACTAAATGTAGAAATTCTGAATTTGGATAAAACCCCACAAATTTTATAAAAAATCAATTATAGTATTTTTCACATAAGATAGAGATATCCAAATTAATATTTAATTCAATGATATTAACGCATAAAAACATAAGTATAGAAACAGGTTATGCCTCTTATTGCCATTGAATAAAATATAATTTTGTTTGACACTTACAATTGTCACAGTACCCATCCTTCATGAATAATACTATAACTATAATACTAACCCATAACATTAATACTTACATCGATCGAATGTTTGTATGTATGTTTATAATGTTTTTCATAAAGTATGGCTACTGTCAGTTGTAATTGCCAAACGAAAATAAATTTAAATCAATGCTGTTAAGGCATAAAACCAAAAGTATAGAAACGGGTCATGCCTCTTATTGCCATAAATAAAGTATAATTTCGTTCGGCAATAAGTATAATTTCGTTCGGAAATTAGAACTGTCACTTTACCCGGTAACTGAAATGATAACCCTAAAACATGCAAAGGAATTTTATGCTTTGTTTCAATTTAAGCCCTTTTCCAAAAAAAAACAACAAATTTAACCACTTCGTTAATTTCAACGCACAAACGTATTTCGAGGAACAAGATAAATTTTAACCGCTCACGAACAATGGTAAAATAAAAAAAATATTAAATTTATTGTCTTTGCCCTAAGAATAAAATTCCCCTTGCCAGACCTCTAGGGATGAATTTGTTAGAGATTTTACAAAGAAAGCATCCATTCAACGACTTATCGATAATGCGGGGCGAAAAATATATCGCCTAATGTATTTTCACCCCTTTTTGATTTAGGTACGTGATCTTCATAGGTCCCTGAACAAATTGAATTAGCGAGGTAATGTGGTTAAAGAATGTCTTTTAAGTTTTGGATGGGATCCGATGTAATTTTAGAAGTTGTTTTAAACGATTTTGAGAGCAGAGCTGAAAGGCATTTTAAGGTTTTCACCCCCTGTTAATAAAAAGGTTGTAATAAGTTACAAGTTTTTTTTTGCTTATTGCTAAGCGGATAATTCTCGTTTCATACTGCTATTAACGGATAGATGTATTTGTATACTACTGTTGAAAGGATTTTCGTCTGCTATATAAAGTTTATTAGCTACTTTTCATGGTTCGATGATTGTTAAACTTTATTAATATAAGTATTTTTATAATAAAGTTCAAAAGAAATACCTATAATATTTTAAAACTAAATATATTTTTGAAATTATATAAATAAACCTATCTATCTATAACATCACGTCAGATCCCTTGCGGTCTAGGCAGAGAGTACAGAGTTCCAACAGGTTCTTTCCTTACATACCTCTATGGCTTCCTCCACTCTCAACGTTCGTCTCATACACGCTTGCCGGTTACGGAGACTCTTGACTTGTCCTTCCGATAAGACTCGGTCTATTTGGTCATGGTAACATAGCCTAGGTCTTCCCTGGTACCTACACCCTTCCTTAAATAAACCTACTTGTTCTTATATATGCACATTTTGCTAACGATTTTAGGTCCTAATATGATAGGGAGAGAGGGGTTTCCCATAATACTAGGCACACTTTCAGGCATAGAAGATTTTTTTCCCGATAGAAAAAGATCAACAATACCTTTTCCAGCCTAGGATTTGAAACCAGGACCTCGTGCTTGCGAGACTAATAAGGTGGCGTAGATTCAGCGTTAACCATATTAAAAAATATTACATTTCTATAACTGCATTCAATCCACAGAATCAGAATCAGAATATTTTTTATTCATGTAAACCACCACTTCGGAATGTCATGATCATGACATGTCCTGTTTCTGGGCAAGAAACTCCACGGTACCCTTTTAAAATAGCATTTTTACATTTTCTTTTTCCATAAACATTTTGTTGTGGGATAAGGGAGAACAATTTAGGCTGGTCTATCTGGTAGGTCTAGGTTAAGTTAAACAAATTAAACTATTCATGTGCATGGCTATATGGTTGCCTCATTTACTAAATTAATAGAAGGAACAGAGAGAATATTAAATAATAATAGCTGAACAAGTTATCCATATTCAATCAAGTGGAGCTGGAACAGCCCCTATCCAAGTATTTTTGTCTTTTAAATAATCATCTAGCGTAATAATCATATAGCAAATAAGCTCGCATTCTAAGCGTACGTTTAATACAAGCTTTGAATTTATTTTCACTAAGTTTAGTAACGTCAAGAGGAATTTTATTACAAAATGTAAAACCAGTCTAGTACCCCATGAAAGAAGTGTGATTTTTGGACAGACAAAATTGCGGTTGATCTAATTTACTTTTATTTCGGGCAATGGCTATCACCTAGCTGATGAAGCAGATCAATTTTTTTTTGTATACTTTATCTCTATCTATCTATATCATCACGCCAGCTCCCTCGCGGGGTAGGCAGAGAGTACAGAGTTCCAACAGGTTCTTTCCTTACATACCTCTCTGGCTTCCTCCACTCTCATAGTTCGTCTCATACACACTCGCCGGTTACGGAGACTCTTGACTTGCCCTTCAGCTAAGACATGGTCTATTTGGTCATGGTAAGATAGTCTAGGTCTTTCCCGGCACCTACATCCTTCCACTTTCCCATTGTATATCTGTTTTGTCATTCTTTCTTCTGGCATTCTTTCTATATGCCCGAACCAATGGAGCATACCCTTGCTCATCTTTACACCGATACTATCTTTCATACCTACTCGCTTTCTTACTACGCTGTTGCGAATACGGTCGGTCAGCGTGACTCCGCACATCTTCCGCAGAGATCGCATTTCGACCGCATTTATCCTGCTTTCGTTCTCCTTCTTACATACCCAACTCTCACTGCCATATAACAGCGTTGGGACAAGCACTCCGTATACTTTATGTTTTCATAAATATACTGCCACGGGACCGTCATAATATTGGCTTCTTTAAACGATTCTCTCAGAGAGGCGCAACTACCTAAGTTACCACAAACATAGATTAACAGTTCAACGCTTATCGAACGTAGTCATTGAGCACTTGTCCTCATTATATCTTCGCAAAACTAATTCCGCCGCTACAAAGAACTACGTAGACTCTTCACAATGGAACGTATCGAGTGTGTACTAAGTGTTTACCGACTTCCCAAGCCCTCATTACGTACCGTTAACAGAGCCTTTTGTTTTGCCCTCCCGCCATTACGAGACTGTACCCACGTCATAAGGATGTGACGGCCTTGTGAAAAGAGGCATAAAGATTTTGTGAATATGTTGATACGATATTTATGCGCGCCTAGTACCAACTAGGCGCTCATAAATATCGTGTATGTGGTGTAGTGTGAAAGGCGGCAGGATTTTGTAAATCTGTTGATACGTTATTTATGCCTAATGGTTCTCGTTGCATTTATCACGAGTTTATGGGATCAAATCTTAGGTCAGACAAAGTTAGTTAGGGAGTCTGAAAAGGTGCTCCGTATAATGTCAAATGCTTTTAATATTTGGCGAACTGTATTAGTATGTGAAAAATGTGTATGAATGGATAGAGGCAATACGCTTGCCTTCTATTACATTGGTACAGTACACCTCTGCCACGCTCGTTTGGGTAATGCATAACGATATTTATTTTTATCATCTCACCATAAATTGAACGTGTCTTATCTAATGGGTTTCTCTAGAATCCGTAACCAAAAAAGCACGTGCGAGATAAAGATTCGTTGATCGGGACAGATCTTTAAGGCAAGAACCAGTTGGCACACCTACTACGTACTCTTTGCCTACCCCACAAGGAATCTAGAGTAATGAGATAGATAGATAGACTAAATTAAAGCTTAGTAATCAGAATCCCATCCTTAGTTACCGAGACGATTAGCAGAAACAAGACACCCACAATCCCCGTCGTTAAGTGCACTCAGCTCAGGCGCTTCTCGACGACTTTATGTGATGACGCTTTTATTTTTTTTATTTATAAAAACGTAGCCCTACACTAGGATTCAGTTCTGTGTCGTGGGTGCGTTCACAAACATGAAAATTGACATACACAAATACCCAGACCGAGACAAATAATTGGAAGTCACACAAAGATATATTCCCTGCGAGAATTGAATCCGCGACTCTGCGACCCAGTGGGTGGAGCGGCTCAAGCTTTTAACTACTGCGCCAAATCGTCCGTCGTTTTAAGTAATCGCTGAGTAGTTTCCCCTTGAAAAGCAATGTTAGAATTGCAGAAGTTCTGGGACTTAATTAGTTTGGAAACTTGTTTCTAAACCATTTTCACTAGTACTACACACCCTGTCGTAGAGCGACAGGTTTGCGGTGTCCTTATATTATCCAGTTTAGAAAGCATTCGGCTCAGACAGCGATAAGTAATATTTTGTGACATTGTCATCTTTAGACACTTCAAGTTATAGACGTTAAGTATGAAGGATTGGAGGCGTGCTTGATAAATTACAACAGTAGATGGCCATTAACTCTTCTTGATTAGCGAGTAAATGCATTTTTTTATTTAATAAAAATACGTAGTCTCTTACTATAAATCATGTAGTGTGTTTTCACACACATGAACATTCACATCCACAAACACCCAGAAAGAAATAAAAATTTGGGAATCACACATAGATTTGCCTCATGCGGGGAACAAACCCGTGACTACTCGATCCAGTGGGTTTACGCTATCAACCACTGAAACAAGCCGTCTTAGCTCAGAATTATGACAGTAAAGGCTGATAGAGCATATAAGTTAAAAGACTAGTTTTCAACCATTTTTTATACCTAACCACTTCAGAAGCACTCTTATAGCAGGGAAACTACGGTATAACACCTTCACGCCGTATATTTCCAGAGCGAGGGTGGCAGATATGTACTGAGTTCACCTATTTTTTGGCGACGATGTTAGGAGGCGAGCCTATTGCCATATACCGGGTACAATTCCAGACTCCGGACTCATACTGGGGATTTTTCGTTAGCAATACACTTGTCCGACCTAGAATTTGAACCCAGGGCCTCGTGATCACAAAGCGATGCGCTTTTCCGCTAGACCAAATGAGGCAGTCTACTACGGTATTATTAGGGCTAAACATGATTAAGTAGCCGTTCTGCTTAGTCAATCCAAGATAATCAGTTTGAGGGTATCTATACTTCGGCAGGCTCGTACAACTTTTAGTAACATAGTACTCGGTCTATCTTAAAGGCTTAGTAAATTCCGTTAGCAGGTAGCCACAAACCTGCCTCCGCTCATCCAATCTGGGCCTACGTATAACCTATTCTCTTTTACTTCGCTTTGTGAGAGAAAGCATCTGTCTATACCGGTATAATATGTATTTCAGTACTAATCGGATATTAGATACGATTCTCTAGCGCATGCTTAATCGCTAAAGGTATTGAGGCCAGGTGCCTATTGTCTGCGCTGTATAGCACGCCGATTGGTTTAGTGGTTAATTTAACAGATTCAGTGTGGCGGGGTAGACAAAGCCGATTGGTCGTTCAAAGCTTTGTAGAACTGATATAGCCTGCGGAAATAGTCAGATCGCTTAAAACAATACAGTTTTAAGCTTAGTGCTATGTACTGGATTTAATTGATTAGATCCCTTGCGGAGAGTATAGTGTTCGAACAGGTTCATTCCTTACAGACTTTTATTGATTCTTTGTATTATAGGTCCCTTTTTGTTTAAGAAGTTTAGAAAAAAAACTATGGTATCGCTACGAAATTAAAAAAAAATAAAACTCATGCTACAGTCAATACTATATACAATTTGATGTACAATGAAAATGGTTTTTTTGTTAACATGTTTTCTCCCACTGCTGTGCAAAATTTCCCCTATAATCTTTTACGTGTTTTTATAAGAGAATAAAACTATTTTTGATCAAAAGTAGAGTAAAAATAAGGATTTTGGGTTAGTAGTCGAATGAGTAATAATAATTTAATTAACTATATGTAATAACCTATTTTAAACAGGTGCTATTCGTATGATATCACTATATGTAAATGTATATTAAGTAATTGGTGTAAAATACATAATGTGTTTCTTATTTATCTTAGCTGTTATGATGTTACTCAGTATAAAGTGCGCCTGTTAAACGCTTTTGGTGATTTTAAACTTAATGTTTCCATATAACCGTCGCAGCGCAACGGGAGCGCGACGGTGGCATGACCGGGATAGTTGTAATGTACTGGAATGTACGTGAGACACCACACAGCAGAGACATACTCAGCTTGTCAGCAAAGCTCACGACCCGACTAGAAAACAAACGAAGCACGGGGGTGCGAGACGCCAATATGCTTGCGAGCGGGACGCTAGTGTTTGGCGGCTGCCCGGACAAGCGCTTCCGTCGCGCTTTCGTCACGCTCCGTCGGCTGTTTGAACAAACCTTTAATATCAATTAAGTTTTACAAGGTGGACCAGTTACTAATTGCCAAACGAAATTAATATTTAATTCAATTGTGCTAAGGCATAAAACCATAAGTATAGAAACGGGTCATGCCTCTTATTGCCATTGAATAAAGTATAATTTCCTTCGACACTTACAACTGTCATAGTACCCACCTTACATGAAAAATACTATACTATCAATAATAACAAAATGTCAATAAATAAAAGCTTGTAAGCTTTTATTTAACTTGCAAAGTTCGTATGTCTGCCTGTCTGTGTTTTTCGTTCAAATCTTGTGGTTCATTTTTCAAGCACTTACGGTTTTCCGATTGAGCTGAAATTTGGCATACGTATGTTAGTTCGGTAACAACACAATAATATGAACCATGGAACTGGTCTGTGGCCATAGGAACATGTAAAATATACAACGTAACCCCCTCGTGGTTAAGGCTTATTAGATTCGTATTAACTAGTACTATACAACCAGATAGTGTTCAGGGTCTGGTGATAAAGCTAAACGGTGGCCAATGGAACCACCCTCTCTCTCTCTCTCTCTCTGTCCTTGGCAATTATTATTCCCATCTGATGGTGGAGTCTGCCTTCTTAATTTTCTTCTTCCACTTCGCTCTGTCGGACGTGTTGTGTTCGGAGGCATTGCAGATACACAGGTCTTTCTTGACCACATCTGCCCATCTTGTTTATGGCCGTCCTCTGGGTTTGGGCCCTGATAGGTTTAGATTAGCCGTAACATTACCCAGATAATCGGGAGGTCTTCTCTTTATGTGGCCATACCAACAGAGTCTACTTTCTTGTAGCTTATCGGCGATGTCGCGAACACCGAACCAATGGAACCACCCAACTACTCAATATAAACCTGTCGTGTTTGGGCTCGTTGGATTTGTCTTAACTAGTACTTTAGACCCGAATGGTGTCAAGGGTCTGATGATGGAGCCGGAAAGAAGCCATAGAAACTCATCTACACAAGCAATCATAAAGCAATATCTTTGTTGTATTTTTGCTGTAAAAGCATGTTTTTAAAAAGTTATTTCTAAATTAAAATTATTATATGCCAACTTTGGATAGGAAACCACCAAAGTCAAAGTATATTTATATGTTAAAACATGTGTACGTATGGAACGTACATAGGAAGTAAATATTGACGGAATCAACTTGTCAACGCCATCTTGCAGTTGCAACAATTACTCGTACACAACTAAAACAAATGTTTTACACGGTACATAAATAATAGGGGGAAGTGGAAAGAGGGGGGGGGCACTTTGCGGTACCTTCAGTAATTACCATAAATCCCGGAACGAACAGTAGGTACTTAACTTACCCATGTTTCGGTAAAACTATTGTGAATTAAATAGAGTGTTGTGAACACCACGTAAAGTCCCACTGTGTGGAGGTAATCGTTGCTAAGATTTTTACAGAACAATCTGTATTTATCTGTAAGTATATTAGCACGCTAGGTCCCTCACGGGGTAGGTAGAGAGTGCAGAGTTCTAACTGGTTTATGCATTTCTGTTGTCTAGTACACAGTGTCAGTAGAGATAACTTAACCAAACGCCTATCAAAACAGTTTTAAATATATTATATTATCAAGAAAGTAATTACACAAAACTGTACTTTTAATGCATAACATACAACCAAAACCCAGACGTGCAATATAAAAAAATAAATATCACGAAGTCTATATTCACCAAGCTGGAGTGACAGATATACACATCATCACACAAGTTCTGTGTACAAATGCACTCCCACATTTTGACAACAATGCAAGGATCTATGGAACATATTTGTTCTATATTAAATCCCAATGTTATAAGGAGCAATCCTGTGCCTATTATTTCGAACACAAGTCCTGACTCCAAACTACTACTAACAATTTTTTGATAGAATTACCTCAATAACACTTTATTCCAGCTAGGATACGAATCTAAGACCTCGGGATCATCAACCTATGAGTCACTATATCAACAAATCTGTCACGCAATTAATTCAGATTAAAAATCATCCCCATTAGAGTTTATTTGAAATCTATACTAAATTGTGTGAAAGTGAATTCCACTGTGCTCGGAACATGCTTAATACAGTCAAAGAGACATTCTCGTGTTTGGCATACTCCCATACGGAATCGTATTGCGAGCAAAACCGAACCACACATTTACTATTTAAATCCAATAGCTGCTCAATCGTTTTCAAAGCGATTATGACCTTTTAAGGTTACACTCAAGTCTGAAATTTGACTGTTTATAACACGAAAAGTTAAATAAACTACAAATTTGTCTACAAACTAAAACTAATAACAACGTTTTATTAGAGGGTAGTAATTTCAAAAATCTGTCACTGTAGGCTACACAAACTCGTTGGGTATAATAGGTTCAGTGACTACACGCTGAAATGCTTGTGATTCTAATAATGCTCTTCTAAACACGGGAAAAGTATCGAAGGATATAAGAAGAAATTTTTTTTGTCGAAAGCTTACATATACAAAGTAGAACATAATAAACCCAAGACCTGAAAGTAGTTTGTTCCAAATCGGCAACTAAATCGTTCCAAGTATTTTTAATGAATTTTACCTTTTTTTAATTAGAATAATTAGCTGTTACCCACTTAGTTCGCTTTATTTAACAAACTGAAATCATATTTCAAAGCAATACGACGATTCCAAATGTATTTCTAAAACAAAAATTACAGGTTTCGTGGTTAATTTGTGTACCAAAAAAATGTGCTTGTGGTTAAAAAATTGTAGATAAGTTCTTGACACTTGGCATAATATTGCAAGATCTCATTATTTTTAAAGCCTCATGGTACCAATAACATAACAATATCTATAAATGTCTTAATGCAGCTAAACCGATATTTGCATGTTGGCACAGTCGCATTGCAGGAAAGCAACTGCTACCCGTTGCTATTTGTGGAATAGTTTCACGAAAGAATTATTTTCAAATGCAGTGAAGCAAACTCTTTAGGAAAAAAACCTAGTAGTTTAAATAGTTTGAAGCGTTTAAAATTAATGAATATAAATTATTTGGTTTGTGAATGGAAATTGCACTGCGGCGTTTCAACGGTATTATTTCTGGAATTTAATCCTAAACTGTTATTTGAAGTAGGTACGTGCAATGCGCCAAAGTGGAACAATGTTTACGGTAGAAATTGAACTTAGGTACTCAACATTTCAGGGAAATATTAGAAACGATTTAGTTGAATGCCTTTTATTTTCTATTTTCGAATCAATTTCATTTTTGTTTGACTCAACTCATGTGGGAAATACTAATAGTATAATCCATTTTGGACTGATGATGTTTCAATCGATTGATTGATTTAATTGAAAATAAGATTGAAAATTATTGATGACATGATTAAAACGAGTATTATTTTTTAAAAAGTCTATTGAGATAGGCCATGAGACTACTAAATGCCTAGAATATATCTGCTCGAATTAGTTGTATTATGCAACATTATTTGATAAATATCCTACAGTAAATTACATAACAATTAATTCAAATCAATAATTAATTAGAGCAACAACGTTGCTCCACGGCGATTCCTTTGAAGGCTTCCCGTGACATTTAATTTACATAAGACGAGGTAATTTCATGTAGAGCTCCCAATTAGAATTATGTATTTATGTACTGCAGACCCGTTTCAAAATAGAAGGATTTGTTTAGATTGCTGACTAGAATTATTAGCTGGTTGTAAAAATTGTATCTTATTTAAATTTGAACGGAAAATTTTTGCTCTATTTCCTCTTGATTTTTTCCATACCCAAATTCTACCTCTTCTGTATCATCATCTCAGCCTATACTTGTCCACTGCTGAACATAGGCCTCCCCAATCGCTTTCCTGCGTAACCGGTCCGATGCCACCTGCATCCAACAACTTCCTGCGATTTTCACTAGATCGTCGGTCCATCTGGTCGTCCTACGCTGCGCTTACTAATACGTGGTCTCCGCTTTAGAATCTTTCTGCCCCAATGCTCGACCAATCTTCGCGCTATGTGGCCCGTTCATTGCCACTTCAGCTTGCTAATCCTGAGGGCTATGTCGGTGACCTTGGTTCTTCTACGAATCTCCTCATTCCTGACTCGATCACGTATAGAAACGCCGAGCATAGCTCTTTCCATAGCTCGCTGAGCAACTCTGAGCTTTCTTATGAGACCTATTGTAAGAGATCATGTCTCTAATCCGAATGCCATCACTGACAACACACATTAGCTAAAAACTTTAGTCTTGAGGCACAGAGGTATTTTGGATGAGAAGATCAACATCTTTTCTCGCAGTTTCCCGAACGCTGACCAGCTGAGTTGGATTCGTCGATTCACCTCTCTTTCAAAGTTGGACCTACCTGACCGGACTGCCAGTTCCAGGTGTATTCGTCGACAGCTTCAAGAGTAGAGTTCCCAACGGTGAGTGCGGTGGGTACGACATGGACGTTAAACATTATTTTCGTTTTCCCCATGTTCATTTTAAAACCCACTTGTTGAAATACTCTGTTGAGGTCACCGAGCATTCGTCCTAGATCTAATAAATGATATGGCCCTTCAATGGTATACTGATGAAACCGCCCTAGATCCCTTTTCATTCCACAGTGTGGACCGGATCGCTCCACTACCTCCCCCAGATGGCCTGTTTGAGTTCCCAGGCGGTCTAACCCTCCAGCATCGTTTTGGGATAGTCATCCGCAATGATAGCCATCCTATTTGTGGTCAAGGCATCCTTGAAGGAGGATCCAAGGCGAACTCGCTTCAGATCTCCTGCAGTGTCGCTTTGTTTGGAGAGCGTCACCTCCTGTGCAGGCGTCTGAGAGACAGCAGATTGTCTCGCTAGCTCGATGCGATTCCGCCGCTTGGCGAGCCCGCTGATACGTTTGCGTTTCGTGGGGGAGATATTGTCACGCAGTCCGCCAGCACCGGTCACCTGGGCGGTATGGTTTCCGGGTCCAGCAGAGCCGGACGCCTTTACCTCCACCTTGGCAACGAGGGGCAGACCGGAAAACGCTGTATCTCCCCTAGATCCGCCGGTTATGTGCGCGCTTTTGGGGACCTGCTCATTTGCTTTCAAAGCGATTATGACCTTTTAAGGTTACAGTCGAGTCTAAAGTTTGACTGTTTATAACACGAATGGTTAAATAAGCTACAAATTTGTCTACGAACCAAAAATAATAACTACGTTTCATTCGAGGGTAGTAATTTCAAAAATCTGGTTACACAAATGCGTTGCGTGTAATAGGTTTAATGACTACACGCTCAAATGCTTATGTGATTCTAATAATGCTCTTGCTCTCTAAACTCGGGAAAAGAATTTATTTATTTATTTATTCTTTATTGTATACAGATAGAAGTGAAAGAAAAAAGTTTACATTTAGGCAGTATACAAAAAGGCGAGCTTAACTCAAATATGAGTTATCTTCCAGCAAACCTTTGAGTGTTGAGAGATGAAGAGAAGAATAAGAGGGCAGTTATACAATATAACGTCGAAAGATACATACTGTATAAATACTGTATTTTCAAATAAATACATATATTTAGTACTTACGATACAAATATTAATATTTATAATATATACATAAACATAAATATCTAAATGAAATCAAGATAGGAAATGTTCTTTGATTCTTCTTCTGAAAACATCCAGAGAAGAGCTTGCACGAATGGAATGAGGAAGTAAGTTCCATAGACGCACAGGACGCACAGTGAAGGACCCGTCGTAACGACTGGAATAATGAAGAGGGGTACGAAGAAGGAGAGATGTAGCTGTACGGCAGGGTTTGTCCCTTGGAATCAGGAAGTCAAAACGCTCTCGGAGGTAAACTGGGGATTTAGGATTATGTAGAATGGAGTAGAGTAGAGAGAGAGAGAAAATGTGCAAGTCCCGTCGCAGCCGGATAGGTAGCCATTTCAGTTTCGATCGGAATTCTGATATGTGATCAAATTTACGTAAACCGAAAATGAAACGAAATACATTATCGAAGTATCGAAGGATATAAGAAGAAACTTTTTTCGGAAGCTTACATATACAAGGTATAATATAATTATAGGCAATAGGCTCGCCCCCTATTATATGGGACCTCACATCGTTGGCGAAACGTGGGTGTACTTAGTACACCTCTGCCACCCTCTCTGGGAAATATAGGCGTGACGGTGCATAATATAATAAACCCAAGACCTGAAAGTAGTTTGTTCCAAATCGGTAACTGAATCGTCCCAAGTCTCATAGTACCAATAACATAACAATATCTATAAATGTCTTAATGCAGCTAAACCGATATTTGCATGTTGGCACAGTTGCATTGCAGGAAAGCAACTGCTACCGGTTGCTATTTATGGAATAATTTCACGAAAGAATTGTTTTCAAATGCAGTGAGGCAAACTCTTTAGGAAAAAAGCCTAGTAGTTTAAATAGTTGAAGTGTTTAAAACTTTTCGCTGAACTAAATTATGAATATAAATTATTTGGATTGTGGATAGAAATAGCACTGCGGCGTTTCAACGGTATTATTTCTGGAACTTATTCCTAAATTGTTATTTGAAGTAGGTACATGCAATGCGCCAAAGTGGAACAATGCTCACGGTAGAAATTGAACAATTCAAGGAAATATTGGAAACGATTTAGTTGAATGCCTTTTATTTTCTATTTTCGATTAATTTAGTTTTTGTTTGACTCACAACTGGTGTGGGGGGTAATCCATTTTGGACTGATGATGTTTCAACTATAGGTACTTGCTAATATATGGAAAGCTTTGTTTAATTAGAAATAAGGTTGAAAATTATTGACTTTATTTATTAATTGATTATGCAGGCTAATATGGAATAATAATAATATTGTTACGTTTGCGGGGTAATTAAATGCTAAAAAACGTGCGAAGTACTTTATTGGGCGCTGTACACACTAAACAGTACATCGAATGCATGCAAGTACACACAAGCACAAAACACACACTAGTACTACTCTTGTTAGTACCTAAATACTGCTTCCAAGTCGCTGAGTCACTCGTAGTATCCGTATGTCGTTGCTAAAGTCGCCGGTGTATTCCACTTAGATCACTTGTTCTTCGATTTGATCACTATCGCTTCCGAGAAGAGACTGCGTCCGTCACCGCGCTCTGTCTTCCTTTTATACTCGTATGAAAGTTTTTGAACGGACGCGTAAGTACATCGATAGAAGTATCGAACAATAGCCGGCGCGGCCCACAAACTGGTATTATTATTACATACCTATTTGTACGTGAACAAATAGGTATTTTTATACTGCGACCACGCGCCGGCGATAATTAAAGGGGAGGAACCTTCTAGACGTTTCAGCCCTTAAGCGCGGATTCTAGATCTTTCTACTCAGATTGCTAGGGGACCTAAATGTGTATAATGCATTTTAAAATTAAGATATTGAGGTGTATTGAAGTCGTAAAATTACCCCCCTCTTAGTTATGCTCGTCCCAAGCAACATTAGATCCGTGTTACCGCGCTAATCTACATGGGTTACATGGGCTACCTTCGGTTTTCCTCTGTTCCCCTTTTTTAATTCTATGGGTAGGATCGTTAATTCTGGCCATCACAGTATAAGTTCCTTCCCATTGAGCCTGAAGTTTGGGAGACATTCCTTTTCTTTGAAGCAGATTATGAAGCCACACTAAGGTTCAACACCAGTTCACTTCAAAACCGTTGGTGGTCGCGTTGCGGTCATATCGAGTCTTTCATTTCAATGCCAGCTTTTAAGCCGTGTTCTCTTACTCTCTTATGCACCTCGTCCAGCTCGTTTTGGAGATCACTTACATAATCCGGGACTGGCTTAGGACGATCTGGTGGTATGCCGGTTATTGCATCCCCCGAAAGTCGCATTTCTCGGCTGAAATTCACTCTTGCTGGAGTGTAACTCATACTGTCATGAACCGCAGACCGATAGGACATCAGAAACAGCGGAATGTATTGATCCCAATTTCTCTGTGGATGATCACAACCTTTGCCAAGTGGTTTTTCAGGGTTTGGTTCAATCTCTCGACCATACCATACGACTGCACATGTGCTGGAGTTGTTCGGGTCTTATGGATACCGAGTAGCTTGCACATTTCTTGGAATAGAGCCGATTTAAAATTCCGTCCTTGGTCTGAATGTAGCTCTAAAGGAACGCCATAGCGACAGACCACTTCATGGACTAATTTCTTTATTACGGTTGTAGCCTCTTGGTTAGGTGATGCGAAAACTTCCGGCCATTTAGTAAAGTAGTCTTGTACAACTATGACGTATTTGTTGCCATCATCGGTATCTGGGAACGGTCCAGCAACGTCGATAGCGTTGCGTTCGCATGGTGCGCCAACGTTTCACAATTTCAGTTTACATTTACTTCTTGTCTGGGGGCTTTTTACTGAAGCACATGCAGTACATTTATGGCACCAATCCTCAACATCCTCTCGACAACGTAACCAATAAAACTGCTGCCGCACTTTAACCAACGTTTTCTTGATTCCAAGATGTCCACCAGAAACGCCATCATGGATATGCCGTAAAAGGGGAACCACTCTGCACTGTGGCACCACCACCTGCATAGTCACTTCCTTACCATTATTGGACTCCCATTTTCTATACAGCACACCGTTTTCCAGGTTAGTACCTGTCCCACTGAGCCCAATAGCCCTTGGTAGTAGTACTATAAGCAGACATTTCACCCCATTGGAGTTTGCGTCCATTATTCTTCTATTCCAGAATAGGGCACAGATCGCTGTCTTCTTCTTGTGCCTTCTGCATTGTTGTTCTGGTCCATTCATCGTCGAGACCATGAGTTCTTATGAGTCGGACTTCTTCTCGCGGCTCATTCTTTAGGCATTGCTGGCAGTCTTCTGCACATGGTCTTCGTGATAACGCGTCAGCATTATTTTGTCCTTTGCCACTCCCGTGTTCGATCTCAAAGTTAAATTCCTGTTGTTGTTCGAGCCATCTTGCTACCTGACCTTCAGGATTTTTGAACTGTAGTAACCATTTTAACGCAGCATGATCTGTCCTCAGTGTAAACTGCCTTTCTTGTACCCATATTTTGCAAATAAAGATATGATTATGATAATGATAATGATCTAGAAGATACTTGCTAAAATGTTGCAAGGTCTTTACCACTGCAAGTAATTCATGCCGAGTAACACAGTAATTCCTTTCCGGTTTAGAAAGTGCCTTGCTAAAGTACGAAAGTACGCTATCACCACGTTGCAGTCTCCCTGAACTTGTGACAAAACCGCGTATACCGGTGTTGCTAGCGTCAGTGTCAACAATGAATCTTCCTTCCCTATTTGGATATTCTAATCTAAGGGTTTCGCACAGGCGCTATTTAAGTTCGCCGAATGCCTATTCGCAATTCAAGTCCCAGACAAAGTCGCATTTCTCTTCCGTCAATCGATGTAATGGTTTTGCGATGTCCGAAAAAATCTTGACAAACCATCCGTAGTATGTGCATAACCCCAGGAAGGCGCGAACTTCTATTTTATTCTTTGGTACGGACCATTCTTGCACAGGATTTACCTTCTCGGGATCAGTTTTCACTCCCTCCGTCGAGATAATATGTCCAAGATAGCTTACCTCCTGTTAAAGAGGGCACACTTATTTGGGCTTAATTTAAGGTTAGCTTCGTGGATCCTGGTAAACACTTTCTCTAAATTCTTTAAATTTTCCTTGAAACTCTGCCCCATGACAATAAGGTCTTCGAGATAGACCAGGCATACGTCACCGAGAAGGCCAACCATCACTCTTTCTATAAGGTGTATAAATATTGCTGGAACTTTGCATAATCCAAATGGCATAACATTGAACTGCCATAATCCGTTCCTAATTCCGATGCTGAACGCTGCCTTCTCTTTGTCCTTATCTGCCAGTAGCCACTTTTCAAATAGATGGTCGAAAATCACTTCATACCACTGAGCATGTCCAGCGTGTCATCGATTCGGGGCAGGGGGTAGCTGTCCTTCTTTATGATATTATTCAACATCCGATAATCGACGCAGAATCTTGTACTGCCGTCCTCCTTCTTTACTAAGAGCACCGGTGATGACCATAGTAGAGGGCTCGATTATTTTATTGTCAGCCATATCCCTAATCACTTCAGTTACCTCCGCTTCCCTAGACCATGGTATGCGTCGTGGTTTCTGTTTTAATAGATCGAGCGTCACCTGTGTCGATCTGGTGATGCTCGTTGAATCGATGAAAAATATCAACATGGCTATTAATTTTTAAAAGTCCATACTGCTAAGCTAGACTACTAAATGCCTAGGAAATCTGCTGAAATCAGTTGTATTATACAACATTATTTGATAAAAACCGTATAGTAAATTACATAATAATTAATTCAAATCAATAAATAATTAATTAAAGCAACAACGTTGCTCCACAGCGATTCCTTTGAAGGCTTCTCGTAACATTTAATTTACATAAGACGAGGTAATTTCATGTACAGCTTCCAATTAGGACCTCATGTATTGCAGATATGTTTCAAAGTAGAAAGATTTATTTAGCTTGCTGACTCAAATTCTTAATCAAATTGCTGGTTGTAAAAATAGTATCTCATTTAAATTTGGACGGAAAATTTTTGCTTTATTTCCTCTTGATTTTTTCCATACCCAAATTCTACCTCTTCTGTATCATCTATACTTCGATTTTAAAGAGGAAATATTTGTTTATTTGTTTCTAAGCGATAAACTCTGAAACTAATGAATCTATCTATTTATATCATCACGCCAGATCCCTTGCGGGGTAGGCAAAGAGTACAGAGTTCCAACATGTTCTTTCCTTACGTACCTCTCTGGCTTCCTGCAATCTCATAGTTTGTCTCATAAACGCTCGCTGGTTACGGAGACTCTTGACTTGTCCTTCACATAAGTCTCGGTCTATCTGGTCATGGTAAGATAGTCTAGGTCTTTCCCTATACCTACATTCTTCCACTTTCGCATTATATATCTGTTTTATCATTCTTTCTTCTGACACCCGAAGTACTGAATCGATTTTAATAATTCTTTCACCATTACAAAGCTTCATTATCCAGCAGTTACATAAACTCGGTAAGTGGAGCTGTTGTCGACCGGATGCGAAGCCGCGCGATATTTTATCATATTTCATATATTCTGTTTCACATGATAAACAGATGTTATAACAAGGAGAAAAATACTACATATGCCAATATTGCTAAAGTACTTTTAGCAATATTGGCATCCTACTAATATCACATAAATTAGTCGTCTAGAAATCTTTACCTTTTAACTTATATCATACCCAACGTTATAAATAAGTTAATATGAAGTTTAAATTCTACAATAAACCAAGTCCAAGCTTTAAATATTCTAGTGTACCACAGAATATATACATGAGATGAGCTAGCTCGAACCACAGCGCAAGATTAAGTTTTAATGCTGGTTTTAAATGCCAGATTACTAAACGACGGAGGGAGAGTTGCAATTACCTCTCTGGTATTGGATAACTTTTGCTGACAAGATAAAATTCTAGATTTTCACTATCATCGTTAGCTAGTAGTCAAGGGGAATAAATAAGTAAGCATTTTAGTAATTTGTTAAAGTAATATCTATACTTAATATTATAAAGAGGTAAAGTTTATGAGTTTGGATGTTCAGGGTAATCTCCGGTACTACTGATCCGATTTGAATGATTCTTTAACCATGGAAAGCTACCTTATCCAGAAGCAACATATATAACGTAGTCACGGTAGATGGCGCTGTTGTTGACTGGGTACGAAGTCGCGGGAAACTGCTAATAATGGTATAAAGATCTGCGTTATTGCATATCGATGTTAGTGTAAAAAAGTCCTTAAGTAACTATACATTATTTTCTTTGACTGTACATGATGGAGCTGGCAATAAATTTTGATTTCGGTTCTTCTAAAAAAGGTATTTATTAGTTTGTTTATTTATTAGTTATTTTTAAAGGAAGCCGGAGAGCTCTGTAAGCAAAGAACCTGTTGGAACTCTGTACTCTCTGCCTACCCTGCAAAGGATCTGACATGATGATATAGTAGATAGATACATTGGTATTTTTAAATAAAACATAGCCCGACACTAGTAATTATTCTCGTAGCGTTTGTGCATTTACAAACATGCAATTCACATACGCAACACGCAGACCGAGACAAACATTTGTGGGTCTCACAAACATTCCTTGCGGGGATCTAGTGGGCGGAGAGGATTAAGCTACCATGATAACCACTGAACCATGCCGTCTGCCCGTTATTGCAGTTGATATTATTTTTCGGTAACATAATATTCACTAGAACAAAACTTATTTATACAAAATTCATCTCTAACATGTCGAAAATTGAGTCTAAATTGGCTTAGGTGAGCTGAATCGTTGACGACGCTGCCTATACATTTTTCAGAATGATGTAACCTAAACGTTAACAAGTCTACCAAGGGCGTCGCCATCCGATGGTTAAGGGGGCAAGTTGATATGTGATGATCCCCACTCCCCCTCGCCCCGTTTTAACAACATACTATAGAAGCGCGAACGGGATACTTAGATACTTCACTCGAGTTTCGACGTAGGGGACTGATTCGTCAACAAAGTCAAATGGGCTCCAAGCTAAGGCTAATTTTTTTTAGGGGTGGGGGGGGGGGGGTCCTTAGCTGCCCCTCCCTGCCCCGTCCCCCTTACCACCTGGCGACGCCCTTGAGGTCTACCCATCGAAAAGGGCGGATATGAAAATAATTTTGCAATGCTAAAATGCTCACGTACGGAATACAAACATTATTGTGTAAGTATTTGTAATACCTCTTACAATTCCTTCGGGAGTATGATCTTAAACGTGCGTCTGAAAATAAGTTGTCACGTAGACTAACCAAAGCGTTGAAATTCAAAGTATGAAGAGATTATACGCGAGTAGTCCGGAGACGAATGTTATCTAAATTTTACCACCCCCAATTACAAAGGCGAGAAGTTTGCGAGAGACGGGACGAGCAATTAAACATTCTTCTAAAGGTGTGTTTCCACTGCAATGATTCGCGCGTAACCAACTTTCGGCTATGAGAACCGCTCGCCATCGAATGACTTGCGATGAGAATATGCAGGCGCGTGAACGCTTGCGAAGAAATGCTTATGAATAATTGCTCTTGAATAAATGCTTCTGGTGAAAATACACTTTATTTGTTCTACGAGCGCAATGCTGAATGCGAAGCGAAGGTAATACGGCCCGATCATACTAGCTATCCCCACCAGTTGGGCTACTAGATCTGAGAGGTCTAAATAGTAGGTAATAATTAATTTAATTCTAGATCATTTACCTACCATGCTAAATCTGCATGAGATGTGAAAGAAGTACAAAGCTGGACGATTTCTTTACAGACTAAGTTTACTCGTTTGAAATTTTTATTTCCTCATACCGATTTTTGTATAATTTTTATTTATGTATTCTTATATATTTGTATTGGTATATATAGTATAATCCTATCTTTCTCACCTCGATCAGGGTGAGAAAACCTTTACCCAGCAATGGTACTGAATTATTATTTACAAAATAGCGGTTATTATAACTTTTCTTACCTCTAAGTCATAAAAATAAAGGTACACTTGGTGGACTGTTGGATTGCCCTCTACGGTAGTATGCACCTACCCTTACTGCAGAGATCTCGGGAGCTCTCGGCTTTGTGTCCGCGGCTCATAATGTTGAGTGCCAAGTGCATGTATACCACACTGTTTTTAATTAAAAAAGTCCTGTGTTGGACTAGGTATATGTGGGACTGAATGCTTAAAAAAATATTATTTGAAAAGAAACTTTTTTGCTTATTTAACACCGTCATACGTACATTCCACAAATATCGATACTGTTAATGTAACTATTTCGATATTGTGTTTTTCACAACCGATATTTCAACCGAATAATAATCAATTTAACTTTTATAATCTATGCAATCGAAAGATCTGATCAAAAACAATTAATGCAAATTGACAGTTGACGGTAGGCTTCGTTACTTGTAATTCGATTTGACTTCACTTGACATCATCGGTTGAAAGAGAAGAGATGTGTTGTTGAATCGCTGTTGGGGAATAAATCCGTTTATACCAAACACATTTAAAGTTATTTTACTGAAAATTGACCTAGTCTTACAGTAGCTGTTCATAGATAGTATCAGTCAAATATAAGCCAGGTTAGTCTGTCCCAGAACTGGCCTAAAGCCTTTCCTTACAAATGAAGGCGAGAGAAAACAGATCATACCTCACCTGAAGGACCTAATGCGAATTAGTGGAAGCATGTTTGTGGACACCCGCTGTTGAAACTTATCAACCTTGGTTTAACTTGGTTTTACGATTGCTAAATGAAGTGACAAAACCAACGGCTTAAAGTACCTTCCAAAGCACGATGACGCTTGCATATGAAAATGCCACAATAGACCACCGATCACAGACTGACTGAGATCTCTACAATACTAAGTGATCGCTACAAATACTTCAGTATCACGGGACTATAAAAGGACAGGACTATAATAGCATAACTATAAATATCAAGAAAGCTATTAATGTTCAATTATCCTGTCAAAAAGTACTGCTTTGGCAGGATATTAAATATAACAAAACAGATATACAATGCAAAAGTAAAAGGATTTAGGTACCGGAGAAGACCAAGACTATCTTACCATGACCAAATAGACTTATCTTAATGGCAAGTCAAGAGTCTCCGTAACCGGCGAGCGTGTGTGAGACGAACTATGAGATTGGAGGAAGCCAGAGAGGTATGTAAGGAAAGAACCTGCTGGAACTCTGTAACATCTGCCTGCCCAGCAGAGGGATCTGGCATGATGATATAAATAGATAGAAGGACTGATCGCTTATTTCAGCTTTGTCACGTTCCAGAGATGAAAACGTTATTTCATGAAAAGTGCTTGTGCAGTGCCAGTATACGCGCGAACTACTGGCGTGGGCAACCCGCGCGGGTAACTTTGCATCACATGCGTGAGCACAGAGGGCTTAGCATAAGCTATCCTTTTAACTAAACAAATTTGCTAAATAAAGATTAACGTGACGACAACGTTACTATAATGTCAAACTGTTCTTGCGAAGCTCTCAGAGGGCTTAGCACGAAAAATTTGATGTTAGCGTGACGCTAGTCAGTAAGGGTGCCGTCACGTTTGTTTGTTTAATAAATTTGTAATGTGACAAGAATAATATATCAACTCACTAGCGTCACGCTAAAGTAAATCTTTTCGTGCTAAGTCCTTTGAACTCGAGTACTAATTTACGTCGGTCGTTTACACGATGCAATTAACTCGCATAAGCGCCCTATGCCGCGGCAGTTACTTATGCTTTTTTACAAAGAGCAGCAACACTGAATAATATATTGCAGTATCAAAGCTGCTATGAAGCGGGATTTTCTCGTTGCACTATGAAATATAGATAATAGCTCATACATATTGTGGAGTTTGTATAAGTATTATTGACAAGAATGTACGGCGCTTGGTAAGCCCTTGTTGAAAAATTAATGCAGTTGATAAAAGTCCTATTTAGATACCCATATCACTACGTATTATAAAACAAAGTCCCCCCGCCGCATCTGTATGTCTGTCTGAACGCGATAAACTCAATAACTACTGAACGGATTTTGATACGGTTTTCAACAATAGACGGAGTGATTCAAGATGAAGGTTTATCTGTATAATTTGCTAGTGATGGTATATATATAAAAAAAAATAAGTGACTGACATGAATATTTATCAGCACTCTTTTATTGGTCTTCCTTTCAATATATGAAAGCACTTAAGATCTTGCATACAGCTTCCATAATTTCTATTTATAATGTGAGCTGCTCGATTCGAAGCGATTATATTAACTTGTACTGTTCCGTGTTTCTCGGCTATTACCATAAGTATTTAAAGAAAATCTAAATATCAATCTCGAATAAAACCAAATTTTAGTTATCGACTAATTTCCCCACCCTAATCACACAGCCCAGCCCTGGGTACGTGCGCAATTTTGTGTTATTATCCGTTTTCGTGCAGTACCAGCTTTTACACATTAATCAAATAAAAGAGATTTCGTGTTATTTCAGTCAGGCAGTCAGTACCAAAATTATAGTATATTTTAAAATCCATGCGGACGAGTTGTGGGCCACAAGTATGTTTTCATATATTATTACCAAACATAAAATCTAAGTTACTTCCAACTGTCATATGAAACAAAGAACACTAGTCAATACCTCAATTGCAATATATTCCCAGCTCTATACAAATCAGCAGTTTAATCGCTCTTTCACAGTCAGTTCAAAGGCCTCACACTTGAAATAAATCGTCAAACTTGCATTAAATATCTATCTCAGATACTAGAGGCAAGAGAGGCCCAAAGGGAAATCTCTCAAAGCCAAAGCTGTTTTATCTGCAAATCTGAATCGATAACAGACGTCTCTCGGAGCCCCGCTGGCATGTTTGAGCAGGTTCAAACGACCGTTCCGGGATTTACAAAATATCTACATAGCATTCGCTATCTATTCTATGTATATTGCTCCACACCTCAATAGCTTATTTCGCAATGTCAAGAAAATTATAAAATTTAATCTAAACATTTTGAGCAAAAACATAACGGTGACATTTTGCATAATTCAAGAGTTCCTATGGCCTTCTTCCGGCTCCATCATCAGACCCTGGATCCATTTATATAGTACTTGTCAAGATAAATCTAACGAGCCTACACACGAAGTTGTTATGTTGTGTAGTTGACTTGTTCCGACTTGATACCTTCCGAATCCATCATCAGGTACCTGCGCTATACTGCCATATTATTGCATTGTCACCGAACTAACATATTTCATAGCATTCACAATATTTTGAGAGTTGGTTTAAACTATAACCGGCGAAAAAATTGTGGAGAGCTGTTTGACTTTAAGGCTTTCTATTTGAGGTTGGTGTAATTGCGTTGAAAATATTTTCTCCTTACAAAAAATATGTCAATAATTTTATTGTGGTATTTTTTAATCTTTTAAACAGTTTTATTTATCGGCTGGCATGTTTAAGCTGATTCGAATGACAGTTCCGGGATTCATGAAACATAGTGCCATAGTATTAGAGTTGTCTAAATCTATAGCTCATAAAAAATAGAGGCATGTTCTTAGATTTAAGGCGTTCTATTTGAAGTTGGTGAAATCATGTCTGAAAAGATTTTGTTAACAAAAAGAATAGGACCAATTTTGATCTATTTATTAGGTGGCCCCATTTTTATGGACTATGGACTTTGAAGATACACCAGGGAACTCCCTTACGACCAACAATACAGATGTTTAGATTTAGATATTATGAGTATTACGTCATATGGGTATCCTACTATAGAACTAAGCAGAATATTATTAACAGACTTCAAAAAAGGAGGAGGTTAATAATTCGCTTATGTTTTTAATGACTTTTTTTTTTGGTAATAAACCGATTTTGATGATTCTTTTTTCATTGGATTCAGTATAGCTCCGGGGTAGTCCCATTTTAATTTTATCGACTTTGGACTTTAAAGATACACCACGCGACTCCTTGACCGCAAACAGCACGATTGTGCTAAATCAGTTACTATGAGCATTATATCAATCTTGTAAGTACCTTACTGTGGAACTAAGTAGAATAATATAATAAAGGTATATAAATATACATAATAAATTCACTCATCACTTAAAATTGTAAAATAAAAAACTTAAAAAAAAGAAACCCAGTGCACAAACCAGCACCGACTTCAAATATTTATTTTTTGGTTTTTGAAGTCTGTTTCCCTTTTTTTAAGTTTTTTTTTTTGCTGTACTGATAAAGTTTACTTATTTAAAAATAAAAAACTTAAAAAAAACTGAAACCGAGTACACAAACCAGCACCGACTTAAAATATTTATTTTTTTGGTTTTTGAAGTCGGTTTCCCTTTTTTTAAGTTTTTTTTTATTTGCTGTACTGATAAAGTTTCTTATTTTAGTTAATCTATCATGACAATAAGTATTACCTTTTAATGGTATACATACGTTACTAATTGTACTATACGAGTATACAGTGTTTTACCTACCTGTCGTCATCCCGTTCATCCAATTAATTTTCGTTAATTGATCGCTTTTATGATAGTAATTAGGTTAATTAGCCGGTGTCTGGTTCCATCTAGTGTTATCTTATACAGTGTATTATTAGAACATAAACACTCCGCCGTCTTGTATGATGTTTGCTTACGATACAATATTTTAGTGTATTATGATATACGAACAATTTTGTGATCGTGTTACATAGTCGTGGGTAAACAGCTGAAAATAGATATTGTTTTAGTTATTTTATAACTATACATTTTATGGTGCCCTTGAAGATAATTGGAATATTATAAAACTCTGTTGACTAAAGTTGCAGTGAGTGTGAAAGAAGCCCAAAGGTCGGTAAGGAAAAAACCTATTGTAACTCTTGATCAGTTCATATGCCATTAATACACCACGAAACTAAAATATAAAGATATGACTGCACGCTTTCTCATCAATGTTACTCTGATGTTGATAAGATTTTTTTAGAAACTCTTAGCCCCACACTAGGATTTGTTCCTATGTGGGTGCATTTACGAACATGAAAATTCAAATACCCAGACCGAAACAAATATTTGTGGGTCAAACAAAGATTTGTCTCGTACGGAATCGAACCCGCGACTCTTCGATCCAGTGGGCGAAGCGGCTTAACTACTGCACCAAATCCCCCGTCAAGCTTAATTATGATATTACTCTTCACATAGAGAGAAAACGCTTAGGTGAAAAAATAGTGCGCGTACTCGAGGATTAAACCTACTAATAAATCTGCTGGTACTGTCCCTCTAGTCTGCTGGGCACAGGCCTTCTCATAAGTCGAGGTCGGAGACTCGGTGAGACACTCGACCACGTAGACCCTGTGCAAATTGATGAAGGCGGGTTTGTATCCGCCGGCTGTTGGCACTTACAAGCAGCGGAAACTTTCCAACTGCCTTAACGACTGCCACATTAAATGGCAGCTAGGACCAACGGCTTAACTTGCCTTCCAACGTGCCTGGTGGACTCCCATCTCTGACCGCGATCAGAATCTGCTTAATTTTTGTGATCGCTAAGGGCACCTTAGTCTTAAAGAGCAGCCTGTCTTTCAAAGCTGAGTAGTATATAAAAGCATTGAACTCAAAGAAGTAACAAATGATATCATAAAACTGCCATCTACCCTTACCAAGCCCAAATAAATTTACCATACCTTTCAACTCAGATACACATCTGTGGTTGCTCTTACATAATACCTTCAACTTTATCTATCTTACACAAGATAGATAAAGCATTGCCCTTTGCATAAAAAAGGGCAAATAGGTTCAAACAGAGACCAATATAAGTGAATAGACTTATACGCTACAAAATATCGCAACTCGTTTTCACGACGCCGTTTGAGCGCTGAGCATAAATATATTGACAGCGTGACGCAGACGAGTTAATGCGCCATCCTTGTCATACTGCAAATTTACTACATAAGCATGTATGCTACGTAAGTAAGCATACTTACTTGCCCTCTATTGATAAACACGTAAAAGGTGATTTATTTTAACTATCTATGTCATCACGCCAGATCCCTTGCGGGGTAGGCAAAGAGTACAGAGTTCCAACAGGTTGATTCCGTACATATATTTTTCCTTACAGGAGGTAAGGATTGAGTTGAGGGTGTAAGGAAAGATTGAAAGTAAGGAAAGTAATTAATAATTTTATCAACGTCTAATAATTTGACAAGATGAGCCGATGACATTCTGAAGGTCGCGGGAAGAAATTGAATAAGAATCGAGAGAGATGAAATCTAATTTTATAACAATATTTTTACATATTAAAAAACAAGCTAGTTTTAGTGAAGATATAATTTAAGAATTACAAAACAGATACACAATGCGAAAGTGGAAGGATGTAGGTATCAGAGAAGACCTATACTATCTTACCATGACCAAATGGACCGTGTCTTATCTGAAGGGCAAGTCAAGAGTCTCTGTAACGGGTGAGTGTATATGAGACGAACGATGAGTGTGGAAGAAGCCAGAGGGGTCTGTTATGAACCTGTTGGAACTCTGTACTCTCAGCCTACCCCGCAAGGGTATATAGATAGATAGAAGTAATTTACTCTCTGCCTACCTCGCAAGGGTCTTGCATGATGATATAAATAGATGGATAGTTAGTTAGTAGTAAAAATTTCTTGGTTTAAATGCCTGTTACGAATGTTTGCAGGCTACAAGCCGGCGCTATCTATATAACACAGGATTTGCTGATACGATATGATATGTGGCAATTGCCAGTCTATTAATTTATACTGGTCTCTAGTACAGGTTACAAAGGTCCAGACCCTTTTAACAAAGCTTACCTTTGCATAATGCCTACGTAGAAATTTTGCTATAATATATAATTTGCGTGCTTGATCCCGTACTGTGTTGTAAGTCAACTGGCTTGGAGATTATGCGGTTTATGAAAATAGGCAGTTCTTCAGCAACTGGTCCTTTCCGATCTTGTCCCTTTGGGACGAGTGATTAAGATTCTATACTCAAACTCAAATCATTTATCTTATATATAAACCTCAGGGTTTATAGGGAGCGCTCTCAAATTGTTATGTTTACATTCTTTTTTTTAACTTATAAATCTACCACCGGATCCGAACGCGGCCTCTACTGAGAAGATCCGGCGATAACCACACCAGGATTTTCTTTTTTGTCCAATTCTCTATTAATATGTTTTTCCGTCATTTTCTACATACATAGAATGTTATATTTTACAACATTAAGCATACTATTCAACTCCAGTGTGATGCCTTACGACTGAGATATAAGACTAATAATAAAAAAATTTAAAGATTGAGATTCTGAAGGATTCTGGGTGGACCAGTCTCTACAAGCAGCACACGTTTACGAGTATGACTACTTGAGAAGCCATCACCTCCCTTGACCATATAAGAGTGAAGAAATATATTATTATAGTACAATTTGTAGCATAGACTTAGCTACATATAGTTTATGATACAGATTTAAATCTATTGAGTAAGTGGTAAGTTCAGCTGGCAATTATGAGGTTTTGGGTTTGAATTCTAAATCATTTTGAAAGAGTCACTGAGGGTATTTCTATTGAAAATTCTGTAGCATTCCGACGTCAATAGACTCATCTTCCATTAGATTGGGACTTCTGACGATTTGTGGATCTTTCTGTCACCGTAATACAGGCGTAAAATTTGTTATTTGTTTGAGTCCAATACTCTTATGGTGACGATACCGGGACGCACCCTTTCTTTTAATCGATTTTTTTAACTTTCTCTAAATCGTTTGAGCTAAATTTTTCGGAATAAATTAAAAACTTTGGAATGTCTCGTTAGTCTAGTGGCAAAGCGCATCGCTTGGTGATCACGAGGTCCTGGGTTCAAATCCTAGGTCGGACAAATGAAGTTTTTCTGACGACAACTTCCCAGTATAAGTCTGGAATTGTGCCCGGTATATGGCAATAGGCTCGCCCCCTATTACATGGGACCTAACATCGTCGGCGAAAAGTACACCCCTGCCGCCCCCGCTTGGGGAATATAGGCGTGACGGTGTCTTCTTTGGAATGTCAGTATCTTTGGCATCCACAGTTAGTTGGTAAGCCTTGCGTACAGTGTGCATCAAATAAATAGTAATTCAAAGTTGAGCAAATATTTATCGAAATCAACACTCTTTAAATGTTAGAAACTTTAGCATGCATAACCTGATTTAACTGCTAAACCCCAAGAAGCGTTTGAAATCTGGTCTGATTATAAAAACAATGCTAAATCAGGTGATAAGAGTGCTTTCTCACTCGTTCCGAGCTCAGAAGATTAGTTTCTCTATATAGCAAGAAAACGCAGTCATTAGTCCCACCATTCTATGCGGATGTGATTTTTATAATGAAGTTTTTATTTGACAGGCATATGTTTTTATATTTATCCATTTATTATAATTCCTGGAACGACAGCCAGATAGCTCCGTTAACAAGAAATGGACTACGTTTGTTAGTTTTTCCTATGTATACACAAGTGAAACTACAGGATATACTAATATTTGCTAAAAATGTCAAGATAGTAAGAGTGTAAAGGAAAATGATGATGATTCTTGTAAATGAAGTAATAACATTTGTACTTCACGGTATATTAGATTACGAGGTACACCTCGCATAGCGGAGCTTTATGCTAATGGAACAAGCAGTGTTCGAGCAATGCTGCACCCTGGCTTTGCTCCAAATGTTCCCACTTAAACTGTGGGACAGATTGCGAATAAATATTAAATTAGGTTTCTTCTCTCATGTCACAATTTCAGTTGAAAAGGGTAAAGATGAAATGCTTTGTCAAAATTTTCATTCTCATTTAGATACATGTTCAAATTATCCAGGTATTTTTCAGGAAGAATAGGTAAATTTAGTTACATTTTCCAAAATGGCCAGGATGAAAGGAATATAATAAAAACTAGAATATTTGACATCCCTTGTTTTAATAATTATTCAAATTAGTCCTTTTCTGAAATATGAAAAAAATGCGATGTAGTATCTGTCAGCCAAGGAGGTTGATAAAACTTAAATACATTAGGGCTGTAATAGACTACAGCGACTACCCGGGCACAGAATTTTAAAATATCAATCAAAATAAATGTACACCGTCACGCCTATATTCCCCAAACGGGGGTGGCAAAGGTGTACTGAGTACACCCACGTTGCGCCGACGATGTTAGGTCCCATGTAATAGGAGGCGAGCCTATTGCCATATACCGGGCACAATTCCAGACTCCGGACTCGTACTGGGAAGTTTTCATAAAATAATAAATGAACATATCAAGCCCGTAAATATACATTACAAGTTAATGTCAAGCGGGGCATGACCGCAATGCCGCAAGCGCACTTTCGTCGGGTTCTAACTATTGGCGACAGGGGCACGCCCGCATGCTTGTTTCATGTAGTTTTTCTTCTGGGGTCTTTGGCTAGCACGACGGGCGTACCGCTGGCATAGTCTATTACAACCCTAATAATATTTACAAATTGATTAATTTTTCATATCATACATCAAATAATACTATCTCAATGACAGCAAACAAATAAAGAAATCAAAATGCATACTATTCATATACTTTAAATGTTGCAGCAGTTCTTGAAAATAGTTAACTTGGTCTTTTTCTGAAAATGAATCAATGGTTATAAGATAAACCACATTAGACAATCCACGTCAGTCCACTATGTCCAGCAGTGGACGAACGTGGACTGATGCAGGCTGATGACGATGAAATGAAACTATAATATGGCAATTTTCAAGAAAATCTCGCATTAGATTTTAATAAATTCTAAATTTATCGATATTAATGTATATTCTATAGTAGTTACAAATATTTTATTTTATAATAAAATAATGTATGAGGGCCAAAATTTAAAAAAAAAATCCAGAGATATAATGTATACACCTATCACAACAAGCGCGATAGATATTCCTTAAATTTAAAAAAAATTACTTAAATACCTTCCTGGCTCAATTGTTTTTCTGAAAAAAAGTAACACGACTTCAATAATGTGTACTCTTTATAAATTGTGTACCTATTTCCCTCGTTGGTCTAATGGTGCCCTCAGGTCCTCTTTAACTTTTACAATTATATGACTCAGTAAAGGACAAATTATAGAAAAGTTTGTACATCACATTTATATTATAATTTAATGAACATAACTTACGAAACATGTCCTTGTAATATTTTTGCTCCGCTTTGCCTAAAACGTTCATTAATATATTAGGGATCAATCATTTACCTTTATAAAGTGAAACCAGAATTCATTTTATACACGTACCTATATATTTATGATATTTTTCAAATTCTGTAAAACATAACAATTAGTTAAAATTATAGTAACTTTATATACGATACATTAATTACAACCTACCTCTTTAAACCGCCGAGTTGCTTAGATCCTGTTGCCTTTCAAGCGTCGATTCAATTATTGTGTTTTCTTTTAAAAAAATATGTATAACATACAAATTGTAACGGACAGGCGCGTAAAACATAAACCCATCAACATGATCAATAGTTGATGGTGCTGATAGGTTAATAATGAGAAATCACGCCGAGAGTGAAAAGATAAATAATCTATCTATCTATCTATATCATCACGCCAGATCCCTTACGGGGTAGGCAGAGAGTACAGAGTTCCAACAGGCTCTTTCCTAAAGATAAATAATAAGCTTCACTATTCGTACTTCAGATTCGTAGATATATTTATTTTTAATGCCACTCAATTAAATAGCTCACCTTTACTTACTTCGCTGGATTCCAAAGACGCTTCGTTAGAAAAGATACCGCGGACTTCATCGACTGTAACATAAAGTCATAGCTTGCACATGAAATATTGTATGCGAAGAATAGTGACAGCTTTGTCCCCTTTTCTAGTGAGACCGAAAATACATTAGGAATAGGAAATAGGTTATGTTATTTTTTCCATGTCATGATATTGTAATGTGTAAGATTACAAATTTTAAAAAGTGTAAACCAGTTGGTTTACACTTTAATTAAATAAAATATTCTATCTATCTATCTATCTATATCATCACGCCAGATCCCTTGCCGGGTAGGCTGAGAGTACAGAGTTTCAACAGGTTCTTTCCTTACATACCTCTCTGGCTTCCTCCACTCTCATAGTTCGTCTCATATAAGAACAATATTGCAGGAAAAATAAACATGTTTCCGTATAATATCTAAGCGGGGTGCCAGAGATATACATACTGTAAATGTACTTATTTCATATCGTAGAACTATTAGTAATTATTGGGTGAATTATATCATGTGTATAATTCACCTTCCTCTTGAATCACTCCTTCCATTGGTAAAAACCGTATGAAAATCCGTTCGGTAGTTATTGAGTTTATCACGTTCAGACAGAAAGACAGACAGACAGGGCAGGGGGAGTTTGTTTTATAATATATAGTAATAATGCTGGTTCTATACTCACTAAGACCCGTGAACGAAGCGACTTCAGAACTTGCTTGTGTCATGGATATTAACTACATAGAGAATAGTATAACGATAATTTAATTTAGAATAATATAAACCGACGGACGATTTAGCGCAGTAGTTAAGAGCTTAAGCCGCTCCGCCCACTGGGTCTAATAGTTGCGGGTTCGGTTCCCGCACGGGACAAATCTTTGTGTGATCCACAATTATTTGTTCCGGTCTGGGTATTTGTGTAGGTGAATTTTCGTGTTTGTAAACGCACCCACAGGAATTAATCCTAGTGTCCACATTAAGATTAACTGCACCAGAGAGGTTTAAAAAAAATTGGTCTCGCTCTTTTATTCTGTTAATAATGTTGAACTTTTATCAAAGAATTTGGAAAAATTAATTCCAAATTCTTTATTATCCTATTTAAGTCCTACGTCATGAAAAACTCTGTGAACATCAATTTATAAACTTCGTTTGATAAATTTATGTTCTTGTAGTAATTTCAGAGATTTCAAAAAGTATTCCTTCGTAAAGAATATTTATTGAACATACAACTTTTTTTTGGGTGGTACCATATTAAAATAGTTATAAACCTTTACAGCAATCCCAAAATATATAAATATTTTTGGGTTTTTTAATAATATTTGTATAATAATAATAATAATATTAGCCCTGTTAAGAGACTGTCCCACCGTTGGGCACGTTCCCCAATCAAACTAAGAGCACTTAGGCCATAGTCCACCACGCTGGCCCAGTGCGGGTTGGCGAACTTCACACACCTTCGAGAAACTCTTAGGCATGCAGGTTTCCTCACGATGTTTTCCTTCACCCGTAAAACAAGTGATAATTAATTTATAATACGCTTACATTACATGCTTTCGAAAAGACAGAGGTGCGTGCCTGGTTTGAACCCGAGACCTCTGACTTTGCAGTCCAACGGCCTAACCACTAGGCTATCATTGCTTATAATATTTGTATAGTTCTACAATAATCCACTCGCAGTGGGACTGGTCCACAAATTTAAAGTCGCACAGCGGGCTATGGAGCGAGCTATGCTCGGCGTCTCTTTGAAGGATAAAATTCGTAACGAGGTAATCCGACAAAGAACCAAAGTTACCGACATAGCTCGCAGACTCAGTAAGCTAACGTGGCAATGGGCTGGTCAGAGAAGGACCGACGGCCGGCGCTTGCTCCAAGCGTGTCCTAGAGTGGGGACCGCGACTTGGTAAGCGTAAGGTAGGACGGCCCCCAGCTAGATGGACCGACAACCTCAAAAAGGTCGCTGGAACAGACTGGATGCGGAAGGCGGCGGACCGTGTGCAATGGCGCGTGTTAGGAGAGGCCTATGTCCAGCAGTGGACTGCGATAGGCTGATTGATTGATTGCCAATAATATTTTGGCCTGTGGATGACATTGGCAGAGGGCGTTGGTGTGAATTTAGGGTTATCATTTGAAAAAAAAATCCTACTTCCAGGGAAATATTTCTACAGGCGGGTCCGCACGGTTACTAATTAAATAAGCACTTGGGTAAATTTTATAGCAAACGGCAACTCTGCCGTTGTCATGAAGTGATATTTTACTTGATGACAGCGTTAGTTTCGACTTTGTCGGCTGGCCAAAATATGCTTGTATGACTGTAAATGATCTTTCCTTTTTACAAATCGCCATACAAAAAAAAATTTAAAAAAGGGAAACCGACTTTCAATATCAAAAAAAGAAGTTTTAAAGTCGGTGCCGGTTGGTTCAGTAGGTTACTTAGCTTGAAACGTAACTTCACACTAGGATTTATTCCAATGACATGGGTATATTTACAAGCATGAAAATTTACATACACAAATACCCAGGCCAAAACAAATAATTGTGGGTCACACAAAGATTTGTCCCTTGCGGGATCCGAACCCGCGACTATTCGACCCAGTAGACGGAGCAGCTTAAGCTCTTAACCACTGCCCGAGAAGAAGTAACTAACTAGCAATTTACCCAAAGGTTGTAAATGGGGCACTTATTGCAATAAAAATAAGACAGACCGTCACGCCTGTATTCCCCAAAGGGGGTGGCTGGCAGAGGTGTACTGAGTACACCCACTTTTTGCCGACGATGTTAGGTTCCATGTAGCAGGGAGCGAGCCTATTGCCATACACCGGGCTCAATTCCAGACTCCGGACTTATACTGGGAATTTTTCGTTAGAAAAACTACATTTATCCGACCTAGGATTTGAACCCCTCAACCCCTAACCTCATGATCACTAAGCGATGCGCTTTGTCACTAGACCAACGAGGCAGGGAAATATTTTTTTATAACAGATATCTTATTTTTAATAAGATATCTGTTATAAAAATAATAAATACTCACAAAACCAAACACCAGAGCTTTAAGAAACATTTCTATAACGTTTGCGCGTCGCAATCAACCAGTACAAGTGTCGTTGATTAATTGGCGCCCGTGATCGCTCTCATTGCACCAATTAATTAGCGCAACAGTACCATGACGAGTCTTAATTATTTACTACGATATCAATGCTACGATTGTTTCACTTTAATTAGTTCTATATCAAGAGGTTGGATACCTAATGCAGTATGTATAGACTTATAACTTATTGTGAATAATAATAATAATATTAGCCCTGTTAAGAAACTGTCCCACCGTTGGGCACGGGCCTCCTCTCAAACCGAGAGGGTTTAGGCCATAGTCCACCACGCTGTGTCCACCAGTGTGGGTTGGTGAGCTTCACACACCTTGAAGAAACTCTCAGGCATGCAGGTTTACTCACGATACTGAGTTCTTAGATTTACGCGAATACTACACATGAAATAAAACTATTTACGGATTTTATCGCGGTTTATTTTTGATTTCTAAGTTCCCGACGTTTCGAAGCATCCCGTTTACGTATTTTTGGGAGCCCATACAGTTGCTCAAATTTGACGCCCAGATTCAATGTTTCGGAGAACTTCTTTATTAAATCTCTCGTTTGTTTTAATATATTGGTGGTTGGGTCTGTCAAATCTGGAACTTCTGATCTTTGAACCCGAGACCTCTGACTTTGCAGTCCAACGATCTAACCACTAGGCTATCACCGCACGCAAGAAGGTATATTTAAAAAAAACGTAGGCCCATACTAGGAGTTATTGAAGGTACAAATACGAATTTCACATTCACAAACACTCAGACCGAAACAAATATTTGTGGACCACACAAAGATTGGTCCCATGCGAGTATCGAACCCGTGTCTACTCGATCCAATGGGCGGAGCGGCTAAGTTCTTAACCACAGGACCAAACCGTCCGTTATTAAATTTCCATAGCAAACGTAACCCGCAGAACTACGAGCGCCTACATTATTATAATATAGACAGGTCGCGCAGATAAACTTTCGCTTTATTGTTCTTGTTCCATTTTTGTATGCGATTTTGGCTTGATCAGTCTTGAGATGGGTAATCATTGGTGGCGTTTTGTTTTTCGCGTGTCTCCGTGCTACGGAATACATGTTTAATCGTTGGTCCAAGTTATCACAGGCTTTGGTTGGATATCAGCAGGGCCGCCTTCGGGGTCGTGGACGCAAGGGGCGGGGACCCTGAGCGTTCTTCACGAGCGACCCCAAAGAGGACGACGGCATGGTGTGGCCCGCGTCGCTGTGAGAACCACGTCGGTGCAGAGGAGAGCGTGTTATCAAGTCTCCCCCCGATGACGGCCTTTTAAGAGCGCGCTCTTACAAGAGAGGCCCAGTGCGTTCCAAAGTTCTGATGTCGGCCACCCTGGGGTTTTTAGTCGGTAGGAGTCCGACACGTCCCGCAAACTTCCTCCGAGGCTCGCAGAAGTCCTATGCAGAATTGTTCACAGGTAAAAAATAAATAAAGGATGAATGTGTACAACACAAAACCGGTCTAAATGGCAATCGTTGGGGCAGGCCTCCGTCCTACAGTGGTCTTTCAGCTGAAGATAGATACTATGCAGTACATACAATGACATGTAAATATTTTGTTGTTGATAACTTACGATTTCTATAATTAAAAAATGTAGTACAATAAACGATTAATCTATATCATCACACCAGATCTCTTGCGTGGAAGGCAGAGAGTACTGAGTTCCAACAGGTTCTTTCCTACAGTATCTTTCTGGCTTCCTCCACTCTCATAGTTCGTCTCATACACACTCGCCGGTTACGGAGACTCTTGTCTTGATCTTCAGATAAGACACGGTTTATTAGCTCATGGTAAGATAGTCTAGGTCTTCCCCGGTACCTGCATCCTTCCACTTTCGCATTGTTTATCTGTTTTATCATTCATTCTTCGGTCATTCTTTCTGTATGCCCAAACCAACAGAGCATACCCTTTCTCATCTTTACACCGATACTATCTTTCATACCTTTCTAACAACGCTGTTCGAAACACGATCAGTCAGCTTGACTCCGCACATCTTCCTCAGAGCTCGCATTTCGATGTAGTTAAATTGCCCAAATATGCCAGTATATTTGTAAATGCGGCCAAAACAGCGGGCTAATGAAGGCGTTTAAAAGCTCTTTACCGAAACCTCCATTTTCCGAACCTCATTTGTCAGAAATCCGTCGAAAGCATGCGTATGCCGTCATGTCAAGTGCCATTCAACAACTGTTTGGTCTAATGTTCAGAGGGTAGATCGTGTAGCTAGCTCGCTGGATGAGGACGTGACACATTTGATTCTCAAACATAATTGCAGAGTGCTCTGGATATAATTGAAATTTCTGGATGAATCAATCCTATAATAGTGCCATAGATGTTAATAAAAAAGAATAACACGTACATATGTACGTTTCGCGCATAAATTATTTCGTGTAACGGGCTTAAATCATTAACAAATACTAAGCTAAGTCTTTAGAGACGTGATAATCCTTAAGGCAATTTGGAAGTCTAGGTAGCTTGATAAGTTCCAACAGCAGCTGGTCACAAACCTGCCTCCACCACTCAATAATGAGTCTACGTACTGAAGTATAATCTATTCTCTCTCATGTCAATTTGTGAAAGAAGTCCTATGCTCGATAGTTTAAGCCGACTTATTAAGCACTAATTGCGGAAAATAGCAAAAAAACAAGAGATTAAGGCTTAAAAACAGTAGTGGATTGAAATGTTTGAAATGATGGTTCTTTTTTTTATACGATTATTTCTGTTATATGATTATATTCCTTTTTAATTATTGTTTAATTATACTCAGTGACTTGTCTGTAGCATATTCAATGTCGCTTTCAGCTCGCGCCATATTGCCGACTCTCTGCTCTCGTGTACAGTGGAAAATAAAATTCAATTATACGCCAACCGTAATTACTTTACATCATGTTGGATTCAATTACCAGGGAAACTTATACGCTTGTTACAGAATTTATATTAGTCTGGATTAGCAATCGGATGAGTAGATTAAATTAATTTACTGTCCTACTTTTATGGAAAAGCCATCGTTTACAAATCTAGGTGAGGGAGATGAGGTCATACTCCACGCAAATCCAAAGTATATAGGTGAAGGCAAGGTCACCGGCTGTTGGAACTTATCAACCAGTCCATAAGGCTTCCAATAGCATTAAATGACATCCACATTAATTCGCAGTCGGTACCAACGGAATGGAGTGCCTTCCAAACCCAAACCAAACAAATGTAATTATCACAAATAGTCACTAATATCAGTACCAACAAAGAACTTGTAAAAGAGTAGATTTCAATTCAAACAAGGTTATTGTCATTACTTGACTCTCATACAGATTACTGGAAAAGACTTTGGATTTACTACAATCATTTCATACGAGTATAGACGATGCCAAAAATCCATTGCTCAGTTCTGAAAGTATTTTTTCTAGCTCACAGAGTACTACCTTACATCATCATCACCATCTAACGAAAGACGTCCACGCAGAACACTGGCCTTCCCAAACATCGCACTACATAATGTCATTCAATGTCTCTGCCACAATTTTGCAAAACTTTGCCATAAAATTTCCAACCACTCCCCAAGGGCACTCGGAAGAAATCAAAATCACACAGTATTAAAAACACATTAATAGTCCCATCCCACTTCCAAGAGATTGCAGGTGAAGTGTTTTCGTACAAATAGAATCGATTGAGGTCTTTGCACTGTGGGAAATCTGCAATGTAAATATAGGATGTTTATTACGTCGGCAACGACCGCATAAGGGGTAATTTTCCTCGCGGAATCTAGATTCTGAAAAAAGGGAAGAAATTTTCCGTTTGGGTTGTGTGGGTTCCGTTAAAGTTAGCATTACTTGAAAAGCATTACTTGAAAATTTTGTAGTATTTACTTTTCTGTCTTTATTTCTTTGGGGGTAATTTCTATACGTATTGTAAAGCTTTAATATTAATATTTAACTTTCTGAATAAGTTTTAGAATACTTTGTAGTAAAATTGGTAGTAAAAAGTAGCTGATTTTCGAGAGAGGAAATAAAGAGTACACACTAATAATTAAAAAAATACATCTATATAAGAAAATCTATTGTCCTTTGCTGTAATAACCACTATTGGATTTTGTGCCAAAAGGTTAGCATAGAGTACTCGTAGCTTAAAATAGTCTGTTAGGACCTGTTATAGATTATAAAGTAGTTATATAACTCTCAAGGAAATAATAAACACCGCCAAGCCTATATTCCCCAAGGCGACGGAGGCAGAGGTGGACAGTGTTTACCCACTCGCTGACGATGTTAGGTCAAATGTAATAGGGGGCAAGCCTATTGCCATACCAGGCACAATTCCAGACTCCAGACTGATACCGGAAATTTTTCTATCCTAAAATAATTTTTGTCAGAGCTAGATTTGAAGCTAGGATTAACTAAAACGTCTTTTTTAAATCACCCAAAATTAGTAATTTATGGTTTAATTTCCGAAAACGTTACCCGAAACCAGCCCCTCGAGTATAAATCTATGAATAACTCGTATAAATGCTATGGGCGTGTGTACCGGGGTCATTTGAAAACATAAATTGAACCTGCAACTTACAGAACCAATTTAAACTTCACATTGCCGGGATCAGTGCTCCCGGGAAATGAAATGGTTTGATTACTCTGCTAGGTTTTTGTTTTTAATAGCCTGCGGGTTGGGATACATTCAGAGATTTTATGAACATTAGTAAATGCAATTATGCCAGATCCTTTGATGAGTTAACACTCTGTATTCTGCCAGAATACAGAGTGTTAACTGATTCTTTCTCTACAGACCAATCTAGACTCCTCCCACTATAATACGTCTATACCATGATCATCATGGTCTATGCGTTATATCTCTTCATGGATAGGCAGAGTACAGAGTTCCAACAGATTCTATGCCTCTAGATCTCTCTTGTCATTTCCACTCTCATTGCACGTCTCACGCTCAACGGTTACGGAGATTTTCGTCTTGTCCATCGCATAACATACTCTATATTTGATCATAGTAATATACTCTGGATATCTTTATCCTTCTGGGAGAACATGGAGTAGGTAGGTCCCTTATAAAAGGGACAGGAGAATCAGGTCAAGGTCGTAGGTGAAAGATGGATGCGTATAGCACAATTTTCCACTTTACTTTTCCACACACATTGTATATTTTTTCCTCCCGAATGCTACAAGTCCGAATCACCGGAGTATGCCCTTTGCTTGATTATATTTATTCTGAGGTCCTTTGTCATCTTTAGACCGATACTTTCTTCTAAACACACATTCTCTCTTAGTACTGATTCCGAATCACATTTCCCAAAGAGTAGTATTTATCTGGCTTTCATTCTTCTTATTATATACCTATCACTTCGATATAGATGTATCAAGACAAACACTGCATTCTCCAATTGGTGGCGTCAGAGGTTTACAATTCACATTTCGCAGACGACGTTAGGCCTCAACGTAACAGGGTCATGACTGGCAGGCGAGGCATTCTATCTTTAGCCAAAATACATCCACTGCAGGGCAAAGAGGCCCAATCCCCAAACAGCAAGGACGACCGGCTGCAGGCAATATACAAAGCAAAGTTCTTAGAAAATCCCTAATAGCACCAAGATCACCAGACGCAGAAGTATATGCACATGTACCAACTCACACACCGTGTAGTAATTCTGTATGATTGTTTTATGAGCATGCGTCTAATAGCACTATTACATGCGTCTAATAGCGCTATTTGTGGAAATATAAACGAGTTGCCGTCCTATATAGGTCTACAGGACTACCTACTGGAATTTCGCACCCGGTCGACGACCTGTGACATTTTCGATACACGTACAAATGCGCTCCGACTACGAAACATATCGAATTTTGATGATTTTACTAAAATTCAGATGTGTTAAAGTGAATGTTTTGTAGTATGTAGCATAGGAACATTTATCTATACCCACCGTCACCCCTATATTCCCGAAGCGAGGGTGGCAGAGGTGTACTGAGTACACCCACGTTTCGCCGACGATGTTAGGTCCCATGTAATAGGGGGGAGCCTATTGCCGTATACCGTGCACAATTCCCACAGTATAGAAACATTTATTAGGTTATTTTTTTTGAAAGAGAACGGATTTATTTGATTTAAGTTCTCTAGTACTTACAGATTACTTTAAATTGTATAAAAAATAGCCACTTATTGGTGTAAACCAATTTTCATCTGTACTTCACCTTTTTTAGTAACGTAGCCAATATAACAAACCTTGTTTTATTTTTATTATCTTTTCGTGAGGAGAATCATATATAGGACTTCTGTAAATCTCAAGGGAAGATTGCATGGCGTGTCATTCACCTACCAAGTTAAACACCACGATGATAGACCTTGACACTTCGGGGGGGTTTCGTAAGGAACGTGCCAATTCTGCATGAACTTTGAAGAGCTCACCTTCAGTTTGAAACAAGACTAGCTTTTCGCCTACAACAAATTTCGACAACATTTACCTACACAATCTAAAATATCATCACACTCTCTGTTTACCATTTATTTAAACTAATTAAGCACCGTAATATCACCGTCATGGCCATGTTTCTAATGACCACTACCTAAGTACGACGTAGAACTACTCCATATATCAGCACACGTTCCCTTAATAACCCTGCGAATCACCAAGGAGCACTTTATGTGGGATACGTGCCGAAACTCGGGGACTTACCTCTGTCTCACCACCTATAGTTTGAGTTAGTTGCTTGCAGTTTGTTCTTGGTGTTTGCATAAAATCTCATATGAGTAAAGGTGCTTGTTTTATGATAGTTGGTTACTGAGAAAATGCACGAGTAAATTCTGATCGTATCTTGTTTAAACGTTACGCAACATTAAAAAATCTTTTATAAAAAAAGGTAAACCGACTTCAAAAAGCAAAAAAATAAATATTTGAAGTCGGTGCTGGTTGGTGCAGTCGGTTACTTGGCACCGACTTCAAATATTTATTTTTTGCTTTTTGAAGTCGGTTTACCTTTTTTTATAAAAGATTTTTATTTTACAATTTTAAGTGAGGAGTGAATTATTCTATAGTAGGGTACCTATAGGATTGACGTAATACCCATAATATCTCAATTTACACATGCCTATTGTTTGTCGTTAAGGAGTTCCCTGGTGTATCTTCTAAGTCCAAGGTCCAATGTCAATAAAATTAATATGGGACCACCTTGGAGATATATTGAACCCAATGCAAAAAAAAATATCAAAATCGGTCCACAATTGACGGAAATATCGCTGAAGATACATAAAAAAAAAAAAAAAAAAAAAAAAAAGCATACATACAACCGAACATAGAACCTCCTCCTTTTTGAAGTCGGTTAAAAATGGTAAGTGGTATGAGGTGAGCCGTACAAGACTAAATGATTAATAATAATGGACAAAAACCCAACCGCGATTAAATATAATTATAGTCCTTTTCACCATTCATGGGTACGCTGACGTTTAGAATTTGACGTTTCTAGGAACATGTTGAGTGTAAAATAGAATCGTATGAATATGATATTAATAAAAACAAAAAGAGAACAAAGTAAAATAATCTCATTATTTATTTACGAATCAAGTTAATGGTGAGAAAAAAAATAATGAAAAAAAAATGATAAAAAGCCAGGTCGTTAGGGTCTTTTTGCAATCGGAGAATGTCAGAGTATAAATAATTATATAGGCGGGATGACTGTTTAGTGTATTGTCTTTCTGCAAAATTTGAGTTTACTTTGATTTCTGGAACCACCCGATAATTAGTTCTTTTTTAAGGATATTTTTTTCAAAAGGAAGGCTTTCGTGTTTCCTTTAGACTATATGTAAAATATATAGCTTTCTAACAGTAAGCAGACCGGTATTTAAGTAAAGGTTTTCTGTTGAGAATCTGTACGGTTTAAAAGTTATGACCTTAAGTAGTGCCCTCTCCAATTCCAGAAACTTTACTTTGGGCACCCCCCCAGACAGGTAGGCAGTACGTTATAATAGACTGTGGGAGCGATATATAAATTTGTTTAAGAACGTCTATTTTAGCTACATAACGTAGGGTTTTAAAAATCCATGTCAGCTTTCGAACCCGGTTCATGATCGTTTCTGTGTGAAAATGCCATGTTATACGCTGATCAATAATTATTCCTAGATATTTGATTTGTGAGACTTTATGTATTAATTACATTTGACTTTATGTAGAAAAATCGTCTGACAAATCGCTTAATTGGTCGCTTACGTGTATTATTATTAAAAAATCTATAATACTCTCTGTTATAATATTTCAAGATTTTTTATTGTATTTCTTGACCATGATAATATTAAATATTTTAGTCAGATACATAGTAATAATATGTTCGTTATAAAATCTGCAATCGATTTTGTACATTGTAAAAAAAAACATATCGATTATAACGATTTCATTGTCTAAGTCCCTGAAACGGCAACCGTTACAATTTATATAATTGAGTACTAGAGTTTTAGATCGGGCCAATAAAAATAATTAAGAAGTTTGAGGGTACCCCGGAACAACTATGCCTTTTGGACGTCTAACACCTCAGTCCCGCCCGTGACCATGGGTGCTGCAAAGCACTCGAAACGTCGGGAACTTAAAAATCAATAATAAACCGCGATAAAATCCGAGAAATAGTTTTATTTCACACTAGAGTTTTATTAAGATTTAAGTTTTTTAAATAATTACGCAAATGTATGAACAGTATAAGATTTAAATAAAAACTAAAGTAGATTTTTTATGTATTTTTATATACCTGTTTCTATCTATCTATCTATAACCTCACGCCAGATCCCTTGCGGGGTGGGCAGAGAGTACAGAGTTCCAACAGGTTCTTTCCTTACATACCTCTCTGGTATGTAAGGAAAGAATCGTCAAGTCAAGAGTCTCCGTAACCGGCGAGCGTGTATGAGACGAACTATAAGAGTCAAGGAAGCCAGAGAGGTATACCTGTTTATTTTTTCAATTCTGTATTTTTCTATCTATCTATCTATATCATCACGCCAGCTCCCTCGCGGGGTAGGCAGAGAGTACAGAGTTCCAACAGGTTCTTTCCTTACATACCTCTCTGGCTTCCTCCACTCTCATAGTTCGTCTCATACACACTCGCCGGTTACGGAGACTCTTGACTTGCCCTTCAGCTAAGACACGGTCTATTTGGTCATGGTAAGATAGTCTAGGTCTTCCCCGGCACCTACATCCTTCCACTTTCGCATTGTATATCTGTTTTGTCATTCTTTCTTCTGGCATTCTTTCTATATGCCCGAACCAACGGAGCATACCCTTTCTCATCTTTACACCGATACTATCTTTCATACCTACTCGCTTTCTTACTACGCTGTTGCGAATACGGTCGGTCAGCGTGACTCCGCACATCTTCCGCAGAGATCGCATTTCGACCGCATTTATCCTGCTTTCGTTCTCCTTCTTACATACCCAACTCTCACTGCCATATAACAGCGTTGGGACAAGCACTCCGTTATGCATGGCCAGCTGCGCCTTTTGGCTTAAGTGCCGGCTCCCAAGTAGCCTTCCCATCGCACCATTCACTCTATTACCTGCATTTTTAATAATCTTAAATAAAAAATGTGTGATCAACAGTCGCCGTACCCATGTCTCATAAAAAAGACTATAGGTAACTGGAAAAAGAACATAACAGTATATTTTTCATAATTTTTGGAATAAATAATATACGCTGTGTCACTCCCACAATGATTTAACGACAGCTCATGTGTTAATACCAAAAAGCTGTTTAGGCTACAAAGCATGCCTAAGAAATAGAAATACATACATACACTGAAAAAACATTTCCCTCCCTATAGAAATCGTCATCAGATCCCGTGGTATCAAGACTAACTAAGGAAATAGAAGCCGATATAGAAGTAAAGATAGTACCTATTTGCTATCCAAAGTGTGCTATCGCGTTCATGTTTATGTTGTTAGTATCTAGTGTGAATAGGTTAACATGTCAACTCGGCAGCGCTACACTAATCTTAATCTGTTCGCGCTCAGCACTCTGTTCTTACTCGCCAACAAGCCGGTAAAAGTGAAGTTATAAACACTAAACTTCCTTAAAATAATGACGCCTCGGCTCGAGTAGCCGATAATGTCATGCGAATTATATCACATAAATTATTAGCATGCTACATCGCAAATAATTTATAATCCGCGTTAGCCATGATTGCCTCGACATCGGAATTATTCAGCGGGATTTGCATATTACGAGATATGAATGAATTAAAACGGCTGAGTACGCCGCCCTGTGCAAGCTAGAATAATACATTAATAAAATCCCATTATAATGTAATGAATAAGCTGTTTATATGAATTATTGAATGTGTATGCTATACCTGATTATGCATTGTGCTTGTTAGAGAGGTAAATTGGCAGTGCTATGGGTTAAAGATTCTCGAACCGATCATCGGTTAATTATGAATTACGTGTTTCACTTATGTACTTTTTATGTATTTATATAACTTTTATGCTTTCGTTATGTATGTACAAACAATGTCCAGGTATGATCGCTTTGATTGTAAAAAATGGTTATACGTAGAATTAAAAGTTTTTTTAGAAGAAATCATTATATATGTTTGGATTCCATAATCATAAAACAAGCAAGGGATCTGGCGTGAGGTTATAGATAGATAGATAGATAAAAAAAGCTATTTTTAACAAATATTGCTTAGAATATTTAGATAGAAAGTGGAAGGATGTAGGTACCGGGGAAGACCTAGACTATCTTACCATGAGCCAATAGACCGGTTCTTATCTGAAGGACAAGTCAGGAGTCTCCGTAACCGGCGAGCGTGTATGAGACGAACTATGAGAGTAGAGGAAGCCAGAGAGGTATGTAAGGAAAGAGCCTGTTGAAACTCTGTACTCTCTGCCTACCCCGTAAGGGATCTGGCGTGATGATAGAGATAGATAGATAGATAGATTGCTTAGAATTCATCAAATTAAAATTGGAGTAACGTATTTTTGTCTTTCTTTCTTTGCATGCCTATTTCAGAATCCATTAACAATGTTAGCTTCGACCAAACCTTTCCGACGAAACCAACATACTTTTTTACAACTTTGTATTTCTAAAGTACAAATATACAATAGCTCGCCCCCTATTACATGGGACTTAACATTGTTGGCGAAACGTGGGTGTACTCAGTACACCCCTTCCACCACCGCTTGGGGAATATAGGCGTGACAAATATACAATATTAATAGTGAAATTTATGTACGGCTATATCACAAAAAAAGTCAGCCAGAAATCGGACTTTAAACTACAAAGTGTTAATTTATACACGGTCTCCGCGAGGTTACCTAGTTAGATATCAAATTTAACCCCTAATCTCGTAAAGGTAAGAAAATGAGAATTAATATTTCAGAACTAAAAGATTGGTTTCCAAATTACCCAATAATATAATTCATTATCGTATTGCGTCACATGTAGTATTGCGTCATTGCGATCCCACGTTGTATAAACGGGACATTCCCGAGTTCCCATCACTGACTTCAATCCGTCAACGGACGTCCGCGCCCGTCCGTCCCAACATAAACAATTACTTCCACGATGAAATTACATTTTCCCTACAAAAAAATACATTTGTTTCCTCTAAGTTAATTTACTTTTCGTGTCACTCAGCTATTAATGGGGAATTTCTAAATCCGTTCGCTGTTTTCGCCCCGGCTCTACTCTCGAAGAATAATAAACAGCCTGAGGATTCCGTTTTGCGTAGTACTTTTGTACTATCACAAATAGCTGTATATTACCGATTACTGCTTCACGTTTAAATGGTAAAGGAACGCATGTGACAAAGGTGCCCTTGGTACTATAATCGGGCACAAGTAAACTGTCACGCCTAAATTCCCCAAGCGGGGCTGGCAGAGGTACTCGTATATTGTGTACACCCAATTTTCGAGCGAGCGAGCGAGATGTAACACAAAGCAGGTCGTGGTGGCGATTTTTGGGGAGAACCTGTACTGGAGTGGACGTCTTTCAGCTGATGATGGAACTCTAAGGCATAGTTAGTACCCAATCATAGTACTTAGGGTACCTACCAGATAGATAAAGTTCCAAGGCATATTTGCTAAATATACTGTGTGTGTGTGTGTGAATGATCTTCGCTGTTGGCCGCAGGGCCTTTACAGCTTCACCGGATAAGAAGGCGAGCGTGCAACCACTACACTCGAGCCAGAAGGGCAAAGGGGCAACTAGCTTAAGGGCGCCTCTAGGAGGAACGGCCTCGGCTTGGGCATTCACTATGGAGGAGGGCGTATACTAGGTGTCTCGCACCGGCCGGCGGACAAAGGATTCTTCAACCTCGCCGGCAAGGTCGGTGTATGATCCTGTTCGCAGATAGATACCGTATCCAAAAGAAGGGATGTAAGGCCATCGGGAGGGTCGGTGAGAACATACCGCGGGCAGCATAAGCGGCTGATAGGAGCGGTGGCTACGATTGGCGGATTTCTATGATTCGACGCGTTCGCGAATTATCGGGGTGTCGCCTTTTTAATAAAGGCGCGAATAGGTTCGAGACCGAGATCGGAATGAAGATCGACATACCGTATGAACCACGGAGCTCCGACGGCTTTGCGGAGAAAACGGGATTGAACCATTTGGAGTCTATAGATGTGAGAGCGGGCGGCGTGCCCGAAAACCTGACAAGCGTACGTCATAATGGGCCATATACAAGTTTTGTAAAGTGTCACCTTATTCCTAAGGGACATTTTACTCCGCTTGCAGATCATCGGGTGAAGACGGCCGAGCACAAAGGCTGCTCGGGTCGCTTGATGTGCGGTCCGAAGGTCATGGTATTGTTTAGGGTGATATTTGATCTATTTGACCCAGGGAATAGGTAGGTCAAACATGGTCACTTGACGGAGATTACTTCTGGGGTGTCGCAGGAAGGGACGCGGAGTGGCACCTCTAGAGAAGAACACCACAGCGCTCTTGTCCGGGTTCGCCCCAATACGCCACTTCCTGAACCAATCCCCGGGAGTATTGGCGGCTGCCTGAAGGTTTCTGGTAATGAAACCCTTATAACTATGCGAGACATAGAGAGCGGCATCATCCGCGAATAGGCCTAGATGTACCATACTCGAACGAGGGATATCGATCGTGTAAAGGCTGAATAGGAGAGGGGAGAGAGCTGAACCTTGTGGTGCACCAGCTTGTATGGAGTGGGGGGTAGAGCGCGTCATTTCAACGCGATACCGAAAGGCGCGATTTGACAGGAAGTCTCGAAGGTGAGCACGAGTCTGTCCGGCACACCCATTTCGTAAAGCTTGTAGATCAAGCCGTTGTGCCAGTTTGCCGAACGCCACTGAGGAGCTCAAGTAGCGTTCGGCTGGGTCGGTTTGAAATGGATTATCGTTTGTGGCATTTTAATATTTCCGCGTCTCCATGCTTCGGAAGGCACTTAAGCCATTGGGACCGGTTACAACGTTATGTGGTAGTCGTTTAGCCAATATGATAAATTCTAACAATACGCAGCAAGTTACCAAAACTTGATTCAGTCCCAAAATCGCCGATAGGCGATGCTAAAAGCTTTGTGTGTGCTATTGCCTTGTAGTAAAATATTCACGTAACGTCATTGACTGCCTCGTTGGTCTAGTGACGAATAATGCGCTTTGCAATCACGAGGTTCAGCGTTTAAATCCTAGGTGGAACAAATGTAGTTTCTCTATCGAAAAATTTCCAGTGTCAGGCCAGAGTCTCGAATTGTGCCCGGAATATGACAATAGGTTCACCCTTTATAACATGAGACCTAACATCGTCGGGGATTCCGCATTCTAGGATTTATTTCTTTAGTTCAGTAGGTTACTTGGTTTGAAACGTAACTTCACACTAGGATTTATTCCAGTAACATGGGTATATTTACAAACATGTAAATTTTCATACACAAATACCAAGATCGAAACAAAATATTTGTGGGTCACACAAAGATTTGTCCCGTGCGGGAATCGAACCCGCGATATTTAGATCCAGTGGGCGGAGCAGCTTAAGCTCTTAACCACTACGCCAAGGCGTCCGTCGATTTTCGTTACTGTTTACACCTGGTATACGATCAAACTTGTATTAACTATTGGTATTTCCGCTTCATCATCTTCATCATTACAGCCTATATTTGTCCACTGCTGAACAAAGGCCTCCCCAATAGCTTTCCAGCGTAACCGGTCCGATACCACCTGCATATAACGACTTCCTGCGATCTTCACAAAATCGTTGGTCCATCTGATCGGCGACCGTCCTACGCTGCGCTTGCCAATTCGTGGTCTCCACTCTTGCATCTCTCTACCCTAACGGCCATCCGATCTTCGCGCTATGTGGCCCGACCATCGCCACTTCAGCTTGCTAATCCTATGGGCTATGTCAGTGTTGGTATTTCCGTTAAGTCGTTTAAAATTAATAATATTCTTTAACATCAAGTCGACCTATTATCAATTCTATAAAACATAATGATTGATGTGGCAGTTACGTACAAGACGCGACGTAACACGTTATTATAGGCTCTTATTTACTATAACTAATGAAAGCCGTAACGCGGCGCGTTACGATAACTTCGTGAAATGGTTATTTAATTGTACTACAGTTTTTAAAGAATACCATTTCGTAGTCAAAGTCAAAATTCATTTATTTTCATAGACCAATCTTATCTTGTCATTGGCTTATAGGACCGAGGAGACCTCAGGCGCACTTCGACCCGATGGGATCTTTTGTGCTGTCCTTGCCCTGATGCTCTTACGTACCTGAAGAACCAAATACTCCCTGTACCAGGCTGTAGATTCCAGCAGGGAGGAAGAGGCGAAATTCCTCTGGGTTTGGATAGGCCACTCCCAGTAGCTTCATTCGCCGCACCGCCAGAGCGTCGCAGTGGCATAGGACGTGCTTCATGGTTTCAGACTCTGTACCACTGTTTCTGCCACGTCGCTGCAGAGGTTAATCTTGTGTAGATGTTCTTTTGTGCCATAGTGGCAGTCTACTATGTTTTAGCAATCTATTACTATCGCTGTCACACCATGTGGAAAGAAATTCCTTGGAGTGTCTCAGCTCTGTTTTAGTTTCCTCGCTCCAGCGCTCCTCTGTAGGCACCATCCGGTATGCCTATGAACGGTTCTGGACCAACAAGTTTCTCCATTGCTCCCTTTCTGGCTAAGTCATCCGCACGTTCATTGCATAGACCAATAAAAAAGCACTTGCAAACATCAAAATTGTTACTTACTAGTTACTGCCCACGACTTCGTTCTCGTTGAATTTGGACAGAAACCTAACATTTTTTCGGGATAATAAGTATTCTATGTGTTAATCCAGGTAATAAACTATCTGTGTGCCAAATTTCATCCAAATCTGTTAAGCCGTTTTTGCGTGATTGAGTAACAAACATTTAAACATACAAAGTTCTAATATTAGTAGGATAATAGTACTACTTATAACACTTAGAAGATCTCGCGAGGAACTGTCTAGTCTAGCCTATCATTACACGATAATTTCACAAAGTTATCGTAACGCACTGCGTTTGGTTATAGCGAAAATAGCCCAGTAAAATGGCTTTATTATGTTGTCGTAACACCTATTAAGTGTGTGACATATGTCTTGTCGTTTTCTGTCGCCATTGTCATAAGATGGCTGACACTGTACTGTTATTAGTTTAATTTATTACCCCCGCGTAATACATGTAAAATGGATGTTATTTATCAACAATAACACTCAAAAAATAAGTTTTTTGAATGTGAAAACCTTTTTACTCCCAAAACTAGGCTCTATTTACAGAAAATTGTTGTACAATGTACTGCGTTTTTGCTATAAAATATATATATATGTATATATATGTATATATATATATATATATATATATATATATATATATATATATATATATATATATATATATATATATATATATATATATATATATATATATATATAAATTCAGTGGTAAATTGGATATGTATAAAATATACTCGAAAGAAAAAAGCTTAAGATGTGTTCTATAACTTACTAAACACCTGCATTTTGGATCCTCCAGGCACACTTTTCACTGTTGTCAAGGTCATCAGATAACGCTAATGTTCAAACAAAGATTCTCAAGATCATCGTCGTTAGTAATTCAAGTGTAAGTATTGTTTGAGTTTTAATTAACTGATTCGTTAGATATTATACTTTTGACCTTTTCTATAAAAGTCAAAAGCAAGTCATTGACGATGGCTGGTTAGAGCGTAAGCCGCTCTGTTTTCTGGGCCGAGTAGTCGCGGATTGATCCCGCACGCGACACTTGTTTGTGTTGTCATAAATATTTGCGTAGTCTAGGCCTTCGTTTTGTTTGTGATATCGACGAAATATATTTTCAAATCTTGAATATTATCAATCCAAGTATTATTATGAGGTATTTCTATACAAGATAATTATTTTATTTATGACGGAGAACTCATGCAATAAATACAATCCAATAAAAAACTGTGGAGAAGAAGGTCAAGAAACTCTAAGGTTAATTTTTTATGATATAAAATTATTTTCGTCTACATTATTAAGTTATGGGGCGTAGGAGAACAATTTAGAATGCTTTATCAGATGAGTCTATTTATCTATATCATCACATAGATCGGAGTAGAAAGTCCTAAGTTCTTTCTTTACAGACCTCTCAGCATCCTCCACTCTCTTAGGCTCCGCGCAAATAAACCAGCGACTGGGTGGCTGGCGCTCGCCGCCGCCTTTGATACCGCGCAAACAGCACGGCGCGTTTAGTTTATTTTAGTTACTTCCATAGCATTATGTCGTACGGTATCCTACTGTGGGGTAACGCTGCTGATGTGGAAAATGTATTCATACTGCAAAACAGAGCTTTTTATAATCTAGGACCTAGGGCTTCTCTCAGAGAACTTTTTAAAGAGATCATCATTCTCACGGTCGCTTCACTACTGTGAACTGACCCTTCGGTTTGCACTCGACCGACGAAGACACGCCGAGTTGGGGGCCCTGGCCGACTCTCTGAAGCAATCGGGTCTGTGGTGTCGTTACTCACCAACAGCTCGCCACAAGCTGCCCTGCGGGCAAATTACTATTATTATTATACTTTTTATTATATACCCCTACAACATCTCTATTATGTAAATGAGAGGACTATGTAGACACTACCTGATACCATGAATCTAAGTACACTTATGGTTAATCTACACTAAAGCACATCTATTTAGCTCGTTCTGTATTGTTCTCCCATACTCCATGAATGCTATGAATACAAAAATAATTGTAAAACTCTCATTTTTAAAAAGAGTAACCGTAGAGTTTCTGGCCCTTTTTCTCCACAGGAATGACTTTCCGAACGGGTGGTAGAGTCTTAAGTAATCAATAATTTTCTCTTTTTTCTATTCATTAGTGCCTTTTGGTCTGCATGAATGAAAAACTGTCTGCATGATTAAAATAAATAAAATCACACAGATCGGAGTACAGAGTCCCAAGTTCTTTCCTTACAGACCTCTCTAGCGTCCTCCACTCTCATAGGCTCCGCGCATATAAGCTACCGACTACAGCCACCGGTGGCTGGCACGCACCACTTCCTTTGGTACCCCACAAACGAGGGTGGTCGCTGACCGCCACAATTTGTAACATTCTTTTTAACTGAATTCAAAATGGAGGAGGTTCTATGCTTGTCTGTATGTATGTTTACCGATGTTTCCGTCAATTGTAGACCGATTTTGATGATTCGTTTTGCATTGGGTTCAGTATAGCTCTAAGGTGGTCCCATTTTAATTTCATCGGTATTGGACCTTGGCCTTTGAAGATACACCACGGGACTCCTCGTCGCCAAACAGCACAAATGTGTAAATTCAGTTATTATGAGTATTACATCAATCCTGTAGGTACCTTACTGTAGAACTAAGCAGAATAATATAATGCAGGTATATACATATTAATAATTAATTTATTCAACACTTAAAATTGCGAAATAAAAAGCTTTTGAAAAAAAAAGATAAACCGACTTCAATAGACTAAAAATAAATATTTGAAGTCAGTGCCGACCGCACCAACTTTTTCAAAAGTTTTTGTTGAACTCGTTTTGTGGTGGCGCGTGGTAGACACTGAGTCGCGAGTTGTCATAAAAAACCTGTGGGAAATCCTATAACCTGCTTGTCGCTAATCACCGGTGGCTGTGGTTAGTGACTTATTTGCGTTATTTGACATATTGACTAAGAGTAAGTATAAGTTATTATATTATATACCTGTGCCTATATTAGATAGTAAATGCGGCAGGTCAACGTTATCAGAGCTGAACCAAACGTTTGCGTCTCAAAGGGACTCAGACAATAGCGGAATCTGATACCATTGTCGAAGTTGACGTTGGTGGATCATGTTTGAGGTTTACAATTGAGGGGGTCGGGGAGAGAATAGTGTTTAGCACAGAACAAAGAAACAAAATGTTTATTTCGCAACACGTTTGTATATTATATTAACAATAGCAGAGAGGTACTTAATTATCTAACGTCGTTACAAAAACGGACCCAAACTAAAGACTTCTTTGTTCCGTGGTGTTTACTGCTAATCTATCTATATCATCACGCCAGTTCCCTGGCGGGGTAGGCAGGGAGTACAGAGTTCCAACAGATTTTATCCTAACATACCTCTCTAGCTTCTTCCACTCTCATAGTTTGTCTCATACACGGTCGCCGGTTACGGAGACTCTTGACTTGCCCTTCAGATATGACACGGTCTACTTACTGCTAAAATTTATGAAACAAATTACTCTATTGTGTATCGACAGGAAAATCGTAACAGGATTCTTAAAACACCGTCACGCCTATATTCCTTAAGGGTGGCCGAGGTGTACAGAGTACTGCCACTTTTCGCCGGCGATATTAAATCCTATGCAAGAGGGCGGGAGCCTGTTGCTATTTTACCAAGCTCAATTCCAGATAATCATCATCATCATCATCATCTCAGCCTATACTTGTCCACTGCTGAACATAGGCCTCCCCAATCGCTTTCCAGCGTAACCGGTCCGATGCCACCTGCATCCAACGACTTCCTGCGATTTTCACAAGATCGTCGGTCCATCTGGCAGGTGGTCGTCCCACGCTGCGCTTGCCAATACGTGGTCTCCACTCTAGAATCTTTCTGCCCCAACGCCCGTCCGATCTTCGCGCTATGTGGCCCGCCCATTGCCACTTCAGCTTGCTAATCTTAAGGGCTATGTCGGTGACCTTGGTTCTTCTACGAATCTCCTCATTCCTGATTCGATCACGTAGAGAAACGCCGAGCATAGCTCTCTCCATAGCTCGCTGAGCAACTCTGAGCTTTTTTATGAGACCTATAGTAAGAGACCACGTCTCTGATCCATATATCATCACTGGTAACACACATTGACTAAAAACTTTAGTCTTTAGGCACTGAGGTATTTTGGATGAGAAGATGTTGCGCAGTTTCCCGAACGCTGCCCAGCCGAGTTGGATTCGTCGATTGACCTCTCTCTGAAAGTTGGACCTACCTAACCGGACTACCTGTCCCAGGTAAATGTATTCGTCGACAACTTCAAGAGTAGAGTTCCCAACGGTGAGTGCGGTGGGTACGACATGGACGTTACACATTATTTTCGTTTTGTCCATGTTCATTTTAAGACCCACTTGTTGAGATACTCTGTTGAGGTCGCCGAGCATTCGTCCTAGATCTTCCAGCGACTCCGCCATGACCACAATGTCGTCGGCAAATCGAAGGTGAGTGATGTATTCGCCATTGATGTTGATGCCAAGTCCTCGCCATTCCAAGAGCTTGAAGGCGTCCTCTATGGTGGTCGTAAACAGTTTCGGAGAAATGACGGCTCCCTGTCTTACTCCTCTTTTTATGGAGATCGCCTTCGTGCACTGCCCTTGTACTCGGACTGACATGGTGGCGTTATTATACAAGCACTTCAACACTTCGATGTACCGATAGTCAATGCGGCATCGCTGGAGAGAACTAAGAACCGCCCAAGTCTCGATCGAATCGAAGGCATTCTCATAGTCCACAAACGCCAAGCATAGTGGCCGATTATACTCCTCGGTCTTCTATATAATCTGCCGCAGCGTATGTATGTGGTCTATGGTACTAAAGCCTTTCCGGAAACCGGCTTGTTCGGGAGGCTGGAAATCATCAAGCCTGCGTTCGAGACGATTCGTGATGACTCTCGAAAACAACTTGTAAACATGACTCAGCAGTGTGATGGGCCTATAGTTCTTTAATAAAGTGTTATCACCTTTCTTGAAAAAGAGTACCACCACACCCCTGTTCCATGCTTCCGGCGTTTTTACTTCGAGCAAGACGGAATTAAACAGCCTCTGAAGGACTTAAAGCACCAGTGATCCGCCCGCTTTTAGAAGCTCTGCGGTAATTTCGTCTTCACCCGGCGCTTTGTTGTTTTTAAGTTGTTTGAGAGCCATCCTAATCTCGTACAGGCTGATATCCGGGATATCTTCAGTGTTGTGTCGGGTTAGCTTGGCTCTTGGGTCTTTTACCAAGTCAACAACAGGTTCAGCTACTGAGGTATACAACTGCCCATAGAACCTCTCTATCTCCCTGAGCACCTCTGACCTATTCGACGTTACGTTTCCGACCTCCGTCTTCAGCTTCGTCAACTGGCTTTGCCCAATAGACGCGTCTCTTGCGAACACTTTGGAGCCCTTGTTCTGCTCTATGGTCTCCTCAATACGTCTTGTATTGAAGGACCGTAAATCGTGTCGCAAGGACTAATTCCTGATGCCGATACTGTAAATTGTTCTATAGAAGAATTATATTTTTGTACGATTTAGCATTTCAAGCGAGGATCTCGTGAGCGCTACGCGCATTTCTTTCTACGAGACCAACTAGGCAGTTCTCACAATATCCTCAGTTTTCGGTGATATGAAATTGGGCAGCATTACTACACAAAAATAGACTTAGGTCTATTGCAATTTTACCGGGCACAATTCTAGGCTCCGGACCGACACTAAAATTGTTTCTATAGAGAAATTACATTACCCGTGATCTCTACTCGCATTATTCGCCCCAAAACTAGACAAGACATAAAATCAGGCATCATTACATTACGACGATTTAGCGCAATGGTTAAGAGCTTGAGCTGCTCCGCCCACTGTATCAAATAGTCTCGGGTTCGATTCTTTGTGTGCACGGGAAAAATCTTTGTGTGATCCACAATTATTTGTTCCGGTCTGGGTATTTGTGTTTGTGATTTTTCATGTTTGTAAACGCACCCACGACACAGGAATAAATACCAGTGAGGGGCTACGTTTAAAAAAAAATACTAGATATATCTAAGTGTATCTAATAGCTAATACCCATTATGTACAAAGTATGTCTTAAGAACAGACGGAACAATCATTTGCAGTTTATAGATTTATTTATTTATTTATTTATTCTCAAATTACAACAACTATCTTTACAGGTTATTTCCTAATACGATAGTGTAGTCAACTTATTTAAATACATTACAATACATTCATTACATTAGTTCGTCTATTTTATTAGAAACATTAACTTATTTATTATTTAAGAAATTGTACATTATATTTAATTATTTTTGAATTATATATTAAATTAGATTATATTATAAGATAAGACATATAAAGTTGCTTTCTGAAATTCGCTCATGGAACAGATAAATAAGTCAATTCTCTCGGCAACTTTATTTAGTGTGTGCAAAGCACGCGTCAGAGGCGAGTTGGCTAGCAAGCAGGTCCTGGCGCGCGGCACCGCCAGCAGCCGCGGCCGCCGCCGCCGCGCCGCGTACCCGTCCGGCACGCACAGGCCTAGCCAAAGCAGTATGCTGGGATTGCAGACGATGCCTCTCAGCACCCTAATTAAATAATATGCGAGAGCCAATTCCCTTCTTGTTTCTAATTTATCGTATCCAACCATGCCCAAAACGAACAAGGTTGGATACATCAAAGGGTAGAAAGGATACACTCCATATAGCTTGAGGTACAAGCATCTAGCAAATTTATTTTGTATGCGCTCCATCATTTGCCTGTATTTCTCTTCATGTGGAGCCCATACGACGGCATTGCACTCCAGCTGACTCCGAATGAGCGCGTTGTACAGGACCGCTATTGCTCTCAGATTTGTGAAGCTCTGAGATTGTCGTAAAACAAAGCCTAAAGTTCGGAAAGCCTTTTTGCAAACGTTGGTGATATGATCCCTGAACCTTAATTTTGCATTCAGATGTACACCCAGATCTTTGACTACTTCTGTCCGGTTCATTACTGAGGAGTCAATTGCATACTCGTAATGAAGTGGAGCTCGCGATCTACTAAAAGATATTACAGAACATTTGCTGATATTAAATTGCAATTTATTTTTCCTACTCCACTCTGCGACTCTGTTTATGTCCTCTTGCAAGCGTTCGCAATCACTCTTGTCTTTAATTGCTAAGATCAATAACATATTATGTATGACATAATATGTGCATATCATAATTTTAATTTTATTATAAATGTTGAATAAACATATGTTACTATTTAAGTCACTTTCCAATGAAAAAAGTTATATTATTGTAATTAAAACTATTAGATTTTTACAATCAAATTCAGGCAAGCCGTTAAATATACCTACTTAAATAAGTTCCAATAAGATTGTAACGTGCACTGATTTTAAATGAATAAATTATTTATTATTATTATATTACCCTTAAACATGATCTGTAAAGATCTTTCAATAATCTCAGCTGCCCTTTCCTTTAATCTTTTTATTATAGGACTAAAGTCGCCTCACACTTCCACCACAGTAATTCCTGTAAGTAACAAACATCCACTCATCTAAACATACAAACTTTCACAGCTATAATATTAGTAGGAAGTAGGATTATAAACAGACTAGTAATGGGCTACCCATTGCCATAAAATAAAATGGGAACTGTCTCCAGACATTCTCACAGAATAAAAAATACGTTATCATTTCATATATTGCAATGGAATAGTCTACAGTCTAGACAGGATTCGATGTTCGGGGAATACTTAGTATGTTATATTCCTTTAGATTTTTTGCTCTCAACTCTAGAATTTTGTTTAGGATTAAAACATATAAGGGAAACAAGAGGAAATTTAGAGAAATAAATATTCTAACTGTTACCTCACAATTCATATATGAAAATCTTCTATATGTTAAAAACAATATCAGTAGCTTTGAAAAATATAGCGACATTCAGCATGTTAATACACGGAACAAAGATGATCTTATTGTACATTCTACTCATCTCCACAGAATTAGTCATTCTTTCATGGGGCAATGTATACGCTTCTACAACAAATTACCCATAGATATACGAAACATGCGAATATCCGAACATCAATAAATTTAAAAAGGTAATCAAAACTAGACTGTGTAAGAAAGGGTATTACAATATTTCGCATTATCTTGACGATAAAACAGATTGGGTTTGAACAGTTCCTCAATCAGCAAAATTAAACAATGCTGTATAATACGATTTTGAAAAAAAAATGGTTATCAGAAAGGCCAAACAAATTAAGTTAAAAGACTAGCCCGCTGAGTTTCTCGCCGGATCTTCTCAGTGGAGGCCGCGTTCCGATCCGATGGTATATGTAAAAAATGTAATAATTTTGACGTTTGTAAGTGCTTATGAATTGGCCTAAACAAATAAATGATTTTTGACTTTGACTTTGACTTTGAACACCTACAACTTACCCTAAATGATTATAAATTAGGGACATCAGTTTCAAACATTAGTGGTTCGGACATTTAAAACAAATATTGAAAGCAAGAATGACAAAACAGATATTCAATTTGAAAGTTCATTTATATTTTTTTATTCCACTTCTTTATAATTAATTAATTACCTATTGTTCGATATTAAGATTTTATTCTCTCCACTTCTTCATAATTAATTAATTTTTAAAGATGTAGTTTCATTAGAAACATATTTGGTCCTCTAAACTCAGATTAAAGATGTATATATAATTGTAAGATCTCACCTGTAACCTATGTTTCACAAATAAAAAAAAAGTGAAAAGGTGTAAGCACCGAGGAAGACATGTCACGCGGTCTATCTGGCCATGGTAATTCTACCATGGCCAGATAGACCGCGTCTTATCAAAAAATGCAAGTCTAAAGAAATCGTAGGTACGCGAAGAGCGAGTAGGAGACGTACTATGAGAGTAGAGGAAGCCAGAGTTCTGTAAAGAAAGAACCTGTTGGAAATAATGTTTTGCAGTGGACGACTTTCAGCTGAAAAATAAATTAGAAACCTATACAACTTACGGAACTCTGACATAAGTTGAAAACTAACCAAACGGAATAAAAAAATAGGCCATCTGGTAATAAGATTTATATTTAAGGTACTAACGCGAAAGGAGATTTTCGCCTCGCATTTTTCGACGATTTCGTCATACGCTTTAATACTAGAAAACCATACATCATAAGAGATGAGATCATATATTCACGTTAATACCCTCGGAAGTATCATCGACCGCATAAACGCTTAATGGAACTACTGACCCACATAGGACGTGATGTGTCACGTGTCATTGTTTTAGCTATGCTCTTTTATTGCTTCAATAAGAAGTTTAATGAAAAAAGTTCGGCTGTGTGTCTGGAATGAGGGCATCAGCTTTTTTACTGTAATAGTAGACGTTCATATTTTTTTTACTTCGAACGGATTCAGTATATGAAGGATGGTTGGTACTAAGGCTAAAGTTTATAATAATATGGAATTAAATAATTTTCTATCTATCTATCTATCTATAACCTCACGCCAGATCCCTTGCGGGGTAGGCAGAGAGTACAGAGTTCCAACAGGTTCTTTCCTTACATACCTCTCTGGCTTCCTCGACTCTCATAGTTCGTCTCATACACGCTCGCCGGTTACGGAGACTCTTGACTTTTCCATCAGATAAGACTCGGTTTATTTAGTCGGTTATTAATTTTAATTTTTAAAAACCTTTTTGAAAACAAACTGTTATAGCAAACAGGAGTTCCCATGGCTTCATTCCGGCTCCATTATCAGACCCTAGATACCATCCGGGTCAAAAGTACCCATCAACATAAACCCAATGAGCCCAAACACGACGTGGATATATTGAGTAGTTGGGTGGTTCTATTGGCCACTAGTCGGCTTTATCATCATACCCTGAACACTATCTGGTTGTATAGTACTTGTCAATACCAATCAAACAAGTCTAAACACGAGCGGGTTACGTTCTATAGTTCACATGTCCCTAGGGCCATCTTCCGACTCCATCATCAGACCGGCTCAATGGTACCATATTATTACATTTTCATTGACTTTACGTAGGTATACGTATGACAAATTTCAGCAATCGGATAACTGCAAGTGTTTGAAAAATAAATCACAAAATTTGAACCGGAAAGACAGACAGACATACGAACATTGCAAGTTAAATAAAAGCTTGTAAAAACAATAAATAAACACCGTGAAGTCTATATTCTTCGATCGGAAGTAGTAGTGGGGTGCTGTGTACACCTATATATCGCCATCGACTTAAGTTCCAATATAAGAGATGTAAGGGTGTGCACAATTCCATACACAGGTCTACTATTGATAAGTCTACGTTTAAAACCCCCAAAACACTTAGTTTATCTTGGGATTTGAAACCAGGGGGCTTATCATGAAAAGTTTGAAGCTAGCGTGGTGTTAGCGAGTTGATGCTACAATGCCATTCTTGTCACACTAAAAATAACGTGACAACTCGCTAGCGTAAATCTTTTTGTGCTAAGCCTTCTGGACACCGTGTTTCTGTAAAAAGAACTTATACATCTATTGCATAATGAACACAATAGCTAAGCAAAAAAAAAACTCGTTATGCAGTATAGTGTGAAAGCTATCGTGTCGGCCCGCTCGGTCCGCCGCGCCCGGATCGAACGTCAGGCGGTCACCCATCCGACCGTGATGTAAAAACCACTCATGTGAATACGTTTCTGTTGAGTGTGTAATACATGAACCAGCCTATATTGTTCCACTGTTATTATTTTACATAAGCTGGAGACTTTTATAAGCGAGAAGTTCTGACCGAAGGGCGAAGTCGTCAAGAGTTTCCGTGAAAACTTACGAGACACATGTCATCAAAAATACGTGTTACGTAGATTAGATATAAGTTTAATATACTGCGACACTTGGATGACATTGTCAGGGGGCGTAGGTGTGAAATTAGGCTTAAACCAAATTGAATCATAGAACTAAATAAAAAAAGTTTCCAAAACAATCTTACTAATTAAAAAATGGCAACTCAGTGAACTGTCATGAAGTGACATTTCACTGGATGACGGCGTTGGTTTTGATTCTGACCACGAACTAAAACACTCTTGTTGTACTCTACATACGGTGTAATTTTGGTCGTCCTGGAGTAAAAGTCCAGGATAACTAGTAATACAATGCTTACTGTTCATTAGTACTAAGAAACTAAAAAAAGGACACTTCAATAAGTGTCATCTCCATAACAATACTAATTTACGGCCGGTTTCAATATTTAACTCAAGGATAGATTTGCATACTACAGATAGAAAGGACATTGTCGAAAATTGCCCCAGAACCAATAAACAATTGACCCATTCCATCATTATCTATCTATTTCAATGAAATAATGGCAAATATCTGTATCTAACGGGCACTTTGCAATCTAAAACGAATTTTTCAAGTATTGTAAGTACTTATATCGCAGTCGCCGACATTTTGACATCAACACACACAATATAACCTCAAATGTACTAATGGGTACTGAATTATAACCTCAACATCTAATACTTTTTGTGCAATATTGCGATTCCCCCGCTTGTCTGTTTAATATTAAATGCCTTAAGAAAATTTATAGGTGATTTGAAATCATACAAGTATTTTTTCATTGCTGTTGGTTCTGGGGCAAATCATGTATAGGCGCAGAACAACTTGACTTAAATATTGAAACTGGCCATTACTGGATTGAAATACACCATTACCAAGCGCAAAATGAGGTGCGGCTCGTCTGCTGGCTAGTACCAGATACCTAGACCCAGTGTTCCGAATTTTCACCATAGCTATGATATCCGGATAGGTCAGTAAGTAGATGTTACCTATTGTAGTGTTCTTTTTATAATAATAATAATATGATAACATTAGCCCTTTCAAGAAACAATTCCACCGTCGGGCACGGGCCTTGTCGCAAACTAGGCCATAGTCCACCACGCTGGCCCAGTATGGGTTGGTGAACTTCACACACCTTCGAGAAACTCTTAGGTATGCAGGTTTCGTCACAATGTTTCCTTCACCGGTAAAGCAAGTGATAGTTAACTTTTAATACGTACATGCTTTCCAAAAGACAGGTGCGTACCTTGGGTTCTAACCCGAGACCTCTGACTTTGCAGTCCAACGGTCTAACTAGTAGGCTATCACTGCTCTATTTACACAAAATTAGCTTATTTAGCGAGGCCAGAAGCTGTAGGCAAGCCCTCAATATGTATATTTAAAAGGCCCGGTTGTACATAATTAAATTTCATTCGTATTATTTAATTCGGTGGCAAAGCTAATTCAAACGCAACATGAATAACACCGGTCAAGCCTTCAGGGCCTAATAAAAGTTAGATTATTTTGCATTGTTTCCTGGCTAAAGCAATCCCACAGAATTTAACTTTTTGTATAATTTAAGTTTTTCCCGTTTAATTTTCATCCGCGAGTTGTTCCGACCTCTGGGAAAAGCAATTATTTTGGGGTTTTAGTCGTATGTATATTTTTTGTTGATTCGCTCGTAGCACTGTGTTCTTAGTAGCGAAGCGCGACTGCGATGCGAGCGACTTGCATTCGAATCATTCGACTTTATAAATCATTCGAATTATTCGAATGATTCACGAAAATTAGTTACTAACTGCCGCCCATTCAACTTCGACTTGCTGGATTCAATGAACGAATAATGAATAACAAATTCGGCGAACGAATTATTAACTTACCTATCGATCGCACCACAGAGTACAAAGGAAAGTAAGTTAGCATCATTCGCACCGCAACTTACCCCCACGTTCACACGGGTGCTTTTTGTGCAGAAGCACTGGAAGCACTGTTCAAAAATTGTACTATTAGCCGTTTGTTTCATTCCAGCACCTGATTGCCACGCGCGGAATATATTTAAATTCTAAACTAGAAACTTTAATAAAACACACTTTTAAACAAACCAGCAGGTGCGTTATTATTTCCTTTAGTTTTTACAACTCACTCGCACACGTAGATGGTTTTGGCGCGGACATAGCGCGAGAAGAGGCGAATCATTCGAATAATTCATTCATAATCAGGTGAGAGTCGCAGATAATCTAATCGAATTGCCATTAGTAGTTACTACTAATGAGTCGTCATCCGATTATAAAAATAGGTATATAACTAATGTTCAAGTCGAATCAGAAAATAAGTAGTTGTAGATCATTCGAATAGTGGGATCATTCGCTGTCGCGCATCTTTAGTTCTTAGCGATAGATAAATAGATTACTCTTTATTGTACACCAATACATTTACATAGAGAAAAAAAAAATAAACAAAGGAGTACAATTGGCGGTCTTATCGCTAATAGCGATCTACTCCAGACAACCAAAACTGAAAGAAAAAAAATATATACATCAAATAGAGGGCAGTAGGTGGCGTAAATTTATTAGTTAGTTTTATTTTAACAGGTACATGTTCATATGCTTATAAATATATATGATACATAACAATATATAAATATAATAAAGATGGGTATAAAGAAACGGCATGATAGTAGGTGACTTATTAGAGAATAGTCGAAAGAAAGTGGTCCTTAACCATTATTTCTTACTGGTACAGGCAATGCATTCCATAGACGAACAGCTTGGACTGAGAAGGATTTATCAAGAAATATCTTGGAATGCATTGGTGTTTCCAGTCTGAGATTTTCCGACGACCTTAAGAACCTTGAATGTGACTCAGGGAGGAACTCGAATCGTTTTTTGAGGTATAAAGGAGTATTAGGATTAGCGATCACCAAAGCAGCGTTCGGTCCGACGTACACTCGAAAATCAAAATGCCGCAAATGGTCACCCTCAAACCTGACCGAGATGACCGCTGCTTAACCTTGGCGATCGCTACAGACGGTACTTCAGCACTACAATCGCCTCATAAGATATATTACTTCCTCATAATGGACGCGGATCTAATATGTGTGGCGGGAAAATAAGTCACGTCCCGCGCCCCTAATAATACGTGTTCCGTGTGTGGAGGGCGCCATGTTTGTTGTATTTAGAGGACTTGTCAGTTGTACGAGTTAATTGTTTTAGAACTTACTGGCGATTTGTGATATACCTCGTTGGTCTAGTGGGACATTCTGGGGCTAAAGATCACGAGATCCTGAGTTCGAATGCTAGGTTGGACAAATATTTTCGGGACAATTTCACGTTTCGACGTTTTCAGAAGCTGTTGGGAGCTTGAAAGTAAGCCTGAAGACAAATTCTCGTAATTAAAAGTGTTCAAAATGCAGCCTCGATCTAAACTCAAAGTCATTAAGCTCACAATTGGTATTCCCGTAAAATATCGAGATCGGCCGAATCGAGACCGAACTGAAATTTGAAAAAAATGTAAACGGTATTCCAATAAAATTGTCAACTGACATGAATAACAAGTGCACAAAACAAACATCAAATTAAAGATTTCAGTAAAATATTTTTTTTTATTTAGCAGCTGAGATTAACATTTAATGGATAATCTGACGGACGATTTAGCGCAGTGGTTAAGAGCTTAAGCCGCTCCGCCCACTGTGTCTAATAGTCGCGGGTTCGATTCCCGCACGGGACAAATCTTTGTGTGACCCACAATTATTTGTTCCGGTCTGGGTATTTGTGTATGTGAATTTTCATGTTTCTAAACGCACCCACGATACAGGAATAAATCGTAGAGTGGGGCTAGGTTAAAAAAAAAATAATAATAACTGGACATAATATCGAAATAAACCGAGATGGTACCGAAATCAGATCGATAGTGGAGCAGAATACCAAATGTAAAACAATTCATAATTAAATCTCAATTTGTTCAATATTCCGTCCGTGTCAATTAAATATGTGAATTGGCCTTCCGGTATAATAGCAATAGGTTTTTTGTTGTTACATTAGCTAATTTTGTACACAGTAATGTGTACACAGAACAACTCTGCCACCTCGGCTTGGAAAGTATAGGCGGCATCGTATTTTTTATATTTTTTAAATATTTTTTGTTTTAATTGCGTGTAAATTTAATTTGCGTTTTTGTTTGGATAAAATAATAAATAAACACCGCCACGCCTATATTCCCCAAGCGGGGCGGTGTTCTTTGTACACCCACTTTTCGCCGACGATGTTAGGTCCCATGTAATAGGGAGCGAGTGTGTTGTCATATTCCGGGCACAATTCCAAATTCCGGACTGACACTACGGATTTTTCGATAGAAAACATTTTTCCGACCTAGGACTTGAACGCAACGCGCATTGGCGCAGTGGCGTAACCACCAGACTAACGAGACTGGCAGATTTTTGTTTGGACTTAAATGAAATTTCATTACACCTTTCCATAATCTGATAAATAATCAATCACATATTAGTGAAAGGCTTTGAATTAGTAAGAAGCCTACGCCATACATCTGTGCGTATGTGCGCACCCTCTCAATTGGTCCCTGTGCCGTAAAATTGTATCAGCTGTTTTACTTCATTTAAACTATCAGCTGAATTGTATCTGACATAAAAGTTTTTCATGCATGCGCCATGGCAACGGCGCCTCACGCAGGCGCAGTGTTCCGCGTTGTATGCCGATTCTGCCCGAAGTGTCCCCGAAGTCCTGTCAATTACTTAATTTGTCAAGAATTTTCTTAATATTCTGTGTTTTTTTGTATGTTTTTAACAGTTTGTATATATATTAGTAATTTTTTAGTATTAGCTTTAAGTTTATTGTTGTTTCTTTTTCTATCGCATAGTGTTCGGATGCTGACAACTGCGTCGCAACCGGAGCTTTTACCATGTCGGCAGTGTAGTGATGGAAGACTTTTTAAAGGCACAAGAGGACTCAAAATTCATACTGCCCGCTGCCATATTCGATCCATTACATCCTCGCTTCCAGCTGGCCAAGGTGTGCCACCAATCCCCACTAGTTCCGCCACATCGTTTACTTCAGCAACCCAGCCTACATTTCCTTTCGAAATCTTAATATCTCGTCTATACAGAAGCACACCGATAGTGAAACGTATTCCTAGAGGAGCAAGAGTGTCGTTAGCAAGATCTCTCTCTTTTACCATAGAAAAGTGTTTTGACAATAGTGAAAAATCCTGGCGAGATCTTTTTACTTTCGCGTTTAGTCACCTCCATGCCGACAAATCAATTAATACTACCCTTACCCATCAATTAAAACAGCACTGTTTCACCCATTCCGACCCTGTACTACCTCCATTAGTTAATTGCCCCAGGATATATAATTTTAAACATAAAATTGAATCAAAAGTACAGGAGGGAGATCTCAGGAACGCTGCTCGCCTCTTATTTTCAAACGACACTCTTGCTCCCAATAATGACCTAACGCTAGATTCTCTCCGCGAGAAGCATCCCTCAGCCAACTCAGTCTCTCAGCTGCCAAATCCACCCCAAATTAGCATTAAAAAATTGCAGATTAATGAAAAAGACGTTCTTGAGGCAATTATGTCGTTCCCGAGCGGCTCTTCCGGCGGCATCGACGGAATAACCCCTCAACATCTAAAAGACCTGGTTAGTGCATCCGCTGGAGACGCCGGCGGAGCACTTTTAAGCTCCTTAACAAAATTGTGTAATTTTATGCTCGCCGGCCATGTTAATCGATCATTTCTTCCCTACCTCTACGGTGCGAGACTATGTGCCTTCAACAAGAAGGATGGTGGCATCCGCCCTATAGCAATAGGCGCCACGATCCGGCGGTTAACCTCCAAAATAGTTTGTAGACACATAGCCTCGACCCTTAAATCCAAATTTCAGCCAATTCAATTAGGATTTGGCAGCAAAGGGGGCTGTGAGGCAGCAGTTCATGCAACCAGAACCTTCGTCTTATCAAATGAGATGGAGGTTCTTCTCAAGGTTGACGTGAGGAATGCTTTTAATTCATTAGATAGGGCTGCCTTGCTGAACGAAGTAGCTTCTCAACTTCCCGAATTTTATCCTTATATTTGGCAGTGCTATAGTGATTCTTCTAAACTGATTTTTGGTGAAAACAGTATAGATTCAGCAGTCGGCGTTCAGCAAGGAGACCCTCTCGGCCCTGCTCTTTTCAGTCTAGGTATACATCGACACATCTCATCCTTAAAATCAAAATTGAATGTATGGTACCTAGACGATGGCACTTTAGGTGGCAAAGCCAATACAGTTTTTAGTGATTTCATCAAAATTAACAGCACCTTTAAGAATCTAGGCTTGGAATTAAATCTGTCTAAATGTGAATTTTTTGTCTCAGAGAGTCTTTCTTTAAATGAAAAGCAGTTTATTACCGAAAAGTTTCAAAAGTTTGCTCCAGGCGTAAAAATTCTCAGTAGAAATTCGCTTTGCCTTCTTGGTGCCCCTCTATTTGACGACGGAGTCAAACCTTTCTTGGAATCTAAGATTAAACAATTTCAGGATAATTCTTTCAGATTGGGAGTTCTAAATCGCCATATTGCATATACTATATTAAAATACTGTCTTTTCGTTCCAAAACTAACATACGCCACTCGCGCAAGCCCAATCTGGAAATTCTCGGCCCTTATCGACCAAATGGATACCGCCCTCAAAGATAACCTCGAGAAAATTCTAAATTTATCCTTAAATGAAGCATCCTGGACCCAAGCAACGTTACCTATTAGACATGGTGGTATCGGCGTGCGAAAAATTGCTAGTATTGCTCTACCGGCTTTCCTAGCCTCCGTTTATAGTGTCCAGGAACTGTGTTCAAAAATACTTTCCAACACAGAATTAGTAGCCGGCGCCGCGGAGGCTTTGGAGGCCTGGAAAAGGATTTGCCCCAATGACAATATTCCAAAGGAAGTTAACGTGCAAAAACTTTGGGATATGCCATTGGTGCAAATAGCGAAGGACTATTTGGCCGAAATTATCGTCAGTGACCGCGACCGTGCTCGTTTACTAGCGTTGGGTCAAAAGGAATCGGGTCATTGGCTTCATTCAATTCCTGCATCCAACCTTGGCACACTGCTGGATAGTGAAAGTTTCCGGATCGCGATAGGTATTCGCTTAGGGGCACCGATTTGTGAAGAACACAGGTGTCCGTGTGGAGCGGAGGTGGATCGATCCGGACTCCATGGGCTCTCTTGCCGCAAAAGTGCCGGCAGGTTTTCTCGCCACGGCTCGCTCAATGACATAATCAAAAGGACTCTTGCTACCATCAACGTTCCTTCGGTGTTAGAACCGGCGGGGATTTTCCGTGATGATGGCAAGAGACCCGATGGGATGTCCTTGATCCCTTGGGAACGGGGGCGGGCCCTTGTATGGGACGCCACGTGCGTCGATACATTGGCTCCGTCCCATCTCAGGGAATCAATATCTAGGGCGGGAGCTGCGGCTGAGAAGGCGGACCTGGGCAAACGGCGCAAATATGCTGCTATTAGCAACAATTATATATTTGTGCCGTTTGCCGTAGAAACATTGGGCCCATGGAGTTCGGCTTCAAAACAATTTATCAATAAAATAACACCTACGCTGATCACCTCCTCGGGTGACAAGAGGGCTGGCTCGTTCCTTGCTCAAAAGATTGGTCTGTCTATTCAGCGAGGAAACGCAGCCAGCATTCTTGCCACCATTCCACGCGGATGCGGTCTTTTTGATTAAGGTCTTTTTTTTTTTTTTTTCTTTGTTTTATTTTATATTTTAGTTTAAAGTGAGTGTTTTTATTATAAGTTATAATGTAAATAATAAAGAGAATAAAGACATATTAAAATTAAAAAAAAAAAAAAAAAAAAAAAATCACATATTTAAATCTACTAGTAGTCGCCCATTGGTCGAAAATCGACCTACTCTTTCATCATTTGCTGGTTATATTTGACATTCAGTAAGACTATAGACAAATAATATTAATCTATGCCCAATTTGACCACAGACTTTAACAATAACCAAAAGTTAAATGTGTGCCAAATACATGGTAGTGTGTGTAATGTATTTTATTATTGATTTAATGTATTTTTTAAACATAATTAAAAAAAAATATTAGCATTCTGCACTCCTTCTCTATATAAACTATAAGTGTGGGAAATTTCATACTCCTCCGTCCGCGCAATTTTCGTAAAAAAGGGTAACAAAGTTTTTGCTTCACGTTTTAATATAGTGATAACTTCATTACAAAGCAAACAATATCAAGAATTTCAGGCCATCAATACACACAGGCTTTCATGTTCTAAGCACTGCTTTTGAAATAACAAGAAAACATAGAAATATAGATCTTATTCAGTCCAATTTAAAGTTTAAATGAACCAACAGCGTCGTAATCTGCGCCGCTTTGTTGCATCAATTAAAACTTGGACCAGGGTTTGATCGTTTATTTATCTTTGTAGCTGTATTGTATTAACATTAATTAAAGGATATCAAATAGACCGAGTCTTATCTGAAGGACAAGTCAAGAGTCTCTGTAACCGGCGAGTGCGTATGAGACGACCTGTGAGAGTGGAAGAAGCCAGAGAGTCTCCATAGTGTCTAAGGAAAGAACCTGTTGAAACTCAGTATTCTATTGACACTTCAGATAAGACACGGTCTACCGGAGCATCCTACGCTCTAAGCCACTGAACCAAGCTGTCGTCTTGATATTATTTACAGTACGACAAGGATCTTTTGGCCCGTCTATGACATTGACAGGGTTAATGTGAAATTAAAGTCAACATTTATTTATTCAGAAAACCAACAGCGATATACAATTATTGCATACTAAGATTATGTATTCAAGGATAGCCAATAACAGGTTTTCCTTACTGTATATGCAAGTAATGGCATTGTTGGGTGAACAAAATAAATATAAAAAGAAAAGATGACATTATGATAATAAAGGAGTATTAGAAAACCTAATATTTAAGCCATCGTTGATTTAAAACATACTGTCTAGTGAAATATGTTTATTACTTTAGTTTTAATATATATTAATAGCTGCGAAAGTGCTAACGACGTGCTTTTTAAATTTAAGTTTTGAGCAAGCAACGAGATTGATGCGGCTAAATAAAATATTATAGGTGCGAGTAAGACGCGATAACACCTACAGTGTTTTAGCGTAGTTAGCACAATGGAAGGGTACGTCAAGTAAAGGTGTGTCGTGTGCGATACAAAGGTACACGGAAAGCAATTTTGGATACGAGGTCAGAACAATCTATATTACTATGAACTATGTCAAACAATAAGCACATATCCAAGATAATTCGCCTCTGCTCCAATGGGAACAGATCATGTGTACGGCAACTGTTTTGGTAAGTATTCAAACTGTTACGTTTACGGTAATTTAAATAGTTGATAAAGATTTTCTGAATTTTCCCCAGGCAGTCTTTACTATAATGTACTGAGGAGACCACACGGGGCTCGCATATTCGAGGATGCTTCTCACATACGTAAAGTAAACTGTTTTTAGAATGGCTATATATCATAGAATGGTTTACATACCCTCAAAACAAAGCCAAGGTTCCGAAAAGCTTTATTAGCTACATAATGCGTGTGTTCAGACATCAGCACTTTGCTACCGAGATATACTCCTAAGTCCTAAGTAAAATTTTCCTACTTTTAGGGAAATATTTCAACCAATGGGACCCCAGGGTTACTAATTTAAAAGAGAACGAGATTAATTTTTATAGCATACGGCTACTTTGCGATTGAAATGAAGTAACATTTCACTTCCTTGGTGCCGCGTGGTTCCCGGCTTAGAATAGGACCAACCCATCTCATCCCATCGGGTGTCGTACAAGGCGACTAAGGGAAAACTAGGGAATGGGCAGCAGCGTTCCCTTAACACTTTTACAACCAAAAACTGCGCTCGCCAACCCGCCTGCCAAGCGTGGCGAGTATGGCAAACACCCCCAACCAATATGGAAGAAAGCAAGAAAACCAGGCCCCTAGTCCCCGGCGGTCCTGTTCGTCCTGGCCACGGTAGCAGCCATGGTAACGACAGGACAAGGGGTGCTAAGAATCTCCGGCAGAGATTCGGCTACCACCAAAACCGAAAATTGGCCCTGGTGACATACAACGCACGCACATTGAGGACAGATGAGAAGCTAGTTGAGCTGGAAGAAGAGTTAAACAAGTTGCGGTGGAGTATTGTTGGTTTATCGGAGGTCCGAAGAGAGGGCGAGGACACGATAACCTTAAAATCCGGCAACTTGTTTTACTACCGGGAGGGCGAACAGCAGTCCCAAGGTGGTGTCGGATTTATCGTCCAGAAGTCACTCATAAACAACGTTGTGTCCATCACTAGTGTGTCGAGCAGGGTAGCGTACCTGATACTCAGAATATCCAAAAGATATTCGCTGAAGGTCATACAGGTCTACGCACCGACCTCGGCATACTCAGATGATGAGGTCGAAGTTATGTATGAGGACATTAGTAGAGCCATACATACTTCCAAAGCACACTTTACAGTAATTATGGGTGACTTCAATGCGCGACTGGGCAAACGGGGCGATGATGAGTTGAGAGTGGGGCAATTTGGATATGGGCAGCGCAACCCCAGGGGTCAGAGGCTGGCCGAATTTCTGGAGAAGGAGGGACTCTTTATGATGAACTCTTTCTTCCAGAAGCCGTCTCATAGGAAATGGACCTGGATGAGCCCTGATGGTTTCACAAAAAATGAGATAGACTTCATCATGAGCACCAAGCGACAAATATTTAATGATGTCTCCGTGATTCACAGGGTAAAAACCGGCAGTGATCACCGAATGGTCAGAGGCACATTAAATATTAATGTCAAAATGGAAAGATCGCGTCTGATGAAGTCTACGCTCCGACCTTCTATTACACATATCCAAAACCCCGAGAACTTTCAACTCGAATTGTCAAACCGCTTCGAATTGCTAGACAGCAGCGCATCAGTGGACGAAATCAACAATAGGTTGGTAGAGACTGTCCATACGGTCGGGTCTAAGCATTTTAAGCCCCACCGTAAAAATAGGCCTCAAAAGCTATCCGACTACACCCGAAACCTTATGGCTGAGCGACGTACCATGAGACTCCAAACCTCCGATGATGCTAAGTCCTATAGGCAGCTCAATGGACAGATATTGAAGTCCTTGCGACACGATCTACGGTCCTTCAACACAAGACGTATTGAGGAGACCATAAAGCAGAACAAGGGCTCCAAAGTGTTCGCAAGAGCCGCGTCGATTGGGCAAAGCCAGTTGACGAAGCTGAAGACGGAGGACGGAAACGTAACGTCGAATAGGTCAGAGGTGCTCAGGGAGATAGAGAGGTTCTATGGACAGTTGTATACCTCAGTAGCTGAACCTATTGTTGACTTGGTAAAAGACCCAAGAGCCAAGCTAACCCGACACTACACTGAAGATATCCCGGACATCAGCCTGTACGAGATTAGGATGGCTCTCAACCAACTTAAAAACAACAAAGCGCCGGGTGAAGACGGAATTACTGCAGAGCTTCTGAAAGCGGGCGGATCGCCGGTACTTAAAGTCCTTCAGAGGCTGTTTAATTCCGTCTTGCTCGAAGGAAAAGCGCCGGAAGCATGGAACAGGGGTGTGGTGGTACTCTTTTTCAAGAAAGGTGATAACACTTTATTAAAGAACTATAGGCCCATCACACTGCTGAGCCATGTTTACAAGTTGTTTTCGAGAGTCATCACGAATCGTCTCGAACGCAGGCTTGATGATTTCCAGCCTCCCGAACAAGCCGGTTTCCGGAAAGGCTTTAGTACCATAGACCACATACATACGCTGCGGCAGATTATACAGAAGACCGAGGAGTATAATCGGCCACTATGCTTGGCGTTTGTGGACTATGAGAAAGCCTTCGATTCGATCGAGACTTGGGCGGTTCTTAGATCTCTCCAGCGATGCCGCATTGACTATCGGTACATCGAAGTGTTGAAGTGCTTGTATAATAACGCCACCATGTCAGTCCGAGTACAAGGGCAGTGCACGAAGGCGATCTCCATAAAAAGAGGAGTAAGACAGGGAGACGTCATTTCTCCGAAACTGTTTACGACCACCATAGAGGACGCCTTCAAGCTCTTGGAATGGCGAGGACTTGGCATCAACATCAGTGGCGAATACATCACTCACCTTCGATTTGCCGACGACATTGTGGTCATGGCGGAGTCGCTGGAAGATCTAGGACGAATGCTCGGCGACCTCAACAGAGTATCTCAACAAGTGGGTCTTAAAATGAACATGGACAAAACGAAAATAATGTGTAACGTCCATGTCGTACCCACCGCACTCACCGTTGGGAACTCTACTCTTGAAGTTGTCGACGAATACATTTACCTGGGACAGGTAGTCCGGTTAGGTAGGTCCAACTTTGAGAGAGAGGTCAATCGGCGAATCCAACTCGGCTGGGCAGCGTTCGGGAAACTGCGCAACATCTTCTCATCCAAAATACCTCAGTGCCTAAAGACTAAAGTTTTTAGTCAATGTGTGTTACCAGTGATGATATATGGATCAGAGACGTGGTCTCTTACAATAGGTCTCATAAAAAAGCTCAGAGTTGCTCAGCGAGCTATGGAGAGAGCTATGCTCGGCGTTTCTCTACGTGATCGAATCAGGAATGAAGAGATTCGTAGAAGAACCAAGGTCACCGACATAGCCGTTAAGATTAGCAAGCTGAAGTGGCAATGGGCGGGCCACATAGCGCGAAGATCGGACGGGCGTTGGGGCAGAAAGATTCTAGAGTGGAGACCACGTATTGGCAAGCGCAGCGTGGGACGACCACCTGCCAGATGGACCGACGATCTTGTGAAAATCGCAGGAAGTCGTTGGATGCAGGTGGCATCGGACCGGTTACGCTGGAAAGCGATTGGGGAGGCCTATGTTCAGCAGTGGACAAGTATAGGCTGAGATGATGAACATTTCACTTGATCACAGCGTTAGTTCCGATTTTGATTGTTTTCTATTTAGAACCACTGGTTCCTAATTCCTAAATGAGCTAACTTCGCCATCTTGGCCACTCAAAGGCGTCTTGTTACTTGGCAATTTAAATAATTACATCTTTCCCATCGATTATTGGCTCTTGTTTGACCGACTAGAACAACCAACAGTAATTACATTAATGAAAGATTGGGTAAACTTTGATAGCGACCGTTGGTGGGAAGGTTTTCGAAATTATGATAGACTATCTTTCATACGTGGCTGCGCACTTTAGAACTTTGTATGTTTTGATGTTTGTTATTCAATCACGCTAAAACGGCTGAATGGATTTTGATGAAATTTGACACACAGATAGTATTACCTGAATTAAGACAAAGGATAATTTTAATCCCGGAAAAATGTAAGTTTCCCCTCAAAAGTCGTAGTCGCGGGTGGAAACTAGTATTTTTATATATTCTCCTATTATTACTGATATAAAAGATAGCCTATGCTACTTCTGGATAATGTAGCTTTATAATGGTGAAAGAATTATTAAAATAAGTTCAGTAGTTTCAGAGTTTATTGATTACAAAGAAACAAACAAATCTTTTCTCTCTTTAATAATAGTATAGATGGCAATATATAGAAATGCCTACCCCGCAAAAGATAATATAGATCACTACATATAACTGGACTGCCTCGTTGGTCTAGTGGCAAAGCGCATCGCTTTGTGATCACGAGGTCCTGGGTTCAAATCCTAGGTCGGACAAATGTAATTTTTCTAACGAAAAATTTCCAGTATGAGTCCGGAGTCTGGAATTGTGCCACAAAAGATCATCGATCTCAGACCGAATCAGCCCATCCTTGCTTGACCTTGGTGATCGCTAATAACACAGCACAGCACTACGAGCTCCTCAATTCAATACTACTAGAATACCAAAAACTTTAGTCGGCAGAGATTAAGTTTTTTTTTTTGTTTTTTTCTTTGAAAAACGTAGCCCCACTAGAATTTATTCCTGTGTCGTGGGTGCGAATTTACAAACATGAAAATTCACAAACAAATACCCAGACCGGAACAAATAATTGTGGATCACACAAAGATTTGTCCCGTGCGGGAATAGAACCCGCGACTATTCGACACAGTGGGCGGAGCAGCTCAAGCTCTTAACCACTGCGCTAAATCGTCCGTCAAGTTTCGGCTTTAGCTGACTTTTGCTTATAGAATTGGAATCTTGGTCCATTTTGGTGCCAAAGTGATGGATTATCTCCCCCTTTAAATTATATCAATTCCACCCCGGGGTGATGTAGTCCGAATTTATTTAAGTCACCTCGGTACTTAATTCTATCAGACTTGTTGATGGCCTAAATATAAATGTAGACTTTAAAACGAATGGAAATTTAGTGATTGGGGTTAAAAACAAAGCCTTTGTTATGTAGATAGATGGGTATGCTGTTTTCTATATGTATGGCTATCCCCTTGGTCCAGTTGTGTATGACACGGCTTGCGATTTGAAAGAAAAAAGTTTTAGTTACGTTTACATGCTTTTTCGAATTAAGCAAATAAATAATTTTTTGATTGGACGCTGAACTTGTACACGGGTCGGAATAATACCGAGGTATGAAAGGCTCTTAGTTTTAAGCGACATTTTATAAACATTACAGGAGAGCAATTCCTACAAATACGTATTATAAATGTGAAAGTTTGTAGGTTTAAATGTTTGTTACTCATTTACGCAAAATCAGTTGAATGGATTTGAATAAAATTTGGCACACATATCGTTTATTACCTGGATTAAAACACAATAGAAAAATGTTAGGTTCCTGTCTAAAGTCAACGTGGACGTGGCAGAAACTAGTAATTGTTAAATAAAAACTGCTAAAACTATTCGAACGAGAATAACGTTTCTAGATTTCAATAAAAACCTTTTAATTTATTAGTATCATTTTATCAATTCATCATCATCATCAGCTTAAAGACGTCCACTGTAGGACAAAGGCCTCCCCAAAGATCGCCACAACGACCGGCTTTGTGCTGTACGCATCCAGCTTCTACCTGCGACCTTCACCAGGTCATCGCTCCACCTTGTGGAGGGCCTGCCCACTCCAATATTTTATCAATTATTGAAAAATATTTATATATTTTGCAAAGATCATCAAATGACGCTTATAACAACCCCTTTATAAAGTGTTGAAACATATATAACAGTCTCGTAGGGGGTAAAGTCGTGAAACATAATTACCCTATTTTTATATCCCTAAAGACTTAAATAACACGAAAGTAAGCAATGTCAAGTAAATACTTGGAATATCGATAGAATAAGCGTGTGTACGACGTCTACTCTCAATATTATAATTCTGCATAAACAAGGTTTTGTTATGATAAGATACATTTTAATATTTACATACACAAACACTTTTACTTGAATTTCATATTTACAAGAATACATAATACGTTGTCTTACAGTGGACATTTTGGATTTGTAAGAGAAATAACTTCAAAATATAAAAAAATGTCAATTTCTCGTAATTAAAAGTGTTTAAAATGCAGACTCGGTCTGAATGTCATAAATCTTACAAATGGTATTCTCGTAAAGTATCGACATCGACCAAGTCGAGATCGGACCGAAAATTGAACAAAATGTGAACGGTATGCCGATAAAATTTTGAACTGACATGAACAAAAATTATACAAAACATCGTGAAATCGAAGATTACAGTTGTATAGTTGGTGTCTAAACTGTAGCAGCTGAGATTAACATCTGATCAAGAAATGATTAACAATATATTTAAAATTAAACTTACATCAAAATTACACTGAGATGATATTGAAATCGAATTGATGCTTAGTGGAGCAGAATACCAGATATGAGTTAATTCATAATTAAATCTTAATTCAGTCAAGATTCAGTCTCAGTGTCAATTAAATACGAGAATTGACTTCTGTTCCCTGTTTAAAATGTCAATTACCACAAAGTCAAAGTCAAAGTATTTATTGCATAAATTGTGGTATTACAACGCCAGGTCTTATGGTCTGATTCCGCGGGTCAAACACAATTTACCCTAAATTAGGCATACAATATTTTATTACTAATGTTACGAGTAAGACAACTGAACAATACTTAATTATGTATGTCAACCAATAATTATAATAATAAGATTACATGTCATTAAATTGTAGTAACGTTCTTAAAATCTAATTTATGTCACTCAATGATATTATAATTAAAATTAAAAATATATTATAATCGATGCTATGTCAGATTAGTTGCAGATTGAAATTTCATGAACTTCTTCTACTGAATAAAAGCAATTTTCCAACAGAAATTTAAATAGTTTTATTTTAAATTCTTTTACAGTGAGGTCTTTAATGTGTTGTTGTAGGTGGTTGTATATTCTAACCGACACAGCATAGCAGTTTCTACTGCATATCTTTGGTCTTATGCTAGGCAGCACTAGTCTATCAGGGTACCTAGTAAGAAACTTACAAATTGTTTCTTTACGTGTATACAAGTCGCGATTCTTTTTGACGAAAAGGCGAATTTCAAAAACATACAAGTACGGAACAGGAAGTAACGACAAATTTTTGAATAGAGGCCTACAGCTCTTCCAAGGGGCTGCATTATAGATCGCTCGAACACATTGCTTTTGTGGTATGAACACAGACTTTAACTTCGCTGAGTTGCCCCATAACGCAATACCATATCTGAGATTTGAAGCAACAAAGGCGTGATATGCCATCAAAGCAGTTTGCCTATTCGCAATCACAGTAAGCCGCCATAAGGCAAAAAACAAATCTATTTAATTTTTTGAGACAGCCCCTTCCAGATACAGTTAGCGTTAAGTGTTATACCTAGAAAACAAGTCTCCTCTAACCCAGTAAGTAGCTGGTCACTATATTTCAAAGTTAAGACTTGTTTTGTCGCCCCTCTATTACAAAATTGAATATATTCAGGCTAATCAATTATGTATCTTTTAATATGTAATGCGTGTTTTGATCTTTAAGTGTGTAATGTAATAAGTGCATATCCCTTCTCTACAACTTTCTTAAAGAAATTGTAACAAAACTATATTTAATTTGGCTCCAACTTGGTAGTACAAATTAAGCTCTCCGACCCACTTCGCTAGGTTTAATTGCTTCGTCTAAACTCATTAGCCGACTCTTACCTACCTGCAGGTGCCTATTAGTTTACTGGATCCGATGGCTCCTGGGGAATTTGAACTTACCTATTGATAATTGGATAAGGAAATCTAAATTCACTACAATATAATAAATTAGTAGGTATATTGGACGGAATCCTAATAATATTATAAATGTGTTTGTTACTCAATCACACAAGAACAATGAAACGGATTTGGAGAAAATTTGGCACACAAAAAAAATAATAATATTAGCCCTGTTAAGAAACTGTCCCACTGTTGGACACGAGCCTCCTCTCAAACTGAGAAGGTTTAGGCCATAGTCCACCACGCTGACCCAGAGCGGGTTGGCGAACTTCACACACCTTCGAGAAACTCTTAGGCATGCAGGTTTCCTCACTATGTTTTACTTCACCGTTAAAGCAAGTGACAGTTAATTTTTAATACGCACATGCTTTCGAATGGACGGAGGTGCGTGCCTGGATTTGAACCCGAGACCTCTGACTTTGCAGTCCAACAGTCTAACCACTAGGCTATCACTGCTTTATTAACGCATATAACTTTTTATTCTGGAAAAAATGTTAGGTTCCTGTCTAAAGTCAATGCGTACAAAATCGCAGGCAAAAGCTTATATCAATAAATTTAGTAGTAGGTAGATCACCAAAATTAAGCATTTTAAAGTAAATAGTTAAACGTTTATTTCAGTCAGTTTGACATGGTCAGCTATGATCAATTTAATAGTTTGTAACATTACCAATGTTCTTGTAGTCTCTGCCTACTGCGCAAGGGATCTGGCGTTATCATATACGAGATTGATAGAAAAAAGTATACCTTTATTTCTATTGGGTTAAAGTTCAAGTTGGACATAATCAGTTTGAGTTTAGTAATAGTTGAACCAAGGCATTACTATATTAACAGAAGTGCCGAAGTTAGCCGTTCTGTAAAAATTCCACTTATAAATGAAACGGCAGTATAATGAAAGAGAACCTCTGTAATATTGAGATTATTTAATTAAAGTCTAATCATCGATTGACCTTCTTTCACCAGATGAAAAGTGACGATGTGGCCTAAGATCTGATATGCTGAACCAGTAAAAGCCTCGTTAATACACTCTGAAACAAGATGAGGAGACGGAAATCAGACCGAATACTTTTAGAACATCATAATTAAGTAGAAACGGTTTCTAAAATAACGAACATACAAAATAGAACCGTAAAATATTAGCCATAAAGAACATTTACGCTGTACTTGATACTCATAGTACCTATACAAGGTGTAGTGACGCGGTCAAGTGTTAGAACAGCTCGTATAACACTTTGTAATATCGCGGACACTCCCCGCGCTATCGGTGTCGGACATCGAATATGTTGGGCGCGGCAAGCACACGTCACGGTGTACTTTCGTGCAGAAAAATGGTTTGTATATGTATGTGTGTTTCCTTTTTTAAACACTTAATAGTTTTGCAATTTCCTAGAATATTCGTTGAAGTTTGTACACAGTAACATTTTATTTTATTCCCAAGCAAGGGTCGCAGAAGTGTACTCACATATCGCCAAAGATGTTGGTCTCAATGTAATAGGGAGTAATTTTATCAAGCATAATTCTAGACTGCCACTGGAAAAAAGCTATCATGCTTTATCTTACCTAGGATTAGAACCCTAGATCTTATGATCACCAGGCGCACTATGCGCCATTAAATCAACGAGGTAATCAAATTATAAGTCAAACTAATATTTTAATGTCATCAGATGGATCGTGTTTCTTGACATCTCGTTAGGCCTTATCGGATCAACAACACTGATCCGAAAAATGGATCCTCAGCTGTGTAGCTCCTCAATTTAAGCTCGATTAAGCAATTCTGCCTCCATCTACCCTAATACCAACGATGGCTCAACGCCTTCCATTCACTTGATTAAACGCTCGTTTTACTTTCGACCTTCACATCTCACAACTACCGTACTCGATTATACCTAAAAAGTAACGAATGGATTTTGTTATTGACAGTACGTAAACAGTGGAAGTAATAATTTAGAAAACCAAATATCTGGCAACACCGTTATTTAAAAGTAAATTAATTTTAATTGGATCGGAAAAATATGAATCTATCAAATGGGAAACCCATTTGATAGATTCATATTTTTCATCAAGGAAGTAATCAAAATTATTACAACATTAATTATTTATGTTCAAATTTCTGTCCTTTTGCCTGACAATTGGGCTATCATTCTTCACCCTCAATTGAATTATTTCACTAACATTTTCATTGTGGAGACTCACGCTCCCGGTGCTCACGGTGCTCAAGGTGATGTGGGTCACACCATGCTGCTGTCCTCCTCGAGGTTGCTCGTGAAGAACGCTCAGGGCCACCGCTCCTTGAGTCTGCGACCTCGAAAGCCCCCTTGCTGATGCCAACATCCCAATGCCCCAAGGCAGGGGGGATAACCGGGTCTGAGGGTGGCCCTATAAAAATCCGAGGCCCTTTGCTTTCATGGGTCTCGACGACGCCCGCCCTCGGAAGCGTGGATCCAGGTCGGTGCTGCGGTTATCGAGATTAGGGCCCATACGAAGTACTTGTCCTCGACGGCCGCTTGAGGTTTGAGGAGCGCTTCCGTCAACTTGCTCCGAAATTGGTGGCGGTGGCCGGGGCTCTGAGTTGGCTCCTGCCCAACGTTGGGGGCGCGAGTGCGAGCTGCCGCTTACTGTACTCCGGGGTGGTGCGGTCGATGGTGGGGTGGTGGTGTGGGTGGGCGCTGTTATTATGGGTATCAGTCCTATACTATAGGTATCTTACTGTAGAACTAAGCAGAATAATATAATATTGGTGTATGAATATTAATTTACTCATTACTTAAAATTGTAAATTTAATAACTTTTTTAAAAAACTTTTTAAAAAAAGGTAAACCGACTTCATAAAGCAAAAAATAAATATTTGAAGTCGGTGCTGGTTGGTGCAGTCGGTTGCTTGGCACCGACTACAAATATTTATTTTTTGCTTTTATATTAATCCTGTGGTCAATCAAATGGCACATCATTTTTTGTTTTGCTTAGTTTAACTAGTGCATAATAACTCAATGTTTCACGCGTTTTCTTCTTCTTCTTCTTCTTCAAGATATGGCTTCACACTAATTATAATTAGTGTATTTTGCCAGTGTACAGTGAGATATATATTCGTGTTTGTTTAAAATAATTCGACTCCCCGATGAATTTGATGACAACGATGATAATGAAATTAATGTAGTACTCCACCCTGGACAGTAAAGCGGTGGATACTTTACATACCAATTGCAACGGCCGTTTTTAGGGAAGTCGAAAAGGCATGTTTTATCACTTTGTTACAATTACCTTCACTTATGCACATATAAGAACACATATTGGTTAATATTCCACCAACATTACACATTATTAGTCGAAATAACACAAGTTTTGGAAATTAAAACAAATTGACAACATCACTCTTCGACTTCCCGCCAAAACTCCTCTTACCGCGTTTTGTTCGCAATTGTAAATTCCGATGAATATGCAGAGTCTGAACCACAGATTAGGCATAGATTTTCGTGAATGTAAGCGAGGAAGTTAGAATGATTATGGAAATAGGAATACCGCAGACGGGTGGCCGACAGATACGTACGTGTAGGCATTGTTCCGGCATTGGTTGGGATTGGAAAGCGTTTTGTCAAAACCAGTATTTCAGTAAGGGTGTCATAGCCTCGTAAACCCTAGCGAGGAATTTCATCGGTCGAACTATTTGAAATATAAAATAGCTTAATATATACTATACATATAATATATATACATTTTAGTTGAAGCATGTGTTTTACCCTCATGTAACACTTAAGCGAAGAAAAGTCGAATAAGACTGATAATGTGCAGTTTACAAGCTTCTTGTTGTATAATCGAGAGGAACGCCGAGAAGATTAATATTTATAACGAACTGTCCAATATGCGTCTGGATATCACAAAGTTCTGTATTAAATTCCTGTGTCGGACAAAAAATTGTTTGGATATCCAACAAAAAAATTCTGAGTTGGAGTCGGAAATCGAAAGTCTATCTGAGTTTTCTGAGTTGCAATCGTCGTACACCTCTATGGCACCACTTGGAAAACAGACGTGTCAGTTTTTCTTTATTTTAACCTCAATCTAAAGCTTTTTAAAACCAACGAAACATTTTCTTTTAACTTTACCCTAAACACCAAGCAAAGAAAACTTGGGTTGTCATTTGTTAAAAAAAAAACACACTAGGAAAAACAAGAGTTGTCCCTTGCGAGAATTGAACCCCCAAATACTTAATCAGCATCATTATTTGCTACGAGTATGATAAAAAGCGGCGCGTTATGATATCGTGTAATGGCGTTCTATATACTACTAAAGTCACGCCTGTATTCTCCAAGCGGGGGTGGCAGAGTACACCCACATTTCGCCGACGATGTTAGGTCCCATATAATAGTGGGTGAGTCTATTGCCTTATACCGGGCACAATTCCAGACTCTGGATTCGTACTGGGAAGTTTTCGGTAGAAAAACTACACTTGTCCTACCTAGGGTTTGAACCCGTGCTGGGTTGATCTTGATTACAAAGCGATGCGCTTTGCCACTAGACCAACGAGGCAGTCTCTGTTATTTTAATCCATACTTTAGTATACTACTAAAGTATGGATTAAAATCTCATTTCACGAAGTTATCGTTGCATTCCGCGTTACGAGGCATGCCTTTTAAGTTTTGTCATTTGAAGAAAAAAACACAACTAGAACCTTATAGTACTTTTTATTGTTTTTCAAAGTATTCACCACGTAGCTTAATATACTTTTCGATTCGTTCAAACCAGTTATTATAACATTTATTTCACTCTAAAGTGGGGGTGTTCAAAATGGCTGACTTGAAAGCGTCGACTGCTTCTTCACCGGACTGGAATCTTTGACCACGAAGACTTTTCTTAATTTTATGAAATGTAAAGAAATCGTTAGGGTCAGGACTGTATGGAGGATGGTCAAGAATTTCTACTTTTTCCTGCTTCAAATACTCAATCGTTTGACGAGCACTGTGTGAGCTTGCGTTGTCGTGGTGCAGGATGATGCGTCGCTTTGAGTTAGATTTTCGAAGTTCGGCGATGACTTGTGGTAAATAAACTGTGGTTTACCACTCTGCGTTAACCGTTCTACGATCTTCACGTGCAATAGTCGCAACATGACCGGTTTTTCCAACGAACGTGGCCACCATCTTCTTTGAAGTGCTTCGAGAACGAACAACTTTAGTCGGCTTTGGCTCGTCTCGAAAGACCCAGATTGTAGATTGTTGTTTGGCATCAGGATCGTAGGCATAGATCCAAGATTCGTCACCACTGATGATGTCGTAGACGTGATTTCACTCTCCTTGGTTGAACCTTTGCAGAGTTTTCTTACACCATCTGACGCGGGCCGCCTTGTGATCGACGGAAAGCAGATGCGGTATCCAACGGCAAACTAGCGTTCTCACACCAAGCGCTTCATGCAAGATCTTCTGAATGGTTGTCCCTGAGATGCCTAATAGAGCCTGCCTCTATCTCTCGATACGTCACATGACGATCTTCGAGAATTAGTTGTCTCACAGCAATGATGTTATCTTCAGTGAAGGCGGATTTTGGGCGTCCTTCGCGAGATTTGTCACTAACATTAGTATGATCACGCTGGAATTCTAAATACGAGCTGTCGACAGTCCGCAGACATGGGGCTTCATCACTGAACACAGATGTTAGCTCTTCAAAACACTAAAGCCGTGTCAGGCCTCTTCTAAAGTTGTAGAAAATTATTGCACGAACATTTTCCTTAGAAAGATTCATTTTCGTACGTAACCTGACAGATTCCAATCGACGCTGTGACTAAATAGCATTAATCCTAATACTTTCAACTGTTTTGAGATTCAAAATTTAAACACATTCGAATATAGAACAGTTCCAAATTCCAAATTGCCGGGAAATATAGAAACGACAGAACTTAAAAGGCATGCCTAGTATGAGTTTAATTCGATCAAGCCCTGTATTAGATATAAAGAGACCTAGGTATATTTTGGTAATTTCGGTAGAATGGATAAAATATTAGCAATTTTTTTCGGGAAAAAGAAACACGTTAATCGCCTTTCGGATCGAAAACGAATATATTTTTGGTTGACGGTTGTTTTACAATCGATACAAAATTCATAATTATTAATAAAGAACATCTGCAAGGTGCCAGTACTAAGCCAACTTAGGCGGCCGGCATTTATTATCGTAGATCCCGTCCTTCTTATAAAGTATAGTTTACAAGCTCCCCGGTGTCCGTCGCTTACATTATTCTGTATAATCGAGAGGGGTCAGCGCCGAGAAGATTAATATTTATAACGAACAATCCCCGATGCGTCTGGGGACCATTACGTCCTAGATTAGAATCCTGCAAAATGTTTTAGGGGTTCTATTAAAAAAAATGTTAATAGCAGTCGGAAATCTGGAATCTTGGCCGGTAAAATGATAATAGTCTACCAAAATATAACATTGAACTAACATCTTCCGTGGAATGTGGGTGAAAACAGTACACCTTTGACCCTATCCCCCGGGAAATATAAAAGTTACTAAATGTTGTCGTTTGTTTTTTTTATTTGAACCAGGACCTCAAGCCTTTTAACACCAAAGAAAACTCGGGTAAGTCTGATAAAGTGTAGTTTACAAGCTCCCCGGTGACCGTCGCTAACATCATTCCGTATAATCGAGAGGGGTCAGCGCCGAGAGGATTAATATTTATAACGAACCATTTCCAATACGTCTAGGGACCACAAAGCCCTGACAACAAAGAAATATTCCGAAATCTGGATTCGTTGTAAGTACAATAGCAATAGGTTCATATTAAATTTTCCTTACATGGCCGGCAAAATATGGCCGTACACAGTTCGCTTCTCTTCTCAACCTACTCTCTTCTTACGCAATAAAGAAGTGTTTTGTTTTTATTTTAACTTAAACCATTGCGCTGTGCGTATTTGTCTGACATGTTAAAAAACCTAAGAAAACTCAGGTAAGACTGATAAAGCGTTACGATGTCGATCATGTAATGGTATTCTATAAACTAATAGTGTACGGATTAAATTTCACGAATTTATCGTAACGTGCCGCGTTTTGTACAATTGGACCGAACCGTCCTTCTTATAAAGTGCAGTTTACAAGCTCCCCGGTGTCCGTCGCTAACATCATTCCGTATAATCGAGAGGGGTCAGCGCCGTGATTAATATTTATAACGAACGATCCCACCCCATTTTCCACCTACCCTCTGTCAGTTTTAAATTTCACGACGTCACGGCGACGCTTACGAAGACTGCAGTTTCTAATCTAAATTTCCAAGCTATAAATCGTTTCGAATTTTTTCTCTTGAAAATTTACGGAGTATAAATCAAATTGACCGTTTATTAATTAAGAAATTTTCTTTGTCTTGAATTACTTTGCGTTTCATGTTAACAAAACTTAGCATGGTATTTTTTTATGTAACAAAAAAGAAATATAATATTTTTTAACTTAATATTGCATTTAATTGAGTTGATTCTTTTTTTTTTTTAAACGTAGCCCCACACTAGGATTTATTCCTGTGTCGTGGGTGCGTTTACAAACATGAAAATTCACATACACAAATACCCAGACCGGAACAAATAATTGTGGATCACACAAAGATTTGTCCCGTGCGGGACTCGAACCCGCGACTATTAGACGCAGTGGGCAGAGCGGCTTAAGCTCTTAACCACGGCGCTAAATGTTTTTGCATAGTAAAACAAACTTAGTAACTCATTCCTAAACATTGTGTAACATTGAAACCAAACGGAATTATAGACAGGTGACAATGTTGCTTAAAATTTATCGCCTACTGAATATGTATTACAGCTGACCTTACAGCATTGCAGTGCATTATCATAGCAGTTCAGGGATTTTGTGGCAGGATTTATCAAAAGGGAAGCCCTTCCTGCCAGACGGGTGATGTGTCTGGCGGGGCCTACCACTCTCCCGAGAGTTGTTTTTGGGGTCTTATATATATACAAAGCGTCGTTCAAACTCACACATCGCGTTATAGACATGTATGGAAATTCCAAAAAGAATTTAATGAGAATACTTGGGGGAATTGCTATTAATTTGGTATAGCGCCATCTGTGGGTAGATGGTCACAGCTTTGTAGCGATATATAGGGATCGCTATATTTTCACGTCACCTTTATCTCTAATCGCCTCACTAATCCACGTGATGACTGTGTGATACAAGGTGTAACACAATAAATGCAAGTCCTCAAAATAGTTTGTTCTAAATCGGCAACTGAATCGTTCAAACTATTTTATAGTGTTACAATTTTTTTAATTATAAAAAAATATTGTTATCCGTCCAGCCCTCCTTATTCAACATAATTTATTCGCGATTCAAAGCAATACGGTGATTAGAAATACATACTGACTGAAAAAGACACAGAGAATAAATCAACTGGATTAAATCATATACACCAGTGGCATAAATCAACCACCAGTGTCAAAATTATTTCCTTAGTACGTGTTTATTAGAAGAAAAATCCTATAGACCAAAACTATTTCGCTGTCGTTTATTACCGTCGTAAACGCTACTATCTCTCTAATCACCTCACCAATCCACGAGATGACTGTGTGATTAGACAGATATACCTATAGGCAGTAACAATAACACTACCCTTTTAAGGTCAACTGGCGTATGAAATACATTTACAATACATTTTAGTAAGAGAATATATAAGTGATGTTCCACTGCTACAAAAAGCCCTCTTTTGAGAGATGAGAGAGATTAGTTCATTTTTCGCCACGCGGACCCAGTGCGGATTAGTGGCGTCAGCTTTGTTTCCGCCTGCTTCTGGATCTTATCATTTCGCCTATAACTCTTCTAACTTGGCTTAACGACACAAGAATCAGCGGCTTAACATGCCTTTTGTAGCATAGAAACGGATACGGTCAAACGGCTAGAGGCGAATGATGCTTAACTTTGTTCTTTATAGATCGATCTCTATCAAAGATAGAGATCGATCTATAAACTCATCACCTTGAGGCATCGCCAGAGAGTGCAGAATTCTAACAGCTCTCTCCTTGTAGACCTTCTCGCTTATTCTTCTCTCATAGTTCGTCCCAGGCACGCTCGCCGATTACTAAGACTCTTGACTTGGTTTTCAGATAAAATACTATAAACACCTCAATACAATTGTTAAGAGCACCTTTTTACGTTTTCGTTAATTTTTTTATCGCTAGGGTCTACAGAACAGAATTGTGAAAAGATCACAACTAACTTCTGCAGTCTGCTGCGATAACATTCAACAAGTTTGGAGATTTGTCTTCATTTTGCGGAATGTTTGGATGAATGCTACTCGTGTTGAATAAACTTTCTTCGGTTCTTCTTTATATTTAGTAGTACTTCCGAAATATGGTTACAAAGGTCGCATATTAATTTGTTCTTGGTACGGTTTGAGAAAGATAAAGGGTTAGAAATGGGTCAAGGAACTGTTAGGAAAGTAAACAGATGGACGGGTCGTTCTGAATTCTGATAGGCAAACTGTATAATCTACTTCTCTGCTGATTAATAAATCTATACTGTCGTATTGTTAGGTAAAGCCGTTCTCCTGTAAAATCACGTTGAGAGAGATAATTGGTCAGGAAGAATTGCTGAAGGCAAGTTGGGGCCATCCGCTGTTGGGACTTTTCAAGCCGGTTATGAAGCAATCTCAGATGTCTTATATCATCTAAGGAGGCAACTAACTCGTCTCAACAATTTGTATATTTAGTAGAAACCCATACGAATTGGCACCTTAGCATACCTTCGAGCACAGAAGCGTTTGAATATAAACATGCTACAAACCGTCACCCGCCTAAAACTGGCCGAGCCAAATTTTGTGGAACCTTGGCAAACAAATCTACAAATAACATTACGAATACCTGAATTTTTATAACAATAGTTAATTAATAAGTCCTAAAATGCTTTCCTAATATTATTGCGCGTCACCTTCGCCATCTCCTGTTAGTGAACGTTGTTTATTGTTTTACAAGTTTTGTCTAACTTGCAATGTGCCTATATCCGTCTGTCTGTCTTTTCAGTTCAAATCTTGTATCCATGTTTTAAGCACTCGCGGGTATCTGATTGAGATGAAATTTGACATACGTATATAAGTTTGGTGACAATGCAATAATATGGTACCATGGAGCTGGTCTGGTGATTGATTAGGAAGTTGGCATATGAACTATACAACGCAACATTGCCGTGTTTGGGCTATAACTATGTACTCGGATGGTGTCCAAGGTCTAATGACGGAGCTGGAAGGAAGACATAGGAACTTCTCAACTTAGCAAGATATCTTCGTTGTGTTGTTACTATAAAATATTGTTATTAAAATTAAAATTGTTTACTTATACTTACAGGCCTTATCATTACTTACCTTATAAGATCATCATTTCGGCCTATATTTGTCCACTGCTGAACAGAGGCCTCCACAATCGCTTTCCAGCGTAACCGGTCCGATGCCACCTGCATCCAACGACTTCCTGCGATTGGCACAAGATCGTCGCTCCATCTGGTAGGCGGCCGTCCCACGCTGCGCTTGCCAATACGTGGTGTCCACTTTAGAATCTTACTGCCCTAATGCCCGATCTTCGCGCTATGTGGCTCGCCCATAGCCACTTCAACTTGCTATCTTATGGGCTATGTCGGTAACCTTGGTTTCTTTTACGAATTTCCTCACGTAGACAAACGCCAAGCATAGCTCTTTCCATAACTCGCTCAGCAACTTTGAGCTTTTTTATGAGACATATTGTGAGAAACTAAGTCTCTGATCCGAATGTCATCACTGGCAACACACATGGACTAAAAACGTTAGTATTAAGGCACTGAGGTATTTTGGATGACAAGTCGTTGCGCTGTCTCCCGAACGCTGCCCAGCCGAATTGTGCAGTTTGAATAATTAATTTTCTCCTGTGAATTTTGTTACGTGTATGAAGCTAAAAGCTAATTTACGAGTATTTCAGCAATAATTTGCATTTTGATCCGCATGATAAACCAATTTGCTAATCGTATTTGTCAGATTTAGGTAATTCATTATCATTAATCCCAAATTCACGTGGACATTTCAATGGTATTAAATCATAGATTAGTTCTTCTATTTATTAATTAGCTTTCTATTTGATCTATGATATGTACGAAAATATCAGTATAGGAAGAGACCAAACGATAAACCAACGAATAATAATGTAGCACCAACTTGTTAATGTAAGACTTTTATAAATACACTTTTTCTTTATTTGTTCGCTATGAATTTCGAGCGTTCACATTCGGAGGTTATCCCATCTTTCCCATTCAAGGTACGAGTACATACACATATATCTACCTATCCATGGACTACATTATATGAACACATATTTTTCTGTAGTTTGATTAGTCTGAGGAGATTTCGTAATTCTGGTCCGATTCATCGGGATCAGGAATCAGGATCAAGAAAAAATGTTCATGTGGTTCAATCTGTCGGACTAAGAAGTCGGACCATGCGGTTACAGAATAAATTGAAGTCATCTAACCTGTTTTCTACGTGTTTAACTATGCGCTAATCTTAAAAGTTGCTGTAAGGACTTTCGTCTGGTTTCCGTACTGATTTACAAGGAAGTTTCAAGTAAATAATTTTATAAAACATTTGGTTTCAAAAAATTGGCGTACTAAGACGTGCCGTGGCGTATAAGTCCGTGCTACCAGAGCAAAACTGAAGCACCGGAAAGAAATACATAAATATCATATAAATATAATAATAAATTGACTTTTATTGTCATCATTCATTTCTAATTTCTTTTTCGTTTTACGTTTACATCTATCATTCGTTTGATCCACCTAATTTATTACACACATAAATAACTTTAAAATAAAAGGGAAACCGACTACTCAAACAAAAAAAAAGTATTTGAGGTCGGCGCCGGTTGGTGAATTCAATTGTTACTTGGCACCGACTTCAAATATTTATTTTTCCTCCTTGAAGTCTGTTCCCCTTTTTAAAAAGTTACTTATTTTACATTTTTAAGTAATGCGAGAATTAAATGTAAATGTTTTTATACCTGTATTATATTATACTTGACTTTACTTTACTTAGTTCTACAGTAAGGTACGTACAGGATTGATAAAATACTCATAATAAATGAATTAACACATTCGTGCTGTTTACTGTCAAGGAGTCCCCTGGTGTACCTGGACTTTAAGTCCAAGGGCCAATATCGAAAAAAATAAAATGGGCTCACTTCGGAGCTATACTGAACCCAATGCAAAAAGAATCATCAAAATCGGTTTATAAGCAAAGAAGTTATAAAAAACACAGACGAATTATGAACTTCCTCCTGTTTTGTAGTCGGTTAATTTTCTGCTTGGTTCTGTAGTAGGGTACCTATAGGATTAATGTAATACCCATTATATCTCAATCTAGACGTTCGTGTTGTTTGTCGTTAAGGAGTTCCCGGGTGTATCTTCAAATAACAAAGTCCAATACCAATTAAAATAAAATGGGACCACCTTGGAGCTGTACTGACAATAAGCATACATACAGACGTACATAGACCTCCTTCCTCCTTTTTGAAGTCAATTAAAAGTAACCATGTATTCGTTCAATAATTATCTTCACTTTTATTCCCTTTTCTCAAGTATCTTATTTACAAAAAGATGTAGCCCCACACTAAGAATTAATTATGTATCGTGAGGGCACCGACAAACACGAAATTCACATACCAAACATCCACACCGAAACAAATAATTGCGGGTCACACAAAGATTTGTCATTTAACTCGCGACTACTCGATCCAGTGGAGGGAGCGGCTTAAGCTCTTAACCACTTTTTTCGAGGAGGAAATGCCTAGCGCATACTGTTACTGGGCTTTGGTGATGTGGCAGTTATGTGGGGCTGGCACCCACTAAAACCCCCCGGCGTCCGTCTCTTGCCCGAGTACCCCGTCCCAGGTATCGCTAGTGGCATAACCTCTGCGGCGCGGGTTGGCCTGATCTGTTTTGCACAGAACTCGTCTACATCCCGTGCTCTTCTTTGTGAGAGCGAGCAGGAGGCAGCGCGCTTCGTTCACGGGCCTGCCACTGTTCGGGCGACCGGTTGCCCTTACTTGGCTCCTATGTTAATGGGGGATTGAGGTCATTTTGCGGCGTAAGCCCTACGCCTTCGCCCAAAGCGTCTTCATTGAGCAGGATTGCAGGAGGTCTCCTCCCGCTCCTGCTCCGCCTCCTTTCTTGCAAGCTCTTAACAACAACACGAAGCCGTCCGTTAGTTGTTAAGTTATAATACAAGGTGAAGATTTTCAATAAATTTATGTACTTACAATTTTCAGCACGTGTCCCGGGGCTGTGATATCATATAATACGGAATCATAATTGAACAAAACGCCAGCCTTTCGAAAGGAAAATGGGAAAAACGATAAGACCCAACATCAATTGATATTCCGCGCATACGTGCGTACATCAACCCCTGACATTATGACCTGTTTACTACTATTACCTCGTACTAAGTCACTTTTTATTTGAGTGATGTTTTTTACACACACACCGCCTATATTCCCCGAACCGGGGTGGCAGACGTTTGCTAAGTACACTCACTTTTCACCTAGGATTTTAGTTCCCATGTAATAGGAGCCGAGTCTATAGGCATTGTACCGGACACAATGCTGGACTCCGGTATGACACTGGATTTTTTTCCATTAAAAATCATATTTTGTCCGACCCAGGACCTCGCGATCGCTACGCGCTTGTGTTGATGTTTTTAACCCACAGAAATCGTAATAATAAAAGACTAGATAAAATAGCTCATAATTTCGTTCAAAATCTTTGTCGTCACTTATATACATGTACAGCTTAAAAAAAAAACTAACAGTGGCACTCCGGGAGTGCCGACAGAAGTGAAAACTTGAACAATTACGTGGGTATTTTTTGAATCGTCAGGAAATATTTTTAGATTTTTAAAGTGAAACTTTTATTAGATCGTCTTAAAATTTTTGGTCTGTGTGTTGCATGTCGCGTGACGATCGGCCGCGGAGTAGGGATAAAGTGAAAGGCGCTCGCCAGAGCAGACAAGGCCAATATGTTTCACTTTTACCGTGGTTTCATAAAACCACACAATTGGTTTTTTTTATATACAGAGATGTCGGTAACGGTAACAATGTGGCGAGTTCAAAAGTTTTTTCTCATCTCAAAAAATGCCAACGTGCATGTGTATCTATGTACGTCCATACACAATCTATGTACATACTTATATACAGAGATGTCGGTAACGGTAACAATGTAGCGAGTTCAAAAGTTTTTTCCCATCTCAAAAAATGCCAACGTGCATGTGTATCTATGTACGTTCATACACAATCTATGTACATACTTATATACGGAGGTGTCGGTAACGGTAACGGTGTCGCGAGTTCAATTGTTTTTCCCATCTGAAAAAATTCCCAACGCGCCTAAAGAAGTTTTTACTACAATAGACAGACTCAGATTATTGCTGTAAAAATACTTTCACAGGAATCACAATACTTTACAAGTAAAGTTACAAATTTGGGACGACACTCAGCAGTTAGATATGCTCAAAATCATCAACTTTTGACATTGTATCACCTACATTACTTCGACGCAGTACTGAAAAGTTTTGTGATAATTTTGACCTAATCTCTGTCATCTCGATTTTTTAGAGACCGCCTAGCAGTGGGATAGAATAAGCTGAGTTATTAAACATAACTTTGCTCTAATAGCATCTCTTTAAACCTTGCAGGGTAGGCAGAGAGTGCAGAGATTTAACAGGTTCTTTGCTTACAGACCTCCTTGCCTTCCTCCACTTTTATAGTAAGTCTTATAAATGCTCGCCTGTTACAGGGTTACGGACTCTTACAATATAATAATACAAAGATCAGCACTAACCGAACTAATAAGTACGGTGAATCTTTATCTTGTTTCCAAACTTTGCTCAGTCCTGAAACAGACCCAAACTCGAAATATTAAGCTTTAACTTCAATAAAGATTATGAACGGGTTAAAGTTTAGATTTTATATTAGTAACACTGATTTCGAACCATAATACTTAGAGCCAGTGGTTTCTCTATTGATTTGCGCCACAATTTGAGGTCTAAAGGTAGCCATTATTTTAATATCTATATGAAAGCGTTGTCGTGATTTACGTTATAATTATCACTAAGGGAGCAACCGGAGATCTAGACTTTTCACTTTGGATAGAATCACATTAAAGTACCAATTAAAAACTTTTGGTATTTTATTGGCAAAGCTATCGCTATTCTTGTAAACATACTTTTGGAAGAATTATTTTAAGTCTGGGTACTTACTTAGACTTAAAATAATTTCTAAATGTCCGTTTCAAATCCAAATTAGAATTATACACAAAATAGTAAAACATCTAAATATTTGCACTTAAGAGCTTCTATACGTATGAACTAATTTAGTACCTACATAAGTTCACATGCAACGTTTAGTATATATAGTACGACTAAACTAAAAGGTATCACTTTTTACCCTAAAAGTAACATTTGGACTCAGCAACGTATACATAACTGGGGCAGCTGTACCTATATAATATGAAAAACTTAAATCAATACCTGATTATGTCTGATCTAGATTCATTTTTACATTCATACAATTGAGTCCTGTTAAACAATCAAAGTTGTCTTAACCGACGCTCAAACAAGACAACTTCCAACGCCAAGCTGTAAATTATTCGTTGTTTATTTGAATTACCATGGATGACGTAAGGCCCAAGTTACAGTTAACAAAGGACATTGTCGAAAATTGCCCTAGAACCAACAAACATTTGACCCATACCATAATTATTTATCTATTTTATTAAAATAATGGCAAATATCTGTATCTAACTGACAATCTAAAATGAATATTTCAAAGTATTGTAAGTACTTATATCGAAGTCGCCGACATCTTTACTAAATGTCAACACACACACAATATAACTTCATATGTATTAATGGCTACTGAATTATAACCTCAAAATCTAATACTTTTTGTGCAATACTGCGATTTCCCCGCTTGTCCGTTTGATATTAAATGCCTTAAGAGAATGTATGGGTGATTTCAAATCATACAAGTATGTTTTCATTGCTGTTGGTTCTGGGGAAAATCATTTATGGGCGCAGAACAATGTCCTTTAAGCAGTACAGTATCTTAGTACTATCGGTTCGAATAAGGAACAAGCACATAGCCACACGTTCTACCTGGCTTCTCGAAAGGATTCAGAATCATAACTAATCCCGCGGGATCAGTTTGGAGTGGGATCAGTGGACTAAAGAGCCGGGTAGCTATCCCAAAAGAAGCTGCGTAGTACAAGCGACCGGCTGAATCTAATAATGGCACAACTCAAAACTCTGCACTTATGTCACAGCTATAAGGCTTTATATCTTTTGTTTATATCTTGGATTGGTACAATATGATTGATATGATATTAATTTAAAAATATTTTTTTAAAAACAAGCTTTTATTACAAAAACACAACGGAGACTGCCAAGTACTATGGTACTTGTCAAGACAAATGTAACGAGCCCGAACACGTCGGAGTTATATTAAGTAGTTACGTAATTCCATTGGCCACCTTCCGGATCCATCATCAGACCCTAGACGTCATCCGTGTCTACAGAACTTGTCAAGACAAATTCAATGAGCCCAAATACTCGGGGTTATGTTGAGTAGTTAGGTACTTCCGTTGGCCACCTTTCGGCTTCATAATCAGAACCTGGATATAACCCGGGCCTTCAAAACTCGTCAACACAAGTTAAATGATCCCATACACAGCGGGGTTATATTGAGTAGTTGGGTAGTTCCGTTGGTCACCCTCCGGCTTCATCATCAGACTCTAGACACCATTCGAGTGTAAAGTACTCGTCAAGACAAATCGAACGAGCCCAAACAAGGGGGGATTATATTGAATGCTTGTGTGGTTCCATTGGCCATCTTTCGGCTTCATCATCAGACCCTAAACACTATCTGGTTGTATAGTACTTCTCAATACCAATCTAACGAGCCTAAGTACGAGGGGTTTACGTTGTATAGTTCACATGATCTGATGGCCACCTTCCGAATCCATCATCAGATCAGCTGCATGGTACCATATTATTGCATTGTCATTGGACTTACATATGTATGACAAATTTCAGCTCAATCGGATACCCGCAAGTGCCTGAAAAATGGATCACAATATTTGAACTAGGAAGACAGACAGACAGACCTACCTAAATTGCAAGTTAAATAAAAGCTTGTAGAAATAGAAACGTAAACAAGGAATTAAATAAAAAAGATCTTCTTAGCGGAAGCCGCGATCCGAGCTGCTAGTATATTAGTAGTTAGATCAGATAAAAAAAATGTAAATTGACAATTTGTAAGTGCAAAATTTATACAAAATAAATAATTTGAGTTTGAGTTCTTGTTTTTTAGTTCTGTCGCTTTTACATTTTGCCAGCGATATGTGTACTGTGGCTGAGCTGCGAGAGCGTAGCTATAGCAACTCGCTAATCCAGTTACTTAGCGCCACTCGACGCTGCACTGAGCGACACGCCTCGCGTGCATTCCTGAATGTTTGGGGAAACTTAGATTACAGGTACGCATAGATCTTGGGTTAATTAGTACATTGTTAGATGTTCTATATTATAGACGCAGGCTTAGGCCAGTAGTTAAGAGCTTTTCGATCGAATAGTCCTGGGTTATTTCGGTGTGCGGTGTGGTGTTGGGGCCAGACAGTGTTCTTCGGGATTACAGGCATGGCGGTGTTTTGTTTATTTTTACAACTTTTAATTTAACTTACAAATTTTGTATTTAAAACTTCTTCGTCTTATCATTCGGAGTCAAATTTTGGAATGTCGATTCAGTTCCGATGACTATGTATTATTATAGTAATCATGACCTGAATCTACACCTAGGATTGGCTCCAGACGAAGGAACTCCTCAACGGCCAAGAACATGACATTTTGACTGGGCGTTTTATATTGTACCATTATTAGTACTTATTTATTTAATTTATTCAGAATGTCGAGCTGAATAAATTGGCCTTAAATGTCTTAGTAATAATAATTATTAAAATTCTTACTTGTTTACAAAAACAAACATTATACATTATTTTATGGTTAGAATCAATTTTATTAACTCTGTGGTTACTAAAAGTAGAATAAATCGAAACTTATATTTAACATTAAAAAATTAAATATAGCCGCACTCTAAAACAACTTTCCCAAGACGGTGATAAACATCATCCCTACCAAAGAGAATATAATCACTACGTCATCCCTACATGAAACACTCAAAAATATCCAATAAAAAGTTAATTATTAACCCTCTACCTAGTACGGTGAGAAAACATGAGGGGGAAAGATTAATGAGGGTTGAACTCTGGGGAGTTACATGTTCACGGCTCGACCCGGATAGACATCTTTAGGAGTACGATTCGCTATTAGAAAATCATGGCTCGTGTTAGGAGATAAATCGCTTTACAAATCCATTATGAAAAGAGTAAATTTCCATTTACTTAAGAACCTCTAGCAAGTACTGTACTTTCGTAAAAAAATCCTATAATACGTCAAAATAACGATATTTAACGTTCAGAAAATATGTTAATTAACTAAGTCAAATATATTCAGCCATAGAATAAAAGTTTTGAGAAGAAAAAGAACAGTTATCAGTCTAGTAGATAGACAAACGCACAACAAAGTGATTCCATACGGGTTTTGTTTTTACAGATTAAAGTATGGACCCATAAAAAAGGATTTTAACCTGTTAAATCCTAAAACTAATAAAATCTAAATTTGAAAAAATGTTATCATAACTATGAACAGCTATTTCAAACCACTTTTTTCCTTAGCCGTAAATACGTATAAAGTATTTCCCATCGAATATATTGCCAAGCTCCTCTACACAAACTCTCCAATGCATTACTCAATAAAAAATACGAACACTTTCGCTCGAATGATCATAAAGAGATCAGACTATCGCTAACCCTCCACCGGCCAGGTGAAACTTCGATAACGAACTCCGAAACGATAAATTTATCGGGGCCCCAACACGCGCGGGTTAGTTTTATGGTGCGATATGGCCGACATCTTTAGTATTGTGGTCAGGTATCGCGATAGTTAAATCTATTTGATAACACCAGATCCCTTGTGGGGTAGGAAGAAATCTATTCTCTTCCAAAAGATAGATAAAAACGACCATAATTTAAAAATAGGAAAATATGAATATAGGCGTGACGGTGTGTTAATATTGGAACGGTTCAAATAAAAGATGACTTTGAATCTGAAATGTTAAATTTACTGCTAAGGAGCGTCTGGAGCTAGGGGTATTCCGACCCTCCCGATGCCCTTACATCCCTTCTTTTGGATACAGATACCGCAGACAGGATCAGACACCGGTCTCGCCGGCGAGGTCGAAGAATCCCTTGTCCGCCGGCCGGTGCAGAGCACCACGGCGAGACACCTAGTATACGCCCTCCCCCATAGCGACTGTCCAAGCCGAGGCCGTTCCGCCTTGAGGCGCCCTTGAGCTAGTTGCCCCCTTACTCTTCTGGCTCGAGCGTAGTGGTTGCACGCACTCTTGTCCGGTGAAGCTGTAAAGGCCCCGCGGCCAACAGCGTAGATCATACACATACACACACACACACACAGCTAGGGGTATTGTCTTTCACGAGTTTGTATAAACTTTAATACAGAATCTCAATAATAAATACGCAAAACAAATATATTTGATGGACGATTTGGCGCAGGGTTAAAAGCTTAAGCCACTCTTCCCACTGTGTCGAATAGTCGCGGGTTCGATTTCCCACAAGGGACAAATCTTTGTGTGACCCACAATTATTTGTTTCGGCCTGGGTAATTGTGTATGTGAAATTTTATGTTTGTAAACGCACCCTAGACACAGAAATATATATTAGAGCCCGTTCTTTAAAAAATGTTTTTTTGTTACTGGTGATAAAACCTGGCATGCCACTTGTACCTTATTTTAAGACCTTAGGGGTCCCACGGATACTTAATATTACATTTGAGTCCCCAACCAGGGGCCCAAGAAAAAATAAAAATTTGGTCAAATTAACTATTAAGGGACGTTTGGAGGTAGAAGAATTCTATTATACGAGTTTCCACAAGCTTCAATACAAAATCACAGAAATGAATAACAATAATTTTTCAACCCAATACCTTCTACTACTCGAACAAAGACTTGGTTTTATTGGCATTTTTATGCTGGCCCAACGCCCCCGTCTTGCCAACCGTATAAACTAGGATTTAGTTTTCCATCTGGATTTCTACAATCGAACTATTATACGGTTTTGCTCACTTGATCCTTTGGGAATAAGGAACACAATATGGAAAGGGAAATAAACATTGTGATTTCAAGATACAATGTTCTCTCTACCTACGCCGCAAGGCGTGATGATATAGATAAAAAATCAAGGACTTTATGACGGTATTGTCTAGTGCTTTAGAGAAGGCCACTTCATTGGATCAAGGAGTCGCAGATTCGTAACCCTCACATGTTTGTTTCGTTCTGGGTGTTTGTGTATGTGAATTTCATATTTGTGAAAACACTCATGACTCAGAAATAATACCTAGATACCTAATAAAACGAATCCACCTTGGATTCGTTTTTTTTATAGAAAGAACTGCCTCGTTGTTCAAGTGGCGCATTGTGTTACTGGCGATCATGAAATCTTGAATTTGAATCTTAGGTGGAGAGTGTTGTTAGGGTTTTTATATTTATTAAATTAATAGTAATACTAGCTCTGTTAAGAAACTAACTGTCCCACCGTTGGGCACAAGCTTCCTCTCAAACTGAGAGGGCTTAGGCCATAGTACACCCCGATGGCCCAGTGAGAGTTGACGAAATTCATACCCCTCCGAGAAACTCTTAGGCATGCCGGTTTCCTCACGATATTTTCCTTCACCGTTAAAGCAAGTGGTAGTTAATTTTTAAATCGCACTTTTCGAATAGAGAGAGTTGCGTGTCTGGGTTTGAAACCGAGACCTCTGACTTTGCAGTCCAACGGTCTAACCACTAGGCTATCACTGCTTTTTTATTATATTACGAAATTTTTTTAATAACAGTCCAGAGTCTGGAATTCTGCTAATAGACTCTCTCCCTATTACCATTATACCGTTTAACCCTAAACCATGTGCTCACGAGAAAAGTAGTCACTTATTCTGCTCACTGTTATATGTTGGAGTCTGCCGAATTTAGACAGCAGACTATAGTCAAAGTCAAAAATTATTTATTCGTTTAGGCCCATACAAAAGCACTTACAATCGTTAGTCAGCCTATACCACGAAGCAAATATAACAGAAGACTGCTTAAACATTTTACCATAAACAATTATGTAAATATCACCCTTATCTAATTTGAATAGAGTTGTATGAATTTGTAAAAAGCCACACCTCGCTGTCCAAAGCCATTATCCTTTTCATACTATTCACAACCCTCTTTTAATTGGGTAAGGTTGATATTAAATTATCAATGGGAAACTGCTTGACAATTTTTCCGTCTAATCTGGGCTGGCTCTTACACGATTTTTACAGACTGTTGTTTTGTACGATTGTGACTTTGTAGCTGTACTGGGGATACTGGACACAAATTTTGTAACAGAAACAAAATAAAATTAACTTTATTTTATTTAAAAAATAGTGTCTCGGATGATAGAATGTAGGTACCGGGGAAGACCTAGACTATCTCACCATGACCAAATAGACCGAGTCTTATCTAAAGGACAAGTCAAGAGTCTCTGTAACCGGCGAGCGTGTATGAGACGAACTATGAGAGTGGAGGAAGCCAGAGAGGTATGTGAGGAAAGAACCTGTTGGAACTCTGTACTCTCTGCTTACCCCGCAAGGGTTCTGGCGTGATGATAGATAGATAGATAGATAGTGTCTCATTGTCCCACGTGTGTTGTGACCCGCTCGCGCGGTCGAGTAGTGGAAAGCATACAATACTATCTAAATGTCTACCGCGTGATAGGGTATTCTCCGCTTTAACTAAGGATTATTTTGATTTAATGTCAAATGAGTATTAGTTAATCAGTAAGCGCATCGCTCTGTGATCACGAGGTCCTGGGTTCAAATCCTAGGTCGGACAAGTCTAGTTTTTCTAACGAAAACTTCCCAGTACGAGTCCGGAGTCTGGAATTGTGCCCGTTATATGGCAATAGGCTCGCCCTCTATTACATGGGACCTAACATCGTCGGAGAAACGTGGGTGTATTCAGTACACCTCTGCCACCCCCGCTTGGGGAATATAGGCGTGACGGTGTGAGTGAGTATTAGTAAAAAAAATAAACATAGCGAGCTTTAAGTAGGTCGTATAAATATAATTGAGTACTAAATAAAAATTAAATAAGAAATATGAGAGTGGAGGAAGCCAGAGAGGTATGTAATGAAAGAACCTGTTGGAACTCTGTACTCTCAGCCTACCCCGCAAGGGATTTGGCGTGATGATATAGGTAGGTAAATATAAATTCCGTGAGAAAACAAAACAACATTCTGTATAATCGGTAAGCTTACTTAGGTATAGGACTGTACTGATGGTAAGATTAGTAACAAAGCTGTCTTGAGACTAATGGGCACACTTGTTGAGACCTTTCTTGTGAGACTGGAAAATGGAGTGACAATAAAAAGACAGAAACTACTGTTTGTATTTTACAAGTATTAATAGGCGTTGGGGCAGGAAGATTCCAGAGCGGACACCATGTATTAGCAAGCCCAACTAGGGACGGCTGCCTGCCAGATGGACCGACGATCTTGTGATGATCGCAGGAAATCGTTGGATGCAGGTGGCATCGGACCGGTTACGCTGGAAAGCGATTGGAGAGGCCTATGTTCAGCAGTAGACAAGTACAGGATGAGATGATGATGTTGAAATGGACAAGTATTTAAGTATCTATCTATCTATCTATAACCTCACGCCAGATCCCTTGCGGGGTAGGCAGAGAGTACAGAGTTCCAACAGGTTCTTTCCTACCATACCTCTCTGGCTTCCTCGACTCTCATAGTTCGTCTCATACACGGTCGCCGGTTACGGAGACTCTTGACTTTTCCATCAGATAAGACTCGGTTTATTTGGTCGTGGTAAGATAGTCTAGGTCTTCCCCGGTACCTGCATCCTTCCACTTTCACATTGTATATCTGTTTTGTCATTCTTTCCTCTGGCATTCTTTCTATATGCCCGAACCAACGGAGCATGCCCTTTCTCATCTTTACACCGATACTATCTTTCATACCTACTCGCTGTCTTACTATGCTGTTGCTAATGCGGTCGGTTAGCTTCACTCCGCACATCTTCCGCAGAGCTCGCATTTCTACCGCATTTATCCTACTTTCATTCTCCTTCTTACATACCCAGCTCTCGCTACCATATAACAGCGTTGGGACAAGAACTCCGTTATGTATGGCCAGCTGCGCCTTATGGCTTAAGTGCCGGCTCCCGAGTAGCTTTCCCATCGCACCATTCACTCTGTTCCCTGCACTCACTCTTCTCTCTATGTCAGCGGTGTATTTTCCATCCTTACTGAAGGCGCATCCAAGATATACAAACTCATTCACTTGCTCCAGCACATCGTTACCAACCAAAATCCCTACATTCGTTCTGGTTTCTTCCCTTTCAAAACCATAATCTTGGTTTTCTTCACATTCAAGTGTAAGCCATTGATCATGCAGTCGTCTTTCATAACTGTGACTAGTGTTTGCAGATCAGTGGCTGTTGGCGCTATTAAAACCGCGTCATCTGCATAAAGTAGATGGTTTACCACTAAGTCACCCATTTGTACACCTTCATTCATCGCTTTCAGTCTTTGAAGACTTTTGTCCAGATATATTATAAACAGTCTAGCGGACAACACGCAACCCTGCTTGACGCCGATTTTAACGTCAAACCAGGGTGACCTGTTACCGCCCACCCGTACGCATGCCTTGCAGTCCACATAAGTGGACTGGACGGCTCGCAACCGAGTGCCATCTATACCATACTCTGGCAAAATGTCCCAAAGTCTCTTTCGCAAAACTCTGTCAAATGCCTTCTCCAGATCTACAAAACCGCAGAAAACCTTCCGGCCCACTGCCAGATGCTTCTCTACGATGTTGCGGAGTGAGAAGACTTGATCCGAACATCCTCTTCCAGACCTGAAACCCCCTTGTGCCTCGCACAACATTCCATCGGACTTCACGCGCATTCTCCGTTCAATAATTTTACCATACACCAATATTGAGTATGCAAGGGTTATTGCACTGAACTTACCACGTTCACCAGATCATCGGTCCATGTTGTAGGTTGTTTCCACTTGGCTCCAAAATGATTAAATTTAAATGTTGCCCTACTAATCCTACTAATATTATAAATGTAAAAGTTTGCATGTTTAGATATTTAGATGTTTGTTACTCAATCACGCAAAAATAGCTGAATAGATTTGGATGAAATTTGGCGCCCAAATAGTTTATTGCCTGGATTAACACTTAGAATACTTTTAACCCCGGAAAAATGTAAGGTTTCTGCCTAAAGTCAACGCCGAGGAAGTCGCGGGCAGAAACTAGTAGTAAATATTTGCGCACTGAAATTCCAATTATCTCCAAAACTATTTTGGGAGCGTGTGCGTTAGAAACTGTCCTTTCATTAATTGAATAGCGATTATTAAATTAAAATTGGCTATATAGTGGTACAAAGGTAGAAGTATGTTACAATACAAAATATGGTGATTCTAATGCATACCTATGACCCGCATTATTGGCATACAGTTTGTTATTATGAGAATTATTATGTTCACTTAAAATAAATATCCATTCATGTCTAAAATATACATGCATACTAAATTTCTATTATTGTGCATTTTTTTTAGTCAAACTAAGGTGTCTTTATTAAATTTGTTTTTATCTCTTCAGCAGAAAGACATGAAGATAGTGATCTTTAGGGCAGCATCCACTTCGGGACAAAAGCCTCCTATAAAGATCTCTACGACGACCGATAAAATATACTTGCCTTAAAATTTGTGATTGCCTTTCCTCTGTCATACCATTCCTTCCAGTCCTATGCTAGTCTAAACAAACAGATTTAAACCTAGGTAAATACCATGTAAAAATATGTTCTAACACTAATTATTATGATAAAGAATGAATTTAGCACAAACAAATGACGCTATTATAGTGGATATATTTTCTAATAACTTTTATTTGTCAAATAACTTGACACTTATCCGTATTCCCAATTCACCATACAAAAATTACAAAGTAAAGCGGGTATTACACGAGCGCAGGTATTCCAACACAATTAAGTCGCAAGCTACGAGCGACTGCGACTTGCGGAAGAGCGAAGACGCTACATTTAGCCGCAGTGAAATGCCACATTGAGGCTTTGTACATGGTTTACTACGTAAAAATTGAATACCTACTTCTATTTTGTATTAAAAATTCGAGAGAAAATCATTTAAATTTACCGTGTGTGTGTGAATGATCTACGCTGTTGGCCGCGGGGCCTTTACAGCTTCACCGGACAAGAGGGCGAGCGTGCAACCACTAGGCTCGAGCCTGAAGGGCAGGGGGGCAACTAGCTCAAGGGCGCCTCAAGGAGGAACGGTCTCGGCTTGGGCAGTCGCTATGAGGGAGGGCGTATACTAGGTGTCTCGCCGTGGTGCTCTGCACCGGCCGGCAGGCAAGGGATTCTTCGACCTCGCCGGCGAGGTCGGTGTCTGATCCTGTGTGCGGTATCTGTGTCCGAAAGAAGGGATGTAAGGGCAACGGGAGGGTCAGTGAGAACATTCCGCGGACGGCGGTATTTAAATTTACCTTATAAATGCGCAAGTTCGCAGACATGAACTGTCGGATCCGTTAGTAGCGCGTGGCCAGAAGCAATATATGTTTTTATTTATTACTTCAAACGTGTCTTGCATGTCAGTAAGCACTGATAGGTTCCTGTTGTTTTAATTTCATCATATCATTAAAAAAATATTAGGTATGGTGTTGGCGATCAGTTCGGATTTCGCCCGCGCGCTGAATTACTACGGGCCTAGCCAAATTGCAATCATTTTATATTTACTCTCTTCGCGATCCATAGCGCCTTGCCCTGATCACGCCCAATTCCGTATATTTTTTATTGTATATTAGCATTAACGAATGGCAAAAGTCAATTTGGATACTCTACAGGATCTGGCGGACTGTAACTGTTATTCCCGCCCAATGCAAACGCAAAACACGTTACCTCAGCGTGGCATTAACCTGAGTTGGAACATGCCGCCCGCCCTGCGCCCTAAATTATTCCCAGAAGACGCTTCCACATTTCCTAGTGCTCTAATTGCGAAGCAATATATTTTCCCTTTCATACGGCTTTGGAATACTTGTAACACGGTATTATTTACGAAGGGGAAGATGGGAGAAACATTTCTGGCAATAAATAAGGTGTAAAACGTTTAGGTGTTGTTTTGGGGCAATTGTTATATTCTGTAATTGTTATATTTATTTATACACACAGCTATGCCCTGATTGGTAGTATTGAAATTTCTGAAATTTGGAAAATACCAGCGTTTCAAATTTCCATGCTTCTCTAAGTATCTGATACAGTTCATATAATACGCAGTGTATTTATTTCTGATATAACATACTCTCTAAATTATGTTAAACAGTTTTTATCCATGTTTAGTCTAGTTTGCATATTTTTTGGATCTATACAGCCCACAGCTGGGAAAATTTCTTTACCGCCATATGAAGTAGGACCACCTTCCTTTAACCTACTTTTCGAAACACGAAGACGCTCGGATAGACGCTCAAATACCACAAACGATCATCATCATCGTATGGTGATGTACTTCCAGTAATGCGACCAACAATCAAAATTGTATGCAAAAGTGGAGGAGCCATTGAATGATAACCCATTTCAGACAGGACAAGCCGAACGCTGTCTAACCTTAGTGATAGCCAAGCAGCGTTACGAGCGCCTCATAAAAACATATTTCAAATGCTAAAATGTCTTAAAAAGTCTACCTGTAATAACATTCAATTAGCTCAGTCTGGTGTACTTTTCGTTATCTGTTTCCACATGCGACATGGGATAAGCCGCCCTCAGACCTCGGCACGAAGCCCTCGTCCCGACAATAGGAGGGATCTCCGATATTGATTTTACGAATTGTGAAAAGGATTTAGTGAGGTACTAGGATAATATCCGGACATTGAAATTTGTTGAATTGGATGAAACATTTTGGTTTAGATGTTATTGGAATGATACTGTTTATTCAGGGTATAATTACATTAAGATTTAGGATGTACCGGGGAAGAGCAAGACTATCGTACTATGATCAAATAGACCATGGCTTATCTGATGGATAAGTCAAGAGTCTTCGTAACCGGCGAGCGTGTTTGAGACGAACTATGTGAGTAGACGAGGCGAGGGACTCTTTTAGGGAAAGGACCTGTTGGAATTTTAGCCTAACCCGAAAACCATCTGACGTCATGATATAGATTAAGAGTCAAATTTCCCTTGGATCGTTGTCTTGGTCCAAAACTTAATTTCTACAATACATATCGTTAGTTGGACGGTTTTTTGAAATAATAGATTTTTGTATTTTTTTTTTGATTAGTGTAAATATTGTGATTTACTGAGTTCATTAGTCCGGGTCTTTTGACTTTGGCAATTTTGAGAAGCTTAGGGTAGTTTATTAAGAGACCTTTCGATATAAATTTCTACATGAAAATATTCTGTTTGTTTCAGGTAAACATCTGATATTTTTCGCCATTTTGTTATTCGTAAGTATATATAGGTCGAAAGCGAGAAATTAATATTGCTTTTCATTGTAAGTTAACCTAGTAAGATTAATTTAAGAAGTTAAAAAACCTCCAATTTGTTTTAATTTAATTCTTTACTATAGCTTTATGAATATATTCTCATATACTTATGAGAATATATTGATAAAGCTTAGTCCATTCCGTACATCACTATCCATATCAACATGTTGAATAAATAAAATAGCACATTCGCAACCATATGTAGGGAATTTCAAATTGTTCTATCTATCTATATCATCACGCCAGATAGGGATCTGGCGTGATGACTACGGGATCGACAAATGACGATTACGACGAGTAACAAAATTTTGTCAGTACATTACATGCCAGTCTTCTCGTAAGAATACACAGTCATAATCAAAATCATTTTTAGGTATCTTTAATTACCCAATGTGCAAAGTTTCGTGTCCTGGTCATTCATCGTTAAGGAGTTATCTCCCAACAATCTTGACTGACTCGTCGGTTTATGCCACAAATCAAGTCTGAGTATCTAAATCAAATGTGTATAAATATCATCACGTATAGATCCCTTGCGGGGTAGGCAGAGAGTACAGAGTTCCACCAGGTTCTTTCCTTACATACCTTTCTGGCTTCGTCTACTCTCATAGTTCGTCTCATACACCAGCGTCCCCAAGGGCCTCCATGCAGATGTTGGTGCAGGAAGAGGGGTCGCCTGATTCCATCTATAGTTATTTAACATCTTCAATCTACCAATCCTTCAATGCAACGAGATTCAACCACTTTATCATACTAACAAGTCATCGAAAGTGGAGTAAATTCATCCCAACACATACTCGGTAACACATCGCTCATGTACAAGGCATATATTCGCTATAACCAAATAAAAAACGTAACGAGACTCGTTAAGATAACCTCCTCAAATGGTCGGTTAGTGACACTTAAGTGGTATACGTCATTACAAGTTCTTTTTATAAATTATCGTTGCGCACAGCATTTGGTCAAAGCGTTGTCCGTCTGTCTGTCCGACGGTTAGAACCATTTTTCTCAAGAAACATTATGTGTGTAAAGTGATCGTTTAATGTTACTTTAGTGGCATAAAAAATACTGCCACATAATCTCTATCTATCCATCTATATCACCACGCCCTATCCCTTTCGGGATAGGCAGACAGTACAGTGTTCCAACAGGTTCTTCCCTTACAGACCGCTCTGGCTTCCTCTACTCTCATAGTTCGTCTCATACACGCCGCTAGCTACGAAGACTCTAGACTTGCCCTTCAGATAAGACACGGTCTAATTCGTCATGGTAACATAGTCTAGGTCTTCCCCGGTTGACTACGAGGTGTACCTGGACGGGCTGGCGAACTGCATCCGCAGATGCCGGCCCCGTCCATCGATCGTCCTCGGGGACTTTAACGCCCACGCCAGGGCGTGGGGCAACCGCAGGGACGATCCGAAGGGAGGGACGTTGCAAGAGTGGGCGGCTGGGCTGGACCTCCGGCTCGTGAACCGGGGGTGCGTCAGCACATGTGTGCGATGGCAGGGGGAGTCGGTCGTCGACCTAACGTGGGCGACTCCCTCGGCCATAAGCACGCTGTCGGGGTGGCGCGTAGCGGAGGAGGTGGTCACACTATCCGACCACCGCCACATCGTCTTCGATGTGGCCCTCCGCCCCCCCGACCGCCCCAGCCGCCGAGCAGGCAGCCCCCCGCGACGCTGGTCTCTCAAGCGGCTTAATCGAGATTTTCTCGAAGCCGCAGCCAGCGTCGCGGCATGGCCAGAAAACGCCGATGAGGTCTGGTCCGATCCGGAACGGGAGGCGACCTGGTTCCGGGGCACGATGACGGCGTTATGTGACGCCGCCATGCCCCGGACCAGCTGCCCTAAGCGAACGGCAGTGTACTGGTGGTCGCAGCAGATAGCGCAGTTGCGCGAAGTCTGCTTGCGCGCGCGACGCCAGTACACAAGAGCCCGAAGGAGAAGACGAGCCACCGAGGAGGAGAAGGCCGGAGCATACGAGCGCTACCGAGCGGCTACAAAGGCGCTCCAAATCGCTATTGCGAATGCCAGGTCTCGGTCCTGGAGCGAATTCCTAGAGGGACTAGACAGGGATCCATGGGGTCGCCCCTACAGGACAGTGCTGGGCAAGCTTCGCCCATGGGTGCCCCCCCTGACGGAGACCCTAGATCCCGGACTGCTGCGTCGGATTATTGACGCACTATTCCCTACAGTCCGGGACAGTCCCTCAGTCCCCCGACGGAGTCGTCAGCCCTTTACACTGACGAGTTGGGGGTGACCGAACAGGAGCTGGACCGAGCCGTCAGCCGCTTGCGCGCTCGTAACACCGCACCCGGCCCCGACGGTATACCTGGGCGGGCGTGGGTGATCGCTCTGGCCACCCTGGGGGACAGGCTGAGGCGGTTGTTCAACAGTTGCCTCCGACGTGCCAAGTTCCCCACGGCCTGGAAGGAGGCTCGCCTGGTCCTCTTGAAGAAGGAAGGCAGGACCGCAGACTCTCCCTCTGCGTACCGTCCGATATGCCTGCTGGACGAGTGCGGCAAGTTGTTCGAGAGGATTCTTGCCGCCCGTCTCAGCGGGCATCTGTCGCGCGTCGGTCCCGACCTGGCTGATAGCCAGTACGGCTTCCGCCAGGGGCGCTCGACGGTGGACGCGATCCTTCGCGTCCGCTCCCTGTCGGCGCAGGCCGTGTCCCGGGGCGGGGTGGCGTTGGCGATAAGTCTCGACATCGTCAACGCCTTCAACTCCCTGCCTTGGGACGCGATCCGGGGGGCGCTAGAACATCATCGCGTCCCCCCGTACCTGCAAGTTGTGGTCGGAGACTACTTGCGTGACAGGTACATCCAGTACATCGGACAGGATGGTACACTGCACCAGAGGGAGGTGTCTTGCGGGGTTCCGCAGGGGTCCGTGTTGGGCCCCCTCTTATGGAACCTCGCCTATGATGCGGTCCTGCGTGTCAATCTCCCCCCCGGCGTCAGTGTCGTCTGTTACGCTGACGACACTCTAATAGTGGCCGAGGGGGACACCTTCGAGAGGACTGTCGGGCTCGCCTTGCTTGGGGCAGAGGTCGTCGTTGCCAAGATCCGCGAGTTAGGCCTACAGATAGCGCCTCATAAGACCGAGGCGCTATGGTTCCATAAACTGCCTAGGAGCAGGGAACCACCCGACTCGTGGGTCCGCGTCGGAGATTCGCCAGTCCGGGTGGGGAGGTACCTAAAATATTTGGGCCTCACCCTGGACAGTCGCTGGGGCTTCGAAGAGCATTTCGAGCGTCTTGTCCCCCGAGTCGAAAGGGTAGTGGGTGCCATGCATAGACTGCTACCCAACCTCGGGGGGCCGTCAGAGGAGGTACGCCGCCTCTACGGGGGGGTCGTGCGATCGGTGGCTCTCTATGGGGCGCCTGTATGGTCTCACCGACTGTCGGGCGTCCGGCGCTGCAGGACCAAAATCTATAGCCTGCAGCGCAAGATGGCCATCCGCATCGCACGAGGATACCGGACCGTATCTTTCGAGGCGGCAACCCTCTTGGCACGCTTTCCGCCGTTCGACATCCTGGCGGACATGGACGCGAGGGTCTACGACCGGACTCGCGACGTCCGCCAAAGCGACGAATGCGTGCCCGCGCTCGAAATTAGACGGCAGGAACGACGACGCGCTCTGGAGGAGTGGCGCGCGAGGCTCAGCCAGGAGCACATCGCGCGCAAGCGCGTCGTCCAAGCCATCCTGCCGTCCTTCGAAGCCTGGCAACAGCGGAGGAGTGGGCGAATCTCCTACAGGCTTGCTCAGATAATCACCGGTCACGGCTGTTTCGGTGATTATCTGAGCAAGATCGGACGCGAGGCGACGGCGACATGTCACCATTGTGGTGAGGACCGGGATTCTGCAGAACACACGCTCGTTGAGTGCCCAGCGTGGGCCTCCGAGCGGCGGATCCTGGTCGACCGGATCGGACCGGACCTCTCCCTGCCAGCAGTAGTAGCGGCTATGTTGGCAGGGGAATCGGCGTGGGGGGCCGTATCCTCCTTCTGTGAGACTGTGATGTCCCAGAAGGAGGAGGCCGAGCGGGATCGGGAGAGAGCCGATCCCGCCCGGCGAAGGCGACGGCGCCAGGGCGGAGGCACAGCTCGCCCAGGCTCCCCAGCCCAGTAGCCCGGGGCTTTATAATACGGGCTAACTTGTGTCCCCCACCGCAACATCTGGCGGAGGACCCCCCCCCCTGCACCAACATCCGCAGGGGGGCCCTTGGGGTTGTGGGATACTGGGGCGGGGGCCCTAAGCGTCCCTCACGGGCGACCCCGAGGAGGACGGCGCCGTGGTGTGGCCCATGCCGCCGTGAGTACCGTGACGGTGCAGGGCGGGAGCGGATCCATAGGCTCCCCCCCCGAAGGCGGGCTCTTCGGAGCATGACATGGAGGGGCACCGGTGCGTTCCTAACGGAGATCCCGGAGCCCTTCCCTGAAGTGTCGATGCCGGTCATCGTGGGGTTTTAGTCGGTAAGAGTCCGACATGCCCCGCCAGCTTCCCCCGAGGCTGGCGGAAGTCCATGAGGATTTCCCCACGTTAAAAAAAAAAAAAAAAAGGTCTTCCCCGGTACTGAGCACCGCCATGGTGCAGGGGGAGTGGGTCCATAGGCTAACATAGGTGGGCTCTTCGGAGCACGACACAGAGGGACACCGGTGCGTTCCTAACGGAGATCCCAGAGCCCCTCTTCGAAGAGTCGATGCCGGCCACCGTGGGGTTTTATTTGGTAAGAATCCGACATGCCCCGCCAGCGTCCCCCGAGGCTGGCGGATTTCCACGAAAGTTTCCCAACGTAAAATAGTATGTCCTCCCCGGTACGAGACATCCTTCCACTTTAAAGAAAGAAGAAAAGAATTGTATATCCGTCTTTCCGCTACAATATCTTTTCACAAACATCGTAACGCGCCGCGTTTGGTCATAGCGAATAAGGGCCTGTACCCACAAATGATAAATGTCTAGCGACAAGTTATTAATGAGTGTTTACTCGATACCCGAGTGATAACAGCGAGATACATTGAGGCTGATGTGGAGTGTTCTGCGGTACATGATATACCTATGTAGATTTTTAAGGTTCCGTACCATCGATACATTATTGGTACTAAATAACGCATTACGTATCTATATTAGCTAGGAATTGTAGAAATTAGTTTTAAAGATGTTAGTCACCTCTTTTTTGATTATGGTAGTCTTAGCAAACTGTAGCATTTTATGATTGGTTGGAACAAATTCAAAATAAGACCACACCCATAATTGTGTTTTTGGACGGGCCTTTAATCTAGTTCAAATGATACATCTATGTTCCGTATCTTAATTGGTAAAAACAGAACACTTATAGAATCACTTCGTTGTCCATCTGCACGACGATTGAAACCATTTTTTGAGAAAGGACAAAGACAGAGAGAGAGTCAGAGAAGTCTCTAAGGAAACAACCTGTTGGAACTTTGTCCTCTATGCCTACCCACGAGGAATCGGGTGTGATGATACAGACAAATTTGTAGAATCTATTATATCTATCTATTGAGAATCTATTCTCCAGAATGGGTGGAGCTACCAAGTTAAATTTATGTCGAATACCTACTAAGGCCTCCGGTGTCTTGGAGATGTAAAAAAATGAAGCTAAACTTATGCATCAAAACCTATTCGTATAGGCTTAGATATACCTAGGAAGAGTACCTACTTCCCGTTGACCTAGAACCATAAAATTTGAAAAGCTTTTTGGAAGATAATACGCCCCGAAACATGGCCAAATGAGGTAGCAAGACTGCACTAATACTTGATGCCGAGTTTTTGAAGTAAGGAAGTTTTTCCAGCACCACATTTCTTAGTTGTTCACATCGTCACAATTAACCAGCTGTCTTTCATTATTTAATAATAATAATAACCCTGTTAAGAAACTGCCCCACTATTGCGTTTAGGCCATAGTCCACCACGCTGGCCCATTGCGGGCTGGCTAACTTCACACACCTTCAAGAACCTCATAGGCATGCAGGTTTCCTTACGATGTTTGCCTTCAGCATTAAAGCAAGTGATGGTTAATTTTAAATGCACATGCTTTCGAAAAGACAGATGTGCGTGCCTGGGCTTGAACCCAAGACCTCTGACTTTGCAGTCCAACGGTCTAACCACTAGGTTATCAGTGCTTCTTATTATTTAATAACAAAGATATATTATTGCGGAAAACACAATGTTTTGATTGTCCCCTACATAGAGGATAGCGAGGGATATTAAAAAGGAGAGATATTAAAAATCTTAGTTCCACACAACAAGTTACCTAGTTCAAGATATTATTGCATTTAATATCATGTTGAGTCACGACTTCGACTAAACGCGTTTAATATTAGATGAAGTTTCTCAAGTTATGTTTATCTTGAACATTTAGCTGTATGAATATACTGAAGTTGGCGTGTGAGAATTACTTGTGCTACATTTATAACGCTTTCAGCGTTATGAATTTCATAATATTATTATGCACGTTTTCTTTGATCTGACTTAGTACCTTTGAAATATTAAACGGTGTGTCTTTGGAATTTGTTTTACGTTTTATGGAATATTGTCGAATGTTTTTATTTATGTATGGAAAATCTTGTTTTAGTTTGTTGATATAGATATATTTATACTGTGTCCTTCGTTCTCGATATAAACATGCAGCTCTCTCTACTCGCTTGGCAAGCCGCTAAATTTTTTAGAAACGTCAACGCCTCCTCTATGGTATCTGTGGACATAACCTCTGCGACCATTCTTTCTTTTAGCGTGGCAGCCGATGCCTTGTAATAAAGTTTTGGTCGACATTTAATTTAATCAAATAATCGTAGCAGTGAAATTATATAACAAAAGGTTTTTATATACTCAAGTGATGTTGTGAAATAAATTTAAAACATCGTATAGGCAAATTCAGAAATAATTTACGTCTTGACAAAAAAGTACATTCCAAAAAGATCAACTGATAGTTGTTTAATTGTGGCGTTTTCAGCTTAACATGTTTATGTATAATAATATCGAATATTTGGAGACGTGAGTTTTATTATAAAGTAAAGTCTTCACTCGAAAAGTAAACTTACGAAGTCTCATGTCCCTCTTCGTGTAAAAACAGTTTAACACGCAATATACCTGCAAACAATTATTAACCGTCTATAAATTGGCAAGGTAAAACCTCTAATGAGAGAAATTAGCGGGGACATTAATCAATAATGATTGTTAAGGATCGATGCCAATTTAAGGACACGGGCGATGTACGAGATGCATCGACGTGGTCCGCAAGACTTAACGGTAATTCAAGGACACGAGCGGTGTACGAGATGCATCGGCGTGATCCGCAAGACTTGGGGCCCATACGAGATATGTGCTGAAGGTCATACTACTCATAGGTTTCACCCATGAGGTGCTCCTGTGCAGTTCACATTTCTACAATGGTAAGAAACTAAAATGTTACCCAACATACATACCTTAAACAGTAAATACAAAGACTATTGCTATAAACTATAAGCAATTTGTGATATTATATCTCCTAAAGGAGACTTTCTGAAAGGGTAACTAAAGGGACATTGTTTATGAATTTATGAATAACAATACATTATTAATAACATAAGCCACCCCTTTGCAGAAACATAATGTTTTGCATTGATTTCATTATTAGACATACTTGTATAATAATCCTAAAATAGCCCAAAGTGGAGCTTATTACACAAAGAATTGTGCAATATTATGAGCACTTGTATTAAAAAGGTAAACCTTGCAATATTTATCCCTGAACAGGGTTTATAAACAGATGAGCCAAAGTAGTCTCTACTTATAACAATGCCTGTTATAACTGACAAGCAACAGAATTGTGGAAATATTCCAAATATAATATCACAGTCTACCGATGCTGAGACAGGCAAGTTGTACAATAATTTGTGTTACACACATACATCCTTAAAATATAATATAAAATACCTGGTCTATCCAGTTAACATAAAACTAATAATTATCAATATTATCAGCCCAGACCCCTTGCAGGGTAGCCAGGGAAGATGAGTCCTAACAATACAGTCATGAAACATTGATTGGGATAAGAACCTTTGTGGTCAGCAGTATATATTTTGTATTAAATAAGGTTAATATAGTGGAGTACCAAGATGGAATTATAACTATCTATTCATAAGCAGTAGTTTAAATTTCAAGAAACCACCAGTGTTGTAACCAATATGGAACAACAATCCTCATCCGGTGTGTAAAAATGTACATCTATCCACAAATGTATGTATAAATGTACCTACAGTGTACCTATCAGCCCACCAAAAACAAATCAAAATGGACATTGGAAGTCTCCTACCAGAGAATGTGAGGTAAGAAAAGCTTGCTAGGCTTTTTACATAAAGGCTTGTTTTGTTTTTTTTTATGTTACTGGAAAAATCAGTTAAACATTCAGGAATACAACATGGCTCTTACAAATAAACCATAATATTCGAGGCTAAAGGTATTCACTGACTTTGGTATGTAACAATGTATCTATGACACTAATAAAAATGTGTGTCTGTCTGCCTTCAACGGCAAACATAACTTTATGGGTTTTGTGCAAATACTGCAAGTAATCCAGACAAGTGAAGGTTAAATAAATCTGGTCCTACATATATTTAACATTATGTATAGAAACATTATTATTAGAAACATAATTTTTAATAATTGATATACAATTTATAGCCATTCTCATTAGAATTTAATTAAAGATGGATGATCACAACTGTGCTATAATCCTTATCCCACAAAGAAACTCAATGCTAATAATAGACATTAGAGTCATATTAAATATACTAATAAAAAATTTATTAGGAGCTATTCAGCTTTCTATTGGGTAATGAGTCCAATAGTTTTGGTTTTTGGTTGCGTCCTGCATCATTTATAGTGTAATTAATACATTAGAAATTTGAGACACACAGAGGAAAGATTATACATCAATTCATGAATTGAAGAATTAGATGTTTTTATTGTACTTTTGTTTGATAATATTTTAATCAATTAAAAATATATAATCAAATAAAATTATTCAAGTAATTAATAACTATAAAAAATAGGTTTGTGTTTAGTTTTGAATGTGCACATTTATATTGAGCACCAGTGATGTTTCTGGTACAGTTAGGATATCGGAGATATGACACAAACACAACCTGCTACTATTATGGAAACAGGTGGTTTTAGAGCACTATACATGCTGTAATTTATTTAAAGGTGGTTCAGTGTAAAAGTATTGAATTGGAAATGTCATACAAAAAATTTGCATTTTTCATATTGTTACATTTAAATTATTACATCCACATGTTACATGTATCTTATTAATGTATCTATATATAAAAAGAAAATAAAGTCATGCAAATGACTTAATAATAATACCTATTTAAAAATTGTTGATGAAGTTGATGAAATATTGAGTTACAATATTTAAACAAGATTATCTTAAACAAGAATAATCAAAAGTATATTTTTATCACAGGTATGATAAATATTAGGTAGTATCAGCAATAACCTTAGTCTTAGGGAACTTGATATTATTTATTTATTAATAATTATAAGACCACGCCAGATCCCAAGTGGGTAGGCGAGGGCGCAAAACATATTATTATGATATTAAATGAAATATGAATGATACGTAGGTACTACATGTATAAGTTAAGTAACACTCAATCCTCACGGTTGGAAATCTAGAACTAACTAAAAAGTTACTCACTACAGTTGCTACTTATAAAAAACAACCACATACAAAGAAGCAGAGGAAGTGTGGCATTTAAGGGTATGAAAAAGTTAAGTTATGAATAGGATTCCCAATATCATAAAGTTATAGTCCGTGGTTTGGTCTAGTTGCCTGTGACTTATTCGCTACTTAAGTCATTACTAAATTAGTAAATTTGAGTGTAATTTTCATCAGCAATATAACGGGTCAGGGGTGGCCCGATCGTATTGCCAAAAATGAATGTTCGCGGGCGTTATTGCGCAAGAACGAATTGTTAAGTGATACATAAATATTTAGGTGGACATAAAAATGATATCCGGGATAGTTTCGGAATATATAATAATAATAGTAGTATAGTTTAACAGTGGGGCAGGTTAAATTAGGTTACCACACATCAGCACTGCCCTTCGTTCCAAACCCAAAAATGGGGAGGGGGGGGGGGGCGAGATCATATAGTTAAGGTACATAGCCTTATGTGAGGAATAGCTCTAGATAAGGACATTAGTACAAAGGCCTCTAGTACAAAAATGTTAAATTTTGGTATATGTGCATCTTTAAAGATTATAAATATAACTAACATTAAATATAACCGAACTTTGACATAAAGGAAAATACTTTATCAAAAATTAAATAAGTAATTATAGCAAAGCATCCTTATAATCACCAATAGAATTGGTAGCCTTTGTCTGGTACTGTACTCACAAAAGAGAACATTTGACAAAAAAAAAAAAAAAAAAAAAAAAAAAAAAAAAAAAAAAAAAAAAAAAAAAACACATAAAGGCCCACATGCCACTTGGAAGACACGTTAGTGGGGAAACAGGTTTCCCTGTCTTATTTGTCTTATATTGTTATAGATTGGGTACTAATATAGGTTGTTTCTAGATCTAGTACACAGTAAGAGTTTTCTATCGATCTCTATCTATATCGTCACGCCAGACCCCTTGCGGGGTAGGCGGGGGGGTGCGGGGTTCCAACAGGTTCTTTACTTACTGGCTTCCTCCACTCTCATAGTTCGTTTCGGAAGGGTTTTCTATGATACAAGAATTATTATAAAGGGATTAATTTCATATAAACAAAGTTCTGGATCGGTAATTCCTCAACTCTCGTTATATAAAGGGACATCTATAAAAAAATAAAAAAAAATAAAAAATCTTTATATAGAAGACATAACAGATGGAGAATGCACTGATATCTTGATAAGTAATGATTGATTATTATTACCCGGTAGTAATGAGTTAAGGACAACAGGTGTGCTATAACAGGTGCTTTAAAGAATTTTGTTGGGATGGATCTACGCTATACAACATAACATGTTATAGAATTTGATTAAATAAATTTATTTTGAATAAGTTAGACAGACTGGTTGTAAGAAACAATATAGGTGTATATATATATATATATATATATATATATATATATATACTCGTCTGTATATATATATATATATATATATATATATATATATATATATGTTGTATTTGTGTTGTATAGCAATGCAAACAACGGGAATGTGTTATACAAATGTACTCATGACATATTATGTTTTAGAGCTCACGCTTAAAAATGACATTCATGTGGTATACTTCAACTTTACCCTTATAGCTCTAAACAGCTGCATGTTTATATCGAGAACGAAGGACACAGTATAATAAGTGATCAAACGAACTTACCTGAAGTGAAGTTCGATCATTATTATACGAAGTCCTTCGTTCGAAGATATAAGTACCCAACCCGCCCTGCCCGTTGGTAAAGTTGAAATGTACTACTTCTAAAAGGAATGGTCGCAGAGGTTATGTCCACAGATACCATAGAGGAGGCGTTGACGTTTCTAAAAAATTTAGCGGCTTGCCAAGCGAGTAGAGAGAGCTGCATGTTTATATCTTCGAACGAAGGACTTCGTATAATAATGATCGAACTTCACTTCAGGTAAGTTCGTTTGATCACTTATTATACGCCACATCCTCTGCCAGGTAGGCAGAGAGTACAAAATTAGAAGGGTATGATCTGCAAGCGGAGTAAATTGTCCCTTAGGAATAAGGATTAGGTGACACTTTACAAAACTTGTGTACGGCTTGGAGGTGTTCGGGCGCGCCGCCCGCTCTCACATCGATAGACTCCAAAAGGTTCAATCCCTTTTCCTCCGCAAAGCCGTCGGAGCCCCGTGGTTCTTACGGAACGTTGATCTCCATTCGGATCTCGGTCACAAACCTATTCGCGCCTTTATTAAAAAGGTGACAACCCGATATTTCGCGAACCCGTCCAATTATAAAAATCCGCTAATCGTAGTCGCCGCCGACTACACACCTAACTCCCCTCCTATCAGCCGCTACCGATGTCCGCGGCATGTTCTCACTGACCCTCTCGATACCCTTTTATACCTTCTTTCGGATACACACAGATACCGCACTCAGGATCAGACACCGACCTCGCCGGCGAGGCAGAATCCCTTTCCCGCCGGCCAGTGCAGAGCACCACGGCATATACCTTCCCTTATAGCGACTACCCAAGCCGAGGCCGTTCCTCCTTGAGGCACCCTTGTGCTAGTTGCCCCCTTGCCCTTCTGGCTCGAGCGTGGTGTTTGCACGCTCACCCTCTTGTCCGGTGAAGCTGTAAAGGCCCCGTGGCCAATAGCGTAGACCATTCACACACACGCACACACACATAGACACAAAAGATTAGAAGGTAGTAAGTGCGATCTCTCATTGAGATCGATTTCCGGCAAAAAGATTTTTTTTATTACTATTTAGAATCACTTTTCAGTTCTACCCTTACTTATTTACGATTTTCAATCTAAATATATCTTTAGATGTGTTTAAACTAAGAGCCTTTTGCAGATGCAATATTCTTTACCTTCTATTTCTACATTATATATTAAAATTCTTAGAAAACAGGACGTTTCCAATATAAACGCAACTTCCACAACCCACGCCGTAATACCGAGAAATTTAATACAACCAGCAATTCCATTCAATCAAGTAAAAATACGCCTTTACAGATTTAAAGAGTATATAATATTATTTTTATACTGTTTCTTCTCAAATAGATCGTGTCTTATACGAAGGGCAAGTCAAGAGTGTCAGTAACCGGCGAGCGTGTATGAGACGAACTATGAGAGTCGGGGAAGCCAGAGAAGTCTATAAGGAAAGAACCTAATAGAACTCTTCCCTCTCTGCTTATCCCGCTAGGGATCTGGTATGGTCATTAAGACCGATAGATATTTTTCTAAAGATAAAGTTTAAATTTCTTCTGTGGGCTATTTAGTATACGGATATTTGGGTTTAGATGTTAAAGGGGGCGTTAATTAAAATGCACTAACGAATACACATAGCAGATGCTACAGCAGGTATAGTCCATATATAAATACCGCCCGGTATATACAAGGTGTAACATGGACCTGATAGTAGTTTGTTCTAAATCGGCAACTGAATCGATTCCAACCATTTTTAAAGTTGGATAGTTCTTTTTTAATTTTCAAAAACATCTGTTACTCGTTCTGTTCGCTGTATTAAACAAAATTTAACGTTACCGTTATTACGGCTATTTTAAGTGTATTTCGATTAGACACACCTTTAAATTATAATTATTAAATTGTATTGTTAATTTGGGTACCAAAGAGCTTAAAAAAATGGTAGAAAACTTAAAATTGTAAGTTTGATTTTCGTATTGAACTCGTAAAGCAATAACCTAATTGGGGTGTCTGAGGTCTTGTGTTGTATGCGTTACACCTTGTATACCCCAACTAGTAAAGTTATCCCTACTCGTAGGACTTCTGCTAATAAGACTAAAATTAATTATCATCGTTTCATATAATCTAGTCGTATAATAATTTTCATTTATCATCGTATCTAGAAGGGGAGCTCAGGATTTAATTAATTTACCGTGGGTTGGGAGCGAACAATATAGTTAAACAGCATTCGACGCTGTATTTGAACGTTTTCCTTGATGGTCAGTTGATGGTCCCGGGCAGTAGATATGATAATCGTAAATCCAAGTAGAAAGCGTTATGGGCTGTTTATTAATATAATAGGTGGCCACATCCTTGGTTCCATCAATCCACTCTATCACCTAAGGTTATAACAAAGGGCTTTGCTCAGTAGTGGGACTGTTACGACTAATTTAAAAATGCATATTTCGATGGAAAGAACTCACTTTGTCCAGACATACTATGCGCGACTGGATCAACGAGGCACTCGACGAGACTAAACTAAGTAGGGTGATTGATTACGGAGAAAAATCAATCTTACTCTTACTAATAAAGTCTGTATGTTTCGGTTACCGTAACCGGCGAGCGTGTATGAGACAAACTATAAGAGTGGAGGAAACCAGAGAGGTCTGTAAGGAAAGAACCTGTTGGAACTCAGTACTGTCTGCCTACCCCGAGAGAGCTAGCGTGATAATATAGATTGTATCACCGTCACGCCTATATTCCCCAGAGGGGGTGGCAGAGGTGTACTGAGTACACCAACGTTTCGCCGACGATGTTAGGTCCCATGTAATAGGGGGCGAGCCTATTGCCATATACCGGGCACAATTACAGACTCCGGACTCATACTGGGAATTTTTCGTTAGAAAAACTACATTTGTCCGACCTAGGATTTGAACCCAGGACCTCGTGATCACAAACTGATGCGCTTTGCCACCAGACCAACGAAGCAGTCGATTATATGTTTCGATGTTTATATGTTGTTTACTCAATCACGCAAAAACGGCACGGATTTGGGTGAAATTTAGCATGCAGATAGTTTATTCCCTGGAATAACACAAAAGATACTCTTTATCTTGGACAAATGTTAGGTTAGTGCCTAAAGTCAACGCGGCCAAAGTCGTGAGCAGAAGTAAGTGGACATTCTGTATGTATCTGTTCAGTGCATACAGTAACAAGCTTAAATACAGCAGTGCAGCAAGATTCAGTGAACTTACGCGACACGGCATCGACTAACTGAGTTGCAAGTTGGAAACTCTAACTTTGTTCGCTACACTGTGTCGTGCCACTGCTTTTAGCTTAATTAATTTAACAAAATCATTGAACTGTTATTTAATGGCCTTCTTTTCTCGCGGTTGAGCTAACTCGGCGAGACTTTATCTGCGTATTTTTATGTTTCATTAATGTTCATGAATGAACATTAATGAAACATAAAAATACAATAATTAATAATAATTCCTGACTGAAGTCAGGAATTATTATTATTATTATAAACCATTTGTGTTTATATATATATATATATATATATATATATATTTCTCTCTGTTTGTTGCAATGTCAGGCCAGTCTTTCAAAAAGTTGTCCAGTTCGTCCCGCCATCTACCGCGTTATCTTTTATAATTTCGTGGGGACCACTTAGTTATTATTTTGGCCCATATATCATATTATCAGAAATATTGTTAATATACAAAACTGATATACAATGCGAAAGTGGAAAGATGTAGGTACCGGGGAAGACCTAGACTATCTTACCATGACCAAATAGACCGGGTCTTATCTGAAGGACAAGTCAGGAGTCTCCGTAACCGGCGAGCGTGTATGAGACGAACTATGAGAGTAGAGGAAGCCAGGGAGGTATGTAAGGAAAGAGCCTGTTGGAACTCTGTACTCTCTGCCTACCCCGGTAGGGATCTGGCGTGATGATAAAGATATAGATTGTTAATATTTACAGACAGTATGGACAAATAAATAATATTACGTAAATTATACCGACGGCTAGTATCCGTATATATAAAATATATGTGTAACGAACGATATTTAAAGACATAGAGCAGCTCTATTTTGAATGAAGTCGGTAAAAACATGATATAATAAATTAATAAATCTGTGTTCTGTGTCAATAAAATGAAAACAACCTGTCCCACGGCTGAACTATAATAAAAGGTCATACTCAACCAAGTAAGCCCAGTGCAGATTAGTGGAGGACTGGTTTGTGGACACCTACTGCTGGAAACTACCACGCTGCCTATAACCAACTTGGTGAAGACAGGTTTGTTGCCTGCTGTTGGAACTTAACACGCTCTCCATAACCCTTCCAACTAAGCTTAACGATTTCCACATAAAATTTACACTGGTGGCAACGACGGGTCTTCCAAGAGAACGGAGAACTCGAATATGAAAATTTCACAAACGGTCACCCATCTCAGATTGACCAAGCCGAAAACTATTGAACATTGGTAATCGCTAATAACATGTAGCCACGCACCACCACGAACAAGCCTTTTAGAAATAAAGAAAATAAAGAGCTGGAGCTGCTACGCCCACTGGGTCGAATAGTCGCGGTATCGATTCCTACACAAGACTAATTTTTCTGTGACCTACAATTATTTGTTCTGGGTATTTGTGTATGTTAATTTTTATGTTTGTAAACGTACCCACGACACAGTAATAAATTGAAGTGTGAAGCTACGTTAAAAAAAATAAGAAGATAAAAGAACATATAAAACCCAAACTATCGACATAAAGTTAAAAAAACTTTACAACTTAACATAATTACATTATTTCCTCGTGAAGGTTTAAATAGTTTCAGCTTCTGCGAACGGCTCACAGAACTAATTACGCTACATAGTAAATTTTTAATGCCCTTGTTACTCATTTCAAGGAACACTCAAAGTAATTGAGACACTAAAATAACAAAGTAGAAATTTTAAGTGTTTAATCCTCAGACTAACCCGTATCTATAGACATTTAATTATTTAGTCTTGAGAATTAACGTAGCTGAGTGGCATGTGTTTAAAATTCTATACTTGGCTAAGAAAACTTACCCTTGACATTTCTTACTATTAACATTTCCTCAACTCAAGGATAGATTTGCTTACTGTCGGTAGAATTTTGACAGATTTTGCATAATATATATATATATATATATATATATATATATATATATATGCGGAGTGAAGCTGACCGACCGCATTAGCAACAGCGTAGTAAGACAGCGAGTTGGTATGAAAGATAGTATCGGTGTAAAGATGAGAAAGGGCATGCTCCGTTGGTTCGGGCATATAGAAAGAATGCCAGAGGAAAGAATGACAAAACAGATATACAATGTGAAAGTGGAAGGATGCAGGTACCGGGGAAGACCTAGACTATCTTACCACGACCAAATAAACCGAGTCTTATCTGATGGAAAAGTCAAGAGTCTTCGTAACCGGCGAGCGTGTATGAGACGAACTATGAGAGTCGAGGAAGCCAGAGAGGTATGTAAGGAAAGAACCTGTTGGAACTCTGTACTCTCTGCCTACCCCGCAGGGGATCTGGCGTGAGGTTATAGATATATATATATATATATATATATATATATATATATATATATATATAAATAAAAATATGTCAAATTTCTATCCGTAGTAGGCAAATCTGTCCGTGACGAAAATATTGAAACCGGCCGTAAGTAAGTACTTGACTAAAGTAACTATAGGATACAAGGATAGATTTGCTTACTGTGAGTAGAATTGCCGATAGACGTAGATCATAGATATGGGTGTTAGATTTGTTACGGCAAAGCATTACTAACAAAAATGGCGCGTAAAAACGGCCTTATTTACGTACTATGTGTGCGTGATGCCAATGTTCGATTTTCGAACAATTGTTCAAAAGCTGGCCATGTGTGCGTGTGCGTGTGGGCGTAATATATGTGTGTGTGTGTGTGTGTGTGTTACGCTCGAGCTAGAAGGGCAGAGCGTAGTTTGGATTCTTCGACCTCGCCGGCGAGATCGGTGTCTGATCCTGTGTGCGGTATCTGTATCCGAAAGAAGGGATGTAAGGGCATCGGAGAGGTCGGTAAGAACATGCCGCGGACACCGGTAGCGGCTCAAAGAAGGGGAGTTAGCTTTGTGATTGTGTGATTTCTATGATTGGACGCGTTCGCGAAATATCGAGTTATCGCCTGTATCTACCCTATGGTTAGATAAATTTTATGCCGTTTCGGCACGCGCGATTCTCCATCTAGACAAGTAAGTCATCTAAGGTTCAGTCACACTGACACGACTTAAACTAAAACTAAATTATTCTGTATGCCACTGGAATACCATTCAACGATCATTACCAAATAATCGTAACGCATGTTTGATTGATTACAGTTAATAAGGGCTTACGTTCATTTCAACATTATACAGATGTAGCCAATGCGTTAATTGAGATGTGTCAACGTTTTATTTTCACTCTCCGTCTCCACCTGCGTCTGTATGCGTTAATTGAATTATATTTACGTTATTTTTTACACATTGATATATTATTTGAACTAGACTACAGGTGACAGGTCGAAAAATAAGAGGACAAGTGTATGGGTGTGGTCTTATATCAAATTAGTTTGATCAAACCTTAGTCCAGGTAAGGCCGTGTTAAAATGATAGTTTGCTAAAACTACTATAATAAAAATATTTCAGGTCATTAATAATTTAAAACTGATTTCTACAGTTAGTATGAGTAGTTATATGTGTAATAATGGCAATTTATTCGTAATCCGAATATAAATGTTTTAACTCCTTATTTATAGCGCATTTTGACTCAGGCGTTAACACTTACGCTAACTCAGATGGAGCAGAATCATAAGCAATGAGCTTAATATCCGTTCAGCGTCCAAAACCGCGTCATTTCCACAATAATTTGAAGCAACATTTGGCGCTGAAACTTGTCAACCAACGACACGAACAATTGTTACGAAATTGCTGCTACTAATTGTCACTTTGTTATTATTGTTGAATGTCATTCAGTTGGAACTCTGAATTCCGTGCTTACTTCGCAAGGGATGTTACGTGATGGTGTAGATCGACAAATGAGACCGGCTCTGCATCATCTTGGCCCAAATAATATAGAACATACGCGGAGGATGACTCGAATTTATAAAAAGAATAGAAGTACAAATTCATGAAGCAGTGACCGGGTAATATCTACACATTTGCATAAACTGCCTCGTTGGTCTGGTGGCAAAGCTCATCGCTTTGTGATCACGAGGTCCCGGGTTCAAATCCTAGGTCGGACAAATGTAGTTTTTCTAACGAAAAATTCCCAGTATGAGTCCAGAGTCTGGAATTGTGCCCGGTATATGGCAATAGGCTCGCCCTATGACATGGGACCTAACATCGTCGGCGAAACGTGGGTATACTCAGTACACCTCTGCCTTTTGTTTTTGTTTGTTATTTGCATAAAATATTATTTAAAGGTTTCGCCACATAGCCGACGCAGTGCGACGGTGGCTTTGGGAGTTGTAATGTACTAAAATGTACGGGAGACGCCACACAGCACAGCCCCGCTCGGCGCGACGGCAAACTTCACGACCGAACGTAGCCGAGCTTTTCCGTCGCGCTCCGTTGAAAATTTGACCAAACCTTTATTCTTTTACAGAACCCCATCTTGCGTCTAGTTTACGAGAAGGTGACTTAAAACCAGAGAGTCTTATTACCCATTTTTCAGGAACTCAATACCATATTTCATACTTGTAGGTTTCCTTATAATGTTTTCCCTCCTCTAAAAGCTAGTTTCTCCTGCTTAAAAGGCAAGTACTCGAATCATTGCAGCTGAATATTTTTGGTTTTATGGTATTGTTATATCTTATAATAATTCATAGAAATGTTGACCACCACACCCGATCTGCTATGTCAGCAGCAGTCGGGGTGGTCGGAACACTGAGCGTAGGAGCGTAGGCCACCAATGGGCCAGTCTGTTACAATACTCCAAACGGGTCAGTTCAAAACTCATTTATGTTATTTTTATTACCAATATATCATTTTTCGGATATATATTTTTATTTTTTAAGAACCCCTTGTCGGTCTATCGGTTAATAGTATTAGAAGTGTCATACGCCTACCGCACGACAGACTTTAATGCGCGCTAATGCGCATACCCACCGCATTGCCGGACGCAGTTTTGCTTACTTACCCACTGACAAGTAATGGAATTATTCCTAAATGCAACATATCAGAAGATTAAAATTATTGCAAAACTAAAGGTAATGAACGCATTCGTATTTCAGCGTATTATTGGGGAACTTCTATTGTTTTTGTACTTACATGGTTTATTCTATTAAGTCATGAAACTCAGAGGTATGCAACATATTATGTATTTGTTTCGAAATTACATAAGTCACATCAGTAGTTTTACACCAATGCGTAATAAGCACCCCACTCATTGTCACAAGTCACAAATTCTGAGACCTACTAAAGTTACAAATTATTTTATCACTCACATGCCACTGTAGAAATGGTGAGTCATATAAATGAACATATATTTTATATATATTGTAAGAAACAGATGCGAAAATTTACATCAGTAGTTTCTACACCAATGCAAATTAAGCACTAAACTTAATGTTACAAGTCACAAATTCTGAAACATACTAAAGTTACAAATTATTTTATCACTCACATTTCACTGTAGTTACACGAAATAGCGAAGCGTATAACCACAGTTAACCTTTGTAAACAGTAGAACATTTAGTACTAAAGGTCCGAATAAAAATTAAGGTTTCGCCACATAGCCGACCCAGCGCGACAAGAGCGTGACGGTGGCGTGGCTTAGGGAATTGTAATGTACAGAAATGTACGGGAAAGGCCACACAGCGCAGCCCCGATCGCCGCGACGGAATACGTCACGACCAAACGCAGCCAAGTGCTTCCGGCGCACTCTCGTCGCGCTCGGTCGGTTATTCAAACCTTGAAACACACAGACGCGCGCTCTACGCCGCTTCTCGGACAGTTTCCGCGGGTTGCCGCGTAGAATGCGCGTCTGAGTGCGTGATTTTTATTTAGATCGTCACTACTAAGATGTTCTACTGTTTGTTTAGCTCAGCATTGGTTTTGTGTGGTGTAAGGGACATAGCTTAAAATTTGTAACAGTGTTGATCAACACTATTAACTCTTACTATGAAGATATGCACTGAATGTAAAAAAATATATGCGGTTTCATACAAAATGCAGATATCTATTCTAACAAAATGTATGAAAAGGCAATTTTTCATTTCGGTATGTGCCTACATAGTATAAGTTGTTCCTATTGATAAAGTACTATCACCTTGTATACATAGCGGTTAAAATGCTAATAAGTTAAGGTTAATAATTAGAAAAATATTTTTATCCATAGAGTTGCGTAGTAAACACTCAGTAGAGTTACTTAAATATATTATATTCGGAAACAACATTTTATATATTTTTTGCATATAAATTTGTGATATACTAACTCAATATCACAGAAAATGTCACTTACACCAATTTTATAAGCTTTTTGCCTAACGATTATATGTTATGATATGTCATGCTAAATTAATAACTACGTTTAGTATTCTAAGGTGTTGATTGGTGTTACAGTGGCGAGTCCTCCGGGCGGCGCGGGCGCACCGCGGGAGGAGCCCCCCCGCCCGCCGCCGTCCCCCGCGCCCCGCAACGGCACCCCTCCCAGTAAGCACGGTTATAGGACTTTGGCGGTTATCACGATGCAAATTAGTTCCATTTTCATTTGACTGTAAATATTTTTATTTTTTAATTTCTTTTAACAATCATTTATTTTTGTAAATATTGGAAAGTTTCTACAGGCGTTAATATGTTAATGTAGGTCGCAATGTTTGGCTAATAGATGGCATGCAAAGCTTGGATATAAATGAATTATTATGATTATAATTAGTTCGGTATACCATTAACAATCTCACCAACATTTTCTCTGATTGGCCATATTTATATCAAAGCTGAAATACAAAGGCTAGAAAAACTTCCTCAGCTAAAAAATCTCCACAAAATATATCGTGACTTTAGGATAGCATGCGTGACTGATATCCAAAAGACAACAATATGAACGCTGTTGTTGTCTTTATCAAGAAAGCCCATCAATCATAAAAAAAAAACATCCAGATCAATCCATCACATAAATGAGCTGAGGAAAGACTATCTCTCACAAATAGAGTCGAAAAGAATATAGATTATACTCCACCACACGAACCCAGAATGGTGGAGACATTTGTTGATATCTGCTCTGGGAACTTATCAAGCTGACCATTAGGTTTCCAACTTGGCTTAACGTCAACCACATCAAGGCTTACCAACCAGCTAACGCCCGATCCAAAATACTGGTACTTTAATATGTAAATGCCCCAAACCTATCTCAGACTGACCGAGCCGGACGCTGCTTAAACTTGGTGTTTGCTAAGAAAATTTTAAGTCCCATCCAAGCACGAGTAGGTAGTTAAATATGTAAAAGTCCCAAACCGTCACCCATCTCAATCTCACTGAGCCAAAGGCTCGAGTGCTCTACGAACACCAGAATTATTCCTTAAAGTAGCAAGGAAAAAAGAAAGGTGTTACTCTACATAGCTTTTCATAGTATCCACAACGCTTCCAAATTTTGTTATAGCAATTTGAAATAATTTTCCATCCCACCTATTTCCCGGAGCCTAAGTCTCTTTAGGGCAGAAAACTTTATATCCACCGGCCTCGAAACTGGTTTAGGTGCGGAATTAACAATTCCGCTCCTAAAAATTTGCTTTGGCTATTTGTGGGAAAAATTTCGATCAAGTGATTACCAAAATGTAATTTTTTGTCTAATAAACTTTACCGAAAAATATTCAGGGAATTCATTTGAGAGTTGCGTATTAGTGCGGAGATTTTAACGGTTATTTCGTAATTATATATTATAATTTTATCACGAATAAGTTTATGTTTATGATTAGAGTTCAAATATATTGAAGTCCTAATGTTTTAAGGGGTATTAAGGGATAATGACATAATAACATTTTCTTTATACGAGTAATGATTGGCAACGACGTTACTTAACTAAGCCTAAATAGCCGTTCCATCCGAACGGCTATTTAGGCTTAGTTATATTCAACCTTATTAAGATCCCTTAGAACTCATATTTTGTTAACATCGTTTATAATAACAATTCAGCATGCTGGAATTGACCACAGTATAAAATACCAACAAAATATAAGTCTTAAGTATATTATGATAAAATGAAAAGTAATTTAAACGTAAAAATGCTGTTAATAAGCGCCAGCCATAACACGCGTCGCATTAATTCTTAATAATTTTTTTTAATTAAAGAAAAAATATACACAAAGTTATTGAAATGATTTTGGAACTCTTTGCAATATTTTCTTAATTCTTTTGTTTTAACTTTTTAAAGAAATCGTGACAGCCGCCATGTCAATTCGTGCACGTTACAAATTGACGTTACTTTTTTCGACTCCCGCGCATCCAGCACTCCTTACACGCTTTTAACGTGATTTTTCTTAAAGTGTCCTATTTTATCTCTTAATTCTTAAATGTCTCTTGTATTTTCGATTACCTAGTTTTAGATGAGAAAATTGTATCCTTTATTTATAGTGAGCCATTTAATTTCTACCTGAATTGTTTTTTATTGTACTATAAATGTATACTTCTTGTATCGAATTGTAGTGTTAGAATGTATACCTACCTACCTCTGATTGGCTTATAGAATAGTTCTGTAGAATTTTATATTCTTACTAGTTTAAGTCCGCGACTTCGTCCGTGTTGACTTTAGACAGGAACCTTACATTTTTCCTAGATAAAAAGTATCCTATGCGTTAATCCAGGTAATATACTATCTGTGTACCAAATTTCATTCAAATCCGTTTAGCCGTGTTTGTGTGATTAAATAACAGACATCTAAACATACTAACATTGACATTTATAATAATAATAGTTTTACCTATAAATTGACTTTCAAAATCATGTAATAAAGTCTTCAAGTGGCGCGAAGAACAGAGGCACAATTTTAGAATAATTGCGGTGCTATTTTCTATCTATCTATCTATCTATCTATTTATAACCTCACGCCAGATCCCTTGCGGGGTAGGCAGAGAGTACAGAGTTCCAACAGGTTCTTTCCTTACATACCTCTCTGGCTTCCTCGACTCTCATAGTTCGTCTCATACACGCTCGCCGGTTACGGAGACTCTTGACTTTTCCATCAGATAAGACTCGGTTTATTTTATTTCTCATTTATTTTGATTTGTAAGTTAATTTTCGATTAACTCACTCTAAGTAACATGCTTGTATTCATACAGCCAGCCTATGATATGCTTGTATAATTACAACATTTTTTAAATGAATCCTACTTAATAAATGTGAAAGTTTGTATGATTGGATGTCTGTTACATAATCACGCAAAACAGCTGAACAAATATGGATGACATTTGGCACACAGTTAGTTTATTACTTGGATTAACACAGGATAATTTTGATCCCGAAAACATATCAGGTTCCTGTCGCATAGTGCGAGTGGCGATCACAAAGTCCTGGGTACAAATCCGAAATTGTGAGTGACGTGAGAGCGTGTGCTTTTCAATCGAAAATCGAAGTGTCTCTTCGAAGTCTGGAACTTTGTGTGGTGTAATGGCAATAGACTTGTTCTCTATTACATTGGTGCCTTATCGACGATAATATGTGTCAACTTAGTATTTTTATTTTTGACATGGGGAAATCCATCTTGAACGTCCGCCAGTCTAAAGAGAAGCTGGCAGGGCATGTCTGATTCCTACCGACTAAAAACCCATATATGGATGCGTTCAACACAAATCCGGCCATTGTGGCTAGTTTTGCCCAAAATCAGTATTGGTCTTGAATTTTTGTAAGACCAAGAGCACCCAGTTTTAGCAATACCAAGACCAGTATCAGTATCGTCTTGGTCATGTGTTTGGGGAAAACTAATTGTGGCGGTTTTTGGCGAGGTTTTTGTCCTGCAGTGTCCTATTTTAACTGAAGATAGATAAATCCATACAGCGGCCAGCATTGCTACTTCAGAAGGGCTACGGAATCTCCGTTAGGAATTCCCCAAGTGCTCCTCTGTCTCGTGCTCCGAAGAGCCCGCCATACTAGTATAGATATACTACTTCCGCTTAGGGTTATGGTTATTTTATTGTAAAATATTAAAGTTACCACGAATGACAAAACAGATATACAATGCGAAAGTGGAAGGATGTAGGTACCGGGGAAGACCTAGACTATCTTACCATGACCAAATAGATCGAGTCTTATCTGAAAGACAAGTCAAGAGTCTCCGTAACCTGCGAGCGTGTATGAGACAAACTATGCGAGTGGAGGAAGCCAGAGAGGTATGTAAGGAAAGAACCTGTTGGAACTTTGTACTCTGTGCCTACCCCGCCAAGGATCTGGCGTGATGATATAGATAGATATTAAAATTAACTACCTCGTTAGTTTAGTGGCAAATCGCTTTGTGATCATGAGATCCTGGGTTCAAATCCTAGGTCGGACAAATGTAGTTTTCTAACGAAAACTTCCAAGTCCGAAGTCTGGAATTGTGCCCGGTATATGACAATAGTCTCTCCCCCTATTACATAGGACCTAAGATCGTCGGTGAAAAGTTGGTATATTCAGTACACCTTTGCCGTCTCGCTAGGAGAATATGGGCGTGACAGACAGTGTTATTGAAATTGATATAAAACGACTTCTTATAAGTATAACATAGAAAATCGTTAAAAGTAACAGTTTGCAACAAAGTATAACGCTAAGCAGTAAAACGTAACGATTCGATACTCCACGCCTCAATCGCATTGTCGTTTATTCAGGAACTGTAGCGGATTTTATGGCCGTTATAAAAAAGGTATACAATAAAAAATTCTATCAAAACGTACCTACGTTATATTCTTATGAAAAGGCGATATTTTTTTTTTTATTAAAAACCTAGCCCCACACTAGGATTTATTCCTGTGTCGTGGGTGCGTTTACAAACATGAAAATTCACATACACAAATACCCAGACCGGAACAAATAATTGTGGATCACACAAAGATTGGTCCCGTGCGGGACTCGAACCCGCGACTATTAGACGCAGTGGCCAGAGCGGCTTAAGCTCTTAACCACTGCGCTAAATCGTCCGTACTTAATCACGTCGTCCGTAATTAAATTTAAACATGCAGCCTTTGGGGAAAAAAGGCTGAGCTTGCCTCCCGTCGCTTAGGGACCTAAAGTAGGTTTAAAAATAATTTAAATACAAGACCCACACTGTCTGACCATGACCAAATAGACCGAGTCTTATCTGAAGGGCAAGTCAAGAGTCTCCGTAACCGGCGAGCGTGTATGAGACGAACTATGAGAGTAGAGGAAGCCAGAGTTGGTAAGGAAAAACCTGTGGGACCTCTGTACTCTCTGCCTACCCTGTAAGGGATCTGGCGTGATGATATAGAAAGAAATGTCGGTAGTCTATTCACATCACTTTTACCTCTTAGCTCTCATTCGCACGTTCGCTTTTTCAACGTTTTTTGCTGAAGCTTTGTGAGCGCTTTGCAAAAAATGTTAGTACTGTTAGGCGTTTGATTTATTTTAATGCTTGACTAACAGGCATTGAAAAAGCACTCGTAGGAATGTAGAGTGTCCAAATTGTGTTCCTGTGTAATTTCATTTCTTTTTAGCTGATATAGTAATGTTATTGGGGCTTTATTTATATTATATTTCCTAGATGGCGCCACAATCAATTTAAGTCACGGTATGGTTTCGTTTTATATTTTTCTTTATGTATTCTAAAGGAATTTGAATAAAGTTGTTGTTCGACAGTAAGGTTTTATTTTCCTAATTCATAGTGCAGTGCTGACATCTGGTGCCGAAACCCGGGATGGATTGTTGTGAGGACTTAGTAAAATCGTGAGTAAAGTGGACATAGTAAAAAATATGCAAAGTGTGGTGATTTAAAAAGACTTAGAAAAAATCGTGTTAAAATTAACTTAGAAAATTTGCCTTTAATAAAGACTTAGAATAATTTTGTGTATATCTCCAAACACTTAGAAAAATTGTGTCATCTTGGACTTAGAAAATTTTCATCGATCTGGACTTAGAAAACTTTGGTGAAATTTAACTTAGAATCTGGCAGTGATTACATTATTGACTAAGAATTTGAACTTGAGTACGATCATAGTTTCTGGACTGATTAAATATAACTAAATTCAACAAGATGGAGAGTAAGTGTTCAAGGCAATTAGATCAATTGGAGAAAATAAAAAGGGCTTATAGTAATTACAAAAAGTCACCTAAGGAAAGAGTTACACAAACATACATAGAAACAAGACTTGAGCAATTAGAGAGTTTCTATACAATATTTCTCAATCAACATTCGGAAATAGTAGCGGAAGTGACAGTGGAAGAAAAGTCAAAATTAAACTATTTCAGGAATGAAATATATGATGCGTTTGAAGAAACATATTTAGACTACAAGGTTAAAATGAAGGACGATTTGAAAAAGATTGGTTTATCTTCGGCAGAACTTTTGAGATCGACTAGCACATCTGCTATTGCAATTGCCTCAAGCAGTGAAGTGAGACTACCACAAATCAATTTGCCTACATTCTCTGGTGGTTATGATGAATGGCAAACCTTTTATGACATGTTTTCATCTCTCATTCATGACAATAAAAGTTTGAGTGCTGTGCAAAAACTGCACTACCTAAAAAGCAGTCTATCTGGAGAACCTGCTAGTCTTCTTAAAAACTTATCTACTACGGAGATGAATTATATTCAAGCTTGGAGATTGTTGACCAAAAGATATAACAACTTAAGATACAATACTAATGAGATCATGAAGAAGCTGTTTGCTCAAAGAAATTTAATGGTAGATTCAGCTAGTGGTCTGAAGCAGCTCTTAGATACGACTACCGCTTGCATGAAATCACTGACAAACTTAGGAATACAAGTTGACAACTGGGACGTTATAATTATCTTTTTAGTTGTATCCAAATTAGATCAGGAGACTCGTAAGCAGTGGGAGATTAAAGTAAGCGACTTTGATTCTGAGTCCTTACCCACTTGGTCAGAGCTTACCAAGTTTTTGGAAACTCGTTTCAGGACATTAGAGATGATCAATCCAATTAAGCAAGTAGTCAAACAAAAGTCATTTCATTCCACTGTTGATAAAAGTGGAGCTATTTCACGTAATATTGCCTGTACTATGTGTTCGGGATCACACATGTTATATCAATGCAAACAATTCAGTGCCAAGTCTCCTAAAGAGAGAAGCGAATTTGTTCAATCAAAGAGACTGTGTTTTAATTGTTTGGCACATAATCATTCCGTGAGATTTTGCCGTCAATCAACTTGCTGTCGACGATGTGGCAAGCGCCATCACTCCTTGTTGCATATTGAGCGAAAAGTAGAATCAACTCCTACTGAGTCACGGGAGCAAAACGAGAAAGTTACAATTGAAAAAGAAACTAAGATATCAACTCATTTCGCACAGGAGACACAATGTGAGGTGTTATTGGCTACAGCCGTAGTCAAAATCAAATCGAGCAATGGCTATTCTCTAGTAGTGCGTGCGCTGATTGATCAAGGTTCAGAGGCGTCATTTGTGAACGAAGCGACGGTACAAGCCTTGGGACTCAAGCGTACCTCAATAAATGGCCTTATATCTGGAGTTGGCGATGGGAAGACACGTACACATAGTATGGTGTCATTCACTCTAGAATCACGTTATAATTCATTCTCAATGCCAGTTAACGCTTATGTGCTGAGTACGCTGACATCTTTTCTACCAAATAACACAGCTATTATCACGGACTGGCCAGAAATCGAGAAAATATCACTGGCTGACCCGCAATTTGGAGTACCTAATAGAGTTGATGTTGTCTTAGGCGTTGACATTCTTGGTGACATTATCTTGGAGGGTCTTAAGAAACATCCAACAGAGTGTGGCCCGATTGCACAAAGTACGCAACTGGGCTGGATATTATCAGGACGAGTTCGTAGAAATCACCAAAAAAATCAGAAAATTATCAACCTCCATATAAAAGTAAAAGAAGATCAACAGTTGAATAAATTCTGGGAGATAGAGAGAGGACCGGAGAGCATTGAGAAGAAACTGACGAAAGACGAGAAAAAGTGTGAGGAGTTTTTTGAGAAAACAACAGTGCGAGATGATCAAGGACGGTATGTGGTTAGATTGCCGTTCAAAGAGGAAGATCCACAATGCTTTAAGAGTGACACAAAAGAAATTGCACTGCGCAGATATAAACATCTAGAGAGAGAACTGAGAAAGAATTCGACGAAGTACGAAAGTTATAAGAAGGTGATGGAGGATTATCTTCAGCAAGGTCACATGGTTAAAGTAACTGACTCAAGGGTCAATTCGAGAGTAATTTATCTCCCTCACCACGCTGTAGTGAGGGAGGATAGTGAAACGACCAAGGTGAGGTGCGTCTTTGATGCATCTTGCAAGGGATCAAATAATGTTTCACTTAATGATTGTGTTTTCATAGGTCCTAGACTTCAGCAAGATCTAAGACATATTTTGATGAGATGGAGACTTCATCCTTACTGTATTGTAGCGGATATAGTACAAATGTACAGACAGTTTCGTGTACATGATGATGATACGGATTGTCAAAGAATTTTTTGGAGATTTGATCCAAACCTGCCAATAGATTGCTACAAGCTACTCAGGATTACATTTGGTACCTCATGTGCACCATACCTAGCTGTGAAGTGTCTACAACAACTGGCACTAGATGAACAGTCCAAATATCCTAAAGCAGCGGAGATAACGTTAAAGGACTTTTATATGGATGATTTGTTATCGGGTGGTGAGACTGAAGATGAGGTAATTGAGATATATAAACAAATAAATAAGTTAATGAACGCAGGAGGACTCAAATTACAGAAATGGTGCACTAACAGTGAAAAGCTACTTAATCAGATGAGGACAGATAAAAAGAGATCAGATCAATCATTGGTTTTTAGAGAGAACAATATGGTGAACGTTTTGGGTATTTGTTGGAATAAGTGTACCGATGTGTTTGAATACACGCATAAACTACCCGAAATAGATATGCCCATCACTAAACGGAAAGTGTTATCCGATATAGCAAGATTATATGACCCTTTGGGATGGATCGCACCGGTCATTATTACTGCTAAAATTTGTATGCAGAAATTATGGAAGTCAGGCTTGGCGTGGGACGATAACCTTACCCCAGACTTGTTAAAAGAGTGGCTTGAGTTTAGAAAGGATCTGGAAAATGTAAAATATATAACAATCCCAAGATGGTTACAAGTAAATCGTGATGATTGTGTTGAGTTACATGCATTCGCCGATGCTTCCCAAGCAGCATACGCCGCTGCAGTCTACATCAAGGTTAGAAATAAGTCAGGCGGTATCAAGGTGCATTTAGTTACGGCCAGAACGAGAGTTGCACCCGCAGAGAAGGAACTATCAATTCCTCGATTAGAATTATGTGCAGCACTTCTTGCAGCCCAACTAATTTCTGAAGTGTCGCAAGTACTTAATGTCCCCAAGACTAATTTACATGCTTGGTCTGATTCTACAGTCGTTCTAGCATGGCTTTACGGTGAACCAAGCCGCTGGACGACATTTGTCAGCAATAGAGTGTCCGAGATATCGACCATGCTAGATCAAGATCAATGGAGCCATGTCAGTACAAGGCATAATCCGGCCGATTGTGCCTCAAGAGGAATTTCAGCTGAGGAGTTGCAAGGTAAACATTTGTGGTGGTATGGCCCTACATGGCTGAGGGAAACTGATAAGTATGATTTAAAGGAGTCAGTACTTTTCACAACTTTTGAGGAACAAAGATCAGTGAAGACGATGACTGCTATAGTCCAAGTAAAGGAAGAATTCTTTTGGACGAAGTATTCTAATTTACAGAGACTGTTAAGAGTATTGTCATATTGCAGAAGAGTTTTACTATGGAAGAAACCAAAAGAAGTCAGAGAGATTTCAGAAAATGTGTCGCCAAAGGAGATGGACCAAGTTTTAAAAATTTGTATTAAAGAAACTCAGAATTTGTATTTTAAGGAAGAAATCAAACAGCTAAAATCTAACGGATCAGTGTCTAAATCCAGCAATCTTCATACACTTTGCGCCATTTTTGATAAGGATGGTGTGCTTAGAGTCGGAGGTCGCATCGAACAATCTGAAGAAAGTTTCGACAAAAAACATTCTATGATATTGCCCGCTGCCAGTCATTTGTCCAGATTAATTGTTTTAGATGCACATCTGAAGACCTTGCATGGAGGTCCAATAGCAATGCTCAATTATATTCGATCAAGGTTTTGGATACTGAGAAGTCGAGATCTGGTTAAGAAATGCTACAGAGAATGCGTGGTATGCATCAGATATTCGAGACAAAAGAGAAATCAGTTTATGGGTCAACTTCCGTCCGTCAGATTAAAACCTGAAAGAGCATTTAAATCTACAGGAGTCGATTTTTCTGGGTACATTAATATCAGATTTTCACCAGGGCGAGGCTCGAGGTCCTACAAGGGATATATTTGTATATTCATTTGCATGGTTACCCGTGCTATCCATTTAGAAGCAGTTTCTAATTTATCAGCCGAAGGGTTCATAGCAGCTTTCAGAAGATTTGTGTCCCGAAGGGGATATTGCAAGGATTTGTACAGTGACAATGGCACCAATTTTGTTGGTGCAGACAAGGAATTAAGAGCAATGTTAAACAAGGCAGTTTCCGATTTTCCCAAGGAAGTTGGTTCGCTATTGGCAAAGGAGGGGACAACGTGGCATTATATACCTCCTCAAGCACCGAATTTTGGAGGATTATGGGAGGCTGGTATCCGGTCGACAAAGGCTCATCTCAAAAGAGTAATAGGAGACAGTACTTTAACGTACGAGGAATTGGCTACTGTCCTGACGCAGATAGAGGCATGCCTAAATTCCAGACCAATATGCCAGTTAAGTGATAATCCAAATGATCCCTTGCCCCTTACTCCTGGTCATTTCCTCGTTGGAGAGCCTTTAACTCTTATTCCTGATGAAGATTACTCTGAAAAGAAAGTGACAGGACTTCAGAGATGGAGGTTTTTACAGAAGATGTTAAATGATTTTTGGAAAAGATGGTCGGATGAGTATTTAGTTACACTAAATCAACGGTTTAAATGGATCACGAGGAGAACTGAGCCCGAAATAGGGGATGTTGTCATAATTCAAGAGATAAACCTACCACCCGCAAAATGGTTGCTAGGTACAATTATAGAGAAACATACAGGAAAGGACAACATCACTCGGGTGGTTACAGTAAAAACCAAGAATGGTCTTCTAAAACGAGCTTGTAACAAGTTATGGTTTTTACCAAAGGCTGAGACTGTTAAAGATAATATTGTTTAGTTTTTTTGTTAAAATGTTTAATATACCATATCGCTCGTTTATGTGTTACAAAGAGATAGTTATGTTGTTGTTGAGTTTGTTTGAAATTGTACTTTATCACGGTGGGCGGCCATGGGTAATATTGTATAAATTTTGTCAACGATTTTAAAGAACAAGTTCTTGGTGGGCGGAATGTCCAAATTGTGTTCCTGTGTAATTTCATTTCTTTTTAGCTGATATAGTAATGTTATTGGGGCTTTATTTATATTATATTTCCTAGATGGCGCCACAATCAATTTAAGTCACGGTATGGTTTCGTTTTATATTTTTCTTTATGTATTCTAAAGGAATTTGAATAAAGTTGTTGTTCGACAGTAAGGTTTTATTTTCCTAATTCATAGTGCAGTGCTGACATAGAGTACGGAGAGAAAAGACGGGCAAAGAAGATATTAATTACTTTGTTATTACATAAGGTAATTAAAAACAGCAGTGATAGCCTAGTGGTTAGACCGTTGGACTGCAAAGTCAGAGGTCTCGGGTTCAAACCCAGGCACGCACCTCTGTCTTTTCGAAAGCATGTGCGTATTTAAAATTAATTATCACTTGAAATAAAACTATTTTACGGATTTTATCGCGGTTTATTTTTTTATTTTTAGTTCCCGACGTTTCGAGTGCTTTGCAGCACCCATGGTCACGGGAGGGACTGAGGTGTTAGACGTCCAATAGGCATAGTTGTTCCGGGGTACCCTCAAACTTCTTAATTATTTTTGTTGTTGTTGGTCCGATCTACGCAGAATGAGCTCACGGTGTCTTGAGGTCTTGCAGTGTTATGCTTGGTTTTGGATTTGATTATATTAATTACCGGATCCCAAGACGATGGAAGCACCCAGCCATCTTCTCTATTGAAATTAGGATGTTTTTTAATTTCAATAGCCTCGCGAACCATCCTTGGTAGGAATCGGTGTTCTTTCACGAGGATTTGTGATCTATCAAATCTGATGTTATGGCGGGTGCGGTCAAGGACATGTTCACAGACTGCAGACTTCTTTGAGCGACGGTGTTTTAGGTCAGCTATGTGTTCTTTAACCCGAGTTTTTACCGGTCTTTTTGTTTGTCCTATATAAGAGAGACCACATTCACAATCAAGCTTGTAAACTCCTGCATCTTGTAGAGGGATCTGACACTTGACAGATGGTAAAAATTGACTGATCTTCTTCGGCGGCTTATAAAATGTTTTAATCGAAGCACGCTTCAACATGTAGCCAATCTTGTCCGTGACTCCTCTCATGTAAGGTAGTACAGCAGGGAGACGCTCAACTGTGGCTGGTTTCACTCGGTTACTGTGACGTTGGCGGGGGACTCGAAGCTTATTGTCGTGCAGGACTTGCTTGACATGTTGAAGCTCGGCAGCCAGATGTTTCTTGTCACAGATCCCTTGTGCTCTCTGAAACAAAGATTTACCCACGGTAGCTAACTGTGTTGGATGGTGGTGAGATTCACCGTTTAAGTACCTATCAGTATGGGTCTTTTTACGATAAACCGTATGGCTTAAGGTGTTGTTGGGGTTACGGATTACTAACACATCTAGGAAAGCTAGGGAATTATTTGCCTCCAACTCCATTGTAAACTGAATTTTAGGGTTAATGGAGTTAAGATGATTTAGGAATACATGAATTTTGTCAGATGGTAATATTGTGAAAGTATCATCTACGTACCGCTTGTAGAAACTTGGCTTTACAGGTGAGGTACGAAGGGCTGTCTCCTCAAAGTCTTCCATGAATATATCGGCAACAATGGGAGATACAGGGGAGCCCATCGCCACGCCATCTACTTGCTTGTAGAACTGCTCCTTAAACGGTGAATCTCACCACCATCCAACACAGTTAGCTACCGTGGGTAAATCTTTGTTTCAGAGAGCACAAGGGATCTGTGACAAGAAACATCTGGCTGCCGAGCTTCAACATGTCAAGCAAGTCCTGCACGACAATAAGCTTCGAGTCCCCCGCCAACGTCACAGTAACCGAGTGAAACCAGCCACAGTTGAGCGTCTCCCTGCTGTACTACCTTACATGAGAGGAGTCACGGACAAGATTGGCTACATGTTGAAGCGTGCTTCGATTAAAACATTTTATAAGCCGCCGAAGAAGATCAGTCAATTTTTACCATCTGTCAAGTGTCAGATCCCTCTACAAGATGCAGGAGTTTACAAGCTTGATTGTGAATGTGGTCTCTCTTATATAGGACAAACAAAAAGACCGGTAAAAACTCGGGTTAAAGAACACATAGCTGACCTAAAACACTGTCGCTCAAAGAAGTCTGCAGTCTGTGAACATGTCCTTGACCGCACCCGCCATAACATCAGATTTGATAGACCACAAATCCTCGTGAAAGAACACCGATTCCTACCAAGGATGGTTCGCGAGGCTATTGAAATTAAAAAACATCCTAATTTCAATAGAGAAGATGGCTGGGTGCTTCCATCGTCTTGGGATCCGGTAATTAATATAATCAAATCCAAAACCAAGCATAACACTGCAAGACCTCAAGACACCGTGAGCTCATTCTGCGTAGATCGGACCAACAACAACAAAAATAATTAAGAAGTTTGAGGGTACCCCGGAACAACTATGCCTATTGGACGTCTAACACCTCAGTCCCTCCCGTGACCATGGGTGCTGCAAAGCACTCGAAACGTCGGGAACTAAAAATAAAAAAATAAACCGCGATAAAATCCGTAAAATAGTTTTATTTCATGTGTAATATTCGCGTAAATCTAAGAACTCAATATTAATTATCACTTGCTTTAACGGTGAAGGAAAACATCGTGAGGAAACCTGCATGCCTAAGAGTTTCTCGAAGGTGTGTGAAGTTCGCCAACCCGCACTGGGCCAGCGTGGTGGACTATGGCCTAAACCCTCTCAGTTGGAGAGGAGGCCCGTGCCCAGCAGTGGGACAGTTTCTTAACAGGGCTAATATTAAGATTAAAAACAAAGACTAAGTAATAACGGCTAAAACAATGTTATATTTCGTGTGATTCTAAGAACTCAATAAAGGCTATTTAAATATATAAAACATGTACTGAAAATGGAACTGCTAAATTTAAGTAACTTTAACTTGACTAAAACGATAACTAATAAAGTTATTGGAGATCTGTACTCTCAGCCTGCCCCAAAAGAGACCTAGTATGATGATATAATATTATATTGGGTGATCGCCCAAGCGCATAAATAACTTCATCGCACCGCACTCATGTCCAATTCCCTATTAAAGCTGCATATTTGAATTAACGCCTTACAAATTAAATTAATTAAAGCATTACATGTTCCATGGGTGTCAGACTGAACATTATTAATTTAACATTACCAACAAACGTCGTAGCGCGTAACGGAATAGTGTAAATACTGATATATAGATACTATATGTGTATACACATTTCTTGCCTTATTGTGGATTCATGTTTATTCAGGACAGTAGTGGGTCTACTCTCGAAGATTTGTAAATAAGTATATATCTTATATTGTACTAGCGACCCGCCCCGGCTTCGCACGGGTAAATACACATAAACCTTCCTCTTAAGTAACTCCTTCCATTGATGAAAACCGTATGAAAATTCGTTCAATAGTTATTTAGTTTATCGCGTTCAGACAGACAGACAGACGTGACTTTTGTAGTGTATAGAGTTATAATATGTAGTGATTTAGGAATATGGGAGAGAGATGTGTATTGTGTCTCACAAACGTGGGCATGATTCATCATCATCATCGTATGGCGGTGCATTTTTAATAATGCGAACCGCGATCTAAACTTAATGTCAGAGTGGAGGAGCCATCGTTTAGCTTCTGGTGTCAGCTGGTGTAGCCCCTCGTATCCGCCGCTGAATTTTCGAGTGGGACAGTCCTCCACGATGTGCTGGATAGTCTGCACTGAGTTTCCACAGTGACAACAAGGAGACTCAGTGGGCATGATTGCGAACTATTTGATAACGAATATGAATCATACATGAAAATAATATGTTATTAGCGACTATATAGTTAATACGTGTTCAGCGTCTAATTGAAAAAGATTATAGTTAAAAACAGAACCTATAATTGCTTATAAGTTTATTCAGCAATACCGACCGATCTGAACCTTGAACTTTATAATTGCCAGCTGCACCATGCGTCACTAAAGGGAGGCAGTTAGCAAAATATTAAATACGTTACGAAACTATTCACGAAAATTATTTACGCAAGCATTTTCTTTGAAGTATAATCCTACGATATTTACTTCTTTAGTCGTATTTAATATGTCACAAAACAAAAAAGTGAAGCTATTTTCCAGACCCTAAATCTACATGAGGCCCGACAACCACACGTGGTGTTAGAGTGATAAATAAATCCAGATACGATTGGATTTATTTTCATCCAGAACAAGCTCACCTTCCAACGCAAAGCAATAAAAACGTCGTTAAAATTGCGGGGATAGCACGTCTCATCCCTATCACGTTGTACTATCTAGAATTATTTTGTCCCTTCCATTCTTATTCGCAAGATTTGGAGTACGAGCGAGATAGCACATGGTTTCGATGTCGTAAAGCTAAGAAAAAGGTAAAGTTGAGTAATTTGTGCTCGATAAATACGTTACTTCTAGTGATCATAGCTCTCAACGAGTGCCATTGAGGCTGTTTATGTTTCACCGGGTTTTAAGAGGCACTAGATTTCAGAAAAATATATGGTGATAATGAAACGTGGTAACAATATAAGTGATAGATGTTACTGAACATTCTTTTTAGCGTGGTGAAAATCGTCTTTAGGACCGCAAGCCTCTTGCAAAGCTAGCGCAGCGTGTCAGACCCCTATCGGCTAAAAACTACGGCATCGACACTTTGGAGCTCTAGTGTCTCCACAAAGAATGAACCGGAAAGGATGTCCCTCTGTGCCACGCTTTTAAAAGCTCTCCTTCAAACCAGACTCAGTCCTATCCACACCAACGCTTTGCTTATGCTGCTAACCGTTGGCCACACCACGCCCCTGTATTTCTTGGGGCGCGCGTACTCGTATCCCGTGACTTCAAAAACCCCCTTAAACCATACTTGAACCAAACATTATATCTGTATGATACACAGTGTACGCGATCAGTCTCTAGGAATTATGGAATGAATCATATTTACTGATAAATAAAAAGTTGTAGAAATGTAAATTTACAGTCGAGCACAATAACCTACAAGCAATTATACTTTGCCAAGTATATTATAAAGGACCTGTGATATTTAATATAGAGTTACTTTGACAAAGTCCTGAAGTGGTTATATGGCCATTGTCGCTGGCTGTGCAATGGATACACCACTACCACCACCACAATACATCAAAATAAGTAAATAATAAAGGTACATTTTTGCTACTAGACGACAATCTAGATACTCTAATACGTCGCATGCTCTCCGCACCAGACTTATTTGACGATGCCTCTTCAACCTCTGTTTGTTTTCAACTTACCTCTAATGCATTTATATCCAGTTATATCGATACTAGAAGTTCTGAGACAATATCCTAAATTCTTCTTTCCCGGCAATGGGTATCGTCTTGCGAATTCAGTTAGTTTGTTTGGAAGGTTGTCGATTTTTCACGCTGGCTCTTTTGACCAGTGTAGCTGTAAAGGTTCCTCGCCAAACAGCATTTTGATTTATTTCTATACACAAACTTTATTGAAACAAGCCTTGAAATAGACAACCCGAATATAGATTCGGGTCGTGAATACATGTGAATATATCACAGCAATAACTAAGTTATGTAGCATCGAATAGCTTTCAGAATTGCCAAACGTAAGTGACAGACGGAGCACATAGCACGTAAAACCAACGGTCGTTGGGGTAGAAAGGTTCTCAATTGGCAACCTGGCCTGGACCTGGACCAGTTATCGTGGCGGGCTTTAAGGAGGCCTTTGTCATGGAGTAGACATCTTATGGACAGTTGAACGATGGCTGATGATAATCACAAGTATTTAAGACCTTTGTCTACGGTTACTGGTGAATCAAAACTTAAGGGTCTTAATTACGTAACTCCTTTATTGCTGCACAATCGATGGTGTTGACCTTTTGAAGTTAATGCTATTCACCAAAGAACAATCAGTACCATTTCTCATCATTAATCAGCTTCTTTCTAGCCACTGCTGAGTATAAGCATTTTCTCAAACAAGTCATTTATTCCTGTGATAGTCTATTCCATTTGCAAGTCATCTTTACATTGCCATCCCTCCATCTCGCTCATAGTCGGCCTGGGGGCCTCCGTCTCTTTCAGGACTTTTTTCTATAGCCAATCATCCTCAATCATGGTCCCGCAAAAAATATATATTTCTAAAGCACCAAAGACCCGAGATTTCTTTTATCCTCTATTTCAAGAATATCTTCACATGAATGTCAAATCGTCTGGCAAAGCTAATAATAAGTTATTACTTATACTAAATTCAATATTCCTCGTACCTAACCGAGTAAATATGGAGACGGGCTTATTCAGAGCCACCGGCGGTTGCTATGACAGCCGGGGGTGGAAACTAATTCAGTATTTATTCGAGATGTATCTATAAATCATTAATTGGTAAGCAGTACTAGTTAATTGTATATTATTGTATGCTTAAGACCGCCTCAGTAGTCAATTGGCGCAAAATGTGGAGGCGATTACGAGGCTTCACTTTTTATTTGAATTGAAGACCGCGTGATTGCCAGGTCCGATTTAATGTTATTGGGGTTTTTCTATCAAAAAATTCTCAATAGCTGTCCGGCGTCTTGAATTGTGTCCAGTATGGAGGAAATTGGGTTTACTCCCACATTGGGACCTATCGTCGGCAGTGAAATGTGTTTATATACAGTACACCCTTGTCCTGTTTGGAGTATGTCAGCGTAACTGTGTTTGATCTAAATTTAAACCGACCGATATAGCAATTTACTTCAAATGCAGTAAAATAATAGGACATTCTTAAGATAAAAATATACACCCACTCTCATGTTACGGCAAATAAAATATTCAAGAATAACAACCCAATGGAATAGAAATTAGAATTTCAATTTGTCTTGCGTTCGCGATGCAATTCCTGGGAAAACTCCCTCCGTTGTTATGGCAACCCCGTAGCAACAAAAACAACGTTCCACCGATAACATCTCAGTTGTAGGAGTACCGGTATCCAATTTAGGGGTGAATTTGAATTTGTATATTGCCAACATCAAAAATAGCAAGGAATAATAGGAATATCGACTGTAGAGGGGCGTTCGTTAACTTTCCTCCTTTTGGTGTCCGCTTATACCTATTATACGAACATAAATTGGGTTTTGTTGGAATTTGTGTTTTTTTTGTTCAGTGTAGGTATTACAATGATCTATAATTTTTCCAATGTGGCAGAGAGAGGGTACAGTTTGTAATTGATGCAGTTAAGTAAATTGGAAAAAGGGGTAAATTCAGTGCACATGCAGTGCAGTGCTGACACAGCATCAAGTTGCATGTAACGATTCTGCAATTCAAGTAACATTATCTATCCCGCTCATGAAGACATAATAAATAATAATTAAGTATTATTTTGGTCTTGCTCATCAGTGCTCAGGAAAAAACTTAGCCTAATGTTATATTAAGATTTGCCAAAAAAATAACTAAAAATATAATCTATGGTGGCGGTGTTTGAGAAGGTATATGAGCTGCAGTGAACTTCATTCGGCCGATGAAGACTGAATAGTATTATTAGGCTTTAACGTTAATGAAATTATTCACGTCATATGGCTAGATTCCATATTTAACTGATTTCCTTATTGTTCGTTGTATTTTGACACATCTCCATATATATATATATATGCCAAAATTCTACTAGTGATATGCAAATCTAATCTTGAATTAAATATTGAATTCGACTACTTGTGAGTGATTGGTATCTGTAAGTAAATATGTGCGTTTGACAGCATTACACAGGGTTACTTGTAAACACTAATAACCTAGCAGGACTGCATTACTAACATCCTAAAGATAGATTTGCATTGTTTTTTTTAATTGTTGCAAGAAATAAAAAAGTCTTTTGTTTAATAGAAACATGTAATTGAAAAAAGTGCTGAGTTTATCAGTGTTTTACAAATAACCCTGTATAATGGGATATTACAACAAAAATATTGACTTGACGTACTATATTTTCTCTATATTGTGACTATAGCTACTGTTGAATTACTATAAGATTCGGAACTATAATAAACTGACTGCATTTTTAAATTTCATCTATATTTTTGCATGTTATATGTACTAAGTATGTATTTCGTGAAAACTGTGTTCTTTAAAACTATTCTATAGAGCATGTAAATTAATGTATTCAAGTGTGTGAATATTTTGCATAAATCTCGTCTCGCATGTTGATGTTTTAATTATAATAATAAGGGTCGCAATGGTTGTGTAAATATTTAAAATACCTTCATTTGCCGTCCAAATGTGTACTTGTCTACCAAGGGTGCAAGCCTCCTTCTTTGCAGGACAAAATTAACATACCTACGATAAAAAACGGATCGGTCTTTTAGTTAAGAGCTTCAGCTGCTCTGCCCACGGGATCATGTAGTCGCGGGTTCGTTTCCCGCACGGTACCAATCTTTAAGTGACCTACAAATGTTCGTTTCGGTCTGGGTGTTTGAATTTGTAAATTTCATGTTTGTCAACGCATCAGACACAAGAATAATTGAGTGGGACAAGGTATTTTTTTTTAAACCTAACCCCACGCTGTGATTCATTCCAGTGTAGTGGGTGTGTTTACAAACATGAAAATTCACATACACAAATACCCAGACTAAAACAAATAACTGTGGGTCACACAAAGATTTGTTCCGTGCGGGAATCGAACCCGCGACTGTTAGACATGGTGGGCGGAGCGGCTTAAGCTCTTAACCACTGCGCTAAATCGTCCGTCGAATATAAAATGTACGTACGCGTCACCGCCAAAATTGGGCGATACGAAGCCCTATTCCATTGGATGTGTTAAAGGAAGGATCCTTTATCACTTTGATAACAGCAGTGTCTAAATTTTTGACAATTTAAGGCCGACCTAATACGCTAGTATCAGAGCACTGGCTAAGGCTGAAATAAACCGTTAAACGAACGTTAAAACTACTTTATTAGTACATGTTAAGTTTTAAAAAGAATATTTATCATTCTCATTAGGTTCATATGTGATTAGCACATATAAATATTATTTTAAAAATAGCAACGAACTAGGAAATAGCGTAATTATAACCCGGTAAACACAGTACTTCAGCTTATTCCTGCCGCCGTTAAAAGGCAGAAATAAAATTTAATTAGTACTTAAAGAGCTTCCGGGTGAAATTCAGTACAATTAGCAAATAAAATGTTAGGTGTTTTTTAATATTCTTATTGCCTCCCTGAAAAATTATTTGAACGTAAATAATAGTTAATATTATACATGATATAAAGCTGTTTTTTGGAATTTGACGTTTCGAGTGCTTTTACCTCACGGAAATGGTGAAAGTGGTAAGTGGTGTTAATGTAAGTGTGATGGTGAAAATCTTGAGTAAATACCATTTTCTATAACTTACTCTTAAAAGTATCTAAGTAATTTTTTTTTTTTTAATTAAACGAAATTTAAAAAGACCACCATCATTACGAAAAATTCGAGATGACTTGATCAGAATTCGTTATGATCTGGACTTCCGTTGTTTTTCGGTATATCCATTTATTTATATCTAAATAAGTAATGAACAAATAAACCTAATAAGAAATTAAATACTTAGATACTCTTAAAAGTATCTAAGTAATTTAATTTTTTTTAATTAAACGAAATTAATAAAGACCACCATCATTACGAAAAATTCGAGATGACTTGATCAGAATTCGTTATGATCTGGACTTCCGTTGTTTTTCGGTATATCCATTTATTTATATCTAAATAAGTAATGAACAAATAAACCTAATAAGAAATGCGTTGTGTTGTATACGCATTTTGTTTACCGCGATGTTAGTCTACTAGAATATGATACAAATCGACCTATACTGTCCCACTGCTGGGCAAAGGCCTCTCATAAATGGAAGTGAGAGAGATTAGATCATACTACACCACGCAGTGCAGATTGGTTGAGGCGAATGTGAAAAATCATAAATATGTACAACAACTATTTTTGTTTGTGAAAGTACAGCTATAAATATAAGTTGCTTAATATTCGTATTTTTTTATATTTTTGTTTACTAAATATATTTGAATATATAAAAAATAATGTTTTTAACAATTTTCATAACATTTGTAAAATAGAGTATTACGAAACCAAGAATTTTAAGAAACTTCGTTGCTGACTTTACCATACGACGTACAAATACATAGCTATTTCTATGAACCCATACAAACGACAAAGTATCTGAATATAAAAAGCCTCGCAAAAATATATCTTTTTACATTTATATAAATACGCGTTATATTATGTACTTTGTAAAGACATCAAAAGTACGAAAAGGATCACGCCAATTACCTGCCTACGGGAGAGTATAACGTAAAAGCCGGGCTTCCACTGCAAAAGGATATTGAGCGAGAAATAGTAGAGCGGAACGTAGTACAACTTGTTAAAATTGCTTTTACCTTCCACTAAGAAAGAGTTTTGACTATTTTAATTAATTGCTTTCCACTGCAAAAGTTAAATGAAAGCGAGAAATGGGCGAACCATTTCCCGTTTAGGCCCCTCTAAACGGAAAATGACAAATAGGTCTGACTTTCATTGCAAGCGAGTTGCAGAGACTGCGACAGGCGTGACGCGAAGGAGGGGTGCGAACGGTTGGATGTGCAGCAGCATCCGTTACCTACTCGTCGGTACACCGTCGGACCCCGTGTCGTAGCGAACTCGCTTCTATCTATTTTCACTCTGTTCTGGTCCGTTCTGCTTACCTCATTAACGGTGGAAGCGCCACTATGAAATTTAGTTGCCTTGCGAGTAAAGCGGAATCCGTACGGAGTCGGCTCAATTTGCATAAGCAGAGCGAGACCGCTTTTTAACTATTTTTACTCGCTCAGCACTTTCTGCTTAACTCTTTCTTGGTGGAAGCACTTCCATGAAATTTACTGTTGCAAGTAAAACGGACTGCGTATGGAGTCCGTTTCGCGCGCAGTGGAAGCTCTGCTTAAAAATTACAGAAAAAGGAGTGAAGTGTGTTAACAGTAATGATTTGTAAACATCTTATATTTATACATCATGTAATTGGGACATGATTTGAATTGTATGTTTTGGATATCTATTGTATAAGTTTTTATATTTAAAAATATTTTTAATACGTTCTGAAAACTAGGGTTGAAATGCAGACGACAGATTTTTGTGTTGCATACATGGATAAGTTATTGTTACCTACGTAGATTACACGCCGTCGTGCTCACGCTACCGCTACACCTTTAGGGAGTAAATGTGAAAGAAACTATTTGACTTCTCGATTGTGTAACTACCCGTGGATGACATTTAGTCCATTCCCGTATGATCAAAAAATTGTACACAAAATTGCCCCACGCGATTTTGTAATCCTCGGCTGTAACCAGAGAAGTGTATATAAATAAGTAGTCTACATACACACGCCCATTTATTCTCATTTTCGCGCGAATAATAGATATAAAAGAGGCGTTACGCGTATTATTTTGCTTACCGTTATGTTTAATACCGTCCATATTGGTCGTTCATAAATCAGTCGTCTGCATAGCATTTAGCAAGATGCTAAATCTTTCTGGGTCGAGGGAGTCCTTTAAGATGGTTACGTTTTAAATATTATACTATTTCTAGCTGTAAGTTTTTCTTTTAGAAATAAATGATTAATTGTACAATTAATGAGCGGCATGAACTCGTCAGCATGAAGACGCCAAAAAATTTCAATCATAATTTACTGTGCATAGTGCCGCCAGTTTTATAGTAATTTCTATAATGCCTTAGTTTAATTGATATTTGTACATATTTTATTGCATGTATATTTCTAATAATCCCATTAAGCAACGTCATACTATATTCTCCTATGTGTGAAAAAGTATTTTTGTTAATCTAGCCATATTTGTTCACAGAACAAGGCGCTCTTACAATTGTCCGTCGCTCCTCGAGCCGCGGTAAGAACGAGAGCTGTTCGACACCGACCGACGAACAGCTGGATTCCCTCGATTTGGATACCGAGCACTTGCCTGCCGTCGACACGCCCGATGCGTGCGATAAAGCCGCACTTAGGTGAGATGTCATAATATTATGTACTTTCTGAAGGACATGGGCTAAATCGACTTTATGTTTACGTACGTGTACGACCTTTGTAAGGAAAGAACACACGATGTTAGGTCCCTTTGTGATAGGAACGAGTCAAAAAAACTCCAATACCAAATTGTTTGTATCACGTATTATACATACGTATATCACATTTTTTAAGTTTCCGCTGGTAATCGATGGGTCAAACGTCAAAACCATTTATATTATTTAAGACTTCAGTACGAGTATCATCTGTAAAGTGCATTTTCGTACCAAGCTACTTTCTCATATTTGTGATAGAACCACAATAAAGTAAACGTCATTGTATATACCTACTAATTACAAGGCATCTAATTTAGTGTGACTAGTGTAAGACAAAGTATAAAAACCTCTTACATAGACATCCCATATACTGGTTCAAATTTAATTTTATTGTTAGCAAATGGTCATGGGCCTTCCACGGGACCCATAAGCATCAGTACAAAATCGTCACGAACGCATCAAGATTATTTTGGTGATATGTGAACAATTGGAATAAAATTTCCAAATAACTGTTACCAACATTCTGGGATTCCGGTCGTAATGCTTTGTGTAATATGCAATAATAATATAATAATAATATTAGCCCTGTCAAGAAACTGTCCCATCGGGCACGGCCCTCCTCTCAAACTAAGAGGACTAATGCCATAGTACACCACGTTTGCCCAGTGCGGGTTGGCGAACTATACACACTTGCGAGAAACTCATAGGCATGCAGGTTTCCTCACGATGTTTTCCTTCACCGTTAATGTAAGTAATAGTTAATTTTTAATACGCACATGTTTTTCGGAAAGACAGAGGTGCATGCCTGGGTTTGAATCCGAGACCTCTGACTTTGCAGTCCAACGGTCTAACCACTGCAGTAATATATAAGGCAGTCGCTTAACAACAAAAACATAATAAGTACTAAAAATGTTTTAGGAGATAATAATTCTTACCAACATAGGGAAATGGGAAACCCACGCCTCATTTACTCAATTGTGTACTTACTTAACTGTTCCTTGAACACATAAATATTGATTTGGGACAGTCTCAACTCCGAAAGTCGTTTATACTTTGAATAATCACAATTTCCTACTAAATCAATATCTCTTGTCGAAGTACTTTTGTAAACAGTTTCCAACATTAGTATACGTAGGTAGTAAGCGTGATTGTAGGCTCACCCTCTTTTACAGTGGGATCTAAAATCGTTGGCGAAATTTGGATGTACACAGAACGCCTATGTTTATCCTTTTGAGGGAAATGGGCGTCAATGGTATATTACTATATCTATATCAATATCATCACGCCAGATCCCTTGCGGGGTAGGCAGATAGTACAGCGTTCCGTTCCGCACGGAAAATAGCACCACCAAATGGCAGGCAATAGTGGCCACTAAAAAATTAACAAGCTTCCACTTTTTTGCAAATACAACTTTAAATGATACGAGTGAGGTACAATATCGCCTAATTTATGTTTTTATCATAATTATAAATGCTCACGTGGATTCAGTGACGTATTCAAGTGTAACTTTTGGACGAGACTGTGACTCTTGTTAGGATATATCGATGTAACAGGTGATTTCCTTACATTACACTCTTTGGATTCCTCCACTCTAACAGCGTATTGGCGTAGGCTTATCTCCTATAAAGTTTAAGAAATTCGCTTAAAACATAGTCTTCTACTCCTAGATATTTTGAGCATATAAAATAAAATTTAAGTAAGCGATTCAAGTAAAATGAAAACATTTCGTTAAAGTTTTACGTAATTTAAAACGGTACCCATTACTGCAGAGCATAAGTCTTGGACAAAAGACGTACCAGCAGAGCGAGCCATGTAAGTGTAATTTATAGTTTCATCCGAACAGCTAATGAAACGCAGCGCGTTATTACCTTTGTTCTTGCTAAATTAAATTTATTAGTCACTAGAAAAACTGGACGAAATAGTGAAATTTGTGACTTGGGCGAGAATTCAATAGATAATTGTTTTATATTATACGCAAGTCCATATTTTCACTTAATAACATTATACCGAAATACAGACTTTGGAATTAATATCAGTAATTGTTGTTACTTTTGTATACATAGATAATTATTTTTACGTTATTTAATAAAACTTAATTGATATGTATTAAACTCATAATTACGTTTTTTGGGGTTATGTGGCAAATTACCAGGCTATCCTTTGGGGGTGATAATCGTTCTAAGTATTTTGGGACGTCTCCGGCCAGAATCAACAGCTTCAGGATCACGAGATCCAAAATCACCATCTTTAAAAATATAAAACAGCGTCACATGAGGAATGATAACTGTATTATACTACTTATAATGATTACTGTCTGACTTTTCTTTCTTTCTGTATTTCTTTTTGTGTGCAATAAAGTATATTGTATAGTATTGTACTGTATTGTGGGTGCATTTACTAGCATGAAATCTACAATTCAGTCGAACATAGTTTTGTTCCGAGCGGAGATCCAACTCGTGACTACACGATCCAGTGCGGTGGTTCAAGCTCTTAATCACTGAACCAAGCCGTCTGTCAATGCAGTAACCCTAATTATTTCCGTAATCACTTAATTTTGACAAAGTTTCAATATAGCGACCGACAAAATAAAATTTGCGGTTTATCCGCCAGTGTTTTCAATCAATTTTGATCGCAATAGGGTCACTCATTCCGGTTGATTCGGTCCGAAGTAAGCGTGCCGGGAATCCAAATGGAAACTGTTGAACTCGGAGCTTATGACGTAGACACACAGATGAACCGTTGTGATATTATCAAACAAACCGATACAGTAAACTGTGTAGTAGCACCAACTTTTTCTTGCTCTTCAATCTATCTATAACCTCACGCCAGATCCCTTGCGGGGTAGGCAGAGAGTACAGAGTTCCAACAGGTTCTTTCCTTTCATACCTCTCTGGCTTCCTCGACTCTCATAGTTCGTCTCATACACGCTCGCCGGTTACGGAGACTCTTGACTTTTCCTTCAGATAGACTCGGTTTATTTGGTCGTGGTAAGGATAGGCTAGGTATTCCCCGGTACCTGCATCCTTCCACTTTCACATTGTATATCTGTTGTTTGTCTGTAATTTTATCTACCGGCAATACAAAAATATTCCGGTAACAAAATTTATGGTAGAACATTATTGTCTTCAAAAGTAAAGGTTTTTGTTTATGTCCAACCTGTTTAAAAATTTATGTTGGCCCGGGATCGTATCTGGTTTGGCCAGCTCTGATCTAGATCATAATCCAGAACTATATTCGCCTGATCACATCATTGCCCAATTAAAAGAATAGTCGCCAGAGAGTCACATCAGGCATCCTACTAATATTTAAATTTGGCACACAGATAGTTTATTACCTGAATTAACACAAGCGATACTTTTTACTTGCAACTTATCAAGCTGCCTATAAGGCTTCAAACTTGGCTTAACTCAGACCGCATTAGCAACAGCGTAGTAAGAAAGCGAGTAGGTATGAATGATAGTATAGGTGTAAAGATGAGAAAGGGCATGCTCGGTTGGTTCGGGCATATATGCATGAGGAAAAAATGCCGTATGAAAGAATGACAAAACAGATATACAATGTGAAAGTGGAAGGATGCAGGTACCGAGAAAGACCTAGATTATCTCACCATGACCAAATAAACCGAGTCTTATCTGAAGGAAAAGTCAAGTGTCTCCGTAACCGGCGAGCGTGTATGAGACGAACTATAAGAGCGCCAGAGAGGTATGTAAGGAAAGAACCTGTTGGAACTCTGTACTCTCTGCCTACCAAGCAAGGGATCTGGCGTGATGATATAGATACATACTTTTTATCCCGGAAAAATGTAACGTTCCTGTCTGAAGTCAACGCGGTCGAACCGCGGACAAAAACTAGTAAAAAATACGCAGCAATATTCAAATCCGACTAAACAAAGTAGTCGTTCTATCGAAAAATTCCCAGTATTCATCCGTAGTCTAGAATTGTGCCCGGTATATGTCAATAGGCTCACTCCCTATTACATGGGACCTAACATCGTTGTAGCATTTTCATATCCGAGCGTCTCCGTGCTTCGGAAGGCACGTTAAGCCGTTGGTCCCGGCTACCACATAATGTGATAGTCGTTAAGCCAAGTTGGAAGCCTTATAGGCGGCTTAATAAGTTCCAACAGCAGATGACCACAAACCTGCCTCCACCAATCCGCACTGGGTCCGCTTGGTGTATGACCTGATCTCTCTCACCATGATTTGTGAAAGAAGGCCTTTGCCCAGTAGTGGACAGTATAGGCTGCTAGTGATAACATCGTCGGCAAAAAGTGGAGCGTACAGCACACCTTTGCCACTCCCGCTTCGGGAATATAGGTGTTGTTTATTTTTAGTACTGCTGCTGCCTTATTGACTAAAATGGGCGTCAGCCTTATTTTTAAACTCAAACTCATATCATTTATTTGGTATAAGCCCTGCGGGGGCGCTTACAAATAGTCAATTTACATTTTTGTTTAATCTTATTTAACTACTAATCTACCACCGGATCGGAACGCGGCCTCCACTGAGAAGATTCGGCGAAGAACCTCAGCGGACTTGTCTTTTTTATTTACTTCTCTTTTTCTTTTATTTTTTTCGATCATATTGTGTGGATACAGTGTTTAGGTTACAATTAAATAGTTTAGAATCTAGCTCTAGTTAGTTACGATTGAGATATGAATCTAATGATGTTATCTGTAAAGAATTTCTAATGGATTCCAGATGGGCCAGCACCCACAAGCAGCATAGATAGGTTCACGAGTATGACTGCTGGAACAGCCATCACTCCCCTCGACCATATTTGAGGGAAGGGAGTGACCCGCGCCTGTTATTTATAGAACCCAAAATACCGATGCCAAATTTCTAATGGTCTCCAATATATTTCGCCAAAGCTTTTATACCCGATAAGTGTCGTTAAATGGGTATACTCCAGAACAATATACGAGGTACCCTTTCGTTTATATCTTCATCAATCACGGGCCCCTGAGACCACGTCTAGACGAGGGTCTCTGACGGTTACGAGACAAATTGCATTAAACTATACGTTATATTTCTCTGAAGATAGCCCCGTGCGATATTATTTAAGTTTCAGATACGAAATTGAAGTGGTATATTTTAAATTGTGATATATGGGATTTTGATAGGCAGGTTTCTGAGACTGGAATTGTAGAAATATGCATTTGAGATTAATGTTCAAATACGTCACAGAATCGATGAATAGAAATCTCCTGCTATCATTGAACATAGCATGGTGCAATTTTAGGATGTCACTTCCTCCCTCTCAAAAGATCGTCACACATAAAGGAACAAATACACACACCCATATACGCTTGCATGTATGCACACATGCACGTACGCGCACTTGAACACCCACACATAGAACTATGAAAATAGATAACTATAAAGGACTTCCTACTAACTTCAGCAAAAGGAGTTGTCTCGGAGTAGCTATTTTTATTAGGATAGAAAAATACTAGGGATAAAACCCCGCAAGGGATCTGGCGTGATGATATAGATGTATAGATAGGAAAATACTAAGCGGAAAGTGATAAAAGATCTCCATCTGTCACTAGAGTTAGAAAGCAACGAAACTCAAAAATATCTGTTAAACTATTTTACTAAAACTGGAACGTGTTTATTCGGCTTAGTTGTCGAAACCTATATAGGTAGTTGTCATCAGATAACTATAAGGGTTTTCAGCTTTTCGATATCTAAAATAAAAACAACATACTAGATATTAATCTAGGATCCTTTATACTTCAATTGTTCAACAGGATATATACTAGTAGTAGGGTAGTTTGTATTTGTAATACTAGACTTATTAAGGTTTGCATAGTAGGAAAATTGTTGTCATTCCCAATGGCTGCAATAGTGTATAGTTAGTATATTGATGGTTCTTTTTACAATAAAACATTTGATTTTATTTTTATTTTTCTATACAAAACGTAGCCCTATACTAGGATTTATTCCTGTGTTGTGGGAGCGTTTACAAACATGAAAATTTACATACACAAATACCCAAATCGGAACAAATAATTGTGGATTACACAAAGATTTGTCCCGTGCGGGACTCGGGCTTAAGCTCTTAACCACTGCGCTAAATTGTCCGTCCATGAAATTATTGAATAAGTTTTAAAATTTAAATATAAAAAGCTTACTATAATCTCTTTAGCAGTAGATATTATTGTAATCCTACTTTAGCATGAGAAAGAAACAGCTACAGTTGCGTATATCCACATCTATTTTTCACGGCATAGAATGTTTACAATAATACTACTAAAGAAATTTATGGTGAGCCCTCAGAACCGTCAATATTGATAAATCGCATTGAAAAAAAAAAGAATTGGTAATGACAGTTGATGCCGAACAGCGGCCTTGATAGACCCTCAACCAAGCTCAAGAGTCCACAGATGAATGAGCTCCATTTAAATACTTCTCGACGAGAATACATTATATCTACAACGAGGTCGATGCTGTATAATGGAAGAACAAATTATGATTATAAAATTGACGGTTTAGGAACAAGAGGCTTTATATTCAAGTGTGGTAGCACTAGGTGTCGGTAAAAAACTTATTCTGGGGAAATCTACTCGTCCAGGATACAAAAACCACAAAACATACATAAAAGAGTGATCTTTCCGTGTTCTGTGACAAACAGTTTACTATAAAGGTGGAAGACGGGAATGGAATCTCCGAAATATTCATTCTATGATACCCTAAATCATCACCATTAATGAAAGTACCATAAATTTGAAAACACGTCTTACTTTCATACTAAAACACAATAATTGAATAAGTGAATAAGTAATAAAATAATCACCATTGTAAAGGGTATAGGGACAGATGGCTTCAAGTGGATTGCAGGTAAAAGCACAAGGCCGGCCTTTGTGGAAGTCTTTGGGGGAGGCCTGTGTCCTGTATTGGTTTCCCACATCCAGAGTTTTCACTCTAAGGCGACGATAATAATATGTTCTTTCACATATCTATCTTCAGACAAAAGATGTCCACTGCAGGATAAAGGGTTTTGACTTTTTTTAACCTATTTCGTCCCACTGCTGGGTAAAGGTCTATCCCATGATTCTCCACTTAACCCGATCCTTAGCCATTTCAGACCATCTCTCCTCATAGACGTCTTGGTGGTCGTGCCGTCTTTTTCTGGGTCTTCCCTTACGTCGTTGTCCATATGGTCGCCATTCGGTGGAGATTTTTGCCCATCTATCCGGGCTGATTCTGTTCAAAGAACCACCCATCCCCACTTGAGCTTGGCAATTTTGTTTACGCCCATATTGCCCGTTTTCGAACGCAGTATGATTTTACGAACACGATCTGCTATTTTGATATATATCAGCTATATTGACCTAGAATACTGCCATCTATTGCCCTTTGACATACTTTGAGTTTGGATTTTTGTGATTCGGTCAGTGACCAAGTCTGTGAACCGTAAGATAAGACAGGCAAGATACATCCGTCGATGAGTTGGCGCTTGAGTGAAAGAGGGAGTTCACCCTTCATAAGTTTCTTCACAGTAGCTTCTCATAGTTACAATAAAATCACTAAATTCTATTTGACATTTCTACTTAACCATATCTTAAGGTCTAACTAAAACAGCAATTTCGCCACCCGAAATCCGGGATAAGTGCGGATAAAGCATTAGACACCCTATTCAATTTGTGCGAGGTCGGCAGCCGACTAATATTGGATAAGCTTTCAGTGCTGATTATTAGCACTATTCGGTGTTTGTTTGAGGTCAAAACAGGGACTACTAGGTATACTAGACCAGAATTTTTCACAACAGGCTGACCTTTGAGAAGTTTTTTTATAAAATATATCCAAAAAACAAACAAAATATTTTGTGTTTTTTGAAAAATGTAGTCGGTTATTTGTATACCGGAATTATTTTCTCAGATAAATTTTCAAAAATATCTCCATCGATCCATCTGCTGGGTAAAAAGGCCTTCTCGTAGAAATCGAGGTGAGAGATTACATGCTCCAACACGCGGACCCAGTACGGATGAGTGTAGGCAGGTAGCAGGTAGGAAGGTAAAACTTTTCAAGCAGCCTTTAAGATTTCTAACTTGACCTAACGACTACCACATTAGGTAAAAGGCGGGACCAACGGTATGTACTTTACGAAGCACTTCGACACTCAAATATGAAAATGCCACAAATGATCGTCTATCTGTATCATCACACCAGGTCCCTTCTAAGGTAACAAAAAGTGTCCTGATCTCTCCTCTTGATCTTTTTGTTAAGATAATCTAAATCTTCCCTGGTACATACATACATTCTACCATTCCCGCATTGTATAAATGTTTTGTTATCAATGTCTCAATGAACAAATATGACTCTATTCTTGCACACGTAAAACACACAGCAAAGGCGACATTATATCTGTGACAGGCTCGTGGTGATATTTTAATACTATGACTATTTTATACTCTCTGCCTATCCCGCAAGGAATCTAGCGCAATTATATGGATAGATAGATCTCAAAATGTTTTATCGCGTGTCGTTTTTCCCCGGGCTAGTTACAGTCTTGTCTAACTAGCTATTTTAAAGCGAATTAATGTAGTGCGACACCTGCAATATTTATTTATATAAAAATTTAATGTTCATAAACTTGTTAAATTAGCAAACTTTGATGTAGTAACGGCAATGTTATGAAATGGAGGAAGATTAATATTTTGAATGAAGATAAATTTAGATATGAAAGATAGTATCGGTGTAAAGATTAGACACGGTATGCTCCGTTAGTTCGGGCATATAGAAAAAATGTCGAAAGAAAGAATGACAAAATAGAAACATAATGCAAAATTGGAAGGATGTAGGTACCGAGGATGACCTAGACTATCTTACCATGACCAAATATACCGAGTCTTATCTGAAGGACAAGTCAAGAGTCTCCGTACCCGGCGAGCGTGTAGGAGACGAACTATGAGAGTGGAGAAAGCCAGAGAGGTATATAAGGAAAGAACCTGTTGCAACTCTGTACTCTCTGCCTACCCCGCATGGGATCTGGCATGATGATATAGGATAGGATAGGAAAATGAATTTCCGTTCGCTGCTAAAAATGTCTGACGTAACGTCGTGAAAGTTGATATAGTTGTTAACAACACTACTGAGGGGGAAGAGCTTGAATAGCAAGAAACTTTAGGACGAGAAAATCAAGTCTTTGATGCTTCATTTACAAACTTGGTTCGCTTGCATAATATCTTATTAAATATTAAGAAAATATACCTCTAACGCCCTCGAAAAATTACGCTCTTTCAACAGAATGGGCAACTGTGTAGATTGTACACCCACATTTTGCCGAGAAATTTTAGTCACAATTTAATAGGAGGTATCTTTGAGCACATAATTTTAAATGACTATTTTAGGTTCTCTTGGTCACAAGTTTCCTTATTCTTTATACCTGTAGTAGATGATAATTATACAAACGTTTCGATAAATCCAGATGTACATACGAGGCGCGATTTACACCCAGTATTTATCATCACCAGCCGTACCATAAGCCACTTGTCCAACGAGGTAGTCTAAGAAAAAATATATCTGTTGTTTTGCTTCTGGTGCTCCAGAAATAGCAAAATTTTAAACAATACTTCTAAGTAATCAAGTCGTTTTAATGAATTATGAATATTTAAGCTGCCATAATCACATAAAATATGAACGAAAAAACATAAAATTATGTCAGATAAATACAACAGGGTCAATTAAATGGTTAATTAATACCGTACCATAATTATACACTAATTTTTCTTCTTTTTGTCCACAGATTACGCTATCTCCTAAGACAGTTGAACAGAGGTGAAATATCCGCAGAGAGTTTACAAAAGAACCTACAATATGCCGCTAAAGTCCTCGAGGCGGTCTACATCGACGAGACCAAGTACGTATTATGGCTAACCGTTCGTTTTGTGGTGGGAATCCGGCGCGAAGGACCACGCTTCGCACCGACGCTAGTTGTAATAACAGTTTACTGATGATCGTATTAAGGAAGGAATGTTATTGTTTGGCAACAGCTGTTAGGTAAAAGCTTAAAAGGGCTTATCGTCTAATTTGTGTAAACCATTGTTAAAAATGTGGATTTATTTTTATATGAGTGTAAATACAGTACATTTAGTTTTTATTATATTGTAGAGCATTACTTTACATAGATAGGTTTTAATTAGGTACGAAATTTTGTGTTTGCCTCTCAATTTTAAAACTATATAGGGATAACTTAAAAACATAAATAATATGACAGAAAGCAAAGTCAGGCCATTAATTTGATTAGATACTAACTAATTATTCTATTGCCTTTGCCTGAGTTACTTACTGTGGGCTAAAAAGCTTTCTTGGACACATCTGCTGCCACATATTTGAGTTAATCTATTAGTGAGTTCTTAGATTTACGCGAATACTACACATGAAATAAAACTATCTTACAGATTTTATCGCGGTTTATTTTTGATTTTAGTTCCCGACGTTTCGAGTGCTTTGCAGCACCCATGGTCACGGGAGGGACTGAGGTTTTAGACGTCCAAAAGGCATAGTTGTTCCGGGGTACCCTCAAACTTCTTAATTATTTTTGTTGGTCCGATCTACGCAGAATGAGCTCACGGTGTCTTGAGGTCTTGCAGTGTTATGCTTGGTTTTGGATTTGATTATATTAATTACCGGATCCAAAGTGCAAAGCACTCGAAACGTTGGGAACTAAAAATCAAAAATAAACCGGGATAAAATCCGTAAAATAGTTTTATTTAATCTATTAGGTTTATTAATGCATTACTCAATGAGAACTTTCCTTGTAAACACTTCATCAGGCAGCTTCAGTACAAAATTCAATAAAGATTGTTTGCTTCATAGTCCAATAAAACACTTGAAATAGTTGCTTTAATATAAACGTAACATTCAAACAAAATATAACTTAATAAAACTTATTCAATTAAAGCTATCTCATTACTAAAAACATGTTTACCAAAACAACTTCTATCAGTGAGCTCGCTAAAATTAAATGTACTGTAAGTTTTTAATTAGGCAGTTTCTCTTGACAACTTTACATAAACGAATATTTTTAAATGACGTCGGCGAAGCGTGGTCGGTCTCTGAATATAAAATTAATAGTTTTAAAAATATTCACAATTTCTGTGTTTCAGATTCGGCCGCGGTTTTTTAGAAATGTTACCGGGTGTTTATTTTTTTACGGGCCACTAAAAAGCATTTATTATGTTTTCCGTTGGCGCCATTTTAAGCGCACGTTTTGCTTCTAAATATTTCCTTTTGTTCCCGAACGGATTTTCTTTTCTTTTGTATCGAATGTCGGAGCATTTTTTTATTTCAATGAACGGAACAAGGTAAATGTTTTATTAGAAACGTTTTTCATGAAGATTTATTGTATTCTGTAAAACTACACTAAGTGATTTCTCCGTTGGAATAGATGGTAGGGCATATCATTGATGATTTGAAATAATTACAGGCTTTGTAAATATAGCGCGTAGGTTTATTTATTATAAAAACCCTGATTTATTGTGCTCTTTTGAGTCGGTTTTATAAGAAAATAAATAAATCATGATTTTAAGTGATTCGGTACTAGTAGTATTTATTAATCGCTAAGCATTATAATACTTACTTATAACAAAAAGAGAAGACAACTTTAAATAGAAATTTGAAATGCAGGCCGTTGGAACAGAAGGCTGGTTCTTTTTGATCAATTTAGTGAGTACGAGTAGTAGTAGGGTTACACATGTCATACTCGTAACATCTTTACACACAAGGTGAAAGGGATTGGTGTTTAAAACTTAAAACAGGCTATAGTACCCGTCAATATCATCAACTAATACTCGTATCACGTAACATCAAAAAAAAAGAAATTAAACGGTTTCATACAAAACGTTGATACCTATCCCACTAAATCGTCTGAAACTCCATTTTTGTTATTTCCGCTCAGTGTCAATGCACAGAGGATGCTCATAGCGCTGAGATACCGTGGTATTAATAAATTGCCAGATTACATAAAAACATGCAAATAGTCAAAATTAAGAAAACCCTATATAATATATTAATTTACAAATGTTACTATTCAATTAACAAATTTTTATTAATGATAATATTTGATGAGTGAATTATGCATTTCAACTTATTATTCTAATTTGTAATTTTTCCTACTTTTCCCTGTATTGAATTATAACTGGACTATTTGTAATTAATATTTGCACATGTTTATTCATAATATTAAATCTGAGACATATTTGACTAATAATTTGTATGCCGCAGGCAAAACATAGTGTGACGTTTTAATATTTTTTTTAAGACCTTTTATGTACCTATGTTAAACAAATAAAAAATCATTCATTCATTCATTCATTCGTAGCGATCACCAAAGCAGCGTTCAGCTCGATCAGTCTGAGATGGGTGACCGTTTGTGAAAATTCCATTTCGAGCGTCTCAATGCTTTGGATGGCATTGGCCTCGGTTACCACTTCATGTGCCTTAATAATGGCTTGATAAGTTGCAACAGCAGGCAGCCATAAACGCACTTTCATCAATCCACACTGAGTCCGCGTGGTGGGGAATGACCTAATCTGTCACCTCGATTTGTGGGAGAAGAGCTTTGCTCATCAGTAGGACAGTATAGGATTATTATATTGGTGGGCACATTTGTTTGGACACGTTTGAGTTTTTCAGCACCTGTCCTATGCATCATTTTTATTATACAAGGTGTAACATAATAAATTGATAACTGAACTGATTCCAACAATTTTTAATGTATCTTACATTTTTTGTTATTTTGCAAAAAATGCTGTAACTCCTTTAGCGCGCTATAATAAAATAAATTTATGATTGATTCAAAGCAATACGTAGATTTCAAATGCATGCTAAAACGTATTTCTCAACATGCACGTACAAGTTTCATTGTTAATTGGGGTATAAAAGTTCTTAAAAAAGGGGTAAAAGAATTCAAATTTAGAATTCAAAATAGATTTTCGTATTATACTTGTGAAGCAATTATCTAATCGGGGTGTTTTGTTTAAACGTAGCCTCACAGTAGGATTTGTTCCTGTGTTGTGAGTGCATTTACAAACATGGAAATTCACATACACAAATACCCAGACCGAAACAAATAATTGTGGATCACACAAAGATTTGCCCCGTGCGGGAATCGAACCCGCGACTATTAGACACAGTGGGCGGAGCGGCTTAAGCTCTTAACCACTGCGCTAAATCGTCCGTCACGTCCGTTCTCCGTCCACGTATAAAATCGGTTCAGTAGTTTCAAAGTTTATCCATTACAAACAAACAAACAAATTTTTCCTCTTTATAATATTAGTATAGATAATACAGCACAATCTCCCACAAACAAATGTACTCATCTAACATACAAAAAAAAATTGAAGTGTCTGTTTGTAATAACAAAATAACAGCTTTTTATTAAATGCATATGGAAGTCACTGAGCGTTTTACTAAATGCAGACAAAAAAGTTTAAAATCATTTTTAACATTTTTTGTCTGTCTGTCTTTTTGTTTCGGCTACTCTCCAAAACGTTTGGACCGATTTTGACGGGACTATCACTTGCAGATAGCGGAGGTTATAAGGAATAACTTAGGCAACTTTTATTTTAGAAAGTATGTTTGTTAATTCCACGCTGGCGAAGTCGCGGGTTACAGTTAGTAAATTTATAAGAGTACATCTTGACGGAACACAAAAGGAAAACAAATTAGAGTGGGCTTAATTATGGCCGGCTGCAAAACAGGTTAATTATTAAGTACCCAAATTCTTCCTCTGCCCTTGAAAAATTCAAGGGTCTTAAAGAGATTAAAATTTGAGGAACACTCGGAGTCTCTAAAGTTTGGTGTTGTTAGACCCTGATTTTATGTTTGTGTGTTTGTCGTTCAGTCTGGGTTAAGTTTTATAACTTATTTTGTTAATTTAAGCCCGTTTATATGTCGACTGCCTCGTTGGTCTGGTGGCAAAGCGCATCGCTTTGTGATCACGAGGTCCTGGGTTCAATTCCTAGGTCGGACAAATGTAGTTTTTCTAACGAAAAATTCCCTGTACGAGTCTGGAGTCTGGAAATGTGCCCGGTATATGGCAATAGGCTCGCCCCCTATTATATGGGACCTAACACATAACCAGTACACCTCTGCCACCCCCTCTGGGGAATAAAGGCGTGACGGTGTTTTTTTTTTGTCCGGTGTTATCATGAAGCTGTTAGAACGGGTGTTATCATAACTAAAATTATCTAAAAAATCATGTGGTGTAAAAAAGCACATAGTGAGGTTTAGTGGCACATAATGTGATTGGCGACCATAAAGTTCTTGGTTCGGATTCTACGTCGAATAGTAATGTGATATGAAATATTTCTATTGAAAAATTATTTAAGACAAACCGGAATAAGGAATTGTCCCCAGTGTATCGCAAAAGGATTGCCCCCCATTTATTCTAGTTTATCTACATTTTTTCATCTCATAACTTTTACAAAATGACTTCATTTAAGTTGGAATTATGATAACATTATTGGAATCATCCGTATTTGTATCCATGTAGCCTCCATGTTTAAAATAAAGCACAATCCCTCTTGTCTATTAATAACCGCAAAAATGTAGGAAGTAGGTACATATTATACCTATCACTAAACACAAAAATATGTAAACAGGACAGAAAAATCACAAAGCAATTTTCCATTCCATTCCTTTTCGTTTTAGAGATATATTCACAGCTCTCCGGAACAAAACTATGAACTCAGCAAAAAATTCAATTAAAACGCGGTCCACATCTGTTATGTGCATTCATTATCTGTGCTCGAGCAGAAAATTAAAAATATCGCGCATTTTTGCTAATTTTAAAATATTTGAATAAAGAACTGTAATGATACTTGATTATTTGAACTTTTCACATGTATTCACAGAGGCCTCGGGTACAAACTCAGGCACGCATCTCTGTCTTTTCGAAAGCATGTGCGTTTTAAAAATTAACTATCACTTGCTTTAACGGTGAAGGAAAACATCGTGAGGAAACCTGCATGCCTAAGGTGTGTGAAGTTCGCCAACCCGCACTGGGCCAGTGAGATGGACTATTGCCTTAACCCTCTTAGTTGGAGAGGAGGCCCGTGCCCAACGGTGGGACAGTTTCTAACAGGGCTAATATTATTATTATTATATTCACAAATATATTTACTTGTGTTTTAAATATTATTCTTATATTTTAATTGAATCCGCCCAAATTAAATCATGCGCACCGTAACATGCTTGGTAAATTACCATTATTGGATAGAATCCCAAACAAGATACCTACATAAAAAAGCGTAGGAAATATTATAATTGGTGTGAATGTTCAGAAACAATGCGTTTGAGTGATAGCACTTTTATCTGTATTCCGCAACCGGCGAGTGCATCGAGGGTAAAATTATGTATTTTTTTTTGTTTTTGTTTTAAGACATTTCAATTTAATCATTTATGTATTATTTATTAGTGGTATTATATTTTATTTATTTATCTTACTTTATTAAACGTAATAGTATCTTATTTCAAGTATGGATTTATTGGATATCAGCGATGATAGTTTTGTTTCTTGCTCTTCTGAAATGTCCGACGTACAGTATTCAAGTGCTTTTAGTGATGACGATGGCTCAACACATCTACGAGAACAACTTTTTTCTACTTTCTCCACTCTCCGAAAATTCTTCAATGCTGTGCATATTAACTCTCAAAGTATTCTTGCTCCCTACCCCGACCTCTTAGCTTCCTTCGACTCTGAATATATACATGCGATTTTGGTATCCGAACCTTCCTCAAACCTTCCCTACCTTCAGTGCAGTATGCATTGCCTGGATACAAGTTGATACGTAATGACAGAACAGGCAAGGGAGGTGGTGGTGTTGCTATTTATCTTCGTAGGGATATCCCTTACAAAGTGATTGATCAGTCACCAAGTGAGTACTCTCAATTTTCTGAACATCTTTTTATTGAGCTCAATTTCCTTTATTCAAACCTCCTAGGCGTTTATTACAGCCCATCCTGTCATATTGATTTTTTCTCCTCCTTTGAGTTAAAACTAGAGTATTTCTCTTCGTTATACGATCATACTATAATTCTTCGTGACTTTAACACTTGTTTATTAAAAGGGGATAGTCGTAGCAACAAACTCCGGTCCCTTGTCTCTTCTATCAACATGCATGTCCTACCGCTAACAGCTACTCATCGCGCTCCGCATAGTTCTCCATCACTCCTAGATCTTATTCTCGTTTCAGACTAGCCATGTAGCTGCACACGGCCAGATTCCTGGTTCTTTTTCGTATCATGATCTGATATTCCTTTCCTATAAAATTCGCTCTCCAAAACGCTCTTCTAAATTTCTTTTCCTTCGCAGCTTTAAAAATATTAATACTGAGCAGTTAAGACTGGACGCGAACAGTGTAGACTGGACTTCTGTTTATAACTGCGTTGACGTAAACGAAAAATTATCGATATTCAATAAAACAGTGCTGGGTTTATATAATACGCATGCGCCGGTTAAAAAAGTGAGAGTTAAGCATCGTCCCGCGCCTTGGCTATCTGATACCATCAAGAAAATGATGGCTAAACGTGATAACTTGGGCCTGTCATCACGCACTTTATGAATTCTTCCCTGGAGACGAGCGTTTTTCCCGATATTTGGAAAAAAGCACATGTTCTCCCGTTACCCAAAACTCAGAACCCTTCATCTTTATCCCATTTCCGACCTATCTCCAGCCTTCCCTTGCTATCCAAGGTGCTCAAGAGTGTTGTTCAAGGTCAACTGTCTCCCTATCTCTCCTCTCATGGCATTCTAAGTCCTTATCAATCTGGTTTTAGGCCAGGTCACAGTACAGTTACAACTCTAATCAAGATAAATGATGATATTAGACTGGCTATGGAAAATAGACTTCTCACAGTGTTAGTGCAGTGCAGTATTGCAGTGCTTTTAATTCAGTTGATTTTGACATCCTCTTAGGCACCTTATCCTCTCTGAATGTCTCCGCTCCGGTAATTGCGTGGTTTAACTCTTATCTTCGGGGCCGCTCCCAGTCGGTTCGCTTTGAAGGAGTTTCCTCTGATTGGTGCGATCTTACTGCGGGTGTGCCTCAGCGTAGCGTCCTTTCTCCTCTTTTGTTTTCAGTTTTCATAAACTCTGTTACTAAAGTGATTACTTCCTTCTATCATCTCTATGCCGACGATTTGCAGCTGTATCGACATTTTTAAATTGAGGAGCCTAATAATGCTATCAGCGTCATCAATGATGATCTAGAAATTATTAGCAAGTGGGCAAAATCTTTTGGCCTTCTTGTTAATCCGGCTAAGTCTCAAGCTATCCTCAAAATAAAAACTACATGAACGCACAAGTTATGAATTCACATGCTCGCCCTCCAATTGTGCTTGATTCTGTATCTATACCCTACTCTGACACTATTAAGAATCTAGGTATTTTTATGGACTCCAACCTTGCATGGAGCAATCATATTACTGAGGTAAGCAGAAGAGTCTACAGCTCCTTCCAGTCTTTCAAACGTCTTCGAAAGTTCTTGCCTTTCCAAACTAAAATAAACCTTGCTCAGTCTCTTCTCCTACCTCTTCTTGACTATGGAGATGTCTGTTTCCTTGATGCCACTGAAGAGCTAGTGAACAAGCTCGAACGTTTGCAGAATCTGTGCATCCGCTTCATTTTCGGTTGGCGTAAATATGATCACGTATCAGAGTTCCGGGGAAAATTGAAGTGGCTGCCTATTCGGCGGCGTCGAAACTCACATGTTCTTTCTCTTGTCTTCTCCATCTGTCATACTCCTAAAGCTCCTATTTACCTACGTGAGCGTTTTGACCATCTTGTCCCTACAGATAGACCCTGTGGTAGTGCTACTTCTCTCCTTCTTCGTACTCCTCTTCATTCTTCCAGTCGATATGATAAGTCTTTTACTGTTCGTAGTATCCGTCTTTGGAACTCACTTACACACGCCCTACGTGCGAGCTCATCTCTGGATGTTTTTAAGAGAAGAGTCAGGGAACATTTCCTATCTGTTTGCTGATTGATGCATACATATAACTTTTTGTACTATTTATGTATGTATATGTAGGTATATTATATTTATTATATGTATTAAGTATTTGTGTAGTGTATGTAATTTATTTATAATTTAAATGTTACTAAGTAATAGTTTGTATTTAGGAATCTTCTGTCTGTTCTGTTCTGTTTATGTTTAGGAATCTTATATATTCTCCTTTTTCTCTGGAATGTGTGATTGTATAACTGCCCTCTTATTTTTCTGTCTTATCTCTCAACACTCAAAGGTTCGCTGGAAGAGAACTTATATTTTGAGTTGAGCTCGCCTTTGTATGACTTGTGAAAATTACAATTACCTCTGTACTGTATATAATAAAGAATAAATAAAAAAGAAAAAAAATATGAGCCTAAACTTACGGCCAAACCAACGCGTTCAGCTGTGTCCGCGATGGCGTCCACGGTGGCGTTCAGTTACTGCAGTAGTATTTGTATAGATGGGTTCACACCAACGCGACCTGCGTCCTGCACGCACGATCTGTGAAACATCTGCACGCGCGATCACAAGGAGGATAATTGAGCAATAAAGTACCAATCAATAGAAAATTCTCTTGAAAAATTACTGTTATCTCTATGTAGCTAATGTTCTAATGTGTATGTACCGTGGAATGGGGTTGAATTGATGTCCATTAACTATACCCACTTTAATTTCGGTTTTAAAATTTCGAATTTTGCCCACCATTATAGTAAAAGAACACATATGAAGCGCGATACAATATTGGTCAATGAAAAACTGCCATTGGCTGTCAATGCGTTCAGTCGTACCCAATTTTGGGCTGAAAATATTACTAAAATGTCAGTGCGACATTTTTGAAAAAAATATCTTTTGATTATACAATAATTATACTACTAAGGCGAAAGATACAATTCCTGTTAGAATAAGTAATTTTAATTTAAAGACCTTTTTAAAAACAAGTTTGAAGCTTATATAGCAAAAACACAACGAACATATTATGTTTAGTTAAGGAGTTCCTATGGCTTCATTCCGGCTCCATCATCTGACCTTGGACACTATCCGGCTTTAAAAGTACTTTTCAGACAAATCCAACGAGCCCAAACACGACCGGGTTATATTTAGTAATTGGGTTGGTTCCTTTGGCCAACTTTCAGCTTCATCATCAGACCTTGAACACTATCTAGTTGTGTAGTACTTGTCGTAATATAACGAGCCTATTAGTTCAGTCGGATACCTGCCAATACTTGAAAAATGGATCACGAGATTTGAACCGGAAATATAGACAAACAGACATACAAACATAGCAGGTTAAATAAGAGCTTGTAAAAATCATCACGTCGTTCACATTTCTGCGCACGGATAGGGCACATATAGCACTTTATGTTTCTAAATATAAATTTATATAATACGAGTACATACATAACTAATTGCCTGCCTCGTTGGTCTGGTGGCAAAGCGCATCGCTTTGTGATCACGAGGTCCTGGGTTCAAATCCTAGGTCGGACAAATGTAGTTTTTCTAACGAAAAATTCCCAGTATGAGTCCGGAGTCTGGAATTGTGCCCGGTATATGGCAATAGGCTCGCCCCCTATTACATGGGACCTAACATCGTCGGCGAAACGTGGGTGTACTCAGTACACCTCTGCCACCCCCTCTGGGGAATATAGGCGTGACGGTACATACATAACTAATGATAAAAGAAGAATTGAATAGTACTATTAGTAGAAGAATGTTGTACGAAATAAGACTATCTTCCAAAATATTTAATCATTGACGGATAGTACAAAATCCCATCTGAAACGTGAGTTTGACATGTTTCGCTCATTATTATGCCAAATCATTTTTTTTTAGAATCGGTTGTCTGGAAGAAATTGCTTTAAGCGATAAGACCGCCATTTGTACTGTTTTTGTATTTAATTTGTTTTTGTATTGATTTTTTGGTGTACAATAAAGTGTATTATTATTATTAATCGTAATATGGAAATCACAATTTGCAATTTATTGTTCCAAAATTGCTTATTTTGTGTTTACAACTACTTCTAATAAAAAATAAAAAATGAGCGAGCCTTACATTAGTCGCATATGATGTGTAACATCTAACATGTTATCCTACTATGAAATTGAGATGACTCATTGTTCAAATCAAATAGTACGCGCTCATTGGTCAAATCAAATAGCGCGCGCTTCCCCGGTACCACCGCGCGCGCTCATTGCGCAAATTAAATAGCGCGGGCTCATTGGTCAAATCAAATTGCGCGCGCTTCCCCGGTTCCACCGCGACGCTCATTGGTCAAATCAAATAGCGCGCGCTTCCCCGGTTCCACCGCGCGCGCTCATTGGTCAAATCAAATAGCGCGCGCTTACCTGGTTTCCTGTAACACATTTCCGTCCCTTTTCCAAAATCACTCCCACAAAAAATATCCAGCAACCGAGAGGAAAGATGTTACACATCAAAAAGAACTTTTAATCACGACAGCCCACACAGGGACTCCCAACTTTTGCAAAGGCAACCGTCTTCGTATACAATTACTTGGGAAAAACGAGGAGGGTTAATTAAAATTGTTTATATCTCGCATCCGACTATTCTTGTCAAAAGGTAGGCAACATTACTTCGTTCAGATTTGGCGCAGTAGTTAAGAGCTTAAGCCGCTCCGCCCACTGTGTCTAATAGTCGCAGGTTCGATTCCCGCCCGGGACAAATTTTTTTGTGATCCAGAATTATTTGTTTCGGTCTGGGTATTTGTATATGTGAAATTTAATGTTTGTAAACGCACCCACGAAACAGTAATAAATCCATGTGTGGGGCTACGTTTTTTAAATGAAAAAAAGAGAGATTAGTAAGTACTAAAAAAATTATAAAGAAGAAGAATTTTGCCGGAGTTATAGAAAAAGCAATGAAATAAACTTTAATTGAATTAGTCTTGCTAGGATATAGGGCGGCAACACTAGCGCATTGTGTTTATTTATACTTAATATTATATAGATTTTCATTACGAAAAAAATGAGGGAATGTGGAAACGGGATCTTTTTTTATTTTTTATTTTATTTTATAGGCTCACCAACAATCGATTACACAATATACAAATATATAAAACTTAGGCCAGTACATTCATAGTGTATCAATCTATTACAGGTGTGCACAGCGTGCTCTAAAAATTGATGTTAGTAGTCTAATTTAATCTAAAACAGGGTATATGGATATGACAAGCAGTAAGAAGACAACTAGTATAAAGATTAAATAATACAATTGAAATGATATTAATAATTATAAATTAGTTTACGAATAATAAAAAAAAAATTAATAAACAGGAATTAATTGACAAGAAAAAAAAACGAATTGAATAAATTATCTAATTATTTAACTATGCGGCTTTATATATAATGCTGCGGAACTTGCCCAGCGACCCAGCGAGATCTTAGACTAGGACGCAGATTAGCTGAACACATTGGTGTGAACGACTTTTGCACACATGGTGATCGCCACTGATCGCCACCATGCACGCCGATTGGACGCGTTGGTTTGACCGTACCTTTACGGAGAAGTACTTTCTTGCTTAAATTAGTTTATACCGTCCCATTGCTGAACAAAGGCTCACAAATGAAGGCGAGCGTCATATTTCACCACGTGTACTCTGTGTGGATTAGTGGCAGCTGATTCGAGCTACATGCTTGAGGCTTATAATTTGTTCTAACGACGACCACATTAAGCGGTAACCGGGATTAACCACGTGCTACCTGGAGCACGGGGACGCTCAAATATGGCAATGCCACAAACAGTTCTCTCAGATCAACCGAGCCGACCTTACCCTTGGGGGTCGCTTATAACAGGACACAGTGCTTCAACCGCCTTTAGAAGGACTATAACCCAATTTAAATAGCAGAACAATGAAATTAAACCCTCCACAATTAATTATAATGTTTGTCTATCGTTTACCCGTCTTTGATCAATAGATATGAAATATTCCCATTCGCCCCACGGTTTATTCCCGGGAGGTAACCTTTGCTTTGTGAATTATTTGCAAGGCTAATAAACTATTCAGGAGCAAGTAAGTGGCCTCGGGTTACTAAGCTTTTGACCTAATGGTACTTTGTATGGTAGTAGGTAAAAAGGTCATGTTTAAGCATTAAAATGTATATTTTAAACGTATTACAAGAGCAAGTTAAGAGTCTGTGTAATCGCCAAGCGTTTTTTTGAGACGAAATATGGGGGTAGATCTTTTTGCTGCAGCAAAAAGGTCTGAAAGGAAAGAACGTGTTGGAACTCTGTTCTGTTAAGATATAGATAGATAGATACAAAACTATTCAGTCTCATTGGAAAACTTCACAGTCTCATATTGCATTCACAAAATGCCATCAAAATACGGCTGAGCAACGTTCAGCCGTGTAACAATCCACAAAAACTTTATTTAGCTGTTTTATAGAACTGAGCTGTTTTGTAAAACATCTAGCCGTGTTGCATTATAACGGTTAACTAATAAAAATATAACTTAAAAAGTTTAAGTAATTAAAGCAAGACCTACGTCCCACGTATTTAGTGAAGGGGCAACAGTTTACTATTTTGTTTATTCTAGGAATTATTCCTATATTTTAGGTATCTTTAAAACATGCATGTCACAAATCGAAAGAAATCTTTATGAGTCACATAATGATTTGTCCCATACGAAAACCGAACCCGCGACTTCTCTATATTCAAACTGTATTCCTGGAATCCATTAGAAATAGACTATAATAAAATGTTCTAACAGTTCGATGGCTCTTAATCTTCTGTTAATAACGCAAAAGTGGAGGGTCCTTGTGCTAAAATAATTTTGCAAATCATTTTAACGGTTCACGAAAATACCGAGTAATTAAACATTGAACACGAAATTGTATTTCACCCTTTTAAATTAATTGACCTGGTATTTGTCGGCATGGGTAAAATGGAAAAGAGTTTTTACCTCATCAATTATTTTAGACTTTACATTTTAACAGAATAATCACCTTAACGCCTATATTAGCCAGACTTTATCTCGTGTATAGGTCGTCAAAGACCTTGGTGTTCTTATTGATGCACAATTATCCTTTGATAACCATGTAGATTATATATCCAACAAAGCATCATCCGCTCTAGGTTTTGTCATTCGCAATACCAGCTCCTTCGTCAATATGAAAACTATTGAACTACTTTATTGTGCCTATGTCCGAAGTCACTTAGAATACGCTAGTCAAATATAGAATCCTCAGTATGCAGTGCACTCGGATAGATTAGAAAGGATACAAAAGAAATTTACAAGATTTTTAAATTATAAATACAAAATTCCTTTACTTAATTACAAAAACCGTTGTACTCGCCTCCATTTACTTCCATTACATGTCCGCAGGAAAATTTCTGACATGCGCTATTTGTTCAAGGTTGCACAATCTAGGGTTGATTGCCCCGAACTAGCCTCCAAAATATGCTTAAACGTGCCACCATGACACTAGGGCTAGAGACTTACTCCACACTCCATTCTCACGCACTATGTTTCGTCGTAATTCTTATCTCGTGCGTACGAGTATTATGTTTCATTCAATTATGCGGTCTGAGTATCCTAACTCTAGAATTGATTTATTCACAAGTAATTTGTCCTGAGCACTTTGTTAATCAAATACTTCTCATCTCTCTAACAGTTCTTTTGCTATTTAGAAATAGTGTCAACTTCCCTACTTCAGCATCATGTATATATACCTCATTTCTAGATGCGGAGGCTTGTTAATGGCTCTCTGACTTTATTTATCTATACCTACTTTGTTATATTAGCTGTAAGCCTCCCATATAAAATAAAATAAAATATTCCCCAAGCGGGAGTGGCAGAGGTGTACTGTGTACACCCACTTTTCACCGACGATGTTAGGACCCATGTAATAGGAGGCGAGCCTTTTAGCATATACTGGTCCCAATTCCAGAATCCGGACTCCTACAGGGAAGTTTTCGTTAGAAAAATTTAATTTGTCCGACCTAGGATTTGAACCCAGGACCTCGTAATCATCTTCGTGACCCCGGACCAAGTGATGCGCTTTATCACTGGACCAACGAGGCAGCCATTTTTAACAGGAACAAATAACATTATTTATTAGTACAAGTACTAGCTGCCCGCGGCTGCGCACGCGTTTATATTGTAATATCTTTATAAATTATAGCCTATGTGTTATCCTGATGTATAAGCCATATTACTGTAAAGTTTCATCAACATCCATTCAGTGGTTTTGCGTAAAAGAGTGAAACATCTATCCTCACAAACTTTCGCATTTACATATTATAATATTAAATACTTCCGCTACAAAATGTAACTACAATTGGGTTGTATTTAAAAATAATCATATAATAACTACTCAGCTACGCGAGATAAGTTGCTATGAAAAAAATACTAGGCATTCGTGTTTGTGTATGCGAATTTCATGTTTGTAAATGTACCCACGATACTATAACAATGCCTAGAGTGGTGATTTATTTCTTTATTTAAAAAAATAAACCACTATTTAAAAGCATGTTTCGCCAATGTCAAACAATCATTGAATAAAATGGAAAAAATAAAAATCGCCTTGTTGTTGCCATAACGACAAAAACAAAAGACTATTATCAAAAAGAAAAAAATGTCCGAACAACTGTTGACGTGACAGCTGACAATTCAACGAATGGCACGGTTCGCTTGTCGGGCCAGCCTCAGCCACAGGCACAACGAATACACAAATCGAAACTTGCGGTTTTCGTGTACAGACTAAAGTTACCACGAAATTGGGATTCTATTCGAATGAAATAATTTATCTCCAACTATCTATATCTATCTATATATAAGGAGCAAAACAAGAGTCACAGATATCACGTACTGTATAAAAAAACTAAAATGGAGATGGGCAGGTCATATGATTAGGAGTAACATAGATAAATGGTCTAGGGACGTAACAGAATGGTGCCCGAGACAACACAAAAGAAAGAAAGGGAGACAGCGACATAGATGGGAAGACGATATTGTGAAAATAGCGGGGTATACTTGGAGAAAACAACCTCTGAACCGCACTCGGTGGCGTACTCTAGGGGAGACCTATGCTGGACAGCAAGACAATCTTCACGGACCGGTGTCAAACGAGTAAATAAGTTTATATTGTAAATATATTTTATGTAAGATTGTTAAATAAAGGCTATTATTATTATTATTATCTATATCATAACGCCTTATACGTTGCGAGATATACAGAGAGTAAAGTTCCAACAGGAACCAAAATTTAAACTTCAAAAATCAGATTAGCTTGTTTACTTGGTCTAGTAAGAGACTTCTACATTATTGAAGGAGAAAAACGTTAGGAACAGGTTATTTTTTCATTTGTCTCTTTGATTTATTGGCACATCATGTAGCTGGCTTCCATCAGGTCCTAACTTCGAATCTTAGACAGCGTGAAGTTTTTCTATTAAAAAATGATTAGTAGAATCCAAAATTAGGAATTATGCCCACAATAATGGCAACAGCCTTATCCCTTACTACATTACATTAGGACGTTTATACAAATAAATAATATTTATGTGGTTGTGCTTATACTAAATGCATATCAAATTATATACGGCACTTATAACTAAAAACATTTTTTGTTATTTTTGTCTGTCTGTCTGTTTGTTCTGGCTAATCTTCGAAATGGCTAGATCGATTTTAACGGGGCTAGATAGCGTGACTTTCACTTCTATAACAAGTAATTTAGCCTAAGTTATTTTAGAAAAAGATTTTTTGTTATTTTCCACGCGATCGAAGCGCGGGTAATAATTAGTCAGCGATGTAATCAGTATGAACCGTTCACCTTTGCCAACCTCGGTTGTAAAATGTTTATACTATTCTATAAAATTTATTTTGCTAACTAAAATTTCAACCATCTTACCTCCCCATCTACCTTTTCTAGATGTACCATTAACGTTTAACTTCCAAGAAAAGGTTACAAGCACTTAAAAAGAGCTTAAATGAGACCGTTATAAAAACCTAGTCTCGTAAAAAAGCTCTATAAATATCAAAGAAGCTATTCAAGCTACCTATTGTAACTACCCTCGGTACTTAAAATGGCTAGCAATAACATTTTCTCAGTTATTACGTGAATTGAGTAAAATGTAGGTGATGACGTAGCAGTTTTAACTGCTAAGTTGTTGGAAAGGATGGTTATGGTCGAGATAATAGTTTGTTTCTAACTTCGCGTTAAAGGTATTATTTTACAATGTTCATTCCTTCAACAAAGAGAACCGTTTCATTCATACCAATATTATAAATTCGAAAGTAACTCTCTCAGATGAAGTCCGAAGTAACAATGATAAAAAAGATATACAATGCGAAAGGATGTAGGCCTAAATTATCTTACCATGACCAAATAGAGTGAGTCTTATCTGAAGGACAAATCAAGAGTCTCTGTAACCGGTGAATATGTATGAGACGAACTATGAGAGTGGAGGAAGCCAGAGACCTCTCTGGCTTACATACCTATGTAAGGAAAGAACCTGTTGAAACTCTGTACTCTCTGCCTACCCCGCAATGGATCTGGCGTGATGATATAGATAGATAGATAGATAAATTCGAAAGTAACTCTGTCTGTCCATGTGTCTGTTTGTCTGTTACCTTTTCACGCCCAAACCGCTGAACAGATATTGATCAAATTCGGCAAGGACATAGAAATTATCCAAAGAAAGTACATACTTTTGTCTCAAAAAAACGTAAGGGTATGAAATACACGCTTGAAAATAACGCGAACGAAGTTATGGGTACAGCTTGTTTACTATACCTCCACTCCGATCTAGGTCTCGAACCTATTCGCGCCTTTATTAAAAAGGCGTCAACACGTCACTTCGAGAACGCATCTACCCATGCGAATCCGTTAATCGTAGCCACCGCCGACTACGATCTCCCCCCCCCGACCCCTGCCGCCACCGCCGGCCGCGACATGTTCTCACCGACCCCCCCGATGCTTTGTCATCCCTTCTTTCCGCTCAGAATACGGGCGACGACGACGACGTAGTAGTAGATCCCCTCCCATAGCCGGCGGTTGACCGGTGCACTTAGTAGTGCACCCGTCCCCCTACAGCGACTGTCCCAACCGATGGCGCCCTCGAGTATGTCGCCTCTTGCCCTTCTGGCTGGCTAGAGCGTAGTGGTTGCACGCTCGCCTTTAAGTCCGGTGAAGCTGTAAGGGCCTCGCGGCCAACAGCGTACATCATTCACACACACACGCTAGTTTACTGTTAAGGTTGGGTCAAATAGCCGTCGGAGCGCGACGGAAATGCTCAGCTAAGTTCGGTTGTGACGATTGCCTTCGCGCCGAGCGGGGCTGCGCTGTGTGGCGTCTCCCGTACGTTTCAGTACATTACAACTCGCCAAGCCGCGCCACCGCCGCGTTCCCGTCGTGCTGCGGCGGCTATGTTGCGAGACCTTATTCTTAATGAAAGGCGCGCACTACGAACTTTTCACCGTGGGCTGCGCGCAATAAAACTCTTTGTTACAATACTGCGGTGCCACATTATGCCAATAATATTGAATGCGAAAAGTTTGTAGTGTGTGCCTTCCCTAATAAATACCGTCAAGCCTATATTCCCCAAGCAAGAGCTGAGATGAACTAAGTGTGTGTGTACGTACTGTGGGTGTACCTAACCCACATATCCTCGTATCACCAAATGTTAGGTCCCAATAGAAGCGAGCGAGCCGATTGCACAATTTCAGACTCCAGACTGCTACAGAGGATTTTTCGATAGGAATATCACACTATGTCCAACCTTGGATATGAAACCAGAACTTTATAGTCTACAGCCGCAGCATACGAAACTGGAACTAACTAGGTAGTATCTGAGAATATTCAGTGCCGTAAATTTCCTAAACGGGTGTTCAAGAACTCAACTTACGGGGAATCTAGGTAACTGACTATAATTTAAATAAAATTTGCGGAAAACTAAACCAACAACATGACCGATTTCGCATTCCCCAAAAATAGCTCAAACATTATCTATTCTGAACTACAGTTATAACAATAACAAAGTTCACAGAGAATCTAGGTTCTAAAAACAATAATGCAAATAAATTCTCGACAGATTTAAACAAACCGTAAAACCATTTTCACTTTCCCCAAAGAACAACTCAAAGCTTACCTGTTCTGACCTATAACAACAACAAACAAAGACTACACGTCAACACCAACGTTCAAACAGCTAGATTTCTTCAAAAACCGTCTTGCAAACGACCCTTGTTCCACCTGACGTCTTTCATTATTCTCTCGCGTAACAAGGACTATGAAAACAAAAGGAATTCATTACAGACCTTACGGGGTAGTACATTGGAAGTAAATTGCAAAGTTTCGTAACAATACGAGCAGAAATTGGAATCAATGTTTAAGGTACTCGAGGGTGGATCAAATTGCTCAATTGGGATGTTGGGTAAAGGCATATTATGGTTAGCATAAGGTATTTATTTGGGAATTTCGACAGCAATTCTATAACCTGTACCTGCAGTCTCGACATATTAACGATCGCTATCTTACTGATTTCGGTCGATAAGTCCTAAAAAAATCATTTAAACGACATTTGATGATTCTGATAGTCTTTTTTGTCAATACTATAGGTTTTTGTTGTACTACTACAATATTGTTAAAATAAAAACCCTGATTACCTAGGATCTCGTGATTACCAGTCAAACCTTATGCCAAAAGACTAACGAGGTAACGAGGCCATTATATGCGTGCATGCGTGGTTTTCTTTAACATTTAAAGCTGATATATTTAGGCACGAAACTCGGAGACTTCTGAGCACAAAACAGGGACACCGATGTGCTATTAACAGAGATTCCGGATCTTCTCTGAAGTGTCGATGTCATCCATAAGGGATTTTTGGTTAATAGCGTGTCGGTCACGCTACGCGAGCCTCCCCTCGAGGCTCGCGGAAATCCTTTGAAATTTCCTGACGTAATTAAATAAAATCAAATATCATTTCTAGCGCTTGTAGCACTGTGCAGTGTTTTTAGCGATCACCAAGGTTAAGCAGCGGTCGGCTCGGTCCTCCTGAGATGGGTGACCATTTGGGGCATTTTCATATTCGCACGTCTCCGAGCTTTGGAAAGCATCATAAGTCGTTGGTTCCGGTTTCCATGTAATTTGGTAGTCGTTGTAGGTGTCTTGATAGATCCCAACAGCAGATGGCCACAAACCGGCCTCCGCACTGGGGTTGCGTGGTGGTGGATTTGTGAGAGAAGGACTTTGCCCAGCTGAGGGAGTATATAAGCTAAAAATACTATTATTATCCTACTAATATTATAAATGTGAAAGTTTGTATGTTTGGATGTTTGTTACTCAATCACATAAAACCGGCTTAACGGATTTAGGTAAAGTTTGGCACACAGATAGTTTATTATCTGGATACTTTTTATCCCCGATAAAATTTAGTTTCCTGTCTAAAGTCAACGTGGTAGAAGTCTCGGACAGAAACTAGTATCAAATAATTTCAAACTGATACGAGTATAACAGAATTATGTACCAAACCAAAACACATTACTGAAACTAAGAATAGAAATGCAGGTCGCTTTTAAATACCATAATATTAACTTTTTTCTTATCTGAATAAAGCCACACAACAACGTTTCCGCTCTCGCAAAGAAAGTAAATTCCATCAAAACTCCGTGAAACAAATGAACTTTTAAAATGCAATGCCTCTATCTCTATCTATCTATATCATCACGCCAGCTCCCTCGCGGGGTAGGCAGAGAGTACAGAGTTCCAACAGGTTCTTTCCTTACATACCTCTCTGGCTTCCTCCACTCTCATAGTTCGTCTCATACACACTCGCCGGTTACGGAGACTCTTGACTTGCCCTTCAGCTAAGACACGGTCTATTTGGTCATGGTATGATAGTCTAGGTCTTCCCCGGCACCTACATCCTTCCACTTTCGCATTGTATATCTGTTTTGTCATTCTTTCTTCTGGCATCCTTTCTATATGCCCGAACCAACGGAGCATACCCTTTCTCATCTTTACACCGATACTATCTTTCATACCTACTCGCTTTCTTACTACGCTGTTGCGAATACGGTCGGTCAGCGTGACTCCGCACATCTTCCGCAGAGATCGCATTTCGACCGCATTTATCCTGCTTTCGTTCTCCTTCTTACATACCCAACTCTCACTGCCATATAACAGCGTTGGGACAAGCACTCCGTTATGCATGGCCAGCTGCGCCTTTTGGCTTGGCTTGCAATACCATTTTTTGTACAACATTCATTTGTGGTAACAAACATGAAAAGAAAACACAAATTAGATATGCTGATATAAATCGTAGCTGCGGGTAGCAAACAGCTGGTAAATTATATTAGCCTATACTGTTCCACAGCTGGGCAAAGGCCTCCTCTCAAAAATCGCGGCCATAGGTCATACACCAACACGTGGACGCAGTGCGGAATGGTAGGACAGGTTTGTGGCCATCTACTCTTGGAACTTATGAAGCTGCCTGTAAGGCTTCCGACTTGACTTAACGACTACCATGTTAAGTGGTAAGCGGGACCAACGGCATGCCTTCCGAGGCAGGGAGACTCCAATGTGAAAATGCCACTAATGGTCAACTATCTCAGACAGACCAAGCCGAACGCAAGGTTACCACGGTCACGCAGTGCTACGAGAGCCTCAAATATGAAACAATAATTTACTTCTACAAAAATTTGTATTTCAATTTCGTAAAGAAATATAAGCTACATTTACTTACCTACATGTTAATAACGCATCTTAGTTAATTACGTAATGATAACTAACATTACTTCAAGGAGATTTTAGTACTCTATGAATGTTTCGTTATCTTCTAACTTAGTGACTTTGTGGGTCACACAGATTAGTCCCGTGCGGGGGTCGATTCCGCGATTATTCGATTCAATGAGTGCAACGGCCCACGCTGTAACCACTAAGCCAAGGAAATAATGCAACGCATTACTTGAAATTCAAAAAAAAACATTTATACAGAAATAGGACCCATTTTTCTTCGATTCAAAAGCTTCGGGCATTTTTTAGTTTGCAGAACCCTAATAGGCGTAGTCTGTAACGAGTAGAACGCTGATTTTGTTTGCAATATCTCTGGCGCAGATATATTCTAGGTATAATGCGCTTTCCAGTCCATTGACTGCGCTTTTTCATAGATTCCAGTTGCACAGTATCTGTAGATACGATTTTTTTAAGCAGTCTACGTAAAGAGTGTTTTTTTTACTTTATGCAATTTGTTCCGATGGTATTTTATTTATTACATTTGGAAATAATATCAAAATAATTTGCACTTATAGCACGGAGTCAGGAATTCTGCACGGCATAACGGCAATAGACTCGCCGTTTGACAGAGATGTCCTGTGTACACTCACATTTTGCCAATAATGCTAGATAGGGGCAGATAGGTTATTGCCATTATACCTATTACCATACTCCGGACTGCTATTGAAAACTTTTAACATAGAAAACAGCGCATTGTCCGACCGAGAATTCGAACTCAGAACCTCGTGATCGCCAGCCGAATTATTCGCCATTAAATCAACTAAGTAGCTAATTTATCATTCTGATATCATGATGATGGCATCCTGAGATCCATTGTTGACAAATCACAATCCTTCTCAACTACATTCAAGTCGATTTGAATAGAGGTAAATTATCTGTACTTACCTATAAATATTTATGATTTCGCTGATTACCTTCATTACTTTAAATCTAAACTGCTGATCCTCTGATTAAGGTTAAGGATAACTATCCTACATTATTGACAAGAAGGAACAAAGAACATAAAAGTTGTTAATATAATTTGATACTAAATCCTTAAGATAAAGGGTGAATCAAATAAGGTCACTAAGGTCTTGTAGAGAAATATTTAATGATTATTTTGTATAACTTCTAAGACGTATCCAATTAAAATTAAGCTATAAAACAAGATCTCTAAATTGATAAATATTGTATAGTACGAGGCATGCCTTTTAAGTTTTGTCGTTTGAAGAAAAACACAACTAGAACCTTATTGTACTTTTTATTGTTTTTCAAAGTATTCACCACGTAGCTTTATACACTTTCCATTCGCTCAAACCAGTTATTATAACATTTATTCCACTCTAAAGTGGGGGTGTTCAAAATGGCTGACTTGAAAGCGTCGACTTTGACCACGAAGACTTTTCTTAATTTTAGGAAATGTAAAGAAATCGTTAGGGCTTAGGTCAGGACTGTATGAAGGATGGTCAAGAATTTCTACTTTTTCCTGCTTCAAATACTCAATCGTTTGACGAGCGCTGTGTGAGCTTGCGTTGTCGTGGTGCAGGATGATGCGTCGCTTTGAGTTAGATTTTCGAAGTTCGGCGATGACTGGTGGTGAACAAACTGTGGTTTACCACTCTGCGTTAACCGTTCTACGATCTTCAAATGCAATAGTCGCAACATGGCCGGTTTTTCCAACGAACGTGGCCACCATCTTCTTTGAAGTGCTTTGAGAACGAACAACTTTAGTCGGCTTTGGCTCGTCTTGAAAGACCCAGATTGTAGATTGTTGTTTGAAATCAGGATAGTAGGCATAGATCCAAGATTCGTCACCACTGATGATGTCGTAGACGTGATTTCACTCTCCTCGGTTGAACCTTTGCAGAGTTTTCTTACACCATCTGACGCGGGCCGCCTTGTGATCGTCGGAAAGCAGATGCTGTATCCAACGGCAAACTAGCTTTATCACACCAAGCGCTTCATGCGAGATCTTCTGAATGGTTGTCCCTGAGATGCGTAATAGAGCCTCTATCTCTCGATACGTCACATGACGATCTTCGAGAATTAGTTGTCTCGCAGCAATGATGTTATCTTCAGTGAAGGCGGATTTTGGGCGTCCTTCGCGAGATTTGTCACTAACACTAGTATGTCCACGCTGGAATTCTAAATACCAGCGTTCGACAGTCCGCAGACATGGGGCTTCATCACTGAACACAGATGTTAGCTCTTCTAAACACTGTAGGCGTGTCAAGCTTCTTCTAAAGTTGTAGAAAATTATGGCAGGAACATTTTCCTTAGAAAGATTCATTTTCGTACGTAACCTGACAGATTCCAATCGACGCTGTGACTAAACAATAGCATTAATCCTAATACTTTCAACTATTTTGAGATTCAAAATTTAAACACATTCGAATATAGAACAGTTCCAAATTCAAAATTGACGGGAAATATGGAAACGTCAGAACTTAAAAGGCATGCCTAGTAAAGTACAAAGACTTATATTATTTATTAGGAAATATTAACACCCGACAGAACCAAATGTTTGTAAGTCACACAACGATTTGTCCCGTGCGGGGATCAAACCCGCGATGACACCCGAAAGGTGGAGTGGCTTAAGCTCTTGGCCATCAGTGAACCAAGACAAACATATCAACCATAAAATCTAACCGCTAATATTAACGGAAGCTTGTACAGAATATAGACATAAGTAAAAAAATTGCATTACTTAAATAAAAAATATAAGACAATACGAGTACTTATCTAGGTACAACATTTATTGCCACTGAACTATATATTTAATAAGATAAAATTCTAATAGGTAATGAAAATTCAAGACTACTGAAGCTATTAAAACTAAATCATCTTAAAAGCGTGATAAGTCAATAGAACCAGACTGAATTCCTTCGTGTACTGAGACCCTCTCAAGCCCTGATTATTTCCATAAAGTAACAATTTTACGCCAGGGGATGATATATAGAGGCAGTCAAGGCATTTGCATACGAATGTAGCGTTTTGCATGAATTTCCCTCTGCATTCAAATCGACTTCTCATTGGAAAGTTGGATAGTTTACGAAGGAAGCTTTTGCAATTTCGTTATTAAACTTTCCAAGAATGAAGTTTATTATTTAATATCCTTAAACCATGTTTAAAATTTTAGGATTTTTTTATACATTTTCACAAAATAGCGAAGATTTAAGCTAACAGTTCAAAGAGTTTTAGAGACTTAAACGCTTTTGACGCTAAATGAAACCCAACAAATATCAAATTTAAAGATTTTTCTTTAACACTAGTAGAAAAATGTCGTTTTATTTCTATTCACCTTTAAATGCTCCGACGTCGGTACAAAAATCAACTTTTTCATTTAATTCATCAACAGCGGAAAGCTTATCATATACATTTTCGTTTTTAAGTTTATTTCGATCATCACGTTCATGTCGATCAGTAGGGTATCGAAACAAGGATTAACAATTTCTAGGGTGTTTTAACTATAGCTGATGCAGCGGGTGCGTCGTCGCTCCGCCAGTGATATTGTCTAACGCAGGGATAGGAGAGCGGCGGAGCAGCCGCGTGCACAGCAGACCACACTCCACATGAGACGCCTGCGCACACCCTGCTGGGCGAGGTGCTCAGTAGAGAAACCGAACGAAGCAAAGTTAATACCATTACAACAACGCCGACAATGGCCAAGTAGTCGCGCCTCCCTTCTGTCCAATCTGTGCGATTAGGTCTTTCTGTTTTGTTCAAGCTTCAGTTGATCGACTGTCTCACTTACCTCTCCTCCTGTTAGTTTAGATTTTCAACCCTCGTTAATTTGCTGTCTCTATCAGTCTGGATCGACTCCAGACCGGTAGATTCTTTTAGGTTCCATAGGATAATTGTTTTTATGTACATTTCCAGGAAATGAGTTACGTTGCTTGAGTACACTGACTGTTTAAAATTGGAGCAGCGTGATTTGTTCCCAAGTAGAATAGAACTTATCTGCGTCTAGATACCGTTTAGATTAGAATTGAAACTTAACCCAGTGTGCCGTCTTGAATCCCTTGTGATTTGTTTTTGTGATCGTCCCTGTCTTCGATCTACTGTATTCGTCTATCCCTCAGCATGTACATATATACTTGTATGAGTGATCCCTCTGTAGCGTCATTCCATTAAGCTTAACTTTGTATGTTTTCAAAAAACATTTTTCTTAAAACATACCTGCGGTTTCTCATTTATTCTTCGTAAATCTTTTCATAATTAGTTTCTGTGCGAGATATTATTTTATAGCTGCTACCACGCTTTTGAAATATTTTACATAAAACAATTTGGAATCTTTTCTTCTAGGTATTTTAATGAATAGCTTTATATTTGTTGTTATGAATTTTGTACTTTTTATATTGTATTCTATTGTTTTAATTATGTGTATTCTGTACCTTACAGGTTTCATGTTATGAGAACAGAAGCCGGTTGTTAATATCATTTGAAATAAGAAAAAATATTGGCATAGCTAGATTAGAATCTGCACGATTTATTACCAATTAAGTTCTCTAATCAAATATTTTGATAAGCACATTTTGTATTCATATAAAAATGATGAGCAACCGGTGACTCACAAGCGAAATTCGGTCACGACAGCCCTCGATCCTTGAATTCATCCCTGATTTTGTCCCAATGACGGCGTGTTTTATTTTAGACCGGCAGTGGCGCGTCAGCAGTCGGCCCCAACCCTGGTGTTTAGGTGTGTCGATGTTACCACTTTTTATACCCTCCAATACCATTTGAATCGAACCAGAATGTTCAGCAAAATTAACACGGTTTTCATTGTTATTGCCTTCATTATTCCCAACATTCTCGTTACATTCAAGTGGTAATGAAAATGGTGCGACCCCAAATTAACCTTGAGCATCCCCAAGAGATTCGCTTGTTTTGTCGTGTGAGTTGTTTTGTGTGCTGTATTGCTTTCCATTGTTATAGAGCTTGGATGCGAATATTAATGCAAAAGCCAATATTGAACAGACAAGTATTCAAATGCTAATGTATTTCGATACGAATATTGAATGATATTAAGAGCCGTCCATTGATAGTCTTCATAGGCTCTAAAAATCACGTTTTTATAAGAACGTTTCGACAAAGGGCCGATAGCAGGCTTTTGTTGGCCTACGCTTTTCATTTACGATCGCTGGTCGCTGACAACTTTCGCTGTAGCTGACAACTTTGCTAAAAACTTTGGAAGGATTTTACCTTTTATGAATTTTCTCACACAAACGAATCATCTATCTATATAGATTATATCTAAAGTGAAGACTAAATTTTACTATCTCATTAATAAACTAGTATTGGTTCCGTTAAATATAAATCTAAGAATAATACTTGGTATCAATATTACTCGATTTAATAAGACAGAGCTCAGTAATGAAATTATACAACGAATATTTATCACGCCGAGTAATATACATTTGTCAAATCGTCCTAACAATTGGTATTACTAATACTTGTGTATTACTAACATGGCATGAGTTTAAAAAAATATAAAAATAATATGTAATAGTTCGCTGTATCAACACCACTACTAATTTTAACCCATTAAAGTTTCATCTTGTTAAACTAATTTCATACAATGCTCCTGAACCAGATAATTCTGTGTCAAGCATAAATGAAGTCCCAATGGAAAGCAATAAAACAGCATTAGAAATTCTTGAGCACGCTGCATGCAATATAGGCATCTGAAACTCCCAGCTAGTACCCGATACAGTATGCCCTGACATCTGCCAACTCTTTATTCAACTTCGATTGATTTGATTGGCAACCAAAATATACTCGGCATTATGGATGTTGAATACAATATTTAAATTTTCTCCATTTTCAGGAATTCTTATTTTACATTTGACCTTTACATCTGAAACAAAGTGAATGAAATCACGACACACGAGAGACCTGAATAAAATAGTGCTATATTGTTCTACAAAGTTCCACCTGGAGATTGTTTACGATTCAGACGGTTTGAACGAGTAAGAAAAATGATTCGCAATCTTTTCCGTGGAGCTTTGTAAATCCACGTTGATTTTTCACACTAACATACTGTATCTTAGCAACGTTGCAATAAAAATCACTTTGTACCTAAATTTTACAAGCAGTAGCTAAACTGGAGCAATTTTATGTCTCACATTTGATACTAACAAGAACATTATTTTACATAAACAATAGATGTAGAATTAGTGAACTAAAATAAGTAATTTTACTAGATTAACAATGAACAGCAATATTTAGTTAATATTAATTAGATTTTAAAGTTTGCTTAGAAATAGTTGATATGTTATGAAAATTTGGACGATATCGAAACATGTGAATGTTATGATTTTACCAAGAATTTATATTATAGGATGAGAAGGTAACACGTTTTTAAATTAATCAATGAATTTGCTGTATGTATATAACCTATATTTTAAATAATCATAATGATAGAATAATTTGAAGGTACTGGCGAACAAGACTTTCATAACAAAAAGGCAGCATTAATTGCCTTAATTGAAACTCATACAGCTTTGCAGCTTTTAATCGGAAACCAAAGAGGAGATTCAAAGCTAAATCGTTGAGTTGTCGAAGCTTTGTGCGTTTAGATTACCTGTCCAATCTCTTCCCAGACTAATATAGCTTTGGGTTGTGCGCAGGCGGTTGGCTGATGAAGATGACGAGTTGTCGGAGGTCCAGCCGGATGCGGTGCCTCCGGAGGTTAGAGAATGGCTGGCTTCGACCTTCACGAGGCAGCTGGCGACGGCGAAGCGGAAGTCGGACGAGAAGCCGAAGTTCCGGTCGGTTGCGCATGCAATTCGGGCAGGCATCTTCGTGGACAGGATCTACAGGCGGGTGACGAGCACCGCGCTGATGCAGTTCCCCCAAGATGTGATTAGAGTGCTTAAGGTACGTGTCAAGTGTTTCTGTACTCACAAATGTTTTAAATTAAACACCGGTATCAATGGGACAAGCTCGCTATAAGACTAGCCTTTAAAGATAAGTGATCTTCACGTAGAACTTTTCCATTGCCAAAACGATGGTTTGGATGGAGATCTAGCTACAGCTAAATTTACTGTCACTATCTAATTCATTTTGCAAAATTTAATCATACTTCAATGTATGATAATTTCAAATACACTTCTAAAACATACTCCTTAATATGCACACACAGTTTAGTTGTTAATTTAGAAATTAGTTATCATAAATAAAAATTTTAATTAACTCTTTAAAACTGTAAATTTGTATTGTTTTTTTTTATTATTGGAGCGTACCACGATTTCTGTACAAATGGTATAGTAATTTTACTGACGTGGATACTCGTATACCCATACAGTTTCAAGCTTCGTCTCTTAATAATTTTAGGTATTGGTTGTTTAAAACACACAGTACATACACTAGGCGCGCATAGGTATCCAGCGATATGGAGCTTAAGATTAATCGTCATGGCGTTTCAATATTTCCCGAAAAATGTCTAAAACCGTATAACGATACAAAATTTATTTAATAGGGTTTTTACAGCTGTAACAACGACTTCTAGATTCAGCTTGGCTAGCAAACTAACTGTACAACCAATTATAGTCAAACCCAACATGCGCTACAAAAGTGCTGTGACATAAAGAGGTAAAATAATGATCTTAAAATAGGTGACACCTTAAAACCTAAACATTAGTGAGGTCAGCTAAATACAGCTTTACGAGATGATAGATCAATAACATCAGAATCAGTTGTATTAAAATATTAAGTCCTCCAAATATATCCCACCTCACTAATTGTACCGCGAAATATTGTAATCTTGATGTTCCACTTGGCATTCCCCTAGCATCCCGGAATGTTCAATTATAATGTTGGCAAGGGTCGTGCGAGTGGTTGCAAATACTTCAATTAGTGGTTAGTCGCAGTGGGTGCCTTGTTCTACGTTGTACATAACGCGTAACTTGTTGGCATGTCTTGAACAATTCATGTTCAGTTTAAGTTACCTCTTAATTGAAAAGTTTAATTGGATCAATATTTTTAATTATTCGTCACTGCCTCGTTGGTCAAGTAATGAATGATGCGTGTATCGTTTCGGGTTCGAATCCTGGATCGGGCACAGTGTAATATTTCTATTGTAAAATTCCCAGTCAGCGCCGGCCTTGGGGTAGAGCGAGAGGAGCGGTCGCTCTAGGCGCCAGGCGGCAAGGGGCGCCAAAAAGCCAAACGGGAAAGATAGTTTCCAACGAACAATACAATTTTGATGGTGCCTTTTGATTTATTTCAATAAGTGTGATATTTGCAATGGAAGATATTTTTTGAAAATTTGGGAATTAATAAACATAAAACCGAAGTACCATTTATATGAAGAGAAAGCGTAGACCAAAGTGCGCTGAAAGACAATCTCGCTCTATCCTGATCAAAGGCTAGGGCCGGCGCTGTTTCCAGTATGGCAATAGGCTCACCTGTCACATGTTAACTAACATTGTCGACAGAAATGGGTATACACAGTACATCTATGCCACCATAGCTTGGGGAATACCTATAGACGTTATTTTTTATTTTTAACCGACTTCAAAAAGGAGGAGGTTCTATGTTCGGTTGTATGTATGCTTTTTTTTATGTATGTTCAGCGATATTTCCGTTAACTGTGGACCGATTTTGATGATTTTTTTTGCATTGGGTTCAGTATATCTCCAAAGTGGTCCCATTTTAATTTCATTGGTATTGGACCTTGGACTTAGAAGATACACTAGGGAACTCCTTAACGACAAACAATAGCTATGTGTAAATTGAGATATTATGGGTATTACGTCAATCCTATAGGTACCCTACTATAGAACTAAGCAGTATATTAGCCAACTTCAAAAAAGGAGGTTCAGAATTCGTCCTTTTTTGTAACTCCTTTGCTTATGTACCGATTTTGATGATTCTTTTTGCATTGGGTTCTGTATCGTTTTAAGGTGGTCCTATTTTAATGTTATTGGTATTGGACCTTGGAAGATACAAGAGGGAACTCCTTAACGGCGAACAGCTCGAATGAATAGATTCCGATATTATAGTCATTATATTAATCCTGTAGGTACCTTACTGTACAACTCAGCAAAATAATATAATATCGGTATATAAATATTACTAAATAATTCACTCGTCACTTAAAATGGTAAAATAAAAATCTTTTAAAATAAAAGGTAAACCGACTTCAAACAGCAAAAAATAAATATTTGAAGTCGGTGCCAAGTAACCGACTGCACCAACCAGCACTACGTACCTTTATGTAAATACTGGTAATAATCCTGTTATTCAATGGTCATGCATTTATCGTTAACCTTAACCGAAGCATTAAGTTCTCGAATATTATTTCCATGAAACTTACTTGCATTTAATATGCAAACGGGTGTAGAATATTGAAGTAGTTGAACTTATAACAACACTTCGCTTGAACAGTTTTAAGGTAATTAGTATTGTTAGCTTTCGGAATTGGTTTGACATTTGAAATATTTTTAGAAATGAAGTTCTGCGTTAATAGGTAAAGATTTATAGTCTATTCCAATCAAACTTTAAAACTTTGTGAACAAGCCATCACAATTATTAGATGTTTTAGTTGTGATTGTATACAGTATTTCCAAAGACAACGAAATGAAAATGATAAAGAAAATGAAAAAAAAAGGAAAAAGAAATCGACGTTTTTACGTTGATTGAGAAAAGTTTTAAAGTTTGATTGGAATAGACTATTGGTACCTAATGGCTTCCAACAAATATAATAAATACGATGCATATGTTAGACATTTGTTACTTAATTATATTTAAACGGCTAAATAAATTTAGATGAAATTTGGCTGACGGTTACATTAAAAGTACAATATCATGTAGGTAATAAATTTGGCCACAAAAGTTCATATGGACAAAACCCAGTTTCTAAATATATGATAATGTCTCTCTAGGAATCAGGCGTGATGATATAGACATAGGCGTCTTTCAAGTCGTCTAGTTACAATTTCATAACATTCAAGTGTCTATATTTTTTAGGGGTCCAAACATAAATAACTTTGTAAAATTTAACTAATCTATCCACATGTAATTAGGATTAACTAGTGGTCGCCCATTGGTCGAAATTCGACCTACTCTTTCATCGTTTGCTGGTTATATTTGACATTCACTAAGACTATAGACAAATAATATTAAAGACAAACAATATTAATCTATTCTCAATTTGACCACAGCCTTTACAATTAACAAAAGAGTATATATGCGTGTGTGTGTCAAATACATGTAGTGTGTGTAATGTTTTTTTTATTGATTTAATGTATTTTTATGCATAATTTTAAAAGAATATTAGCATTCTGCACTCCTTCTCTATATAAACTATAAGTGGGAGAAATTTCATACTCCTCCGTCCGCGCAATTTTCGTAAAAAGGGGTATCAAGTTTTTGCATCACGTATTAATATAATGATACCTCACAATATCACTCAAACAGTCAGACCAAAAGTAATATATTTATGGTACATTCTTATAATTTTAGAAATGGATTTTTTTTGTGTTAAATTTATAATATCATGTTATTAGTATCTAACGCCGAAGGTGAATTTACTCGGCATATTCGTAAACAGACACAATTGTGTGGTCATTTAACAATCGGAGAATAAACCACGACAAGGGGCGTTATTATGCGGTTACCAACGTTATTGGCAACTGTTGGTGGGATGCATATACAGCTGATAATTATTTTAAATCCGAGGCCAAAATGTACATTTAGTAGTATCAAGAGTAATTGATTGAATTGAAAACATATAGACTACTAGTTTCTGCCCGCGACTTCTACCGCGTTGACTTTTGACAGAAGCCTCACCATTTTCCGGAATAAAAATTTGTGTGTTAATCCAGGTATTAAATTATCTGTGTGCCGAATTTCATGAAAATCTGTTCAGCCGTTCTTGCGTGGTTGATTAACGAACATCTAAACATACAAACTTTCACATTTACAATATTCTATTTTCCTACCTGTATCATCACGCTTGATCCCTTGCGAGGTAGGTAGAGAGTACAGAGTACCTACAGGTTCTTTCCTTACATACCTCTCTGGCTTCCTCCACTCTCATAGTTCGTCTCATACACGCTCGCCGGTTACGGAGACTCTTGACTTGTCCTTCAGATCCACGGTCTATTTGGTCATGGTAAGATAGTCTAGGTCTTCCCCTTTTGCATTGTACATGTGTTTTGTCCTTCCTTCATCTGACATTGTTTCTATATGCCCAAACCAATAGAACATACGTTTATAATATTAGTAGGACTAATTAAAAAAATTTTGTAATTATACAAGCATATCACAGGCTGGTTGCATGAATACAAAAGCATGTTACTTAGAGAGAATTAATCAAAAATCAACTTACAAATCAAGATAAATAAGAAATAAAATGGCAACTTATTCCAAAATAGCGCCTCTGTTCTTCGCGCCACTGGAAGACTTGAGTAAATGAAACCCTTTTGTGAGTCAATTTATAGGTTAACGAGTAATAAACACATTTCATAAACTCAGGATTATCCCTCAAGGATGTCTGAGACAGCTCCTAGTTCATTAAATAACGATTACACCAGACCCTCTGTCACAGATTAATCAACAAAGCAAGCCGTAAATCCTTCAGAGGTTCCATCAAAAATTCACTATCGCGTAGGCACCAAGGGTTGGACAAATTAACCGGGCCCTTATCTAAACGTAATTAAGAAATTCCTATGTTCATTTATCTTAATCTAGTTCGGGTAGATTAAACACCAGCTTTTATGGTGTTAAACTAGCGGATTGGTTTCCAGGCAGGCGCGAACCGCGCTAGGAATGTCACGGGCCTCTCTGGGTTTTCTTTTGATGACATTTTTGGCACGAATATTAGCCACGAATCAATTTTGTTTGGTCTCGTCGCCTTCTTTATCCGTCACGTCTATGGCAATACGGAATCCCATTCAGAGCTCTGGCAATACACAAAACTCATCTGTCTATTTTTGTATTTGTATACTGTTCATGTTTAAGAACTAATCTCGGACCTTTCACCGAAGTACACAAATTTCACGTCATAACTCCATATAATTACACCCCTTGCGGAATTATTTAAAACGTCACGCCACTCGCAAGTGGGAGGTTGCTTCCGATCCGCTATTTAGTAAGCCTTTGTTTGTCCGACTTCATGTGGAGTCCGGAACCCTCAATTGTTTTCCTTTGTGCTCCTACCGAGCTCACATACTCGGCTTTGAATAAACTACCCGCTGCTATTTTAAATTAACTCAGGTAAAGAGTCATAGGTTTACATTAGTAGGTAGAGTTGCTACGTACGAATTTTATACCTTATGAATTCTAATTAACTATTGGTTATGAAACTTAAATTTTGGATGGTAATGTCCATTACACAACTATAATGTGTATTAAGGTATATGCCTTACAACCTGGACTGTATTTATACATTATCAAGAAGTAGCCGACACGCAATAAGATGATGTACACCCGTATATTTCTTTATGTCCCTTTCTCTTACTATTAGTAGCACAAGAGTTAGAAGGATGGAAAATTATATCGAGATGCAGTAGGATAAACAGTGGCCCATCTTCGATTGGTTCACACTGACTATTGCCGGTAACTAATATAGTTTTCTTCAGGGGCACAACTAGCGGGTTGTGAAGACCTTCTCAATCAATCAATCCTTCCTCGATCGTAGCGCCTACTTCCGCCTGTCTTGCTCTTGGATATGGGTATCTCGCCACGGCTCTTCACAAATAAAACTATGCACCACTAGTTTAGGACGCTGGGCCCCAGTTGGCCCTTTCACTAGTCGGACTTCTAACTTAGCTACGCGACGCAACTGAGAACGAGGCCGTTTCTGCCTTTGCTTATATCCTATTTTATGGGGTCTCAACTAGTGAGGCTTGTACTAAGCCCAGCGTTTTACTTTATTTTCCAACAAACTGAAATCTATACTTATGCTAATACATTTTTAAACATTATTAAATATGAACAATCATATTTGGACATTATTAGTCGCAAACATATACATATTATACCTTTTCTTATAGCTCGATTTTTGAATGCCAGCTGTAGTTATGTACATTGTTTCCTGTCAAGATTTATTTAAAGACAGATTATGAATATGTCAAAAAATTAAATAAAGTTCGCCACATACCACGATTTTGACACAACTCTTTCATTTCATGTAAGAATGAATTTTCATCGTTTAGGAGTGCTACGCACTTGACCCTTTTCGAAAAGCTCATTAATTTAGTCGAGATAGGTTCTCCTTGGGGGACCTCTTTCGGCCTCCGACCTCCCACATTTGCTCATTTCCCTCGCTAATATAGATATTTTTTCTTATGTGACTAAGCCCGCTACACATTTCCACTATTGTAACTCCTGTAAGCCAAGATCCACAATGGCCTCTTTAGATGACACCAAGGTTTGCCTCGAGGTATCCCGTAGAGCGCTTTAATTGCCTTGGAACCCGTAACAAATTTAATTATAAAGAAGAATTATAAAGAAGAGAATACAGGAGGAGTAGGGAAAAACTAATATAAATATATCTAAATAATATTGTTTATGATTTTAGACTCTGGACGAATGGTCGTTCGACGTGTTTGCATTGCACGAGTCAGCGGGTGGCGCGCCAGTAAGGTACCTCGGTTACGAACTACTCAACAGATACGGAATGATACACAAATTCAAGGTACGTTATTGGAAATTAATCTTACTATATTTAAATATAGAGAAAATAAGTTGTTTCAAATGATGACGACGATAATAGTAAGCGTAGGGTTATATTAAGCTTACCCTTGCCGCTGATCAAAATCCAAAAATAAGGAAACACTCCATAATGGGCCACAAGAAATAGATACAGTAGACCGCTCAAAGTGTAAGTAATATTAACGCCATGGAGATTAGGTATGTAAAAAAATTCAGTATTCCGAAATAGCTTGCCACCTACCACCAGCTTGCGATCAAGCTGCATGAAAGAGCTCTTTGTTAAAAGGACTAATATCCTCGCAATTTCAAATAACAACACTGTTTATAGCGTAAAAACTGATCGCAGATCGTCAAAAAGAACATAACAACAATACATAATAACTAAACTTTAATTATACAAAAATTAGGTTAATGTGTACAAACTCGACAATGCGTCATTCATACAAAATTATGCACGTGCCAAAATAGTGAAGCTATATTATGATTTTATTTGAAAGCACTTTTGTACTGTCATTTTAATAAAACAAAATATTGATATTGTCATCGATTTTCAAACGTAAAGGATAGCCTTTACGTTTCACTGATGCTATCATCAATCAGATAATAAATCACATTCTTTCATAAGAAATGAATATTATTACGGAAAAATCGTATTTCTCGGTACCTATCATTTTACATGGTGAATATTGGCGGCATCGTGTAAAGCAGATGTGACCTTTCAAGTGAGCTATCGTATTACGACCTCCCGTTACAACCCTTCCGCTTGCTATAAGGAAATCCGAGGAGAACAGAAAAAATGAGGATATCGACTGACCGGAATTTTAAAAATACCTTTTTAGGTATTTACTCCCAATTCGTACTTCACACGTAATATTCTGAAAGTGGAGTTCGGACTGCCGAAACATAAACAATCAAACATCACATTACAACGATAAAAGAAAAAAAAATTAATATGCCAGGTTAATTGAAATATTTTAATCATATACTACTTCCGTCATAAAAAGAAATATTATTACTAAAATATTACTACTTCAGTCATAAAAAGAAATATTATTCAGACAACATGCACGATAAGGACAAATAATCCTAATATTAGTTTACTGGAATAGTGATAGTAGTCTAATATATTCCGTTATTCTTTTCTTGTAAATAAGTAATAATTACAACTTGCAAAGGCTCTTAGAATTTACTAAACAAAATTTTATTATTATAAATGTAAGACGTTTGTTTACGTTTAGTACTCATAAGTTTGTTTGCTCTTACATAATGGCTTTCCGCAAGGGTCTGTACGGGACCACGTTTATCTGTAACTGTTAGTTCTTGTAAAATAAAATTTTAAGATGAATCTGATAGAATTATTACTGTAACATAAGTAAGATAACAAGAATTTATTTGTTTGTATTGTAAATGCAATAATTGCTATGTGCAATTTATTGTAAAAGTAATATTAACAACACTAAAGTATTATTCGGAAAAATCGTTTGAGCTAACGAGAGAAACAGTTATTGTTTCTAATACTCTTTTATAATAAGCGACTTAAAGCCGATTTCTGATTTAAGCATTCAAGTGAAATTATTCCACAAATTGCTATCTCAGCATTTCTTAATTTTAATACTTTTCAAATCTGTCGTATTAGATGTACCTAACTTGTATATTACATCGACATATATTACACGGATCTTAGACCTGGGTCCTTATGCGCTATGACCAAACACGTCTCGTTATGATAATTTCGTGTTAAGATCGTGTAATGGTATTCGGTATACCTCTGGAGTACCATCAATAGTAACGAGCTGCACTACGTTCTTAATAGGTCATAGAGAATAAGGGCCCAGCATGATACAAGGCTAGCGTTCTAAAAAGTATTAAACTTATAATGGAACTTCCGTATTTTTTCTAACAAAGTAAATAAATACAAAAGAAATAGGGTCCGTCCTTTTACCTTTTTCCTCTCGATGTTCCTGTGAGTAGTTCCACATGATTCAATTCAAAGACGGCTTCAGTATTTGTCGTAGTTTATACGACACACTTGCACCGAAAAAATAAGTTATACACTCTTTCGTACTTACTAACCGAATTGGATTGGTTGACTGTTACAAGATTTTGGATTTTCAGAAGTATTATTTTATAAGTTTATATACATAGAGCGCTCGTAGAGATACATTACTGCGGTATTCATTGTGGTCACCAAGGTTAAACAACGTTCGGCTCTGTCAGTTTTACATGGGCTACTGTTTGTAACGTTTCGATTTTCGAAAGTCTACGTGTTTTGGAAGGTACGTTAAAAACGACTGGTTATCACTTCGCGTGCTAATCGTCAAACCAAGTTGGCAACCTTAAAAGCGGCTTGATGTTTCCACAGCAATCTTCACGTCCACCTAATCGTACTGAGTCGGCAGGGTGGTGTATGACCCATTCTATCTCACCTCGCTTTGTGAGAAAAGGCCCAGCAGTAGGACATCATCATCATCATCAGCCGAAAGAGGTCCACTGTAGGACAAAGGCTTCCCCTAAATATCGCCACGACCACCGGTTTTGTGCTGTACGCTTCCAGATTTTACCTGCTACCTTCACCAGGTCATCGGTTCACCTTGTGGGTTGCCTACCCACCCACGTCTTCCAATACGAGGTCGCCACTCGAGAACCTTTCTGCCCCAACGGCCATCAGTTCTACGAGCAATGTACCCGCTCACTGCCACTCAAGTTTGGCAATGGCAGCAGGACAAGTATAGGCTAAATTTGATACTAATTTATGATTACTCATTGCTCGATAAAGTTCTCGAAACTTTTTGCACGAGTTACAGTCAATCTCTAACGTCAGAAAGCAAGAAGATTAAATGAATAATTAAAGATATTTCTGCTACAGGTACCGCCGACAATCTTGGAGAACTTCCTCAGCAGGATAGAGGAAGGCTACTGCAAGTTCCACAACCCTTATCACAACAATCTTCACGCAGCAGACGTCGCGCAAACAGTACATTATATGCTCTGTCAGACTGGACTAATGGTAAATATTCAAACTTAAGGAAGGCTATGGTATAACTTAAGGAAGCCAATTCATAGCTCAAAGCAAAAATAGCAAATATCTACGCAAGTAATAGGATCTATCTATCTATCTATCTATCTATAACCTCACGCCAGATCCCTTGCGGGGTAGGCAGAGAGTACAGAGTTCCAACAGGTTCTTTCCTTACATACCTCTCTGGCTTCCTCGACTCTCATAGTTCGTCTCATACACGCTCGCCGGTTACGGAGACTCTTGACTCTCTTGAATAGGATCTCATTGCTCATATAATGCTAAACAGTTATCTATACAATCTCTAAATAACATTAAATGCTTATTCAAATCCATTGATTGCTTAGATATACTGACTAAAAACCCAACTATTTCTTGTGGTATGACAAGAAGGGTAATTAACATATTTATGTTATATTTTGCTTTATGATTGCAAGAATATTATTTAAGTAAATACAACTAGGCTACGAAGGCCCTAAAACTTTTCCACCTACTTAGAGCACATTTCCGGCGTATTTTCCTCGCAACTTGTAACCCAATTTTGTTTTCTAAGCGCTTGAATAGGCCACTAATTGAATAGTCCCACATTTTTCTGTCGGCCGAATAGCTACCTCAATTCTTTTTAATGGAACTTCCGTAGTGCCCGCCACCTGCCTATCCCTGATTGGATACTGAAATATTATTTTTCTTCAAACTGTTTTGATTCTATGTATGTTTATCATCAAGCCAGATCCTTTGCCGGTATAATGTTCGATATAGATAGATCTTTTATTATTAACAATCATAGCTGTCCGTGAATGTAACTTGAACGATCTTGGCAGTTGTCTTCAGATGATATTTGTTAAACTAATTCAAGGTAGTCGGTCAAGGGTCTAATTATTTCTCCCTGAGTTGGCCACTAACTAAATGAATGTAAGATTTGATTGAGTCTATGCGGGTGACCAAACAAACAAAAGTGTGATTAGAACACTAGCTTTGTATTTACCTATATTTACTCCTGTAATTCCTTTGGATCCTTCGCAAGGTAATGAGAATAAAAATTAACATTAAACTGGTAAGCGTGAAAATGTAAACCGCTGTAGTATGCAGAGATGACATGAAACTTTCAACCTAATATGCCTATGCAGGTCAGTGGCATGTGTACTTCTTTTTCTACCGCTTTTTACATTATTGCACTGGTCAATTTTATATCCACTTCTGTGTTCTGCTACGGCGGTGAATGAAATCCGGTCGAAAGAGGACTCTAAAGAAAATACTTCTTAGCACAAAGTGCAAAGGGATAAGTACGAACAGAATGACGTCACCCTATAGAGACACAAATAAAACACTACACTACAAATCTACTATTTAACGTGACAGCGCTCTTTTTCAACTACGTTGCGTTTGTCTCCGAGAGTTCCGCCATAATGATATCTACGTAAATCTTCTAAAATAAAATTTTCATTTCCCAGAACTGGCTATCAGACCTAGAGATCTTCGCGACGCTGGTGGCGGCGGTCGTCCACGACTTTGAGCACACCGGCACCACGAACAACTTCCACGTCATGTCCGGCTCCGACACGGCATTGCTGTACAACGACAGGGCTGTGCTCGAGAACCATCATATAAGTGCTGCTTTTAGGTAAGTTTAAACTTAAACAGCTAGGACTGGCTAGGACTCTATGTACGTAACTACGATATATAAGCATCAGCGAGCGAGCAAAAAGGCATCACCTGCCAGACTACTAGATAGATGATGAATATGATAGATAGGATGATGGATATCTAAACACCGCAGATCTGCAGCGGTTAAATTTCGGTTCTTACCGAATTTTGTTAGTACAATAGACCCTCTCTTACGTAAGTGCACTTCCATCGCTGTTAGGGTTCGGTTCTAAGTGGTTCTTTGTATGGAGTCAGCTTGCTGTCTTTTTAACTTTGTATCTAGGCTAAACAGAAATAGAATTGTAAAATAAAATGTAGATAATAACGGCAGGCTAAAAAACTCATTGTATAGTTCCTGCCACACTAACTGGTATTTTGGATACTATAAAATGGACTGAAAATGTTCCTATTAAGACTTATACTGGGTGAAATTGCAATAAGTTTGTTTTGACGTGGTTTTCACAACTCTCAATTTAAGGTAATTGAATCCCTATCCGCTGAATCAAATCGTTACCTGTCATATCGATGGTCAGCCGTGATCCAATTCATCAAAACTTTACCAAACAGTGAAAACCTCCAAAACTCTACTTATTATATTATCGACACAGACCTAATAGAGATTTGAAAGTACGATTTCGAAGCTGCGAAGATGAATACGAGGCCGTAAAGCTGATATTAAGGCCTCGTATTCATTTGCGGACAAATCTCCCGTAACAAGTGTCGCTTATGATGACAAGTCTGGCGACTTCATATTACCGGTTCCTTGTCGCCGGATCACTTTGATGAACAAAAGTCGCAAAATGTAGCAACAAAATTTAAAACAATGTATGCAACGTCGTCTTTGAGCAATATGTTTCAAACGACTACGCAAATGTGGACGTTATTGGACGCTGAACAAGATGCCGAGCGACTTCGCCTGACGTCGCGCGACTTCGTCGGACGTCACGGGGCATTTGTCCCCATTTGTCCCCAAATGACTACGAGGCTTAAAAGCAAACATTACTGAAGCATTATATATCCCATTTCAATTTCCCTTTCATGCGCCATCAAACGGTCCAATATTGCGACAATATTTATGAAACTAAAACCTTTTCCTTCGAAGCTCGGTGCGCCGTCGTACGAACCATTTACATTTTAATCAGACGCAAGCCGCCCTTGCTCGTATTGTGCTCGACGTTCATTTGAAGATGGGAAATTGCATTTTGCGGTGGCATCGGGTAAAGGGTGACAAGCTGTTGTAATCTTTATTTTCTATGATCTACAGTTTTGATTTTGCATTTGGACTTGGAGATAGATTTTAAAAAATATGAGATATTTTTACTAAACTGTTACTGATCATTTAGCACAGCGTTTAGAACAGCTTCGACTCCCAAACAATTTGCTCTATGATGATCAAAGTCGGCCGATGTCCATCCTTTTTCTACCTATCAATCTATCTAAATCATCACACCATATGATATGCACTGCCCACAGACACTGCACTCTCTGACTCACCACCACACCAAGGGATCCTTTTTCTGACTTCGTATTAAAATTTTTGCAGGAACTGAAATGTACCGTAGAATTAAAGTCTTTCACGTCGTGTACATCATGGGTGTACAGAATACGACCTTAGAAACACCCAATGCAAAATGTTTTAAATCTCTTAAAGAGAGAAGAGAGTATACCTAACTTTCACCAGTATATTTTTGTCTTCATACAAAACTTGATAAGCCTATCACAATTAATCGTGAACATTAAACGACTTTTAGAGCTTTTCAGACTTTCTCATACCTACATTAATATACAATAGAAACTGTAGATAGGACTGCGGGTACAATTAGTACAGACCTAATCTAAACCACATCGTTCACTTTATCGTTACAAATTGGTAAATAGCAAAAGCTTTTCTCTGTTCAAACAATATCTAAATGATAATGCCTAATGGCAGCAAACGACAGATAAAACAATATTTTGATTTAAATTAGTTTGTATTCTTTCTTTCCTTTAAAAATAAAATGAACCCGTAAATAAATTAAGAAATCGTATGCTCCCGCTGTTTGGGGATATAAAAAAAAAGAATGAAGAAGGAATGACAAAACTGGTTAGCCAACAAGGCGAAAGTGGAAGGATATAGACCAGGGAAAACCTAGACTATCCGACCAAGTAGACCATGCCTTATCAGATGAGCTGTCAAAAGTCTCCATAACCGACGAGCGTGCATGAAACGAACTATGAGATTGGGGAAGCCAGTGAGGACTGTAAGGAAAGAACCTGTTGGACCTCTGTACTCTACCCCGCAAGGGATCTGGCGTGATAATATCGATAGACAGAGATCTATCTTTCGGATCCGCGACAAATCTATCCAATAATCCAATCCAAATTTCAATATTCAACTCAATGATAGATTTGCTTTTCCGTGGAATTTTGACAGATTTTCCATACAAAATATGTCAAAATTGTATCGGTAGTAGGCAATTCTATCCTTTAGTTAAACCTGCCTCTAATTGCTTACTAAACCAAGCCGTTTTTATTCCATTAACAAACTAAATAAATCTTGGTTAAGGTGAAGCATGTTTGTCATGCTAATAGTACTTGTGGCTTGTAGCACCAACGTATTGTGGCTTGATTTACTTGTAAGGAGTAAAAAGTATAAAACATTTGAACGGAAAACTCACTCCATAGATAATGGATGCATAAATAGAATACCTAAGTCACTAATTGAGCATTCTGTACGTACTAGCATTATAAACCTGATATCCTTTGTGAAGGTGCGCTCGTAGCGCTGTGCGACTACGGTGTTCTTACCGATCACCAAGGTTAAGCAGCGTTCGACTGGATCGGCCTGAGATGGGTGACCGTTTGTGGCATTTTCATATTCGAACGTCTCCGTTCTTCGGAAGGCACGTTAAGCCATTGGTCCCGGCTACCAACTAATGTGGTAGTCGTTAAGCCGAGTTGGAGCCTTAAAGGCGACTTGATAAGTTCCAACAGCAGGTGGCCACAAACCTGCCTCCACCAATCCGCACTGGGTCCGCGTGGTGGAGTATGACCTAATCTCTCTCACCTCGATTTGTGAGAGAAGGCCTTTGCCCAGTAGTGGGCAGTATAGGCTGATATTATTATATTATATAACCTTTGTAAAGCAAACAAATAAATTTATTGTTATTGTTATTACTAACAATTTATTCCATTTCGAATGATATGACCTGTTGTTTGAATTTTCTTAACGATAGCTACTTTCCACACTCTTGTAGATAGCGTGTAGGTCAACAATTAAAACTGTTTAAATATGGAAATCACAACCTTATTACATACTAGTTTCCCGCGACTTCGTCTGCGTTTACTTTAGACAGGAACCTAACATTTTTTCGGGATAAAAAGTATATTATGTGTTAATCCAGGTAAATCTATCTGTGTGCTAATTTTAATCGCGTTTTTGCTTGATTGTGTTAGGGTACGGCCAAACCAACGCGTCTAGCCGCGTCCGCGGTGGCGATCAGTATCTCCCTATGATAGCGCGTGCAAACGCCGCCCAGATAGGGCGAGCAGGACTCAGGATGCGTTGGTGTCGCCACCGTGCCGGCCATCGCGGACGCGGCTGGACACGTTGGTTTGGCCGTATCTTAACAAACATCCAAATATCCAAACATACAAACTTTCACATTTATAATAATAGTATCACATACATTACTGAAAATAGATACTAAATACACTTCCGCTCCATAGCGTTATAGCTAGAGATATATACCGATATACATAAAATTAGTAGAATTGTTGCCAACAAATCTTTACTATATCTGAGCTTAAAGTAACTAAATATAAAATCTTGAAGAAAAACGTTCCGTTTCGCAGGCTGGGAACTCGTCATGATAATATTTAATTTCCCTTGGGGTAGAGACACATCTTTTTCACAGTCTCCAAGCGTTATGTGTCGAAATAATCTATACGTGATTGGCAGGTTATAAGGTTAGAGAAAATACAATATTGTTTATAGAATCGTTAAAACATTTCTGCAAGTTTCTGCGGGAGAGACTTGACTTACTCCCTGCCTACTTGCAAACCCGCTTACTCCTAGAGGTACGCTTATATTCCTCGCGCTTTTCATCCCATGACCCGAAGGGTACCCTGAGAAAGCACCTGATGGGAGTCATTACTCTCTATATATCTCCAAAGCTCTGCGTGATGATAAATATGTATATAGAGTCTAAATTGGTCGTTGTAGCGGTCTTTAGGGGAGGCCTTTGTCCTGCAGTGGACGTCTTTCGGCTGAAGAAGAAGAAGAAGTCTAAATTAGTTCTACCCCTGTCACTATATAATAAGGTCTACTTATATTATTATTATATTAAAGTGGAAAGTACGTATGTATGTTATTTGTAAGAATTACTGATCTTATTCTGAAAAATCTTTGTCACTGTCAGATATTCCTGACACCTAGTTATTTTTAGAAAGAAATTTTTATTACTAAATACTACAATACATCCGTTGTATTCTTACTTAGTAGAGAAGAATTTCTATGGCCTCATTGCAGCTCTATCAACAGACCCTGAACACCACCTGGTTACATCATCATCATCATCTGCCGAAAGACGTCCACTGATGGACATAGGCCTCCCCAAAAGATCGCCACAACGACCGGTTTTGTGCTGTATGCATCCAGCTTCTACCTGCGACCTTCACCAGGTGGGGGGCCTGCCCACTCCACGTCTTCCGGTTCGAGGTCGCCACTCGAGAACTTTTCTGCCCCAACGGCCGTCAGTTCTACTAGCGATTTGGGAGCTGTATCGGTGACATGGGTTCTTCTGCGGATCTCCTCATTTTTTCGTATTCGATCTCGCAGAGAAACACCGAGCATAGCTCTTTAGTGAATGACCATGTCTTGGTGCCGCAAGTCATCACTGGCAACACACACTGGTCAAAGATCGCCTTGAGATTGAAAAAGATTGTTTTGAGACACTACGGTATTTGGGACGAGAAGATATTACGTAGCTTCCCGAACGCTGCTCAGCCGAGTTGGATTCGACGATTGACCTCTTTCTCGAAGTTGGGCTTACCAAATTGGACTGTTTGACCATTATGTATACGTAATGGTCTACGACATGGGTGTTTGACATGATTTTTGTCTTGTCCATGTTCATTTTAAGACCCACTTGTTGAGGGACTCTGCTGAACTCATCGAGCATAGTGCCGAGGTCTTCCAGGGTCACGATATCGTCGGCAAATCGAAGGTGAGAGATGTACTCGCCGTTGATTTTTATGTCATGTCCAGTCCAGTCCAGAAGCTTAAAAACGTCTTCAAGCGCGGCGGAAAAAAGTTTTGGAGAGATAACGTCTCCCTGTCTCACGCCTCGCTGCAGTTGGATGGGGTTTGAGTTCTGGCCGTGGATACGGACTGACATCGTGGCGGTCTCATACAAACTCTTCAACACTTCGATATATCGGTGGTCTACTTGGCACCGCTGGAGAGACTGTAGCACGGCCCATGTCTCAATCGAATCAAAGGCTTTTTCATAGTCCACAAACGCTAAACATAGTGGCCGGTTATACTCCTCTGTCTTCTATATAACCTGCCGCAGCGTATGTATGTGGTCTATGGTGCTAAAGCTTTTTCGGAAACCGGCTTGTTCGGGAGGCTGGAAGTCATCGAGTCTGCGTGTAAGACGATTTGCAATGATTCTCAAAACAGTTTATAGACATGCCTCAGAAGTTATATGGGTCTATAGTTCTTCAATAGGGTTATGTCGCCATTTTTGAAGAAGAGAACTACCACACTTCTGTGCCATGACTTTGGCGTTTTGCCCTCGACAATAACGGAATTAAAGAGCTTCTGGAGAGCCTTTAGTATCGGCTTCCCACCAGCCTTGAGAAACTCAGTAGCCATACCGTCATCGCCTGGCGCTCTATTGTTTTTAGCTGTTTTGAGAGCTATACTAATCTCGTACAGACTGACGTCCGGGATATCTTCGGTGTAATGTCGGGTATAACTGTCCATAGAACTTCTCAACCTCCCTCAGGAGTTCAGGTTTGGAGGATATAATCCTGCAGCCTCCGTCCCTCAGCTTATTTAACCGGCTTTGTCCAATAGACAGATCTCTAGCAAACACTTTGGAGCCCTTGTTCCACAATGCTGTTATTGTAATCGTCCACGTCTACGCGTTCGCCTATACATTGAAAGCTATCGTGGTTCTGGATTTAAACAGAGTCTGGACGGAGCGCAGATCTCATCAGTTTAGACCTTTCGAGCTTGAAATTAATATTCAATGTGCCATTTACCACTCGGTGATCGCTACCTGCTTTGACCGAGTTGATCAGAGAGACATCATTGAATATTTGACACTTTGTCGACATGATGAAGTCTATCCCATTTCTTTTTTTGTGACGCCATCGAGACCCACCCAGGCCCACTTGCGGTGTTCCCGCTTCTGGAAGAAGGAGTTCAACGTCCTATATATAGATAGATATAGAGATATAGAGTCCTGCCTTCTCCATGAAGTCCGCCAGTATCTGCCCCCGGGAGTTTCGTTGTCCAGTACCAAATATCCCTACTCTCACCTCATCATCGCCTCGTCTACCCAGTTTCGCGTTGAAGTCCCCCATGACAAGGCTGTAGTGAGATTTCGAGGTATGTATGGCTCTAGATATATCCTCATACATAACCTCCACCTCGTCGTCAGGGTATGTCGAAGTTGGTGCGTATACCTGTATAATTTTCAGTGAATACCTTTCGGTGATTTTGAGTATCAGGTATGCTACCCTGGTCGACACACTCTCGATCTTAAGGATGTTGTTCACGAGAGACTTGTGGACGATAAACCCGACACCGCCCTGGGACTGATGGTCGCCCTGCTGGAAACAAGTTACCTGATTTGAGTGTTATCAAGTCCTCTTCCTCTCTTCGGACTTCAGATAACCCTACAACATTCCAGTGTAACACACATTGGCTAGTAAGCAATAAGGCCGCCAATTGTACCCTATATTGTTTTGTACCTTACATTATTGTTTATTTATAATTTGGTGTACAATAAAGAGTTTTCTATTCTATTCTATTCTTGCTCAGTTCTTCCTCCAGTTCGTCTATCTTCTCATCGGTCCGCAGTGTACGCGTGTTGTAGGTTGCCAGGGCCAATAATCGGCGTTTGTGGTGGCCAGATCTCTGCCGGAGATTGTTAGCACCCCCTGCCCCGCCGTTACCATGACCGCTACCTTGGCCAGAACTAGCAGGATCACCGGGAACTGCGGGCCGTTTAATTTTAGAGTCCTTCATTGGGAAGTAATTGCCATAATCGCCACGCTTGGCAGGCGGGTTGGCGATTGCAGTATGGGATTTTATATGAGATGAGAGGACGCTGCTGCCCACCCTCTTTTCTGGTGTCCCTTGGGTGTCTAGTACGCCACCTTCAGGAAACTATGTTATTCTCAGCAGTAACTCAACTGACTAGGGCTATGGATGTCTTAGGTGCCGCCATCTCAAAGAGTGGTGTCCTGCTTCCAACCACACTCAGCCCAGACAAGCCCGCCACCGATGTAGCTCCGGAATACCGCCTTGTCTATTCTACCGCTGTTTGCTGTATTTTTGCACTGGATTTGGTCGCCTCTTACGACCCGCTGTCTGTCCAGCATGCGGTGGGGAGATTGAACTCTTATGCCGTCCCCACACGGCATAGTTACATAGTCCCCTGGTTACATAGTCAATACCAATCCAACGAGGCCATTGCCACCTACCAACTCCAGGTCCATGTTACCATATTATTATAAAGTCACCGAACTTACATACGTATGCCAAATTTCATGTCAATCAGAAACCCGCATATGCTTGTGATTGATTGTGATTTGAACGGTAAAGACAGATAGATAGACATACGAACAGTGCAAGATAAATAATAGCTTGTGAAAATAGCCAATCTACAAAATAACATCGTACGAAGTCGCAGGTAACATGAAAGACGCGGAAGCAGGCCTTTATAATCATGAAAAAGAAGCTCTTACATAAATAATATCTCGTAACTGTATCTACAGCTTAATCTAAATGTATCTATCAAACATCGTATAAAAATTACTACTGTATTTTTCGTTCCTTTTGTAACTTAAATTCAAACCTCTAGAGAAATCTAAATAATCAGCTACCTAGCAACACCAATCTTCTCGTATTTATATAATACCGTGATGAAAGGTACCCACGCAATGTGAGCTGGGCTTGACTCAAAATATATAAATAATTAAATTCCACGGTAAATTAATTAATGGAAATCCATCAATAAAGACTGAAATTTGTTTACTTTTTGCGAAAATTACGTGTAACTAAGACTATCTATTTCTAGTTATCTAATGCATTGAAGGTTTAGTTGTAAAGTTAATAAAGTATTCGTGAATAATAACGTCGATGTATTTGTGTCGTGTAGGAAATAATATTGTATTTCCCTTGGTAGCATTTTCTCAAGGCCCTTAGTATTTACTTCGAGTCGAAGTGAAATCTTTAATACATTGTAAGTAGTTGTAAGCGGAGATGGACAAAATGTAACCATTCAATCATGATTGAAGATTACAAAATGTATTCGTATTCATTAATCTGATTACATTTTGCCCATCTCTGGCGGTAAGTACACGTATGGTTTATTGTATATTATGATATTTCTGATTTGTAAAAGCACATTATTTTTATATATATTCTGGTTCACGATGGATTCAAAACAAACTTCCATAATTATTTAATGACACGGTTATTACTCAACTTAAATACGTTAATTAAAATAGGAAAATACAATTTAAAAAACATTATTAGGTAAATACCTACTATATTATTATTGTATTACACCGGTCACAATTCCAGTTTCGGGACTGCTCCTAAAAATTGGTAGACATCTTAATAACTCTGACAGGCCTAGGAATCGAACCCCCCTGGATCGCTAGTTGCACTGTAGGCAGACAAAAAATATATATATTAATAATGATTCCTTAGATTGGACCACAAAATTCAGACCAGATGCATCAACAAACTGTCGCTGTTATAGTAACCCATCTCAAAGAACCCAAGGATAAACCGTCTTAAGAAAACCTAACAACATAGATATTACATTACCGTATACCAACATTAATTCCCAGTGTTTGCCAGCGATCAGTCCCTTTATCATCGATCAATCCTTCATGACGTCACCCCTGACCTCACAGCCCATCAATAAAGTCGCGTGTATCTGATGCGAGTAACTGGTGAGAATTAAGGCGTTTGCGTCAGTAACAAACGCGTTAAAAATTACGAATTAACATGCCATCCTTTTCACACCACAGTGCCCTTATTCGCTACCAAACACGGTACGTTTCGATAACTTCATGTAACTATCATTATATATAGTCTGTACGCCACTGGAGTACTACGAAACGATCATTTCACGAAGTTGCCGAATTAACGAATAAAGGCCCAGAGGTCCAAGGACGTTTTCATTCTACTAATCTTCTAACAAATGTTAAGAAATTTTATTATTTACTATGACCAAAAGCAGCGTGTTACGAAAACTTTGTGAAATGATCGTGTAATGATATTCTGAATGCCACTGGAGTCGACAATCATTTCACGAGCGGTTACGTGTTCAATTGATCACAGCGAATAAGCACGCCGTTCGCGCTTAGACCTCACGCGTGTAACGCAACGTTGTTCCTCCGCAAAGCCGTCGGAGCCCCGTAGTTCATGAGGAATGTTGATCTCCATTCCGATCTCGGTCTCGAACCTATTCGCGCCTTTATTAAAAAGGTGACAACTCGATATTATGCGAACGCCAATCATAGAAATCCGCTAATCTTAGCCGCCTCCGACTACGAGCCTAACTCCCCTCTTATCAGCCGCTACCACCGTCACGCGGCATGTTCTCACCGACCCTCCCGATGCCCTTACGTCCCTTCTTTTGGAATCAGATACCGCACACAGGATCAGACACCGACCTCACCGGCGAGGTCGAAAAATCCCTTGCCCGCCGGCCGGTGCAGAGCACCACGGCAATACGCCCTCCCCCATAGCGACTGCCCAAGCCGAGGCCGTTCCTCCTTGAGACGCCCTTGAGCTAGTTGCCCCCTTGCCCTTCAGACTCACACACACACACACGCACACGCACATGCACACACACACAATGTAATATAAATCGCAAAGGTCAGTTTACTAGAGTTAGAGCCACGCACAATAAATTAGGTATGGCATTTATCACAATGACTGACACAAATTGACTATGATTAAGTGAGTTGAGAGAACATTGTTGCAGATTGCAACTAAAGCATAGAAAATAAAAAAAAATCCATAAACACCCCACATTGAGTGCTAACATACCTATACAAGGGGTAATTATTGCCGTCCTGGAGCTAATGTATCTAATGTTCTGTTCACTAGTAATAAAACAATTAATAAATAGAACACTTTAATAAGTACCTAACACCTACCTACTGACTTACCCGAATATCATAGCTAGGGTGAAAATCCGGAACACCAAAGGTATCTACTGGCCAGCTGACGAACGATGCCGCGCTTTAATAGCATTTTATGCTTGGTATAGGTATTAACTACTAAATTAGTATTGTTATGGAGATGTTACTTAACGAAGTGTTATTTTTTTCTTTATTTAATACCAGTGACCAGAAGGCATTGGACACTTCACCTGGACTTTGACTCCAGTACGATTAAAATTACACCGTGTATATCAATCGTCACCCATATACGACTGATCAAGCCATTTGCTGCTTTGATGACTGCTAGAGTGACATTACCCACCCGCTGCGCTGCAAGCGAGCGCCTTAAATAAATGCCATAATAAATGGCAATAGTTACTTAATGTTATTGTCATAAGCTTTAAGTTTATCGCAAAATTATCTTGAACTTCAATTCTATGTCCAACTTTTGATACATAAGGGCCGCTTGTTGATAAGACTTCGATAACTATCTTAAACCCAGTAAATTTATTTAAGAAATATCTAAATAGCTTCTCAAAATTACGCATTAGAAATTGAAAGAATTTTCCTCTTTGACTATCGAGTTAATCACAGGGTATTAAAATTCTTGCAAAACTTGTTTGAATGAGAAGTTTCGTAAATTAATAGTAAAGTTTTATGCAAAACATTCGACATTTTTAAAGAAACTTTTGAATGCCGATAATTTTTAAAACTTCACCGGACGAGATAGATTGGTACCTGGTTTAATTAGCTTAAAAACATCGCGATTTTTATTAAATACTTTACTGTGTTCTGCGTGTTCTTTACAAATAAATAACTTAATTTATCAAGCAGTCGCTCACAGAAATAGTTCGCTTACTTTGCATTTTTTTTTTCGTTCGAGTTTATGTTGGCATCATATTGATGTCATGGAATTCGATCTAAATTCCTAAGTTAACATGTCCTTAACATCTTCTATCATTCATTTAGAAATGTAGGTAGCATTTTACTCAACTGGTTTCAAATACTTTTAAACCTAAACCCTGCTTATAAACCCAACCGTAATTATGGCAGTAAACAGAGAACTAAAATAAGATAAACAAATAAACAGAGTTAAGAACGAAAAATAGGACCAGGTTTAATAATAATAATAATACTGTATTTATTTTCTCATCACAATAATTGTACATGTTGTGCTTAAAACTAACTAAATCGTTCTAACTATATTGTGAGAGACTGGTGCCTGAGATAGGTATAGCAATACCTGTGTTACAGGTCACCAGGTCCCCACTCTACTTTAAGACTATGTTATTTAGCTAGCAAAGGCAATATCCGATAGCCTGATTGTTGTAGGCGAAGTGATGAAAATTATTAAATTATAATAATAATTAAAATTTAGCATAATAAGAATAAATTACTAATAAATTATAAATTACCATTATATAAGAATTACTAAAGCATATAACTATATTAAAATTTAACCCCATGCAAAAAAAAAAAAATATGTAAAAAATGAATGTGTATGTGGGATTGTGCGTGTGTGCGTGTGTGTGTGTGTGTGTTTGTTTGTGTGTGTGCATGTGTGTGTATGTGTGTTGCGTGTGTGTGTTAGTGCAAGTGAGTGAATGTGAGAACGTATGTGCATTTTATATTACTATATCATATCATGGGGTGCATTATGTTTTCAGTTGCGTCATAATCTAGTGTTTTTAACCAATTGGTTACTGCAGATTTACAATCGATTTTATGTAGTGAGTAGATACAAAGCAAAGTATTAATTTTATTGTAGAGGTTACCACCCAGAAAACAATAAAATCTATGGGAGAACTGTGTGTAAAAGCTTCTCGTTTGACATACCCTTCCCCTTTTCCTCTTGTCTCGAGATAACTCATAGTTATAGACCAGCTCGGAATGTTTTCTTTGGACTATGTGTAGTATGAATATTTGTCGAACCGTTAAAACATTCCATTTCAGGTACAGCTCCTTTGTAGGGAAACGAAAGGGTAAGCCGGCCGCAACTTTCAGAATTGCTCGTTGCGCTCTCTCCAATTCCGCAATATGGGTTTTGGCGGCACCTCCCCATGTTGTGACACAATACTTGATAAGTGTTTGACAAAGAGCATAGTAAACCATCTTAATAACTTGCTGGTCGGCAATATGCTTTAATGTCTTGAAAATGTAAATTAATTTGCGCAGCCTTGTCATGAGGACACCGAGGTGGGGTTTAAAGCTTAAGGTCTGGTCAACCATGACGCCAAGATATTTAATAGTGTCAGTACTCTGTAGCGCAGGACAATGGCAGATAGAGGTATCTGTACATGAATGGGCTTTGATCAAGGGAACTGAAGTCGGTAGAAAATTGCTTCTGGGTGCAAAGTACATACATTTAGTTTTAGTAACATTTAGCGTTAGTGCATTGCTTCTAGGTTTCTGGAAGGTACGTGGTATACTTAAGCTACTTCTACTAATAAAATAATTATAAATTAATAATACCTATAATAAACCCCAAGTCAATATAAATTTCAATCAATTTACTGATGAGAATAATCAAAATCAACATATCCGTAGTGAGGAGTAAGGATAACCAGTGAGTGATAACGGAGTGAGGTTAATTTAAACCACTTATCCTCATAATCAATTTACGTGTTATTATATTTGTATGTTAAGATTATAGTCCATAACGACTAGTTTCACAACAAACAGCCAAGTTTTATGTAATTGGGACACCATTATCTTTGAATTTACATTTTTACCGCGCTATATCATTGACATAGTTGAAGTTAATGGATGAGTAATGAGTGGCATAAAATGAGCAAATATAATTTTGAGCAGCTATCTTTCTATCTTTATCATCATGCCAGATCCCTTGCGGGGTAGGCATAGCGTACAGAGTTATAAAGGTGGTGTCTTCGGGTGGTAAAATAAACAACCGTGTTCTTACGAGTACCGTTTATTACTGCACTTCAGACAAATAATATCTTAATATAAGTATAAGTAGGCGCTCGTAACGCTGTGCGACCACGGTGTTCTTACCGATTACCAAGGTTAAGCAGCGTTCGACTCGGTTGGCCCGAGATGGGTGACCGTTTGTGGAATTTTTAAATTCGAGCGTCTCCGTGCTTTGGAAGGCCGTGAAGCCGTTGGTCCTGGCTATCACTTAATGTGGTAGTCGTTAAGCCGAGTTGGAAGCCTTAAAGGCTGCTTGATAAGTTCCAACAGCAGGTGGCCACAAACCTGCCTCCACCAATCCGCACTGGGGCCGCGTGGTGGAGTATGACCTAATCTCTCTCAACTCGATTAGTAAGAGAAGGCCTTTGTCCAGCAGCGGGCAGTATAGGCTGATATTTTATTATTTATTAGTTTCTAGGTATATAGTTTCATGATTTCTAAAGTCATTATCTACCTATTTCAAGAGACCCTAATTTATCTACCAAATGTCTTTAAAAACTAGCTGACCTACATGCCCATCCCGAGCATGAATTTTTAAAAACCCCGAGCTGCGGATCGACGACGTAACGTTCGACCTTGCCTTTATAATTCCCAGGACGAACATCCTTTCAACAAAGCTATGTATATTGTAACGTCCAATCAATGTCTAGGAGAAAAGCCAATTACGGCATCTATCTACTAATATAATACCACATTGCCTCACTTAGACCCTTAAATTTATTCGCTGGAACGCCTTATGGATATTATTTTACACACAGTTTAAGACTGTAAGTTTTAATACATTACCTCGGTTTTGGAAACCGTACAAACAAAACATAATTAACTTGATCATGGTAGATACCTAGACTTGCCTCGGAGAAACGAAATCGGCTAAGGCTTCAATTATTCATGTGCCATCCTTTGTAACAAGATGTGTTTCGGACATTCTCCCGAGACCTCCAAACAACACATAATTAGAGAACCGTTAGATAATCAAAAATTTAAGAACCACTAATGAGCCAACTAAACCAAGGAATGAGGGTAAACAAAAATAAAACAGTGGTTCTAATAAAACTAATCCAAAATTTGAGGACATAAACCATTTATACGCATAACGTATAAAGTAACGAAAAACCTTTTTTAAATTCCAGACTAATGCGCGACGAAGAATGCAACATACTGCAGAACTTGTCAAGAGAAGAGTTTCGCGAGTTCCGAACCCTAGTCATCGACATGGTTCTGGCGACCGACATGTCGTTCCACTTCCAACAGCTGAAGAACATGAGGTCATTGCTGTCGTTGGCAGAGCCCACGGTGGACAAGTCCAAAGCCGTGTCGCTGATACTGCACTGCTGTGATATTTCGCATCCAGCTAAGGTGAGATTTGGAAATACAGCTTAAAATAAAAACGGCACTCGCAAATAGAAGCGACGCAAGTAAATGTAATTAGAAATGGAGTATTCTAGAATGTTATACATACTACTCCTACCAGGTAATCACGCCAATAGTCAAAAATGCCAATGATTTCTGATGAGTGCGAGAAAAACACATATAGAATTGGAGTGAACCTTACTTAGGCTTGGGTAAAAAAAATACCTATGCATAGTTATTTATCTATACTAATATTACAAAGAGGAAAGATTTGTATTTTTTTATGTATGTTACAAATAGATTCAAAACCTACTGGACCGATTTCAAAAATTCTTTCACCATTAGAATGCTACATTATCTCTGAGTAACATAGGCTATATTTATTACTAGACTAAATTAGGGATTCCTACTAAAACTTCAATAATGTAACCCAAGGTGTAAAAAAATTTGCCATAAAATGTCTTCCATCGCATGCGCTGCAGGACCTATTGAAGATAGAACAAAAAATGTTTTACAATATTTAAGAACATATCAATATCTACAAAAAACTTGGCGTTTCCATATGTCCAACTAATGTAGTTACGTCACTACAACTAATTTTTTACATTTTAAAAGTTGATAGATATGCCGACCAAAATCAGACCATGTTATCCATACCTTTGTATTAATCCTTATCCAAATAAATATCGTATTCAAGACCGTTTCAATACTTGTAAATTACTTGAATTATTCAAATCGGGCATTCCATTCAAAAGATATTACATATTTAAAAATGTCAAACTAAACAAAATACTAATAGAAAAATAAACGCCGACGCGCCGTGGCCGGTGTGGCCCCACGCTGCGCAGCGGTCAACGCGAGGGGCGTGCACATCTAGAAATAGGTAGCAACGCTTTCCTACCACGACTACGAAGCGGACGCATGTGTGTGTGTGAATGACTGTTGGCCGCGGGGCCTTTACAGCTTCACCGGACAAGAGGGCGAGCATGCAACCACTACGCTCGAACCAGAAGGGCAAGGGGGCAACTAGCTCGAGGACGCCTCAAGGAGGAACGGCCTCGGCTTGGGCAGTCCCTATAGGGGAGGGCGTATACTAGGTGTCTCGGCGTGGTGCTCTGCACCGACCGGCGGGCAAGGGATTCTTTGACCTCGCCGGCGAGATCGGTGTCTGATCCTGTGTGCGGTATTTGTATCCGAACGAAGGGACGTAAGGGCATCGGGAGGGTCGGTGAGAACATGCGGCGGACGGCGGTAGCGGCTGATAGGAGGGGAGTAAGCTTCGTAGTCGGCGACGCCCTCGATTAACGGATTTCTATGATTAGACGCGTTCGCGAAATATCGGGTTGTCGCCTTTTTAATATAGGCGCGAATAGGTTCGATTCCGAGATCGAAATGGACAGCGGACGCAATATCCACCCGTGCGAAACCAGGACAGGCCGCTAGTTTAATAATGAGTTGATTATAATACTAGTGATTATAGTATAGGAAGACACCGAGTCGACAGGCTTAATTCCTCCAACAAGATGATCTGATAATGGTTGCGGTTAAAAGGACGGTACGAAGGCGGCCATTCAGGCCATCTTTCGGGAGGTTTTTTTTTCTATTTTCTATGAATAAGTATGCTAACGCAACATAAATTACGGATTTCAGAGATGGGACCTCCACCACAGATGGACAATGAGCCTGCTCGACGAGTTTTTCCTCCAAGGCGACAAAGAGAGAGATCTTGGTCTACCCTTCAGTCCGCTCTGCGACAGAAACAACACTCTAGTGGCAGAGTCCCAGATCGGCTTCATAGAGTTCATCGTGGAACCTAGCATGGGCGTGTGCGCAGATATGCTGGAATGCATTTTGGGGCCTTTACATTCAAACTCTAAAAATTCCACCAGCTCGACTGAACCCATTAACGAGGAGAGCACTGGTAAACAAAATAATTATTTAAATACAATACAGACGCTCGTAGCGCTGTAGTATCAGTGTTCTTAGTAAATACTAAGATTAAGCAGCGTATGCCTGGATCTGTCTGATGATGACGATCATCTATGACCGTTTATGGCATTTCCATTTTCTGCAAGACTCGTAAAGCCGTTATTCCTGACTGCCAATTAATGTGGTAAGTCTTGTGGGCGATGAGTTCGATAATAAACAGTAGGCCGCCACTAGCATGCCTCCACGAACCCACAATGGTACCATTTGTTAGAGTGGAATTGAAAAACAGCCTAATAAAACCTGGTTGAAAAATCCTACCTAGATGCTAAAAATATTGTTAACTCCCAAGTGAGAAGAAAAAAACAAACAGGTAATTTTGTCAATATGAAGTTTTCAATACATTTTTTTTTGTTTTCAGGAAACGAAAACAATACCAAATTCAAAATAAGGAAGCCTTGGGTCGCATGTCTCAGTGATAATAAGAAGATATGGAAGGAACAAGCTGCAAAGGGTAATTTATTTTATTGGTGAAATAACTTTAATACAATAATTACCACCACTGCCCATTCCCAACGATGTTTTAAAAGCACCAAATATATCTCAAACACAACATCACAAGGGGATTTATTTTTCTACGAGTATTACTTTTTTTGATGCAAAATGAAAAAAAAACGTTGCTTGATTAATGTTATTAAATAGTTAATTCACTTGGCGGGATAAATATGTACATTAACGCGAAAATAAGAAGACTTTATTCACTCTTCGTATCTAAACATCCAAAATACCTCAGTGCCTAAAGACTAAAGTTTTTAGTCAATGTGTGTTACCAGTGATGACATATGGATCAGAGACGTGGTCTCTTACAATAGGTCTCATAAAAAAGCTCAAAGTTGCTCAGCGAGCTATGGAAAGAGCTATGCTCGGCGTTTCTCTACGTGATCGAATCAGGAATGAGGAGATTCGTAGAAGAACCAAGGTCACCGACATAGCCCTCAGGATTAGCATGCTGAAGTGGCAATGGGCTGGCCACATAGCGCGAAGATCGGACGGGCGTTGGGGCAGAAAGATTCTAGAGTGGAGACCACGTATTGGCAAGCGCAGCGTAGGACGACCGCCTGCCAGATGGACCGACGATCTTGTGAAAATCGCAGGAAATCGTTGGATGCAGGTGGCATCGGACCGGTTACGCTGGAAAGCGATTGGGGAGGCCTATGTTCAGCAGTGGACAAGTATAGGCTGAAATGATGATGATGATGATGATCTAAACATACACAGACAGTTGTAATTAAAGAAAATTATATACTTACCATGTTATCAATAAACGAATATTAGTGGCATCGAGTATTATACTCTAGTTTGCTATACAACAAACAAAGCATAACTGATACTCATTTATTAAAAACAGGCATGTAGATTTACCACAGTTTTCAATGAAACCTAATATAATGTGTACCAGATGCTGAAACCCGCGCCAAGCAAGAGCAGGAGAGCAACAGCGCCCCGCCGACCACAGAAGAATAATATTTAGCCACATTTGTAAATAGCGTTAAATCTAGTTGTTGCAACATGTTCTATTCACTGTTGAAGAAAAGCTAAAGCATACAAAAGTATACGTGTGCAGCTTTATATGTTGCTAATTTATTTAATAATGTTGTGTGTAACGCACAAATATACGACTTCAATGCACAATGCGGAAAGCCTGGATATATAGAGTTTCTCTATGTGGAAGACAACATAGTGAGCTAATTCGAATCGGCGATCAACTGCTGAGCGGTGATCACGCCCTTAGTGTAAATGATTCATTATTATCGCCGCTAAGTCTAGAATAGCCTAAACATGTAAGTCTAGAAGCTTTGAACATTTCTCTTTATAATAAAACTCAACTTAGAGTTAATAACACTAATATAGAGGTGTGATCCAACATCAGTACCCTTAGGTACTCCATAATTTTACAATGGACTCGCAATCGTTTTAGTCATATTCAAGAATGCATCAATAATGATGCTATTTTCTACTCATAATTAAATAATTATAGCATAAAACTGTACTGAACATTTCAAGTATAATCATTAAGAGCTAATGTATGTGTAAGTAACTATCAAATGCTGGTGATGGAGCAAACTATGTTTAATTTATTGTATTTTAATCATAAACACACGTGCACTTCTCTTCGATCAATCACTTGTACGAATAACTTAATGTAGCTTAATATTAGTATTAAATTTAACCCATATGATGAATACGCTTATTAATTTTAATGTTTCCGATTAAATTGGAGAGTCTTGATATTCCTGACCAAATGTTATTTAATATGAAATTATTTTCTAAATAATAAACGCCATCTCAACTTCTAGTAAATAGGTAGATAGTGCGTTAGTGGAACTACATGATACAAACTAAGATATCTATCTCTGTCGTTTAAATATAGCTAAGGATAATGTAGTACATTTCAAATATTTAAAAGGAAATCTCGTGCTCAAATAGACGGAGTCCAATAGCTTTGGTGAAGATCAACCACATATTAGATCATTTAGACTGAACGACGAGGGCTTAAGGCCTGAGAACGAACTGGAGATAACTAAGTAGGATGTAAACGTTATCAAAAAGCTTTTACGGAGGACCCAAAGTAAATGTACCGTCCTTCAAGTAGAATATCTATCGGGGAGGGGGATGAACAATTGAATTTATCATTGGGAAGATTTTAAAGGATTTCAGGCCAAGTGTTTACTCACGGATGCCAAATATTCATCTGTACCGAATCTGTCTATAACAATACTATTACATAATGTAAAACATTTCAAATGTAGGTATATCAGAGGCCTAGTTTTCCTGGTAGATACGTGGGACCATTCTCATTGAATATCAAATCAACAAATCCATAATCATGATACTTTTAGGTCCCTATTTAATTTCGGGGATGGTAAGGATAGATATAAAATCCAACTGGTGACGCTTATTGTAGACAAATTTAACAATAGAATTATTTTATATATTTATCATCTATTTAAATTATTAGAAATTTATTAATGAAATTCTGTATATTGTGCATTTAGTGTACCTATTATAGTTCATAGGTACTAAATATTAAGAATAATCAACATAGGTACCTACTTATTTGACAATGTAGTCTAGTGTTATTACATTCTGATTGGGGATAGAGCTTTATGAGAATGTAGTTTAGCATACTGAGCCTTATGTATATTATTGTTGTGTCTGTAACATAGCTTCAAACAGTACCTACATAGGCCAACCCTGGATACAATATAATCTATTTCGGCATTAAAGTAACTTATCCACTTTTATACAAGTATCGCTTTTTAAATGTGACATTACCACATTCCGAGTGTTTTAAGTGTTACTTGTGAATGTAATTAAGCTTATTATAGACCTGTCCATTGCTAATTTGTAAGATTTTAATATTTATAAAATAGGAACTGCAAGTTGAAATAATTATAAAAATTAACATGTCCATTGCCTAGTTTTCTCGCCATTCATATTTTGCCCCATTATTCTAAACAATTATGCATAAACGCATATGCAAATGCAAATTATTGATAAATCTTTTTAAATGTATAAAGGAATGTTATTTATAAAGTGGTTACATCATGTTTCAAAGGTAAACTAGTAATGTCTGTCATTGTAAACTTTGAGAAAGAGAAAGGACAAAAATGTAACTTTTTCTATGAATTGTATGCGGTGTACCCTACCTATAATTTGTCTCCTTGAATCACATATAATTTTACTTGTTGCAATGATCTATGTATGAAACTGCATTTTGTCTTTAATAAAATGAAATCTCAAATCTGTGGTTATTTTTATCAACAAACATGTGTAAATAGAAATAAAAAACACCTTTTAGTTATGTGTAAATTAATGTAAAATGAAAATAAAATTTTTCGTAGAAATCTATGTTTACTTTTAATACCCTTGACAGATAAAAGACTATACACAAGTGAATGCTTAGCATGTTGAGAAAAATCTTAACAATAATTGCATTTGCTTTAATTCGCATTTAATGTCTCATTCATATAATCGGCGAATAATTCGTGCACAAATATGACCATGTAAAAAAGTATGCAATACACCTGAGCAAGTTTTTTACGAATTGGCATTAATGCATACTCATATTGATGCCAATTCGTCAGTACTCGGCGAGTATCTAAATGAGGCATTAATGAAAGCTCGCTTTAAAAAATCTATTTTGCATGTCGCTGCATATGTCACACAACAGAGAACAAGTTTTATAACAGCACAAATAAGCTAACTTATTTAAAATTTTCATGTACAAAATGCATGATACAATTTAAAAAAAAAATAGTACAATACTACATTAACTAAGAATATACTTATGATTTCTACCAAATATATTGATTTGCACTGATAAAGCTCTCACATCAGTTTTCTGTCTATTGCAAATTATTGTACCCTCAATAACATCACCTTCTTTCACATTCTTGCAGTCTTTGAAATAAAAAACGGTCTGTTTCCAATGCGTAGGTGTGGTGTGAGGGCCAGTTGAAAAAGATATTGCATTAGGCAAATCAAAAAATGTATCAAAATATCCAACAATTGACGTCAGAGTCCCATCTCTTAAAACAGGAAGTTTAAAAGTGGAAGTGAAGTCCATAACGTCAGTGTTGCACAGATTAATGTCAATTTCTTTTACAACACATGGTTCAGATAAAATATGTTTAGTTGCAACAATATCTATACTTGCTTCTCTAACCACTTCCGATTTCATACAATTCATTTTGTATCCATAGACATCTGACCAGTAATCTATTAATTTCTTATGTGTGTCTACATCTCCATTCGCAACAAGACTAATGTTGCATCTATTGGGCAATAGTAGCCCTCCAGGATTAAGACAATTTTCTCTAGCATAAATGACACTATCCAACATTCCTTCAAATAACAAAAAGTATCCCATCCACTCGGAAACGATAATATCAACTTTTTCATCTAATTTCGTATCTTCCAATCTGCCTTTGACAATTTTTATAGTATCTTGTAAATTGTTTTCAGTAATAATATCCATTGCATGGTATATAATCTCAGACTGGTCTAAAGCATAAACCTTTTTAGCACCAGATGTTGCAGAAAACATAGACAGAATTCCTGTACCGCATCCAAGATCAAGAACTACTTTATCTTTCATAGTATCTCTGTTCTTTAGAATTGCATCCCTATAAGTTTCTGTTCTCACTTTATCTGAAAGCATGTCGTAGTGAATACCAAAATGAGCATATGTACTGAAATAGCCTTCATCACTCTCCAAAGGAACTTTTGACACACAGTTAACGATAAGCGGTGCTTCGCCATTGCTACTAGTATTTCCACCTTCAACAATACTTTTCATTGAATGCTGCATCTTATTTATATCCTCCTTCGCCATCTGCAAGTGAGTCTGACTCTCGGAAAGCTGCTGCGTTAGCATCTGTATTGTCCTTTGAAGTTCAATGAAATGTGCTTGGGACAAAGTAACCAAACCGTTTTCCACATTAGCATGGTAGGTTTTAGGCGAACTGGGCTTGTCCGTAAGAGAATCGAAGTCGTACATTAACCATTCGTCATTTTCCACTGGTTTTAAATACTTTTCGTCGTTCCACAAAACCTCCTTGGCATTCATTATGGCCTCTGAAGTAGGTTTGTGAGTCTTGATGTAATTAATCAATTTTATGTAGGAATAACAATCCATATTGAATTTAAGCTTGAGTTTATTCAAGTCGAAGCTATGGACCGACTCACAGTGACTTTGTCCCTCTTCTATATTAGATAAAATGCTCGGGCAAAACAAGCATGTTACCATCGTGTTACTAGTTTCCATTTCCTGCCATTCCTCCTCCTCGAAATGTTCCTCGTCACTACTTAGATCTGGCACGTCAGACATTATAGTGTTTTATTAATAAAATGCAGATAACTCCAATTTTTCTAATAGTTTTTTCTGTAATATACGATTTACAAATCACAAATTGTACATGTGAGAAAATGCTCAATAAACCATTTGTCAAGTCTGTCAATAAAAGTGACGTTTAGCTGTCAAAAATGTTTTCGTCCAGAAATCAAAGACTAAAGCTAGGGTTCATTTTGCTTCAACCCCAAGGCATTATGATAATTTTGTTTCACTTCGTGAAAGTAGTATTTAAGTCATGATTTATTGATTGGATAATTTTTATCATCGTACACCTGTATTTTCCAGCACTTCTTCATTTAGTGATAAACTGCTGGTTACAATACATTACGGTGACCATAAGGTAGACCTAAAACGGACTATACCTATTTATGATATGGTTTGAATACGCTGTGAACCATTTATTACCTAGTTCAAAACGAACAAGGTTATCAATTTGTCTGTATATACAGAATGGATTAAGATGGGACAGTAAGGGCAGCTATCTCAACCGTCGTAGCTACAGAAAAACGGCTCTAGGGGACTATCCTAAACTTTTGCGATATTTAGAGCTGAATTTACAGATTCTGTAAAAAAAATATACAGTCAGCAAGAAAATAGACAATTTATTTAAAAACTTTGACTACTACTTATTTAAGATGTGCCATATGCGTGGAAAGAAAGAATTACGGCAATAAACAGTGCCCGAGAATTATACGTTAATTATATGTCAACAAGTCCATAATCGTACCAATGTTTGGTCACCCTACTTAGAAAGAGACGTAGGGCTCTCAGTGAGTATCCATATCAACCCCTTTTTTTTTGCAGAATGCTCAATCCATTGTATTATATCCATGATCTGGCCCTATGCAAATGACTTTTTAACTTATTTTGACGCAAATGCAGCCAGTTCTTTTTTATTATGCAAAAAATAACAAAATATATAGAATCTTTTACATGATGAAACCCATAGAGGTACTAAAAACATAGAGGGAGCATTAACAACATTATATATATTTGCACTGCTTACACTTATGTCATGTCAGTGATAAGAAAGATGGCAAATCCATCATTACCACTTAATTTTTTTTTGACATTAATGACATAGACCTTACTTATGTTTTCCCATAGATGCAGTATTAGTACTTTTCCATATAACTGCGAAAGCTTTATCGATAAAATATTTTTTTATATAAGCTGAAGATTAAATATTTTTTACCATCGCTGTAACTCATAGTGCCTACTATAGATGTGTACTTAGTTTTGTAGTGATAATAGTAATTCTATCTAGCTATTGACGATCTAAAGAATCTTGACACGCCTATTTTTCCCAAGCGGGGGTTGCAGAGATGTACTGAGTACACCCAAGTTTCGCCGACGATGTTAAGTCCCATTTACTAAGGGGCGAGCCTATTGTCATATACCGGGCACAATTCCAGACTCCGGAATCGTACTGGGAAGATTGCGTTAAAAAAACTGCACTTGTTCGACCTAGAATTTGAACATACGACATCGTGATCACAAAGCGATGCGCTTTGCCACTAGACCAACGAGGGAATCAAAAAATATGTTTTTACAAACAAGCTTTTATAGCAAAAACACCACGGAGACCAACAAGTGCTATGGTAATTTTCAAGACTAATGTAACGAGCCTCAACACGTCAGGGTTATGTTGAGTAGTTGGGTTGTTTTGTTGGTCACCCTTCGCCTCCAACATGAGACCCTAGACACCACCCGGGTCTACAGAACTCATCAAGACAAATCCATTGAGCCCAAACACGGCGGGGTTATTTTGAGGAGTTAGTGAGTTTCATTGGTCACCCTCCGGCTCCATCATCAGACCAGAATCAGAATCAGAATATTTTTTATTCATGTAAACCATTACAGTATCTATGAATCGTCAAAATGGTAACAAAGACTCTACCACCACTTCGGAATGTCATTCCTGTGGAGAAGAAGGGCAAGAAACTCCACGGTTACTCTTTTAAAATAATATTTTTACAATCTTTCCATCTACATTTTGTTGTGGGGTATGGGAGAACAATGTAGTATCAGGTGAGTCTAAATTAAATTAACCAAGTTAAACTATTCATGTGAATGGCTACATGGTTCTCTCATTTACAGATAAAGAAATGAGGAAGAAAAATGATAAATTTTATTTAACTACTAGATGGAAGAGAGGGAATAATAAATAATAATAGCTGAACATGTTATCCACATTCTGGTGGAGCTGGAACATCACCTATGCAAGCATTTTTATCTTTTAAATAATCATCAAGAGTATAGTAAGCTCGCTTGCAGAGCGTACGTTTAATACAGGATTTGAATTTATTTTCACTAAGTTGAGTGACGTCAAGTGGAATTTTATTATAAAATCTAACACAGTACCCCATGAAAGACGTGTGAATTTTAGACAGACGAAATTGCGGTTGATCCAATTTATTTCTATGTCGCGTGTTATAGCAATGCCTATCACCTAGCTGATTAAATAGATCTAAATTTTTCCGCGTGTACATTATGTTTTCATAAATATACTGACATGGGACCGTCATAATATATCGTCTATAATACGTCATTTCTTAAAACAATTCTCTCAAAGAATCGCGACTACCTAAGTTATAGATGGCCCTAATAGCCCTTTTTTGTAAGATGAAAATAGAGTCAATGTCAGCTGCCCTACCCCACAATAATATACCGTAAGACATGACACTATGAAAGTAACTGAAGTAGACCGACCCTGGAAACCATCCGGGTGTTAAGTACTCGTCAAGACAAATCCAACGAATGCCAAACACGGCAGGGTTATATTGAGAACTTGTGTGCTTCCATTGGCCACCTTTCAGCTTCATCATCAGACCCTGAACACTATCTGGTTATATAACCAGGTAATTGGTATTGAGAAGTACCATACCTATATAGGTATGGTACTTCTGAATACCAATTTAACCAGCCTAAACATGTTCATGTTTATTTATTTATTTATTTAGTAAGAAAACCAACAGCATCACAAAAAGTAAATGTAACATAGTGGGTGACATATAGTACAGCCAATAATAGGTTTTCCTGAATAAACTAAGAACACATGACCAATAGAGTAAGAGATTTACCGGGAGCAATCACTAGTACATTGATCTGTAGAACGTGTAAAACAGTGACATTCAGCTTATTAGCGTTTTAAAAGTATTTGGTATAGTGTAGATTTGACAGGTAAGTAAAGCATAGGATAAAGAAGTGAAATTTGAGTAGGGACAAATACATTAGTTAACGTTTTGTGGGCATGATTAACTATAATTATATTAAGTTTGTAATTATATATATGTAAACCTAAGTATCTATTTATTGCTAGCATCATATATACATATATGTACAGGACGACGTCTGCATGATTAGTATAAATAGATTATGTAATAGATTAAGTTACTGTAGTACATTATGTAATTTAAGTTAGAAATAAGATAATGTCATAGAATCGTAGCGCATAAACACTAGTATACATTTAGAAGAGTGTAACCCTGAAAGGGATAGGAATAATTGAAGAGTGTAACCCTGAAAGGGATAGGAATAGTTAGAAGAGTGTAACCCTGGTAAGGGACAGGAATAATTGTATCATGATTGGTTTATTTGATTAATAAACTCGATGCAAAGCCCACTAGTTGTGACACAACAAAATAGTATTTAGGAGCGCGAAATATCGCGCCACATACGTTCGAGCGACTGGGCATTGAAGAATATAGGAAGAAACTCTGCGCGAAGAGGGTCACAACTGGTGGGTGGAGCACTGTTTCAAGATTATTCAGCTTTTATTTGAATCCTCCTTCACGACGCATACTAGCCACAGCAGCAACAGGGCGCACGACGTGTTATTCGTCCTGTTCATTTGGTCCTTCGAGAGCCGGATTATCGTCGTCAAGAGAAAATAGAAGACGCAAGCTGAAAACAGAAGAATCAAGCTGAAAAAGGAAAAAAATAGAAGAAAGAACACGCCAGTCACACGCTCCACCACCAGTAGACCAGCAGCATCGGCCCCAGTTGCCGAATCGTCGGGGTCGACTACGGCGACAGAGTCGACCGCCACGTCAGAGTCGACCGCCACGACAGAATCTACTGTCATGACGGAAACAACCGTCATGGCAGACACTCCCGCGACGGAGAAAACAAAGAAACCAGTGTCCAAGAGGACTGGAACAAAGAAGACGCTCTCAACGAAGACGCGAAGATTGAAGCTCGCCCGCGCCAAGGAGGAGCTACTAGAATTGCAAGTCCAATTCATCATCATCATCATCTCAGCCTATACTTGTCCACTGCTGAACATAGGCCTCCCCAATCGCTTTCCAGCGTAACCGGTCCGATGCCACCTGCATCCAACGACTTCCTGCGATTTTCACAAGATCGTCGGTCCATCTGGCAGGCGGTCGTCCCACGCTGCGCTTGCCAATACGTGGTCTCCACTCTAGAATCTTTCTGCCCCAACGCCCGTCCGATCTACGCGCTATGTGGCCCGCCCATTGCCACTTCAGCTTGCTAATCTTAACGGCTATGTCGGTGACCTTGGTTCTTCTACGAATCTCCTCATTCCTGATTCGATCGCGTAGAGAAACGCCGAGCATAGCTCTCTCCATAGCTCGCTGAGCAACTCTGAGCTTTTTTATGAGACCTATTGTAAGAGACCACGTCTCTGATCCATATATCATCACTGGTAACACACATTGACTAAAAACTTTAGTCTTAAGGCACTGAGGTATTTTGGATGAGAAGATGTTGCGCAGTTTCCCGAACGCTGCCCAGCCGAGTTGGATTCGTCGATTGACCTCTCTCTCAAAGTTGGACCTACCTAACCGGACTACCTGTCCCAGGTAAATGTATTCGTCGACAACTTCAAGAGTAGAGTTCCCAACGGTGAGTGCGGTGGGTACGACATGGACTTTAGACATTATTTTCGTTTTGTCCATGTTCATTTTAAGACCCACTTGTTGAGATACTCTGTTGAGGTCACCGAGCATTCGTCCTAGATCTTCCAGCGACTCCGCCACGACCACAATGTCGTCGGCAAATCGAAGGTGAGTGATGTATTCGCCATTGATGTTGATGCCAAGTCCTTGCCATTCCAAGAGCTTGAAGGCGTCCTCTAAGGTGGCCGTAAACAGTTTCGGAGAAATGACGTCTCCCTGCCTTACTCCTCTTTTTATGGGGATCGCCTTCGTGCACTGCCCCTGTACTCGGACTGACATGGTGGCGTTATTATACAAGCACTTCAATACTTCAATGTACCGATAGTCAATGCGGCATCGCTGGAGAGATCTAAGAACCGCCCAAGTCTCGATCGAATCGAAGGCTTTCTCATAGTCCACAAACGCCAAGCATAGTGGCCGATTATACTCCTCGGTCTTCTGTATAATCTGCCGCAGCGTATGTATGTGGTCTATGGTACTAAAGCCTTTCCGGAAACCGGCTTGTTCGGGAGGCTGGAAGTCATCAAGCCTGCGTTCGAGACGATTTGTGATGACTCTCGAAAACAACTTATAAACATGGCTCAGCAGTGTGATGGGCCTATAATTCTTCAGTAAAGTGTTATCACCTTTACTATACTTGAAAAAGAGTACCACCACACCCCTGTTCCACGCTTCCGGCGTTTTTCCTTCGAGCAAGACGGAATTAAACAGCCTCTGAAGGACTTTAAGTACCGGCGATCCGCCCGCTTTCAGAAGCTCTGCGGTAATTCCGTCTTCACCCGGCGCTTTGTTGTTTTTAAGGTGTTTGAGAGCCATCCCAATCTCGTACAGGCTGATGTCCGGGATATCTTCAGTGTAGTGTCGGGTTAGCTTGGCTCTTGGGTCTTTTACCAAGTCAACAACAGGTTCAGCTACTGAGGTATACAACTGCCCATAGAACCTCTCTATCTCCCTGAGCACCTCTGACCTATTCGACGTTACGTTTCCGTCCTCCGTCTTCAGCTTCGTCAACTGGCTTTGCCCAATAGACGCGTCTCTTGCAAACACTTTGGAGCCCTTGTTCTGCTCTATGGTCTCCTCAATACGTCTTGTATTGAAGGACCGTAAATCGTGTCGCAAGGACTTCAATATCTGTCCATTGAGCTGCCTATAGGACTTAGCATCATCGGAGGTTTGGAGTGTCATGGTACGACGCTCAGCCATAAGGTTTCGGGTGTAGTCAGATAGCTTTTGAGGCCTATTTTTACGGTGGGGCTTAAAATGCTTGGACCCGACCGTATGGACAGTCTCTACCAACCTATTGTTGATTTCGTCCACTGATGCGCTGCTGTCTAGCAATTCGAAGCGGTTTGACAATTCGAGTTGAAAGTTTTTGGGGTTTTGGATATGTGCATTAGAAGGTCGGAGCGTAGACTTCATCAGACGCGATCTTTCCATTTTGACATTAATATTTAATGTGCCTCTGACCATTCGGTGATCACTGCCGGTTTTTACCCTGTGAATCACGGAGACATCATTAAATATTTGTCGCTTGGTGCTCATGATGAAGTCTATCTCATTTTTTGTGGAACCATCAGGGCTCATCCAGGTCCATTTCCTATGAGGCGGCTTCCGGAAGAAAGAGTTCATCATAAAGAGTCCCTCCTTCTCCAGATATTCGGCCAGCCTCTGACCCCTGTGGTTGCGTTGCCCATATCCAAATTGCCCCACTCTCAATTCATCATCGCCCCGTTTGCCCAGCCGCGCATTGAAGTCACCCATAACCACTGTAAAGTGTGCTTTGGAAGTATGTATGGCTCTACTAATGTCCTCATACATTACTTCGACGTCATCATCTGAGTATGCCGAGGTCGGTGCGTAGACCTGTATGACCTTCAGCGAATATCTTTTGGATATTCTGAGTATCAGGTACGCTACCCTGCTCGACACACTAGTGATGGACACAACGTTGTCTATGAGTGACTTGTGGACGATAAATCCGACACCACCTTGGGACTGCTGTTCGCCCTCCCGGTAGTAAAACAAGTTGCCGGATTTTAAGGTTATCGTGTCCTCGCCCTTTCTTCGGACCTCCGATAAACCAACAATATTCCACCGCAACTTGTTTATTTCTTCCTCCAGCTCAACAAGCTTCTCATCTGTCCTTAACGTGCGTGCGTTGTATGTCACCAGGGCCAATTTTCGGTGTTGGTGGTAGCCGAATCTCTGCCGGAGATTCTTAGCACCCCTTGTCCTGTCGTTACCATGGCTGCTACCGTGGCCAGGACGAACAGGACCGCCGGGGACTAGGGGCCTGGTTTTCTTACATTCTTCCATAATTGGGGGTGTTTGCCATACTCGCCACGCTTGGCAGGCGGGTTGGCGAGCGCAGTTATTGGTCGTCGAAGTGCTAAGGGAACGCTGCTGCCCATTCCCTAGTTTTCCCTTAGTCGCCTTGTACGACACCCGATGGGATGAGATGGGTTGGTCCTATTCTAAGCCGGGAGCCACGCGGCCAAGTCAAATTAGCAGCTGCAAAAATATCACGAATCGAAGCCGAAGATGAAGAAAGCGAGAGTGACGCCGACACGTGCATATCAGACGAACAAGAGACTGAGAAACGAGTCGGGAGCTGGCTGAACGACTCGCGACCTCACGTCCTGGCCATCGCCGACAGGCCACACTACATAGACGTGGGGCGCACCATCGATGCAGTGCCACGGGCGACAACGCCGTTGCCCCCTGCACCGATCCAGCCACCACCCATCGCCGTGTCGAAGAAGGAAGAAACGACAGTCGCGACGCCGCCACAGCAAATTGACCTGCGTGAGCTGGCGTCCGCAATCACCCTCGCCACCCGGTCCGGGAGCGCCCCGAACCACCGCTTCGCTACTGAATTGCCGTACTTCAGTGGGTCACACCAAGAGTGGCTCACCTTCAAAGCTGCTTATGAAGAATCTGCGCCGAGCTTCACGGACACCGAGAACGTCGCGAGACTGCGAAGAGCGCTAAAAGGTAAAGCTAAAGAAGCCGTCGAGAACTTACTCATCTACAACGCCAAGACAGCCGACATACTCCGGGCGCTCGAAGCACGCTTCGGCCGACCAGATTGCATCGCGCTGGGCGAACTAGAACGCCTGCGCGCGCTGCCCCGACTCAGCGACAACCCGAGAGACATCTGCGTGTTCGCCACGCGGGTGATGAACATCGTCGCAACGCTACGCACACTCAACCGCGTGGCGTACCTGTACAACCCGGAGGCTGTCAAGACGACCATTGAGAAGTTCACACCGGCGCTCAAGTATAGATGGTTCGACTACGCAGCGGAAGAACAGACTGAAGAACCCGACCTACTCTCTCTCTCTCTCTAATTTCCTCAGTAGGGAGGCCGACAGGTGCGGGCGCTACCCACCTCCCGAACACGTGACACCCGAACGGGAACATACAGCCAGAAGACAGACGAACAAGACTTATAGCACCGCTGTATCGAGCCGAGGAAAGAAAAATGTGCTGCGTGTCACGACACAGAACACGAGGTAACCAAGTGCAAAAAATTTATTGAATCGACGGTCAACGACAGATGGGACGCCGCGAAGGCACGGAGACTATGCTTCGCGTGTCTACGCTTCAGAACGAAGACTCATCATTGCAAGAGGCACACTTGCGACACCGACGGGTGCAAATACTCGCACCACAGACTGCTTCACCACGTCAAAAGCGAAAGGGTCGCGGAAGAGGACAACACGGAGAAGCAGACAGTCGCGTCAACGTGGACAAGAGGCTTCGCGTCGTATCTCAAAATAGTGCCGGTACACATTTCCGGACCGGCGGGAGGAGTAGACACTTACGCCCTCCTCGACGACGGGTCAACGGTGACGCTCATCGACGCCGAGCTCGCCAACCAGACAGGCGCGCGCGGCCCCCGCGAGTCACTGTACATCAAGGCGATCGGCGATTGCAACGTCCGGTCATCGAACTCCCGTCACATCGAATTCAAGCGCGCACCATAGAAAATATGAAGTTGTCACCACAAGCCGTCACAGTGGAAGACATCGCCGACTGTAAGCATCTGCGGGACATACAGAGCGACGTTACCTACAGAAGAGCGAAGCCCCAGATCATCATCGGCCAAGACAATTGGCACCTACTGCTGAAGTCAGAGGTACGCCGGGGGCAGCGACATCAACCCGTTGCCTCCCGGACCCCTCTCGGCTGGGTTGTACACGGTGCGCGCTCACGACGCACGAAACAGACTGAAGCGCCCACAGTACATAGTGCAAATCGACCGCGATTCGAAATTGGAAAGAAGGAAAATAGACCGATAAATAGAACAGAAAATCGACCGCGGTTCGACATTGAAGAAATGAAAACACAGAGAACGAATCGACGCCCTCGTCCCAAAAGAAAACGCCGAGCCCGCGCGAATAAAATAGATCAGACACGACAGACGGCTCAGCGAGGAAAGATAGACGGAACAAGTTCTCGGACTGAAGTGGAGGCCGGACACCGACGACATCGGGTTCAACATCGACGCACGCCTCCCCCCGGGTATACTCGACAAGCCGACGCCGACAAAGCGGGAGACACTCCGCATACTGATGTCTCTGTTCGACCCGCTCGGAATCGCTTCGCCCATCACCATACGGGCCTAGCTGATACTGCAGGAGATATGGCGGCGCGGCACAGGATGGGACGACAACATCGACGATGACCTAGCACAACAGTGGGTCGAGTGGACCCAACACCTGCGGAGTCTGCGGGACCTGAAGATACCACGATGCTACCACGGGTACACGCACGCCGAGACGCTCAAATTGCATGTGTTCGTGGACGCGAGCGAGTCAGCCTACGCGACAGCGGCGTACTGGAGAGCCACCACGAGCGACGGCGAGGTACATATAACCCTCGTGGCGGCGAAGGCGAAGGTGGCACCGCTCAAGCTGACATCGATCCCGAGACTCGAACTGCAAGCCGCCGTACTGGGTAGTCGCCTGGGCGCGACTATCATCACCGAACACGACAAGAAGCCAAGCGCAGTGACCTACTGGACGGACAGCCGTACCGTCATGACGTGGCTGAAGACGGGCGCGCGATCCTACCGCCCGTTCGTCGCACATCGCATCGCCGCGATAGAGGAAAACAGCGCCATAAGTGACTGGAGGTCGGGGCACACAGAAGCGCTACGTAGCCCTCTTCACCTGCCTGACTTCACGCGCCGTACACCTGGAAGTCGCTGCATCACTCAGCACCGAGTCAGCTGTGATGGCCCTACGACGATTCCTCGCCCGCCGCGGCTGCCCTACTGAAATATGGTCGGACAACGGGACCAATCTCCGCGGCGCCGACAAGGAGCTACGGGAGGCGCTGGACAACGCCACCCGAGAAGAGGCCACGAGAAAGACGATCAGCTGGCGCTTTATTCCCCTCGGCGCCCCGTTCATGGGCGGCGCATGGGAAAGACTGGTGCGCAGCGTAAAGACGGCCCTAAACGCGATCCTGACGGAGAGGCACCCGACAGAAGAGGTTCTCACCACACTGCTGGCAGAGGTCGAGTTTACAGTAAACAACCGACCGCTCTCTCACGTGCCCGTCGACCCTGAGGACCCAGAGGCGCTGACACCGAACCACTTTCTGCTCTACGGCCCAGCGCGCAACCCGACACCAGAGACCTTCACTGACACTGACCTCATCGGCCGCACCCATTGGAGAGCGGCGCAGAGACTCGCGGACATGTTCTGGGAACGATGGATAAGGGAGTACTTACCCGGACTTCAGTACCGGCGGGAGCCCCACGGACGCGGCGCCGCCCTAAAGGAGGAGGACATCGTCCTCATTGTTGACAACGTACTCCCCAGGAACATGTGGCCTCTTGGAAAGATAATAAGGACCTTCCCTGGAGAAGATGGAATTGTACGTGCGGTGGACGTCCGCACCAAGGGGGGAGTTCTTCGGAGGCCAGCGAAGAAATTGATAGTGTTGCCGACGTCGTCCCTCCACGAAGACTTATGAACCGTCAGTGAAGCCGACAGTTCACGGCGGGAGAAATGTACAGGACGACGTCTGCATGATTAGTATAAATAGATTATGTAATAGATTAAGTTACTGTAGTACATTATGTAATTTAAGTTAGAAATAAGATAATGTCATAGAATCGTAGCGCATAAACACTAGTATACAATTAGAAGAGTGTAACCCTGAAAGGGATAGGAATAATTGAAGAGTGTAACCCTGAAAGGGATAGGAATAGTTAGAAGAGTGTAACCCTGGTAAGGGACAGGAATAATTGTATCATGATTGGTTTATTTGATTAATAAACTCGATGCAAAGCCCACTAGTTGTGACACAACAAAATAGTATTTAGGAGCGCGAAACATCGCGCCACATACGTTCGAGCGACTGGGCATTGAAGAATATAGGAAGAAACTCGGCGTGAAGAGGGTCACAACTGGTGGGTGGAGCACTGTTTCAAGATTATTCAGCTTTTATTTGAATCCTCCTTCACGACGCATACTAGCCACAGCAGCAACAGGGCGCACGACGTATTATTCGTCCTGTTCAATATACTTTGATACATATAAGGCCGTATCTAATTATTTGCATATATTGTATATTATTTTTAAATTTAGTTCATTACGTACCCCACTGGGGATCCCGCGTGATGATGTAGATGATAGTTTATTATTTCAAGCTATTCATAATTTCTTTCTTGAATGAGTATTTTGTGCCCGAGAAGAGATCAACATGACCAAAATGAGTATTGTAAGTGTGGATAAGACGCGAAAGGACAGAGTTTTTTGCATAGTTAGTGTAGTGTCGTGGTTCGTCTAATAAACGTGTATGACGCGTGCGGTGCGAAGGCACACAGTAGCCAATTTTAGACACCAGCTCGGAACAATCACTATTAGCGCGGAAAATGTCAAACAGTAGACACATGTCTAAGACAGTGCGCCTTTGATCCAAGGTTAAAAGGCCATATTCCGAACACCCCTCCTCATATGATTCTTGACATTTGCGGTAGCGATAGTTTAAGTGATTGATGAAAATCTTTTGAATTTGCTCCAAACGATGCTTGTAAGTAACATATTGCGGGAACCATTCGTACATATGCGAAGTATACATTTTTAAGCGCTGCCAGATCTGTGAATCGCTTGCATACACGAATAACAAAGCCAAGACTTTGAAAAGCCTTTTTGGCTATGTGATCGATGTGATCACTTAGTAACATTTTATGGTCAAAATATACCCCTAAATCTCGTACAATATAACCCCGATTGATTGAGGTATTATTGAATTTTTAGTTATATTTTAAAGGTTTAGTTTTGCGCGTGAAGGTAATGCACTTACATTTTTTTTATATTCAAGCTAATGTTATTTCTTGTATAATATTCAGACAATTTATCTAGGTCTTTTTGCATTAATTTGCAATCCTGTTCATTGCGTATTTTAAGAAAAATTTTTGTGTCGTCAGCGTACATAAGGTGATTGCAATATTTGAAACATGTTGTTATATCGTACAAATACGCACAGTAAAACAAGGGATCCAAGTGCGAACCTTGCGGTACTCCAGTGGGAACATTAACAAAGTCTGAGCGAAAACCACCCACAGCTACGGCCTGAGAGCGATTAGAGAGGTAAGACATAACCCAACGCAGTAGGTCGCCGTGTATTCCAATATTTTCTAGTTTTCTAATGAGAATGACGTGATCCACACGATCGAAGGCCTTTTCGAAATCAGTGAAGATCACGTCAACCTGTCCGCCACGCTCGATGGACTCCAGAACAAAACTCGAAAAACATGCCAAATTAGTGGTGGTGGACCGCTTCTTAAGGAAACCGTGTTGAGCGGCTGGTATGGTTTGAGTAACTACTGGATAAATTTTATTATATACCACAAGTTCAAAGATTTTCCCAATAGTGTTTAGTATTGAAATATCCCTATAATTTTCTATTTCAGCTTTGGAGCCTTTCTTGTGTATAGGTGTGATGTGTGCGATCTTCCAGTAACTAGGAAATACCCCTTCGCGTAAAAATCTATTAAAAATCATAGTTATAGGGGTTGCCAGTGACTTGGCGCAACTTGACCAAAATAGAGGAGGAATACCGTCACTGCCAGCACCTTTATACACGTCCAAGCCCTGCAATAATCTACACACAGTATCAGTAGAAGTTTGTATATAAGTTATCACATTATTACGTTGTCGGTGCTGCTGCTGCTGGTACGTAATTGTTACACGGCACACCAAAGGCGTTTTTTAAAAACCTGTGAAAAGCATCGCATATATTCTTCTCTTCAGTATGTGCAATACCGTTTAAGCATAACCGCTTTGGATATTTAGACCCTCCGCGCGTGGCCTTTACAAACGTCCAAAATGTTTTAGGTTGTAATTTGATACTACTTTCGCATTTACTGGGGAATTTTTTGAGACAAGATTCCTGGACTCGACGTTCTCTTGCTCGGAGTAATGAAAATTCGTCGTAATCCAGTCGATTACCGTATTTTTTCCAACGCGCGTGAACTTTGGACTTCCCCTTTATAATTTTTATTAACGCTGGCGAATACCAGGTGGGATATGACCACGTTTTAGGTTTTTGTATTAAAGGGATGTGCTTTTCTACACAACAATATATGTGATCATACATTGTACTAACTACCTCATCAATGGTGCCTGAGCCTAAGAGAAGTTGCCAGTTCTGTTTATCAAAATGTGTATTTATGCTGTCATAGTCGGCACGCCTGAAATTTCATTTCGGTGTCGAGGACTCTTTGAGAGGTGATAATGATAAATCTAAAACATCTAAACTAAATGGTGGATGTGCACGGTCTTCCTTAAGGAGCGGGTTTGAACAAAGATTTATTGACAAAGGAAGGTTAGAAAAAGCTAGATCTAGAGTATTACCAGCGTGATTTTTTAGGGATTTATATGGTGTGAAACCAAAATATCCAAGTTCCTCTATTAGACGGATGGCAGCGTTTTGTACTTCTACGGATCCACGTGATTGATAAATGGGTCTATTATTATTCCAGGAGATGCACGGCAAATTAAAATCGCCAATCAATAAATAATTATCATTAGGTTTTAGTTCAATAAAATATTTTGTCGTGTCTATAATTACGTTTATATCTGAAGGTACTCGCTGGGGATTGGGAGGCAAATAAGCAACACACAATTGTAAGTCTACGGAAGCTCCAACCGCACACGCCGGTACTATAACCCAAAGTAGTTCGGTAGGAGTGTTATGAACGAGCTCACGGCGGAATGCTCCAAACGATCGTCGGATTAAGATCATCACATTACCTCCCGTCACTTTACCACTAGCGGTCGGGTCACGATCAGCACGGAATACATCATACCTATCGTCACACAGCTCCCTACCAAAAATACCGTCACACAACCACGTCTCTGTTATGAAAATTGCATCGTAATCATTACAAAGAATGTCTTGTCGTAAGTCCAAGCATTTCGTTCTGAGTCCACGAACATTTTGGTAATAAACTCGTAAGTTATGGTTCGACATTGTAAATGTGGAGATTACTAAACATGAGTAACAAATAGCCTAAACTGTGTAATAAATATATATTTTTAAAAGTAGGTTGCTTATCAATTCCGTGGTCTCTGTAAGTATTATACATTGGGTATGTATTATACATAAAGGATGTTTAATCAGTCGCAATGGCATGAATTTGTGTTTAAACATACAAAGTCCAATATAAAACTTTAATTTAGTGTAGTGTAATAAAAACTTTGCATTTAAAATATTAATCATAACCATTAATAATTCATTCGTGTTAGTTATATTTATAAATTTTGTGGGGTAGTTAGAAAAACGATATAAGTTTGTAGATAAAATCCGGAATATTAAACTGTGGCCGCTAATAACAGGTGAGCTTATATTTAAAGGTAATAAATCCACTAACCACAAAAACAATTATGGAGTTAGTTGTGTCATTGAGAATAATGAATCAATTATTGACTACGGATTTTGTAATAATAAAATAAAATATAGGTTCAACTCCTAACACATTGTGATCAAATACGCTATGGCGAAATCTGGTTGTACGAAACACACCTGTATCCACCTCATTTAGGAAAATGGACGGATATAAGTTATTAAAATAAGATAAGAGATAATTTGATGAAGAGAGTGCTAGTGCTATCTGTTGAATTGATAGAATATACGATATATAATATATTTTTAATATCTATGCAAAAGTTGGTAAAGGGGTAAACCTTAAATAATAGATAAAAAAAAGTATGAAACTAGCAATGTAAGACGATAATTGATGATAAGAATTAAACGTCGCACATGAATTGTGCGCGCGGATAGTATTGGAATGCAGCTATTGTAGTGACGGCCGCCGAGTGTCAAAGAGTATGCAAGACGACTAATAGCAGATAGGACGATAAAGTGCGTTGAGACAGTATCAATAATTGTAGTGATTGCTTGTACTGTATTTAAGGAAAACAATAATAAAACTGAAATCAAGGTAACAAAATAGAAAATTGTGATAAAAAAGAATTTTTTCAATAGATGTCTTGTTAAATTTATTTTCTTGATGTCGTCTTCTTCTAGAATTTGGATTGTAGGGGAAGTATCGTTCTTTCTCACATAAATTCTTCCATTTTTTGTCCATACATATTGGAATTGTTTGAGTTTTGCCTTATCCCTGCATTTCTTCAGAAGTTGCTTATTATACGGCGTGAAATGTTCGTTGATATAAAAAGGTGATCCAGTTCCTTGTACACCTAAGTCCTTGGTTGTAAGCCGGTTTCTGCGCACACCAGAAATGATATTGTCCTTCAGGAGCCGGTTTCTCAATTTAGCTACAATATTTCTAGGGCGACCTTGCTGCTTGGTTTTGGGAGTGACGCGATTTATTTCGATTACACCATTCTGTGAGATATCTAACGCAGCATGCTTAGCAATATTTATAATGATGTCTGTGAGGTTTCCGTCCTTTAGTTCAATGAGTCCTACAATTTCTAAGTTAAGACGTCTCTCTCTCTGATTATTAGCGTTAATTTCCAACTGTAACAGTCTGTTTTTGGATATAAGATATTCTATCTTGGAGTCTAACCCATCCGCGGTCCTGTTCTTTTGATCCAACGACTCAATTTTCTTATTGAGGTTTTCATATTCATTACTGTTGTATTGAGCCGAGACTTATAATTCGGAAATTAAGTTCATTACCTCTTTGTGCTTTGATTCCAAACATTGTACTGAATTTTTAATTTCGAGATATTCCAGCCGAATATTACTGATTTCGGACTTCAATTCACCGAGATTCGCTCATTGAGCTTAGCTAGATCGGACTTTATGACAGTATTTAACTTATCGTTAATTTGGGAAATACTGTTTTCCATTTCTGTTTTCCAGTTACTGAGGGTGCTCATGATTTATTTGGTAAAAGACTTAAATGAGTCAGAGAATTCGTCATCATGCTTACGTTTTCGAAGAGTGACGTTGCCTGGTTCTGCCGATTTGCTGAGCTCAGGGGCGGAGCCGGTAATCTTGCTAGGTGACCTTAGCATATTCGATGTGACACTTCTCATTGACTGTTGATCTTTGATACACTGTTAGGAAATCGTTAATGAAAATTTGCGCTGTTAGACTACTGTGCGAGAGTTCAAAGTGCTTTGCGCTGAGGTATTAGTAAAGTCACAGAAACCAACAACACGTCCGTTGGCCACGACTGCGCGAAGTGTTAGTACCTATACCTACTATCACCTGCCCAGTTCCATGGTACCATATTATTGCAATGTCATCGGATTTACATACGTATGCCAAATTTTAGCTCAAAAGGATACCCGCACGTGCTTGAAAAATGGATCACAAAATTTGAAACGGAAAGACAGACAGATAGACTTACGAAAATCGTAAGTTAAATAAAAGCTTGTAAAAATAAAGTTGAACCTTTCATAATGTTTTTTATTTATTTCAATAACCGCAACAAAATATTTAAGAAAAAAGCTATTGCAAAAATATCATTAATTTAAAAGAGAAAAAATTAATTTAACATTGAAACTGCTACTGGTTGTAATCTTCGCTATTTGAGTCCTACACCGAAGCACTCTTTTGTAAAATATTTTAGAATAATGCAATTATACTGAGTTTTAATGTGCTCTTAGTGTGACATAAAACACAATATATTTAGGCTGCAATATATGTAGGCATACTGAAACTATATAATATGCGTTAACAATTAACTATTTACCAATTTTCGAAAATGCTATCGATATCGATGGAAATTTTCTCATCATTACGACTAATATCTTTGGGAATACGATTATTAAGATTCTATCTAAATCTAATCATTTTATGCTCAAGGAAAACAATCAATTTCGTGTAGTTATAATGCATCTTCAAAGTAGTTACATCTTTTTAAAAAATACATTTATCTTTACCATTATACAGAAAACCAAGTCACCGGTCGAAGCTTACATAATTTAGCTTCATCTACTTTTCTAGACCAATAAGATTTGCATTCCAATATAAAGCACGAAATTTAGTTGTGTGGCACCATGTTTTCACAAACATTTTATTTATATATCTTTTTATTACTTAACTAGCTGTACCCGCAACTTCGTTCGCGTTATTTTTTTGGCGTGTATTTTACACTCCTAAGTTTTTATTTTGAGACAACAGATAGCCTATATATGTCCTTCCCCTGTATAAAACCTATTTAATTTCCGAATTTATAGATATAGATAGATAGATGTATAGAAGATAGATAGAAGATGAAGAGTTACTTCGTAAGGAGACGAACCCGAGTGCAATATTAGTAGGCGAAATCACACATTTGAACGTAACATTGCAGCTCGCGACTAACCATAATTAAAATAATAAGTTTTATGGTTTATCCCGAAATAATACGAGATTGCTTGATTTTTCCGGGATGAAAAGTATCTTAGATTTTAAGTTACACCTCATTTAAAATTTTCAAAAAATATTCAATGTACAGATTCGGCTCGGTTACAGTTTAATTATATGTATAGAAGATAGATAGAAGACGAACCCGAGTGCAATATTAGTAGGTGAAATCACACATTTTAACGTAACATTGCAGCTCGCGACTAACCATCATTAAAATAATAAGTTTTATGGTTTATCCCTCCATAATACGGGACTGCTTGATTTTCCGGGATGAAAAGTATCTTAGATTTTAAGTTAGAGTATAAGTTATTACCATACCAAGTTCCATTGAAATCCGTTCGGTAGTATTTGCGTGATTGAAACACAAAGAGGCAGACAGGCAGACAGAGACAATAATTCTAAAAAAAATTGTCTCGGCCTCTATATCGATAAGGAAGAGTACCTCAATTAATTATTATTTTTTAAATATTCAATGTTCAGATTCGGCTCGGTTACAGTTTTATTATATGTAAGATAGAAAACAAATTAAAAGTCTCCAAGAACACAGTCGACTTTTTGGCGGGAAATCCAAGACTGATGTTGTCAATTTGTTTTAATTTCCAAAACTTGTGTTATTTCGAATTATAATGTGTAATGTTGGTGGAATATTAACCATTATGTGTTCCTGTATGTGCATGAGTGAAGGTAATTGTAACAGAGTGATAAAACGTGCCTTTTCGATTTCCCTCAAAACGACCGTCGCAATTGGTATGTAAAGTATCTATCGCTTTACTATCCAGGGTGGGGCACTTCATCAATTTCATAATCATTCTTGTCATCAAGTTCATCGGGGGTCAGTTTCAAATTAATTTTGAAATAAAAATTCGTAAACTTGACATTGGCAACATACGCGTCGTCGTGATGCCATAAACACAAAAAAAAATAATAAAAACATAACGAAAACCATAGAGGTAGGAATGACCTTTTCGGCCTTTTAATGAAGCCCCACGCCTCTTCAGTTCCACTTTTAGCTAATGAACAATCCATAAGGAATACATTACGAAAAATTGCGATATTTACTTGGTATAATCGACAAATTACAAAAAACGAATCACACCACGGAGAATAACAAAACTGTTATGAGTCAAGCGTTACCAGCGCCATCTATTAAAAGTTTTGCGTTTTCTTCCCCATTGACGAAAACAACCTTGACAGACAGCAGCTGTCATATTGCGCAAGGCGGTTGGCGGGGCGGGAATATTTGGACTGTTGGACGTTACCATGGTGATTATATTCTCTTTGGTTACCATGGTACTCGCTACAAAACAATTTGTTTTCTCCGGTTTTCTGCAAGCGTTTGATATATCGTGTAACGATGAAATTAAAAATATCATCATTTAAAGAACCTAAGCATGTAGGGGTAGTAGTGTGCGTCAACTGGAACAATACTGAGGACGTATTTTCTTGTGGGTAAGTTTATCTTTTTTGTGTGTGTGAATGACCTACGCTGTTGGCTGCGGGGCTCGAGCCAAAAGGGCAAGTGGGCAACTAGCTCAAGTGGGCCTCAAGGAGGAACTGCCTCGGCTTGTGCAGTCGCTATGGGGAAGGACGTATACTAGGTATCTCGCCGTGGTGCTCTGCATCGACCGGCGGGCAAGGGATTCTTCGACCTCGCTAGCGACGTCGGTGTCCGATCCTGTGTATGGTATCTGTATCCAAAAGAAGGGATGTAAGGGCATCGGGAGTACAGAACAGTACGCATTGGATACATCACCTGGGCTTTCGCTCCAGGACGACTAAAATAACACCGTGTATATGTAGGTAAAAAATACACTTTCACGCCTGCATTCCCCAAGGCGGGTCGGCAGAAATGTATCTAACGTCTACACTCAAACTTCACGAGAGATGTTCGGTTGCAATGTAATACGGGAACAGCCTGTTGTTATTACAACCAGCATAATTGAGAATCTTTTGCAATAGTAAACTCCTTAAATGAAATACTTTGTCAGCGTAGGTACTCAGCCAATTTCGCAGGCGTATAGATTTCTAGTAGGAAGTAAAAAGTTTTTCAAGTTTCATGATCAAGTTACAATATATATTTCGTTACGTTTATTTCTATTGCACTATGTATAAATTTAATATATTTCTTACTATATATGTATGTCATATTTTGTATATGTATAGTTACTTTATTCGAATAAATGTACGCCACCAACTGCCCTTTATTTTTGTTGTATTTCTTTCGACTTGGTTGTCTGGAAGAAATTGCTATTAGCAATAAGACCGCCAATTGTGCTTGTTATTTTACAATAACTACTTTGTTTTGATATAATGTATTTGGTGTGCACAATAAAGAGTATTCTATCTATCTATCTATCTATATATTTATAATAATAATATTAGCCCTGTTAAGACTATCCCAACGTTGGGCACGGGCCTCCTCTCAAACTGAGACTTAGGCCATAGTCCACCACGCTGGCCCAGTGCCGGTTGGCGAACTTTGCACACCTTCGAGAAACTCTTAGGCATGCAGGTTTCCTCACGATGTTTTCCTTCGCCGTTAAAGCAAATGATAGTTAATTTTTAATACGCACATGATTTCGAGAAGACAGAGGTGCGTGCCTGGCTTTAAACCCGATACCTCTGACTTTGCAGTCCAACGTATGTTTATACTTTTAAGAAATTAATCGGAATAAAATGATTCAGGGGGAGGCAAATAAATACCTAACAATAGTTGAAATCTACCCGTCACAGCATTTTCTTGCATATCTTTGGAGGACGCCTATTTCCTTCGGTAGATGTTGTTTGGCTGATGATGGTCAATTTCTTTTCCTCAGAGACGACCATAAACTTTTAAAATGGAATCTGGTCAATAGTGAGTGCATGGTAGTTACCACGTTCCCAGACGACTTCTACCCGACTGGAATGCATTTGTTCCCAAAGATAAACGTCGGAAGTAATAAGCACCAGCACGACGTTATTTTGATATCGACGGCGGATGGCAAGTCAGTTATTTCGTTAATAAAAAACTTGATTTAGTTTAGGTTTTGGATGCGACACGGGGGTCAAACTTCCGTAAAAATCTAAATGTTAGCCGTCGCCGAACTATGGCATTAAGTCTTAGAGCATTTAATTATCTAGTAGACGAAAATATTGATCTGTGGCGGTTAAGATCTAGTTTTAGTATTGGATGAAAGATTGGCAGCGATCAATGACAGCAGTTAATGTTGCCGTCAGTGTAATGCCGTTCATTTGTAACCCCTGCATTACATGTGTGTGTGTGTGTGCTTCAACCGACTTGCATATCAGTAAACTGCATGGCAAGATGCAGAGAACTAATGCTAAGTTAACATACACGCGCTGCGTATTTTCATGTCCACTTGCCTACGCATAACCGTGCCATTTGGTTAAATGTATACCAGGGGTGCTAACCCCTGGTATACAATAGGTACCCCTGTACCCCTGGTATACTCATGGTATAGGGGCTACCCTATGGTCGGAGTTTTCCAGTGGCATAGGATGTACCGTCATTTTAACGCAAAATATTTCCGCTCCTATTTGAATACTCTTAGTATTCGTATTTCGTTTTTCCGGCCGCGGCGTGCTTCTCTATATGAAAGTATCTCTGTGAGGCTACCAATGAAAGCTTTCATCCCAATTTATATTCATAACATACAAAGCATTTATTTATCAGATAGGTGACAACTAGTTTTAGAAAAGAACCATCCGGGTTACCCTATATGCAGTTTAAAATTCTCGTCTAGCCAAAGTTACAGCTTGTAACAAGATTGCTAACGCTTGCAGATTTCACATAGTGAACCACAATGGTCGTATAGAGAAAACTGTGAATGCACATCAAGGTGCTTGTTTAGCGGCCCAATGGAGCCCTGATGGTGCTGGACTTTTGACTGGTAGGTAAAAACAAATAGGTAACTACTTATTAAATTATATCTCAAATGGTCACGCAGCCGTTCCCCAATCTGCATAATTCGCCGTCGATGTTAAGTCCCTATGTAATGTATGTATTCCCATTTTTACCTAGCACTATTCCGGACTTCGGGCTGCTACTGAGATTTTTTGAATAGAAAAACCTGTTCAACTTTGTCTGACCAAGGATTCTAACTCAGAACCTTGTCAACATGACCAGCCATACCTATGCCATTCACTAGTCTACACATCACGCTAAAATATAGGTATTAAATTTATGACATTGTAACTACTCCCACGCACTTCCTACTAGAAACTAAATATTAATTATTCCTTCTTATACAGGTACTGTATACCTACCCTTCCTCGTTACGATTGTTTATGCTAATTTGTATTACTTTTCAGCCGGTGAAGATGGTTTTGCTAAAGTGTGGTCTCGGAATGGTCTTCTCCGTTCGACCATAGTTCAGTCAGATATGCCTTGCTTCTGCGCAGTTTGGAGTCCTGATAGTGGCGCTATCTTGCACACCAAGGGAAATTCCCTCGTTATAAAACAATTAAATTCCAGCAATAAAATAACCAAAGTAGGTATTCAATTTCATCATTCGCTTATTCCAGATGATAATAACTATTATAAGGCAAAGAAGTTTTCATGAATTTCTTTGTAGATAACATAAAATCATGCAAGTGATAAGCATCCTTACTTGTTTCAGGACGCACTCTAAAGTGCACTATTTAAGATTACAATTTCATTTAAACTGTAGCAATGTCGTCCTGTAGACGTTATCTCTAAAATTAAGGATAGCTAATCAGAAAAAAAATCTAATCAAGTTTATTCGAACCAATTTCAAATGTCATTTTCTATGAAACTTGAAAACTGACATAAACCTTATCCTCCTTAAGAAAAAAATGTTCCAGATTTTTGCTATACCTACTCGTTTTATGAGAATACCTACTACTATTTCACTTAAAGATTATCAAATAAGTACGTTATGAATCATTATTTACTTTTGCAGTGGAAAGCGCACGAAGGTTTAATTTTATGCATTGCCTGGAATGCCAACAATAATTTGATTATTTCTGGCTCTGAAGACGGCTTCTCAAAGGTAAAAAAAAAATTGCTTAATCTCAAGAGAGGTACCAATCTATCTTTAGCCTCGAGACGTCCACATTAGGATAAAGGCCTAAAGTTCGTCACAACGACCGGCTTTGTGCTGTATGCATTCACCTATCTTTCATTAAAAAGATACCAGTTACAGCTAGTTTAGAGAAAAGCCGAAATAGTGCTATATGTCAGATACGAAACGGACGAAAACTTATTTTCATTGCAGATATGGGACACGTTTGGCCAACAAATTTCAGTAAGCGTGAAGCATGACCAACCTATCACCAGTGTCAGTTGGTCCCCAGCTGGGGACATGTTTGTTTTAGGGAGTTTCAACCTTATACGACTTTGTAATGCTAATGGGGTAAGTTTACATGTATAATTCTATAGCGAGACACTGGATTACACATAGAAAACAGAGTGCATGATATCCTTAAGTTCCTCTTGACTTTTCCATCATCGATCAAAATCATTCAAATTATGTTTTTGTTCCTCATTCTTAAGTTCATTTCTTCATGCAGAAGCTCTAATTCTAGTGGTCCCATTGCCTCGACCGGCCTTCGACCGGGAGCATTTACAACATCGCTTGGTCCTCAGATGGCACACAGTTGGCGGCTGCGTGTGCGAATGGACATGTTCTGTTCGCACATATTATTGACAGGTAATATCTATCTATCTTCATCATCAGCTTTTGTAAAATCTGCAATTGTTTAATGTGATTTTTTCAATCTCTTATGGACCGTATCACCTTTTGAGTTTTTGTAATTTATTGTAGCAATGCACAAATGCAGCAGTTAAATGACGATTATGTCTGACTGAATGGTCTTAGTACTCGTACATGGTTAAACCGCCATGACAAGCAAAAAAATCTAATATTTCTAACTAGTTTAAGCGTTTTAATCCTTTGCAGAGAGTACACATGGAAGAATTTCGCATGCACACAAATCGGACGTAAGGTGATTGCGATCAAGAACATCATTACCGAACAGAGCGATCAGCTGGACTATCCAGACCGAGTGATACAGATAGCTTTAGGCTTCAACCATTTGGTCACGGCGACTGTTAAACAATGCTTCATACATAAACTGACCTCTTGGAATACGCCGGTCACGTTCGATTTAAAAGAGGGCACTATCAGCATGATTTTGTTGGCTGAGAGGTAATCATAGTAATTGTATCGTTTTTAAATGTCTGATTAATGCATTGCCTTATTAAAAGGACATAGCTAGGCAGTAATTTATTAGACACTACAATAATTTTGTCGTTTTTCAGTGTCTGATTGTTGCATATTAATTAGAGATTACTAGACAGTGATCGCTACTGCTAACCATATAAGGCAGGCAGTGTATTAATTATATCTACAGATAAAACGTTTTGTTAGAGTATGGTGACGGAGCCTTGGAGCGGAGGAATGAAGAGGATATTAACATTATCCAGTTGTATTAGTAATTCGATTTGATACTACTGATGAATCAGCGTCTTAATCTACTTTTGTTTCGAGTCTTCTACCTAGGTATTCACATTGCGATTGTTTATAAGTTGTTTTTCTTTCCTGAAACGATCTATACAGTTCCTGTACATTGTTTGAATTATTACATTCACGCGAAACACGTGTAATACACGTAAAATAAAATCTCTTCCCCCCCCCCCCCCACCCCCCCACAGTCCCTCATGTAACCATGGGTACTCTAAAGAACCCGAACCGTCTTTTCTATATCTTCTATGTCTATATCTATACATATAATAAAACTGTAAGGAAGTCGTGTCTGTACATGGAATATTTTTAGGAAATAACAACCCAGGGGTATCCTTCTATCGACGTAGAAGCGAATTCTACAATTTTTGGCTTTCGTGTCTGTTTGTCTGTCGGTCTTTCGGAGGGTATGAACCGTCATCACGCAAAAACTACTAGGCGGATTTTAATAAAACTTTTCACGCGAATACCTTAAAATGTTGGCTAACATATTGTATAGTATTCATCTCGGAAAATCAAAAGATTTTTCCAGAAAAGACGAAAATAAGCGAAATATTGTATTTCTATAAAGACACTTTATTCCAAACCTGTTTGATGGATTTCAATGAAATTTTGTTTAATTGTAACCTGTCCAAAAGGTCACAACTCTGTGTACTTATATTTTCGAAAAACTTAACAGTTTTTGAGGAAAGAGAAAAAAGTCGATTGTGATTTATCATTCATTGTTCCAAACCACTTTTCAGATGTCAGTGAAACTTAGCATCGAGATATTTCATATGACAGACTACATAGTTAATACTTACATTTTCAGAAAATCTAACAGTTTGTAGGGAAAAGCAAAGCATCTATATCTCTACATACTACATCTAATAAAACTGTAAGGAAGTCATGTCTGTGTATATTTTTTGGAAATAACAACCCATGGATATCATTCTATTGATATAGAAGCCAATGCTCCTACTATTTTTTTGGCTTTCGTGTCTGTTTGTCTATCTGTCTATCTGTCTAAGCGTATAAACCATCATAACGCAAAAACCACCAGGCGGATTTTGATTAAACTGCACGCGGATATTTTAAAATGTTGGACACATATTGAATAGTACTTATACCTGAAAATCAAAAGGTTATTTCAGAAAGTACAAAAATAAGCGAAACATTGAATTTCTGAAAAGACATTTTACCCCATACCTGTTTGATGAATTTCAATGAAATTTGGGATAGTTGTAGCCTGTACTAAGGATCATAACTCTGTATACTTATAATTTCGAGGAATTTAACAGTTTCTGAGGAAAGAAAAAAAGAGTCGATTTTGATAAATCATTCATCGTTCCAAAACAACTTAACCTACTAGATTGTCGCGGGATATTCCGCAAAACTTTATTACTGTTTGTCCCGAACTGCAATGTTACTACGACGTAAACTATGTGATTTTGCCTACACATCAATTCCTCCATGAATTGATATTAGACTCAGGTTCGTCTCCTCACGAAAAACTATACAGTAGTTAAAAGCACTCACTGGAAATTGTTCATATACGTTTGATTTAAACACTCAAACATGATTTCGTGCATACAACGACGATGCATTCAATATTGTTTCTTCCGGAGAGAACTCTAACGATGAATGGACCGGATACGAAACATTAACGACGATTAATATCTTACGAGAAGACTAACACTTTTTCGCTTAACAAGATCGCGCTATATTTTAGTTTATATTTTACAAAGACCACCTGGGCTGGGGGGGGGGGTAAGTGGGGCTAAGACTGACCCCGGTGATAGAGATAGTTGATACAGAAATAAGTCTGGTGGAAGTTGACAAAACAATATATTCACACACGGTTCTTCCGAGATAGCCGTTATTTCTTTATACTAATATGGCAGAATGGATCTTACTAACACTTTCTAGAACTTTATATGAAGGTGTCTTTCACTGTAAAATAAAACAAAACACTTTTTATTACGAAAAATATATAACATAGCAAAATATACAATAGCATGACTTCTGCGAAATATCTATTATTTCTTCATACTAAAGTGGCTGAACGGATTATAAAGAAACTTAATATGAAAGAAACCCACAGATATAAAATGAACTTGCCCAGTCAAGAGTCTCCGTAACCGGCGAGAGTGTATAAGACGAACTATGGGAGTGGAGAAAACCAGAAAGGTCTGTAAGAACCTGTTGGAACTCTGTACACTCTGCCTACTCCGCAAGGGATCTGACATGGTGATATAGATTAGTATATAGTATTCAAGTATCTTAAGTCGTGAAATAATAATATGAAATATGTAACTTTGTTTACACACTATATCATGCCGATATTATCCTGCATTATATGCGTTTGGTGGGTTTTAACCGGCCTGCATGACGGTCCAAAGATATTAATCTTATTTTGTCGAAAGAAAAGCCTGGCAATCCGTCGATTTCCCTCTTTCTCTTCATCGGCGACTGGAAGCCTGGGGACCTGCTGAAATTGTTCTACAGCGAAAATTTACTCATATTTAAATCGACTTTACAAATACTTTTGGAAAACAAAGACGACTTGGTTTAAGCGATAAAACGTAGACCGCCTTACCTATTTTGTCAAATAGTCGTAAGTACGAGCCTCGCGCAGCACACGGGAATATTGATTTGGGATTTTGAAATAAAGAAGATATTTTATACACATACAGGCACAATAAAAAAAAAGTTTGTCCGTGTTAATATCCAAAACGGTGGTACCGATTTTAAATACACTATCATTTCAAAATATAGGATTTCTCAGAGTCTGTTGACTACTTTTTAACTTGGGAAATGCAAGATTTCAGGGGATAGTTCTTTTTATTTCTCCATATTAGCACGGCTGAACGGATTGAAAAGAAACTTAATATGGAGGTGTATTATTTCAAAAATTCCTACCTATCTATGTCAAATTACAAAATAAACGCGTGCGAAGCCGCGGGAAACAGCTAGTTTAATATACAGCTCCTTGCAGAAGTTGCGTGATTGAAAGAGTCTTTATAAATGCCACCACTTTCAGATGTATCTGCATAGTAGAGAGGGCTGGTGTTTCAGTATACAGCTACATGGGACGACTCCTCGCCAGTCCCAGGTGGGGAGCTCGTCCCGAAACGCTGGGTCGAGCTGCTGTGTCTTTAGGCCCTGACGCTTTAGCTGCTATTGACCAGAGCGATAGGAAATGTAAGTTATCCTAAAATGTACGATATACATTAAATATTAGATTTTCTTTAATATTATCGACGTGCTGTTTTTATTCTTATAGGGACCACTGCAATTTGTACGAATTACTTTTTTGGCGAGATTTCAATATCTAAATAGTCCTTAGCTCGTGTAGTTGTAGTGCAATGTAAATATATATGGATTTATTCTGCTTTCAAACATCAATTTCAACTTTTTCCACCATTTTTTACAACTTTATCATCGTGTTTTTGATTGATTAAGAAATACAACTTCGTATGATGATGATGATCCTTTTAATATTAAAATAACAGCAACGTTTGTGAGGACGATTTTATGTTTGTAACTCTTTCACGCAAAAATATGCTGCGGGCGACCGCTAATATTAATTAAATACGAATTTTGCGATAATATAAATTAAGGATTATTACGATGCATGCATCATGATGTTAATTTACAGTGATCCACGTTTTTGACCTTCCAACCGGTCTTGTGGTCCGAAGTTCAGCGGACAACACGGTAACAAAGCTGGCACACAAGATGACGGTGTCGACTATAGCTCTCAGCCAAACGGGGCCAATCAATGAAAGACAATTAGCATTGTTGGATTACAACAGGGACTTGTATGTCGTCACAGTGAAGGATACAAAGCCAAAGTTTGTTAAATTAGGTGAGTAGTCACAATTACGGGAAACTTCTTGAGATAAAGGTAGGTGTTTGCAGCGGTAAGAATGTCTAAAACTTATATTTTAGAGACACTGATTTTGATTAAAAGATCGCGTTCTTTTCGTATAATATTCTTATGTTCTTGAATCCTGTCAAAGAGCCTCTTTTAACAATTTTTACTTTAGAATAACGTCCTTGTTTCTTCCGGTCATTGCGACTGTAGAGTAAAAAATTATTAAATTCCCGCTGAGACACAGTTAATATGTAACCCATGATTTACACTTATCTCACTTGTAAAGCGCCGTAGCAGGGAAATGGGCATGAACATGATCATTGAGCAGTGCAGGCACGTAAAGTTTCCTATCCACTTTTCTTCCCATTGCCAAGGCTTACAATATCGGGCTAGCCAGTTTTATATCCAGTGTACTCTCATCCAGAGTTAGCAATAGGAAAACCATTGACTTTGCTTGAATAATCATAGTTTTTAAATGTTGCAATTTCACCAATCTTCTATTGAAAAAGATAGCTTTTCTGTTCCGTCTCCAGGATCCCAAATCCTTAGCATAGTTTGGAGCTCAGAAACAGAACTGCTTGTGGGTTTGCGCGCTAACTCTGTGGTGGCCTGGTGCTGTCCCAGGGCGGCGATGCAACCGGACTGGCTGGCTCTCACCACTGTCAGCAAGGATGTAGCGTTAGTTATTGATTTTTATATTTGTAGACAATTATTTGCAGGTTAACGCACAATTTGTAGTAGAAATTAATGTCGTAGATTTATAAAGCCAACCAGTAGTACCCCAATAGCCAGCCAAGTTTAAGCTACTCATATCTAAATAACTACAAGCTGATCTACATATCCACTAAAAAAGTTACCAGTACATTTTTGTATGTGTAGGGATGTGTATCTGTGGAAATGAGTACGCGTTTGGCCATAACAAGAGGATAAGAGTGCAGCAATTACGCTGCAAAGTGGGGAACTAGCATTAGCTCAAGGTAGAATAGCCTCGGCTTGGGCAATGGCTATGGGGGACGGCATAAACTAGTTATCTTTCCGTGGTGCGCTGCACTGGCTGGTAGGTAAGGGATTTTAGGCCCTAGCCTGTAAGAATGAAAAGAAGGAAGCGGGGACATCGGCAGGAGACCAGTACAAAAATATTTTCAATTTTCATAATCAAAGATCTTTTGTCACGGTCTGATTTATGCCCTGTTGCTGCCTGGTGATTTATAGACTTCCTAGTTTATGCAGTACATTTTCTTAGGGATCTAGGAAGGAACCCGACTATAGTGAACGTGGAGGATGGCGTGGCGAGGGTGTGCCGCGGGAACGGCTCTGTGCTGCACCTGTCCATCGCAGCCTTCCCAGAGAAGCTCCTCAAACATGTGGCCGCTAACTTGTGGCAGGCTGCTTTGCAGGTTTGAATAAAATCACCTTTTTGTAACATAAAACGCAAGTAGCGGTGGACACATATATAGATTATGTTATATCTTCAAAATAAGCGAGTAATCGTAGGGCTGTTGGGAAAGCAAGAAGTCTATGACGAAAGAATATGATTAATAATTTTTTTTATAGATAAGTTCATGTATAATATTGTCGAGGCGCTCGTAGCGCTGTATTCTTACCGATCACCAAGGTTAAGCAGCGTTCGAGTCGGTTGGCGTGAGATGAGTGACCGTTTGTGGAATTTTCATATTCGAGCGTCCCCGTGCTTCGGAAGGCACGTTAAGTCGTTGGTCCCGGTTACCACGGCTATAGGCGGCTTGATAAGTTCCTACAGCAGGTGGCTACAAACCTACCTCCACCATTCCGGACTGGGTCCGCGTGGTGGAGTATGGCCTAATGGGAAGAAATGGCAGAAGGCCTTTGCGCAGTAGATTGGACAGTTATAGTTTGATATTATTATAATACTAGACGTTTCTAATACAAGTTGTTTGCGATAAGTGTATAGCTATGTAGAAACGAAGGGCAAGCAGGTATGCAACAATAATAGTATTTAAAATAACAAATAATATATGTATTCATAACACCTACTATAATAGTTTACATGAATATGTTAAGTCAATAAATAAATAATTTATTCTAGTACTAGTTAGTACCAGCTACCTACTTCTTACATACAGCGCTTACTTTTATTACAAATTCGTTAATGTGTAGGTCATTTTGCGCTAAAATGTGTTCATATGAATTCGTAGGTCATTGTAAAAAGTAAAAATATTGCAGTTATGTCGGACCGTCGAGGACGAAACGTTGTGGGCATGCCTAGCTGTGCTGGCGTGGCAACACAACCAACTAGCGGTTGCGGAAGAGGCGTTCGCCTTGATACATCAGTACCATCAAGTTTGTTACATTCAACATCTTCTGGTAAGTGTTATCTACGTATAAATATGTACCTTAATACTTCGTATTAAGCCACTTTAAGTAAGAACCTACTGCCTGATGTTTTAATAAAAAAAAAACTATTCTTGTTTCAGAGTAATATACCCGAAAAACTATCAACATATTGAATAGGTTTAGGAAGTACCTACCCAACCTAAGTATTATTAATTAAGAACATATTTTTATTATCATTATGTTTAATAAAATATTTCAAATAAAAATGCTCCTGTATGCTTAAATAAATTTTTATTATAACAAACATGATATAAGTACCTACTTACTAACCTCATTGACGATTGCACTTATTAATTCGGTACTTATCAAAAATACCAGCTATCTTCATGTCCTATCCCAATGGAAAAAGAACAATAATCTTCGATTTGCATTACTATTCATTCCGTTCACTCAAACAAAAGTAAAATGTGCGAGCGAATAAACATTCGCTCTTCCTTCTTTCATTCATTCAATCAGTTCTCCTGTCAACGCATGTAGAAGTGAACGTGTTTTCTGTCCAAACTTTAATCGTAATATTTATCGATACTAAAACATTTTGATATGGGAATGCTAATATGAAATGACTCCACATATGACTGAAACTGTTATAATTACAGGATCACTACCAAGTTTTTATTGACATTTTGCACAAACAATGCGTTTAACCGCGTGCCCTACATTAAAATAGTTGGAGATTTCCGAAAGAAAGTTTATTTTGTTGTGTGATGTGAAATGTGGAAAATGGTGGTTTTGAAAGCCAAATTAGTGCTGTTACTGAACTTATTGTTAGTGAGTTGTGATGAGTATAATAATGAAGTGAGTGAACACTCGTTGGAGTTGACACAGTCCGTGAATTTGGCCCGCCAAGAGCTCATTCAAGAGACATGCCGACACTTTCCGCCGAAGTACAGCCTGGACGAAATCCCTCCTAACTTATTGGAGCACATTTTAATAGATGAAGAGCACAAACTACTTTATTGCTATGTACCAAAGGTGAGTCTTTCTAGGTAAACTTGTGTATATTTCGCTAATTTATTTGCATGTTAAGTTTCGCCTCAAGTTTTATCATTCACGATGGAATGTTGTACTTGACCCGATTTTATAACTTTGATGTAACTAAACTTCCTGAAGTTAATAACTTCCTAATTATAAGTAAGTATTGAAAGAATTTTTTTTGTATGCCGAAACTACCTATTTTAAAATTCTGAAATTATTATTCACTAATTAGTTATTATTATTAGCTATCTGCAAGTAAAAAGCATTATATTTGTGTGGAAAAATGAAACATGTGATATATATACCTAATAATTAAATATATGTTTTTCCATTTAAATTACAAATATGTAATTTTATAATTTCAAAAAAAATAGTTTTTTAATATCTACAATATTCATTTATGTAATATCTGCTAGGTAAGATATTGAGTAGGTAACCAAAATAAAAATCTCTGTTTATTTTTCTTGAATTGAATGTTGCTAAGTGTGGTCTATCTGTTACTTCATAAAACATCTGACATAGCGATTATAAGATATGACCAGATGTCAAAGAGCATAATATTATGCTCTTTAACATGTGGTCATATTTGCAAGGCCATTGATTTAGAATATTTAATTGTTCTAAATTTGAACATTCTTTAAATATTTCTGTGTTGGTACCTACATTTTTTTTAAACAGGTCGCCTGTACTAATTGGAAGAGAGTTCTCATGATCCTTGCTGGGAAATGGAATGACACGGATGTGCTATCCATACCGGCCAGTCTGGCCCACACTCCGGGCATGTTCCGGAACCTTAGCATGGTGGCAAAGCCAGACAGGGACTACATGTTGGAGAATTATCACAAGATGATTATTGTGAGAAACCCCTTTGAGAGGCTGCTGTCGGCTTATAGGAATAAATTGGAGGGAGAAACCCTTAGTGCCAAATACTTTCAGGTAATTTGCAATAAGCTATTCTTAATATACTCTTGTATTGAAACTGAAGTATAGAATGCCAATATCTCATGCTGTGTACTGAATTTCTGTATATCTGTATATAATTCTGTATCTTAGACCAGACAAAAAAAAACTATTATAACAACAAGGCCAAGTTTGTTATGATTTTAGGTATACTCTAGATAGAATTTCAGAACTTTTTTAACAAAAAATATGACGAGATTTCAAAGTTTATTTTTAATTAAATACTAGTAAGAAATAAAGAATATTGGCAATTTATTGGCAGTATGTAAAGGGTTGTTGATTATATTCATAAATATATTAGAAACTATTTTTAAAAAGAAAATATGTATTACGTCATAACCTAAAATTGAAGGCCACATTCATAAGTTACTAACCAAATAATTCTATTTTCTTATCATAAATTCATTGATTCATCAGAGCCATCTTAGGCCACGCAAGGGTTGTTAATTATACTAAATTTAAGGCTCTTTGGAGAAACCTGAAAAAAACGTGAAATAATCCTCAAAATGTAAAAAAAAAACCACCGTCACGCCTATATTCCCCAAGCGGGGGTGGCCGAGTGTACTGAGTCCACCCACGTTTCGCCGACAATGCTAGGTCCTATGTAATAGGGGGCGAGCCTATTGCCATATACCGGGTACAATTCCAGACTCCGGACTCGTACTGGGAAGTTTTCGTAGGAAAAACTACACTTGTCCGACCTAGGATTTGAACCCAGGACCTAGTGATCACAAAGCGATGCGCTTTGCCACTAGACCAACTAGGCAGTCAAAATCAATCAAAATGTACATATTTTTATTATTTGTTTACTTTGTTATGATTAGGTTTAGACGAAACAAATTTGTGATGCTGCTTTGTTAAGATGCCATGAATTAAGAAACCAATGCATTTTGTGTAGTAAAATAAATAGTCACTTGTTTTCGATATTTCGGGGCCCCTATCAGGCTGGTAGCCGTAACCCCGCGTACCTATACAGTAAAGACGGAATTGTTGATAACCATTAATCTATATCCAGTCTGTAATTAAATTTCGCATTATACCTCAGCCTCCGGAATCGTAACACATATGTTCCTAGTTAAACTAAAGTTTTATTTATATAAAACGTAGCCCCACATTATAAACTATTTCTATTTCATGGTTGCGTTTACAAACATGAAATTTACATAAGCAAACACGACACACGGAAATAATATTCGTGGATCATATTAAGATTTGTCGTGTGCGAGAATCGAACGCCGCGACTATTCGATCTGGTGGGCGCGTCTTAATCACTGAATAGCACTGGAAAAATAATAACGCCACTTAACAGGTCTCTCTCTCTCTCCTTGGCAATTATTATTCCCATAGGATGGTGGGGTCTGCCTTCTTAATTGTCTTCTTCCACTTCGCTGTCGTGTTCGGAGGCATTGCAGATACACAGGTCTTTCTTGACTACATCTGCCCATCTTGTTTAGGTACTTATATAATATTAAATATATTTAATAGAGGTCGTCTTCACAATTACCTTAACACTAGTGTAACTAACTACAGAATATAATAATACTTAGTACCTACCGAGTTCTTAGAGTTACGCGAATATTACACATACAATAAAACTATTTTTAACCGACTTCAAAAAGGAGGAGGTTCTATGTTCGGTTGTATGTATGCTTTTTTTTTTTATGTATGTTCAGCGATATTTCCGTCAATTGTGGACCGATCTTGATAATTTTTTTTGCATTGGGTTCAGTATATCTCCAAGGTGGGCCCATATTAATTTTGGACTTAGAAGATACACCAGGGAACTCCTTAACGACAAACAATAGGCATGTGTAAATTGAGATATTATGGGTATTACGTCAAGCCTATAGGTACCCTATCATAGAATAATTCACTGGTCACTTAAAATTGTAAAATAAAAATCTTTTATAAAAAAAGGTAAACCGACTTCAAAAAGCAAAAAAATAAATATTTGAAGTCGGTGCCAAGTAACCGACTGCACCAACCAGCACCGACTTCAAATATTTATTTTTTTGCTTTTTGAAGTCGGTTTACCTTTTTTTATAAAAGATTTTTTGGATTATATCGCGGTTTATTTTGGATATTTAAGTTACCGACGTTTCGAGTGGTTTGCAGCACCCATGGTCACGGGAAGGACTGCTCCTCGAGACAATAGTTTTGTATCATACCTAGTACATTCTACGTAATGGAACTTTAACAGATAGCAATTCATAGAATAAGTACGAATGTAAGCTTGACTGCAGTGTTTGTAGCAAGAATAAATGGCATGCTGCTCGGTGAGCCTGCTGAGATGGATGACCGTTTGTGGCACTTGTTTTTTTTTAATTTGAAATTGATTTGAATTCTAAATTCGAGCGTCTCCGTGGCTGGAAGCCACCTTAAGCTATAGGTTGACTCACTTCTTAAGTTGTAGTCTTTAGAACAAGCCTGATGGAGAACTTGATAAGCTGACAGCTTAGAACGACAGTAGATAAATCTGTATCCGACAATCCAAACTGGGCCAGCGTGGTGGAGTACCTCTCTCATCCCAATTTGTGAGACGAGGCCATTGCTGAACATTGGGACTGCATATTTACGCCATAAAAATTGCAAAAGGAAAAATAAACGAGAGTTATCATCATACTAACTGCGAGACGCAAGGTCACTTCTTGTACAAAGATAATTACTTAAATATATCCGTCTTCTTTCATATTTATCTGCGAGATGATTAAAGCTTGAGTTTCTATTCTTCAATTATAAAGTAAAGTCCATTTCATAGAACAACCGTCTGTCTAAACAGATTTGGATCTATTACGGAGATAATAGTCTAAAACAGCCTTCAAACATTATTACCCTAAAATATATTATGCGTGCATATAATATGTAAGTGTAAGTGCACTTTCTATCTCTAGCGTTAATAGCCGGTGTCAAATGACTCACAGTTAATTAGTCGAGCTTACTTTCACTGTTACACGATGCATGAATAGTGGGTATTGCACCAACACTTAAAAATAATTATAAAGGGTGTAAGGAACATGATAAATGGGGAGGAGAGAAGGGCATGGCGGGGCGAACCAAATCAGCCATACAAAAGTCACTGTGGCGATCTTGGCAATAGGAATCTTTCCTGCAGTCTGATCCCCACCCTTGTAAACATTCCAGCGCGGTGGGTGCATTTACGAACATGAGTTTCACGGTCTCAAAAACAAATATTTGTACATGATAAAAATATTTGTCCAATCCGAGTGTCGAACACGCGACGGCACGATCCAGTGAGCAAAGCGGCCATCAAACCAAGTTGTCATCGAGTTAAATGCGACAATGAAAGTGTTCAGTATAATTATAAACGTTTTATCATTTACTGCCCTGGAAGTGACGCAGGATGCGCTGGCGGTTCGTGGATAAGGACTTTGACTCTCTATAGCATAAGGCGCGATACATTTGCGACTAGCATGTCTATTAGTAATATGAAGAGGATATCAATGAAAACTATGAATGTGACATGTAAATTTTTCACCGAAAATCTCAGTCGTAATTCGGAATTATGACCGGTATAATGTCACTAAGCTCGCCCCTATTACATTCTTCTTAGCGACGGCAAACATCTTATTGTATGGATGGATATATGGTCCTATTACATTGGACCTATCGTCGTTGGCGATGTATGGTTGTAAACAGTTTACCTTTGCCGTCCTCGTTTAGGAAATATAGACATTTAAAAAAAATATAGATAGATAGATAATACTTTATTGTTCCACCAGAAATATCAAAACGAAATGAAAAAAGATACAATATTTCGATTGAATGGTGTAGTGTAGTGTAACAATGGGCGGCCTTATCACTAATAGTGATCTCTTCCAGGCAACCTTTGGATGGTCAGGATCTAAGAAAACACAAGATTTGAAGCTTGCTCAGTACACTCCTAATACTTAGCAAGCAGAGCTTAAGAATACATAAATAAAACTATCATAAACTACTTAAATAATATACCAATATGTATATATGTAAAAATAAAACAAAATAGACCGAGTCTTACCTGAACGACAAGTCAAGAGTCTCCGTAACCGGCGGTGTATGAGACGAACTATGAGAGTAGAGGAAGCCAGAGAGGTATGTAAGGGAATAACCTATTGGAACTCTGTACTCTCTGCCTACTCCTCAAGGGATCTGGCGTAATGTTATATATAGATAGATACGTGCTAAAGATAAGTCTATAACATAAAGCAACTAGCAACAGCATATAGAAAACATCCAGCAAATGTGATTTAGTTAATCAGTGACGTAGAACTTTTTCTCCTGACAAATACAAATGAAATATCTGATTTATATCATTCTCGTGTTGGCCGATTCATGGTCTTTTTACACATGTAGTCTGAATTTAACTCAGGGGTAATATTTTACTTATTTCTGTAGGTCACTGGCAAAAGTTCAGCGTGACCCATTACCTGCTATGTTCTCGTTTATAAAATTCGAATACTATTCAACTGACCTTGTGTTTGTTATTTTACTAATTGCTACCAATCTATTTGTCGTTAAAGCTCGTTAACTGACAAACAATTCAATTGACAACAACAGTAGATACTATTGCAACAACCGTGAACTTTGTATTAGCGGTGTCATGTTTATAATAGCTTTGTCTGCACTATTGTTATCATGATTGACGTTGATAACTATATTCTAGCGTGGTTTAGGACGGCTTGATTTAGTGGTTTAACTATAGGTCTGTTAGCCACACTGCAACAAGTAATCGATCTTCGCACGAGACAAATATTTGTGAACTATACATATGCAATTGTTAGTCTGCGTATTTGTGAATGTGAAATTCAGATTTGTTAACAGGTCACAAAAGAATAATTTCCAATATGGGTTGACGTTTTAAACTTCTTTAATCCATATGAAGGAAAGTGTTTGTAGGTTTTAATATTTATATTTTGCTAATAGTAGAAAGAAAGAAAATGTTTTTTTTTTTCTTTCAGTTTTGGTTGTCTGGAAGAGATCGCTATTAGCGATAAGATCGCCAATTGTACCTACTTTGTTTAATTTTTTTTTCTCCTATGTTAATAATATTGGTGTACAATAAAGAGTAATCTATTCTATGATTTGTTCACTACCACATTGAAGGCACAGTGTATACAATTACAAGTTATACTGATAATATTGCTGCAAGTAAATAAATATAATATGGAGTTCGAGGAATACACACAAAAGATACCATACCATCCAAATCCAAAGTAATATTGTCAAATATGTAGTTTTAGGAAGTCGTACAGAGTCACTGTTACATATTAACACACCACCCTAAGGTATACTGGGAGAAAATGCCTCAGAATTAGGCCCACCTATGTACATACATATGTGCATGAAGAATAAAATAAATAAATAAAAGCAAAATAAAAAAAAAAATTTGAATGTAGCTTTCTCTCACAAAGCTCTTCATAAATATGACCTAAAATTACCGAATGTACCTTTTCGGTACGCAACTTATTTCATTTAAACAGTAAAACGAATTTAGTTGTCATAAGCATGAAATAGCGGTATTTCAAGTTTAAAATCCAGCTCTCATAATACCAATAATAATAATAGCCCTGTTAAGAAATTGTCCCACTGTTGGGCACGGCCCTCCTGTCAAACTGAGAGGGTTTAAGCAATAGTCCACCACGCTGGCCCAGTGCGGGTTGGCGAACTTCACACACCTTTGAGAAACTCTTAGGCATGCAGGTTTCCTCACGATGTTTTCCTTCACCGTTAAAGCAAGTGATAATTAATTTTTAATACGCACATGCTTTCGACAAAACAAAGGCGCGTGCCTGGGTTTGAACCCGAGACCTTTGACTTTGCAGTCTAACGGTCTAACCGCTAGGCTATCACTGCTTTACCAATATCTAATCTTATTCCTTTATCCTTAGGATCGCGTAGGCCGCCGGATAATCAAGGCGTTCCGAGAAAACCCATCGAACGAATCTCTCGATTTGGGCAATGACGTCACGTTTAAGGAGTTCGCACTGTTCCTCACCAACCGCTCCGAGGAACTTGCAGACGTTGTCAACAACGAACACTGGCAGCCTATCACGAACCTGTGCCATCCTTGCCTTATTAAATACACGTTAGTTGGTGAGTACCTTTTTTATTTTGTTTTTTCACAAATCGATATTTATAATGTGATCTACTGATGTCGATCTAACTTATGGGTAAAAGCCATCGTAACCGCTCTAAGCCGGTCGTTGTGGCGATCTTCGGAGAGGCATTGTGTTGCAGTGGACGTCTTTCGGTTGATATTAATAAATTGCATAATTTCAAGGAGAATTTTATTGCGTTGCCAGTCGGTCAGTTTTTTTGTTGAGGTCCTAATATTGAAGCTTATTTCTGGTCCCTTGGAAGAGACTAAGCAAGTCATGCGTTTGTTCCGAACCGATCGGGAAACCTTAATATAATCCTTGTTGCGAAAACCCTTGAATGTGCAATTTTCGAAATTTTAATTTCTTTTAATAAGTTTGCACCATTAATAAAATCTGTCTTCTGTGCATTTGAAACCACATTTTTTACATACTAAAATACAAATAATTGGACAAGCTGCGTAGTAATCAATATTTAAAGGGCGTAGAGAACGTTTTCTTCTTCTTCTAAAGTTAGCTCTTGTACATTCAAGGTTTTCAATGTATGCCGATGATATTACAAACGTTAATGATCTTAAACAGACACCATGATAGATAGTGAGCCTTTTCGCAGGCTCAAATTATCAATGTTATTACTACGCCAATATCCAGTCACTTCACTAATCAGCTTTTGGACACGATAAGAACAAGTCGTCTGGCCTAAGTACTACACGGAGAATTAACTACTTAAACGGGTATTTCACACAGGGTGGCGACTAACTCCGTATGTCGGCTTATCGTATTTTAATATAACGATTGCTTGATATATTATATTAAGTTTGCATTGTGATAAAAACTTCGAAATAACAATCGGCCGATCAACGTGATCCAGTGGCGTGATAACAAATTATTCACACTTATTACCTGAATACCTAATTTTCTGCGCAGTCTTGCTACTTTGGTCTGGTTAACATTCAACTTAGTTCTATAGTAGGGCACCCATAGGATTCACGTTAATACCCATAATATCTCAATCTATACATTCGTATTTTTTGTCGTTAAAGAGTTCTCTGGTGTATCTTCAAAGTCCAAGCTCCAATACCGATGAAATTAAAATGGGACCATCTTGGAGCTATGCTGAACTCAATGCATAAAAAAGCATACAAACACACAGACGAACATAGAACCTCATCCTTTTAGAAGTCGGTTAAAAAGTAGTGTTTATGTCTATCCTTTTTGGATAACTCGTGTGATAGATTATATACACATGATAATGGTTTGACGTCGTAATCAGTGGCGTGTCAATAAATAGTTAACACCTGCGCGTTAAAGACGTAATTTGCAAACACCTGCGATTTTTGTGAGCGGCTTTATTCATCGGAATAAAAAACTAAAATAACTTAGCACACAAATTTACAAACAAGTACATATTTTTGATGTCTTCTCTCATCGATTGAAAAATAAAACCTATGCTTGACTTACTTGACTTGCCGGAATTGATGAAATATTATAGACATTAGAGGTCAGTACTCCCTGCCTACCCCGCAACGGAACTGGCGTGATGATATAGATAGGTAGAAGACATTGTCACGCCTACATTACTCAAGTGGAAGTGTCAGAGATGTACTATCTACACCCACATTTCGCTTACGATATTAGTAGACGATATGAGCCTATTGCCGTCAAACCAGGCACAATCTAGACGCCTGCCTCTGATAATTTTTCGGTAGAAAACCCCAGTAACAAATCGTTCAACCGATTTGGACTCAGGTTCTCGTGATGGCCAGCCTTTATATGCGCTACTAGACTAATGAGGCTGTATAAAATTAATACTTGGTCCCCACCCACATCCAGCTTTGAGTGTGGTTTCGTACAGGCCCTTGAAATTCCAAGTCCAATTGAATTGACCCAGGGACCCTAATAAGGATCCCTCCATATTCCCTCCTATATCGACGCCTTAGCGACGGCTCTAGGTCTAGGCTTCTCACGTTACTGGCAGGGTCGCCATGTATTAGGGGCCTTTTTGGAAGACAAGTGAAACCACCAAATGATCATATAAGACTGCTTATATTGTCATAACTTACACGATTAATATATAGTACCTAAGTACGTGTATGAAACGAACTATGAGAGTGGAGGAAGCCAGAGAGGTATGTAAGGAAAGCACCTGTTGGAACTCTGTACTCTCTGCCTACCCCGCAAGCGATCTGGCTTGATGATATAGATCTATCTATCTATCTATCTATCTATAACCTCACGCCAGATCCCTTGCGGGGTAGGCAGAGAGTACAGAGTTCCAACAGGTTCTTTCCTTACATACCTCTCTGGCTTCCTCGACTCTCATAGTTCGTCTCATACACGCTCGCCGGTTACGGAGACTCTTGACTTTTCCATCAGATAAGACTCGGTTTATTTGGTCGTGGTAAGGTAGTCTAGGTCTTCCCCGGTACCTGCATCCTTCCACTTTCACATTGTATATCTGTTTTGTCATTCTTTCCTCGGACATTCTTTCTATATGCCCGAACCAACGGAGCATGCTCTTTCTCATCTTTACACCGCTACTATCTTTCATACCTACTCGCTGTCTTACTATGCTGTTGCTAATGCGGTCGGTCAGCTTCACTCCGCACATCTTCCGCAGAGCTCGCATTTCTACCGCATTTATCCTACTTTCATTCTCCTTCTTACATACCCAGCTCTCGCTACCATATAACAGCGTTGGGACAAGAACTCCGTTATGTATGGCCAGCTGCGCCTTATGGCTTAAGTGCCGGCGCCCGAGTAGCTTTCCCATCGCCCCATTCACTCTGTTCCCTGCACTCACTCTTCTCTCTATGTCAGCGGTGTATTTCCCATCCTTACTGAAGGCGCATCCAAGATATACAAACTCATTCACTTGCTCCAGCACATCGTTACCAACCACAATCCTTACATTCGTTCTGGTTTCTTCCCTTTTAAAAACCATAATCTTGGTTTTCTTCACATTCAAGTGATGATATAGATAATAGATCAGAAGACATGATATAGATAATAGATCTAAGTACATCACAATATATAATTATGTTTATATAATTGAAAACGAAAATGTTCTTATAGTTTAGCATACTTGTTAACACCGTCACCAATAAAATACACAGTCAATATAGGCATATTCCCCATGCAGGGATGGCAGTCTGTATTCACCCACTTTTCGCCAACGATGTTAGGTCCTGTTGGAGTCATATCCAACATATACTGTTTGTTGTTTGTTAATGTTAAAATGTTATGTTACAGTTTGTTTAACCGTTAACTGTTAAATTTGTTGAATGGGTAGACATCTAAATTCTGTTACCGGTTTATTGTCGTACTAAATTTAGAATGATTAGAAACACTTTAATATAGAACAGAATTCGCTGACAATGTTTATTGCACAAAGCTAATTAGGTAGCAAAGGTTAATTAATGTACGGCGTAGCCCGTACAGGTCCCATGTAACAAGGGGCGAACCAATTGTCATTATACCGTCATTATACCAATGCCTGACTCCGGACTTGTACTGGAAAGGACATTGTCGAAAATTGCCCCAGAACCAACAAACACTTGACCCATGCCATAATTATTTATCTATTTTATTAAAATAATGGCAAATATCCGTATTTAACGGGCAATTTGCAACCTATAACGAATATTTCACTGCATTGTAAATACTTACGTCGAAGTCGCCGCCATCTTTACTGAATGTCATCACACAATATAACCTCATATGTATTAATGGCTACTGAATTATAACCTCAAAATATACTACTTTTTGTGCAATATTGCAATTTCCTCGCTTGTCCGTTTAATAATAAATGCCTTAAGAGAATTTATGGGTGATTTGAAATCATACAAGTATTTGTTCAATGCTGTTGGTTCTGGGGCAAATCATGTATAGGCGCAGAACATTGTCTTTTATTTACCAAAAAATATATTTGGTCCGAGCTGGGTTGTGTACCCAGGATCTCGTGATCCCTTCTAGCATTATTCGCACTAGCCCAACGAGACAGTGCTTACATACAGTATACTTGTTGTGAAAAAATTGTAAAAAATCAGGTTCTTAGTCGTCTAATTCTTAAGCTGGTATAAGCGTAATGTGACACTGTTATTTTCTGCGAAATGTATCAAAAACAGAATAGTTGAAATAAAATGCTATGAACAGGCCCGATTGACCTTAATTCACTATTTTTTTACTACACGTGTCGCGATCGTTCGATTCGGTCACAATGTCGTCATTCCGAATATATTATTGCTAATGTAGGCAGTTCATTGTCTGTGGCAGTTCCGAAATGGTCAACTTTTCTTGTAGCTGATTCAAAATTTTAAATAGAAATACCATAATAAATTTATTATTGGTTATCAACTGCCTCGTAGGTCTAGTGACATAGCGCATCGCTTTGTGATCCTCGGTTCAATTCCTAGGTCGGACAAATGTAGTTTTCAGTATGAGTCGGGAGTCTGGAAATGTGCTCGGTGTATGGCAATAGGATCACCCCATTTTACATGGGACCTAACATCGTTGGCGAAAAGTGGGTGTACTCAGTACGCCTTCGCCACTCCCGCTTGGGGAATATATATGTTATGTATGTTAGTCTGTAAGATATATTCTATGGGCCTGCAAATTGCACATCATTATTTTTGTGAAACTTATTATTATTTTATAATATAGGCATAACGGGGTTTATTGGTTATCAATTTTTTCTTGATTATGATTTTATTGTGTCATCAGTCGGTACTGTACTGCTGGGCAAAGGCCTTCTCTCACAAATCGAGGTCAGAGAGATTAGGTCATACTCCACCACGCGGACCCGTTGTGAATTGGTGGGGATAGGTTTGTGGGTACTTGCTGTTGGAACTCATCCGCCTATAAGGCATCCAACTTAGCATAACGACTACCACATTTAGTGGTAACCGGGACCAATAGCTTAACGTGCCTTCCGTAGCAAGGAGATACCCGACTATGAAAATAGAATAAAACGGTCATCCATTTCAGACCAATTGAGCCGGACCCTGCTTAATCTTAGTGATCGCTAATAAGATCGCGGCTGAACAACGCTACAAGCGCCTAATTTGATTATTCTAACAATAATTTTTATTATCCATCTATTCAAGAGGCATTGTTGACTACCTAATTTTAAAAATAGCTTACTCTTCTTATATTCTGCCAAAAGATCTCATCGATAAACGATCGCGTGACTTATGAAAGTAAATTTATCTAGACACGTTAGCCAAATGCAGGCTATATGCGCATAGGAATAAACTTTTCAGCCTTGTCTATACTGCAGCAATAGCGTAGCACATAGGTTTTCTTAGTAGCAGAATGAGTTACAAAGTCAATTAGCGATATTATGATTTATTCTCTGATGATTTATCCTTCAGACACTCTTTATAAATAACTTCATTAGTCTCATATCTCGGTCGTACGGCATCGCACTGGAGCTAGTGTAAGCTATTTAATTGTAACCTAAACATTGTATTTACACAATATGATAAAAAAAAATGAAAGTAAAAAAGAGAAAGAGAATTAAATAAAAAAAAAGACAAGCCCGCTGAGTTTCTTCGCCGGATCTTCTCAGTGGAGGCCGCGTTCCGATCCGGTGGTAGATTTGTAGTTAAATAAGATTTAAAAAAAAATGTATATTGACTATTTGTAAGCGCCCCCGCAGGCCTTATACAAAATAAATTATTTGAGTTTGAGTTTATTATTTGTATGAAAAAAATACAGTATCCGTAAAAGATACGCGACGAACCAAAATCTATATTTCGTTCGTACAAATCGTGCGTGATGAGTGATGACTGAACAACCTGTGCATCTCATAATGGCAACATGGAGATGGCAAAACGACTAGGTCGTAAAATGATAAGGTCTCCAATAGCTTATATAATATTCTATCTATCTATAACCTCACGCCAGATCCCTTGCGGGGTAGGCAGAGAGTACAGAGTTCCAACAGGTTCTTTCCTTACATACCTCTCTGGCTTCCTCGACTCTCATAGTTCGTCTCATACACGCTCGCCGGTTACGGAGACTCTTGACTTATATAATATAATATTACTTACTTATATAATATTTACAATAATAATAGCCCTGTTAAGAAACTGTTGGGCACGGGCCTCCTCTCAAGCTGAGAGGGTTTAGGCCATAGTTCACCACGCTGGCCCAGTGCGGGTTCGCAAACTTCACACACTTTTAAGAAACTTTTAGACATGCAGGTGTCCACACGATGTTTTATTTCACCGATAAAGCAAGTGATAGTTAATTTTTAATGCGCACAAGCTTTCGAAAAGACAGAGGTGCGTGCTTGGGTTTGAAACTGAGACCTCTGACTTTGCAGTCCAATGGTCTAACCACTAACTAGGCTCTCACCGCTATGCTACTAGCTTATGGCAGATGAATTGGTGTCTTAATACTGTAAAGTTTAAACTTCCAGCCCTATTTAATCAAACGACAATACGGCTTCTTTGTTTAGAAATGACAAGATGTTCACAGTTGCCACGGTAGGTTGTTCAATAAAGTATTTTTATAGCTTATTAAAGACAAGGAGTGAAGCTGACCGACCGTATTAGCAACAGCTTGATAAGAAAGCGAGTAGGTATAAAAGAGAGTAACGGTATAAAGATGAGAAAGGATATGCTCCGTTGGTTGGGGCATATAGAATGAAAGTCAGAAGAAAGAATGACAAAACAGATATACAATGCGAAAGTGGAAGGATGTAGGTACCGGGAAAGACCTAGACAAGTCAAGAGTCTCCGTAACCGGCGAGCGTGTATGAGACGAACTATGAGAGTGGAGGAAGCCAGAGAGGTATATAAGGAAAGAACCTATTGTACTCAGACTCCCTGCCTACCCCGTAAGGGATCTGGCGTGATGATATAGATAGAAATAGAGAGATTAAAGGCAATATCACATATTAACATTGTCAGCAATTGCCTGTTATCGTATTAAATAGCGCCTATAATCCCAGACCATAATTAGATTGCTTGCAGTAATTACTCCCATGTTTAAAAGGATGACTCGCGAAATTTAATTATATTACTGGACAAAGAAATGTAACCCCGTCCCACGTCTAACCGGATTGGATGTCGATGACCTTACTATATTATAAAAAGACAACAGTTTAATTGCCACGTTGGCAAGCTTATCCATACCTTTAACCCTACATGCAGTGGCTTTTCGGTTGAGATAGTGTTAAAAGTAAATTTACTTTTCTTGCCTTTGAAAGATTCTCATTAGCAGTCGCAGTTATTGCCCAGTATAATGGAAATAGGCTCTTGCATTGGAACCTAACATAGTCGCCAAAATAAGGATATACGAAGTGCACCACTGCCACCCCCGCTTGGGGACTATAGGTTTGACGGTGTGTCAAAGTGTCGAAAGTTTTCCTGAATTGTGTGAGATTAATCGCCCCTTTTCTAAAGCTCTTAAGATCTCCTTAAATTCATCTGGCGTAATTGTGCGTCGAAAGTGTCAAAAGTTTTCCTAAAATTCTGAGGTTGATCGCTCCTTTTCGGGTTTGAGATCTCAAATTTTCTTCTCGGTTAAGAATTAAAACGGTGCATGCAAAAAAAATATCGATTATAATATTTTCATACAATAGATATCGATCGGTTTGATCTCTGGATTTAGTAATGCGTTGAAAAAGAAGTATATAACTATAATCAACATCGAATATGCATTGATGGAAGATGATCGATCGATTGATACTGATAACTTATGGCTGGTTTAAATATTCAGCTCAAGGATAGATTTGCTTACTGGCAGTAGAATTTTGACAGATTTTCCATACAAAATATATCAAAATTCAATCCGTAGTAGGCAACTCTATCCGTAGTACGTAATTTTTATTCGCAAGTAATAACTGTACTAAAGTTTCTTGTAACTTGTGTACAAATACACTCGGCTGTCAAGCATAAACGAGTTTAAGACTAAGATTTTATAACAAAATTCCCATTGACGTCACTAAACTTAGTGAAAATAAGTTCAAAGCTTGTGTAAAACGAACACTTTGTAAGCAAGCTTATTATTCAATAGAAGATTATTTAAAAGATAAAAATGCTTGGATATGATGCTATTCCAGCTCCACTTGAGTCATGACAACCTATTCAACTGTTGTTAGTTAACATTACCTCTCTTCCTTCTATTAATTTAACACAACATGTACTTTTTTTTGTAAATGAGGGAACCATGTAGCCATTCTCATAAATAGTATTATTCGCTTTTTTAACTTAGACTCACCTGATGACCAACCTACATTGTTCTCCCATACCCCACAACAGAATGTAGATGAAAAAGTTTGTAATTTCTTATTTTAAAAGAGTAACCGAGGAGTTTCTTGCCCTTCTTCTCCACAGGAATGACATCCCGAAGTGGCGGTAGAGTCTTTGTTACTTTTCTGACGATTCATAAATACTGTAATGGTTTACATGAATAAAAAATATTCTGATTCTGATTCTGATTCTTAAGCTTGAAGCTCAAAATGACAGTTGAATACCATATTTTTATTTTATAGTAATTCAGTTATTTAGTCAAGATATCTTTATCTATCTTCGAGACGACATTTTGTATATCAGTTTCTTAATATATTATTGAGGAAGCAGGAAATACAAATGAAACATTATCTGTTTAAGCTTTAAATTTGGTCAAATTCCAGTCAAACCAAAGTTGAAGAAGATAGCTCAACGCTATAGCTCAATCAGAATCTCTTACGCAATCACTAAAAGAACTCGTTAGCCAAATCCACCGAGGTCAAAACTCAAAGGCTAGTTTAAAGTTTAAGTTAGAGGTTGCTAACTCAATGTTAATGAATGAGCTGTGTTTTTTGTAATAAATACAAAATAAAATACCTTAGGATAACGCAACGCAATATCCAATACAGATGTAGTAAATAGAAACCACTAAATGAACATCTCAATCAAATATTTTGAAGTAGGTATTCTACACTTACTAATTTGCACAAAGCTGGTACAAACCCGGTGGCGATCTTCAGGAGGCCTTGTTTTACAGTGGACGTCTTTCGGCTGATAAGATATTATCCTTCCACTAAGCTTAGGGTATTATACGTATTAACCATTGTATGTTCTGTATATCTATTAGTACACAGAAAAGTTCTAAAAAGAAGACAAAACCGATTCACTAGCTTTGCAAAAAATGTTTTGTATGAACGGTAGTCAAGTTTCGTCGAGTCGTCCCCTCATTCCTATTAAATGACATTAACTAGAACAAATGCAAAGCAGGCATAACCACCTTGTTGTGAAGAACTTAGTATTTCTTGCCAAAAATTTAAAGCCAATCTAACAAACAGCCTCCTTTTTTCGACCACTGTCTAAACTCGCTACAAAGTTCCAAGTCACCGTCCGGCCGTCAGACCGGTCTACCCAATGGCGTAGGTTGAGATTACTTACGTCATTCTTAAATAAAACACTAATCTGATCACACGTCAACTTGGGTATTGCCCAGGGCCAGACAAAATTGCTGAAGAAACTTTGGGTATTACACTATGTTGAAATGGTTACTATAAACAGAATTTATTGACAATATTTGAACTAGTTACAAAACAGTAGAGTGGGCTTACCTAAACCTTAATGGGCTTATTTTATTACTTAATTGAAGCTTATTCGGCTTCCAGTCTAGTCTCACTAATGTCTATGATGATCGACTAGTTGTTAGCTACTTCCGAGCTCCAAGAACTTCGACAGCCAGCAAAAAAGGGATCGACCATATCACATATAAGAAAGAAATATTTGTTCAAAATTGTTAATATTTCCAAGCGCACTACCCATGGCTTTTTTCTGTTTAATCTCGCATAAGGTCGTACAACGGCTGTGTAAATCACCAACTGATCATTTTTCAACATTATGAATAAGCTTATATATTATATTCAGATACTTTGGGTATAAAAGAAGACACTATTAGGTAACATTATGTATTTTAGAGTAGTTATTTTTAGAAATCAACTTAGCACTGATGTCATATCAATAGCGTCATACATTTGTAGCTGTTTATCTGAATGTTTTAAAATTCCGCACGTACCCAAGACGTCAAATGAAAAACCCAAGTTAATATGTTAATGTCTTGCCCTTTTCTAGGGATTTTCCTATAAAAAAAAACCGGAGTTTCTAAATGTAACTTAATTCAAGTACTTTTTACAACAAAAACTTACTTTGCTTTGATTTAAGTTCTTAAATTCTGGTATCTATGTATTCTTTACGCTTTGGAATTGAATGATGCCGACTAAGGAATGTGGTCTCGTTTGACTTTTTTATAAAATTGATCTCGTACATATATTACGTAAATTTTATAAGATGTCGCGAGTTTAACGAGATTACATTTAAACGCGATTTAAATGCGAGCACGATTCCCTTTGGGGCCAAAAGGCAGAAAAGTCGCAGGACGGCTAAGTTTTAGCTTGTTGTCACCCTTATATACAGCGTTCAATGTGCATTTAGCGCAGTGGTTAAGAGCTTAAGCCGCTCTGCCCACTGCGTCTAATAGTCGCGGGTTCGAGTCCCACACGGGACAAATCTTTGTGTGATCCACAATTATTTGTTCCGGTCTGGGTATTTGTGTATGTGAATTTTCATGTTTGTAAACGCATCCACGACACAGGAATAAACCCTAGTGCAGGGATACGTTTTAAAAAAAATTAACAGAGTTGTGGCCATTATTTTAGTTATTATATGCCATTATTTTATCTTATTTATGTGCGAATACATTTTGCTTTCTGCTGTTAAATTAGTAGAACTAGTGGGACATCCAATGAAAGAAAGAAATAAAATACAATATCATGAAATCGCAAGGGATCTGGCGTGAGGTTATAGATAGTTAGATAGATAGATGAAATCTTGATACTTGCAAGAATCGCCAGATTGGCATTCTTGATCTTGCGCGATCTCGGTTATGGAAAAATCTTGCTAAATGGTTTTTTCTGTTGTTCTATCTTCTCACCGTTTATTAATTAGTCCCTGGTAACCAGTTTCTTGTAGGTTAAAGTGATTAAATACAAAAATAAAATATTTAGTCTAATAAAACTTAACGACCATTTGGAAGTAAAAGACACTCAGTTCTAAAATCTGTTTCAACACGGTATTAGATTTTCCTCTTACACAGACATAGGCTAGATAAATTAAACCAATTATTCCCATAAATCTTTTGAGTCAACTTACATCACGGTCGCGTGTTTATGTATCGGGTTTTTAGATTGCGCAAGTAACCAGTTCTGTGAACCGAAAATGATCCACGCTGAGGTCACTAATGTTAGTAGTATGTCGAATTGTTTACTTTGGACTACGGGACTGACGGACGAAACACACACGAGTCTATTAGCACCTATTAGCATCCACGATTGTCGATTTTGCGAATGCATCAATTCTGGCCTCTTATTCGTTGTAACCAATTAAACACGTAACGTAGCGCGTTACGAACTTCGTGAAATGATCCCTTAATGGTACTCCGGTACGGCTAGCGCAGGCGGCGCCACAAGACATACGTCATGGATTTTGTCCTCCTACACATGAGATAGGTAACCGTTTTGTCTTGCGTACTAGCATGACGTGCTGAGCAAACAGTTTGGCACAAGAAAGCTTGTTATAACTATACTATATACGAGTAAATAGGTTGCCGAAGTAGTTAATTGCTGTCCGGTAAAAAAGAAATCACATTTTTTTACGTGTTATTAACTTTATGCCAATAAAGTTAGAATTCAATGTTAGAGGTTAATTGCTAATACAAACAATCGAGTTCAGTAAATAATATCATTCTATACTGCCCTCTGCTGGGCAAAGGCCTTCTCTCACAAATCGAGATGAGAGAGATTAGGTCATACTCCACCACGCGGACCCAGAGCGGATTGGTGGAGGCAGGTTTGTGGCCACCTGCTGTTGGAACTTATCAATCCGCCTTTAAGGCTTCTAACTCGGCTTAACGACTACCACATTAAGTGGTAGCCGGGACCAACGGCTTAACGTGCCTTCCGAAGCACGGAGACATGATACAAGTTTTTATGACTACGTTATCTATTTTTATTACTATCTATACGTACTTATGTGATAATTTGCTTAACATATTTAGAGTCAATGTTGACATTACAGCATTTTTAGCTCAATAATGATGACTCTTTTTTTGCTATAAGGTCACCACCTCATAATATGACAGAGAGTAGGTCATACTCCACCGCGCGACACCCCGTGTAGATGGACGAATTTTTGATCTGCTGTCGAAACTTATTAAGTTGCCTACAGGGCTTCGAAGTTGGCATAAAAGTTTAGCCAAATAGCCGACGGGAGCGTGACAGAAGCGCTCGTCTACGTTCGGTCGTGACGATTGCCGTCGCGCGGAGCGGGGCTGCGCTGTGTGGCGTCTCCCGTACATTTCACTACATTACGAGTACAACTCCCCAAGCCGCGCAACCGTCGCGCTCCCGTCATGCTGCGTCGGCTATGTGGCAAAAGCATTAAAGACTACCCCATGAAGTGGTAACCGGGACCAACGGCTAAACTTACCTTCCCAAGCATAAACACGCTGGAATATGTAAATGTCACAAACGGTCACCCATCACAGCCTGACCTAACGGGACGCTGCTTAATCTTGATCACCGCTAAAGACACCGTGGCCATGCAGCGCAACGAACGCCTCAAAAAAGATCTCAGGTTTACTACCGGAGACTATTACTCTTTAAATTGAGGATTATATTCAGGTCTTTTCTTATCCAAACTTAAAGATCGACATGCTACAAATTTTGTAACCCTGGCCGTTAATCAAAATTGATAAAATAGTTATTTAAAACTGGAGTCAATTCGGTCACACTATCTTAATACAAGTAATGGAATCTACCTACAATAACTGACAGAGTCATTAAAATATAAGAAATGTTTTTTTTTTTGTTTAATATTTTGTATTAACAACAATATGCAATGGTAGGAAGGCCATAGTTCAACAGTGATTGGTACACTACATTGGTTACCTACATACATATCAAACAAATAAGGCTTTTTGAAATTAATTCAGAATCGGAATCAGAATGTTTTTATTTATGTTAACCATTATAGTATTTATGAATCGTCAGAAAAGAAACCTCTACCACTACCTCAACTTCGGAATATCGTTCCTGTGGAGGAGGGCAAGTAACTCCACGGTTACTCTTTTAAAGTAATAATAATTGTATTGTTGACTCATTATATCTCGCTCCTGCATGTCATGTCACGTCATGCACCACCCGCAGATTTTCAACACATAACACACTCCGTCACGCCTATATTCCCCAAGCGGGGGTGGCAGAGGTGTACTATGTACACCCACTTTACGCCGACGGTGTTAGGTCCCATGTAATAGGGGGCGAGCCTATTGCCATACTATGCAGATTTTTAATAAACTATATATTTATATTAGACAAAGTGTTTCCCGCGGCTTCGCACGCGTTTATTTTGGAATTTGACATAGGTAGGTAGGACTTTTTGGGATAATGTTATTCCAAGACTTAATAAGACTTTTCAATCCGTTCAGCCGTGTTAATATGGAGAACTAAAAACAACTATCTCCTGAAATCTTGCATTTCCCAAGGTAAAAAGTTGTCGATAATCTCTTTTCCAGTGATCCTCAATTCTACATTTTCCAGTGATAGTGTATTTAAAATCGGTTCCGCCGTTCTCGATATTAACACGAAAGAACATTTTTTGTTGTTGTGCCGTATACCAATAAAATATCTTCTTTTTTCGAAATCACAAATCCTAAATCCTAAATATATATCCTAAATATTCCCGTGCACTGTGCGGGGCTCGTACCTGCGACTATTTGACAAAGTACGTTAAGCAGTCTACGTTTTATCGCTTCAACCAAGTCGTCTTTGTTCTGCAAAAGTATTATAAAGTCAACCTAAATAGGAGTCAATTTTGGCTTAATTTCAGCAGGTCCCCAGGCTTCGAGTTGCCTGTGAAAAGAAAGGGGGAAATTGAAAGATTGCCGCCTGTCTTTAGACAAAATAAGATTAATATCTTCGGGCCTTCATGCAGGCCGGTTACAACCCTCCAAATGCATATAATGCAGGTTAATATCTGCATTATCTAGTGTGTAAACAAAGTTACCTATTTCATATTAATATTTCACGACTTAAGATACTTTAATACTATCTACCAATCTATATGATCACGTTAGATCCCTTGCGGAGTAGGCAGAGTGTACAGAGTTCTAACAGGTTCTTTCCTTATAGACATTTCTGGCTTTCTCCACTCTTATATAATATCAGCCTATTCTGCCCACTGCTGGGCCAAGGCCTTCTCTCACAAATCGAGGTGAGAGAGATTAGGTCATACTCCACCACGCGGACCAATGCGGATTGGTGGAGGCAGGTATTTGGTCACCTGCTGTTGGAACTTATCAAGCCGCCTTTAAGGCTTCCAACTCGGCTTAACGACTACCACATTAAGTGGTAACCGGGACCAACGGCTTAACGTGCCGTCCGAGAACACGGAGACGCTCGAATATGAAAATGCCACAAACGGTCACCCCTCTCAGGCCGACCGAGTCGAACGCTGCTTAACCTTGGTAATCGGTTAGAACACCGCGGTCGCACAGCTATACGAGCGCCTCTCCACTCTCCTAGTTCGTCTTATATATGCTCGCCGGTTACGGAGACTCTTGAATTGCTCTTCGGATAAGAAATGGTCTATTTAGTCATGGTAAGATAGTCTAGGTCTTCCCCGATATCTACGTCCTATTCTAGGTACACTACCAACTGACAGCGGCGTGGACCCATTTGACCCCTATGTAAATATGTATATTTATTTTTTACTGCCGTTCTTTTATTGATAATTATTTGCTGTTATTTTATATAATTGTACATATTGTACATAATTCGTGAAACTATAAATGATTGTTGTTCTACGTCCTTCTACTTTCGAATTTGTATATTTTTTGTGTGGTTTCTTTCATATAAAGTTTCTTTATAATCCATTCAGTATGAAGAAATAATAGATATACCGCAGAAGCCGTGCTATTTTTCGAGATAAAAAGAGTTCTATTTTATTTTACGATGTAAGACACTTTCATGTAACGTTTCAGTTAAATTCGTTTAACCATTTTAATATATTAATAAATACCAGCTATGTCGCAAGAACCGTGATTCTTTCCGAGATAAAAACTATATCGATTATTATATTGAGACCTAAAACACCTTGAAAGTGTTAGTAAGATCCATTCTGTCATTTTAGTATTAAATTAAGAAATAACAGCTAGATATCCCAGGAGAACCTTGTAGTGAATATATTGTATATTAAGTCAACTTTCACCAGACTTATTTCTCTATCAACTATCTCTATCACCGGGTTCAGTCTTAGCCCCACTTCGCCCACACAGATGGTCTTTGTTAAATATAAACTAAACTAAAACGCGATCTTATTCGACACACAACACTAACGCCGTCTCATAAAAAAAAAACATATGCAATACTTTCGTTTTCAAGAAGGATTATCAGTTTATCTATTTATTTTTAAATTATCGGTAAAATATTTCTGATTTAAATCTGATCTACTACCAAAGATTATAATCTAGCGTAATAATATCTAAAAACGGTGTTTTGCCAGCTAAGTACGTAGCAAAGTTTTGTCAGTACATTTTCTGTTAGTCTTCTCGTAAGATATTAATCGTCGTTAACGTTTCGTATCCGGCCCATTCGATGTTAGTTCTTTCCAGAAGAAACAATCCTGAATGCATCATCGGGTCATGCACGAAATCATGTTTGAGTGTTTAAATCAAAACAATTTCGAGTGAGTGCTTTTAACCTCTGAAAAGTTTTTTGTGAGAAGACGAACCTGAGTCCAATATCAATTCATGGATGAATTCATGTGTTGGTAAAATCACATAATTTACGTCGTAACATTGCAGTTTGGGACAAACAGTAATAAAGTTGTACAATCTAGTAGCTAAGTTGTTTGGAGCAATGAATGAACGATTTTTGAAAATATAAGTATACAGAGTTGTGATTCATTGAAATCCATCAAACAGGTTTGGTGTAAAGTGTCTTTTTAGAAATCCAATGTTTCGCTTATTTCCGTCTTTTCTGGAGAAACCTTTTGATTTTTCGAGATAAATACCTGTATAACGTGTTAGCCAACATTTTAAAGGTATCCGTTTGCAAAGTTTCATCAAAATCCACCTGGTACTTTTGTGTGATGATGGTTCAAACCCTTGGACAGACAGACAAACAGACACGAAAGCCAAAAATTGTAGAATTGGCTTCTACATTGATAGAGTGATATCACTGTTGATAGAGTGACACGACTGACTTCCTTACAGTTTTGTTGTATAGATTTTATTATATGTATAGATAGTGGCAATAAACTGTAAAATCGAATTTCTTTAATTAAATGCCAAAAGTCTCCGTAACCGGCGAGCGTATATGAGACCAACTATGAGAAAGGAGGAAGCCAGAGAGGTCTGTAAGGAAAGTACCTGTTGGAACTCTGTACTGTGCCTGCCCTGCAAGGAATCTGGCGTGATGGTATATATATATACAGAAAGATGCTTTTTTTCATTCAGATGTAATGATTAATTATAACATTTTAAAATTTACGGAGATATACATAAAATCTTAATTGATAGCACAATCGGTATTATTTTGTAATTTAAATTGATACCAACTTAAAAAATGTGTACAATGCGCAGCTTAAAACGGTACATTAGCATAAGATTTTACACAGAAATAATGAGAAATAAATCCGTCACGTCTATATTCCCCAAGTAGTGTTTTAGATTTAATTGGAACTAATCATTTTTATACTTACAGGAGACAAATCCACAACATTCTCAAAGATGCTTAACTTGCATCAATTCGTTTCTCCCGCTCAGTTTTTAAACTGAGGTAATTTGGTTATTCCTTACTTTAATGTTTTAGACGATAGTTTTAATAACAATATGTAACTTTTCTCGTGCATATTCATAACGCTTTCCGAAACACAAATTGTTGGATTACAATTATATTCAGCACCAATAATCATAAGTATAGAACTTATGTAATAACATGTCATGATTGTAATCTGTTTTGTGTTTAAATAAGTATGTAAGTTGCAGAGGTGCACTCTGCACGTCCACTTTCCGGCCGGCGATAGGTCATAATGTAATAGGGGACGAGCCTTTTGCACAAATGCACGATTCCAGACTCTAGACTGATACTGGAAATTTTCCTATCGTAAAATTACACTTTTCCTACTTACTAGGATTCGAACCCAGGGTCTAGTGCACTGAAGTTTCTTATATAAAGTAAATGAGCATATTTTTAATAATTTATCCTTTCTTGTATATGTATACAAGGTGTATCGTAAATGACACCAAACCTAAGACACCCCGATAAGATATAATTGCATCACAAATTCAATACGAAAACCCAATTTTTTAGTACAGTACAGTACATCGTCACGCCTATATTCCCCAGAGGGGGTGGCAGAGGTGTACTGAGTACACCCACGTTTCGCCGACGATGTTAGGTCCCATGTAATAGGGGGCGAGCCTATTGCCATATACCAGGCACAATTCCAGACTCCGGACTCATACTGGGAATTTTTCGTTAGAAAAACTACATTTGTCCGACCTAGGATTTGAACCCAGGACCTCGTGATCACAAAGCGATGCGCTTTGCCTCCAGACCAACGAGACAGTCAATTTTTTAGCTCTTTTATACCCCAATAAACAACCAAACTTGTGTGTGTATGTGTGCATATTGAGCAATTAGTTTTAAAAATGCATTTGGAATCTCCATATATCAAGAATTAAAGAAGTTTGGTATAGTGAATTATAGGAACAACAACATGTTTTTGCAAATAAAAAATATGTAAGTTATATAAAAAATTGTTGGAATCAATTCAGTTACCGATTTAAAACAAACTACTTGACAAAGACCTGACCAAAGAACAAAGACCTGAGTCTTGCGGTAGTTATGTTACACCTTGTATATACTATCTACCGAAGACCGTGTCTTATCTGAAGGAGAAAATAAGGGTATCCGTAACCGGCGAGCGTGTATGAAACGAAATATGAGAGTGGAGGAAGCCAGAGAGGTATGTAAGGAAAGAACCTGTTGGAACCCTGCACTCTCTGCATACCCCGCAAGGGTTTTACCGTTATGATATAGATAGAAAGATAGATAGATAATACCTACTCTGGTCTTTAGGGACGGCCTATGCCCAGTGGCCACTTTTGAATGCAGATAGATAGACACTGTGCCTACCCGCAAGGAATCTAACGTGATAATTTTTTTTTTTTTTTTTTTTTTTTTTTTTTTTTTTTTTTTTTTTTTTTTAAAACGTTGCCCCACACTAGGATTAATTCCTGTGTCGTGGGTGCGTTTACAAACATGAAAATTCACATACACAAATACCCAGACCGGAACAAATAATTGTGGATCACACAAAGATTTGTCCCGTGCGGGAATCGAACCCGCGACTATTAGTCACAGTGGGCGGGGCGGACTAAGCCCTTAACCACTGCGCTAAATCGTCCGTCTAATAATATAGATTAATAGATTTTTATGTATATTTTTATTTATGTATATGTGCCCGGTAATGTCTAGGATGTAACTTATTAGTATAAACTATTGTAAAAGCGCGAGTGAGTCGCTCATATGCTGCGCACACATTTCTATACCGTTACAATGACGCAACATCCGTAGAGTGCATACCTCGATTTGATTGGCAGATGCCATTATCGCACGATGCCAGCGGTTATTAGATTAGCTCGTTTATAAACATCACTTCGAAAAAAAATACTTGCCTTATTGCCTTTTCATGGAGATGCCTAAATAATATATTATGTAGATAAATCTAATATAATGATTAATCTTAACGTACATTTGTGTACTCTTACGATTACCAGAGCACCTATTTAATAAATTTGACAATTCGATTAATAAGCTATGTAAATTACATTTTTTTAGAATGCACTGATTACATAGAATCACAAGCATATTATAATACTTATGTCTCGGATTTTGTCACGGTGCTGCAAAGTACTCGAAATAAAAATGAACCGCAATATAATTTGATATTTGAAAATCTAAATTGTCACACTTTTTACAAGTTTTTATTCCACTAGCACCGCACGTATGTCTGTCTGTCTTTGCGGTTCATATTTTGTGATCCACTTTTCAAGCACTTGCAGCTATCCGATTGAGCTTAAATTATACGTATGTATGATTATGCAATAATATGGTACCATGGAGCTAGTCCCACGATGGCCATAAATACAACGTTTAGGATTGTTAGATTGGTATTGACGGTTACTATTCAACCAAATAGTGTTTGCACACGTTGGATATGTCTTGACGAGGAAGCAATAGGAACTTCTCCGCAAAATATCTTCGTTTTGTTTTTGCTATAAAAGCTTGTTTTTAAATTGGTTAAGTTAAAACTATTGGTATTATAAAGGATATTGTTTTGCGCCCTTACATGATTTGCCCCAGAACCAACAGCAATGAAAAAAAAAAGTATGATTTCAAATCACCCATAAATTCTCTTAAGGCATTTATTATTAAACGGACAAGCAAATTGCAAACAAGGAATTGCAATATTGCACAAAAAATATTAGATTTGGAGGTTATAATTCAGTCATGAGATCATCAGTCAGTTCATGAGGTTATATGTTTGCCATTATTTTCTATCTCTATCGATCTATATCATCACGCCAGAAACCTTGCGGGGTAGGCAGAGAGTACAGAGTTCAAACAGGTTCTTTCCTTACATACCTCTCTGGCATTTTAATAAAATAAATAAATAATGAGGGCATGGGTCAAATGTTTGTTAGGTCTGGGGCAATTTTCCACAATGTTCTTTGTCCAATAGTCCATAAACTGTAATTGGATTAGAGCTAATAGAATTATCCAAAGGAGGTCTATATGGAAAGAACTTGTTGTAACGGTTGGAATTCGTAGTGCTATGAGTTAATATTTTATCTTATCACCGCTCTGGCGACGAACGTTCCAAAGTTCAAAACAAATTAAATACAAACTTATAAATATGTTAATTAAACCAGTTTTTAGTCTATACAATTTAGAAGTCCCGAAATTGTTCGCAGCTAGGTCATGTTAATTGAATTTTCTAATATAAGGTGGGCTGAAAAGTTCGTAGGCTGACACATAGATGGCGCTACTAGTATTAAATCCATATGATTTTTAGTTAGCCCTAACATTCAAAATACACGTGTATAAATTTGACAGCTGTCGTACTATTAGTTTGTGAGTTATAGCATTTTGAGTGAAGCAACTTTTGTTAGTTTGAAAAAATCATCATCATCATCATTTCAGCCTATACTTGTCCACTGCTGAACATAGGCCTCCCCAATCGCTTTCCAGCGTAACCGGTCCGATGCCACCTGCATCCAACGATTTCCTGCGATTTTCACAAGATCGTCGGTCCATCTGGCAGGCGGTCGTCCTACGCTGCGCTTGCCAATACGTGGTCTCCACTCTAGAATCTTTCTGCCCCAACGCCTGTCCGATCTTCGCGCTATGTGGCCAGCCCATTGCCACTTCAGCATGCTAATCCTGAGGGCTATGTCGGTGACCTTGGTTCTTCTACGAATCTCCTCATTCCTGATTCGATCACGTAGAGAAACGCCGAGCATAGCTCTTTCCATAGCTCGCTGAGCAACTTTGAGCTTTTTTATAAGACCTATTGTAAGAGACCACGTCTCTGATCCATATGTCATCACTGGTAACACACATTGAATAAAAACTTTAGTCTTTAGGCACTGAGGTATTTTGAAAAAATGGATAAAAAGAAATATCGTGTGTTAATAAAGCATTGCTTTTTGGCGAAAAAAAATTCTATTGAAGCCAAGGCTTGGCCTGATAAACATTATTCGGACTTTGCACAGGAAAATCAAACGTTGAGAAATGGTTTGCTTAGTTTAAACGAGGCGAAATGAGCACCGAGGACGATGCACGCAGTGGACGCCCCAAAGAGGCTGTTACCGACGAAAACATCAAAGAAGTCCACAAAATAATTTCGGATAACCGTAAAATGAAGTGATAGATAGCTGAGGCCCTAAAGATATCAAAGGAACGTGTTGGACATATCGTGACTGAATATTTGGGTATGCGAAAGCTCTGTTCAAAGTGGGAGCCGCGCGAGCTCAAAATCGACCAAAAACAACAACGCATTGATCATTCTGAGCAGTGTTTGGAGCTGTTCAATCGTAATAAACCCGAATTTTTGCGTCGATATGTGACAATGGATGAAACATGGTTCCACACCGGAGTCCAATCGACAGTCAGCCGAGTGGACTGCACGTGATGAACCGACTCCAAAGCGTGGAAAGACACAAAAGTCGGCTGGCAAGGTTATGGCATCAGTATTTTGGGATGCGCATGGTACTCGTATAATATTCATTGACTATCTTAAAAAGGCAAAAACCATAAACAGCGACTATTACGTAGCGTTATTAGAGCGTTTAAGGACGAAATCGCGGAAAAACAGCCCCATTTGAAGAAGAAGAAAGTGCTGTTTTATCAAGACAATGCACCGTGTCACAAATCAATGAAAACGATGGCGAAATTACATGAATTGGGCTTCGAATTGCTTGCGCATCCACCGTATTCTCCGGATCTGGCCCCCAGCGATTTTTTCCTGTTCTCCGACCTCAAGAGAATGCTCGCTGGACAAAAATTTTGCGCGCATAAGAGATAATCGCCGAAACTGAAGCCTATTTTGAGGCTAAAGACAAATCGTACTATAAAAATGGTATCGAAAAATTGTATGACCGCTATAATCGTTGTATCGACGGCAACTATATTGAATAATAAAACCAAATTATATCAAAACAAAATATTTTTTCTATGCTAGCCTACGAACTTTTCAGCCCACCTGATAGATAGATAGATAGATAAATCATTTATTGCTTGAAACATGGTTTATTACAAGGGTGTTTGTTATAATAATATTATTATTTCAGTGGTACATGTTTCGCCGAGAACTTGGCATGCAAATTTGTCATATTTATAAAATCGCTAACATTAATCATTACAATTATAATATCATTATTATTATTGAATTATCATTATTATTATTACATTATCAATATTAAATTACAATTATTATGAATGTCATACAATAATTTTGAGTTTAATAATAACAGTTACATCATCGATAATTGGAATTTTAAAATAAAACAATACACACAATGTCCATAATACAATGTCAGGACTGGATGCAATGATTAATACGTCATATTAATGAAGTATATCTGAGATTATCAAGCTTCAAGGTTACTTATTTTCTAAAAATTCTTTCATATTATAAAATCACTTTTCGATGAGCCACTTAGTCAATGTGTTTTTAAATTGATTCATTGTCATTTCCCTTATGGATTTTGGAAGATTATTAAATATTTTTACACACATATAATAGGAGTTCTTTTGGTGAAGTGAGGTTCTAGAACTCTGTAATAATAGTTTTGTTTTATCTCTAGATAGATGAATCTTATATTCACTGGCTTTTCCTGTCCTGTTACATCTTGGTAATCACAGAGTTTATCAAATGTTCTTTAAACATGAAGCCAAAGATTTAAACCCTTGTTTACATTATCTTCTTTAAAATATAGCGCAGATCACACTTTGTTACGCATTTGTCATTTTATGGGAACACATCGAGGAGAACTTCAGTTTCAAAATCAAATAAAAATATACACCGTCACGTCTATATTCCCCAAGCGGGCTGGACCCTCTTTTCGCCGACGATGTTAGGTCCCATGTATTAGGGGGTGAGCCTATTGCTTTACCGGCACAATTCTAGACTCCGGTCGCATTCTGGGAATCTTTCGTTAGAAAAAATACATTTGTCCGACCTAGGATTTGAACCCAGGACCTCGTGATCACAAAACGACGCGCTTTGCCACTAGACCAACGAAACAGTTTAAAAATACATGTGTAAATAAATCTATCTCTCGAAGGTTCCCTGGTGGGGAGAGTTTTACCAAGTGAAAATAAAGGTTTTCTAGAAGAGATTAAAGACGCATTATCTATGCTTATATAAAATTGTAAAGGAGCCATTTATGAAAAAAATGAGTGGAGTCGTTAGTTAACACCAAACAATTTTTTGTATATTTGTTCAAGCATCATGCACGAATGAAGGACTTTTGTGAAGTTATTCAAAAAGCTTGTAGTCTTAAAGTAATGCGATGTATGATCCGGATCAGTTGAATAAGATCTAGAAATACAGTTTGATGGTTCTTTAGTACTCAGCCAGGGAAAAGAGAACGTGAAGCTACTGATTTCTATCCAACATATCGCAGATTTTAAATCATATGTTTTTCAATCTATCTATCTATCTATAACCTCACGCCAGATCCCTTGCGGGGTAGGCAGAGAGTACAGAGTTCCAACAGGTTCTTTCCTTACATACCTCTCTGGCTTCCTCGACTCTCATAGTTCGTCTCATACACGCTCGCCGGTTACGGAGACTCTTGACTTTTCCATCAGATAAGACTCGGTTTATTTGGTCGTGGTAAGATAGTCTAGGGTCTTCCCCGGTACCTGCATCCTTCCACTTTCACATTGTATATCTGTTTTGTCATTCTTTCCTCTGGCATTCTTTCTATATGCCCGAACCAACGGAGCATGCCCTTTCTACTCCGATACTATCTTTCATACCTACTCGCTGTCTTACTATGCTGTTGCTAATGCGGTCGGTCAGCTTCACTCCGCACATCTTCCGCAGAGCTCGCATTTCTACCGCATTTATCCTACTTTCATTCTCCTTCTTACATACCCAGCTCTCGCTACCATATAACAGCGTTGGGACAAGAACTCCGTTATGTATGGCTAGCTGCGCCTTATGGCTTAAGTGCCGGCTCCCGAGTAGCTTTACCATCGCACCATTCACTCTGTTCCCTGCACTCAATCTTCTCTCTATGTCAGCGGTGTATTTCCCATCCTTACTGAAGGCGCATCCAAGATATACAAACTCATTCACTTGCTCCACCACATCGTTACCAACCACAATCCTTACATGTGTTTTTCAATGCATTAGGTATATGCTGGCGGAGCTGCGGGTACAGCGAATTGCTGTCTTTTTTTTGAACATACGACACGCATCTTAGTACTTTACCATATTACTATGAAAACGTGATTGGTTAAGTAGTTTATTGATAACCGTATAAAAATATTGCCTCGTGCACAGAAAGTGCACACATGTACATTTAAATTGCTGATCGATATCATTATAGAACCTGTTGTGTATTTTATATGCATATTAACTTAAAATTAATTCATAATTGACACATTTGTATCGTTGCTTTAAAAATAGCGAATACGATATTGATAAAATTCAATTTGCATTAATATGTAGTGATTTACATGAATAAAGATATTTTAGTTCATTCACCTATTCCCTAAAATAAAAGAAGCAAGTGCCAAATTCATAGTTTACAGAATGCAATACTATTTTTTAAACTAGACTTAACTCTAAGGTGATGTGTTTTCAATAATCCTTACTTAATACTCCTGCGTTATATAAGGAACTCTTTTATTAAATTTTGTGCTTTTAGATCCTAATTTAAGTTATGCTGAAGTTGGTACGTGGATAATTTAATCAAAAGTTACCATATATCCAAAAACCTCAAGATCCAGCCTTAAAATTTACTCGCTAATCTTCCGAACTGCAATGACTTGCAAATTCGAACAATTAATTCATACATTAATCTCACAAAAAAAATAATAGCGTCTGTTCTAAAGTTCATCGCAAACATATAATTTGCATTCATAAAAACATACATATTAATCTTCCGCAATATTCATTATGTATGTAATGATTGGTAATTTATGATAGAAATCGAGCAAAAAAGCTTATTCTCAAGGATAAGTACTGATTTATTTTAACACAAAATAACTTAGTTGGTGGGTAATTAATTTCAAGTGTTAATAAATGTTTTTTTTGTTGGGTTTTTTGCGTTATATTGAACGCTTTGTAAAGTTAAAGATGCCAATAAGTAGAAACAAGTAACCGTCCTAAAATGAGATAACGTCGATGGTTTTAATGATTGTTGCCCAAGTGTACCACGAAGAAGATATATTGAGGTAGATGGGAGAGTAGCGGGAGTCTATTGATTAAGAGATGAGATGGCAGAGTACGTGTCGGTACAAAAACTTATACCCGAACTCATAAGTCTATCTGATGGTAGAATACGTAGCGGTACAAAACTCCTATCCAAACTCATAAGTCTTATCATCAATCGAAGGACGAAAAGTCTCCCCAAAAAGTCGCCAGAAACGAGGGGGTTTATGCTGTGTGTACGTGCATCCAGAATCTGGATTTTAACAGGACAAGTATTAAGGAAAGATTCTTCCTCATAAGCTCCAAAGCTCATTTACTCCAAAGCTCATTTGACTTGCCGGTCTGAAAAATCCTCAGGGTAGTCTGACCAACACTGATTGAATAGATCGTGCCACCTATCCTATCAGAACCGCCGAACGTGAATGAGATGAACTGATAAAATCGTGAGAAGGAGTGTGGGATCTGTGTGAGAAGAATCCGTCGGAGCTCTATACTCCACCATTCCCTTCGTCGTGATAAATTCTACATCATAAATATAGATAAATTCAAACTTCAAAAGCAATTACATACACATCGGGGATGTCAGAATCAAGTGTCAAGGTCGGCTCAGTCGTATGCTGTTCGTGCACACTGATTGATTTTACTCACTATCTGGATAGTCATACCTAGAAGTACCTAACAATGGATTATTTTTTATTATGTTCTCGGTGTCGAGTGTCGTATTGCTATTAGATTATTTCATCAACAGGATTAAAATCGAACGTCGAGTCCCTGTAACTCTTGTAAAAATTCTAAGCTCCGGTTTAAACATTACCTCTGGATTATAAATTTGTCCGATAACGCCGGTCTGTGCCTGCACACAGTGATTTTTATCACTAAGGTGGTCGCAATTCAATTTTCTCGAAATGAAAATAAGTCGAAGAAAAATTTTCTACGTATTATGGAACATTTGCTTCACATCATGGCTTAGTAGTAGTTACGTGGTTTGCTAGACATCGCTAGTCAAAGTAATTCAAATCCATTTATATTAGGCAAGAAACACCCATACAATCAACATTGAAATTATCACATATAAACATAGTCATAATAAAATACAATCAAAGAATCACATTAAATATATGTAATTAAATTTCAAAAGTCAATACGTAATTCCCTCTCAATACTTTCTTTCCGGCGTTGGTACAGCGACATGTCTGTTGGAGCAATGCTGGATGAAAGGGCAATCTGGCCTACCCGCGATCACTGTCAGAACTGTGTTAGAGCTGGCCCGTACTCTGCGCATCAAAAACCCTACGCGCTTGCGCATGGTTGGTTGCTTGAAAACAGTCGGTGTGTGCCGCCGCAAACATGCCCGAAGTCCTTAGTAGTAATACTGTCCTTGGTTTTTATTTCGGGTCATTCGATTATGTACTCGCAAGATTATAAGGTTATCGCATAGATATAACTTGTATTAAGTGAGCAAATAAACTGCACCGCAATATATCGCAGAGCGTATTTTGTATGGTCTACCAGTAATAATAGAAAAATAAAATTAAAGAATCAATGAAAGTGGAGAAGGCCACAGAGGTCTGTAAGGAAATATCCTGTTAGAACTCTGTACTCTCTGCCTACCCGGCAAGCGATCTGATGATCTATCTATCTATCTATAACCTCACGCCAGATCACTTGCGGGGTAGGCAGAGAGTACAGAGTTCCAACAGGTTCTTTCCTTACATACCTCTCTGGCTTCCTCGACTCTCATAGTTCGTCTCATACACGCTCGCTGGTTACGGAGACTCTTGACTTTTCCATCAGATAAGACTCGGTTTATTTGGTCGTGGTAAGATAGTCTAGGTCTTCCCCGGTACCTGCATCCTTCCACTTTCACATTGTATATCTGTTTTGTCATGATCTGATGATGATATATAGAAAGTGAATATTATAGTATACGTGGGTGTACTTAGTACACCTCTGCCATCCCCGCTTGGGGAATATAGGCGTGACGGTGTGTGAATTATTATGGTATTTTTTATGTAAGGTGAGTACTGTGACAGTTGTAAGTATCAAATGGCAATAAGAGGCATGCCTCGTTTCTATACTTATGGTTTTATGCCTTAGCACCGTTGTATTAAATATTAATTTCGTTTGGCAATTAGAACTGCCAGTACCCATCCTATGTGAAATATATTATAAGACATCAGTTAACTGTTAAGCTTCCCGACAAACGGTTATTGTCATGATAATATGAGATAAAACATTCTTACTACACAGGAATTTTATTCGCTATGACCAATAGAACACGTATCGCGGCGCGCTATGATAAATTCGTGAAATGATCGTTTAATATTAGCCCTGTTAAGAAACTGTCCCACTATTGGGCACGGGCCTCCTCTCATACTGAGAGGGTTTATAGGCCATAGTCCCCCACGCTGGCCTAGTGCGGGTTGGCGAACTTCACACACCTTCGAGAAACTCTTAGGCATGCAGGTTTCCTCACGATGTTTTCCTTCACCGTTAAAGCAAGTGATAATTAATTTTTAATACGCACATGCTTTCGAAAAGACAGAGGTGCGTGCCTGGGTTTGAACCCGAGACCTTTGACTTTGCAGTCCAACGGTCTAACCACTAGGCTATCACTGCAGGTTGAGTATAGCTGCACTAAATGATCGTTTAGTGCAGCTATACTCAACCTGCGACCCTCGGGCTTCATACGGCCCGCCGACCTTTTATGAGTGGCCCCTGGGTTGTCAACCACTTTAAGGCCCGTAATACAGAACGTAAACCAGTCGTGAATCTTGTTTTAAAAACTAATTTTTGTTCTAAAACGTAAGTTTTAAAACTAGATTCGCAACTGATTTTCGTTATGTAATACTGTGGTTCTGGATGATGTTATAAAGTTAGCATGCAGCAATAAGCCAGATCTTAAATTTTGTCAAGATCGCATGTGGCTGCATTATTACCTTATATTATACTAGCGATCCTTCCTTTTGAATCACTCCGTCCATTGGTAAAAACCGTATGCAAATCCGTTCGGTAGGTGTTGAGTTTATCGCGTGCAGACAGACAGACAGACGCGGCGGGGGCACTTTGTTTTATTATATGTAGTGAATACTTATAAGATCATTCATACAGTTTAATTATGAAAGCTTTTTCCTTTATTGTCAAAATCGTTAAATTTTAATTACGCTTTTTATAAACACCTAAATAAATTTATGTTGTGGCCCGCGGTACCATAACTAAAAAGTCTTTGTGGCCCTTATAAAAAAGGTGTTTGTGTGTGTAATCTACGCTGTTGACCGCGGAGCCTTTACAGCTTCTCCGGACAAGAGGGCGAGCGTGCAACCACTACGCTCGAATATAAAATAGGTTGAGTATGGCTGGTTTAGTGGTACTTCAGTGGCATTATATGATAATTTCTCGAAGATATCGTAACGCGCCTCGTTTAGTCATAGACTTGAAATTGAGTCGTTGACTTGAAATACAAAGCGCTCTTCTTATTTTTAAGAACTGGCGACATACGGGCAATGTAGTTGAATTGTTATTACTTTTATTTTTTTATTTTTATTGTCCAGTTAAATATAATTATAGATACGTACTTTTTATACTTATGACCTTTTATAAACGCCGTCGTCATATTAATAATTGGAACGAGCAAAAAAGCGTCTATGTACATATAGTTTCTATAATAAATGATTATTTACTATGTACCATTTGTCTCACTGCTGGGCAATAGCGCGCGCGTCCTGCGCTCTTAGCGCTGGGGTAGCGTTTGGCTCGGTCAGTCTGAGATAGGTGACCGTTTGTAGAATCTTCATTTCCGATCTCCGTGTTGGCACGCTAAGCCTTTGCCTCCGAATCGCTAAGCCAAGTTGGAAAACTTATGGACGGCTTGATAATTTGACAAACCTGCCACTACCAATACGCTTTTACTTTGATTTATGAAAGAACTTGCCCAGGAATGGGGCAGTATAAGCTGTTTTTTTTCCTTTAAGATCCCCTCTCCTGTGCTTTTTCCAATCTACTCTGTTGGTAGCTACGTCAGACCAGTGTCTTTAAACGTGTCCACTTCATTCCCCCATCTCTAACGTATACGAAGTAATTCTATTTTCTCTGCTCACTGCTAATGCCTTTGCTTGCGGTGGCTGTCTGGCGCGGGTCACTCCCTTCCCTCCAATATGGTCGAGTGGGGTGATGGCTGTTCCAGTAGTCATACTCGTGAACGGTTGCTGCTTGTGGGGACTGGTCCATCTGGAATCCTTTAGACACTCTTTATGTATAACTTCAGTAGTCTCATATCTCAGTCGTACGGCATCATACTGGAGCTAGATCGTAAACTATTTAATTGTAACCTAAACATTGTATCCACACAATATGATAAAAAAATAGAAAGGAAAAAAGAGAAAGAGAATCAAATAAAAAAAGCCCGCTGAGTTTCTTCGCCGGATCTTCTCAGTGGAGCCTGCGTTCCGATCCGGTGGTAGATTTGTTATTAAATTAGATTTAAAAATAAATGTAAATTGATTATTTGTAATATATAAATATAAATTTGTCCAAATGCTCATAACTTAACAAAAAAACTACAAACTTTCTTGAAAATAATAGCTATTTTATTTTACGGAAAATGGCACTCTAAATCATTTAGCTTAAAAATATACCTAATGTCGTGAGACAAAGTGAACACATAAAATACATTTTTTATCTCCAAAACTTATACTTTTTGCGACATCCGAACTCGCTCTCGGGGAGCTTACGTCATGTTTATAAGGGGCAATGTGTACAGAAGTGACGTGTGGCGGAGACGTGGCGCGAGCGCATTGCCTTCTCCATATTTTCATATAGAATTATACAGCTGTGTAAACAATCAATCAAACAATAAAACTGTGTATATGAATAATTATTTTGGAGGTAACCATACATTTTTCAGTTAGTAAGTTTGTTAAAGACAATTTGTTATACATTTAAAACCTTGGCGTAGTCTCGTAGACAGTCGGCCGTACTAAATTTCGAATTTCAGGCTTTATAAGAATATAACTTTCTGAGATTTAATCATTTAGGAAGTAAGGTAATTTGATATTGAAATCTTTTGGTTGGCACGGGTTTGAACGTAGCTCGCTGTGTTTCTTGCAGTCTCGATAGACTCCTGTGCGATACATTACGGAAATTAATAGTTATTTTATGATTTGTCTTAATCGGTTGATTCGCTCCTAGTCTATTGCGTAGTCGTTATTCAAGTTTGCTTATAAAATTTACTAATTTTTTTACAAATTAATTCTTGATTCGAGCAAAAATAAATACTTTCTGTTGAATTAAAACAATAGTGCATCATCGTATCGCTCTTGATGCTAAGGCGCTATAGTACAAAAACAAAATGGCTCAGCCACGCGCCACAAACGCTATCGCACATGCCACAGACCACATCCAATACAGGCAATCTCTGCATCGCGCCTAAAATACTAAATGAATTTTAACGATGCCTCCTTTTAGGGTTCCGCAGTTCAGCGATCCTGAACGTTTGGAATTATAATGACCAAATTACGTCATCGCAGATTGAATTTCATAAGTGCCTCTATTGATACTGATGTAGAAGACAGATTGTGCCCCAATTTTGTATAAATCTAGGTTATGAAATGTTTTTAAGTTTTATTTCTTAATGTAACCGCAGATGCCTTAGAATTTGGTTTGTTAGAAATTGGTTGGTTTGATATAAGTTTTTGTGTGACTGCACTTTTTCTCTAATCGATGTAGGTATCTTACGGTCATCTTACGCTTATAACAGGTTTTGTAAGTGATTGTTTGTAAAATGTAGAGTCATGTTTTCGGGTAGCTTTGCAGTTTCAAAGATACACAACGCGACTGTAGGTAAGATCTAGCACACTAGTATATTTATTAAACTTTATGACTAACTGTATGTTACAGTGAATAAACATTAAATGTTCTTTTGCATAAAAACGGTAAAATAAAAATTTCACCAAGATGTACATTTGTAGAATACATGTGGGTATATTATTATTGTGAGAACTTCATCCGTAAGTAGCAATTGATATTTAAATTTAGTTATCGCGACAAGACAGCGGTGCACTTGTCTTCGACATATCACATCGTGATATATTTTGGGTCGCTAATCGCAATGCCATTTTGATGTAAGAGCAATATTTGTAATATACCAGATATAGCCATACAAAGATCTTTTGGCCCGCGGCCAAAATCGGAATTAACGCTGTCATCAAGTAAAATGTCACTTCACGAAAGTCGCAGAGTTGCCGTTTGCTATAAAAAATTTACCCAAGTCCTTTTTAAATAAGTAACTGTGCGGACTGGACCCACCTCTCGAAATATTTCCCTGAAAGTAACAAAATTTAACTAAATGTGAACCCTATTTTCACACCAACAGCCCCCTTTTAATACCATCCACTGGCCAAAAGAGCCTTGTGGCGCTATAGTACTAAAATTGTAAAGGCCCCTCGAACAAGATCATACTCATTCACACACACTCGCATAAAGAAACAATATGGACAACTAAAACTAAGCAAAGTTAGCAAATTTACATGCAAAAGAGTTCTTACTCGCATTAATTCATTCATTTATCCACATTCAGTCTGACGACTTCTGTTGTAACTGCAAGACATCCACTGGAGGATGTAGACGTCCCCCAAAGATCGCCACGTCGAATCGGCGAATCGGTTAATGGTACTCCAGTTACAGTTCCAGTGGTATACTTCTGTATACCACTGGAACTGTAACTGTCATATCATTACATGTTTATTTCATATCATATCGTTAAGCGCCGCGTTTGGTCACAACGAAGTACCCATAGGTCCTATTTAAAAAATTGTACATCACTTTTACTCGAAACGCAAGTAACCGAAATCTGTACTGTAATAGCCCATGATTACCATAGATATGAAACGACAAATACAAAAATGATTCTAGAGCTACAGTACGTACATTCAGCTAGACGTCTTCTGCTTCAACTGCAAAATATCCACTGCAGGATGTAGGCGTCCCCCAAAGATCGCCACGTCAGCCAGTATCTAGAATTGACATGTAACTTTCACCAGATCATCGGTCATTCTTACCTGTCCACTCTACGTCTTCGTATTTCACGACCAAAGGGCTAAGCACAAACCTTTTGACGCGTATCGTAACATCTTCGAAAAAGCGACATCACGCAAAAGCGGTGGTATATCAACTCGATAACGTCATTCTGGACATGCTTAACGCTTCCATAGACGTGGAGTTCAAAAAATCCTTAGTTTTTTTTATTGTAATTTATAAACAACAAGAAAACGGACCTACGGAACACGAAACCAACGCATTGATTGATTACGCTTTTAGCACATGAATGAGAATACCTTGATGTTTTTTTATAAGCCATCGGTACGTAAGAACCCATAATTTGTGCTTGTCTACGAAAAAAACTAGATACCACGTAATATGCTGTTAATAAAATGAGATAAGAACCTGCCGGGTCCATATTTTTTTCAAAACTAACGGTGGTCCAGAATATTCGCGGCAATTGAATGATATTTAGTGATTTGCATGCTTAAATTAGTTGAATTGGAAACTACTTTTTTATCTATCTGTATAGGAATGAGGAAGTTTTGTTGATATTTTTTGCTATCTGTAATTGGTTCTTAATTGACAACTATATAGACAATGGTTCTGATGCGGTTGTAAAAATCTATAAAAACTAGCGTTGTAAGAAGACGTTTTGTGGTTTGTTTTTACAATTAAATGTTTAGATTTACTACTCTTTAAGCATTAAAACTAAATATAGGCCCGTATTACAGAACGAAAATCAGTCGTGTATCTAGTTTTAAAACTAACATTTAAGTACAAAAATCAGTTTTTAAACTAGATTTACGTTCTGTAACGCGGTTTAATAAGAGCATTTAAAACTTTCCTGATAATAATATATTTTATTATATCTGACAACTTTTTCGAGAAAATGGTCCTAATGACAATGTAGCACAATACCCAATACCTAACTAAAGTAGCCAGCAAAGTCCTGACCTAATTTTACAATAGTAAACAAGTATTATGCTTGCGGTTAACTACGGCTATTTAACATCGATCAAGCAATTACTGGAGGGAAGTTGTATGAGGCCATTTTGGTTAACATTTTCTTTGAAGCTTCTAGTACCTTCCAGAGTTGTTTCACTAGGGATATTGTCTTTAAAGTATTCAGGTACCACTTTCTATACGTGACCAACTTACATATCATGCAATGAGAGATGCAGTCGTAACTATGTGTAGTAGAGAAGCATTCACCGCCAAAACACTTAAAGAGTGCTGTGTCCACATTAATTTGTATTATTTTGGCGTATCGTGTCTCCATTACTTGTTTTTGTCATGAATCATAAACGCTAGTTTAAATGTTTGCACGCGCTCATTAATCTGAGTCCAATCTTCTCCGACCCAATAACTATCTTATAAACACACAATCATCGGATTGGCTATAAAGTATCTTATGGTACAGCACGTACCATAAGATACATTAAAAATTAACAGTCGCTAAAATTATACACCGTCTTTAGTAGATAGGCATCTATCAAGTTGTTAGCAAGGAATCGAAATCTATACTGTAATAAATAGCTTCTGATTTTATCTATCTATCTATCGATATCATCACGCCAGATCCCTTACGGGGTAGGCAGAGAGTACAGAGTTCCAACAGGCTCTTTCCTTACATACCTCTCTGGCTTCCTCTACTCTCATAGTTCGTCTCATACACGCTCGCCGGTTACGGAGACTTCTGACTTGTCCTTCAGATAAGACCCGGTCTATTTGGTCATGGTAAGATAGTCTAGGTCTTCCCCGGTACCTACATCCTTCCACTTTCGCATTGTATATCAGTTTTGTCATTCTTTCTTCGGACATTCTTTCTATAAGCCCGAACCAACCGAGCATACCCTTTCTCATCTTTACACCGATACTCTCTTTCATGATTTACTGATTGTAATAGGTACGGAACTACGTAAACAATAATTATGGTACACTGTACGTCCTCAAATATAAAAATTTCACGCAGCGGAACAAGGCCGGGTATTTCGGACGATAAGATCGCTTCTTGTCGTTCTAGGAATAATTTTAAACGACTGCGCCTTGCTGAATACCTAGGTTATATTTCGGGACGTGGTCATTGCCAGACTGACAAGGACAGCGTCTTAAGTTTTGTGTGGTAGAGAAGGACGGCTAGTGATGTGGTGGTGTCAGATATTATCGGAATGACGATTCTAAGAACTTATACCTTAGGATGATTTGGTACCATAAATTAGTAATATAAGCCTTCATAGTGTTGTTAAGTCGTGTGGCAATGGTTTTGACAATATACCATGCTAAGTTAACTTTTAAGCTAAGTTTTTTGAGTTTGACTGCCTCGTTTGGTCTAGTGGCTTGGATTGGAATAATGTGCTTTACGATCGGTAGGTCCTGGGTTTAAATCTTAGGGCGGACAAACGTAGTTTTTCTATCGAAAAACTCCCAGTAGTCTGAAGTCTGGAATCGGGCCCGGTATATGGCAATAGGCTCGCCCCCTATTACATGGAACCTAACATCGACGGCGTGGGTGCACTCAGTACATCTCTGCCATCCCCGCTTGGGCAATATATAGGGTTTAACGATGTTTTTTTGTCATGATAAACTGGTATTAACGCGTGATAAACCATAAAACTATTATTTTTATTATTGCTAGTTGCGAGCTGCAATTTTACATTAAAATATGTGGTTATTTCGAACACATGAATTCCTTCATAAACTAATATTGGACTCACGAAGAAACTTTTTAGTGGTTAATAGCACGCGCCCGAAATCGTTTATACACATTTGATTTAGATACTCAGACTTGATTCTTGCATGAACTGATGGTGCAGTCAGGATTGTCTCTTCAGGCGTTAACTCCTTATCGATGAATGACCAGCTCCTATAACCAAGTTGACAATCTACAGTCGTTAACGCTAATAGAAAGCGGAAAAATGTATGGGAATGACATTTTGCAACGAAGTCACGTGGTCAAAACAATGCGCTATCGATTGCGACAAGAATAGAAAGACAATAGAAATAAAACGCTTGCAACTTGTCTAGGCCCTCAGGACACGAAACTTTGCATATTCGGTGATTAAAGATACCTAAACATGATTATGATTATGACCATGAATCAGAATCAGAATATTTTATAAACTGTATTTTCTTACGAGAAGACTGCCATGAAATGTACTGACAACATTTTGTTGCATACTTAACTCTCATACGAATAATAAATTAGGTTTATAATTTAAAAAAAAAACACGATTTAATATTTAGCTGAACTAAAAAGGAGAAAATAATATCGAAATAATTAATTTAATTGTGAGACGTTTTAAGAATGCACGATTCCTGCGAGATCGTTTTTATTTCTTCATACGAATACGGCCGAACGGATTTTAAAGAAACTTAGTATGGAGGTGTCTTAGGTCTTTGAACAATATACAGGACCTATGCTATCCCGGAAACAGTGACCCACCTATGTCAAATTACAAAATAAACGCGTGCGTAGCTGCGAGTAACAGCTAGTTACAAAATAAAACCATATCATATACAAATACTGGCCCTGCAAATAATGTATTGTCGTTCTTGTCAAAATTCCATGGCAACCTTGAATTTCGGTTGCGCATTTAAAGTTTTACATACGTTATGTTTCCCAGAATCTGTTCATAATTAATGACTTCATAATAACGGCGCCATACACGCATGGCTGCTCCGTCTACAGACGAGGTCTCTATTATGGGGCCGTATTCTTGGAAATATATTTTTGACCTCAAATAACTGTTGACAACTTGGCCCGTGAACTTAGGCAATATCTAATTCTGTTTTAAAGGAAGTAAATTACTGGTTACTGTTGGAACTCATTAACTGTTCTTTATTAACTATAACAAAAAGTGTATAATTATTTTGTGCATGTTGCTGATAATTAATGAGTACTAAAGTTGCTGTTATAACTACTTAGATGCCAACGATAAGCAACATCTTGAATTAGTCTAAATTAGACAAGTAGAAGAGTCTTTTATAGATATAAAGGATTTGCGAAATACCTTGCAATAACTTGTTTCACTTTTTAATACTTCTTTAAATTGATAGCTCTTAAATATATTAAGTACTGATTTAATTGTTTTCTATCTATTTATTAATATCATCACGCCAGATCCCTTGGGGAAGGCAAAGGCTAATTGGAATTCTCTAACAGCTTAGACATCGCCATACAAAGCAAAACTATGTTGACAGTTTTCCAAAAATGATCGACGATCATCATTCAGACTTTTAAAATTTTCTTGCTACTTTCGAAATAATACTCTTTTAAAGTTTGAAATAATATGTCCGAACATATCATTGAAATATTGATATGTCAAAATGTCCAGTATTTGCCACTAAAATACTCTTCGGAACACAGTCGACCGAAAAAGTGTAAATACGTCACCAATTTATACCATTCTATCTGACATTTACAGGTAAATACGAGACGCTTCTGGACGATTCTCTTCTCGCACTCCACACGATCAATGCTTCGAACATCCAATTCCCTCGCCTGGCTCACACCTCGGGCACCGCCGAGAAGCTCCACAGGTACTTCTCCCAGCTGGACCTTCCCCTCATCAGGCGGCTCTACAAACTCTACAAGCATGACTATAGAATATTCAACTACGATTTAGATAATATCGTAGGGTTTGACTTAGGATAAGCCCGTTCATATTTGAGATTTACGAGCATGACCGAACGTTGTTATAACAACGTTCATTGATAAGGTAGATACGTTATTAAATAGGTGCTGTGATACGGATCTTCCTTAGTAATAAGATGTGTAAATGCAATGTAGTTTAATATTAAGTATAATTTTAGTATAGGACTGGTTCCTGGTAGATGAGGTATCGCTTTGAGTTAAACACTTGAATCCTTGACTAGTGTTGGTGGCTCAAGATGGCAGAGAGTTTGCGAAATCAGGCCTAATTAAGAACCGACGAATGATTTGGCCACACTTTAGCACAAATAAGTTGCTTGAATATTTAATCATAAAGCCTCGTATTGTGTATCTAGTAAATGTCCTGCTACAAGTGTTGCTTGAGATGGGTTAAGGCGAGTGACATCGTTAGACATTTTGTTTTGCTGATTATGTCAACTTCGGTTCCTCAACAAAAGCAACACGACCACAAGAAACAGGCGATGACCGCCAGGCTTGTATAGCGACACTTAAAATAAAACTATTTTTTCGGATTTTATCGCGGTTTATTTTTTGATTTTTAAGTTCCCGACGTTTCGAGTGCTTTGCAGCACCCATGGTCACGGGAAGGACTGAGGTGGTAGACGGTGAACACCGTCGCTCAAAGAAGTCTGCAGTCTGTGAACATGTCCTTGACCGCACCCGCCATAACATCAGATTTGATAGACCACAAATCCACGTGAAAGAACACCGATTCCTACCAAGGATGGTTCGCGAGGCTATTGAAATTAAAAAACATCCTAATTTCAATAGAGAAGATGGCTGGGTGCTTCCATCGACTTGGGATCCAGTAATTAATATAATCAAATCGAAAACCAAGCATAACACTGCAAGACCTCAAGACACCGTGAGCTCATTCTGCGTAGATCGGACCAACAAAAATAATTAAGAAGTTTGAGGGTACCCCGGAACAACTATACCTTTTGGACGTCTACCACCTCAGTCCTTCCCGTGACCATAGGTGCTGCAAAGCACTCGAAACGTCGGGAACTTAAAAATCAAAAAATAAACCGCGATAAAATCCGAAAAAAAATAGTTTTATTTCATGTGTAATATTCGCGTAAATCTAAGAACTCAGTAAGCGACACTTAACTTAGCGCGACATCACAAGCAACACTTGTCACGGGACATTTGGCCCTAATTAAATGTGTACGTTTTTATTTTACTCGTATTCCTTTCCACATTATTAAACTGATTAGGGATCAAACAACGAGCGAATAAAGCTTTGTCTAAAACTCTGCTTGCTTTGTCGCGGTCTCTGTGTTTTCGACGCTGATTAAATATGAAAACACGTACTTACGCGTTTACTTTCGATGACCTATAACCTAGATTCTAAAGAGTGACGTCCAAATTCCCCGCTGCGCTGTTCACTATGCACTTTGAAATGCATTGCCACACATGTAGGTTGGTAACCGGAACTTCAAACATTTGCGTGCATACAACATGATGTTATGTTGCGTTCTTCATGTTACCAGTACCTTGCGTGTTCTCAACCTCATTGGTGTTCTCAAAATATTTAAATTGCAGAATATGCAGAGATATGATCCTAATTATAATAATGGTGAATCAGCCTATATTCTACTGAGGCATAAATAGTCTCTCATACGAGATACGAGCCAGTCTTACTCCATCACGCGGCACCAGACAGGGTTGTAAGAAAGTATTATTGAAACTTATTAAGCCGCCGATAAGGCTTGCAACTAAGTTTAACGACTACCATATTAAAGGTCATTTGCACGAAACCAGGGTTAACTTATTGACTAACTCGAGGTTATAACATCGAGTTAGTCAATGGGTAAAGTTCTTTCATAAATCCTTCACTAATCAAGCTGTACGCTCGTGGAATGCAATGCCTGCTACGGTCCGACGTGCAAAGACGTTGCATTTTTTTAAAAGAATGGTTAAAGATCACTTTTTCCTGGTTGGATAAATAATAATTGCTGTCATAATTGGATTGAATTAGATTTATATGTTTGGTATGTCAAGTCCTGTGTATCAATATGTATGTGGTAGTATTGTATAACATATATATATCTTTATAGTGTACGCCACCAACTGCCATCTATTTTTATCTGTTGCTTCTTCCAACGTACTGGTTGTCTGGAAGAAATTGCTCTTAGCAATAAGACCGCCAATTGTGCCTCTATCTTAAGATAATATAACATTGTATTTCTCTGTTCACTGGTGTACAATAAAGAATACTCTATCTGTCTAAAATTAACCAAGTGGTCTTAAGTGGCAATAAGACCAAAAGCTTACCGTGTTTCCTGATGTATGATTTACCTGAAAATGAATATGTCACTTACGGTGACCTGTAGTAAACTGAGTGATACAAACTCTGCTTAACCATGATGGTCGTTTAGAACATCCAGGAACTACAACCCCATGAACGACATAGTATAGTGACAGTCATACAAGAAGCTTGTGGCCCGCGGCCAAAATTGGAACTTACCCTGACATCAAGTGAAATGTCGCAGCGTTGCCCTTTGCTATGAAATTTACCCAAATTCTTTTATTTAATTATTACCGTGCGGTTACTAAAATTTTACTAAATGATAACCCTAATTCACACCAACGCCCTTTCAATGTCATCCTCGGCCCAAACTATCCTTCTGGCACTATAGCATTTAATGAAGGGCCCGCGACTAAGATCATACTCATTCACACACACTTGCAATAAAGAAACAATTTGTACGCAATCAGCATTTAGTATGGAAACTTATTTACATGCAAAAACATAGTTCTCACTCGCATCACTTAATGCATCCAACCACATTCAGATTGACATGTTCTGCTTCACCTGCCAGATATTCACTGTAGGATCAATTTCATCTACGAACCAAAATATACTTGTTGCAGTATAAAAAAAAAATTATATGATATGACGTGTTATTTCTGTCTTTATTTCCAAAAAGTCACTGTTAAAAACAATATCCGCATATTACGAAATGACAAATACGTTATCTTTATAATGTCAATAAATATATTATTTCATGCAGCTTAATGGCATTACAGATACAGTGAATCCGTTTCAATGTATAAGATAGTACATAAAACGGATAAAATATAGTACAAAGATAGCACTTGCTTTGAATTCTACTGGTTTCGGCACCGTTATCGCCCAATCGCCAAATTCATGCAAAACGTTGAAAAATAGCATTATTTTTAAAGGCATTAAAATGTTTTATTCTCATAAACTAAGATAGGGGTCTCATAAACGGGCGTCTAGGGTTATGAGTGAATCACATTTGGTGGGTACACGCCATATGTGACTGTGTTTTTAACCGACTTCAAAAAAGGAGGAGGTTGACACTTCGTCTGTGTTTTTTAGAACGTCCTAATTTATGAACTGATTTTGATGATTCTTTTTGCGTTGGGTTTAGTATAGTTTCGAGGTGGTCCCATTTTAATGAAATCGGTATTGATAATATTTGTTGACTACAACCATTCATTTGTTCATTCATTTAAATCATTCGTTGATTTCCCAATCGGAGCAATTGCGTTTGGTTACTGGTTATATTGGTTTAGTAAATTGGCCATGTAAGAAAAAAAAACTATAAGGTAGAGTTCATACGCAAACGCACGGACAGCGGTTAATTTGCTTCATTATACCGAATAATAGAGCCTTATCAGAAGGGCAAGTCAAGAGTCTCCGTAACCGGCGGGCGTGTATGAGACCAACTATGAGAGTAAAGGAAACCAGAAAGGCCTCTAATCTAAATACAGATACTGAAGTGTGCCTAGCAAAGTTATTGCCATAATTGGCTAGGCCAGAGCAAAAAATAATAATTTAATAGACGAATTACATAAGAAGTCCACTTCTTCTATATATACTTTCAATAAATAAATCCATACATTATGTACAGTACGGATTTATTTATGGAAAAATAATAGTTATTGTGGTACAAGAATAAATTACTGAGGCATTTTTGAGATTTTTATAAGCAATTAATTTACCTACCTAACTAACTAATTAATTTCACATTTACTGGATGAATGGATATTCCATTCATCCAGTAAATGTGAAATTCGTTTTATTTAATTTTTTTTTTTTAAAGCCAACACTTATTTTAAAGACAATATGGATTTACTGAAATAGCCGAAATATACAAATTTTAAAATTTATCATATATCCAATACAATAAGTAAATGATGAATTTCCATTTCATTTTACAAGAACAAAATGCCTATTAATATTTATGTAGTTGCGTTTTGTTTACATTCGATCCGACGCGATATCGAAAAGTATGTTTTATTATTTTAATATCCGCTTATCAGTTCATTTTGCAAATAATTGAGCATTAAACCTGTAAGTAGGTACAAGGATTGCAGATATTGTATCAATTTTATTTGATACAATACGCTTTGATAAAATTTAAGATTGGCAAAATTGAGTCAATTTTTGAACGTTGCCATTAATATATGTGGAAAATGATAATTATTTGTTAGCTTACTATTATTGCAATCTAATTTCAGACTTATCTACTTATTAACTTCAGAATTTCCTACCCATATTCATGTTTCGTTCACACTGATTCAACTTCTTTGGTCGAAGTTTCTTTTTTACATCTAAATAATTATATTTTGCTGGCTGAATGTACTAGACACAACTAAAATTTGATTAGTTGATTTAGCACTCTATTTTCAAAACCAAAAGGTTTATTTCACCTATGTTTGTTTCTGTATTTTAATTGTGTTGTTATTCTCAGTCAGTGATATCACGTTTTCTGAGCTCAGTCACTCATACGATGACGGTTGGACCGAAAGTCGCACTCGGAAACATTTACTCATGTGGACATGACTTATCAAAATATTGCATGGTATTTTATAATTTTATTTTACTTATTAACTGTAACTGTTATTAGCTGTAAACTTCGTATATGACCTATAGATTTGTATCTTTAGATTTATATTACATAATGTTGTAATATTTTTATTATTTTTACTACCTGCATAGCATAGGTAGTAAATATATACCAAAATAATCTTTTTATAACACATCGCCGTCGTTATAGACGCTATTAATATCGATTTTATTTTATTATATATATATTTCATTATATTATTATTATATATAGGAGAACGAAAGCGGGATAAATGCGGTCGAAATGCGATCTCTGCGGAAGATCTGCGGAGTCACGCTGACCGACCGTATTCGCAACAGCGTAGTAAGAAAGCGAGTAGGTATGAAAGATAGTATCGGTGTAAAGATGAGAAAGGGTATGCTCCGTTGGTTCGGGCATATAGAAAGGATGCCAGAAGAAAGAATGACAAAACAGATATACAATGCGAAAGTGGAAGGATGTAGGTGCCGGGGAAGACCTAGACTATCTTACCATGACCAAATAGACCGTGTCTTAGCTGAAGGGCAAGTCAAGAGTCTCCGTAATCGGCGAGTGTGTATGAGACGAACTATGAGAGTGGAGGAAGCCAGAGAGGTATGTAAGGAAAGATCCTGTTGGAACTCTGTACTCTCTGCCTACCCCGCGAGGGAGCTGGCGTGATGATATAGATAGATAGATAGATAGATAGATAGATATATATATATATATATTAAAATGTATTTGTACAAGGTGCATCGTAAATAACGCAAGACCTCAGACACCCTGATTAGATAATTGCTTCACAAATTCAATCCTAAAACCAAATTTAAAAATTTAACATTTTTACCCCTTTTTTGAGCACTTTTATATCCCAATTAACAATGAAACTTTTACGTGTATGTGTGCGTATTGAGAAATACGTTCTAGAAAGGCATTTGAAGTCTCCGTGTTGGTATGAATCAAAAATAAATTTAGTTTTTTATAGCGCACTAAAGGAGTAACAGCATTTTTTGAAAATTAAAAAAAAAACATTTGTTGCAATCAATTCAGCTATCGATTTAGAATAAACTACTTTCAGGTCTTGCGTTTATTATGTTACACCTTGTATACTATCTTACTACGGAGAAAAAGACCATCTCTCGCAAATCTAAGTCGATAGAATAAAATCATACTTATAACACACAGACCTAATGTGAATAGGTTGTGGCTGCCAGTTGCTTACCAAGTCGCCCATGAGGGTCTCAAAATGGCTTATTTACATTAAGTAGTAACCGGGACCAATGCCTTAAGTTTTGGTTAAATAGCCGACGGAGCGCGACGGGAGCGTAATAGGAGAGCTTGGCTACGTTCGGTTGTGGCGTTTTCCGTTGCGCCGAGCGGGGCAGCGCTGTATGTAGTCCCCCGTAGATTTTACTACATTACAATTCCCCAACCCGCGCCTCCGTCGCGCTTCCGTCGCGCTTCCATCGCGCTTCCATCGCGCTGCTTCGCCTATGTGGCGCAACCTTTAAAATTCCTAACAAACGACAAAAACGATTTAACAAAGAGATTTAAACGGTCGCCCACCCTGACCAAGCTGAACGCTGATTAATTTTGATGATAGTTAAGGTCACCACGATGCCAGAGCACTACAAGCGCCTCAGTCAATCTAGAATTATTATGATACTGATAAGTAAAAGTTACTGAAGAATAATAAAATCTATCCTCGAGACGACGTCTAACATGATGTTGGATTTAGATGTTTTTGAAACAGGCACGTTTAACGTACTATTAGCGAAATAATTACTGTGGCAATATGCCAAGATCTGAAATTAGCGCATAACTATTGTGGGAACTAAAACCAAATCAAGTGAAATCAAATCAACCGCGATGCATTCATTTGCCATCAGTTTCTGATTTAAGACTTTGGAGAACATTAAACTAGAAGTGGTGAAAGACGAGTAAGCTGAGATGTTCGATGAATAGATGATAAGTAGAGAGTTGTATGGTAGATTGTTAAAGAACCACGAAAAAGAAGGTTTATGCCCTGCAGGGTTATAAAAAGCTTATGATAATGACCTGTTACACAAAGCTATGACTATGTATAAAGATCCACAAAAATGCGTCCCATCAAATTGTCCGCTATGATTTTGTACTAACAAACATCACAGCGCCCCATTTGTCGGGGCGCGGTCTAACGATAGACATATCGTTACATTATCGTTGGAAGGGTTTGTCGATAGAACTAACACACTAGTAAAATATAGCATTCACTCTAAGAAAGAAAAAAAAGGGTGAGATGCGTCTTTGTGGACAAAACTATCTACTTAAGCGCTTATTATGATATTCCTATCTAGGAAACCTCCACGCGGTACGTCTCGCAGGTAAGGGCTTGTAAATGGATATATTTTAGTGAGTGCTTATTAAGTACAATATTTATGTGAAAAATTAATTAGTCTTCTCATTTAATAATATGGCAAAAATGTAGGATTTAGATTTTATTTACATGAAGTCGTATTAACTGTTCTATAGATACTATATAAAATTGGGCTTTGCAAAAAATATGATCATTTTAAACTTCGAATATGGACAAAAATCGTGCGCGATGCGAAAATTTTATTGACACGCGTTTATTATGTAATATCTTCATAAATTAAATGCCTATATGTTTTTCTGACGTTATAAGCTATATTATTGTAAAGTTTCCTCAAAATCCATTTAATAGTATTCGCATGAAATAGTAACAAACATTCATACATTCATCCTCTAAAACATTCGCGTTTATTATATTAATAGGGTAAATAGGATATAGATGCAGGTTTAGAGTAAAGAGAGTCATCATCATCATCAGCCTATAGCAGTCCACTGCTGGACATAGGCCTCTCCAAGTGCACGCCACTGGGTACGATCCTCGACTACTCGCATCCAGTTTCTGCCAGCCGCCCTAAGAAGGTCATCGCTCCACCTAGCCTGAGGGCGTCCTGCATTACGTTTGCCAGTCCGCGGTCTCCACTCAAGAACTCGTTTGTCCCAGCGGTTATCGGTTGTTCGGCTAATGTGACCGGCCCATTGCCACTTCAGCTTACTAATCCGGTGGGCTATGTCGATAACTTTGGTTCTCTGTCGAATGACTTCGTTCCGGATTCTATCCTTCAGAGAAACTCCGAGCATAGCCCTTTCCATAGCTCGCTGAGTGACTTTAAATTTATGAACCATTCCAACCGTGAGTGTCCACGTCTCGGCTCCATATGTCATAACGGGCAGGACGCACTGATTAAAGACTTTTGTCTTTAGGCTTTGTGGAATGGGCGATCTAAATACTCGACGTAATTTCCCAAATGCCGCCCAGCCCAGCCGTATTAGCCGTAAAGAGAGTAAATACTTAATAACGTAGTTTTAAAATAGTGTAGTGTTTAGCATTCCAAAATGATATTCCAAAGCTCCCTGTGATAAACGTTGAATTGTACCACTGTGTAAATAGATACAGAAGACCCACTTGTTTAATCAAATGACTACGTATAGTTTATTCCATCCAAACTTAAACTATTACGTGTAAACGTCGATCTCTTGATATTCGCATTTTCATTTCGATGTCTTCAGAAATACTGGCGCCTTCATATTACACCTACAGGTACACAATTCATTGAAATATTTTTTTTGGATTGCACTTTTTCCGTAAGGTACGGATATTTGCCACTACTAGAGTAAAATAAATAAATAATTATGGTATAGGTCACATTTTTGTTGGTTAAGGGGCCATTTTCGACGATGTCCTTTACCCAAGTTCTTGTGTTGAATTGGTAACAGTGCGGGCCCACCTGTTGACATATCTCCTTGAAAGTAAGAGTTTTACTAAATGTTAATAATATCAGCCTATACTCCCCATTGCTGGACAAAGGCCTTCTCTCACAAATCGAGGTGAGAGAGATTAGGTCATACTCCACCACGCGGACTCAGTGCGGATTGGTAGAGGCAGGTTTATGGCCACCTGCTGTTGAAACATATCAAGCTGCCTTTAAGGCTTCCAACTCGGCTTAACGACTACCACACTAAGTGTTAGCCGGGACCAACGGCTTAACGTGCCTTCCGAAGCACGGAGACGCTCGAATATGAAAAGCTACAAACGGTCACCCTTCTCGGGTCAACCGAGTCGAACGCTGCTTAACCTTGGTAATCGGTAAGAACACCGCGGTCGCACAGCGCTACGGGTGCCTCGAGGGTTGGCAACTAAATGTTAACCCTAATTTTATACTAACGCCCTCCTGTCAATGTCATCCGTGGGCATAAAGATCCTTGTCGCACTGGTCTTTATACGTTCGGTATCGAATTTTTGCCTAGTTACATGCAGTCTTATCATTTATGTGTTGAATGTTAAAATATTAAATTAATGTTTATAATTTTTAAATGAAAATATTGATAATTTTGTTGCCTGTTATCAATGTTATTAGTTCAACAAACAATTGTAATTATATGTGGATAGTAGGTACCTAGCTAGCTATACAAAACTTAAATAATAGTATAAAGTTTTGTACCAAATAAACCGAGTTTTATCTGATGGAAAAGTCAAGAGTCTCCGTAACCGGCGAGCGTGTATGAGACGAACTATGAGAGTCGAGGAAGCCAGAGAGGTATGTAAGGAAAGAACCTGTTGGAACTCTGTACTCTCTGCCTACCCCGCAAGGGATCTGGCGTGAGGTTATAGATAGATAGATAGATAGAAAGTTTTGTATTTTTACCAGTTTGGGTTATTCCATAACAATTCGGATTATTTTTAGTGACTTGTGTGTTCTCATGACATTGTTTGTGTTAATTAGCTAGGTATAATAATATTTTTTTAATAATATCTCCGCATTGATATTAGTATCACGTTAGCCCGTTACATTTTTCAAGCTTTTATTTGCGAAAAAATGTGCTGGTCAAATATATTTAATTTCATTCTACTATGAGATAATTAAAACCATACATATTATATTGCAAAAAAAAGCTTGTTATTATGGGCATAATTATTATCTCGATATTGTTGAAATCGCCTTTGTTATTTTTCACAATTTACATATGTAACTATATCATCACGCCAGAACTCTTGAGGGTTAGGCAGAGATTATATAGTAGGTAAATGTACTTACTCTATATTCTCTGCCTACCCCAAAAGGGCCTAGCATTATTTATATGGAAATATAAACACCGGACGATTTGGCGCAGTGGTTAAGAGTTTAAGCCGCTCCGCCCACTGCGTCGAATAGTCGCAGGTTCGATTTTCGCACGGGAAACATCTTTGTGTGACCGACAATTACTGGTTTCAGTCTGGGTATTTATGTATGTGAATTTTCATGTTTGTAAACGCACGCACGAGACCGGAATAAATCCTAGTGGAGGGCTACGTTTTTTTAAAAAGATAAAAGGAAAAGAGTATGCCGTTATGTACTTACATAACAAAATATTTCCATATAAATGTCTTTGCTATTGATTGGAGATTTTTGTATTATGTAAGAGCGGAAATGAGTCCAAAGTCTCACCTGATGTAATTTTAATAAAATTAAACCTTGCAACAAATTCCGTCGGTTTGCTTGATTACTACAGACCTATCAAATTCACATCGGACAAAGTCTGCAAACATCGTTATAATTCAAAGTTTATTCAATTACATCATTTAAATAACAGCTTTTTTGTTTTATTCATTAACGGCTGGTTTCAATATTTTACTGAAGGATAAATTTGCCTTCTACGGATAGAATTTTGACATATTCTGTAGGGAAAATCTGTCAAAATTCTACTGACAGTAACCAATTCTATCCATAAGTTACATATTTAAACCGGCTGTACATATACTGAAATAGTTACTTATGCCGCTATTGGATGGTTACTTTTGTATTAACATGGCTGACAACGATTCGGAACAAATATTAAGAAAGTATATTAACATTGTGTGTGTGTGTGTGTGTGAATGATCTACGCTGTTGGCCGCGGGGCCTTTACAGCTTCAGCGGACAAGAGGGCGAGGGTGCAATCACTACGCTCGAGCCAGAAGGGCAAGGGCGCTCAAGGAGGAACGGCCTCGGATTGGGCAGTCGCTATGGGGAAGGGGGGTATACTAGGTGTCTCGCCGTGGTGCTCTACACCGGCTAGCGGGCAAGGGATTCTTCAACCTCGCCGGCGAGGTCGTTGTCTGATCCTGTGTTCAGTAAAAAAGAAGGGATGTAAGGGCATCGGGAAAGTCGGTGAGAACATGCCGCGGCGGTAGCGGCTGATAGGAGAGGAAATTAACATTTTAATCCTCACCCTATGATAGGGACCATTACCAGCTTAGACCAAGACAGGTCTAGCAATGCTCTGTGCATTGCTAACAAAAATGGCGCCTAAACGCGACCTCAGTTACGCACTATGGCCTATTACAGAACGAAAATCAATCGTGAATCTAGTTTTATAATAATAATATCTATACTGCGCACTGCTTAGGTCATACTCTACAACGCAGACCCAGTGAGGATTGGTGAAGGCAGGTTTGTGGCCACCTGCTGTTGGAACTTATCAAGCCGCCTTTAAGGCTTCCAACTTAGCTTAACGACCGCTACATTAAGTGGTACGTGGTTAACGTGCCTTCCGAGGCACGGAGTTGCTCGAACATGAAAAGGCCACAAACGGTCACCCATCTCAAGCCGACCGAGGCAAACGCTGCTTAACCTTGGTAATCGGTAAGGACACCAAGGTCGCACAGTGCTACGAGCGCCTCAGAGCGAATCTAGTTTTAAAAGTAACGTTTTAGTAAAAAATCAGTTTTTAAAACTAGATTCACGACTGATTTATTATTCTGTAATACGGGCGTATGTGTGAGATGCCGGTATTCGATTATTAGAAATTTGCTCAAAAGCTGTCAATATGTGCTTGCGCGTGTGTAATACAATTTATGCACCATATGGGTCCATCTAGACAAGTAATAAATCTAAGAGCACCAGCTTGCACTAGCCCGGGATGGGTGGAAGAAGGGAGGGGAGGCATTGGCCTTGCAGTGGGACAGGAAGGGTTTATGATGATGATAATGATGTTTAACATTTTAAAAAGTAGGTAGTACAAAGTCTGACGGCCGTGGGGGCAGGATACTTCTCGAGTGGCGATTACGTATCGGACACATGGAATGGACAAGCTACCCTATAACCTGGTGAAGGTTCTAAGTCAAATCTAGATGCGTTAAGCAAAAGCCTATCATCGTGGCCATCTTTGGAGGAGACCTATATCCTGCAGAGCGCTATCTCTAGAAGAATCTAGAAATTAAAAAGGAGCCTTCCTTAAAATGTAATAAATCCAACGAGGCATAACCATCAACATAGAGACTAAAACATCATTTTGAAAACTTATCAAGCAGCCTTTTTGTATAGCAAGTTGCGATATTATATCGAACAAATTTATAAATATACCAACTTGTTACTTATAATACAAATAGAATATCCATATCTACTCAGAATGGTGCTAGAAAAATATATATACAAATGTAATCTTTATCGTGGAGTAAAAATATATAAGGCGTGAATAATTGGTAGGTAGGTCCTATGTTATCTTCATACTGGATGTATTGTAAATAGTTATTGAGAAACATAGTCATATGTTCGTTTATATATAAAATGTACGAGGTCATTATGATAAATAATTTTTATATATTATTAGGTAATGGCCGCTTACGAGGCCGCTTATCCTGTATCCGATAGTTTGGAATGTGACTATAAAAATCCTTTGAAATAAAATATTATTTGCATTTCTTTGTTTTTTTTTATTTGAACTATCCCTTATCTCTATATCATCTTATCTATATATCATCACGCCAGTTCCCTTGCGGGGTACACATGTATTGAGAGAGTACAGAGTTCCAACAGGTTCTTTCCTTACAGACTTCTCTGGCTTCCTCCACTCTCATCTCTTAATACAATAATGATGACATCAATCATGACGCCAGATCCTTGCAAGGTAGGCACAGAGTAGGTTCCAACAGGATCTTTCCTTACATACTTCTCACACTTCGTCCACTCTTATAGTCTCTCATACACGCGCGCCCAGTATGAAGGCGCTTGGCTTACCCATGAGATAGTGTTATAAATATTATTAATATATCCTTTTAATTATCCCCCGTTTTCTGGACCTGTGTTTAACTTTTGCTATAGTAGTTAGCTTCGCGGAGACTATCCTTTATAAATACGTTCGGGTCAAGATGGGTTCCCACCAAATAAAGCCTGCACAGTAGACGGCATTGACACTATCATTTCCAAGATACCTAAAAGAACGCATCCGTACTAGAACTTTCGCTATATCGGATGAGTCACACAAAAAAAACTGAATAATAACTCGCATCTAAAGCTATATTTAAATTGTAATGATAACAAGCAAGAGTTAAAATAAATTATTAATAAAAGTGATTTATAATTTGAAGTACATCAGAGAGAAGGAATACAGATTTGCTCTGTACTGAATTAGTAATGTAAACAGAAATTACATACCTATTAAATTTCAAACCATCAACACTTTGTTTTTTGAATTAGTTTTTAAAACCTATGACTGCCATATATCATTCCAAATATTAGAAGATCCTTCAATAGTTACCATAGTGGTAAGTGATACAGTCAGCTAATGGAGAAAAGTTATTTAAATTTCTAAAAGGTATCTAGATATATGTTAAGGTTTCGCCACATAGCCGACGCAGCGCGACAGGAGCGCGGCGGTGGCGCGGCTTGGGGAGTTGTGATGTACTGAAATGTTCGGGAGACGACACACAGCGCATCCCCGCAAACGTCACAATCGAACGTAGCCGAGCGCTTCCGTCGCGCTTGGGTCGCGCTCCGTCGGCTATTTCACCAAACCTATTTTCTACTCTACCCGTATTGCACTTCTTTTCACTGGCGTGGTTACAGTACTGATTCTTATATTTAGTTCTTAGAGAAACAATCTAAAACTATCTGCTTTTTGGTATCTTACGGGTTAAATGTTTACTAGAGTTGATCGTATAGATTGTAAGTTAGTAAAAGCAGTCAAAACAAATTGGAATTAGTTTAGGTCATAATTGAAACTAAGTTTAATTGGAAATTTCAAATTTACCCACGCATGTGAGTGACAATAGCCTAGAAGTAAATTAGTACCCAAACACATATCCCGTAGAACTCTCATGACTAATGCCTGGTTTCAATATTCATCGACGATAGATTTGCCCACTAACAGTAGAATTTAGATATATTTTAAAAATCTGTCAAAGTACTACTGACAGTAAGCAAATCTATCGTTCAGTTGAGAGAGTAGAACCTGCCGTAAAGCAATAAACTTATGTATAATACAGTTATAAGTATAGTATATTCCAATCAAATTTTTTAAACTTTTTTAAAGAAACCCTCACCACATTTAGATGTTTTAGTTGTGATTCCGATCTATAACAAGTGTAATATGAAGGTGACAGTATTTCCAAAGACATCGAAATGAAAATGGTGTTAGCAAGAAATCGACGTTTTTATGGTAAGTGAAGAAGGTTTTAAAAGTTTTAAAGTTTGATTGGAATAGACTATACTTATAACTATACTACGTAAGCAAGCGTGAAATGAGTGATCACGACGCTTTTGAACACTGCATTAATACTAAATGCATGTGTATGTATGTACGGACATACCTAGAGTAAGATCTCAGAGCCGGCTATGTCGTTTTATGAAGTCTTATATGTACTTATAAGACTATTCATTTATAAAATTGTTGCTTTCATAAACTTCACAGGTCTGCACGCCCTGGAATTTTGGACCATAACATTGTGGCCTGCGTGTCAATCACAGGAGACACGGTCATATGATAGCTTCACATTACGTTGAAACGCATCGCATCGAAAGGCATCGCATCAAAACGCAACGCATCGATACGAGTCGCATTGAAACTCATATCCTAAAACGCGTCACTCACTCAGGACAGTGCCTAATATTGCTTTGCCGAATTTCAGTCAATTTTTTTATAAATTATATATTTTAAGTAAAAGTAAGTAGAAGAGATCTTATTAAAAAGTAAGCCTGTTAGCTCATCGCTATGACCCAATGGGCCTAAGATAGTTCTGGCCTATGATATCTGCTGGCAGCTTGCAGTCCTTCCAGTTGTCTGATCGTATGATGAATGGACCTAAACCGGGCAGTAAAACTGTAAAAAGATAAATAAACTATTTATTTATTTTCTATTATAACATGCTTATAATAATAATATAATTTCTTTATTCGAGTGACCAGGACTCATCATGTTAGTAAAACTTAACCTATGTTAGTATTCCGTCGTACAAAATATTCGATTCAATACTACGCCATCCCGTGCGAGATGGCGCAGCAGTGATTCACATAAAAACAGTCCAGCCTGCTGGAAATCATATTCAGCAGGCTGTTTGAGCTGCTCCACGCCCTGCGCACCAGAGATGCACACCTCTTCCGCATTGTGGTGTAGAAGCAATCTACATTGGCGTCTGCGAACATTCCTGACGCGCTACAGAATCGGGGCAGTCCAACTAGTACTCTGAACGCATTATTGTACTGAACTCTGAGGGCGCTGTATGATTGTCGAGTAAATCTAGCCCACAGGCTGCAAGTGTAGAAGCTTGTACAGTACGCTCGGAAGAGTGTAATTTTAACCTTGAGTGAGCAACGTGCGAACCTGCGTGCCAGCATATTAGCTCTTAATGACAGCGCCCTCCGTTCTCGTTCAATGTCGTTATCGTCTTTTAGTCCGGGAGTCAGCAGATGACCCAGATATTTGGCCTTATACACCCTTTTCAATGGAGTCCCATTGAGTGCTATAGGCGGAATTTTTTCAGGACTCTTACCCCCGGCTGAAAGACCATGACTTCTGATTTACTACTATTGTAGATGAGACCATGTGTAGCAGCATACTGCTCGCACTGTAAAACTAGCCTTCTGAGACCGCAGACCGAGGCGCTCAGCAACACAATGTCGTCTGCGTAGCTAATGTTATTCATGCATATACCATCCACAAAACAGCCGACTCTGGTGCTGCTGAGCCCCTCGATAAGTTCGTTCACGTACAGGTTGAAGAGCAGTGGCGAACTTAGCCCCCCCCTGCCTCACACCGCACTCCAGTCCATACGGAAGAGACAAGGTCCCAGCCCATCGTACATTGTTGACCTGGTTTCCATACCAGTATTTAAAAATGTTTATAAGTTCGGTTGGTAATTGCACGTATTGTGTGCTAAATAATAAATAATAACAACCGCTTATACTGTCTCGTAGCTGGGTAAAGACCTTCTCTCACAAATCGAGGTGAGAGAGATTAGGTCATACTCTACCGCGCGGACCCAGTGCGGATTGACAGAGGCAGGTTTGTGGCCACCTGCTGTTGAAACTTATCAAGTCGCCTATAAGGCTTCCAACTCGGCTTAACGACTACCACATTACTCGGTAATCGGGACCGGACAAAGCGTGCCTTCCGAAAAACGGAGACGCTTGAATATGAAAATGCCACAAATCGTCTCCCATCTCAGGCCGACAAAGGATAAATCTGCTTAACTTTGGTGATCGCTATGGTCGCACAACGCTACGACCGCCTCGTAATATTTTTGTTAATATATGACAACACTCACTGTTTATCTTCATATAAAAATGTGTGTATGTTTGTAATTCTTCTCCTCCTAAACGGCTTGTTTGATTTCGATGATATTGTTTTGTAGTTTTGGGGTTACGTTGATGGTTCTTACTACAGTTGGACCCAAGTGATGGTGCTGTTGTCGACCGGGTGCGTAGCCGCGGAAAATACGAGTAGCTAGTGTGTTACGCAACTTGTAGGTATAAGCAATATTAATAGTTAATATAATAAGAAGGCCTATTGGTACGTAAAAATATGTTTCATTTATCTTCTGGTTTTATTACAGTCGATAAATTAAGTAAACCAAAATACGTTTCTGATGGACCGTAATTTAAATTAGTTGAGTTTAGTTATGGAGATATAACACTGGCACATAGCGGTATTATTTCTTTTCTTTTAAAACATAGCCTTACACTAGGATTTATTTCTGTATCGTGGGTGCGTTTACAAACATGAAAATTCACATACTCAAATACCCAGACCGAAACAAATATTTATGGGTCACACAAAGATTTGTCCCTTGCGGGAATCGATCCCGCGACTATTAGACACAGTGGGCCGAGTGGCTTAAGCTCTTAACCACTGCACTAAATCGTCCGTCATATTCCGATTGGTTTTTCTATAAGACATTGATGGTTAAGATTTAAAATAACGACCTCACTAGCTCCATATAACAATAGTACCCCAGAGTAACATTAATTAAAGTACTTACCAGTCATACCCGGGAGTAAAGTGATGTTGTGTTGGCCTTCTTGTAGCACAAGCTGCCAGTTGTCATCAAGTGATGTAACTGTTAACTTCGTACTATTCGCTGCCACTTCCAGGTTTAAATGTGCACCGAGGTATTTAATACCTGAAAAAAAAATGTGTAATAAAATCATTTCGTGTAGAGGATAATTATCCCGCCAAGACTTGCAAATATAAAAAATAAACTAGCGAGCCTTACAGTAGTCGCATATGATGTGGCATGTTATCATTCTATGAAATTGAGATAACTCATTGTTCAAATCAAATAGCGCGCGCTCATTGGTCAAATCAAATAGCGCGCGCTCATTGGTCAAATCAAATAGCGCGCGCTCAATGGTCAAATCAAATAGCGCGCGCTTTCCCGGTACTACCGCGCGCGCTCATTGTTCAAATCAAATAGCACGCGCTCATTGTTCAAATCAAATAGCGCGCGCTTGCCCAGTTTCACCGCGCGCGCTCATTCTTCAAATCTACTAGCGCGCGCTTCCCCGGTTTTCTGGAACCCATTTCCGTCCCTTTTCCAAAATCACTCGCACAAGAAATATCCAGCAACCGAGAGGAAAGATGTTACACATCAAAAATGGGTATTTATGCGTAGATATGTTTACAGTTAGGGAACAGAATATTGCCAAACCAACAAACAATTGTCTTTGCCCAAATTCTTGATTCTGTGTCCTGTAATAAATAGTGGTCGACGAGGTGTATGCACGTTTTTTAGATCGATTCCTCATGACTGAGAGTCGTTACTAGTGTCCGACCGAAGCTTCGGCTTCGGCCACCTTCGGCCAATAATATCACCTTCGGCTTCCACCAAAATGGGCCGAAGTTTTGGCCTAATCCGAAGGTTTCCAGCAAGCACCGAAATAAAACGACATTACGATTTACGACTTACGAATAAATATTATAAATAATATTATTTCAGTGTTAATATTTCAGTGTTATTATCTGCAAACACTAGTCACAGTTATGAAAGACGACTGCATGATCAATGGCTTACACTTGAATGTGAAGAAAACCAAGATTATGGTTTTTGAAAGGGAAGAAACCAGAACGAATGTAAGGATTGTGGTTGGTAACGATGTGCTGGAGCAAGTGAATGAGTTTGTATATCTTGGATGCGCCTTCAGTAAGGATGGGAAATACACCGCTGACATAGAGAGAAGAGTGAGTGCAGGGAACAGAGTGAATGGTGCGATGGGAAAGCTACTCGGGAGCCGGCACTTAAGCCATAAGGCGCAGCTGGCCATACATAACGGAGTTCTTGTCCCAACGCTGTTATATGGTAGCGAGAGCTGGGTATGTAAGAAGGAGAATGAAAGGAGGATAAATGCGGTAGAAATGCGAGCTCTGCGGAAGATGTGCGGAGTGAAGCTGACCGACCGCATTAGCAACAGCATAGTAAGACAGCGAGTAGGTATGAAAGATAGTATCGGTGTAAAGATGAGAAAGGGCATGCTCCGTTGGTTCGGGCATATAGAAAGAATGCCAGAGGAAATAATGACAAAACAGATATACAATGTGAAAGTGGAAGGATGCAGGTACCGGGGAAGACCTAGACTATCTTACCACGACCAAATAAACCGAGTCTTATCTGATGGAAAAGTCAAGAGTCTCCGTAACCGGCGAGCGTGTATGAGACGAACTATGAGAGTCGAGGAAGCCAGAGAGGTATGTAAGGAAAGAACCTGTTGGAACTCTGTACTCTCTGCCTACCCCGCAAGGGATCTGGCGTGAGGTTATAGATAGATATAGATAGATAGTTATTATTTTCAGCCAGTTGTAGGTAATTATAATTATCTCGTTAAGTTAATACAGACTTAACTTTTGTAAAAAGGACATTGTTCTGTGCCCATACATGATTTACCTCAGAACCAACAACAATGAAGAAATACTTGAATGATTTCAAATCACCCATAAATTCCCTTAAAACATTTATTATTCAACGGTCAAGCAGGGGAATCGTAATTACGTACAAAAAAATATGAGGTTATAATTCAGTAGCCATTAATTAATATATATGAGATTATATTGTATGTGTTAACATTTAATAAAGATGTCGGCGACTTCGATATAAATAGTAAAGACGGACGATTTAGCGCAGTGATTAAGAGCTTAAGCCGCTCTGCCCACTGCGTCTAATAGTCGCGGGTTCGAGTCCCGCACGGGACAAATCTTTGTGTGATCCACAATTATTTGTTCCGGTCTGGGTATTTGTGTATGTGAATTTTCATGTTTGTAAACGCACCCACGACACAGGAATAAATCCTAGTGTGGGGCTACGTTTTTAAAAAAAAACAAAAAAAGAAACAAACAGTACTTTGAAATATTAGAGAACGTTTTAGAATGCAAATTGTCCGATAGATACGGATATTTGCCATTATTTAAATAAAATAGATAAATAATGATGGCATGGGCCAAATGTTTGTTGTTTTTGCTGTAATTTTCAACAATATCCTTTGCCAATTGTGAACCAAATTTCTTAGAGTTATTAAACATTCGGCTACGGCTTCGGTTAAAAAATATATATAAACACTAGTCGTGACCAATACGGTCAAGTTTTTGCACTAGCCCTCTCCAAGCTTCCAGGCATTTAGCCTGTGCGATGGCAACTGGGATACCTGGCGCTCGTGGTCTCTTTGAGGACGTTTTTTGCACCCGATTAGTCATCTTCCTCTACTCATTTTTCATTTTACGTACATCTGTGAAAACTATTCCCAAGGTTCTCGTCGGGCCATAAACTTGCTAATCCATGTAACAGTACAGTCAGTGAAAATACATCCCCACGCCTATATAGGCGCTTGGGGAATATTCCCTAAGCAATGGCTGCAGAGATGTACTACTGTGTATTACTGTGTACACCCACATTTCGTCGACGACGTTTGGTCCTATGAAATGAGAGGCTAGCCTTTTGCCATATACCGCACAATTCCAGACTCCGAATTGATACTGGGAATTTTTAGATAGAAAAAGTAAATTTGGCTGACCTAGGATTTGAGGCCTGGACCTCGTGATCACAACGCACATTATTCCACTGCCACTACACCAACGTGGCAGTCAATTCTAGATTTCTTTGACAAAAACCAAAAAAATACTGACCTCGAAGTCTTAACTTTGTGACATCAGGCGGTAACTGTGGCCTGTTGATCTCAAGCCTATCCAAGTGGATACCGAGGCCGGCGTAGCCGAAGATGAGGGTCTGCAGAAACCCACCCATCCCCGTGAAGAAGTTCACCGCACCTACGTTTGGACGTCGCAGCTCACTCCACACCTGCGGTAAATTAAGTCAGGAGAGTTAAGTTTTTTTTCTTATATAGTAAAGTATAAATGGAACTCTGAACTCTCTGCCGACCCCGCAAGGGATCTGGCATGAGGGAAGTATAAAATCTTCCTTCACGAAGATATAGCTGACTTTTCTGCCGTAACGACTTTAACTTAAGATCAAGAACTTCTTTTTTAAAATTGGTTACAAATAAACCCTTAAACCCCGAGGAATACCCTTACCACGCGGTAGGTAGGAAAGTAGACTGAATTAAATATATTGCAGCCACCTCGATAAAATCCGGGGTGATAAATGAACAGTGTATACTATAATATAATATTCTGTGTGTGTTAATGATCTACACTGTTTGCCGCGGGGCTTTACAGCTTTAGCGGTTAATATATAACATTTATAAAACAGTAGTAGCACAGGAATTAGGGAAGTTCCATTTATAGGCCAACGCAACTTACATCATAGACGTAAAAAAAACACCGTCACGCCTATATTCCCCAAGCGGGAGTGGCAGAGATGTACTGCGTAATGTGAAAAGTGGGTGTTTCGCCGACGATGTTAGGTCCCATGTAATAGGGGACGAGCCTATTACCATATACCAGGCACAGGTCCAGACTCCGGACTCATACTGGGAAGTTTTCGTTAAAAAACTACATTTGTCCGTCCTAGGATTAGAAGTCAGGATGTTGTCATCACAAAGTGATGGGCTTTGCCACTAGACCAACGAGGCAGTCAATTATAGACGTGTACCTATATTTTGATAAAATTTGAGTGGTGTTAGAGTGAATATAAAACAAGTACATACGAATATATTAGGGAACGTACCCATCTTGCTGTCCCGTCGCCTGGCCTCTGGAGTGAGAGACTATGAGAGTGAAGGAAGACAGAGAGGTATGAAAGAATCTGTTGGAACTCTATACTCTCTGCCTACCCTGCAAGGGATCTGGCGTGATGTTATAGATAGATAGAACGTACCCATACTGCGTGACCCATTTTTTACATTTTTTTAACACCTTCCCTCACCCCCTTGGTGACCACCCGTAGTATATGCCAAGACCCCCCTCCCCCTCTAGTTATTACCTAGTAATTCATAAATACGGTTTTTAATCATTTTCTGCAAACAGAAACTTAAAAACAAATAATTTGGCTAAATTTGCCTCGAAAAAGCGCGATATTTCCCTAGAGCATATTGACTACGTGACGAATACCTAAGTTCCCCCCTCCCCCCAGTGACCAAGTGTGGTATTTTGAAGACCTCCCTCCTCGCCTGAACGGGTCACGTAGTATGGTTACGTTCCCTTCCCTAATTATATTGTATAGTATCGTGTTGCGTGTGAAAACCCGTATCTATCCAAAAGCCAATTTGCCTCGGTTGGTGTACTGAAGATGGTGTAGACGTGGCTTGGGCGGCCTCGGTCATTCGTTGCATCCAGCCATAGCTTTGCCAAACAGTTTTTGGCCATCTCGTCAGTCTGGGCCCAGCTAAAGGCCATGGTATAGAAGTAGGTTACTAACCTTAAAAGGTTCCCTAACATATCCTACATAGCTCTTGTTGAACATTTCCCTGGCTTTCTGCTGGTTCCCAAGATACAGGTTGCCAATGGTGTGCATGCTCCACGTCATCGCCGGCCCGCTGTCCCTCGTCACTGTCTCGTAGTACGAGAGATCGTTCGCTCTTGTCGTCCTGGAAATCATTAAGATAAAACCTTAGTTAGCCCAGCCAAGATGCGTTATGTCATCATTTTGTACTTATTCCCTTTCCACTAAAATAGCCCCTTGTTATTAACCCTTTACCTCGGCAGACACTTGCCACGCTCTATACCATTTGAGATTTAAGGGGTCAGGGCGGGCGTAGTAAATTTTTTTCCGACGTTTGCAAAAACAACGATAATTCAAAAAATACAACGAGTTTTCCCTTGAAATAAAAAGTAAACTATTAATAATGGTAATAGTGAAGTGTTTTAAATTTGAGTAAAATTTAATATAGTTTATGACCTTATACCCTTAAAATTCTTCCCTCAAACATGTGTCATTGCACATACATACATCGTAAAATGTCATTTCCGTACATTTATCTGTTGTATATTAGGGTTAACGACCAGAAAGCTCCACGCCATGAAATGGCGAAGTGACCAAGCGCAGTTTATTGCAGCATACCTACACATTCATGCGTACTGCAGCAGAAAGTCAAGGAGCACGGCTGCAGTTTGCTTGATGGGCTCCCTTCGCTTGTAGCCTATGAACTGCCTGAACTGCAGGCTACAATCCGCAGTTCAGGTCTCCACGCTACGGAATGGCAAAGTGAACATGCGTTTTATTGAATTATACTAACGCGTTATATCATATTGCAGGGGAAAGCCTAGCAGCACGGCATCGGCTAGCTTAATGGGATCCCCTCGCTTGTAGCCGGGGAACTGCGGATGGTAGTCTTGTTCCCCTTCGAAGCCAACGCGAGGCTCCACACCTCGAAATAACGAAGTGACCAAGCGTTTTATTGCACCATACTCACGCATTCATAGGGTACTGAAGGGGAAAGCCGAGCAGCACGGCGTCGCCTTGTTTGATAGGGTCTCCTGGTTTGTAGCCAGTGAACTGCGGATGATAGTCTTTTTTGTTGCAGCAGTATAGCTACTTACGCATTCATAGCATACTACAGCGGGAAAACATACAGCACAGCGTCAGCTTGCTTGTTGGAGTTCCCTTGCTTGTAGCCGGTGAACTACGGGTGATAGTCTTGTTCCGCGAGGTAGGACAACGCGAAGCTCCACGACATAATATGGCGAAGGGACTAAGCGTGTTATTGCAGCATACTCACGCATTCATAGCGTATTGCAGGGGAAAGCCGAGCAGCACGGCGTCGGCTTGCCTGATGGAATACCCTGATTTGTAGCCAATGAACTACGGGTGGTTGTTTTATACCGCGTGGTAGGACACCGCGAGGCTTCACGCCATGATATGGCGAAGCGACCAAGCGTGTTATTGCAGCATACTCACGCATTCATAGCGTATTGCAGGGGAAAGCCGAGCAGCACGGCGTCGGCTTGCTTGATGGAATCCCCTGATTTGTAGCCAATGAACTACGGGTGGTTGTTTTATACCGCGTGGTAGGACACCGCGAGGCTTCACGCCATGATATGGCGAAGCGACCAAGCGTGTTATTGCAGCATACTCACGCATTCATAGCGTATTGCAGGGGAAAGCCGAGCAGCACGGCGTCGGCTTGCTTGATGGAATCCCCTGATTTGTAGCCAATGAACTACGGGTGGTTGTTTTATACCGCGTGGTAGGACACCGCGAGGCTTCACGCCATGATATGGCGAAGCGACCAAGCGTGTTATTGCAGCATACTCACGCATTCATAGCGTATTGCAGGGGAAAGCCGAGCAGCACGGCGTCGGCTTGCTTGATGGAATCCCCTGATTTGTAGCCAATGAACTACGGGTGGTTGTTTTATACCGCGTGGTAGGACACCGCGAGGCTTCACGCCATGATATGGCGAAGCGACCAAGCGTGTTATTGCAGCATACTCACGCATTCATAGCGTATTGCAGGAGAAAGCCGAACAGCACGGCATCGCCTTGCTTGATGGAATCCCCTCATTTGTAACCGGTGAACTACGGGTGATAGTCTTGTTTTGCGTAGTAGGGCAGTGCGAGGCTACACGCCATAATATGGCGAAGCGACTATGTGTTTTATTGAGTTATACTTACGCATTAATAGCATATTGTAGGGGAAAGCCTAGCAGCACGGCATCGGCTATCTTTATGGGTCCTCTCGCTTGTAGCCGGTGAACTGCAGATAGTAATCTTGCTTCGCGTCGTAGGGTAGTAACTCCACCCCAGAGATGGCGAAGTGACTAGCTTTTTATTTCAGCATACTCACGCATTCATAGTGTACTGCAGGGGAAAGCCAAGCAATACGGCGTCGGCTTGCTTGATGGGGTCCCCTCGCTTGTAGCCGGTGAACTGCGGGTGATAGTCTTGCTCCGCGTCGTAGGGCAGCGTGAGGCTCCAAGCCACGTCCGCCCAGTGTTCCGGGTCGTGTGCCGCGTAATACGACTTGCACAAGCACGCTACGTATCTGGAATTATATATTATATTGTAAGCCAATATTGTCCCATTGCAATATCCTCCCCTTCATACATATACTAGGTATCTCTAATTAGGACATTGCAAAGGAAAACATTTGTCTAGTGAACTGCCTCGTTGGTCTGATGACTTTTTTCTATGGAAAGTTTCTCAGTAGCAGTCTTGAGTCTGCAGATGTGTACCTTTACCGCTGCCCGCTTGGAGAAGATAGGCATGAGAGTGCCTACTTTATTTTTACAGTGTGCTCCTTGTAACAAATAAGGTAATCGGAAAAGAAAATAAATCCTAGGTGTAAGGCATTTTGTAAGAAGTTACTCACTGTGCTAAATAAAGCGAATAGCCAGCCACGACATTCGTGAATGCTGAATTGTTGACATTCCTGTGATCCTCATCTGGACCCATCACATCTAAAAATTGCGAAATAATGCACCTGTTTACTACTCGTATTATACCAACATTAATTAGGAATGGATTTGGCATGATATGTTAGATAGATTAATAATCATACTATTGATATGAGAACTAATTGTACCAAGATTAACACAACTAAAATTTAATAATAGATTTCAATGAGGATATCCCCATGTGGTCTTTTCTTGCATATCATAAAAATCTATCTCAATGATTATGGCTGCCTAAAGTCGTCAATATTAAACACTCCTTGAAGCAGGCAAAATGCGAGTGGGCAGACCAATGACTCAGTGGTTAAATGACATATCGAGAGTTGTAGGAAGAACTTGGGGTAGTTTGGCACAGGACCGCGAATAGGGGCTCAAGTGTTGTACAAAATCAGCTGATGATGATAAAAAAGCTGTTAGTATGGGCTAAGCGTACGTCTATTACTTGAGTGATTTGCTCTACATCTGGAATCTTAGGAAGGTATGTTAGTAGATAATAAGAAAACCCTACTTGATATATCATAAAGCCCAGTATCGTAGTTGATGACAGCTCTTGACGCCCAGAAGTCCGCAATGTTTGTAACGATATCGCATCCGCCGTGCTGGAAATAGAAATATAGGTATTCATATTTCATTTTGTTAGGGTACGTCCAAATCTACTCGTCCTTCCGCGTCCGCGATGGCGTGCACGGTGGCGAGCAGTCCCTGCAGTAGTCCTGCGGTAGTATTTGTATGAACTTGTTCACATCAACGCGTCCTGCGTCCTGCTTGCGCTATCTGTCCGGCGTTTGGACCCGCGATCGTATGGAGATACTGATTGCCACTGCAGAAGTCATCTCGAACGTGGCTAGACGCGTTGGTTTGGCCGTACCTTTCATTGCGTAAGCTATCTAAATTAAGGTAAGAATAGTTGTGTCCTTATTTGGAAAAATATGTAATTTTTCGATAAAAAAAGTTGAGTATCATATGTATCATATTAGTAAAATTCTTGCTGTAACGAATTCTTTACGAGAAATCTCCAGTTTGAGAAGACCTAATGGAGCTTCTCAATGCTTAATTCCTTTATTTAACAATACTCAAACACAAATTCGTCATATCTAAAGAGGAAGTCAAGTCTCCGTAACTGACAAACAACCGTGTATGTGACAAAGTATGAGAGTGAAGGAAGTCAGAGAGGTCTATGAGGAAAGAACCTGTTGGAAATCTCTGCCTACTTGAATAGATGAAAAACAAACCTTAAGCCAGTCCTCATCCCTGGTGGTGGCAAGGTACTGCCTGGTGGCGAAGGAGATGCAGCCGCTGATGTGCTGCTCGTACAGCGCCACGTCCGGACAGCACGGTTGCGTCACCTCGAGCCCGGTGTACGCACTCTCCCATGGAAACCTGTGAGAAACCTTGAACTGCAAATTTTATATGCCTAACGTCTGGTTTTCTCCGAAGACTACACTAACACTACGTTTCTCTTGGGTATTTTTAGAATCAATGTGGCGAAGGCCATTTCTCCGTCACGTCTATATTCCCCAAGCCTATATTCGCCGACGATGTTAAGTCCCATGTAATATGTGAGCCTATTGCCATATACTGGGCACAATCCCAGACTCAGATAAACTATATTTGTGTGACCTAGGATTTGAACCCTGGACCTCGTGATCACAAAGCGATGTGCTTTGTCACAAGACCAACGAGGCAGTCGAACATTTCGTTATTATAATTTCACACAAATTCATAAATGAACTGCTTGCTGCACCGAACTCCTTGAACGAAGACGTAACAATAAAAGTAACAACACGTTAAAAATAATGGGTTTACAAAATCAGTAAATAGTTTTGACTCTTTCTGTCTCTGGCGTCTAAGGAGTTATGCTAATACCTAAAAACCACATTCCTTATCATACGTACCCGCAAAGGTAAAGGATACAATGTCTTCTGAGATTAATATTACCTGTATCCTTTGTGTCCAGTTGATTTTGCTATTTCAGCCGCTACATACGCCTTGTCTAGTCGGTATTGCAGAAGCCTATGCGCGTAGCGAGGGTACAGCAAGAGAATGGACGGAAACATCCACGTTTCCGAGTCCCAGAAGTTGTGGCCTGAAATGTATTGGAGACTTGATCATAACTTGAGGTGTTGTCGCAGACAAGGAGGATTCCAATTTTGAAACTTAGTTTGATAGTATCACGCTTAGTATGTTTTTGCATTAAATTAATAGGTACGACTCCAAAAGCTACTACGTACAAACGGACACAAAGTCCACGATAGATCTTTTTGAATGTAATCTTCTTGTCAGCTGTTAATTATTTAATATAATTATTTGATAAATAGATGGATAAATAGTTAACTTAATTAAAGACGTGTGCTAAAATGGTGCCACTGATTTATGTCTTTTGACTGTTGATCAATTGACTACCGTCATAAAATTTATCGTCAGCAATTTTTATGAAAATTCTAAAATAAATATTCGTAGCTTTTAAACTGCTTTTATCGACTAAACCACCAATTTAAATTACTTAATACTCCGCTTATATAGCAGCGCCTGTGAGTTTACTGACATTTCATTTCAGGTTCCTTTTTAATATTTGTAATTAGTAGAAGCCAACTTAGTTGAGTATATTATTAATTTACCTTCGTAGTCCTCAAACGTTCCTCCTCTTGCGAGTCCCGTCGGGCTGAGTCCATAAAATCGGTCGAGTGGCTGGAACGAGTCCTCCGAAGGCAGAGAGCTCAAAAAGTAGTACCAGATGCCGTGCACTATTTTTGCCTGAAAATCAGTTAAATTTGTTTTAAAAATCCATATTTCATGATTGCTACACTTTAAGAAATAAGAGGAAAAATCGATATCTTAGAAAGTAGACTAACACACCGTAACTTACGGTGTGTTAGTGATAGGAAGGTAGCATCGCAGGATACGAAAGTCGTTAATTGTGATGGTTTAGCCATTAATCGTATGATTTTGAATGGACTAACTTTGGTTCATGAGAAGAGAGAAAGGATGATGTAAAAAGAAAATCGAAGTTAAGGGTCTGACAAAAAAATTAAATGTTATCAATGGCATTTGTCGATTGGTACCGGCTATACGTCGTGCAGTCGCCGATTGTTTTAACATACCGGTTTATTTCTGTATATTAAGGGACTATTTTAAGAAGTCCCCAGAAATATATATCGTGGATGCCATTAAAATCACAATTTGCGCCTACACAAACACCTATACAGAAACAAATATGAACGCGTAACTGCGGAATCTAGTTAGCTGAGCAGTCTACCCTGAGACCACTAGATAGTCGCGGACTTCTGCCATTAGTTCGGTGGCTGCCAGTTAAAGCCCTTCTAGATAAGCACTTACCAAATCTATGTTTCCTTCGATGTCAAGGCCGCCCTGATGGTAGACTTTGTGCCAACAAGACACGTGCATCTGGTACAGCTCCTCGCCGTCCTCCTGCAATACTATGCGACCGTGTATAATTACCATAAGTGCATATTGGACTTAAATGAGTTACGGTTGATGACTGATTCTAGAATTCCCAGTATATTTCTTTAGAGTTAGTTGGAAAAATCGCTGCTCAATTATTAGATTTTTATCTTCGAGTATATTTACAAAAGTTTTTTCTTTGCTCAACTTACAAAAAAATTGATCCAAGTAACAACGCTAACTGAGCAGAACCGAGCATTGTAAACGCACGACTATGGTTACGCTCTGTCATGTTGCCTTCTGCTAAACAAACTGTCAGCGTAGGGGGTGCCAGACAGTGATAATATGGTAAGAGAATGATAGCTTGAATTACGACTGCACGCTCTGTGCGAATCGTTAGAATATAAGTTTAGTTAAATAGTCACCCATATATTGACGGACGGATTATATATAGGTATTAGAAGTTTGCATCTTTGTAAAAAAATATCCAACCCACTTCTCCTTTGCCTATAATAATTCTATAATAGGAAACAGGGATCCCACTAGATTGCTACCAAAAAAAGTAAGAAAAATGCCAGCGCTGCCTATGAAGAAAAAATTGAAGCAATGGCTGACCACACCTTGATGAGCTCTTCTCGGTTAAGCAATATCAATAATTTTAATGGGACTATTATATAAATATAACAATATAATTATATGAATAGGAAATAATAACTATAATATAGAATATTATTCAAAATTATTATGAATTAATGATATTATTTTAATTTAGAATATATATTGACATTAATGACATTTTGTATTTCCTATAACCTAATATGTGCGGAGTGAAGCTGACCGATCGTATTCGCAACAGCGTAGTAAGAAAGCAAATAGGTATGAAAGAGAGTATCGGTGTAAAGATGAGAAAGGGTATGCTCCGTTGGTTCGGGCATATAGAAAGAATGTCCGAAGAAAGAATGACAAAACTGATATACAATGCGAAAGTGGAAGAATGTAGGTACCGGGGAAGACCTAGACTATCTTACCATGACTAAACAGACCGGGTCTTATCTGAAGGACAAGTCAGGAGTCTCAGTAACCGGCGAGCGTGTATGAGACAAACTATGAGAGTAGAGGTAGCCAGAGAGGTATGTAAGGAAAGAGCCTGTTGGAACTCTGTACTCTCTGCCTACCCCGCTAGGGATCTGGCGTGATGATATAGATAGATAGATATAACCTAATAAATATATAATATTTGCATACCTGTAAGGTAAAATGTGTTGAACTAGATAATGCAACAAATTATTGTAATACCACGTTTCAAGCAAATAAATTTCATTTAATTTCATTGATTTTGAGCTATAAATAAAATCAAAATTCACCTTTAACCAGTTCGTCTTTAGCTACGGTCCTATTCTTATCCGCTGTCATGGCGAATGTGAAGACCCTGGAGCCGCGTTGTGGCACCACGAGATGGTCTGGCACAGAGGTCCAGTAAGCACAGACGTCGATCGGCAGTGGCTGGTATGTTGGGTCTTCGGACTCCACGGTCTGCCCACAGGAACTCCAAATAGTCCGACCGTTGATTATCTCTGGGACAGGGTCTTGGAAGGCTATGTCCTGGCTAGGAGGCCCGGGCATTAGTTTTATGGCTATCCAAATCTCTTCGTATATGTGGTTGGGGTCTGAAAAAATCGCACATGAGGATATTCTTGAAGCTATTTATAACGCCTACATTAAATTGTGAAGCAAGACTTGTAGGCGAGAATTGCGGAGTTTTAAATTGTTTTCTAAAATGAGATGATAATAATTTACACATTACCTATTTTGATAGCTTATTTCTGGTTTAAAAATGGCGTTTCATCGGAAGCGAATGAGTGGTTTTAAATCAGAGTCATATTTTTTCAGTTGACTCCTACATGTAGGCGAAACAGTAGGTAAAAACTAGTAATACTTATATAAGATCTTATTTAATATGGGTACAAGAAAATGATTTTATTTTGATTGAATTTTGTCTATCTGGTATGAACAACTAAAGAAATTTAAACTTTAGATAGTATTTTGTTAGTGAAATGCAGTTTTGGAAGAATAAGAATAAATCTAAAACTAAAAATTCATATATGTAAGATTATTATGTGTATTATATGCTTCTTACCATAATGCGTTTTCGAGTTCACAAGAATCTGGTTCACAATAGCTCTAGTATAAAACCGATGCGCGTAAATCCTCTGCGTCACCACTGACCGTTCTCGATCCACCCTAACTATGAACACCCCATCCTTGGTGTCCAAGTTGTAAACTGGACTGTACGGGTGGTGCGTTAGGGTCGAGTTTAGTCTGATGTTGGCCCAGCTGGGGATCCTGGCGCGGTGGCTGTACCCTCGGTACCCGTTGTAGAGGCCGTTCATGTAAACGGTGTCACTGAAGACATTTGTGGCAATGTGGCCGTTGCCGATCGATGGCATGAATCGGTCGTTAGACGGGAGACTAGGAAGAAAAAAAATGCATTAGCGACGGGTCACACTCAAAAAAGAAAAGAGCCGAGGCATTGAAATTTTGCTTTTGGATAGTATTAAGCATCAAAAGAGATAATTCGTATTCCAGTGGTTCTTGCACATGTCGTATCTCTGTTTAAGTAGCGACTATTCAAACGGATTTATTTTCTATTCTCAAAATAAAATCTGTTTCAATAACTTCCTTTATAACATGAATTTATCTATCTATCTATATCATCAGGCCCAATCACTTGCGAGGTAGGCAGAGACAACAGAGATCCAAGCGTTTCTTTTCTAAAAAAATAACGACGACTTATTCCCCCATATATAACCATATAAATACTTATACCATTGATTAAAATTTATTTGCCTTTTCTGATAATTACTAAATAAATAATTTAAGATCTGTTCTTGGTGGTGTATTACTATGCTATTTTATTACCGACAGCTTGCTTTAATTCCTTAACCTAGTTATAGTCTCCTTCTCTTTGGCTGATCTGCCATTTTTTTGTGTCTCCCGCTTTGCAAATGAGGGAAGTGGAATTTTTATATATCCTACTCCTCCTGTTTTTTTTTTCTAATTAAATTTGTTGCGGGTTCCAAGACAATAAAAGCGCATCGCGGGACACCCCAAGGTTCAAACCATGGTGTCATCTAAGGAGACAATTGTGGATCCTAGCTTACAGGAATCACAATGGTGGGTATGTGTGGCGGGCTTAGCTTGCTTTAATTCGTGCAACAGTAAACTGCCACTGGTACCCGTGTAAACTTACAAATCTTTGGTCTGCCACCCTGTCGTTAAGTTATTGTTGAAATACGATACTGTTTAGTGCAGTTATACAATACAACAGGTATTGTTAAGTATTATTAAAATGCAATATACAAAAAAATACACATAGGGCTTCTGTGTTTGATATTTATCGCAACGTCAAACCTCCAAAGGCCGGTTTTACCAATGCCTTAAAATCGAGATATACTTACGAAATATCATGGTCATTACTTAACGCAATGACTCGTAACTGAGTACTCATTGACAGCTTGGAACCTTTAATATGAACCCAGTTGCTTTATTATATTGTAAATAAGTACTTACATAATAACTACATGACACCTGAGAACATGACATCGGTGACAACTATAGGCATCGGTGATGTTAGTATCATTTTTATAAAAGGCGCTTAGGTATTAATTAAGGAAAATAAATATTTATTTAGCAGCTACATTATAAAAACATATTTATGCAAATGTTGGATAAATAACGGATTCTTATTATTTCACTCAATCTGTTCACTAAAATTGTCTTATAGGTTTTTAAATAGCTTATATTTTCAAGAAAGAATACAGATCTGCGGCCGCTTCCGTTATTATATTTTACCAAGTTACAGTATGACAAATGTGGTAATCTATCTATCTGTGTGCTTAATTAAAACTAGGTTTAATTAACTCCTTGACTCTAATTATACCTACCTCCCACAACTGAATACCAGAATGCCTACTCATTGAACAGGTGGCACATGTATTAAACTTACAAAAACCATACCTAGGTGTATGAACTATATAGGTTCGAGTACTATTAAAATACAAAACAAACTGTTTATCAATATTTTCGTGATAAATATTGGGATGGACTTCTAGAGGTCAAAAATCTTGTATAGATTGATCATGTTCGGAAATCACGCAAAAACCGCTGAATACTGTTAAAGTGTAACGGAACCTTCACTATATAAAAAGTAATTAAAGCCTGATATAAACACTAAACTTGACTTCTCTACGGTACTCGGGAGGAAAAGAGTTTAGAAACCGGGAGGATGTCGGGAAAAAGTCAACCAGTATTCAGACTCTACCGGCTATATTATGGCTTTATTACGCAGTTTTACTCACCTGTAGGTGGAAAAGACGTGAGCCGCAGGGCTGATATCCTCAGTCTCCTCGCTGCCGGTCTCCGCAGTAGTGCTGGTGACTCCTCTCGTAGCTAACACCAGCACCACAATCCCAGCTACTCCAAGGACCCCCACCATCGCCGCTGCCTGCTTATTACGTGCCAAAAAGTGCCACATCCACGCAAACCTTAATCTTTACCTATATTTTACCTGTCACTGTGACAAAACCACAGAAATAGTAAAAATAAAACAGGGTTTCTATGGCCAAGACATTAAAAAATAAACAAAAACATTGGAATTATTAAAAAAAAAACTACTTGAATTTAAAATCCGATTGCAGCAGAAAGGGTCAGATTGGCGCGGACTGCCCCGGGACGCGCTCGTGCGTCGCTTTCGACGACAAAGTGTTGATTACGCGACCTGCGACCTATATGACACACATTATTGTTCTATTAACAGAGATATTAATAATTAGGGTCGTCTCTTTGTTTTCATGCTTTATATCTATTTAGCACTGAATGGCAGAAATTTTTATCGGTCTAGCGCTGGGATTCCCAGTTTATTTAATTGGCGTGTTTATTTAAATAAACTCTAGTGTCATAGGCCTTTGCCCAACAATGGGACGATAGTGGCTAAAGTAAGTAAGTAAGTGTCATAAAAGTTTATTTAAAAAAAATGGTAAATTAATCGACACAATTGATATGCAGTAAGCAGTCAAGTACATCAAAGTACAAAAACACCATCTGGTGGTATAGTACTTGCCAATACCAATCTAACAAGCCTAAACACAAGGATTACGTTGTATAAGTTCACAAGTTTCTATGGCCACCTTACGAATCTTTCAACAGACCAGTTCCATGGTACCCTGGTTCCAAAATTTACATACCTATGCCAAATTTGAACTCAATCGGATACCCGCAAGTGGATGAAAAATGGATCACAAGATTTGAACCGGAAAGACAGACACAAAGACATACGAACGTTGCAAGCTAAATAAAAACCTTAAAAAGATCTTTTGATAACACTTGTTCTTTTTACCGTATGACGATGTTATCAAATGCGTGTGTTGCAATGGTGTAAAATCAATATTCATTTTGTTTCATTACAAACACACTTTATGTACAATTTTTAAATGTAGGTACAAATCTATCCTCAGAGCATATAAATTTTATATTTATAAATGAATTGTTGACATAATAAATAATGACATGTTACATATATTTGTACGACATAGGGATCTGTAACCCTATTATTTATTACTAACACACATTTGTACCTATTGCCCACAAATAAAGACATTGAATTGAATCCATTTAAATATATAAATGGATATAATCTCTCCGTTGCTAGACTAAACTTTTCTCTTACAAGTCGCTGTGAAAGAGAATGAATAAAACATAGTGATCCTATAAGGATGACGTTTTTACTTATTGAAATAAGGTAAGTAAGTATATAGTCCATTTGTATAAGCGTTTAATTGTGTTCTTCTAATTCAAGAATTATTATATTTCCGTGTGTTTGCAAGTGTCAGCCCTAAAGATAGACTAAAGAGCTCAGCACTAATTCAATTGTGCGCTTCCTTATTATTCGCCTAGTCACGCCTAGCATAAGCCATCTTAAGTTTTGACTAATTGTCGCATCGTATGCGTTTATTACCACGAAGATCCACTTTCATTTACATTTAGCTAAATCGCACGGCAATGAGCAGGGAAGATACATGAAAGTGGGCAGCCTGAAAATGTAAACGAGTTCATAAGGCATCTTATTTGAACAAGTTAACAGTTTTAACATTTTCTATGCTATTATAATAAAGTCATATTATGAAGAAATCGAAAAAAAAACAAACGAATGATGAATACCAAGTTGCTTGTGCCAAAAAGGATTTTCGGATTTATCCTAGTTGCCATTGCGCCGATATACATGACGACGATGATACAGTATTCGTTTGTGACATATATTCAGACTGTTTTTTTGTTTTAGGCCGTTTTTCCTATATATTTAGTCCATTGTGCCTTGCTATGAAGGTAAACCGGTCTAAAACTAGTGGTTTTGAAATTCATAAAATATCTTTATTTTATGAATGAGGAGGACAAGTCAGGAGTCTCCGTAACCGGCGAGCGTGTGACGAACTATGAGAGTAGAGGAAGCCAGAGAGGTATGTAAGGAAAGAACCTGTTGGAAATCTGTACTCTCTGCCTAACCCGTAAGGGATCTGGCGTAATGATATAGATAGATAGATAGATAGATCTTTATTTTACGTGACTTTATCAATGATGCTATTAATATGGGTATCGTAGAGTATGAATTTATGCTTTGATTACATCTTATAAGAATTAAATAACGTTTATAGTTTTTATTCTACGACTGTATGAGTCAATCTATGAAACTAGCAGAAACGGAGAGGTAGGTAAGGAAAGAACCTGTTGGAACTCTGTACTCTCTGCCTACTCCGGAATGGATCGGCGCGACAATATAGATATATAGATAGATTCTACGACTGTTTTCGCTTAAGAGGTCCGTTTTGCCTTCCTTTCTCTTATTTGACAATCAGGTGTGCTATGTACACCCACAATTGCTGACGATGTTAGGCTTAGCACAATTAAGTGGTTGTGGAGTCTTTGTTACTTTTCTGGCGATTCGTAAATGTTATAAAAATATTGTCGCAATCTGATTCAATGTTACATAGGGTGAGTCCATTCCCATCATACCAGTTACAATTTCAGACTCCTAACTGCTGCCGATAATTTTTAATAGAAAAAGAACCCGGCCCAAGAACAACTATTTAAAAAAATATATATATTATGTGAAGATGATGAATTATATTATAAGAAAGCCTAGTCTAGCTTTAGTAATAATGGATTACCACTCCAATCCTAGACCAATAACAGTGCCTATAAATCGTCAGAACTTCGCCGCGCTCGTTGAGTGCGCGAGCGCATCAGACCGTGTTCCCTCTAGTTCCGCTCTGTTACTTCCAATGACTACACCGCCACGTTTAGGAACCGTCGAATTTTGGATTGTAATGGCTACTGAATAAGGCCATAGATCAATTATCACAGAGATAGCAGGATGGTGGTTAGGCAACACTTGTGGCCAATGAATTGGTGGGTGATTGATTCCCTTTGTTTGGTTCAGGTGTCGAAGCATACTGTGTCAATTACAGTTGTTCAATAAATCATTATTGTTATTGACAGTTTTGGCATGTTATTGTTAATGTTTAAGGAGCTCGAAGGGTTGCGTAACAGCGGTATTCTTAACGATCACCAAGTTTAAGCAGCCTTTTTTCCTTAGGTTTGTCTAAGATGGGTGATCGTTTGTGGAAAATCCATTTCCAAACGTCTCTGTGCACCGGAAGGTACGTTAAGCCGTTGGTCCCGGCTGCCATACAATATGGTAGCCGTGAAATATTGGTAACAGGCTAATTTGAGTCAAACAGTGCATTTCCTATCAGTGAGATGTATACATGATATTGGAAATGTTTCCGTAAAGTGTTGAATATTGCTAACATAACACTGTGATAGATGGCATCATCGGAAGGAGGAGGAGCAGTGGATAAGACTAGGCTGTGGATGATTACAATAATAATAAGAATTCGACCTTTCACGAAATAATACTGTGTGTTGTTGACGAAATTAAAATTTACTTTTGTGTAAATAATTCAACCAAGTTGTTATGCCAGAATCTACAATAACTTTTAAGAAAATTCTGGCCGATTTCCGGATATTCCAAGCTAGGCATCTAAGATTACTATACTGGTTATACCGAGGTTAAATTATCTAATTAACAGGCCAGCAGTGAGATATGATTGGTGGAGGATCCAATGTCATTATCCCGCTGGCGGCGTGCGCGGCGGAGCGTAGCGCCCTCCGCTTCGCTCCGCTTCCTGCCCGGTCAAACACCTTGCTGCTTCAAGACACCGCCATTCAAGTTTCTAAGTTACGTTGACTTGGCCGCAAATGTTTGGTGGAATAGGATTGGCGGTATTTGATACAACAATATTGATTATCTATGTATAGTGTTCATACTTTTGTATGAGTTATATAGTTGAGTTACATTAGAGCAAAATATTTAGCATAATAGAGCAGAAGGTTTTAATATTTCATCATCAGCCACTGCTGGACATAGGCCTCTCCAAGTACACGCCACTGAGTACGATCCTTGGCTACTCGCATCCAGTTTCTGCCAGCCGCCCTACGAAGGTCCACCATCGCTCCACCTAGCCTGAAGGCATCCTGTATTACGTTTGCCAGTCCGTTGTCTCCACTCAAGAACTCGTTTGTCCCAGCGGTCATTGGTTGTTCGGCTAATGTGACCGGTCCATTGCCACTTTAGCTTACTAATCCGGTGGGCCATGTCGATAACTTTGGTTCTCTGTCGAATGACTTCGTTTCGGATTATATTCAGAGAGACTCCGAGCATAGCTCTGTCCATAGCTCGCTGAGTGACTTTAAATTTATGGACCAGTCCAACCGTGGGTGTCCACGTTTCGGCTCCATAAGTCATAACGGGCAGGACGCACTGATTGAAGACTTTTGTATTTAGGCTTTGTGGAATAGACGACGTATTCTTCTGTTGACCTCTCTCGAAGTTGTTTTTCCCCAACTGCAGAATAGGATCCGGAATTGTAGGACGGTCGGCGTGGTTCATTTTGGCTTGCCATTTAGAGGATTTGCCCATAATCACCACGCTGGGCATGCGGGTTGGCGATCGCAGTGCGTAACTCTTCGCATCGGTGTTGTTGCTGCCCGTCACCGATCTGCGGTATTTAGTCACGCAGTTTTTTTTGTTATAGTTATACCGCCATTTTTTGATCGTCAGAGCCTCGTTCGTTGATCAGCAGGATGTAGCACGAGCATGTGAGGATGACTTGGAGCCATATGGTGGTATTTGACCCCCTTACCCCCTTAACGTTTCATGAATTGCTAAATGGATTCAGTCTACGGTAAATTTGCCTAATTCCTCGTATCCTTCTTGTTGAAGATTCCATTGCAATCAAAGCAAATTCAAAAAATCATAAATCGTCAATAGTGATGATTTATTAAGAGATAGAGTCAGTTTCGAATACAAGAGAATCTATTTTCCTAATAGGAAGATACGTTATGTTGATAAAATCACTACATATTATAAAACAAAGTCCCCCAGCCGCATTTGTCTGTTTGTCTGAACGCGATAAACTCAATAACTGTGTGTGTGTGTGTGTGTGTGTGTGTGTGTGTGTGTGTGTGTGTGTGTGTGTGTGTGAATGATCTATGATCTACGCTGTTAGCCGCGGGGCCTTTACAGCTTCACCGGACAAGAGGGCGAGCGTGCATCTACTACGCTCGAGCCAGAAGGGTAAAGGGGCAACTAGCTCAAGAGCACCTCAAGGAGGAACGGCCTCGGCTTAGGCAGTCGCTATGGGGGAGGGTATATACTAGGTGTCTCGCCGTGGTGCTCTGCACTGGCCGGCGGGCAAGGGATTCTTCGACCTCACCGGCGAGGTCGGTGTTTGATCCAAGGTTTCTATGTATAATTCACCCGTATAAAGCCGGGACGGATGGCTAGTATATTATAAGGATATTGTAGGTACCTATATTAAAATTTCTTCCTATTTATAAAATATATTATAACTGCGTTTAGAATGCATAAATACAATGTTATTTAATTAAGACGAAAGATCAAAGTTTAGTTATGTTTGGACGACGCCAAATGCTTACTGCATACGGATCTTGCATACATTACATTAATGGTATTTGAATTATCGTTCAATTGTTAATTCATTAAAACTATAAACATATTTCATAGTTAATGGTCATATTCTTTCTTACAATTACTAGATAATAATACACCCAGTAGGTAAATGACCGCGTAAATTACAATTAACTTTGAGAGATGTGGTGGTATTAAAATGAATTCTTGAATGAAAAATTTGAAGTTTAATATCTAAAATACAATTATTTATTACGTTTGTTACAGCGGTTAATTTTTTTTATTTTATATTCTTGCGTTCATGCCGAGTAGAATCGAATGATATCAAATGTCCTAAAAACTTAAATTGTTAACATATGTTGTGTCACTTAAATTATTCAAAAATAATTTCCGGTGACATTTAGATAACATTCATTGATACAATAATTGTGTACCTATAATAGTTAAAATACCTTTCCTATTATTTAAAAAATGAACTGGATATACAAAAATTCTGGAGCAACTCTTCTATTTACAGCGATTCATGAACAGACATTCTTTAAAATTGAGCAACGCATGCACGCAACACAAATCGTTCGTTGACATTAACGAAACTGATGTTTGAAAATCACGGAGGGCTTAGCACGAACAGATTAGCGCTATCGTAACGCTATCGAGTTGACATGCCATCCTGTTTACACTACAAAGGTACTAAATAAAGATGAACGTAACGGCACGTTTTCTTGACAACGTCACTGTAACGTCAAACTTTTATACGCAGCTTTCTCAATGCATGAAGGGCACGGATGTGCGCTTTACAACGAGAGGTAAAGCGTCGTGTCGCGGAGGTCCGGGAGGAACGGTGGGGTGTCTTCCTAGAGGGCATCGCGCCATCGCACCTGGCCTACTGGCAGCTGGCGCGTAGCCTCAAAACCGACTCCATGACTGACATGCCCCCGCTGTCCCGCCCTTCAGGCGCACCCCCAGCCTTCGACGACGAACGACGACGAAAAGGCCGAGCTTCTCGCCGACTCCCTCGAGAGCCAGTGCACCCCCAGCTCAGTCCGTCGACCAGTCCCACGTCGACGCGGTCGACAGGGAAGTCGAGCGCAGGGCATCCCTCCCCCCCGCCGATTCCTTACCTCCTATCACCCAAACGGAGGTCGAAGATCTCATTATGGGTCTTAAAACTAAAAAAGCCCCCGGCTCTGACGGCATTTCGAATCGCTTTCTAAAAATGCCTGCCTGCCAAACTCATCTGCCTCTTAGTGGCCATACTGAACGCCGCCATGACGAACTGCACCTTCCCCGCTAAGTGGAAGGAGGCGGACGTCATAACCATTCCCAAGCCCGGAAAACCTCGTCTTCTGGCGCGGCTCAAAGACTTCGTAACGTCCAGGGGTATCCTTATCGACGAGCAGTTCGGCTTTCCAAACACTCTTGCGTCCACCAAGTGCACCGCATCACAGAGCACATCCTCTCCGGTCTCAATAGACCCAAACCCGTCTACACGGGCGCCCTCTTCCTAGATGTCGCGAAGGCATTCGACAAAATCTGGCACAACGGCTTGATCTACAAGCTCTACCAAATGGGTGTGCCGGACAGACTCGTGCTCATCATACGAGACTTCTTGTCGAATCGCGCCATTCGCGTGCATTTACTAGCATAAAATTCATATACACAAACACCTAGACCGCAACAAATATTTATGGTTCTCGCAAAGATTTCTTCCGTACGGGTATCGAACCTGCGACTGCAATCCAGTGGATGTGTAGCAGCTTCAGCTCCTAATCACTGGATTAAGCTCCTGATGAATACGAGGCTTAATTTCGGCATGGCATCGACTCCGGCGCAGCGTCTTCCGGCGCGGTCGCGGTGGCGCGCGCGCCGTCGCGCTCCGCCGAGCGTGGTGTTCCACTACAGGTGCAATACATCGTCATCATCAGCGACTTGTTTTCTCCTCATATAAGGCCTCTTAAAACCTCAAACTCGACTCAAACTTGCGTCAAGGAATTGACCACTTGATAACGATTAGCGATCTTTCTAGACCATCAGACTTCAAATATATGGGTACATGAATTTATATATATATATAGGAGTGTCTTCATGGGGCACTTTAATCCGCCAGTCTCTATTATCTATGTCACTAGTTACCATCAAGGCAATAAGAAAGAAGAAAATAATGCTTTAAAATAACCCAATGGCTTTAAATTAGTTCGTATGTTAAGAACAGGCATAATTTCCTAGTACTGTTCAATGATTACTAAACGAGCAGATCTTGGCTGGATCCTTGCTTACAAAAGTTATAGTGGTGAAATAATTCTCAACCCACCACATGGTGGGTTGCGTTCCATTGTTAAATTATTCAACGTTACATTCCACTACAGTCAACTTCACCCTTTAGGATTCATGGTAATGCCTTTAATATTTAGTATTTAGGTGTCTGCGTTTTACCCTTTATGCAATCAACCCCCTTCCTCATTCATAAATTCATATTTCAAGTAAATTAAACTTCGCCACTTTTTTCTTCACAAAAAACAATTCCCTAGGAAATATCCTCTGCGGTCGCGCATGGTTACTGTTTCACTCTATGAAGCTCTTTGTTCCAACAGGTGCCATACTTGCCCCCTGATAATTGGTTATTATTTATACCTCAGTAAGTACGGTGCCCTTAGGGTCTTCAGTTCCGCCGGCCGACGGCCATTACAATTGTTTTATAGCTGTTTTATGAGTCAAGTGAAGCAGAGTTGTAAGTGTCAATTAGTAACACTTCATTGAAATAAATGGCGTGGGGAATGAAATGGTAAGGGCAACTTTGATAATTTATCTCTCTTTCACTACTTAGCAGTAACTCTTAGTACTACATTGATCAGTTCGTACATTGCTAATCTGTGAGATAACCACTGCTTTTGGTTTCGGTTGTCAGACCAGTAACGATCACAATCGTGCATGTTCAAGCAGTTTGAGCACTGAAAATCTCATTTTTGGCGTGAACCTTACTTAATCTCAGAATCTGACCAGCAGTCCGTCTCTACCAAGTTAGAGTAGGCATGATCCTATTTCATTAACAGAAAATTACAGGCGTGACAATTTGACCAATTTCTGCTATATCACCTGTTCAACACCTGTACAACACCGAACCTAACAGTGTGATTTTATAATGTTTGATAAAACAGTCGCATTCGCAGTTATAGGGCTCCGCATGAAGACCCTAGTCAAATTGGGAAGAGTTCCAGTAAGAAGTAGGTATCCAAAGCAGCTTAAAGACTTAAAAATGTATCTAGCAACTGTTTATTTAATAAATACACATATTTACGACGAGACAATTTGAAGAAAAATGTTCCTAGGCCTCTTGCAACTGCACTCCTGTTCTCAATTGCAAAGGTAAACATCACACCAAGATTAAATTGGTAGAGTGACGCATATTCAGATTGAACTAAATGGTCGCATGGCCAAGTGGGTAGGTGACTAATAGCCACTAACCGCCTACGAGATACGCCAATGATGATGCCTCTATGTACATCATGCACTCATTTATAGATCTGGGTAGGTGTTGCTGATAATATTTAATGTTTTAATGGCTTCTGAAGTCATGGATTAGGAAGTAGATGTTTAGCTGAAGTGTCTAGAGTTCAGCGGTGATGTATCTATCGACTGTAAATAATAATAATACGGCCTAATTCGTTGTAGGATATAACTAGAGCACAGATTATCAATATATTTATTCCTTATACTAAAATGCTCCTTTTTTGTTCTTCTTTAAATTACGTGGTTTTGTTGTTTCTTGTTTTTGGATCATAATTTTTGCGACTTAAAGATAGTTTTTGAGGTTATTATTATTTTATACTAGTCTCTGCCCGCGGCTTTATCTGTGTGCCAAATTTCATCCAACTCCGTTCATCCTTTTTTGCGTGAATGAGTAACGAACATCTATAATAATCTTTATTAATATTTTTTACATTTATAATATTAGTAGAATACTTTGCTTGCCTTTTCCATTCTCATAGTTTGCCTTATATACTATCGCCGGCTTCGGAAGATCTTCTTTCGGCATAATCATGACGACGTAAAATAACGTACGTACGTATAGCCTTTTTAACGATACTTTCAAATAGAAGTGGCGTTGATCTACCTACTCTACTATTTAGGTCTGGTAATCAGAAATTGGAATAAATTCATAGACCGGCATATAAACATATCCTAACATAATTTTAATTTAAAAAGATCTTTTTAAAAACAAGCTCCGTTGTGTTTATAGCAAAACACAACGGAGGCCGACAAGTACTATAGTACTTGTCATGACATCGAGCCCCAACGCATCGGGGCTATGTTAAGTAGTCGTAGTAGTTGGGTAGTCACCCAACTACTCAACATCCGAATCATGTCTAGGGTCTGATAATGGAGCCTCCATCATCAGACCCTAGAAATCATCCGTGTCTACAGAACTTGTTAAGATAAATCCAATGAGCCCAAACACGGCAGAGTTAACTTGAGTGGTTCCATTGGCCACATTGATATGAAGCAGTGATAGCATAGTGGTTAGATCGTTGGACAGAAAAGTCAGAGGTCTCGGGCTTAAACCTAGGCACGCTATGTCTTTTTAATGGCATGTGCGTATTAAAAATTAATTATCGCTTTCTTTAACGGTGAAAGAAAACATTGTGAAGAGTCCTGGTAGTTCCGTTGGCCACCCTCCGGCTCCATCATCAGACTCCAGAAATGATTCGGATCTTCAAAACTCGTCAAGACAAATCCAACCCCGACATGGCGGGATTATATTGAGTACTTGTGTGGTTCCATTATTGGCTATCATTCAGCTTTATCATCAGACTCTGAACACTATCTGGTTGTATAGTTCGTCTCAATCCTAATCTAACGAGCCTAAACACGAGGGGGATACGTTGTATAATTCACATGTTCCTATGGCGACCTTCCGATTCCATCATCAGACCAGGTCCATGGTACCATATTATTGCATTGTCATCGAACTTACATACGTATGCTAAACTTCAGCTCAATCGAATACCCGCGAGTGCTAGAAAAATGCATCACAAGATATGAACCGGAAAGACAGTCAGACAGAACGAAAATTGCAAGTTAAATATTATTCAGTAGCTTAAGCAGTGAAACCTAGATCGTTTCGTAATCGGTCGATCTGACATTTCCCTCATTACCGGGGCACGTTTCCCGGAGGAAAATCAATGATTGCCCGCACCAACCACAATTGCATGTGTATTACTTGTTCCTTGCGGATTGCGCTTAAATAGGGGGTCTATTACACCGTTTCATCATTGATGTTTTTTACGTTTAAATAGCATATTGGTTATATTTTTTTTGTTAGAGAGCCTATATTTGCTTATTAAATTTAAAAGTTCAAATCCTAGTTCGGACAAATGTAGTTTTTCTAACGAAAAATTCACAGTATGAGTACGGTGTCTGGAATTGTACCCGGTATATGGCAATAAGCTCGCCCCTTTTTACATGATACCTTGTCAGCGAAAAGTGGATGTACTCCTCACCTCTACTACCCCCGCTTGGCGTATATAGGCGTGACGGTGCTTTTTTTACATATCGGTTAGCGTAGAATAATCTAGCGTGATAACTGCATTATCATCAATTCTTGAAATTCTCATAGCAACATCAATTCCTCGAACAATTTTATTGTATTATCATATCCAATGTATAAATAATGTTTTACACTTAGCTGAACATCGATTTCTAAACCCATAGAAATTGTTGTGCTTAGGTAATCAAGTTAACTTTCCCAGCATTGCCAAACTTGTTTTATGAGAAATCATTTTTCGTAACTCGTACTTCGTAAATAAACTTGCAAGCATTTCAAAAATCTGTTTTTTCTGATCACGAAATTCATTCTATAACATGATACAATATCTGAACTTTACACAGATTGATATCCAGAATACTACACACAATTGTCAGTTTAAAATACAATTTACTTCTTTTTCTCTAGCCTCCTAAATTACGTACTCGTCAGTTTAAAATTTACTTCTCTTACTGACAAACTACGACAAATATTTTTTTATTTAATTAAGTTGGATAGCCGTCGCATGAATGGGGCAAAGATCGGCCCTTTCCTTGATTGAGACCATGAGAATTAGAATTACTTATTTACAACTACTAGTGATTGCCCATTGGTCAAAATTCGACCATAATTAATTTAAATTATAAGTTTGAACATTATTAAGGTTCTATTGTGAAAGACTTTACTTCTATAATCACAGAATTCGCCAAGGGTACACTGTTAATTTTCCTCTTTTTTTCAAACAAATTATAAAAAACTTAAATAAAAAAAAAGAAACAAACATGATTAAAATAAAGAATACCTATTGTTATAATTTTTTTTATAGAAACAAAAAACCAAGAAGAAAATGCTGTCCATTGAACTTGACATACACATTTCGATTAGTTAATTAATGATACAAAACTTCTCTGTAAACGATGTTTTTTGTAAAAACTCTTTCATCGTTTGCTGGTTATGATTGACATTCAGTAAGACTATAGTCAAATAATATTAAAAACAAACAATATTAATCTATTCTCAATTTGAAGTGTATTGTGTCAAATACATGGTAGTGTGTGTAATGTGTTTTTTATTGATTTAATGTATTTTTTATGCATAATTAAAAAAAAAATTAGCATTCTGCACTCCTTCTCGATATAAACTATAAGTGTGGGAAATTTCATACTCCTCCGTCCGCGCAATTGTCGTGAAAAGGGGTACAAAGTTTTTGCTTCACGTATTAATTACAACAATTACGTATCCATTCTGGTTTAAAAGAAGATGTAACGACGTCGTATTGCCAATAACGTCAATCGGTTTATGCTGAGCCTGCCCTTATGCAAGTAGATTAAACTATTTATTTTTCCCTCGTTGGTCTAAGTCAACGCGCATCGCTTTGTAATCACGAGGTCCTGGGTTCAAATCCTAGGTCGGACTAATGTAGTTTTCCTATCAAAAACTTCCTAGTATGTATCCAGAATCTGTAATTGTGCCCGGTATATGACAATAGGCTCGCCCTCTATTATGTGGGACCTAACATCGTCGGCGAAAAGTGGGTGTTCTCAGTACATCTCTGCTACCCTCGCTTCGGGAATATAGGTAAGACGGTGTTTTATTTTTCTTTTAATTTTAGTCTCTACCTCTGATTCTAATTATCATCAGCCAAAAGATGTCCACAGTAGGACAGAGGTGTCTCCCAAAGATCGCCACGATAACTGGCTCTGTAATGTACGCATTTATCTGCGACCTTCACCAGCCCATCGGTCCACCTTGTAGATTCTAATAGCCTCAATTACAAATAGAGGTTTGATCAAATAGCCAACGGAGCGCGATAGGAGCGCTCAGCTACGTATGGTTGTGACGTTTACCGTCGCGCCGAGCGTAGCCGCGCTGTGTGGCGTCTCCCGTACATTTCAGTACATCACAACTCCTCAAGCCGCGCCATTGTCGCGCTCCCGTCGCGCTGCATCGGCCATGTCGCGAGACTTTAATCAACCGTTGCTCAGTGATCGGACACGAACGAAAAAATAAATGTCTAAGATACGCGACGGTGTGATACTCGTTCACGTTAATATATCGCGGCACGTGCGGCTCGGCGAGCGCTCGTTAGGGCGCATAATGAGTGTGGCGTATTTATGGGACCCTAGCCGGTTGCGCGCAGGGCCCCGCCCCCCAGTGTTTATGCACTTCATTCACTTATCGTTAAACCTATGTATGACTTTGAATCAAAGAATCTTAACATGAAAACACTTGAAGTGAAATGGGTCACGATTTCTTTCGACACCCCAGTCGCCGCTTTTTCAAACGTGCGGTTTGAAAATATAGACACAGATTCTTATAATTGCGATAAAATATACCTTTTAAGTACAATTACAAGTTTTTGAAAACTTTTTGCAGTTTTATATGCTGTAAATGCTATTACTAATTATTGCGAATAATGAATTTTGTACCTCACTTTTTGTCTTATGGCCAGTTTCAGTATTTAACAAATAGTCAGATTTTCTTACTGCCACTAGTATTTTGACAGAGTTGTCCATAGAATTCTTAAAATACAAATCCAAATTCTTTCGATTTTCCATATGAAAGATGGACGACTTAGACCCGTAGCTATAGACATTTCATTCCTTAGTCTTAAGAATTTATTTAGCAGAGTAAATTTCATGTGTTTATAATTCTATACTTTGCTGAGAAAACTAACCTTTGGCATTTCGTACTGTTTACAGTTTCCTAACTATAGAATAAAAATAATATACTGAGTAAATACTTGTGTAAAAGTATCTACTTTTTTATGTTTATGGCATCACGACGACGCGTATTTTGCCAATGTCAAGTATTACGAATATTCATTTCTACATTAATTCAACTCCCCGGTGATCTTAATGACAAAGATGATTATGAAATTGATGAAGTGCCCCGGATACTTTACATACCAATTGCGATGGTCGATTTGAGAAAAATCGAAAAGGGACGTTTTATCACTTTGTTACAATTACCTTCACTCGTGCACGTATAAGAATACATCATGGTGAACATTCCATCAAAATTACACATTATAATTCGAAATAACACATGTTTTGGAAATTAAAACAAATTGACAACATCACTCTTTGATTTCCCGCCAATAACCATCAAGTAACTACTTAAACGTGTTTATAGATACGGGTTTTAGTCCAGTGGTTAAGAGCTTAAGCCACTCCCCCACTGGATCAAGTAGTTGCAGGTTGGATCCTTGCTCGGGAAAAGCTTTGTGTGTCCCACAAATATTCTTTTCGAACGGGGTGTGTGTATATGTGAATTGAATGTTTATAAACGCATCCACGGCACAGAAATAAGTCCAAGTGTGGGGCTACCTTTCAATAAAAAATATCGTACATAATGCACGTCCCACACTTGTTGTTTAAAACAAGATTGCTTAAAATAATATATTCCCAACTATCCATAGAGTATAAAACGGTAACGGAGGTAAAAGCACCTATAGAATGCTATCCAGCCACACTTCTAGTCATAACTACGCTCTAAATTTCTTAGATGTATTAAAAAGAACTATCATAAAAGCTAAAGCCAACATCATGAGCTCGCGCCTTAGGCCTACCTGCGTTTAAGGTCGATTAACACAATAAATATCGTCATTTGTTTGGATTTCGATATGCACTAGAAAAGCAAGCTCTGAGAGCATAGCAATAACTGATTAACATTATTGTACGACGTCGTCAAGCAAATGTGCGGTCATAAATAAATAATAATTGCATTATAAATACCGCCGGACAAAGCCCTTCTCTCACAAATCCAGGTGAGAGAGATCAGGTCATACTTCATCACGCGGACCTAGTCTAGATTAGTGGCAACAGATTTCTGGCCTCCTGCTATTGGAACTTATTGAGCCGCCTTTAAGGCTTCCAACTTGGCTTAACGACCACCACATTAAGTGTTACCGGGACCAGTTGATCCCGGAAATATACTTTTCAACAACGTGGCTTTCAAAGCACGGAGAACCAATCTCAGACCGAACGAGTCAAACTCTGCGTAACTTTGGTGCTCTTTAAGAACCCCGCGCAGCGCTACGAGTGCCTCTGTGCAGTCATGGTCAACTTTACTGGCTTAGTTGTCGATTCGCACGAATTAATTTTACTCGCAAGAATCGTGCAAATCGCCACTTTTGAAAATTAATATTTAGCGCCCACTAAAAAAACACACGACAAATATTGCATTCGTGCGAATCGACTACTGACAAAATATTAATTTGAAAAGGTGGCGATTCGCACAGTTCGAGCGAGTGAATTTCGTGCGAATCGACAACTAACCCACTTTATTTGGTAAATTTTTAGTGTAAAAAAGATACATATCAACTCGATAGAGTTACGCTAATATCATTTCATGCGATTCCCTCTAGTTTCTTCTCAGTAGCTGAGGATTCCTCAACGCTCGCACTATACTGAAACACCTACTTATTATCAAAATCTCTCAAGAACGTTAATTCCGGCTCCACATGGTGCTTACGTTAAGCAGACTCAATGCAGTAAATACCAATCGCGAGATAATGAGCGCTCAACATTAAAGAGCCTTCAGTTACCTGCCGTTTGGCTTCTCCATAATTTACGCCTCGCGATACTAAAGCCCGGTTATCGATTTATCGATATCTTCTCTCCGTATCGATTACTTTATGTAATCAAACTCTCGATATAATGGCGAGCAGTTAAAATGCGGGAGAAATGTCAATTTGTCGCGCTTAGAATGTGTATTTAGCTAAACGTTGGGTTTGTGACAAAAACTCGACTTGTGAGGAATGTAGGCGCACCTGCGGTCAGTTTTGCTGTTAAAATATGATTTTAGTTTTTGTTTTATATATTTCAAATGATTAGTCTGAGTTTGGTTGAATTCTGTGAGCTATATATACTTAGGTGATATTTGAGACAATGATTTACGTGGTAAACAGACTGCTTGACAAAGTGGTGAAGAGCTGAAGCCGCTTCGCCCACTAGATCCAGTAGACGCGGTTTCGATTCCCGCACGGGACAAATATTTGTGTGAGTCCCAAATATTTGTTTCGGTCTGTGTGTTTGTGTATGCGAATCACATGTTTGTAAACTCACCTACGACACAGGAAAAATTGCTTGTGTAGGATCTTTTTTATAAAAAAATATATTAGCTTTAAAATACATGGATATAAATAAAACACCTACTTATATGCAACAGAATTTTGGAATAGAGGGAGATAGGAGATACATTCCTTACAATTATAATTAACTTCTATCGATGGCCTAAATTAACAGCAAAACCCTTCCAAAAAAGGAAACCTTTACAATTAAAAATCAAATATACAGCTACAACGAAGCCCTACTATGCAGCCGGCACTAAATTTTACTTAACAACAATATGGCCTCGAAACATGGGCAATCTCTTTATGAAAATAACCAACAATAAGGTTGGTAGAACGCCCACTTTGGACCATATTCTATTTGCGGCGGCGTGTACTCCTGTGTCCGTTATAAGTTGGACCACCCTTGGTAATAGACTTCCTTGGAGATCCTGGTACTAAGAGATTGGTAATTACATTCTGTATTGTATGAAATATTATCAAGCTTATTGAAACCATGATCTATTAAAAATAGTAAAAGATCGAAACAATCTTAAAGATTGGTAAGCTAATGGATTACATATTAAAATTGTGATTTAATTTCAGCTTTATCTTTTGGTAGGACCTTTCATAGCAAGATCGATAATACTTAATTATGTTCCGCCGACCGGTGCAGAGCACCACGGCGAGACACCTAGTATATGCCCTCTCCCATAGCGACTGCCCAAGCCGAGGCCGGTCCTCCTTAAAGCGCCCTTGAGCTAGTTGCCCGCCCTTCTGGATCGAGTGATTGTACGATCGCCCTCTTATCCGGCGAACCTGTAAAGGCCCCACGGCCAACAGCGTAGATCATTCACATATACTTAATTATGTCTTCCTATGGAAATTGAATAAACGTCCTCCGCCGCAAATGCCTGCCTGAAGTACAGGTCTCAACTTAGTTTACGCGATTTGTTTGTTTATAATACATAATCTTTAAATCTACTGAACCGATTGTAATAATTCTCTATCACCAGTAGAAAGCTACATTATCCAAAAGTAGCATAGGCCACACTGTATCTCAGAAACAATGTAACAATATATAAATATATTGTGAAATAAATGCAAGCACAGCCGATGAATGAAAGCTAGTTTCGAATAAGATATAACTTGTTCTCATTGAATCAAAAAACAAAATCAAATTACCTTGCTCGTTTAATTTATCATCAAATAAATTAATCAGAATCTACAAACAGATAAAACACAAGTCCCCAAAGCGTTGATTCGTAAATTTTATAATTGGCGGTTGACACTATTAAAAGGAGAATATTTGCTTTAACGGTCGGGCACCGACATCAATTAGCCAACGCAGCTAATGGTATTTTTATTATTAATTTGCTTAACCGCTATATTTAACGCACTGGAAGTGAACGATTTCAAAATAATGTTACCGGAAGGCAATATTACTCTACCATATTATATATCAGAGCTATTTAATGAAGAAAATTCATGTTTAAGTTAATGTACTTTGTCACTACGGTAATAAATCATAACACCCCATTCACCCCTGACTGAGCCTTGTATTTAGTTTCAGTCGTTGTCACATTGATTAAAAATCTTTCTGCGCTTTAGTTAATACTACAAAACATGTAAGCTGACTAGGAACCTCTCACAACCTGAGGAATTTGTACACATTTTTTGGGCAGAGCTGTTTAATAGCTTATACTGTTTTGACTAATTTTTATTTAACTAATGATTCTACATTAAATCATGAATACCTATTTATCAATTAAATACATTAATAGAAAATTTTTATGGGCACCATAATTGGAACCATATTTATGAGTTGAGTAGGAACTTGGAACTATTTTTAGGCTGATTTATTTCAGAATCAGAATCAGAATCAGAATCCTTTATTTGTTAAACACGGGTAGTACAAAGTTGATAAAAAAATTAAAAATAAGTTTCACCATGTTTTGCCAAAGGCGTACAAATTCAATGGTCATGATTTACATTATTAAATCAAAATATCATGCAATAAAATTAAATATAAAATAACATTATAAATTTGAATATTAAATTATAATTCTATCTATCTATCTATCTATAACCTCACGCCAGATCCCTTGCGGGGTAGGCAGAGAGTATAATTGATAATAAATTATGTCCTATTAATTTTCACAAAATTGTCATTAAGAAATGTCTCGACAGAATAATAACATTTTTCAATCAATATTGAGCACAGTGTTTTTCTAAATTTGTGAATTTGCATATCTTTTATATATTTTGGTAGTTTATTGTATATTTTGGGCGCCATTCCCAAAACACTTTTTGTTACTAGAGCAGTCTTACATATTTTATTGCATAAAACACTTTGGTATTGCGCTCTTAATGGACCTCTACGTATTTCTGATATTTGTGTGAACAATTTCGGATTTTTATTTGACAGATTGTACTAATTTAACTAATTTCTATTTATCCGATGGTCCTAAACACCTGTTACAATGATAAATACCTGTGTTTCTAATAAAAATATTATAAATCACCTTCCAAAGGCACTATGTGGCCCATTGAACTCTTCGGCAATAAATCTTGAGCCGCGGGGACAGGCGCCCGGCGGTCCTGCGCCCGCGCACGTCGTGTAAACGTCGCGTCGCGCGCTTGTTGCTTGGCGGCGCTGTCGTCGCCCAAACGTCACCAGAACAACTTGTTTATTCAGTGAAGCGTTGTTCTCAAGTGAGAAAATAGCTAGTATATTCGTGAGCATTCAGTGATTCTGATATATTTAAGTAAATGTGGGCTGAAGGAAATGTTACATCTAGGCCACGCGCACCTTTAAGGCCACGATAGGTTACTATAGTCATCTTCGTATGACTGCATATAAACGACCCCGTGTGTGTGTATGTGTATGAATGATCTTCCTGTTGGCCGCGGGGCCTTTACAGCTTCACCGGACAAGAGGGCGAGCGTGCAACCACTACGCTCGAGCCAGAAGCGCAAGGGGGCAAATAGCTCAAGGGCGCCTCAAGGAGGAACGGCCTCTGCTTAGGCAGTCGCTATGGGGGAGGGTGTATACTAGGTATCTCGCCGTGGTGTTCTACACCGGCCGGCGGGCGAGGGATTCTTCGACCTCGCCGGCGAGGTCGGTGTCTGATCCTGTGAGCGGTATCTGTATCCGAAAGAAGGGCATCGGGAGGGTCGGCGAGAACATGCTGCGAACGGCGGTAGCGGCTGATACGAGGGGAGTTAGGTTCGTTCGTAGTCATTAGCGGATTTCTATGATTGGACGCGTTGGCAAAATATCAGGATGTCGCCTTTTTAATAAAGGCGCGAATAGGTTCGAGACCGAAATCGGAATGGAACCGAGATTGGTATGGAATGAACGACGCCTTCTCTGACACTGTTTATGTTTCTTCATATTCAATAATTAAGTAGGTGACATGCTCACCTCTGCGCGTTGGACCCATGTTCCCATGCCTTCCAAAGGCGGACCTTTGCTTTCCCCGGAGGGAAGACTCGTGAAGACCTGAAATATATTCTACTAATATTATCAATGTAAAAGTGTGTATGTTTGGATGTTAGTTACTCAATCACGCAACGGCTGAACGAATTTTGTATAAAATTCGGCACACAGTTTATTTATGAATGTTAGGTTTCTATCCAAAAACACGTTGACGAAGTCGCGGTCAGAAGCTAGTAATATAATAATAACATCTAGGCGGCTATTATAAAACGCGATGCGTCACGATAACTTCATGAAATGATCATGTAATTATATTCTGTATGCCAGTGAAGTACTAAGAAACGACCATTTCATGACATCGAAACAGATAGACACGTGTTTAATTGGTTATAACGCACAAGGGTCCTGTGTACAATAATACTCGTATCTTATATAAGACCTACTAGTATCTGCCCGCAACTTCGTTCACGTTGATTTTAGATAGGAACCTTACATTTTCTCGGATAAAATGTATCCTATGTATTAATCCAAATAATAAAATACTTGTGTATCCAATTTTATACAAATCCGTGCAACCGATTTTGCGTTATTGAGTAGTAACATCTAAACATACAAACTTTCACATTTGTAATATTAATAGAATAACTTCTAGAGCGTTTATGAGACGAACTATGAGAGTGGAGGAAGCCAGAGAGGTCTCTAAGGAATGAACCTGTTGAAGCTCTATACTACCTACCCCACCCCACAAGGTATGTGGCGTGATGTGAGAGACAGATTACTTCCTGGATTAACTATAATGCGAGAAAAGTGTTTTCCTTCAAAATAATCTAGGTAACTTTAACTTTTGAAAATTATTTGATCCCAATAGCGTAACCATTTAATACGGTACGGCATAATATATGATTTGCGATTTATATCATGCTCATCATACCAAATCTTTTGGGTTGGGTAGACAGAGAGACCAGAGTTATATTATCTAATACTCGAATTAGAATTCTAAGTACTTTCAATTAGTGCATCATACAATAGGTTTTAGGAAATGTAGAGAGATCATTATACAAGATGTATTTCAAATAACGCAAGATATGAGCCACCCTGATTAGATAATTGCTTCTCAAATTTAATACAAACACCAATTCGCCCAATTTTAATAGTTTTAACCCTTTTTAAGCACTTTTGTATCCCAATTAATAATAAAACTTGTACGTGTATGTGCGCGACTTGTGAATTATGTTTTTGAAGTGCATTTGACATCTTCGTATTTATTTGAATCAATAATAAATTAAATTTATTTTACGAACTAAAGGAGTAACAGCATCTTTTGCAAATTAAAAAATAATGTAAATAATAAAATACATTAGAAATTGTTGGAATCAATTAAGTTATCGATTTAGAACGAACTACGTTCAGTTCTTGCGTTTTTTATGTTACAACTTGTATACCTATTAACCTTATCTATACTAATACTAATCTTTCCTCTTTATAATAAAGAGGAAATATTAGTAGAATACTAACTCGTAGTATGTTTGTAACGAATATACTCAAATACTACTGGACCGATTTTAAAAATTCTTTTACTATAAGAAAGCTACGTTATCTAGAAGTAAAATAGGCTATATAACATAGACCCGTAGGTGGTGCTATTGTCGACCGGGTATGAAGTCGCAGGAAATGTTTTATAAAGTAGCAGGTACAAATCTTCTAGAAGACTAGTAAAACTTGCATAACGAAACAAGCCTGAACATTTGGCTATAATAGAGATTAGGCCAGACATTATTGTTACGTTCGTTTAAATGTGTATGTAAACCTGCGTAGGTTAGATAGTTTTATGCTTGTTGCGTTCGATATTGACTTATATGATTTCAAGTGTGTGTATAGTAGTAATTAATCAATCTATATCCTACTGCTAGGCAAAACCCTGCTCTCACATATAGTAGGGAGTAAATTAAGAGCTAAGCATGAAATGATTGACGTTAGCCTGACGCTATCGAGTTGATGTGCCATCCTTATCACACTACGCAGTTTATAAATAAAAATGAACGAGACAGCACGCTTACTCGACAAGGTTACGATAACGTTAAATGCCTTCTGATTTCTAAGGGAACCTTTATTTAACCTTTATAATAATGCCAGATGTTGCATTTTTTACCTGTAATATGCAGCAAGTGGCCAGCAATCTATAACTTCTCCGCAATATAAAAAGTTACTCTATGGTGACTCCATGATTTATATTGTATCTATGGTGGTTCAACAGCCGAGTGTACAACGAGCAGACCTACCTATATAGATTCCGTGAAAGTCGATCAAGCCGAGGGAACACAAATCACGCGAAGCAACGCCCAGTTATTGCACAATCTGAGGAACTCTACAACTGGTACAGTTGTAAAAATACTATTGTAGGTATTCAATGTCTTATATAAAGGTAGATCTCATCTACCAATGATATCGGTTATTATTTATTCTGATACCATTGGTAGCTGAGGCTAATATTTGTTTCGTAAAGATTCTGTTTAATTAGCCGTCCAGGCCACCATACGAACAAAAAATAAAGGTTTTAGATATTAATCCAGATGTAGAATACGTAATAACGGGGCACATCGCTAGCAGAACTGTCAGCCTATGGGGTAGAAAGAAAGGTGAGTGGCGACCATGTATTAGGACGAAGAGTGGACGAGCCACAAAATGGACCTATTACCAGATAAAGGTCGCAGGAAAGAGAGGAAACATAAATCAATAATTTTAGGAGATGGCCACCTCCTACAATTAATGATTTATAATAAGATGGTCCAAAAATAAAATTTCAACTTGCAGAATCAGAATCAGAATATTATTTATTCATGTTATAATTATTGCCCTGTTAAGAAACTGTCCCACTGTTGGGTCTCAAACTGAGAGGGTTTAGGCCATAGTCCACTACGCTGGCCCAGTGCGGGTTGGCGAACTTCATACACCTTTGAGAAACTCTTAGACGTGCAGGTTTCCTCACGATGTTTTCCTTCACCGTTAAAGCAAGTGATAATTAATTTTTAATACGCACATGCTTTCGAAAAGGCAGAGGTGCGTGCCTGGGTTTGAACCCGGGACCTCTGACTTTGCAGTCCAACGGTCAAACCACTAGGCTATCACTGCTTTAAATGTGCTGCCGCATGTAAACCATTACATTATTTATGAATCGTCAAAATAGTAACAAAGACTCTACCACAACTTTGAAACGTCATTCCTGTGGAGAAGAAGGGCAAGAAACTCCACGGTTACTCTTTTAAAATAGTATTTTTACCATTTTTCTATCAACATTTTGTTGTGGGGTATGGGAGAACAATGTAGTATCAGGTGAGTCTAAATTAAATTATTAAATAAATATATTAAAATGTATATATAATAAAATATTAGGTTCTCTCATTTACAGATAAAGAAATGAGGAAGAATAATGATCAATATTATTTAACTACTAGAAGGAAGAGAGGGAATAATAAATAATAATAGCTGAACATGTTAACCACATTCTGGTGGAGCTGGAACAGCACCTATCCAAGCATTTTTATCTTTTAAATAATCATCTAGAGTATAGTAAGGATTTGAATTTATTTTCACTAAGTTGAGTGACTTCAAGTGGAATTTTATTATAAAATCTAACACAGTACCCCATGAAAGACTTGTGAATTTTAGACAGACGAAATTGCGGTTGATCCAATTTATTTCTATAGCGCATGTTATAGCAATGCCTATCACCTAGCTGATTAAATAGATCTAAATTTTTCCGTGTGTACATTATGTTTTCATAAATATACTGTCATGAGACCGTCATAATATTGGCTTCTTTAAACAATTCTCTTAAAGAGTCGCGACTACATAAGTTATAGATGGCCCTAATAACCCTTCTTTGTAAGATTAAAATTGAGTCAATGTCAGCTGCCCTACCCCACAATAATATACCGTAAGACATGACACTATGAAAGTAACTGAAGTAGACCATCCGCGCGGTGTCCACATCAGTAAGCTGTCTGATTTTTCTTCAGGCATAGGCAGCGGAACTGAGTCATTTACCTAAAGTCTTAATATGAGGGCCCCATTGCAACTTAGAGTCAAGCGAAATCCCTAAGAAAGCTGTATCATTTATAAACTCACAAGTTTCTTTTAACTTAAAAGGATGAAACTCACACTGTGTATCAGGAACTTGTAATTTTGAATAAAACATTTTGTATATTTTTACACAAGTTTCTCGTTATTTAGGATAATAACACATGCAGTACTTTTCACATTCGGTAAAGAAAACCATATACATTTAGTTTTCTTGTTATTAAGCACTAAATTGTTGCATGTGAACCAATTATGTACTTGAAGAATAGCGTCATTTACCTCGTCTAATTTATTTACATGTCTACCTACTTCAAAGATCAAAGAGGTATCATCAGCAAACAACACTACCTTCGCCCGCCCCTCAACTGCTCGAGGCAGGTCATTTATATATACCAAAAATAGAAACGGACCCAGTATCGATCCCTGAGGAACGCCCATTTTAACTAAAGCTCCTAGAGATTTCATTTCGTTTATTTGAACACACTGTTGTCTATCTCCTCCTAAGTAAGATTTAAGAAGATTTAGTGCTTAACATATACATACATAATGCTCTAGTTTAAGCAACAGCGTTTCATGTTCAACACAATCAAATGCCTTCGACAGGTCGCAAAAGATGCCAATGGCGTCCTGAGAGTTCTCCCAAGCATCAAAGATATGCTTTATTAAGGTCGGCGTCGGTAGTGCAACGTCCTTTGGTGAAGCCATATTGTTGGTCATGAAGGATGTTATTAACGTTGAAGTAATCCAACATTCGAATATGCATTATCTTTTCAAATACTTTGCTGAGCACTAGCAAAACAGACACAGGCCTATGGTTGTTAGGATCATTACTATTGCCGGATTTAAACAGTGGTATTACTTTACTAAACTTCATTAAATCCGGGAACACTCTCTGATCTTCACACATATTAAAAATTAAAGCTAAGTGAGGCGCGATTGTATGAATAATTGATTTACATACTTTAACAGGCATGCCTCATAGGTCTTCTGTTATTTTTATTTTTAAATTATTGAAGACTTTGATAACAGACCATGGACTAGTACATTTGAACCTAAACTCTACAGGACAAGCACCAAATTTTTTGATTAACAAACGAAACCGCAACGACGACTACGAGGATTTTAAATATTTAGTCGTCTCTATTGGAATATTAGTAAAAATTTCAAATTTGAGAGCTACTTCTCTATCTATGTTAAAGAGACCGCGCGGAGTCACAAGAGTGAAGTCTGTACTGCGTCGTTTAGACCTCCCGGTTTCATTATTAATAAGTTTCCAGATGGCCTTTATTTTATCATCTGCAGAGTTAATATTTTTACTTATGTGAAGCGCTTTAGCTGCCTTACACACTTTTCTAAACGTTTTGGAATAATTTGTAACGTACCTTGCAAAGTTTTCATTATGATTTTGGGATTTAAGATCATATAATTCACAGAGCCTTCCCCACTGAAGATAAACTTGGGCTTAATATATTTCATTTTAACAGGAAAGCTTCTAGTAAATTCCTTTTGTATAATCGAAAAGAAGTCAGCATAGGATCTACTAGGATCGTTTGGAATATACTTGAAAACACCAAATTTATTACGTAAAACGCTATTAAATTTATGCAGATTCTTAGGTGTTAAATGTCTAAATTTAAAGTTAATACCCTTTTGTGGTGTAATATTATTAAAGGTCACTGATTGTCCTGTGTGATCTGATGGGAGATAGTTAACTACTGCTTGATCTATGTAATTGCAATCACAAAAAATATTATCGATGCATGTAGCAAAAGTTGATGTTAATCCAGTCGGCTGGAAAAAACGTTAATTAATTTAAAAGAATTAAATAAACTTAAGAGTCTGTCACTGTGCCATGTTTGTTCTAAAATATTTATGTTGAAGTCACCGCAAACTACAACAGATTTTTTACTCATGAAAGTTTTATTGAGCACATCTTCGATTACAGATTCAAATGCTGTAAAATTCTGACTATTAGGGGGTCTGTATACACACACAATAATATGTTTATCCAGCTCAAAACAAGAAATTTCAACACACTGTTCAACTGACAGCCCAACTATATCACTATGTTCACAGGACATAAAATTTTTTTTACCAAAATTAATGTACCCCCATGAAGCCTGGACTTACGACTATAGCAACTTAAAACCAAATAATTTTTATAATTGACTAATGTTTCATATGATTTAAGTCAATGCTCACAAATACAAACAACATCATATTTTGTCTTTTCCAAAAATAACTCAATCTCTAATGCTTTTGAAGAGAATCCTTGTATATTCTGATGGAATAATTTCAAACTACCAGGCCAGGCACTGTTGTACAACTACGGGTGTGATCTTATTTCGAATTAGTTCGATTCTTCCATAGCATACGCGAGGACGCGTAATTGCTACAGTTTACGAAAACCACCGACCAATAAAAAGGTCTTTTTCATTGCTAGCTCACAGCACGTATAGATGCGTAAGTATATCCAAACACGATTGTTTTTGGCTGTCGTTTTACAAGTGATTCGTAAATTAGAATAATAAATAAATGGGGGAGGCCTATATCCTTCAGTAAATACCTTTTGGCTTATCAGAAAATTTGTAGAATGCGTAATATGACTGGATTAAGCAGGCTGAGTCGCCATTTACTTGCACCTTAGAATAAATATAATCCAGAAGCCGCGTTCAGTCGTAATTGCACGCCGCGCGGTGAAGCCAAAACTTCAGCACGTCCCGCACTTGCCACCCCTGTAATTTTGGCAGCCCGGAAAATTACCACTTTTAAAATCATTGTTGCGGTAACGTGTATTTTAATGCATATTAAACTCAAGAAAAAGATAAACTTAAACTGTTAATGTGAAAATATAATTCTATCATCTTAACTAAATTATAAAGCCATGATGCAGTGGTTAACTAAAATAATAAATACCATTTAATACTAGAACTGATAAGTCCTCAGCAAATAAAAGTAGGGCAAAACTTGTTATACTAGCAATACTAACAAAATGGACTCATCTTTTACTATGACAATTACAGGAGGAAGAATTAATTCGATATTTAAATAATACAGCACCTAAATGCGCCAGTTAGGTATAAAATGTAATCCCATCATGTTTCTTTTTGAGCTCAACAGTATTTTAGACGCCACATACACGATTCAGTCCAAAATTTCAATACGACTCAGGCGTGGCAATTCCTGAAGTCTCTTGGTATCAGTAAAGCTTCCAACAAGAATACCCTAGATATTGATCTTAATGATATAAATACGCACTTTTCAAAGTCGCCTGTCACCTTAAACAGTGATATTAAAACTTGTACTCTTGATGAACTTTCTCGCCAAACCTTGCTTGTATGCCCACAATTTTCTTTCCAGCGTGTTACAGAGGACGAAATCAGAAAGTCAATTCTATCTATTTCTACTAAGGCTGTAGGTGATGATGGCCTTCAAATTCAAATTTGCCTCCTCATGGATGAATTGATTTCTGTTATTACTCACATTATTAACTGTTCACTTGAGTCTAGATCCTTTTCCTCAGCCTGGAAGAAGGCCTACGTTCTACCGCTTCCTAAGGTTTTAAATCCTTCGACCGCCTTCCAATTCCGACCAATATCAATCCTTCCTATCTTATCCAAAGTTCTGGAAGGCGCTGTTCAGAAAAAACTTTCGTCCTTTCTTTCTTCCAGTTACCTGCTTAGTCCTTATCAGTCTGGCCATTTCATTTGGCAGATTTCGTACTGGCCATAGTACAGTAACTGCTCTAGTCAAGATTACTGATAATGTTCGTCTGGCAATGGAAAATAAACTTCTTACTGCTCTGGTTTTGCTGGACTTTAGCAGTGCCTTTAATTCTGTCGATTTTGACGTTCTCCTGGGAATCCTCTCTTCACTTAATGTATCTTCCTCTGTAACAGCCTGGTTCAACTCATACCTTCGCGGTCGCTCGTAGTCGGTCCGCTTTAATGATGCCTTCTCAGAATGGTGTGATCTTTCAGCGGGCGTACCGCAGGGTGGCGTACTCTCTCCTCTATTTATTGACGCGATCACTAAATTTATAACGTCACATTTTATTTATTTATTTATTTTTATTTATTTATTTATTTTTATTTATTTATTTTTATTTATTTATTTATTTTTATTTATTTATTTTTATTTATTTATTTATTTATTTTTTTTATTTATTTATTTATTTTAACATAGCATTGACCTAGTGTTCTAGTTTTCTATATTAATTAACTTCTCAATATCTTCATATGAAATACCAACCAAATAGTTCTGAATTTTTCTCTTGCAGCAGTACTTATTTAAGGGATATATGTTAATTATTTTGTTAATTTTATTATATATATAAGGGCCAATAAATTTATAAAATCTTCTGACAAATGAAGTTCTTGGAGTATGTTTCTGTATACATACAGTATATTTTCTGCGTCTTGATAGAATGTTTGTATCAAACGAGATGTCGCAATGTTGTTTTAGTAGGATACTCTGAATAAATAGCTGACGTACAGTAAGCACGTTACAGGCCTGGTATAATTGTAAAGACGGAAATAATATGGGTCTAAAGGTCATTATTTTGAGGACTGCACGTTGGGCTACCTCAATATTTTTCATATACGTTTTTGGAGCGCCTCCCCAGCTTGTAATGCAATATGTTAATACTGACTGACATAATGCGAAATAAATTTGTTTCAAAAGATGAGGATCAACGATATGTCGAAGGGTCTTAAAAACATAAATAAATTTACGTACACGGGAGCACAGGTTTTTTATATGTTCCTTAAAATTTAGGTGACTGTCAATTGTAACTCCCAGGTATTTGATATGATCTACTCGTTCCAAGGACATACATGAGCATTTAATAAACGTATGACATTCATGAGAGACAATACAATTATCATCTCTATGCAGACGACTTGCAGCTATATCGACATTTTAAGGTCGAAGAGTTTTCTGTGGCCATTGATGCCATCAATAGTGATCTTGAACGTATCAGTCAGTGGGCTAAGAGTTTTGGACTCTTAGTCAATCCTGTAAAATCGCAAGCTCTCATTATTGGTGGCAGGTATTTCTACAATCTCTTGGACCTTCAGTCTCTTCCCACAGTTATTTTTAACACTGTTCCTATACCATATTCGACTAGTGTGAAGTATTTAGGTGTATACATAGACTGCAATCTTTCATGGTGCACTCACATCGCGGAAGTCAGCAGGAAGGTATATTACTCATTTCAATCTCTTAAACGGCTCCAGAATTTCCTGCCTTTTCAAACTAAAATAATTCTCGCTCAATCATTTCTTCTGTCACTTTTAGACTACGCTGATGTCTGTTTCCTTGACGCGACAGAGGAACTTCTTAACAAATATGTTGTGTATTTATTTTATTAATTCATATTTGTGTATATGTAAATAGGTATTGTATAGTTAATGTAAGTATATGAAAATATTTATTTTTAGTTTCGATATTATATATTATTAGTATAATTTATATATGTACACTATCAACTCTGAATTTTAATTCTGTTATTTTTTAGTTCCGTGATTGTACAATTGCCCTCACTTCCACATAGTTTCTCTTCACTCAAAGGTTAACTGGAAGATAACTCAAATTGAGTTAAGTTCGCCTTTGTACATCTTCTGTGTAAATGTTGTTTCTGTGTTCTATTGTACAATAAATAATAAATATTTTTACAGACAAGAACGACACAAGACGGAATAATATTCAATTTAATTTGACACGTGCAGAGCACGTTATTTCGCAAGATGGTTACAGAGTGACTTCTCTACTACTTACTACTTGAAAAGCAAGTAGTAATTGTTGCTTTAAATTATTTATTGATTACATGTGTGCATAAGTTGTTAGATTTTGTTTTTTTTTTGTCTCAACATGAACCCTGTCAGAGCGCAGCAGAAGGAACTTAAAACTAAGGTTGAGAGTAATTTTAGATAGATTTGATACATTAATAATAAAGATTAAGAATGATTTTAAATAGATTTGATATATTGAGAATAAGTTTAAATAGATTTGAGTTCGGTAAATTAATTTCTTCTTGTAGTGTTGCATCCAAAGCTCTTTCGTCCTCATTACATGATGCGGCCGCGGCTTCTGGATTATATTTTTATATTTATTCTAAGGCTCGCACTTGCCAAGAAATCATCACAGCAGATATAATAACAGATACAATAAAAGCAGTGGAACAGATATAATTATAAAATTAGTCTCGAAACCAATTACCCATTCTTCATGTAGTAATTTAAAATCTCAGATGGACAAATGCGGTATTAAAATTCACATTACGGTATAATAACTTGATTAGTTATTTGGTGGATGGACCAATTGCTTATTGTTGGAGATTTGCGTCCACGGACAGATAACTTAGCTATTGTTGTAATAGCTACGGGAACCTGTTAATCTCCCTATCTTTATGTATAAAATTCCGTTGTGATTGTGTTCTTGGTAGAAGCCGCTCCGCTTCACAACTTGACCGATTTTGATTATTGTTTTTAGAATTATGGGAGATAGAAGTTTTTAGAATTATATTACCTGAATGGTGATCCGACCCGGTAGGTGGCTTTGTTCTCGAACAGGTGCGAAGCTGCCGGAACTTGCTAGTATGGACAATTAAAATTTGTAAAGGGGATTAAAAAAATGCTTTAATTCACTTATGCAAAGGTTTCTTAACACAACATTGTTTAAAAAAAAAATATTTGTCGGTTTGTCTCTCTGGCTTCAGACATGGTGCAAAATCCATTGAACGGATTTTTTACATTTGGATACATAGTCTGAATTAATACAATATTAAATTTCGTGGACATAAGCGTGGAATAATAGTCAATGATTCTCCAATTGTTGTCCTAGTTCAGTGTACGAAACATTTTTTTTGTTTGATATTAAGTTAAGTTCAGTTTTTTTTGTTACATATAGAAAGCAGCATTGTTCCAATCAGCATTCTCCTTATAAGCAATCGCTTAAGCTTTTAAACGATCCAGGGAAACAATATCCCGGGTGTATCGAGCTAGCAATCAGAGCGCGGGCGACGCTCGACACCGGAACCCAACAGTTATGCCGCTCTTCTCTCAAACTAACGGTTTCTACATTTGCAGTACTTTTTCTTTGTGCTCGGGTGGGGTCTACCGTGAGACGGCGACTCGCTTTTATGTCGATTTAAACATGGTTCGAGAAATACAATGATACAATTTACCATGGTTACTATTTAAGTTAAAATGAAGTTGTATTTGGTGTGTTCCAGTTTATTTTGGTGTTTGTTATTAGGTAGTGTGTTTGGTGTTTGTTTGTGGAATGTTAAGTTGTATTTAAATATTTTACGTTACTTTAAATAGTTAAGTTATTGATTTATGTTAGTTTATATATTAAACATTGATGGAGCTGTGGGAACCGGGACAGAATATGTTTCTAAAACGTACTCGAACGGGATTTTTAAAAGCTTCTGCTATAACCGTTAAAATTGTAGTGTTTACTGTTGTATATTCAACATTTATTGTTTTGCCTATATCATCAAAAAGTAAACATAATATGAATCAACAAATGTATTAGTAAAAAGATTAGAAACTGAGGATTTTTTAAAAATATAATATTTATCTTCTAATTTGACAGCTGCAGTGAACGTAAGTTAGATATGTTAGACCTTATCTTATATATAATATAGGATTTTTTTATTTTTTTTTCTTAAATTGTTCCCAAGAATTTTTGAGAAAAATTAATAAAATAATTTAGAAGATCAATTACATTTGTCTGAGTGCTGGGTTCAAATACTGGGTCGGAAAAATTTAGTTTTTCTATCGAAAAATTCCCAGCATCACTCCGAAGTCTGGAATTGTGCCCGGTATATGACAATGGCGGAAGCAGTGATAGCCTAGTAGTTAGACCGTTGGACTGCAACGTCAGAGGTCTCGGATTTAAACCCAGGCAAGCACCTCTGTCTGTTCGAAAGTATGTGCGTATTCAAAATTATATTATCACTTGCTTTAACGGTGAAGGAAAACATCTTGAGGAATCCTGCATGCCTAAGAATTTCTCGAAGGTGTGTAAACTTCGCCAACCCGCACTGGGCCAGCGTGGTGGACTATGGCCTAAGCCCTCTCAGTTTGAGAGGAGGCCCGTGCCCAACGATGGGACAGTTTCTTAACAGGGCTATTATTATTATATATGACAATAGGTTTGCCCTCTATTACATGGGACCTAACATCGTCGGCGAAAAATTTGCCACCCCCGCTTGGGGAATATAAGCGTGGTAGTGTATTTAATATTTTTTTTCTGATTACGATCCAATAGAGAATATGCGTGTATTTTTTATATTTTTATACGATAGATTACATCAATATATAATTGCAAAAAAAATTTAAGCGTCAAAAATAAAATGTAAAATGCAAATAAAATATGTTGAAGATAGCAAACAAATAAGAGCACTTTAAACGCCCGCCATTTTGGCGCGCTTGGCGTGACGTCAAAGTCTACAATAACAGCTGTAGAAGTATTTTATTCTGTAATTTATTTTTATTTTGTATTTTGCGACTATTATACAATGGAACAACACTGTGTTGTGCCTAGGTGTAAAAATACAATAATGAATGCACCCGATAGGTGCGGACATAAGGAGAAAGTGGTGTAAAATCAGAAAAAGAGACACGGTATCTCCATCAACTTGTTTATATTGCTGTGAAGATCACTTTAACGTTAGAATTAACTTAAATAAATTAAACTAAAATTTTGTCTTTGTGTAAATCGACAAGAAAAAATAACAATAAAACTAACTCAATAGCAAACATCCAACAAATATGCACTTGTTGACATTTATATTGTAGACTTTGACGTCATATTCGATCTGACCAATAGCGTGGCGTTGCAGCTACTTTGAATTTACCACTCATTTTTTGTACTTTCAATAATTATTATCATAATAAAAAAGTATGGTTATTAAAAAAATATTGGTATAGACATTATTCTAATGCTATAAAGTTTGTATAAAAAATATTTGACCCTTACTTGAATTACACGCATATTCCCTATTGTCCCATGTATGAAAGATTGAAAGAGAACACCGTCAAGCCTATATTCCTCAAGCGGGGGTGTCAGAGGTGTATTGAGTACACCCACGTTTCGCCGACGTTGTTAGGTCCCGTGTAATCGGGGGCGAGCCTATTGTCATATACCGGGTACAATTCCAGATTCCGGACTCGTACTGGGAAGTTTTTGTTAGAAAAACTACACTTGTCCGATCTAGGATTTGAGCACAGGACCTCGTGATCACATAGGGATGCGCTTTGCCACTAGACCAATGAGGCAGTCGACTGAAATTGAAAGAGAAAATTAGTTAAAACTGATTCAGTGACATGTACTTCACACTACTACAACTCGAACCTAGATTACATAGAGAATGAAACGCTACAGTGAAATATTTTCCATTAGTAGTCTAGCGGACGGGTGCATTAACCACGCCTCGCCCGCTTGCGCGAGCGCATTTATCTATTCATTATTTTGGACTATGCAGTGTTTTTAAATACTGTTGTCATAATTTTTTTTAATAAAATTGCTGGGGACAACGGTAGTTTTAGACAGTTTTTCAGTTTGTTCTATCGATAAAGGGGAAAAGTTTATAAAATATATCATGAATTGTTGCATACTAACAAGGTTCGGTATTTATTTCTTTTAAAATGATCGTTATAAAAAGTTTTCAATAAATAACTTGTGGTGCAAATATGGCAATATGATTACTTTTTTGTTTTTATTCAATTCTGTTGTTAACAGTGTCGCTTTTGTACATTTTATTTTGATACTAGCTGTTACCTGCGACTTTGTCCGCGTGGAATTTAACAACAAATATTTTTTTATAAAAAAAGAATCAGAAAGTCAGTGAAAGACCCGTCAAAATCGGTCCAGCCGTGTCGGAGATTAGCCGGAACAAATTAACAGACAGATAGGCAGATGGACAAAAATAAATGTTTTTTTTTTTATAAGTACCGTATATACTTTCCTATGCATTGAGTAAAATGCTGTTTTTTTGACATTACGAACAGACACTTCAATATTATTTATTTGTGTGTAATAGGTATGTACATACCTATAAGAGATGCCAGCGCAAATGTTATTAAAAAGAAAATGTTAACGCTGTCACACCTATATTCCCTAAGCGGGGATAACAGAGGTGTACTGTTTACCACATATTGCCGATTATGATAAGTCTAAATGAACTAAGGTCCTATTGTCATTATACTAAGCCCAATCCCAGACTCCGGACAGTGACTGAGATTTTTTTTCTCCGGAAATCCTTGGCCTCCCTAGAATTCGAACCAAGTACCTGGCGTCGACGCTTGCACTATGCACCATTATATCAAAGTCAAAAATTATTTATTTGTTTAGGCCAATACAAGAGAACTTACAAACGTCAAAATTATTACATTTTTTACATCTATCACCGAATCGGAACGCGACCTCCACTGAGAAGATCCGGCGAGAAATCAGCGGGCTAGTCTTTTAACTTAATTTGTTTGGCCTTTCTGACATCAAGTAAGCAATCTTTCTAGAGGCATTCTATCTACTCTTATACTGGCAATATTCAGAAGAGGTACAAACGAGGAGGCGGGTTTAGTCCGATCATATCGATTCGGAACTCGGTCTAACTCCCTCTTCTCAGTCTATTTCAAAGTAAATAGGGTATTACTGAGTAAACCAACAACGTCTGCGGCCCCATAGTCACTTTCCATCAGTTGAGATATGGGGCAAACCCTAGCCAGTCCTTAATAAAAAAATAAAAAACCAAACACATATTTAACCAACGGCTTGGTTAAGAGCTTGAGTCGCTGCGTGCACTGGATCAAGTAGACGCGGGTTTGATCACCGCACGGGACCTTTATGTGACACGTAAATATTTATTTCGGTTTGGGTATTGGTGCAGCCCACGACACAGAAATAATTCCTTGTTTAGGGCTACGTTTTAATAAAGAAATCTAGCGTCATTTACATCACTGTACCGTAATATTAAGTTATTAACAGTGTTTACTTTAAGTATCTTACTTAGTGGCTGGCCCGCGGCTCGGTGCCAGTATAAACCAGGGGCATATCATATAATCTCCAATAAGCACTCTCCAACTACCGACTGCGACCGTTAGATGACTCCCGTGATCTCGGTCACGGGATAACATTAAAAATGATCGCTCAGTAAAAATTGTTATTGGTATTTCTTTGGGACAGGACACCGTCACGCCTATATTCCCCAGAGGGGGTGGCAGAGGTGTACTGAGTACACCCACGTTTCGCCGACGATGTTAGGTCCCATGTAATAGGGGGCCATATACCGGGCACAATTAGACTCCGGACTCATACTGGGAATTTTTCGTTAGAAAAACTACATTTGTCCGACCTAGGATTTGAACCCAGGACCTCGTGATCACAAAGCGATGCGCTTTGCCACCACACCAACGAGGCAGTCGATAACACTAAAAATGATCGCTCAGTAAAAATTGTTATTGGTATTTCTTTGGGATTGGATGTGAAGTAGGGAAACTATAGAGGATTACCAATTACATAAAAAACACCGTCGCGCTTATATTCCTCAAGCCGAGGTGACATATTTAAACTGTGTACATCCACTTTTTACGGACGATTTTAGGTCCCATGTGATAGGAGCGAGCCTATTTCCCTACACCGGGCATAATTCCAAACGCCGGACTGGTGCTAGAATTTTTAGATTGAAAAACTACATTTGCTCTACAACTACTTGTCTAGTACTTGTAAAACCTAAGATTCTCAGTTTTAGTCTCGAGTCTCAAACTGTGCCCAGTATGATGGCAACAGGATCTATTTATTTATTTATTAAATAGGTACATAAACAGATTAAAGATACAATGAATGATACTGGGAAGGTGTTAAGTTTCTGATCGGCCCCCATTACATTGGGTCTCAAAATCGTCGGCAAAATGTACATGTGCATAACGTCAATTCAGGAAAAACATATGTCATAAATCCTCTACATAAAAGGAAGTCATGGAGTAGTATAATGGTTAACTTGATGAAGATGGCAGGTAAGACTGGACGGTTCAGGTCAAAGCCCGTCGTCGACATTGTAGCGATCTTTGAAGGAGGCTTGCATCCGTATATGCCTTTTAGCTGATGACGATACTCACAAATGATATTATCGTCCAGCAGTAGTGTTCGTAATAAACTAGTTTCATTCAAACTATTGCTTAAAACTACATCATTTACAGCCGCTGTAAACCATATCGATAAATTATATCGCGTCTCTAAGTCGCTCGCGCAAACTGACCGTCTGTGCTATTTGCAAAAAACTTTATATTGTATTAGCCTTAATGAAAACTGCGCATAAGAGCCTTTCGAAATAGATGGTGTGGACGCCAAAATAAGCACATATCCACATATAGTGTTGCTGACTGTGTTTTGTGATGTTAAGTTTATTTGTGGCGAAACACTATTTTGTGTTGACTGCTGGTCATTGCATTGAATATTGCGATGCGATGCGGTAATGCAATAATTGTGAAGAACAGAGACAAAAACTAATTCCAAAAATTATATAGTAGTGGCAAAGTAATCGTCCCCAATAAAGTTAGGTGATTTTGCGAAGAGAGTGGTGCTCTCGAGAATAAATTGCATTCATTAATAGTAAAAATTTAAAATAATTGCAAGGTCGGGAAAAAAATTTGATAATCCTCTGTTGGTTGGTACTCAGTGTCCTGTACCAAAATGCAATGAAAATTTCATTGCAAATTATCATTACGATTACCGTAAGGTCGTCAAGCCTATAGACGAATTCCCACATAATAGTTTTTTACCTCATAGAGTTCATATTTCCAAAATCCCTTGCTTAGTGGAGGACGAAAATGTAAAGAGAATCTTTTCTTCAAATTTCAAGTTTCTAGCGTAAAAAGTTTTGTTTCAAAAAAAAAAAAATTTTAGAAAATATTTCACCGTTACCTGTTACTTAATATAGGCGTTGAATTTTATAAAACATTGGAACCTGTATTTCTTCATATATATTCTTCATATCGACGATCCTAATCTTAAAACTATTAAAATACTATACAAACTTTTATTTAAACTTTTTATGAATTTTCCGTAACCGGCAACCATGTATCAGTCGACGAATGAAAATGGGAAAAGCCAAAAAAGTCTGCGAGGAAAACACCTGTTAGAACTATGTAATCTCTGCCTACCCTGCAAGAGATCCAGGGTTATGATGTAGATAAGGAGAGGGTTGAATTCTCTGCAACCCAGAGATAATTATTTCTCTAAATAATAAATTGAAGACAGATACTAATTTCTATGACTTAACATCGATACTTAACGGAATCACCATACAAAATTTGATACGCCTTTTCATCTCTTTAGGGGTCCATTTTTTAAAAACTTTTAAATATTATTTGTGGCAAAGAATCTACGGGCCGATTTCTATGATCGTAATTGAAACAGTTTTCCTTTACCAACTTTTAACCTATTTTTACCCCCCATAGAATTAAATTTTCAATAAACTCAAAATATGTGTTCCTTTAATTAAAAAATTGTACGCATACACTAATTTCTATGACTCAACTTCGAAACTTACTGTACAGGACGACGTCCGCACGATGTACATAAATAGATACGAGTATTGTTATAGATTAAGTTACGATAGCACATTATGTAATAGTTTAAGTTAGAAATAAGATAATGTCATAGAATTTTAGCACATAAACACTAGTATACAGTTAGAAGAGTGTAACCCTGGAAAGGGATAGGAGTAATTAGAAGAGTGTAACCCTGGAAAGGGGTAGGAATAATTAGAAGAGATTTACCCTAGGAAGGGATAAACAATTGTGCTATGATTGGTTTTATTTCACTAATAAAGCTCGATGCAAAGCCCACTAGTTGTGACCCAATAAAATAGTACTTAGGAGCGCGAAACATCGCGCCACACACGTTCGAGCGACTGGGCAACAAGATTATAGGAAGAAACTCTGCGCGAAGAGGGTCACAACTGGTGGGTGGAGCACTGTTTCAAGATTATTCAGCTTTTATTTGAATCCTCCTTCACGACGCATACTGGCCACAGCAGCAACAGGGCGCACGACGTACTATTCGTCCTGTTCACTTACCATACCAACCTTACAATTACCATACCAACCTTTATACGTCATTTCGTCTCTTGAGGTGTACATTTTCCAAAACACAGTTCCAACAGTACAGAGTTCCAACAGGTTCAATGAACCTGTTGGAACTCTGTACTCTCTGAGATGAGAGTGGAGGAAACCAGAGAGGTAAGGAATGCCTTACCTCTCTGGTTTCCTCCACTCTCATAGTTCATCTCATACCGGCTCGTCGGTTACGGAGACTTTCGACTTTTTATTATGCTATATTACTTTTTCTATAAAGAGAGTAGGTAGCTATAAATCTGTGTCCACCAATCCGCACTATGTCTTTTTGGTGGAGTACGAGCTTTTTTTTGAGGGAAGGTTCTTGAAGATTGGGACAGCAAAGGTATAATGTTTTATAATTGATTTTAGCGGTAATTCCTGGAGTACTCAGATATACAAAGGCTACCTGCAGATAGGTGTATCGTATAAGGTAAAGCTGCAGACCCTGGTGGCGTATACCAACGTGACCTACCATTACTCATGGATCAGCAGCACTACATAAGCTCTTTACTTTTCTAGAGCTTAAGTTAGAAATTTTTACTTTTTATCAATAAATTGTACGTTTTAATTACTGATAGATACTGTTTTCAAAATGGCAAAGGACCAAAGCAAGCGGTACTTTTAGCATCGGAGGTTATGATTAAAGCGAATGTTTCGATGCTGTATCAGGTTTTGGTAAAACTACAGTCGCTGCATCCAGCTTCCAAATATAACGATAAAATGTGTAAACTTTAGCATAGAGATCATGGGTATGCTCCGTTGGTTCGGGCATACAAAAAGAATGTCGGAAGAAAGAATGACAAAACAGATATACAATGTAAAAGTGGAAGGATGTAGGTACCGGAGAAGACCTAGACTATCTTACTGTTGACTATGATCAAATAGACTGTGTCTTATCGGAAGGGCAAGTCAAAAGTCTCCGTAACCGACGAGCGTGTATAAGACGAACTATGAGAGTTGAGGAAGCCAGCGAGTCCTGTAAGGAAAAAACCTGTTGGAGCTCTGTACTCTCAGCCTACCCCGCAAGGGATCTGGCGATTTGATGTAGATAGATAGAGATAAAGATAACGAAATATGATCAAATCGTTGTCGTCGATGGATCAAATCAGTATCGTTTGTGCTTTGGACCTTACTAAGAATTTTTATTGGAACACGCACTTACGTAATATGTACGACTTAAATACACAATTATTAATTTTATTTACAACTAAGTTATAAATAATTGCCATGAAGCATCTATATTATATGTTAAAGAAATCTAGCAACAAACCTTGACCATATATCGTATTTAAAAGAAGTAAATAGGGAGTCCACGCTTAAGAGCGACTACTTGCATACACCTTACCTTAAATTTAATATATGTTTATAATATTTGCATTTTATAGTCGACGCATAATGAGCTCAATTAAGAAGTTTAAAAACGTACATCCAACGTAATGTTCACTATTAAAAGTATATCACCATGACCAAAAACAATAAAAAATTGCTCAGATTGTGGCTACAATTCAGTATAAGCTGCAAATCGAAAAGGATCCAGTATGTTGATTGTACTTATAGTGATTTGTCTGGATTTTAAACTAATGTTATGTAAAAAAGACAAAATGGAAGGTTTTATAGTGGAAGGCATGGACGGAAATATAGAACGATTCTCTCATTCAATATTCATTAGTTTGTCTTGTCGAATGCTAGATAGATCTAACTTCGGTATATGTGGCGGTTCAATCATAAACCAGGTAGTCTCTTTAACAGCTGCGCACTGTTTTGAAGACTGCAACGAAAACTATGCAATATCAGCGACCGCGGGCGACGCGAATATATTGAAAGGAATCACATCAACAGTGACTAACTTTGTAATCCACAAAGAATATGACCCATTTTTCCCTTCTCACGATATAGCTTTGCTGAGACTAAAAACACCGTTCCAGTTTAATTCAAGGATATCGAGGGTGATCTTAATGAAACATCCTCCTAGCAGTACAGCGTATCTCGCTGGATGGGGAAACATTGACGTAAGCTAGAATCATATCCAGTTTTCTTACATCATTAACTATGTATTCACCTAAAGCGTAATATGTTTTTTCAATAATTTTAGTATTCAATATACATATTGCCACTATCACCACTTCTCGCATGGAGCATTGAGCGTCGACTGTTTACGCCCTTTGAACTTCAAGTATCATTCTGTTACTTATATGTTTGTAAAAACTTCATACGTACGATTTTCTTTTCCCCGAAATGATATTGTTTGTATAAAAATATCGCCAAGGCAATTTTTATACTAGCTTTCCCACGTTTTTTCTGTTGCGCCAGCTGCACATTTTTTTTGTATTTTTTCTTTCAGATTTTCATCTTTAATTTTTTTATTACAAAATTATGTTTTCCTCATCATTTCAAAAATATTTTTTATGTCGGCCACACTGAGTATGCGTGGCCTGTCAGTCTTTTACTTTCGCTCAAAAAACCACCAACGAAGGAGGTACCGGGCAGTGATAGTGTGCGAAGAGAAGTAGAACGTAAGTGGCGAGTTTATATGACTGACAGGGAAGGTTCGTCACTTCACGCGGAAGTGGGCAGTATGTAAATTGGGTAATAGATTGACTGCCATAATAATTACATGTTTTATTTCAGGAGGAACTAGGATTAAATACTGACATTCTGAAATACGTACGACAGCCACTGATAAATAGAACATACTGCCAAATATTAATTGGCAAAATTTGTCAGGGCTGCATATGTGCCGGATACATCAGGGGAACTAAATATGCTGCACCGTAAGTATTTTTTTAAGTTGTACAGCAACTTACATAGACGTAAATTTAACTCTAGGTTAAATAAAATAAAACCATAACCAAGTGTTGTTGTTCATCGTAAAGTATTCTTAGTAGATAAAGTACACTTTGCATTAATATATTTTTGTTAAAGATAATTAACTGCCCCGCAAGAGATCTAACGTAACGGTACGGATGTGCAGATAGGGTACAAATAATTGTATCAACTTTGTAAATGATATATAAAAAAATAAAACACGTAGCCCCACCCTAGGATTTATTCCTATATTGTGGATGTGTTTACAAACGTGAAAATTCACATACTTAAATACCCGGAACCCAAAACGAATAACTATGAATCAAAAATTTGTCCCTTGCTGGAATCGCACCCGCGGCTATTACACCCAGTGGGTAGAGCGGCTTAAATTCTTAAACACTGCATTAAACCGTCCATCAAGATTTTTGCATCGACAAATTCCTACGAAACACAAAGTAATGCGATTTGTTCTATTACAGTGGTGATTCAGGAAGCGCGCTGGTTGTTAATAAATATATACAGATCGGGATCGTCTCCTACAAGATTCCGAGGAAGTCAAAAAGCATTGTAGTGTACACCGATGTTGCTTTCTTCTATGACTGGATAAAAAGGCACATGTACAAAATGTTTTGCAGTGCCTAGAGAAAATGAAATGTTAATATTTGAGTTATGAAATAAAGTGTTTAGAGAATTAAAAAGCATTACTCTTAATGACTACTAAACTAAAAAGGATACAAAAAAATAAGTAACTTTAGCTTAAGAAGAAGGACAAATTTTAACACGTCGTATCAGTAGAAAAAGACTATCATATGAGTTAACAAAGTTGTTGTACAATATCAGTGTATACATTGTTGTCATTTTATATACCTATTGGTTATAGGGTTGAAGGGAAGGGGTATTAAGTTTTATTTAATTGATCTTAACTTCGGTTACCATTAATTAAGCATTACCTCGTTGTAGATTTTAATTAGGTTGGATTGTTAGGTGGTTGGTTTTTATCGCATACGTCAAGAGTCAATTTGGTATAAAAAATTGTTTAGGAGAATTTTATTTGCCCATTAAACAGTATCAACCAGAACTTCAGTTAATTAATTGATACGAGACGAGCTATTTGAGCGACATTATGTTGCCTTCGCACAGAGTATTAGGACAAAAATGTTCACAAAATGGATTCTGTTTTGTTTTATAGATTTGATAGAATCCAAAATGGAACCATTTATAGTTGGTGGTGATTACACCGATATATATAATTTCCCACATTCAGCTTTTTTGAGTATCTATTGTGTGACGAAGCATAAAGATGAGGGTGGCTACTGGATATGCGGTGGGTCTATTCTGAATCAGGAGATAGTAATGACTGCTGCACATTGCGTCGCCGCATGTGTGTTCGGAAGCTACATGACAGCAACCGTGGGTAATGAGAATAAAAATATGGGTGAAATATTATCAATCCGAAGTTATGTTATACACGAAGATTACGTTCCAACTAAGACGAGTGCTGATATAGCATTGGCAAGACTTAAACATAGTTTCCAATTGAATTCGGAGGTAAGACGCGTGGCCCTAATGGAAAATCCCCCATATAACGAAGTGGCACATCTAGCCGGATGGGGGCTCGTTGATGTAAGTATATTTACTAAATGTTTTTTGCCTGTGGTCACATAGATAAAAAAATTGGAAAACATTTTAGGAAAAACACACATTTACATCGAACCGATTGAAATCCATAGAACAATCAATTTGGTCACAGAACGAATGTAAAATGCGAATCAGGACCATGCCAGATGGATGTTTCTGTGCTAGTAGTAAAGATATACACGATTATGCAGCTCGGTAAGACTATCACACTCCAAATCTTTATCATCATGTGCAATCGGCAAGATTTTTAAATTGAATCTCCTACCTCCCAAGTACACTCAACGCACTCGTACTCTTGCCAGACCACGATATTATGGTGATCACCAAAGTTAAGCAGCCTTCGGCTCTGTAGGTTTGAGATAGGTGACGATTCGTGGCAATCATTTGTTAAAACCTCGCGTACCTTAGAAGACATATTAAACTATTACTCCCAGATACTTAATGTGGTAATGATTGAGTTGCGTCGTGAGCCTTACAGACAACTTGACAAGTTCCCACAGAAGTAGAAACCTGCCTGCGTCAATCCGATTTGGGTCTACGTGATAGAGTATAACGTATTCTGTCACCTCGATTTGTGAGGGAATCGCCAGCAATTGGACAAGTGGATTTATCTACTCCTGGAAAATTTGAGACCAACATTTGGTTTTTAAAATGGAATTGTGTGTTAAAATGTGACAGTTATTACTTTTGCTTTTCAGAGGGGACTCCGGAAGTGCTTTGATGGTGCGTGGCTACATCCAGGTAGGACTTGTATCCTACAAAGTCCCTTCTGTAGCCAAGAACCTGATTGTCTACACAGACGTTGGTTATTACTATAACTGGATTCAAGACAGGGCGAAATTGCTTTATTGTAGTTAATAAAAGTAGCATTTATTTATTTCAATTTCATAAACATTATTTTATAGAAAAATCTTTTTACACACAAAACGGATGGATATTCCGGTTTTTCGAAAATATTATGCCAAACATCTACAATAAAACACACTATGTCGAACAGCAGGTAAAAAGCGAACCACACTGTATAGTATCTACTTGTATGCAGTAACTACTAACTCCTAGAGAGGTATTGTTCTATTGCTCCCGGCAACTGAACAGATTAGGGACTAACTATTTTCTCGCGGCTTTGGCATCCGTTCCTGGACTCGGTGACTAAGATGTCAGGGTGCCCAAAAGCTTTAATTGCATATTTATCAAAATGAACGAGTGTTAAATGTGAGATTGATCATATTGTAATCGTGTCATCATTATTCCTTCCAACGTAATTCAAGATTGCTATCTAGGATTCTATTTTGGAATATTAAATTACTATGTAAAGTTCTTGATCGACATCCTAAAAACTCAAACAATGTATACTGCAACGTATACATTGGTAGAGCCCCCTATAAATCGCTGCAAAGCTGTGACCACCCACCCACAGATGGCGCCGAATATAAAATCAACAACGACATTTTTTATGTCTAGAACGCGATATGGGAGTTCGTTCGACCCGTAACTTATATACAAGCCCCGACAACAACTCTAGGTGGAGATGGGAGGCCCAGCTAGTCTACTACAACACCCGTCTGGCTGGAAGATCTTCCCTTTGACAAATCCTGCCACAACATTCCTGCCACACTTGTGCACACAAACGGGTTAACATGTAATTTATACATACGTTTGCGACCCCGCAAGGGATCTGGCTTAATAGATGGATAGCTCGCACGTAATACCGCGCCCCCCTCGATATTGTCATTATTTTTCTGTATAATTATTAAAAATGCAATGAAATGCTGTTAAGAGCAAATTTCATCTCCGATATTTTTTTTGACAATAATAATAAATCAGTTGTTTCACCATCTAGGATCATAAGTTGTTACATAGCACTTAATCTATGTTAGTATATAAAAATATATAATTGAGTGTGGAGCTGCATCCACTTCTGCATCATCGGAGATACAACATATCCAAAAACACACTCAGAATAGTGTTAGTGGAGCTGATGTAGTGGAGCTGCCACGACAATAGTGAATTCCAAATCTTTGACCGAATATAAAAATAACTTAAATGACTCTTTGATTGAATTAGTTGACTGGCTAGACAGCAATTATTTAAAAATTAATTTGACTAAGACTAATACTCGTATAATGCACTTTTCAAGACAATCATGTATGTCATCAATTATTATAAATCAGAATGACATTAGAATAGAACAAATAGAAATAGCAAAATTTTTAGGTTTACTTATTGACAAAAAATTGACGTGGAAATAGAGCAAGTTAGCAAAAGACTTAATAAAGCTGCATACGCATTGTATTGTTTGTCAAAAAAAGTTAAAAGAGAAGCAATCCTTGTAGCGTATCATGGTTTAGTGGGATCTATTCTAAGGTTTGGAATATTTTTTTGGGGAAATTCCACTGATATTGATATAGTATTTAAAGCGCAAAAACGATGTGTAAGAGCAATGTGTAGCTTAAAAGTAACAGACAGTTGTAAGCCTTTTTTTAAGCAATTGAAATTATTGACAAGGCTGTCACTATGTTCTAGAAACTGCAATGTTTGTTAAACAAAATATTAATTTATTCGTTCGCATAGGGGATATAAAAAAACAACCAGACAGCAATACAAAAATTTTATATTTAATAAAACTAAATGCAAAAGTGCGGCTGCTCGTAAGAGTGTCTTAGGAATGGCTACTTGCATATATAATAAGATTCCAAATGACATTAAATTAATTAGTACTGATAAGGAATTTAAATCAAAATTGACGATATTTTTAATTGAAAAATGTTATTATGCCATAAATGACTTTTTATATGATAGTGGTATATGATGTTCCTTTCTTGTGTTCTCTCTTTATATTATACTTCCTACGAGTATCATTTCATTCAAATCGAATGGGTATTCTGTAAAAAAAACATTCACTAATAATTTTATTTTATTGTTATAATATGTTAAATTATTAAACTTATAATTTTTGAATTCACTAATTTCATTAAATTCGTATACCATTATGGTGAAACATAGTTGAACTTGGAAAAAACATGTACTACCCATCTATTTTTTACCTATGTTTTTACAAATAAATATTTCATTCATTCATTCAAATAAAGTGATTTCTTTTAATAAAGATTCATATTTTATACAAAATCGACCTGAATATTATCTAAATATTTAATTATTTTTTTACGAATATTTGTCTCTTTTCAGTCATAAGGTGTACTGAGGAGAAAGTAGGATATAGTGGTATGTTATCATACAAAAAGCAAAGACATTGAAGTTCAATACATTAAAACTGGTATAAATACATGGCGAGAGGGGGGTTTGGGTCTTCCCCTTGCAGTGGAACAGTGTGGTTTATAATAATAATGTTACAACTATACATTATACAAACATTAACCCATCTACTCTCCAACCGAACGTATCCTTTCAAATTAGAAGAAACCCAAATTTTGAGACTGGGATGCGGTTGACTTAAGCTGTAAAAAAACCAATAATGATAAAAAAAGTTGATTTGGACTATTATTAGCGTTTGAATGTACTAAAGTAGGTAATATTATTCAGAGTCGTGTACGCAGCAGGAAAACGGGCTGTCGCGCCTCGGGAAATGCTAATGGGCTGATAAGCCGCCCGCGGGGTGATTTCCGGTGTGACGTCACGCACAGGTGCTGCCCGACTCGCCTATAGGTGGCTGATAATGGAATTAGAACAGTCGGTGTTAGCGGGAAGCGTTATTAATGTACAGGCGATAAGAAGAATATTATCTTTTTTAGAAAAGAGGTGGCAAAAGAAAAAAAAGTCTCCAAATTATGATATGGCTTTTTGCCTACCCGGCTATGTAGATTAGTTTTTTTTTCTATTTTACGTTGCTCTACATTAGCAAGCATTCCTGTATCGAATTTTAGATTCAAAAACAGACAACTTTAAAAGGCATAAGTCTTATTTTATTGACGAAAAAATAACGCTTTCACATTTTCAATTAATTTTATGGAAAGTTCATTGAATAGACGTTCCCTTCGCGCGTCAGTTATTTTTTAAAGACTATGCACAAAAACACGAATGTTCATTTAACTCTTTTAGCATAAATTACTAGTGTTTCACTAAGAATTTAAAGAAAGGATATTATTTAAATCAAATGAATAAATATAATTCTAAAAAGCAGTTATTCAAACAACTTCTTAAAGGGCAAGAGATTTTATTTCAAATCAAATCAGTTCATTTGCGAAAAAGGGTTACAGTGGATGATAAAATTACATTGGTCGTACGCCATATTCTGACTTAAGGCATGCAAATATCATTAGGAATAATCCAAGAATTGTTTTGACATTTGGCACAGATAATTTATTACCTAGATTAACACAGGACTTTTTATCCCGAAAAACGTAAGGTTTCTGACTAAAGTTAACGCGGTCGAAGCCGCGGGCAGAGACTAGAAGTTCATATTTGTCGCACTGTGTAAATTGCTAGCAATTATAGCCTCTTCAAAACTATTATACTATAATTAATTTCTTTAATTTAACTAACATCTCTATTACTTTACTTTTTCTAATTCCAATGCGAAACGTTTAAGATCTAGTAAATAAAATTTACTTAAAAACATTGGGAATAATTGTAGCAAAGTTTTTGTAGTTTTTATTTCAAAGTGTATTTTCTTTAATAAATTATAAAATTTGTTTGTGCACATACACACAAAATACCCGTCCTTTTATTATTCATTCATAAGTAATTGCGTCACTGGCTCTCTCCCGGACGATAAAATGGTCAACCACGGTAGGCCCTTAACAACACTACAACCAATAATAGTGCTGAAAACTTCATTGTCCTCTTTATACGTAGAATAAAATCCTAATAAGGACGTAGTTATTCATACACATTAACTCTTTAAGACAGACAACTGATTACCAATATCTGTCTTAGAAGTACCAAAATTCCCTTTAACTCTGTACAGGAAAGTAAGCCCGATAAGCGTCATACGAAAGTCATTTCGCCACTACCCATTAACAGCATTACAACCAAAAGTAGTGCCGATCTCATTGTCCTCTTTATCCGTAAAATAAAATCTTAATAATCTCTATCTATCTATCTATATAATCATGCCAGATCATTTGTGGGGTAGGCAGAAGAAAGACATGAAGATTACAAGAACAAGAAACAAACGAAGAAACTAATGAAGAATCTATCTATCTATATCATCACGCCAGATCCTTTGCGGGGTAGGCAGAGAGTACAGAGTTCCAACAGGTTATTTCCTTACATACCTCTGTGGCTTCCTCCACTCTCGTAGTTTGTCTCTAACACGCTCGCCGGTTACGGAGACTTTAGACTTGTCCTTTAGACAAGACTCGGTCTGTTTGGTCATGGTAAGGTCTTCCCCGATACCTACATCCTTCCACTTTCGCATTGTATATCTGTTTTGTCATTCTTTCTTATGACATTCTTTCTATATGCCCGAACCAACGGAGCATACTCTTTCTCATCTTTACACTGATACTATCTTTCATATCTACTCACTTTCTTACTACGTTGTTGCGAATACCGTTAGATTCACTCCGAACATCTTCCGCAGAGATCGCATTTTGACCCTATTTATCCCACTTTCATTCTCTTTTTTACATACCCATTTCTTGCTGCCATATAACAGCGTTAACAGGGACAAGCAATCCTAATAATGACTTAGTTATTCAAACAAATCAACTCTTTAAGACAGGCATCTGATTTATCGATATTTATCTTCGAAGTGCCAACATTCCCTTTGACTCTTTCAGGAAAGTAAGCCAGATAAGCGTCATACGAACGTGGTTCCGGCAGTACCCATTAACTAGGCACTACAACCAAAAATAGTGCCGACAGCTTCATTGTCCTCTTTATAGGTAGTTCCCAGGAGATCCCCGATGTGCGTGGGGAATCGATGCGACAGAGATAGAAAGGATGTTGTTCGGTTTTGGAGGGAAACTGTCGGATTTTATGGAGAACGGTGACAATCGTTTACAAATTTGGTGTGGTGATTTGTTGTTACTGAGTTTGAATTAGCCGGTTGTAGTTAGTAGTTTGTCTAAATACTTTAAGGTGTGTTATAAGTTGTTTATTTTCTTAAGTAAACTGATAATTTGGCGGACGATTTGGCGCAATAGTTAAGTGCTTGAGCTGCTCCGGCCATGTGTGACTCCGGACAAATCTTTGTGTGTCGCACAATTATGTATTTTGGTCTGGCTATTCGTGTATGTAAATTTTCATGTGTGTAAACGCACCCATGGCACAGGAATAAGTGGGGCTATGGTCCATTTAATAAAAAAAATAAACATATACTACATTAAATTGCATTTGTGAAATTTTATCGGTCTCTCAGTAACCAGAATGTGTCGTAGCTTTTTAAAAATCTCAAAATGCGACCAAGGCCGTCATTTCTGACTATTATGATGGGTATCATTGGGAGGGACCTTGTCCTGCAGTCGATGTCTATTAGCTGATGATGATGAATTTTGTATTGCTGTCTGATTGAGGGACCCACGAAACTTTCCATCCACATGTCGCCAAAATGATCTCCAATATTCTGACCGAAAAATTTGATTTTGCTCCCCTAGCTGCGTTTCACGAGGATTTTCAAAAAAATTATACTTTAATTATCTTCCAAGACCGGACCGGACTCCATAGTGAATTTTACTACTCTCTTTACTCTATTTCCAACCAAAGTTTCAATCCACAAGAACTTAACATCTATAGTTACTCTATTTTTCACCTCAATCTATCTCAAGAGCCTAAACTGAAACACCTCTCTAACCATTCCGTAATTTCCAGATTAACATAAATTAAACAATCCATTCAACCAACACCGACGCGATCTTTGACACCCGCCCATTGGCAGCTATCTAATGAAAAACATGGTTGAAGTTTACCACCGCTGGGCCATAAATAACGTCTTATCGAGCCTTCCAAGTGCAGACCTACTTGTTAACACGTGTCCCTGGCGATCGATAAACGCTGATCGATACGGGCGTACGGGAAAGTCGATGGTTAAGTGTTGCCATGTTTAAATTTTTCTTAAGGCGATTTAAATATACAAAGTACAATGTTGGTAGCAACACTAATGTTATTAAAAAGTACAGCGTTTAGTAATCCTTGGATTGCTTTGATACTAAATTACTTCTAGTAAAACATGCAGGGAATAACATATTGCATATAGCGCTGTGCGACCGCGGTGTTCTTACCGATCACCAAGGTTAAGCAGCGTTCGACTCAGTCGGCCTGAGATGGGTGACCGTTTGTGGCATTTTTATATTCGAGCGTCTCCGTGCTTCGGAAGGCACGTTAAGCCGTTGGTCCCGGTTACCACTTAATGTGGTGGTCGTTAAGCCGAGTTGGAAGCCTTAAAGGCGGCTTGATAAGTTCCAACAGCAGGTGGCCACAAACCTGTCTCCACCAATCCGCACTGGGTCCGCGTGGTGGAGTATCACCTAATCTCTCTCACCTCGATTTGTGAGAGAAGGCCTTTGCCCAGCAGTGGGCAGTATAGGCTGATATTATTTGTAAAAAGAATTGGTTGAAAACTTTACACAATTTATCTTGTTACTTATAAAGTACCATAACTTTTAAAATTTTCATCCACATATTTAGTCCCAGAACATAGAGAGTGGAGCCACAGAGGTCTGTAAGGAAAGAACCTGTTAAAACTCTGTACTCTCTGTCCGCAAGGGATCTTGCGTGATAGTTACATAGATATATATTTAGTGCCAATACATAACCTTTGCATGTATTTATACTACCTGAATTTTGTTTAAAATTATATTGTTTTGAATGTAGCTATCCTTACGGATATGAAAACTATAATTAAAAACATCGATCAAATATATACCCGCTCGGACGTGGACGGTACTAAAAAAGTAACAGCCTTCCGCTTTTTTGCAAATAGAACTTGAGGTGACATGCATAAGGTACAATATGGCCTAATATATGTTTATATGATAACTTTAACTATTCACGAACGAACACGAACGTATGCAAGGATTGTGGTTGGTAACGATGTGCTAGAGCAAGTGAATGAGTTGGTATATCTTGGATGCGCCTTCAGTAAGGATGGGAAATACACCGCTGATATAGAGAGAAGAGTGAGTGTAGGGATCGGAGTAAATGGTGCGATGGGAAAGCTACGGAGCCGGCACTTAAGCCAAAAGGCGCAGCTGGCCATACATAAAGGAGTTCTTGTCCCATATAGGAAGCGAGAGCTGGGTATGTAAGAAGGAGAATGAAAGTAGGATAAATGCGGTAGAAATGCGAGCTTTGCGGAGGATGAGCTGAGTGAAACTGACCCACCGTATTCGCAACAGCGTAGTAAAAAAGCGAGTAGGTATGAAAGATAGTATCGGTGTAAAGATGAGAAAGGGTATGCTCCGTTGGTCCGGGCATATAGAAAGAATGTCAGAAAACAGAATGACAAAACAGAAATACCATGCGAAAGTGGAAGGATTTAGGTACCGGGGAAGACCTAGACTATCTTACCACGACCAAATAGACCGAGTCTTATCTGAAGGACAAGTCAAGAGTCTCCGTAACCGGCGAGCGTGTATAAAACGAACTATGAGAGTAGTTGAGAGAGTTGGAATTCTGTACTCTCTGCCTACCCCGCAAGGGATCTGGTGAGATGATATAGATAGATAGATATATTCACGTGGATTTAGGGACGTTTTAGTACGACTTTTAAACGGGACAAAGAACTGTAGATAGTATAAAAGCTGTGAGATTTCAGAGAAACCGTTTTTACCTCTTGCACAGATCCATTGTTAACAGCCAATACAAAAAATACGAACCAGACGCAATAGCTAAGACTTTTTACATGTAGCTCGATGCATCATTGCCTAGAGCTGTCGTTACTGTTTGAATTACGAATTATATTACCCATTCATCTCTTAGTCATTACCAAACGTTCAATACACTAATTTAAGGGTTAATACAATAAGGCCCACTACTAAGTCCTTGGAATTTGACATTTTTCTTTCTCTCGGGACAATGCCGCTAAAGGACTGAGGATATTTTTTCAGTATCAGATTTTTTTTATCATTTAAACCATTCCAGTATTCATTAATCGTCAGAAACGTAACAAAGACTTTACCACTACTTCGGAATGTCATTCCTGTGGAGGAGAAGGGCAAGGAAGGGCTCTGTCCTTTCGAAAGCATGTGCGTATTAAAAATTAACTATCACTTGCTTTAACGGTGAAGAAAAACATTGTGAGGAAACCTGCATACTTAAGAGTTTCTCGAAGGTGTGTGAAGTTTGCCAACCCCCACTGGGCCAGTGTGGTGGACTATGGCCTAAACACTCTTAGTTTGAGAGGATGCCCGTACCCAACGGTGGGGCAGTATCTTAACAGGGCTAATATTATTATTATAGCAGTGTGGAATCTGGATTTGTGTCTGGTATAATGGCAATACACTCGACCCCTATTACATTGGAACCTGATGTCATCGGCGGTATGTGGATGTATTCCAAAAACCATCAGCGCTTATCGTTTATGGAAATTGACTGTGTTTTAAGAAACTTTATAACTCACTAACAAACGACAAGTAGCGTTGCTAATCCTATAGTTAGTTTGTAGATTCTTATTCGCGGCTGTTAAAAATCTACTGTATAATTGTAATAATGTAGTTTCAGGTGCGTAAAACATATCATCATGAGTCACTACATTTAAAGTAAAATACATATTTTGCCTATATGGTTTTATTAAAAATGTAATAGTCTATTATTCAATAGGCTTTTCTCGCAGCTCTGTTCAAGTAAATTGTATGAAAAAGTAGGCTAATTTACCTATTTTGCTTTAAAACCTGACCGATTTGGTACTGGTGGGCATTCTACATCTATTTCACCAATTTTGATCAAACTTATGTCATTACCTAAGTCCAACTACATGCTATCTAAATGTGAAAGTCACGTCAAAATATATCAAGTGGTTTGTGCATGATGCCCAAACAAACAGACTTACCGACATATTTTTTAAATATAATTTCGTGTTTAGGGTCCTCTAAATAGTCGATTTCAATCATTTCCTTAATTTACCGCTATATAAAGAAGCCGTTCCTCCCACTGAAACAAGTAGTAACGGGTTCAATCTCCGTAAGGGCCAAACTTTGTATGACCCACATATATTTGTTTCGAGGGTGTTAGTGTATATGAATTTTAAATTTGTAAACACACCCACAACACAGGAATAATCCGAAGGGCAGGGCTACGTTTTTGAAAAAAACAGCATCGCCTCAATTATAAAAATATTAAAATCGTATTCTCTACACTTGTTCTCCTGGTATATACGAGGCATTACAATCGGGCATCCTACACAAATTGCTAATGCAGCCGCAACCTCTAACTCCGTTATTATCTCCTAGTAACATAGGCATGGTGATGTCGCCGAGGAGCAACACCGTTCGCCCTATCAGGAAACGGTTCCTGGGTGGGGGTATATTGTAGTAGCTTTAAAATCGATCGAGGCCGATAGTCGCTATAACCAACGCGGTGCGTTACGACAACTTCGTGAAATGATCTAGTAATGGTGATAAAATAAAATTAATATTCTGTACTGCCGTCCAAATCATAAACACCGTAAGTATGTTCTACACTAGAACATTGTTACTGTGTTTATGATTTGGGCAGCAGTGTATGCCACGGATGTTCCACTAAACGATCGTTTCACAAAATTATCATAACGCGCTGCGTTACTTGTTTTATTAGTCATAGAGAACAGTGGTTTCTGTATGGAGCTCAAACAAACAGTCCCACCAACATTATTTCGTATAAATTAATATAAAGATCGTATCCTGTACACTGTTTCTCCTGGTATATACGAGGCATTACAATCGGGCGCCCTACACAAGTTGGTACCGCAGTCTCAACCTCTAACTCCGTTATTATCTCCTAGTAACATAGGCATGGTGATGTCGCCGAGGTGGAACACCGTTCGCCCTGTCAGGACACGGTGCCTGGGTGGGAACACGTAAATTGCAATTGCTTGCCTGTTGTACAAGTTGTTGATTTGAATTCTTGCCTTTGTGGAATACGTAATAAATGGAGTACTTAATCATTGTACGATACTCAAAGCTAACTATGCTTGTTTTTAGCCCAAATTCAGAAACAATTATTTTCATTTAAAACAATTTGAGGGGCTACTCTTAATTACTGTGTCCTAGGTATGTTTACAGTCTCAGATACATTAGACCGAAACAAAACTTCGTAGGTCATGCCGAGATTAGTTCCGTGCGCGAATCGAAACCGCGACTACTAGACCCAGTTGGCGGAGCGACTTAAGCTCTTAACTAGTGGATGAAGTTATCGCCAAACTTTGGCAATAGATGGTGCTGATGATACCGATAGCAATAAATGACCAATACGACACAATGTGTGAACCAAACATTATGATTTCAAAACCAGTAACAACCAGTTGTTGAAAACTAACCGTCATATCACAAAACGTCCTAATCATCCATTCGCCCCAAACGAAGTACGTGGAAGCGCCACCAATAAAGACAACCACACAAAAAACTCTTAAGCAACCAACCAATTTTATGTTTTTAACATTCTTGTTACCTACCAGACGCTTTTCAGCCACAAAAGCAATCTTGTCCACCAACATTAACAACAATAAAACAAAACGAACAGTTCGGTTAACCGAATCTTAACAAAAAGCCAACACTATAACGGTACCTAAAAATCAGGCGTATCATTGAATCGCATGATCTTGAGAAAGATCTTTTTTAGCTATCGATTTCTCTGACACACAAAAAGTAATCGAGTCGATCGAAAAAATCGAATGACTTTTAGAGTGTCGCGTTGTTAGCGTTGGTAAATGTCAGAAAACGATGTATAAAGTGAAATTGTTGCGATGGAGAATAAATCGATAGCACGTTTCATAACTTTATTATTTTTTTATCATAAAAAACTGGAACAAATAAAAATTGCTCGTTGGTTGTCAACACCGCTATTATAATATAATATATAAGACGTGAGTTGGACTGATATTTGAACCAATTTCTTTGAGTTGACAACAACTACAACACACAACAGACCACAACATTTAAAATGTGACAGCTGTCAATTCCATTTTAATGTCATAAAACAAAGAAACTATCCAATATAAAAATATTTTACAGATACCGTAAAAGGCGAGGAGTGAAAATCATTTGCATATATCGCTAGCTAGATAAAATAGCGACACAACTAAAAGAGCACGAACAGGACAAACAATGCTTTATAATTATGTAGTTAGAGTGCTAACTCAAATAATCATGATTTTGAATTGTGCCTTTATTAAATTCGGCCGGATATCGCAGCTTGTCACTGTAATAGTCTTACCTCTTATTCGGTGGCTGTTTGGGATCATTTTGATGAAATGTAAGTAGGTATCCCACGAACCAGTTGCACAAATGATATTTTATACGTCTCGAGCTTTCGCTCATTTTAAAGCAAGATTAATTATAATGAATATAGACTAGAAGTAGTACATAACAGGTTCCATAAACAATACAAATACTCAAAACAATACTAAAAATGTACAACTTAGAGAAAAGATAAAGATCGTAATTCATTATATTAAAATTTTATTATTTTGCAATCTCAGACATTGCTCGTACAATGTACGTTGCGAATCGTTTTCAATTAATTAACAATAATTCTCATTTTTATGGTTTTATTGCATTTTGCTAGAGGCTAGATAATTTGAGTGTAAAATCTTTATATGTCTGTCATGCTTTGTTCAGATAAAATAATTTATGGAAGACACATAAACATACTTTTCAATATGACTCTACATTATTAAGAAATTATTTTTTACAACAATAACGACGAGATAATACGAGAATAGAGGAAGGTAGAGAGGTATGTTTGAAAAGAACCTGTACGAATTATTTACTCTCTGCCTACCCTGCAAGGGATTTGGCAAGATTATATAGATGGAGTCAGATATCGGCGTAACTCAAAACTAGTACAGTCTATCTATCTATCTATAACCTCACGCCAGATCCCTTGCGGGGTAGGCAGAGAGTACTAGTACAGTATCTATAATATTATAATAAAAACTTAATAGTAATTTTCTATTTTATTTCTGTGTACCGCAAAATAAATTAAATACTAAAACTGGAAAGCAAAGATTCACAAAAAGTCGTTCTAGTTTTACGACAAAAACGCCACAATGGCGGCGATTATAATAAAAAATGCGCTTCATAACGCTTTCTAGCGATAGACGTGAGTTCAGGAACGAGCTGGTGTAATAATAATTGAAGAAATCTGTGTAGACCGCAACCATTGCGCGTGGTGTAATTCTAGAGAATATAGCGATTCGATTAGAATAATCGTCTTCTTCAACGTCCTCCTTAGCGTTCTAATTTTATTCACTCATCTATCTCTGTCAAATCTATCTTACTATAGAATGCACTTCCTAAGAATATCAGGATGGTAAATCGCTTGTCTTACTACGACATACGAAACTGGCAGAATCAGCTCAATAAAATTTTGTTTTAATATAAATATGTATGTATATATTATGTGTATAAATGTTTATTTATTATATCTATATATTTTGTCAGAGATATGTATGTCTTTAGTTATGTCTATGTATTTTTGATTTTTACGATCTTATATTTATTTGTTCCGCTGCTTTTATTTTTATTAGCCTCCTGCGGATATGTACCTACTTCACTCGTTTCCGCATCACCCCAAGATAGGCTGATGGAAAATGCCTCATGCATTAAATCCATAATCCGCTGTTGCACCAATTGTACATAAAGTATTAAATAAATAAATAAAGATTTCTAAGCCGGCGAGTATAGTTTCCCGTCTTATAATTCTTTCTCATAATGTTTTTATCAACTCGCTTTCATGTTTGCCAGTTTGTTTGTGTGTTCGGTACATTTTTTCAAACGATTTTTTATATTGTTCCTATTTTACATTATTTGATTGTCTAATGTACAGATTGTTTAATCAATGAAGACACGCCCACCCTTTCTCCTAATAAAAAAAATATCAGACGGGGAACTATGAACAAATAACACGACGGTCTGGTCTGCTAACCACACGCCCTTAATTAAAATGATAAGATTAATCTGATGATAAAATATTTGTTTTATTGGGTTCACTGATAATGATTAATGCCGACGACCCGGTCACGTTGGGAACTGAGTTGTTTCAGATTACGTATTGATGTATATGTGTGGTCGCCCGCACATCGCCTTTTAAGAAAATTAATGTAAGTATAACACAAATTTGTGAATATAAAATATTGTTTTCTATCATTATTTTCTACCCTTCATTCTCCAGTCTCACCCACTTATCTTACTTCCCAATTTCAGTATTAAATCTAAAACACGATATATCTTCGCTAAGACACATCATTTCACATGTCTTTCGAATTCATTGAATTAGTAGAGTATAATATAAATCAAAACATCAAATTTTATTTATCTTCTTTCGCTACTAACTTAAACCACCGGCTTGCACACTGAATGCACATTGTAATGATACTTTCCCAAGAATATTAACATAAAAATATTCTCTTGTTACGGACAATCACGGCTAGAATGTATCTTCTACCTAGATTACACTTAAGATAACGTTAGTTTTTATAAACAAACAGATTGTAAAAATGTGAGGCAATGATGAGATGAGATTGTTTTAGTATGTGTATCAGAGGCAATATTAAGTGTCTACCAACAAAATCATAACTTCCTACATTTTTTAAAATATACCTCTATCCTCACAATATTCCTGTGTCGTGGGTCCATTTACAAACACGAAATTCATATCCACAAATTCCTAGACCTAAACAAGTGTTTGTTAGGCACACAAAAAATTTGTTCCATACAGGAATTGGACCCGCGACTACCTGATACAGTGGGTGCAGCGCTTAACCACTGAACCAACCCGTCTGGTAATACAGGTTTCGTTGACAAAGTTTTATAATGTTGAATACAATTTAATAAAAGAAAAAAACGCATGAAAAATTTTATAAAAGTGAAAAACTGGAAGTGGTGTGTGTGTTTGTGTGCGCGTGAGTGTGTGTTTGTTTACGTGTGTGTGTGCGTGTGCGTGTGTGTTTGTATGTGTGTTGTACGGATGTGTTCACACAACATAACTGTAAATAGTTGAAATGAATCAATTTATAATTCATGGATTGACCATCATGTGACTTTTCAGATACATAAATTAAAAAAATATATATATTATTTCTACATTGCATCACACATCTTTATACTTGACAAATAATTAATACAAGAAGAAATAAATAAAAATACTTATACATGTGAATCTAAACAACTTGCAAGAAGTTTTTTTCATTAGTTATGTACGAACAATTACTACTACCTAATAAAGTAAACAGAATTACCAAAGACTAGAAATACTAGAAGCAGTTGGAACTCTGTACTCTCTGCCTACCCGCAAGGGATCTTGCGTGATGATAAAGATAGATACATAGAAATACTATATCTGCCTATTCCGAATGGGCTCCGCGGTGATGATATAAATAGATAATAGAACTACGATATAGAATTAAATCGTAAACTCATAATTATTGAGAACAAGACGTTTTGACATGGAGGCAGATTGATTACAATAGTTGTTTCAACTTGAATGTATCAGCAAAAAGAATTTAGGTTACAACATAAAAACATAAACAAGCAAATTAATTAGTTGCAAAAGTACAGACTTAGCAAATTAGATATGACGAATTCTGAAACTTGAGCTGATACGTGGTAATTATGCCGAACAAATTAACAACAAATATTTTAGTAAAATTATGAATACCGTCATATACAGGGTGTAATTTTAATCGTCGTGGAGCGAAAGCCCAGCTAATGTATCTAATGCCTACTATTCACTGGTAATGAAAATGAACAAAAAACGTATGCTCCGTTGGTTCAGGCATATAAAAAGAATGTCAGAAGAAAGAATGACAAAACAGATACATTGCAAAAGTGGAAGGATGTAGGTACCGGGGAAGATCTTTTTTTTTTTTTTTTTAAAACGTTGCCCCACACTAGGATTAATTCCTGTGTCGTGGGTGCGTTTACAAACATGAAAATTCACATACACAGATACCCAGACCGGAACAAATAATTGTGGATCACACAAAGATTTGTCCCGTGCGGGAATCGAACCCGCGACTATTAGACACAGTGGGCGGGGCGGGCTAAGCTCTTAACCACTGCGCTAAATCGTCCGTCGCTTTTTGCTTGTAAAGTTACAGCTAACTAATAGGATGTCTTGTCTGAAGGGTAAATCAAGAGTCTCCGTGGCCGGCGAGCGTGTATGAGACAAAGTATAAGTGTGGAGGCTGCCAGAGAGGTATGTAAGGAAAGAACCTGTTAGACCTCTATACTCTCTGTCTACCCCGCAAGAGATCTGGCGTGATGATATAGATAGATAGAACAAAAAGAACACTTCAATAAGTAACATCTACCTACTGTACTATCCGAATATCATAGCTAGGGTGAAAATCCGAAACACCGATGACATCTACCGGCCATCTGCGCTTGAAATAGGTATTGTTAATGCGCTAATTCAGTAACGTTACGTAGATGTTACTCATTTAAGTGTTGTTTTTTTTTTTAATTTTTTAGTAACAGTGGCTTTGGATACATCACCTCAGCTTTCGCTTCAGGACTACTAAAATTACACCGTGTATATATACATATATTCCCCAAACAAGGGAATGCAGATGTGCTGTTTTGATCCATATTTTCCCGACGACGTTATAGTCGGTCGCAATCATATAGCGCCGAGCCTTTTGTCTGTGATCAATACTGAGATTTATTCTATAGCAATCTGTCTGTATGATCTACGATTCAAACCGAACGTACAAAATTGACCACTGGTAATCTTTGTGGGACCCACAAATATCTGTTTCGGTCTGGGTGTTTGTGTATGTAAATTTCATGTTTGTAAAGGCACCGCAACAATAAGTCCTAGTGTATGGGTACGTTTTTATATAAGAAAAATAATAATAATGGTCGAAATGCGATCTCTGCGGAAGATGTGCGGAGTCACGCTGATCGACCGTATTCGCAACAGCGTAGTAAGAAAGCGAGTAGGTATGAAAGATAGTATCGGTGTAAAGATGAGAAAGGGTATGCACCGTTGGTTCGGGCATATAGAAAGAATGACAAAACAGATATAAAATGCGAAAGTGGAAAGATGTAGGTGCCGGGGAACACCTAGACTATCTTACCATGACCAAATAGACCGTGTCTTAGCTGAAGGGCAAGTCAAGAGTCTCCGTAACCGGCGAGTGTGTATGAGACGAACTATGAGAGTGGAGGAAGCCAGAGAGGTATGTAAGGAAAGAACCTGTTGGAACTCTGTACTCTCTGCCTACCCCGCGAGGGAGCTGGCGTGATGATATAGATAGATAGATAGAGAAAAATAATAATATGAGGTTTCTTCATTGGTTTCTTCGTTTGTTTCTTGTTCTTATAATCTTCATGTCTTTCTTCATCAGCCGATGCAAGTATATCGGACGTGTCGCCCAGCACCAGTGATGCCACTAAGAGACCACGGGAATGTTATATAGAAACCCGTGAATTCTTCCAGTGCCATTGCCTGTGCTTGGTGCGATATTTTCTCTTTTCTCTTCTCATTCTTCAATCTGCTGCTCTTCTCCGGTATTCGTGATCTCACTTGTTAAAATTTTCTTTTTTTAAATTTGATGTAAGTTGTTTACCTTAGAGGAAAAAAATACCTAAAATTCATCATCTGCTGAATGATGTAGAAAAAAAGGCCTTCCGCAATTTAAATTTTATAATATCAAGCGCCTATAGAAATATTTCTAACACTAACAAATATGTTTAGATTAAATCAGGAGAAAGAATTATTGGCATTGAAAACGAACATAAATGCAAAAACGTTTTCTATAAAACTGGGAGGAAAATATAAACACCGTCACACCAACATTATCTATTCAGATTTCTGGCGGGGTAGGCAGAGAGTATAGAGTTCTAACAGGTTCTTTCCTTACTGACTTCTCTGACTTCTTCCACTCTCATAGTTCGTCTCATACACGCTCGCCGGCCACGGAGACTCTTGACTTACCCTTCAGATGAGATATCTTATTAGTTAGCTTTAACTTTACAAGCAATAGTTATTCGAACGCTTCTATTGAAAAGTTACAGTTAAATGCGTAAATAAATCAACAAGCTACTGAAAATAGTGTTTATTATCTCTTCGAAGGTACTTTCGATGTCGCTTATTATGTTTACCTGCCATATTTCTATTGACAAAAACGCGAATTACACCAGCCACGCAACTGTAGCTACAAATGGCAGGTGTTCAATAAATTGCCTTAGCAGTTTATTTACGAGCACTTAACACGAGCAATGGTGGTGCCCACAAAGCAACAGTCGAGTTCTGAATTGAGGATTTCAAGCGAATGGTATCTTAAGTGTAGACTAAAATTTTCCTTCGTAGCTACATAGCTCCTTGCTGTTTATGAAGTAGGTGTCGAAAAACATTCTGGAGGAAAGCAATTTAGATCATAACATTATATGTACAGTCTATTCCAGTCAAAATGTTGTGAACAAACAATCACCATATGTAGATTTAGATGTTCTAGTTGTGATTTCAATCTTTAACAAGTGTTATATGAGGGCGACAGTAATGCCGAAGACATACAAGTGCTGTTAGCAAGAAAACAACGTTTTTATGTTGAGTGGAAAAAGTTAAAAAAAAACGTTTGATTGAATAGGCTATAGACCGTATTGTTAAATTATTAAAAATTTAAAACAAAGCGGCAAAAAACAGTCAGTCAGACAAGCTTCATGGTATCATATTATTGCATTGCCACAATAGCAACATACGTATGGAAAATTGCAGCTCAATCGGATGCCAGCAAGTTGTTGAGAAAAATGGATTAACAAATTTGAACTGGAAAGACAGACAGACGTACAAGTTAAGTAAGAAGTGTGAGCGCATCGTAGACACGTCAACATATTGAAGTAGTTGTACCGTAGGTCACACAGCATCCTATTAATGAACTCATAAGCCCTGCGCCCGCGCGTCTGTCTTTCCTTCGCGTTTAGGCCTTACGAGATGGGAATCAGGCGCGCGCGCCCTTTGTAATTAAAACTAACGAACGCACCTGGCACGCTGCTTTCGTACTGCTGTAGGCAAGTTCATGTGCATTAATATAACATGCTTATCTTCTGATGGTTAATTGCGTATGCCATTCCATTAATACTAATATATGGTTTATAATCATTCACACCAGGAGGTAATGAGTTTTTATTTAAATAAATCACAATAAGAAGCCTCTATCTGTCTCTTAATATTTCTGTTGCGTCATACATAAGAGGCAGGTGCGTAGTCTAATCACAGAGCAAATAAAAACAGACAACGCTGTAATCCATAGAATATCGAAATTGAGAATGGTACAATATGGTGACTACGACTAGGTCTAGTGGTTGAAACGCAAGGCACTTCGCACTTGCTCAAGCAGTTGCGGATTCGGTGACCACGCGGAATAATCTTTGTGCATCCCATAAACATTTTCTCGGTCTAGGTGTTCATGCATATAAATGCACCAATAACACAGGAACAATTCCTCGAGTGACGGGCATACGGGGTGACGTGGGTTGTTTCTCTATTTTTGTATTCATAGTTTATTTAGTTTACTAAATGTATCTTCCACTGTAATTTAACTTTATGGGATCGCTCACTTATACCTATCAAAGAGATAATCATGAAATTTATAATTATAAGATTTCTTTTCACCTTTTTGACAAGCTATCATCAATTCCCTTTCACAGACACCTGTCTCTTTACGATACTCTTACAACTTATATTAATATATAGGCTAGTATAAAATTTTAAAGGGGCTATAACTCTATGCAGAGTGTAATAGCTCGAGCAAGGTGTGATCACTACATATTATAAAGCAAAGTCCTCCCGCCGCGTCTGTCTGTCTGCTTGAATAGAACGCGATAAACTCAATAATTACTAATATCCGACCGAAGCTTCGGCTTCGGCTTTGACCACCTTCGCCCAAAAATACCACCTTCGCCCAAAAATACCACCTTCGCCCAAAAATACCACCTTCTCTTAAATTGGCCGAAGATTTGGCCGAAGCCGAAAGTTTTCAAGCACTGTAATTGAAGGATTTATTACGAATTACGACTTACGTGTGCTTTTAAGTAAATACATATTATAAATAATATTATTTCAGTGTTATTACTTTAACCAGTTGCAAGTAAAGTCAATCATCACATTAAGTTAATATACTAAACATAATTTAAAAAAAAAAAACAAACAGTGGCACTCCGGAGTGCTGACAGAAGTGAAAACTTGAACAATTACGTGTGTATTTTTTTAATCGTCTTGAATATTTTTTTAATTGTTTTTATATACCGAACGGTATATAAAAACAATTAAAAAAATATTACCGGTGTCGGTAACGGTAACAGTAACAGTGTCGCGAGTTCAATGGATTTTTCCTATCTCAAAAAATGCCAACGTGCATGTGTATCTATGTACGTGCATACACAATATATGTACATACTTATATACAGAGGTGTCGGTAACGGTAACAGTGTCGCGAGGCGAGTTCAATTCTTTTCTTTTTTTTATAATACGTAGCCCCACACTTGGATTTATTCGTGTGTCGTGGGTGCGTTTACAAACTGAAAATTCACATACACAAATACCCAGACCGGAACAAATAATTGTGGGTCACACAAAGATTGTCCCGTGCGGGAATCGATCCCGCGACTATTGGACACAGTGGGCGGAGCGGCTTAAGCTCTTAACCATTGCGCTAAATCGTCCGAAATTGTTTTTTACCTATCTCAAAAAATGCCCAATGTGCCTAAGAAATGTTCACCTCAAAAATGTTGGCAATGGCCTATTAATCGGCTTCGGCTTCGGCAAAAGCGACCATCGGTCGGACACTAGTAACTACCAAACGCATTTTCATACGGTTTTCACCTATGAACGGAGTGATTCAAAAGGAAGATTTATGTGTTTAATTCACCTGCGCGAAGCTGGATCGGGTCGCTAGTAACTAATAAAAACTAACATAATAATCGATGGCGAAGAGAATACGCCACATATCACACGTACCAACATAAAACGCCTATTTAATACAACATAAATCATGAGATATCTACAATCCAAGCGCGTAAAACCGATATTAGATGTGCCGTGTATATCAAAATAAATCACGCCAGGTGTTTCACAGAAAACTGATGCAAACTCGAGAGATGAAATTGTCGATACTGAAATACCGACACGCGAACACAGAATTTTATGTTTCTGCCGATCTAAATTGAATCTATTGCCTCAGATGTTTAAAACTAATTTTGATACTCGTCTTTCAACCCGAGATGGGTAGGAACACAGTACAATGTTGTTTATCGTTTGAGCTTTTTCGTTTTATGATAGGTTTGCTCTTTAACTAGCGCCTACCAGTTTTCTTAAACATAAACCTCGCTGAAATTATCTAGTATTTCTGGTAAAAGACGTTTGCTCGTTAATAAAATAAACACTTTATAATTTTATGGCCAGCGACAAACAGGACATTTTAACATAACGGCGCTTACAAATACCTAAAATTGTTATAATTTAAATTCATACAAGGTGTAACATTATCAACGTTACGTGTTTTAAATCGACATCTGAACCGATTCCAACTATTTTTAAAATATGTTACATTTTTATTAATTTTCAAAAATAGCTGGTAATCGTGCAGTCCGCTATATTAAACCAAAATTTAATCATTATTTAAAGCAATAAGGCCATTTTAAATGCATTTCTATTACACTCATATCAATATGCACAAGTTAATTATTTATACAATTTTGTGGTTAATTTGAGTACCAAAGAGCTGAAAAAATGATAGAAAACTACTAAACAATGCAATTTTTATTTCCGTATTAAATTCGTAAAGCAATAATCAATTTAGGGTGTCTGAGGTCCGTATACCTTGAGCTAATTAATCTCCTTATGCATTGGGATCTATCGTTTGTCTGGGGAATATAAACAGGCTTTTTAAATTCCAATTAGGTAACTACAAATAAACAAGTGTAAGTATACAAATTTCATTATTAAGCTAACAAAACCCACACATCTTATAACTATATCTCTCCAATTAATAAACATTGTTTTCTTCGGTATCTTGTCATTCAGCCGTATCAAGGCATCAGTTTGGAATTATATAAACAGCAAGAGCCGCGTATCGGACGATGCATCTTCGTTCCCAGTAATTGGGCTCCTCGCTCTATATTTAATAATACGCCTCTATTTCCGCCGACAGCATCACCAGATATATCTTATAGAGAAATGCAAATAAACCGTTCTACATATGCTGGGTCGGGTTTCATGGAAATGGATAACACCTTGTCTATACGCGCCACACTATTAAGGCCCACTTGCATGAAACAGGGTTAGCGTTACCTATTGAACGTTAACTAACTCGAGGTTATTACGTTAAATTGCCTTGAACTTACCTTGGGTTAGTCAATAGGTAACGTTCATTCTGGTTCGTACAAGTGGGCTTTAGTAACCATAGTAGCGATCACAGAATACAGAAAGCGGTACGATGCTCGTAGGACCACGGAATTTTAAGCGAATACCAAGATTAAGCAACGTTTGGCTCGGTCAGTCTGAGATGCAAGACCGTTTGTAGCATTTTCATATCTGAGTTTCTTCAAAAAGCACGGGAACCGTTGGTCTACTTTAAGAGGTAGTCGTTGTAAGAAGCCTTACGGATGGCTTGATTGGTTCAAACAGCAAGTGGCCAAGCTTGCCTCCACCGATGCGCTCAGGGTGGTAAGTTCCGTTAAGCGAGATATTTGCTGGATATGTTCCTTTCGTAAATCGTGAGTCGTGTACCCTCTCTACATGTGCAATTCAACATGCACCTCTTTCAATACACATTATCTTTCCATTTAGGCCAACAAATATACCTAAAATTCCCTGTCCACCTAATGTCAATACATACAATAAGGGGTGGATATGACTGAATCAATTAGAAAGGTTATCTTCTCTCACAACCTTTCAGTACTCACTTTTTTGTAATATAACTACCTCGTTGGTCTAGTGGCAAAGCGCATCGCTTTGTGATCACGAGGTCGTGGGTTTAAATCCTAGGTCGGACAAATGTAGTTTTTCTAACGAAATATTCCTAGTATGACTACGGAGTCTGGAATTGTGCCCGGTATATAGCAACAGGCTCGCCCCCTATAACATGGGACCTAATATCGACGACGAAACGTGGGTATACTTAAATACAACTCTGCCAACCCCGCTTGGGGAATATAGGCGTGACGGTGTTAATTTGCATTTTAAAAGGTGTTGTAGGTTTATTAATCTGTAATAAATACATAAACAAACATTTATTCAATTACATGACTATAACCGTATAAAAGTCACATTAACAAAACACGTGTGCTTTATTACCTTACCATTTGAAGCTCAAATCTCAAGCAATTATCGTATCCAATTAAAACAAACGATATCGATAAAACCAATTTAAATCGATTCCATGGGAATCGTGGTTGCATTTCCCATCGGATTGGCTCGCCCCATCCACTACACTCGATAGATTCTCCGGTAACAGTCATGCTGAGATTTAATGCTTTGCTTACGAACTGAGACTCACGAACCGATTCGCAAGTCACTAACACACTCTAACACAGTTAACGTTACCTTCGAAGGGAATAGAACATGTGAATTTAACGCAAACGTGTTACAGCGTATGCAAACATGTTACCAGACTAACAAGCGTTGAAAAAGAAAATTGGCAGTGAATTGAATACCAATAACTAAGTGCGAATTTGCATTGTCCGTAGCGGGTTGTGTCCCGTCGTTATAAATAGATCTAGCGCAATAAATAAACGTTTTATCTTATCGTTAAGCGGACGGCGATAAATCTCGGACTATCTGATAAAGCGGCTTATTTATTTACGCACAGGTCATATCTATCATTCATTGTGCGAATCATTCATAATTCAGGAGACAATTGTTATTGTGGAGTGTTGGGTTTCTGGTACAAGCAGAGATGGGCAAAATGTAATCAGATTAATGATTAACCACCCCTGCTTGGGGAATATAAGCGTGATAGTGTATTAATTAACGATTACATTTTGTAATCTTCAATGATTACAATTACACTTTTAATCTTGAATCATGATTGAATATTACTAAATGCTATTGTATTCATTAAACTGATTACATTTTCATCATTGTACTGTATTATGTTGTTATTGTGTAAGATAATGTGTCTAATTGGTGTCCATGGGGTGAGGCCCTGGTGATCTGTAATACAGGCCTTGGCCTAACTCAGACACCAGCTCCTCACATTCATTAATTATGATATTATAAAAAAATCTTACCTAACTTATAATATTATCCTGTTATACAATGTGAGGAGAAATAAACGCTTGATTATTTTTATTAAGGCAACTTAAGCCATAAGGCGCAGCTGGCCATACATAACGGAGTTCTTGTCCCAACGCTTTTATATGGTAGCGAGAGCTGGGTACGTAAGAAGGAGAATGAAAATAGGATAAATGCGGTAGAAATGCGAGCTCTGCGGAAGATGTGCGGAGTGAAGCTGACCGACCGCATTAGCAACAGCATAGTAAGACAGCGAGTAGGTATGAAAGATAGTATCGGTGTAAAGATGAGAAAGGGCATGCTCCGTTGGTTCGGGCATATAGAAAGAATGCCAGAGGAAAGAATGACAAAACAGATATACAATGTGAAAGTGGAAGGATGCAGGTACCGGGGAAGACCTAGACTATCTTACCACGACCAAATAAACCGAGTCTTATCTGATGGAAAAGTCAAGAGTCTCTGTAACCGGCGAGCGTGTATGAGACGAACTATGAGAGTCGAGGAAGCCAGAGAGGTATGTAAGGAAAGAACCTGTTGGAACTCTGTACTCTCTGCCTACCCCGCAAGGGATCTGGCGTGAGGTTATAGATAGATTATTTTTATTATTTTGCCTACTTCTGGGTACAAGGAGCTTGCATTAAGTTCACATATAATTTCAGAGCCTTACAAAAACTTCATACACATTCATTACGGTTTTCATTCTAGTGCTGATATATAATTCTAGAACATTTTTTTTTATATTGGGCGGGTCACCTGAGCCGAATGGATACAAATAGGTGGGCCAAACTGTGTACCGAGTGGGTTCCACAACAAGGTCATCGTCGCCGAGGCAGGCCCAGGAAGCGGTGGCGCGATGACCTCGACGCGTATCGAATAGATTGGCCATTATTGACAGAGGATAGAGATCGTTGGAGAAAGGAGGGGGAGACCTTTGCCCTGCAGTGGGATACAATAGGTTAATAAAAAAAAAAAAAAAAAAAAAAAATTTAGGCTACATATTATTTCAGCTTATAATCTAACCCTTTGCAAAATTACATCTTATTCCCTTTGCTATTATCTATGTATAGGCACATCCAAACATCCAAACTTTCGCATTTATTATAGGTCGGTATTAGAAGGAAGATATGTACCACATTATCTTACTATATAGTGGCCTTAAGGCAAAAGTTTTTTACTTACTCATTCATACAACCAAATACCTAATTAGTCTTTTATAAATTTTACCATTTCGTTAAGAAAATTTCAAGCGAAATAAATAAAATTAATGATACTGTATACACGACGTTTACACCAAAACGTGACACTTATCCGACCTTTATCCGCGTTTACTAATACCCAACAAACGCGGGACAATAGATTTATCTCATTAGGTAGTTAACCAACCTCGACAGTTTGTTGTCACGACGCTAAAATACGTCCATTGTAAACGGGTTTCCTGATATGTCCGCTAGAAATATATGCGGTGTTGTGCAGTAAAGTTGGGGAGAAATTGTGCGCGGACGCAGCGGGGGAAGCGCAAGCGACCTCTGGGTTAGGAGTTTTGGATTAGAAGTGTTGGCCGCAAAGTAGTGGATTTTGTCCTAAGATGGATAGTTGAGAGATATAATCACCGGATGCGCTGGCCGAACGTCTGATACTCTATGGGGCAAGTACCTAATTTAGACCTAAAAAGTTGCCTGATGGAAAACCTTCTTAGAATGCTTAAGGCCGACTTACTATACGTTAAAATTTAGTTAGGTTTAGATAGGAAATTTAGATACTTTAACTATAAAAAAACCTTAGTCAGTCTACGTACCTACCAAAACTAACTATATAAACAATTATGAAACAAGAGCCTACCATTTTAAAAGTTGTTGCTATATAAATTTAACTTAATATTTATTCTCAAACACGTTATAGTCGATATATCGATGATAATGATAACCTTATAGAAAAATAGAGGAAATTAAAAAAATGTATCATAATTTTACCTCAACCCTTCTGTAGCGCAATCCAAACTCCGTTCATCTGAAACTCCCGTACCTATAAAAAATAAAAACAATATTTAGTGTGTGGTTTATGGTGGAGCTTCCGAGAGCGGCCGTGCGCAAGCGCCGCGCGCTAATTAATTCCGTCTGCGGGGTTCCGCTCCCGAGTTACGCTGCGTAACCGCAGTCTGTCAGCGCAAGTGTAAATTTCTATTATATTTTTTATGTAAACAACCAAAATATTCGTCCTCTTAATGGATAAAGTGTCTAAGCCACAAATTCATTGTTTAAAAACACACATAACATGTTTTCATTATTGTGAATAGGTATCGTATTAGGCATTTGCTTTATTTAAAATATGGGATCTTTTGAGAGGTAAGACGATATTTATTTGCACCTGTTTTAAAAAAGGACAGATAAGAAGTCACCCCTCTGAGAAAACTACTTAACATGGTCGATCTTCCGCGAGGTAGACAAACAGTACAGGGTTCCAAAAGGATCTGACCCTGACCCATATAAGTACTGTAGAAGAACTAATTTAATTTTCCTGTTTATTATATAAGTAACGTCAATGACCTAGAGAAGTCAATCTTAAAAGTTTAAATTTCCTGCCGACAGACAGCATGATGACGATGAGTCAAATCGTAAAATTATGAAGTTCAAAATATTAAGTTGCAGCTGATCTTTTATACATTTTGTAGGGTATTTTTTTTTTCTATGACACAGCAGATATCTGTACAAACTTTGCTTCGAATGGTGATCCCCTAAAGGTTATTAAATTATACCCAATAACCATGTAAACGGAAAATAAAGCACTCGACAGGTGTCCCGTCAAGATGGGTGGGCGTCCGTGCGTCCTGTAGCTACCATACGGTAGCCGTATAGAGGCCCTAATTAATTCCACGCGGCAACCACGAGGCGGCCGCCCGCCTACACTGCGCAAACGCAGCTTAAGTATGTAATCCAAGTATGTAGAACATACTTTATACAAGCATCATTATCCATAATTAAGGTTAAATTATTATATTTATTAATTAAAATATATCAACTTTATCTAATTTCAATAATTACGAATAAAAGCCAATAATAAAACAGTTAAATAATAATTTAATGAAATGAAGTTCGTTGATTTTATAATTCACGAAAACATTCTCAATGATTTAGTAGCTTTGTTTCCGATAGGACATTTCATAGATCATAACATAATTGGTACTCTTTCTGGAGGCAACAACACAAACTCTAAGTTTGCATAAAATTTAGTTAATCATTCTGTGACTTCCAGCACTAAATGAACCACAAGCATATTAAATTCAACTAGATTTACCCAATAAAACTCGAAGATTCTTAATTCTCTCAATTTATTTGTCGAGATATACTTTAATTATTAGCTCCTATGTGAAAAAATCTTCAAACTCGAATGAGAACTAAACGAGAATGTACCGTCAGCTACAATAAGACGTAAACACTTATCAAAGTGCAGATGTGATTATTAGGGTAAATAGTTATTAAAACCCTAACTTACAGCTCTAATTTTCTTAAGAATACTTAGATTATACAAGCTGTATCGTAAATAACGCAAAACCTTAGACACGCCAATTAGATTATTGCCTTACTCATTCAATATGACATTCAAATTTCCAATTTTAAGAAGTAAACTGTCATTTTTTTAAGCTCCTTGTTACCCAAATTAATCATGCTATTCAAGAAGTACTTAACTTTTGTACGCATATTGAGGTGCGCACATTTAAACAGTTATACTGATTTGAATAATTATTAAATTTTGTTGATTACAGAGAAATGTATGAGTAGCGGAGTAGAACGATTTGATAATTTAAAAAAATTTAACATACTTTCAAAATAGTTGGAATCGATTCAGTTACCAATCGGTAGAAAGTAGTTTGTTCTGAATCTAGAACACACTACTTTCAGGCCTTGCGTTAATGATTTTACACGTTGTATATGTGCAATATTTACATATTATAATCACTATTGACCCGAAAAGTACATTTGAACTATGCAAAGTGTTTCCATCTTATTGCTGCTGACTGTAAGTACTAAAACATAGCAAACCAATAAGTAGCCATATAGGTGTCTTTTGTGCCCTCAAGGCCACCTCAGAAGCTTGTAATGAACAGCAGGACTGCCCATAAAGGAAGTTGCTCATTCACAATAGTTAATGACGGTCTGCACCCTGTGGCTTATCGGTATGGGAGCTGATTGAAAAATATTGCAGCAAATGAGGGTTTATCTTATCATTGAACTGTTGTTTGTGGTAGCTGTAAGTGGAAATTGATAGTGGCCAGTGGCTATGGTAATGATTATAGCTTGATTGCGAACTTTGCCGTTTAAAACACAATGTCCTCTAATCTGGGTCGTGGGATTTACATCTTTTCTGATTGAGGGCCTTGTATGTGTTCATCTTAACTATATCATATTCATCTTCCATTCAAAAAATGAACTCAGTTTTTAAAATTAAATAATTGTGACACCATTGTTCATTTTGTTATTTCTGTCAGTATTTTTCACTTACATTTACTTATTTCTCCTGACCGATTAAGATTAGTAAGTGATTGTGCTACAATGGTCGTTGAAGTAAAAAATAGAAATATTTTTGCTGTTTTTGTTAACTGTTATTCATGAACCATAAAATACGTGTATTTGTAAGACGAATTTCTCTGTTAAATCTTTGTTGTTCACTTATAGGAAAACTCCTGTGTATTCAAAATGATGGAAAACTATATACACGAAGTTAATACGAAGCTTCATGCGTAGATGCATATTTTTAAAACATGCAAAAATTAACTATCTATTCAAATATTACAAAAGAATCCGTAAATTTTGAAACAAAATGTTGGTAACATGCAGTGCAGATTTGTTTTCTTGAAAGAGTTACAACCTAAGGAACCATAATTTAATACTTAACTTTTGTAACTCTAGAAAGCCAAATTAAATAATACGGACAAGTTATAAAATGTTATTCAGTTACAATAACTCGGTGTTTCATGAAAGCGGTTTCCTTCTTGGTACCGTATGATCTAGTGTTATTACGGACATGTTAGTGAGTACACGTAATTGAATGTGTTTCTAGTTAGGATTATTTATTGAGGTGTTTAGATGACTTATTGGTCTGGGCTATATAACGGGGATAGAATGTCTGTTAAGGTTTAAAACTCCTTCCTTTCATAAACGATGATACAGTTTTCTTAAGAGTTGAGAAATATATAATATCTAACTGGCTTAGAATATTAGCCCTGGTAAGAAACTATCCCACCGTTGGCCACGGGCTTCCTTTCAAACTGAGAGGGTTTAGGGCCCAGTGCGGGTTGGCGAACTTCACACACCTTCGGGAAACTCTTAGGCATGCAAGTTTCCTCACGATGTTTTCCTTCGCCGTTAAAGCGTATATGCTTTCGAAAAGATAGAGGTGCGTGCCTGGGTTTTTTTTTTTTTTTTTTTATTTGTAATTTGACACTGCGGGCCCGGTTTGTCCCGCACCTTTTTTTGTGTAATTTATGTGTTGTTAGTATTTGCTTTTATATGCACTTGTATGGTACATGCCGCTTATTATTAGCTTATTGTTACAGTGCTTGGTATTTGTTTGTAGCGGTACTTCAGCAGAGGTTTTTTTTTTTTTTTTTAATTTATATTAATGATTTTGTAAGTGAATGAGGCTTTCTGTTTTGGCTTGCCTTTGAGCGAGAATGCCTCAGTTGTGTAGGTGTTTGGCTGCTTGTGAGGGTTTCCTTTAGGCCGCGTGCCTGGGTTTGAACCCGAGACCTGACTTTGCAGTCCAACGGTCTAACCACTAGGCTATTATTGCTTCCTAACTATATATATCTAACTGACTTACCTTTAAAAAAATATTATAGTTCCTATTGTCCGGTAGAGCTAAAAGTCCCCTTCACTCAACAGAGTAGTCATTCATACACACATACAACATATTATAACGCACAAATTGGTACAAAATTAATTGGTCTTTAGTTATAAACGAGCGATATTTGCTCATAACAAACTACCAAACGCAAATACAAAAGTGTCTTGAAGCGAATATTACTCAACAAAATTCATCCAAATATTTAGGCATAAATACAATTTCGCAGTATGGCTCACGCTGTGAATATTTTAATCCATACAAGCAAAATCGGGCTTACCCTATAACTTTGTCTTACGATTTCCATAAACTTAAAGGACCAATTCTGTATTCAATAACAGCAGTTTCTGGAGGCAGAACGATTATAATGTATTCAATTTGCCATACACGGCGTGGTGGCTGCTTTTCCCACATTCCTGACCCAAGTCGTGGCGTAACGAGCGCTCTGTTTACTTAAATAGAATTAGGAATAGTAGGCAAATTTTCTACTGATACTTGAAGAGATACTTCTTAAAAGACATCTATGCTTAATAAGACGTATTTAGAATGAATTATATTCTTGCCTTCAAAAGGGTAATTTGGTTACATTAGGAGAAGAATAAAGGCGTAACTAAAATTTGCTAAGATATTCCTTTATTATGTAATATTTTAAATTATTAATACAACAAACATCGGTTTCTTGACAGAATTAATCTAGATTTTAATGTAGTTTCATGTAAGTTCTATCTGGGTAGTTATTTGTCTTAAACTTGTTAAATTTTAATGCTGTAGAGCAGGCACTTAATTTCAATATATCAATTATTGCATATGCTACGTCGTATGTTAAGTCGCAAATTTGGCGTTTGTTACGTTACAATCTCGTCACAAATTTGGCAAAGAGCTCCTCATACAAGCTAGAATAACATATACTTTAGATATTTAATAGTCTGTGTAGTTTAGCCTGCAGTCTGGACTATACATTTTATACACTAGATTTTCGGGGTTTCTGATCACGAATATAAAACATCAATTTTGAAATTCAAGACTGCGGGCTTGAACTTTGCACTTGTGAAGCCGTGAGCAAAAGCCAGTTCTAAATAAATAACATCACGATAGGTAGCATCGGTAATGTGTTCTCTTATTTGTACAAATGTAAACTTAGGCCTGAAGTAATGTTTACAGCGGGGCGTGACCGCGTCCGCGGCGTGAGACTTAGACGCTTATTCGCTATTACCAATTAAACACGTAACACATTGCGTTACGACCACTTCGTGATGAACGTTTATCGTGGCATACAGAATACCTTCACATGATCATTTCACAACGATACCGTAACGCGCCGCGTTTGGTCTTATGCGTTAAATTTCATCGAATAAGGGCCCTGCCGCCGCGCCGTGACCTGCGCACAATTGTTGCTTAAATTAAACTAAATCAGGACTTTACGCTAAAAGCACCATTTTTCAAACAGATTAGAGGATAAGTATTTGGTTTATAAAGTTTTCGAATTGTGTAAACTTTGCAATTTATAATGGAAAGAGAAATTTTGTCTAAAAAGCGGTCGACACGAAAATCGGCGAGTATGTGTCAAATAAACTATGAAAGAGGATGAGGCAAGATAACTGCGGATAATAGAACATTAACCATTGTATTCTGTCTGATTAGCCTGCCATCTAGCAGGATGTAGAGTACTTTTCCGGCGGCGCCTCCAAAATGTCTATGTTGAAAATTGAACGAGCACAAAGAGCAGTGCTCAAAGTAGCCTACACTTTACCCTTTTTTTATCCCACGTCTGAACTATATAAAAAAAGCAAGGTTCTAACGGTTTGACAACTATTCATCCTTAAAACTATTCTGCGCAAACATTCTTTAATCACATATAATCCAAACCTATACGCCAATAAACGCAGGAAAGCTAAAGTTTGCCAGACAAAATTGTATAAAACCAGCCTTTCACATCGCACCTACTGTTTTCTTAGTTCCTATCTATATAATAAAATAAATTCTATGTTAAATATATACCCCTTGACGAAGTCCAAGTGCAAGCAAGTACTTAACACATACCTACTCAATCAAGACTACAATAGTACTGAAAACCTTTTAATCGTACAAAAATAAGATGAATAAACACACATACACACGCACACACACATTCACACGCACGCACACACGCACACATACACATTTACACACACGCACGCACATACAGTATTTTATTTTAATTTTTTTCCTTTTATTTTATTTTTTTTTTCTTCTATCACCACTCGGGCACAAACTGTTCTTACTTTTGCATATAAACAGATTTAACATTGTAATAATAATTTACGCAAGTTCACAACAAAGGTTTCAAAATTTGTTAATAAAATATAAAATTGTTTTATGGGGGGCCTGGTAATCTGTGTGACAGGGTTTCCTAGTGCGGATACCAGACTCCCACAAAGGTTTAAAATTTAAATCACAATGTAAGCATTACTGTAAGTCACCTTTGTGGAAGTGAAATAAATGATTATTATTATTATTATTATTATTTTGATATTTCAAACCACGCTTTATATGCCTACATATTTTTAAATGCTAAAGAACTCCTCAAGAACTTAGCTTAAAGATTAAAGAATAGCTACAGTACTGTGCATCATTTTTGTGATCAATACTTGGATTACAATTAGGTCAACACCTAAGTATACATATATTTTACGAGAATCTGGTTAGTCTAGTTGCAAAGCGCATCGCTTTGTGATCACGAGGTCCTGAGTTCAAATCCTAGGTCGGAAAAATATAGTCTTTCTAACGAAAAATTCCCAGTATGAGTCCGGAGACTAGAATTGTGCCCTATACATTGAATATAATATGTACATAGATAGATAGATAGAGAAAAGAAATGAGATAAGATACTCGCCAGGTATCTGTAATACCACTTTTATTAACTGGTGATATATCCGCAAGTAGCACGAGAACACTACTTCATGCTACCTAACATTAATGCCATGTCTTACAATTAATCAAACCTCCATTACAAAGCAAGACTCCGTTCATTGTTGTAACACTTTTTGCCACCTATAATTTAAAGATTGATATCATTTGCCACTGATCGTAAATCAGTTAGGGCGCTTTTAAATTAGGCGATTGAAGCTGCGATAGTTAGGCAACTGTTGCGTGGTGACTCTAAATTTTTTTTTACTATTTCTGGCAACACGTATATAAAACAGTTTCGTAGAAGCTTTAAGCGCGCATACGCAATAGTCACTTTCGTAAAAGTTTTTTAAATTACAATGCAATAATGAGTGATTGAATAAGAAAGTGTATGTTGTTTGAGTGACACTGAGTTTTGAGTGAAGGAATTCTTCACACAATTTCTGTTACATACATATTTAAACGTACCGTCACGCTTCTATATTCTACCGAGCGGGGGTAGTAGTAGTGTTCTGTATACTTTTGCCGATGATATTAGTTGTCATAATTATAAAGGGTTAGTTTCATTATTTACATATAGCAATCTGGAATTCGTAAGAAAAAACACACTAGGTTTCAAAACCAGGACCTCGTGATCACAAGTCGCATTATGCGCCACTAGACAAAAGAGGTCGTCTTACATTTGTAATGCAATCTTATAACGCAATTATCTCTCCACTATTGTACAATAATTTGAATATACTTTGCGTCTTATAATTTGTACTCCTTTTTTCATTCATTTTATTATTTTCTTTACTTATTATGTTCGTCATAAACTTAATTCACGACTTACTGAGTGACGATAAATAAAGCGACAGTGTTGTCAGTGACATAAGTGATTTTATCCGACTATAAATCGCGTTGTTTATGGAGGCCTTTAAATATATGAGGTCAATAAAACTCGAAAAGTAGCGTATACTTGAATAATCTAATAAATGACTCAGCTTTATGACTCTTGACTGTAAATTATAAAGTATGAGGATATAGTTTAAGATTAATTTATATCTCTAAATATAATATTCATGACTGCTACATCACATCGTGCGCCTGGAATAACGAGTCGCTGAATTCGAATCATAGGTCGAAAAAGGGTTATTGAGGTGTTTTTACCGAAAATTCACGATAGCAATCTGTAGTCTGAAATTATACCGGATAGGTCCAAATGTTATAGACTCACAAATGATGTACATATCACATCTCAACCACACCCGCTCGAGGAATATAGATCGCGTACAAATGTTCATTTTGATTCGGGTATTTGTGTATCTGAATTTCATGTTTGTAAGCGCACCTTGAAGGTTAGAATCTTCATAGAACGATATGTAAATAATCCCAGTATGAAAATACTACAGTGGAATTGAATGACCGTATACATATGTTGATAGACGAAAATTAATATGTAATCATTTATCTAAAAGACGGTATCTTAATTTGAATCGAGTTGCTTTGGCAGGTACTTATATAAATCTACTATTAGCATTCAGAAGATTATTTATGCACGTTAGTTTACTAGCCAATAACTGGCTCAATATATTCATATATTCACCCTTTATACAATTTGAATAGGAAACTGAATAGCAAATATTACATTTTCATACAGGAAATCTGAAGTGTTCTGCTACAAGAGTAAAATCGCTAAATAAAATATCTAAATTTAAAATCAAAATAAAACCACATATGAAACGACATTAATTTTTAGAAGTGCTCTGAAAATTAATAGTAAAGCTGATTTTGATCAAAATGAAAAATCTTATCTCACGCCAAAGTAATTGTACCTATTTACCTACTTTTATTTCGTTAGCCGAACTCACAGGATCCTGTTGAAAGCACCGAGCCTTCCCCATCACGTAATTCCACTTAACATTCACTGCGCACAATACTTTACGGCCTCGTGGACGGTACACAACAAATTGTTACCTATTTTCAAGACGCATCCATAAAAATATTGAGCTTCCGTTCCTTTGAAACGATACTTACGAAATGCATTTACGATTCACTGCAACTAAGCGACTAATCGCATGAAACTTTGTCATTTGTTTTCTCTACGATTTGTCTTTGCGATATCACAAACGCTTATAAATGAAACTTATTTTTTAAATAATAACTTGATTTCATATATCGATATGACGTTTTTACAAATGAAAATGATGAATTTACAATATTAAACAATGCACCAAAAACGAAATTAAATTTTGTAATAATTGCATGACTTATTGATGAGACCTATTATTAGGTTTAAAATGACCTCAATTCATTAATATTTTTAAATGTGTTAATTTAACTGTGCATCATTCAGTTGATAAACACAATCTTAGTGCGAACATAATTGACCCTAATGTAATGTGGTTGAGAAAGTTTGTTGTTCATGTTTATTTAGTAAATTTGTAGTATGAAAAGCGTAGCATACCAACTCGATAGCGTTATACAAACGTCAATCTAGGTGGGTTACCATAACTTCTTTAGCCAAAACCGTTTTAATCTTACTATTCCTTGAAAAAGAGACAGAGCTATGAACTACGAATATACACATCTCTTTCCTACGGCAAAATAATATAGCTTTGTTAAAGAGATTCTTGTACGGGCCCTCCTCATCATCCTTCAGAACTTATACCAATTATTATTATAAAATTGTATATAAAATTTATTGGTCGTGATATCTCAAAAACGTAAAATCTATCTCTAACCGTTAAGACCAATAATAAAAAATGTCATTTAAATAAAGTTAATCCAGTTTGGTCGCACACGACAAGTCGCAAAATCGCATCCATGAAACTTTACTTAAGCGCGGCGCGCGCGCAACTCGCCCGCGCTGGGACGAGTTCCACAGGTTGTATGGAACTGGTTTGAATATTCATAGAGTACGAGAGCCAACGGCCGACGCACTATGCCGATGACATAATGGATCCCAATAGATTTATTGGCTCCATTCGATATAGACTTTATTGAGCACGCCACGCCAACTTGTATATAAATGTAAATTTATTATATGTTAATATTTTGTATCGATTAATTTGGCGATTATCGAATCAACCGCTGTTTGTTTAACTAAGTATTAAATGTAGTTTTTTTTAGAAAATTACTCTTCTCCTTCTTTAAGAGTAATCTTCAGTTGATATTAGATGTCACATCATAACCCAAATTCAGTTAATTATTATTAAACATATGCACAAATGTCTAGACCTACCAAACTAGTCCAAAGTTATATATAAAGTTATGATATTAAAATCCTTCTCACTTAATAAGAATTTATAAAATCGAGGTTTCAGTATATGTTTAGTAATACAGAATTTTCGATATTTATCACAAAATTTCACATGACAAAATAAGAACCAATATTTACCGGTCCCTTAATATTATACATAATGCAACAAGACTGTTTAAAACAATAAATACTTAGCGAGTTGTCAAACATATTTCGTGGGGCCACAAAAAATGCGGCTACACGACCATTTATCAACCCACATAAGTACGTTGTATGGTCAGCAGGTGTGTCACTGTCTTCATACAACTCAAAGATCGTCAAGTGAGTAAATCAAGATGATTTATATACTACCTAATCGTTAAAATTCGGCACAGCACGAAAAGATTACAGATGGCTTTAAAAGTATTTTTACTCGCAAAAATCTGATAATGATATCATTTTTTTTAATAATCTTATGTTTTTTGACATAAATTGTATGTAATAAAACACTTATCAACTTTAAAATATACACATAAGCAAACCTTTATCTCTAACACATAAACTAAAATTGTTTTACATTCAAATAAATAATTAAATAGCGTTATTAAGAAACAAATTTCGCGGTCAAGAAGTGTCAAACCCGTTTCCACGTACCATTTCGATTAATTGAGTGACACTTTAAAAGTAACGATCTGTCACAATCACTTTGACAGACTATAATAGCGTCGTAATCTACAATTCGAAAAAGCTTGTGTAATAATATTAAAATTCGCGGTGATAAAAAAGAAAACAAACAAGATATTTACCAACTTGAAATGTGGGAAGTTGACTTTTTTTGTAATTACATCAAATTAATTAAAAAAGATATAATTGCCGCATCGGGCAAGCCCGTATTTCTTCGCTCAATGTCAGCGGCGACCGGTTTCGCAAAAATATACGCGCGGGCGCATGACTCAGGCGCACATGGGCCGGTACTATGAACGAACGAATTTCGGACATATAAATTATGCTTTTTATCAAGATCACGGCCTGTAGTCGTCGACACAAGAAGTTTTAATTGCAAGCAATTTACGTTATGCAGTGTCAATTTAACTAAATTATGTTCAAGAACCTTATATTTTTTTGAGTTACAATGATAGTTATTATTTGTAACTTGAAAAAAGGTGGAATGTAGATCTTCGGAATGCTTTGTACTCCGAAAATAGTTGCGAAGATGTATAAATTGACACCTATTTGGATATCACATCTATACGACACGGCACTTTGGAATCAGATGACCTGTACTAATAATATTTTTAACCATTTTTGTACGTAATACACAAATTAAATTTAAATATTTTTGCGATAAAATTCTTTTGACAGTTGACTATGATCCTTTACCCGCTAAATATTGTTAAAAATATACTTAATATATGCAAGTATCTGCACAAAAATACCGCCTTATTACTAAACCCAACAAAGGCTTTCGATTGTTCTAGTATTAAATCACTAACTAATCCAGGTGCTAAACAACGTCTTATTACAAAACGCGAATCAGCGTTGACAGACATAGCGTCTACGGTTTAAAACTTAAATCACTGAGTCGTTTTGTAATAAGGTAAAATTTTAAGCCCATAACAAGCTTTGTTATTTAGACTGCATGTTGTCGTAGCAATCCCGACTAAACAACAATGTAAATAGTTTTTGGTAATAAGACGGATAGTGTATAAACCGTTTAGTAAAATAGGCCGCAACTTAATTCATGAAATTAGAAGTACCAACTTAAGGCCCGTAACATGTTTTAGTACGTCAGTGTATTTACACTCATCTCCAGAAAGACAGGTTAGCGATATTCTAGCCACTGTCGATATATCTAAGGACTACTTTTCATAAACCTTTTCTCTTGTACTCAATCCTGTCAAGATGCCATTTAATCTTGCAAATTACTACACCGACAGCGCTTCAAATACGTCAGCCGCTAACCCAATTAGTTTTAATGAAAATATATACGTTTCTTTGGCGCTTCTTGAAGTAATTATAACAAACATAAATCTAAACACATTTTCAAAATACTTACATTGTTCTATTGTTCATTCGACTTTAGTTACTTTGTTAATAAGCTAAAATAAACCTAGAAATATTTTGTTGATGGTTCAACAAAGATAAATAAGTGTTATACAACAATTGTCCAGCGGACTATATAACCTTTGCATAATCAAATAACTATTTTTTTTTTTATTTATTTATCACTTAAAAAATTTGTACAACAAGTCGGTCACATAGCATTGAGAAACCACAAAGGTTTGTATTAATGCTAAATACATCGAGACACCATATTTATAAGAATAATAACAAAATATAACAAAATTAAATTACTACGAGCGATCTCAGTTAAATCAATAGGCACATTCTTGTAGTTAAAAATAAGGAGCCATATTTTAGGGAAGCAGAAGACTTAACCGTGACTTAATAACAATAATAGGCCTTTAGGGAATTTCAATAAGGTTTCTAGTTAGACGTCATCCATAAATTACAACATAGGTTAAGGGCGAGATTCTCTTTAATAATACATATTTTAAGCTAGACTAGCTTGAAATATGTATGATCAAACATCGTAAACTTTTGGACTGATATTTGTTTTGTGAGCCTAATAAATAATACATTCTTTATTTCGACCGACTTGGATCACGTGTTAGTAGAACATCGAGGCTTAATATAATGGTTTAATAAAGAAACAATATAATAATAATAAAAAACCGTCACAAAAATCAAGTAATCCATATGCGAACCGTACAGATTGCTGTACGTACCTCCATATACCGACAGCCGAGTCTATCAGCCGTGGCTCTTAGCATAAGACAAATAGAAAGAGTAGATGGCATTATGAGATTTCCCTATACGCTAATCAAACGTGACACTGCGCGGGGTGGCGCGGTACGAAGATAACGTTACATTCCGCCCACTTCTGTATTTTCAATCTAGCTGAGAATGATAGACTGACGTAAACCACGCCCACCGCGATGACGTCAGGGCCTAGTTGGTAGAAATTGCACAGTTCCTTATGTACTCCTCTTTGTTTACTTCGTGGCTCTTTGGATGCTGTTGAAACTGTATAAAACAGCTCATAAAACTATCTCAGAACTATATTAAAACCGCTAGGGTTACATAAACGTAATCACAACTCCATCGTTATCGAGTTAATGACGATTACATTCTTCATTAGTACTATAAAATAAACATAAGTCTGATTGAATCAGTATCCTGATAGTTGAACCATAGAGGAATCACTATAAGGCACTTATTCGCTATGAATTATTAAACACGTAACGCGGCACGTTACGATAACTTCGTAAAATTATAGTACTCCAATCGCATACAGAATAGTGATGTGTACCGGAGGTAAAATCAGTCTCTGGAGATTTTCGGAGAATTTACAACAATAACAGAATCTTTGGAGAAAAAGTGCTTGATAACGACGTAATGAAAATAATTGACATATACCAAATAGTTCTAAGGTAAATAGCAGTACATTCGTATACCTACCTGATAACCTATCTTCACGACTTAAGTAACAGTTCTGAGTGGATTGAGTTTTCATTTATACATTCATTTGTGCATTAACTACGAAATGAACAATACTCATTTAACTACGTGTTACGACTTACGTAGTACGTAGTTTTATATTATCAAAACTGGTAGACAAATAAAACGATACTTAATAAATTGGTACCTAATTACACATATCTGGTTTTGTCAGGAGTTCCTCCTATATAGACAAATTATAGACTAAAGACGCATTTAAAAAACTCCGGTATTTTTAGAATTTATCAGTGAAAACCGGTTCATGTGTTAACCGGTGAATCTCCGGTTCTTATAGAACCGGTTCACATCACTAATACAGAATACCATTACACGATTATTTATTGGAGTGGAGAAAGCCAGAGAGGTATGTAAGAAAAGAACCTGTTGGAACTCTGTACTCTCTGCCTACGCCGCTAGAAATCTAGCGTGATGATATAGATCATTTATTATGCAGTATAATTTAGTCGACAGACGATTTGGCGCAATGGTTAAGAGCTTAAGCCGCTCCACCCACTGGGTCAAATAGTCGCGGGTTCGATTCCCGCACGGGATAGATCTTTGTGTGACCCACAATTGTTTGATTCGGTCTGGGTATTTGTGTATGTGTATTTTCATGTTTGTAAACGCACCCACGACACTGTAATAAATCCTGATGTGGGGCTACGTGTTGTTTTATTATAATATTTTGTTCGTTTGTTTATTTATATATCGTTTTACTCAAAAACATACCAGCCCGCCTGAAAGCACTGTAAAGGGAAGCTCTGAAACACAGATTTTACCTAGTTCGGTGAATTTATAAATATAACAGGAGAATCTTCGGAGAAAAACTGGTCGATAACGACGTAATGCAAATAATTAACATATACCAAATAGTTCTAAGGTAAATAGGCTACGACGAAATTTTCATTCAGGCTGTGTATTGTTTCCTTCTGATGTTCCTATTTTATTTTATATCTAGAATAAACATTTTATTATAGACTTACGGCCGGTTCAACACATAACTCAAGGATAGATTTGCCTACTGCGGATAGAATTTTGACATATTTTGTATGAAAAATCTGTCAAAATTCTACTGCCAGTAAGCAAATCTATGCTTGAGTTGAAACCACCCATTACATAAAATAAGAGAAATGTATGTAGGCATTTATTTACTTGTATGTAACATTAAACTATTTATTAACCAATAATATTATTACAATATATGATTATTATTTCGTCATAACCGGCGAGCGTGTATTAGACGAACTATGAGAGTGGAGGAAGGCAGAGGTATGTAAGGAAAGAACCTGATAGAACTCTGTACTCTCCGCCTACCCCGCAAGGTTACTGGCGTGATGATATAGATAGATAGGTAGATTAATATTTCACGAAGATATCATAACGTATCTCGTTTGGACATAGCGAATAAGGACCCAGTTGTTACATTAAAGAGATTGCAACTCGTTATGGAGTCAGTGTCGATTGCATTATTCGTAATTGCTACATAAAAAATTAAAGACTGCCGCATGATGCGGCTGGCGAGGCTAACATATTTTATAATAACCCTTTCTCTTATTATTATTATAATACTTTTTATTATATACCTTTACAAAGTCCTCATTTTGTAAATGAGAGGACTCTGTAGACACTTACTGATACCATGAATCTATGTACACTTATGTTTAATCTATACTTAAGCACATCTATTTAGCTCGTTCTGCACTTTCTTCCATACCCCATGAATGTATACAAAAAGAATTGTAAAACTCTCATTTTTAAAAAGAGTAACCGAGAGAGTTTTTTGCCCTTCTTCTCCACAGGAAGGACTTTCCGAACGGGTGGTAGTCTTAAGTAATCAATTTTTTTTTTTTTGTTTTGGTCTACATGAATAAAAAACGTATGATTTATGATGACAAGGTCTTGAGTTCAAAACCTAGGCCAGTCAAAGTGTAATTTTTCGATAGAAATTTCCAGTGTCACCGCCGCAGCGTAGCATTGTGCCCGCAAAAGACTCGCCTTCTATTACATTGGGACCTAACAGCACCGGCGAAAAGTAAGTGTACACAGTACATCACTGTCTTTACTGACATTGCCGCTTGAGAAATTTGGCAGGAGCTTGAGAAAATAGAGGATTTAGACGACGGTTTGGTCCTAGGTTAAGAACTTAACTGGATCAGGAAGTCGCGGGTTGAATTCCGGTACAGAACAAATCTTTGTGTGACCCACATTTTTTTTTAGGTCTGGGTTTTTGGGTCTACTCATTCACGATACAGAAAAGATTTTTAGTGAGGGGCTACATTTTTTTAATAAAATAAAATATAGGCGTGTCGGCCGTTGTTTTTTTTTTATTTCAGAGTCCCAGCATTCGGACATTACCTATTGTCCTAACATCATCGCAAAATGTGAGGTCTGCAAAAGAAACCCTTCCTTTGCAGAGGAATGTAGACTAACTTACACAGCAACCTCAACAACTTCAAACCTGTATCAAATGTACTTAATGCATTAAACCTTAACTCAAAAGCATATCCACCGTCGGGTCGCGGGTAATAACACGAAAAAAGCGCATACAAATAATAGTGAGTCGTCCGCGGTTATTACTCAGTGAGTCGATTGACGCGACAGGTTATTCGAGTTCGTTTCCCTCCCGGACGCGAAACGAGTATGTTTAGGGTTCAACAGTATTGAGTGGAAAACGAAAGTCAGCCCTATAGTAAGGCTATCACAGGCGACGCGACAAGACATACGTAACGGATTTTGTCGCCCTAGGCGTAAACCAACCGCTGTGTCTTTGCTAGCATGGCTTTTCGTAAAGTTTTAACTAGAGAAAGCTTGTTTCAAGAATTGAATTGATAGAATTCCTATTGACGTGCAAAATTCGATGCGAGAAATGTAGTGACGTATAGACAAGACTATTTACTTGCGAACACGACTTGAACCGTGGGCTGATTAAAGTTTGTTCCGTGCGAGAAAGTTCTTGACGCTCGTTCTATCCCCGCTTTAATAGGTAAGTTTTATTACAACGGTACCTGATTAAGTATAGACACTAATGTGTTAACATTTTAGTGCCTGGTCATAGTAATGTATGTATTAAAAACGTAGGCCTTTATAAACATGACCGTTCCCGTGACAAATAATTAAAAGCTTTGGAATAGATATACAGTCCAAGTAATATTTATTGATCAATATTTTCTAAATCTAGTAGTACTATGCAAAAACAGCTAAATGCCGTTTATCGGTGGCATTGAAGTTTCGTTTTCTATAGTATTAGTTCTTTAAATCAAGGCTTTGTTCCAATATGCAAGTCTGATTATTAAGTAAGTGTTATAATGATCCTATATAACCTCTCTATACCTACTTTTGCTATTATTAAATAGTGTAGATGGTTCCGAAATACTAATATTTCATTTTGATTTGTACGATGAAAAATTAAGTACTCCCTAAGTACTTTTTTGTCAAATGGTGTGTTTAATTACCATCAATTTCTGAAAATCATAATACTGCTAATTTGAATACAGTCACAATCTTATATAAATGATAAAAGTATCTAATTCTTGTAAATTTAACAATTTACAAGAAGTGGATACTTTATCATTTAAAGAATTAAATAAGTAAAACACGTTAAAGAAGAATATATAAAACACAACTTTTAAATGTGACTTTATATATATTCAAAATTAGCATTAACATACTAATCTATATTGGATCTTTGATACAGATAAGGATGCTAATTCTATTTATATTAATAACACATCTTATTATAGAAATGCTACGAAATTCCAAGAACTTACAACCGATATAACACTAATAATCATTTTGACAACATTACAAACAAGTATTATTTTTATGTCTCATTAACATATTTATCACTAATTTTAATTTTATATAAACCTCGTATTTACGTTACATGACGTATCGTATAATTCTTTAATCAGTTATATAAGCAAAATTAAAAACCCGAAAACTACCCGATAGAGTTTTGCGCAAGGTTTTTTAAGACATTTACATATGATTATCGTCTCTAAGGCAATGATTAGTACGAAAAAGTATATAAGATGAAATATAGAAAATTTTAAGTTGTTTGACCGGAGTTATTTTACCCATTTTTATTCATTACTAGCTGTTACCCGCGGCTGCGCACGCGTTTAAATGGGAAAAAGAAAAATGCGGGTTTTACGTTTTCCCATGCAATTTTTCCATTTTTTCTCCTCATAACAACCTTCCTCGGATTTCAACGAATATTTAGATCAGATCTACAACAGCGCCACCTATAGGTCTACGTTACTTATGGATAATGTAGCTATCTAATGGTGAAAGAATTATTAAAATCGATTTAGTAGTTTCAGAGTTTATCGATTACGAACAAATAAACAAATCCTTCCTCTTTATATCAGGATAGAAGTATAAAATGGTAGTCTCTCCTAAAGAGCTTGTTTGAGTAATCACACCCGCTGGGAAACCTCCTGCATTTAACTCCCGCTATCTAAATCGGCTTGTATTAGGAACGGGACTACGTCAACAATGCAACTCCCGTTGGGAATCGAACCTGCAAACACGAACCCTTAAGTTTAAACTCAACTAGATATCTCGATAAGCTTTATCTGTTTTTAAAGGTAAATATCTAATTTACTAGCGAAAATATAGTGCAGTACCCGAAATCTCTCTCTCTCTTTCCCTTAGAGTGTCCTAACAAATATTTGAAAACAAATTTAGATCTAAAATGAATTACTTACTGGTATAAAACTCAGTAAACATTTTCATAGTTTCAATTTGTTTGTTTGCACAAGTAAGGTTGTTATTTATGTTTCTTAGTATTGTAAACGTCATATTACAACATGCATTGATAAATTAAAACTAATGCTCTATATAAAAATGACCATAGCGAACTTAATCATAATAAAATAAACTGTCAATACACGAAGCTTTTCATCATATCATCAATACAACTTCTCTATATTATATGGCGGGCCATGGGAATGATTGCTTATAGAAAACATTAAATTTATGATAATGTTATAAATAATAAGCGGTGAAAGTTTCTAGGAAATGTTCATATGAATAACGGTATCTATATATAAATGGTTATTTCTAAATAAATTACAAAATTGCTTTAATATTATGTAAAGGACCTAATTAGCTCGTTAAATTTAATTAGGTATTGGCATTAACTTTAAAGATAATATTTACTCTTTAGGGTTCATTTAAATATTCAGAATATTGAGCAGCCTACTTATAGAAGATAATTTTATTACCTCTTTATTTTAATAAACAAGATAATTGCGTAAACCCTTACAGGTAGAGTAAAAACCTTTTTGAGATTTTTATTATTACTATTATCACTGCCGTTCACAACTCGCGTGTGAGTTGGCTGAACACAATATCGAAAAGATCATAAAATTAGAAATTAGCCTACAGTTATCGAATGATCTCCGTTCGAAGGTCTCGTTTGCTCCTCAACATAGGGTTCTAAGGTCCAGAGCTTTTTATTCGTCAGATTCACAGCTGGCAAGAAAGTTGCGGAGGTCCTGGTACGTCAATTGCCCCTAACCATCAGCTGGACCACCGGTCCATGTACCTAACTAGGTCATACAGCACAAAGTCTTATGGTCTGCAAGTAGTAAGCGTTTTATCTGAGTAAAAGGCAATACTACGGAACCTTTTTAAATAAAACAGCTCTCGGCTTTAATGCTACTCCCATTGAATTTATCCATCACTTATCATAAACCCTTTTAAACGTCAGCAACGGATAAAATTAGCAATAAATATTATTGATTGCTGCCACAGCATATCAGTTTTGGTTCGCACAGTAAGCTAACTGCCTATTTAATGCAGTTATACCCAGATTGTTTACTAAATATGTCATTTCGGTGTGCGTGTGTTTGTAATTCATCACCCCTAAACGGCTTGACCGATTTTGATGATTTTTTGTCTGGTTCTTTGCTATATAGTTCGACTCGGTAGGTGGCGCTGTTGTCAACCATGTCTACTATGTAAATATAAAATGAACGCGTGCAAAGCCGCGAGAAACTGCTAGTACTCTATATATTTTATCAATCTTTAGTTCCAAGGCGGTTAATACCGTAATTATGAAAAGCTACTTTCGTTATCATTATTGAAAAAGTATGTTAACAAGTTGATATAAAACTTGTATTTTAAGTAATATTGAATTTAAATAAGTATTGCTATAGGCAATAACTTAAGCTGGCAAGGAGAAACTACAAACAGAGAATATAATTTTAATTCTTGTTTAATAATAATAAAACCTGTAGGTAGACTTAGTCTTTTTCTCTCAGGGTTAGGTTTAAAAAATACAGATAATCTAATAATATAGGTAAGGAAAGATATAATAAAATCAAATTAATCGTTCTACATGTTGTATTATAATTTCAATATGACATACAAATAGTATATTAATGGCATAATGCACTGCTAATAAATAATCAAATACTTAATTTATAATAAAAATAAAATTAAACACGCCTGCCTGCAGATTCTGACGTCTTAACAAGTGATTGGCGTTAAAAGTAAAGAACTGCGCACATTACGTGTGAATGTTAAGATTTTTGTCTTTTCAAACTAGAATTCAAACTCAGGACTCATACACCACTAGACGAGGCTGGCTTATACAAACATAATTAATTGATTATTATTTTACACTATTTGTAAAACATTTCGCCTTGTGCTTTTGATATAGCAAACAATTGTTAGAAATGCAGCCTTCTGTGGCAAATTCATTGAAGTAAAAATTGTACAGTTCTTCGAAATAAATTACTTTAATATTTGTGGGTACAGTGGAATGTCATACTGGATTCTATATTTTCTCTTCTATGCTGTGGTAAGAATTGGTATAAATAGACAATTTTACATTTGCATACAGGCCACTATGCCTATGTAATTTGATGGATGTTAGAATCCATGAAATTACTTATGAATATTTTATTAATCGTACAAACGTATTCGATTACTTATTTTTTATGATACTGCTGAGTGGAAATAAACATGTTTCTCTTTTATTTTTAGAGGCAATAGGTACGTACTAAAGTTAAATGCATGTAATTATCTGGCTAATAAACTATATAGTTATTTAATTAACTATTTTTTTATTTTTAAATAATATTTAAGTGCATCCTCAATTATTCTACTTGAGTTTAGACAATACTTTATAACTAATTATAAGTTATATTATCTTGTCTAAACTTTATCTTTACTAATAAATGAAACAAACAGCTTCATTTCCGAATCATATTAATCACGCAATGAACCCACTTTTTGCCGACGAAGTTAGATCTCATGTTATAGGAGGTGAGTCTTTTTTCAATGCACCGGGCACAATTCCAGACTCTGGACTGGTACTGGAATTTTTTGTACCGAAAAATTACATTTTATCCGACCAGCCAGCGCAGAACCTCGTGATAGCTAAGTATTATCCACCACTATACCAACAAGGCTGTCTAATCTAGCTTACTTTTTTCAATATTCTCCATTCTGATTCCGCTTCTAACAATATGACGTCAAAGCCTTTAGCAATAGACAACGGACTTTGCCCACTGATACGTCACTAGCCGAGCCAAGGTTGGAGGTCACTAGTGAGGCGATAATTTTTCCGTCGCGACCAGTTAATTGTCCGTGGTAGACAGTATGACAGCGGGATATGTGGGCGTGTGTCTGTGCCTACGCTATGTTATGCAGCTTTTTAAAAACCTGTTCTTTTGTCTAGACATTTCTTTTCAAAGTTTGATTAAAAGCTGTTCTAGATAGGAAACAAAAATATAACTTACATATGTTTTATTAATTTTTCCTGATAATCTATTATTTTTACCTTACAAATAAAAATCAGATTGAAATTCAGACTGTTCCGCCGTTTCTTTTTCATCTAAAAGAGCCTTTTCAAAGTTACACCTATATTCATTTATTTTTTATATCATGGTCATAATTAATTTATTTTAACGATTACCACGTTCATTTAAAAACAAAAATAGTTAGCTTATAAATAAAACATATATTTATGATTTGAATTCAGATGCTCACATGCATTTGCAATTTCTTGATCTCGGCAAAATATATTATCTTTACTTCAAAACAAAAAAGCGAGTTGATAAAAACGTGGTAAAAAAAATACAGAAATTCTCCGTAACACAAACAGTGTTCCAAATTCAGAAAATCGCGCCAAAACCGTCCGGGCGCATTCCTGTCACGTACAATGTTACCAAAATTGCCACGAACATAATAAAACTAACGCACTTTACGCATAATATGGCCACTAATGAACAAACATTAGTGTTTTTGAGGAACACGTTGGCCGAATGCACGTACCTAATGTTAATGGCCCAGCGAGGCGTGAGAATAACCGCTAACAGACACATTACTGATTATCTACACAGCGTTAATGCCTCCTTCACATTTTATTTTACCCACAATTAAATTTAAATAAACTTTAAGTGATATCGGTTGCTTTCATCTTGAGGAATATTGTTTTGTAGACAGCTCGTAAAATCCATGATGTGCGAATTTAATCGTTTAAGTTATAAATATACGGTTGTATAAAATATTTAAATGTAATATGTATGTATAAAACAAATTGTAATTTTTTTGCCTTTTTATCGTAGCGGTAGTTAAAAACACGTGACAGCAACAACTAACGGAACTTTTGGTAAAATAATTCTATCTGCACTTTGAATTTTGAAGTTACAAGGAAAATGAAGTTAAGTTGAAGTTACAAGATCTTAATTTTGTTGTGTCCGAAACGTAGCAAACCTATTCTGTGGCTGTACTGCGACAAGGATATTTTGGCCCGTGGACGTCATTGATAGGGGGGTGTTGTTGTGAATTTAGGGTTATCATTTAAAAACATCATTGGTATGGTAGCAAAGCGCATCGCTTTGTGATCACGAGGTCCTAGGTTCAAATCCTAGGTCGGACAAATGTAGTTTTTCTAACGAAAAATTCCCAGTTATATGGTAGCGAGAGCTGGGTATGTAAGAAGGAGAATGAAAGTAGGATAAATGCGGTAGAAATGCGAGCTCTGCGGAAGATGTGTGGAGTGAAGCTGACCGACCGCATTAGCAACAGCATAGTAAGACAGCGAGTAGGTATGAAAGATAGTATCGGTGTAAAGATGAGAAAGGGCATGCTCCGTTGGTTCGGGCATATAGAAAGAATGCCAGAGGAAAGAATGACAAAACAGATATACAATGTGAAAGTGGAAGGATGCAGGTACCGGGGAAGACCTAGACTATCTTACTACGACCAAATAAACCGAGTCTTATCTGATGGAGAAGTCAAGAGTCTCCGTAACCGGCGAGCGTGTATGAGACGAACTATGAGAGTCGAGGAAGCCAGAGAGGTATGTAAGGAAAGAACCTGTTGGAACTCTGTACTGTCTGCCTACCCCGCAAGGGATCTGGCGTGAGGTTATAGATATAGATAGATAGATAGAAAAATTCCCAGTATGAGTCCGGAGTCTGGAATTGTGTCCGGTATATGGCAATAGGCTCGCCCCCTATTACATGGGACCTAACATCGAAACGTGGATGTACTCAGTACACCTCTGCCACCCCTTCTGGGAAATATAGGCGTGACGGTGTTTTTTTTTAACATTTACATACTTCCAAGGGAATATACTAACAAGTGGGTCCGCAGGACTACTAATTAAAAAAATAACGTGGGTAAATTTTATAGCAAACGGTAACTCTGCGATTGTCATGAAGTGAAATTTCACTTGATGACAGCATTAGTTCCGATTATGGTCGCGTGCCAAAAGATCCTTGTATGACTGTATGTAGCACCAAATAGACTTCACCATCAAACCATACAATACCACGGAGGTTATAATGCAATTATACATATGACAAAACAGATATACAATGCGAAAGTGGGAGGATGTAGGTACCGGGGAAGACCTAGACTATCTGACCACAACCAAATAGATCGAGTCTTATCTGAAGGATAAGTCAAGAGTCTACGTAACCAGCCAGCGTGTATGAGACGAACTATGAGACTGGAAGCCAGAGAGGTACGTAAGGAAAGAACCTGTTGGCACTGTACTTTCTGCCTACCCCGAAAGGGATCTAGCTTGATGATATAGATAGATAGATATGCCAAGTTCCTACATTAACACAAATATTGCACATATAATAAAACTACTTTTGACCACATCACTCGAATCGTTGGAAACTTAAAATCAAAACAAACCACGAGGAAATTGGAAAGAATAGTTTTTTATTGTGATCCTTAATATGATAGCAACAACGACACTATAGTGTTTACTTTGTCAATAAAACTCTAGAATAGCGGTATTATAACATAACAATTAAATCCTCGCTAAAGAAATAATCGGTAAACATACAAATTATATTCCAAACAAGTTACCAACGGTTATTGCCGTTAAGCGATGTTCAATATGTAGTCGTTATCTCAAATATAACTTGTTTCTTGTATAGAAAATAGCGAATAATCTTTATTTTCCAGTTTATGAAAGTTCTTAAGAATTTATTTTAGTTTCTTCGGACTGCTACAATCGTGCTAAATTAAGCTAAGTAATGACAAGTATTCGAGTGATAATAATTACGTAAATATATATAAATCGACGAAAACGTAAATAATTTGCCAACAACATCTTTAATCATACATTACCTTCTCGTCCCCGCAAGGAACTGGAATGATGAGATAAATAGATATTTCCTTAATTTTACTGGCTAACAGCAAATGTATGTTTTAATGTTTAACTGTGTTTCAAATCAAACGAATGACAAACACTAAAATGGACCACGTTATACCTAATTTTTTTTTATATTTGTCCCGCACAAGAAAAGCCGTGCTAGCCCTGTTCCTCGAAAGCCCCAAGTGTCCGGAAGCCATTAACTTGCGCCCACAGTCGTGGCGGCTACACCGGCTCGGCAGGACCGGTCGCCTTTTCCAAACGGAACAGACAATTTCGAAGTCGCATATCCGCCGATGTCTATTAAAATGTATGTACGTACAATTACGAACAATAATATGTAAGCAATTTAGCAGTTTGTCGCAGTAACAAATAATGTAGGTTTTGTAAACGTGACGTTGCCATGTCCAAGTACTATAATTTTAACGTATTAACGATCGTGACTGCACACACTGTAAAGTTCGTAGTTCTTTTGGAAATAGTTACTTACAAGTTTATTGAAAAATCGCAAACCATAAAATATGGAGCATAAGTGGTACATAAGCATAAACTATTAATGTATTGGAATTTGGTATAGCAGTAACCGTTATTCATGTTGAGATGTTCTATTGAAAGTTACTTTTATGACATGGGATATAATGGGCAGAGAGTACAGAGTTCCAACAGGTCCTTTCGTTACAGGTCTGTTCTTCAGGTCTTTGAACTTCTATCTACTAACAGTAAAAATATATGTCATTTAAAAAATGACTACCTATTATAAAGCCGTGATAGCCTAGTGGTTAGACTATTGGACTGCAAAGTCAGAGGTCTCGGGTACAAACCCAGGCACACACATCTGTCTTTTCGAAAGCATGTGCGTATTAAAAATTAACTATCACTAGCTTTAATGGTGAAGGAAAACATCGTGAGGAAACCTGCATGCCTAAGAGTTTCTCGAAGGTGTGTGAAGTTCGCCAACCCGCACTGGGCAAGCGTGGTGGACTATGGCCTAAACCCTCTCAGTTTGCGAGGAGGCCCGTGCCCAATAGTGGGACAGTTTCTTAACAGGGCTAATATTATTATTATAAATGAGTTTAGCGAAAACTGAACGTTTTGAAATACGTATACTTACCATTCCTTAAATGTAGGTAATACTTCAATGTTTAAGGATATGCAGGTACATGATTCACTGACCACAAACCTTATTGTATCGATTTTCATATGCGCGTATGACTATAATCAAAATTGCGGCGAGAATGCGTGGGCGGCTTAATCGGCGTCAGCCCACGGCATTTTTTACTTATACATTTGACCTGACCTAAGTTGCCAGCAATAAAATTTAATACGTCATCATTAATTATTGAAAAGTATCGTGGGAGCCGCCAAAAAGGATTCTGAGGATTAAAAAACAAATATGTAATTTGTTATTGCATCCCTTACGAGAGCAAAAGGCTGTAGGTATAGTAAATGAAATATATGAATAAATCAGCGTATACTTTGTCTTTCCAGGGCAAAGGCCTTGTCTTACTAATAGAGGGGACGTGATAAATACTTACACTTGATTGGTGGAAGTAATTTTGGTATCACCATGACTTCAAATAGGTTAGTCAGAAATTTTATAAAAACTGTAGGAGTTGCCTAATTTCATTCTTCATTATCAATCTATATATATCATCACTCCAGTTCCCTTGCAGGTTAGACAGAGAGTACATAGTTTGAACTCCAGTTCCTAAGAGTAAAATCATTTCAAGTCACAGCAACTGAGCAAATTTCTCAATATGTATTAAATTTCATATTGTTTCAATAAAAATTTGGAGGTTCCGAATATTTCCGCCAATCCCAGCAGAGCTACTATCTTAAAGACATATAAATAGCAAGGTAGCAAAACAAGCAGCAACAGTATAACGGTGTTTAAATGATTAATTTAATAAAATTGACGAACGACGAACTATGAGAGTCGAGGAAGCCAGAGAGGTATGTAAGGAAAGAACCTGTTGGAACTCTGTACTCTCTGCCTACCCCGCAAGGGATCTGGCGTGAGGTTATAGATAGATAGATAGATAGACAATTGCTGTCCACCGTGACCGGTCACGGTGTTCTGTCAAATTGTGTAGTTTACAATCGCTTATCACAATTATTATAAAATTTTATAAACACACAAAGAAAGCAACTTTTGTGAAGAAGTACTCGTATACAAGATTTATACTAGTCATCATCATCAGCCTATAGCAGTCCATTGCTGGATATAGGCCTCTCCAAGTGCACGCCACTGGGTACGATCCTCGGCTACTCGCATCCAGTTTCTGCCAGCCGCCCTACGAAGGTCATCGCTCCACCTAGCCTGAGGGCGTCCTGCATTACGTTTGCCAGTCCGCGGTCTCCACTCAAGAACTCGTTTGTCCCAGCGGTTATCGGTTGTTCGGCTAATGTGACCGGCCCATTGCCACTTCAGCTTACTAATCCGGTAGGCTATGTCGATAACTTTGGTTCTCTGTCGAATGACTTCGTTCCGGATTCTATCCTTCAGAGGAAGTCCGAGCATAGCCCTTTCCATAGCTCGCTGAGTGACTTTAAATTTATGAACCATTCCAATCGTGAGTGTCCACGTCTCGGCTCCATATGTCATAACGGGCAGGACGCACTGATTAAAGACTTTTGTCTTTAGGCTTTGTGGAATGGGCTAGTCATTATTTTTCATTATTTGTGTTCTAAGTCACCATAAGCAGCCACTTTTTATAAATGAAATAGGCAAAGATAAATATATATTTTAATGAAAAGAACAAAATGGTGCATGTCTCTCCACATTAACATTTACGTAATTGAATATTTGAATAGTTTTTGTTATAAATACAATTTATTGTGCAGATGCAATTGTTAAAAGGGACTTCTTATAATAACACTACTGTATATATTTTTTGTAAGTCATTAAAGATTGTCAAGTTGAAGATTATAAATATCAGTACCATATTATACCCCGAGAATATGAAAAAAAGTTCAAGCACGATTTGAGCGGAGATGAGATATAATGCTTTAGAGGTGATAGTATTCTTATGTCCATATTTTATTTAAATGATGATGATGATAAAATAATTAATAAACCTGAAGCCATAGTCGCCTTCAGAGAATTCATTGACATAGTTGACTCATCTTCAACCAGTTTCTAAGCCACAGAACCTTTTTATCACTTCGCCTTTAAAACTAATTTAATTCTATAAACCGGTAAAAAAGTAGAAACTTTTTTTAATTACAGAAATATCTAATTTCATAATTTTATCACCTCAGTATAATTATTTCCCAGTATAATATTATCGTTAGTTTATTCAGTCGTTCCCACGTGTTTACGACACACAGGTGCGTTTGCGCATAAAAATGCAGCGGGGTCGCGTCGTGAACTCTGCGCCTGATTCGACGACACACTTACCGGGTTAACTGCGTGTGTGTGAGTGCGATAGTGCTTTATTTGTACTTATAAATAGACTGAGTTTTAATGTAAATTCGTGTTTGGTACAGCATAAATTAATAGGTGATTACTGTTTTGTTGACAAAAAGACTACTTAATACGACCACCGAGGTCGAAGTGATCACCAATGAAGTACGATTTCTATACTACCTTAGATATAAAAGAGGTAGATGCATAGGTTAGGTCCTCATTTTGTGTCAACAAAAAAATGGAGTCATAATAGAGGAAATCTCCCCCTAATGGTCCTCGCACACTGTAGTAGTTCTACCAACGCGGGTAACCTGGTCTTGTAAAATTAGTGGCGCTGAATAGTTTCATATTAATTTTTCTGCTCACTTCTTTAATAATCTGAATGTGATTCGTGGGTTAGCTTACCAATTAACATCATAGCACGTAGAACAGAAGATCTGTAACAAATAAAAAAACAACTTAATAAAGGTTGAAATTTCAAAAAATGGTAGTAACCATAGAGTACTGTATTAACAGAACCTACCACTATTTTGCCTACCAATATTATCAACATGAAAGTTTGTGAGGATGGATATATGGATTTTTGTTGCTGTTTCACGCTAAAACTGCTGAGATTTTAAACGATCTTTACAGTAATATAGTTTATACATCAGAATAACACATAGACTATAATTTATACGTATACATATACAGAGAAAGTCGCAGGCGGCCGATAGTCCTACTAATTTACTAATATTATATATCTGAAAGTTTGGATGTTTAGATGTTTGTTACTCGATTACGCAAAATCGGTTCAATGGATGCCGATGAAATTGGGTACACAGATACTTAATTACCTGGATGAACACATAGGATATGTTTTATCCCGAAAAAATGTTAGGTGCCTGTCTAAAGTTGTTATATGGCAGATACTAGTTGAGAATATTTCTCTGACTCTACATTAATTCGTTTAGATCAAAAACTAATGCACGTGTGTACCAAATCACGTGCACCTTTCAAAATGTTCCAATTATAAAACCGTTGGATCTGACTTTCACCGTGCATATGGGATCAGCGGGAGTAGAAACATTTTCTCTAATATTATATTAATTTTTGCGGTTAAATCATAGAAGAAAGTTGTATATCTTATACGACGATCGCTATTTAGTGCAACTGTTTCATACACAAAAGGATGTACACTGACTTTCAAGGCACAGGTTTATAAACCAATAGTATTTTTACATTGGATGGCTAGTGACAGTTCTAATTGCCAAAGGAAATTAATACTTAATTCAATGGCGTTTAGGCATAAAACCATAAGTATAGAAACGTGTCATGCCTCCGATTGTCATTGAATAAAGTATAATTTCGTTTGGCAATTAGAACTGTCACTACCTATACTATGTGTAAAATACTATAGTTTAATAGTCAGGGGACCTATGAATTCTATGTGTTACGGTACTCTATATCATTAAATAATGTAACAAACTTGTTAACCATTTTGAAATAAAAGAATTTGAAATCTTGCTTTTATCAGTTCGATAATAAACCAGTAAGCAGAGACAGTACAGAGTTCCAACAGGTTCCCCTATGAGAATATTTACTAGCTGAAAATGATTTCCATTTATCAGCCCGGAACTCAATACCACCCATAATAATTGACGCTATCACGAGGATTTTATTTTATCACAGAATAAGTTGAGCATATTTTCAGTAGTATTTTTATTAGACGATACGACGATAGGCGGAGTTGATATTTTTCAATGATTGGATAAGGAATTTCCACGAATCAAATATGAGGAGAAGATGGCATTATTCGATTTTTGTATACAATGTATGATTGAAAAGGATGATACACCCCTCCCACTTCTGCATTTTCCATCTAGCTGAGAATGGCAGACTGATGTAGACCACGACCGCTGCGATGACGTAAGGGCATAGTTGGAAGACACAGTGCACAGTTGCATAGGCTGACTCCTCTTTATATTTTCTTCGTAGCAATATCTATCAAATGAATTATACCCTGTCTGAATATAAAATTGCTTCACTGAAGTATTTGATTTGATTTGAAGTATGATCTTTTTATTTATATAGATGATTGAAAAACAACACCAAATTGAATAGAAAAAGAAACTGGTTCAACAAACACATGACAAACACGAGACCTACAAAAAAATTTAGGTACTCTTATCGTGACGAAGTCGTTGCGTAAGTACATACGACAACCGAACAAACAATGAACGGATTACTTCTAAACGTTTTGTGGCATATTACAAGCGTTTAACACGTCATAAAAACTTATCCGCGCCACGATCGACCGCTGTTAACACCGGATTAAGTTCTCAGATTAATGGCATGGCTTGTTCGACACCTGAACTAGCATGAATAAGATTATCGTTATCGTAACGTTGTTGAAAGCGTACTGTCTCGGTCACCTGTATTAAGTGAATTTGTGGTGTGAAAAGGATGGCATATAAGCTCGATAACGCTACGCTAAAATCAATCTGTTCGTGCTCAGCTCTCCGAATTAACCTCCTTTTATTTATTTCACACTGCAAATTTACAAATTTAATATTAAAAATAACTGCACGCTTTCTCATTGACGTCACTTTATCATCATTGGAACGCTACGAATGAACTGCGTAAAGTATTAACCCTCAAAAAAGCAGGCTCTCGTTCTTCCTTATGTACTTAAGTTGACGTGAGAGCATGTTGGCATATCATCTCGATATCGTTAAGATACGTGTTCGCTACACTTGTAGGGCCATCAAAACATCTGATAACGAGAGAGTCACGCGTTGTTATACCTAATGCGAATCAAGCTTATTAGGTCATTTAATCATTATTTTTTCATATGATGTAACTTAAATATGTGTAGGAGAAGTTAAATGGTATGGAAGTATGCTCCATGTTTTTAGTCTGTTACCAGTGATAAAGACTTGACGAATGACAATCAATGTTTTTTCTGAGGTAATTGCATATGATAATGGTCACTAAAACATACAGGTTATACCAACATTTTGTTTAAAATTGCTTTTAAACAAAAATTTATTCTTGCAGATTTTGCTATTTCAGGTGAGTGTCCATCATGGTAATATTTGACGGTATTAATACGTAGTACAATAACCCTATTACTAAAGCATACCTTACCGAAATCTTAGGACAATCGACAAAACGTTTTATCTCTCATTCACGATCTCTCTCCAGTCGCGATTGCATGAATAGCTGGCGGCACATTCATACGCCAATTAATTTTATTAATTAACCATCTGCGTCGAGCGATAACCACGTGATTCAGATCGCAGATGTCAGATTCAGTTAGCAGGGTTTTTGATCCGGCACTTTATTGATCGCCGCTGTCTTCGGTAACAGATGGAGTTGATGCGATCGACCATGGAAAGTTTAAAATCAGTAACAATCATTTTATATTTTGTGACAGTTATGGGGAAAAGGTTATCATCATATATGATACCATGGATCATCCAATTTTTTTTCCCCCTCCTATCAGCCGCTACCGCCGTCCGCGGCATGTTCTCACCGACCCTCCCGATGCCCTTACATCCCTTCTTTCGGATACAGATACCGCACACAGGATCAGACACCGACCTCACCGGCGAGGTCGAAGAATCCCTTGCCCGCCGGCCGGTGTAGCACCATGGTGAGACATCTAGTATACGCCATTCCCTATAGCGACTACTCAAGCCGAGGCTCAACTATACAATAAAAATGATATACTAAGTAAATACTTGCGTAAAAGTGACTCCTTAGACATTACATACATTTACAGATACGGATGTAAGACACCGCATTATCCACGGTCTAGTTTTAGACATAAAGAAATAATGAAAGGTCTAAATTTTGAAAATTAAACTTTATATCAGGCACCTAATAGCTGAAATTGGAATAGTAATTTACTTTTGTTTAACACAATATTGTATATCATTGATTCATATGTTCCTTTGTAAGTCAATAAAGTTCATTGATATTACATGTAGGTATTGCCTCTTTCAAACGAATCTCACGCCCATACAAATCAAACAAAAAACTTAATCTCTCGCGTGTAGGTGTCGATAAGTAGGTACATACATACATGAAATAGCAATTATTTTTAATACCTATTCTCTGAGCTTATTTTAATCGAGATCACTTAAGTACCAACTAAAATAATGTTGAGTAATTTTGCAAGTATAAACTTATTTGGTGAATAAATGCAAGTATTTTTTGTTAGTCTGCAGCCGGAATTTATGAGTGCTTATGTATTATGACACTATCAGGGCTTGTGGTACAGATCAAAATTTAAAATATTTGCACTTTTTGACAATATTTGGCTCTAATCTATATGACATATAGATTTGAGCCAAATCCAAAAAATGCCAAATGTTGTGTGCTGATTAGAGTATCTACTAACAAAATAAAGAAAATAAATACACAATTATTAAGTAGTGAACTTGTACAGGTTTTTTGCCCATTTAACTATACATATCTATATCTACATTAAATTTTATAATCTGACATGTAATCAGTGTCCTCTCTGTAGGCAAGCAATTCCTAACACAAAATTATCCTACTTGAATATGAAAAAAAAACCGAATCAGCGATTCAGCCAGCCCTACGCCACAGACAATGAACAGAACAGACAAAAATATAATCCTTTCATTTGGAGTTCCGCGCGCATTCTGGCGATCAATCACGCGACTTGAAACCACTTGGCGGTAATCTCCCCGAGACCGTGTGAATGCGGTCACGATGCTGCTCGAAGGCGGTCTATATTTTATCATGTTGCAACACTATGGGAAACCTACCGAAACCAGAGTGAATAAAATGATGAATGATTAGGTTCGCCGTTTTGAATTTGAAATTAGAATGCGTCCGTTATTGGGTCGCCTGAGGCACAGTCCTACCACGTCCTACGGGCCGTCTCCGGTCCGATTTATTGATACTAGATCAGCAAATTAAGTGTCACACGCAACTAACCATATTTCAAACCAACGAACGCTAATAAATAACGCTACAATAATTATTTAATTGCAAATGAATAAATGCTTTCCTAATAAGTTATACGCGTTTTAAATAATGATGAATGGGGCCAATTATAAAAAAAATTAGAATGATATTTAAATTTGTAGTCACATCAAAACATGATCAATGGATGAATAATCGTTAAGTCAAATCATTGTGAACTGTTAATTCAAATATGGCGCGAATTAACTACTGTGTAATGTTTAGCAAGGCTTCACCGCTGTCAATTATAAATTACAAGTGGTTAACAAGCAAATGTTGATACATGATTGATAGCGCTATACGCGAATCTGTGTGGTAATGTTGTGTTTCGCAAAGCGGCCATCACTTTATGCATCTACTATCTATCAAAGTCAAAAACAGTGACACATCGAACTACGTTCTGAGCTGTCACTGTCATCGTACGAGTAGTAAATGCAAATTGAATTGAAAATGGCAACATTCATGTTTAGACATCGGAACAGAAGAAAGCAAGTACTATTATTGTTCATGCTGGGAGTACAAACAGATATGTTTGTACGTACTGTACTGTCTACTAGTAATTACATATAATTCTATTTTGTTAAAATCCACTATGACTAACTTTACAGCTCTATTTTTTATAAAATATATGCATATTTCGTCAAGATGCAGCATTCAGTGTTCCGAATGCCTTTTGCCAATCTATTTAGTAATATAATCTGAGTATATTTCTCTACCTATTGCATGAAATACAACCTACAAAATACAAATCCCACATAATTCCCTCGCATAAAACAAACCATCCTTAATGAGTTTGTGCCCTACTAACTCATTTTACCCCAAGTTAGCGTCGGCGTTATTCCTAATACTTTATTGAATGGCTGTTCTGGAGGTTCACAGCGAGAGATGTGCGTGCCAAATGTCGTCCATCGTGCCAGTCGGGGTGTTATGTACGGGGCATGTTCGAGCTTGAATATACGATGTGGAGTGAGAAAATACTGCGCCAAGCACGCGAGGACTGCATTACCAGGGCCGAATTTACATTGCTGAGTTAGAAAGAGGGTACAAAAATTACTACATATTTTTGTCTGATTTTTTTCGGTTACCTCGTTTGTATGTATAATATTTTCTGTAGCTGAAAGAATTTAGCTGATTAATTAACTTGTTTAAGATTTAGGTAAATTGCTTTAATACTTCTGCTGAAGTTAAGTATTTTTGTGATATCGCACCAACATTGATTAGCATCACCTATCAGGACACTTATCTCTATCTATAACATCACACCAAATCCCTTGCGGGGCAGGTAGAGAGTGTGTTCCAACGGGCAGTGTTTTATATTACTCTATAATAATTTCCGATTTATCCAAGGCAAAATAATAGAAACATATTCCCTAAGCGGGGGTGGCAGAGATGTACTGAGTGCACCCACTTTTGGCTGACGATGTTAGGTCTCATGTAATAGGGCCTAGCCTATTGTCATATACCGGGCACAATTCCAGACTCTGGGCTGATACTGGGAGTTTTTAGTAAGAAAAACTACATTTGTCCGACCTAGGATTTGAACCCAGGACCTCGTGATCGCAAAGCACATTATTTGCCACTAGACCAACGAGGCAGTCAACAAAATAATAAAACCTTTTAATATACGCATCCACAAACCTTCCAACACAAACTCGTAACTACCGCCATCAAACAAACGCGATTCAAATTTCATATTTACACAGACAATTATTTTAAATTTACCGAACGCGATACTGCGCAACATCTCTCACTTAGTAAAACGTTTGACCTGCCACCTCCCTAATGCTGTGCATTAATTTCCCATGGAATGAAGTAATGCATAAGGCTATGCACCAGGCAAGGCAAGCCCAGTCCAACCCTGGCAGTCACGTGCATAGACCTAACCCACGAACGATTGAGAGACCATTTTGACTCCTAAATGAGTTCATTCACACGCCACAAGTTCACGGTCAAACTAAGATCGTTATGTAGGATGTGTACTTGAATTTAACATTATCGTCATAGTAATTAATACCGTGGGTAGATGCAGTTTCATCAAACGGAGTACAGTCTTAAATACGTAACTATAATTCCAGCTTGGTATGCGGGCGTGATACATACCTAATCAATTTGATGATGATTTAACTTGTTTTAAGTGTAAAAGAATGCTGAATCGATGTAACTCATTTGACTTTATAAATTCGTATACCTTTTAGTTTATGTTCTTTTAAACAACATTGTCCCATCATCGACACGTATGAAAAACATATCGGTACAATAAGTTCACTGACCGCTCTATCACTCATCTATAAACAGTTTTGTCACCTTTGAATACCAATCCTATTGAATATCATTAAAACTACACACCCTTACTTAGAACGAACGCGCATAAACTACGAATTAGGGGACTTATTACGTAAACAATTATTCCGTAGCAATTGCTACGTAATTGTATAGCAATCGTAAGAAATTACTGCTAACAGAACTAAAATGAGCTCGAGATTCGATTTACGAAAATCTTTTCAAGCTTAGGTAATGTTTAAATTAAGAACGCTTGAACATAACTGGTCAAAAAGTAAAGAAATAACATAATAAATGCTCATATAACATCGTCCTCGTTATGCAAAACAACCGGTTTGTAGCGGTCGCGCGACCGATACTTATCGATTTACATAATAGGCCGCTATTACCGAAATATCATCACGCGTCGCCCAACGATTGCCCGCGATTAAACGATTAAGACTCACTGAGAATTAAAAGTATGGAAGAAAAAAATCTAATAAAAAAAAACTTTATACTTCGATAGTGTGAATTATGTAGAAGGAACACATAATGAAACTTCGCAGATTGTACAAGTGCATTAAGAAAAAATCTGCATTTAATCTTTGCGTCATGGTTTACGTTTTATAGCAATAACGGAAGAGCATAAAGACCTATTAAGCTTGTAAACCCGAAAAGGTAGGCAGAGGTGTATAACAACTTGTTTTGTTGTCACATATCCTTAAAACTTGAAGAATGCAAATGGAATTTGATTTCTTATTACGCCTTTTGTTTGTTATAAGACCCAAGGCAATTAATGTAGTCCTTTTAAAAATACCTACAAATCTATTTAATTTATCTTAAAAATGAGAGTGTAAGAAGCCGGCGAAGTAAGGAAAGGACCTGTTGGAATTCTGTACTCTCTGCCTGCCCCGCAAGGGATCTGACGTGATGATATAGATACATAGTTTAAAAAATCTGCGTGTATCTAAACCCATAATCAAAAATCATCACACGCATACAAGAGATAAAAAACTAACTTGAAAAAAAGCAGTTCAAAGCAGTTCATAAACATAAAACATTGTTAAAAAGGTTCATAAAAATCTAGATCAAATAACAAACAGACGTCTAGGAATAAATCTCTAGATATCATGGGTCTCACGGTTTCTTCCTCAAGTGGTACTCTCCCTATTGTCTTCGCATTCCCACGACTCTCCGCCATTGTGAAAACATACATGAAATTGATTTATTTTCATTATATTTTCACGTCATTAAAAACATCATACATACTTTTATTTTAAAAAGTTAAGAGTGAATCAAAATATTTTTATTTAAAGAGATTACAGTTTGCCACATGCTACGATTCCGACATACTTCTTGCGCCTTATTCATTCATCTCCTCATGAAGGTCCGTCACTTTAGAATATTACGTGTTTTAACCTTTTCTAGATCTTTCTTTTATTCATGTAAAACCATTATCAGGCCAACTGGATACCCAGAGGCAGTCGCAGACGATTTAGAAAAAGGTGGCGCGACTATTTAGATACCTATGCAGGTACTTCATGTCCCAAAATAGCAACGGATTAAGTCTTTGCCCAAGGACGAGACAGTAAAGAAGGTTAGTAAAAAAACTAAACCATTATAGTAGTTATGATTCATTAGTAAGTAAGTAATAAACAACGTTTTATGTTCAGTTCTAAACGCTTATCCGGTGTTGACGTGTTGGTCACATCCTGACCATGATGTCAATATCAGAAGTCATCTACAGCAAAAACGGTGATGATATCAATCAACTATGTAGGTAAACAGAAACGACATTCGAGGAGTGATGCTTGAATGAGATTAGTGTAACATATTGTTAAGGGACCTGCGTAAGTGTAAATTCCACCTTTTCCTACCTCAGGACTGTTTTCTACATCAATAAGTAGTCACCTCAACAAAACTAATTTTGACATACATATTCTATATATAATATAAAGAATTTTGCCACTGAAACAATATTAAGAGTTAAAATAATTCCTTTTAAAAATTACTCTTCAATATATTATTTGCGTGCATATCTAAAGAAACGTTATCATTTATATTATGGCTAAGATCTCTAAGTAACTTCCGATCCGATCCATTAAAAACCAGATGGTTTTTAATGGCACCTAAACCTAACCAGAGGCAATTTTCTCAACTGTAGCTTTAATATGTACTACAATATATTGACAAGCACTATAGTCCTAAATTGACAGTCATCATTGATATCATCTAATACAATCTTTGCCACACCCAAAACACTGCAACTAGCCGTCAAACGTACTAAGCCGTTTTAGAATTGGCCACCAAATTTACTAGGAACACATAAAACGCAGGAAGTAATCGATATATTCTATAAATAAAGGCTTTAGTCATGCCTCTACCCTATTATTTCCTCGTTTGTCAAGATCAAATCTCGTTTTGTCTAGTGTACTACGAATTATAAAATTGAAGACGTAATCATAATGAGTTAAATATCTTTTGAAAATGTTAGGATACCGCGCATAGATGTTAAAGAATATTCATATCATCATTTCAATGAAAAATTTAGTGTATCTTGATCATAATTCATTAAATTTAATTTATTATATTAAACAGCACTCATTAAAGACAGATAGAGGAATTTCTTTTTGTTTTTTTTTTATCTAAAAACAAAAATAAATATATATTACTAACTTTACGACGGTCTTTCTAGTGAGTAGTAGTAGTTCCAATGTTAGCCATACTTGGGTAGGTAATTGATAATTACACGATATTGCGTCGGATTATAAGATATAAATAAATTTTGACATACAGATAAATTTTGATTATTATCATTTACATACCAACGACCAAATAAATATATTTTTAAACGATGTTAGTTACTAATACACGCAGAAAGCTAAGTAAAGGAACTTACAAAAGCTATACGACGCTAAGGTGTACTAATGTCCTTGCTTTCATAGGCGTAAATAAGTTAGTAGAAATCAAGGCTTGACTCCAGAGGGCGTCACGCTAACGTCACTCGCGACTAAGCGACCGCGGAGTTCTTAACGATTTTCTAAGTTAAGCAGAGTTCGGCACGGTCGGTCTGAGATGGGTGACCGCTTGTGATAATTTCATATTAGAACATCTCCATGCTACAGAAATCACGTTGGTCCTGGTTATCACTTAATATGGTAGTCGTTAAGCCGAGTTGGAAGCCCTATAGGCGGCTTGATAAGTTCCAAAAGCAGGTGGCCACCAACCTGCCTCCATCAATCCGCATTGGAGCCGTGTGGTGGAGTATGATCGATCTGTGAGAGAAGGCCTTAGCCCAGCAGTGGAAAAGTATAGGATATTTTTATTAAGCATATTGGTGTTAAACTAGTATATTTTTCAAAATATTACATGTGAATTCCGTGTAGTAAGTTTGCTTAGTGCAGTGTAAGCAATATAAAACAATGTTCTGTCGCTAAGCCAATGTGAAAAGTCAACTGTACTTCACTAATAGTTGGCAATGGCGCTTGAAAGTGTCAGTGTTTGCATACATTTATGGCATATTAGCACCTTTGAATACACAATTAATATTATATTTTATGTTAAACCCGTGATACTGTGAACATTATCCATTTTCCATTTGAAATATGTATTACATTAAAAATATATATATATTATTTATTAATTAACTATTATTAGAAGTAAGTTAATCGTTTGAAAAATAGTTCTGTACATAAAAGTTTCTTTTAAAAAATCCAACAAAACTGGCTGTAAAATAACCTGCCTTGATATCAATTCGGAAGCTAACAACAAAACAAGCTTGAAAAACTATCATATTTATCTCTAAATATCATCTATCTAGAAATTCAACATCTATTTAACTATCACGCCAGATCATCATTACATTAGATTCCTTGCGGGGTAGGCAGAGAGTACAGAGTTCCAACAGGTTCTTTCCTTACATACCTCTCTGACTTCTTCCACTCTAAGATTTCGTCTCATACACGCTCGCCGGTTACGGAGACTCTTGACTTGTCCTTCAGATAAGACTTCCTTCAACATTCTATGTCCTAAAGTATCTAATAAGACTAAAACTACCCATTGTGTACGATAAATACATATTATTTTTTGAAACGCAAAAACGGGTGTATTGTAAGCGATTCGATGAACAAACACAAGCATGGAAATGAACGCACGGTATTCGGTCAAATATTTAGCGCCGCATAATTGCGCCACAATAAAACTATTGTCTCTGCTTATTTGGTGTTCTCTGGCGCATACCACGGACAAGTCTACTCGTATTACGCTACTGTTCTCACATTAACGGATTCTTGTACTGCATAGTTTTGAGGGTATACTAGTCCAATGTTTCACACTGATTTTTTATAGTTCTTAAAAATGTAACAATGATGATGAAACCCTTCAAGCTTTCAAAATGCGTGTGCAATCTAATACATTAGCCTATTCCACAGCTGGGCAAAGGTCTTGTCATAAATCAAAGAGATACATAATAATATTTATAAAAAATAGGTAGTCTCACACTAGGATTTATTCCTATGTCATGGTTGCGTTTAAAAACAATTGTCTCTTTATGCGAAAATTCACATACACAAATACCCAGATCGAAACAAATAATAGTGGGTCACATAAAGATTTGTCCCGTGCGGGAATCGAACCCGCGAGTATTCGACCCAGTGGGCGGAGCGGCTTAAGCTCTTAACCACTGCGCCAAATCGTCCGTCAAACTACTCGGACCCGGTGCAGATTGATAGAGTATTAGCATTTATCATATCGCCTTCCCGAACTCTGCGTAACGGCAACCATATTACGTGGCACCCTTAACTAATGGGTAATGTGCTTCCCGAAATACGGACTCATCATCATTACTTCCAGCTCATTCCATCCACTGCAGGACATAAACTTCCTTCCTCTTACGCCACATATGCCTATCCTGAGCCAGTCTTAGTCAAGGCTTACCTATACACTTAACCACATCATAAACTATGCATAGAATACGGAAAAGTGTAAACGAATACGTATTGCGTACGGGTCTCTACAAAACAAACATAATATTTTATCACTGGTAGTCATATAAAAAGCAAAACGAACAGTGCAGTAAGACCTAGGCGATCTTGCCCTCCCAAGATCAACCAATAAAAGGATATAAATTATTAATTTCCATAGTTGAAATGTACGAAAGCATATTAGGCCTGCTACTGCTCCTAGCTGTTTACAATACCTAATAAATTTAAGGCCCCAGTTCACGAAAGCAATGTTTTAAAGACCCTTCTAGTTAATGTTCCATCGATACATGTTATTCTTTAATATGTGGGCATGAAAGAGATGACTAAGAGGTTTACTATGGCAAATATGCATGTAGATATAAAATCTACTCTCCCGTATAAACTGAACTGTCTAAGGGTACGGCCAAACCTACACGTTCAGCCGCGGCCACGGCATGCACGGTGGCGATCAGCTCCTGCAGCAATATTTGTACTGAAATATTCACAACAATTGCCACCGCGATCGCCGTACCTTAAAAGATACAGTTTCCTGAGGAACTCCGTGCACTAGTCGAAAATTGCTATTATTATTAAACTGTCGAATATCGCTTTAATTAAGCTATAAAGCCCCCTTACTGTACCATCATAACTATGTTTAGTCCTCCTTTTATTTCTTTTTGACATTATATTTTTTGTACCACAAAGTGTATTGCAGAAATTGGAGTAGAGTAGCCAAGGATCGTGATCAGCGGCATGTAATTGGAGAAGCATATATTGTAAAACGGATTGAAAATCCAAAAATCTAGGGTCGTTTCCAATTCCTCAGAAAACCATTAAACCCGTAACCCTTAACGCAAATAATTCCGCTTCTAATTGGGTCATACCAAAACACCAATTCGTATTTAAATATCAGATTATTAAAGCAAAACACCTCAAGAAATATGCAAAAAGTAATTAGGCTAATGTTGACGGAAATGAAAAGAGGTTAAGATACCCAGCATTCGTAATAACATCCTCTGTATAAGCCATAATAGTAAGTATGTGATAACTCATCTGTTAATTTATCCACATTTCATGTTTCAACGATTCTGCTTATTTTATAAAGATTAGCGATCAGAATTTCTACTTTTAAAATTGATATGGTAAAAAGTGGAGGGAGGCCTTTGTCCAGCAGTGGGACATAAATAGCTAATAATAATAATGTATAGTTTATTGGTATGATTAGTTATGATTTAAAATCAATGCCATCATAACTGCAGCTTTTAATGAAACTCTCTGGTCCAGAATAATTAAAAAAATTCATAATTTCGATACACTATCTTCATCTTCCATTTATTATATAATAATAAGCGTTCGTCTAGCACCGCACAATTACAGTGTCGCGATTATTACTTAATTGATAACGGGACAACCATTTTTAACTTAGGGGAGCTAGAAATATTTATTTAAAATTACCCACAAATAAACACCCGACTGTACTAATAGATCTGCAACGTAATCTCTATCCCATATCTCCATAAATTATACCTATACTAGTTTCCTACTCCATACCAGATATACATATAGTATTCCTATACTCTATGCCAATAGACTAGGAAAATATAAATTAATGAATGAATTGTTTTAAACAGTTAATTACAAAGTCTCACTATGTATTATCATAGGTAGTATTGGAATATGTCAAAATAAACTTAAGCCCTACAAAATTTTGTATAGTAGTCAATAACAAAAGCCTTCCCTTATTGTACGCTCGCGATCGGCGAACAATATGACCACTAGTACGTTGTTATTCTAAATGCAAGTAAATTGAATAGAGATATTAATCAAATATTATTCGATTGCTTGTTTGTGTACCAATTACAAGGCAGGTAGACATTTAGAACGATCCGATAACTGTAATATTGGAGAACGGATGTTAATATTGAAATCGATGTAGTTAAATCCGTTTAGAATAATATTTGTAGTTAATATTTTTAGTATTTATTGTATAAAGTTATAAGACATTAGAAAGATTTAATAATTATCACATTTGGCAAGAAATACTGGTAATATTATATAAGTAGAATATCAAATTTGGTTCAAGATGGCTCATAACTAGTCGCTCCTAATTAAAACAATATAAAATTGACATGAACATGACATGAACCGACAACCATAATCACAGTTTTTCTAGTTTTCTAATGAGAAATAGGTATTATAATAATAAATAATATTAGCCCTGTTAAGAAACTGTCCCACCGTTGGGCACGGGTCTTCTTGCAAACTGAAAGGCCATAATTCACCACGCTGGCCCAGTGCTGGTTGGCGAACTTCACACACCTTCAAGAAACTCTTAGACACGCAGGATTCCTTACGATGTTTCCTTCACCGTTAAAGCAAGTAATAGTTAATTTTTAAATAGGTATTACAGGGAATATATAGTTACTTAAACGTGGGATAAACTAAAGCCTAAAGACTAAAATCAACTTTTACAACGGATTATTTTTCATCCATAGGTTCAAATGCCAGGTTGAACAAATAGGAAAATTTCCAGTTTCAGTGCGAAGTCTGGCATTATGTATAATGATAGTTGATTCACCCCCTAATATATTGGACGAAATGCCATCGTTAGCAAAAAGCGGGTATTAACAGTGGATACTGTGAAAGTCTGGATACCCTTGCTAGGAGAATGTAGGCATGACGGTGTTAGTTTTTTTTAGCTGACAGCATTTGGAACTTATATTATCTACCTAATTCTGTTTACTTACAGTCGCACTTCCCTTACGAACCTTATTTTTTATATTTATTTTTCCGCTGTCATCATTAGTAAATGAAACTTACATTATATACCCAATTCTATTTACTTAAAGCTGCACTTCCCTTATGCACCTTAATGCTAAGGGCTCGGGACAGTTGGTGGCGGGTGCACAGGCGCAGGTGCGCGGGCACATGTCGCCGTGCGCATGCCGGCGCGGTACAAATGAAAGCACGTGTGCGCGTCTCACAATGAACCAACTGTTTTGTTTCTGGAGCCTTTTCGACTACCAATACGGAGTAAGACAACGGTTTATTGTTATTGAAACGAAAATTCTATGGATACTTAAGTATAGGCCGTGTGTTATCTGTAGGGCAAGTTAAAAGTCTCCGTAACCGGCGAACGTGTATGAGACGAAGTAAAAAAAAGGGAGGAGGACATATAGGCCCAAAAAAACTATTGAAACTCTGAACTCTCTGCCCACAAAATATTTGGCGTAATAATGTAGAAAGATGGACTGAAGTATTTAATCAAGAGGTCACACTATCACATTGGGTTTCTGACCTGTAATGATAGAGGTAAAAAAATACAAATAAATAAATAGAGAAATACATATATTTTATGAATACAAAATGATTCATAAATTTTCGTAGGTAATTTTCATAAATATTCTCTAAATAATCATTTAAAAGATTTCAACGTATGAGCGTTTTAGGTATGTTTAAAAAAGGCATTTGGATACACCTGTGAGATACGCAACTGGAATTAGTGGAAGAAACCCGCGCCCAATGTCGACACGTACAATTTCTTGGAAATATGTACATAAATGTTTTTAGTTGGGTAAAGAAAGGTAATGTCAACATGTTTGAGAAATATTAAACCACAAAAATCTATCTACTTACTTAGTACGTCCTTAGTTTTACACGAATATACATACATAAAATGATATTTTTCATTTACAAATTTATCTATCTCTCTATCTATATCATCATGCCAGATCCCCTGCTAAGCTATTCGGATCACCGGATCGGGTAGTCGTAAGTTCGATTCCCACACGAAACAAATTTTTAAATGACCCACATTTGACCATCGAGTTGGGATCCGGTAATTAATGTAATTAAATCCAAAACCAAGCATAACACTGGAAGACTTCAAGACACGGTGAGCTCATTCTGCATTGATCGGACCAACAAAAAAAAATTAAGAAGTTTGCCATAAAAAAAATTAGGTATGGTTGATCCAGGGTACCCTACCCCGGATCAACTATGCCTTTTGGACGTCTAACACCTTAGTCCTTCCCGTGATCATGGCTGCTGCAAAGCATTCGAAACGTCAGGAACTTAAAAATCAAAAATAAAATTCGAAAAATATATGTGACCCATAATTATTTGTTAAGGTCTGGGTGTTAGTACCTGTAATATTCATGTTTGTAAATTAATTTCAGTTGCATCTTTTTTTAAAGAACATATTTAGATCTATCTACCGTACTGGACTGATCTATTATGCCAATAATTGCGTGTCTTTTTGTTAAAGGACCCGTCACCTGCGTATCCCCAGTTACAAAGTGGATCGTTTATCTTTTGTAAGCTCTTTTGTGAGCTATGCCTATTATGTATAAGAATGCCACGTGGGACTACCAACTCGTCGCTTGGAAGGGTGCTCCAAGGTACTATAAATAATAAAAACATGGCGTCTTCTAGATATTGACCGTAATTCAATAGAAAATTTGAGATAAAAGAATTACAGGCCCACATTTTGCTTTAAAAATGTAGCCCCTCACTAGGAATCACTTCTGTGTTGTGGGTCCCACTAAGATTTATCCCGTGTAAAGACCGAACTCGAGTCTACTTGATCTAGTAAGCGAAGCCTTCACATTAATCCGCTGGACCAAGTCCATAGTCAAAAATATACTATATGTTTGCTATATATGTGTAAAGCATATCATCATACTTTGTAATAATTTAGACAAAAAACTACAACCCAAAAGATCCACGCCCATATGAGAATGATTTAAAAATATTCTGGTTTTTTTTTCACTTGACATACTAGCTTAGAAATTTATCCCACGTTATTGCACGTGTTTGAACAAAATTTTCTTTTTACGTTCGCTTGTTTATTTGTTTAGAAAAACAGGTCAAGGTCCCCGAAACTTTCTACGTTAATACATTGATCAAGTCATTTAACATGCAGCTGATAACTAGAAAACACCACACGACAACCCGTTCAGAAACGAACTAACTGTTTAGTGGCACCGCAGCTGCACTGACACACATTACTTGTGTGGAAAAAACTAGGGAAACTAGCAAAAACTGGGCTGTAAACTAGCTTCGACCACAACTGGTAGCTGTCAGTATTAACTGAATATGAATGTTTTAATAGCCGAGCTGTTAGCCTGATTAATAGTGCATTTACCCTATTTGTGCGACACGTGGAACAACTAGTGGTTGGTGACGTTTTTGATGCGCTGCTTTTGTGATGGTCTTGCATAAACTTAATTGGTTTGCTCTACTTTATTACATTTGAGTGTGCAGTGTTGACTTGACACCAGTGTTTTTTTATAATTTACTTATAAGTACTGTTAAAAATAACAATTTTGTAAAAAAAATATTAAGAAAAGTGCCAGTGCATTGGAGTTCAAATATTAAAAGGGTATTTTGAGTAGATTCCGCCCTTTTCTATCCGGTGGTAGATGAAAAACTTATTTTGATGTCTATAACTGCTTTTTATTGGGCTACATATGTAAATTATTTTCAACTGTGACTTAACCTTTATTAATAAACCGACTACTATACTGTTCAATATTTTTTACAAAAAATATGCAATTATGGTCATCATAAATGAAACCAGTAAGGGTGTGAGTGAAATTTTAATTTCTCAACAACATTTAAAATTTCACAATAAAGTGCCGTTCGATCAGAAACCTTTTACACTTTAATAAAATTTTATTAAACCGTTCAGCGCAAATATTGGGAAGGCAGTAAAATTGGTAAAATTATACATTCCACGTGTCGTAATGGATGCATTTTTATTGTTTTAATGCGATATTTCCACACCTCCCGGCGCACGCGCACTCCGTTTAAAACAAATAATATTAAGTAATGAATTCAAATTACAACAAGAGTAAAATAACCACCTATAATGTAACGGTTATTTGAATTGCATTTTCACACTATAAATAATTCATCATCCTAGCCTCCATAAATAGTATAATCTTATAAGCACCGTCCCGCCTATATTCCCCAAGCGGGGGTGGCAGAGGGGTACTGAGTACACCCACTTTTCGCTGACGATGTTAGGAGGCGAGCCTATTACCATATACCGGGCACTATTCCAGACTCCGGACTCATACTAAGAAATTTCCGTTAGAGAAACTTCATTTGTCCGACCTAGGATAATCTTATAAAAGCGTTAAAATCCATTTTCATTGGTACATCCACAAACATCGCATAATGAAAACGATTTTAATTGAAATTTCTTAACGCGTAACTTTTATTAGACAGAAACACTATAAAACTGTTATGATATTAGAACATAAAACGACTTGACATAATAATATCACTTTACTATTTGGTTTACCTGCAGGATTTCCTTTCTAAAATAATAGCGTTAACATTCGTTAACATACATTTATAGATGAGCCATCGACCCCACGCGGGCCAATCCGAGAACGGGACTCAAATATCGAATGTCAGTCGGGCAGCGCAGGCGCAGATATTAAATTTACTTTTAGGCTTTCCTTATTAACTTCACTTTGGTGTTATGTGTCGGTTTTATAATAAAATTAAAACTTAATATTTGTTTAATAGGACGTTAATGTTGTTAATTTTGTTACACGCGAAATATATATATATATATATATATATAATGATAATATCAACCTATACTGCCCACTGCTGGGCAAAGGCCTTCTCTCACAAATCGAGGTGAGATAGATTAGGTCATACTCTACTACATTGGTAGAGGCAGGTTTGTGGCCACCTGCTGTTGGAACTTATTAAGCCGCCTTTAAGGCTTCCAACTCGGCTTAACGACTACCACATTAAGTGGTAACCGGGACCAAAGGCTTAACGTGCCTTCCGAAGCACGGAGACGCTCGAATATGAAAATGCCACAAACGGTCACCCATCTCAGACCGACCGAGTCGAACGCTGCTTAACCTTGGTGATCGGTAAGAGCACCGCGATCGCACAGTGTTACGAGCGCCTCCGCGAAATATATGCAAGCATGTTAATAAATAATATTTAAGTGCTGGTTAAATTTGCCTCCAGCTGTGACATTTTGTTCTTTTAACTAACAAAATATATTTTAACTTGCATGGTCTTTTATGATATTGATTACATTTTATCATCGTTTGTTTTAAACCTGTTGATTAGGTATCAAATAAATTAAAATATTTGACTGTTTTCAAATTTATTTCTATTGAGTCGAACTATCACATAATAATCATACCTTCTCTCTATCTATATCATTACGCCAGATCCATTGCGGGATAGATAATCATACTTTGTAAAACGAAAATAAGAAAGCCTAGAGCGCTTAAATGAAATTTTAGTTTAATAGATTCTCACTGGAATTCTGAAATTCTTCATCAGAATAACAGAAAACTTATATAAGATCACGCTAAATCCGGCTAGAAAACCTAGTGTAAATAAGCCCTGATTTACAGTTTACAGCGTTGAGGTAGCGCGAAGGGAAGTGTTCGAGAATATGAGCAAGCATGTAAAGTTTATCATCATCCAAAGCTTTCCTCAAAAACCTACCTCCTCTCTACCTCGCTACCTCGTACAAACGTAGAGTGGGCAGCTTTCCCAAAAAACAGACCAATAACCTTATCGTCGCAGGTAAACCCTGGTAATTTATTTGTTTTAAAGTAAACATATATTTTGTAAGTAGCCATCCAATAGAATATAGCCAATATCGTTTGGTTGTGCTGTAAATCTTTATTCAAACAAAATGTGCATTTAAATTACAATATTATTGGTTGAAATTTATTGCTAGAGGATACATGGTGTCTTTGATCACACGGTAGCTGATTATCTCATTTTTACACCGTCACGTCTATATTCCCCTATGGCAGGTGGCAGAGGTGTATTGTGTACACCCAGTTCTATGCGGCGATGTTAGGTCTCATGTAATAGGGGAGAATTCTATTTCCATATGGCACAATTCCAGAGTAATACTAGGAATAAGAAAAACTACATTCGTATGAGATGGACAGAGAAAAATTAAGTGCCTATTCAATCTATAACGTAAATTTCACAAGAATAGAAATTAACAGCCTGTATAACATGCCAACCAAGTTTATATACTATCAAAATCAAAGTTTATTCAAAAAACTTCTCTTAGTATTAGACAGTTATCTAGATTTATGTTTTTATACTATAAATAAAACTCTGAAATCTCAACCACCAGTCTGATATTATTAAAATCAAAGTTTATTCAAAAAATTCTCTTAGTATTAGACAGTTATCTAGATTTGTGTGTTTTATACTATTATAAAAAGTGAAATCTCAACCACCAGTCTGATATTATTAAATCTGTTGTATTACCTACTAGAAATTGAATCGATTGCAAGCATTTGGTAGTCTCAGTCAAGGGTAAATTACCAAAGACTGATTGCAAAAGATGTCGGAAATCTTCAGGGGTTGAAATAACTCTTGTCACCAAAACATGGAAAAAAATCATAAAATTGTCCTTTGAACTCATCATTTTGTAGGTATTACTCATCAAATTAAGACCTACATAAAATAAAATGCTTAACAAATTTTATGACATAGCTTGTACAAAAATACATGTATGTACCTATTTATATGAGAAACGTAAACACAATATAATATTACAATTGATCGTCAAATTCTCAACCAAAAATACTTACATATACTGAAACAAATGACACACCGACAGACCTTGGACTTCGATTAGACCACAAACCTGCGCTCTTTTCACATAACTATATAAAATCCATTTTTGTTTTAGCAATCCATCGCTGCACAAGTAGGCGTTGTTCACTAGCACGACTAGTCGGAGCCCGCATTGTACACTGAAGGAGAAAACGAAACCGAGTGGGAATGTAACTTGAAAGTGCCATGGTAGGGGCAAGCATCGTTGCGTGACGGCTAGGTTCGTTCGGATACACGTCACGGCAATTACCATGTCCCTCGGTAACCATTCTTGGCAAAACATTATTTAAAACTACCATTTTTATCTATGAAGAGTTTTTAACCCGAAAACTTAGAGACCGTGGAATCGCTAACTGGTTTTCAGAACGAGCTAGCAAATTTTAGCGGTTTTATACAGTAGTTTCGAGTTAAATAAAATTTTATTGTGTCGAAATATAGTCGTAATAAAAACTTTCTTTTAAACGTCTGCGTTCTATATTATTCGATATTTAGCATCAACTTCATATGTCTATAAAAATCACAGCTTTGGGAGAGAACAGATATGTATTGAGAGAACAGATATGTATGTATAGCATACATCATAATGTACGTATAATCACAGCTATATTTTAATATTCGGCTAGAATTTCTTTATGCTGACAACTGATCTACAAAATGCACAATATATCCGATATATCCGATGACAAAACACGTCATTTAAATAAACAACTGGCGATACATTAAAAAAAAGAAACATTTAATAACAGCCAGGATTTTCGTGTTCTCATTTCAAAATTGTATGACAAATATTTTTATTGTCAGCCGCCAGTCGCGTGACAAAAAATAAAATGGTTTTGGGGCCCGCATGTACCTATTGGCATAATGAGTTCGCATGACGTGTTCTATTCCATTGCATTACGTTAGTTTCACTAAAAAAAGCGAATAAAAATGTCTTACCAGTGTTAAATCCGAGAATTATGTTGTTCTTTTTAAACTCCAATGAAATCTGAAACAAAATAAATAAAAATTAATAATGCAAATGTGTTTTTACCATCATCATGTAAAAGTATTTCAGTTTTCAATTATAAAATAAGGTTAGCGCTAACAACACACAGACACGCGTCAGCATGTAAATATTTAAATTAAACATTCATTGTTTTATAAACCCAATTGAATAGTTATGTAAATTTCAACATCAATTGTGAAACTTTGTACTAAGAAAGTCATTAGGTTTTATACTGAATGAATTCAGGGCAATAGGTATAGAAAAATAAAAATGACAATATTATAAAATTGTTAAAATTATTTCAAGTAATTATTAGTTAAGTATAAGATAAGTTTATTCTTGAAAATAAGTTATGTATTGCATCACCTTTTTAAATATTAGTATTACTATGAACCATCATTATCACTGGTATTCTAAAAATATCTTTGCTACAAAATACTTTACTTCTATCTATGCCTATATATAATCGTGAGGCAGAGAGTACTACGTTCCAAGAGGAATACTTTACTTATTTATTATAAAATCCAAACTGATCTCCAAACTGAAGTGCTAAAACACCCCACCAATACGGCTACTTTCAGTGTTACTTTGTAGATGAATCGCTGATTTATTTGTAACCTGCTTGTTATTTTTTTAATTATTTCAACATTGATTTATTTTAAAGGCTAGAAACTACCATAAAATTATTTTTTAAATTTTCTCAACAGCAACAAAGGCGTGAAACTGCTAGTTAAACGTCATTAATTCAAAATTGAAATTTATCGCTCTATTATCGGCGCGCGCGCATGTCTTACGGTAGGCGCCCTATTGTGATGCACTCGCCACCTCATACCGGGCCATTGTGCTGGGATCTGATACCTGTCGAGCTGGCCTTTGTTGCCTAGAGCCTAGATCGCATTGTCTAGACTTAGTAATTTTCTAATTTTAGCAAAGTGAAAGCTAAAACTTTTTCTGGTTGAGTTCGTTTGGAGTCATTGTATTGTTGTCGTTTACATTTTTTCAATAACAAGTTTGCAAAAAGAAACTTAAGACGTCATGACACTAAATACTTAGGTAGATGTGTTATCTTCCTATTGAGCATCTCCACAAAAAAGATGTTCATATGTTCTCTGTTGGTGTACTAGAGTGGTTCTCATGTTAAGATGTTTGATTTTTCCATGGATATAAAACAAAGGATTGAGTACTGTCAAAAAATTGCCAAAGAAAATTAAACTCTTACTCACAGACACAACATTGAATTTTCTATGATTTAAACAACTCGAGAAACCATAATGAGTGAGAGTAATAACCAGAAGTCCGGTGTCACGCTCGCACCTATACCGATGCAGTACGGTGACCATGAGGTAGAACTAATACGGTAGAAATAATACCTATTTATGGTGTGGTTTAAATACCCTGTAAACCATTTATTACCGGGTTCAAAACGAACAAGGTTCTCAATTCGTCTTTATATACAGAATGGATTAAGATGGGGCAGTAAGGGCAGCTATCTCAACCCTTGTAGATACAGAAAAACGGCTCTATTCTAAATTTTTGCGATATTTGGAGCTGAATTCACAGATTCTAAAAAAATGTACAGTCAGCAAGAAAATGGACAATTTGTTCAAAAAACTTTGACTACTACTCATTTAAGATGTGGCATATGCGTAGAAAGAAAGAATTACGGCAACTAACAGTGCCCGAGAATTATACGTTAATTATATGTCATCAAGTCCATAATCGTACCAATGTTTGGTCACCCTACTTAGAAAGAGACGTAGGGCTCTCCGTGAGTATTCTTGTCATCCCGTTTTTTTCGCAGAGTGCTCAATCCATTGTATTATATCCATGGATTTTTCAAATTATTTATATTAGCAACCATTTACGATGTCATGGGGAAAATGCCATATGCGCATTACATACGTCCCAAGTTTTTTGTTGTAAATTTTTTTTGTTAGCCCCCGCACTAGGATTTATTCCTGTGTCGTGGGTGCGTTTACAAACATGAAAATTCACACGGACCGGAACAAATAATTGTGGGTCACACAAAGATTTGCCCCGTGCGGGAATCGAACCCGCGACTATTAGACACAGTGGGCGGAGCGGCTTAAGCTCTTAACCACTGCGCTAAATCGTCCGTTACTTTAAGTCCGTGTTAAAAACATAATCTAAGTATGGAAATAATTATTTTCTCATTTTTAGTCTGTGGTATTTTTATTGGATATTTCACTGTCATCCAACTTTGAACTATTCGTAATGAACAGCAAAAAAAAACAGACAAGAAAGCAAATTAATAACACGTTTAATATCAAAGAAAATTATTTGTAATTCCGAATTCATCAAATTAACAACACCGTCGCAATTCTAATGCCGCCAATTACATTAGTTATATTAAACAACAAACGACTCATCAGAGAACGCAATTGATTTCATCTAAAAAACCAGGGCTTCATTACGTTCCCCTTTTCAATGGTGTTGCGCCGGCGCCGGTCTCTCGAAGCTTCGAAAGCTTTGTCCCGGGGCATGAGCGCCGATGACTATAGCTGATACCGCATTGTACTGGGTAACTGTTCTAGAGTTGTGAATTCGGCTTATAAATTATGTTACTTTTATTAATCGTAACACGCATCGGCTTTCGTGTCAACATGTCGACAATAATTTATTAAGTCTAATGTTAGCTAGAATTTCAAATATTTTTATGTTGAATAAATTGTAATTACATATTTTCGAAATGGCATAATTTATGCGCAAGGCATCATCGTAAAATTTTGGTCATACGTTCAGATTTTGGATAACGAATGTGTAAGCAAAATATGATTATTTTTAATGAAAACAAACCTTTGAACTTATTATTACCAATCAGGGCCTTAAAAAAAACAAATTAAAAGTCATACACGTCAACGAGGTTCGCGCCATTTCCTTTTTTTTCTAAAAAACTGCGTTCTCGTGTGACCTTTCCGCGGAGGCTTCCGAATGCGACCGGGTTTTTGCACAAAAATGAATGGCGGCCGAGGATAGAAATCTTTCTCACGGCAGATGCCATGGGAAGTGAATCGAACTGAAGCGTTCCGTGTTTCTACGTGTGTATGTATATTATAAAGTTATGCATGGACTTTAAACAACGTCGTATAATTTAGCTAATTTTATTTACCGACAAGAAAGACTGACATTAAAATAACTGAAATTCTATTCACTGTATTGTTTCAAAAAGGTTTTAAATTTTAAAAAAGGCGTTATTTTAAATATAGAAACGAATCATCTAGGTGTAAATTAAAAAAAAGATGGCCACGTGCATTTGATCAGTTTATCGTACACGTTTCTTTTTAGTGTCTAGTTAGTGTTAAGATGTTTTTACAATAAGTAATGCCGTATGCAATGATGAGTAACCTAGCGATGACAGGTCAAGTCGGCCATTGCCCCTACTCATCAAGGATTAAATAAGCAGTAAATTTAATACTAAGTACTAGTGTATCCAAACATGTAGGTATGTTTTGTAGAGAAAATCGTCTAAAACCGCAATAACTTCTGTGGTGGGGATAGGATAATTGGAGGATGTGGAGGGGCTGAGGTCATCGGCCGGGTGGAGGCTTCATCTATCAGTCACCATGCGTCGTCACCAAGTAGTTTAGTTTTTGTGAAGCCTCACTTTGTCTCCCACGTTTTATGTTAGGTATAATTATGATGAGCAGACTTATTGACGTTTTGTATTTGTCTATGATTGTGGTATTATTAAGATGGATGTGATTAAGACATATGTAAATCTAAAAAATATATGAATCTAATAAGTAAGCGATGGTAATTTTTGAGTTCTTCTTCTTCTTCTTTAAGTTATGGCTTCACACTAATTTTAAGTGTATTTTGCCAGTGTCCAGTGAGATATATAATCGTGTTTGTTTAAATTTATTCAACTCCCCGATGAACTTGATGACAACGATGATGATGAAATTAATGAAGTACCCCACCCTGGATAGTAAAGCGGTAGATACTATACATACCAATTGCGACGGTCGTTTTGAGGGAAGTCAAAAAGGCACGTTTTATCACTTTGTTACAATTACCTTCACTCATGCACATATAAGAACACATAATGGTTAATATTCCACCAACATTACACATTATTTATTAGTCGAAATAACACAAGCTTTGAAAATTAAAACAAAGTGACAACATCACTCTTCGACTTCCCGCCAAAAAACAATTTTCGAGTTCACTTGAAATACGGCACATTTGTGGTTCAATAAAAAAGTAATCAAATATTTTTATGGATCTATTCTATGCGTCCGCAGAATTTAGAGTATACTTTGATTCAGAGATTTAATGGGTAAATATATTAGATTACGAACTGATTCTCTCAAGTAATTCAGGTAAATAATAAAGTAAACACCTACAACATAAATTCAATACAATTGTAGCTATTTGATTTATTGGTGGATAGTAAAGCGGTGGATACTTTACATACCATTGCAACAGCCGTTTTGAGGAAGTCGAAAAGGCACGTTTTATCACTTTGTTACAATTACCTTCACTCATGGACATATAAGAACACATAATGGTTAATATTCCACCAACATTACACATTATTAGTCGAAATAACACAAGTTTTGGAAATTAAAACAAATTGACAACATCACTCTTCGACTTCGCGCAGAAAAAGAACACAACACCCACCAAAGGAACAGACAGGAACAGCTCATAATATTTTTAGGAAACATTCAATTCTTTCCCACAGCTCAGTCCACACGTAGCTAATTTCACACGACGCATTTTAAAAACAATTACACATCTATTGTACAGTTGGCGATACTATTAACGTTCGATATACAAAACTTTGATTGGCAATTGGCGGTCGACTCCCGCGCAACCTAAAAACAACCTCATTGTACGTGTAATTCTGTTTGATTATGATTATACAGCGCTTATTACAGCAATTATTAGTGGATGGACGGATAGCATCTATTGTGGACGACAATTAGCGTTTACGTCACAGTCTTGTAGACGTGGGAAAGATGATTGAGGTTTGTTCCGATTGGAATTATACTTTAAATTAGATTATTTGGAAATGTAATAGAGTCTGATAGAGACTATGCTAGAGCTACGAAAAAAACTGAATGTAGACAGACATTTGAAGATTTTTTTTTAATTCTATAACATAGAAGTACTGGTAGTACTAGTGATCTACCAACTAAAGAGAAACAAATAAAACAAGAGTGGAATTTGAATAACATGATTCAGGATCAAATAGAGAATATGAATTTTTACAAGAACATAAATGGTGACTTTACGTAGACAAATAAAAACTAATTAAGAGATGCTAATAGTAAATGATTCAGGTGATAAAGAAATAGTTTAAACACTAAAATATAAAGCCAAAAATTAAATTCTCAACTAACACGTCTAGATTTTTCGAAAGTTATGAGTGTTTTGCTTAAAATGAAATAATACAATAAAAACGTGTGTCTAAAGATATAAAGTACTCAAACACGCAATGACCCTACATGATGACCTCATGGCCACAATCTGAACGCGTCAACGCGTGCATCTTAAGCCTGTACCTAACTATGTAAATATTAAAAAAAATCTACACAACATAAAAAACAGCGTCTCAAAACATTATCATTAGTACTTTTTTGAAAAAGAAAAACAAATTGTGAGAATGTCAAGTCACAATGATTTCATCGCCCGAAGGTTTTTGACTCATTGCACTCCTTCGTCCAAAAAGCTGCGTGTTTGTCCCTAATGACAGAAAATGTTGTACACCGCGGGCAGTTCGTGTAATGAATATTTAATTGCATAGAAATACATAGTTGCTGTAGAAGTGATTCGAAGCTTTGTTAACTAAATTACAATGATTACGAATACCGGACTTACCGACACGTTTGTTCTGTGTGTGACATTGAATTAAGCAATGTAAAGTGTTTTAGACGCAATGTTTCGTCTACGAAATCTTGATTAGGAAGAGCTTTTGATTTGTTTTTAATTCTTTTCAGTGCTTTTTGATACTGACGAAGCCGGATTTTAGATTGAAATTTACATATTCTGCATTAACATCAGCGTGCTAAATTGTATAATAGACAAGCATCGATATATCATAACAAGATACACGGTCCCATTTAAAAGTAACACTAAAAAACTTCTCCAAATTTACATGAGTAGTTATGGTTATAATAAATAAAGGTATATTGAACCTTACTCGTATCCCTTAAAGTTGTATTTGCAAAAAGCAGAAGCCTGTTAATTTTTTTAGTACCGTCCACTTTTTCCTGCTGTTTGGTGGTGCCATTTTTCGTTTGGCTTGCGTATATCTATCTATATTTGATCAATGTGGACAAGTATATTTATTTTAGCCCAAGCAATGGTCCTATTTACTTTTGTTTTGCCCATAAAAGTAGGCAGAGATGCAAAACTCAGTGCACAAAAACCATTCATTTGACCAGTTTAAAATTCAAATTTTAAACTCTAATATCGACAATATACAGAAGGCCACCAGAAAAATAATCGATGCGTCAATTTACGCGTTCTAAAGGTGACATTCTAAAGTAGCAAAGTTCTAATCCTTAGAACCTTATCTTAGAACTTTGCCTTACCTTAGGAACTTAACTTAGAACTTAACTAAACCTCCAGTTTCAAAGAGTTAATTACTTACCTAATAAAGTAAGTAATTAACTTTAAATAATTAACTTAAGAGTTTATATAAGTTAAGCTTTCGAAATGAATTTGTAAAACAGTTAGAAAATTGGGGTGTTTGAGGTCTTGCGTTATTTACATTACAGTGTTATTCGTACAAGATAACAAATAATTCTTAAATAGTGTTTAATTATATGGCGTCATACACAGACACCGTTAACAAGTTACCGTTTTGATACAACGATTGTCATACCTATAGATGAACTAAGTACCTCTGATACTTATATCACTGACATTTATTAACAAAATATCCTAAATAACCCTTCACGTAACAACCATCGATTGGTGAATCATCATTATCACTCACAGCTCATTCCACTCATTGCGGGGCATCAGCCTCCTCCCTCATACGCCACACACCCCTTTTTGGCCGGCGGCAGTTGTGCGCAGGCAACGGCCAGTCCCCCTTGCCATTGCCTGCAGACCCTCATCAAGTTGGCATAAAGTTCGCGTAGACACGCTTTTGCCGCCTTGGTCTACGGCGACGGAGTGGATCGGCCAGAGGGTCAGCCTCCCTCATTTGCTCCGCCTTTCAGGGTAATGACCTCCTCACAAAAGGTCACTGCTGCGATCTGTCGCTGTTGACCATAGCTTACGCCACATATCTAGGGATATGTGGCGTAAGCTATGGCCTTGACCCAATCTTAGCCAGGTCTTACCAATGCACTTAACTACATCATGGTTATATTCGGTCATACACCGACTCCACACGCCATCACCACATCTTGCGATATGTCCTGCCCCTATACTGGATTTTGTAAATACAAACCAGAAAAGGCCATTAAATAAATTCCCATGGTTTTTTCTAAGTCAAATTAACGTAGATTGCCGAGAGATCAACTCTTGCGCCGCTAGGCCAGCGCGGGCGGCGCTCTGTCATTGCGCTAACGGTACTCAAAATGGATAGTATGACTATGCATGATTCCTTTATAATTGAGATCTATCAGTCTTGATTTCGATCGTATGTACGAGAATGGTCGATATATTCCTACTCTATATGTGATTTAGGAATGCTTATTAATCAAATTAGGAGTTAAACTTGTGATTTATAGAATACGAGTAAGAAGTTTATGCAGAAAACTGCACGAGCGCTTTCTTATTGAGAACTTTAATAGGTATATTAAAGTTATCAAGGTAAGAGGTATCTAATCCAATTATTTAATGTTAGTATTAATTTGTAATAAGCTATACACCGTTAATTTGTTAAAAGCCATACACCGCTAGAGCAAATCTCTTTCATACTATTTATAACTCTACATGAATTTGATAAGCTTGACATTTAATTATCAATGGGTAAGCTCTATGTCTAACTTAAGCTTATTAAAAGAAAACTTCAGATTTTCTGTCACTATAAAATATGATGTTTAATAAGAATAAGCAATGGCAGAATACCCGAAGTTAAGTGCTTAAAAGGATACGTTAAATCGCCAACACATGTGATAAAGCTTTGAACAATGTTCAAATGTTACACCAGATCGCTGAACAGGTTGCTAGACCGGCAAGCAAAGGCATCGGTTCTACGCCTTATATGTCTAAAACCGCGGCATTAATTATGAAGTTTGAAATGACATTTACTGTGCAATAAATTTGTATTTTATGAAGCATTAAATAACTATTATCTTTGCTTTACACAACCTTTAATTAAATGCAAAAGATATATTTTACAGTCAATTATACAAACTTCGGCGAATAAGGAATATTTATAGCGTTATTAGATTAAGTCTCATGAAGCTCGGTCAAACATATGGCACACTGATTAAAACTCATTAAATATACCATTGATTGAGCGTGTTACGTTTATTTGAATACCAATCAAACACTAAACTATAGATCCTTCAATAGCCATCAGTTAAGTACATCATCTACAAAATCATTTTAGTTATTTGTTATACCCGTGGTAGGTAATATAAAAATTATAAAACTTTTATAATATCAAACTTTGCACTCAAATATTTTTGGAGAGATCCTTCTAATATTATAAATGTGAAAGTTTGTATGTTTAGATGTCTGTTACTCATTCATGCAAAAACGGCTGAAAGGAATTGGATGAAATTTGGCACACATATATTTTATTACCTAGATTAACACCAAGAAATCCCGGAAAACGTTAAGTTCCTTTCTAAAGTCAACGCAGACGAAATCGTGGGCAGAAGTTAGTCTTACTAACGCTACTAATATTATAAATATGAAAGTTTGTATATTTGGATGTTTATTACTCAATCATGCAAAAACCGCTGAATGGATTTGGATGAAATTTGGCACACAGATAGTATATTACCTGGGTTAATAAATAAGATACTTTTCATCCCGGTAAAATGTTAGGTTCTCAATTCAACGCAGGTGAAGTCGCGAGCAGAAACTAGGTATATAAAAAAGGTTTGAACTGATTTAATGAAATTTAGCGTAGGACGGCATAAACTAGTAAAATATATTTTGAACACTTCCAGTTTATAAATCTATCTATCTATCTATAAACTCACGCCAGATCCCTTGCGGGGTAGGCAGAGAGTACAGAGTTCCAACAGGTTCTTTCCTTACATACCTCTCTGGCTTCCTCGACTCTCATAGTTCGTCTCATACACGCTCGCCGGTTACGGAGACTCTTGACTTTTCCATCAGATAACACTCGGTTTATTTGGTCGTGGTAAGATAGTCTAGGTCTTCCCCGGTACCTGCATCCTTCCACTTTCACATTGTATATCTGTTTTGTCATTCTTTCCTCTGGCATTCTTTCTATATGCCCGAACCAACGGAGCATGCCCTTTCTCATCTTTACACCGATACTATCTTTCATACCTACTCGCTGTCTTACTACGCTGTTGCTAATGCGGTCGGTCAGCTTCACTCCGCACATCTTCCGCAGAGCTCGCATTTCTACCGCATTTATCCTACTTTCATTCTCCTTCTTACATACCCAGCTCTCGCTACCATATAACAGCGTTGGGACAAGAACTCCGTTATGTATGGCCAGCTGCGCCTTATGGCTTAAGTGCCGGCTCCCGAGTAGCTTTCCCATCGCACCATTCACTCTGTTCCCTGCACTCACTCTTCTCTCTATGTCAGCGGTGTATTTCCCATCCTTACTGAAGGCGCATCCAAGATATACAAACTCATTCAATTGCTCCAGCACATCGATAAAGTTTATAAAGATAAGTAGGAACACTATTAGAATACAGAAAAGACAAATCTGTTCCAATTCGTTGATTATTATTAGACGAAGAAGCCATATATTTTTATACAATATGCCAAGTTCGAGTATAAAACTACATTTCTGTAGGAAAATCATTAGCATCGCCCATAGCAAACGTATAACCGGCTAATAGGAACCTGCTAGAATTAACTGAAGTATTGTATAGCCGTGAGACCCACAGGCTTCCGGCCACTACCAAGGTTGGGTAACCCGGCTACGTACAAACGACAGATATATACAAACGCAAGTTTTTTAGATCATGAAATCCGCGAATTAGCCGTATAATACGCTGATTCACTTCGAAAAATTGGAACTCATTATAAAGCGTTCAGCGTGGTAGGTAGTTGTTTGTGTTGGTATATTTACCTAATAACAATCGGTGGACATAAAACAGGAAAGATATTGTATACTATTCCTCGTTTGTCTAGTGGCAAAGCGCATTGCTTTGTGATCACGAGGTCCGGGGTTCACATCCTAGGTCGGACAAGTGTAGTTTCTAACGAAAACTTCCCAGTACGAGTCCGGAGTCTAGAATTGTGCCCGGTATATGGCAATAGGCTCGCCCCCTATTACGTGGGACCTAACATCGTCGACGAAACGTGGGTGTACTCAGTACACCTCTGCCACCCCCGCTTGGGGAATATAGGCGTGACAGTGTCTAAATACGTTTAGATATACGATTCTAATTCCGAAATAACTCATTAATTTGCTTTAATTTGCAGACTAGTGGACGCCTTTCCCATTGGGTTCGCTTACGTTCGCTCGCCATACCAGACTATCGCAGTATTAAATACATTTAAATACAAGTTCTAACCATATTGAAATAAGAGCTAAAACCATATTGTCTCAAAAATCCGTTCCGTTTTTTTCGTTTCTAAGCGTCATCCATTAATTTTCGCCTCAACCACTTTATACAGTAGTATATCTATCTATCTATCTATAACCTCACGCCAGATTCCTTGCGGGGTAGGCAGAGAGTACAGAGTTCCAACAGGTTCTTTCCTTACATACCTCTCTGGCTTCCTCGACTTTCATAGTTCGTGTCATACACGCTCGCCGGTTACGGAGACTCTTGACTTTTCCATCAGATAAGACTCGGTTTATTTGGTTGGTTTTATACAGTAGTGTTTCCGAAAAGTTTCAACAACCTGTTGAAAATAACACGGGTGATTGCAATTAACTGAGGCAGTATACGTATGTGTGAAGTGCGCAGTTAACGCCGTAATAACGGTGAACTTAAACAAATACCCCCGATTTACTGAAAATTTTTGACGAATCTACTGCCCATTTTGTTATAAGAAATAGGATAAATAGATTTTCTTAGGAGAGACCGCGTTCCGATTCGATGATAAATTAGTAATAAAAATATAATAATATCTGACTGCCTCGTTGGTCTGGTGGCAAAGCGCATTCGCTTTGAGATCACGAGGTCCTGGGTTCAAATCCTAGGTCGGACAAATGTAGTTTTTCTAACGAAAAATTCCCAGTTTGAGTCCGGAGTCTGGAACTGTGCCCGGTATATGGCAATAGGCTCGCCCCCTATTACATGGGACCTAACATCGTCGGCGAAACGTGGGTGTACTCAGTACACCTGTGCCACCCCTTCTGGCAACCGTGACGGTGAAAAAAAAAAAAAAAAAAATCTTGACAATTTGTAAGTGTTCCCGTAGGTTTTATAAATATAATAATAATAATATTATTAACCCTGTTAAGAAACTGTCCCGCCGTTGGGCGTTTAGGCTATAGTCCACCACGCTGGCCCAGTACGGGCTGGCGAACTTCACACACCTTTGAGAAAGTCTTAGACGTACAGGTTTCCTCACGATGTTTTCCTTCACCGTTAAAGCAAGTGATAATTAATTTTTAATACGCACATATTTTCGAAAAGACAGAGGTGCATACCTGGGTTTAAACCGGATACCTCTGACTTTGCAGTCCAACGGTCTAACCACTAGGCTATCGCTGCTTTTTCTCGTAGGGTTTATAAAAAATAAATAATTTTGAATTTGAACAAAAATTTCCAAGGTCATTTGCGTTAGTAATCCTTAACTGGCGCAGTGTATGAGCAGTGCGTATGCGCAGTTACTCCGCCCCGTTAAAACGGTTGCGCAGTTACAGAACTGTGGCTGTAACGTTCACCGTTTCGGTGCGCAATCACACACCCCGTTTCGTTTACCGATGGTTACGGGAATTAATTGAATTATGTTATTTCCTCTGAAAAATAACTGGCTTGTAAATTATCTTGATTTATTGCGCACATTCCGTCTCTCGAGATTTCGCAATTTTCTTAACACCAAAGTTGTAAATGGGTGAAAATGTTTCACATTTTTGGATTACGAAAACTTATTGCTTCAAGAGAGCAAACTTAAGAATGTAACTGCTACAATTTCGCAGAAGGCGTTATTCTCGAAAAAGGTAAAAAAGGCAGTTAACATATTTAGTTACTACTCGATTAGCGTTACACGGCAATAAAAACCGGCTAGTTTATTCGTCGGCGGCTACTCAGAGAAGGGGTAGGTCGGACACAGACTTACTTGCAACTTTAATTGTTGAAATAGACTAATTTCAGATTTACTCAAGGGTGGTGAAACCGACCCTAATAGTCTATAATCACGCCACTAAAAGTATATTATAGTGTGTGTGTGTGTGTGTGTGTGTGTGTGTGTGAATTATGTACGCTGTTGGCCGCGAGGCCTTTACAGCTTCACCGGACTTAAAGGCGAGCGTGCAACCACTACGCTAAGTATATTATAATTCAATCGTACTTTCCTTGAATATTTATATTCAAATGATACCCACAATAACAACATTTTTGTGACTAAACTATTAAATACTGTCACGCCTATATTCCCCAAGTGGGGGTGGCAGAGGTATACTAAGTACACCCACTTTTAGCCGACGATGTTAGGTCCCATGTAATAGGGGGTCAGCCTAGTGCCATATACCGGGCACAATTCCAGACTCCGGACTCACAGTGAAAAGTTTTCGTTGGAATAACTACATTTTTCCGACCTAGGATTTGAACCCAGGACCTGGTGATCATAAAGCGATGCACTTTGCCACTAGACCAACGAGACATTCGGCGTGGCAACTTTGATTGTTGATTAGTCTATTTCGGAGATAACTCAAAAATGGTAATACAGGCAGGCCCCTTACAGTTTATAATCACGCCAATAAGAGTATATTACAATTTAATCGCACTTTCCTTGACTTTTTATATTCAAATGATACCCATATTAACAATGTATTTTGATATATTTTCCAATGCCAGATTTTACTTGAACGTTGTAACTTTAAAGCATAATTTATTGGTGGAAATAATGACTTATATAAGCCATAATTTATGCAATAATCAATAGCAGTATAATAATAATTTCGAACCGTCATCCGGTTAATTGAGTCGCCTATTCCGTAATAGGTAATATAGTTCGCCTCCTAGCTAGTCTGGTTGCCGCTACTACAACCAACGACCATAAATCACAGGCGCAGGTTATTCGGTCGCGAATCAAATCATTTTCGCATCCGTAATTTAAATGAATATTTTGAACACCTCATTCCCTAACCAGGGCTGGCAGAGGTGTACTGTATACAAACATATATTTCCGGCAAGTCGGTTCGAGTCTATTGTTATTATAATAATAATAAATACTATTAGCCCTGTTAAGAACCATCTAACCTTTGGGCACGGGCCTCCTCTCAAACTGAGAGGGTTTAGGCCATAGTCCACCACGCTGGCCCTTTGCGGGTTGGCGAACTTCACACACCTTTTAGAAACTCTTAGGCATGCAGGTTTTCTCACGATGTTTTCCTTCACCGTTAAAGCAAGTGATAGTTAATTTTTAATACGCACATGCTTTGAAAAAGACAGAGGTGCGTGCCTGGGTTTGAACCCGAGACCTCTGACTTTGCAATCCAACGGTCTAACCACTAGGCTATCGCGGCCATTGTTATTATACTGGGCATAAATCCAGACTATGACTGAAAATGTTTGTATATAATATTGTATATAATCCCCAGGATCTTTTGATCGCCAACTGCCTTATTTTATATACCCTCTACCTCGAGACGCTCGTAGCGCTGTGCGACCGCAGTGCTCTTAGAGATAACCGGTTAAGCTAGGTTAAGCAGCGTTCGACTTGGTCGCCCTGAGATGGGTGACCGTTTGGGGCATTTTCATATTCGAGCTTCTTCGTGCTTCGGAAGGCACGTTTAGCAGTTGGTCCTGGTTACCATGTAATGTGGTATTTGTTAAGCCGAGTCGGAAGCCTTATAGGCTGCTTGATAAGTTCCAACAGCAGGTGGCCCCAAATCTGCCACCGCCAATCCGCACTGGGTCCGCGTGGTGGAGACCAAATTTCTTTCACCTCGATTTGTGAAAGAAGGCCTTTGCCCAGCAGTGGGACTGTAGACTGCTATATATTATACCGTTTACCTACCATGTAAGGTGTCTTCCGTTATTATATAGATATAGGGATAGAAATAGATAAAATATATTCAATAAACAGGTTTGTATTTGAGGTCTAACAGTTAATAATAGGTGTTAATATCGACAATCGAGTGCCGATCAATCGATTTGAATCGATAAACACGTTGCAACCGAGTGCGATCATAAATCACTGGAGTCGGGTTCAGCCGCTTAAACTTTAATGCCTTTCCATCGGTGAATGTCTAATGCCTTTTGCTATGTCTATTTGGTTTACAAGTAAAACGAGTAGGAATGTGCTTTAATATATAGTAGAATCTTTTTATTACGACTCCGGCTATATTGACCAATCGCATAATATGACGTAATTGCAGTGCGAAGTTTGGTTCCATATAAACTTTTATGAAACAAAGTTCAGATATAATGACTTAGTGTATTGATATATCGCTTATTATGGCCTATTTTTAAGAAACTGTTTTTAATTCTTATGTAAAAAGTATATTACAATAATTTTATTTTGTTTATCCAGGACCTTGTTCCTGTATTTTCCTAAGTTTAATAATGTCACAAGTTCTATAGATATATATTCATATTGTAGTCATTTTTTCTCTATTACTAACAAAAATAAAAAGTTTTTATTATTCTCAGAATACGTTTTGTATGACGGTCGCTTAGTATGACGTATTTTTCATTTCCCTTCGATGTCATTATAAACGGATTCTACTTTAGCTATTTATTAATACATAAAAAGGTAAGCCACTACTACTACAGAACGACTCTGAATTGGGATACCCTGCCAAAAATTGTAGCATGCAACATGTAAACAACTTTTGTTTTAGATCTTTGGTTTTTTTTACTTTACAAGTTCATTCGATCAGCTGATCAATATGTATTGAAAAATTAAAAGTTGTAGAGCAGAAATTGTTTGAAGTGACATATAAATACTATAGCTTACTCTAGGAGTGTAAGCTTTTCCGGATACGAAACATTCTGAAGAACTAATACTTCCGATGGAGCACCGGTGTGTTCCTCGCGCAGATAACGGAACCCCTCCGAAATAGAGATGCCGACCATCGAGGGGTTTTAATCGGTAGGACATTAAAATCATATGCATGACTTTCTTGACACAAAACAATAAATAATTTTAAATCAAAAAGATCTTTAGGTGAAAACACAATGGAGATATCTTACTTAGTTAAGGAGCTTCTACGGCGTCCTTTCGGTTCCTTTATCATATAAGCTTCATAATCCATGTTATTGCATCATCACCAAACTTACATAGGTATACCACATTTCAGCCCAATTTGACACCGCAAGTACTTGAAAAATAGATCACAAAATTTGAACTGGAAAGACAGATAGACATACTAACAGAGCAATTCAAATAAGAGCTTATAATTATAAAAAAGGAAAGTTGCATACTTTGCTAAACCGCTCCCACCAAGTATTAATTTTTGAAAATTATAGTGCATACGGGATCACCACGAATTCAATTACTTTAAAAGTCTTATTAGCGTATTTGATTTTGACGTCTGTATTTTTGTTATAATGTAGATCATAACGACACGGCCCAGCGGGCGGCGGCGCCTGCGCATCAGGTAGTGACGTGCGCCATGGGAACGAGGTCAAGTTTATAATGGACGCATATACTGACGAGTTTGTTGATGCCCTTATTTTTCATGGTAATACATTGATTTTAACTAGATTTATTTTAACGATATATGGATATACGACTAAGTCAAACGAGGAATGGAGATATACTAATATTCGGTTCTCAAAACAAATATCGCAATTCCACAGAATAAGCGACACAACCCCAAATAATCGGTTTTCCATAAAAATAGTAAAAGATTGACCAATTGAAAATTGTGACTAAAATTTGTATATTAAAAAATCTTAGTGCCAGTCTGGAGTTAGGCATCATGACATAATACCATATCACCGGCGATGAAATTTAGGTGTAGATAATACACCTCTGCCCTTGCTTGAGGAATGTAAGTGTGACCGTGAACTATGAGAGTGGAGGAAGCCAGAGAGGTATGTAAGGAAAGAACCTGTTGGAACTCTGTACTCTCTGCCTACCCCGCGAGGGAGCTGGCGTGATGATATAGATAGATAGATAGATTAAAGTGTGACCGTCTTCGGGGAAACGTCGGGTCACTCCCTTCCCTCCAATATGGTCGAGGGGAGTGATGGCTGTTCCAGTAGTCATACTCGTGAACGACTGCTGCTTGTGGGGACTGGTCCATCTGGAATCCTTTAGACACTCTTTATAAATAACTTCATTAATCTCATATCTCGTTCCTACGGCATTACACTGGAGCTAGATCATAAACTATTTAATTGTAATCTTAACATTGCATCCACACAATATGATAAAAAAAATTAAAGGATAAAAGAGAGAGAGAATTAAATAAAAAACGACAAGCCCGCTGAGTTTCTTCGCCAGATCTTCTTAGTGGAGGCCGCGTTCCCATCCAGTGGTAGATTAGTAGTTAAATTAGATTTAAAAAAAATGTAAATTGACTATTTGTAAGCGCCCCCGCAGGGCTTCTACAAAATAAATTATTTGAGCTTGAGTTTGAAATATGATTATTTTATTATTATTATTAATTATTAATTTACATATTATTGATTAATTTACAACACGTAAACGCCCTTATTAATGAAGATTATAAATACACTAATAATAAACCATATTTCAAGACACGCATTAGTCCATGACATAGTAAAAATATACGTTTTAACCATTATAGAAAGTGCAGCTTACACTTCTTTCTTGCCACAGCAAATTAAACAACAACTGTAGTTTAAAAATAATATACCACTTTCTATTACCACTGTTTATAGTAAAAAACAATTTTCGAAGTTTCCTGTTTCTAATTAGACACGTATTTCTCTTTGTTTCTGGGTTATTACGGTCCTTATAAAACTTTCTCCTCGCATCGAGAGCGTAAAACAAAATCAGAAAGTGTTAAAATGCGAAATTTTAACTTTCAAGATGAAACGAAGTATAGGCTTTATAAATCCTCAATTATTATCTTTAATACGAACAATAAGTAACAGTTGAAAAGAATGTAATGTTTAACTGGAAACATGATTATAAATACTAGTGAACACGTCCATTTTATAAAAAAATACAGATTAACGATTGTGTTTCCCTAACCTCCGGGTTAAAGAAACACGTTTATTTATCCACACAAGATGTAAGAGACAGATGCACAAAACCTATGATAGGTTATGACCTACTATGGTACTCATTAGTATGACTGTTACTTTGAGAACACTCATCGGAATTAAAAAACAACATCATTCAAAATGTTAGTACCCATTTCACGAAAATGTATGCAACTGCTGTTTTTTACACTTCTTCTAAGTATTGTCATAGCATACTTATGAGTATTATTTAATACTGTTACCTATTTCAAGTATCATGCACCTGTCCTTTACATTCTGTATAAAACTCTACATAGAGCTCTCTACATCGAGTTTTTTCCATATGACATTATAGTCTTACTAATGTAGAGCAGTGAAAAACCTACCTATCTAAGACAAAAGCCAGCTTATTCTTTCCCAACGTGTAATTAAATAAATAATTTTCGTGTCATTCACCAAAGAAAAGAATCCGTCGTCCGATTTTGTCTTTATAAAAACATTGCCGCATATTAGGATAAAATTCTAAAGACCACTAGCCCGTAACCACGCGCCTAATATATGCACTGTGTATTTCTCAAATATGAAATTATATAAACTAATAAAATATGTCACACTTATACCTCTTATATAAACCAATCTTTCACAGGATCCCGTCAACTTTTGACAATTGCAAGTGCATTGCTAATAGAGGTGCTTTTAGTAACTCTATGGCATTGCCTAAATTTTAGTAGTTAGTATTGGCCAACTATGGACATATAATACTCCACTTGCATATCAATACGTTAAATATAACGTCAAGTAAGACATGACGCAGGTGTAGCCAATATTTTATTACGTTGAGATGTGACAAATTTTTCCTCTCACCTTATGTAGAGCGTATTTTAATGCAGACGTTAACATGAAGGTAGAGTCAAAACTATAAACATCGAACAAAACAAATTAAATCTAACCTTGAGCCCTTTGTATATTTATCATTCAAAACGGTAGTGGGTAAGCAGCTGATAAGATATCTTTGATACCAATTAACAAATAGCCGCAGGAGAAACACCGTTTACTTTTGTTCAGAGATTTATGGCATCCGCTTGGCCAATGTCTGTGTAACAATGTCGTGTATCGTGAATAGTTATGTCAAGGAATTCATAATTAATCTGTTACGATTGTTTAACTAGTTCACGCCATACGGCTGTACGGTTATAATGATTTACATATATAATGCAAGACCTCAGTTCTCACACCCCAATTGGATAATAGCTTTGCAAATTCAATACTTAAAGCAAACTTACAATTTTAAGGAGCTTTCTATAATTTTTTTAATCTCTTTTGTGCCGAAATTAACCCCGGAACTTGTACTTTAGTGTACATATGAGTATTTTTGCGTGTATATGCATGAAAAATGTATTTAAAATAGCCGTATTGCTTTGAAACCAGTAACAGCAATTTTTGATAGTTTAAAAAAATGTCACTTACTTTAAAAATTGTTGAAATCGATTCAATTTCCGATTTAGAACAAACTACTTTCAGGTCTTGCGTTATTTATGTCACCCCTTGTGTATTTTTAAGTAAGTTAAACTATTTGTATTGTATTCACCGACTGCCTCCTTTGTCTAATAACATGTAGCGATCCTATACATTGCTTTAAAGTTGTGAGTTTGCTACTGAAAGATGGCGCTGACGTGACTAAAAATGTAAGGAGCAAGAACATTAAATGACGATCCGCCACATATGTCTAGAACGCGATATGAAAATATTCACCAAGTTATAAACAAGTCCCTGACAAAAATTCTCTGACCCATCTTCCCGTTGCCTGCCACGTTGCCTGTCTTCTGTTGACTATCACGACGTCCTGAATTCGAATCCTAGGTCGGACAAAGCGTGTTTTTTCTATCGAAAAATTCGCTAAGCTCGTCTCTAAGGACCTAACTAAGTCCTAACATTAGTTGGCTTTAATGTGGGTGTATTTATAGCTGTAAATTTAATTGATTTAGTAATGTTCATATGTATAACTAATGTGTGTAATCTATAACCTAAAGAAACCGTAAATAGGTTTATTCCATTTCAAGAAATGTTAATTCCAAATTATTACCGAATAGATAACTTAAAGCAAATTATCGTTGCAATACAGGTAAAACATAACATTTCTTTTTTAATTATGGTATTAATTGATCGCGCGTAACAAATGTACTCTAAATCACTGTTTTATAAAGAAATAACAGTGGATTCGGTAGATTTCTAATTAATTTCAATGCTAACGTTTATGACTGCAGATTTTCCAGTTTGTTACGTCCGAACTAATCCGTTGTAGAATAAAATATGGTGCACAAAGCGAATGTTTTATTGTTTGCGTGATTAGAAAGCTGGCAACCCACGTACAAAGAACGTCATTTGTAGAAATTAATTAAATAATTATTACGATTATTTACCACTTTTTTATAACATTGCGTTTTATTATCTGCTGCAATACCGCGCTTTATGCATTTTTTTAATCAAGCAAAGGAATTTATGTATGATTAAAATTCCGACTTTAATTCCTCTTGTCTGATCAGATAAAATTTTCACATCATTATAAATTTAATATCAGTGCACAATATATTATGTGATTGCAAGAATTTTTCATTAAGATCTTTATATTGAGTTACAAATATATTGCTTCGGCTCACGTGAGTCTGCGTCTGTCATAAATATGAGGTGATAAAATCGGTGACATTCCCTGACCTGACGAAACGAATCAGGATGTTTTGGATTGTGCAACCTTGTTTTCAATTTTACAAACTATGTAAGTTTTACATTTCTTGTAATAATAATCAAATTACACTAATTCCTAAATAGTGAGAAGATAAACACGATCCATCTTAGATACAAAATAAAATTTCTTATTGGAACTGTATATTAAGTTAATGTTAGCTAACAAATAATATTTAATTTCTTCGGCACAAGTTCGCTCATGACTCATAAAAAGTACGTCCATTTCTAGTTTGATACTGTATTTAATAAATAATATTTGAGACTAGATTCTGCCTGCGACTTCGTCTGCGTTGACTTTAGACAGGAACCTAACAATTTCTTCGGGACTAATAAAAAACATCTTAATATAATAATAATAAAATAGTTAATCCAGATAATAAAGTATCTGTGTGCTAAATTTCATCCAAAGCCATTCGGCCATTTTTGCGTGATTGAGTCACAAACATCCAAACATACAAATTTTCACATTTATAATATGAGTAGGATTACAACTTCCACAGTTCTTTAAAGTGAACACAAACACAATAATTACATAGGGCGTAAGCTACGTTCGTACTCCGTTTTACACTATTTTTATCACTTACATAATTAAGGACTTTTTGACTCAGAAACACACCAATTTTAACGTAATTACCATACCAGCCACGGAGCGTTCTTAATATAAAACGCATTTCGTTGACTGCACTATAACTTCAGAAAAAGACAATCATATTCTAAAACACTTATGTCCGTGTCCAATAGTCACAATTGCCGTCATTATAGATGATGAGCTACAACATATTGACCGAAATCTAAAACGATGCGACTCACATCAAACAATGCCCGCCATTGAAAAGACCTCCATCAAAAACATAATTGTTGCCCGCAAAAGTGGCGTACTTAATATCCGCCCAAGAAATATCGGCCATCTTTCAAACAATCACTGGCCAGACAAAAGGGCCCAAACAGTTAGACTGTCTGTTGCAACAGACGAGTGTGTCATTATGGTGCACCATTTTAGAATGACCTTCCCCGCGTTTCGGATTCGGAACGAATTAGGATACCCGAGGGATGAAATGATGATTTTTCTGAGGTCTCTGTGAGCTGGCCGCGAACGAATCTCTAGCGTTTGTGGTGGCCGAGTAGTTTCTCCCAATTACACCGTCTCTAGCCGCCTATTGGCCGCTCCACAAGGAATCCGGCCTGTCGTGACTGTGATAAAAAAACTGACGCAAATTGCCGATACGCCTCGTGCACACAATTTCATGCTCGGACATCAAAACGAACAGTCAAGATTCGTCATATTTCCAACAATGCAGCACGAAACTGGATTCGAGTGCGAATCGGCTACGGGATAAATTAATTGCTCAAAATCCAAAGCTAATGACTGTTTAATGCGTGTCGGTAAAAGATAGGATCTCTTATTCAATTGTATTGTTCTAATTGAAGTGTTTTTGTTGTTCATTTATCATTGATGCGGCTGAGGCATGGCTCTGACTGTGAACTTGCCGGGGCATTAGTCTTGCGGAAAGGTTATGAGAACGAAACGAGATGGTTGCCACGCGAGCCGCCACGCCTTTCGTTCTAGTTTATTTCCCGACCATCAATAACTGTCTTTACTTTGCACTTCAGTTTTCTCGGTTTCTATGAGTGGTCGCTATCATTTGAGATAATTTAAGATTTATTTATAGTTTGCTAGTCGATGCCTGGTACGCCTTTACGATTAAAAAAGTCTCCATATTCATATGCAATGTCTCGCTATTAAAAACTTGCAAGGTCTTTGACAAAGTGTTATGGGGAATATTATATCGGAAAATTCTTTGTAGCAGTTTGCAGAGACTTTGGAATTGTGCCCGGTATAATGCCAATTATAGGCTAAGTAGATTTGTATTTTTGAGGTTGTAGGTTTTTCTTTACTTTAAAAGGTTTAAATAATCATTGCATAACCTACATCTGGTTATTGTGTCACCGTGTCTTGTAATAATACCCCTAAGTGTTTACCTGTGTCTGTATTCTAATTAAATAAGTAAAAATAAATAAGAAAAAAATTAAAAGGCTCCGCTTAAAACTCAAGTGCAACTCGGATCACAGACACCTTTCTTGACGGTTCTTCAAAATTATAAATAAATACAAGACTCGAGAACATAATTTATAAAATATAGTTTATTACAACAACTTATAACTGAACGAAGATTTCTTAAAATGCCTTTACCGAAACCGGGTAGGGTAGCTTACAAATAAAAGCGTAAGATGATAACGAAGGAAACTGCTTAATAGTTCTCGATTGAATCCTAACAAAAGGCGATCGGCGCAGGAGTCAGGCTCCTGCCACAACGTTAACAATAACCGAGATTGTCAAGTCATCGCTCCACGTCATCAAATCGCTCGATTTGTCGCGGAACATGTCAATTTTTTACTGAATAGGGCTGCCTATATCGGACAAATAGTAGCTTTATACCTGTGACATATATTACTGTTAATAAATTGTTATAAAATATGTAATGTATTTAACGCAAGACCTTGAAGTAGCTGTTCCGGTTCCCAAGAAAATCGTTTTCAGTTTTTTTTAATTTTAATTTGTATGAAATTAGCTTAAATTTTCGTCACTTGTTCCTATTAATCCAGTGATTCTGATTGCACATTTAGAAGATATTTCTCAATATACATAAAAATACTTATTGTATTTTATGTATGATGAGTCTATACTATAATTGTATGACCAAATAGACCGGGTCTTATCTGAAGGACATGTCAGGAGTCTCCGTAACCGGCGAGCGTGTATGAGACGAACTATGAGAGTGGAGGAAGCCAGAGAGGTATGTAAGGAAAGAACCTGTTGGAACTCTGTACTCTCTGCCTACTCCGCAAGGGATCCGGCGTGATGATATAGATAGATAGAATCAACACTAGTAAATTACCTTTTATTTACTACATAATTAAATTAGAGTTAAAAAGAACTTACTCGGATATCAATCTTAAGAAAATGGTTATAAAATGTGCAATACTACAAATTAATTTTCATTTTCCATTTGTAAAGCTTTAATCTAATGAAATGTGTAAAGACTTGCGTTAGTTATGTTAAATTTTGAATTAGTTTTTGTTGAAACTTCTATAAAACTGATCATATTTTGGTCCGTCCACCAAATGTAAAGTATCCGCTTAAGATATTTTTGAATAAACAATTTATTATTTAGGTTGTTTTATACTCCTTATGTATGATATTCATAAGACGTTTATCACCGATTATTCAAGAAATATTATTCCACTGAGAACACCACTGACTGATATGTGAAAGATAATGTTAATCAAGAAGTCAGTTCATGTACTTAACTAATTAGGTTAATATGTGATTAAATTTTAACGCACGTAACTTTTATTCCATTTTGATATTTCTCGCTCAATCACTTAATATTATATTGAGAAATAAAAAATCTTTCAATATTATTGACAAAAAAAATGTTAACCGGTAATTGCTTGTAAAATAAAATAAAAATATTATAGTCTTGACTTAGGGTTATCCTGCTATTGAGAAGCTTACACTATTAAGTAAAGTGAAGGAAGCAATAGCTCTCCCTATACAGAGTTCCAACAGGTTCTTACGGGATAACTAACCCGCAAGGGATTTGGCGTGAAGATATAGATAGAGGATTACCCATATCACCAACTATCTGTAGCATCATTGTAATCTTAAGTAATTCCCAACCACTGGCAACCCTAACACAAGACTAGTGTTGTACGTAACCAATGTCGATGCTTATCTCCGGACAATTCGTTCCGGCCGGGGACGCGGCGCGTGACGCGAAGTCGATTAGAAATCTCGTCTCGGATGCCGCAATCCGACGTGTTGGCGATTGGCGGTCTCTATTAAACACGGTCGTTTCTATTGAGTTTTATTTACTTTTCCAAAAAAAGTAATTGGAGGCAAAAAGAATGGGAACGAACGATGGATGTTAGCTAAGCGTGGTACTTGCGCTATCATTATTTGATGATCAGTATTGATGTTGATTGTATTGTGAAATCTGATTCAAAAATGTTTAATAACTGGTAATATCAGAATTTACGTAAATTTTAGTTCAGTGAGGAATGTCTGTGTATTTACATTTTCACGCCAGATGCCTTGCGAGGTGACAGAGAGTACAAAATCCCAACAAGTTCTTTCGTTACACAAGTCTCTGGCTTCCTTCACTCTCATTGTTCGTCTCATCAAGTCAAACGTTACTTGCCTATGTGTATGCAATGGTCATGGTAATCAGTTAGAAGACAATGTCAAAATGAAGGTGAATGCTAATTTAGACTGAATTAAGTAGCCCGATACGACAACAATGTCAGTTTGAAAGGCATACCTTGAAGACGGAGCAATGAAATCCAAAATTTTAGTTAAAGATTTTCAAATCCGTTATGACTTATTTTTATGAAAAAATATGTTTTTCACCAACAAACTAACCAAACCCACATGAATATGTAATTCTTCTGAATCTGCCTAACATACAAAACCTTTTTGAATGACTTTAGTGAGGGGACAAAAAAAATTATCGTCGCTTTACGTTCATTTTATGTTTACGCCTAGCAACATTCATCATTCATACTTAAGGCATCTCATTAACGCTATTAGTATACAGAAATTCGTATGTTTTAAAGATAAACTGATGACAATGACCTTGGCATTGGAAAATTAGGGGTTTTAGTTTTAGCACCTTCGATAAGTTCAGATATTTCGAGAATATGTCGTACGGACAGACAAGATTTATTGTTATTTACGTAGATATTTTTATGTAATTATCGTGTCTCTCTATGTTTAAGAGCACATTGTATGTATTTACCTTGTTTTATTAACGTTCGACTTTTTAACGTTTGAGGTCGTGATAGAATAGGTACGTAATAATACATTTAATCAAATATTCGTAACCTTTTCTGTTTTCATTACCAAAGGACTAACACCCACACTTGCAGCGCACGGGGTAGATAAAAACTCTAACTTACCACATGCAACCCGCCGTTGCACAAAAAGTTTATCTCTTCAAAAACGAACTTATTTTCGATACACAGAAAAACAGCTAAGAATAATGAAAACATATAACATTTTCAAAAAATTAAATACAAACATACTATACTGAGTCTCTACCAATGAAAAACGACTCTATCAAAAACATATTTTCTGATAAATTGTGTACCCGGTTTTACGGAACACATAATAAAATAGGCGATGAGGAAAATGCGTGTTTCAGGTTTGAATTTCCAAATTTCGTGCCGTCACGGAGTAGGTAGAGCGCGGGCGGCGGACCGGAGCGGCGGCGCAGGAAAAAACCAACCTATTCACTTTATAATAGATACACGGCCAGTTATAACGCAGTGAGATCACTACTGAGCTCGTTGGATGCGGTATCTATGTACAAAATTACTGAACTTATTTCAATCTTGCAATTTTCCGCGGCTTCGGTCGATTACAGATCTAGCGGGTCTATGTTACGTCTAAATTATGTAGCTTTCTAATGATGAGAGAGTTATTAAAATTGATTAAGTAGTTTTAGAGTTTATCAATTACAAACAATCAAATGTTCCCTATTTATAATAATCGTATAGAAATAAATTATCAAAAAGTTAGTACTTCTCTATATAAGCAAGTTTGATGTTTTAAAATCTTTAGTAAAGGAAAACGATTTCTGCAATCAATTTAGCGTTTTTTATCACTTATAGAGGAAGCTAAGGCCTTTAGAATGAATTATTTAAATACTAATCTCTCATGATAAGGAGCAAAATGATCAGACACTAGCCGACAGCAAACACCTTTACTTAAATGAAATAAGCCGTTTTGAGACTGCCTTAATCCGATGCCGTGTTAATGTAGGACTTTTGAGATTATTCAGAATTCTCGTTTATACTTGCATAATCATCGACATTATAATATCACGTGTGTATTAAGAACAAGTGTTACAAAAAGCCTTTATCATGACTTACTTCCAAGTACAATACAAGCGACACAAGTCGCCAAACATTATCAGTTTATCAAATTGTTTTACATCAAGCCGATTACTTTCAGATCTAAATAATATTTACATATGTCGCTAATATTTAACTTTTACAATTTCAATAATATTTTCGATACGAAAAATTAAAATCGTTCACACTTTTGTCGATGATAGTACGACTCAATGTTACCCTTACAGGTTGAGTGTTCTCTAATCGATTGTATAAATTACTTTATCTATATAACTCCTATTAAAATCTACATATCGATAAGCCTCGTCGACGCCCACTCCATCGTTGCCATGGTTACCTCCCATTTATCTCGGGTTATTTCGGCGATTCGTTCCTCAACACGACAAAATCAATTTGATACGATTCAGAATCAACTTTAACACCTGTATCGAGCTATCGACTCTACATAAAAATTACTGTTAGCGGTTTCTTAATACATCGTGGTTTTTATGGATTATATCAAGGATAAAATATACAGTGCATTGTGTGGCTCGCTCTACACAAAATAAATAATATCCAACTCGGATAATTGTTTCTTTCTAGCGTGTTGCAACTTTACGACGCTTGACAAATAGGTTTTTTCTCGTACATTCGAGTACCCGAGTTTTTGCTAGTTTTTGCTACATAGTCCGTAATGACTTGGAAACAATTCAAAACTTTGTACCCGCAATTAATTGCTGAACCGTTTTGTAAACCGGCATAGCAACAGCCGAAGAGGTAAAACTTACTAGAACGTGAAATATGAAAGAACACGTTTCATGCAACATTATGAAACACGAAATACAAAAGAACAATGACCCAGATCCGCCAAAGATAACCATCGGAGTGACGCATGCGTGGAATCGATAACAGTAGTGTACACGCACGCACTCGCGGACGTTATCGAACCAATATTTACTCAGGTAACAGAAACACGCGAAACCCACCGAGACCGTGTGAATGCGCTGGATCTCTGCACGCCACTAATTGTGTTAGAACCCTTAGCCGAGGGCGAGCTATTCAAATAAACGTTGCGATATAATAAAAAAACGTGATACGTACAGCGGGCAGCAGCTGCCCCGAAACGGTACGGCAGATGCGCGTGAGCAGCCGACTGTTATTACAGAAACGACAAAAACGCGCCGGCCGGTTCGAGCGAAATTTTCACATGGACGGTGGAAAACTTACCGCTGGTGATCGGCGGTCGCAGCGGCAGCGGCGGCGCACTCACTAACAGCACACGTGCACGAACGCCGCGGGCGCGCACCTGTCGCGGAATGACTAGCCATTTCCATACTAGTTAGTATTTATGAACTGCGAGGCGCTCGCGCAGCGCGGCGCGCCGAGGTGGACTGGCTGGCGGCGCGCGCGCTACCTGCGCCCACCTGTCCCCGCGCCCCCCACCACCAGGAACCGGATGGTACTCCAAAACAAAACGGCCAACAAAGGACATGCCGCGAATGTTCGCGCCACCGGCCCGGTCCATATATCGAGGGGAGCCCTGCCTCTGTTTGCTTGTGACACCGGACTCACTCGCCGAAAACCCAGCCCCCGGCGACGGATGATTTACGACCGCTCGATGCAACTTACGCGGTTGTTTTCGTAAGTTATCATTAAATCAATCTCTCCAAAGGAGCTCTACTTAGTGCAGATGAAATACCTGACGCTGATGATCAAAGATGTAAATTTGAAAATAAGTTTATAGTGGAGAGAGGACTAAATTGACTATTCGGATTAGATTCGGATAGAGACTAAAACTCAAATAATTTATTTTGTATAAGCCTTGCGGGGGGGCATTTACAAATAGTCAACTTACATTTTTTTTTAATCTAATTTAACTACCACTGAGCTAAATCGTCCGTCATGTACCGACTTGGTGATGTACATAGTTGTAATGTAACATTTCAAAAATGATCACGATCAGATGCCGTTGACGTTAACATGCTCTGATTTTAAATTATTACGACAGCTAAATAAAATTGGAGCGCCAAATTCACAATTCTCGTCTTGATGAAAGTAGTCATTATTCAATATAAAGATGACGTGAAAAGTGAAGCAAACGATGAGGCGAAACAAAAAGAATTTGTTGACACACCGCGCGACGCTCAGTCACCTGAATTTGCACAATTGGAAATCGATTACTCAACTTATTGTCGACTGGCACGTAAATACAAACAATGGTTTTGTCGGGTGGACATCCGAGGCCGGTGTTAATAACAGCGATTTGCTTACAACCCATTTTATTTATAAAACTTTTCCAAAGGAGTTCCAAATTTAAGCGATGGTATCCGCCAATTCCTGTCTTCGATAAAAACATCGAATTGCAATTATTTCTTTCGAGATCTTTAACTGCAGTGCAATCAGAACTTTATTGTTGTTTATAAAAAACATTCCTTCTTATCTAATCTAAAAACAGCTACATATATACTTACCGTGAACCAAATTTTCCATGAAATCTTTGCGGTCACATTTAAACGAGAACATTAAATACTCATCATCTTGAGTGGCAACAGCTTTGACTGCTGTGACTTTAACATTTCTTCCCCATAATTATGGTCCACACGGCTATAATATAATAATAATATAATAATAATGTATTTATTTTCTCATCACAATAATTGTACATGTTGTGCTTAAAACTAACTAAATCGTTCTAACTATATTGTGAGAGACTGGTGCCTGAGATAGGTATAGCAATACCTGTGTTACAGGTCACCAGGTCCCCACTCTACTTTAAGACTATGTTATTTAGCTAGCAAAGGCAATATCCGATAGCCTGATAGTTGTAGGCGAAGTGATGAAAATTATTAAATTATAATAATAATTAAAATTTAGCATAATAAGAATAAATTACTAATAAATTATAAATTACCATTATATAAGAATTACTAAAGCATATAACTATATTAAAATTTAAGCCCATGCAAAAAAAAAAAAAAAAAATATGTAAGTTAGCTATAAGGTCACTCTATTCACAGTTATTCCACATTTTCCACGACAGATCATTTTAATATGAAACTCGATTGTACATATTTATTGGTATCTCTTAGCACAAATATTAGCACGATTATGAACTTTTTAAAGTGACATTAATGTAATTAGTTAATGTTTATCAGTTACAGACAGGCTATGTCAACTTGTCGCGTTTTAGATTTGTGGTTTTTCGAATTCAGTCAGTATCCGGCGCGTTTCTGTTGCGAAAAGCGATAACCGACGCATAAGGTGTGCGAGCGCAGGCGATAGCGGCCGACGTCACAACGAGCGACGGCTGATAACAAACTATGCGGACTGAAACTGAGTTCACGCACTTTTGTGTACACAATTCCAAAAGATCATGAAGTACATACGTTTTTCACGCGCATTACCTAAATTTACGCGTTACAAGCCTTAGAGTTATTTAATAAAAGAACCCGATGGAAGTCTATCTCTCTGCCTACTCCGCAAAAGATCTGGCGTGATGATATAGATAAATTACTTAAAGTTGTTATCGAAAATTGTACCTGGCTCTTATTAGACCTTAGATAATAATAATATGAGGCACTCGTAGCGCTGTGCGACTTCGGTGTTCTTAGCGATCAGCAAGGTTACGCAGCGTTCGGCTCGGTTGGCCTTAGATGGGTGACTGTTTGCGACATATTCATATTCAAGCACCTCCATGCTTGGAAAGGCACGCTAAGCCGTAAGTTACGGTTACCACGTAATGTGGCACTCGTTAAGTTGAAATAGGCGGTTTAATAAATTCTAACAGCAGGTAACCACAAACCTGTCTCCACCCATCCGCATTGGATCCGCGTGGTGGAGTATGACCTAATCTCAGCTCGATTTTTGAGAAAAGACCATTGCCTAACAGTGAGACATTATAGGCTGATATTATTATTTATTAATATCAGGTGCGAAGAATAATTCCAAGATATGGAATAACATCAGTGAATCACCAATGAAATTTACGCCATTTCTGATCAGCGAGCACATCTGGATATATCGCAATAAAATTTGACGATTGCTTCCTATTGGGTAAATAAATTATCTTGACATCTCGATGTCCATGGGTTTAAGGGCGATTTTTGTCATGCAATGTTTATTTTGCAAATAGGAGCATAACTATGCCTTCTATGAAGCCCATTATTTGAAACGTTTCTAAGGTTGCTCTCGTAGTGTAGATCACAGATCACAGTGTTCGTAGAGATCACTAAGGTTTAAATGGACCTTCATTTGTGGCATTTCCATTTTCGAGAGTTTCCAATTACCACTGCACAGTCTTTACTTTGTATTTTTCTCCGAGTTGCCGAGCTCTATAGGTGGCAATAAACGTGCCTTCACCAATCCGCACTGGGTGCGTGTAGCAGAGTGCCCATTCCCACTTACCTAGATTGATAAGAGAAGATCTTTGCCCAACAGTGGGGCTGTTTTTTTACTCTAAGTATACAAAATAGTTAGATTATAGCAATAGGTTGATCAAAAACCCTGAACACTCCCAATAAATGACACCCTCGTGTGTTAGAGAAATATTAGACAAAATGTCTTTTACATCTGTTTCGGCAATTCTACTGTAAGGCTATAATAGCACGGTAAACGAAAAACATTAAAAAATTGCTGACTTTGCGCTTTACGAAAACCCCTTTAAAATGCTCAAATGAAGATAAGAATATCAAATATTTACTTCCTACGCGAATAAAGAGGATACCGTTAAGTGTTTAGATAGTGAATTGAGGAAAAACCATTTTAAATTCCAATGACTTACTGTTTAAGTTTTATACACCCTATATTCTTCAAACGGGAGTGGCAGAGATTTACTGTTTATGCACACTTTCATACAATTTTACGTTTCAGTGAAATAGGGGGCGAGCTTATTGCCATTATACCGGGCACAGTTTCAGACTCCGAACCTCTCAAAAAACGTCAGTAATACTTTGTTCGACCAAGGGTTCGAAGTCAGGACTTCGCCAGCCTGACCACACGCCAGACACAATAGTTATGCTATTATTCAAAATTGTACATTTTTATTGCAGAGTAGTAAAGAACCAAATTTCTGTATACACATCTCTGCCACCCGCTTGGGGAATGTAGGAAAGACTGGGTTATCATTATATCATACACGGAATCTACTTGCAAGGGTAAAGATCAGAGGTGACAACAATCTGTACCAATATAATTGGGTGAGTCATCATCACGGCAGATAATAACGAAAAATATGTATTGGAAATGCTGAGAATTGCTTTATCCAAAACAGCTTGTAAATTAAAGTGTGGTTTAGAATGTAGAATGTGAAAATTTACAATCTATGTGACTACCGCATCTAATACACACACTCACTACACTACCAGCCTATACTGCCCACTGCTGGGCAAAGGCCTTCTCTTACAAATCGAGGTGATAGAGATCAGGTCATACTCCACCACGCGGACCCAGTGCGGATTGCTCGAGGCAGGTTTGTGGCCATCTGCTGTTGGAACTTATCAAGCCGCCTATAAGGCTTCCAACTCGGCTTAACGACTACCACATCAAGTGGTAACCGGGACCAACGGCTTAACGTACCTTCCGAAGCACGGAAACGCTCCAATATGAAAATGCCACAACGGTCACCCATCTTAGGCCGACCGAGTCGAACGCTGCTTAACCTTAGTGATCAGATCAACGCAGTCGCACAGCGCTACGAGCGCCTCGCCATCTAATACATAACTAAGTATGTAGATCATTTACTACAATACTAATATTCTGACAAATAACCTTGGTTAGTCGTGTATCTTTAAAACTACTTGGTTTATTTTACTTCTACATTTCCAGCACAAAAAAGAAAATCTCAAATATTTTGTCATATATCGTATTTAAATAGAACTACTGTATCAAGACAATATGTATGCTCGCCTTACAAACAGGGTTCTTCAACTACTTTTAGCCCACACTAGGAATTATTCCTGTGTCGTGTATGCGTTAACAAACGAAATTTACATACACAAACACTCAGACCGAAACAAATACTTGTGGGTCACCAAAAAGATTTTTCCCGTGCAGATATCGAATCCGCGACTACAAAATCGGCCGTAACGGCTCAAGCTCGTAACCACTGTACCAAGACGTCCGTTCATCTCCTAAGTTGATTTTTTTTTCTGTACCAATACTGCCTACCCTGCAAAGGATCTGACATGATGATTACCACACACATGCCACAACAAGAAAGATACACTTTCCAATTTACGAGTATCAAGAAGTATAACAATTACAAGAGAAACAGATTTTAGCACAAATGAAAAATTCGATTTCTTTTGCTTGAAGAGAACGCTATCTAGTACTTTAAAGCAAATCTTATTTTTATAAATATTAGTTACTATTTTCAACTTTACAATACTAATGTATAAAAAAAACATGAATACTATTTCTACGTAGAGGTGCAAACTCAAGTTTCATCAAAATTATATGCTTTCAAGCAATTTCCTGTATTGTTTACGTTATCTAAAAATATGCATGCGTGTTTGGTACGGGACTTTGGAACTGGCAAATTAGCCTAATAATCATTATACACGAGATTTTCGACAAAAATAAATAGCAAGCAGCAAAATAAAATGGCATCAGCAAAAATATCGATGTTTGGTTGCGGAATTCTGTGTTATTATATAGTTAGTAGAAAAATGCCGATAATTCCAGCCATGTATAGATAGATAGATAGAGTATTCTTATCGTACACCAGCGAACAGAAAAATACAATGTGATATTATCTTAAGATAGAGGCACAATTGGCGGCCTTATTGCTAAGAGCAATTTCTTCCAGACAACCAGTACGTTGAAAGAAGCAACAGATAAAAATAGAGGGCAGTTGGTGGCGTACACTATAAAGATATATATTTTATAAAATACTACTACATACATATTGATACACAGGACTTGATATACCAAACATATAAATCTAATCCAAACCAATTATGACAGCAATTATTACATTATCCAACCAGGAAAAAGTGATCTTTAACCATTGTTTTAAAAGAATGCAACATCTTTGCACGTCGGACCGTAACAGGCAATGCATTCCACAAGCGTACAGCTTGATTAGTGAAGGATTTAGTGTATATTAGATATGGAGACTTTAGTAGACCTATTTATCTTGTATTTTATTATAAATTCATCACCTTACTGCTTATTGTTCCCGTATCGTAAATGTCTTTTACAGTAATTGTGTCCTGCGCAGATCGAACCGCCTAATACTCTATCTAGCGAGCCAAATAGTCCTGCAACTACAAGCAGAATAAAGATGCTTGTACAGGGTGCTCGTAAACACGCAAACTACATGCACGGACTACTGGTGTGTAACTCGCAACACTGCGTTACATGCGTGAGCACTGAACACATCAAGTGAACACCTCATATACGCGGTTGTCTACACGACGCCAGTAACGGCGCAATACCTCAACCCGCACTAGTTACCTGCATTGTATACAAGCACTGAACAAATAAAGTATAAACGCCAATAATGAAGGAATAATAAAGATGTTCTACATCCCAATTAATACCGGCTGAATTTTCTAAATCAACTTTAACTTAAACTGAGGAGTTAAAAAAATAGTTTTCAGAAAAATTAAAGATTAATCTATCTATCTATCTATCTATATCATCACGCCAGCTCCCTCGCGGGGTAGGCAGAGAGTACAGAGTTCCAACAGGTTCTTTCCTTACATACCTCTCTGGCTTCCTCCACTCTCATAGTTCGTGTCATACACACTCGCCGGTTACGGAGACTCTTGACTTGCCCTTCAGCTAAGACACGGTCTATTTGGTTATTTATAAAGATTAATTGATAATAATATAACGACTTTTAATGTCTATGTTATATACGTACCTAAATACAGATTTTTTTAAGGCGCAACATTGCAAATAAATAAAAATAAAAAACTTTATAACTCTAAAATCATATTTCCTACTTAATAATTTACCTCCCTAATTATAATTCAATGAAATCCATGTGATATTCATCATTTTTTATAATTTCATATTCGTAAATATGTATTATATACAAGGTGTAACATAATAAACGCAAGACCTTAGACACCCCTGTTAGAGAATTGCTTCATAACTTCAAAACGAAAATCCAATTTCCAAATTTAAAGGCTTATACCCTTTTTTTAAGCACTTTTATACCCTAATTAACAAAGAAACTTGTACGTGTATGTGTGCTTTTTGAGAAATCCTTTTCAGGAATGCATTTGAAATCACCTTATTGCTATAAATCAAGAATAAATTTGGTTTTCTGTAGCGCACTAAAGGAGTAAAGGCAGTTTTTAAATTAAAAAAAATTTAAGGTAAATTAAAAATTGTTGGAATCAATCCTTGTGTATTATATATATGATTAATCTAAAATGTTCATTCTCACCTGTATCAATATACTTATCTACATACTACGAGTATTCTTGCAAACGCTGTGTACATCTGTTATTGATATGCATATAAGACTATCATCATCATCATCATCTCAGCCTATACTTGTCCACTGCTGAACATAGGCCTCCCCAATCGCTTTCCAGCGTAACCGGTCCGATGCCACCTGCATCCAACGACTTCCTGCGATTTTCACAAGATCGTCGGTCCATCTGGCAGGCGGTCGTCCCACGCTGCGCTTGCCAATACGTGGTCTCCACTCTAGAATCTTTCTGCCCCAACGCCCGTCCGATCTACGCGCTATGTGGCCCGCCCATTGCCACTTCAGCTTGCTAATCTTAACGGCTATGTCGGTGACCTTGGTTCTTCTACGAATCTCCTCATTCCTGATTCGATCGCGTAGAGAAACGCCGAGCATAGCTCTCTCCATAGCTCGCTGAGCAACTCTGAGCTTTTTTATGAGACCTATTGTAAGAGACCACGTCTCTGATCCATATATCATCACTGGTAACACACATTGACTAAAAACTTTAGTCTTAAGGCACTGAGGTATTTTGGATGAGAAGATGTTGCGCAGTTTCCCGAACGCTGCCCAGCCGAGTTGGATTCGTCGATTGACCTCTCTCTCAAAGTTGGACCTACCTAACCGGACTACCTGTCCCAGGTAAATGTATTCGTCGACAACTTCAAGAGTAGAGTTCCCAACGGTGAGTGCGGTGGGTACGACATGGACTTTAGACATTATTTTCGTTTTGTCCATGTTCATTTTAAGACCCACTTGTTGAGATACTCTGTTGAGGTCACCGAGCATTCGTCCTAGATCTTCCAGCGACTCCGCCACGACCACAATGTCGTCGGCAAATCGAAGGTGAGTGATGTATTCGCCATTGATGTTGATGCCAAGTCCTTGCCATTCCAAGAGCTTGAAGGCGTCCTCTAAGGTGGCCGTAAACAGTTTCGGAGAAATGACGTCTCCCTGCCTTACTCCTCTTTTTATGGGGATCGCTTTCGTGCACTGCCCCTGTACTCGGACTGACATGGTGGCGTTATTATACAAGCACCTCAACACCTCAATGTACCGATAGTCAATGCGGCATCGCTGGAGAGATCTAAGAACCGCCCAAGTCTCGATCGAATTGAAGGCTTTCTCATAGTCCACAAACGCCAAGCATAGTGGCCGATTATACTCCTCGGTCTTCTGTATAATCTGCCGCAGCGTATGTATGTGGTCTATGGTACTAAAGCCTTTCCGGAAACCGGCTTGTTCGGGAGGCTGGAAGTCATCAAACCTGCGTTCGAGACGATTCGTAATGACTCTCGAAAACAACTTATAAACATGGCTCAGCAGTGTGATGGGCCTATAATTCTTCAGTAAAGTGTTATCACCTTTCTTGAAAAAGAGTACCACCACACCCCTGTTCCACGCTTCGGGCGTTTTTCCTTCGAGCAAGACGGAATTAAACAGCCTCTGAAGGACTTTAAGTACCGGCGATCCGCCCGCTTTCAGAAGCTCTGCGGTAATTCCGTCTTCACCCGGCGCTTTGTTGTTTTTAAGGTGTTTGAGAGCCATCCCAATCTCGTACAGGCTGATGTCCGGGATATCTTCTGTGTAGTGTCGGGTTAGCTTGGCTCTTGGGTCTTTTACCAAGTCAACAACAGGTTCAGCTACTGAGGTATACAACTGCCCATAGAACCTCTCTATCTCCCTGAGCACCTCTGACCTATTCGACGTTACGTTTCCGTCCTCCGTCTTCAGCTTCGTCAACTGGCTTTGCCCAATAGACGCGTCTCTTGCAAACACTTTGGAGCCCTTGTTCTGCTCTATGGTCTCCTCAATACGTCTTGTATTGAAGGACCGTAAATCGTGTCGCAAGGACTTCAATATCTGTCCATTGAGCTGCCTATAGGACTTAGCATCATCGGAGGTTTGGAGTGTCATGGTACGTCGCTCAGCCATAAGGTTTCGGGTGTAGTCAGATAGCTTTTGAGGCCTATTTTTACGGTGGGGCTTAAAATGCTTGGACCCGACCGTATGGACAGTCTCTACCAACCTATTGTTGATTTCGTCCACTGATGCGCTGCTGTCTATATAAGACTATATTGTTACCATATATATATATACATGAGAAGTGTTATAATATGTATATTATTGATGTACCAAATAAATAAATAAAGAAAATATATAGAAGAAGTTACTTTAAAAATGTTGCTAGGCCGACATTCGACTACAAAATATGTTTCGGCATGCAACTTCTGAAGATATCTACATACTGTAAGACATTAACGAAAACGAGACAAATACGAAATACACTTCAACCTATAATGAATAATGGTAAATTAAAATAATATAGGGTGGTAATGGAGCTTCACATTTTTATGTAAACGACTCTATCTGTGCCTCTACTAAAGGAGTCTATGGAGTATCATCATTACACACCGCTGGACATACGCCTCACACAAAGTATGCCACTGAGCCCGGTCTCCGGGTCTTAAGTTCCAACCGCTGCCAGCCACCCTGTATATCGTCTCTCCACGAAGGCGTTCAACAAAGTCTGGCACAAGGGCTTGATCTACACGCTTTATCGACTCCCTGTCCAATCGCGCCATTCGGTATCGCGTCGAAATGACGCGCTCTACCCCCCCACTCCATACAAGCTGGTGTCCTACAAGGCTTAGCTCTCTCCCCCCTCCTATTCATCCTTTACACGAACGATATTCCTCGTTCGGGTAAGGTGCATCTAGCTCTATTCGCGGATGATATCCGCTCTCTATATCTCGCATAGGAATAAGGGTTTCATTACCAGAAACCTTTAGGCAGCCGCCAACACCCCAGAGGATTGGTTCAGGAAGTGGCGTATTGAGGTGAACCCGGAAAAGAGCGCTGCGGTATTCTTCTCCAGAGATGCCACCTCGCGCTCCTCTCTGCGCCACCGCAGAAGTAATCTCGGTCAAGTGACTATGTTCAACCTACATTTTTCCTGGGTCAAACAGCTTAAATTTCTAGCGGTCACCTTAAACACTACCATGACCTTCGTACTGCACAACCGAGCAGCCTTTGTGCTCGGTCGTCTTTACCCGATGATCTGCAAGCGGAGTAAAATGTCCCTTAGGAATAAGGTGACACTTTACAAAACTTGTATACGGCCCATCATGATGTACGCTTGTGAAATGTTCGGGCACGTCTCGTCACATTGATAGACTCCAAACGGTTCAATCCCGTTTCCTCCGCAAAGCCGTCGGGGCCCCGTGCTTCATATGGAATCTCAATCTCCATTTCGATCTCAGTCTGGAACCTATTCGCGCCTTTATTAAAAAGACGACAACCCGATATTTCGCGAACGCGTCTAATCATACAAATCCTATAATCGTAGCCACCGCCCACTACGTACCTAACTCCTCTCCTCTCAGCCGCTACTGCCGCCAGCAGCATGTTCTTACCGATCCTCCTTTCGGATACAAATACCGCACACAGGATCAAACAATGACCTCGCCGGTGAGGTCGAAGAATCCCTTGTCCACCAGCCGGTGTAGAGCTCCACGGCGAGACACCTAGTATACGTCCTACACTACGTTTGCCGAGCCGCGATCTCCACTCAAGAACACGTCTACCCCAACGAATATTGGTGCAAAGACCTACATTATTCACAAAATGAAATATGAGTTATTTATTCCACTCGTTATTAAACCATTGCAATTGATTGTAACTTCAAAAAGTATCAGTTGGTCTCCCAAAAGGGAGACGGAAGGTCGGAAGTATAAGCTGAATGCTTACAGCACAAGACGGTCGTCATGGCTTTCTTAAGGCAAATAAGCTTGAAATGATGGCATCAGGCTCGCCCCTATTATGGTAGATATATATAAATTGCATCACTGCTTTCCTTACCTGGGGTATGTAAGCATGAACTTATATTTACATATATCGACGGACGATTTAGCGCAGTGGTTAAGCGCTTAAGTCGCTCCGCCCACTGTATCTAATAGTCGCGGGTTTGATTCCCGCACGGGACAAATCTTTGTATGATCCACAATTATTTGTTTCGGTTTGGGTATTTGTATATGTAAATTTCATGTTTGTAAACTCACCCACAGGAGTAAATCCCAGTGTAGGACCACGTTATTTTTTTAAATTATAAAATAATATTATAAGAAACCTACTCTTCTTGGTGCAACACTAGTGCCGGTGTTCCACAGGGTGGCGTTCTCTCTCCTTTACTTTTCGCTGTTTTTATTAACTCTATTCCCAACCAATTACAATCTTATTATCACCTCTATGCAGATGATGTTCTCTATGTGAATCTACACGCAAGCCCCGTTAGCCAGGTTGTCGGGAGCTGTTAAAACAATTAATAGTGACCTGACCGAAACAATTAATAGTGACCTGCACTCGCACAATCCCTTCTCCTTTCTATAATCGACTATGCAGACGTTAACTATCCCGATCTTACAGAGAACCAATATAATAAACTTGAGCGACTTAATTTTTTTTGTATTAGATTCATATTTGGGTTACGCAAAAATGATGACGTTTGAATTTCATGTAAAACTCAATTGGTTACCAATCCGCCTTCGCTGGCATGCTCATATATTTTATCACTTCTTTACAGTATTCTGTTCAATCCGTCAACTCCCTCTTACCTCAAAGGTCATCGGAGAATCGGTAGCTGAAAACACCAATGCATTCTACAAACTTTTTCGATAAATCCTTTACTAATCAAGCCGCTCGTTTGTGGAATGCATTGCCTGTGACAGTCCGACGCGCGCAATCGTTAGCGTCCTTTAAAAAGCTTGTACACAATCACTTTTTACACTTATAAACTTTCCGAGCACTGTTACTATTAGACTTATCTGTTACTATATGTTAGTTGTGTGTGAAATGTGTATGTGTATATAATATATACGTAATATGTATGTAATTTGACGGACGATTTAGTGCAGTGGTTAAGAGCTTGAGCTGCTCCGCCCACTGTGTCGAATAGTCGCGGGTTCGATTCTCGCACGGGACAAATATTTGTGTGATCCACAATTATTTGTTCCGGTCTGGATATTTGTTTGTGATTTTTTATGTTTGTAAACGCACCCACGACACAGGAATAAATCCTAGTGTGGGGCTACGTTTTTTAAAAGAGAAAAGAGAGAGAGAAAAGAGAGAGAATTCGATTATAATGTATTTTCTAAGTTTTTAATGTACGCCACCAACTGCCCTGTATTACTATTTATGTTGATTCTTTCATTGTATTGGTTATCTGGAAGAAATAGCTTTTAGCTATAAGACATTGTACATATTAGTCTGTAATTAGTTGTTAGTAATTGTAATTTCACTGGTGTACAATAAAGAGAACTCTATCTATCTATCTAATATTTTTCTCGGCGGATACAGTTTTCTGAAGAACAGTAAAAAATTCTAAATCGGAACCCTACCGTGAAATGACTAAATATATTTTTATTATTAGCATTTAAAAATAACTTAATCCAGTATTATGTCATCACATACTTAATCACAGGGATCGTGGCATAAACAGTTAAGTATAACATGAATGTACTTGCATTCAACAGTTAATTCCTGGGAATATTTTATGACTAGTGTGAGAGCAAGTCGATGTCCATAATAAAGTTCCCGACGGTCTGTTACAACTTTATCGCAACCGGTTACTAATAAAAAAAGTTCCGTCACGCCTACATACCTCAAACGGGAGTGGCAGAGGTGTACTGTGCATCCAAAACTCGCCGCCTATTCCCTCAATACTGGGTACAACTTCAGACACCTTTATTTAAGCCTATTCCAATACAATCTAATAATTAGGAGGACTATTTTTATTATACCGAGTAAAATTTCGCTCCACGCATACTAAGATTTTTTCAATAGAAAAACTTTAAGAAAAGTTCAAGTTACCAAATAAAAATTTATACTTAATATCCGATATTACTATTATAGTAGTCCTTTAATATTCTTTTATACGGGTAATACGTAGCATTAAATCAAATATTGACCAAAATACTTTTCTACGTTTGATAAAACTAAGTTATTTCTTAATCGCTACTTACGGGACCGGAAAATAATAATACAGTTTTGAATACGCCCCAAATAGCAGAAAAACTACTTAAATGCATTATAATAATGTATTATCCATATGTATCTCTCTCTATCAATATCATCACGCCAGATTCCTTGCGGGGTAGGCAGAGAGTTCCAACAGGTTCTTTCCTTACATTCCTCTCTGGCTTCCTCCATTCTCATAGTTCGTCTAATACACGCTCACCGGTTACGGAGATTCTTGACATGCCCTTCAGATAAGACACGATCTATTTGGTCATGGTAAGGTCTTCCCCGGTACCTACATCCTTCCACTTTCACATTGTATATCTATTTTGTTTTTGTTACATCCGACATGGTTGGTTTCAATATTTAATATATTAATAAACCACTCAAACATCTTAAAACTATCAAAATACTTGACATAACACGACATAAATCAAGATCTAAAAACCAGTTAGGAATCGCGTTAAAAATTTACTAATTCAACAAAATATTAAATGTGGCAGTATAAATCATACTTAATCGTAATCCAATTACGACTTATATTTTAGATAGCTATGCTAATATTTATAAGTTCTCCATTAAATCAGTTTGGAAAAAAATATTTATACATTTTAAATCACGCCCCCCGTTTTAGAAATCTTCAAGGTTAATAATATATATGTTTATTATGCCATTTAAGTATCAATATAGTATATAGAGGTAACCAGGAAAGTACTGATGAACAGATTTTATCCAAATACATTGTTATATGCACTTTGGATGATGTTAATTTATATGATGATATTATACAGCGAAGTAACTAAAACCAGCTAGCCCGATCATACCCGAAAATTGATTACGTCTAATCTGGAATTATAAACATAAAACCTTATTATAAACATACCTTTATAAACACGAGCTTTTATATTCAAAATACGACAAATTCAGTTAAGGAGTTCCTATGACCACCTTCCGGTTCCATCATCTAATTAATAATACTTAGGCATATAGAAGTTATCAAGATGATCGATGAAATCTAAAGCAACTAAATACATCGGCACTGTTCTTTAGTTGAGAATTTTCCATAGCCCCTTCCAGCTCCATAATCAGACCAGTCCCATGGTACCAAATAATAATTGTATTTTCACTAAAGTTACACAGGTAAACCGACTTCCAGCTCAATTGAATAACGGCAAGTGCTTGGAAAATTGATTACAAATTTTGAACCAAAAGGACATACGCAAGCAAAGCATTGTAAATAAAAAAAAAACCGTAAATGTACGTTACTCCTATAGCTTACTCCTATAGATTTACTGTTTGATGGTATAACTTTGAGTACCTAGGTAAGGTACTCAAAGTTATACCATCAAATAGTTAATGCCTAAAACTAGACATAAACGACAATAGACAAAAAACAACGAAAAGAAGAATAACTTTAGATCTACCTAATTTGCAACTGAGGCATAAACCCTTTAAGAGAAGTTTTATAATCGATAAAATCAATCTCTAACCAGTATCGATACGTCGATACAGCGTACATCTTTCTGCCGGACGACACGGCCGGAATCGCCGTCCGCTGCATCTGCGCGCGCAGCTGTCGTGCGCACGCGCCGCCCGACGACCAATGACTTCATAATTTACTCTTGTACCTTTTGTCTTGTTTGCGGACCTCCCTTAACTGAGGTAACTGTTTTACTTTATGAAATAGGTACTACTTTGATGGGCGGAAGGCACTTAAAGCTGTTGGTCCCGACTTTCACTTGTTGTTTGAAACTAAGTTAGAAAACTTACTACGGCAGCAGAAGGCCATAAACCTACCTCTACCAATTGGCACTGGGTCCGCATGATACAATATAACCTGTATTATTTGTGGGAGTCTGGATTTCCCCGACAATAGACAACATGCGCTGATTTATTATTTATTATAAATTACTAGTTCTGGCATTTTCACTCATACCTATTCAAAACATAAAATATACATAAACTTACTAAAAATAAATTAGCTATTATAGATATTATAACTTGCATGGCTGAATGCGTACCACACATAGTCGTTGAGGCCATCTTTTTTTATTTTTTTATAAACGTAGTCCCACACTAGGTATTGTTCCTGTGTCCTGGGTGCGTCTACAAACATGAAAATTCACATACCCAGACCGAAACAAATAATTGTTGATCACACAAAGATTTGTCCCGTGCGGGAATCGAACCCGCGACTATTAGACACAGTGGGCGTAGCGTCTTAAGCTCTTAACCACTGCGCTAAATCGTCCGTCAAATCTTTGAGAGTGGTCTTTGTCCTGCAGTGTAGTGTAAGTCTTTCGGCTTGTAATGATTATATTTTATTTTATTACTCTCCAGTTGTTTTTCATTTGTAGAAGAAACTACTTTTCAAATTCTCTTGTTGAAATCCTATTAATCCTATTATTCATTTTTCAAGTTACTCATAAGTGCTATCTAAATTAAAACTCATAACTCTATTCCTAGAGGTTGGTGATACAGGACAACCGTCAGCAGGCACATCTGCGCCTGCACAGCTGTCGTCGCATGCGCCACGCACACACGCAACACAAAGGTTCAACGCAAAACAGGTAAAAAGGACATCATTTTTACGGTAAACGTTACGAAAGGTGACACGAGTGCTTGGAATCTATTTAATTCGATGTCACACAAACATACAAGAGTATACTCTTAAACAAGATTGTGTATGTGTCTCTATCTATCTATCTATAAGCTCACGCCAGATCCCTTGCGGGATAGGCAGAGAGTACAGAGTTCCAACAGGTTCTCTCCTTACATACCTCTCTGGCTTCCTCGACTCTCATAGTTCGTCTCATACACGCTCGCCGGTTGTGTATGTGTAACTAAGTTAAAGAGTCAACAGAACTGAAGTTATTTGTTATAGCCTTTCGTATGGAATAAGATATAGGCAATGGCCCCATAATGTCGACAAACCTCATTTTAAATAAATTTTATGTTGGTTCGGCTCAATCCAGTCATGCCGCCAAGCGACCTTCCTTTGCCATACGAGAAGGTGGGTCTAGCCCGTTTATATCGATTCGGGTTTCGCTTTGACGTCTACTCAGCCTATTTCAGAGTGTATGGGGTATTACTGAGTCAGCGAGCTACATCTTTGACCCCAGCGTCATGTTCCATTAGGCAAGATAGGCGTCAATAACTGAAAAGTCCTCAATAAAATTAAAGTAACAAGTAACTGCGCAACATCAAAAGATGATGATGTCATGTATATTCAAAATAATTTAAATTTAATAAGACTTTTTTAAAACAAGCTTAGATGATCCCTCATCAGATCTTGGACGCCATCCGGGTGTTAAGTACTCGTCAAGACCAATTTAACGAGCCCTAACACGGCGGGGTTATATTGATTACTTAGGTGATTCCATTGGCTACCTTTTGGCTCTATCATCAGATCGTGAACACTATCTGGTTGTATGATCGTCGTGAACCAATCTGCTAAGCCTTAACACGAGGAGGTTACGTTGTATAGTTCACATGTTCCTATGGCCACCTTCCGACTCTATCATAAGACCAGTTCCATGGTACCATATTATTGCATTGTCGCCGAATTTCCATATGTATGCCAGATTTCAGCTCAATCGGATACCCGCAAGTGCTTGAAAAATGGATCACAAGATTTGAACCGGAAAGACAGACAGACAAACGAACCTTGCAAGTTAAATAAAAGCTTGTGCGAGGCATGCCTTTTAAGTTCTGTCGTTTCCATATTTCCCGGCAATATTGAATTTGGAACTGTTCTATATTCGAATGTGCTTATATTTTGAATCTCAAAACAGTTGAAAGTATTAGGATTAATGCTATTGTTTAGTCACAGCGTCGATAGGAATCTGGCAGGTTACGTACGAAAATGAATCTTTCTAAGGAAAATGTTCGTGCAATAATTTTCTACAACTTTAGAAGAGGCCTGACACGGCTTCAGTGTTTTGAAGAGCTAACATCTGTGTTCAGTGATGAAGCCCCATGTCTGCGGACTGTCGAACGCTGGTATTTAGAATTCCAGCGTGGACATACTAGTGTTAGTGACAAATCTCGCGAAGGACGCCCAAAATCCGCCTTCACTGAAGATAACATCATTGCTGTGAGACAACTAATTCTCGAAGATCGTCATGTGACGTATCGAGAGATAGAGGCTCTATGAGGCATCTCAGGGACAACCATTCAGAAGATCTTGCATGAAGCGCTTGGTGTGAGAAAGCTAGTTAGCCGTTGGATACCGCATCTGCTTTCCGACGATCACAAGGCGGCCCGCGTCAGAAGGTGTAAGAAAACTCTGCAAAGGTTCAACCGAGGAGAGTCAAATCACGTCTACGACATCATCAGTGGTGATGAATCTTGGATCTATGCCCACGATCCTGATTCCAAACAACAATCTACAATCTGGGTCTTTCAAGACGAGCCAAAGCCGACTAAAGTTGTTCGTTCTCGAAGCACTTCAAAGAAGATGGTGGCCACGTTCGTTGGAAAAACCGGCCATGTTGCGACTATTGCATTTGAAGATCGTAGAACGGTTAACGCAGAGTGGTATACCACAGTTTGTTTACCACAAGTCATCGCCGAACTTCGAAAATCTAACTCAAAGCGACGCATCATCCTGCACCACGACAACGCAAACTCACACAGCGCTCGTCAAACGATTGAGTATTTGGAGCAGGAAAAAGTAGAAATTCTTGACCATCCTCCATACACTCCTGACCTAAGCCCTAATGATTTCTTTACATTTCCTAAAATTAAGAAAAGTCTTCGTGGTCAAAGGTTCCGGTCCGGTGAAGAAGCAGTCGGCGCTTTCAAGACAGCCATTTTGAACACCCTCACTTTAGAGTGGAATAAATGTTATAATAACTGGTTTGAGCGAATGGAAAAGTGTATTAAGCTACGTGGTGAATACTTTGAAAAACAATAAAAAGTACTATAAGGTTCTATTTGTGTTTTTTTCTTCAAACGACAAAACTTTAAAGGCATGCCTCGTACAAAGGTCTGTATATGTTAATTACTATCCAATTGATTTGCGCCGACAAGTTAGCTCTTTATTTTTATCTAAAAAGTGTCACTGACTATGAAAGTATTAAATAACTGATCGACATTCGACGGACGATTTAGTGCAGTGGTAAGAGCTTAAGCCGCTTCGCCCACTGTGTCTATTAGTCGCGGGTTCGATTCCCGCTCGGGACAAATCTTTGCATGATTTATTATTTATTTCAGTCTGGGTATTTGTTCATACAAATTTTCATGTTTGTAAACGCACCCACGACGCAGGAATAAATCCTAGAGTGTAGCGACGTTTTTTTAGAAAAAAAATCTTTTTAGTAATAGCTGTTATAACGAGTATCCAAATAATATATCATATAAAAATATCGGCACACTTCAATCGTTTATGCTCAACATTGGGTAAACCGAGAATAGTATAATAACAATTGTAAAACCAGGCCCATATATCTTGTATCCGCTGGATGCACTAATAAGGCTCTTATAATTGGCCTATTTATGTAATTACATTATTTACAGACCGTTTACAATCGGCGGGTAATCACTATGGCTGTATAAGTGTAATCATGTTTCCTGACTGATTTTCTGTTGATAGCGTGTTATAACACTGCGACGAGATAGTATATTGAATGAATGAACTCGCGAATGCTAAGAAATTAGAACTAATTAAATCAAATTTCACTCATTCAAAATGTAAAAAAACGCATTCATTTATAGTGTAATTATTTTTCTTATAAATAGCTTAAATAAGCAGTGTACCTACTTCTTATGAATTATCACTGTCAGTTTCTAATTTTAAAATTAAATTTAAGATTAAAAACTGGCTTCAAACGCCTGAAAGAAATTACACTTTCAGTAGTTTCACGCTCTATTTCTGAAATTCTTCATTGGATCTAAATAAAATTTGTACATAAAAGTAATAGGACCTTTATAACACACACACCGTCACGCCTATATTCCCCAAGCGGGGGTGGCAAAGGTGTACTGAGTACACCCACGTTTCGCCGACGATATTAGGTTCCATGTAATAGGGGGCGAGCCTATTGCCATATACTGGGCACAATTCCAGACTCCGGACTCATACTGGGAAGTTTTCGTTAGAAAAACTACATTTGTCCGACCTAGGATTTGAACCCAGGACCTCGTGATCACAAAATATATAAAATAATAATAATATTAGTCCTGTTAAGAAACTGCCCCACCGTTGGGCACTGGCCTCCTTTCAAACTGCGAGGGTTTAGGCCATAGTCCACCACGCTGACCCAGTGCGGGTTGGCGAACTTCACACACCTTCGAGAAACTCTTAGACATGCAGGTTTCCTCACGATGTTTTTCTTCACCGTTAAAGCAAGTGACAGTTAATTTTTAATACGCATAAGCTTTCGAAATGACAGAGGTACGTGCCTGGGTTTGAACCCGAGACCTCTGACTTTGCAGTCATAAGAATAATAATAACGTCTAAATTAATTGACCTTAGAAATAGTTGTGCGTGAACGTCTTCGAAACATACAATTCTACATACATACACCCGGGTTAAATTAAGGGGTTCTCTGTTTTTGAAGCTAAAATAGACTTAGCTTCATGTCCGAAAAACCTAAGTACTTCACAACTTCTTAAACAATATAATTATAACCTTATTTTGCCGTGAGAAAGAACTGAGCACTTGACACGAATAGACTGGCGTCGTAGCATGGCGTTATAGAGTTGATATGTCATCCTTTTCTCCTCATAAATTTACTACATAAAGATGAAATTGTCAGCACACTTTCGCGACAGCGTCACGACAACGACAAATGGTTTGTTCTTAGCCCATTGGTCGGATAATGGAACCGGAAGATAAGTAGGAACTCTTTAACTAAGGAAGACATCTCCGTCGTATTTTTGCTATAAAAGCTTGTTTATAAATTTGTTTCGTGCTGCGTGACATTACACGCTAAATCTTTATCACCGGCCTACAACCACTACCTCATTCATTAGCCACTAAATAACCAGTCAGTTTCAATGTAGAGATACAGTTTACACTTATTTAATTGCACGAACGCAATTAATTAGTAGTCTTAGTAGCGGGATTGCTCTGCATTTCACGTACGCTAAGTTGGTGCAAAACATGTCTAAGTTGGTCATCACGAGCTCAGGTATCTAGGCATTACCATTAAGTATTTATAGAGCCATCATAAAATTGGTATAAAAGTAGCTGGGGCGGATGCTACAGCAAAGGACGCGCTTGACAATATTGTTTGATATTAAAAAATGTTTGTTAAACGATAGAGAAGTAAACCAATAAAGGTAGTCTGTTGAGTTTTGCTGGATCTTCTCAGTGGAGGATGCATTCTGACCCGGTCTTGGATTAGTAGGTAAATAATATTTAAACAAAAATTTTGAAGTTTTACAAAAAATAATTAAAGCCATGAAATAAAAGTGTTTGAGTTTAAATTGCTTTTTTTTTAAGTAATTTATGTGATGAAACAGATTTTAATATAACGCACCGGTGTGTTCCATTTAAAGATCCCGGAGTTCTATAGCCGTCGCAATATGTTTTAAGTGATAAAGTCTCATTATGTTCTATTTCATTTACAAAAGCCTAAACTGGTAATAGGATGTTTAAAAGAGTCAAACCGAAAATAGGAGTTGTCTTACAGCGATTAATTAAGTAATAATAGATGATTAAGTGAATCAGAGGGCAGTTTTTGTGCAACAGTTTTGTGTGTAATCTAAAATGAAATCGTTTTAAACTCAATCACGTCCACAACATCACCGTTCGCACTTAGTTTCTATCCAATTTTGCTGACAACGAAAGTAGATGAATTGCGTGATATATACACATAAACACGCATTTTTTCGCAAATACGCAAACGGACGGACGCATAAACTATAATAATGATTCAATCCTCGCGTTCTGATGTCCGATTGCAAGCGCAGGTAAGTGTGCTCCAGTTTTCGATTCGCACTTATTAATTATATTATACATTATTGGCCATTTTCTTTACGACTTAGTCAGATTCTTGCCTTTAAATATATCGTTCTGGTGCTGAGCAATGGAATTTTCCTGTCCTCTACTTAACTTTGGTCACATGTGAGCTAATACCTAAAATCCATAAAAATTACCAAATAAATAACTAAAATCGCCTATAAGATAATGTTGATTGAGTCGTACAATGGAGCAGTACTAGATAATAAGTGCAAAAAACAAAAACTGCTTAAAGACTGCGTAAAGACAAATTAAGGGTTATTTACTTAAAAAAGTAACTAAGGGAAGTACATATCTTCCTTGAAATTCCTACGATGTTCCTTTTCATTTTATGAGATTATAATTACAGTATAAGACCACACAACCTGTGAGTATATCTGATCTGATTCTAAATTCCAAAACTGGAATATAAATGAAATAAAACGCACTTAACAAAGGCACAAGTCAAATCAAAAGGAGTCTATTTAAAAAGCGTAGAAAGATCCGGAGTGCGTTCACCGGCCAGCTTCACGGTCGGTGATCATGTTTAATTACACATATACGCGTCTAGTGCGCTATGGCAGCTATTGCCCAAATTATAACTACGAGTTAGAGCTTTTTTATGAGGACGCTATGGAATTTTGATCATGAAGATTCTAGAAAGATTAATTTGCCGGTATTAAAAACACGGTAGCGAACCGTTTTTCTTATTACAACTCTTAACTTTAAATTTGGCTAAGATTTGTTGTTTACGATGCGATTAATTATTTTCATTAAAATTACTACCAGCTATCATCAACTTAGTACAAAGGTTCATCACATCTCGACGTGTCTCCCTTTGCGAGAGTTTATGTTATAGATTTCACTTGCCGAAATTAACTGCTTAATAATCAAGTAGATAGAAGTTCTATATTATGTTTATTGTTTTTTTTTTTGTTTTTTAAAAACGTAGCCCCACACTAGGATTAATTCCTGTATCGTGGTTGCGTTTACAAACATGAAAATTCACAAACACAAATACCCAGACTGGAACAAATAATTGTGGATCACACAAAGATTTGTCCCGTGCGGGAATCGAACCCGCGACTATTCGACACAGTGGGCGGAGCAGCTCAAGCTCTTAACCACTGCGCTAAATCGTCCGTCATTGGGACGGACATGAAACTGAAGTATTGCAAAAGGATTAGAACACCCTGTTATGCGTTTAATAATCTTCTGCAGATTGTTACTCGCCGTATATAACTTATGATTAGATGATAGGCCTTCAAATGGTCACCATAGAACCAATGAAGGCATTGGCGTGAACGACTCAAGAAGTAAATTCTACTCATGCCAAAATTATCGTGGTTTTATGCCCACACTTCCGCCACTGGAGCGGATAACAAAATTGAGGTAAGCCACGCCAGAGACAAACATTCTTATTAGCGTATTGCGCTGACCGACGACTTGATCCAGTGGTTAGGTGATTGAATCGCTCCGCCCACTGGATTGAGTAGTCGCGGGTTCGATTTCCACACGGGACAAATCTTTGTATGATCCACAAATATTTGCCGCGGTCCAGGTATTTGTGCATGTGAACTTCATGTAAATGCACCCACGACACAGAAATAATTCCTAGTGTGAGGCTGCTACGTTTTTAAAAAAGGATAATTCAAAAGAATAAGGCAAGCTCAACTCAATTTGAGTACTACCAGTTAACATATGTTACATTAGTATATTATTAGTAGCATATTTTAAACTTATTATGTAGATTTATTGGTGTATCGGTAACAATTACAACTTTACAACAACTAAGTCGTATTGTAATCACTGTAGCTTCCTGTTTTTGCGCTATCCGCCGCCATTACAGAATTCCCTTTACTGAGGAAATAGATCGATTGGCGGACTACCCACATCCTGGGTATTCTAGAATTTCTTTTTTTGTTCTGTAAGCGATCTAAGACAATTTCCTCTCACCACCGATCGTATCGTTAATAATAATTTATGACAGCTACTGGTTAACTTGCCTAGGATTTTTATTATTTAGGACTTTTTTATATTATGGTATTGTAAAACAATCTAAGCACATTAGCAGGCAAATTCCCAGGATATATATTAAAATACGCAAAGACTGCGTTGGTCTGGTGGCAAAGCGCATCGCTTTGTCCTGGGTTCAAATCTTAGGTCGGACAAATGTAGTTTTTCTAACGAAAAATTCCCAGTACGAGTCCAGAGTCTGGAATTGTGCCCGGTATATGGCACTAGGCTGACCCCCTATTACATGGGACCTAACATCGTCGGCGAAACGTGGGTGTACACAGTACACCTCTGCCACCCCCTCTGGGGAATATAAGCGTGACGGTGTACATAGGCGGACTTACCGCCTATTCGATTGAAAAATATATTACTTTTGAATTAATTAAATTACAAAAATAACATCGTCACACCCACATGGAATGTGTGATGTGAACCAAGCAGGGATTGCAGAGGTATAACGTGTTCATCGCCGACAATGTTAAGTTAGGACTTATTATTTTAGGATGTAATAGGGGGTTGACTATAGCCAAATTTCCGGGCACAATAGACTACAGACAAGTACTGTGATTTTATTTCGATAGAAAAAGGATAGAAAGGAAAAGACCTAAGCTTCTCATTTTCAAACAGGCAGTTTGATTTTAATTTTGCCTTCAAACCTTTGATATCCTTTATATATCTGGCTTCAACTATGTTTCTTTAAATTCTTCTGTTTTCTTCTTTCTAAGTCCATTTGTAATTTGTTAATTTCGTTTATGCAAAGAAAAATGGATTTGATTTGATATGATTGCATTGGCCTCTCGGCAGGTTTAATTTGGATGGTGATATTGAAAAGCCAAAACAAATAAAGAATGTCAACTCTAACTTAGGAAAGAATCTGATAAAACTCACTGCCTACCTTGCAACAAATCTGATGTAAAGATATTGACAAAAAGATAGATTCTAAAAGAGAATCATCTTTAAAATGCCATGTATGAAAATAAAATTTAGTTAATTTTTTTTTCCATGATTAGTATGCTTTTAAAAAATTATACAATAACAGGATAACATACACATTCTTTACGATTGTTTCCACTTCTATTACACGAGTATTCATTAGGGATACTTACTGTTTCAATCATCTTTGACCGCCCTACAGAAAGTTATACATTTGAAAAGTATATAAAATATTGTTCATACTTTATATACTTTTCAAGTCTATATCTTTCTGAGCATGAGTATTCTCTTTACACCACAAACTTTAATTAGTATTTTTTCTATTATTCAAGAGCTGCCACACACAGTGCGTACCACAGCCGACCCTTCACTCTACAGTAAGAATAGTACTAATTAATATAATTTGAACTTAATTACAGCTAAAAATTGGTGCAGGTTTCTAATGATTTGTAATCTCTGTGGGTATTTGATATGCTTTAATATTGATGACTCGATTTTTAAGATCAATATGTGGATTCTTAGACAGTAAGTTGATGGTAATTAGCCTGCAGATTACATTTAAATAACTACCGCCGCAGTGAGAAGGGATGTGGACACTTTACATGTCTTTCCTACACAATACTAAGATACGGGATCCCCAGAAGGTATAACCAAATATAAAATATGGTTTAAATGGCTATTTTGGTATGGCATAGAATAACCAAATAATAGTCGTAGGAATTAATTTTTCTAGGCTAATTCTTATTTATTCTTCTACAAGAGTCTCCGTAACCGGCGAGCGTGTATGACACCAACAACGAGTATGAGAGTGAAGGAAGCCAGAGAGGTATGTAAGGAAAGAACCTGTTGGAGCTCTGTACTCTCTGCCTACCCTGCAAGGGATCTGGCGTGATGATATAGATAAATAGATAGATAGGTAATTCTTATTTAAATTTTAAAGTTATTTATAATCTTATAAAATTATTCCAGACATGTTTTCATGCATTGAGGTCACTAATTACCGAAATTACCATGAGTTACTATAGTAATAAGGCGTCAATGCTCTACCCTGGGTACCATATAGGATAAAACTGTCTTAAGAATAAAATGTTTACTAAGCAGTGTATTTGATAACCTCGGGCTGCTTGAGATCGAGAGACCAAGATGGAAATTCAAAACGTATGTTTAAATCATAATGTTCAGAGCATTTCTAACCATCCCTTCGGAAGTGGGAGAATGATCACAATCAATGACACATCTATATATTATCACGTTTCTTTAAACTGGCAAATGCCGAGTGAACACAAACCGTCATATTTCCAACAACAGAACAATCGGCGTGTGAATGAACTCACTGAATAGGTGATGCAATTCTGCAGCGTCAGCACTCGATAAGATTATCATCTCGGTATTAACATAATGAGGATTAATTAGACGTAAAAAACAGAAACGTGTTAACTAAAATCAGAGACATTAGCATTATTATTATGCAGTTCTATTTTAAAAACATTTACTGAATTATATAAAAATCTTTAAAAAAAACCGACTTAAAAAAGCAAAAAATAAATATTTGAAGTCGGTACCGATTAGTGCAGTCGGTTACTTGGCACCGACTTCAAATATTTATTTTTTGCTTTTATAAGTCGTTTTTTAAAAAAAAATATTTTTAATTTACATTTTTAAGTAGCAAGTGAATTATTTAGTAATATTTATATACCTATATTATATTATTTTGCTGAGTTGTACAGCAAGGTACCTATAGGATTGATATAATAACCATATTAACGGAATCTATATATTCGTGCTGTTCGCCGTTAAGGAGTTCCCTGGTGTATCTTCAAAGTACATTGTTCAATACCGATTTCATTAAAATGGGACCTCCTCAAAAACTATACTAAACCCAACGCAAAAAGAATCATCAAAATCAGTTCATAAATTAAGACGTTATAAAAAACACAGACGAATTGTCAACCTCCTCCTTTTTGAAGTCGGTTAATATTCTGATTAGTTCTATGGCAAGGTACCTAAAGGATTGACGTAATACCCATAATATCACAATCTACTCATTCGATTTTTTTGTCGTTAAGAAGTTCCCTGGTGTATCTTCCAAGTACCTTGGAGCTATACTGAACCCAATGCAAAAAGAATCATCAAATCTATTCATAATTGGCGGAATGATCGCGATACATACATACATACAAAAAAAACAGTCGATTTGAGAACTTTCTCCTTTTTAGAAGTCGGTTAAAAGCTATAAGAATATCTTAAAAATAGATATTCAGTCGCCCGAGACAATAACTTTCCAATAGAGGAATTTCATTGTGTCATGTCACATGTCTTATTTCTAGTGTTACACACATTTTACACGTGTGTAACGATAGAACTTAACACCAGCAGAGTATGCCAGTTACACTTACACTGCAAGTAATAAAGAGACAGGGTAAGGCGCCTCTTTGTGAGCTTATTAGCCTTTAACAAATCTTATTCGGCGGTAAATTATCATAAACCCTGTGTGTCATTCAGAAATGGCGCTATTCATATAATTTATCAGTTTATATATTCATATATTCATATATTAACTCTACACAATTCACATAACAATTTTATTGGGCTCATTAGCCACGCCGCTACTAAACTACAAAGCTGAATTTTATTTAACTATTCGAATATCCTATCATTACCATTAGTAATCCTGACACCAGAAAGCTTAGCACGAACATATTGACATTATCGTAACGCTATCGAATTGGTAATCCATTTTTTTTCACTATAAAAAATTACTTAATAAAGATAAACGTGACAGTATGCTTTTTCGACAACTTGCGTTATCGTCAATCTGTTTGTGCTAGGCCATTAGAGGTCTTAAGCGCGATCCATTTTATTTTGATTTGGTTCACAGAACAGATTACAATCAAAGACTTAGGTAAGGAAGAGAGTGCAAAGGAATATGAACTAGATCGTATTCCTAAATATGTTAACACATTAAGATAGATAGGTTAATGTTTGTTGAGAAATCGTGCTATCTCGTTTATCTTTATTAAGTAAATTTATAGTCTAAAAAGGATAGCATGTCAACTCGATAGCGTTGCGCTAGCGACAATCAGTTCGTGCTACCCCCTAAGCTCCCAACCTCATTATGGTGTGGAAACGAAACGAGAAACTCGCATTTCTAAGCAAATTCGCCGTCCTTAAAACAAGGGCTTTGAACTTGCGACCTCGTGAGCTCGCATTATTATAATGAAGGATTCACGAGAGTTGGTCGAGAACAAAATGCGAGATTAGCTTCAAGTAACTGAGGCAAACGGAGCGTAAGAAGACAAAGTTAACTGTTCATTCTAATTGAATTAATCGTTTAGTCTGATGAATTTTGTATAATTATTTTTTGAAGGAGAGAAATGAATTTAAGTGTTTATTTATATTATCACAGCAAATCCTTGCAGGGTAAGTATAGATGACAGAGCTCCAATAGGTTCTTTCCTTACAGCTCTCTTTTTACAAAATTTTATTTAACTTGCAATGTTCGTATGTCTGTCTGTTTGTCCATCTGCCCGTCTGTCTTTCCGGTTCAAATCTTGTGATCCATTTTTCAAGCACTTGCGGGTATCCCATTTATCTGAAATTTGGCATAAGTATGTAAGTTCGGTGACAATGCAATAATATAGTACCATGGAGCTGGTCTGATGATAAAGTCGGAAGGTAGCTATAGAAACATGTAACCCCCTCGTGTTTAAGAATTTTATCTTGGTACTGACAGGTACTATATAACCAGATGATGTTCGGGGTCTGATGATGAAGCCGAAAGGTGAGCAACAACCCAACTACTCAATATAACCCCTTCGGGTTTGGGCTCGTTGGATTTGTTAACGAGTGCTTTTGACCTGGATAGTGGGTCTGATGATGGAATAAAACCATAGGAACTTCTCAAAGTAGATAAACAAGATCTCTTAGTTGTGGTTTTTCTATAAAAGCTAGTTTTTAAAAAGGTATTTTTAAATTATTCTGACATCCTCATATCTCTTATGATATACGCTTGCCGGTTAGGGTAAAATGTAAGGTTCCTGTCTAAAATCAACATGGACGAAGTCGCAGACAGAATCTAGTTGCATAATTACAAAATGCTATAATTATAATTTAATGCTATAATAATGACTGATACGAGATGATACGAGCAGTGATAGCCTAGTGGTTAGACCGTTAGACTGCAACGTCAGACGTCTCGGGTTCAAACCCAGGCACGCACCTCTGTCTTTTCAAAAGCTAGTGCGTGTTAAAAAATTAATTATCACTTGCTTTAACGGTGAAGGAAAACATCGTGAGGAAACCTGAGTTTCTCGAAGGTGTGTGAAGTTCGCCAACCCGCACTGGGCCAGCGTGGTGGACTATGGCCTAAGCCGTCTCAGTCTGAGAGGAGGCCCGTGCCCTACGGTGAGACAGTTTCTTAACAGGGCTAATATTATTATTATATAATAATGACTGCCTCGTTGGTCTAGTGGCAAAGCGCATCGCTTTGTGATCACGAACTCCTGTTCAAATCCTAGGTCGGACAAGTGTAGTTTTTCTAACGAAGTCTGGAATTGTGCCCGGTATATGGCTTATAGGCTCGCCCCCTATTACATGGGACCTAACATCGTCGGCGAAACGTGGATGTACTCAGTACACCTCTGCCACGCCCGCTTGGGGAATATAGGCGTGACAGTGTTTATACTTATAATTACAAATACAAATTAATAAATGAACGAAAGAAAACTAATCTGAATTCATATCCTATCAAGGTAACACCGACGATGACTCAATCTAAAGATGAATCTATGACTTATAGTTATTCGTTTCGGTTTTGGGTTTTATGTTGGTTTATATATGTGAAATTTATGTTTTGTCAACACACCCACGTTATAGGCATAATTTCTAGTGTAGCAAGCATGGGCATATAAAAATCCCATCATGGGAGCAAGATTAAAAGATCCTCCCTAGTTGTAATGCAGATAGATCCTGCGCATAACCGTAAGATCACTGAATCAACTGCGCGCTAGCCTCAGCGAAGGTTTAATGTGCTCTTCGGAGCACGAACTGCATAATCCATACATATAAAAGGCAAAGTCCTGACTTAGAAATCAACAAATAGTTTATATCTGCAAACTTGTTATTTAGAACTGTTGCTAATTCAATGACGTAGACAACCTATACATAGTAGGTAAGTAAAAGAAAATAAAGAACACTAAAATATATTGAAATTTATATTCAGTATCTCTTCCCAAAGGGACGAGTATGTTGTGGGACGAGCCTGTGAACTAGTCAAAATAAGTATTTATATACCTGCTCAATTTTCTATCTATCTTTCTAAATCATCACATTCTTTGCGTAGGCAGAGAGTACAGAGTTCCAACAGGTTCTTTCCTTAGAGACCTCTCTGGCTTCCTTCACTCGCATAATTCTTTACTTAATTTAGTTTTCCAAAAAAAGTGAGTATCTAAAATACATGCTAGGATTTCATTTATATAATTCTGTATACGGTTCCATCTATTAAAAGTGGTTAAGAACTTGACTTTCTTGAAATAGAGCATTATTAGTTTTGTCAAAAGCTACTCTATGTTACAAAGCTTCGTGGCTCTACACTTTCATCAGATTTTTATGTTTTAAAATGAAAGAGACACATATAACATTTTTTTGGATCTCTTCTCGGTTTTTTAAATATTAGTTATCCAACGATGAAACATCTGAAATTTGAACTTAAAAATAAACCCAGGTAAAATCTGAAAATACAACTCTATTTGTTTCGAAATCAATCGATTCTGCACTTTGTAGAAATCCAAACATTAATTTCAGCAGTTGTAAAGCAGAACACTAAACTGAATAGAGAAAAGCCCTTTGCAAATAACAATATATCGGTAAAGATCTATCATGTTGAGAAAGGTTAGGCAACAGATAACTAAGAGCTAGTAATAAACGAAGTTTTATCTAAGGTGGTAAACGATGTATAGTCTATGACTACTAGTGACGGGTCGGTTGGTTCCCCGCAAGAAACAAATCTTTGTGTAAATCACAAAATACATTTGTTCTTTGAGCGCACCGATCCCGTGCGCCGTGCGATGTAATTTGTAAAGAATACAAAACATCGATGGAAAATCCATAATGAGCATCGATGTTTCGACTGTTCCCGACATGAACTTTGTCAGTAATACAGTAGACTGTTAGTTATTTTATAATAATTACACTACAAAACAATATTCATAGTCATGTTTTGGCTGGTGATAATCATCATTTTGATCATTTGGTTCTGTATCACTCAAAGGTTTGCTGTTATAGATCTCTACTTTGAGTTAATCTCCCCTTTGTATTTATTTACCTTGTAATTTTATTATTTATATCAATTTGTGTGTACAATAAAGAATTCAGAATCATTATAATCATCCAAAAGTCCTCTGCAGGATATAGGCTTCCTCCAAAGATCACCAGGCTAGCCACACCGTGAGGTATTCTACTAATAAAAGGGAGTCGGTCAATTACTTAGCACTGCCCAACCATAATACCGTATCCCCCATTTCATACTTCACGTTCGAGTAAATATATCGATTATTTAAACGGCCATCCCCACCCGGTTAGCTGACCTGGTTTGAGTGGTACTTTCGTCAATTAGTACCGAATTAAAAGTTCACGAGTGGCACTAAAGTATCGAGAACAAAAACGGTTCGGCGTCACGAGTTCAGCAACTGATTAAAATTTGAATCCGTGGCGAAACTCTTTAGCCGTCAAATGTGGCGTAAAAGATAAAATCGTGCGGTCGATGCACCGGCAGCGCTGAAGGCTCGCTTGAGGCGGGAAAATGACGCCTTGATTCACTTTGCGAATGTTCTAGTAAGTACTAAGAACCGCCAGCATCTGTGGAGTACAGTTGTGCGAATTTCGAATGTGATACTGTTGATTGAAATAAGAAATTCTAGATAGATAATATAATATACTATGGCTATAGGCTCGCCCTCTATTGCATTAGGATAGTTTCGGTGAAATGTGGGTTTTTACAGTATAGTTCTGCCACAAGCCTTTTAGAAACTGGCTCCGAGCATAGCGGTTGCACGCTCACCCTCTTATCTGGTGAAGCTGTAAAGGCCCCGCGGCCAACAGCGTAGATGATTCACACACACACACACTCCCTTTTAGAAACTGCTAGAAAGCTATAAATGAAGAAAAATTAAATAATCATAAGATTATGTATAAAGTTACTAAATGTATCTGATTTTCTCCGACCGTATTTCACGAGTTGCCTGCAATACACGACGACTTTAAGTTGTGCCCAATTACCAGAAGAGGCAATGATGATATTACACAATAATCACACTTCATTCCGAACATAATAAGCGCCCCACATCTTTATCAATGAAGGTGTTGAAACATACAACTCAGCTATTTGTTTCAAGATCGATAAAAAAAAACAGCGTCAATGATTAATATAAGACAACTAAACCTTAGTTGTATTCGATTTGCCGCTACTTAGAAATATCAAAATGGCGGACAACCACGGCTCAGTGGATAGAGCCCCGAAGTACGGTATTCCGTAGTCCGTGGTTAGAGTGTAGGCCAATTCGCTAGCTGAATCAAATAGTCGATCGCCGCCTGAAACTAAAGATTGTATGGCCCAAAAATGTTTGTTTCGATTTATGTTTGTGGATATGATATTGATGCTTATTAAGGCACTAACGATACACGAATGATTCCTAAGTATTGGGCTACATTTTAAGAAAATATAAATCTTGTTTTCTCGTGCGTTAATATAGACTTTTATATTATTTACTATGTATTTCTATGGACCGTGAGGTATCTTAATTCATCTATTTTATTCACCACTCAACTAATATAAAACTAAAAAATGATTTTAAATATCAAGTTGACAATACGTCTTTTTAAAACGGAAGTAAGTTTGGTCAATCTTCAAAAATTTAATTATCTTATGGAATTTAGCTTAGTTTGAAATCCTCAAATCAGAAACAGGCTATTTCAATTCAACCATCTGCACACTGTACTGTTACATGGTTCCATGTAACATGTTATAGTGAGCCAAGATAGGACCATGTAATACTGAGCGAACAACACACCATACCACCCCAGATATTCCAGCAATGACACATAAACCATGAGACGTCTGGTCCCTAGATTTTTTAAAAAATTTGGTCAATCTGTTCCCATCAACCTTAAGGGCAGTTAGCAATGAAATAAAACGAAACAGGTTACCGACACAGGATTAATTGCCTTGAAAGAGGACTAGTTGGTCGTTCCCACGACTGAGCAGTAACTGGGAGACATTACGACAGTTTTTGGTGTTTGTTAGATGTGTTTGTAGAGGAAAATCTGACCCTGAATAAGATTTTTCTAAACTATTGGAAAGTCGAGACTTTCCATTTGTTCACTCGTAGGCACTTAGCTTCATTGATAAATTGACGATTTTAACTTATTCATTTAACTTATTATGTCATTAAAACATACACGTTTGTGATTTGTAACTAAGTTGTATTGAAGATATTCATATTTCATATATTTTGAAAAAACAATGTTTATGCTTTTTTACTTCTGACAATATAAAAAGAAAAAGGTGAATCGGAGTGAACTATTTCCATAAAAAACCATATACATGAATAGGAGCACAGAAATACAAACAGAGGATGCGAGTGATTTCTGGAAGTAGACGTTTATACTCATGATATACATAAAACCACTGCCTCGATTTTTATGCAGTGGCACACAGTGTAGTTGGCAATTCAAGCAGAAATGTGTTATTCCGCTTCCAACAATGCCTAACCCAAACGAGCCCTCTGTACTCTTTCACCAGATTACTGCCAGAATTACTTAGTCGCCTTTTAGTACTCACTATAAGTCGGGCTTATGACGGGTAAACTATGTATGTTCTCCATCCCCACATAGTGGATTAGCACCAGGTCTAACTTGCTTTAGACTGATCAACATCAATTATTCTCACACAATCAAGAATATCATTTCAATTCGAACACCTTACGCAGCCCTAACTCAAAAACTTAACATCAACATTCCAAAACATAACGAACATAAGCCTAACCATTACATCGCAGCATATCCCAGACACCCACATAGACACCGGAAGGCCCCTAGCCGTCAGATTCCACGGTGGACGGTCCATTAGCTTCTCCATCACGTCCCTGCTCAAGACGGGAATACCACGATCCGTTCCGGTCCACGGAAACCAAAAAACGCCGCCCCAAGAATGCCATTTACGCAGTAAGACCGAGACACTAGAAAGCATTCAAGGCTGGGGCACATATCTGACGAGAAGGAGCGGCGACGTAACGCCGACCGAATTTGGGAAGTTGCAGTTGCGCGCATTTCATATAGACAAATAAACGTACCTCATAAGAATACAATTACACTATTATCAGTGATTGCTACTTAAATAAAATAATATAAAATCAACATACTGGCAACATATTAAATAGAATAATTGATAACATATACCTAGTCACTGTTAATAAAGGCAATATGGAATGAATATCCATTTATTTAATAAAGTGAGTGACGTTCATAAATTAAATACTAGAAATAAACATAAACTGGTATTACCAATTGTTAGGCTTAAAAAAGTATTTACTTCCTTCGTAGGAGTCGGTATTCGCTGCTTCAATAAGATACCAAAGCCCATGTTAGAGTTGCCACTTGACAGATTTAAAAAGTATATTAAATCTTCACTAATGAGTAAAGGATATTATACACTAAATGATTTTTTAAATGATAAAAATGCCTTTACACAAATTAACTGAAATCTAGAAGAATTTAATGTTAAGTGCAGCGTATCCTGCCTAGCGAGCGTTCATTGATTTTAAATATTATTCTCGAACGATGTTGACAGGGTCGTGGATTGGTCATGCTCACTAAAATGTCTTTGCTAGTGGCGGCTCTGTGGAGCGGGTCATTCTTTTCCCTCTAAAATGGTTGAGGAGAGTGATGGCTGCTTCTCAGGTCATACTCGTGAACGGGTGCTGCTGGTGGGGACTGGTCCGTCCCCTGCCCTTTGTCTGACTGAACGTGTACCATAATGCTGTTGAATTTTGTCTCGTTCGGCATCACACTGGAGCTATGACCAGTTGTTTTGTACGCGCTCTTTACATATTTTATAGTAACGCTTTCTCTTACTATTATTATTATGCTTTTTATTATATACCTCTACAACATCTCTATTTTGTAAATGAGAGGACTATGTAGACACTGACCAATATCATGAATCTAAGTACACTTATGATTAATCTATACTTAAGCACATCTATTTAGCTCGTTCTGCATTGTTCTCCCATACTCCATAAATGCAATGTATACAAAAAGAATTGTAAACCTCATTTTTTAAAAAAGAGTAACCGTGGAGTTTCTTTCCCTTCTTCTCCACAGGAATGACTTTCCGAACGGGTGGTAGAGTCTTAAGTAATAATAATTTTCTCTTTTTGACTATTCATAAGTGCCTTTTGGTCTACATGAATAAAAAACTTTTGATTTTGATTTTGATTTTTGATTTTGAATAAAAATAAAATAAACACCGTCGCGCCTATATTCCCCAAGCGGGGGTGGCAGAGGTATACTGAGTACACCCACTTTTGGCCGACGATGTGAGGTCCCAAGTAATAGGTGGCGAGCCTATTGCCATATACCGGGCACAATTCCAGACTCCAGAATCATACTGGGAAGTTGTCGTTAGAAAAACTACATTTGTCCGACCTAGGATTTGAACCCAGGACCCCGTGATCACAAAGCAATGCGCTTTGCCACTAGACCAACGAGACAGTCGTAAATGTATTTTTTCTACTTTAATAAACTAATTTACACAGGATATGTTTATGTGACACGGCGGGTGCCGCGACGCGGAGCAGTGTGTCATCTCCTGTATAGTTCAGTAGATTACAACTACCTACGTCCCATGGGCGTCGCGTTGTCGTTTCGCCCCGTCGTATTTGTGCCCAAGACTTCAGGTCGAGCGCAAGGTAATGAGGGAACCGGTAATGAAACGACATATTCACGAGGATATACTCGAAGAGGTGGTTTATCGTTTGGAACATTAAGGATGCTGAATAGCTTATACGATATTAAGTTATAAACCTATATCATAGGATACAAATTGCGAAAGCTAAGGTAACCGATGTCAACTTCGCAATTAGAAATCGATCATGACTTGTGCCTAATACCCATAAATCGATTTTAGAGTCACACATTTTGTAAATAAATTAATTAATTAATTGACCACTTAACTCTTCGTAAGCTTTGGTGGCTGATTACATCATTAATTATTAAATCTATCTGGTGTTATTCTAATCATTAATACATTTTCTATTTTTTACTCACCATTTTGAGGCATGTTGCTACTGACGATCACGACGTCCTTAGTTCGAATCCTAGATAGAACAAAGTTATGTATATAGGGGTCTTTCTATCCTACTTCTAATATTATTAATGTGAAAGTTTGTATGTTTATATGTTTGCTACTCAATCACGTACTCAAAAACGGGTGAACAGATTTGTGATGTAATTTGGCACACAGGTATTTAACACAATACCTGGATTATGGACATACAATACTTTTTATCCCAGAAAAATGTTAGGTTCCTGTCTGAAGTCGATGCGGAAACAAGTCCAACTAATATCATAAATGTAAAAGTTTGTATCTTTAGATGATTGGATGTTTGTTAATCACGCAAAAACGGCAGAACGAATTTAAATAAAATTTGGCAGACAGATAGTTTATTACCTGTATTAACACTAGAATACTTTTTATCCTGAAAAAATGTTAGGTTCCTTTCTAAGGTCAACGCGGACGTAGTCGCGGCCAAAAACTATTCGGATATAATTCTTGGTAGAAACCTGGACCCTTACACTAGACCATTAGCCCCTAACATGTGCACAATTTATTCTCCAAGAGACGGGCTTTATGTTTTAATTGACAAGTTTTTTCTCATTCTTCCAAAATTTAAATTTTCTAATTTGACTACAGCTTGGTCTTGTTCGGAGTCAAAGATTCCTTCTTTGTGTGATCCACAAAGTGCCCATCACTCATCTACACTTGCCGTACTAAGATCTGCTAGCGTGGCACGGTGACGTAGCAAATCTGGAAGTCTCGACAGACGAGCCATGGCATCTGCAGCGACTTCGTGTGTGCGCGCATTTCACAAGCTCTCGATGTTTGTCAGAGGTCCACTCAGTGTTGTCTTGTGGAAATTAACTACTATAAGTGTTTAGTAATATTTGTTTTAGTCTGGGTGTTTGTGGACATACATTTTATTTTCTTCGTCGGGGCTTCGTTTTTACTAAACACCTGTCCACACCTACATTTTTTCACTCTTTTTTCACTCACAAAACTTGTCATCAACCTTGAAAAATCTTTTCGCTTAGATAGTAATTACTGTCGTCGGAATGTCGAGATCTCGACGCCTAGCTCCCGAGATTAAGCCAAACAACAGCTCATCGCTTCACACTCTCCCGCCGCCAAATTACCCGCTTCCTACAATTACTGCCGTATTTCATTATAACTACAATATAAAGATATGTATTATGATTCTTTTGAGTAGTGTCATTGCCCCAAGATCATTCTCTCTCTCTTTGTAAAAAAACGTAGCCCTACACTAGGAATAATTCCTGTGCCGTTTAAAACATGAAATTCACATCTAACAATACCCGGACTGAAAGAAATATTTGTCTCGTGCGGAGATCAAACCCATCACTATTCGATCCAGTGAGCGGAGCGACTGAAGCTCATAACAACTGCAACAAATTAGAATTAAAAAAAATTAGGGCCTTTATAGCGCTGTGGAATTCTTATCACCAAGACGAAAAGGCAGCGCGCAACTTGGTCAAACTGAGTTTGTGGCATTTTCATTTTCTCGGCTATCACTAAATCCGGTACTCGCTAAGCCGAGTTGTGATCTTTGTTGTGTTTAATATCGTCCATAGCAGGGGGCTACAAACCTAACTCTGCCCATCCGAGCTGTGCCAGTTTGATAGTACACCATCTATTTTCTCTCACCTCCATTTGTGCAAGAAAGCCTTCGCTATCGGTTGTAAGAAAGTGTAGATGTTTCTTTAAATCTAGATCTTTATTTAAATAAAAAAATAGCCTTTACTGTGCCAATGCCGCGCAAACACCTTCTTTTACAAATTTAGATGAGGGCTTAGGTCATACTCCAGCACGCGAACCCAGTGCTTGGACAGTTCAAGCCGAGGCCGTTCCTCCTTTAGGCGCCCTTGAGCTAGTTGCTCCCTTGCCCTTTCGGATGGAGCGTAGTTGTTGCGTACTCGTCCTCTTGCCCGGGGAAGCTGTAAAGGTTTCTCGGCCAACAGTATAGATTATTGACACACACCAAAAAGGACCCAGTGCTTCGACTGCGGTCGTACAGCGCTACGAGAGCCTCGTTACTTATATTTGTCCAGGAGCCGCCCGCGATTTCGTTTGCGTATATATTTTTATTTTTTATAACATCAATTCGAACGTAAGTCTGTTTGTCTGTTACCTTTTCATGTCTAAACCGCTAATAACTTTGATCCAATTTGGCTTGGTGTCTCTATTTTATCCGAGAGAAGGACATATGCAATTTTGTATCTTAAAAAAAAACTCCTAAAGGTGTGAAATAGGGGATGAATATTTGTATATGTCGGGCGGGTGAAACCGCGGGGCACAAAAATTTATAAATTATGCCTTTGTTATTCTGACGTATGAGCTACATTACTGTAAAATTTCATCCAAATCCGTTTAGTGGATTTTGCGTGAAAGAGTAACAAACAACTCATCCATAATCACAAACTTTCGCGTTTATACATTAGCGAGATCATAATTTCGTAACAGAATTAGAATGTTACTGCCTAAGTTTATATAGATTATTTCTATATACTAAATAGCAACAATTTTGAACAAATTGCGATCTCCATAGAAAACTTTCTCACAAACTTTCAATACACGAAAGCAAATTGCGTGGTGCGTCCCACGGTGGCGCGTGAGTCAATCTCATCTCATTCCGCGCTGGACGCCGATATAACAACGATATTGAGACGTTCCGCCGCATTAGCGACGGGGACGATCTTCGCACGCTTTCATACGAAATTTTGTTAATGGCTTCCCCTTCATATGTGAAGGAGGCTGTTTTGCTACTTTGTGCGATACCGAATGGAATTTACCCTTACTATGTTTCAAGTATACAAGAAAATACATTTTCTAGAAATGTCTTATTAAACCAATCCAAACCAAAATTATGGTTTTTGAACGGGAAGAAACCAGAACGAATGCAAGGATTGTGGTTGGTAACGATGTGCTGGAGCAAGTGAATCAGTTTGTATATCTTGGATGCGCCTTCAGTAAGGATGGGAAATACACCGCTGACATAGAGAGAAGAGTGAGTGCAGGGAACAGAGTGAATGGTGCGATGGGAAAGCTACTCGGGAGCCGGCACTTAAGCCATAAGGCGCAGCTGGCCATACATAATGGAGTTCTTGTCCCAACGCTGTTATATGGTAGCGAGAGCTGGGTATGTAAGAAGGAGAATGAAAGTAGGATAAATGCGGTAGAAATGCGAGCTCTGCGGAAGATGTGCGGAGTGAAGCTGACCGACCGCATTAGCAACAGCATAGTAAGACAGCGAGTAGGTATGAAAGATAGTATCGGTGTAAAGATGAGAAAGGGTATGCTCCGTTGGTTCGGGCATATAGAAAGAATGCCAAAGGAAAGAATGACAAAACAGATATACAATGTGAAAGTGGAAGGATGCAGGTACCGGGGAAGACCTAGACTATCTTATCACGACCAAATAAACAGAGTCTTATCTGATGGAAAAGTCAAGAGTCTCCGTAACCGGCGAGCGTGTATGAGACGAACTATGAGAGTCGAGATAGCCAGAGAGGTATGTAAGGAAAGAACCTGTTGGAACTCTGTACTCTCTGCCTACCCCGCAAGGGATTTGGCGTGAGGTTATAGATAGATAGATAGATAGGTCTTATTAAACATTGAACCTGGACCCGGATGTATATTGTATAGGTTGTTCAAAAGACGAAAATGCCCCCACGCTTTCTCCTACTTGATTACGTAAGTTAACGTTAAGATCACGTTATAACCTCCTGGGCCTTAGAAGATCAATCAATACACAGCTATTGTATTATTCAGCCCTGAATAAACTTCTCAAAATAATACCGAAAGTACCAATTGGCTTCATAAATTCTTACACTTTTCTTTTAATGTGTTACCTCATCTTTTTAAAAGGGAGTTTAATATTAATTAAGGATCGGGCTCACGAGCAAAAAAAAGCTACCATAATCGGGATAAAGGTAAAACATGCGCATTTACTCACGGAGGCAATGACTGATTACTGACAAACCGATTAGTACGTCAATCCTTGTTTTAGTGTTCCGTGTTGCAATTAGTAAGACGGAGCACTTTATTTAATTACTTCGAAGTTAATTGAAACTGGGGAATCGGGGGAAAAATCTTCAAAGGTCCTCTATTTTATGTTTATTTTTGGGAATCTAACGGCTAAATTATTACAATAATAGACCAGTGTCTGTAGCTAAGTAGACCTATTACAGTCGTTAACGTCGATAGAAAATGAAAAAATGTACGGCAATGACATTTTACATCGCAAAGTCATGTGGTTAGAACAATGCGTGAGCAAATGCGACAAAAGAATAGAGATCAAACGATACCCACTTGGCCAGGCCCTCAGTTATAAGTTTTTACTGGTAGATCCGGTAGCTATGAGGGCGATTGAGGTATATGGGGCTGTTGGTACATCACTATGTGGCGAAGAGACCGCGGGACGCGGAACGGGGATGGCTGGGAGCGATGACAGCCACGGCACTGCGTCATTGCCCGCCGTTCGAAGCACACACATATAATTCTGTCTCCGTAATTGCCTTGTTACGCGTGTCTAAATTATTATACAGTCCATTGCTCAGTTTACGTTTATTTCCTACTAACACCCGTAGGATAATCCTCAGCATTTCCAGGACTTTTACGCCGAAAGACTTAGGTGGGTCCAGATGAAAATCAGCGCCTAGCACTTGTGCCTGGCATTAAGCTGATCTGGATACCTATTTAGCTCAGCCGTGAGACACATACTCATGTATATTTGTTTGTTGTGGTCCTATATATTTTTCAGACAATGTTAATCGTTCAAACGTTCTGTAATTGAATTGTTGATATGTATGTATTATATCAGCTAAATATTGTACCTCGCATGCTGTGACAAATATAATTTCTTTCTTTCTTTTAACACACTAAATAAAGGTAGAGTTGTAATCAGTCGATTTTTTTAATTTTCTTCACTATTCACAAGTTCCTTTTGGTTTACATTAAAAGAAAAGCATTTAAATACCGTGTCCATATTTTACGATATTATCTCACATAATCGTTTCAGTAGCCGTGTCAGGCGGTCAATCGATATTAAATTTGGATATAAAATAAGGTTAACAATTAACAAGAAGCTCAAAAATCATTAGCCCCCGGTCTTTTATTAACTCGAAACGCTGTTTCCACATGACCGGTATATTTTTTAATATTGTCAATAAATCGTTGTAGAACCCGGCTTTGGCGTTTATCGTCATCCTGTAATAATGTTAATTTAGATCTGCTGTAGTAGTAAAGTTAATGTGACGAGATTGATTGATTGATCCTCTGCGTGCCTGTACACAGTTCGCTTGAGATTTAACGGAAATTATCGCGGTAACGGTAATGCCATTGCTGCATATACTGTTTTCTTGAAATTGTAATATATTTCTTGTGATAAGTCAAAAGTAAGAATGTGTCTGCTCACTGGCCGAAGCCAAGTACTAATGTGTCTGCCTTCTTCATGGAGTTGGCGATCCCGAGATCCTAGATTTTAATCCTCGTTCAGATCAAGTGTGTATTTTTTCGTAAAATCATCAGTAGCGGTCTGGGGACTTTGATTATCTATATCATCACGCCTTGCGAGGTAGGCAGGGAGTACAGAGTTCCAACAGGTTCTTTCCTTACATACCTCTCTGGCTTCCTCCACTCTCATAGTTCGTCTCATATACGCTCGCCAGTTACGGAGACTCTTGACTTGTCCTTCAGATAAGACACGGTCTATTACGAATCTACTTGTGCCTGGTATTATATCAATAGACCCGCCCCCTTCCTAATATTAGGACCTAACGGCGTAAGTAGAACATTTCTACCACCCCTGCTTGGGAAATAAAGGTGCATATTTTTCATTTTGACTTTTTCATCAACTTCTTATATGAATATAGTTTTTGCCTAAATAAACTACAATACACACTATCCAGACAGTTAAACTGTGATTACACCCATTGACCTCGTAATATCGAAATATACATCTAAAAATATTTACTTAATCGAAACTCTATTCGTGTGGCCACAAAATACGATGGCGGCAAAAAATGTTAGGCGTTAGGTATTCATTCAATCGGGTTCATTGAACTAAAGACGAGCGCGCCGACTCGACTCCTCGACGAATTGATTGAGAATCGAATAGTCGGACACAGATCGATTCGACGCGAATCGAGATGATACGATGTTAATTTAGAAATATTTAGAATAACATTTTTTATAAATTGGTATTCCGATACCTATTTATATCGACTGCATTCAGACACGTATGATATGATAGATTAAATAGGTGTTGTGTTTGACACTGCACATCACTTTTTGTATTTATAAATTGTTAACTGTTATTCGAATGTTAATGGCATTATTATTTCACGATTAAACCTTATAACTGGTTAAATAGGATAATAGTACTCAAATACAACCAGATAACGGCTTAGTCGTCTGTGTGTACAACTTAACACAGATTATCCTGAAATCAATAAGCGTAAGTCAGTCATTTTGGGAATACCTTGGATTTTCTACGGAAAACTTAAGATTTACAGGTTAACTAGATGTTCACTATATGGCAGTTACCGACGTCAAAAGTGTTCATTTTATCTACACTAATATTATAAAGAGGAAAGATTTGTATTTTTGTATGTTTGTAACGAATAAAGTTAAAAACTACTGGACCGATTTCAAAAATTCTTTCACCATTAGAAAGCCACCTTTTCCATAAGTGACATAAGCTTTATAATATAGACCCGGTAGGTGGCGCTGTTGTCGACCGGGTACGAAGTCGCGGGAAACTGCTAATCATACATATTTATATACATATTCATTTCTACAACAGCTTTGTTATGTATTACCTGACATCATGTTCGGTATTGAAATATCCTGAGTTTTCTGAATTTAAAATGTTCGACAAGGATTAAGGGCGAGGCAAAACCATAACGGGCTGAGCGCGTCACCTTGCAATATGCCTCGCTCTATTCGGATTGGGCCTGATTCTATGTTCCCATTTGGGGTAACTAATCGTAAGGGGGTTGGTTGCCCACGATGTCATACTTTCCCACAAAAATGAAATAATATCTGGGTGTATATTGTAAATGTCTAAAACTTGTACAAGCCATGTGTGAGGGACTGAATCATAGGCTTTTTTGTAGTCTATACACATGATATATAGATCTTTCTTCTGGCGCTGAACCTGTTTTAGTAAGATTGCGGCTATTGTCAGTTGTTCTTTGCAACCTTGGCTGAACCTTTTGCAACCCTTCTGCTGTTCGATTAATAATTTGTGTGATTCAATATAATTAGTTAATAATTGAGATATGCAAGCTTTTATTATTTTAAAAGTAGTTTGCAAGCAGGTTATGGGACGATACTTTGCTCGGTTTTTTAGGCCGTGAAAATCATAACATGAATGTAGTTCCTAGGGTTATATATTTAGTCATTTTATTTTATTATTTTATTTAATCCTTTATTGTATACAGTACATTTACAGTTGTAATTTCACAGGTGATATACAAAGGCGAGCTTAACTCAAAATATGAGTTCTCTTCCAGCGAACCTTTAAGTGTTGAGAGATGAGAATGTTAATAAGAGGGCAGTTATACAATTACACATTCAAACATACAATAAAATAAACATAAATATAAATAAAATACATACTATACAAAACTAAATATATATAATTTATAAAATAAACATACATAAAAATACACATAGTATATTATATTACAAATGTGTATCAACAATCAGATAGGAAATGTTCCCTGATTCTTCTCCTGAAGATGTCCAGAGAGGAGCTTGCGCGTATAGCGTGTGGGAGTGAGTTCCAAAGACGCACTCCACGAACAGTAAAAGACCTATCATAGCAACTGGAAGAATGAAGAGGAGCACGAAGAAGGAGAGAAGTAGCAGTACGACAGGCCCTATCCTTGGGGACAAGAAAGTCAAAACGCTCACGTAGATAAATAGGAGCTTTGGGGTTATGAAGGACGGAAAAGAGAAGAGAAAGGATATGTGAGTCCCGGCGTTGCCGAATAGGCAGCCACTTCAATTTTCTTCGAAACTCTGATACATGATCATATTTACGGAGACCGAAAATGAAGCGGATACACAGATTCTGCAAACGTTCTAGCTTATTAACTAGCTCTTCAGTGGCATCAAGAAAACAGACATCACCATAGTCTAGAAGTGGTAGGAGAAGAGACTGAGCAAGGCTTATTTTAGTTTGGAAGGGCAAGAACTTTTCTTTTTTTATTCGGGTATTTAATAAAATTATTGATGTGGTAGTGTAAGAATGGGTGAATGTAAATTTTTTGTACCAGTAGTTATGTATATGGTCTGATATGAGCGTCTTCCAGTTATGTTGATTATTAATTACATTTTTAATGTATTGATGTCCTATTTGATGTAGTATCTTTAAGTTTACGGTAAAATTGCTTTTGGTTAGTGTTAAACTAAGTATTCTCTGTTTTACGAAAAGGAGATGTTTTATATCTACGAAGTCTGCTGCTAACAACGCCTAATTTTTGTTTAAGTGTATCGAGGAAGTGTTGAAGTTGTGTGTTTGGTTCGTCGTGTGTTGTGTGTGTTTGGTTTTGCTTTAATATATGTTCTACATCTTTGACAAGTTTACTATTTCTGTTACCGTTTATATACTGTGTCATCTTTCCAATTTTTGCTCTAAAATTATTATTATGTATCTCGCTGAGATTCATGGGCTTTACCCGGACCTTTGAAAGGCTTGCATGGGGACATGGGTCCAACATATAGAGGCCCTTTGCGATAGGTTAATGCTATGTTAGTCACCTTCCAAGATCAATTGCTGAAATGAAAAAAACATAAGCACCGAACCGACCCCAGCAGGTTCAAGGACTATGGTAAATTTTGGAAAAAAACAAGGACTATGTGCATAAGATTTGATGAATAAAAACTTGACTATTTCAAAGGGGACGGATACCGGCCATAATTAGTGATTCCTAACTAAACGTGGCCGGCGGTGGCTCGCCGCTTACTAGATGGCCCCTCAATCGGTCGTCATAAGACAACTGAGGGCAACATCGGTGTAAGCGGCTAAGGGGTGTCGAGAAGGCTGCGCTTTTTCCAAAGTTATGCCCTTTAACACTTCCGCCATGTACTCCAGTACATCGACGTAAGAATGCCTTAACTTCCTACGTCGCTATAGCTCTTACGGCTTCTCCCTGGACGGCCAATTAAGGCAAGCCAGAGTCAAGAGTCCTGCTGGCACCCTTCGGTTTCTACTCGACCGATGTAGACACGCCGAGGTGGGAGCCCTAGCCAACTCTCCGGAGCAATCAAGTCCGTGGTGTCATTACTCACCAACAGCTCTCCACAAGCTGCCCTACGGCCTTATTATTATAATTATTAGCAGAGGTGTAAAAAGTATACATCCGCCACCCCCGCTTGGGGAATATAGGCGTGACGGCGTGTTTACCTTTTGGCTTTTCTAAGAAATTGAAGTAAAAAGAATAGGTCACACTCAATTACGGTGGCGGTCTGGCACGGGTCACTCCCTTCCCTCCAATATGGTCGAGGCAAGTGATGGCTGTTCCAATAGTCATACTCGTAATCAGGTGCTGCTTCATCAGGACTGGTTCTTCTGGAATCTGCTTTGGACACTTATTCTTTAGACATAACATCATTAGTCTCTCAACTCCACGTACCGGCAGACGTGGAGTGGGTAGGCCCCCTACAAGATGGACCGATGACCTGGTGAAGGTCGCGGGTAGAAGTTGGATGCGTACAGCACAAAGCCGGTCGTTGTGGCGGTCTTTAGGGGAGGCCTTTGTCCTGCAGTGGATGTCTTTCGGCTGAAGAAGAAGAACATCATTAGTCTCATATCTCGGTCGTAAGGCACACTGGAGCTAGATCGTAAACTTCCTAATTGTAATCTGAACATTGTACCCACACAATATGATTGACGAATAAAAATAGAGGTAAAAAGAGAAGGAGAATTAAAAAATAAGACAAGCCTTCTGAGTTTCTTCTCCGGATCTTATAGGAGGTCGCCTTCCGATCCGCTGGTAAATTAGTAGTTCGATGAGATAAAAAAATATAAACTGACAATATGTAAGTATACCCAAAAATAAATTAATTATTTGAATTTGAGTTTGGTGGCCAACTACTGTTGGAACTTATCTATATACGACTACCACATAAAGAAGTCGCCGGGACCAACGACATAACGTGTCTTCCTTCGGTATAACCGCACGATAAAATGCGCATCAATAACCTGATCATCTGATCCGCAATGCGGAATAAAAACGGAAACGACATGATCATCAAGTTTATTACTTATTTCCCCAACAATGGTGTGATTATCGGGCTATGTGGCGTGATGACAAGTTGACCGCGTCCCGCGTAATGCGCGCCCCGGAATGCGCCCCTGCGCCTGAGCACGCTGGCAGATAGGCCAATTATGTTTTGTGAAAAGCTAGGACAGAATATCTAGTAATGTGAAATTTTGCTGTGGACTATAAATAATCCGAAGGCGAGAGGCGCGTCACCCTATACATAGGTGCCCTTAAGACAGTCACTAATCTCTTGACTTTGCGGAAGACAGTAAAGAGCTCAAAACAAGTTCACTTTTAATGCTCAACTTTGTTGGTGTTCGAGCTGTAAAAGTAAAGGAGAAAATTCTGAAAAATCTAAACACCTACATCTACGCAGGAAAGAGGACCAGAGATATGAATTTAAAAAATCCTCTCTCACTTAGATTACGCTATATAAGAAACTATTTGCAATATTTTAAGCATATAAGCGTTATCTAACACTCTGTCATAAGGGTTTTATTAAGTTATTATAAACGTACAATATGGTTTCAGGTTGAACTATAAATGCATTTTTGACTCCACCGTATACTATTGTAAGAAAGTTTTGAAACGGATTGTGTGATTTAGACGTGGCAGATGAAAAATCGGACCATCCTTTAATACTAAGAAAGCTGGCGACCGTATCTCCGATCAGAGTACGGTGGTCTGCCATCATCGCTATTACGTTCGGTATGTGGCGGGAAATGCGATCGGTAATGTGTTGAGCTTAAAATGTGATAGATGGTCGACATTAGAAGCGGTATGTGTCAGATATGGAGGTGTAGGTGTCAATTCACTGTTCACGAGTCTATTAAAAATAAAGACTTGAGACGGATTCCGCAGATTCCCATGTCTGCGGTATTATACATTGAAAAAAATATTTACAAATAACATAAAATATTTAAAAAATATATCCATATGTAATAAATATAAACCTTGCACTCTCTGCCTAACCCGCAAAGGATCTGACGTGATGAGAAAAGTAGATAGATAAAAAGATCAAACCAATGCTGATCACGTGGAATAGTGGCTAGAACGCAGAACTACGATTTATAGAGAAATATAAGTTCTACCAGAATACCAGCGCTATAAAGTACAGCAATATGCTTACACAGAATCCTAGTAGGCCTCATCAACTTATGCTGGTACTTACCTACTTGTAACGTCAGTGTTCAGAAAAGGTTTCTTTACCATCTCTGCTATGGAGACCATTTGGCAAAAAAGCTTACTAGTTACACCGAAAGGTTGAAACATTATAATATGATTAATTTGAGTAGTCGTAGGAAGTTAATAGACTCCATTTTCTTACACAAGATACTGTACGGCACCATAGACTGTACTGAATAGAATAGAATAGAAAACTCTTTATTGTACACCAAATTATACATAAACAATAATGTAAGGTACAAAACAATATAGGGTACAATTGGCGGCCTTATTGCTTATAGCAATTTCTTCCAGGCAACCAAGTCGAAAGAAATATAACAAAGTAGAGGGCAGTTGGTGGCGTACATTCATTAAGATTAAAAGTAACTAATAAAAGTAATATATGTATATATATAGTAAGAAATAAAAATATAATAATATTTATATACAGTATTTATTTAATCACGACAGCGTCTCACTAGTGACAGCAGAGAGGAAGTGGTTCTTAACCATCGTTTACAACTAGCCAATGTCTGTGCACGTTTAATTGTCAGAGGTAATGCATTCCACAAACGGACAGCTTGAACTTTATCATAGAAATTTGTAGAATGCATGGGTGTTTTAGTCTGAGATTCTCCGATGACCTGGTAGGAAAATTACAAATTAATGTTCCCACTCGCATTCCTCGCATCGCGAAGACGAATCTCGGGAATTTCGCCGCTGTACCAAGGCTCTGTAGGCAATGTAACATACTATCCAAAACAATGGATATAGATTTTAGCAAACACCTGTCAAAATACAAAAAGTCCTTTTGCAGATTTTGTAACTCTCATTATTTTTTCTTCTTTATTGATTAATTTTTAATAGAGTTTAGTAATACTCATTTATTATTATAAGTTGTTAGCTTAGTTGTTTTCAATTTTTGTTGTGCATGCTTTGGTCTCCTTTAATTGGAGGAATACACTTAAACGAGACCCAAGTATCTTATTGTTAATATCGAAAATGTGTATATTTTCTGTTGGAGATCCATATAAATAAATAAATAAATACACTAAGCCTACGTGTGCACGGGCGCTTTTTCAACGCGTAGCGCTGGAGCGATGTGGACACTTTTAAAAAAAAATACTGTTAGTCATTTTTTTCATTCCAGCGCTTTACTAATGCACGTTGAAGAAGCGCCCGTGCAAACAAGGGGTAGCATCGTTTTAACCACGTGACTTTTCGTTTATAAAATGTCGTATCCGTTAATTTTTTCGTGTTTTCTTAGCGTTAACAACTGTACAGTCAACTTGGCTACAGGACCTGATATATCAGTATAGGGAAATATTTATATGCCTACTTTTCACCGTACGCAGTATACAGAGCGTAAATCTTCATTAACGGCAATCTCTCTGCATCCTCTGACGCTGACTGATGATACCTCAGATGTCTAAATGTAAACGTTAGTAACACACTTGCATAATTACTTATACAATTATTAGATTGTAAATTGCATCTTATAAATTAGCCTATATTCTTCGACTGCTGCGCAAACTCTCTCACAAATCGAAATAAGAGAAATTTGGTAATTAGGTAATCGCAACAAAATAGTAAGAAAGCGAGTAGGTATGAAAGATAGTATCGATGTAAAGACGAGAAAGGGTATGCTCCGTTGGTTTCGGCATATAAAAAGAATGTCAGAAGAAAGAAAGACACAACAGATATACGATGCGAAAGTGGAAAGATGTAGGTACCGGGGAAGACCTAGACTATCTTACCATGACCAAATAGACCGAGTCTTATCTGAAGGACAAGTCAAGAGTCTCCGTAACCGGCGAGCGTGTATGAGACGAACTATGAGAGTGGAGGAAGCCAGAGAGGTATGTAAGGAAAGAACCTGTTGGAACTCTGTACCCTCTGCCTACCCCGCAAGGGATCTGGCATAATAGCTCTAGATAGATAGCTCTTACTTGACTATGCAATGGACCAATGGACCCATTGCGGATTAGTTGCGGCAGGTAAGGGGCCACCTGCTGTTGAAACTACTCAAGCGGTTCATAAGGCCTCCAACTCAACTTAACGTGCTATCCAAAACACGGAGACATATTTGTGAAACTTCAGTTGCCTGAAATAAATAATTTATTATATATTATTATTATTAAAAGGTGAGACGTCTCAGACAGACCGAGCCGAAAGGGACTTAAACTCAAACTCAAATATTTTATTTTGTATAAACCCTGCGGAAGTACTTACAAATTACCAATTTACATATTTTTTATAATCTAATTACTAATCTACCGCCGGATCGAAACGCGGCCTCCACTGAAGATCCAGCGAAGAAACTTAGCGGGCTTATCTTTTTTTTTAATTCTCTTTCTCTTTTTCTCCTTTCTATTTTATCATTAATATTGTGTGGGTATAATGTTTAAGGTTACAATTAAGAAGTTTACGATCTAGCTCCAGTATGATGCCTTCCGACCGAGATACGGGACTAATGATATTATTTCTAAGAAGTAAAGGTCTAAGACCTCCAGATGGACCAGTCCCCACAAGCAGCATCCGTTCACGAGTATGTCTACTGCAACTTACCCTTAGTGCTCGCTACGAATCTGAATCTGATGAAATCTGAAATTATTGTCTGATATCCGATATAAGTTAAATGTGGTTGAAAGTCGCCTACACTAAGATTATGCAAATTTCATGAAAAAATCAAAAACGATGTAACTATTAGCTTCTCCAATAGTCATCTATGTCTGGAAGAGTTTGCTATTAGCGATAAGACCGCCAATTGTGCCTTTGTTTAATTATTTTTTTTCTGTATGTAAATGTATTGGTAAAAAATAAAGAGTAATCTATCTATCTATCTATTTATCTATCTATACATTTTAATAACATATTGAAATTGTACAGATGATTACAGATTACTTTCCCCTCGTTATTCAATGTAAGTTAGATAATATTAAACCTACATTCTACAGAATAAATAAAATCCGACGTAATAATAAAATTCGTTGGGGGGAAAGAAAACCGGAGCAAATTGACATTAGCACAAGTTGATGATTAGAGATACGAGGCTAGTACCACTAATCATCAACTTATGTCAATCATTACTGCGATCCCATTAGAACCTAACATCTCAGGCAAACTGTAGGTGTTTATAATACATCTCTGGTACCTCCATTTGGGTAATATAGGCGTGACCGTTAAAATCTATATCCAAATAACCTACAACAAATAGAGTTTTTACCACGAGTAGGTACAAAAGCCTTCGCCAAATAATGTTTTCACGACAAAGACACGACAACAAAGGGTGATTTCATACATATTTTTTGTATAGTCACACTGACTGGGCAACCGTGTTAACGATGGCAGACAACGAAAAAATCTAAAATATGACGAAAAAATAATAAAACTTACTGAAGTATTTCAACTTAGACAGTTTATTTATTTATTTATTGAGCATCACTAACAGAATTCACATTAATACACTACAAAGTCGACCACAGTTATAAAACTTATCTAATACATATTAAATTTAGTAATAAAATAAGTAGTAATCTAGTAATAAAATAAGTAGTTCTTTTCAAATATAAAATTTAAAGTTAAATTTTTAAACTCATTATTAATTTTTGACCTTATTAATTTTAAAAGAACAACATAAAAAATCAGTTAAAATAAACAATAAAAATATATCAAAGAACACTATTACTCACAACAACAAAAAATATCTTGTTATTTAGTGGAAAAGTAAAATTAAATAGTATTATAGCGACAATAAAATAACATAACAATTATTATTTATTTGTGAAAATGTAAAATTAGAGGACCACGCTGTAATTTTTTTTATAGTACATCAATACTTTCTATCTATCTATCTATATCATCACGCCAGCTCCCTCGCGGGGTAGGCAGAGAGTACAGAGTTCCAACAGGTTCTTTCCTTACATACCTCTCTGGCTTCCTCCACTCTCATAGTTCGTCTCATACACGCTCGCCGGTTACGGAGACTCTTGACTTGCCCTTCAGCTAAAACACGGTCTATTTGGTCTACATCAATACCTTGCGCTTAAAGGAGCTTAGTCAGGACAGTTCCATCAAAGAAGCCATCCAATGTGTCCAAGTGGACGGAGCAGTATTTCCGGTATTTTTATTAAAATATAACAAATAAATTAAAAAAAAATACATAGATTTTATGAAAACGGTTGATTAATTAGAATATAATGGTAATTAAGATAATTTTTAACACACAATTATTCTTGAACATAAAGAGTCTATTGTTTATACAAAATGCTCCAAATTTAACATTGTGAAAACTGTTTAAATAACCGTTACTTCATATTTTTAGCAAAATTTAATTATGCTCGGGGCGGAACTAAATTTTTTCATCCTTAATGCATCTCGATTATTTAAACAGAAAGTTCAAAAATTTGCATTTTACCCAAAAAAATGAGTTTACATTTTGGATCGGTCAGTCTACAGACCTCTAGAGGATCTATATCAAAGCCAAAGCCAGTCCAGAATTCCATATTGGGAATGCTAAAGTTCGCACTTTAGTGAAGGTGTAAAGGCCCCGCGGCCAACAGCGTAGATCATTCACACACACTTCGCACCTTAGCTTCTGTGCACCTAAATGTGTATCTGACTTCAACTGCAAGTTGACCTACCTAACTACCCACACTTTATGGCATCAGACTTTTTAATGTTGTTCAAACCCTTCGAATCGGACTCGAGTCTTTACTGAGAAACGTGATATCAAGTAGCAATAACCAACACACATAGGCACTTCAAGTCAAGATATTAAATTAAAGATAGATTGCCTAATTGTGCACCCTAATATCCCCTAAATCTCTCCTACTCCAATAAAGCCTACTTTAAAGAGTAACCAAATATTGTTATTGCTTTATTTTTCCCCAAAACTTTTACATGTCCATTTAAAATATAATGAAGTAGCGTGTAAGATAACTGGTGCATACATGGACAGAAGAGTTCTCTAAGGCATACATAATGAGCGTAGCGCCAAAGTAAACAAAAAGTTTAAGTTACGGTTTCTAACAATATAAATTGTTCAACTTTTGCATCGCTGTTCCACAGTGCGGTGCCTCGTCAAATGGGCGGCGACTGTGTGTTCCGGCATCGCAGCGGGCACAGGCTCTCAACATTTTTAAACTCGCTATATTTTATAATAATTGCGATATTTTTAATTGTGACATTTTTGAATTTTAAGATGATATGCTTAAGTTCTAATAATTTATTTATTTATTCATACCTTAAATTTATTTATGAATAAGCTTTTTTTAACAATAATTATTTGAACTTATTATTATAGTTTTTGTAATTCGGAAACTAATGGCTTGTTTGTGTAATGGACTTAAATTGTCTGGATTAAATAAATTATTATTATTATGTATCTCGCTGAGATTCACGGGCTTTACCCGGACCTTTGAAAGGCTTGCATGGGAACATGGATCCAACACGTAGAGGCCCTTTGCGAGAAGTTAATGTTATGTAAGTCATCTGCTGAGATCCTTTGCTGGAAATGAAGAAACATAACCAGCTAACTGACTCCGGCAGGTGCAAGGACTATTGAATACTATGGAAAGAAAACAATTACGAACAACAACAAATTATTATTATTACATAAAAAAGCACCCTACCCTTTTTTCTAGTATATTCGTTGTATAGTTACATAAGTGTAAGAGGTATGTAAGATGTTGTGAGAGATTCGTGGATAAAATTATTTATTATCACAGTCACTTCACTCCACTCACTCCACCTCTAAGATATATTCATATTAGTCTCTACTACCACACAGGTGCGCAATATGGGACAATATTGACTCAAGAAAAAGAGCGTAGCTAGGAAACGCCACAGAAAACCAGCCAAGAATGTCTTATTTCCCTATATAAAGCCTGGCATAACTCTTTGTGATTTTTTTATAAGAAACGACATGACCATGATACAAAAATCGCATGATACGTAATTGAAGGTCTGAGGAGCTCAAAATAGCCAATATGGCGATAAAAAGTATATATACGAGTATATACTTTTAGAATCAATGGCATACAATAATGAAGGCGCGTGCGCATACGGAGATGGTTCGACGGGCCGAGCGTGACGCGCCTAGCCACCCATCCGCCGAGATAAAGCGCAGATTATATCTAAATTATAACATTATCTTACTCGCACAGATCTAGTTCAATTTGAATTTATTGTATGAGTATTCTATATAATGTGTATTCCTATACCTTTTTAAACAGGTTTACAATGACAACCATCTAGCTAGCCTATAAAAAATTAAAGAAATATAAAAATATAACGTACAAGATTACCGAAAACACGATAATATCCTTCAAAAAATCTTTACAAAAAGTAAAACCGATTTCAAAAAACAAAATTTAAATATTTAAAGTCGGTACCGGTTAGTGCAGTCGGTGACTTCGCACCGACTTCAAACATTTATTTTTTTCTTTTTGCAATCGGTTTTTTTTAAATCATTTTTATTTTACAATGTTCAGTGACAAGTGAATTATTTACTAATATTTATATACCTATATTATATTATTATGCTGAGTTGTACAGCAAGGTACAGGATTTATATAATAACCATAATAACGGAATCTATACATTCGTGCTGTTCGCCGTTAAGGAGTCCCCCGATGTATCTTCAAAGTCCAAAGTTTAATACTGATTTCATTAAAATGGGACCACCTCGAAACTATACTAAACCCAACGCAAAAAGAATCATCAAAATCAGATCATAAATAAACACGTTATAAAAAAAAACAGACGAATTGTCGACCTCCTCCTTTTTTGAAGTCGGTTAATATTCTGATTAGTTCTATGGCAGGGTACCTATAGGATTGACGTAATACCCATAATATCTCAATCTACGCATTCGTATTGTTTGTCGTTAAGGAGTTCCCTGGTGTAAGTCCAAGTTCGAATACCAATGAAATTAAAATGGGACCTATACCTTGGAGCTATACTGAACCCAATGCAAAAAGAATCATCAAAATTGATTAATAATTGGCGGAATGATCGCGTAAATTACATACAAAAAAAAACCAGTCGAATTGAGAACCTCCTTCATTTTAGAAGTCGGTTAAAAATGTGTTTCTTTTTTATTTCTACTAGAAATACTCTGAGGTGCGATAGTTTTATGATGATGAAAAAAAAATTATCGACGTCGTCAATATTTTGTGTAAATTGCCCATGCTGCTCTTACTAACACTACATTTTTTGAAAAATCTGTAAATGTAGATCAATACGTTTCAAAAAATTAAAGATGGTCAGATGGTCTCCTAAGCACATTTACACGCTACAATGGTTCAGAAACATGTTCTCATGAATCATCCTACTACCTACATATATATATATATATATATATATATATATATATATATATATATATATATATATATATATATATATATATATATATATATATATATATATAATTATAAATGTAAAAGTTTGTATGTATAGGTGTTTGGATATTTAGATGTTGGGAAGTTCGTTACTCAATCACGCAAAAACGGCCTAATGGATTTGGATGAAATTTTACACACAAATAGTTCATTACTTGGATTAAGACATAGGATACTTTTTCTCGGAAAAAATTAGGTTCCTGTCTAAAGTGCGCGCGAATGAAGTCGCGGGCAGAAACTAGTAATATTTTTTCCTTCATCAACTATCCTTAAGTCGTATACCAAAAACGTCATACACAATTATTTATAATAGCACTATTATAAGTTGTTACCTCGTCCAAAAATCCACCCTGTGGATACTGTTATTCTAATATTTTATTGTAAATACAACATGAAAATATTAATAATACTGATAAGGTACCTACTTAACAGTATTTTACTCATATCACTTTATTTAATAACTTAGATACTTAAAAATGTAGGCTAGCATGTTCACTCCTAACCGTAAGTGTACATAAATAACTTAGCTAAGCAAATTTAATGCAAATAATCCAGTTTTAAATGGGCTACAAAATGATGAAGGTTCTCTATTTTTCTGGGAAAAATCCTCCTCGCATGATATATGAGACGGGTTAATAAAACAATAAAGTAAACTTGCTCATCTGCATATTTTCCCACTGACTAGCTGGAGTCTGAATAATGTGGTGGAGCTACTGGTTGTAGTTTAAATGGTAATTTTTAAATAACAAAATGTCAAAGGATATAATTTTACTTATATTGCGAAGTAATGCTTAAAATAGAAATTTAAATTATTTAAATAACAGAAAACAAACGCAACTTTTTTGTACGCAACTAACCACTGCGTGATGAAGTCATATTAGTTGTGACTAAAAATGAAGATGACAGCTTGGTCCATCGTTTAAGAGCTTAAGGCTCTCCGCCGTCGCGGGTTTGAACCAGGAAAAATCTTTCTGTGACCCATAAATATCTGTTTCGGTCTGGCTATTTGTGTATGTGAATTTCATATTTGCAAACGCACCTATGACATAGTAACAATTCTTAGTGCTACGTTTAAAAATAAAATTTAGACTGGATACAGTGAAATGATTTCATCACAATATTAACCCTACAACTGGGGGGAATACGAGTTTGTTTCCACTAGCACATCTAATAAGCTTGTTCTCTTTTCGATTCGATATCAACTCTTACGTAATTGTCTCTAGTCACTCACAGAAAAACGAAAATCCAGCACTTTGTCGGTTGCCTACGTTACTCATGAGTCAATGCGATAGGCCGTAAGCAATTCGGCACACCAAAGTAACGGAGTGCCCTATTTTCATCTTTACAACATCCGCTAGAGCGCTGAAGTCATAAATTTATTGAGGTTTTTCTATCGATAAGTCTGGAATTATGCTCGGTACTACAGCAAGAGACTTGCCTCCTATTACATTGAGACCTATATATGCTCGGTGAAATGTGGGTGTACACAGTACACCTCCGTCTCCTCTACTTGAGGAATGCAGGCGTGACGGTGAGCTGAAATCATATCAAAGTAAACAGGGCTTCACGCCCAACGAACTGTTTAAAGAGCGCAACGTGCAGGAAAGCTGATGTTTAAATACATTGTTACTAATAAGCAGGTCTATATCACGTTACTACTTAGTTATAAAATGTAATTAGTTAATTGCTCAACGATCATTTTATAAGGTTTCGGGTTGTATTCAACACTAGACTTTGCGTTCATGCCTTTCCCATAATTAAGGGATAAAGCTCACAAGATACTTTAAGCATGTTTTTACAATCTTTTATTTAACTTGCAATGTTCGTTTGTCTATCTGTCTGTCTGTATGTCCGGTTCAAATCTTGGGATCCATTTCTCACTTGCAGGTATTCGATTAAGCTGAAATTTGGTATACGTATGTAATTTCGATGAAAATGCAATAATATGTAACCATGGGGCTGGTCTGATAATGGAATCGGCAGGTGGCCATAGGACCATATGAAATGTACAACGTAACCCCCTCGTGAAAATAACAGTAATAGCCTAGTGGTTTGACCGCTGGACTGCAATGTCAGAGGTCTCGGGATCAAACCCAGGCACGCACCTCTGCCTTTCCGATATCATGTGCGTATTAAAAAAATAACTATCACTTGCTTTAACGGTGAAGGAAAACATTGTGAGGAAACCTGCATGCCTAAGAGTTTGAGGTGCGTGAAGTTCGCCAACCCGCACAGGGCCAGCTAAGTGTTGTAGTAGCTCTCAGATTGAGAGGAGGCCCGTGCCCAACGGTGGGGCAGTTTCTTAACAGGGCTAATATTACTATTTATCTCGCTGAGATTCACGGGCTTTACCCGGACCTTTGAGAGGCTTGCATAGGGAGAAGCCCTTTACGAGAAGTTAATATTATGTAAGTAACCTGCTGAGACCACTTGCTGAAAATGGAGAAAAATAACCAGCGAACTGACCCCGGCAGGTACAAGGACTATTGTAAATTATGGAAAGAAAACAAGGGTTATATAAATATGGTTGGATGGACAAAAACTGGACTTTATTAAAGGGGACGGAAACCGGCGATAATTAGTGATACCTAATTACCCGTGGCCGGCGGTGACTCGCCGCTTACTAGATGGACCCTCAAACGGTCGTACTGAGGGCAACACCGGTGTGAGCAGCTCAGGGGTGTGCTGCGCTTTCTCCGAAGTTACTCGCGGCGTTATGCCCTTTAACACATCCATCTGGAGTACATCGATGTAGGACCGCATTATCTTCCTACGTCGATATAGCTCTCACTGCTCCTCTCAAGACGGCCAATTAAGGCAAGCCAGAGCCGAGACTCCAGCGGGCACCCTTCGGTTTCCACTCGACCGACGAAGACACGCCGAGTTGGGGGGCCTGACGCTCTGAAGCACTCGGATCCGTGATGTCGTTACTCATCAACAGCTCGCTACAAGCTGCCCTGCGTCTATATTTTTATTATTATTAACCCCTCGTGATAAGGCTTTTCGGATTGGTACTGACAAGTACTATATATACAAGCAGATAGTGTTCAGGGTCTGATGATGAAGCCGAAAGGTTGGCCAATGAAACCACTCAACTACTCAATATAACCCTGCCGTATTTGGGCTCGTCGGATCTATCTTGACGAGTACCTTAGACCCGGATAGAATCCTAGATCTGATGATGGAACCGGAAACTCCTCAAATAAGCACGTCTTCGACGTATTTTTGCCACAAAAGCTTGCTTTTAAAAATAATATTATTAGTAATTCGATGCTGCGACTGAAGTCGCATAAACGCGCGGTACTGAAACCGCGTTCCAACGTAGTCACCAAAATGCGATGCAGTCGCAAATTACCAATGCTATAAGTATTTAATAAAAAAAATTAGTAATAATGTAACTCATACTGCAATCTTCATCATTATCGACTCAGCCTATACCCGTCCACTGCTGAACATAGGCCAATCGCTCTCCAGCGCAGCCGTTCCGAAGCCACAGGTGGCATCTCAGGAAGTCGTTGGATCCACCGACTTCCTGCGATCCACGCAAGATCGTTCGTCCATCTGATAGGCGGCCGTCCCACGGTGAACTTGCCAATACGCAGTGTCCACTCTAGAATCTTTCTGTTTCAACGGCTGTCCGATCTTTGCCCTATGTGGCCTGCTCATTGCCACTTAAGCTTACTAATTCTATGAGCTATGTGGATTACCTTGTTTCTTCTACGAATCTCCTCATTCCTCATACTGCGATAGGGGCTTAAATTCACTACATTGTTTGTTTTTTAAGATTTCAAAAGGACAATTCTATAAATTTTGTTTATAACTATATTTTTACGATATATCGTTGCATTCGCAATAGCTTTGTAGCTACTTTTGCTCTGTACCATAAAACCTCCATGGATACTCAATTTATAACTGTTTATAAAGCACACTAATTTATATCGTAACTTTCCGTTAACAGTCACGTTATACCTAAAAGTAATTAGGAGGTCGAGAGTTGGTCAACATGGCCAGTGTTGTGAAAAGAGCCTCCACCGTAATCAGAGGGCTTAACACGAACAGACCGACATTAGCGTAACGCTATTGAGTCGAATGCCATCCTTTTCATACCACGAATTTTGTTAATTAAGATGAACATGACAGCACGCTTTCTTAGCAACGTTACTATACCGTCAATCAATTCGTACTAAGCTCCCTGTTTGACAAATGCTTCGGATCGTTTCACGCGACTGCGCAGTTGGTAACACCTGCGTGGATAATTGGCCTTCCGTTTATTCACTCTTTTGTACCATCATAGTCTTCGACAATTGAAGGCGTGATATCTAGCGTAGAACACAAATCCAGTGATTAAATAAAATATCTATGAAATTTCCAATAAAGAAAACTATTTGAAGATTACTACAGACCCTTTTCAACTCACGGCAAATAATTTATATGTTAAAAGTGTTAGTGGCATGGTACCCATCCAATAGATGAACGATTATACGACGGGACGGGATCGAATCCTCTTCTACTCGATCCACTGCACCAACAAGACTAAGCCGTATCATACCGTGTTTGATACTGACTAATATCGGCTACAAGGTTCTCAGCTGTATAATAAAAATCAGTTCATAATTTAATGATTATTAGCTTTTATTTTAGGGGTGCTTACGAAGTTTTAAATATTTTTTCCACAAACCTTGTCCCTAGAAAAATATAGTTTTGGTAGGTAGACTAGTTTTCTGAGAGACGTTTGCCCAGTAAGATAGAATTGACTAACATTATTGTTATTATTTGGTATGTAAGTACTTGTGTCAGTATTGTCCCATTCCACCATCAGACACGGTCCACGGCCTTAATAACAAACAATTAAAGGAAAGAAAGTCGTATCTATCAGGGCGTACAACCACAGCTTTCCTCCGCTCACCTCAGCCATTCAACCACGGATGGCTATGGCTGTTCCCAAATGTCAACGACTCTACAAATTGCCCACAAAATTACCGGCCGAAATCCATTCCCAAAAATTATAGATGCCATTATAGATTATTTTTTTGAATAACCGGTGGCACTGTTTCAGCGGCTAACTAATAAAATTATCGTGGGTTGGTTTGTGGAAAGTTGTTTTGCAAACGAAATGAAGTTTCTCCGATCAAAATTCTGGGTATACTATCTGAAGACTAAATAAATGTGCTAACTAGTTATCTATATACGAACAAGTTTAATATCGGGAACCTGGCTAATGGTGACACATAACTACTACACTAACATAACAATTATACTTGGATACGAACCTGTACCTAATTTTGTTTGAAGTTAACATATAAAACCAAAGTGATAATTGGACTACTTACACTTTACACACAATTAAAAATCATCAAAAAATTATATTTAATTAAATACAAAACAAAAACTACATAACTTCAAAAGCAACATAAAGATTTTACAAGCTTCGTAATTTTAATTTACCGACCATAATCTCACCATCTTAGAGGAACTCCGTACCGCCGTTACGCTCCGCGGATCGGGCGAAGACCTCAGCGACACTTTTTTCGACATCCCAAAGAAAACGTCAAAAAGAATATAACGCCACTGCTCACGAAAATACGTGTCGGTAAAATTGCTTCTAAATACTATAAGAATTTGCGTTCAAAATAATAGATATTATGCAAATATGAACCGTCAATACGGAGCTTAAGATAGACTGTATATTTTCAGGCAAGATTAACAATATTTGGTCACTCGTACAGCAAATAAATTGCTTCCATCAAAGGGAGGTAAATGTTTAAAAATTGACGATAATGCCAATGATAGTCTAACCGTTCTTTTTATAAAGGGCTTTGAATGTTTTGATACTAGTGGTAAAAATTTACCCTATTATTTTACCTATTATAGAACCTGTTGGAACTCTGTACTCTGTGCCTACCCCGCAAGGGATCTGGCGAGATGATATAGATAGATTTAACCTATTAAATTTACCTATTATTTTGATCACGTACAGTCCTGTCGACCGCGAGTACGTTAATAAGAATTTTCTATCTATCTATCTATATCATCACGCCAGCTCCCTCGCGGGGTAGGCAGAGAGTACAGAGTTCCAACAGGTTCTTTACTTACATACCTCTCTGGCTTCCTCCACTCTCATAGTTCGTCTCATACACACTCGCCGGTTACGGAGACTCTTGACTTGCCCTTCAGCTAAGACACGGTCTATTTGGTCATGGTAAGATAGTCTAGGCCTTCCCCGGCACCTACATCCTTCCACTTTCGCATTGTATATCTGTTTTGTCATTCTTTCTTCTGGCATCCTTTCTATATGCCCGAACCAACGGAGCATACCCTTTCTCATCTTTACACCGATACTATCTTTCATACCTACTCGCTTTCTTACTACGCTGTTGCGAATACGGTCGGTCAGCGTGACTCCGCACATCTTCCGCAGAGATCGCATTTCGACCGCATTTATCCTGCTTTCATTCTCCTTCTTACATACCCAACTCTCACTGCCATATAACAGCGTTGGGACAAGCACTCCGTTATGCATAGCCAGCTGCGCCTTTTGGCTTAAGTGCCGGCTCCCAAGTAGCCTTCCCATCGCACCATTCACTCTATTACCTGCATTCACTCTTCTCTCTATATCAGCGGTGTATTTCCCATCCTTACTGAAGGCGCATCCAAGATATACAAACTCATTCACTTGCTCCAGCACATCGTTACCAACCACAATCCTTGCATTCGTTCTGGTTTCTTCCCGTTCAAAAACCATAATTTTGGTTTTCTTCACATTCAAATGTAAGCCATTGTTCATGCAGTCGTCTCTCATAACTGTGACTAGTGTTTGCAGATCAGTGGCTGTTGGCGCTATCAAAACCGCATCATCTGGATACAATAGGTGGTTTATCACTAGATCACCCATTTATACCCCTTCAGTCATCGCATTCAGTCTTTGAAGACTTTTATCCAGATACACTATAAACAGTCTAGCGGACAACACGCAACCCTGTTTGACGCCGATTTTAACGTCAAACCAAGGTGACATGTTACCACCCACCCGTACGCATGCCTTGCTGTCCACGTAGGTGGACTGGACGGCTCGCAACAGGGTGCCGTTTATACCATACTCTGGCAAAATGTCCCAAAGTCTCTTTCGCACGACTCTATCAAACGCCTTCTCCAGGTCCACAAAACCGCAGAAAACCTTCCGGCCTACTGCCAGATGCTTTTCTACGATGTTGCGGAGGGAGAAAACTTGCCTCCCTGTGCCTCACACAACACTCCATCGGACTTCTCGCGCATTCTCCGTTCAATAATTTTACCATACACCTTAGCTGCCAAGCTGATCAAACTGATGGCCCTGTAATTGGCGCAGTCATATTGTGAACCCTTGCCTTTATACAAGGGTACTATGACTGCGCGGCGCCAATCTGTAGGGTCTCTACCGGTCTTCCAGCAAAGATTTGCGAGGACCCAAAAAGCGTCCCGGACGCAAGTTCCACCCTATTTAATCATCTATTCCCGCAGCTTTACCATTTTTCATACTTCGTATCGCCCATTCAACTTCTTCCATAGTGATTCTGGTGCCGCTAACTCGCCTCTGGGCTCGTCTGTGGCACCAGCATCCGGGGCATTCTCATACATTTCTCTAAAGTATTCACTCCACCGGTTTAGCACAGCTTGTGTGTCTGCAAGAATTTCACCATCCTTAGATTTTATCTTTTCCATTCTGGAGCCTGACGAATCACCTCGAGCCTTTCTCACCTTGCTCCAAAAGAGTTTGGTGTTATTCTCGAAGTTCTTAGTCAGCCTCTCCTCCTCAATCACACTAGCTCTTTCACGCTTTTCTTTCACTAAGGTTTTGGTGGCATTCTTGCATTGCCGGTATATTTCTTTCTTCATCTCCGTCATACTGTCATTTAGATTCAAAGAAGAGACATAGTCCTGCCACGCTTTCTTTTTACTTTCTACAGAGCTTTTTAACTCTGTGTCCCACCATGCATCCTCTTTTGCTGTGCTATGCTTCTTTGAGCAGCCACATACTTCTTTCGCTGATTCTACCAAACTCTCTTTCAGACAATTCCAGCATTCATCTATGTTTGAGTCCGAAGAACCAGCTGTCAAAAGCTTGTCCTGGACTCTGTCTTCATACGTTCTCCTCACGCTCTCATCTTGCAACCTTTCAACCTTGATTCTTTCAAGGCCTCCGAAGGGGATACGCTCTCGCCAGTGCCTCCACTTCCTGAACAAACCACTAAACCGCGCAATTACGAGATAGTGGTCCGATTCAAGAGTGGGGCCTCTATATGCACGGGTATCTTGAAGTTTACTTCGGAGACGGTTATCTACCAGGATCAAATCTATCATGCTTTTCTGTTCATTTTTTCTCCACGTATACATATGAATATCCTTGTGTTGGAATGTTGTATTGGACACAAGGAGACCTCTTTCCAAACACACACGAGAGAATAAGAATAAGAATTTCCTAAAATAATAAAAAAAAAACGACAACAAATAACCCTATATGCCCCAAGCGATCTATTATGTACATATGCATACATTCCACAGACGATTTAGGTCCCAATGTAATAGAGGTTTAGCCTATAACAGGCTTATTTATATACCAATGCTATATGGAAAGAGCCTATAGTAAGCAAGTTTTCAGACTACGACCTGCTAATAGGAATTCTGGATAGAAAGCCACAATTGCACTTTTCCATCCTAGGATTTGAAGCGGAACCACTTACCGCTAGATCAAGGCAGGTTTATGAACAAAATCAAATTACCTCTTCCATTTTTTTTTGTACTATTACATAGTCAATGTCGTAACAAGCATATCGCTTGCTTCCAAAGACTTTCAACAAGCTTTTGTATAACCCTTTTTTTTTGGAAAAAAAAACTCTATCAATCTTGCCAAAAAACAGAGCCATTTTGCAAAATTATGTAACAGCTCCGCATTTCACAACTAGAATGTCCAGTTGGTGACCGAACACCTGATTTATTTCCCAAAATGATCCGACTTTAAATTCGTGTTTTTACTAGAGAACAACGGAGATTTTTTTCTGGTTTTTATATAATACAGATATACTCGAATGCCAACAGAAGCTATTCTTTATAAAATTTTAGTTCGTGAATCGTCTGCGCGGTTGATGACCGCGGCCGTCATGGGCGAGCGCCCAGCACTCCTGCGCAACACCCGCTGCCATCATACACCGCGTTTATGATACTCGTACGTTATTATTCATTTTTGTGGATACAGGATATGGTAAAACCGGATTATTTTTAATTAAACAATTATGTACAAGTAAATTTGTTTTTTTCCTGAAGAATGTTTGAATAAGTTAACCGCGCTGCGTCGACGGGTAAAGTATGAAAAAAGTTCCGGTATCTAACGCCTTATATTTCTGGTAAATTGAAAGTCCACCCTCTACAAGTTTGACCCACGACTTACACCCCCTTCGATGTCAGTTCCCGACTGGATATTATTACGTAATGCTGTGACCGGCTTATCATGGAACTTATTGTCATTTTAATCATGTCGTAATACTGTTTTGTAAAGTTTCTTAAGATTGTTAAATGTATTCAGGTACAAAACCTAATCTCCTACCAACGAAATTGGCCACCTGTATTTAAATTTCCCTTGAAGAATATTTATACAAATATCATAAAAAATGTTATCAAATGTCGACTAACCTATTTCTTAGAAGTTAGTTCTGTAATCGTTCGCGAAACAGAATTACAGACAATTTAGTTGCAAAAAGTGTTCAGTGCCATTTACGTGGAAATGCCAACAACGATGGCGCTAGTGTGCTTCTGTGCGGTCACGGTGCGCGCGCGCATATTATGCACCCTCCGGCCGCGCTAATTAACTGTAACCTTTATGAGTACTGGTGGACCGGTGAAAACTTGCTATAAAATGAAGTAGTAGTCATAAAAAGAAAGAGTCCGTTATTATGTCTTACTCCTCGTTTACATATAGCCCACTGCAGTTAGCAGAGTAATGGGCAAGAAAATGAGAAACGAGTGCTTGAACTACACACTGCACAACATGCCAGTGCTGCTTTTTATGTTCAATTCCCTGTTTAGTACTGGGTTTACGTTCTCGCACTGACACCAGTTTCAGGCCCAATTTTCTGCACTACAGCGTAAGTCGGCGGAATGTAAGCCAGGGTTACATACATGCCTTCACAAGTAAGTCTTCGGTAATGGTCTGAAAAACGACCAGCTGGATAGCTAGCGTTTTAAGTGGCAGGGGGTGGCAGCTGTAGGTACTGTGTAGTACACAGTGTCTGTGTAGTACACAGTGTGTACATCTACTTCGACAATGTTAGGTCTCAGTGCAATAAGATCGTTTATTACCATTATATCAGGCAATATCAGACTCCGGACTAATACTTAGAATTTTTTGATAGAAAATATGTATAGTCTGACTATAATTCTGTCGATTCTTCGATCTTGTGATCGGCATGCGCGTTTTACGGCTCTAGACCAGCATTTAAGTAAACACCAAAGTTATTTCAGAGGCGGAGTGGAAAAGAGAACAACGATAGCAGGTGACAATAGTACTATCTATCTATCTATCTATCTATAACCTCACGCCAGATCCCTTGCGGGGTAGGCAGAGAGTACAGAGTTCCAACAGGTTCTTTCCTTACATACCTCTCTGGCTTCCTCGACTCTCATAGTTCGTCTCATACACGCTCGCCGGTTACGGAGACTCTTGACTTTTCCATCAGATAAGACTCGGTTTATTTGGTCGTGGTAAGATAGTCTAGGTCTTCCCCGGTACCTGCATCCTTCCACTTTCACATTGTATATCTGTTTTGTCATTCTTTCCTCTGGCATTCTTTCTATATGCCCGAACCAACGGAGCATGCCCTTTCTCATCTTTACACCGATACTATCTTTCATACCTACTCGCTGTCTTACTATGCTGTTGCTAATGCGGTCGGTCAGCTTCACTCCGCACATCTTCCGCAGAGCTCGCATTTCTACCGCATTTATCCTACTTTCATTCTCCTTCTTACATACCCAGCTCTCGCTACCATATAACAGCGTTGGGACAAGAACTCCGTTATGTATGGCCAGCTGCGCCTTATGGCTTAAGTGCCGGCTCCCGAGTAGCTTTCCCATCGCACCATTCACTCTGTTCCCTGCACTCACTCTTCTCTCTATGTCAGCGGTGTATTTCCCATCCTTACTGAAGGCGCATCCAAGATATACAAACTCATTCACTTGCTCCAGCACATCGTTACCAACCACAATCCTTACATTACTACTTTATTTATTAATTCCCGAATTAGACTTTTATGATAAGCGTCGCTAAAATATCAATTTAACAAAAGTTTCTTCAGAGCGACAGCTAGATGAGAAGCTGAAATCTTTGAGTCATAATGTGTCAGAAGAAAGAATGACAAAACAGATATACAATGCGAAAGTGGAAGGTTGTAGGTACCGGGGAAGACGAAAACTATCTTACAATGACCAAATAGACCGAGTCTTAGCCGAAGCCAAGAGTCTCCGTAACCGGCGAGCGTGTATAAGGCGAACTATGAGAGTGGAGGAAGCCAGAGAGCTATGTAAGGAAAGAACCTGTTGGAACTCTGTACTCTCTGCCTACCCCACAAGGGATCTGGCGTAATGATAAAGATAGATGTATAAACTATACTTTTGATTTCTCAATTTAGAAAAGTTCGTAAGTAGGTAAATACTTAGGCCTACTTGCACAAACCAGGGTTAGCGTTATTGACTAACTCGAAGTTATAGTTAAGTTGAAATCAAATTAACGTAATAAACACGAGTCAGTAAAAAGGTAACGCTAACGCTGTTTCGTGCAAGGGGCCTTTAATGCATTATCTCTTCGCTACTTTAACCCAGACACCAACCGACAATAATACCTATTCAAAATACCTACATTGAAAAAAAAAACAATAATCTGGATTAATCCAAAAATAACTCACGAAACCAAACAATAAAGCGGTTAAGGATGTTATAATTATAATTTATAACGACACGGCGGTAGGATCGTCGCGCAAGGATCGTCGACCGCCACGCGCCGCCGCGCATGCGCGAGGTGCATGACACCGGCCGCGCCGGCGCAGCCGCAGGTGGATTTCACCGCACCTGCCCAGGAGCTGCCCTAGGCTGCTCCGCTGACCTTTATGACTTCGTCGTAAATTACGTAAGGTTAAATAATTGGATCGGCTGAGGTCGTATGCCTTAAAGATAAACGTGAAACGGTTTATTTTCGAATACATTGCTCAATAATACACGAATTTAGGAAAATAAACACGTGGTATGATGTAATACGGACGAGTACACGTAAGGGTATGGCCAAACCAACGAGTTCGGCCGCGGCCACGGTGGCGTCCCAGGCGGCGATTCCAGTGGCGATCAGTATCTGCCTATGATTGGGCGTACAGACGCCGCCCAGATAGCGTGTGCAGAACGCAGGACGCGTTGGTGTGAACATTCCATACAAATATTACTGCAGGAGCTGATCGCCACCGCAGCCGCAGCTGAACGCGGTGGTTTGGCTGTACCTTAACACAATTTAAAATGAACGTAACCCCATAGTAGAACTTATTCCTCTGCTATAGTTGCGTTTACTAACATGAAATTCACATATACTAACACCCAATCCGAATATATTAATATTACCCATTAGGGACCCACAACGATTTGTCCCGTGCGGAGATCGTATCCGCGACTACGAAGAAGAATGTTAATTTACTAACATTGGTGCATAATGCGGCTGGATACCACGAGGTCCTGGGTTCGACTCTTAGGTCGAACAAAGTGTTTTCTGTAGAAAACTTCTCAATCAATCAATCAAGCATTTATTTTGCAAACATAGGTAGTGTGTACAGTCAGATGTTGATATCTTGATGTAGACCGCTATATTTTGCCAGTACTTGGTGTACAAAATTTGGGTATGAGTTGTATCAAAAATTAAGGCATTATATTAATTAAGTGCAGTGCGTTATATTAAGTAAGAGCAGTGATAGCCTAGTGGTTAGACCGTTGGACTGCAAAGTCAGAGGTCTCGGGTTTAAACCCAGGCACGCACCTCTGTCTTTTCGAAAGCATGTGCGTATTTAAAATTAATTATCACTTGCTTTAATGGTGAAGGAAAACATCGTGAGGAAACCTGCATGCCTAAGAGTTTCTCGAAGGTGTGTGAAGTTCGCCAACCCGCACTGGGCCAGCGTGGTGGACTATGGCCTAAACCCTCTCAGTTGAAGAGGAGGCCCGTGCCCAGCAGTCGGACAGTTTCTTAACAGGGCTAATATTATTATTAATTAAGTTAAGTTACAGTTACAGTTTAAGTCATTTTACAGAGAGTATATATTATGGAAAATAAAATTAAGCAATTCTCAAAAGTCTGTATACAATGCTAATAGAATTATACAGTATGTCATATAGATTTGTCAAAATACAGTCATTATTAATTAAGAAAAAGATATGATTGGTCAAGTTTAATAAATAGGACCCTGGTTATAGCTCTGTTTGTCAGTAACGAACTCTGTAATGGGAGTAGTAACACCTTTTTATTAAAAATTCAAATAGAGATTTCCTTAATGATTCATTACAATCTTTATTTCTAATCTCGATTGGTAAATTCTTATAAATTTTGGATGTCATGCCCTACTGGGGTTCCTAGCAAATAATGCTGTTTTATGAGGTGCAGCACAACTTCTCAGTAACAGTCCGGAGAATGGTGCTTAAAAGCTTGCCTCCCATCGTCGATGATATGTAGGTTTACACCACAAATAATCTATACTTTACGCGGTACACAGGAGGCGAAGTACCACACATTTTATTTACATATTTTACTAAAAAATAAGTTAAGCGTTCATTCTTCTACATGTGTAAAAACATTCTACAACATCTGTTTATACACACAAATAGACACCACTCTTGTCTCATTGTTTATCCTAGGAACTAGCAACCCAACGAGGTACCGACCTGCACTTTTATGCTAAACAGTGCCAGTTCATACATAACTAATCATAATCTACCTGTGAAATGCCTGCACTTTGCTCGCACGACCATCCATAGATATGTAAAATGGAGTTTTAGATTAAGTAAGTACCTACTTATCTATGTAGCCAGTCTTTCATGGAGTTTTAAATAAATATTTATTTTTGCCGTGTATATATCGTTCCCGTAGAGCGAAAACGAACTGATACTTTTAGAGATCACAGATTTTTTCTGTATTTCTCTATCTAATGGCCATACTTCTAGCAAGTAACATGACAATGTTAAGAAATGTCCGAAATTACCAAATGTTATGATGTCCTACAAGTTTAAGGGTATATTAACGAAATAACTTAACAAATTACCGGAGCATAGATTAAATTACCTAAAATATATTTGTATCAGGTCAAAAATTATCGGTATTAGATAGGTATTTATTTTCCGAAAAGATTAACAGGGGGCTTATAAAATTGCTAACCCTACATACGATACTCGATCAAATTGTGCATAACCAGTCAATGACTTATGACGGCCTCGTGCATAATCACATTTTTATAACGATGGAGTACAGGTCCAAGTAATTAGTCAGGTAGATGTAATTAAAATTTATCGCATCTTTCATTAGAAGCTTGGGCGCAAGGCGTGGCGAGCCAGCCAAGCGCGTAGCTTTGTCTTGCTTTCTTGCGCCGCTTACATTCACTATCAACGGTAAATCTTGCCACCATACTGTTCGGTTTATCGTGGAATCTTTCCAACAGACTGTTAGAGATAAAAGTAGTGTAATGAAATTATTAAGTTGTGCGATATTGTAGAGTAGGTAATGCAAATTTCTCTGGTTCGTTGCGGTTCTCTCATTGAGGTAAGTACGTCGACTCTACATTTTAATATACTATCTAAATAGAAAACGATGGTAGAAGTTGATAAGGTTGAAACATAATTGGATCCTTGGGTAGTTTTCATTTTGTTTTTATATTGTAATACGTCAAACTATGGGAAAGGAAGTTTATTCAACCACACACAAAAGAAAAATGAAATAAACAAGAGGTTCCTGCATAGGTGCTTAAGTGCGACATGGATCTTTTGGCTCATAGATTACATATTCAATAGACAAAGGGGCGTTGGTGTGAAATCAGAGTTAACATTTAATAAAATTCCTACTTCCAAGTATATATTTATACAGGTGGGTCCGCACGGTTGCTAATTAAAACAAGAACTTGGGTAAATTTCACAGCAGAGATGGGCAAAATGTAATCAGATTAATGATTACAATTGAATTTTGTAATATTCAATCATGATTTAAAATTGAAAATGTAATCGTAATCGTTAAAGACTACAATTTAATTTAAAAGTTAATCATTAATACACCATCACGCCTATATTCCCTAAGCATCATTAATCTGATTACATTTTGCCCATCTCTGTTTCACAGCAATCTGCAACTATCATATAGTGAAATATCATCACTTGACATCGTTAGTTCATAGTTAGTTCCGAGTATTATATTCTTTGGTTCAGATTTTGGCCGCAGGCTAAACGATCCTTGTACGACTGTATTGGACTTTTGATACGTAAAATGTTGATGCATCCATATACGAACTTACCCTTCTTCCCTGTAAGATCTTTCCAGATCATCATAATTATGATCAGCCGAACGTCCACTGTAGGACAAAGGCCAGACCTTTCCAGATATTGCAAAACTATTGTAATAAAACAATCAAAAAGTAAGATGGTTACTTGGTACTTGTCGATGGTTCCAAAAGTTGAAAAAATAGAAAAAAGGAGCGTTTAAGCTTTGTGGGCAACGGACGGCATCACGATTTCACGGGTACGGTAATGGCGGCCATTAGACGCGTAGCGACACGGAAAATGGCGGCCGTCGACCCTTTTGCCTTAACGTGGCCATGTAGCTTTAATTCGAACGTTTTTCGACGAACATTTAGGATATCTCGGACGATTTTAAAAGCAGGAAGCGTAGGTCAGCGACATTTTGTGAGTAATTTTCAGACTGCGTCTAATGGCCACATTTAAGACTAGTTACTTGGTATCCAATTTAACTCTACAAATAGAGTCTTAAATAGACATTTAATGAAAAGCATAATAGATAATATAAAAATATTTTATTTAACTGGTTCAACAATAAAATTATTTACACTTACATTTACAAATTATACAACAAAGAGAATATTTTAAACTATTAGTTATGTACAAGAGATTGATGAATGATAAGCGGCGACATTGGACCCACATCGGCTTCGATGATTAGAGTATTACACTACATTTTTTAAACTTAGCTGTCTTAAGGAGGCCACGGACAAAGGGCAGATTGGCTGCGACAGCCGAAATATTAATAGATAGTGGCTGCTTGTTTGGGGGCTTCAATGGGCTATGATACTGTACGGTCGTGTATGGGTGCCGGGTCGACAGTTCGCCTGAAGCCCCAGGAGAAAGCGGTATTGCAACCCTGTTGATTTTATACACAATATCGTCAAGACCGTTGACCGGGTTTGAATGAAATTTGACCACAAGATACCATAAATCTTGATCTGGAATAACATATTCGCTTCCTATGGTATAAAAATATCGATAACGACTTCCAATTTCAAAAATCTTTAAGCCTATAAAGGCTTAAAGATTTTTGACAATCGTTTAAAATTTTCATTATGAACATAAGTTCATAATGAAAATTTTAAACTACAATCACTGTTTTTTTAAAAGATCGAGTAAAGTATAAACCTGCTGATCTGTGGCGAGCATCTTGGCCGGCAGGCTGTCCAACCAATCCCGTGGTCTGCGAGTCTGTGGCCTCCATTAGACCAGGCGCATTTATCGACGGATCGCCGGTACCAAAAATGTACAACAGTTATTAACACTCAATCTCACTTCCACTTATTGAATTAGTAAATTGCAGAGTACTAGATTTTTCCAAAATTATAATTCTCAATATCCTAAATACTAGACTGCCAATAAACCTATCATGGTAGGTCGTCAAAAATTCCTGGGGACGAAGCGGTATGCAAAAACTTATGGTTTTGATGGTATGTTTGAAGGTTAGTATCCGCTTTATTGGTAGTCTTGTATTTAGGATTGTGACTATAGTCACACCACGCTATCACATCAGTGTGACAACAGATAATTTTATTTACCCATAGTCACATCTTGGGTAGGTACCCACTGATAGATATCAGTACGTTAGTATTATGCCTTTCTTTTCGTTCTCGCTTGATTCTTGTCAACTTATGTGAGTGGTTCTACATATTTGAAAGGCTGGCTTTAGGGTGATGCCCGAACAAACGGACAAAAATTTGTAATCAGTTTTGTGTTCGGAGATCTCTCAATAGTATATTCCATTTTTTTTATTATTTAAATGGGTAGGCTCAATGTTTAGGCACAGCCTCTCTCAGCCACAGATAATTTGTGAGGAATTCGATACACCATTTTGAGTACATGAATTCAACGCTAATTTGGCAGACCTTTTTCTGATCTAGAACGCAAAATCGGGATAACGCCAACGCCTAAAGCTATGATGACGTCACATGGCTGCCTTGTGTAAGAAATTACGTTTGATTTATTCGAAAATATGACACAATCTATTAAATGTTGCTTGAATCGCTCATGGTTTTGCAGTCATCGTGCTTCACGGTATTTAGATCATGAACTCTGGACCATGACTTTAATTGGCAACTCAGCCGATTCAAATTGGTATTACAGTTTATCTGTTGAATTGATCAATCTTCAAGATCTAAAGTCGTAATGAGGGGTTTGTATTACTGTTAATTGGGTGGTTTTAATACCGTTAATGCATGCGGTATTATTTTTAAATTAATTTATGCTAAGTATTTAATCTTATTACATGGTTCTTGATACTTAGCTTTTTAGATTCATTATAAAAAATAGCATTTTTATGTATAGCATTCAGTTCCCCAGTTTCACTATAATCACAATATCCCTGAGTGTGCTTATTAATAACTAGTACTCAATCACTACTTCATTTACAGTACGTACAGAAATTATGAAAGGAAGGCAAGTTTTTTAACTTGAATTAGAAAGGACATTGAAAATTGCCCCAGAACCAACAAACATTTGACCCATGCCATCATTATTTATCTATTTTATTAAAATAATGGCAAATATCCGTATCTAACGGACAATTTGCAATCTTAAACGAATATTTCAAAGTATTTTAAGTACTTATATCGAAGTCGCCGACATCTTTATTAAATGTCAACACACAATATAACTTCATATGTATTATTATTATAATTAGTTAGCCTACACTGTCCCACTGCTGGGCAAAGGCCTCCCTCTATCCACATATGTATTAATGGCTACTTAATTATAACCTTAAAATCGAATACTTTTTGTGCAATATTGCGATTCCCCCGCTTGTCAGTTTAATAATAAATGCCTTAAGAGAATTTATGGGTGATTCGACATCATAAAAGTATTTTTTCATTGCTGTTGGTTCTGGGGCAAATTTTGTATGGGCACGGAACAATGTCCTTTTATAGCTCGTAGCTTTGTGCGACCGCGGTGTTCTTTCCGATCGCCAAGATTAAGCAGCGTTCGACTCGGTCGGCCTGAGATGGGTGACCGTTTGTGGCATTTTCATATTCAAGTTTCTACGTGCTTCGGAAAGCGCGTTAAGCCGTTTTTGGTCCCGGTCACCAGTTAATGTGTTAGTCATTAAGCCGAGTTGCAAGCCTTATAAGCGGCTTGATAAATTCCTACAGCAGGTGGCCACAAACCTGCCTCCACCAATCCGCACTGGGTCCGCGTGGTGGAGTATGACCTTATCTCTCACCTTGATTTGTGATAGAAGGCCTTTGCCCAGTAGAAGAACAGTATAGGCTGATATTATAATTATTATATGTTCAAGATTTCTCTTTCTCTCTCCGTTGAGGAGAGGTGCATCCATAGGCACGGGCCGGAGTCAAGTGCTTACGGAGTGGAAAATTCTTTATAACTATTCCACAGATAAAAAAATTCGTACTATTCTGCATGTGTTGAGTACGACTGCTTTTTATTATTAGAAATTCATAACATGATAGAACAACCTTATCTAGCGGCAACAAAAGATGGCACTTTTAACAGCTTACCAAAGGAATAATTCTGCAGAATTATGCTAATGCATTACCAATGCACAAATTTGCACAACACTTTTATTGTTTGTACGCTCATGAAGTACCGTAAATGTTGACTATTGTAAGCTGTTAAGAGTACCATCATATGGTGCCGCTAGTTGTGTGAGATAAAACGAAAAAGTTGTTTAACCACTAACAGTCATACGAGGATCTTTTGGCGCGCAGCCAAAATCGGGACTAACGCTGTCATCAAGTGAAATGTCACTTCTTGACAGTCGCAGAGGGACCGATTGCTATGAAATTTACCCAAGTTCTTTTTAATTAGTAACCGTGTCGACCCACCTGTCGACATATTTCCTTGGAAGAAGGAGAATTTAACTAAATGATAATCCCGTGTCTGAGACGAACTATGAGAATGGAGGAAGCTAGAGAGGTTTGTAAGGGAAGAACCTGTTGGAATTCTGTACTCTCTGCCTACCCCGCAAGGGATCTGGCGTGATGATATAGATAGATAATCCTAATTCCACACCAACCCCCCTGTCAATGTCATCCACGTGCCAAAAGATCCTTGCCGCCCTATAACATAATTTTGTCTCCGTCTCAAACGATATCTATAGTAATTTTACAAATATATACAATATACACGTAAGTACATAACGCACAGAACAATAGCAACAAAACGTTTAACTTACAAATTAACATAATTTATTACAACTGTACAAGAAAATTTTGATCACAGACCAATCATTTGTTTCGTACAATATTACACGATTTATCTACTATCTATATAAATAAAAATGAATGCCGAAATGTGTTGCTAATCGCAAAACCCGAGAACGGCTAGACAGATTCGGCTAATTTTTTTTACTTAAGTATTCCTTGATGTCCAAGGAAGTTTCTTACTTCTTCGAAAAACGTAAAAACCCTTTTTTCTTTTTCCCATTCGAACACGTGCGCAGCCGCAGGTAACGGCTAGCTGATAATAATAATAAGATGATCATAAGTGAAAAACGCTAACGAGAGGCGAACTAGAACGCATGCACGCTCGCCGTCTTAAGCTTTCGTATCAAAAGGGCATATTGGCTAAATATAATTTTATCAAAACGTCCTACTACCAAATCGTCCCCTTAGCAACTTGCCTTAGAAACAATAGCAAAGGGTTTTGCTATTGGAGGGTTTTGAGAAAAAGGCCGTGTTGCTAATGCGCACTTCTGATACGAAAGCGTATTCCCTAAATAAAGAGCATGGAAGGCATGTGTTCGCTTGCCTACGCTTAGTTTAAAGTTTTCGTCTACACAGCGTATCCTAAACTTAAGCGAACTTGCAACAATAATTTACGTCTAAACCAACAGAAGCGATTTATATACACACTGTTACAGTAAAACAATTATTTGATTGTTGTTAAAATGTAATTCGTGCGATTTCATGACGTCTGGAAATAATGACAGTACTGCCACAACCTTTTAAACAGCGTTATTGTAATCACTCTCGTGAAAAAGACGGCGCTATAAACTGAGTATATCAACATCTCTTTCTCACGGAAAAATAATACAATAATACTGTTAAAGATATTGCGGATTATGGTGTAGATAAGCCACAAGACAGGCAACATAAAAATATAACAAACTTATCCACCATACCACCACTTAATCTCATGTAAACTAGACAACTAATATTATGTATTTACAATCGTATTCTTAAAACGTAAATATACAAATAAAATTAATATTTGCCTAGTAAATACCAAAAAATAATCTTAAAAATATTACGTACAGGCGGTATTAATTAATATAATCATTTTTTCCATAAATAATAGTACTAAATCTACACGATTCTAATCACAAAACACTGAGTACTAATCGAGTTTTTAGATTTACGAGAATTTTACACATGGAACATTTTTTTTTATTTAGAACCAGTTCATTTTTTATTTCTCCGACGTTTCGAGTACTTTACAGCACCGATAGTCACGGTAAGGACTGACCATGATTCTGTCTGAGCTGGTCTTTTCATAAGTACTGTCAATCACCCGAAACATCGGAAACAGAAAATCGAAAATACTCCGCGATAAAATTTTAAATTGATAATCTCATTAGAATGTAGCTGTAATCACTTGTGGCTAGTTCCTGAATAGAAAATTTCATGGAAAACGATGCTTGTGCGGCAATCTCACAAAAAAAAATCTGTACGAAATTCCACAGATACGGTCAGCAATATAAGCCACTGAAAATTCGCAAGTTTTCCAAATCCCTTACATACTTTCAGTATGCATCAAATCCATAATTTTTTTCATCAATATAATATTGGAATATGTTCCTTACATTTGGTTTTGATAATATAAAAATAAAAAGTATTACCGATTTTAATAATTGAGAATGTTTATCGACTGATGGTGGTATATTCCAAGCACTATTTGTTCGTGTGAGGAGCGAAGACTGCCGAAGATCACCGCTCACAACCGAGTGCTTTACATTTGAAGTAAATTCCTGACACTACCTCTTGGTGTGATAACCAAAGACCACCTAATATGCCCGAAGACCACCGAAGTACTACCTACTACTTCGTAATATATTCCGGGCACTACTTTTGGTGTAATAACCGAAAACCACCGAAGATGCCTGAAGATCACCAAAATGACTTACATTCGCAGTGAATTTCAGACACTATCTGTAGGTGTGGACAGCATCTGTTTGAGCGAGGACCGACAAACAATACCTAAGATTGCCTAAGACCACTAAAGTCACTTACATTCGAAGTAGAGGACATGGTCAAAAATTGCCCCAGAACCAACAAACATTTGACCGCTGCCATCAGTACTTATCTATTTTATTAAAATAATGGCAAATATCCGTATCTAACGGACAATTTGCAATCAAAAACGAATATTTCAAAGTATTGTAAGTAAGTACTTATATCGAAGTCGCCGACATCTTTACTGAATGTCAACACACATAATATAATCTCATACGTATTAATGGCTACTGCATTATAACCTCAAAATCTAATACTTTTTGTGCAATATTGCGACTCATGTCCGTTTAATAAATGCCTTAAAAGAATTTATGGGTGATTTAAAATCATACAAATCTTCATTGCTGTTGGTTCTGGGGCAAACCATGCATGGCAAGAACAATGTCCTTTTGGAGCTCTACCTCTTGGCGTAATAACCAAAGACCACCTAAGATGCCTGGAGATCACAGAGTACTACAACTTATATTCGTGATATATTCCGGGCACCATCTGTTTGTGAGAGAACCGAAGACTTCCATTAAGTGACATATCTCCCCCTCCTTGCCTCGTGTGCACTGAGGGTCATGCCCTCCGATGCTCGATGCAGACAATATTCCCTTTCACACGACGTCTTTTCATCTTGTACGATTAATAGGTATATCTAATGTATCAGATACATAGTGGTACAGCGACGCGGTTATTCGTCGCTGTTTTCGTCCTAGCTGTCGATGTGGTCCGGCTCCATCTTGGGGCTGGGGCGGATCACCAGTTTGTCCTCACTGTCCACCTCTGTGTGGACAGTTTCTATAGTCAGCATCATTTTCTCGTCGCAACTGTCGTCGCCAGAGTCCGAGTACATAGATTGGGTTGATGTTGCCACCTCCTATAAAGCAAAGAAAATTATACTGAACATGATAAACGCACATTTTTACTAACGTGGCTACGTAGGGTGGGGCTCCACACTAAGTATTAGATTCCTGTGTCTTTACAAACACAAACACCTGGACCGGAGCAAACATAGGACACACAAAGGTCTGTTCCATGCAAAAACCGGGGCACGACTACTAGATCCAGAGAGTGGAACAGACAAATTGAAAAAAAATTACTACACCAAGTCTTCGTCAAAAGTAAATGTGATGTTATAGAAGCTAGCATCAATCATGCTCCGAACTGCTACGGGCGCATTGATGGATATAGAAGCCTCTGATGGCAGGAAAAAAGAGCGGGGCGTTAACGGCGGGCAATTTTTCAAGAGACTATTTTTTTTTGGTTAATCGTTTACAAATGTACGTGTGCGATCAGTGATCACAACTTAACCCCATGTAGAATGAAATAAAAGAGAATAAATGCCAACGGTATTTCTTATTATGCGTTATATCAATTTTTTTTTATGGTTTCGACGGCAGACATTTTGAATTTATATAAGTTGCCCAGAACGTGGTCACTTCGACTTCATTCTCGGTGGTATTCATTAAGTCCTGCTGCGTGCAGGTTTCGGGGCATGCAGAGCACGATGTAAGGTGGGTCATAGTTTGAGTTACACCGCACAATCACCTTAGATTGGTATGTCTGTGAGTCTTCACATGAACATGTTTTCCTTACTCCGGCCGACCTGACTCCGAAGTCTATTTAAAGACGTTGAGGTCGGCCATGGTAATTTATGTCGAGGTGGAAGACTTTCAGCAGGCAGTACAAAAGGATTTGGAAGGAACACTTCATTCCTCCAAAGGTTGCACCACGTTTTTGGTGGCTCTAAAGTTTGTCTGGCTCTTCAGCCTTTGCTGTACTGGGGTGCCACGGATGGGGTGCCGTAGATGGTTTTCCATTGGAATAATGTAATGCACAGTCAAATTGGTTGTGCATTATTTTTAAAATACGGGCACATTATTAAAGACATTAAATACTTGGAAATTTCAAACAAAAATATATAAAATTTAACACTATATTCACAGAATTCCTTTTATCGACTCTCGAGCGTGAATAATTTCAACAAGGATAAGGTAATCGCAAAATAGTACTATTCAAACAATGTTATTTTTTTCTTAGAGTCTAAAGCTCAAAATCTATTGTCGTAGCGTTTTTAACAATACCGCTATTTAAATGTATTTCAGTGAAATAGCTAGTCGCAAAAAATGGATGACTGGTAAAATGTATTTTCATGCAAGCAAAGGCTAAGGAAGGCTATGATTTTTAACCGACTTCAAAAAGGAGGAGGTTCTATGTTCGGTTGTATGTATGCTTTTTTTTTATTATTATGTATGTTCAGCGATATTTCCGTCAATTGTGGACCGATTTTGATGTTTTTTTTTGCATTGGGTTCAGTATAGCTCTAAGGTGGCCCCATTTTAATTTCATTGGCATTGGACCTTGGACTTAGAAGATACACCAGGGAACTCCTTAACGACAAACAATAGGCATGTAAATTGAGATATTATGGGTATTACGTCAATCCTATAGGTACCCTACTATAGAACTAAGCAGTATATTAGCCAACTTCAAAAAAGGAGGTTCATAATTCGTCCTTTTTTTATAACTCCTTTGCTTATGAACCGATTTTGATGATTCTTTTTGCATTTGGTTCAGTATAGTTTTGAGGTGGTCCTATTTTAATGTTATTGGCATTGGGCCTTGGACTTTGAAGATACAAGAGGGAACTCCTTAACGGCGAACAGCACCAATGTATAGATTCCGTTATTATAGTCATTCTATTAATCCTGTAGGTACCGTACTGAACAACTCAGCAACATAATATAATATCGTTATATAAATATTACTAAATAATTCACTCGTCACTTAAAATTGTAAAATAAAAATCTTTTAAAAAAAAAAGGTAAACCGACTTCAAAAAGCAAAAAATAAATATTTGAAGTCGGTGCCAAGTAACCGACTGCACCAACCAGCACCGACTTCAAATATTTATTTTTTGCTTTTTGAAGTCGGTTTACCTTTTTTTAAAAGATTTTCATAACAATATGCTGTTTTATGTTACGCAAATTTAGTAGATTATATTATTATGAGAGTAAAGGAAGCCTCTCTGGCTTCCTTTACTCTCATAATAATCTTTCTTTGGTCTGTAAACAAAGAACCTGCTGCAACTCTGTACTCTTAGTCCACCCCGCAAGGGATGTGGCGTGATATTGTTGAGTATTGTACGAGATATTGTTTCCAGTTTTATGACATATTGTGTTTTGAAGTAGAGTAACTTTATTTTTTTTAATGAAAAATATGTTACTTGAATATCTATCTCTATCTATCTATATCATCACGCCAGCACCCTCGCAGGGTAGGCAGAGAGTACAGAGTTCCAACAGGTTCTTTCCTTACATACCTCTCTGGCTTCCTCCACTCTCATAGTTCGTCTCATACACACTCGCCGGTTACGGAGACTCTTGACTTGCCCTTCAGCTAAGACACGGTCTATTTGGTCATGGTAAGATAGTCTAGGTCTTCCCCGGCACCTACATCCTTCCACTTTCGCATTGTATATCTGTTTTGTCATTCTTTCTTCTGGCATTCTTTCTATATGCCCGAACCAACGAAGCATACCCTTTACTTGAATAGTATAAATAAATAAAAAACAGCGGCACGCTTATATTCCCCAAGCGGGAGAGAAGCAGAAATGTACGCCTATACGCCGACGATATCCGGTCCTAATGCAATAGGAGCCTATTGCATTAGGATCAGGTAATTCCAGGCTCTGGACTGCTACTGCGGCTGCGGCTGGCCACATAGCGCGAAGATCGGACGGGCGTTGGGGCAGAAAGACTCTAGAGTGGAGACCACGTATTGGCAAGCGCAACGTAGGATGACCGCCTGCCAGATGGACCGACGACCTTGTGAAAATCGCAGTAAGTCGTTGGATGCAGGTGGCATCGGACAAGTTACGCTGTAGAGCGATTGGGGAGGGCCTATGTTCAGCAGTGGACAAGTATAAGCTGAGATGATGATTATACAATCAAGCGTGTCACTGCACGGGTTAGCGCGGGATAAAGAGGACGTTACTCCCCGCCTACTTCTGCATAAGCCATCTAGCTGAGAATGATAGACTGACGATTTAGCGCAGTGGTTAAGAGCTTGAGCTGCTCCGCCCACTGTGTCGAATAGTCGCGGGTTCGATTCCCGCACGGGACAAATCTTTGTGTGATCCACAATTATTTGTTTCGGTCGGGGTATTTGTTTGTGAATTTTCATGTTTGTAAACGCACCCACGACACAGGAATAAATCCTAGTGGGGCTACGTTTTTAAAAAAAAATTAAAAAAAAAAAAAATAGACTGACGTAAATCACGTCCACCACGGTGACATCAGGCCTAGTTAAAAGAGACAGTGCCCCTTTACTTCATGATCGATACCAACTCGTGTATCGATCAAACGCACGGCGCTGAGGCGCTTTACAAAAAGGTACTGCTAGCCATTTATTTTATTCCAGCGCTATACTAACGTGCGTTAAAAAGGCGCTTTTCCGACCGTAGACTAAGAGTGTACTCACGGTGATCCTGTTCTTGGTGTGTATGCGCACGTGCTTGGCGAGGTGGTCGGAGCGCATGAAGCGCTTGCGGCACTCGGGGCACTCGAAGCGCTTCTCGCCCGTGTGCGTGCGCCGGTGCCGCTGCAGCTCGTCTGACCGCGTGAACCTGGCGCGCACAACACATAGCTTTCACTACTGCTACAGACTACTTTTATAGACTTTTGTATAAACGACATCCTACAAAATGCGTAAACATTTGTTTAATTAAAAAAACTAACACATACTTGTTTCCCGAATTTTTGGAACATATTATCTGCGCGTTACTCAGGCGCCATATCACTATACCTGAGAAAAACAGCTGATGGCAGATAGATGCGTAAGTGATCTTAAAAAAGTTTTTTTTTTACTATTTGGAATGGATTCTTAAAACGAACCTAATAAAAGATTTTTTTAATATAACGTTTCCATCCTTCACTCAATAAAATGTAAGAACCTAGATATTAAGCAGATCAGCTTGGAACTGCTGTAAACAGCCGTTCCTAACAGAGACTACTCGGACAAAAAAAAATAAACACCTTTAATATATCCTAATAATATGTCATTGATTCTACTATATTTTATCGTAGTACGTTTTGGACTAAAAGTTTGCCAACCGGTTTCATAAATCAAAACCACATTAAAGATACTTAACACGAGTAGCTACCCGCTGCAATATGACGAGAAGCCGCGTAGAACACGTTTTTGTGCGTGATTCTTATACGAGACGTCGGTAATACGATGCTCAACTATTTACATATCATTATATTGTGCCAAAATCAATTGATTCAAGTTGTACACAGGATATACAGCTGTGGGTGCATCTCTCACCTCTTCCCGCAGAAGAGCCAGTTGCAGAGGAAGGGCCTCTCGCCCGAGTGCCAGCGCAGGTGAGCGCGGAGATGCGAGGTCTTGCCGTACACCTTGTTGCAGCCCGCGATGTGGCACACGTGCTGCTTCTTGCGGTCCATCAGGCGGCTGCACACAACACGACAAGTGATTAATTCATTGCATCTCTATCTATCTAATCACGCCAGATCCCTTGCGGGGTATTCAGAGAGCACAGGGTTCCAACAGGCTCTTTCCTTACAGTATCTGTTCAGTCAATCGCATCTCTGTTTAAAAGCGCCAAGCAATCGTCATCAAACGGCCCAACCGAAGACCGGTCCCTCAGGTACTAGCATAATGCTAAGTTAGGTCCGTTTTTTTAACAACGTTATTTCATTACTTTTCTGTACGTGCATGTGTGTATAACAGTTCTTGCAAAATTAACTTTTTTTCTTTATTTCTTCTTTCATATGATTGCCTAGATTTTCTCATGAGATACTGGGCGCCAGTTTCTATCCTCATAGCATTCTCTTGCATTCTGACCAGTCTAATGGTTTCTCCCGCACACTCGTCTTGTCCAACTCAATTTAATCATAGTCTCTCGTACCTTCATTTGTAGCAGAAGATCTTCGCCTCACAAAGGGACTGCCTATGTTTCTTTACCGGCACTGCATTCTGCCACTTTTGCATTATATACTACATATTTCGCATCGGGTTTGAGCTGAATTCGTACAGCGCAAAACCGGTAATCGTCATCTTTTTGGCCTTTGTCCGATGATAATATAATCTTAACTCAGGCATCCTATCTACATATATGTCCGTACCAACAAAATCAAATGACACGATTTATTTGCAAAAATTGGTACAAGTAGAGGATCTTATACGAAACATGCTCTTTCTCATATCAATCATCACTTGGGTGCTTAGGCAGCAGTATTGTTGTACTGCTAGCTGATGTCCACCTGCCATAATTCTAATTATTTTTAGGTACTTACTTCTCCCCCTGGTCGCAGTTAGGGCACGTGCAAGCGACTCTCTTCATGAGTCTCTTGCCGCTGTTGGGGCTGGCGGCTCGCAGCTTCGCCTCGCATTCGCTGCTCACGGTCGCAGTCGTGGTGTTGGCAGTACTGCTGGCGGAGCTCACTGTCACCACCTGCCACTTGCCCGGTTCATTTGGATCCTGCTGGATTTGTTGACCTGGTAACAAACGTGATCATGGAGTTTCTCGCCCTTCACTATTATAGAATGTACAAGAGCTGTATTAGTAAATCGAATATACCGAAAATATAAAAGTTCGGCTATTTACAGGTTTCTGAGTACGAAACTGAGAAGTATCACTTTGGTTGTTTGTTGGAACACAACAAAATAAATAAATTAACCGATTTTGAGAAGATCGTCATGATTGGATAGCATATTATAATCCAACCTAAAAAGTATACAATGTTTAAACAAAATCCTTAAACAGGACAGGGCAGGGCTAGTACAGTAGGCGAGATAAAACATATATCACCGATTTCACGTGAGATAACTGTTATCTCACGTGTAAGGCGACAAAAACGGCGATACATATACTATGTTTTCAGACAAAATTGTCTTACGTGCTCACATGGCGTGGCGTGACATTACCAATTGTTTTAAGAATTGTATTGTGTTGATGTACAAACAATGTTATATTGACTTGTGTACCGTAGTCATGGGTCGACATATTTTTTCTTAGCCCGCCACTCCCGCCGACACCTCTGAGTAGTACCCCGACAGCGTCGACTGTTCACATGCTCCCTTCGCACTTTAAGCATCGCTCTGTTTCTCCTCCGTTTGAAAAAACTGCCGACATTAGATTTTCAGTTCCCCGAAACTACAATCTTTTCATAAAAATATCCCTAAGGCAATTTTTATATTAGCTTTCCCATGGTTTTTCTGATGCACTACCCTCACTTTTTTTGTATTTTATACAAGGTGTAACATAATAAACGCAAGACATCTGTCACCCCGATTAGAGAATTGCTTCATAAATTCAAAACGTAACAACATTTCCAAATTTAAGGTTTTTACCCATTTTTTAAGCACTTTTATACCCCAATTAACAAGGAAACTTGTAAGTGTCCGTTTTGAGAAATATCTATCTCTCTATCTATATCATCACGCCAGCTCCCTCGCGGGGTAGGCAGAGAGTACAGAGTTCCAACAGGTTCTTTCCTTACAGACTTCTACTAGCTTCCTCCACTCTCATCATTCATCTTTGAGAAATATAATAAATTTATTTTTTTATAGCGCACTGAAACAGTAAAAGCATTTCTTACAAACTTAAAAAAATAGGATACATTAAAAATTGTTGGAATCAATTCAGTTACCGATTTAGAACAAACCACTTTCGCGTGTATTATGTTACACCTTGTATATTTCTTTAGATTTTTACCCATAAGTTTTTTCATAAAGTTCCTCAGGGATCGTTACCAGTAACGATCGCAATGCAATCGCAATGAACAGCAATGGGCCCAGGCCCATTGCTGTTCATTTTATACATAAACGACATCGATTCTTGCTTCCATCACTCAAGCCTACTTTCATTTGCTGATGATATGAAAATATTCACTTTTGTATCGTCGCAAGACGATATAGAAGCACTCAAATCAGATCTAACGCGATTAGATAATTATTGTCACGTTAATAAACTAGCCCTTAACCCGTTGAAATGCTCAGTGGTTTCCTTCACTAGAAAGCGTTTTCCACTTTCAACTTCATATAAAATTAAAGGGGAAACACTACCAAGAAGCGATGTTGTACGGGACCTAGGAGTTCATCACGATTCCAAACATTTATTTGACGTGCATGTCGATAAAATAGTCGCGAAAGCATCCAAAGCTCTTGGGTTTGTTATGCGCATGTCTAGAAACTTCAAAAAAGCTAAAACTCTCAAGATACTATACTGCACGTACGTGAGAAGTCACCTGGAGTACGCTTCTCAAATTTGGAACCCCTGTTACAACAAATATATTAATCGTATTGAAAATCTACAAAGAAAGTTTATCCACTATCTCTGTTATCGCCTAGGACTACCATATAGATCCGAAAAGTACATTAAACCATGCAAAACTTTTCATATCCAGCCTCTTGTATATCGCCGTAAGTTGGCTGACTGTGTTTTCCTGTCAAAAATCATCTGTAATGAAATGGACTGTACCGAAATTCTTAACAAACTCTACTTTAATGTTCCTCAAAAGTCAGTAAGATTCAATCCCCCACTGTCAATTCCTTTTTCATCCTCAAATTACAGGCAGAATTCTTTCATTGTGCGAGCGAGCAGGGATTTCAATAATATATGTAAAGACTTATTGCTCGACCCATTAACTTCAAAAAGCTGTACGGTAAGAAAGCAGTTAAATCTAAGTTTTTAATCGACTTCAAAAAGGAGGAGGTTCTATGTTCGGTTGTATGTATGCTTTTTTTTTTCTATGTATGTTCAGCGATATTTTCGTCAATTGTGGACCGATTTTGATATTTTTTTTGCATTGGGTTCAGTATAGCTCCGCGGTGGTCCCATTTTAATTTCATTGGCATTGGACCTTGGACTTAGAAGATACACCAGGGAACTCCTTAACGACAAACAATAGGCATGTGTAAATTGAGATATTATGGGTATTACGTCTATCCTATAGGTACCTTACTATAGAACTAAGCAGTATATTAGCCAACTTCAAAAAAGGAGGTTCATAATTCATCCTTTTTTTATAACTTCTCTGCTTATGAACCGATTTTGATGATTCTTTTTGCATTTGGTTCAGTATAGTTTTGAGGTGGTCATATTTTATTGTTATTGGTATTGGACCTTGGACTTTCAAGATACAAGAGGGAACTCCTTAACGGCGAACAGTACGAATGTATAGATTCCGTTATTATAGTCATTATATTAATCCTGTAGGTACCTTACTTTGCAACTTAGCAGAATAATATAATATCGGTATATAAATATAACTAAATAATTCACTCGTCACTTAAAATTGTAAATTAAAATCTTTAAAAAAAAAAGGTAAACCGACTTCAAAAAGCAAAAAATAAAGAAGTCGGTGCTATATATTTTTGCTTTTTGAAGTCGGTTTACCTTTTTTTTAAAAGATTTTTATTTCACATAGTATAAGTAAGATTGTTTGTTGTGTGCTAAATCAGCGATTGTTAAAACATCTTTATTTAACTATATTATTGCTAAACGTGGAAACCTGTAATTGGCTTTGTATTACCTTTTTATGTTGCCTAATATTTTGTACGTAGCTGTTGGTTTTCCTTAAAATAAATAAATAAGTAAAATAAATATATACCCTGTAACACCAAAAAAAATCTAAGCCTATCAGTCTATCGACACCCGCTCAATAAACCGCCAACGAAGGTAGCGCCCGGCAGTGATAGTGTTCACGAGTAACCTTCCCGTACTTAACGCGGAAGTAAGCAGTGTGTAAAATGGGCAATAGTTACCGATGAGCGGCTGCGCGGGCTGCGGCTGCTGCTGCTGCAGCTGCGCCAGCTGCACGCCGGGCAGCCCCAGCGCCGCCGGCACCAGCTGCACCGCGCCGCCCAGCCCGCCCACGCCCAGCGTCGGCACCTGCACACGCCTATACCTTCAGTAATTGCTTAATACAGATGGCTTCCAACAACAAGCAACATTTCATTAATTTGTAGCTCTCGCTGTTGGAACTTATCCAGCCGACCTAAAAGATTTCGCCACATAACCGACGCAACGGGACGGGACCGCGACGGTGGCGCGGCTTGATGAGTTTTAATGTACTGAAATGTACGGGAGACGCCACACTGCGCAGCAGCGACGGCAAACGTCACGACAGAACGTAGCCGAGCGCTTCCGTCACGCTCGGCTACGTTCGGGCTCCGTCGACTATTTGACTAAACCTAAAGGCTTCCCAATAAAACGCTCAAATGTTAAAGTGTCACAAGCGGTCACCTATTTTAGACTGACAGAACATAGACCATAACAAAAGCTGCTTAGGCTTGATGCTCGCTATGACCACCGCGGCACAACTAGAACCTAAAATTACAATAGTCGAGCAATATGTGTCAAGTATCAAACAAACGTCCTCATATCAGTAGTTTTTGGCAGGAACTAAATTACGCAGATGAAATAAGTCTCGTATATTAGGATTGAATTTCCTCGAACAAAACTATTCTTATTTATCGAAAGGTTACACAATTATATACGTATACACATTATTATGCCTCAAGGATTGCTCATCTATATTGTTTATTTAAGAGCTCTTAATAACGTGTTAGATACTAGATTCAAGGTAAAAAGCTGTAGGCGATTAGTAGAATACCTATATTAATTTTATAATATTAGTCTTATATTAAAAGTCACAACAGTGCATCAAACTAGAATATACAATATCCATACATAAATAGTCTTAACACTATAGTGTCCGACCAAAGGTCGATTTTAAGCCGAAGCCGGAGCCGATTAATAGGCCATCGCCAGAACCTTCGGCCACCTTCGGTCAAAAAAACAGTGATAGCCTCGCGGTTAGACGGTTGGACTGCAAAGTGTATTTTCGAAAGCATGTGCGTATTAAAAATTTATGATCACTTGCTTTAACGGTGAAGGAAAACATCGTGAGGAAACCTGCATGCCTAAGAGTTTCTCGAAGGTGTGTGAAGCTCGCCAACCCGCACTGGGCCAGCGTGGTGGACTATGACCTAAACCCTCTCAGTTTGAGAGGATGCCCGTGCCCAACGGTGGGACAGTTTCTATAACAGGGCTAATATCATTTATATGTATCTCGCTGAGATTCACGGACTTTACCCGGACCTTTAAAAGGCTTGCATGGGGGCATGGGTCCAACACGTAGAGGCCCTTTGCGAGAAGTTAATGTTATGCAAGCCACCTGCTAAAATCACTTGCTGAAAATGAAGAAACATAACCAGCGAACTGACCCCGGCAGGTGCAAGGACTATTGTAAATTATGGAAAGAAAACAAGGGCTATGTAAATGAGGTTTGATGGACAAAAACTGGACTATTGTTATTATTATTATTATTAGGACCTTTAATATCACGAAAAAATTTGGTTCAAGATTGGATAAATTTTTAAAAGTTATGTTGACTGTATTAACAAAATGATTAAAATTACCTATAACTGGCTACTTATAATAACAAAGCATTTGTTACTCGTAAATCATAATAGATCGTTCAATTTCGGGGCTTGGCTTATGGTGGTATTTTTGGCCGAAAGTGGCCAAAGCTGAAGCTTCGGTCGGACACTACTTAACACCATGCAATACCATAATATTGTTAATTTTGTACATAAATACACAAACCAGGGTCAGCGTCACCTGATCCTACCCACCTTAATATACCGTCACATCACGTCACAATAAACAAAATTGACCAAAATCGTTCGAAATCTAGACACGGACAGACACAAATATGTTGATTCAACATCGATGGAGCGATAACTGTGCTTATTATAAATTTGCTATAATTTCAAATTTTGTAAACCTTTTTAGCAAAAAAGAAGTTCTGTTAACGTCTTTCGGATGAAAAAGACAGCATAAATATAAAATTAATATATTTAAAACACCGTCACGCCTGTATTCCCTAAGCGGGGGTGGCAGAGGTGTACTGAGTACACCTACGTTTCGCCGACGATGTTGGGTCCCATGTAATAGAGGGCGAGCCTATTGCCATATACCGGGCACAATTCCAGACTCCAGACTCATACTGGGAATTTTTCGTTAGAAATATATATTTAAGTCTATAAATAAACCAATAGTATGATTAAATTAAACAAATTGAGATCATATATATATATATATATATATCTTACCAAATACATTGTGTCCATTCAAATTTTATGGCGTTATATCAAAATCAGAATCAGAATATTTTTTATTCGTCAGAAAAGTATCAGACTCTACCACCACTTCGGAATGTCATTCCTGTGGAGAAGAAGGGCAAGAAACTCCACGGTTACTCGTTTAAAATAGTATTTTTACATTTTCTTTTTTCCATCTACATTTTATTGTGGGATATGGGAGAACGATGTAGGCTGGTCTATCGGGTAGGTCTAAGTTAATTTATATAACATAGAGAATATAAGACAGAAATAAAATAGCAAGTCTTTTTTAAACAAGAGATCATAAGAACTAATAGACAAAACTAAACCATATTTTATCACTCCCTCCATGCTAATCAAACCTTGGACGGACAACATTAATTACGCTTCGGGAATATTCGTGTGGTGCCGAAGATTACCGTGCATCTGTATAACCACAAATGATATGGCACTTTTGACAACTTTCATTCCATATTCGAGACCATAACAAAAATCAACCTTAACCAATAATAATTAAGGTACATAATAGCAAGATTGGCTACTTGTATTACAAGATTAATTCTTCGTCACGTGATATAGATATGCCTGCGCATTTTGGTCTGATTCCTCAATCATCAAATTAAAATAGATTATAAGACAAATTAAAACCAAATCATTTTAAAAATAAATTCGAATGGAATGAGTGAGTTGTTACACTATTTCACTTTTATATTCGGTCTACTATTATAATCTTACTGTGCCGTAAAAGTGGGATGTGGATTTTCGCAGTTCTTTTTTTTTTAAACGTAGCCCCACCCTAGGATTTATTCCTGTATCGTGGATGCGTTTACAAACATGAAAATTCACATACACAAATACCCAGACCGAAACAAATAATTGTGGGTTACACAAAGATTTGTCCCGTGCGGCAATCGATCCCGCGACTATTAGACACAGTGGGCGGAGTAGCTTAAGCTCTTAACCACTGCGCTAAATCGTCCGTCAGTTCATAGCTGTGTCTCTTATTTAACAGCATATATAAGACTAAAACAGGTATGTTAAAGAAGCTGTGGTAACCACCCTTGTTATTATTACATTTTGGTTGATGGATAACTTTTAACTACTTTTCTAAATCACGAGAGGGCGAGAGAGGAAACGAAAATCGTCGGCCGTAGTATACGTCCAATCCTAAAGGCTTTGTGAATGTAGCCGATGCAGCATGTACCGAAGCGCAGAAGCAAAGTCAGTTTTATTTGCGTTCTGCACATCGATATACAGCTATATTCAAAACGGCCAAAATTATTGGTATTACATAATTTGATTTCCCTATACAATCAACCTTGACGCGCGGGGTAGCAGACTTTGGCACTGGTTACACTCCTTCGAATTCTCGAAGGAGTGTCATTCGACAGACTAACGAAAACCACGCCCACCGCGTTGACGTTAGGGCCTAGTTGGAGGTCACAGTGCACAGTTATTTAGGTGGACTCTTCTTTATATTTGCTTAGGGGCTGTAACTGACCCTTACCCCCATGAGCTATCCCACAAGTGCCATCTTTGTAATTATACCGTACGCTACGGTAATGTCGGCGCCGAAGATTGCCGAACGCAATACCTGTACAAGGTTCGCGGCCCGTACATTGCTCGTCGCGGGTATGACCGTGACCTGGCCGCCCGGCGAGCTGGTTATGATGGTCTGGGACGGTTGCTGCTGCTGTATGCCACCGGAGTCCGCTTGCATTGGGTTCGACACCGCCTTTACCCGAGTATCCAAGCAGCGTGATAGATATAAATATGTATTTTTTAAATACAAAGGTATATAAATATTTGCGGGAATGTGTGACGTATTTTGTATAAACTACTTGGCTATAAATATTAAGGACTATTTTCAAAACTTAGATACAAAATATGTCATAAACATTGAGGTACGCTATAACAGTTGTGGCAGGATTTCTTTTTAGAAGATTAATTTATAAATAATAAAAAACTAGCTACATAAAAAATAAACCAAACCGCAGCATGCAAAATAAATAACAATCATATAGATAATGACACGGTATTATTCCGTAAAGACTTATTTCATATGAAATTTCATTTAAATTTCTTTATATCCATTGATAACTGGCAAATAGATGGTCCGAAACTGGAAAGTTCTTTAGCAAATCTTGGCCGCAAAGTGAAAAAGGCCGTGTTATATCCGTCTATAGAATATAGACAAATATTGATATATCATAATTATGTACAGACACACAAATTAAAATGATAAAATAACAGTTTTAAAATGAGTGTAGTAAAATTATCAACTGATACACATTACTTAGCGGTATCAAATACTAAGTAATAAATAAAAATAAATAACTGACAGTGTCGCTATGCATATACAAAAAAAAACGAATACAAAAAAGCGTTTAGCCAGCATATGGTATATTTATAATACTGATTTTTATAAGTATCAACACGAGTCGTAGTAACTATACTATAACTAATCTCTATACTACGCCGTTAAGGAATAAGCCCGCTAAATATTATTTGTCGGTTACCTGCAGTGTAATAGTGGCAGGCCCGGCCGCGGCGCTAGCGGACGCCTGGGAACTGCCGCCCTGCTGCGGGACAAAACCACAGGTAATACATACACAGTTCTGCTTCGTGTTGTATTTCGTCATGTGTGTACTTCAACTGTATTGTCTATTTTAGTTTGGTCCTTGATTTGTGGTACAAATACCCAGACCGAAACAAATAATTGTGGGTCACACAAAGATTTGGACCCGTGCGGGAATCAAACCCGCGACTATTCGACCCAGTTGGCAGAACGACTAAAGCTCTCAACCTCGCCAAATCGTCCGTCACCGTCAATTACACCGTGAATATACATAAACATTTGAGCATCTTCATACTAGTGGTCCGAATATGAATCACGATCACAGTCGCGCGCTCTACGCGGCTTTTTGTGTGTGTGAATGATCTACGCTGTTGGCCACGGGGCCTTTACAGCTTCACCAGACAAGAGGGCGAGCGTGCAACCACTACGCTCGAGCCAGAAGGGCAAGGGGGGCAACTAGCTCAAAGGCGCCTCAAGGAGGAACGGCCTCGGCTTGGGCAGTCGCTATGGGGAAGGGCGTATACTAGGTGTCTCGCCGTGGTGCTCTGCACCGGCCGGCGGGCAAGGGATTCTTCGACCTCGCAGCGAGGTCGGTGTTTGACCCTGTGTGCGGTATCTGTATCCGAAAGAAAGGATCTAAGGGCAACGGGAGGGTCGGTGAGAACATACCGCGGACGGCGGTAGAGGTTGATAGGAGGGGAGTTGGATTCGTAGTCGGCGGCGGCTACGATTAGCGGATTACTATGATTGGACGCGTTGGCAAAATATCGGATTGTCGCCTTTTTAATAAAGGCGCGAATAGGTTTGAGTCCGAGATCGGAATGGAGATCGACATTCCGTATGAGGCGCCGACGGCTTTGCGGAGGAAACGGGATTGAACCGGTTGGAGTCTATCGATGTGAGAGCGGGCGGCGTGCCCTCTACGCGGCTTCTCGACAGCTCTCAGAGGGTACTATACTAAACACCCTTATAAGAAAGCGCGAGCTCTCAGAGGGTACTATCCGCTGAACCGAGTAACCCCGTATATAATATATTTATTAAACAAAACCAAAAATCAGAAAAACAACTATATTGAAAATATTGGTTTACCTGTACGTTAGCTAGCGACGCTATTTGTATTTGCTGGATCTGTCCCGATGGCGTCAGCACGTTGGCGACTTGAGGCTGCGCTTGCATCTACGAATAACAAATACTTTCAATTCTACTTTTTCTTACTACCTACCTATATAAAGGAATGGCTCTACACTTTAACAATGTATTTCGCCAATGTCAAGTAATAATAGAATATAGCTGTAAATTATCAAAATTGGCTTGTTGTCGCCATTACGGCAAAAAACAAAATAATTCATGTACTAATCGACACAGTAAATTGACGGTTTACAGTGCTGTCAAGATTGGGCATTTTTAAATAGGGACGTACCATTTTATACCATATTAATTACCATATTAATTTTAGTCGATTACAGAAATAATAAATAAGTTATTCTCATTTTAAGGCAGGTGTAAAAAATATCGTTAATTTTACACAGAATCAGAAAAACTAGGGTAATGATGTATATAAGGTGTAACATAATAAACGCAAGACCTCAGACACCCCGATTAGAGAATTGCTTTATAAATTCAAAACGAAAACCAAAATTCCAAATTTAATGGTTTTTACCCCTTTTTAAGCACTTTTATGCATTTGAAATCACCATATTGCTTTGAATTAATAATAAATTTAGTTTGTTATAGCGTAAAAAAAATAGAAGATACATTCAAAATTGCTGCATTCAATTCAGTTACCGATTTAGAACAAACTACTTTCTGGTGTTGCGTTTATTATGTTACAGCTTGTAGATAGATAGATAAAAAAATCCTCAATTAATGCTCAACAGATAGTTATACAAGGTGGTGGTAAGTAGTGTCACAATAAAGATATGTAAATAGTAGAATATCTTAGTACTAACAATCTGAATAAGTATCACGGACAACGCCCTGCGCTCTACTCGGCTTCACGGCAGGTCTAAGCGGATAGCTCGGTAAAGCTTTCGCCACATTGCGGGCACGACGGTACTAGCGTCTAGCAACTAGCGTCCCTCTCGCGCCCGTATTGACTGATTACAACTATCGTTGACCCAATGTAATAATGGAATAACTTCGGGACTTCGTACCCGGTCGAAAACAGCGCCACCTACCGGGTCTATGTTATATAGCCTATGTTACTTCTGGATAAGGTAGCTTTCTAATGGTGAAAGAATATTTTAAATCGGCCCAGTAGTTTGGGTTTATTCGTTACAAGAATACAAATCTTCGTCTTTATAATATTAGTATAGATTAGAATTTCAACTCTAAGGTCAAGACTATAAAACTTAATTTTCCATGTTCATTGCTTTAGTAGTTATGCCTGTATGGTGCTGCGTACCTGCTGCAGCTGCGGTATGATCTGCAGGTGGTGCGGCGCGTGCACGGGCAGGTGCACGGTCTGGTACACGGTGTGTCCGTTGGCCACGCTCACCGGCACCTGGACTGGCACTACGCCCATGCCACCTACGCCTCCACGCACCGCAACGCCTCCGCCTGCGCGACGACCAAACACTTAAGGTCTTGTCTTGCCACATAGCCGACGCAGAGCATCGGTCGCGCAGCTTGGGGGAGTTGTAATGTACTGAAAAGCACGTGAGACGCCACACAGCGCAGCCCCGCTCAGCGTGACGGCAAACTTCACAACAGAACGTAGCCGAGCGCTTGCGTCGTGCTCCCGTCGCTCTCCGTCGGCTATTTGACCAAACCTTTACACACCGTCTAAACACTTCAACTGAGGAAGAAAAAAACAAGAGGAAATGCCATACAGCTACCGCACGGCATACACTAATACGCGTTAATGCGCATACCTGCGCTTAGCCGGCTGCAGTCGCGCTTACCCGCTAACAAGAGTTGGCGTTGGTACAAAAAATCGAATTAAGACTGTTACGCCATATGACGGGTGTAACATAGGAGTAACGGAGAGTTATTGCAGCTTATTACTCGGTTTGTAACTTATTGTGTTAGTGTGTCTACACCGGTTCCCATACGGAGGTAGCTTAAGGGCACTTCCTTTGTTTTTGTTCTTCCGTGGAGCAAACCTTAACTGTATAAACCATTGAATTATTATATACAAGACACCAAGAATGTGTTCTGCCAGGTGCTCTGCCGTAACGTGACACGTTCAAGTGCCAAGGTACATTTAAAAAAAATACCTTTATGTGCATTCTGATACTGTTTAAACAACTCGAAAACCATAACATTTTGTTCTCTATGAAAACACAAAAATCCCTGTTAAGGCCGCAGTCACCAAGTTGCGTGCCATTTTTTGTTTGAAAAAGCTTCTCAAAGTACGAAGTACGTAATATCTCAATGGTATAAACAAGTCAATTCCCTTCCTATAATATCATTGCACCATGTTTGTTGGCGCATTTTTAACGGGAGTCAAAGACAACTGATGCTGTCTAGCAGCTGTTGAGTACTTTTGTCAAAAATGAGGCAAAAAATGGATAAACTTGAGGAAAAGATTTTTATGAAAACTATCATATTGGGAAAAAATACTCTGGTGGGGTGTTTTCACAAATATAAGAGAAATACGGAGATATGCTTGGAACAGAAAGTATATGAACAGTCGACGCTGTAACAGTAATACTTAATACCTAGAGTGGAGACAGTAACATAATTTAAGCTGGGTATTACCCCCAGAGGTACAAAACATGCTTACAATTTACAAGGCAATGGAACAACGGGCGGCCTTATCACTAATTGTGATATCTTCCAGGCCACCTTAGTACCTTATTGTTAACAGGAGCGACAAAAAAAATAAAAAAATAACAAAGCAATATTTATTACAACTTGCAGTAGGAACCGTGAGTATTCTAACAAAAAATCTTTAAAAAAAAAGGTAAACCGACTTCAAAAAGCAAAAAATAAATATTTGAAGTCGGTGCTGGTTGGTGCAGTCGGTTACTTGGCACCGACTTCAAATATTTATTTTTTGCTTTTTGAAGTCGGTTTACCTTTTTTTTTTAAAAGATTTTTATTTTACAATTTTAAGTGACGAGTGAATTATTCTATAGTAGGGTACCTATAGGATTGACGTAATACCCATAATATCTCAATTTACACATGCCTATTTGTCGTTAAGGAGTTCCCTGGTGTATCTTCTAAGTCCAAGGTCCAATGCTAATGAAATTAAAATGGGACCACCTTAGAGATATACTGAACCCAATGCAAAAAAAATCATCAAAATCGGTCCCACAATTGACGGAAATATCGTTGAACATACATAAAAAAAAAAAAAAAAGCACACATTACCGAACATAGAACCTCCTCCTTTTTGAATTCGGTTAAAAATCGTCCCATAAAATCCGCTAACAAATCATATCCAGATACATCTTCATCTCATTCATGCTATGCGCTAACAAGCAATAAATTCGTTCAAATCAGATACACGTGAGGTTTCTGGAGGAGGTGAAGGAGGACTGATGTTTTGAAATCAACAAAAAAGAAAGTCGTCCCTATTTAGATATGCTTCTGGTAAAGTTAAACATCATGCGGAAACTTCCATATCCAAAAAACCTGTCAAGAATTGAGCCAATTAAACGTGTCCTGATAAATTTCGAAAGGAACTCTATATCTAATAGCTATAATGTCGAAAACGAAAAAAGATACAGTCTGCGTCGTTAGAAGCAGATCAGATATAGTCACAATTACAATAATCCCTCTTATCAAACCTTTTTTGAAAGACCGTAATAAGTAAGCGACAAAATAATGATAGTATTCTGCTCTGCTCTAACTTAAGCGAGTTGTTTCGCCTTAGTATAAGCACTGACTTTTCAAGTTTATAGAATACAAAAACAGAACATTGAGAAAAATAAAAATTATATACTACCTGATTGGTGGTGAAATTCAACTATCAATTTAATAATTGTCTTTTGGGTCAACGCCTATCGTATGACGAATATTTGACTACCCAAATTTTAGCAATATTCCCCAGAGGGGGTGGCAGAGGTGTACTGAGTACACCCACGTTTCGCCGACGATGTTAGGTCCCATGTAATAGGGGGCGAGCCTATTGCCATATACCGGGCACAATTCCAGACTACGGACTCATACTGGGAATTTTTCGTTAAAAAAACTACATTTGTCCGACCTAGGATTGAACCCAGGACCTCGTGATCACAGCGATGCGAAAAAAAATCGAAGCGATGCGCTTTGCCACCGGACTAAGGAGGCATTCATTATAATACAGTCAGGCGGTATTTAAATAGAAAGATTTAAAATTCTGCTAGAGTCATCTGTTTAAGATCAACCGGTTTCTGAACTGAACATTTGGAGCATTTAATTTATTTATTTCAAAATTTTCTTTACACGAACCTTAAGCGACTAAGTATTAATGTAAGCCAGCTGTAATGAATGGTGAAATAATGGTGATGTATGATAGTGCACGAGAAAATAAAATCACCCAGCAAAGTAAAATGTAATTGCAAGTTAACATGGTAAGCTTGGGATGTGAAAAACTAGGATCTGTGCATGGAGATAATTTTTGTCAACATAAAAATTCCAACTAAGAGGCATCCACGCCAACTACAATGAAAAGTTACCCAAATTTCTTTAGAGAGAAAAATTATCTCCATGCAACGTGGTAGCCGTGTGACCAACCTTGTCCCTGCGGGCTGGTGGGTGGCTTCGTCTCCTTGCCGCTCCCCCCACTCTTGGCGTCCCCAGTCGTGAGCTGCACCCCCCCGCTAGCCACATTGGCCACGCTGGTCACGTTGGCCACGCTGGCGACGGGCACGCCGGCCGAGCTACAGGGGATCGTGATCGCCTGGCTCGTGGGGATCTGTATCCCCGCGGGGAGGGTAATGTTCGAGCCGGGGATGGTGATCATCGGCTGGTTGCCGGTCAACGCGCTCAGAGGGATCGTTAGGTTAGTGCCGGGGATGGTCACCGTCGCCTGTTGCTCTGTTAGCGGGGCACGGGAAAGGGGGAGGCGGAAAAACACAGATTAGTATGAAAGTAGTACGAGTTAAAAGCGAAAGACATGCGATGGAATTTAATGAGTGTGATTGGGGCGTGTTCAGTGCATGTTATTTTTAATTATATATAACTTATTAGGTCCGTTACCTAAGATTATACATATTCTTTCTATGAATAATATATTTCCTGGGCATGTGAGATATCTGAAGGAGCAACGTGTTTAATATAAATACTGAATTGTCAACTAAAAGTAACATTGTAAAAATAATATGCAAAGAAGGCCTTATTATCTAATGAAAACAATTTTTCGATAGGAAACAATTGAAAACATCAATTACTTTTGACACTCAGGCATTGATAACAAAAATTATATAATCATGACCTATATATACTATACAGAAACAAAATATAACCCTTTTTCTGAATTGAGTATTCCAAGATAAGAACGATGGTTGTTTTGTGCAATATTACATTTGAACACATTTCTACATAAAATAGGTCTCCCCAAAAGATCGCCATATCGACCGGCTTTATTCTTAAAATTTTAATATTATATGAAAAATCAGATTTTACAAGGGAAACGTCATAAAATGTATGTATTATGATTTTATAACATATTAGTTCGTGAAGCAAAGCTGTTGAATAGAAAATGAAAACCAAAGCAATCCCAAAGCTAAGATTGTAACTCGTGATTAAGCTTGCAATGCTGTGTATAACGTTTAACTGTCGTAAGTTCTTGGGTTTAAAGCACTTCAAAAAGTGATTGATATTTGTCTCCTAGCTCCAAAATATTGCCTACTTATTTATAGATCGTATAATCCTTGAAGACGTGACTGCCTCGTTGGTCTAGTGGCAAAGCGCATCGCTTTGTGAGCACGAGGTCCTGGGTTCAAATCCTAGGTCGGACAAGTGTAATTTTTCTAACAAAATACTTTTCAGTACGAGTCCGGAGTTTGGAATTGTGCCCGGTATATGGCAATAGACTCGCCCCCTATTACATGGGACCTAACATCGTCGGCGAAACGTGGGTGTACTCAGTACACCTCTGCCACCCCCGCTGGGGAATATAGACGTGACGGTGTTATTAAGACGCGCCTTGCCCGTTCTTCCAATTGCTTATTTTATTTTTAAAGAACTTAACCCCACTCTAGTGATAATTCCTGTATCGCGGATACGTTGACAAACATGAAATTCACTTTTTGTGTGTGTGTGTGTGAATGATCTACGCTGTTGGCCGCGGGGCCTTTACACCTTCACCGGACAAGAGGGCGAGCGTGCAACCACTACGCTCGAGCCAGAAGGGCAAGGAGGCAACTAGCTCAAAGGGGCCTCAAGGAGGAACGGCCTCGGCTTGGGCAGTCGCTATAGGGCGTATACTAGGTGTCTCGCCGTGGTGCTCTGCACCGGCCGGCGGGCAAGGGATTTTTCGACCTCGCAGCGAGGTCGGTGTCTGATTCTGTGTGCGGTATCTGTATCCGAAAAAAGGGATGTAAGGGCATCGGGAGGGTCGGTGAGAACATGCCGCGGACGCCGGTAGCGACTGATAGGAGGGGAGTTCGTAGTCGGCGGCGGCTACGATTAGCGGATTATTATGATTGGACGCGTTCGCAAAATATCGGGTTGTCGCCTTTTTAATGAAGGCGCGAATACATTCGAGACAGAGATCGGAATGGAGGATAAAATTCATATGCAATACCCAGACCGAAACAAATATTTGTGGGTCACACAAAAATATGCCCTGTATGGTAAACGAACCCGCGACCACTCGATCCAGTGGGCGAAGCGGCTCAAGCTCTTAACCACTTGACTAAGTAGTTCGTCAAATATAGTCCAATATTCTTTTATGTCTGATTATAGTATTTTTCACATAGGGTAGTGACAGTTGTAATTGCCAAACGAAATTATACTTTATCCAATGGCAATAAGACGCATGACCCGTTTCTATACTTATGGTTTTGTGCCTTAACACTATTGAATTAAATTTTAATTTTGTTTGGCAATTAGAACTGTCACTACCCATCCTATGTAAAAAAAAATACTATAGTACTAAACCATTAGATACTTACACTGTAAGCGATTGGAAGAAAATATGAGGCGCGTCTTCGTAAATAGAACAATTCACGTTATTTTGATGCGATATCTAACATTGCTATAGACTAACTACCAGTGGCGGGCATTTTTCAATTGTAGAAATTATCAATTGAAATTTCATAACAAAAATAAATTAACCCCCGGAGTTACTCCGGAATAACAATGACGTATGGACATCAGACGCCTTAGTCCCTTCCGTGATCATGTGCACTCGAAGAGTCGGGCACTTTAAGACCACAAATAAGCCGCGACGAAATCCGAAATTTTAAACTAATTTTTTTTCCCATCTCTGCTAACTACACATTAATATTTATTATTGGAAACTGTACTACGCTGTATGGATAAACTTAATATATTCTAATAGAATTAAATTACAATATTGTTATTTACAAACTGTAACGAGAGAAGGTCATCACACACTGACAAAATCATAATCAGTAAAAATTAGTACAAATTAATATGTTATTGTAAAGAGGAAAAAAAGCATGTACTAAAACAAAGGATTGAGTACATATTTTTAATAGTATGTACTCACCAGTGGGTAGATGCATCACGTTCTGCAGAAAGCCGGCGGGTAACACCGGCGTGCGAACAAGCTGACCGTTCACGAGGCTCACTTGACCCATGCCTGAGAAATTCTGGAAGTATAAAACAGATTATAAAATAGTAACTAGTATTTTTACGGCCAAAATTGGATACATTAGTCACTTAGGAGCACACCAAAGGACAGATAAGAACAGTCCTTTACACCAGTAAAGTAGTCACACATGCCTTCTTATTTGCAGAAATTGGCTGGATTGATTTACCTAGTACTAACGTTGTCGCATTCGGTCTGCCTTACACGCCGCACTGATCAGCTGACTAGGGGGGGTACCACAACCTCATTGCCAATATTATTTTAATCTCACTTTGCCGTGAAAATGGGACAAAGCTATAAACTGTGTACATCTCTTTCTTACTGCAAAGAAAGATTAAAATATCTTTGTTGAGGAGATTGTGATACGCGGCCAAACTAAAAGACGATTAAAACCAAAAAATTTAGAAGAATTGACTGAAAACTGGTCAATTGCATGCTGAAATGGTCAATTAGCTCCATCAACGCAGCCCGTCAATGCGTGTCAGTCAAATTTTCTGTCAATGGCCGTCAATAGTAGCAAATGACAGTCGCTGCAATCGGATTAGAAAACGATTAATACACTTTTAAGGTCTTTAAACAAAAAATAAATACTCCCTCAATGCTTCCTCTCCCTTAATTTCTTTTTTCATATCCGTGGTGCTTTACAACTGGGCTTATCCTAGTTGTAGTCTCCTTCTCTATGGCTGATCTGCGAATTATTATTTTTTTTTGTCTTCCGCTTTGCAAAGGAGGGAAGTGGAATTTTTATATTTCCCACTCCTGTTTTTCTTTCTAATTAAATTTGCTGCGGGTTCCAAGACAATTAAAGTGCTTCCCGGGACACCCCAAGGTTCAAACCTTGGCGTCATCTAAGGAGACCATTGTGGATCTTGGCTTACTGGAGTTACAATGGTGGGAATGTTGGCGGGCTTAGGCCCAGACTCCCTCAATGACTAAGCAAGTAAATATTGATAGGGCATCGACCTGAACCTGCTAAGAAAGTAGTGTATACCTGTGCGTGCTGTGCGGGGATGAAGAGGGCGTCCTGTCCGTCCACGGTGACGGCCTGCATGGGCGCAACGCCTCCCACGCCACCCACGCCTCCCACCAAGCAGCTGCCGTACATACCGCCCGCCTGCTGCTGCACAAAAATACGTAAACACACACACACCCACAAACCGTCACGCCTATATTCCCCAAGCGGGGGTGGCAGAGGTGTTCTGAGTACACCCACGATACGCCGACGATGTTAGGTCCAATGTAATAGGGGGCGAGCCTATTGCCATATACCGGGCACAATCCAGACTCCGGACTCGTACTGGGAAGTTTTCGTTAGAAAAACTACACTTGTCAGACCTAGGATTTCAACCCAGGAACAAAGCGATGCGCTTTGCCACTAGACCAACAAAGCAGTCGTAAACACACTAATTATATCTATCGACCATCACAACACTAATACAAAATACTTAAAAGTGACTTCGTAAACTTGCACATATAGAACTTGGAGTTTACGGGTTTATTGGCGGGAAGTCGAAAAGTCGTCAATTTGTTTGAATTTCCAAAACTTGTGTTCCTTCGAGAAATAATGTGTAATGTTGGTGGAATATTAACTATTATGTATTCCTTTATGTGCATGATTGAAGGTAATACGGTTGACCGACGATTTAGCGCAGTGGTTAAGAGCTTAACCCGCCCCGCCCACTGTGTCTAATAGTCGCGGGTTCGATTCCCGCACGGGACAAATCTTTGTGTGATCCACAATTATTTGTTCTGGTCTGGGTATTTGTGTATGTGAATTTTCATTTTTGTAAACGCAACCACGACACAGGAATTAATCCTAGTGTGTGGCTACGTTTAAAAAAGTAACAAAACGTGCCTTTTCGACTTCCCTAAAAACGGCTATCCAGGGTGGGGTACTTCATCAATTGCCATGCATGCCACTGGTATTATAAACCTGATTATTACAAGGCAGACTTGCCATTTCTCGAATTATCTTTTACACAATTTTTATGTCCTTGGTCTTTTCCATACACTAAACAATACTTCGATAAAACACGTTTTAGGACAGATAGGACAAACGGACAACGTTATAGGACACGTCAAATATTCATGAAGCGTACTATTCTATACATATTTTTAGTAACCCTTTTTTTTCTCTTACTATTATTATATACCTTTAGAGTCTCTATTATGTAAATGAGAGGACTATGTAGACACTGACTCATACCATGAATCTAAGTACACTTTGTTTAATCTATACTCAAGCACATCTATTTAGCTCGTTCTGCACTATTCTCCCATACCCTATGAATGCAATGTTTACAAAAAGAATTGTAAAACTTTCATTTTTAAAAAGAGTAACCGTGGAGTTTCTTGCCCTTCTTCTCCACAGGAATGACTTTCTGAACGGGTGGTAGAGTTAATTAATTCATAAGTGCTTTTCGGTCTCCATGAATAAAACTTATGATTTTGCATTTTAGTCACGTAAAAACTATACGAGGCGAGGCGACAATACGCGATAGACAATAACTATACGAGGCGCTCGTAGCGCTGTGCGACCGCGGTGTTCTTACCGATCACCAAGGTTAAGCAGCGTTCGACTCGGTCGGCCTGAGATGGGTGACCGTTTGTGGCATTTTCATATTCGAGCGTCTCCGTGCTTCGGAAGCCACGTTAAGCCGTTGGTCCCGGTTGCCACTTAATGTGGTAGTCGTTAAGCCGATTTGGATAAAAAGGCGGCTTGATAAGTCCCAACAGCAGGTGGCCACAAACCTGCCTCCACCAATCCGCACTGGGTCCGCGTGGTGGAGTATGACCTAATCTCTCTCACCTCGATTTGTGAGAGAAGGCCTTTGCCCAGCAGTGGGCAGTATAGGCTGATATTATAACAACTATACAATAAATCTCTCTCTGTCGCCCACACATTAAAACAATCTGAACACAAGGTACTGAAGTGTTACCTGCAGTAGCTGCGGATGTATCTGCAGCAACTGCTGCGGGGTGTTCTGGTACGTGGCGCCCTCGCCGGCCACCACGCCGCCGCCCAGCAGCGACTGCAGCTGCTGCATCGAGATCACCTGCACCAACAATAGCACAACGATTAGATAGTATCAATCAATCAGCCTATCGTAGTCCACTGCTGGACATAGGCCTCTCCTAACAGGCGCCATTGCACACGGTCCTCCGCCTTCCGCATCCAGTCTGTCCCAGCGACCTTTTTGAGGTCGTCGGTCCATCTAGCTGGGGGCCGTCCTACCTTACGCTTACCAAGTCGCGGTCTCCACTCTAGGACACGCTTGCTCCATCGGCCGTCGGTCCTTCTGCAAATGTGACCAGCCCATTGCCACTTAAGCTTACTGAGTCTGCGAGCTATGTCGGTAACTTTGGTTCTTTGTCGGATTACCTCGTTACGAATTTTATCCTTCAAAGAGACGCCGATTAGATAGTATATTTCCTTAATTGTTAGGTACTTTAAGTTCTTGGATTGAATATGGCGTACGACCAATGTAATTTTAACATCCATTGTAACCCATTTCCGCCAGTATTAATTCCTGTGTCGTGGGTGCATTTACAAACATGAAAATTCTCATACACAAATACCCAGACCGGAACAAATATTTGTGAATGACACAAAAATTTGTCCCGTGCGGGAATCGAACCCGCGACTATTAGACAGTGAGTGGGGCGGGTTAAGCTCTTAACCACTGCGCTAAATCGTCGGTCAGATTTGATATGATAACTTTTTGGGTGTGTGTGTGAATGATCTATGCTGTTGGCCGCGGGGCCTCTACAGCTTCACCGGACAAGAGGGCGAGCATGCAACCACTACGCTCCAGCCAGAAGGGCAAGGGGGCAACTAGCTCAAGGGCGCCTCAAGGAGGAACTGCCTCGGCTTGGGCAGTCGCTATAGGGGAGGGCGTATACTAGGTGTCTCGCCGTGGTGCTCTGCACCGGCCGGCGGGCAAGGGATTCGATAACGAACCATAATACCACGAACCAAATACAAAGAGGCAGATGATAGATGGCATTATTAGATTTTCCTATACAATCAAGCATGTCACATGTTTCACCCCACCCACTTCTGTATTGCCATCTAACTGAGATAGGCAGACTGACGTAAACCACGCCCATAGCGACGACGTCACGGCCTAGTTGGAAAATACAGTACAGTTGCTGAGGCAGACTCCTCTTTAATTTACTCCGGGCGTAGTACTTACGCAATACTCTACTGTGATATGCTACCCAAGTACCTGCATCTATCCAACATCTTTATTAACAAAAACCTAGCCCCACAATAGAAAATATTTCTGTCGTGGATGTGTTCACAAACATGAAATCCACACGCAGAAACACCCAGTACGAAACAGATATTTGTGGGTTACTCAAAGGTTTGTCCATTCAGTGGACAAAGCGAGTCACCGCACTAAGCCATCTGTCAAAATTCATTTTTAATAAAACATGTTCCAGTTTATTGACTTATACTTCTATAAATTTCTGATGAAAAGCTACAAAGACAGACCGATTTAGAAAATTACAATAAAATAATCTCACTAGGATCCATTAATGGAGCCATCTAATGAAGCCGAGTGGACAGAGTGGAAAGGCTCTGACACTAGGACCAAAAGTACCTAAACAAAATGTGTACTATATGTCTAATTCTTCGTTTGCGGTCCTTTGAAAACGAGCATATGACAGTTATAACACTCTATGAAATAAGCCGCAAAATAATAGTATAAGAAAAACCGTAAAAGATGCCAGAGAACTTTCAAATCTCAGCAGAAGTGTAACTGTACAGTTTTATCTATATCAATTTTATATCATCTATCAACATTATAAGGCATGGCAATAAGTATAAAAACTATTAATCACCTGTGGTTGTTGCACTTGAATTCCATTTGGGACTGTATTAGCTGCATTTACAATGGCCGCTGATAGCTCATTACCCTGAAAACAAAACATCAATTTGTTAGCTTATTCCAAGCTTGTGGCAATATCTGGTGCCATGCGTAACATTTATTTTATTTTAACGTGTTAGGGTCTCTACCTTCTAGTAGAGTCTAAGTAATGACAAGGCAGTGATATTTTAATCTGGCACAGCCTATGTAGAAACAGGAACTGTTTTAATTAAAAAGTTACTCCCTTCTCTCCAATGTTGTTGAAAGGAATGTTACTGACCGTCCAACGTAATGGATAGTTTGAGGAATCAGATCCACTGCGAATCCTACATACTTTTTGCAAAACTGTCTTCATTTTGTATAGTGGTCGTAAGGCTGAGCTACAAGCAAATGTTTTCATTGTAATGGACAAAGAGGCATAACCCAATTAGTACAGTAGTATATGCCCCAGGTTATTTTTTTACTGATCTCCTTCTTCTTCTTCTTCTTCTTCAAGTTATGGCTTCACACTAATTATAAGTGTATTTTGCCAGTATCCAGTGAAATATATAATCGTGTTTGTTTAAATTAATTCAACTCCCCGATGAATTTGATGACAACGATGATAATGAAATTAATGAAGTACCCCACCCTGGATAGTAAAGCGGTGGATACTTTACATACTAATTGCAACGGCCGTTTTGAGGGAAGTCGAAAAGGCACATTTATCACTTTGTTACAATTGCCTTCACTCATGCACATATAAGAACACATAATGGTTAATATTCCACCAACATTACACATTATTAGTTGAAATAACACAAGTTTTGGAAATTAAAACAAATTGACAACATCACTCTTCGACTTCCCGCCAAAACTCACTGATCTCCTTTCAGGTGGTCATGTTTCTATCCAGTGAAATTTGTAGGAAATTAAAAAAATGCAACATTAAAAAGTTATGAGTGTCCCCAAGCAGAATTTATACAAAAGGCACATTATGTTTCAAATGCTCATAATATTTACTATTATGTTTTAAATATCTCAGAGGACTGCTTTAAGATAATAACACAGTCATATCTACATGTATATACTTACTGATAAACCTTGCGCTCTCAATTGTTGCACAACAGCTGAACTAATAACCCTTAGTTGCGGCTGTTGCTGTTGTTGTTGCAAGTACTGTTGCTGTATAGCCGCGATGGTCGCGGCGTCGCCCTGCACTTGTTGTTGTATTAGCTGCGCCTGTTGTTGTTGTGCTTGTTGCTGCGCCTGTTGCTGTTGCGCCTGTTGTTGCTGCGCCTGCGCTTGCGCTTGTTGCTGTTGGGCTTGTTGTTGTTGCGCTTGTTGCTGTTGTTGTGGACCTGGAATAGGAGAATTTGAACAATTTTAATACATAATCTATCATCAAAACAGTGACAGCCTAGTGGTTAGACCGTTGGACTGCAAACCCAGGCACGCACCTGTCTTTTTGAAAGCATGTGCGTGTTAAAAATTAACTATCACTTGCTTTAACAGTGAAGGAAAACATCATGAGGAAACCTGCACGCCTAAGAGTTTCTAGAAGGTGTGTGAAGTTCACCAACTCGCACTGGGCCAGCGTGGTGGACTATGACATAAACCCTATCAGTTTGTGAGGAGGCCGTGCCCAACGGTGGGATAGTTTCTTAACTGGGCTAATATTATTATTATATTATTACATCATCATCATCAGTCGTAAGACATCTACTGCAGATCAAAGGCCTCCCCCAAAGACCGCCACATTCACTGCTTTTATTATATTGCCTATTGTATGGAAAATAAATGATGTGTTACACCTATAACGTGTTATCTATTATACTAACAATAGAGAGAAGTGAAATAAATCCCAGTAGTAATTCATTTTTCGTCATCTTTTCCAAATATCTCATTTTTCCACCCTATTTACTCTACTTGTGTTACAAAAAAAAACAGGTATAGCTCAACGTTCACCTCCTGATATAAAATATATTACAAATTCTGAGATTAATCTTGGTATAGCTAAACCTCACTTATTATTAACATGGTACCAGGGTAGCATCCTACTAATATTATTAATATAAAGGTTTGTATGTTTGGATGTTTGTTACTCAATCACGCAAAAAGGGCTAAATGGATTTGGGTGAAATTTGGCACATACATAATTTATAACTAAATTAACACATAGGATTTGAAATCCCCAAAAAAAGATGTTAGGTTCCTGTATAAAGTCAACGCGGAAGACGTCATGGACGGAAACTAGTACTTACTAAAGTGTTGTTGGTCCTTGGCCTCCTGCTGTTCGGGGCCCATGTTGGCGGCGCCGAGCCGGCTACACGTCGCCGCCAGAAGCGCCAGCGGCGACTGTGAACCGCTGCTGCCCTCCTGCACATACAAAACACTGTTAACACAACAAAGCCAATGTAATAGACCGGTGTCTTATCTGAAGGGCAAGTCAAGACACAAATAAAAATAAAGATTCTCTTTTTTTCATTTCCCACTGCAGATCAAAACTAGTATTTGTCAATTTTAAGATAAGCATCAATATAATATGTATACAGAAATGTAGAAGAGACATTATTCTTTATCGGAATCATAAATAGTAATTCCGGTGGGAAAGTCACTTCTCCTTAACCAGCGATTGCCCATGAGACAAACTATGGGAGTGGAGAAAGCCAGAAAGGTGTAAGGAAAGAACCATTTGGATCTCTGCACTCTCTGCCTACGCCGTAAGGGATCTGGCGTGATCATATAGCTAAATAGAGACCTAATGTATACAGTTAAGTACACAGATTAGAAGTATGATGCCAGTATTTTCCTGTGGACTACAGTTGGTTGTTCAATTTAAACGTATCCTGGTGTATAATCTGCTTTGCAAACCACCTACCTGTTATTTTAACATGTTAAATGGAAAATTTTCTCAAAAGACTGTTTCTCTAAATAATTATGTAAATCATAGTCTAATTTTAAGGAAGGACAAGTCAGGAGTCTCTATAACCGGCGAGCGTGTATGAGACGAACTATGAGAGTGGAGGAAGCCAGAGAGGTATGGTAAGGAAAGAACCTGTTGGAACTCTGTACTTTCTGCCTACCCCGCAAGGGATCTAGCATGATGATATAGATAAATAGTCTAATTTTCTGTTACCGAGAGTGCAGTTTTATAATAAGCTACAAATTACATAGAATGTGAAACTTTTAAGTAAGCCTAGCATTAAGACTCATATCTGCTTCTCATATTAAACGTTATAGAACAAGTGTTATCTAACAAACAATCTTCGTAACTTTTGCACAGAAAACTTTATATATGGTTGCATAAAACAATCTCAATTCAGAAAGCAGCCATATTTCCTACATTTGAATTTCAACACCACCTGACTGTAAAGACCACAAGTTCAATAACAGAATGTTGTTATTGTATTTACTGAATTAGTAAGCAATAAAGCATGAAGGTGTTTTGCATATTGCATTTACGCTGCCTCGTCACATGCTTGTATTCATAAATTTGCATAAAAAACATATTATTCAATGACAAAGCCATGCTGAGTAATATAAAAACTAGTTTAGACTGTACAGCAAAATGGTACGTAGCAGTCTTTTTTAGTTTTTATTTTAGATTTTCTAAGCATAGTTGGTTGTGCCGGATTGGTTAAAAAATGTTTGATAATACTGGTAAAGCTGTAACTCCAAAGATATGTAAGTGTATGCATTACTATAATTCTCATATATCATAGTCCTTTAAGTACAGGGTTTTATTGAAATATAAATTTTTTAATTATTACTTCTTATTATTCTGTTTATGGTCGAGGATAAAACAACAATTCTGCGCGTGGTTAAGAGCCGCTCCACCCACTGGGTTGAATAGTTCCAGGTTCGTTTCCCGCATGGCAAAAATCTTTGTGAGACCCTCGATTATTTGTTTTGGTTTGGGTATTTGTGTATGTGAGTTTTCATGTTTGTAAGAGCACCTATGACACAGGAATACATCCTAGTGTGAGACTGTTTTCTTAAAAAAAGTTGGGATTCATACAGCACTAAGCAGTTATCATGGCAGTCTCTAGGGGATTCCTTAGTCCTGCAGTGGAAGTAGTTTGGCTGAAGATAGATTAGATTCTATAATGATACTCGCTCAATATGTCTCATGACACATAAATATGATGGCATGCACATAGTACAATTAAATTCTGCTAAGAAGTTTTGGTGGAGACTAGATAGTCTAGATAGATAGTGGATAGATATTAACTTTAAGATGTGTTAAGGTTTCGAGGACATCTCCATCATGATGTCCTTCACAAGTCAATATTTTTTTTTATTTTAAAACCTAGCCCCACTCTAGGTACAATTCCTCCTCCTGTGTAGTGAGTGTGTTTACAAACACAAAATTCACATGCATAAACACCCAGGTTGTAGCAAACATTTTTGAGTCACACAAAGATTTGTCCCATGTGGGAATAGAACCTGCAACTACCCGATCCAGTGGGCTGAGCGGGTTAAGCTCTAAATTACTCAACCAAGTGTGTGTGTGTGTGTGAGTGTTTGAGTGATATATGCTGTTGGCCATGAGTCCTTTACAGCTTCACCGGACTTAAGGGTGAGCGTGCAACCACTACACTCGAGCCAGAAGGGCAAGGGGCGACATACTCGAGGGCGCCTCAAGAAGGAACGGCCTCGGTTTGGACAGTCGCTACGGGGGGAACTCAACCAAGATGTCTGCTATGTATGTATGAGTACTGTGAGTGCATTTAATTGTATTGGTTGCAGTATAACATCATTATTGTGATGATTAACTATTGAGGAAGTTGATTACTATGGCATTTACCTAATTTATTTAATACTAATTTGACATTATTTTTGATCAAGTTTTCTTTGTGGATATTCAAACCAAGACTATGTATTAGAGATTTAAACTGATATCTATTTAACATAACTTACATGAACAAGCTTTTGACATGATTGTGAGGGATTTTTTACAAAACTTATATTGCAAGATATTGGAATATTGGATCTTTTTTTGTTAAGAGTATTGTACAAAAAGGCGGGAAATATGACAAATGACAAGTGTTTCAATAATCAGGGGGCTCCATTTTAGTGAGATATTAGTCACAAATATCGTACCAGGAAAAGGCGCGAGAATAAAAATGGGGATCTGTTGCTTATCTCGTTCGCCTCGGCCCCTTTATCACGTTCAAAGGACAGCTGACAGTTACCGAATCCAATCCCTGTTTGGTATTCGACCCAAAAGAAATAAGCTCACCTGGTTTAGCTGCTGTGCTGTGACCATTAGAATTCAAGTTGGGTACCTATATATGATTTTGTAAGTATCTACCTAATGTGTAATTTAGAAAGATTATTTAGATTAGATTTAAAAAAAAAAAATTGTCGGTTCAAGTTTTGAAAACTAATGATGCTTTTTTTGTTATTGTTTTTTGACAAGATCAATAGTGTCAATAGACAAGACAACCAAAATACAACGGACAACAAAATTATGAATTTCATTCTTTCGAGGTTTTTGAATGATAATGAATGATTTCGTTTTTATTTATTTTTATTTCCGGTTCCGTTCAGACTTCAGCATCTACAAAGCTGGGATGATGTTCTAAACTTTATACTATGTTTGTTCAAACTTTGACGTTGCAACAGTTCGCTAAGTTTACATCGTAATAGTTGTGAGTCGACACGCCTTTTCCTAACAAGTGCCGGGAGTCGTCGCACGCAAGGCCGCCGCCGCCCTTTGATCCACCCACCTCAAATCGCGTGACTGATTTTTATGCAGCTGCTAATAGGCTATCCTCTACGCTACCTCAACATATCGAACACGCTAATTTCAAGTATGTATACATGCATCTATTTTAGAATTTCTTAATCTGGGCTTGATTTTCATGAACTAGTTTGAGAATTAGTATGGAGCGGAATGGCTGCCATTATTAACTTTAGTTTTGTATTATTGTTAGCAAGATTTTTGAGATTATGATAAAGACACAGGAGTGAAAGTGCAAATAGGAGGGCAGTGGAACCAAAGGAGGATTCTGATGCTATTTTGGCAAGGGAGTTGCTCGCGACACGGTCACAACCTCCTGCGTGTGGCCTGGCGGGCCCCACACGGCTGGGGCCGCACTCGCCCCGCCCTCCCCCTGCGCCGACTGACACGAGACCGCTGCCCGCTGGCGTCCGATCTGTTACACAATAACACTGCATCCTTTCACTTTGCACTCTTTACCTTGCTAGTTTTGTCCTCGTTTATGTATTCCACCTTCACTTTTGTGGGCTCAGACGACATTATCTACTTTACACTGGCAAACAATTATTTCCCTTTGTTCACGTACGGAAAGCACCATCCTCACGACCGGCCGCCAAACTGCGGCGAGCGAACTGACGAGACGCCACGAATACGTTCGGCAATATTCGGAGATCCGCCTCCTATCGCGTTCGGATTTGTTTCGTTTGTATACAGTTTTATCAAATGTTTGTGATTCTAAAGGATTGAGAAGTTGGTACAGATGTCATATAGATAATGAAGTGTCTTTGATACTGTCCATGTTGTCTGATTAATGAGTTATACTTAGAAAAAGTAGAAATTACGAGTTAAATCGCGCTAGCTCCGTCTCTCTCTAACCGAGACAGGTCTTGATTATTGGTAGGCAGCAGCTGCGCCTCTCTCCTCCTCCCCTTCGCGGGTGCGGCGCCGCCGCCCGATAATAATAATTGAAAGTAGGAAGGACGTAATAATGGGTGTATAACCTCGCGCCCGCGGCCTCCTTGGGCGGGCAAAAAATGCACACATGTCGAGCTGATCGGCGCGCCAGCCGTGTCCAAAGACGTGGCCTGTACACAAACGATAACCGTAGCTGCTGCACTTATGATTCTTTGTTCACTTGACTCCGTTCAGTATGTTTGATTACAATACACTCAAGTCTCAGAAACTCTTATCAGTATCGGGTTCGCCCATTGTATGCTAGTATTTGATCCCTGCGAAGTTTGTGTACTACGCGATTGAATCACCAGCTATATTCATTCTTTTTAGCGCCACCGGTCCCTAATATCATTTTCCTTAACGGTATAAATTACATAGATACAACCGATATCACCGACAGGAAAAATATCGCATGATGAAAGTGTTGTAGTAATTTAATACGATTCTTGTGCCGTATTGCTCTTTGCCTACCCCGCAAGGGATCTGGCGTGAGGTTATAGATAGATAGATTGCTATAAATAGGATAGCATCGATGATGTGTTGCGTCTTAAATTATTTATTAGCATTCAATAGCACAGCTGGATGTGACCTCGTTAGTTAATTACCAGCAATTGTGTTTCCGAAATTTCTACGCCCATAGATATATTGGCCTCATTATTTATAGGTTTAGACTGGTTTGGAATGAGAGTGAAAGTCGGACCACGTTTTGTCAAGCGTCAGCCGCGTCGCTTTGCCCCGAGTCCATTATGCACGAATGAGCAGCCGCCCCGAGAGAGCGTGTGTCCCCGGTTTAATTATCTCATACAACTGCCAAGTAACTTTCGTTCTAATCTCATGTAGTTTAAAGTTTGTATTTGTATGCTTTTGAGACCTTGAACGTGTATTTTAAAGTACGCAGTTTTCTATTTGAGTGATGTTTAATTTTACACCTTAGCTGGAAGGTAATAGAGTTCATAATAATTTTCTTTATATTTAGAATATAAGTCGTTCTTAAATCAGACTAAATCTATTATGGGTGTACCTCGTCGGCGTGGCGCGGCATGCGGTAGCCGAGTGACGTGACGCTGTTTGCGAGTATAACTATTTAATTAGTCGATGAACAACACTGATGAAATCATCAACGTTCATTGTTTTCGGTTGAATATTTAGTTCTGTTATCGTGATGTCGAAAGTGGTCACACACACTGGTACTGGTGGTACACGAATCGTACCATACATTATAACTTCGTATATGAAATCTTCCAGAATGTATAGGTATGTTCCTTCTACATTCGAGCATGAAAGACTGCTATTTGTAAGGGATAAAGAAAAGCGTCACATTATCAACTTACTTAAACTAAATGGGCATTTCCTAAATTGTTATTCTCAAAACAAGTTTGCGCACACGCAACTTTATCCTAAAGATTGTAATCAAGATTAATCGTTTCCTACCTAGTGCCAAGCCCAAGTGGTATGGTTTAAAATTATATACACAGACGCAATTCCCATGTCGTCAAAGTAATATGTGATCGTACTCGACACATTTATTGCTATACTGTGATATAACGAGCCATTAATCTAAATCATTTTTGCTGCGAAGATGTATCGAACACTTTGTATGTCAAGAGTTTTAATTAGAATTTCAACTACTTCTACATAGTACTACTGTGTTGTAATACATTTGTATCGCCAGATAAATTTACCAGTCGTATAAACTCAGTGACTATACTACCAGACTAAGCGATGAAGTTGCGATGTACCTGGGTACCTGCATATCTTACAATAGCTAAAACTATTAGAATGCACCAAATAAGATATGAGTTTGAGAGACTACGCATTGGACAACGTTTGATTGTAATCTGTCCAACGACTCATTACCTAATGTAGGTGCTTCATTTCATTAATATTGTATTATGATGATACTCAATGGAAGCATAAATGCTCAAATTATAGGTAACCGAGACTTCCAGCTGTGAAATCATGGCACCTTAACGGCTTGACCTAAAACTGAAAATTCAGTATCGTAAGAGACAGCAGATGTTATTAAAATAGCTGTAAATTACCAACAACTCGTTGTTGTTGGTAAAGTAAGAGGAGTTGATCTCATGGATATAACGCCAGACGCAGCCCACACTAGGATTTATTCCTGTGCCGTACGCTTACGAACATACTTATGTCACATACACAAACAAACATTCGTTCTTAGATTGAAACAAACATTCATTGACCACACAAATTTGGTCCACGCCGGGGAAACTCTCACAACCACTATCTATTGAACCAAGGGACCTAAGCTCAATTTGCTAGACCAAGTCTCCGTCATAAATCAATTAAGAACATTAAAAAAGCCTCAATTAAATTTAGTTTACATATTACTTATGTATCTGCAAAGAGGAATGAGTGAAGATGCATAGTAAAGGACCAATAGGGTCGCTTTATTTCAATTCAATGCCAACCCAACATCATTAAGACCTGTACTTAACTTTCCAAAGCTCATTTTAACGACAAACACTAACCATTTTATTTTATTGGATTTAATAAACCGAGTCTTATCTGATGGAAAAGTCAAGAGTCTCCGTAACCGGCGAGCGTGTATGAGACGAACTATGAGAGTCGAGGAAGCCAGAGAGGTATGTAAGGAAAGAACCTGTTGGAACTCTGTACTCTCTGCCTACCCCGCAAGGGATCTGGCGTGAGGTTATAGATAGATAGATAGAATACATATGTCCACGTACATATGTCATACAAAGTCACCAAGTCTACGTCCTAAAAACTATCATCCATGGTCTGACCTTGAAATGTTTTCCAAATAGACACAGACCAAAAAATAGATTCCAAATCTTAAAATCGTCTACCCCAAATTTCTCAAGTAACTGGATGCCTAAATATTTGCACTAAATTCTGAAAACAAAATTATATTAGTGTAATTTGTTACTTCGCCATTGCGTCGTTAAGGTAGACACGCCAGCGTTTGTCCCACTAAAGCTATTCATGTTACGTCACCCACGCCCATTATGATCTTTAAAAGAGGGAATCACTTCAGGTTTTATGATTAATTTCGTTGAAATGCAAATGAACTTTCTTATAAACATAACTTTCTTATAAACATTTAAACAGGTTCTTAGCAATGATACCCTAGCGGTTAAACGCTTGTCTTATTTCCAAAGTTTAGTGCTCGAATCTTGGCTGGCACCTTACCAACGGTGAAAGAAAACATGGTGAGAGAACGTTCATGTTCGGGAGGAGCTAAAATAAATGAAAGAAGTTAACCGATGTTCTTAAAGAATGATAAGGGGCTTGACCCTTGTCATATTGGGACCAAAAATACTTTACTGATGTTAGTACTATATACATCTCATCCTGTTACAACATATGTACATATTTGCAACCCCATCGTTAACTTTTTACCATAATACTGGAAAATTCTTTTCCCCATGTGTCAGTGTGCTATGAGTCAGTTCTTATGATAAGCCGCTCGATCGTTGCTTAAGGGTTTATGCTCCTTTAGATACTTTTTACGTCATCCATAGGACCTAGGATTTTAGATCACCACTTAACAGATGTGTCAGATTGATGTTTGTCACTGTCGTATTGGTCACCTAGGGTGATCCAGGGACTCGAGGGTTCATGAGCATACGGAAGCGGAAGTAACGGTGGGCGGGCCGGACCGCCTGCGCCACCCGCCTCCGCGCCCAGACACGCCCTAGCTCTTATGAATCATGCTGCATCCAACATTAATTAGCATACAACATATTTGAGTAACTTTCCTAAAATAAGTTTAGTTATTGCCAATAGCACCGCGTAAGGCGCTAAAAAGGAAGTGGGTGACGAACGGCCCACCCACTCCGAACTCTAGTTCAATGAACGACGCTATTAATCACTGTGTGTCATTGAATTATGTCAATGCATATGTTTTAGACGTAAATGTATGGTGTTATTCAAATCAGTTGTTGATGATTAATCTAAAATGTACTCATCCATGCCAGCTTATTAAATTTTAATAAGTAAATTAAAATTATTACGTTTTTCAGTAATTATAGGATGCAGGTACCGGGGAAGACCTAGACTATCTTATCATGACCAAATAGACCGTGTCTTATCTGAAGGGCAAGTCAGAGTTTCCGTAACCGGCGAGTGTGTATGAGGCGATCTATGAGAGTGGAGGAAACCAGAGAGGTATGTAAGAAAAGAACCCGTTGGAACTCTAAGCTCTCTGCCTACCCCGCGTGGGAGCTGGCGTGATGATATAATTGAAGTAGTTAGTTCAATAATTATAGAAAAGACTCAAAAATTCCGTTCAGCGAAGATTAAAACTCTAACTTTATTTTATAACAAGGTACTTTAAATAGTTTCAAGATTTATATAACAAAGAAATATTATTATCCCTACATAAATGCGTCAATTGCTGAACTAGCGCCTGCCAAATAATCACTTCTGTGGCAACACATAATTCCTTTACTATTTTAGAAAGAACTGCCTGCCCAACCCAACATAGAAATATTAACACCACTTACCATTCAACCGGACAAGAATTGCAAAAAACGGTCACATTGAAAAAGTTATCCTTCAACTTTATTCATAAAAGGTTACCCAAGTCAAGATAATATATCCCCCCTGTAATCTTACCCGGGCTTTTAAAAATTCATAGGAATGCGGAAGAGACGCACCCACCCACCGACCGCCCGCGACAACGGCCCGCGGGGCGTAACTGCCGCCCTACCCCGCCCGGGGCTCTAACTTTTTCCCGCCAACTAATTTCCACTCCACATGTGTACAAACTTCCGTTTATAATATTCTAAACGAAATTGCTAATATTAATGGTTAGTGTTTTTTATGAAACCTGGTCAAGAAAATTATTTATTCCTAATGACTTATTAAGGAGTCTGATTAATTAATCAAAGAAACCACCGTCACGCCTATATTCCCCAAGTGGGGGTGGCAGACGTGTACTGAGTGCACCCACGTTTCGCCGACGATTTTAGGTCGCCTATTGCCATATACCGGGCACAATTCCAGACTCCGGACTCGAAGTGGGAAGTTTTCATTAGAAAAACTACACTTGTCCGACCTAGGATTTGAACCCAGAACCTCGTGATCACAAAGCGATGCGCTTTGCCACTAAACCAACGAGACAGTCAATTTATTAAACTCATTAATAAGTAATTAGTAATGATCCAATACATGTTGATTAATAGATAAATCATTAATTTGGTATACATACATTTGAAACAGGATATTAAAAATAATGATTTTATAATTTGTCATTCATTCATTCATTATTTTTGTCTTTGGCGTAATAACTCAACTAACTTTAGAATTCCGAAACAATGACGTAATACGTCATTGTTCGAAAAGGATTCAATGTTCAACTAAGAGCCTAGAAAATAAACACTTTACTCATTTTATTACATAACGTAACTGACGTAACGAGATTTTTATTTTATCATTAGTATTTTGCATGTTTTTTACTTAACGAACCATCAATTCAAGGAGTTGACGAATACTCAAATATGTATGTTCATATTATCGCGCCAGATCCCTTGCCAGGTAGCACCAACTGGTTTCCAACGGGTTCTTTCCTTTCTCTCATATACAAATAGGTAAATAAGTATTAATTAGATTACACTTAGCTGGCGTAGTACCTGCACAATAACGATCACGAGGTCCTGGGTTCCAATTTTATGACAAACAAAAAGTAGTTATTCTGTCGCGGTTTGGATATGAAGTAGTATGATGTGACAGTATATGAATAACACTCCTTAAAAGCAAGCATGTCTCTCGTGGGCTATGCAAAACCAATCGAGGTAGGAATCATGCATTAGGTAACACAAAGTCGTCATATTAAAGGAAGACGTCATTAGAATCGATTGTTATTATTACGTCGTTCAATCCTCAAAGATGCATTCCACAATTGCTCCTAACTGCTTACACATCGTTACAATGGTTGCGGTCCGAATGACGCTTATATCGATAGATATTAGCGCTTATAAATATGCGATCCGAAACAGTTTTAGTTCCCCAACACTATAGCGCCCTTCCCCGTTTTGGATCGCATATATGATCGTTAATTTAATCTCGATATTACCCTGATTAGGACTGCAGCCGTTATCGTTACAGGTGTCTATCCAGACACCGATCTCGCGGGCAAGGTCGAAGAATCCAAGACACACACAAGACACCTAGAGTATGCTCTCCCCCATAGAGACAGCGCAAGCTGAGGCCCGGTCGTTCCGTCTTGAGACGCCCTTGAGCTACTTGACTCCCTGCCTTTCTGTCTGGAGCGTATTTGTTGAGGACTCGCCTTCTTAGGTCCACTAGCAGAACATTGCACACTAGCACTTTTGATTCTAAGCGATTGGGATAAAGATTGGGACGCATCTTTGTTGATTGAATGGTCTGTTGGACGGATTGAAAAAAACTTGTTTACGATTTTATTTTTACGAGCATAGACCGACTAAAGATTCTTTTCTTTGAGCATCACTGTTTACACGCCTGACTCTATGTCATGAGTGTGTGTCGCCGAGAAGTTGGCAGCTGGCCTCGTCGAGATTCATAAAAATGTAAATCAAATAGCAGTTCACTTATTATTCGATATTTTTAATTCCTGGGCGATATGATCGATTTTTTAAACATAGGTAAGGCGAAAGAGTTCAGGTATTCTGCGCTGTTATAGTGTTAACTAACATTAACCTAAATTAATACCTTTTTTGTACCTGTATTTTAAAAACGTGGTCTCATACTAGGAATCCTTTATGTGTCATGGGTGCGTTTACAAACATAAAATTAGCATTAATACCTGCACAAATATCCAGACGACAACAAATTTACGGGGCACATAAAGTTTTGTCCTGAGGGAGCACAAACCCGCGACTACTCGGCGGAGGATGGAAAATAACACCTACGCTCTGAACTACTGACCCAAACCGTCATCAAATATAATTCACGTTATACTTATAAAAAAAAACAACGTCACGCCTATATTCCCCAAGCGGGGGTGGCAGAGGTGTACTGAGTACACCCACGTTTTGCCGACGATGTTAGGTTTCATGTAATAGGGGGCGAGCCTATTGTCATATACCGGGCACAATTCTAGACTCCGGACTCATCTTCATTTGTCCGACCTAGGATTTGAACCCAGGACCTTGTGATCACCAAGCGGTGCGCTTTGCCACTATACCAACGAGGCAGACAAACGTTTTACCTCTATCTAACATAATAACCAGGACCCTCAAGATTCATTGGCTTGCGACGACCTTGGTCGCTAGTAAAATGTGTTAAAAGTTTGTTATCGGGCCGAAAAGTTAAAAGCTTGTAGAATATCTCCATCTATTTAGTCAAGCTATAAGCGAAATATGCCGACATCTCAGTACATTCCCCAATATCTCTCCCATAGCTGGTATCTAAATCTATTCCTCTGTTTTATAAAATTCGTTTGTACTCAGTCAGTCTGCTGATAATGGCTCCATCTAATGGACTTCGTTATATACTACGTACTATATTTACTTGGGGAAAATGCTGCATAGGAGGACTGCAAGTAGAGTTGTCAGCTTTTTCGAGTATTTACTTAAAGTATAACTACGTTTCTGAAATATAAAAGCATAAAATATAAAAATAAACACACACCGTCACGCCTATATTCCCCAACCCTCGTTGGGCAGAGGTGTACTGCGTACACCCACTAAATTACAAAGACTACTCTCAGAATAAGGTACTACTTAATTATACCTATTATTGTTTTTTTTTAGCATAAATATCCTTTATGCCTTTCAGCAACGTTAAGACAATGGGAAAAAATAGATACTTACACATAACAAAGGCCCTTTGGCCCTTTGTTTGGGGTTTGCCCCAACATTCAAAATTGATTGTCCTTATTTTTATGAGCAAGACCCGACGAGAAACAAGGAGTCTTAAACGTTATTAAAGCTAGGTGGGACAGAATACTTTTTTCAAGCCAAAGGTGTGAGAAAACTTCGAAATCATGTGAACTAGAAATAGAACCTACTCTACCGTGACTTGCTGTTTTAACCACGTTACGTATACAGGCCAGGGCAATAATTTGTAGCCACTTTACTAATATTATAAAGAGGTAAAGTTTGTGAGTTTGGATGTTCGGGGTAATCTCCGGTACTACTGATCCGATTTTATTGATTTTTTCACCATTGGAAAGCTACCTTATCCAGAAGTAACATAGGCTATTTAACATAGACCCGGTAGGTGGCTGTTATCGACCGGGTATGAAGTCGCAGGAAACTGCTAGTTTGATACATGTAGTAACATCTGTATTTATGAAGGTAGGTCTTTTTAACATTACATTATCTGACAAAGTACTCCAATGCTTACACTATTATTCTAAGTTATATATTGGATGGAGTGGAGTCTAACTATGGCGCCCCCCTTGCTTGCCCCCAACATATACCAATGAGTGTGGAAGCATGGAACTATGGTCTATTTTTTAATTAGTACTGTAGTTTGCATACTTCACAGTATGTAGCTATAGAAACTGCTAATGTATTCTTGTCCAGTGACGCTGTAAACACACCCAAACAAAAACTGCTGTAGAAAAATGTAGAATGACAAACATTTGTTTTCCTTCATTCATTCTTTACCACTGAAGCGCCTGGTCTGGCCCCTCAGTTTACTATATGATAGGGCCAGCCCTGGTTACTCCAGTACTTACCCGTCTACTTTTCGTGTAAAAATACACTATTTTAAAATTGTAAAGGAGCATGTCTTATATTAGGGATATTGAAGAGAATATTGGGTTAGACTTTTTACAAGTTTCTCACACAAAACTTATGTTTAAAAGAAAACATTTGTTTGACTCTCGCTCAAAAATCACAAAACCAATTTTGACCGCAACTTTAGGCATTTGGATAGCTCATAGTCATCTCATAGTCTACTGAGTGCCATATTAGGGTTTATGGAAATCGTTGCGATGGTACCGGCTATAGATATCTACTGTTTGTCTTCTAGCATATTGCAGTTTTTAAGTCTGATACTTAGTATGTTTCGAGATTGTTTTCCAGTGCACTTACTAGGTTCGAGAACAGACTTTGTCCTGTATAATATACTAATCTATACTAATATTATAAAGAGGTAAAGTTTGTGAGTTTGGATGTTAGACTACTGATCCGATTTTAATGATATTTTTACCATTGGAAAGCTACCTTATCCAGAAGTAACATAGGCTATATAACATAGACCCGGTAGGTGGCGCTTTTGTCGACCGGGTACGAAGTTGCGGATAACTGCTATTAGTTATAAAGCTACAGGACCCATACTTATTCGCTGACCAAACGCGTCGCGTTACAATAACTTTGTGAAATGACCGTGCAATGGTATTCTGTTGGAATATCATTTCACGGCGTTATCATAACGCGCCGTGTGTTAAGTGATTAATAATTGGTCATAGTGAATATGGGCTCAAAATTTAGTAGTTATAAATAAAAAAGTACAATGATTTAAAATTAATTTATTGCACAATAAACACATAAGAATTGCAAAATACATTTTGTAAATTGTATTTACATTTTATATATTTAGTAGATTTACAGTTCACGACAAACAGCATTTTTTGAAGTAAGGACTTATGATTCGGAGATTCTATGTTTATCTAAATCACTTGATAAGACTCTCGACACATGATTGAAGCTTTAAAACTAAGCTCTGTGTCGCATTAAGCTTAAAAGTTTACGTAATCATCAGCCTCGTAGCTAGGGTCTGGTCCAGCGAGCTATCGCCAGGGGAGGACATCTCAATGGGCGCAATCACTGCAAGAATCAGACACCGACCTCGTTGGCGAGGTAGAAGAATCCCTTATCCGCCGGCCGTGTACCGAACTACAGCAAGTCAGCTAAAATATGCCTTCCTCAACAGCGACAACCCAAGCCGAAGCCATTTGTTATTGAGGCACCCTTGAGCTAGTTGCCTCCATTGCTCTTCCAGCTGTAAAGAGTCCTTGGGCAATAGCATAGATCATTCCAACACCCAAAAAAAAGCCGCAGTTTTCAGAATACAGCTCCTTCATTCTACAAAACAAGTTTTGGGGGCACAATATTTAAATCTTGTCTTGGATGTAGGTCAGTTATGACCCTAGCTACGAGTCTGGTTCTCGAAGACTCTTCCTAAATCATTTTGTGAAGATATAACCATTTTCATGAGAAAAATACCCCTGAAAGGTATGTCCAGACATTTTCCAACACTCAGTATTATGAACATCCGTATTTCATTAATATGATCTTAATCTGCGCAATAGGCGCATTCTTGTTGTGATCGATTAAAAAATTGAAACTGGAGTGAACGGATTTATGTTTACCTACATAACGTCTTTTAAAGCAAAGAAAAATGGTGTGGAAATAGTGTCAAATGTAACCAAAATTACCAGAGAGAAATAGCTACTTGGAACTTCCAAGTAGATCCTTTCAGGAGTTAATATAATTTGTTTAAAATAACCCCTTTATCTATTATCCCTGATAGTTTGTTTACACCAATTACATTACATCAATAAAGAATATATTTGGAAAAAATGTGATAACCGACTACCCAAACTTGTGTAGCTAATATTTTGAATTAATCTACACAAATATTTTGTGCTATACAAAGTAGTTAGGTGCTACTTAACTAGTTTAAAAAAAATAAAATTTGTATAATTGTACTAACCGCTAAACTATTGATTGCTTGAAGAATTGTTAATAAATGTACATAATTATCTCATAACAAAAACTTTCACAAATAAATAAATTGCCTTAGAAAATAAAACAATCACATTATCAAATCCATTATCTTATTTATAACTAGGGACTTACTACATAAAAAACTAGATCATTATTTTTTTAAATAAATATTATGTGTTATTCTAAATAACACATAACAAAAAACAATATTATAGTAGACGTATCTACTTACAAAAAGATGATTGTAAATATTTTTTGTTATTTTGGGTAGCCATTTTGAAATAATTTTATTGGCGTTTTCACTGCTTTCCTGCACTCGTGGTTACCGTTAGACGTTAAAATTTACCACTATAATATTAATTATATTTCATGCATAATATTTACGTAAATTAAAAAGTTATGGGGTCGACAGTGTTTTTTCTAATAGGTATACCATTAGGCATTGCGCGAACAGCGCATTAAGCCAATAAAAATGGGTAGGTATCTATATGATTAGGTATGTATCCTAAATTTTAGAAATAATACTAGTGTCTCTTTTAGCGTAGTTTGCGCATTCGTCAGTTGCGTTGCGTAACGTTTGTTTAGCGCGAACGTTGCAGATATTTTGGTGCTTCTGAAAAAAGAGAAAATATTGCTTCGTAATAATGTTGATAGGAACATTTGGACAGGTCCTATTAATTATGCCCCTGCTTCGCGTTAATATTACCTGCGTCAAATACGCTATTAAAGTACAAGTTCCTCCATCTGCGTCACATCATAGTGTTAATTAGGACATTACGACATATACGGAGTATAAGGCAGACTGAGATACGTATGATTCTATTTTTTTTTTTTTTTATTTATTTATTTATCCAAACCTAGCACTATCTTTACAGGTTTCCCCAATACAATAGTGTTGCATTTCTAAATTATAAAAAAATAACAATTAAAACTAATAAACGAAATGTACAAATACCTATATAAAAAAAAATCTTCCTAGCCTACCTATAACATAAAGTATATAATGTTAACTTTGTAAATTCACCCAGAGTACAATAAAATAAATCTATATCATTTCAATGAGGTTAAGAGTGCGAAGCGCTCCCGTCAGCGTCACTTATACATACGATAGTATATCAGAGGCGTGGTCTCTTACTATAGGTCTCATAAAAAAGCTCAGAGTTGCTCAGCGAGCTATGGAGAGAGCTATGCTCGGCGTTTCTCTACGTGATCGAATCAGGAATGAGGAGATTCGTAGAAGAACCAAGGTCACCGACATAGCCCTTAAGATTATTAAGCTGAAGTGGCAATGGGGGGCCACATAGCGCGAAGATCGGACGGGCGTTGGGGCAGAAAGCTTCTAAAGTGGAGACCACGTATTGGCAAGCGCAGCGTGGGACGACCACCTGCCAGATGGATCGACGATCTTGTGAAAATCGCAGGAAGTCGCTGGATGCAGGTGGCATCGGACCGGTTACGCTGGAAAGTGATTGGGGAGGCCTATGTTCAGCAGTGGAAAAGTATAGGCTGAGATGATGATGATACGATAGTAGCCATCGATTCGGTCAATTACTATTTTATTTAATTTTCCCAAAGTATATTCATAGTAAATATAATGTCTCGCCACGCGGTGTGTTAGGTTCGTAATCGTAGCCACCGCCGACTACGAACCTAACTCCTCTCCTATCAGCCGCTACAGGTGTCCGCGGCATTTTCTCACCGACCCTCCCGATCAGCAGATACAGCACACAGGATCAGACACCGACCTCGCCGGTGAGGTCGAAGAATACCTTGCCCGCCGGCTGGTGCAGAGCACCACGGCGAAACACCTAGTATATGCCCTCCCCTATAGCGACTTCCTTGAGGCGCCTTTGAGCTAGTTGCCCCCTTGCCCTTCTGGTTCGAGCGTAGTGGTCGCACGCTCGCTTCCTTGTCCGGTGAAGTTGTAAAGGCCCCGCGGCCAACAGCGTAGATCATTTACACACACACACACACACATGCGGTGTATAAGGTGATAGGCAGGGGTATGGTGGTGGGGGGTGGTGGTGATGGGGGCCCCACACTCACATTTATTTGTGCTGGAACCCCTAAACACCCCCACATATAGCGTACTCAATCTGATTCTCCTACCCACGAACTTTGCATGACATTTCTTGAGTGTCTTACCCAGGACTTACCGTTAAATAAGATGGCATCTACAATCCACCGCCACTTCTCTCGACCGTGATTTTCTTCTTCAAGTTCTCTTTCTCCTGGTGTTCCTCCTCCATTTCAGCCATACGTGCAAATCTGGAGTACGCTACATGGCCAGATTTGATGGCGGACATCATCTGTGTAAGGGCAATTGAGTCTTATTACCACAATAAATATATAATATGGGAAGTTAATGATTTCCGTTTTTGTCATATTCAAGGAACTGTATTTTTCTCGAATGCAATTGGCTTTGAAAATAAAAGCTTAAGGACTTTTAGTGATTGTAAAGGGAAATACAAAAATTAGTTAAAATTTTCATGTAAGTAAATACTTACGTTTATACCTTCACCAAGACAAAGAAAAATGTTCGAAATAGTCTCTAACACCCGGTTTCTATAAGGCTTACTCGCACAGTAGTGTGCAGAAAAATAGGCGCGAGAACGTTAAGTTTACATACACGCACTTATCTTCTCAATGTCTACTTCCCTGCTCATTGCAGTGGTTTATATTATCGCGCTACGCATTTTCCAATACTCTTTACACTACTCCGCACGTGAGCACTAAGTAAACCAGGAGAGGTTTTTAAAAAAAGGGAGCCATTTTTTTTCTTTCTTTTTTTTTTAAATGTGTGGTTACCCACACTAGAATTTATTTCTGTGCTGTGGGTGCATTTACAAGCATGAAAATTCACATCCACAAATACCCAGACCGAAACAAATTATTGTGGATCACACAAAGATTTGTCCCGTGCGGGAATCGAACCTGCTACTATTAGACCCAGTGGGTGGAGCGGCTTAAGCTCTTAACCACTGCGCCAAATCGTCAAAAATATGTCTGGTACGGTGATATCAAGTAATTAAATATCTTTTAATCTCTATGACTATATCATATATATATATATATATATATATATATATATATATATATATATATATATATATATATCTTTTATGACTGTTATATAAAGAATTGGTATTCTATTCTCCTTCTAGATAGTAGGAGTGTTCTTAGAATGTTTTCTATTTTTAGAAAGCAGAAGAAGACGGCGGCAAGTTGGCGGACGATTTGACGCAGTGGTTAAGAGCTTAAGCCGCTCAGCCCATTGGGTCGAATAGTCGCGGATTCGATTCCCGCACAGGACAAATCTTCGTGTGACCCACAATTATTTGTTTCAGTCTGGGTATTTCTATATGTGATTTTTTATTAAAAAAATAGTGTTCTTAGAGTTTCGGGCGGGGAGTTTGTTATGTGATTTATATATCTATGTTAAATCGTTATTCTTGTAAGAAAATGTTAACACCAGCAGCATTATAAAGTATCATTAGAAAAGCGAATGAAAGCAATAAGCATGAGCTAAGCGAAACATGTCGAAATCACCACATGTATCACGACAAGTTCCATGACATGAAACTGTCAAATAGGTACCTATACCTACCGTGGCAACACGGTACGTATTTTGACATATAATACCACACACTGCCGACGACCAGTTTTTATTTTCACACAATTTAGTGACTGTATTTGCTTTACCCAAATAATTGAAAAGATAGGAATCAGAAATTCTAGGCATTATTTCTTTTTGTCTCATTACTGATTACTTTTTACACAACTTACGTCTCAAAATAGTGCAAAAACTGCTATGGCATCGTAACTATATTTACAAAAACAATTTCACCCAAAAAAGCTTATCATAGGTATGTTCATAGTGATTATTTATTGCTTCTGAAGCCAAAGTAATGCATCCCAGTCTTTGTTTTTTTTTTCTAATAGGCAAAGGCAAAGAATTTGGATTTTATATCCAATTTTTTTGGGCAAAGGTAACTAAGTATTATCCACAGAAAACACACGAGCACTCAATCGATATAGACCTGCAAATATTCGTCGAGTTCGACCTGCCCGTTCATATTTGTGTCGATCTCTCTCAGTATTTCGTGCAACTGTTCCCCGGTGACGTCCTCGCCGTAATTCTGTGGACACCAACTCCGACATCAAAAGTGATACATGGACATGGCACATGGAGGCAATTGTTAAAGAATTTTTGTTACCATTATGATTTTAATAGTATTCACAGTAAAATACTAAGTACTTTAGATATTTAGTTAACGTCTTGACTATGGGCTAAAAGTTTTACATAATTATAAATTGCATAGTCCTTGTATATCCAAATAGGTATAGGTACTCAAGGACATTCGCCAAGTTCCACATTTTATCAAAAATAATTTGACTTATGTATCCTAAAAATTAGGTTTACGTAACAAAAATTCCTTACAATTTGTAAGCATTCGTTTTAAAATTATGCACGAATTTGATAGTCTTCGCAACTAAATTGGCCTTTTAACTGGAATGAAATAGCAACAAAGCTAAAAAAAAAAGAATTCACCAAAGCAGGTTTCTTTTGTGCATAATTTTAAAACATAATCCCTTGGCTGGACAAACATACAGAGCCCATAACAGCCGGATCCCAAAGTTCCCGCCTATATTTCTACCTGCAGGTAATCCTGTATTTCCATCTGACCGTTGTAAGTGACGTCAATCTCGGACAAAATGGCGCTAATCTCCGCGTCACTTGGTTTCAGACCCATACTCTAGAATCGGCATAATTTGTTTCAAATATTTACGTATAAAGTATTATAGAGAACAAGTAGGCAACCTATAAAAAACATTGTAAAAGCATTTATTACGACTGTTATCACTATTGGGTGGATTCATTGTATAATAAGTAAAAAAAATATAATATATTCATCATCATCACCATAATCATCTAAAAGACGTCCACTGGAAGACTAAGGCCTTCCCAAAGATTGGCAGGACAACCGGCTTTGTTGTTTGTGTTTTGGAATATTTCTATGAAAAAAGTTTTCATTACGGGAAAGAAAATATAGCTAGTCTGATGTGGTAAGATTTCATTAGCACTGGCATGAAGAGTAACAAATATTGGAAATTTTCGTCAACATTCCGTAAACGGAGTAGGCATAAACCAATGTTGGAACCAGGCGACGCTATCATGGAATTGCTATATGCAGCATTTACCGGCAAATTCCTGCAGTGACGGGAAATGGCATAATATAAATTACGGTATAAGTACTGATATCATTATCACATTAACCATATTAGTTCCTCCGGTTTGTGCACTAGAGTCGCCTTTATGAATCAATTGATCGATTTAATAGGTAAGTCGAAAAATTACTGCAGCATTTTTTGACGAACGATCACCAAATTAAAATTGAGAAAACAAATCTGAACTTAAGATATACTTTAGAATTTTAACTGTTCTTAAAACGAGCTCAATATCAAGTTGCTACTTATTCTGAACGTTATAAAGTCCAATTGAATTTCATAATACCTTAAGACTCCTCCTAATGTCATTGATGGAGACGAAGCCCTTTCTGTCCTTGTCTATGATCTGGAAGCGTTTGATGTAGGTTTGGATCTCCTCCTTGCTCAGGTTGATCGGGATCTTGTCGCGACTCGCGCGGTTCACCATTTGACCCATTTCGTTGGCCAAGAATTCGCCTGCTAGTTTAATTTGCCTCTGAAATATGGACGTCGCTTCTTTAGTACAAATCAGCTTATACTGCCTCATCACTGTATAATTTGATTTATCTCCATTAGGTCTTAAATTATAATCTGCCATGAGTAACACAACTTACTATGGAGATTTGCTGAGGATTTCGTTATTTATCTGCCTTAACTACATACTAGCGAGGTATTAACTGGTGGATAGTGTGCTAGTAAATTATTAGTAGATACGGGTACCTACTAGTTGAACTGGCTGAGCTGGAATTTCTTCTATCGAATTCTAATAAGCTATAGGTAGTAATAAGTGTGGTACCTTTTTCTCGGCGTCGTTCCAGTGCAGCTCCTCGGCCATGATGTCGACGACGGCGGGCAGCGCCTCGGCCGCCGCCTGCACGTTGAGGAAGGCCAGGCGCAGGCGCCTCGCCACCATGTCCACCGCCGTGCACGCGTACTCGCGTACGCCGTACCTGCACACAACAGACGTTGCTCACGCTACCAGCTTCTTTGTACCCAATTTATACACTGCCCATTTCCGCGTGAAGTGAAGGAAGATAATTCGTATAAACGCGCCACTTACCCTCTACTACAGACTGACAGGCCCCGCCCACTCAGTGTGGAAAACTTAAGGAAAAAAACTAAAGAAATATATAAAATACAATAAATGTGAGGGTAGTGCATCAGAAAAATCATGAGTTTTATATTTTTGCAAACATAAGATAAAAACAGAGCGATCCTTGAAGGGCGAAGAGAGTATGTGAATAGTCAACGCTGCTGCAGTACTGCTCATTACATATAGCAGGAAGTGGCGGCAGTAGCAGTATATAAACTGGGTATTACAGTCTTAACAACTTCCCTACAGACGGCCAACGAACACGTCTAGGTAGAGCAAGCATGCACTAGCGAGCTGAAGCAATCTCTATCACATAACTATTATGTGATAGAGATTGTTATATACGATATTCTTTATTCAGTGATCACAACAAATAGTACACAATCGGGAGACTTTGTGTTGTGTCAACGGTACATCTAAACATAGATATAGTATGGTGCCTTACTATATCTATGTATCTATTAAAAATATTCATGAATTCCCACATCAAAGAAAATAAATTATCTCTTATCTTTTTTCTCTATAGCAATAGGGAATATGCGTGTATTTTTTTATATTTTTATACAATAGATTACATCAATATATAACTGCAAAAAGCAATTTAAGCGTCAAAAACAAAATGTAAAGGGCAAAAAAAATGTTGAAGATAGCTAACAGATAAGAGCATTTTAAACGCCCGCCATTTTGGCGCGCTTGGCGTGACGTCAAAGTCTATAATAACAATTAATTAGTGAACAGCTGTAGAAGTATTTTATTCTGTAATTTATTTTTATTTTGTATTTTGCGACTAGTATACAATGGAACAACACTGTTGTGCCTAGGTGTAAAAATACAATAAGGAATGTACCCGATAGGTGCGGGACATAAGGAGAAAGTGGTGTAAAATGAGAAAAAGAGATATGGTATCTCCATCAACTTGTTTATATTGCTGCGAAGATCACTTTAACGTAAGAATTAACTCAAATAATTAAAACAAAAATTTTGTCTTTGTGTAAATCGACAAGAAAAAATAACAATAAAACTAACTCAATAGCAAACAGTCAACAAATATGCACTTGTTGACATTTGTATTGTAGCCTTTGACGTCATATTCGATCTGACCAATAGCGTGGCGTTCCCGCTACTTTGAATTTCCCACTCATTTTTGTACTTTCAATAATTATTTTCTTAATGAAAAAGTAATGTTATTAAAAAATTATTGGTATAGACATTATTCTAATGCGATAAAGTTTAAAAAAAAAATTATTTGAATTACACGCATATTCCCTATTACTTCTTGAACGGGTAATAAAGTCTTTACTTAATCATTAGCGTTTTCTTTCGTAACTATTCTTAAGTACTTTTTGAATAAAACCTTATGAAAACGAATATCAAACGCGTTTTTATTAAATGTCAAGCAGCATCACAAAAAACAATTGCAAGTAGGACTCGCGCTCTGAGGGTTTCGTACCGGGTTCAATTTCGGCCAGTTTCAGCGCCAAATTGTAGTTTCGTGGGTCTAGAGAACTCGAAGACAAATCCAATGAGCCCAAACACGGCGGGGTTATGTTGAGTAGTTGGGTGGGTCTTTTGGCCACCCTCCGGTTCCATTACCAGATCCTGAATATCATCAGAGTCTATAGAACTCGTCAAGGCAAATCCAACGAGCCCAAACACGTCGGGGCTATGTTAAGTAGTTGGGTAGTTCCGTTTTCCACCCCCCGGTTCCATTATCAGACCCTCGACATCATCCGGGTCTACAGAACTCGTCAAGACAAATCCAACGAACCCTAACACGGTGAGATTATGTTAAGTAGTTGGGTAGTTCTGTTGGCCTCTCTTCGGTTCCATCATCAGATCCTGGACATCATCAGGGTCTACAGAACTCGTGAAGACAAATCCAACGAGCTCAAACCCGGCGGGGGTATGTTTAGTATTTGGGTAGTTCCGTTGGTCACCTTTCCACTTTATCACCAGACCCTAAACATCATCTGGTTGTATAGTACTTGTCAATACCAATCTAACAAGCCTAAACACGAGGTGGTTATATTGTGTAGTTGATATGTTGCCATGACCACCTTTCGACCCCATCAAAAGACTGGTCTGGAGCTGGGTACATGGTATGTACTATATTATTGCATTGTCACCGAACTTACATACGTATGCTAAATTTCAGCTCAGTCGGATACATGCTTTCTATTGTCAAACGCTCTTGGATATCTTAATAAAATAAAATATCACTAATAAATAAAATACCCGACATGCTTGAAAATGGATTACAAGATTTGAACCAGAATTCGAACAAAAAGATTCTAAAAAATTACCTATACCTCGTTTTTATAGAATATTTATTCAAGATACTAGTCAGCTTCGTGGCTCTAAATCATTACCTGATTTCAGCGTCGATGTACGGGAACTCAGGGTGGATTTTCTTGCCGATGATCGGCCATCTCTTGCCAGTCATCGCCGCCATCTTAGCAACTGCGAACGCCCGGTCGCCATACGACTTGGCCAAGTGTTGCGCTACCTGAACCATTATTAAATAGTTGTAGTCTTTATGATTGCCATGCTATTGCAAAACAGGATTTTATTATTTAGTTATTAGGTCATACGACCCACAAAAAGGGAAGAATAGAAGTAGATAAAAGCTGAGGAGAGTAGCCTTTTGGCAGTAATTCAAATGAATAAACAATAACGTCATATATTTTAAATGCAGCGGTGAACTTACGATCAGTCTTCACTATGAAATTGCTCGTATACCTTCTTGCATTTTATTAATTACTCCTTTTGGACCATCTACATATTACATACCTACTCTCTTTATTTTCTCTGCTTTACGTTAGAAGTGTATCATTGAATACTTACCTCCATTTCTAATCCAAAATCTTGCACTAATCTGATGTACATCGTGGGAGTCCAGCCGTGGGCCCCCTCTATTAAGAAACCGTCCGTTTGGCATTCTTTGAACAGCGGTTTGAGATTGGCGCCTGAAAATGAATTTAGCAAAAACATTAATTAGTACAGGTAAATTTTGCAGAGGCAGGTAATATTGCGTCTTATTGCTGTTTCAAAAGTTTTGTAGATACCCATACCTACCTATTATTGCTTGATCTCAATATATCTCAAGTTTTTATTTAATACCTACTTCTTGAAAAATTGTGGTGTACTAGATCGATTTATTTTACTTGTCGAAAGGTTGCTCTATATTTGAGTAAATCAACTAAGTATTCATCATCTCTCTCTAATTATACGCATATAAAATTGTAAATCCTACTTTTTTTAACCGACAATAAGAAGATGTAAGCCGAGCAGCGTACAAACCACTACACCTAGCGGACGTATCATTGTTAACAGAGACAGCTTAAAACTGGCGTACTGGTATATCGTAGATTTTTGTGTTTTAATTGGGTTGTAGGCTGGGAGCTTCGTATTTGCTTTGTGGCCAGGAGGCCTTTAGAGCTTTACCAGACAAGAGGGTGAGCGAGCAACAACTACGCTCCAGTGTTCGTATAGTGAACTTACTCTCAATAGCAGCGTCAATAGTCTCCGCGGCCATGGATCTATACGTGGTCCACTTGCCGCCGGCGATGGTGACCAGGCCCGAGGGTGAGACGTGCACGATGTGGTTGCGCGCCAGCGACTGCGTGTCCGGCTTGTTGGGGTCGGACACCAGCGGCCTGATGCCTGACCACGCGGACAGAACGTCGCCGCGACGAACTGGAATGTATAGAAGTAGATTATAATGATAATGATATTTCATAATATGCGTAGTACGTTGGTATTGGGGGAACTGCATCACAATGTTCTATTAAGCTGAGGTTAAAAATCTATAAATTTTAACGGCCATTTTGGCAATTCGTGAATGATTAAGTGACTCCAGATTGTTCGTTCTCGTTGTATTTTTATGCACCGGTATTATTATATTTCAAAATAATCTATCTATCTATATCATCACGCCAGCTCCCTCGCGGGGTAGGCAGAGAGTACAGAGTTCCAACAGGTTCTTTCCTTACATACCTCTCTGGCTTCCTCCACTCTCATAGTTCGTCTCATACACACTCGCCGGTTACGGAGACTCTTGACTTGCCCTTCAGCTAAGACACGGTCTATTTGGTCATGCTAAGATAATCTAGGTCTTCCCCGGCACCTACATCCTTCCACTTTCGCATTGTATATCTGTTTTGTCATTCTTTCTTCTGGCATACCCTTTCTCATCTTTATATATGCCCGAACCAACGGAGCATACTTTTTCTCATCTTTACACCGATACTATCTTTCATACCTACTCGCTTTCTTAATACGCTGTTGCGAATACGGTCGGTCAGCGTGACTCCGCACATCTTCCGCAGAGATCGCATTTCGACCGCATTTATCCTGCTTTCGTTCTCCTTCTTACATACCCAACTTTCACTGCCATATAACAGCGTTGGGACAAGCACTCCGTTATGCATGGCCAGCTGCGCCTTTTGGCTTAAGTGCCGGCTCCCAAGTAGCCTTCCCATCGCACCATTCACTCTATTACCTGCATTCACTCTTCTCTATATCAGCGGTGTATTTCCCATCCTTACTGAAGGCGCATCCAAGATATACAAACTCATTCACTTGCTCCAGCACTTCGTTACCAACCACAATCCTTGCATTCGTTCTGGTTTCTTCCCGTTCAAAAACCATAATATCGGTTTTCTTCACATTCAAATGTAAGCCATTGTTCATGCAGTCGTCTCTCATAACTGTGACTAGTGTTTGCAGATCAGTGGCTGTTGGCGCTATTAAAACCGCGTCATCTGCATACAATAGGTGGTTTATCACTAGATCACCCATTTTTTTCATAATAATTATGTGTAGTTTAAGTATGCTTATTGTTTTACGAACCCTTGCCTTTCACTGCTCACGTCTCCATCAGAGTAGGTATATTAAAGAAGTTACCTGTTCAACCTTTCACCACGGCGTCAAATTGTGGACTCACTCGTATAGAAAAAGGACAACACTTTAAAAGTCCAATAACGATAAACAAACCACTCTTGTATGAAACCCCGTCTCTGATACGTACGTATGTACATTTATTATGAAGCTAAATAACTTTAAAAGAGCAACAAACCTTCAACATCCGGGTTAAGATAATTCTTAACCTCAGTGAGGATAAAGAGGATCTCATCCTCCGTAGGTTTGGGGTTGTGCGTGACCTGGCACGGCATGTCGGTGGTGCCGGCGATGGTGCCCTTCAGCCACGGCAGGAAGAAGATCACGCGCCCGTCCGACGTGGCGGGGTCCAGGAGACCCATGTGCTCTGGACTGGAAATACCGAGGAATAGGTTAGATCTGTACCTAAATAAGCAATCAATTGATTGATTGATCATTCGGCGGCGGCTCTCCTCCTCCGCTCCGCCCACTGCATCAAAGCAGTCGCAGGTTAGATCCCCGCACGATACAAATCTTTATGTGACACACAAATGTTATTTTCGGTCTGGGTGTGGATTTCATGTTTGTAAACACACTCATGACCTATCTTTACTGTAGAAAAGAGAGCGGTAATATCCTTGGAGTCGACATCTTACTAGACTACATCTGTCAAAGCTCGTTTTGTTCTATTCTTATACTATTAAAATATATTCTCAAGGACATGATAACGAAACAGGAAAGGAATCTCGTATAACTTTATTGAAAAGAATGATGACATGACCGGACACCTAAATATAAAACAGACATTGCGTCACGCATAAATAGACCCAACGAGCACAATAGACGAACGCGTTTACTACATTGGGTCGTCTGTGTAACGTAGTTGGTTAGGTAACCAATTCTTGCGTAAAAGTAAATGGTATTCCAAAAGGGAAACACCCCTCTAGCCTAAATTTCTCAGGCTGGAAAGCAGAGATGTTAGGATCTAATGTAATAAGGGACGAACCTATTGCCATCATACTGGGCACCAAACTAAGATTTTCTCCAGTAGCATCCTAGTCTGACCTCGACCTATACGAACGATGGCGTCTTGCACTACATAAAACTTTTTTACCTTCAGGGTACCAACTAACGTGGCCTCTGTGGAAATTATTAAATCGGCTCAACTCTCAGGTAGATAGATGCAGGCAAAATTTGTGCCAATGGGGATTCAGAGATCTAAATATAACAGCGATTGTGGTCTCCCTCTTGTGTCCCGCCATATCTTCAAAAGAAGAGCTGAGCGCGGCTACAAATGGCGCGATTGAGGTAACCACTCAATTAGGGGGACACAAAAAAATGCCTTACTAGACGACATCTATCTATCTAGGCGAAGAAGAAATTTACCTGTAATATCCTGGCAACACGATATGAACGCCAGAGGAGGGACAGCAGATATCCTTGATAGTTGAGTCATCCATCTTCCTGATGCTGTCGGTGAAGGGGCCAGTAGCGTTGATGATGCTCTTCGCCTTTATGTCCCACTCTTTGCCTGTGAGCTCGTCCTACAAAGATGAAAGCTTCTTTAAGTCATTTTGAGGTCATGGTCCATCTCCATGGTACTCTGTCCAACCAGTTAGATTACGAGCCCTCGATAGGGGCAATGGTAAAATCATAGGTACAATAGAAAAAAAGTTATCTTACTGAAATCCCTTCTTACTTGCCTTGGCTAATTTCTTGTTTTATGCAAAATTAATATGGCATTCTGGAAAACCCACAGTGGTTTTTAGTGTACTTTATACAAGGCGTAACGTAAATAACGCAAGACCTCTGACACCCCGATTAGATAATTGCTTCACAAATTCAATACGAAAACCAAACTTCCAAATTTAAAGTTTTTTTACCCCTTTTTTAAGCACTTTTATACCCCAATTAACAATGAAACGTACGTGTATGTGTGCGTGTTGAGAAATTTGTTTTATAATTGCATTTGAAATCGCCGTATTGCTTTGAATCAACAATAAATTTAGTTTGTTATAGCGCACTGAACGAGTAACAGATTTTTTGAAAAAAAAAAAAAAAAAAAAAATGTAACTAATTTAGTTACCCATTTAGAACAAATTATATTCAGGTCTTGCGTTAATTATGTTACAGCTTGTATAAATATATATATAATTTTATACAGATAACGTCACGCCTATTCACCAAATGGGGGAGGCAGAACTGATATTTTTCCATTGTCGGGCCTAAGATTCCAAGCTAAGACATCGTGATCGCCAGTCGTACCATGCACCTCTATACCGACGAGACAGTTTTATATTTTTATCTGTAACCTGATGCGCTCTACCTTCTCACGGAAAAAAACAAAACTTGTTTTACGTGGTCCTACCGCTGGGCAAAGTTCTCCCTCTCTTGAACAATCCCTTGCATACAGTGGCAATTCTATTTTATTACAAATCTTATTGTGGTTGGTAACGATGTGCTGGAGCAAGTGAATGAGTTTGTATATCTTGGATGCGCCTTCAGTAAGGATGGGAAATACACCGCTGACATAGAGAGAAGAGTGAGTGCAGGGAACAGAGTGAATGGTGCGATGGGAAAGCTACTCGGGAGCCGGCACTTAAGCCATAAGGCGCAGCTGGCCATACATAACGGAGTTCTTGTCCCAACGCTGTTATATGGTAGCGAGAGCTGGGTATGTAAGAAGGAGAATGAAAGTAGGATAAATGCGGTAGAAATGCGAGCTCTGCGGAAGATGTGCGGAGTGAAGCTGACCGACCGCATTAGCAACAGCATAGTTAGACAGCGAGTAGGTATGAAAGATAGTATCGGTGTAAAGATGAGAAAGGGCATGCTCCGTTGGTTCGGGCATATAGAAAGAATGCCAGAGGAAAGAATGACAAAACAGATATACAATGTGAAAGTGACTATCTTACCACGACCAAATAAACCGAGTCTTATCTGATGGAAAAGTTAAGAGTCTCCGTAACCGGCGAGCGTGTATGAGACGAACTATGAGAGTCGAGGAAGCCAGAGAGGTATGTAAGGAAAGAACCTGTTGGAACTCTGTACTCTCTGCCTACCCCGCAAGGGATCTGGCGTGAGGTTATAGATAGATAGATAGACAAATCTTATAATGTAAAAAATGTGAGGATCGATGTATGGATTTTTGTTATTTCTTCACCCAAAAACTACTCAATGGAGTTCAGTGAAACTTTACAGTAATATAACAAATAGGCTATAATTAATAGAGATTACAAAAAAAAAACGTTTGCGCAGCCGTGGGTAACAGCTAGTCTATACTAATATTATAAAGAGGAAAGATTTGTATTCTTGTATGTTTGTAACGAATGAACTCAAAAACTACTGGACCGATTTCAAAAATTAAACTAAACTACCTTATCCAGAAGTCACATAGGCTATATAACATAGACCCGGTAGGTGGCGCTGTTGTCGACCGGGTACGAAGTCGTGGGAAACTCCAAGTAATAAATAAAAAAGAAACTGACCCGTAGTCTGGCCCCACTCAGTTTCCCCGCGGTCTTGTGCAGTTTGATGACGCTGACGTGGTTGGCAATGGTGGCGCCGTGGCGGGCAGCCGTCAGCGCTATCGCCAGGTTCATGCGAGCGTCATCTTGCTGACCTGCAAGAGTTAGCGCCTGTCTTGAAGCCTTATCTTCAGAACTCCAGTGTGACCCGGAATAGGGGGATATTATAATGCCGAAAGTTTATATGTGAGTCTAAACAACCTTTCTTGTTCTACAATTTTTTTTTATTTTTCAATACATCGATCAGATTATCGAGTAAACTAGTATGGGAATGTGAAAAAAAGCGAAAACATAAAAAATCGTAGAACGAATGTTGTTGATAAAACTAATATATAAATGCATCGGCATTCTACGCCAATTCCGGTTTACTTGTATATACCTGTTGGTGTGTGGGGCTTACCACAATCCCTTTGGCAGTGTTATAGTAATAATACTTTGCCATGAGAAAAACATTGATAAAGTTTATACCTCTGTCTCGTTCTCCCGGTATAGTAAGATTACCATACTGCTAATGAGATTGTGGTATTGCTCCTGAACGACTTTTAAAATAAGTAACATAACATAGACCGTTTAAAACAAAAAGCTGCAAGGTACCTAAAAAAAATTCAAAAATGGAAGGATGTAGGTGCCCGGGAAGACCTAGAATATCTCACCATGATCAAATAGACCGGGCCATATCTGAAGGGCAAGTTCAGAGTTTCCGTAACAGGCGAGCGTGTATGAGGCGAACTATGGGAGTGGAGGAAGCCAGAGAAGTCTGTAAGGATAGAACCTGTTGAAACTCTGTACTCTCTGCATACCCTGCAAGGTATCTGACGTAATTGAAGGGGACGTGACGTGATTGTATAGACAGATCTAGAGATAGAATCTAAAAAAACGTGCTTTACTATACATCCTTATCGCTTACGTACAGTGCGTGTGTATGTTCTGGTAGTGTGTTTCTCATTTAGTCTGTATAGTACAGTCACATACTCGTTACACGTGTATCCCGATACAACTAAACTAACACACTAACTAATAGAAAATTGCACACTTGAAATAAAACTACTTTTCGGATTCTATCGCGGTTACTTTTAAGTTCCCGACGTTTCAAGTGCTTTGCAGCACCCATGGTCACGGATGGGACTGTGGTGTTTGACGTCTAATACTTGACGTGAGTGATTATGGGAAAGGGTGGAGCGCCTCTTCGAAGATCGAACGATCCATAACAATCATTGGAGATAATCTAAGCGTGACACTGTTATAAGTAAAACAGGTATACAAAGTGTAACATAATGAACGCAAGACCTAAAAGTAGTTTATGCTAAATCGATAACGGAATTGACACCAATATTTTTAATGTATATTAATTTTTTTTTAATTTTCAAAAAATGCTATTACTCCTTTAGTGTGCTATAATAAACTAAATTTATTCTTGATTTAAAGCAATGCGGCAACTTTAAATGCATTTCTAATACTTATTTCGCAATACGCACACATACACGTACAAGTTACTTTGTAATTGGGGTATAAAAGTGCTTAAATAGGCGGTTAAAATTTTAAATTTGGAAAAATTGTTTTTGTTTTCAATTTATAAAGCAAATTTATTATCTAATCGGGTGTCTGAGGTCTTGGGTTATTTACGATGCACCTTGTATAGAGTGCCTGTACAATAATTGGTGTTTAAAAGAGAGCAAGCGTGCGCCGACAACAATAACTTTTAACAACCACTCGTTATCTTGTTTGCATGAGTAAGATGTATAATTACATTTCAGAGGGAAAACACACAATATTATGTTTCTATGCATCGCTACATTGTCTTGAAGCCAGACCACATTCCAATAGGTATTGTTAAATGTTTGCCATATGACCATACCTAGTCTAGTTTTAAAGTGCTGATTTAGAGGTGTATAGGTATGTCGTATTGATCTACTGTTTTTCTTGCAAATATTAAAACCATATTCTTATAATAAAACCATTTATCCATTAGTCATTAGTATGTCACGGGGATTCTTATTTTTTAGTCAAGTCGAATTGTTCGCCGTCCATAAAGCGTAGTTCAATGTGCTATTACAAAATATTCACGATTCTATCTATAACTTTATATCATCACACCAGATTCCTTACGGAGTAGGCAGAGAGTACAGAGTTTCAACAGGTTATTTCCCTATAAACCTCTCTCGCTTCCTTTACTCTCATAGTTCGTCCCAAGTTCATCGGTTACTGTTGACTTGCCCTTCAGATAAGACACGGTCTATTTGGTCATAGTAAAATATTGCCATGTTTGTAACTACTAAAATAAATTGGCAATGTATTAAAAGGAACTTTAATTCAATATGTTTATTGAATTGAGATGAAGATTTAAAGAAGAATTGAAGAGGTGTTATCTATGGCTTGGGCAGTACTAAGGTGATGCCCAACATACGTAATTAATTACTACGTGTACCAGCTAATCGATAACTCACTGAAAATGAACAACTCACCATCGTAATACACGATTCCGCCGCAAAGATTGTCAGACTTTAACATCGGGAACAATTCGAGTGTGTTCTTCTTGGACAGATAGTAGGAGCTTTTCACGTTACGGTCGCCAGCTACGAGATCGTACATCTTTATACCGAACCAGTAGTACGGGACTTGCCACCATCTGTAATAAGAATTTCATTAGGGAAATGGTGCGAGGAGATAAGGATTTTTTTACCAAGTCTAACAAAGGACATTGTTCTGCGCCCATACAGAGCCAACTCAGAACCAACAGCAATAAAAAATACTTGTAGGAAACGGGATTGAACCGTTTGGAGTCTATCGATGTGAGAGCGGGCGGCGTGCCCGAACACCTCACAAGCGTCATGATGGGCAGTATACAACAAGTTTAGTAAAGTGTCACCTTATTCCTAAGGCACATTTTATTTCGCTTGCAGGTCAACGGGTAAAGACGACCGAGCACAAAGGCTGCTCGGTTACGGACTCGCTGGAATTGTATCCAGTATAATTGTAATAAGCACGCCTACTATTACGTGAAACCACCACTATAGGTCCTAACATCGTCGGCGATAAGTGGGTATACACAAGTATACTTCTGCCACCCTCATTTAGAGAATGACGTGATGGTGTTAGTTTTAATTCATACTCACTTGTAAACGGGCAACAAAATAGGTAGAGGTCTCGTCAAATGCGGCGCAACTTCCAGCATGTTAGCTCTCTCGTGCAGAGCTTCCTTCACCATCTTGTACTGATCGTAGTCGAGCTGCATGATGGCCTTTTGAAGGTACCGGACGCCTCCGTGGATGAGCTTCGTGCTTCGGCTTGAGGTGCCGCTGGCGAAGTCATCTGCTTCAACGAGGGCTGTACGAAGTCCTGAGAATAGAAAAAGTTTATTTATTGACTGGGGCTTAAGGAGGTCGAGGTGCTGGTAGGCGTTGTTTGTAACGATCACCAAGGTTAATTAATCATCGTTCGGCTCGCTCGGTCTAAAAAACGGGTACCGTTTGTGGAATTTTCATATTCGCGTGTCTCCGTACTACGGAAAGCACGTTAAGGCGTTGGTAGCAAGTTGGAAGCCTTATAGGCAGGTTGAAATGATCAACAGCAGGCCACAAACTTGCCTCCATCAATCCGCACTGGGTCCGCGTGGTGGAGTATAATTTAATCCCTACCACCTCGATTAGCGAGAGAAGGCCTTTGCCCAGCATTGGGATGATATAGGTTGATTTATATGGAGGTTTCCAACGTTTTGGGATGTATAAGCTGATTTGATCATGTGTGTCTAATACTTTGGTTGGTCACTCATTTTTGTTGTTGTCCATGTTTCTCATTTTTAACCGACTTCAAAAAGGAGGAGGTTCTATATTCGACTGTATGTACGCTTTTTTATATATAAATATTTCGATATTTCCGTCAGTTGCGGACCGATTTTGATGATTCTTTTTGCAATGGGTTCAGGTGGTCCCATTTTAATTTCATTGGTATTGGACCTTGGACTTTGGAGATACACCAGGGAACTCCTTAACGACAAACAATAGGAATGGGCAAATTGAGACAATATGGGTATTACGTCAATCCTATAGGTACCCTACTATAGAACTGAGCAGAATGTTAACCGACTTCAATAAAGGAGGACGTTCATAATTCGTCTGTGTTTTTTGTAATTTCTTTGCTTATAAACTGATTTTGATGATTACTTTTGTATAAGTTCAGCATAGCTACGTGATGGACGATTTTTTTTGGTATTAGATATTGGGCTTTGAAGATACACCAGGGGTCTTCTTGACGGTAAACAACCTAAATGTAAAAATTCAGTTATTCTAAGTTTTATATCAATTTTTTAGGTACCTTACTGTAAGTATAAGTAGAATAATATAAAGAATAATAAATTAACTTATCACTTAAAATTGTTAAATTAAAAACCTTTTTAAAAAATATATAAATATTTGGAGTCGGTCCCAAGTAACCGACTGCACCAACCAGCACCGACATCAAATATTTATTTTTTGCTTTTTGAAATCGGTTTCCCTTTTTAACTGACTTCTAAATAGGAGGAGGACTGTATGGTTTTTTAATGTTTTTTTTATTCTTGGCATACCTATTCTGTTCAAGTATCAAATGTACCTATAATGCAAATACAATAGGAATACATACATATGCTATATCAAAACTACAAACGTTTTGGTTTCATTCCAAGTACGCAGAAGTACTTTATTTAACGTTTTAATTAATTGTCATACTATTATTATACCTAATCAATAAGTTGTCCTCTGTTGTCGACCCTTTACAATTTATCTCTTATTTGTTTTTTTATAGCCAGGTACTAATTTTAAACGAACACGTCACCATGTAAAGTGTTAAATGAAACTTCATGTCTTCGAAAAAGTTATATTGTCATCAATTATTGGCATCAGATCTCCCGATAGGTATACAAGCTGTAACATAATAAACGCAAGACCTGAAAGTAGTTTGTTCTAAATCGGTAACTGAATTGATTCCAACTATTTTTAATGTATCTTACATTATTCTTTAAATTTGCAAAAAGTACTTTTACTCCTTCAGTGCGCTATAAAAAACTAAATTTATTCATAATTCATAGCATTCATATTCATAGCAAGCAGGAGATTTCAAATGCATTCCTGAAACGTATTTCTCAAAACGCACACATATACGTACAAGTGTCATTGTTAATTGGGGTATAAAAGTGCTTAAAAAAAGGCTAAAAATCTTTTAACTTGGAAATTTGGTTTTCGTTATGAATTTATGAAGCAATTCTTTAATCGGGGTGTTTGAGGTCTTGCGTTTATTATGTTACACCTTGTATAAGTGGAGAAAACAGGTCAGTAAACAACAGGTACCTATAATTCTTCTTAACCCTAGGTCTTACCTCTCGTGGTGGCATCGAGTGCGCATCCCGCGCCGGTAGCACCGCCTCCAATGATGAGGATATCGTATGTGTGTCCAGCTTGTAGGCCAGCCACCTGGTCAGCTCTGGTGGGCAGCGGCCTCTTCTTACGCTCAGTCTTTGCTGATACTGTTGCAGGTTTGTACCAGAGCTGTTGAATAGAAGCAATAGATCAATAATGAAGTTTGTGGATTTGTTCTGCAATAGATGTCTTTCGGCTGAAGACGTCCACTGGTTGCGTAATATTCTTAAACCAGCATTTTATATTTTTATTGATTTCGCCTAATGCCCCAGCTGCGTTAATGTTAGTGTTAACGCCTGCGTTAAAGTACATTTTTAATAAAGGAAAATAACATGTCTCCACGTCTCAATTAAACTTGTCTGGTGAAGCTGTAAAGGCCCGGCGGCCTACAGCGTAGATCTTTTACACACACACAGTCACAATTAACGCAAAAAATATTGGCTACATCTGCGTAATGATTTTGTTAGCGTGTTAACAAGGCAGTTGGAGAAGAGCAAATGGTGACAAATTGACGTCAACACAATCTTTCGTTTCCGTTTTAGAGAACATCTTGCATACTAACAAGGAACTAACTACTATAGCATAAGTAAATATGGAAATGAGCAAGAGTAATAAATAAATATAAGCAAAGGTTATTTGAAAGTAATACGACCAATTAAAACAAAAAAAATATACAAACATATAAACTGGCTATTAAATAATATAATCTTTACTATATTTAGCGTACATTTACAATCACTCGCACGATAAACGTTAAACACACGCGCACGTACACACACACGTAAATATACGCTTGAACACACACTTAAACACACATATACACACACACACATACACAATCGCGCGCGCACACATAATAATACATCAATAACAAAAACCGTGCTCGTCAAAAGGGTCTGTCCAAGAGCGTGCTCGTCGCGACCCCTGCCAGTCATTATGGCTGCAATCTTGGACCGAAGACGTACCGCAGTGCGGGCTAGGGCGTCCCCCCGAGGCGACGCGTACCGGCCCGCCCCCGTCGGTACGAATATAGGTGGAAGCGGCGATGGGGGCCGCCACCCATCACGCCGGGCCCGAACTGGCGAGTCGTGGGGTGCAGAGTGCCGAATAGGCACTTGGAATGTAAGAGGTGGTATGGAAGATAAGATGCATGAGGTGATTAATGTGATGAAAGAGAGACGCCTGGATGCTCTGTGTGTAACAGAGACTAAGCGGAGGGGCAGTGAAACCTGTGATCTTCCTGATGGAACGATGGCTTTGTGGTCTGGGGTACCGCAGAGCAGTCGTGCCAGCATGGGGGTGGGTATCTTGCTGTCCCGTCGCCTGGCCTCTGGAGTGAGAGATTATGGCCTGTGCGATGCGAGACTTCTCTGGGTCCGTTTAAAACTGGGTGTCACTAGAGTATTTTTGGTCGCAGCGTATGCTCCCGTAAGGTCGTCGACACCCCAGGACATTGAGAAGTTTTGGGATAATGTCAGGGAAGTTCTGGATTTGGCTGAGGCTAACGAAAAGGTGATTCTGTGTGGCGATCTGAACGGATGGGTAGGAACCAGGCGGCAAACTTGCGACGCTGCTCTGGGTCCTTATGGTGATAAGAGAGTGAACGATGCAGGTAAGCTCATTGTAGATGTTTGTTTGGAAAGGGGTCTCCGTGTGCCTAATACGATATTCCAGCACAAGGACATACATTTGTATACGTGGAGAAGAATTGAACAAAAAAGCATGATAGATCTGATCCTGGTTGATAACCGTCTCCGAAGCAAACTACAAGATACGCGTGCGTATAGAGGCCCCACTCTGGAATCAGACCACTATCTCGTAGTTGCGCGGTTTAGTGGTCTGTTCAGGAAGTGGAGACACTGGCGAGAGCCCTTCGGAGACCTTGAAAGATTAACGATTGAAAAGTTGCAAGATGAGAGCGTGAGGAGAATGTATGAAGACAGAGTCCGAGACAAGCTTTTGACAGCAGGCTCTTCGGACTCAAATGTAGATGAATGCTGGAATAGCCTGAAAGAGAGTTTGGTGGAATCCGCGAAAGAAGTATGTGGTTGCTCAAAGAAGCATATTACAGCAAAAGGTGATGCATGGTGGGATGCGGAGTTGCAAAGCTCCGTAGAAAGTAAGAAGAAAGCGTGGCAGGACTATGTATCTTCTTTGAACCTGAATGCCAGTATGACAGAGATGAGGAAAGAAATATACCGGCAATGCAAGAATGCCACTAAAACTTTAGTGAAAGAAAAGCGTGAAAGAGCCAGTATGATTGAGGAGGAGAGGCTGGCGAAGAACTTCGAGAACAACACCAAACTCTTTTGGAGCAAGGTGAGAAAGGCTCGAGGTGATTCGTCAGGCTCCAGAATGGAAAGGATAAAATCTAAAGATGGTGACATTCTTGCAGACACACAAGCTGTGCTAAACCGGTGGAGTGAATATTTTGGAGAAATGTATGGAGATGACCCGGATGCTGATGCCGCAGACGTGCCTAAAGGCGAGATTGCGGTACCAGAATCAACGGAGGACATCACTATGGAAGAAGTTGAATGGGCGATAGGAAGTATGAAAAACGGTAAAGCTGCGGGAGTAGACATGATATCTGCCGAGATGATCAAATATAGTGGAACTTGCGTCCGGGACGCTTTCCGGGCCCTTGCAAACCTTTGCTGGAGGACCGGTAGAGTCCCTACAGATTGGCGCCGCGCAGTCATAGTACCCTTGTATAAAGGCAAGGGTTCACAATATGACTGCGCCAATTACAGAGCCATCAGTTTGATCAGCTTGGCAGCCAAGGTGTACGGTAAAATTATTGAACGAAGAATGCGCGTGAAGTTCGATGGAATGTTGTGCGAGGCACCCTTGTGCCTCGCACAACATTCCATCGGACTTCGGGGGGACGCCCTAGCCCGCACTGCGGTACGTCTTCGGTCCAAGATTGCAGCCATAATGACTGGCAGGGGTCGCGACGAGCACGCTCTTGGACAGACCCTTTTGACGAGCACGGTTTTTGTTATTGATGTATTATTATGTGTGCGCGCGCGATTGTGTATGTGTGTGTGTGTATATGTGTGTTTAAGTGTGTGTTCAAGCGTATATTTACGTGTGTGTGTACGTGCGCGTTTGTTTAACGTTTATCGTGCGAGTGATTGTAAATGTACGCTAAATATAGTAAAGATTATATTATTTATTAGCCAGTTTATATGTTTGTATATTTTTTTTTGTTTTAATTGGTCGTATTACTTTCAAATAACCTTTGATTATAAACCCCCTTGGGTTTCAGGTCTGGAAGAGGATGTTCGGATCAAGTCTTCTCACTCCGCAACATCGTAGAGAAGCATCTGGCAGTGGGGCGGAAGGTTTTCTGCGGTTTTGTAGATCTGGAGAAGGCATTTGACAGAGTTGTGCGAAAGAGACTTTGGGACATTTTGCCAGAGTATGGTATAGATGGCACTCTGTTGCGAGCCGTCCAGTCCACTTATGTGGACTGCAAGGCATGCGTACGGGTGGGTGGTAACAGGTCACCCTGGTTTGACGTTAAAATCGGCGTCAAGCAGGGTTGCGTGTGGTCCGCTAGACTGTTTATAATATATCTGGACAAAAGTCTTCAAAGACTGAAAGCGATGAATGAAGGTGTACAAATGGGTGACTTAGTGGTAAACCATCTACTTTATGCAGATGACGCGGTTTTAATAGCGCCAACAGCCACTGATCTGCAAACACTAGTCACAGTTAAGAAAAACGACTGCATGATCAATGGCTTACACTTGAATGTGAAGAAAACCAAGATTATGGTTTTTGAAAGGGAAGAAACCAGAACGAATGTAAGGATTGTGGTTGGTAACGATGTGCTGGAGCAAGTGAATGAGTTTGTATATCTTGGATGCGCCTTTAGTAAGGATGGGAAATACACCGCTGACATAGAGAGAAGAGTGAGTGCAGGGAACAGAGTGAATGGTGCGATGGGAAAACTACTCGGGAGCCGGCACTTAAGCCATAAGGCGCAGCTGGCCATACATAACGGAGTTCTTGTCCCAACGCTATTATATGGTAGCGAGAGCTGGGTATGTAAGAAGGAGAATGAAAGTAGGATAAATGCGGTAGAAATGCGAGCTCTGCGGAAGATGTGCGAAGTGAAGCTGACCGACCGCATTAGCAACAGCATAGTAAGACAGCGAGTAGGTATGAAAGATAGTACCGGTGTAAAGATACGAAAGGGCATGCTCCGTTGGTTCGGGCATATAGAAAGAATGCCAGAGGAAAGAATGACAAAACAGATATACAATGTGAAAGTGGAAGGATGCAGGTACCGGGGAAGACCTAGACTATCTTACCACGACCAAATAAACCGAGTCTTATCTGATGGAAAAATCAAGAGTCTCCGTAACCGGCGAGCGTGTATGAGACGAACTATGAGAGTCGAGGAAGCCAGAGAGGTATGTAAGGAAAGAACCTGTTGGAACTCTGTACTCTCTGCCTACCCCGCAAGGGATCTGGCGTGAGGTTATAGATAGATAGATAGAATAACAAAAATATCTAAGTAAAGAGGTTTTTTTAAGCAATGAGGTTTTTAATAGATTATTTAGATAAACCTCTTCCTCTAACATATTGCTGAGCCCGACAGGGTCCATAATTGTATCATTCCTATATTTATAACATCTTTACTATGTAAAAATTGTAGAAAGAAACGATTGAGTAATGGAAACCGCCTATTTTTCCCCCAATTTAGTTATCAACGCTTCGCCAGTGTACAATCCATAGAAATAGTAATAATAAAACACTAGAAGTGGTATAGCTGCGAGAACTGGTCGCCACACTTGTTAGAAAATTATCACAAAATGTTTACGACAGTTTGTTTACACGATACAGTGGCTAAAGTTGGTATGAAAGTTTAGCAAAAATCGTTACTGTACTTTGAAGAGTTTTTACAAAATTACTGTGAGTGTATGCGAGTCTGTGTCTATTTTTTTTCAAACTTTGCATGTATGGCAAAGCAGGACAGTGGTTTGGAACAAAACCGTGCGCTATGTCACTTCTGGTGTTTTCTTGTTTTATTACGATTTCTGTGGTACAATCCAATTCAAATCAGCGTATCATAGCTTAAGCTCGTTATCGTGTCGAGCTCAGCGGCCCCGGTCGGCGGGCGATAATGGCGGGTTTCCTTGGCACTCACCGCGGGTGAGTCATCGGCGGCAAGCGCCCACGCCGCCACCACTGCGCCTGCGACGCTGGCCGCGCCGCCAACCAGGAGTCTTCTGCGTGACATGGCTCTGGAACAATATGAGATGATTGTCGAATTATTTTTATTGTACCGATTTGTTTTTATATCGAATTTTAACGATTAATTTTCTTCACCTATTCTTTTAGAGATTTTACGATTTCAAATCAGATTCGGAATAGTTCAAACTACCAGCAACCTAGAAAAGGAGGTGGATAAACCACCTCTATATCCTAGATAGAGAGGTCCACCTCTATTCCTCTCCAACTCAATTCGAAACAAGTAGTCTGAAGAATCAATTCTTTAGACGACTTGTTTGGAATAAAGTTGTTGGGTAGGTAAGTTACTTCTTTGAAACGTTTGCGCAAAAATGAAACAAGTTGTGGCGTATCTGGAAAGAATACTACTGATAAGGAAAATGATTATGACTTTTGCTGCAATCTGTATTATTGCGTCATCTTCTTTACAGCACAAGATCGCCTAAACCACACGTGATTACCATAAACATGAAAGGAGCATATATTGATAATTTTAAAACGGTATTTTGCCTCCGGCTATGCCTGCATGAACCTAGTTCATTGAAAACATATTATAATATGATTTAAAGCTTGAAAGCACTATTTAAGTTAGACATATGATATCATAATCTGAAAGGCCCGTCATTTTCGGTTTCGTGGTTTTTGCGTGATACCTAAGTACTGATTGAACAGAGTTCTCTAAATCCCAATCAACTTTTTTATGTGTTCCCATTCAATGTAAAGTCACGGGCACAATTTATTTTATCATGAAATATGAATGTAATACCTATCTATCTAGTATTTGGTTAATTATTTAATGGCTTGGTCCAGTGATTAAGAGCTTGAGTCGCTACACAAACTGGATCAAGACGAGTCCAATTTGTGTGACTCACAAATATCTGTTTCGGTCTGGGTGCTTGTGCATATGAATTTCATGTTTGTAAACGCACCTACGATACTAACAATTTCTAGTGTGGGCTACTAAAAAAAAATATCTATTCATTTTTATTGATTTAAAAAAAAAAAAAAATGTTATATCTATATGCAATCTCAGATTTATCACGAATGTTTAATATATACAGGTTTTACGATGCCCTTTTGCCCTCGTTTTAAAGTATGTTACTAGGGGCGACCCTTCGAGGCGCACCCTTGCCTCCCCATGACCCCGGCCCCGGTTTGCTAAAATAAGTATTATAAGTGCTTTCTAATAACATTGATGGAATCCCCTTCGTCAGCTGGACTTCGAGGGTATTATTGTATGGTAGGTATGTAGTTATGTATAATGTTTATTGTAGCACACAGAGACAGTAATTATTACGATTTCAATTTCTGTGTGTATGATAAACTATTGTAGAAAATAGAAAGATTGTCTTGAAGAGATCACTATTAGTTATAAGCGTCCATTGTTATTACACCACCTTGCAATTTAAAAACTTGTCAACTTAAATAAAAATTTGTCATCTTTGGTGGAACAATAAAGAGTTACGCATCGACATATCAAAACTTAATAGATGGTGTTACGTAATACTTACTATTCGTTTTGGTAGTAACCCAAAAATCGAAAAATATTTGTGGATAATGCTATTGTTGTGTAGCGACCTCTATATACATAGCTACATAGTTGCAACTACCAATAGAAGGCGCTGACGATCCCTCATACATGTCTAGAACGCGATATTAGAGTGCGCACATCGTGTAACATATATACAAGCCACAACAACCCTTGGAGGGCAGTAGGCCCCGCCAGACACAACACCAGTCTGGCTGGAAGATCTTCCCTTTGATAAATCCTGCCACTACGTTCCTGCCACAGTTGTGACATGCTCCTAAGTTACGTTACTGAAATCGGACCTTGGTTAACCAGATCCAAATTAAGTGACTTGATTTAGCGGGAATGTTGGTACATTCACACCCAATAGCCACACGAGCAACATGACGTGACCACGTAATTCGCGTGAACGTAATAAAAAAGTACTATGTACCTATTTATTACTTACACTAAATACGTCAAAGTTACACACGCATTGCATCACCAGACTCATTAAACTTACAAACGATAACAGCAAGTGAACACGCGAAATTACAATTAAAATGATAAGATAATTTACATTAAACGTGAATAAAGTTTTCCCGATAACTGGGTGAAGATTGTAATACATTTTATGAGTTCAAAGGCATTGGTAGAGTTATGTACCTACAACTTCCTGATTCAAGGATCATATGATAAGAAACCTGATTTAATATTTACTGTGATTGATTGAACATTAATTACTGAATATCGTAGATATTGATTTACTTCTTTTTACTTCTCTTTTTTACTTGAACTTGCGTGATTCAAGTGACCCATGCGAGTCTTAAGTATGTTTATGATTTCGGGCTTTATTTTATCGGAGTACAAACGAATTTAAATATAAGATATAAACGACATAATTTTTATAGAACTGATTCCACATAGTAAAATTAATAGGTACTACGTCTCTGAATTAATATTTTCGAAATTAGGAATTAACAAAGAACAAAAAGAAAGTATACCCGTCTGCCGTGCTTGCCCCAATCACAGCTCAAGTTATCAATTTTTCATAACAATGAACACCATCAGGCGTTGCCATGCCTTACGAAGACTCTTATCATCGGGCACGTCTCTGTACATTCTATGTACGCGTGATACTACACCCCACATTGAGGAAGCCCACACTTCGAACGTACATTCCCTAAAATATTAACTTGTTGCCGTGAGTACTCTCATAAACAAAACTGCCAAATAAACACTAACAGGTCTATACTCCCCAAATAGGAGTGGCAGAGGTGTACCATGTACACCCACTTTTCGCCGATGATGTAGGTCCTAATGAAGGGGAGCTTATACCGGGTCACGGGGAGCAATGCCAAACTCCGGACTTATAGTGGGCATTTTAAATTTTGTGTTCGAACCCGGAGCTTCGTGATCCAACTAGATCAACGAGTCGTTATTAGTTGGATATAATACTAATAAAAAAATAGTTATTATAATACAAAATAATAACAACTACAGAAATTCAACTTGTCTAAGCTTTCTGCTCATGGTAGAGACTTTATATAAATCAGTACCTCCCTATCGAGATATTTCGAAATTAACTTCTATAATACTTAAGCACATGTAGTATGTGTGTACTAAGATTAAATAATATATATTACGACATCGGTATAAAAGATGATATTATCAAAATAGTCACGCGCTAAAAAACGACAGATACGATTATAAATTGTGGCATCCCATCTCATTTAGTAACTTATGCTGACATAGACAGATATTGTCTTCTTTTATATTGCCTAGATAAGAGTAGGTATCGCCTTGCTAATTTTGAGATAAGAGTATTGTTAAAATTAGGAGATATTTCAAGACTAACACGAAAATGTCATGCGAATGGAAATCACCAATAGATCGTTATAGTTATCTCACGTCGTGTAGTAACACAATCAAGCTGATAAAAGTTATAAATAGCTTAGCTTTATCTGATTGCAGGTATATCCTTACCACTTATTACAAGTACGGGCTGGAATTCGTTTGAACGTGTGAATATTGAATACACACCTAAACTTATCTATACATTGTTTTAATTACATTAGGTAACAATACACACGCACACACACACACGTTACCTAATATAAATGTATGTTTAAATAAATGCAGTATAAAATGATTGAGGAAAATCATTATTAAAACTTTGTATACTGGAGTTACTTACTTACGATTCTTAGAATTATTTTCCACGTTCTCAAATATAAAAGTATGTTTAAATACTATCCATAAAATATTTTATACAGATGTAATAGTGGCCATTTACAGGAGACACCGATGATCTGGTGAAGGTCGCGGGGAAGGGGTGGATGCGTACAAAACAATAATGGTCGCTGCGGCAATCTTTGGAGGAGTCCTACAATGGACGTCTTTCGGCTAAAGAAGAAGAAGAAGAAACAGTGGCCAGGACTTAGAGCTCACACAGCCGAACGTAATGTGTAATGGATCTTGTTATTCCTGAGTGTCTTCAAAGTCTCCGTAACCGGCGAGCATGTATGAGACAAACTATGAGAGTGGAGGAAGCCAGAGAGATATGTAAGGAAAGAACCTGTTGGAACTCTGTACTCTCTGCCTACCCTGCAAGGGATCTGGCGTGATAATATAGTTAGTTAGTTATTCCTGAGACGTAACTGTTCTTCAACTGAAATACTTATATACAAGAGCCGAGGAAGTCAGGGGTCTATGAGAACATAAATCTGATCTTAGTAAAACCAACTACAATTTTTTGAACAAATCATAACCACCGATGATTGACATCTTTAAAACATGTAGGATTTTATCTCATAAAGTAAAATAATTATGTAAATAATTGTAGATCAGTCTATACTACGTATCTCACTGCTAGGCCCTTCTCTCACCAATCAAGATGAGAGAAAACAGGTCACGTCATGCGGCCCCCGCACCAAATTAGTCCACACTGGTTGATGACGGTTTGTGGCCACCTGCTGTTGGAACTCTTCAAGCCTTGACTCTTCAAACTTCGTTCAACGACTACCACATTAAGTGGTAACCGGGACCAACGGCTTAACGTGCCTTCTGAAGCATGGAAACGCTAGAATATAAAAATGTCACAAACGGTCATCATCTCAGATCGACCGAACCGAACGCTGCTTAAACTTGTTGATTGCTAAAAACTCAGCTATCGCACAGCGTTGTTTGTGTGTCTGTGTAAATGATCTACGCTGTTGGCCGCACGGCCTTTACGGCTTCACCGGACAAGAAGTCGAGCGTGCAACCACTACGCTCGAGCCAGAAGCGCAAGGGGGCAACTAGCTCAAGGGCGCCTCAAGGAGGAACGGCCTCGGCTTGGGCAGTCGCTATAGCTTTTTACGCTGTTGGCCGCGGGGCCTTTACAGCTTCACCGGACAAGAGAGCGAGCGTGCAACCACTACGCTCGATCCGGAAGGTCAAGGGGGCAACTAGCTCAAGGGCGCCTCAAGAAGGAACGGCCTCAGCTTGGGCACTCGCTATGGGGGAGGGTGTATACTGGGTGTCTCGCCGTGGTGCTCTGCACCTGCCCGCGGGCAAAGGATTCTTATTACTAAGGTGGTATTTGTATCTGAAAGAAGGGATGTAAGGGCATCGGCAGGGTCGGTGAGAACATGCCGCGGACGGCGGTAGCGGCTGATAGGTTCGTAGTCGGCGGGGGCTACGATTAGCGGATTCCTATGATTGGACGTGTTCGTGAAATATCGGGTTGACGCCTTTTTAATAAAGACTCAAATAGGTTCGAGACCGAGATCGGAATGGAGACAGTCGCTATAGCGCTACGAGCGCTATATATAGCTATAGCTCGGATAGGGAAATTATTCATTAAATAATAAAATTGCTAATCATGAGTTTCCGCTATTTACGTGGACTGCGACATCCATGGATTTTTACAGTTCAGTTCAGTCAAAGATCAGGCGACCATATAATTTATCGTAAAGCACATGTCGTTTACATGTGTTTTGTAACGCATCACTTATTTTACGTAGTAAGAATGATATTTTTTACTAATAGACGTGGGCAAAGTAATGTAATTATCCTCCAAATCATAACATCACACATCATTGAATTGGTGTGAGTTTGGATCCCTTATAAAATACAGGGTTGTGTGTAGTCAGATAGCTAGTTAACTAGTAGAGCTTAGTGTAACAGGCCTGACTGTGTCCGCTGTGGCACCTTGCAATCTGAGGTACGGTCAGCAATACAAGTCGCTAAGCATTCCCAGTTTTTCAAATCGCTTGCGCACATTTATTTTGTATAAAATCTCTAACGTTTTTTTACCTATATAAACGACATTGTCAAAAAGTGCCCCAGAACCAACAAAATTTGACCCATGTCATCATTATTTATATATTTTATTAAAATAATTGCAAATATCCGTATCTAACGGACAATTTGCAATCTAAAACGAATATTTCGAAGTATTGTAAGTACTTATATTGAAGTCACCGACATCTTAACTGAATGGCAACACACAATATAACCTCATATGTATTAATGGCTACTGAATTATAACCTCAAAATCTAATACTTTTGGTGCAATATTGCGATTCCCCCGCTTGTCCATTTAATAATAAATGCCTTAAGAGAATTTATGAGTGATTTGAAATCATACAAGTATTTTTTCATTGCTGTTGGTTCTGGGGCAAATCATGTATGGGCGCAGAACAATGTCCTTGGAATATGTTTCTAATAATTTGCTTTGACAATGTTCAACAACATTTGTAAAATAAAGAGTATTACTGATTTGAAAAACTGATAATGTTAAGTGGCTTATGTTGCTGACTGTAGCATAGGATAAGCAAGGGTGCATACGGTTGAGATTACACAATAATAATATCAGCCTATACTGTCCACTGCTGGGCAAAGGCCTACTCTCACAAATCGAGATGAGAGAGATCAGGTCACACTCCACCACGCGGATCCAGTGCGGATTGGTGGAGGCAGGTTTGTGGCCACCTGCTGTTAGAACTTATAAAGCCGCCTTTAAGGCTTCCAACTCGTCTTAACGACAACCAAATTAAGCGGTAGCCGGGACCAACGGCTTAAGGTACCTTCCGAAGCACGGAGACGTTCGAATATGAAAATGCCACAAACGGTCACCCATCTCAGGCCGACCAAGTCAAACGCTGCTTAAGCTTGGTGATCGGTAAGAGCATCGCGGTCGCACAGCGCTAAAGGCGCCTCGATGCGGATTACACAATAAACAACTTTAAATCTATCTATATTACAAGGTGCACCGATGGTCTGGCGTCGTGGTCGCAGGTAAGATCTGAATAATGCAAAAAATAACGAAAGTAAGATCTTAATAACGCAAAATAACGAAAAAAGCGTATAACGCAAAGCTAGTAATCGTGGCGTTCTTTGGGGGGAAGCCTTTGCCCTGCAGTGGACCTCTTTCAGCTGCTGATGGATCTTTATCATCACGCCACATCACCCTTATGCAGTAGGCAGAGAGTACAGAATCCCAAAAGGTTATTGCCTACCCAATCTACAAGGTGTAACATAATAAACGCAAGACCTGAAAGTAGTTTGTTCTAAATCGATAACTGAATTGATTCCAACTATTTTTGACGTATATCACATTTCTAAAATTTGGTAAAATTGCTGTTACTCTTAGTGCGCTATAATAAAACTAAATTTATTCTGTAATCAAAGCAATACGGGGATTTGAAATGCAATTCTAAAACGTATTTCTCAATTCGAACACATACACGTACAAGTTTCATTGTTAATAGGGGCGTAAAGTGCGTAAAAGAGGGGTCAAATTTTAAATTTTGAAAATTGGTTTTCGTTTGGAATTTGTGAAGCAATTATCTATCGGGGTGTCTGAGTTCTTGCATTATTTACAATATATACTTACTTATTTCTTATTGTAGAAAATCAGCACCGAACTTGTGTGTGAGTGATGTACGCTGTTGGCCGCGAGGCCTTTACAGCTTCACCAGACTTAAGGGCGAGCGTGCAACCACCACGCTCGAGCCAGAAGGGCAAGAGGCGACATACTCAAGGGCACCTTGAAGAGGCGGCTTCGGTTGGGACAGTCGCTGCGGGGTGAGGGGGTGCACTACTAAGTGCACCGGTCAACCGCCGGCTTGGGGAGGGGATCTACGACTTCGTCGTCGTCGTCGCCCGTATTTGGAGCGGAAAAAAGGGATGACAAAGCATCGGGGGGATCGGTGAGAACATGTTGCGGCCGGCGGTGGCGGGGGCGGCAGGGGTCGGGGGGATCGTAGTCGGCGGCGGCTACGATTAATGGATTCGCGTATTCGCGATGGGTAGATGCGTTCGCGAAGTGATGAGTTGTCGCCTTTTTAATATAGGCGCGCATAGGTTCGAGACCGAGATCGGAGTGGAGGTCGACATTCCGTAAAAACCATGGGGCTACGGCTTTACGGAGGAAGCGGTTTTGAACCGCTTGGAGTTTATTAATGTGAGAGGGTGCCGAGTGCCCGAACACGACACACGCATAAGTCATGATGGGTGGTACGTAAGTTTTGTAAAGTGCCACCTTATTTCTAAGGGACATTTTACTCCGCTTGCAGATTAGCGGATAGAGACGACCGAGCACAAAGGATTCTCGGTGACGGACTCGCTTGAGCACCGAACTTACAAGCACGACAAACAAACGACTTCCGTTATAACATTTTTTTACAATTTAGTACTAACTAGTTTTTCCCCCCCACATCGTCCGCGTTGACTATAGACAGGACCCAAAATTTTTTCCAGGATAAAAAGTATCCAATGTGTTAATCCAGGTAATCAACTATGTGTGTGCCAAATTTCATCCAAATCCGTTCCGCCGTTTTTGCTTGCGTAACAAACATACAAACATCTAAACATACGAACTATTACATTTATAATATGAGTAGTATAAATGCGTAGATCTGCAATAACGTTATACATATCAATAAAATTTTCTTTGCACATTTGCAATATATTGATGAATGCACTTTGCACAATACCATTTAAACGACTGACGGTCACTTTATCACACTGAAATTGAATCTGATTGAAATCACGATTCTTCTAGGAACTTGCTGTAGTATCAAATTAGATCAATGAGAAAAACGGTTAAGTAGGCGGTTACCTACACTTTATTTCATCGTCTGTTTTCTGGTATAATAATAAAACTCCACTATTTATGTAACTAAAACTTTTAATTAGTTGCGCAGATTTTCATAAAGACACATAATTTTATAAATAATTCATAAAGTTTTTTAAATTCCCTTGGGTGCAACGTGAACATATGAGATACCAGTAGGAAGCTATAGGGCATCTGACTAGATTATTTCGATTGAAGCAGTGTAAACGGATATGCATTGGATACTTTTTGGTCTAAATCAGCCTATGGTAATCCACCAGCATGGACGCTTTTGATGTTTGCATGGTTACAAAGTATCGTAAATGCCTTATTATCCTAAGTCCCCTAGATGGAGCAAAGGGCGTCCACAGTGACTCGCCATCCCGACCGGTCTTGCGCTTCTCGCTTAATTTCGCTCCAGGTCTTGCCGATCTTCTTCGCTTCATCTACGTCTTCGCTTCATCACCGTGCATCGCCAGGTTTGCTTGGGACGACCACGTTTTCGCTTTCCTTGGGGGTTCCAATCCATTGCCTGTTTAGGTATATTGTCGGTACCCCTTCGACTCGTGTGGCCAATCCAGTTCCACTTGCGACACTTGATCTGCTGGTCGATCGGGGTTTCGTGGCAGCGTTCTCGCAGGGTCTCAATTGACATTTTCTCGGCCCAGTAGATACCGAGGATTCGGTGAAGACAACGGTTGATCACCTTGAGCTGCTGTGAGATGACCTTGATAACCCGCACCCGTAAGTTAGAGTGCCATTGTATGGTCACAGTGATATAATGCTGCTAGTTACTATTGTTCAGTGGTAAGGGCCTAGATCACTCTTCTTCTTCTTATTTTAATTAATGGCTCACACTTTATCAGTGTATTTCGCCAATGTCAAGTAATAATAGAGTATAACAGTAAATTATAAAAATTGGCTTCTTGTCGCCATTACGGCAAAAAAAAGCCCTAGATCACTCACTGGATTCAGTAGCCACAGATTAGGTCTCCGTATAGAGAAATAACGTGTGTAATAGATACAATATCTGGTGTCGATGTGGGCGTGTAAATGTGTTATTTGTGTTTGCAAAACGCAGTCGCCACGATACAAGAATAAATATCTAATTAAATACTAGTGTAGACAACCTGTATAAAAAGCCAACGCATTCTAACAAAAAAAATAAAATAAAGTATAGATTTTAAAATAACAGACACTTGTTAACGACACCGGAGCGATATAATGGAGCGGCTCATCAACTATGTAATTCATTGCTATTTCCGCGTGATCTCGCCAGCAACCACGTTTTATGATGAAACCACGCCACAATACTAATATAATTTTCATGGTGATAACCGTGACTGTTTCAATTTTTTTTGTATTAATTAAGTTCAGTAAACTTGTGAACAAATTCATAACTTAACATTCAAAACTAATAAGCACTGTGCTATCATTAACATTATTCAGATCTAGAAAAAATAACTCAAGTATAAATATTAAAAACATAGTGCGACAAGGATCTTTTGGCCGATGGATGACATTGACACGTTGGTGTGAAATTAGGGTAAACATTTAGTCAATTTTTCCTACTTCCCAGGAGATATTTAAACAGATGGGACTGCACGGTTATTAATGAAAAAAGAACTTGGGTAAATTTCATAGCTAATGTAATATTTCACCCGATGACAGCTTTAGTTGCGATTTTGGATACGGGCCAATATAGCCTTGTACGACTGTATGTCGAACTTGATCAACATTCTCATAACTACATCTACATTTTCATAATTTAAAAAATGAAAAAAGCACTGTCGCGTCTTTAATATCACGATATAGTGCCAATATCGTGATATTAAAGATGGATATCTGGTGGCAAAGCGCATCGCTGTGTGATCACGAAGTCCTGGATTCAAATCCTAGGTCGGACAAATGTCGTTTTTCTAACAAAAATTCCCAGTATGAGTCCGGAGTCTGGAATTGTGCCCGGTATATGGCAATATTACATGGGACCTAACATCGTCGGCGAAACGTGGGTGTACTCAGTACACATCTGCTCCCCCCCCCCTCTGGGGAAAGTAGGCGTGACGGTGTGTATCCTAATCAATAACTACTTATGATATTGTGCGTGTGTGTGTGAATGATCTACGCTGTTGGCTGTGGGGAGCCAACAGCGTAGATCATTCACACACCTTTACAGCTTTTCTTATCGCCCTGCTGTTAGAAAATAATTTCAAGCAAATAGATAATGAAAGAGATATATCTCTTACGCACAGTGCAATAATTATCAGTTACACGTAATCAGGTCGAGGTCAGTAGATTAAAACTCACGTACTAAATTCATTAATTACTCGCAAACACAGGTACCGCCTACTTAATCCCATAATAGATTGACCTTAGAAATTTACGTAACATTGTTCATAAGAAATATACTGTATGTTCAAACATTTTTACTAGGTATTTCACAGATATACGTAACTGTTTACTTAGATGACTAAGGCTCATTGACTAATTCGAGGTTATAAGTAATATAATATTAGCCCTGTTAAGAAACTGTCCCACTGTTGGGCACGGGCCTCCTCTCAAACTGGCCATAATCCACCACGCTGGCCTAGTGCGGGTTGGCGAGCTTCACACACCTTCGAGAAACTCTTAGGCATGCAGGTTTACTCACGATGTTTTCCTTCACCGTTAAAGCAAGTGATAATTAATTTTTAGTACGCATATGTCTCGAAAAGACAGAGGTGCGTGCCTGGGTTATAAAGTTAAGTTAAAGGCACTTTAACCTTGAGTTAGTCTATAGGTAACGCTAGGGTTCGTGCAAGTGAGCTTTAGTAGTGCTTCTTTTTGGAACAGAGCAAGAATCACCTTAGACATTCATCGGACGAGTCTTTTATATAAATCATGACTTATTTTCGAAATACTTTCAGTGTTAGGATTAGATGTTTTTTTTAAGCTGTGCACGTGAATGTTTAAAAAAATCCGTAGGAGTCGCAAACAGAGTACGGTTGATACATTCATAACTAACTGGTTCGTTATATCTATCCATATCACGTTAGAACCCTTTCCGGGTAGGCTGAGAGTACAGAGTCGCAACAGGTTATTTTCTTAAAGACCTCTCTGGCTTTCTCTACTTTCATAGTTCGTCTCATACACGCTTACCGCTTACGGAGACTCTTGGCTTGCCCTTGATTAAAAGCTAAAGATCAATATAAAAGAATGAAAGAATGACAAAACAGATATACAATTTGAAAGTGGAAGGATGCAGGTACCGGGGAAGACCTCTAGGTCTTCCCCGGTACCTGCATCCCCTATCTTACCACGAACAAATAAACCGAGTCTTATCTAAAGGAAAAGTCAAGAGTCTCCGTAACTGGCGAGCGTGTATGAGACGAACTATGAAAGTGGAGGAAGCCAGAGAGGTATGTAAGGAAAGAACCTGTTGGAACTCTGTACTCTCTGCCTACCCCGCAAGGGATCAGGCGTGATGATATAGATAGATAGATAGATTTACTTACATACTCATGTGTTAACATAGCATGACTCGTCGAAACTTCAACCGGATACATAGGTATTATAAAAAAATTGTCTATAGAACACATTTTTTTTTAATTGTTTTAAAACATCTCTACCGTGAGTTGCAGTTTATCTTACGCATGTTTGACGTCACCTGTTCGTTATCGAAGTTAGTATCGGGTATATTATGCTTTGTAGTCATCGATATACAAAACACCCTCTTTATATCAATGTTTGTAATAGCTACTGGTAACAATTTATGTTATTATTCAAAATTATTGAGACTGCTTCGTTGGTCTATTTAGTATAAGGAATACACGATAAAATGAAATTTTCTCGATAGAAAAAAAAAACTAAAATCATCTCTATGATTCAAATCTCTCTGATTCGAACACGAAATGTTTGAAACTAATCAATACAATTTACCTAAAACATACCAAATAATTGTAGCAAAGTTCTCGTAAAGCAGTTTTTATTTCATATTGTAGTTTTTTTTTAGAAAATGTAAGAATGTGTTTTTGCACATACGTCGTTTATTTTCGAGCGCGCGCTCAATATATCTCTCCTTTATTATACTTTTGTAAAGTAATTCAGACTCTCAGACTCTCCCGGTAGATAAATGGTGGATCGCGGCTCTTCGTGCGAATGTTTGTCCGTCTTTCTGTATTCCTTGTCCGGTGCAGCTGTAAATGCCCCGCGGCCAACAGCGTAAATCATTCACACACATACATAAACACACTTTCTATATTATATTATATTATTATTCTTTCTGCATTTGTGTATGTGAAAGTCATATTTGTGAACGCATCGAAGACTCAAGAATAATCCTTAGTGTGGGTCGACGGTTATTTTCGGAAATAAAAAAGAATTGGGCGTGCAGCCCCATACAGCCCGGTGAAATCTTATTTCTGGAACTTGGCCCATCACCTATAAACGTTGCGCATAATTTGGTTCCTGAGGCATTGTTTTTATTAAGAGTATAGGCTTAATTAGACAAAGTAGGTAATTAAGATTATGTATGATCAGTTCATTAAGCCGACTATCAGTTCAGACACTACATCATATAGATAAGTGTGTCTGAGTCGACGCGAGATATCGGCAAGGTCGTATCACACGTGGTCCGTTTATCTTCGAACACCGTTTACGTAATACGCGTCTAGCGTAACAATGGAAATTAATAAAGAAACAAAACTATTCTTAGAACGTGAGAATGAGGAAGTGTTACATTATGATGGTTATATGCAACTTCTACATCCACGAGTCGTACAAATTTAGGTAAATTTTTGCCTTTACACGCAACCTTTTGGTTCACGCAATCTTCCAATGATATAGCCTTAAAAAGCGACATTGACATTTTTCACACAAGTGACATTAAAGAATTTATAAAAAAATGTACGTATGCACTTTGATTATGATTTATATTTCCGGGCTAAATTGTATTCGTTCTTAAAATTTGTTATTCGTTTTGCATTTAATTGTATTATAGTTATTAATTGTAGTTAGCTAATTAATTTATATCTACCATTTATATATTTAATTCTTATTGTGATGTTGACATTATTTTCTTCCACTATGTTTTTTTTTTGCATTACTCGTACTGACTATTGTTTTTAAATGTTGTATACGCCTATAAAGGCTTGTCACCTTGTCTCAGACTGTATCTGTATACTACGTGTTACTTTTGTGTGTGATAAGTCGATGGTGTATCTTTCAAGATAAATAAATAAACTTATAAGATCATATGCGGTTGGTATAGCGATGACACGCGTTAATATGTCATCATCATTCGCCGAGAGAAGTCCACGGAGAAAAGTGTTATCCAAAGAACACAACACCCATATTTAGTATGTTTATAATTGACATCATCATCATCAATCAGCCTGTATCTACCTAATTCTGAGTGTAGGCCTCACCTCTATCACGCTATTTGTTCCGATCCTGTGCTAATCCTTTCCGCCATTTCCCAGCCACTATCATCGCTCCACTGGCTGATGGTCTGCCTATATGTCTGTATCCCGTTCTGGGCCATCACTCTTTCACGGTCTTGGTCCGCCTGCCATCTTCACGCCTAATTAAGTTTCCTGCCCAGATCCACTTTAACCTTGTGATCCGTTTACCAACATCTTCAACTTTAGTCCGCTTTCGGATTTCTGTTTGGTATTCGATCGACAAGGGGACGCCCAACATGACTCGCACTATAGCTCTCTGTGCCACTTTGATTTTATAAAGGCTGCCTTTTGTAAGCAACCACGTCTCGGCACCGTAAGTAAGGATGGGCAAGACACATTGATTGAATGCCTTGGTTTTGAGGCACTGTGGGATGTCTATAATTATATAAACCTATAATTTATTATCGGATTCATCTAGCTAAGTCGCTCGTACAATTGTTGTTAAGTTGCAAAGAGACTCTACTTTGCACCTAATAAATGTTTTGTTCTTTCTTTATTTACTTAGGGATATTCAGAGGAATAATGTTCTTTTTTCTTAGCTTGTATCCCGTGTATAATTAAGGCTACAGTAATATACCAGTGAACCAATTATGACTCTTAATAAAATTTAAGTTGATGGCAGAGTCGATACTAAAGCTGAATTCTACGACGAAAGTTATTGTGTAACTGTTACAGCAAGGTTTAGTTAGATTATGTAATATCCGATCGATTATTCGTCTCTAAGTAAGAAAATTTGGCATGAAAAATATACGAGAAGGTTACTGAACTTCTACATGAAGTCAAGGTCAATCTATTGCTGTTATAAATATATGGATGATACAGTGGCTAAACGGAATTTAAATCTTAAGTGGCTAAGGTGCATGCATGCATATCGTCTGGGGATTGGTAGACGGAAATCGGGGGCGAGCTTTATTGCGAGTACCGGACATTATAATTCCGGACTCTGAAATGCTATTGACAATTTTCGATAAAACAACACTTTGTTCGACTTAAGATTCGAACCTAGTGATAGCTAGGTATATATCTAGATGCTTCATGCGCCATTATCACAATACGATACTTAAGCATTCCAATTTTCGGGATGAAAAATTTTCTTATAAGTATCGAACTGCACGAAGAGGGTTTTATCCATCTACGCAATGTAACACCGTCACGCCTATATTCCCCAAGCAGGGGTGGCAGAGGTGTACTGAGTGCACCCACTTTTCGCCGACGATGTTAGGTCCCATGTGATAGGGGGCGAGCCTATTACCATATACCGGGAACAATTCCAGACTTCAGACTCATACTGGGAATTTTTAGTTAGAAAAATTACATTAGTCCGACCTACGATTTGAACCCAGGACCTCGTGATCACGCGATGCGCTTTACCACTACACAGTGCAAGTTCCTTCACAGAACTACCTATCTCTGCCTACCCTACTTATTTCAATATCATTTATATGCAGCTGTAAAATATTGCTTTCAATTGCCTATTTATAAGAACCCTCCTTTCTGGGACAGTCTATAAATAAACTTTCGTTTTTATATCTTAAGTAGGTAGTTATTCTTTGTTTTTATGCATGTTTATTTGTCATTCATCTCCATCTCTATAAGCGCATCCAAACGAAAGAGATCCAAAGCCAGATATTTAAAGCATCCCATTCTTTTAAAACTCAATTGCTTTCGTTGTGTCACGCACAGACTTACGGGTGATAGTTGCAAATAGTTGGCAAGTGTTCGACGTACAACCAATCTGGTTCCAATTTTATTTGAGACGAACCAGTCGGCGAGACTTGCGTTTCACGTACGCGCACATGCGCGACGCATGATCAAACTGCGATAAAAGGAAATTAGGTACATGATTCAAACACTTAAATATTGAATATATTGGATACTAGCTGTACCAGCCACTTTGTTCGCGTTATTTTCAAGCGTGTATTTCACTCCCTTAAGTTTTTTTTTGAGACAAAAGGTACATATGTCCTTCCCTTATGAAGTCGAGAGAACGTAGTGATAAAGTTGGGCTTTCAGTTGAACAGTGTGTTGAGATTTCTTGTGTTGAGCTGGATAAGCATATTATTGTGTGTGTATAGAGACCCCCAAATAGTAAAAATTTTTCACAATTTGAATCAGTAATGGAAGACGTGCTGAATAAAACTTTCACGAGTAACAAGTCTGTTGTAGTTTCCGGTGACATCAATATAAATGTTTTAGAAAAAACATGGTACAGTGACAGACTATTAAGCTTATTTAATTCTTTTAAATTAACTAACGTTTTTCTAGAACCGACTCGAATAACTTTAACTTCTGCTACATGCATTGACAATATTTTTTGTAATTGCGATTATTTAGATCAAGCAGTAGTTAACTATCTCCCATCGGATCACACAGGACAATCCTTTAATCAGGTTCCTTTAATTATATTACACCAGAAAAAGGTATTAATTACCATTAAATGTAGACATATAACACCTATGAGTTTGCAAAAAATTAATAGTGTCTTAAAGAATACATTAGGTGTTCCCGTATGTAATTCAAACGACCCTGGTAGATTCTATGCTCATTTGTTTTCAATATTACAAAGAGAATTTACTAGTAAATTTCCCGTTAAAGTAAGAAATATTAAACCCAAGTTTACCTTCTGTGATTGGGCTACTACTGGAATTCGTAGAAGTAGGGAAAGGCTATTTGAATTGTATGATCTCAAATCCCAAACTAATAGTTTAAACAACGCAGTACAGACAGACTTGACTCTTGAGACTCCGCGCGGTCTCTTTAACACAGATAGAGAAGTATCTCAAGAATTTGAAAGATTTTTTACTAATATTCCTCTAGAGACGACTAAATCTTTGAATTCCTCTTCAACCCTTGCAATTTCATTTGTTAAAAAGAACATTGGTGCTTGTCCTGTAGAGTTTAGGTTTAAACATATTAGTCCACGGTCGGTTATTAAAGTCTTTAATGATTTAAAAATAAAATTAACTGAAGACCTATGGGACATGTCTGTAAAAGTGTTCAAATCTATTATTCATACAATCGCGCCTAACTTCGCTTTAGTTTTTAATATGTGTGTAGATCATGGAGCATTCTCGGATTTAATGAAGTTTAGTAAAGTAATAGCACTGTTCAAATCCGGCGATAGTAATGATCCGAACATCTATAGGCCAGTGTCTGTCTTGCCAGTGCTCAGCAAGGTGTTTGAAAAGGTAATGTTTATTCAAATGTTAGATCATTTTAACACTAATAACATCCTCCACGATCAGCAATATGGCTTCACCAAAGGATGTTGTACCACCGACGCCGGTGTTACCCTTATAAATCATATATTTGATGCGTGGGAGAACCCACAGGACGCCATCGGCATCTTTTGCGATCTATCGAAGGCATTTGATTGCGTTGAACATGAAACACTATTGCTTAGACTAGAGCACTATGGAATCCGTGGTAGAGCGCTTAATCTTATAAAATCTTACCTATGAGACAGACAGCAGTGTATTCAAATAAACGAAATTAAATCTCTAGGAACTCTAGTTAAAATGGGCGTTCCTCAGGGATCGATACTGGGTCCATTTCAATTTTTGGTATATATTAACGACCTACCTCAAGTAATTGATAAACAAGCGAAGGTAGTGTTATTTGCTGATGATACCTCTAATTTTTAAAGTAGATAGACATGTACATAAGCTTGACCAGGTTAATGACGCTATTCTTCAAGTACATAATTGGTTCACATGCAACAACTTAGTGCTTAATAACAAGAAAACTAAATGTATACGGTTTTCTTTGCCGAATGTGAAAAGTACTGCATGTGATATTATACTAAATAACGAGAAACTTGAATTTAAAAATGATACAGCTTTCTTAGGGATTACGCTTGACCCTAAGTTGCAATGGGGCCCTCATATTAAGACTAGGTAAACGACTCAGTTCCGCTGCCTATGCCGTAAGAAAAATCAGACAGCTTACTGATGTGGACACCGCGCGGTTGGTCTACTTCAGTTACTTTCATAGTGTCATGTCTTATGGTATATTATTGTGGGGTAGGGCAGCTGACATTGACTCTATTTTTATCTTACAAAAAAGGGCTATTAGGGCCATCCAAAAATTTTGGTAGTCGTGACTCTTTGAGAGAATTGTTTAAAGAAGCCAATATTATGACGGTCCCATGTCAGTATATTTATGAAAACATAATGTACACACGGAAAAATTTAGATCTATTTAATCAGCTAGGTGATGGGCATTGCTATAACACGCGACATAGAAATAAATTGGATCAACCGCAATTTCGTCTGTCTAAAATTCACACATCTTTCATGGGGTACTGTGTTAGATTTTATAATAAAATTCCACTTAATGTCACTTAACTTAGTGAAAATAAATTCAAATCCTGTATTAAACGTACGCTCTGCAAGCGAGCTTTCTATACTCTAGATGATTATTTAAAAGATAAAAATGCTTGGTGAATTCTGGTGGAGCTGGAACAACACCTATGTGTTGTTCCAGCTCCACCAGAATGTGGATAACATGTTCAGCTATTATTATTTATTATTCCCTCTCTTCCTTCTAGTAGTTAAATAAAATTTCTCATTTTCCTTCCTCATTTCTTTATCTGTAAATGAGAGAACCATGTAGCCATTCACATGAATAGTTTAACTTGGTTAATTTAATTTAGACTCACGTGATACTACATTGTTCTCCCATACCCCACAACAAAATGTAGATGGAAAATTTTTAAAAATACTATTTTAAAAGAGTAACCGTGGAGTTTCTTGCCCTTCTTCTTTACAGGAATGACATTCCGAAGTGGTGGTAGAGTCTTTGTTACTATTTTGACGATTCATAAATACTGTAATGGTTTACATGAATAAAAAATATTCTGATTCTGATTCCCCTGGATAACATCTATCTATTTCCTTGCCAAATTTGATCAAAATCTATTCAGCGGTTTGGACGTGGAAAGGTAACAGACAGACAGACATACGGACAGACTGACAAAGTTACTTTTTAACATTAGTATGGAAGTATGGATAAGGAAAATTAAACTTCCTTACTTTACTACCTATTTATATTTTAATGACGTTAATTCATAGTTATACCTACTAATACTCATACAATATATTGATTTGATTATGGATTATATTTATTTGATAATAACTGTTTGTCTGTTCAGTGCCTTTTCACATCTAAACCGCTAAACAGATTTTTATAAAATTTGGTAAGGAGGTGGATAAGATCATGGAGCAAGACTCAGGCGACCTTCTGTCTCAAAAAAAAGTCGAGAGTAATAACTGTTTGATCCATACTTTACTAATATAGAAAGTAATCTGTCTGTTACATTTGATACCGCCGAACAGATTTTGATAAAATTTGGCAACCACATAGATTGAATCCTGAGGAAGGAAGGCTACCTTCAGTTTCAACAAAAAATTAACGCAGACAAATTCGCAAGTAAAAGCTAATCCTACTAATATTATAAATGTGAAAGTGGATGTTTGGATGTTTGTTACTCAAACACGCAAAAACGGCTAAACGGATTTGGTTGAAATTTAGCACAAAGTTTATTGGACACACAGACACCTGGATTAACACACTTTTTTAGTCATCACACATCTAAAGTCATCGCAGACAAACTCGCGGGCAGAAGCTAGTTAATATTTTTAGCGCGAATTCAGTGCTTCGATGCAGTGTAGGCGGGACCAGTAGCCGCGAACCGCGGGGTGATTGACCGATTCACGCGCGCATCTCGGAATTTTATATCTTTCAAACATTTTACGTGAATTTAGACGGAGAGTTGATAACAGCTTTCCCCAAATTCGCACTGAGTAATTATCAGCAACGGATATTTTTACGATTTTCGTGATCCCGGTTCACCAGGATTACTTCCAGCTGATTTTAAATAGTGCACTACAATAAGCGTGTTTCGTCTCTAATTGATAAAAAGGTCGTTATTAGCAGCCCTTTTAACGTTTATGTCGGGCTAATCGAAATCGCAAAAGCACCTTGACCTTGATCATTAAACTAAAGCCGAGATTATACTTTGCGACCACGACTCCGACCTGACAGCCTTGAAACGGTCAGGTCGGAGTCAGAGTTGGATCCAACCGCCGACACGACCGCGACTGCGACCAAGGACATTTAGTGATGCAGTCATCCTTACGATAAACATCAATGTATCGATATAATATGATACTGTTGTCGTGTAAAACATAATGTGGAAATGATAGTGATTGATGATGTATCGAAACATCAACCTTTTATTAAGCTTTCTTTTTTTGTCGATGTATCGATGTATGATTTGAGGTTTTGTAAAAAAAACATCGCTTCGATGTATCGTCAAATCGATATTTTATAAGTTTTTATTACACTTTGTTTATTTGTATGTCTGTTTATCATTCTGGTTTAAAATTCGTGATCCATTTTTCATATATCTCCATCTTTCCGGTGAGAAATAATTATCTTAGATTAGACCGCGACTCCGACCTGACCGTCTCAAGGCTGTCAGGTCGGAGTCGCGGTCGCAAAGTATAATCACGGCTTAAGTTCCATAGAGCTTCGAGCGTCTATTTCACTAAAAGCTCTCTGAAATTAAACGCTCACAAAATCCAGTTACCGTACGTTTTGCATCAATTATATTGTGTAGATTAGGCGCGTCATATATGCTACGAGTTGAATCTCAAGCCAGGACTGAAATAGCACCGAGTTGCGAAATAATAGTTTAATGATACAACACGGAGTCAGGTGACTGTCACAGTTGCCGGGAGGATGGGGTCATTTCATAGAGGAACCAAGATATGCAACAACATGTCAACCACATTCAACGTGACAATTCAATGAATACTCTAACAATATAGAAACAATATTCAATTTCCAATAACATCTTGTTAATGTTTGACACATAATTGCTTAATCGTGTCTGGAGTAATCGGGCCGCAAGGTAAGCATCAGCATTCGGCTTGGACATTCTGAAATGAATGACCGTCTGTGGCATTTCAATTTTTAAGCATCCTCTTACTTCGGAAGGCAGCTTACGCCGCTCGCTGGTGCCGGTGTGATAGTAATTAATCCTTTGAATGCCTTTCCAATTGAATGCCTTTATGAGTACCAACAGGTGGCTATAAACCTCGTGAGATAAAGTATGATCTATTCTCCCACCGTGATTTGCGAGATATATTATTATTATATTACGAGTAGGACTTAGCAAAATATAATGAGTACCTACCTATTTTTAACCTTCATTTTTAGGTCTATTCAATGGCAATGTAGCCACAAGTACAGTTGTTTATTTTACCGTATCCACAAAAAGTTTGTCATAGACAGTCGGAATATGTATTCTGATCGTCCACATAGCTTCATAATTATCATAAAATGCACACAACAATGAGTGGGCTATTGCGTTAAGAGTTGTTAGATTGATGTAAAATTAATTTATCAAGTTGTTGCGATTATTAGATAAAAATAAATTGCGTTCATCACACAAACATTGCACATACCTTTAGCTGATTGTAATATTTAAATAAGCTTAATAAGTATCACGGATCTTTTATCCTATTAAAATACTAGGCTGTTTCTCGCGGCACCGCATGTATTTATTTAGCAATTACACAGAGGTATGTTAGTTAATATTATGAACATAAGCAGCTAAAGCTACAGAACTCAATTTACATAATTTTCTAACTGCCTCGTTGGCCTCGTGGCAAATGAGCGTAGCGATCACGAGGTGCTGGGTTCAAATCCTAGGTAGGACAAAAATATAATTTTTCTACAAAAATTTTTCCAGTATTAGTCCGGAGTTTGGCATTGTGCTCGGTATAGACCACTATACCGAGCACAATAGGTTCGCCCCCTTTTACATGGCACCTAACATGTCGGCAATGTGGGTGTACACTACATAGTACATCTCTGCTACTTCCGCTTGGGGAATCTAGGCGTGACGATGCTAGTAACCTACAATATCTATTAAAATTACTACAAAGTCGAGTGGTCGCAGCCAGTGACTAATTCTTCCGTTAGGTATCCTGTAATGGTATGCCGTATTTAACCCGCTAGAGAACAATAATCAGAGGGTTAAATACCCGGTGAAGGTGTGAAGGCCCCGCGGCCAACAGCGTAGATCATTCACACACATACACACAAAAAAAAGGATGAATTTGTACACATGGTTAACATTAATCCTTCCATTGTAGGTACCTACCATAGGTATGCGGTAGTAGAACCTAAAAATAGCATGTAAAGTAAGGATCGTAAAAGTTTTCAATAATTGACGATTCCATAAGTTTTGATGCGCGGAATTCCAATAATGCCACTATCTAACAGTTATATCTATCACTTATTATTTTACTGGAAACCAAATCCCTTATTACCGATTATCGATATGTAAATATAATGAATTTTTAGACAACAGTTTTCACCCCTTTCTATACATTAGCAGTCGTATCTTTAAAATTAAGTAGGGGGTGTTTATGATATTTAAGTAATCTATCCTCAAATTTCAAACAAGTTTCTAAGAAACGGTAAACGGTTTCGGCTCTGCGATGATGAATCAGAAAATCATGTCAAACTTTTTTTTTATTCAGAAGATATAGAGATGTGCTAAAGGCATTGCTCGAGTATGTAGATGTACTACAGGAAATTTTTAAGAGTTGTAAAAACCGCATCATTGTCACAGTGATATTTTTACTGACGAACACTCTACAGTATGAAGACACATATGTATAAAGTAGTACCAACAGCCTCAATAGGCTGTATTTTACACATTTTTGGATATTATTTTATTAGGTATTCTGAGGGCGTGCGTCGACCTTTTCACGTATTTAACCGGCTACGTAACAAGAATAGTGATACGTATTCCATAATCTTGAAGACCTTGGTACAGGTCGCTACGGTGACGTCATAATGTTGCCGGTTATTAATTTTCAACAAAAGATAATCCAATGTCCTTAGTATATGCCGACGATTGATTTTCTTTAGATTAATTATTGTTATTTTATTGATTTTGCTGTCTCGTCTAGTGTAAAGACACGTTAAAGCGCTGGATAAATCAAATCTAGATGGCTAAAAAAGTAACTGTTTAGATTTAACCTTGAATAAGTATTTATTTATTATTATTAATTATCCCTATGAACACACCAGATCCGTTAGCTATAGTTTTGCCATGAAACTTACCTTATATAAAATTAGGTCCAAGGAAAACTACGATGTATTCATGTAATCTACTTTATAACTAAATTTAGTATGCAACCTGGGCGGATTGCGATTAATTAGATTTATTTGTAAAAAAATTACGGGGTCCGACACTAATTCAATTTCACATCACTATTTTAATTTAGCTTTTTCTACTAACTATCCGCACTAATGTAGTGTTACTTAACTCTAGTACATATTATTAGATAATCGCGAGTGAGACACCCACGACCCGTTCGCGGTCACGACCGACCTACTGACTGGCTATAGCGTATTCGATCCTCGTCTGTGAGTCACGGTTTCAATGACATTGAAACAACACTAACTTCAGTCGGAACATGCGGAAAATCCATACAAAAATAAAAGTACTGCTAGTGAGGACGCTACTAGTGAAATTTTGGGATTAACAACTCTATATCGTTCACCTAAATAGTTCCCGCGAATTCCGCAATATGGCGAATCTTTTCACGATTCGCTAACTTTGTTCATATCAGCGACATCTAGTGACATACGTTAGAAACGTGTACACCATGCTTGAGAAACAAAGTACTTACTGTTAATGATAATACATCATCATGTCTATCTATCTATCTAGAGATCTATCTATCAAGAGACATGCAAATTCACAAATATTGCTTAAGATTTCTACAAGCTATTGAATTTTCATAGCAAAAACGCCATTTAGATAGTAACAAAATACATTATCTAACATTAAAAGTGCAGAACCATAGCTTGGAACCACAGAACCAATACATCGGAAGGGTTAAGATTTTGTAACACTCAATCAGAATTTAATCTAGTCGAAATTGGTTTCCTTTACAGACCACTAATCCTAGACTCCGCATCACCGGACAGCTTTCTTGTAAGGATAAGTTCTAAACAAGACTATTCAAGAACAGCTATATTCGCCCACCCCACGAAATTAACTGTCTTTAAGTTTAGTCGTCTGTAGTTTTAAAATATCTGAATGGAGATGCTAACGCTTGCGACCTAATGCGCTTTAAACAAGGCGCTAAAAATATCTCGTCACTGCATCTCAATTAACGCATTGATAATTGGCTACATCTGCATATGACTTTTTAAGCGTGTTAATTAACGCATTACGACACAAGTGGAACAGGGATCTCATAAAAAATAATTTTAAAATATCGGCAAGAGATTAAACCTGGAAGGGATACACGACAGGACTCATCAAATTTAAAAAAGTATTACAGGACATCAGTTTATTAAGATAACAATAGTAAATACAATAATGTCAGACCTTAACAAATTTGTGCGACAGAGCGAGATCACTTCTCCTTCTTCTCGGAGGAGAGCGAGTTGTAAAGCTTTGTGATCTCGTTCACGACGAGGTTCTGAACGATCGTGCCGTTGGTGTCGATGAAGTTAGCGAATGATTTGATGATGGAAGCCTCACGGGATTTGCCGGTGGAGTCGCGCATCACTAACACCAGATTATATTTGTCGTCGTGCCTATGAAAAAAAAATATATTATCAAAAAATAGGTCATTAATAAACTACGTCACACGGTAATTGGGATGGGAAGGTTATCAAAATGTGACATCGTGAGACAACGGGGGTTGGGGGGTGACGTCACATGTTTAAATGTAAATAAATAATTTTGAAAGTTCTATTTTAATTTAATAATTTCTAAATTCAAAATTGTTAAATATGTTACGTCACACAGGGGGAAGGAGGATCACACAAATGTGGCAACTGTGACAAAGATGGGGGTCTTCAAAAATCTTATGACATAATTAAGGCTCCTTAAAAATGTACTGTTAAAGGATTATTAGACATTCTTTGCAGAATATATCTTTCAACAACAATATGATGTTTACTTATGTAACAGTTCTTCTCATTATTCTTCATGCTCTAATTTCGCACAATATATTTACAAACTTGTAAGTTTTTTACAATGTTTTCCTCCAGTATAAGCAAAGGACATTCATTATACCAACATTATACAAAGAACTTCATGTAAATTTATAGAGAATAGGTGTGACCACCTTTGGGACCCCAGGAATACTTCCTAATAGGATGTTTTATCTTATTAATAATGTGTAATTATGTCATGATATGATCATTTTATTATGTCTAATTATGTAGGTTTCAATTTATAAAAGAGAGTTTATAAAATATCTAAGTTTTTATTTGATATTGGTGAGATTTGCATTCACACTAGCAAAAAATCATGAGAACGTATAGCGAATGTTGTTAGGAAAAAAAAGCATCAGTTTTATTATTTACCCCACTCAAATAATAAAGATATATGCATCATAATTGGATAGGTTTAGATTTTTTTAGAATTATAGTAGAGATTGTTTAGAATAGGGAGTATGCGTGTATTTTTTTTATATTTTTATACGATAGATTACATCAATATATAACTGCATAAAAAATTTAAGCGTCAAAAACAAAATGTAAACGGCAAAAAAAAAATGTTGAAGATAGCAAACAGATAAGAGCATTTCAAACGCCCGCCATTTTGGCGCGCTTAGCGTGACGTCAAAGTCTAATAACAACCAATTAGTGAACAGCTGTAGAAGTATTTTATTTTGTAATTTATTTTTATTTTGTATTTTGCGACTATTATACAATAGAACAACACTGTGTTGTGCCTAGGTGTAAAAATACAATAAGAAATGCACCCGATAGGTGCGGACATAAGGAGAATGTGGTGTAAAATCAGAAAAAGTTACATGATATCTCCATCAACTTGTTCATATTGCTGCGAAGGTCACTTCAACTTAAGAATTAACTTAAATAATTTAAACTAAAATTTTGTCTTTGTGTAAATCGACACCAAAAAATAACAATAAAACTAACTCAATAGCAAATATCCAACAAATATGCACTTGTTGACATTTGTATTGTAGCCTTTGTCGTCATATTCGATCTGACCAATAGCGTGGCGTACCCGCTACTTTGAATTTCCCACTAATTTTTTGTACTTTCAATAATTATTTTCTTAATAAAATAGTAATGTTATTAAAAAAATATTGGTATAGACATTATTCTAATGCGATAGTTTGTAAAAAGAAATATTTGACACTTATTTGAATTACACGCATATTCCCTATTATAAAAAAAATCACAATATATTCTAGTTCAGTTTTAAGATCTTTTTTACATTAAGTAATATCAATATATTATTTATACTAAATTGAGTACCAGCAACAAATAACAGGCAAAAAACGGCCGCGATTGCATGTACGCATCTATACTCGTAGTTACTGTAGAAAATAGTTTTAAAGTATTAATAACGCCAAATAATTACAAGCCTAAATAAATAAATATAAAGTTCAAAAACAGATGCAATAATAATAAGTAAGCGTAAAGCATTTAACATGTGACTTAAAAATAAAATTAACAATTCCGAAATATTTTCATGAAATAAGAATCTTATATATATATAATATCAGCCTGTACTGCCCACTGCTGGACAAAGGCCTTCTCTCACTAATCGAGGTGAGAGAGATTAGGTCATACTCCACCACGCGGACCCAGTGCGGATTGATGGAGGCAGGTTTGTGGCCACCTGCTGTTGGAACTTATCAAGCCGCCTTTAAGGCTTCCAACTCGGTTTAACGACTACCACATTAAGTGGTAGCCGGGACCAACGGCTTAACGTGCCTTCCGAAGCACGGAGACGCTCGAATTTGAAAATGCCACAAACGGTCACCCATCTCGGGCCAACCGAGTCGAACGCTGCTTAACCTTGGTAATCGGTAAGAACACCGCGGTCGCACAGCGCTACGAGCGCCTCTTATCTAGGAATCTTAGTAACTAAATAATAGGGTTGGATATATTTGTAGGCTATTTGGTGATTGATCTGTTTAGGAAGTAATTATAGTTAGAACCACCAATATTTGCATGCAACGCATTCTGATGGCAAATATTGGCCAAATTATTGATTTTCGTTTTTTGCCAATTAATTTTTACTAACGCTTTACTTTTCTATCTATCTATCTATAACCTCACGCCAGATCCCTTGCGGGGTAGGCAGAGAGTACAGAGTTCCAACAGGTTCTTTCCTTACATACCTCTCTGGCTTCCTCGACTCTCATAGTTCGTCTCATACACGCTCGCCGGTTACGGAGACTCTTGACTTTTCCATCAGATAAGACTCGGTTTATTTGGTCGTGGTAAGATAGTCTAGGTCTTCCCCGGTACCTGCATCCTTCCACTTTCACATTGTATATCTGTTTTGTCATTCTTTCCTCTGGCATTCTTTCTATATGCCCGAACCAACGGAGCATGCTCTTTCTCATCTTTACACCGATACTATCTTTCATACCTACTCGCTGTCTTACTATGCTGTTGCTAATGCGGTCGGTCAGCTTCACTACGCACATCTTCCGCAGAGCTCGCATTTCTACCGCATTTATCCTACTTTCATTCTCCTTCTTACATACCCAGCTCTCGCTACCATATAACAGCGTTGGGACAAGAACTCCGTTATGTATGGCCAGCTGCGCCTTACGGCTTAAGTGCCGGCTCCCGAGTAGCTTTCCCATCGCACCATTCACTCTATTCCCTGCACTCACTCTTCTCTCTATGTCAGCGGTGTATTTCCCATCCTTACTGAAGGCGCATCCAAGATATACAAACTCATTCACTTGCTCCAGCACATCGTTACCAACCACAATCCTTACATTGGATCTGGTTTCTTCCCTTTCAAAAACCATTAGTTCACAGACTTAATATTAATAAAACAAAAATAATATACTCCTTTTGAAATTTTGCTGTTGTGGTGATTATTATGGCAATTTTTAGTCGCGAAGTCGCTATAGAATTTTAACGTGTCCTTGCGGTGGCTGCGGTTGGATCGAACTAATTCAAAATAAGAGGACATGCGTAGTTGTGATTTTATTTTTCGGGCCATTTTTCGAATCATGACGCGTAATCTAGTACAAATAAACTGTCGATGTTACTCAATGATTAGAAACTTTGATTAGAAACTGTTCCAACAAAACTAACCAAACTAATATAATTCCAAATTTCACTCATTTCGCAAAACAAAACACAATTCAAAGTCTTAAAAAAGAAAACAAGATAAAAAAAAAAACAAATGGGCGTTCTATTATGTTATACACACAAAACCCTGTAGAATGGGGCAACCCAATAGCAGGCAGGCAAGAGCTTGCCCTGTGTTTAGAAAAAATCTTTTATAAAAAAAGGTAAACCGACTTCAAAAAGCAAAAATATAAATATTTGAAGTCCGTGCTGGTTGGTGCAGTCGGTTACTTGGCACCGACTTCAAATATTTATTTTTTTGCTTTTTGAAGTCGGTTTACCTTTTTTTTATAAAAGATTTTTATTTTACAATTTTAAGTGACCAGTGAATTATTTTATAGTAGGGTACCTATAGGATTGACGTAATACCCATAATATCTCAATTTACACATGCCTATTGTTTGTCGTTAAGGAGTTCCCTGGTGTATCTTCTAAGTCCAAGGTCCAATGTCAACAAAATTAATATGGGACCACCTTGGAGATATACTGAACCCGATGCAAAAAAAATTATCAAAATCGGTCCACAATTGACGGAAATATCGCTGAATATACATTAAAAAAAAAAAAAAACATATACACAAACGAACATAGAACCTCCTCCTTTTTGAAGTCGGTTAAAAATAGGGGCAGGTTTAAAAACTTTGCATTCGTGTTCACAAATGTTTAAATCTTTTAAACCTTTGCAACACATCACTAGTTATTAGAAGAATAATGTTTTGGCAGTGAATGTTGAATAATGAACTGAGAATTGAATGAAAAATATTAAATATTTTATCAAGATTGTATAGGAAAGTTCAGGAACTACAGAGTAACAGGTTTATCCCACATCCACCAAATTTTGGATAAACCTGAGCCAAAAACAATGAGTGGAGGGGAGCCTTCACTAGTTTGGCTGTCACTCCTAACATGGTAAGAGTTCACCCAACTTAGCTTATTTGCTATTTGTTTCTTCTACTGATAGTTAACAAAGCAACAAGGCTTGACAAATATTATTCATAAAAACAGTTCTCATCTATCCATTACTTTTATATTTCTCTTTATTTCTAGTCTGTTATTAAATAATCTTGTCTATATTATCATGCCAGACTCCTTGCAGAGTAGGATAGTAATTTTGTAGTCCTGAGCAACGAAAGCGAAAACTTTAGGTAAAAGGTTTTGTCTTCCTAACCTATTCCTGGACAGACTTTCCCCATATTTAATCCACCAGTCTTCATTAGATTCTTATATCTTTTTATATATTGCCTAAAAAGTACCCAAAAATGTGTCCAAATGTAAAAGGCGTAACATAATTAACGCAAGACCTGAAAGTAGTTTGTTTCTAAATTGGCAACTGAATCCATTCTATTTTTAAAGGGATTTTTTTTTTAGTTTCAAAAAATGCTCTGTTTGCTGCATTAAACAAAATTTAATAATTAATCAAAGCATTACGGCTATTTTAAATGTATTTCTGTTACACACACACATCGATACGCATACAAAAGTTAATTAGTTATTTAATTTTATCGTTAACTTAAAAAAATGGTTGAAATCTCCTTAAAATTGGAAGTTTGATTTTCGAATTGAATTCATAAAGCAATAATGTAATTGGGATGTCTGAGGTCTTGGTTTTTATGTTACACCTTGTACAGAGAAAAAAAAATCTTACTTCTTAACATAGGAACTTGCTTCCCACACTCTTGAGTTGTTTCCAACCTTCTCTTTAGCCACAACAAAGACTCCTTTCTCTTTGAATGTTGTGTACAAAGTCAGTATGCCCATAAGTATGAAGTATGATGAGACACAGATGATGAGGACCAGTCTGGAAAGGAATATAAAATTGCTATTATTGCTCAATACTAGGACCACAAACATATCACTCGGGAGTTTTGGCGGGAAATCGAACAGTGATGTCGTCAATTTGTTTTAATTTCTAAAACTTGTGTTATTTTGAATTATAATGTGTAATGTTGGTGGAATATTAACCATTATGTATTCTTATATGTGCACGAGTGAAGGTAATTGTAACAAAGTGATAAAACGTGCTTTTTCGATTTCCCTCAAAACGGCCGTTGCAATTGGTATGTAAAGTATCCATCGCTTTACTATCCAGAGTGGGGCACTTCATCAATTTCATAATCATCCTTGTCATCAAGTTCATCGGGGGGTTTAATTAATTTTGAAATGAATATTCGTAATACTTGACATTGGCAAATAACGCGTCAGCATGATGCCATAAAAAAAAAAGAACATATCACTTCTATTAAAAAAGTAATTGTTTTTTGTAAGTACCCACATCAGGCGAGAATTTATAAGATTTATCAAAAATTGTTCTCATGTAAGTGATAACTGTTTTAATGAGAAATAAAGATCTATAAACTGAAATTTGCAACACCTATTTTATTATGAGAACTAAAGAAAGTTCTATGTATCTATATCATCATGCCAGATCCCTTGTAGGGTTGTAACTAAAGTTATTAATAAAGTAAAGCAGTATAATGTAATTTTAACATCCACTGTAACCCATTTTCGCAAATAAACTGATTTGCTTTGAACAAATAATAACTTATTATTTGTTATGCTGTATATGCTGTCCAAGTGCTTGATTGGTTATCATCATTGCCTTCCCCCTAAAATCTCCATGATGACCAGCTTAGAGGGTTATATCAACAATTTTATTTCTTCATTTATACAACAAATCTCTTTAATATCTTCTTTAAAAGTACATTTTAACTTCTCAAGCCCTTGAGTTTTTTGCAGTAAACTTACAAGCCACAAATGGATCCTGAGATGGATTAAAATCCCTAATGTCTTTTAAGTACTATACCGATTAAACGCTTTTATCATGCTGTCTTTCAGTATTCCAAGTACCATTAAGTGTATACCAAACTGAACTCACCTTGATTGAGGGAACGGGTACAGATAGTCCCAAAGCAATGCATAGAGAGCTACGCCAACTGCCAATGCACACAGGAATAATCTTGCGTCAATCAGCGCAAAGCTTTCTTTGCATTTCAAGTCCCCAGTGAGAACCTAAAATCAAAATAATGATTGACAAAAATATTACTAAATTTTTAAGGTATTAAACTAAATGAGAATATATTACCTCTCTGATGGCATCATCAACAGCATTTTTAGCAGCAGCTCCGTCCCACTTATTAATTTTAACCGTCTGAAATGACAATTTTGTTGAAATATTAAGATGGAGAAATACAGTGAAATAACTTTATATTGCTAATATTTTGTAGTAATGGTATAGTTTAATCAAAGTAAGAAGCTAATGTTGTTAGAAATTATGGTACATATGAGAAATAACAGAGGAAAATATTGCAGTGTGACGTGTCCTTTCCATCGCACGCCTTTAGTTATGGGTAAATAAAATGTGTAAGTGAATGATATATAATTACCTCGGGTGTTTCAGTCATATTAATCGGGTTTTATATTTAAATCTGATAGTAATAATCAGAAAAATTTATATAATTTATTTTGACCGCAACTTTTCAGAATCTACAGCGTTTGTATGCGAGTGAGCGGGACAAAAACTTGTCATAAATGTCACATTGACGCGTAGCCTGCTACGTCATTTACCTGAAAAGTGCGTTCATAAATAAACAATCAATAGACTCGACTAATTGTGGCAAAATCATTGTGGTATAAATTAAAGGGCCTTGCAAAACGATTCACTAACAATATTATGAAAACGATAAGCATAATAATAAAATAAATTAGCAAATACCCTTCTTTTAAATACGGATCCACTTTTGTAATTCAATTATACAGCAAATAAAATTATTAATTTGATTTGTCTCATACAAGTAAAAATATTAATTATCATCTCATTAATTTTGGAACTTTTTTTATAAAAAAATGATTCTTGTTTGTATTATTGCAATTAAGACAATAAAAATCTAAAAGGTCTGTAAGGAATGATCTATCGGCACTTTGTACTCTCTGCTTCCCTGCAAGGCATCCGACATGATGATAGAGATATATAGAGAGAAGCCTGTGTTCTTCACTTTTCTTTGTGTACCTTCTAAGGCAGGCCGTCTGCCAGTTTAAAATATTTAATTTTCTTTCTTGCTTTAATTTATTTAATTTTCTTCTCTTTTTTTGATCCGTTTGTATTTTAAAAAAAGACGTTGCTTTATACTTATAATTATTTCTGTATTCTGGGTGCATTTACAAATATGAAAATCACACATAAACACCCAGACCGAAACCACCTAAACAAACATTTGTGGGCCATACAAAAATTGGTTTAGTCGGGGATCAAACCCACGACTACTCAATTCAGTGGGTGGAGCGTCTTTTAAGCACTGGACCAAGCCGTTCTTTGTTTGTGTGTATGTGTGTGTGTGTGTGTGTGAATGATCTACGCTGTTGGCCGCGGGGCCTTTACAGCTTCACCGGACAAGAGGGCGAGCGTGCAACCACTACGTTCGAGCCCGAAGGGCAAGGGGGCAACTAAGTCAAGGGCTCTTCAAGGAGGAACGGCCTCGGCTTGGGCAGTCGCTATGGGGGAGGGCGTATACTAGGTGTCTCGCCGTGCTGCTCTGCACCGGCCGGTGGGCAAGGGATTCTTCGACCTCGCCGGCGAGGTCGGTGTCTGATCCTGTATGCGGTATCTATATCCGAAAGAAGGGATGTAAGGGCGGGTAGCGGCTGATAGGAGGGGAGTTAGGTTTGTAGTCGGCGGCGTCTACGATTAGCGGATTTCTATAATTGGACGGGTTCGCGAAATATCGGGTTGTCGCCTCTTAAAGTGAAACTTTTATTAGATCGTCTCAAACTTTTTGGTCTGTGTGTTGCATGTCGCGTGACGGTCGGCCGCGGAGTAGGGATAAAGTGAAAGGCGCTCGCCAGAGCAGCCAAGGCCAATATGTTTCACTTTTATTTTGGTTTCATAAAACCACACAATCTTTTTTTTAATAAAGGCACGAATAAGTTCGAGACCGAGATTGGAATGGAGATCGACATTCCGTATGAGCCACGGGGCTCCGACGGCTTTGCGGAGGAAACGGGATTGAACCCTTTGGAGTCTATCGATGGGAGAGCGAGCGGCGTGCCCGAACACTTCACAAGCGTACGTCATGATGGGCCGTATACAAGTTTTGTAAAGTGTCACCCTATTCCTAAGGGACATTTTACTCCTCTTGCAGATCATCGGGTAAAGACGACCGAGCACAGAGGCTGCTCGATTACGGGCTCGCTTGATGTGCGGTCCGAAGGTCATGGTATTGTTTAGGGTGACCCCTAGATATTTGACCTGTTTGACTCAGAGAATAGGTAGGTCGAACATGGTCACTTGACTGAGATTTCTTCTGGGGTGGCGTAGGGAGGGGCGCGGGGTGGCACCTCTGGAGAAGAACACCGCAGCGCTCTTGTCCGGCTTCACCTCAATACGTCACTTCCTGAACCAATCCCCTAGGGTATTGGCGGCTGTCTGAAGGTTTCTGGTATTGAAACCCTTATTCCTATGTGAGACATAGAGAGCGGTATCATCCGCGAACAGGGCTAGATGCAACTTACTCGAAAGAGGAATATTGTTTGTGTAAAGGCTGAATAGGTGGAGGGAGAGGGCTGAGCCTTGTGGGACACCAGCTTGCATGGAGTGGGGGACCAGGCCGTTCGTTACCAAGTCGTATATATATGTATTTGTTATTTCCCTCATAGCGACTGCCCAAGAAAAGGCCGTTCCTCCTTAAGGCGCCCTTGAGCAAATTGCCCCTTTGCCCTTCTGGTTCGAGCGTAGTATAGCTGTAAAGGCCCCGCGGCTAACAGCGTAGATCACTCACATACAAAAGATAGTAACATAGTAATTATAGCAACTTTCAATATTAGTTCAGTACGTAGGTATATTATTTATGTTAGAAACTTTCTGAACTGACCGTATTTTATATTTTAAAGTAAAATGTATATAATATATGTAAAATTTATTTCTTACTATTATAATCGCCTATTTCAATAAAACCCCATGTTTTGGCTCTATGGTAATCTAGTTACCCTTCCTCACAAAAAAAGTAATGAATGAAATAGGAGAAAAATGCAATGTATGTATTTCGTAAAGGTTTCTATAGTTTGTGAAAGACTGCAATGATTTTTTATAATAAGTAGTATTTCAGTAAAAGCAACAAACAATAATAAAATTGTAAAGTAATGGTATGTAGTGACATTTTGTCAACCATGGAATGTTTTGGCGCTCCACCAAACCAACCAACCGGTGGCTTCACTGTATTATTTCGCTAATGATTCAAAACAGTGCATTATCAAACAATGTTGTAATATTATTTATTTTTGTCTTTCAGAATTGTGCATTTTAATTTGTTGTCGTATCCTGTCGTACCCATGTGGCATTGACAGTGATGGGAAACAATAACGATCGAAAGAGGTCACTGTAAGCCCAACCATGTTCTCACAATCGGTGATGTGAAAAAAATTACATTTTTAGGTTGTATGTTGCTGCGCTAAGTCAGTAGTATGGCGAAGCGAAAGAAGGCAGCTACGAAACCAGTGGCCACGCGCCGCACGACGCGCCGTAGTAAGTTGGCAGCCGAGTCCGCTGCGGAGGGTGAGCCGTCCGCGTCTGGCGAGCCCTCGGCCTCCGAAACAAAGCAGGAGCCCGAAACGGCGCCAAATGATGATCAAACATCACCTCCTGAACCGCAAAAATCAGAGACACCAGAGTCCCTCACTAAGCCTTGTCAAGTACCAATTGTAGCACTGCACAAGAAATTCGGTAAATACCGTTGCCTTGTCAACAATGACGAAAACTTTTCTAAAAAGTATGATGTCGGCAGTGATAGTGAAACAAATAGTAGTGTAGAAATAAGGGTTGTTGATCCATGTGCAAGCTCTGAGTCTGATTCGAATGCTGCTTTAGACACACAATCTGATACAAACAGCGGAGTATGTTTTAGTCCCATGAATAGTACAACTAATATGCAGGGCAACTCAAGAGACATATCCCCAGTACCAGTATTAAATGATGCACCAGATAGTTGTGAAATGCCTTCATTAGATGAAAATAAAGTTATTGCAGAAGACCCTCAAGAGTCAACAACTGCTTCAACATTAGAAAATGAACTAGAGACAAAACTAAGTGTTAGTTCAGTAAAACCTGAGTGTAATGAGGAGACACCTCATGATAAGCAAGAAATCTCTAAAACATTGATGCCTGAAGATTTAGTAAGCCAACACATTCCCTTGGAGGATGAACAAATTGAATTTGCTGATGATGATGATGAAGTTATCACTGTTGTCCAGATAGTAGAAGATGATAATCCAGACCTTTACTATGATATCAAGATTGACAGTCCGAAGGATGGGAAGTCAGAACAAAATGCAAATGAAGATAACTCCAATAAATCTAAATATAATGATGTTCAACACTACTTTGAAAAATTGCATCTGGCTGCAGAATCCAATTCTCCAATGGATTGTTCAGATTTAAATGATATTAGGACACCACCATGTGGCACTCCTGAACTACTGTATAGTAAAGAAAACTTTGATATCATACAAAGACCAGATCCAAGTTTAACACCAAGCTCCACCCTTTCAGATGATAGTAATTCATCAAAGATCACTGAACACAATCAAAACAATTCCAATGATTCAGCAGAATCATCACCAACAGGTGTTCGAAGATCGAGTCGTATTAAAACTATTAGCAACATGAAACAGAAGACAAAAGGGTATGGACTAGTCAAAACACCATTAAAGAAGGCTTTAATAACTCAAACCAAACTGAAACTAGAAGAACTAGGGTCTGATAGTCAAGAGAAACCTAGTGAGTCTCTTCCGAATACCACACCAAACTCCCCATCGTTTCCCGTACCATCTGAAATGCCTGTAAAAGTGAAATCGCGATGGCGGAGATCCAGTGAGCTTGAGATGGGGGCAAACTCTCCTGCTAACTCACCTTTAGCTAGTCCGAACTTACCACAACGTCCACCGCCTGTGGCAGAGAGTCCGAGCTTACCTGAGGAGGAGCATAGTGTTGTACCTATGACTAAAGAAGCATATGACAGAATAATAGAACAAAGAATGAATCAGTATCAACATTTAGATGAAAATGAGTACTTGTGTGAACGGATGATTAGTAAAGAAACTAAGAAAATGATCTGCGATTGTTTTATGACCAAAGAGGAGTTGGAACGTGGGGAACTGGCCTGTGGAGAAGACTGCTTGAACAGATTGCTCATGATTGAATGGTAAGGGCTTTAATTATTATTTAAGTGCCTTATAATAGTTGTTCCTCTGTTGCATCTAGTAGGATAAGATACCTACTCCCTATTGCTATGATTCTAGTATATTGGAATTGATCTGTAAATTTGCTTTGTTCTTTTACAGTAATTCTCGATGTCCAGTAGGGGACAGATGTACAAATCGAAGGTTCCAGAAGATTGAGAATGCTCCTTTGAAGGTTTTCTATGCAGATAAAAAGGGTTGTGGTGTAGAGGCTATAGTTGATATCCCTGCGTAAGTATTTTATATAAATGTTTGTATTCAAAATGCAAGATTATTATATAGATCTCATGGTATTTGATATATTATCCTTATGCAATGCGTAATTATTATTCAATATTTTCATGTTCCAGACATTCATATTGTGATCACATAGTTTAGTTTTATTGAAGTCACATTTTTAAATAAATATATGATCAATGTGTAGTAGAAATGGATTACTGTGCTACTACCATATAATAACAAAGATTATGTATATTTATTTATTAAAAATACAGTTGAAATGGTGTAAAATTAAATTATTACTACAACTAAATTATACTACCCTTAATATGTTGTTATAAGTAGTTGATATGTGCAACCCACCCCCTAATTGGATATATTACTTACTGCCTTATATAAACCAACTAAAAGTAGTGTAGAGGAAAATTAACAACCATATATAAATCTTTTCAATACAAAAATTGAGTTATCAAGGGCATTTTAAGTACAATAATACACAAAATATGTTGCCTTCACACAGTTTTGTAATAAAACCAGCAGTTTGTGTGTGAACTGCTAGCTATTATACAAGCTGTAACATAATAAACGCAAGACCTGAAAGTAGTTTGTTCTAAATCGGTAACTGAATCGATTCCAACAATTTTTAATGTATTTTAAATTTGCAAAAAATGCTGTTACTCCTTCAGTGCGCCATAAAAAATTAAATTTATTTTTGATTTATAGCAAGAAGAAGATTCTAAACGCATTCCTAAAACGTATTTTTCAAAACGCACACATACACATGCAAGTTTCATTGTTAATTGGGGTATAAAAGTGCTTTAAGAAAGGGTAAAAACCTTTAAATTTGAAAATTTGGTTTTTGTTTTGACTTTATGAAGCAATTCTCTAATCGGGGTGTCTGAGGTCTTGCGTTTATTATGTTACACCTTGTATAGAAAAACAATACCTATGTATGTATGTACATACAAAGTGCTCAACATCTATCTCTGAAAAGTGTCAAGCATGAATACAGCATTTAACAAAGGTTGCTTTAAAATTATGTAGTTATATAAAAGTCGAAGCACTTGAGTTGATAATATTTACGTAATAACAGCAACCTATATACATTCGACGCATAATAACTCTATACAATGTGTCATCATCATCTCAGCCTATATTTGTCTACTGCTGAACATAGGCCTCCCCAATCGCTTTCCAGTGGAACCGGTCCCAACCCACCTGCATCCAATGACTTCCTGCGATTTTCACAAGATCGTCGGTCTATCTGGCAGGCGGTCGTCCTACGCTGCGCTTGCCAATACGTGGTCTCCACTCTAGTATCTTTCTGCCCCAACGCCCGTCTGATCTTCGCGCTATGTGACCCGCCCATTGCCACTTCAGCTCGCTAATCCTAATGTCCATCCAATGTGTAATGTAAATAACACAATACTTCAGACACCTCACATAGAATTTTAATCGACAAATTCAATATGAAATCCACATTTTCAGTTTTATACCATTTTCATAAGAACTTTTCTACTCAAATTACTACATCTGTATGTGTGTATTTTTAGGAATGCATTTAAAATATATTTAATACAGTGCACTGAGGAATTTCAGCTAATTTAAGCATACAACTAAAATTACATAAATATATATGTAGACTGCCTCATTGGTCTAGTGGCAAAGCGCATTGCTTTGTGATCACAAGATCCTGGGTTCAAATCCTAGGTTGGGCATATGTAGTTTTTCTAACGTTAGTTCCCAGTATGACTCCGGAGTTTAAAATTGTGCCCCGTATATGGCAATAGGCTCGCCTTCTATTACATGGGTCCTTACATCGTCGGCGAAAAGTGGGTGTACTCAGTACACCTCTGCCACCCCCGATTGGGGAATATAGGTTGACGGTGTTCATTTATTTCATTTATTTATTTATGTATGTATATTTGAAAATAGTTGCAATAGATTCAGTCGCTGTTTAGGAACAAACGATTTTCAGGTTGTGTCAATTACATTACACATTGTATATCAATGTTATCTATGTACTTTATAATATATTTTTGTAGGTTGTCTGGATGAAATTGCTATTGGCAATAACACCGCTAATTGTATCTTCCAATTTACGGCCTGCGGCCGCGACATGTTCTCACCGATCCCCCCGATGCTTTGACTTTCCGCTCAGAATACGGGCGACGACGACGTAGTCGTAGATCCTCTCCTTAAGCCGGCGGTTGACCGGTGCACTTAGTAGTGCACTCCGTCCCCCCACAGCGACTGTCCTCTTCAAGGCGCCCTCGAGTATGTCGCCCCTTGCCCTTCTGGCTCGAGCGTAGTGGTTGCACGCTCGCCTTTAAGTCCGGTGAAGCTGTAAAGGCCTCGCGGCCAACGGCGTACATCACTCACATACACACACACACACACACACACACGATTACTATTTTGTAATGCATTTGGTGTATGCTAAAGAGTATCTATAGTAAAAAAAAAAAAAAAAAATCTATGCTCTAAACTACACCACAGTTTCATAACATGCGTACTCATCTTACAGAGGCGAGTTCCTAATGGAGTACGTAGGGGAGGTACTTGACTACGAGCAGTTCTACAAGCGAGCGCAGGCCTACTCCGAGGACAACAATCTGCACCATTACTTCATGTCCTTGAAAGGGGACACAGTTATAGACGCGACACTCAAAGGCAACATTTCCCGGTTCATCAACCACTCCTGTGACCCTAATGCAGAGACCCAGAAGTGGACAGTAAACGGAGAACTCAGGATAGGTTTCTTTAGCAAACGGGATATCGTTTCTGGAGAGGAGATTACGTTTGATTACCAGTTTCAACGGTTTGGGTGAGTTGAAATGTTTTTATTATTTTTATTGTGAAATCCAGTGTAAATAAATGGTGTACACATACACTAATGCCCATTGTGTTTACTTATTCCTAGTGACCTGTCTGTAGTGTCTGACCGAAGCTTGGGTTTCAGCCATCTTAGGCCAAAAGTACAACCTTCGGCCAATCCCTTGGCTGTGGCCAAAATGGCCTGAAGTTTTTACTGAAGCCGAAGGTTTCCAGGAAGCACCGTATTAAACGATCTATTACGATTTTCGACTTACGAATGCTTTTAAGTAAATAAATATAATAAATGCTAATGTTAATATAATTATAAATGACTGCCTCGTTGGTCTAGTGGTAAAGCGCATCGCCTTGTGATTACGAGGTCCTGGGTTCAAATCCTAGGTTGGACGTGTAGTTAGTGGAAGTGTAGTTTTTCTAGCGAACACTTCCCAGTACGAGTCCAGAGTCTAGAATTGTGCCTGGTATATGGGACTTAACATCGTCGGCGAATATAGGCGTGTCGGTGTATATATGTAAATATTATAAAAAAAACAACCTGTGGCACTCCGGGAGTGCCCACAGAAGTGAAAACTTGAACAGTTCCGTGTGTATTTTTTAATCGTCAGGAAATATTTTTGAATTTTTTTTTATATACAGAGGAGTCGGTAACGGTAACAGTGTCGTGTGTCAATGGTTTTTCCCATCTCAAAAAATGCCAAAGTGCATGTGTATCTATGTACGTACATAAACAATATATGTACATACTTATATACAGAGGTGTCGGTAACGGTAACAGTGTCGCGAGTTCAATTGTTTTTTCCCCATCTCAAAAAATGTCGAACGCGCCTAAAGAAGTTTTCACTCCAATAATATTATTTCAGTTAATATTTTTAGCCAGTTGTAGGTAATTTTAATCATCTCGTTCAGTTAATGAAGCCAATATAACTTTTTAAAAATGTAGCCAATCATGAACCAAACTTCTATCTATCTATATCATCACGCCAGATCCCTTACGGGGTAGGCAGAGAGTACAGTTTCAACAGGCTCTTTCCTTACATACCTCTCTGGCTTCCTCCACTCTCATAGTTCGTCTCATACACGCTCGCCGGTTACGGAGACTCCTGACTTGTCCTTCAGATAAGACCCGGTCTATTTGGTCATGGCTTCTGCCAAAAATCGACCTTCGGTCGGACACTACCTGACTATATAAAGAATTAAGGAACTTATCAGAAAAATGCTCTCATGACATAACATTTAATGCTTAACAAAATTGTCAATAACAAGCAGAAATATTCGTAGATAAGGTTGCGTTGATGGTACGGTACCTTACCTGCTAGGGACGTGGATACACGCTCTACATATTTTAGTTCATTTAAGCCAGTTTGAATGTGTAGAATGGTAAAGTTTTATCTATAATGTACAGCATTTATGATCTCGTAGCTATGTTCGATATAACTTCCGTGTTGAGCTTGTATTTATTTGGGGTACTACCTTTACGTCACGCCAGTATTTTCCTGATTAGTACATTCCCTCAGTTTTAGACTCATGTAAAATTATCTAGGTATAGCTGAAGGTCAGATCTAAAAATGTTTTGATACATCATGTATGATAAACATTTTTAGATCTGTGCCTGTAGCCAAGTGGACTTTCTATAGTCGTCCACGCTAATAGAAAACGAACTAATGTTCGGGAATGACATTTTACAATGAATAGTCACGTGTTCAGAACAATGCACTATCGATTGCGACAAAATAATACAGAAAAAACGCTCTCTTTTTGGCTAGGCACTCTGAAATCTTGCAAGCGACAGAGTTAAAGTAAAATAAAATAAAATTTAAATCAACCTTTTACCCTAGGAATTATTCCTGTGTCGTGGGCGCGTTTACACACATGAATACCCAGACCGAAACAAATAATTGTGGGTCACACAAAGATATGTCCTGGGCGGGAATCGAACCCGCGACTATTCTACCCAGTGGGCGGAGCGGTTTAAGCTCTCAACCACTGCGCCAAATCGTCCATCAAAAATACATAGCCCATTTTATACACTCTCCTTACTATATCAGCCGAAAGACGTCCACTGCTGGACAAAGGCCTCTAAAGATCGCCACGACGACCGGCTCTGCGCTGCCCGCAACCAGCGGCTTCGCGCTACCTTCACCAGGTCACCGGCCCACCTTGTGGGGGGCCTGCCTACGACGCGCCTTCCGGTACGCAGTCGACACTCGAGAACCTTCGGCCCTAAGGGTCGACAGTTATACGAGCGATGTGCCCCGCCTGTTCTTAAAGATTGGCAGTTCTTCGACCTATATCGGCAATGTTCTCTTGAGGATCTTCTGGTTGGCGATTCGATCCCGAAGAGAAACTATGAGCATTGAAATCATTGTCCTTTGGATGACCTTGTTTTTGTAAGGCTCAATATCTCAGTACCGTTAGCTTTCACTGGCAACACACTATTTACACTCATCATATCATTAATCTTTTATGGATACAGTAAAATGTAACAAAAAATATTGCATATTTATCAAATGAACTGCTATGTATTTTGATAAAGTGGTTGAAGGCAATGAGGTAGGCTAAGAGTGGAGAGGTTGGTGTGCAGGAAGGTGGCTCAGAGGTGTTATTGCGGCGCTGACACGTGCCGCGGATGGATCGGCGGCGAGCCCGACTCCGACGATGAAGATGATGACGAGGTATGTCCCAAAAATTTTTTCACACATGCACAGATATTTTTACATAGTATGTAATACATACGGTAGTGGTTGTATCTTAATATATGTGTTTCCAAAGGGATGATCAGGTTTGTTTGAAAACACAATATCATTGGTATTGGGAATGTCTTAAACACAGTAAGAGGGAGTCTATTGCCGTGATAAGGTACACTATAATTGTATATCTTAGAAAATAAATGAAAATACTTGATAGATCCTAGTTTTACTTTGGTGTATATTACTGCTGCATAAAATATTTAAATGTTATTTTTTATAATATAGGTGATCTGTATATTTTAAATTTAATTTAGTAAATAAATATACAACTGCAACATGGCGGCCATAAGGTTAAGCAATATTCTAACTTGCTTCTATATTCCCAGGAGGAAGAAGACGTGTCCACATCTAAGTCTGGAACAACCGAAGAGTCTGAGGAATCCCTCGCTACTCCAACAGAGCAGCCGCGACCACGGCCGCGTAAGCCGAAGAAGGAGCGCAAGTACAAACCTAAATCACCTGACCTGGTCCAAGACGCTGATGTAAGCACGATTAATGTATTTAATTATTTATTAGGTAAAAAAAAGCACATATATAATACAAGATTATGTACTTCTTTAATTTTTTAAAATTCTTTACCCACTAAATCTGTGTTAAATACTATCTACTGAATAAGAAGCTGAAAAGCTTATTCCTAGGGCATATACAAGGTGTAACATATATAACGTCAGAACTCAGACACCCCGGTTAGATTTTTACGAATTCAATACGAAAATCAAACTTCCAATTTTAAGGAGCTTGAAATAAAACTATTTTACGGATTTTATCGCACCCATGGTCACGGGAGGGGTCCCTCCCGTGACCATGGGTGCTGCAAAGCACTCGAAACGTCGGGAACTAAAAATAAAAATAAACCGCGATAAAATCCGTAAAATAGTTTTATTTCATGTGTAATATTCGCGTAAATTTAAGGAGCTTTCTACCATTTTTTGAACTTTGGTACCCAAATCAACCATGAAACTTTTACTTTTTTATGTATTGAGGTATATGTCGCATTGTTTTGAATAATGATTAAATTTTATTTAATACAGCGAACTGAGCGAGTAACAGCAATTTTTGGAATAAAAAATAAAATAACATACTTTATAAATAGTTGGAATCGATTCAGTTGTCGATTTATTTATGTTACACGTTGATCTGTGATATGTTACAAGAAGTTTTAATAATTACAACTCAAGTTGCACCTGCGGGTGTACTCCAAATGTCTTTTTTAAGCTGAATACTGGATGGTCTCAACAGAGCCATCAACATTGCCATTATGCACAAAAGTAAACAACATACTTTCTTATTATTTTATCATAATTTTGATTCACTTGGGAACAAAGCAGTCCATCCTGATAATCACAAGTAGATTTTTGTATATGTATATGATTGGTGACTCTGTTGGCTCTTGCCTTTACAGTTTCCTCAAACAAGAAGGCGACCCTAGTTATACCTAGCCTTACTTTTTATCCCCATCAGTGTGGCTAAGTCTTTTTTATAATTATACCTAACCTTAGGGGTAAGTGTAAAAATATATACCGGTTTGGTAGGGCTTAGTAATATTTTATTTATGGATCGTTTAACGACTGCGCTTTATTTAGGCGGAAGGAGTTACGGAATACTATGTGTTCTGTTTTTATGATTACAGCCTTGGGGATAGACATCGAAAAAAAGCAAAACACCGTCAAGCCTATATTCCCCAAGGGTGGCAGAGGTGTACTGAGTCCACCCACGTTTCGCCGACGATGTTAGCCATTTTTATGGCTTCAAACTTTTTTAAGAGCCTCGTTGGTCTAGTGGCAAAGTGCATCGCTTTGTGAGCACGAGGTCCTAGGTTCAAATCCTAGGTCAGACAAGAGTAGTTTTTCTAACGAAAAACTTCCCAGTACGGAGTCTGGAATTGTGCCCGGTATATGACAATAGGCTCGCCCCCTATCATATGGGCCCTAACATCTTCGGCTAAAAGTGGGTGTACTTAGTGCCACCCCCGCTTGGAGAATATAGGCGTGCCAGTGGTTTTTTTATCTATATATTTGTGATATATATAATTATGTATAATATGGTTGCTTAATATCATTATGTATGTTATGTAGTGGTATAAATACTTAATTATCTGTAATTATTTGTAAACATTTTTATAAGTTTCGTAACTTTTTTTCCCTTGAACTTGTGTAAATTCGTATCCACCACACTCGTCTCACACCACTGGCACAAAAAGCCTAAGGCATTAATTCCGCCCATTAAATTGTGCAACTACTATGCTGTTGGGAGGATTACTTATGAAATGTATTTCGTCCTACAGATCGAGGAAGACCTAGAGGCGCTGTCGCGCACGGGCGTGAAGAACCAGTCGCACACGCTGCGGCTGTCGCGGACGGTGGTGCGCGCCAAGTCCCGGCGCGCGCAGGCGGCGCTGCTGCGGCTGCTGCGGGACGCGGACCTGCCGTGCCGCCGCCTGTTCCTCGACTACCGCGGCCTGCGCCTACTGGCGCCCTGGTGCTCCGACGCGCCGCTAGACTTCAAGTAAACACCGACCGTTATTATTATAAGCGTTTATTTATTTTAGTGGAAGGATGTAGGTACCGGGGAAGACCTAGACTATCTTACCATGACCGAACAGGATGCTGATGGAGTTGCCGCGATGTTGCAGTGCATCAGCTATGTTCGCTGAAGCGAGGGTCGATGGTTTTGATGCTATCTGGAGAAAACGAACTTCGTCCCTATTGAATCGCATTCGTGGCAACAATAATAGTATTCTAAAAGTATTAGTTTAACAATACGACTCCTTTATAGTGGGCAGTTTAGTAAAGAGGGTGAACTCTCCACTCATCACATATTAAATTAGAGCACGGTTATATACAAGCTGAACTGATCAGGTAAAGGTATCTGATTTGGATTTATATTTGTATTCTGAGAATAGATTCTATATTTAATTGTAATTGTATGCTACTAACACTTAGACCTTAAGCCTACTAACCGATAGTGGACCATATTGTTGTTCTGATGAAAATAAAATAATTTGAATGAAATTGAATAGACCTAGTCTTATCTGAAGGAGAGTCTCCTTACGGAGACTGGACTGGCTAGCGTATATGAAACGAACTATGACAGTGGAGGAAGCCAGAGAGGTATGTAAGGAAAGAACCTGTTGAAACTCTGTACTCTTTGCCTACCCCATAAGGGATCTGGCGATCATATAGATAGATAGATTTATTTATTTACAAGTGGTCCAACAGTTTACGATTTAATGATAAATAACCTACAAATTTGACAAAGAACCAGTTATACGATGACACGTTTAAGATACATATTGTAAATGCGTATGCGTAGGAGCACTAACATGTGTGTCAAAAATAAATCGGTAAAAGTAAATTAACAATAAAAATATGCTTGAGATACTTTTACTTGCAATATTTGTTAGTTTGTGTGTTGTTTTAGGTCAAATCTTGCAAGCTGAGTTAAAACCACTTCCTCTTGTCCTACAAAGTTGGAATTTGACATGTTGGTAATCCGATGACAGTGCATTTTTATGGTAAACATGACCTAATTGTACACCCAGGATTTGGTTCACACGAAGGAATTCCTCAACAATCAACAGCTTAGACATGCAATTTGGAATACACATTTAATATTGATTGATCGTTTTGAATTGCACGATTAAAAGCACCTGCACCTGCTGCATAAAAGCTTGTTCTTAAAAAGTATCTTTAAAGTAAAATTATTTTCAACCAATTTCGTAAACGAAGGAGGTTCTCTGTGTGTCTGTATTCGTTTCTTAGTAATATTCTAAATTCCATTACCTAATGAGCCAACTACGGAATACCAAAACCAAAGGAAGTGCCCATAAGCTACCTAAGTACCAGAATAGAAGGTACAGGAACCTGAGAGGACAAACTCACCCTTACATTTATTTTTACAATGTAATTAGAAATCTATATCATCACGCCAGATCTTGCGGGGTAGGCAGAGAGTACAGAGTTCCAACAGGTTCTTTCCTTACATACCTCTCTGGCTTCCTCCACTCTCTTACACGCTCGCCGGTTACGGAGACTCTTGGCTTGTCCCGTAATAATATCAACCTATATTGCCCACTGCTGGACAAAGGCCTCTCACTAATCGAGGTGAGAGAGGTCATACTCCACCACGCGGACCCAGTGCGGATTGGTGGAGGCAGGTTTGTGGCCACCTGCTGTTGGAACTTATCAAGCCCTCTTTAAGGCTTCCAACTCGGCTTAACGACTACCACATTAAGTGGTAGCCGGGATCAACGACTTAACGTGCCTTCCGAAGCACGGAGACGCTCGAATATGAAAATACCATAAACGGTCACCCATCCCGGTAATCCTTGGTAATCGGTAAGAACACCGCGGTCTCACAGCGCTATAAGCGTCTACTTGTCCCGTAATTAGACATAATTCCATTTTTTATGTTTACGTGTAGACATCGCTTACTACAGGCAGGTAAGTAATCGAATGACATGCGTATTTGCGTGCATTGATGTCTACCGTCCGTTAGCTATATGGCACTTCCATTTTTTTCTTCACGCAACCACTTCCATTTTTTTGTGCCAAATCCTATAATGGAGAAATCCTGATATTTGTTTTAAAGCCCGAATACAGCTATCGTTGTTCCCCACAGGCTAGAGATGCTTCTAACAGTAGACCGGCTGCCGATCCCCAACAAGACGCTGGTGCAGGAGAGCCGGTTCTTCACAGTTGTGGAGCGCTGGCTCAGCGCCGCCGACCAGCCGCAAGAGAACCTGTTCATTGACGAGTCCACTGGTAAGAGCTTTACCAGATATCATACGATTGTTGATTTCTTTCCATACAAATGAACAGTTTAGTCCATACTGAAATTCTTTTATCTATGAATAGATAGGTATCTATTTGTTTAGCGGCTCACTAGCACTATTTGGCGCTTGGACGACATTGATAAAATTAAGGTTAACATTTAGTAACTGCCTCGTTGGTCCGGTGGCAAAGCGCATCGCTTTGTGATCACGAGGTCCTGGTTTCAAATCTTAGGTCGAACAAATGTAGTAGTTTTTCTAACGAAAAATTCCCAGTATGAGTCCGGAGTCTGGAATTGTGCCCGGTATATGGCAATGGGGTCGCCCCCTATTACATGGGACCTAACATCGTCGGCGAAACGTGGGTGTACTCAGTACACCTCTGCCACCCCCTCTGGGGAATATAGGCGTGACGGTGTGTTTTTTTATTTTTGTTAGATTTTGGATAACTATCCCAATGGTAGCGTAAGGTAGGATGGCCCCCAGCTAAATGGACCGACGACCTCAAAAAGGTCGCTGGGACAGACTGGATGCGGAAAGCGGAGGACTGTGTGCAATGGCGCGTGTTAGGAGAGGCCTATGTCCAGCAGTGGACTGCGATAGGCTGATTGATTGATTGATTGATCCCAATGGTTGACAAAATTTGAAGTTTAATTATATTTATATTTTTTGTAAGTCTTGTTTAACTGTTTTATGTTGTCCATAGGTTTGCCTGTAGATTTGCCTAACAGAGGTAATCAAGACAACGCACTTAGTCCAGAAAAGGTGAAAGAAAACGCCGCCATTCTGGAGAAAGTTAAAGATCTATCCAAACAGTTGTTAGAGAGGTGGTCGAGCTTAAAGGTAAGAAGTGTTATATTAAAAAAAAATTACAAATTATGTATTCGTGTTCTGTTTTCCCTTATTTTATTTCCTTAGCTAAAAAGTTTGGAAATTGAATGTGATTTGTCTGTGATCACCTTTCGAATTGCTTATTATTTGTTTTTATCGATAAAATTCTTATTGTCAATTTTTTGTTAGCCTGTTGGAAAACAGGCCATGACAGCAATGCCCCACTCCTGGGCAAGGGTCTCCCTTATATCTTCACACATATGTGTGAAACGGTACGATTCTTTCGTTATCTCGTTAGGTCACGAAGTACCTGTAAAGGTGTCTAAATTGCCACGTCATTTTAGTGATAGTTGGTATGGCTCCTAATCTATGTAAATAATTTATTTTGTACCGTTTATTTTACTAAAAAAATATACATGAATTATTATTTGTTGCAGGAAGTATTCAAAATTCCGAAGAAAGAGCGGATACAACAGATGAAAGAGCACGAAAGGCAAGCCAACGTTGAGCGCAGAGCGGCCGACTCCAGCGGCACTCGCGACCGAGACCGCGACCGCGACCGCCGCGACGAGCGCGATCGCGACAAGGAGAGGGATCGCGAGAAGGAGCGGGAGAGAGATAGGGAACGCGACAGAAGCGATAGGGACAGAGATAGATATAGAGATCGAGATAGAGATCGGGACAGGGACCGGGATAGAGATGATCGGGACAGGAGAAAAAGAAGAAGCAGTCCAGAAGGAAGGAGAAGTATACGGTAAGAATGTTAGTACATGAAAAAAATATTGCTCTCGCTGCCTTCAGAAACGGAAGTTCTAGAGTAAATAATTTGTTTTTGAAAATTCTTCTGATTTATATTTATATGTTTAATAAAGGAGGCACGCTTTTTCAGAAGGAAATTTTATCCAATTCAATGGAGTCAGTTTGGGAAGTGTTATTTATGATTTGTAAATATTTTTGAAATTTTTTGAAGTTAAATCTTTATATAACCCGCGACTGTTCGACCCGGTGGGCGGAGTGGTTTAAGCTCTTAACTACTGCGTCAAATCGTCCGCTTAACCTTAGTGATCGCTAAAAACACCACAACCGCACAGCGCTGCGAGCGCCTCATAATAGGCATTGCAATTTACTTTAACTTAATATCTCTTCAGCCTTACCGGGTTGAACTGTTGAAGATGTGAGTGTTGTGTGGTTGTACAGTCTAAGCGAGCGCGTGCTGGCCGCGGTGCCCCCTATGAGCAAGGAAGAGAGGCGCCGCGCCTTCGCAGAGGCAGCGGCGGCCGCCGACGAGTCGCGGCGCCAGCGGGAGCGCCTGCCCGCCTGGCCCTACTGGCCGCAGCCCGACGCCTTCCAGCAGGTCACTTGATTATATCTATACTTTACATTAAATGAGTTCATTTAGCGCAGACTGGTTATTGCTACATTTACAATGACTATGCTCATTACATGATGATTGAATTTAAGTGTTCTCCACATATTCGACGCAGCGCAACGCGATGGCGCGGCTTAGGGAGTTGTAATGTACTGAAATGCAAGGGAGACGACACACAGCGCAGCCCCGCTCGGCGCGACGGCAAACGCCATGATTCGCCGCCGTCGCGCTCGACGCGATCGCAAACAAAGCGTAGCCGAGCGATTTCGTCGCGCTCGGGGGGCCAATTTTTTTTTTTTTTTTAAACGTAGCCCCACATTAGGATTGATTCCTGTGTCGTGGGTACATTTACAAACATGAAAATTCACATACACAAATACACAGACCGAAATAAATAATTGTGGATCACACAAAGATTTGTCCCGTGCGGGAATCGAACCCACGACTATTAGACACAGTGGGCGGAGCACACTAAACTCTTAACCACTGCGCTAAATCGTCCGTTTAAACCTTTACTGGATTCTCATAAAATTTGCTCACCTAAAGGATAATTATATTCTATACTATACCAGATGTACCCGGGCGGCATGGTGAGCGGCGGTCCTAACATGCTGGCCGGAGGCCCGAACATGCTCGGCGGCGGGCCCAACATGATGGGTGGTGGCCCCAACATGCTAGCCGGCGGGCCGAACATGATGGGCGGCATGATGCCGTGTGGGGTACCAGGTTTAGTCCCGGACGGTGTACCACCGGACTGGCTGTCTGGCAACCCACAGGACTTCCCTGGAGGCCCACCCTTCTGTCCGCCCTTTCCGGGACCTCAGCCCTTCTGTATGCCTCAACCTAAGTGAGTATTGTTGTAGTGAAAAATACGTGAAACAGTAGAGAAATTTTGTCAACTAAATGATTTTAGTACGTGCATAGAGCGCAAGGAAGGTATGTCAAATATAAAGTATGTAAAATGTAGACTATAAAATTGAAGATTCTCAGTTTGGTGAATAGTATTAATATTGGTAGTTAGGTTATGTAAATTTTTTTTAGTCATAATTCACTGGCTGATAAACCTTCCGCTTATCCCACCCATCTCTCTTATGCATTGATTTTGGTACAGTCCTATTGTTGTGCTAAGTCTTTTTCTCATAAAACTAGAGGTGAGAGAAGGATTGATGGAGGCAAGTTTGTTGTCACTTGGTTGGAACTTATCAAGCCGTGTATAAGAGTTCCCACATAAAGACTACTGCATAAAATGGTAAGTAGGTTATCCCTGTCGGGACACGGAGACGCTCCAAACTTTGAATGCACACAATTCGTTGTTTATCTCACAGTGCCCGAACCAAACGTTGCTTAATCTTTGTTATCGTCATAAACACCGCAGTGTCACTGACTCGAAATAGACACCTTAAACACAAATTAGGAAAAATCTCGCTGGTACTTACGTACGATTTTTTTCGAAATAGACACTATTCTTTATGCGATATGTAATAAAAATAAGATAATTTGAACTACACAACACATGTAACTGTTGTCGTTGTGCCGGCAGCATGCTGGGCATGAGCGGGTTCGGCGTGGGCGGGTTCATGTTCGGCCAGCAGCTGCCGCCGCCCTACCCGCAGCCGCACCAGCCGCAGCTGCCCGCCGACGCACCGCAACCAGTAAGATCATTCGCTTATTACATACTAAAATTCAAATTCAAATATTTATTTGCGGACTAAGTGTACAATATTATGAGATCTTAATATTATAAAGTGCTTATGACTTAGTGGCCGTTTACGGGCATTGCAAATACAGTTGTAATAAAAATGTTAAGTAGGTATGACATAAATTAATGAAATAATATAAATAAGTTATTAATATAATTTAGTTATTATAATAGACTACAATTTCAATAAAGTTTCATAGTATATTGCAATCGTCATGTCAATATTAATATAAGTAGGTAGTTGTATGTAATACTCTGTTCCAATGTTTGATATTATGTTATTGTGGCAATTCTAAATATTCGGATAGTGAATAGAAACAGTTTTGAATTAAGTAAGATTTTAGTCGTTTATTGAATGATGTTAATTTAGTTTCGGTTTTGATATAATGTGGTAGTTTATTGTATATTTTTACAGCCATATAGTGTGGACTTTCGTTAAGCATTTTGATACGTGATTGTGGAATATATAACCTAATTTTGTAACGCGTATTTCTATCTTGGGTATCAGAAATTTTGGAAAAGTTAGAAATATTTTTAAAAACGATAACGCATATGTCGTGAATTTATATTGAGGGGAGTGTTAATAATTTGTATTTTATACAATAAGGTTTGCAACTTTGGGTGTTATCTATTTGGGCTAGGATTCTTACGCACTTTTTTGCATAACAAGTAGCTGAATTGCGTTTACACTGTTTCCCCATAGCATAATGCCATATCTCAAGCCAAGCGTATGCATACGCGTAGTAAGCAGACAGTGCTGTGCTAGCGTTCGTGTTTTGTTTAATTTAGAAGAGAGCGTACGTGAATTTTGATAATTTTGATATTGTTTGGTCGATGTGCGATTTCCAGTTAAGTGTATCAATGTGTCTACGGTTTCTATATGTGTGTTTAGGAATGTCATGTTTGCATTTAATGATGGTTTTTTGTACGATCTGAATTGTATAATTTTTGTTTTATTGTAGTTTATTTCGAGATTATGTTCCTGTAGCCATTGCGTAACATTCAGTAAGGTGTTTTAGTGGTGTAATAGGGTCTTTTTCGTTCTTAATTTTTATTAAAATAGAAATGTCGTCTGCAAATAGAACCGGCGTAATTGTTTTGTTGTCTAAGATTTTAGGTAGGTCATTTATATATATTAAAAATAATATACAGCCTAATACACTTCCTTGTGGAATTGAACACGATAGTTTCCTTACTTGAGATCGTATGGTTTTAATTTGGTTATTATTTTCATTGTAGTGTTCGATTTGGACAATTTGAGTTCTGTTATTCAGATAAGAGTTAAACCATTCATAAGCAGGTCCACGAATGCCTGACCCGTATAGTTTAGTAAGCAGTATATTGTACAATACTTTATCATATGCTTTAGTCATATCCAGTAATAATCCTAGTACATATTGTTTATCATTTATGCATTGGAGGGCTGTTTGAACGTATTTATATACCGCCAGTGTGGTAGATCTTGATTTCCGAAATCCCTTTTGACTATCATCGAGAATTTTGTGCTTCTCTAAAAAACTATATATTCGATTACACATTGCCTTCTCGGATATTTTAGAGAAGTTTGGCAATAGAGCTATAGGCCTGTAATTACTTGGTGTAGATTCGTCATTTTTCTTATGAATTGGTTTCACTAGTGATATTTTTAATGCGTCTGGAAATAGTCCTTCTTGAAAACTTTGATTTATTAGGATGGTTAATGGTATTGAAAGTTCTTTTGCACATTGTTTTATTAAGATAGGAGGAATGCCATCTATACCACAACTGTGTTTATTTTTGATTGATTCGATAATTTGAGTAATTTCTTTCTGGTCAACAGGGCGTAAATAGATTGATTGAGTTGGAGAGTTAATAACCGATTTTCCATTTAGGTTCTTATTGGTTTGGTTATTTGGTGTTTCCCTTACTGTTGCGAAAAATTCATTAAAGATATTGGTTACGGTTATGGGGCATTTAATTGTTTTATTATTTACTTCTAGACTTATATTTTTGTATTTGTGTTTGTTTGTTTTGCCTAATTTTGTATTTATTATTTTCCACATGGTTTTTGTTTTATTGTCTGATTTTTTCATTTGTCTTATGTATTCATTTCTTTTTGAAATTTTAACGATTCGTTTTAGAATTTAGGAGATATAGTTGAAGTGTTTTCTAATTACCTCATTGTTGGTTTCATTTAAAATAATTTTTAATGCTCTTTTGTGTTGACAAGATTTTTTAATAGCAGTACCACCAAAAAAAGGATGGTTAACCCTTTTTTTGGTTTCTTTCTAATCTTTAGTTTTTGTATCGGTATGTGTGAGTTAAGAATATTATGTATTGTTTTTTGGAATACATTATAGTTTATGTTTAAATTTTTGTTTATGAAAAAAAAATGATAAAATATTTATTTCCAACAAAAATATTGAACAAAATTTTAGCATTTTCATTGATCCCCACACTAGGCATAGCCTGTCCCGTGGGGATCTGTTTTTGGTTTTAACAAAATACACAATACAAAATATTTGAATTGAAAATTTTATATGAATTACGTTTTCCCAATTTAATGAATTTCTAAATAATTGAATTTTATTTTTAGTAAAAAACATTTTTTCGGTGTGCCATATTTTTCTATTGTATTTTGAAAGGATTTTCAGGTTCGCGTTTATAGCTTTATGGTCAGAGAGACCATAATCTTGAACGTATGTTTTTGTTATAAGATTTTCGCGATTTGTAAATAGTAAGTCAATACGGGTGGAACCGCCTTTTGTTACTCGCGTGGGTTCTCGGATTAATTGATTTAGGTTATGTGATTGCATTAAATTTAATAGGTCTCGGGTTTGTTTGTTTTTATTGTGTATGTTTATGTTGAAGTCGCCGCCAATTACGTATTTTTTGTGTTTAATTTATTCATAACTTTCTCTAGTTGCTCATAAAAATATTAATGTGACGATCTGCTCCATATATATACCTACAAATATGCAGTTTATTTTAGGAATTTCTATTGCACTAAATTCTATAATAAACTCCTTGGAGAAATTACCAATGTCTGTCCTTTCAATATGTTCTAGTGTATTTTTTACAATTACACAAACTCCTCCACCTTCGTATGATTTCCGACAGAAAATGGATCCAATTTTGTGTTCTGGTAGCTGAATAAGTTCGCAGAAGTATTTGTTTTTCCATACTTCTGATAATGATATTATGTCGATATTATAAGAACTTAAAAACTCTTCAAGCAAATGTACCTTATTTCCGATGCTTTGTATATTTTGAAAGGAAATGGTGAGATTATTGTCGAAATGTCTGGTTGGCTATATTTTGTATTGATATATTATCTCGGTGAAGCTGTGATAGTGGTTGGGTTGTTGTTATTGATTTTTTAATACTTTCATCATAGGTTTTGTTTTTTACATCTGGTTTGTCAACTGCTTGAGTGAAATCGGTAAAAATGTCATGTTGTTTTCCATAAATTAGCAGCTTATTATTTTTTATAACAGCATGATTGCCGTTTTTTCTAGCTAATAGGAGGCGTTTTTTTAATTCGTTTCGTTCTTGTAGTGTTTTTTATCCATAAATGTACCAATTGCCAATCCTGTGCCTTTAAACTGTCTTCCGTTGGTTAAAATATATTTTGTCAATCTTTTGCTTGTTAATTCAATTGTTATTGGTCTTCTGTTTCCGTGTTTTCCAATGCGCTTTTTATCTTCCATATACGGATTTAAATTTATATTCATAATTTCATGAAACGCTCTTGACACTCGATCGTAAAGGTCATGATCATTCTCGTGATATTCATCGGTCAATCCATAAAACACCATCTTATTCGCATTTTTCAGCGCATGTAATTGTTGTTCTATGTTTTCTATTTTAGTGTCAATGTTGTTAATTTTTCCGTTTATTTCTGTCTGTTCTTGTGCTAAGTAGTTTGTTTTATCTGTAAGATCATTCTGAAGTTTTTGTAAAGCGTTGTTAAACTCTGCCTGAATAGTGTGCTTAATATCTTTTATAATAGATATCTTCATATTTTTCAGTTTGGTATCCAATAATTGGCTGAATCTATCTAGAGTTATGGTTTCATTAGTTGGCAATGTTGCATGAGCGATATTTGGGGAGTTATTTCCTATATTATGGGTCGATATCGGGTTTCCAATAATCTCATCATCAGACTGATCAGTGGCACTCACCTATGTTTTGCTTTGTATATCAAAGATGTCGCTGTTCGGTTTTCTTCGTAGCGTAATATTCATATTATCTGTTTTCGTGATGGTAATTTCTTGTTAAAGTTGTCTAATAGGTGTATTTACATTATTTACTTTTGGCATTTTACATATGCAAGCCTGGCATTTCCAAGTCTTTTTTGCCACAGTTGACATAGTGTTATGGAACAGTTTTGGGGTTATATTAGTGCACTGTAAGTCATAAGATTTATTACAAAGTGAGCATTTTAGGAACTCTTTACTGGGAATATTGTCGTTGCATCCTGCGCATTAAGCCATGATTTTGCTAATTAATATAATAGCGACCTCTTTTGGAAATATTATTAACGACCAAGTTATTTTATTTGTTGGTTGTTTTAGTTAATTGCCTGTCTAATAGATGTCACTGTTATTAGTTTTCCTGCAGCCTGCAACTTTCAAATTTGATTTTTTTCTTAACGATCCGCGTCACTTTGTATTTTGTACTTATTATTATAATTATTTGACTTTTTAGCACTTGTACATATTGTTTGTGTTTCTTTCACTTTTAAAGTAGGTAAGTTTTTTCTGGATCACTTATATTTTAGTCTTATATTAGTAGTTGTATTGTAATTTGTCATTGCACACTGGATTAATGTTTGTATGATTTTAATGTCTTGTTTTTTAATACTTTGTTGAGAAAACAATAGCACATACGAATTAACGCTTTAACTTTCGATTTATCACTGTTTGTAGTTGTTTCGACGTTGTTAACTATTTTTACGAATAAAAGTCCACGGACTATATATTTTAATTGTTTTCGTGGCTAGTGGCGCCATCTACCCTTACTAAAGAACACATATCGAATATTTTATGTAGCACGCGTTGCAGTGAATGCACTATGGTTAACTTAGTCTGTGCCGGCTGCTTGTCCTAAAAAGTCTAACGAGATGCATCACAGGTAAATAAGTAAATCGGAAAGGCACTGTCTCCTTACACAGCATTTAGGGAATCGGTAAACTGAATGAAGAAGAATTTGTATCTTAATAAATCGTTAAGTTAACAAGTTAGCAGTGTTAAAATTCTCGCGTTTGCTTAGTTTCATGTCAATCTTTATTTCCACGCGTGTGGATTGTATATAATCCAGAGGCACTATTGCAGGCACCGACGGAGCCGGCGGCGGACGACAAGGAGGTGGTGTTACCTTCGCAGTGGCGCAGCGCAGTGGACGGGCGCGGGCGACGCTACTACTACCACGTGAAGCTGCGGCGCCCGCAGTGGCAGCCGCCGCCACCGCCCGGTACGATACTGCCTAGCTTCACTGTACATAGGTATTTGCAGGACGCGTCACAGCTTATGGGCGCTTGGAAGAATAGTGGGGAGATTTGCGCATATCCACACTGATGCGGGGTACGGAAGGCGTCTGATCACCCAATCCCGTGCCATTGTCGGCCGGCTTCTCCGTTGCGCATCGTCCCCCCGTCAAGCATACCTAAAAATAACTTCTATGCACTCAAAGTCTATGGTCTGATTCCGTGACGCGACATGCGTCTTATCTTATATATTTCTTTTTTTTTTTAAGCAAACGTGGCCCTATACGCAGAATTATTTCTATGTCGTGGGTGATACATGAAATTCACGTAAGGGGTTAACACTTTCGACCCCTTTCATGATCGCTAACAAATACAATGTCAACGGATATGTTAAGAAATAATTACGCCAATAAATACTCTTTTCCATCGTAAATACTAAGGAAGGTTTTTGGTTCTAGATGAGAGTTCGTCAGAAGAAGAGGAGGAACAAGTGAACACAAACGATAGTCCTTTGGTTAGGCGACAAGTTAAAGGGAAAGTTGTTGAAGGCGTCAACGGCATATATGAAGGTAATTTTACTTCTATCTATCTATCTATAACCTCACGCCAGGTCCCTTGCGGGGTAGGCAGAGAGTACAGAGTTCCAACAGGTTCTTTCCTTACATACCTCTCTAGCTTCCTCGATAGCTAGATCATAGTTCGTCTCATACACGCCCGCCGGTTACGGAGACTCTTACTAAGACTACTAGACTAATTTTACTTCTTTGTACATAATCAACAATGACACTTTTGCATTGGGTACTTTTCTGGCAGTTCCATATAAAATCTTAAACTAAGAAATTTATAATCAACGTCATTATGTCTCTCCCTTATTCTGAAGTTGTGAATTAAACTCAAATTGAGTGCAATCGATTGGTTAAGCTTGTAGTTAAATTTTATGTGGTCATAATTTTAAAATGGTTTTTTTTTCGATCAGTCAGTCAATCATGCTATGCTAAAACAGTTATTAAAATAGATATAGAATATAAAACAAGCTTTATAAGATACTAGCGGTTTCCCGCGACTTCGTACCCGGTCGACAACAGCACCACCTACCGGGTCTATGTTTTATAGCCTATCTAGATAAGGTAGCTTTTAATGGTGAAAGAATTTTTGAAATCGGTTCAGTAGTTTTTGAGATAATTCGTTACAAACGTACAAATCTTTCCTCTTTATAATATTTGTATAGATTAGAATGTCTTCTCATAGTCAGAAGTATTGAAAATAACGATTTGGGTACTACAATATTAGTTGTCGATTTATGAAGTAGGCAATAGATATGACAACAGATATAAAATCAAGCGGTTAATGTTAATTTATAATTAACAAGATCATGCATGTGTCAGCGCCGCGAATGTACAGAAGTAAAAAGTTTCAATTTTGTTTCAGTTATAAAAGAAGATAGCCACAACGGTTTAATACCAGACCACGCGTTAGTGAGCGTGAAACCGCGAAAACGAAGACCTGGACTGGTCTCAGAAAGACCTATCAGTGTAAGTCATATTCAGTGGTGTGCATTGCAGACAGGCAATTAAGCAAATCAGTTGCACTGCCTTTAAATATTACTACAAATAAAATAATGTCTACCATCATACATTCTTAAGTGTAATAATTGATAACGTGAAATATGAATATTTAGTATGTTATACTTGTATTTTACTAGCAAAACGTTGTAAGTATCATTACTGCAATATACCATCTCATATAAACTAAGCAGCTTCTGCGGCTGATCCTTGACTATTCAGTATAAGACGGGGTGTATGTAACAGGTGAGCAAAACCTGAAACATGGATATTAATAGTTCTTATCCATGTGTACAATTTTAGCGATGCTTACGAAAATGTGAGGCGCTCGTGGCGCTGTGCGACCGCGGTGTTCTAACCAATCACCAAGGTTAAGCAGCGTTCGACATAGTCGGCTTGAGATAGGTGACAGTTTGTGGCATTTTTAAATTCGAGTGTTTCCGTGCTTCGGAAGGCACAATAAGCCGTTGGTCCCGGTTAATACTTAATGTGGTAGTCGTTAAGCCGAGTTGAAAGCCTTATATGCGGCTTGATAATTTCCAACAGCAGGTGACCACAAACCTGCCTCCACCAATCTGCACTGGGTCCGCGTGGTGGAGTATGACCTAATCTCTCACCCCGATTTGTGAGAGAAGGCCTTTGCCTAGCAGTGGGCAGTATAGGCTGATATTGACGAAAATGTAAAGAAATCGGCAGTGTCATACATTTTGTATGAAACCGCGTATTTTATTTTTATTTGCAGTGAATGTCGTCATAGTAATAGCTAATCGTATTGATGGGTACTCTCCCAGGTTTTGGTCATTTATATGTTTACACCCTGTACCACACAAATGAAATATTGCTTCCAATTTCTATATTAAGTCGACCTGCATTATGTTAAGCCCTATTATACAAATTATGGCGTAAAAAATAATTAAATATGTATATAACAGCCTAGAACTGAAGAAGACAAGCTGGCGGGTAGACTGGAAGTCAAGAGGTACAAGCAGACTAAGGAAAAACTAAGGCGGAGGCGCGAGAAACTGCTCCAAAAGGTTCGGTTGCTCGCCGCCAAGCACAAGAAGACAAAGGGAAGTGTTCTGGATATCAAGGTAATATATAACCCCCACTCTAGTCTACTCTACTGTGTAGGGAGGTGATGGCTGCTCTAATAGTCGTACTCGTGAACGAGTGCTGCTTGTGGAGACTGGTCCACCCAAAATCCTCTAGCTTTTCATTATAACATATATTTTAAAATATTATTATTAGTCTTATATCTTAGTCGTAAGGCATCACACTGGATCTGGATGGCATAAATGATTTTGTATAATATAAAAATGTATGTATCTATACAAAAAATGATGAAAAGAAAATGAATGGAGAATTAGACAAAAAAGACAAATCCGCTGAGTTTCTCGCCGGATCTTCTCAGAGGAGGCCGCGTTCCTATCTCGTGGTAGATTACTAAGTGAAAAAAAATGTAAATATGACCATTTGTAAACACCTCTGCAGGGCTTATGCAAAATAAACGATATGAGTTTGTCTTAGAGGGAATTGTTAGGGTCTTTACGATCACTTTAATGGTATTATCTTTATAGATCAGATCTCAAACAGAGTGTTCCTAATTGGGCACTATACACATAACGTGCGCTCGCACATGCTCACACGCGCACGCGCACCCATGCGCGCATATGTTAACGCAATGTGTGAAACGCGCACGCGCATATGTTAACGCGATGTGTATAATGTCAAGTAATTGTATCAGGACAGTTAGCCATATTAATACATAATAACTATTACGCTGTTAAAGATTAGCTATGATGTTAAAAATATATGAATGCTATTACAGAATGTTATGTAATAATGTTTTTGTTGTGTATTTTACTCGCTGCTTAATAAGGAAAAGAAAGAAGTATGTATTTTTTAATTCTATATTTCTTGAAACTCTATTTTCTTTTACTTATTTACCCATATTTATACAGTTTCATATACTTCCATACAAAAAAAAATAGCGAGCCTTACAGTAGTCGCATATTATGTGTAACATCTGACATGTTATCCTACTATGAAATTGAGATGACTTATTGGTCAAATCAAATAGCGCTCGCTTCCCCGGTTCCACCGCGCGCGCTCATTGGTCAAATCAAATAGCGCGCGCTTCCCCAGTTCCACCGCGCGCGCTCATTAGGCAAATCAAATAAAATAGCGCTCGGTCATTAGTCAAATCAAATAAAATAGCGCGCGCTCTTTGGTCAAATCAAATAGCGCGCGCTTCCCCGGTTCCACCGCGCCCGCTCATTAGGCAAATCAAATAAAACAGCGCGCGCTCATTAGTCAAATCAAATAAAACAGCGCGCGCTCATTAGTCAAATCAAATAAAAGAGCGCGCGCTTATTGGTCAAATCAAATAGCGCGCGCTTCCATGGTTTCCTGGTTTCCTGTCACACATTTCCGTCCCATTTCCAAAATCATTCCCACAAAAAATATCCAGCAACCGAGAGGAAAGATGTTACACATCAAAACTATTCTATTATAAAAATATAATATTATTATCTAAGCTGTAACCTGCACGACTGAGCCCCCCCCCCCCCCAAAGATGCCACGACGACTGGCTTTTGTCCTGCAGCGGACGTATTTTGACTGATGATCAAGCTTTACCCTCTCTTCAATATAGACTGCCGTTTTGACACAATCCCTCTTCCTAACCAGCAAATGGTGAACTTACGGCCGGTTTCAATGTTTAACTCAAGGATAGATTTGCCTGCTAGAAGTAGAATTTTGGCATATTTTGTATGGAAAACCTGTCAAAATTCTACTGACAGTAAGCAAATCTTTTCTTGAGTTAGATAGTGAAACTGGCCATTCGAGGACATATACTGTTCAAAATAAATAAATCTGTTTTTCCATCCGCGGTTCGTTCGTCCGTCTGTTTCCGTGTATATCGTAGGTATACTAGTGTAAATTTTGAACTTAACTAAAACAGCTGCCATCTTTTATTTCTATTAACCATACGTTGAATAAGTGTGTATATTTTAAAAATGCCAAGTAACTGCCAAGCTGTTAAGTTATTTTACAGGACAGAACAAACTCAATGAATGAGTGAATGAATGAATGAATGAACGTGCGTATTTTATGATTATTTTATTTTCACAAAGAATTTATTCATAAAGTTTTTAAACGGTCCGATTACATTAGTCATGTGTTGTATAAATACTCTGAAGACCTTAATAATAATAATATTAGCCCTGTCAAGAGACTGTCCCACTGTTGGGCACAGGCATTGACACGTGCTGTAACCTGTCTTCAAAATAGATTGTCCATGTATAAAATCTCTGTTCCGAATCAGCAATTGTTAAACTTAGTGGACACGTACTGCAACTTTTCTGCAAAATAAGACTATTGAACAAAGTCTCTTTTCCCTACCAGCAAATGGTAGACTTAGTTGACACCTACTGTAACCTGCCTTTAAGATAGACTGTCCATTTATAAAATTGTTTTCCCAACCAGCAAATGGTGGACCTAGTGGATACGGACACCGATTCAGACGAAGACTCTGCTGAAGAGGTTCCCTTAGAGAAGACCGTCACTGCTTCTCCTCCTCCGGTAGAAGCATCTCCCCCTCAAGCCGTGGCTTCCCCCCCCGTGGAAGTGGAGCCGGCGGCCAGCACGGAGGAGCTGGCGCGGCGGATCAAGGAGCAGTTCCGCAGCAGCATGGCGCGCGTCATGGTGCAGCACCTCAACCCCTACCGGCACTCGGACGCGCCCGCCGGCAGGATCACCTCCACCGCTGACTTCAAGCATTTGGCGAGGAAGGTCAGTTTGGTATACTCTTGTGTGGGACCATGGTAGTATGATATTTGTATGCGAAAAATCTGTTTAGCACTTCACACACACCGTCACGCCTATATTCCCCAAGCGGGGGTGGCAGAGGTGTACTGAATACACCTACTTTTCGCCAACGATGTTAAGTCCCATGTAATAGGGGCCGAGCCTATTCTCTTACTGGGACTGGGACTCATACTAGGAAGTTTTCGTTAGAATACCTACATTTGTCCGACCGAGGATTTGAACCCAGAACCTCGTGTTCACAAAGCAATGCGCTTTGCCAATAAACCAACGAGGCAGTCTTTAGCAATTCGGTTATTAGAATAGAGAAGAGAGAAGCAGTACTAGTGGTTAGACCCTTGGACTGCAGTCAAAGTCAATCAATCAATCATCAATCAATCAGCCTATCGTAGTCCACTGCTGGACATAGGCCTCTCCTAACACGCGCCATTGCACACGGTCCCCCGCCTTCCGCATCCAGTCCGTCCCAGCGACCTTCTTGAGGTCGTCGGTCCATCTAGCTGGGGGGCGTCCTACCTTACGCTTACCAAGTCGCGGTCTCCACTCTAGGACACGCTTGCTCCATCGGCCGTCGGTCCTTCTGCAGATGTGACCAGCCCATTGCCACTTTAGCTTACTGAGTCTGCGAGCTATGTCGGTAACTTTGGTTCTTTGTCGGATTACCTCGTTACGAATTTTATCCTTCAAAGAGACGCCGATCATAGCTCGCTCCATAGCCCGCTGTGCGACTTTGAGTTTGTGGACTAGTCCCACTGTGAGTGTCCACGTCTCGGCCCCGTAAGTCATAACAGGTAGAACGCATTGGTTAAAGACTTTAGTCTTCAGGCATTGCGGTATAGGCGAAGCGAAAACGTGACGTAGTTTGCCAAATGCTGCCCAACCCAATTGGATCCTGCGGTTGATTTCTTTCTCGAAGTTGTTCCTACCAAATTGGACAACTTGTCCAAGGTAGACATACTCCCGAACAACTTCGAGCATCGAACCATCGACGTAGATCGGTCCCGGCGTGACATGCTCATTAAACATGATCTTGGTTTTATCCAAGTTCATGCCGAGACCGACACCTCGAGAGGCTCCATTTAGGCTATGCAGCATTCCGCTCAACTGTTCCAGTGACTCTGCCACGATGACGATATCATCGGCAAACCGAAGGTGTGAGATGTATTCGCCGTTGATGTTAATGCCCCGCCCAGTCCAGTCCAGCGTCTTGAAGACGTCTTCGAGTGCATTGGTGAAGAGCTTGGGGGATATTACATCCCCCTGTCTTACCCCTCGATGCAGCTCGATCGGGTTGGTCTTTTGGCCCTGGAGCTGGACGGTCATTGTGGCGGTATCATACAGACATCTCAACACCTCGATATAGCGCCAATCGATGCCACATCGCTGCAGAGCATCCAAAACCGCCCAGGTTTCGATGGAGTCGAAGGCTTTCTCGTAGTCCACGAAAGCCATACACAGCGGCTGATTGTACTCTTCGGTCTTCTGTACAATCTGCCGAACAGTATGGATGTGGTCTACGGTGCTGTAGCCTTTTCGAAACCCGGCTTGTTCCGGTGGCTGGAACTCGTCAAGTCTTCTGGCGAGGCGGTTTGTGAGTACTCTCGAGAACAACTTGTAGACGTGGCTCAGGAGTGAGATGGGTCTGTAGTTCTTCAGCAAGGTTTTGTCACCTTTTTTGAAGAACAGAACCACCGCACTCTCGCTCCACGCTTGAGGTGTTAAGCCCTGGTGGATGACGGAATTAAAGAGAGTCGCTAGCTTTTTCAGGATTGGAGTCCCGCCTGCTTTTAGGAGCTCAGTGGTGATTCCGTCATCGCCTGGCGACTTGTTGTTTTTGAGCTGCTCGAGAGCCACTCTGACCTCGTCCTGGTTGACATTAGGGATGTCTTCCGTATCGTGGCGTGCTAGTGGGGCTCTGTGGTCGTCAGCGCTGGGTCTCGAGGGTTTAGCCATCCGTGATGCGTACAGGTCTTTGTAGAAACTCTCAATTTCCTCGAGTATCTCGAACTTGGAGGTCACGGTTTTGCCATCCGCTGTATTAAGTTTCGTCAGATGGGATCTACCTAGCTGGCGAGCGAAGACTTTGGTGCCTCTGTTCTGTTCAATCGCAGCCGCGATGGCGCGGGTGTTGGAACATCGGAGGTCACGTCGCACCCGCTTCCGGATCTTCCGGTTGAGGTTCCTCCCATCCGGCGAAGACGCCTGCGTGGATGACATTTCCCGTCTCTGCCTCATAAGTTCGAGAGTCTCGAGCGAGAGTTTAGACTCTCTGTTACCGCTTTTGCCGGGAAACACCCTTCGAGACACATCCTGTAGCGTTTTGACCACTGTTTCGGTTTTCTCGTCAACATTGCCTTCGGTTTCCAGCAGGTCGAAACGATTTTGAAGCTCCAGTTGGAACTTTTCGGACCCTAAAGCTATTTGAGGCGCAGTAGGTCTGAGAGTAGACCTCATCATGCGACGTCTTTCGGCCTTGAAGTCTATATTTAGAGCGCCTCGGACAAGTCGGTGATCGCTGCCGGTAATAAACCTGTTGATCACGGAGACGTCTCTAAATATAGACTTCCTGTCAGTCATGATGAAGTCTATCTCGTTCCTCGTCACAGTGTCGGGGCTTCGCCATGTCCACTTTCTATGAGGCTTCTTCTTAAAGAACGAATTCATCAAGAAGAGCCCCTGCGACTCCAGAAAGTTGACCAGCATCTGCCCCCTGTGGTTTCGGCGCCCGACGCCGTGGGGTCCGATTATCGTTTCGCCGCGTTCTTGTACTCCCACTTTGGCATTGAAGTCCCCCATAACAACGTTGTAGTGAGCCTTGGTGGTGCCATGTAATGCCTTGGCTATGTCTTCATACATGGCTTCGGCTATGTCGTCGCAGTATGTCGAGGTCGGCGCATATACCTGTACCACCTTCAGGGTGTACCTGTTGGTGATTTTAATTATGAGGTACGCTACCCGTGTCGACACACTGCTGACTTCCACAACGTTGTTAGTGAGAGCTTTGTTGACCAGGAAACCGACACCGCCCTGAGAGGGCCGATCACCTTCCCGAAAGTAAAACAGGTGGCCTGACTCAAGGGTTATCGTGTCCTCGCCCTGTCTTCGGACTTCGGATAACCCCAATATGTGCCAGTTTATGCGACCTAGTTCTACCTCGAGTTCAGCGAGGTGTTGGTCCAGCCGTAGAGAGCGTCCAAAGTCTCGGGTTCAAACCCAGACACGTATCTCTGGTCGACAGCAAGTGCGTATTGAAAATTAACTATCACTTGCTTTTACGCTGAAGGAAACCATTGTGGGGAAACCTGCATGCCTGAGAGTATCTCGAAGGTGTGTGCAGTTCTCCAACCTGCACTAGGCCAGCGTGGTGGACTATGGCCAAAAACTCTCTCAGTTTGAGAGGAGCCCGTGCCCATCCGTGGGACAGTTTTTTAACAGAGCTTATATGATTATTATATAATTCGGCTATTAACGCAACATTGTTTCTTGAGAAAACCGTTTTTTTCATGGTCTGAGGTCGGATATGGCTGTTTTCGTGTATATCGTAGGTATACTAGTGTATGCTCCGTTGGTTCGGGCATATAGAAAGAATGCCAGAAGAAAGAATGACAAAACAGATATACAATGCGAAAGTGGAAGGATGTAGGTGCCGGGGAAGACCTAGACTATCTTACCATGACCAAATAGACCGTGTCTTAGCTGAAGGGCAAGTCAAGAGTCTCCGTAACCGGCGAGTGTGTATGAGACGAACTATTTGAGTGGAGGAAGCCAGAGAGGTATGTAAGGAAAGAACCTGTTGGAACTCTGTACTCTCTGCCTATCCCGCGAGGGAGCTGGCGTAATGATATAGATAGATAGATACTAGTGTAATTTTGAACTGAACTAAAACAGCTGCCATCTTATATTTCTATTGGCAATCCGTTAAATAAGTGTATAAATTTAAAAAAATACCAAGTAACAGAAAAGTCATTAAGTAATTTTACAGGACAGAACAAACTCAATGAATGACTGAATGAATGAACGTGCGCATAACTGCAGCATTTTATGATTATTTTATTTTAACAAAGTATTATATAACAAACTATACAGTTATGAAAGACGACTGCATGATCAATGGCTTACACTTGAATGTGAAGAAAACCAAGATTATGGTTTTTGAAAGGGAAGAAACCAGAACGAATGTAAGGATTGTGGTTGGTAACGATGTGCTGGAGCAAGTGAATGAGTTTGTATATCTTGGATGCGCCTTCAGTAAGGATGGGAAATACACCGCTGACATAGAGAGAAGAGTGAGTGCAGGGAACAGAGTGAATGGTGCGATGGGAAAGCTACTCGGGAGCCGGCACTTAAGCCATAAGGCGCAGCTGGCCATACATAACGGAGTTCTTGTCCCAACGCTGTTATATGGTAGCGAGAGCTGGGTATGTAAGAAGGAGAATGAAAGTAGGATAAATGCGGTAGAAATGCGAGCTCTGCGGAAGATGTGCGGAGTGAAGCTGACCGACCGCATTAGCAATAGCGTAGTAAGACAGCCAGTAGGTATGAAAGATAGTATCGGTGTAAAGATGAGAAAGGGCATGCTCCGTTGGTTCGGGCATATAGAAAGAATGCCAGAGGAAATAATGACAAAACAGATATACAATGTGGAAGTGGAAGGATGCAGGTACCGGGGAAGACCTAGACTATCTTACCAAGACCAAATAAACCGAGTCTTATCTGATGGAAAAGTCAAGAGTCTCCGTAACCGGCGAGCGTGTATGAGACGAACTATGAGAGGCGAGGAAGCCAGAGAGGTATGTAAGGAAAGAACCTGTTGGAACTCTGTACTCTCTGCCTACCCCGCAAGGGATCTGACGTGAGGTTATAGATAGATAGATAGATAGAACAAAGTATTTATTCATAAAGTTTATAAACGGACCAATTAGAGTAAGCATGTGTTGTATAAATACTCTGAAGACCATAATAATAATATACGCCCTGTTAAGAAACTATCCCACTGTTGGGCACAGGCCTCCTCTCAAACTGAGAGGGTTTGGGGCATAGTCCGCCACGCTGGCCCAGTGCGGGTTGGCGAACTTCACACACCTTCGAGAAACTCTTAGGCATGCAGGTTTCCCCACGATGTTTTAAAGATAGATAGATGTTAAATATTTTACAATGTTTCTTTTTCTCTTCAGCTAACGCACTTCGTGATGCTAAAAGAACTGAAGCACTGCCGTTCTGTCGAGGAACTGGTCGTGACCGACTCCGTACGTTCGAAAGCCAAGATGTTCGTGAAGAAGTACATGGCAAAGTTCGGGCCTGTGTACAAGCGACCGCCCGAAGAAGCCGACTAGCGCTCGTAGGCGGTGCCTCAGGTACCTGCCTCTAACTCAAAATACTTGTAAAAGTTGTGAAAACAGTCACAAGAAACTATTAGTGAAAACTTTGTGAGGTGGCCCGCTGTGCGATCAAATATAAGTGTAATTGATGTTGGTGCGTGAATATATTGCTCTGATTGATATTAGGGGCTTACTTTGCCGTCAGAAAGGGACAGCTATAGGTTGTTTATTAAGTAAGAACTAACTATAGAGAGACAAAATCTTAGTCACTCTCTTTCTTACGGCAAAGTGAGATTACAGTAATACTGCTAAAGTGGTTGTGGTAGCCATCTAGAGATTTAGTTTGGTCGTATTTCTGAAGTTACAAATATATCGATGGTCGAATGTAATAATGACATAACTCGGAAATTCTATTATTTAAATAAGCACTCTAACTTTTAACAAACGACGTTTTGATTTCTCCTTTTCTTCCTTGTTTTTATTTGAAAATCAATCTTATTTCGACTACTAAGAAACATGATTTCTCATGTCCTTAATTTTTAATTAATTATTCCATTCGGTCAACGAATTATGTCGCCTTTTTAACAAACCTAAATTTACACATACAGTTGACGTATTTCAATATTTCTTAAGTTTTAAGATTTTCAATTGGCGTCATACGTTTGGCCAGCGCGCCAAACGTTTGGCGCCAATATGATGCCAATCATGAGAAGAAGCTTGGTGATGAAACAGATGAAGATGAATATTTAAAAATATCATAGTCAAATGGCCCGCCGATATCCACCGCTTTTGGCTTTTATTTGAAATACAACAGCACTTACAAACGTCAAAATTATTACATTTTTACATCTACCACCGGATCCGAATGCGGCCTCCACTGAGAAGATCCGGCGACAAACTCAGTGGGCTAGTTTTTAATTAATTTGTTTGGCCTTTCAGATAAGCATATTTTTTTCTATTTCAAAATTGCATTATCAGCATTGTTTAAGTTTGCTGATAGAGGAGCTGCTCAAATGAATCTGTTTTATCGTCAAGATAATCCGAAATGTAGTATATTATGGTTAAATAGTGATGTTACGGTGAAGCTCGTGTGTTGGATTATGAGTAGGAGCCTTGATATGCTTATCTGATTAAGGTTAAGGACTGGACTGGACTCACACTACGCAAAATATAAAACATATTATGATATCTGAGTAATTTTGGACTTAACCTTTATCTCTGTTCGCCCAAAACATCGTTACAATGTGGACGAGAGGCTAATTTTATAGAGAGCCTGCGCAGAATTTATCTGGTGGTATTTATTTAGTGGAAGGATGTAGATACCGGAAAAGACCTAGACTATCTTACCATGACCAAATAGACCGAGTCTTATCTGAAGGACAAGTCAAGAGGCTTCGTAACCGGCGAGCGTGTATCAGACGAACTATGAGAGTGGAGTAAGCCAGAGAGGTATGTATGCAAAAGAACCTGTTGGAACTCTGTACTCTCTGCCTACCCCGCAAGAGATCTGGCGTGATGATATAGATAGATAGAAAATTTATCTGATCATAATATTTTTTTTAAATTTATATGCAACTAGCTTCTGCCTGCGACTTCATCAGCGTTGACTTTAGAAAGGAACATATAATTTTTCTAGGATAAAACGTATCTTTCGTGTTATTCCAGGTAATAAACTAACTGTGTGCCAATTTTCTTCAAAGTCCGTTCAGCTGTTTTTGCGTGATTGAGTAACAAACGTACAAACTTTTACATTTATAATATTAGTAGCATAGATGTAGCAAGAGAAACACTTATCTAATGCATTTCTTCTTCTTCTTCTTCAAATTATGGCTTCACACTAATTATAAGTGTACTTTGCCAGTGTCCAGTGAGATACATAAATTTGTTTGTTTAAATTAATTCGACTCCCTGATGAATTTGATGACAACAATGATAATGAAATTAATGAAGTACCCCACTTCTGGATAGTAAAGCGGTGCATACTTTATATACCAATTGCAACGGCCATTTTGAGGGAAGTCGAAAACGCATGTTTTATCACTTTGTTACGATTACCTTCACTCATGCACATATAAGAACACATAGGTTTTTGGCGGGAAGTCGAAGAGTGATGTTGTCAATTTGTTTTAATTTCCAAAACTTGTGTTATTTCGACTAATAATGTGTAATGTTGGTGGAATATTAACCATTATGTGTTCTTATATGTGCATGAGTGTAGGTAATTGTAACAAAGTGATAAAACGTGCCTTTTCGACTTCCCTCAAAACGGCCGTTGCAATTGGTATGTAAAGTATCCACCGCTTTACTATCCAGGGTGGGGTACTTCATTAATTTCATTATCATCGTTGTCATCAAATTCATCGGGGAGTCGAATTAATTTTAACAAACACGATTATATATCTCACTGGACACTGGCAATATACACTTATAATTAGTGTGTAGCTATAACTTGAAGAAGAAGAAGAAGAACACATAATGATTAATATTCCACAAACATTACACATTATTAGTCGAAATAACACAAGTTTTGGAAATTAAAACAAATTGACAACATCACTCTTTGACTTCCCGCCAAAACTCCATCTAATGCATTTGTTTTTATATAATCATTATTGGTTCGGTTATGTTAAATCATTAAATACCACAAGAGCCGCTGTCACTTCGGGTTCATTCAAATTCTATTTTCGGAATGTCTATTTTTGTATGTACCGTATTGACCTATATTGGCACGTATGAAGTCTAAAAAGATTGCCTCGTTGGTCTGGTGGCAAAGCGCATCGCTTTGTGATCACGAGGTCCTGGGTTCAAATCCTAGGTCGGACAAATGTAGTTTTTCTAACGAAAAGTTCCCAGTATGAGTCCGGAGTCTGGAATTGTGCTCGGTATATGGCAATAGGCTCGCCCCCTATTACATGGGACCTAACATCGTCGGCGAAACGTGGGTGTACTCAGTACACCTCTGCCACCCCCTCTGGGGAATATAGGCGTGACGGTATAAAGTCTATCTATCTATATCATCACGCCAGATCCCTCACGGGGTAGGCAGAGAGTTCCAACAGGCTCTTTCCTTACATACGTATAAAGTCCCCTTGTTTGTTTTTCTGGGCCCTGAAAGTTTGACTTCAAATGTTATTCTTATATGATTACTCGTTGCATACATTGCGTATCGTGGGATCAGTCTGCCTTCTAACGTCAACAAGACATAAAAATAAATTTATAGTAATATGACCGAGACATTTTTATATTATGAACATAAGGCTTTGTGAATGTGCTCACTAAGGTCTGGTATTCTCCAAAGATTTTGAGATATTCGCAGGGCGAATGGAATATTGACCCAACTCGAAAAATTTATTAGCCTGCCTGTAGCGTGTTGGTGTTGCCTGGTAGCCCAGGGTCTCGTGGCGTTCACGAGACCCTGGGTTCGAATCCAATTTAAGACTGTGTTTTTTCAGTAAAAGATTTTCAGTCGCTATATATAGTCTTTGGGGAGGCCTTTGTCCTGCAGTGGACGTCTTTCGGCTGAAGAAGAAGAAGAATATATAGTCTTATGGCCGGTTTCAATATTTGCCTACAACGGATAGAATTTTGACACATTTTGTATGGGAAATCTGTCAAAGTTCTACTGTTAGTAAGCAAATCTAGTTGAGTTGAATATTGAAACCGGCCATTAGTGGCAATAGGTTCGCCCCCCTATTATTTTGGGTACTAACTTGGTCGGCGATTCCCAGGTGTATACAGTCTACATCTGCCACATCGCTTAGGGAATATAGTCGAGACAGCTTAACAGCTAAAAAGCTTGATTTCTCTAGTTTGGTATCTATTGGTTTTCTAGTTGTGTCAGGGTTTCATTTGACCACCAATATCTATTCAAAGCAATGAAATTGGTAGTCTTTCTTCTCAGCTTTGGTGGATAACAGACTTTATTTGGAATTACCTCCAGTTAATGTTACATAATGACATTCTCAATTAGTTTTGTTTTAAGAAGAGTATAATGGACGCGTGAATCTTAAACGTACAGATTCTAAATATTTTGACATCGTCAAGATTATAATATAGTAGAAAAAAAAATATTTTGAACTTAAATTGTAAATATTTGGATTATTATTATTTTACAATTACGAATAAATAACCGAGTCGTCTTTAATGTTCGATTATATTGTAAGTAGCCGCTGTATTTACGTACTAGATGATTATGATTCCGCTGGAAATTTGGCGAGATAATGCAATGGTATCTATTAAAATTATGATCTCCGGTGGCCGGTTCCAATGTAGGTAAAAAGTATTTATATTTTGGGCCGGCTTTGTGTATAAGGGACTTGAAAACTTCGCGTTCTGATCGTCCATATTTCTCCGAATTGAATCTGTTCCCAAGTGGACTCTGTACCGTCGTTAACGCTAAAAGGCATAAACTTACAGAGTTAGTTTTTCAAACTATCGCGTTGTCATAACAATGCGTTATAAATTGCGACAATAGGACAAAACATTTACCACCTGGCTAGAACCTTTGATCTCAAGTTGGGGAATAGCCTATTGCAATGATAGAGAACCCTTCTGTGAGATCCAATTGATGGTTAATGTGCCCAAGAGTAACTCTGTATGGGGGCTACTGATGAATCATTTTTAGTCTCATTTTTGGATATCTATCGATATAGCGATTGTGGCAACCCCTATAATAGATGCGCAAAGCCGGTCCCTTTCGCGATCTTTGGCGAGGCCTTGGCCCTGCAGTGGACGTCCTACAGCTGATGGTGATAGGAATCGGACATATCGACTTGCTGTCGCAGAATTTTGTATGCAATAACTCGAATATGAACTGCGACGGCTTACTAAGCACACAGTATTATAAAATAGCTTTCGTTGCAGACTGTACAACCATAATAATGTCAATTCGTGGGACAAACTCATTTGTTGCCACTGTATTATTTTATTAGCGCCGTTAATTTTACATAAGTGATATAAAACGAATGTTAAGGGCCTACCGCGATCGACCGTTCATCGAACGGGAGTGACAGCGATGCAATTAATTTGCAAAAGTATAATAAGGGCGCTATATATATTGAGCGTGCGCTCGAAAATAAACGATGTATGTGCTAAAACAAATTTTATCGTTTTCAGAAAAGCCTACACTATGAAATAAAAAACTGCTTTACAAGAACTTTGCTACAGTTATTTGCTATGTTTTAATTAAGCATTTCGCGTTGGAATCAGAAAATGTAAAGCAATAGAGATGATTTTAGTTTTTTTTTTCTATCGAGAAAAAATTGTTTAGTCGTGTATTCCTTTTACCAGATTCTAAAATATACAGATAAAAATCATATTCCTAAATATTAAGTCTCTAATCCATATACTTCTTGATGTGCATGGAGTACAAAAACACGTTTTATTCGCGGTGGCCCCTTAAGCAATGGAAAGTGCTTATTACTAAGTTTATCTCTGTATCTTTTTTGATTCTGTAAAATATATTCAAATCTATCTATGATTTCTGAGAATATCTAATTTTAAAATAATTGAACACGTCTTTAATAATATAAAATTTTCATTTCAAAAGACGTATCTTGTATATTTAATAAGGTTTATTGGTGTAATGTTTGAATGAAAACTTATGTATATTTGAGTGTGAAATGTGGCAATAGAGATAAAATTATAACATGTAAAGATGAAGTAATAATTTTTCATTATTTAATCACTTGCAAGTTAATTACGGGTTGGTGCAGACCAGGCGAAGTACATTTCGATTGTGTGCTGTCGGTCGAATCGAATCAACTTTAAAATATAGTTGTTAAAATTGAAAATTGCGTGATAGCCTAAATTTATGTTATAATTACAACTGGTACACTAAATTTATCTATCTATCTATAACCTCACGCCAGATCCCTTGCGGGGTAGGCAGAGAGTACAGAGTTCCAACAGGTTCTTTCCTTACATACCTCTCTGGCTTCCTCGACTCTCATAGTTCATCTCATACACGCTCGCCGGTTACGGAGCTAAATTTATAGACGTCTTAAATGGATTTTGAGTAATTGTCAGAGTCAAATCCGCGCTGCTTTCCGTCTGGATTGTACTAACCTTAACCCGTTGTCCTACGTTACGGTCACACGAGCGTTTCCATGCCGCACATGAATATAAATTTTATGAGGTTCCTATATTGTGTTTTTCGTGGTCGCGTATATCGCGCGCTCTTTTGTTCGCGTGGGAACGCATAACTTTTGTGTCGCTCACGTAGGACAACGGGCAAGTGTAGCTTAAGCCGCTTTCACATGCTGTACGTGTGCTTTTGCAGTGCAAAAATCTAAAAACACTACTATCGGTATAAGCTTTAGTATTTATAACCAGCGACTAGTGGTACCAAACCGATTGTGTTTGTCGAAGTCCAGCGTTAAGTTTATATGAAATTATGTTAAAAAGAACTATAAATCTCTGATTTTGAGATGATTTTATGTGATTCTCGACGTTTTATGTAAATATTTGTAAATAATGTGTGACATAGCGCTATGATCCGTTCGTGTTGATAGAGTGATTGATTTTATTTTTATGCGGTAAGATATTACGTGAGTTTTGCGAGAGGGCGGTAGTGGGCGTGTCTCGTGATCTGTGGTTTCGTACTAAATTAGGTTGACGATGAGACCGAAGCCGTCGGAACAAATAAAATGTTATTTCTTTAAATAGTAAAATGGTTTTATTTATTATACCAAACATACGATACCATTACATTTAATTCCATAGTAACATAACCTTCTGGAATTTAATTTGACACAACTCAATACTGCAATATATAATTTTGGGTAAGCCCTCTAATTTAATAACTATAAAGCTAGTATATCATTTTGATTACTTAAAATACTTACTTGTTCCGTTTCTGTGTTCTACTATTTGCATAAAATTATTTACATCTTTTCGGTTGATTCAAATACTGCTGTAAGACTGGTCTGCAAATGAACACGTTTCGTTTTAGCTGTCCACAGTGCGATGGTGAGCTGTGGAAATTCGTAGTCGCCTGGCGGACAAAATACAGCAATTAGAATATGGGTATATAGACAACATTTTGGGATAAATTATAAATAAAGAGGTACTAACAGTAGGCATGCTTTTGTTCTCCCCTTTGTGAGCGTTCATTAACTTATAAACCGCGTTAGTCGGATTAGAACAGAACTGTATGTTTAATGTTTTTCTCGTTCATTCAGCTACGTGCTTCTTTTTTGCTCGGGCGAAATCCTGCATAAGACTTCCACGAGCCACAGGAAAAGTTCGTGGAGAATTTTGGACTCCTAACGACTAAAAAACTCCGGCATCGACACTTCAGAGGGGCCCCGGGATCTTGGAAAGGAACGCACCGGTGCCCTGCGCTCCTAAAAGCCCGCCTTTGAGACTAGACTTGATCCCCTCCCCCTCCCCATTCAGCCCCATAACCCCCCCAGCACCAACCTGTGCTCACGGCAGCATGAGTCACACCATATAACAGAGATAGAATATCCACCATAATTTCTGATACATATGTACATTAAGATGACTTTGGCTCTACAATTAAAGCAAAATTTAGGCAAAACTTACGATTAGATAGTTAACGAAGGCGCAAACTTGGAACATCATCGGCTTGCAGTTTGGGTCGGTTGTCACGTACTTCCTGTACTGGCCTCGCAGACAGTTGTCTCTGACGGCTTGGTTTAGCTTTTCTGTCGACGGGTCCTCCTTGGTCAGTCGGGCTAGCAAAGCCAGCACTTTGTTCTCGTCTATGTTGTCGTCGGTCAAGACTTTATACTCGCCAGTAACGCATTTTGACATTAGGCACTGGTAATAAAGGAGCCATTAAGAAATAGTAAATAAATTAGTAATAGGTAAATATCATTTATCATAGTGTGTCGACGTGTAGTCTCTGCCCACCCCTTGGTATGTTATAATAATATATTTCACCAGATAAAAAGCACATACATATTTCTTAGGGCTAATCTTAAAGCAAAATAATACTGAGGGTGCGTCTGCAGCCGAACTAGGGGGCAACCTGTATTTCGGCATGCAGCGCCATTCCTACAAAACGTTATAGATCTATTATATGGACATGCTATATGCAATCAAATAAATAGGCGATTCCATTTTCGCCATTTTGGCGGTGATAGCAGTAGTGAGTGCGTATGGAGCTATAGTCTACTCCAAACTTTGTTTTTTTTTCACTCAACGTAAAAACGACGATTTCTCGCTAACAACATTTTCATTTCGATGTCTTCGGAAATACTGTTGCCTTCATATTACACTTGTTATTGATTGCAATAACTACTAAAGCATCTTAAAATTGGCTTGTTCACATAGTTTTAATGTTTGATTGGAATAGACCTTACTGTAGAAAGTAGGTACTAATTATCCAAGTTTGTAAAGTAGCTGCGATGGCTGCATTTTCACAAGAAATAGTTGTCATTTTTAAGGGATGGACTTTTATGGGTATAATAGTGGCCAGTGATGTAGGCATTTACAATGTTTACGGGTGGGAACAATGATAGATAATGACTTACCGACGACTTCGTGTTATTCAATTTCTTATGGCACTTGCCAATTTCCTCTACAAACTGATTCATTGGGGTACTACAGGATTCGTTCATATTCTGGAATAAGACATCGATGCCATTGTTAGTTAACGCTAATCGTGGACCATTTTCTCGGAATCGCGTATGGTTTATCTATTTACTAACAGTATTTTTTAAACTGTATTATGTGTCCGTACGGCCTGAGCATTGCAAATTTGATCAATGTCAGATGATTTCAGATAAATGGTAGTGCCCCCTAGAGAGCTTATCAGCATGTTCGTGCTTCGTAACCCACGTCGGTTCCGTCTGTTGTCACTATACCACAGTAGGTAGGTATGAGGCTTTCGGGAAGCTTTATCGAATCGGACATTAATAGTACCTACGCATGTCCATTTTCCTAACTACTCATTTTGAGAAAACTTATTTTTTAAATCTCCATAGTGCTCCGAAAGGGTTCTTGTGCCGAACTTTCAACGGTGTTTCCAAGGTACCGTGTGGCTTATTATTTTTTAACCGAGAAATGGCATGTCAGGTGTGTGTTTCAAAACGTAAATATATCCATAATACTAAAGTCAAGAAAATATGCCATGGCTAACGACGCGACTATTATGCAACAACAACTTCTGTGGTGGTCGACGCTCTCTCGTCTATGTTTGAGTAGAATCTAACGCAACGAAAAGGTTAATCGGTAGCCACAGAGATGCAAGGGGTAATTTTAGGGCGTTATTTCACTAAGAAACCATGGTTGCGCTACTGATTGCGCAACTGTGCCGATAGAGCTACCTAACAAAACACCGAAGTAGAAGCCAGATCGAATCAGACATACAATCGGGGCTCGTCGTGAGGTGACTCTACACTTATTTTATAGCAATGAACTCGGTAAAACAAGGCAACAGAATTGTTGTCCAGCATTTACTCCTTTTTTGATGAAGTGGCTTATCTACATACTTAAATGGAAATATGAACCGTTTGACTAACGGACGGACTAAACGCACGGCTGCTCCGCAACCTGGAGTAGTCGCGTGGTCGCGTGTTAGATCCGCGCGGGTTCGATTCATAATTATTTGATTCGGTCTGGGGCAGTGCTGCCAAAACTTTAGAAAATTGGTAGATGAAGCGCCAAAAATTGGTAGAAATTAGTAGACCATATATGAAAAATCTACTTTCTCGTACCATTCTAGTCCAGTCTGCCCGCTTTACAATAAGAATTCCTGCATGTTCCTCGCCTTTTTTCACAATTCATATATTTTTGGGTAGAGATGGAACTTCTGACCTATAGTCGTCTATGCAACTCACCCTACCTACATAGAAAAACTGCGATAAGTAACTAATTTTAAGCTATAATGCGACAATGATCTTTTGGCACTTGGATGACATTGTAGGAGGGCGTAGGTGCGATTGGGGTTACCATTTAGTAATATTTTCTTCTAGAGAAATATTTTACGGGTGGGACCGCATGGTGTTACTAACTCGAGAGAGTTGATACACTTGCTCCACGAACAAAATCAAACAGCACCATGTGGACACAGTTAGCCAAATTAAATAATAGAACAGAATAAAAAGATTTCAAAACATTCCTACATATTAAAAAGAACCATTTCGCACCATATCACAATCCCTGTCAACGCTCAATCAGACTCATATCAGACTTTATAAGGTTTTACGACGACGATTTAGCGCAGTTGTTAAGAGCTTGAGCTGCTCCGCCCACTGTGTCTAATAGTCGCGGGTTCGATTCCCGCACGGGACAAATCTTTGTGTGATCCACAATTATTTGTTCCGGTCTGGGTATTTGTGTTTGTGAATTTTCATGTTTGTAAACGCACCCACGACACAGAAATAAATCCTAGTGTGGGGCTACGTTTTTTAAACAAAAAAAAATATATATATTAAAAAGAACCATTTCGCACCATATCACAATCCCTGTCAACGCTCAATCAGACTCATATCAGACTTTATAAGGTTGTTTCACGTATTGCTCAATTCAAACTCCTTGGTAAACAACAATTTTACTATGGTTTAGTAATATTTTGAAAAATAGGTAGATATGAGTAGTAAAGTGGTAGATAGGACTAGAGGCGAAATAGGTAGATCTACCAGAAAGTTGGTAGATATGGCAACACTGGTCTGGGTGGGACAACATATAGTATGGGTCGCCTCCATGGATATAATCCATGGTCGCCCCACAATAAGACTTTAAAAAAGAAATAAAACATATTGATTATTCTTATTACGCCTTCGTAATACTTACATCAGGATTAAACACCATTTTGCACGCTTCGTTTTGTTTTTTGCCCAAACATTTTGATGAAATCACCTAAAATAACAAATTATTAACATCGTACTGTTTATTATTGCTCCTGGTTTCCTGCACCGGTGCAAATTTGGCCCGGCTGAAATAAGACTAATGTTTTAATTTTATTTGGTTCTGAAATCCATTGATCCTTTTCATGGCAATTAAGTATCGGCATATAGGCCCACTTGCACGAACCAGGGTTAGCGTTACCTATTGGTAATGTTACCTATGGGTAACGCTAATGCTTTTCAAGTCTAGGAAAAAGAATCATAAAGATTTTAATTTGATTTTAAGAAGAGTTTAAAAAGTTAGCCGCTGAGGCCCACTTGCACGTACCAGGTTTAGCGTTACCGGTAACCTTTAACTTTTTAAACTCTTCTTAAAAAAAAAGGATATCCTTATGATTCTTCATCCTAAACTTGAAAATAACATGTATCTGATAGTAGCGGTAAAATGTTATTATTTTTATGTAATCCAAATAAATATGAAATCACTGATAATACACTCACTGGTGTTCCTACATTCAAGATCAGTGCAAAAGTAATTAATGATTTGCGAAACATTTTCGTTAGATATGAAATTCAATGTGTTTTGAACTGTGATTTCAACAAGTAGAACAGTTGATACAATAGCAACTAATATAGGTATGTTATAAATTTGACTCAGTTCTGTCTACCATGTCGTGATTAAAAATGCCATTAATGAAGATTATTAGATCACGACAAGTTTCATTGCTCGTTCAGGTTTGAATCATAAAGAAGTCACATGCACGGCCAAGTGTCTATATTTCATGTGATTTTGAATTTTGTTACAAGCCACCTCCTTAACATCTCAAGGTTTCGCGAAATTGGTACAGTCGAGCTTTATAGTTTTTATATTTTATTTTACTTGGTACATAAACAGGTAACACCCGAGATATGATTACATTAGGATTAATATAAACATTTATGAGCTAGGGAATAACCCTTAGATAATGTACACATAAGTAAATGAATATAAGAAAAAAGAAAGCAGAACATCAACTGTAGCTGTAATACAGCTCAGGATTTAGTACACTGATGTTACAACATTGAGCGTATAGAAAAACTAAGACAACTGACTACCATGCAAATAAAATTACCTCAAATTAAATAGATTAATAGAAACAGAACAATTGATTAGACTAGATAAAAATTGAAAATTAAAAATAAGATAACAGAAAGTAATAAGAAATAACCGTAATAGACACCATTAAAGTATTTTAAATTTGACACTGCGCTTGAAAGAAATATATGAGGGTTCAAAGATGTCGATATCTATATTGCGGTTTAAAGTTACGTCGTTGTATAGCCTACACATGCGGATAATAGGGTAAATAAGAAGTTTTGTTTTTGTATACTTCAAGTGAAAATAGACGAGGATGACGTGTGACGTATCTTGTTTTATAATTATCATTATCAATTAGCCTGTATTACCCTCGGCTTTACCCTCTGCTGAATATAGACTTCTCCTCTATTACGCCATTCGTTCCGGTCCTTTGCTGGTCTATTCCAGAATTTTCCGGCTACCTTCACGATGACATCGCTCAATCTGGCTGATAGTCTGCCTTTGGGCCTATCTCGTCACCACTATGTTATAGCCTTGGTCCACCTGCCGTCATCCTGCCTCATCAAGTGTATTATATTTATTGAAGTGACAATTAAATCAACGATGATTCATGTACTAAGCCTGAGAGCATCTCTAGAGAAATCGTGACGAATGAAAATTGGTGTTGTGATTCTTTAATTGCTTATATTTCTGTAATATACGTCTTATCTATAGATATAGCCAATCCCAATAGAGTTTCTTTGATCCTCATATTTTTGCTAGGGTCGCTGCCGTTGTGCTATATTTTCATGAAAAATTGTCAAAGTTAAAAACAAACTCGATAGTAAAGATTTAGATTTATGAAAAATTTATTGAGTACAAAATGATTATAATTTAAAGAGATCTTTTTAAAAAGAAGCTTTTATTTCCATAACACACAGAAAATATCTTGCTTAGTTGAGGAGTTCCTATGGCTTAGTTCTGGCTTTATCGTCAGACCCGACAGACTTTTCGGGCTTAATGTACTTGCCAAAACAAATCCACCAAACCCAGACATCCGACCCCATCATCAGACCAGCTCCACGGTACCATATTATTGCATTGTCACCGAAGTAACTAACATACGTATGCCAAATTTCAGCTCAATCGGATAGGTATTCACCCGCAAGTGATTGAAAAATTAATCACAAGATTTGAACCAGAAAGATAGACAGACGGACATACGAACATAGTAAGTTAAATAAAAGTTTGTAAAAATAGACACTGCCACGTCTATGTTCCCAAGAAGTATATACCTCCCTACTGTGTTGTTGTACACACACATTTCGCCAACTATGACGACGGACTTGGACGGATGGACGGATTTTGACGCACACTGTGTCGAATAGTCGCGGGTTCGATTCCCGCACCGGACAAATCTTTGTGTGACCCACAATTATTTATTACGGTCTAGGTATTTGTGCATGTGAATTTTCATATTTGTAAACGCAACCACGACACGGGAATAAAACCTAGTGTGGGGCTAAACTTTTTTTATTTAAAATAAAAGAAAGAAAAGGAAAAGGATTTTGGTACCAATGTAATACAAAGCTAGACTGTTGCCATCATACTGAGCGAGACTCCAGATTTCAGACTGCTGCTGAGAACTTTTCGTTAGAAAAATCTTAGTAACACTGTCTGACCTATGATAAGCGTCAAATTGACCGAGCGATCCTCAGGGGCCGCTTGATCGTGGCAAAAAAGAGGATCGTTGTTCCGTGGAGAGCCCGAACCCGTCTACAGTATCAAAGAAGGCACTGCAGGCGTTTTTAGTTTGGTTAAAGTCTCCCAAGCCCCGTCTTACCTACAGAGAAATAAGAATCCTCAGAAAATTTTCCCCAGCCAAAACAGAAAAAAAAGGATTTGAACCTAGGACCACTTGACCGCTAGCACCGTGCACTACAAGGCTGTTTCAGCTTATATTCAATTATTTCAAAGGGCCTCTAAGTGCTCGAGCCATATCCTCGTGCAAGCTTTCTATAGGGCCATAGAAACCTGCCTCTTTTAGGAGATACCTTAGTATAATACAGAAGCCGCGCGCAGTAATAAGTGTACGTCGCGCGGTGAAGCCAAAAATTCAACAAAAGCTCCCCACTCACCGCACTTCCTACCCGCGCGGAAATATTACCACTTTTTGGGGTAAATGTTGATGTCATTAGAGTACATGATAATAAAATCATTGTTGCGGTAACGTGTATTTTAATGCAAATTAAACTTAAGAAATAGATATACTTGTACTATTAAGGTTTATAGTCATTTAATGTAGGGAAAATATATTTTCATCATCTTAACTATATATTAAAACCGTGAGTGTAGTAGTTAACTATATTAATACCATTTAATACTAGAACTTACAAAGTCTTTAGCAAATAAAACTAGAAAAAAATGAAATTGTTATACTAGGAACACTAACAAAATGGACGCCTCTTTTACTATGATAATTAAAGACGGAAGAATTAATTCGATATTTAAATAATACGGCACCTGAATGCATTATATACATATGAAATGGGATCCTATCATGTTTCTTTTTGAGCTTAACTGCATTTTTACAGGCGGGAATGACATTAGACGGCATAATTCAATTTAATTTGAGACGCGCAGAACACGTTATTTTGCACGACGATCACAGAGTGACTACTCGCGTGAACGCGTGACTACCTGCTTCACAGGTAGTGATTGTTGCTTCAATTTGATGCGCGTCCGCGGCTTCTAGATTATATTTATTCTAATGGAGATACATAAAAATAGACCATCCATATTTACTGCCTCACTGTTGGGCAAAGACCTTTCAAGTCACGTTGAGAAAGCATAGGTCATACTCAACCAGTCGGTCTACTGCGGATTGGTGGACGCAGGTTTATGGCTACCTGCTGTCGAAACTTTTGAAGCCGTCTATAAGACTGCAAACTCTGCTTAACGGATAGCACCTAAACTAGCATCCAAAAAGCAAGAAGATGCTCGAAAATTAAAATGCAAAATCCAGCCAAAAGGTTGTTTAACTTTAGTGATTGCTATGAATGAACACCGTCCGCTAATTCCCCCAGGTACACCATTCTTATGCCTAAATGTTATAGGATTACAGGGTATTTGTATACAAATATTAGTATTTTAATGCAGTGATAGCCTAGTGGTTAGACCGTTGGACTGCAAAGTCAAAGGTCTCGGGTTCAAACCCAGGCACGCACCTCTGTCTTTTCGAAAGCATGTGCGTATTAAAAATTATTTATCACTTGCTTTAACGGTGAAGGAAAACATCGTGAGGAAACCTGCATGCCTAAGAGTTTCTCGAAGGTGTGTGAAGTTCGCCAACCCGCACTGGGCCAGCGTGGTGGATTATGGCCTAAACCCTCTCAGTTTGAGAGGAGGCCCGTGCCCAACAGTGGGACAGTTTCTTAACAGGGCTAATATTATTATTTTATTATTGTATAAAAATGTAAAATTTTACCCACTTGTTTTTTTTAATGTCGTTTTAAATTATACTTACAAATGTTATGCCTACCATAATTTGTATAACTGCATTGTATTCCATAATGCTAATGTAATTAATATAATTATCTATCTATATCATCACGCCAGATCCCTTGCGAGGTAGGCAGTATAATGTCTAGTAATATAATGTTTTTATGAAATTATACAGTTGGTGCGTTAAATAAATAAATAAATAAGAGGTTATTGTAGCGGAAAACAGTGAATATGATGTTGTATAAGAAAAAAGCGTAAAGAAAACCGATATAATTAATTCAAATCTAAAATAGTTGATGCCAGTTTCAGTTATTACTTATCTAAAAAGCCGGGAATAGTATCAATTTTAGTAACAACAGAAAGAGCTAAATGGATGTGCTTAACTTAAAATGTACTTTGATTCATGGTATCAGTCAGTGTCTACATAGTCAAATATAAAGGCAAGGCAAGTTTTACAAATATAAATTTATTATAGACACTCAAAATATTACGCCGTCAATGATATTACTTAGAGTTTGTGCGTACGTTTGTGGTAAGAGAGCTAAGACGATATTGAGGTCTTTGTCTGGTGATGGCTAGACTTTGTTTGGTGATGGCTATTTATAGGCATCGCCAAACAAACATGTTTACGCGGCGCCATCTACGCAGAGTGCGCCGTATTAATTCATATTTGCTTATTAATCAAAACAGTTAGTGGAACTGAAAAGAGACTAAACATGTAACCTGATATCTGTTTACATTATAAATACGCATCTGAGGCAAGTTAAGCCGAATCATCAAAATAGTTCTTAGAATTAATTTGTTTAAGCAATACTTTGTTTTTATTGCATCATCCTCTAAAGTACTTGCATTGAACTGTGTACTGGTCGGGTATACATAACTCCTTCCTCCATAAGTTGAAAATCAGCGTTCGGTTTCTGAGAATATTGATTTTGATTATGTTTACATAAGGACACACATTTACATATTCTAGACTTATTAATATACATAACAATTATTTAGGTAACTTAAATGATTACAGTGCCTAAATGTATGCTATGCACATTTACTGAATATACTTGGTTTTCACTAAATTTGCACTTTCACTTTTACACTGGTGACAGAAACTGAAGATTGTCGCTCATGTGGCAGGAACTGGCGATAATCGTACTTGACTGAAGATGAGTCGAATTAATTAGTAGCGATAAATTTCTTTCATAACACAGGAACTCTGCTTTCTCCATCTCTCTGTAAGTCTGTGAGAGTTGTTACTGTTTCTGACCTACTCGTAAGGATGTGACGATTTAAGATTTAAAGGAATGTCAGGTTGGAAAAAGGATTAAGTTTGTAGGAATTATAGAAATCTAATTGGACAATTGGTACTGACATAATAAATGTTATTCGTGTGCTTTTAATATACGCTCTTATGCCTATACAATGTACAATCTTAATTTAATTATTAGAATTGACTTAATATATTAATTTTACAATTTATTTATTTGTAATATATTTAATTTAGTATTCTTAGTAACAAAATTTTAAAGTTATGGATAAGTATTTAAAACAATGTCCTTGCTATGTTGAAATTCAGTTCTATTTAAAATATATTCTATTTCGAAGTTGAACGACCAGGTTTTGGACTACCTGTATTACTATCGGAAGAGTGAACCTTTGGAGGACGTTCAATATCTTTAAATGGGATTTCAGGAGTTTTTATTAATGCAGTGTTTCTAGTAACGTTCGCAAATTTAATAATTTAACCGTGTCTCTTTGAAACATGTAATTTATTGCCGAAATATAAGAAATATTTAACTTTGATTTTGTCAATTTAAGTTTCAGACTCATGGTAATACTTTCTAAAATTTGATTTTCTAGATTTTATAATAAGTTTATCTGTTCCATATCTAAAGAGTGTTCAATTTATCAGGTTTGTATATCGCGTGTTATAAAATTTATTCAATCAGTTTTATTTAATCGATTTTTTTTTTTTTTAAGTGAAGGCTCCCCCGTCCGCCTTCGGGTGGACGGACGGGGGAGTGTCGGACTCTCTGCTGTGGTCCTCGCCCCACTGTTTCGCGGCGCGGGGACCGCAGCAGCATACCGACTAAAACCTCCATGGTGTTTCTTACTCACCGCCACAATGGAGGGCTACGGGTCCAAGATGTCGTCCGCGGCCTCTCCGGCGGTTGTCCCTTGAGGACTCATCTCGTTGCAGATACATTTCCACATCCATAATCGATTTCATCCTAACTTTAATTTTATTATGTCTGAACATTTATTAATTAAATAATAATATATACATTGGAGGAATGATCTGCTTAGTTTAGGGGTATTTCTATGTAATTGAGCTTTTAATGATATAATAAGTATTTCATCTTCGTTGGAAGATGGAATATTTATTGAAGTTGGGGTATGTCTGTCTGGTGAGTCATCCGCTAATAAATTGTCTGTTATCTTGGAAAACGAGTTAATATTACTATTTTCTTCGAAAGGTATTGATTCGTCTAATTATAAGGATTCGTTGTAATTAATATTCACTATTTTCGGGGGTATTTCAATGTCAATTGTAGGGACATCCATATTTATTATTTTGGGGGGTCTTTCAAAGATTCCATCGGAAAATTTAGCGGTGGAGGTATATTATTGTCGGGGTTTTCGTCTATGACTTCGTCGATTGCTACTGGCTCATAATCATATGAGTATTTGTCAGTCTCAAGGTCAGTGTCATCTACGTAATCCTCGTATAGGTCTTCTAACTTATTGTTGTGTATTGCCGTCCTCATGGTGACATCATTGTCTAAATTCTGATTTATGTTTACGGATCTATTTGGAATTCTAAAACGGAATTGCTGATTAGGGTTCGGTTTGAAAAATCCCGATTGTTTATAATTATTTACATTATAGGGTAACCGTTGGTCAATCGTAAAAATTCTTTGGGGATTTTGTTGATTATTCTTAGGGTTTAAGTTAGGTTGGAAGTTTTGATTTACTAGCTGTCGTTGTGGGAAGTTTGTTTGGGGGTATTTATTTTAGGGTATACCAAATTTAAATTTTACTGGCATCTGTTTATTAACTGTTATTTATTATTTGGTTTTACTTTTGTTTTTACGTCATAATGATTCTGGAAGTTTACTTCCTCTGTAACTATTCCTAAAGCTGATTCTAAATTGGAACATTTATTTAATCTTACAATCCTTAAGAGGTCTTCCGGTAAGTTAAATAAAAATATAGCTGTTTAATGCAGTATTATTGTAACTTATCATTTTAGCGGCTTTAACTCCTTCATCGGATAACAGATTTACTTTGGTTATGACCGAACTTTTAACATTTTGAATTCTATGAGCTAGTTCTATGTACGATTCCCCTGATTTGATTTTAATATTCTCTAAATCTACTAGGGTTTCAGGTCTGGAAGAGGATGTTCGGATCAAGTCTTCTCACTCCGCAACATCGTAGAGAAGCATCTGGCAGTGGGCCGGAAGGTTTTCTGCGGTTTTGTAGATTTGGAGAAGGCATTTGACAGAGTTGTGCGAAAGAGACTTTGGGACATTTTGCCAGAGTATGGTATAGATGGCACTCTGTTGCGAGCCGTCCAGTCCACTTATGTGGACTGCAAGGCATGCGTACGGGTGGGTGGTAACAGGTCACCCTGGTTTGACGTTAAAATCGGCGTCAAGCAGGGTTGCGTGTTGTCCGCTAGACTGTTTATAATATATCTGGACAAAAGTCTCCAAAGACTGAAAGCGATGAATGAAGGTGTACAAATGGGTGACTTAGTGGTAAACCATCTACTTTATGCAGATGACGCGGTTTTAATAGCGCCAACAGCCACTGATCTGCAAACACTAGTCACAGTTATGAAAGACGACTGCATGATCAATGGCTTACACTTGAATGTGAAGAAAACCAAGATTATGGTTTTTGAAAGGGAAGAAACTAGAACGAATGTAAGGATTGTGGTTGGTAACGATGTGCTGGAGCAAGTGAATGAGTTTGTATATCTTGGATGCGCCTTCAGTAAGGATGGGAAATACACCGCTGACATAGAGAGAAGAGTGAGTGCAGGGAACAGAGTGAATGGTGCGATGGGAAAGCTACTCGGGAGCCGGCACTTAAGCCATAAGGCGCAGCTGGCCATACATAACGGAGTTCTTGTCCCAACGCTGTTATATGGTAGCGAGAGCTGGGTATGTAAGAAGGAGAATGAAAGTAGGATAAATGCGGTAGAAATGCGAGCTCTGCGGAAGATGTGCGGAGTGAAGCTGACCGACCGCATTAGCAACAGCATAGTAAGACAGCGAGTAGGTATGAAAGATAGTATCGGTGTAAAGATGAGAAAGGGCATGCTTCGTTGGTTCGGGCATATAGAAAGAATGCCAGAGGAAAGAATGACAAAACAGATATACAATGTGAAAGTGGAAGGATGCAGGTACCGGGGAAGACCTAGACTATCTTACCACGACCAAATAAACCGAGTCTTATCTGATGGAAAAGTCAAGAGTCTCCGTAACCGGCGAGCGTGTATGAGACAAACTATGTGAGTCGAGGAAGCCAGAGAGGTATGTAAGGAAAGAACCTGTTGGAACTCTGTACTCTCTGCCTACCCCGCAAGGGATCTGGCGTGAGGTTATAGATAGATAGATAGATAATTCTACTACTATTCACTATACTTCTTCTGGTCTAGGATCTCCGAAATGTTCTATGAGGGGTTCCTTTAAGCTTTCCCAAGAATTGATTTCTTTCTTTCACTCACTAGTTTCGCGGCTTTATCTGTTAATTTACTTGTAACGCTATGGTAAATATACAATTGTTGCGCGGCATTACTTTCTCTTGAAAAGCTTCTAATTTCATATTCACACTTTTGGATGACAAAATGAAGCAACTGTTGCCGTTGTAACGCGGAATTATATCCAATATTTCTTTCGGAATAATTTGAATTTGATTCATTTTAAATACTTATTATTTTCTGATTTTATAATTTTGTGGAACATAATAAAATTTCTTTTCAATAATATTCACACGAACCTTGTGATCGATTCACTGCATTTAAGATTCAATATTACTTATCTCATATGAATCTAGGGAACGATTCACTTGACGTAATTTTCTTAAAAAAAAAATTCGACAAGTTTTACGTTCAGCGATGCTCATTACTCATGTGTCTCCAAGTGATTATATTCTCCTTGTATGTCTCCACGGCAACGGTAAAGATGGCGTATCGACCCCGCTTCGGGGTTATAACTCTGCTCTAATTGGATCATACATCGGATACACGTAGTAAAACACAGTAACTTTAAAGAATTTAATAAGACTAGTGGTCGCCCATTGGTCGAAATTCGACGATAATTAATTTAAATTATAAGTTTGAACATTATTAAGCTTCTATTGTCAAATACTATACTTCAATAATCACAGATTTCGCCAAGGCTACACTGTTAATTTGCCTATTTTTTTCAAACAAACTATATGAAATTTAAATAAAAAAAAAACAAAAAATGATTAAAATAATGAACACCTCTTTTTTAATTTTTTTTTTATTGTAACAAAAAACCAAAAAGAAATCGCTGTCCATTGAACTTGACATAGGTACATATTTCGATAATTTAATTAAAGATACAAAACTTCTCTGTAAGCGATGTTTTTTGTAAAAACTCTTTCATCGTTTGACATTCAGTAAGACTATAGACAAATAATATTAAAGACAAACAATAATAATCTATTCTCAATTTGAAGTGTATTGTGTCAATTACATGGTAGTGTGTGTAATGGTTTTTTTATTGATTTATTGTATTTTTATGCATAATTAAAAAAAAAAATTATCATTCTGCACTCCTTCTCTATATAAACTATAAGTGTCGGAAATTTCATACTCCTCCGTCTGCGCAGTTTTCGTAAAAAGGGGCACAAAGTTTTTGCTTCACGTATTAATATAATGATTTAACACAATAGTCAAACGTAACAAATGAAGTGGAATTAAATAATAATTTAATGATTCTGATTCTGTAGTATTTTAGTAAACAGTTATCTCGCTCGTCTTGACATTAACAATCTACTTGTCTTCGTCTACTTCTTCCGACAGATATTTTAGTATCCATATTAAATCCCTGTTATAAACGATTTCTAATGTACGTACGATTTATAATTCCTTGCACTCTATGCGATAACATATTTGTGTACAAGCATTATTTTGACAAGAACCTTTTACTCTTCTGCTTAAACACTATTCTAACTGACATAATTTTAATTTAAAAAGTCCCTTTTAAAAACAATCTGTTATAGCAAAATACAACAAAGATGTCTCGCTTAGAACCTATGGATTCCTTCCGGCTCCATCATCAGACCCTGGACACCACCCGGGTCTAAAGTACTCGTCAAAACAAATCCAAGGAGCCCAAACATGGCGAGGTTATATCGAGTTGTTTAGTGGTTCCATTGGCTACCTTTTGGTTTCATCATCAAACCCTGAATATCATCTGGTTGAATAGTATTTGTCATTACCAATCCATCAAGCCTAAACACTAGGGGGTTACGTTGTATAGTTCACATATTCTTATGGCCAACTACTGACTCTATCATCAGACCAGCTCCATCGTACCATATTATTGCATTGTTATCGACTTTTGTTCGTATGCCAAATTTCAGCTCAATTCAATTTGAACCGGAAAGACGGACAGACATACGAACATTGCAAGTTAAATAAAAACGTAACAATTCAAAAATAAGATAGTTCATAGTACGCCTTTCGTTTGTCTCTACACTGTATTATATTGATTAGCTGTTTCTATAGAAACTAGGATATATTTTTTATAGCAACTGCGCTCAAAAAAGCTAAATACGATATCTTAGCCATAAGTAGAAAGATCATGAAATAATTTAACACATTCTTAAGAACAGGTTTTATTCTTATTAAGAAGTATAAATTTTGACAAATGAATCGTGACAACCAACAACAATACGCTATCATGACGATGAGTAATATTTTTTTAATACAATGAATCGTGACCGCAAAACAGTAATTTTATTGCCCTATCGATTATGTGATACTGACACATCGTCCGATTCATTGTGTGATTTTCAAACACACAAATTCACATGATTTTTAAACATTCGTCGAGTCAGATAACTATGACTACAGATCACATTGATACTGGTCTCTGCTATGACCTAAAATTACTAAGCGTAACAAAAGTAGTATTATTGCCTACTACTTCAAAGATATGTTGTTCCTAAAAACAGAGTGTAAGGGACAGCAATACGACTATTATTGCGACGGTACTCACCGAAAATTTATTTATTTATTTATTTATTTATTTATTCAGAAAATAAAAAATAAGAGGCTTCATACCCAATATCAATACTTATTTCACTAAAATGTAGAAATGAAAAACAATTAACAGTAGTCTAAGTGTCGCTATAGTAAGGGTACGGCGAAACCAACGCGTTCAGTTGCGGCCGCGGTGGCGATTAGCTCCTGCAGTGATATGTGCATGTGTGTGTGTGTGTGTGTGTGTGTGTGTGTGTGTGTGTGTGTGTGTGTGTGTGTGTGCGTGCGTGCGTGCGTGCGTGCGTGCGTGTGTGTGCATCGGAATGATATACGCTGAACGGTTATATATATATATATATATATATATATATATATATATATATATATATATATATACCTGAACAGTTGACCGCGGGCCCTTTACAGCTTCACCGTACAAGAGGGCGAGCGTGCAACCACTACGCTCGCACCTGATGGGCAAGAGGGCAACTAGCTCAAGGGCGCCTCAAGGATGAACGGCCTCGGCTTGGGCAGTCGCTATGGGGGAGGGCATATACTAGGTATCTCGCCGTGGTGCTCTGCAGAGCCGGTGGGCCGGTGGGCAAGGGATTCTTCGATCTCGCCGGCGAGGTCGGTGTCTGTGTCTGAAAGAAGAGATATAAGGGCATCGGGAGGATCGGTGAGAATATGCCGCGGACGGCGGTAAGCGGATTCCTATGATTGGACGCGTTCGCGAAATATCGGGTTGTGGCCTTTTTGATAAAGGCGCGAATAGGTTCGAGACGGAGATCGGAATGGAGGTGTCTGGGCGGCGTCTGTACGCGCTATCATAGGGAGATACTAATCGCCACCGTGATCGCCGCCGGGTGCGCCACCGCGGCCGCGGCTGAACGCGGTGGTTTGGTCGTACCTTGAAAGTTGCTTAAATTGACAAGTACAATTACCTGTTTCAGGTTTTGCTTATTATCCCATACAACATGTGTCCTACACTTCACATTTCCATTAGGCAACATAAAATCTAATTTATAATCAATATTCACGTCTAATTCCCTTTAGATGTCTGCTGCTGTCTCCAAAATTCTTCCCGGTTCTCCAAGAACCTGATCGCCTCCTCCGCCTGTTTGAGTACCACGTCATTTTTCTTGTCCGCTATTGCCAAGTCCGGGTTCTTTAGCAGGTTTTCCAGGTAGATCTTGTCTGAGTTCAGCTGGCCTAGAACCGGCCGCGAGGACTTTGCTCTGCGTTTACCGGTTTTCTTGACCGGTTTTACAGCACCTATAGTATTTTCTATTGCTTCCTGGAATAGTAATTATATTTTTTTTATAAATACTACTGGTAGTTTGTCATCGGGAATATGTTTAGTATTCTATCGACTATCTTATCAAAAGTAGGCACATAGCGCTAAACAGGGCCTATAGTTTTGTATTATTATGAAAGTTACACCAATACATCATCATCATCCCTTCCAGCTTATTCCATCTACTGCAGGGCATAATCCTGCTCCCTCTTACGCCACATATGCCTATTCCGAGTCAATCTTAGCCAGGTCTCACCAACGCACCTAACCACATCGTCGACCCATCTTTGTCTAGTACAAAGATCCTTCCTTGATTGCGATATCCCTTCCGTGGCCATATGACCATATACTCCAGTAAAATTATTGCACCGGTTTACGCCAGATTCAGTGATCGCTATTCACACAGACAAATTAATTTAATACATGTATACAATCATCTAATAAAGTAAATCTTGTTACAACACTATTAAGTAGTTTTTTAACGTTAATTCTAGGTTTATTTACGATGTTAATTTGAGAAGTATGTTTGTGTCAGTGTTAAAAAGAATTCATCAATACCTGTGCTTTTTGTACTCCAAGTCTGAAGTCATTAAGATCAGGTCTAGCCCTCAGCCCACGATGGTAATGCACGAGGCTCATCTCGAACTCGCCGCAATAGTACAGCGCTTCGGCCTTGCGAAGCAGTGCCTTTGCATCCTTCGAGTCTAGTTTAAGGGCAGATTCAGCATCCTCCAGCGCTGAACGAGGTTCTCCCAATAGTAGGAAGCATTTACTGCGGGCGACGTATGCTGCTTTTTCTTCTGGAGCCAGTTCAATGGCCTAGAAAAAAGTTTTCTTTGTTAATGTTTAACGATACTATGTACGATTACGTTGATGTCATCTGTCTAACGACTTAGTTGTGATTCTGGGGCTTAACAGGGTTTCGGTAATTAGGGGATTTATAAGCGGGTCCCGACACTCAGAATGCGTAAACTTTACTGAACAGATTAAGTCATATTCCTTTCATACAGTCAATGAACATATACTATTTTGGGTTAGTGGAGCCTACCCATATTTGAAGATACGATTTTTCAGCACATTAATGAGATGAATATTAAGAATAACTACGACAAACCAAAACAGTCTTGGTTGTTTCAGAAACGTTTATACCTTATTCACGAAGAGTACAGCCGTTCTATACCGCTCTCTCATCATCTCGGCCCTCGCAAGAGCCAAAAGTGTTCCAGCATCCGCTTCATCAGGTAACTGCAGCGCGCTATTCCTCTCAGCCTTGTCCTTCAAGTTCAAAGATTGTTTTATATCCTTGGATCCCATCACTACAGCCGCAGCCCGATCCTTGTCTGTATAAACCTCTTCCTCCCTCCGTCTCCTCTCGCGTTTCGGCTTGCGTTTCCATCGCCTTCTCGGCTTAACAGACTCCTTCCTTTCCTTAGCAGAATGTTTCTCATCTTCGAAGTTGACCTCATGACCTTTGTCTGCAGATGCCGGTGCTCGTTTGCTGATAGAAGCTTTCTGAACTGGAATTTCCTCTTCCTCATCACCAACGCCTACTCTTACGAAGCTTTGGAGGAATTCTGCGTCTTTGGTGGGCCCTAGGATGGACCGGGCTTGGGCTTTGGCGTGGTCGACGCTCTCCATCGCGGCGTACATCGAGTGTTATGTAACGTAGGTGTGTGGGCAGGCGTGAGTATCGACGCCTCGGCTGTCGTCGCCATGGCGACTGAATGTGTTTTCTCACCCTATAGCCACTTTAGCACGTGTTAGTGGCGTTAGGCCCACGGCGGCTGGGACTCGTGTTGTTGGATGGGTGAAGCGAATAATGGTATTTATAAAAAGTATAATTACGGTATGATCGCGGAGTATGGCATACTTCGTGGGTATGATATTTTAGTATGAATACCAGATGTGCATATTATTTATAGCAATTCACAAAAAAATAGGTTAAAATACACACCCATGACATATTATTTCATCCTCATAGTCGGTCGGAAGAGGTATTCAGGAATATGCAGAACACTCATCCTTGACATTAAAAGCAAAATTGTTTTGAACAATGTACTAGTGTGACAAAATTATTTATACAGTTTCTTAGTTTAAGACGATGATTCATATTAATAAAAAAAATCTCCTTGTCTTTTGAGGTCAAATCATTCGTAAATAGGAAACAATTTCTGGAGGGAAAACCGGGCTCTAAAAAAACAAAGAACCTTCATATAGTCATTAACTTCTTTACCTAGTTCTTGGTAAACTAACCTTGGCAAGTGAATTCAGAGCACGTTCATAGTTGCTATTTTTCAAGTGCCCTGCGGCTTCGTCTCGATGTTTCTTCGCTTCCACGGGGTTGGTGGTAGGCTGCTCCTGTTCTTTACCCCGGCCCATGCTGGACTATGTAGATATAGAGAATCTGAAAATGTACTTCTGTAACTAGCTTCGAGTAAAACTCTTCTAAAGTTGACTGATAGAGGTACACGAAGATACAATTGGATGGCCTAAAGAACCCGGCTGTAGATTCATATGTTCACATATGAATGTTCTTATCATACACGCTTGTTGTAGGTGGTATAAGAAGCCTGTGAGGAAACAACACAAACCAAACCTTGTACCTACTTGCATACCTTTCGAGAGATCTGGTTTGATGATATTTTATAGAGCAGGAGATAAATGTACAGTTTTTGCGTTCATGCAGTTTTTTTAATTTTCATAAATACTTCAACAGTGTGGGTATACATCATAGGTATACATAGTACACCACTGTCACCCGCGACTTTTGAATATAAACTTGGTGTTTGTGTATTTTATACTATAAACAGAAGCGATAAATTTACGCCGAAGTAAAAACATTGTCCCCTAAAAGCGTAAACCAATATTGAAATCTGTTTGCAATGGCCCGAAGTAGTACAAATATTGTGCCAAACAGCGGCGGGTAATAAATTATGCAAATATTTGCGTAGCCACCGACGTGGATGACAGATGATTCTGTTACCGCAGCCCACAGGGAGCTAGTACTCAACTATTAATCTTTCTATTTCTGCCCACTATTTGTGTTTGCCTTTGATCTGATAGTGTTTGAGGTTCGGCCACGAAACTGTGGGGCGGCTTGTTTGCGTAGAGAATGTTTGATCATTACATTCATATTTATATTCTTGTGATCTATGCTGTTGGTCGCGGGGCCTTAACAGCTTAACCGAACAAGAGTGTTTCATATTTATATTCTACTAGCGGCCCGTTCCGGCTTCGCACCGGTGGATACTGCATCCGCTGCGTAGGAACGCGCGGCTACCTATTTCATAGATGTGCACGCCCCTCTCCCGCACTTCGGTCCTCCTCCATTTATTTTTCTGTTAGTATTTTGTTTAGGTTGATATTTTTAAATTCGTGTTATCTTTTGTATGGAATGTCCGATTTGAATAATTCAAAAAGTAATCGACAGGTATTGAAACAGTCTTGAATACGATATGATTTATTTCGATAAGGATTAATACAAAGGTATGGATAACATGGTCTGATGTTGGTCGGCATTTCCATCAACTTTTAAAATGTAAAAAAGTAGTTATAGTGACGTAACTTGTAGATATTGATATATTCTTAAATATTGTAGAAAATTTTTTGTTCCATAATCAATAGTTCCCGCAGCATTTTTTTACACCTTGGGTTACATTATTGAAGTTTTAGTAGAGATCCCTGATTTTTTTCTAGTAATAAATATAGCCTATGTTACTCACGGATAATGTAGCAATCTAAGGTAAAAGAATTTTTGAAATCGGTCCAGTAGTTTTTGAGTTTATTTGTTACATACATACAAAAATACAAATATTTCCTCTTTTTTTAATATTAGTATAGATAGTATATAAGTATAGATAACACACAATGCACAGCTCATGCGGTAATATAAAAAAACACCGTCACGCTATGAATATTCCCTGCGCGGATGGCAGAAGTGTGCAGTATTAAATCCTAATGTAACACAAGAGTGGGTTATAAAAAGCTGATGATGATGATGTAACAGGGGGCGAGTCTACTGCAGCTGATGGGGTAAACGTGTGAATGAATTAGAATCACGAAAAATCAGAAAGAACACTACTGAATAAAATTACTTATTACATTACTTAGTATGTTTTAAAAAAATATAAAAAACTCACACCAACATTTCCCAATTGGGAGTTAGGAGAGTAGAGGTGTGCATATTTTACCGATAATGTATCTGTCATTATATACAAACATGACGTAGGAAATGTATATAATGCCCAAATCGCTAGGAAATGTATGAAATAAATGCAATTATAGACATTTCTTACATAGATATTTTAGGCCACTGAGCGGAATCAACTTTCTCTCAGTCACGCTCGACTGCCACTTCACAGTTTCGCAGAAGAAGGCCACGGCTCGGTAGAAAGATGTCCATTCTGATCCGGTCGACCAGGAACCACTACTAACTGGGCACTCTTCTTAAAAATTCTCGCTTATCGTCCAATTTTATTTAGATGTGTATGTCTAACCTAAGCTATTTTTAAAAGCTTTTATTTAACTTGCATGTTCGTATGTCTGTCTGTCAGTCTGTCTCTCCGGTTCAAATCTTGTGATTCATTTTTTAAGCACTTGCAGGTATCCAATTAAGCTGAAATTTGGCATACGTACGTGAAGTCGGTGACAATGCAATAATATAATAGACCAGCTCCATGGTACCAACCATGGAGCTGGTCTGATGCTGGAGTCGGAAGGTGGCCATAAAAACTTGTGAACCATACAACGTAACCCTCTCGGGTTTAGGCTTGTTAGATTTGTATTGACAAGTAATATACAACCAGATAGTGTTTTGGGTCTGATAATAAAGTCGAAAGGTAGTCAATGGAACCACCCAATTATACCCCAGCCGTGTTTGGGCTCATTGGATTTATATTGACGAGTACTTTAGATCCGAATGGCCTCCAAGAGCCTAACTAAGCAAGATATACTGACTTCTTAGATTTACGCGAATGTTACACATGAAATAAAACTATTTTTTCGGATTTTATCGCGGTTTATTTTGATTTTTAAGTTCCCGACGTTTCGCTTTGCAGCACTGCCGAGCTTCAACATGTCAAGCAAGTCCTGCACGACAATAAGCTTCAAGTCCCACGCCAACGTCACAGTGACCGCGTGAAACCAGCCACAGTCGAGCGTCTCCCCTGCTGTATTACCTTACTTAAGAGGAGTCACCGACAAGATTGGCTACATCTTCAAGCGTGCTTCAATTAAAACATTTTATAAGCCACCGAAGAAGATCAGCCAGTTTTTACCATCTGTCAAGTGTCACATCCCTCTACAAGATACAGGAGTATACAAGCTTGATTGTGAATGTGGTCTCTCTTACATAGGACAAACAAAAAGACCAGTAAAAACTCGGGTTAAAGAACACATAGCTGATCTAAAACACCGTCGCTCAAAGAAGTCTGCAGTCTGTGAACATGTCCTTGACCGCACCCGCATAACATCAGATTTGATAGACCACAAATCCTCGTGAAAGAACACCGATTCCTACCAAGGATGGTTCGCGAGGATATTGAAATTAAAAAACATCCTAATTTCAATAGAGAAGACGGTTGTGTGCTTCCATCGACTTGGGATCCAGTAATTAATATAATCAAATTCAAAACCAAGCATAACACTGCAAGACCTCAAGACACCGTGAGCTCACTCTGCGTAGATCGGACCAACAAAAACAAAAATAATTAAGAAGTTTGAGGGTAACCCGGAACAACTATGCCTTTTGGACGTCTAACACCTCAGTCCTTCCCGTGACCATGGGTACTGCAAAACACTCGAAACGTCGGGAACGTAAAATCAAAAATAAACAGCTATAGTATCCGAAAAATAGATTTATTTCATAAGCAAAATATCTTCGTTGTATTTTTACAAACAATAATCTTCATTTTTTTTCTAGTCAGTCGGTGTAAAACTATAGTCTGTAAATATTCTGTAGTTCTACCATGGCAGAGAAGAGTTATAGAACAATATTTTGTAGCTGCATAATATTTGACACACAATCGCGATTCTCATAGCCTCAAGCGAACGCCGTGGTTCAATTCGAATGGGTTCCGTGATGAGGGACTATTTCTCTCTGCGGTTATCGCCAGATCTACCTTTCAATGTAATCATTGCCATTCGGCCTCGTTATTAGGTCATCGTGGGGTGCATTAATTCCTTATCATTCAACTCACAAATAGAATGCCAGTTGGTACCGGTCGAAATATAAAGTCAAATAATTTATTTTGTATAAACCCTGCGGGGGCGCTTACAACTAGTCAATTTACATTTTTTTAAATCTAATTTAACTACTAATCTACCACCGGATCGGAACGCGGCCTCCACTGAGAAGAAACGGCGAAGAAACTCAGCTTGTCTTTTTTTATTTAATTCTTTTTCTGTTTTTTTCACCGTATTGTGTGGATACAATGTGTATGTTACCGTTGCCGTACAACCTAAATATGAGACTAAAGATGTTTTTTATAAAGAGTCTCTAAAGGATTCCAGATGGAGCAGTCTCCACAAGTAGCAACCGTTCACGAGTATTACTGCTGGAACAGCCATCACTCACCTCGACCATATTGGAGGGAAGGGAGTGACCCGCTTATGTTATTCATAGAACCCCAAAACCGATGCCAAATTTCTAATGGTCTCCAATATTTTTCGCCACAGCTTTTATACCCGATAAGTGTCGTTAAATGGGTATACTCCAGAACATGGCTGTTCCAGTAGTCATACTCGTGAACGGGTGGTTCACGAGTATGACTATTGGAACAGTCATCACTCCCCTCGACCATATTGGATGGAAGAGTGATCAGATTGTGTCTACAAAGCAGCATATAATAATGATTTAGGTCTTATTATTAGGTCCTGAGTTTTCTTGTCGTTGAATTCTCAATAGCATTCCGTAGCTATTTGATTTGGAATTTTGAATTATGGTCGCGCCTCTAGGCTCGCCCCCTATTACATTGTAACCTAACATGGTTGGCTTAAATTCCATACATCCTACTAATATTATAAATGTGAACCTTTGTATGTTTTAATGTTTGAAGTTTGGATGTTTCTTACTCAATTACACCAAAACGGCAGAACATTTTTGATGAAATTTGGCACACAGGTAGTTTATTAGATGAATTAGCACATAGGATACTTTTTATCCCGGAAAATGTTTGGTTGCTGTCTAAAGTCAACGCAGACGAAGTCACGGGCAGAAACTAGTAGTACATAATACACATCTGCCACTTTCGCTTGGGGAATGTAAGCGTTACGGTGCACATCTCATAGGAATGATATATTAGTATGATGTATGAGGTATAGGCGTGATATATTTGGACTTAACATCGTTGGTGATATGTGGGTCACCGTGGGACATACGTGGTGGATCACCACGAAGCAAATAAGAAGTAGCTTTGTGGTGTGAACTTTTGGCACCCGTTCGGGGAATATGGGCGTGACGGTCTTTTTATGATATAGTATACGAATAATAGTAAAAATAGGAGAAAACAAGGTGGTAGTATGATTTTGTGATCACGAGGTTTATATTTATTTTTATTCGCATTAATGTTCAAACCATACATTTCGCAAACTATTATTATTATTATTAGTAAGCCTACGTTGCCCCACTGCTGGGCAAAGGCCTCCCTCCATGTCCTCCACTCTACTCTATACAGGGCTATTTCGCAAACTAAGTAATTCCAAATTCCAGAACTTTAAAAGAATCGACTCGCAAATAGTGTATCAAGGTGCATTCATTTTCGTTCTTTCGAACAATGAACTAGCGTGACATCTCCTAATTTTACCCGTGAAATGAAAATTACTCTGATCACGACGTGACGACGCGGGTCGCGGTTGTGATAGATTTTTTCGCAGAAACAATTTTTTGTGGAATTTACTAAAATTTCAACTTGCATAGTCAAATGTTTCGTTGTTATGTAGCCATGGTTTAAATCATTTATATACAAGGTGTATCGTAAATAACGCAAGACCTCAGACACACCGATTAGATAATTGCTTTAGAAATTCAATACGAAAAACATATTTTCAATTTTAACATTTTTAGATAGATAGATAGATAGAATACTCTTTATTGTGCACACCAAATACATTATAACAAAACAAAGTAGTTGTTGTAAAATAACAAGCACAATTGGCGGTCTTATTGCTAATAGCAATTTCTTCCAGACAACCAAGTCGAAAGAAATACAACAAAAATAAAGGGCAGTTGGTGGCGTACATTTATTCGAATAAAGTAACTATACATATACAAAATATGACATACATATATAGTAAGAAATATATTAAATTTATACATAGTGCAATAGAAATAAACGTAACGTATAAATAAGGATAGGTAAATACAAAAGGTTAGAGGTTATGACGGCGTCTCACTATTGACAACAGAGGGGAAGGGTTCTAAACCATCATTTTAAAAGTAGCAAATGTCTGTGCACGTCTAATTGACTCAGATAATGCATTCCACAAGCGGACAGCTTGAACTGAAAAAGATTTATCATAGAAGTTTGTGGAATGCATCGGTGTTTTTAGTCTGAGATTTTCCGATGACCTTAGGAATCTTGAATGTGTTTCGTGAAGAAACTCAAATCGTTCTTTGCGATAGGATGGAGATGCTGGATTGAACAGGATGTTGTATAAAAGCGATAACAAGTGAGTATTCCGGCGAAGACGAATTGGTAGCCACTTGAGCTTAGCACCCTTTTTACCCTTTTTTAAGCACTTTTATACCCCAATTAACAATGAAACTTGTATGTGAATGTGTGCGTATTGACATATATGTTTAAGAAATCCATTTGAAATCACCATATCGCTTTGAATTAAGAATAAATTTAATTTGTTATAGCGCACTGAAGGATCATTATTAGCATATACAGAAATCCATTAAGATACATTAAAAATTGTTGGAATCAATTCATTGAACGATTAAGAACAAACTACTTTTAGGTCTTTCGTTGATTATGTTCAATTTTAAACATAGCTGAATTTAAACTTTTATATTTATAGTTTACTAGCGACTCGCCCCGGCTTCGCATGGGTGAATTATATACATAAACCGTCCTCTTGAATCATTCCGTCCATTGGTGAAAGCCGTATGTAACGTTCAGACAGACAGACAGAGACGGCGGGGAGGAATTGTTTTCTAATATGTAGTGTTTGTTATCATATAGCATTAAATTGTATAAACATACTAGGCGTTGACATGTTATATTGAAATAATGAGTTTAAATTTTATTGCTGCATTTGCATTTATTGTTACAATGGTAAAGGGTTCTTGCTGCCTAATATTTAAAAAAAAATACTTTTATAACACTTATTACCAAGACGCCTGTATTTCCCAAGCAGGGGTAGCAGCGATGTATTTGCACTACTACATTTCTTACCGGTGTTAGTTCCCCATGTAATAGGGGACGAGCCTTGTCCCATCATCCTGGGTATAATTCCGTATTCTAAACTTTAATAACACTTTGTCCAACATAGGATTCGAAACCAGACCTCACGATCCATGCATCACTATTACAACGAAGCACTCTCATTAAACCAAAAAAACAGTAAAGATAATTAAAATATATAAATATATCTTCAAAGGAACCCTACTTATATAAATGTGAAAGTTTGTACGTATCTTTAGATGTTTGGATATTTGTTACTCAATAACGAAAAAACAGCTGAACGGATTTAGATGAATTTGGCACACAGATAGTTTATTACTAGGATTAACACATAGGATACTTTTCATCCCGGAAAAATGTTAGGTTCCTGTCTAAAGTCGACGCGGACCAAGTCGCGGGCAAGAACTAGATATATAAAAAAACAAACAAAAAAAACACCGTCACGCCTATATTCCCCAGCGGAGGTGGCAGAGGCGTACTGAGTACACCCACGATTCGCCGACGATGTTAGGTCCCATGTAATAGGGGGCGAGCGACTCCGGACTCATATATATATATATAAAACGAAACGGCGGCGAAACGTGGGTGTACTCAGTACACCTCTGCCACCCCTTCTGGGGAATATAGGCGTGACGGTGTCTTTATATATATATATAATGCATCTGCAGTACCAAGTATTTGCGACCGGAAGCTCATAAATATCGAGTCAAAGTAAAAACTGTCATAAGTTAGTCTTCAGCCGCTCATTATCGTAGTTGAGCGCGGTTATGCAATAACCGTTAAATAAAATGGTTAGTATATTTTGAGAAATGGACTTTATTTCTGGTAGCTTAAGTCGAGATTTACTAAAATACTAACTTTATATTGAAGGATTATTTCATAACTCAGTTCATTTTAGTTATTATTCAAAACCATGCCAACTGGCAAGGGCTGGCGCCCGATCACGGCATGCCATCATAATGCAGGCAACTCCCGTTTAATTTGATGTTTGGTGCACTTAATTAATGGTTAAATAAACTTTGAATTAGGGGTTACAAATTTACGACAGCGTGATTAAAACGAATTAAACTAGCTGTAGGTTTGGCTTAGAATAATATATTCAGAAGCCGCGTCCAGTCGTAATTGCACGTCGTGCGGTGAAGCCAAAAATTCTACAAAAACCCGCACTCACCGCACTTCCCACCCGCGAAATGTTGAAAGCCCAGAAAGATTACCACTTTTTGGGGTAAATGTGAATGACATTAGAGTCGATGATAATAAAATAATTGGTGCGGTAGCTTGTATTTTAATGGATATTAAACTCTAGAAATAGATAAACTTGAACTATTAAGGTTTGGAGTAATCATCAGTCATCTTAACTAAATATTAAAACTGTGATGTAGACGTTAACTATATTTGTATTATTTAGTACCAGAACTTACAAAGTCCTCAGCAAATAAAAGTAGGGAACAATAAAATTTTTTTACTGACAACACTAACAAAATGGACGCGTCATTTGCTATGGCAATTACAGACGGAAGAATTAATTCGATATTTAAATAAAACGGCACCTGAATGCGCTAGTTACGTATGAAATGTAGTATCAATGAGTATCTTTTTGAGCTCTTTTTACACGCAGGAACGACACAAGACGGCATAACTCAATTTAATTTGACCTGCGCAGAGCACGTTATTTCGCACGATGGTCACAGAGTGACTACTCGCGTAAACGTGTGACTACTTGCTTTGTAGGTAGTAAATGTTGCTTCAATTTGCGCCCGCGACTTCTAGATTATATATTATTATGGAGTTTGGTTAGTATTTAGTAAGTAAACTTAAATTCTTATTGGATATTTTAATAGGTATTACTTTGCTATGGTTGGGCTGTGACTTTGCACATGCTTGGTGTGAAATTTGGCTACTTTTATCGTAATAAAATAACCTATAGCAGTTAGGAATGTAGCTTCCTGACAGTAAAATATTTTTTAGAATCAGATCAGTAGTTCTAGAGTTTACCACCTACCAAAATACATGCATACTTACATAAAACTTTACCTTTTTATAATATTAACATAGAACCAAATCTTTATTTGGGTTCAGTTATTCCGCAGAATTATCGTGTAAATTGTGGTGACGGACAAGATTTTAAATTAAAAATTAAGTTACTTTCCGCCTGCGACTGGCACACCGTAATAAACTATTAAATTTAGGGCAGTGGTTACGCCGCTCCGCCCACTGTGTTTGATTGTCGCGGGTTCGATTCCCGCACGGGACAAATCTTTGTGTGATCCACAATTATTTGTTCCGGTCTGAGAATTTGTCGATGTATTTTCATGTTTGTAAACGCACCCATGATACAGGAATAAATCCAAGTGGGGGTCTATATATATATATATATATATATATATATATATATATATATATATATCTGTTAATCCGTTTTTGCATGATTCAGTAACAAAAGTCCAAGCATCTATCATCGTCATTGTGACTCGCCGCTTGCTAGATGGGCCCTCAAACAGTCGTCCTAAGACAACGCAGGTGTAAGCGGTTCAAAGGTGTAGAGAGGTATGCTGCGCTTTCTCCGAAGTTACTCGCGGCGTTATGCCCTTTAACATTTCCACCCCTGGAGTACATCGATGTAGGAACGCATTATCTGCCTACGTCGATATAGCTTTTACGGCTCCTCTCTAGACGGCCAATATAGGCAAGCCAGAGCCGAGTATTATTATTATTTGTCCCGTGCGGGAATCGAAACGGCGACTACTCGATCCGGTGGGCTGAGCAGGTTAAGCTCTTAACCACTGGACCAAGCCTTCCAACTGTAAATTTATTCATATTGTATGATATCCTATGAATAACTTTTAACGGCCGTTCTCAATAACCTATTTAACGTCGCTTACTGTCTGTTAAAATATTTATCTCTAGTAACTTTCTGCTCATTAAACTGTTTCAATAAACAAAGATAGATATAAATTCCTATCTATAACATTATCTTTCGGAGGATCGACCTGTAACCGTGAATAGATAGATGTTGAAGATTCATACAAAAAATAAACAAGTGTTTCAATAACATTTGAACAACTATCTGCAGATAGAATAAACGTCAGTTGTCTTATCCTTGAAAATCCGCGGATAATAAGGGGCTCTTGCTTTTTAAGAACGGCCGTAAGTAATGAATTACCAGCCTTTAAGGTACAGACTATTAAGCCTGAATTCCGAATCGTCGGAAACCATTTCTCAGATTTACTAGAAATGAAAGATAATACTAGCCATTAATGGGTTTTACGGCGTTCAACATACGTTATCATGGCTATACGTCGACGAAGATCGTGAATCACGCGAAGCCACGGCGGTTCCTTTACGACCACAAAATAATGAAATTAGTCATTATTTACCCTAGAACCACAAACGATATAAGGAAAAGGTCACATGTTAAAAATTTTTTTGCTTTGCAGCAGCTATGGTCATGGTCAGTCCTTCCCGTGACCATGGCTGCTGGAAAGCACTCGAAACGTCGGGAACTTTAATTTCATATGTAATATTCTCGTAAATCAAAGAACTCTGTAAACAACTAGATTGCTAGACACTTATTTATTATTTGTTCCACAATTAATATAACTAACTACACTAGTAATGCGGTACTTTGTCACTCACAAGCGAGACCTCCTGACGCTCTTTGCCGAATTCAGACCCCTTTGGAAGCTTAGTTTTAACTGCTGAGCCAACCGGCAGAAACGGAAACCAGAGTTGGGCAGTAATTAGACTAATTACCAAGTGAATAATGACTGACTTTTGTTAAAAACCCGGGGCTTATAATATATTGCTGATTGGTATCAACAGAATTGGAATAATGTGGGAACTGCAATTCAGCAATATAGCAGTGGGACTTAGGGATGTAACAGTTACGTTACGTAGTTTACAGCTCTGTCTATTTTTCACGGAAAAGTGGGATTAAATAAGTTTTGTGAGAGGTTGTAAAAATCCCCCTGAACTGGGTGGTGCAGGGTGTCCCTGGTGATCAAGAGGTCTCTTGTTTGAATGTTAGCTTGGAGCAAGTGCGGTTATCTCTATGGAAAGATTCTGAGTTCACCGATGACTAGGTTCAAATGTAACATGGGGCGATACTTTTGCCATTAAGTATACCGGGCACAATTCGAGTAGGTTTGTGTAGGTGCACAAAATATTTGTAATTTATCAAAAAAAAGTGTTGGAAGATACTGCCACGTTGGTCCAGTGGCTAATAATGCGCATAGTGACCGCTAGCTCTTGGAATCGAATCCTAGGCGTGGTTGTGTGTATGTGTGTGTCAATGATCTACGCTGTTGGTCTTTATAGCTTCACCAGACAAGAGGGCAAACGTGCAACCACTACGTTCGAGCCAGAAGGGCAAGGCGGCAACTACCTCAAGGGCGCCTCAAGGAGAAACGGCCTCGGCTTGGGCAGTCGCTATGGGGGAGTGCATATACTAGGTGGCTCGCCGTGGTGCTCTGCACCGACCGGCGGGCAAGGGATTCTTCGACCTTGCCGGCGAGGTCGGTGTCTGATCCTGTGTGCGGTATCCGTATCCGAAAGAAGGGCGGTAAGGTCATCGGGAGGGTCGGTGAGAACATGCCGCGAACGGCGGTAGCGACTGATAGGAGGGTAATTAGGTTCATAGATGGCGGCGGCTAAAAGATTTCTATATAAAAAGAAACCAGTGTCAGGCTGGCATTGTACCCGGTATAATAGCAATAGCCTCGCCCCCTATTTCATGGAACCTAACATCAGCGAAAAATAGATGAACATGGTACACCTTTGCGCCTTAGGGAATATAGGCGTGACCGTGTTGATTTTATTATTGCAAATTTTAAACAAATTTACTGTTAGATACGTTGTTTGGCTGCGCCCTTATAATCTCGATCCAAGCGGTACGGGGTGCCTTCGAAGAATGAAACTAGATAATCTTTCAAAGATATGGTAAATAGCCCTAAACTTAGAACATAAATGGGAAATGTCGTTTGATTGAAATCTTACAAATTACGATGGGGTTGTAAAATGGATGATAGTACTATGTAAATGAAATTGCAGGCTTACGAATGGTATATTATGTGTTAATTTTTTTATATGTTTCCCTACGTTAGGAAATATTCCTGTGTCGTTAGTGCGATTACAAACATGCAATTCATATACACTAACTGTAACTAGGATACTTTGTAAGTCGGATTTTATTCTGACCATACTTATAATAGGTATATCTATCTAGATAGATAACCGCGCACGGGATCTGGCGTGATGGATATAGATATATCCATCACACCAGGTTCTTTTCTTACATACCTCTCTGGCTTCCTCCATTCTCATAGTTCGTCTCATACACGCTCGCTGGTTACGAAGATTCTTGACTTGTCCTTCAGATAAGACATGGTCTATTTAGTCATGGGAAGATAGTCTAAGTCTTCCCTGGTACCTGCATCCTTCCAGTTTCGCATTGTATATCTGTTTTGTCATTCTTTCTTCTGACATTCCTTCTATATGCTCGAACCAATGGAGCATACTTATTATTATACTTATATTATTTATAATAGGTATTTTTATAAATTATGTAGATTTATGGAGACTTGACTTTTCCATCAGATAAGACTCGGTTTATTTGGTCGTGGTAAGATAGTCTAGGTCTTCCCCGGTACCTGCATCCTTCCACTTTCACATTGTATATCTGTTTTGTCATTCTTTCCTCTGGCATTCTTTCTATATGCCCGAACCAACGGAGCATGCCCTTTCTCATCTTTACACCGATACTATCTTTCATACCTACTCGCTGTCTTACTATGCTGTTGCTAATGCGGTCGGTCAGCTTTACTCCGCACATCTTCCGCAGAGCTCGCATTTCTACCGCATTTATCCTACTTTCATTCTCCTTCTTACATACCCAGCTCTCGCTACCATATAACAGCGTTGGGACAAGAACTCCGTTATGTATGGCCAGCTGCGCCTTATGGCTTAAGTGCCGGCTCCCGAGTAGCTTTCCCATCGCACCATTCACTCTGTTCCCTGCACTCACTCTTCTCTCTATGTCAGCGGTGTATTTCCCATCCTTACTGAAGGCGCATCCAAGATATACAAACTCATTCACTTGCTCCAGCACATCGTTACCAACCACAATCCTTACATTCGTTCTGGTTTCTTCCCTTTCAAAAACCATAATCTTGGTTTTCTTCACATTCAAGTGTAAGCCATTGATCATGCAGTCGTTTTTCATAACTGTGACTAGTGTTTGCAGATCTGTGGCTGTTGGCGCTATTAAAACCGCGTCATCTGCATAAAGTAGATGGTTTACCACTAAGTCACCCATTTGTACACCTTCATTCATCGCTTTCAGTCTTTGAAGACTTTTGTCCAGATATATTATAAACAGTCTAGCGGACAACACGCAACCCTGCTTGACGCAGATTTTAACGTCAAACCAGGGTGACCTGTTACCACCCACCCGTACGCATGCCTTGCATTCCACATAAGTGGACCGGACGGCTCGCAACAGAGTGCCATCTATACCATACTCTGGCAAAATGTCCCAAAGTCTCTTTCGCACAACTCTGTCAAATGCCTTCTCCAGATCTACAAAACCGCAGAAAACCTTCCGGCCCACTGCCAGATGCTTCTCTACGATGTTGCGGAGTGAGAAGACTTGATCCGAACATCCTCTTCCAGACCTGAAACCCCCTTGTGCCTCGCACAACATTCCATCGGACTTCAAAGTCAAGAGTCTCCGTAACCGGCGAGCGTGTATGAGACGAACTATGAGAGTCGAGGAAGCCAGAGAGGTATGTAAGGAAAGAACCTGTTGGAACTCTGTACTCTCTGCCTACCCCGCAAGGGATCTGGCGTGAGGTTATAGATAGATAGATAGATAGATGTAGATTTATATATATAGGTATATGGATTACCTAAGTGATAGAATTTGTTGTTGTTATGAGAAAATACTCGGATTTTAGCCCCCGTTTCAGGTTCTCAGTGGTAATAGGAAATTAAAATATATGAATTAGGGGTTCAATATTTCCGTGCCCAACGGTGGGACAGTTTCTTAACAGAGTTAATATTATAATAATCCGAGATATACGAGTAGTTACTACTTGATATCTGTAGGTAATTAAACTATGTCGCAATAAGAAAGACATTTGTAATTATAAAATGTTAACTCTTAAATGTGGGCCGCAGAAGTCGTGGCTCTGTAACATCCGGGAGAGGACGGGACAGCTCTTTTGTGCCGCACAGGATGAGGACGAATCTCAAAAATTTATAGCCAACCTTCACTAGTTGGAGAAGCACCAGAAGAAGAAGAACACAAAAAATTATAATTATGTTCCTAAAAAATAACCATATTTACTAGATTTTAATAAAAGTACCTGATATATTTTCAGATTTCCACAGTGTCGACACACAACCACTTTAACAAATCAGTCTTTATGTAGTCATTAATTAACCTATAATTTATAATAATTAATTAATTAATAATAATCGGAAAGTATATTTGTGTATAGCGGACTATACCACGGCCCTCACCGGAGTTGTGTTGCCGACTGAGCCACTAGTTGATCGGAACTCAACTTACCCCTAATGAAAGGGTTGTTTACACTGTGCGATACTGCGAACGATATTCTTTTATCTGAAGCAAAGATTTTTTAATTTTTTTAATTGAATAATATTTTATTAGGGTAATATAGACGTGACGGGGAAAAAAGGGCGTGACGGTGTTTTTTTTTAATATTTTATACAAGCTGAATCGTAAATAACGTAAGACCTCAGACACCCTGATGAGATAATTGCCTCAAAAATTCAATACGAAAACCAAATTTGAAATTTTACATTTTTATACCCCTTTTTAAGCACATTCATACCCCAATTAACAATGAAAATTGTACGTGTATTTGTGCGTATTTGAGAAATACGTTTCAAATAATCAAGAATAAATTTAGTTTATTACAGCGCACCAAAGGAGTAACAGCATTACTTGCAAAAATAAAAAATATGTAAGATACCTGTATTAAAAATTGTTAGAATCAATTCAGTTATCGATTTAGAACAAACTACTTTCAGGTGTTGCATTTACTATGTTACACCTTGTATATACGTAATAGGCTTCTCCTATTAGGTGGGATATTCGAAATCAATTTGGTAAAATTAAGACTATTGGCATATGAATGTGTTCTGAATTGAACAGGAGATCATTCCTTCTGGAATTACGGTCGTAATTTGTATGTGATGTATCACATTGTTGTGTATTAGGTTTGTTTGATAATATAAAAATAATTTTTAATTATATTAATGTCGGAAGTTTTTATCTAGTCTAGATTTATGTGTAGGCCACTAATAATGTGAAAACGGAAAACCTTTTCGAATATTCCACGATACTATAATTAAAAATCATTTCTTTTAATCTTCTTTTTGACATTCTACACTATAATTTTTTTTTCCTTCTCACTTCAATTCTAAATGGCGCTTGTACATTATGCCACTAAGCCGTGCGAGTTATAGCATCCTGTTACCAATCGTGAACATTAGTAGAGTCCAGTGCTCACGGACATTAACTCGAATCGTGTACAAGCATCTTTATATACAGACACGATGAAAACATTGTTTTATATCTAGATCTGAGGTAGAAAGAATTATCTTTCTACCTCAGATCTAGAATTAATGAAAAGAAAAAAGGGGAATAAAGAAAGTTTAACCCTTAACTATGAGAGTAGAGGAAGCCAGAGCGGTATCTAAGGAAAGAAACTGTTGGAACCCTGTACTCTCTGCCTACTAGGGATCTGGCGTGATGATATAGATAGATAGATAGATTAACCCTTAATTAATTCACATGCGATAAGTGGTATACGAAAACGTTTTACTAAATAATAAACGGTAATTTATCATGATACCATAGCGAAAATAGATGGTAATTAGTACCTATTAAGCTACTACCGTTAAGGGGCTACCGCGCAAAAAACGTGTTTTTGTACTCTATGCACTGCAAAAAGTATATGGATTAGAAAATTAATATTTCGAAATATGATTTTCGACTGTATATTTTAGAATCTGGTAAAAATAATACACAATTAAACGAAATTTTCTCGATAGAAAAAAATCTAATGTTATCTCCATTGCTTTACATTTTCTAATTCCAACGCAAAATCTCAAGAACTAATCAATAGAATTTACTTAAAACATAGCAAATAATTTCAGCAAAGTTCTTGTAAAGCAGTTTTTTATTTCGTACTGTAGTTTTTTTAGAAAATGATCATATTTGTTTATGCGCATACGTCGTTTATTTCCTTTTGTGAAGTAATTGCATCACTGTCACTCTCCCGGTCGATAAATGATGGATTGTGGTATGCCCTCAGCCGCTTGTCGTTAACTTCGCTCACGGAATCAACGATTTATTGTAAAGGACATTGTTCTGCGCCCATACATGATTTGCCCCAGAACCAACAGTAATAAAAACAAAACTTGTATGATTTGATATTACCTATAAATTCTCTTAAGGTATTTATTATTAAGGGACAAGCGGGGGAATCGCAATATTGCACAAATAGTATTAGATTTTGAGGTTATAATTCAGTAGCCATTAATACATATGAGGTCATATTGTGTGCATTGACATTTAGTAAAGATGTCGGCGACTTCGATATAAGTACTTACAATACATTGAAATATTCTTTTTAGATTGCAAATCGTACCGTTAGATACGGATATTTGCCATTATTTTAATAAAATAGATAAATAGTGATGGCATGGGTCAAATGTTTGTTGGTTCTGGGGCAATTTTGGACAATGTCCTTTATCTGTTTATCACGTAGCCGGGTAAAAAATTGACACTACTTTAACTCCTCGAATGAGCTAAATACATGCTTGAGCTAAGATTTTACGAGTTCAAGCCATATAATCGATACATTTTTGTAACGCACATGGTAGTATTATTTCTTGGGTCATCTGATTGTTTGAAACGGTGCAAAGTGGGTGTACAGTACAAAAAAGACAACACGAGATAAAAAAGTAAGTTATTTCCTTCGTAATTGCTTTATGGTTATTTTATTGTTTACTATGTTTGTTTGTTTAACAAAGCGAACCTTTCAAGCAGCTGACACAGTGCTTTCTTTCACTTTATAAAAAGCATGATACACCGTCACGCCTATATTCTCCTACCGGGGGTGACAGAGGCATATTGGGTACACCCACTTTTGGCCTAAGATGTTAGGTCCCATGTAATAGGAGGCGAGCCTATTGCCATACACCGGGTACAATTCCAGACTCCGAACTCAAACTGGGAAGTTTTAAAATCAAAGGAAAGCATGATAAAATAGATGAAATGTCAAAAAAATCCTTGTGTGGTTTTATGAAACCACGGTAAAAGTGAAACATATTGGCCTTGGCTGCTCTGGCGAGCGCCTTTCACTTTATCCCTACTCCGCGGCCGACCGTCACGCGACATGCAACACACAGACCAAAAAGTTTGAGACGATCTAATAAAAGTTTCACTTTAAAAAAATATAACCGAGTTTATCGATGCCGCATTAACCTTGCAGGGTAACCGTCCCGCCGTTTCGGCAGAACAATGAAAAGACGCCAATTTATGAAAAGTTTCCCTAAATAAGGGTTTTGTTTACTTTTTCCCTAAATTACGGGCCGGCTGCTACGTGTTTATTTCAATAACGAATGAGTGAGGACACGCGACGTCGATAATAAAGGTAATCGGTTACGTTCTGCGTTTTATGAAAAAGTTGGAATTATTGCGCAGATATGCGATTAGCCTACATAGAGTTATTTGCTTGGCTTGTATTGAGGATTTGGATTTTTTAGAACTACATTTTGATGGAAATTGCGATAAAACCAAGACTTAGCAATTTGTCAAATTATGTGATTTTGGAATACGGTCCTATATTGTTATAATGTGTTTCATGCTCAGTTGTGAGTAAATACTATTAAAACTGTGTTTGTTAGTCGTAAGTCGACACAATGTTGAATAAACGATGACGGATTGGTCTAGAGGTTAATCTAGTAGGCTATTTAATTTTTGCCGCCCCTACTAACATCTGCAATTCAATACTCTAGTTCACAATCATATTAATTACATTTTCTCTGTGCTCTATCGTCATCATTACATAAGCTTTTGCCGATTAGCTTTTGCCGATTGCCGAGAGTAATAATACTCTTCATAACCGGTGAGCGTGTATGAGAGGAAATATGAGCGTCGAGGAAGTCAGAGAGGTATGTAAGGAAAGAACCTGTTGGAACTCTGTACTCTCTGCCTACCCCGCAAGGGATCTGGCGTGATGTTATAGATAGATAGATAGTATGATTGTGAATTAAGGGGTTATTTTGTTGTGTCAGTTCCTAGACTATTCTTACAACTCTCGATTTACTGGTTTACGCATTTAGTGGTTTTAGTCTTAGGGTATATTTTTAAGCTAATAAAAGCTCAATCATGTACTACTTATAAGGTGGGGTAAGGTATGCCTTAAAACTACTTACACGTGTAGATATATAATGATTTTTTTGTCTGTAAGTTAAAAAACCAGCCTAATCAGTCTACTGGTAAATACGCCACTGTAAGTACGCCGCTCCTTTTACTGGATCAAGTAGTCGCGGGTTCTATCTCCGTACGGGCAAATCTTTGTAACCAAAAAAATGTTTCTTACATTCTGGGTTTTGTGTCTGTGAATTTCAAGTTTGTAAACGCATACATGACGCATAGTGTATTTTTATAAATTATTAAGTGTTAGCTAATAAATAGGTTTTGTTTTCTATATAAAGTATAATAACTAAGTTGGTATAAAATTAGGTTGTCACTGCTTTGATGCACGCAAGCTTGACAATAAAGTTAATCAGGGATGGGGGGATAGAGAACATTTTAAGTATGGCTAATTTTAGACATCAAAACATTTGTGAATAGACTTTGATTTGTTTCCAATTTGTATTAATGTTGTCCTACCAATGATCATTTGTATGTTGACCCGACATTATAATTCGATAGTAGACATTAAGTTGTTACGTACTGCATTCTAGAGAAGCTATGTCAACCCAAAATGGCACGGTTATCACCGCGGGGTTAACGGGGTTTGTGTTTTCCAGTGTTGGGCATTTTTCGATTGTAAGATCAATCAATTGAAATTTTATTTGCAATTAAACTAATCCCTCTGAGATACTTCGAAATAACTTTGTCTTTTGGACGTAAAACGTCGCAGTCCCTTCCGTCATCATGGGTACTGTAGAGCACTCCAAACGAGCACTTTGAAACCACAAATAAGCCACGACGAAATCGGAAATATTTCAAAAGCAACATTATTTATTCACAATGAATTTTTGCCCAACTCTGGTGTTTCCACAGATAAAATAAACACCGTCACGCCCATATTCCCCAAGCGAGGGTGGCAGAGGTGTACTGTTTACATCCTTTTCGCCGACGATGTTAGGTCCCATGTAATAGGGGGCGAGCTTATTGCCATATACCGGGCACAATTCCAGACTCCGGACTGATAATGGGAGTTTTCGACAGAAAAACTACATTTGTCCGACCGTTTGAACCCAGGTTGGAACCGGATTTGAACCCAGGACCTCGTGATCGCAAAGCACATTACTCGCCCCTAGACCAACGAGGTAACAGATAAAATTATATTTTTAAATAAAACTTAGCAGTCCAAGGTGTTACGTTGAGGGAAGCATCTTGGAACAAAGGGACGTACGTGTACTCTTCTTCTTCTTCAAGTTATGGCTTCACACTAATTATAAGTGTATTTTGCCAGTGTCCAGTGAGATATATAATCGTGTTTGTTTTAATTTATTCGACTCCCGATGAATTTGATGACTACGATGATAATGAAATTAATGAAGTACCCCTCCCTAGATAGTAAAGCGGTGGATACTTTACATACCAATTGCAATGGCCGTTTTGAGGGAGGTCGAAAAGGCACGTTTTATCACTTTGTTACAATTACCTTTACTCATGCACATATGAGAACATATAATGGTTAATATTCCATCAACATTACACATTATTAGTCGAAATAACACAAGTTTTGGAAATTAAAACAAATCGACAACATCACTCTTCGACTTCCTGCCAAAAACCTCCGTACGTGTACTCACTCTTCGCCTTCTTCTTTAAGTTATGACTTCACACTAATTTTAAGTGTATTTTGGCAGTGTTTAGTGAGATACATAATCGTATTTGTTTAAATTAATTCAACTCCCCGATGAACTTGATGATAACGATAATAATGAAACTGATGAAGTACCCCACCCTGGATAGTAAAGATTACACTTTTAATCTGGAATCATGATTTTATATTAGAAAATGCAATTATAATCATTAATCTGATTACATGTTGCCCATCTCTGAGGACAAAGGCATTCCCAAAGAACGCTACGACAACTGGCCTTGTGCTGTACCTTTATATACCACAGACAAAATATTTATCTTCTACATTAAGTTAAGTACTACGTACTAGAGAAGACACCTCAAGTAAATTTCTTTTAAAGAACATCTTCTCGAGTTCTTATTGAGTACGAGTTTTTTTGGCGGGAAGTCGAACAGTCGAGTCGAGATGTTGTCAATTTGTCTTAATTTCCAAAACTTGTGTTATTTCGAATAGTTATGTGTAATGTTCGTGGAATATTAACCATTATGTATTCTTATATGTAAGTGAAGGTAATTGAAACAAAGTGATAAAACATGCCTTTTCGATTTGCCTCAAAACGGCCGTCGCAATTGGTATGTAAATCAATTTCATTATAATTGATTTAGAAATGAATATTCGTAAACTTTGTGCAATGGCATAATGTAAACGCAAATGCCACGAAAGAAAAAAAAAAGTGGGAAATTTCATACTCCTCCGTCCGCGAAATTTTCGTAAAAAGGGGTACCAGGTTTTTGCTTCACGTATTAATATAATGATATGCTAACAGGTTATACTTTAACGCCCTATTTAAATCTCATTTTGACGCAGATGAATGGAATAAAATCTACACATGTGGGTATTTCAGTGATAGATATAAATTGGATGGTACAAAAATGTTTGTTCTAGTATCATTATAGTCAAAAGTCTCCGTAACCAGCGGGCATGTATGAGACTAACTATGAGAGTAGAAGCCAGATAGGTCTGTAAGGGAAGAACCTGTTGGAACTCTGTACTCTCTGCCTACCCTGAATAGGATCTGGCGTGATGATATAGATAGACGCTCTTAATGTTATTAACATTAACGTTATCGCATGGGGAGCCGGCATCAAGCACAATAGGAACAGTAAGGGACCAAATAAAACACGAATTGGTAGTATATTAAGTATATCTTTATCAATACACACCAATAAAACATTATGTTTATGAATACACGAAAGATTAAAAATATGACCTCATAGGCCCATTTGGTATAATTTGAGCTAAATTGACACAACACCGATCTAATCGTACTTATAAAGAATACGCATGTTTATAAATTGAATTTTATAATAATAATATTATTATAATCTTGTACCTGCTAAGGTCAGGGAGTATACCACAATATCAAAAATCAGTATTAATACTCTGAGTTTCTCGCAGGATCTTCTCAGTGGAGGCCGCGTTCCGAACCGTTGGTAGATGTAAAAAATGTAATAATTTTGACGTTTGTAAGTGCTTATGTATTGGCCTATACAAATAAATGATTTTTCACTTTGACTTTAAAAAAGACATTTAGATACACTCAGTGTCCGCCTCTTTCTTATGGCATAGTATTTTTTATTTTCTTCAAACTAAGAATTATTTCTGTGTCATGCATGCGTTTACATACACGAAAATTAAATACACAAACACCCAGAACTAAACAAATATTTGTCGGTCACACAAAGATTTTCTATCGTGCGGGGATCGAACCCTAGTTAGAGGTTAAGCTCTTAAGCACTAGGCCGTCCGTCAAATACAATAATAAACTGTTTAAATACAAAAATATAAATTGTGATAGACTCGGATGGGTGTTTATGTTATTTACTTAATTGTTGACAATTGATATCAGCAGATGTCTTACATAAATATTAACTTTTCGCAAAGGGTATCTACGTGTCGGAACCATGTCCTTATGAAAGCCTTCCAAAGGTCCCCGGACATTCAAAAGGCTAAAACTTATACCTAGTCTTAGCGAGACAACAGAGAACAACAACTGCCGAGAAGCCGCGTAAATCTGCTAGTGCGAGCTAGAATATTTATTGTGTTAGAAGTATGGAATGCTTTTATTCATAATATCGACTATTTATTTTATTAAACACTGAACTATTGAGTATAACAGAGCTATGTTTATTATGATATCCGGATAAATTCGATAGGTAACATTCATTAGACATAATTTTAAAAAGTAGACATGACGTCACTAAAACCAAATGACAGTAAAGACTAGTTAAAAAACATCTGAATTAAATTTATGAAATTAAGAAAAACATATGATAGTGTTTTGTTCGACATGGTTTAGTTATTTGGTTATTTGTATTTATCAAAATATTTTTTGACAAATCCAAAGACGAACGTTTGGCGAAGCCTCGGTTATTAATTTATAATTAACTTAATCCATGCGTATAATATAGCTGAAATAAGCATGATTAACCACATTATCGACCCATCTGTGTTGTCATAGTAAGTCCTGGCCAGATTGACTTAGGGTAGGAAACGTGACGAAAAGGAAGGTTATACCACAGTATAAAACATATAAACAGTAGAACAGCTTAGTACTAGCCGCCCGAATCACGCACACAGACTAGTATTGTAAAAACGCTCGAGTCCGCACTTAAAACTCTCGCGTCTTCTACGTGCCTTAACGCTGGTAAGCGTCAACGTAGCGCTAAACGCTTGACTTCAGCGCTCATTTTTACAACACCAAGACGCACGCTCTACGCGGCTTCCTAAGGTTGCAACGTAGAGCGCGCGTACATGTGCGTCCTTCTTATTAAGACCGCTAGTACTAAAATGTTCTTCTGTCTACATATTTTATACCGCAGTTACCCTGCTATGGGTGAATTATTTAAAAAAAGGGGCCCCCGCTAGTTATTATTTCTGTGTCGTTGTCCAACATATAAATCACAGACCGAAACAACTATTTGGGGGTCATGTAGATTTGTCCCGTGCGGGAATCGAATCCGCGACATCTCGATCCAGTGGGCGGAGCGGCTTTAGATCTTAACTACAGAACCAAGCCGTTAGTCGAATTGAGAAAATAATGTTTACTGACTTTTGGTTTTAGTGTAGTACAGTCTTAAATACTCTTACTTCCTTATTTTAAGTACATAATTAAACACCGTCACGCCTATATTCCCCAAGCGGGGGTGGCAGAGGTGTACTCATACATAATAAATAGTTTATATCGAGAACAAGTTCAATTTATTCGCTAGAGAGTACGATCGTAGGCAGCGGTGTGCGCACGGCGCTGCACGCCGACGCTAAAGATGGCCTGAAGCGTATTTGCTGAAAGATGTATAATAATTTTTATTGAGATACATAAATACTATGAAATACTAAATTCCGTACACTGTAAGACATAAAAACATAGACACAATGTAGACACAGAATTTTTCATAGCAGACCTGACAGTATTTTTGATAAAATTGCACTATTTTTGTTATTATTACGTAAACAATTTCTTGCTCCTCAGTTCTCATGATTGTTACTATAGTTTTTTTATTTGTTTTTCTCATATCATATTGTTTAAGAGGCTACCGCAACTGACTATATTTTAGAATCTAGTAAAAGGAATACAAGATTAAACTATTTTTTTTCGAATGAAAACACCTGATGTCAATATCTGTTGCTTTACATTTTCTGATTCCAATGCGAAGTGCTTAAGAACTAGTCAATAGAATTTACTTAAAAAACAGAGAATAATTGTAGCAAAATTCTTGTAAAGTAGTTTATTTCATTATATAGTTTTTTTAGAAAATGATAATATTTGTTTTTGCGCATATGACGATTATTTCCTCGTATATCCGTCCCTTATCATTCTTTGTAAAGTAATTGAATCACTACCACTTTCTGGGTCGATCAGTGGTCCGGTGATTTATTATTGCGATAGCCCCTTAATCATAGGTGATTTTCTTTAAAATAGAAAAGAAACACCGTCACGCCTATATTCCCCAAGCGGGGATGGCAGAGGTGTACTGAGTATACCCACTTTCGCCGATGATGTGTGGTCCCATGTAATAAGAGGCGAGCCTATTACCATATACCGGTCACAATTCCAGACTCCGGACTCATACTGGGAAGTTTTTCGTTAGAATAACTTCATTTGTCCGACCTAGGATTTGAACCCAAGACCTCGTGATCATCAAGGGATGCGCTTTGCCACTAGACCAACGAGGCAGGCAGATTTTGTTTAATATAATTACTTAAAATCACCGTGTGAATCGACCATGTTCGATCGACCCATTCCCTGGGTCAAAGAGGTCAAATATTTAGGGGTCACCCTGAACAGTACCATGACCTTCGGCCCGCACATCAAGCGGGTCCGTCACCGAGCATCCTTCGTGCTCGGTCGTCTCCATTCGTTAATCTGCAAGCGGAGTAAAATGTCCCTTAGAAATAAGGTGACGCTTTACAAAACTTGCGTTCGTCCCATCATGACTTATGCGTGTGCTGTGTTCGGGCATTCGGCCCCCTCTCACATCGACAGACTTCAAGCGGTTCAAAACCGCTTCCTCCGTAAAGCCGTAGGAGCCCCCTGGTTCGTACGGAACGTCGACCTCCACTCCGATCTAGGTCTCGAACCTATTCGCGCCTTTATTAAAAAGGCGTCAACACGTCACTTCGCGAACGCATCTTCCCATGCGAATCCGTTAATCGTAGCCACCGCCGACTACGACCTCCCTCGCGACCCCTGCCGCTACCGCCGGCCGAGACATGTTCTCACCGACCCCCCCGATGCTTTGTCATCCCTTCTTTCCGCTCAGAATACGAGCGACGCCGTAGACGCAGACGCAGTAGTAGATCCCCTCCCATAGCCGGCGGTCGACCGGTGCGCTTAGTAGTGCACCCGTCCCCCTACAGCGACTGTCCCAACCGAGGGCGCCTCTCCGAGGCGCCCTCGAGTATGTCGCCTCTTGCCCTTCTGGCTGGCTGGAGCGTAGTGGTTGCACGCTCGCCTTTAAAATCCGGTGAAGCTGTAGAGGCCTCGAGGCCAACAGCGTAGATCATTCACACACACACCGTGTGAATCGATTTTCATCGCCCTCAACCAATTTTTATTTAAAACGTCACACTTCTTTGAAATTATTCGCATAGCTTTATAGGAAGAATTTCATCGTGTTCTTCAGCGCTCTAGCTATAAGTGTGATTTGCCATAATAATTGTAGAGATATTTTCCAGATCAAAGAAATAGTCCTTTAGGCAATGCTTTCGGAAAATTAAACTTCTGGCGTATTAAGTTCAGTGCTGTTTGTAGTTTTTTACATAATACGAGTTGATCTATTATGTTCCCATTTATTATCTTTGAATTTAAAATTCCGTCTTGCATCAGGGGTATATGAAACTGGGAAGATTCACCATCAACATCTGGCTTGTTCTAACTTCAGAATCTATTAGAAAAAAGGTTGAAATGACCACCAATAACACACAATTCTTACCTTATTTTCGGAAACCGCTGACAGCCGCCTCTTAGACAATGCACTTGCCGACCTTTGCTTCCTTCCTTCCAAATTGCTGTCATTACTCGAAGCAGTGGACACCCTCCTACGCCTCACAGTCGAAGTGGTATCATCATGAATACTGGCGGATTTCTTCGCCTCCAGCTTAGCCATGCGCTGCTTGGCCTGCCTGGCTGCGTTCTCTCGGATGATCTGGTCGGCTCTGAGGCGTAGGATTTGAGCGGCTTCCTTGTGGTGTGTGAGGGCGGTGTCGAGGTCGTTGCGGGATAGGGCGAATAGGTTAGCGTAACCTCGTGATCTGGCGAAAGGATTTTGTAATAAACGTGTTTTTGTTTGTTTTTAGCATCATAATATTGGATCATAAATGAGTTGAGAATATATCTTAGTTGAGAATAAGTCAGAACCCTTGTCTTTATATTTAAGGGGCGGCTTAGTCAGTCGCGGCTTCGATCCCCGTACGGGAAAAACCTACAAACATTTATTTTGGTCCAAGTGTTTGTGGTATGCAAATTATATGTTTGTAAAGGCACTGATGATACAGTAATAACTCCTAGAGTGGGGTCTAGTTTTTATAAAAATAAAAATAGGGTTGATATACTTTTGTAGGTGGCCCTAACATTTCATATTTATTAAATAATCCCGTAATATTTTGCCAGCAAGAGAGGAAGGGATGTCATTAACCCCATTTTTATGCAAGAGCAGGGGAGGTCATATACCCCATTTTTTTGGTGCAAGAGAGCAGGGACGGTCATTAACCCCATTTTTATTGCAAGAGCAGGGGAGGTCATATACCCCAATTTTTTTTTGCAAGAGCAGGGGAGGTCATATACCCCATTTTTTGTTGCAAGAGAGCAGGGAAGTTCATTAACCCCATTTTTATTGCAAGAGCGGGGGAGATCATATACCCCATTTTTTTGTTGCAAGAGAGCAGGGAAGGTCATTAACCCCATTTTTTTTTTGCAAGAGCAGGGGAGGTCATATACCCCATTTTTTGTTGCAAGAGGGCAGGGAAGTTCATTAACCCCATTTTTATTGCAAGAGCAGGGGAGGTCATATACCCCATTTTTTTGTTGCAAGAGAGCAGGGAAGGTCATTAACCCCATTTTTATTGCAAGAGCAGGGGAGGTCATATAACCCATTTTTTGTTGCAAGAGAGCAGGGAAGGTCATTAACCCCATTTTTTTTGCAAGAGCAGGGGAGGTCATATACCCCATTTTTTGTTGCAAGAGAGCAGGGAAGTTCATTAACCCCATTTTTATTGCAAGAGCAGGGGAGATCATATACCCCATTTTTTTGTTGCAAGAGAGCAGGGAAGGTCATTTACCCCATTTTTTTGCAAGAGCAGGGGAGATCATATACCCCATTTTTTGTTGCAAGAGAGCAGGTAAGTTCATTAACCCCATTTTTATTGCAAGAGCAGGGGAGGTCATATACCCCATTTTTTTGTTGCAAGAGAGCAGGGAAGGTCATTAACCCCATTTTTGTTGCAAGAGAGCAGGGAAGTTCATTCACCCCATTTTTATTGCAAGAGCAGGGGAGGTCATATACCCCATTTTTTGTTGCAAGAGAGCAGGGAAGTTCATTAACCCCATTTTTATTGCAAGAGCAGGGGAGGTCATATACCCCATTTTTTTGTTGCAAGAGAGCAGGGAAGGTCATTAACCCCATTTTTATTGCAAGAGCAGGGGAGGTCATATACCCCATTTTTTTTGTTGCAAGAGAGCAGGGAAGGTCATTAACTTTTTAAAGGTCATTTTTGTATATATATTGCAAGAAGAGTCGCCTGGCCTTTGAAGTGAGAGACTATGATCTATGGCCTGAAAGAGAGGAACCTGTAGCAACTTTGTACTCTCTACCTACCCCACAAGCAATATGGCTTTAATATATAGATAGTCATGTTCCTATGAATTACTTGGGAACTCAGCATCTCAAGTGATAACTAGCTAGTGAAATTTCGACCTAGACACATGAAAAACAGAGTTGATATTACCTAACAGTCGCAGTCCGTCGCCTCAGCCCATCAATGCCGAGCAGGCTTATTTCACCGAACACAGACCCTTCCTGAAGCGTCGCCACTACTTCCGTGTCATCTTGGGACATTACCTGCAAGTTATATAAGCCTATGGTTTGATCTGGCATAGCAAGGGCTTAGCACGAACATATTGACGTGATCGTAACGATGTCAACAAATCATGCTGTGACATTCGTGTGTGTGTGTGTGTGCGTGTGTGTGAAATGAAATGAAATTTATTTGCTTGAAACATGGTATTACAATTACAATACATGGTATTAAAATACAATTGTGTGTGTGAATGATCAACGCTGTTGGCCGCGGGGCCTTTACAGCTTCCCCGGACAAGAGGGCGAGCGTACAACCACTACGCTCGAGCCAGAAGGGCAAGGGGGCAACTAGCTCAAGGGCGCCTCAAGGAGGAACGACCTCGGCTCGGGCAGTTGCTATGGAGGAGGGCGTATACTAGGTGTCTCGCCGTGGTGCTCTGCACCGGCCGGCGGGCAAGGGATTCTTCGAGCTCGCCGGCGAGGTCGGAGTCTGATCCTGTGTGCGGTATCTGTATCCGAAATAAGAGATGTAAGGACATCGGGAGGGATCGTGCTGTCACGTTCATCTTATGTTTATTTAGTAAATGCGCAGTGTGAAAAGGGTGCCATATCGATAGCGTTACGCTAACTTCTATTTTCTATTTATTATTTTTTCTTCTACATTTGTTGCGGGTTCCAAGACAATTAAAGTGCTTCCCGGGACACCCCAAGGTTTAAACCTTGGCGTCATCTAAGGAGACTATTGTGGATCCTGGCTTACAGAAGTTACAATGGTGGGAATGAGTGGCGGGCTTAGTCCCAATAACTTCTATTTTAGCATGTCAGTCGGCAAAGTTGAAAGAAAGAGCAACTTACCAAATATAGACGACCCTGTTATAAGTATAGTAAATAAAATTAATCAAGCTTATTAATATCGACAAACATTGGAAACCATGTTTCGGTAATTCAATTTTCATAGTAGATACTGCCTCGTTTGTCTAGTGGCAAAGCGCATCGCTTTGTGATCACAAGGTCCTGGGTTCAAATCCTAGGTCGGACAAATGTAGTTTTTCTAACGAAAACTTCCCAGTACGAGTCCGGAGTCTGGAATTGTGGCCGGTATATGGCAATAGGTTCGCCCCCTATTACATGGGACTTAACATCGTCGGCTAAACGTCACCCCCGTTTGGGGAATATAAGCGTGACCGTGTTTTTTTTTTTTTTTAGAAAAAACGTAGCCCCACACTAGGATTTATTCCTGTGTCGTGGGTGCGTTTACAAACATGAAAATTCACAAACAAATATCCAGACCGGAACAAATAATTGTGGATCACACAAAGATTTTTCCCGTGCGGGAATTGAACCCGCGACTATTCGACACAGTGGGCGGAGCAGCTCAAGCTCTTAACCACTGCGCTAAATCGTCCGTCAAATCCATCATTGTAGATAGCCTGCAAAGGCGGCGCGACAAGATATATATCACGGTTTTGGCGTGAGTTAACCGTTTTGTCTTACGGGCTGACATACACTATCAGCCATACTGCCCACTGCTGGGCAAAGGCCTTCTCTAACAAATCGATGTGAGAGATATCAGGTCATACTCCACCACGCGGACCCGGTGTGGATTGGTGGAGGCAGGTTTGTGACCACCTGCTGTTGTAGCTTATCAAGCCGCCTATAAGGCTTCTAACTCGGCTTAACGACTACCACATTGAGTGGTAACGGGGACCAATGGCTTAACGTGCCTTCCGAAGCGCGGAGACGCTCGAATATAAAAATGCCACAACGGTCACTCATCTCAGGCCGACCGAAGCAAACGCTGCTTAACCTTGGTGATCGGTAAGAACACCACGGTCGCACAGCGCTACGAGCGCCTCTAACGAACCGTATGGCATAACGTACCGAAAAAAAAGTTTGACACGAGAAAACTCGTTGCATGAATTATATTTCATTGATGTGTAGACAACACTATTTTGACTACAGTGAACAAGTCTCTAAATCACGGACGGACAAAATTTTTATTTTAAATAGTTTATAAAACTTGCATTGCGTTTCTTTAGCGTAAGTCACTATTATAAGCCAAAAGATGTCCAGGACGGCCACGATAACCGGCTTTACCTGCAACCTGCACCAGGTCATCGATCAACCTTGTGTGGGGTCTGTGGAATGTGTGGGCCGGCCACACATTCCCAACATTGTAACTCCTGTAAGCCAGGATCCACAATGGTCTCCTTAGATGACGCCAAGGTTTGAACTTTGGAGTGTCCCAAGAAATGCTTTAAATGTCTTGGAACCCGTAACAAATTTAATTAGAAAGAAAAACAGGAGGACTAGGAAAACTAAAACTTCCACTTCCCTCTTTTGGAAAGCGGGAGACACAAAAAAAATGCCATAGAGAAGAAGACTTCAACTAGGTTAAACCCAGTTGTAAAGCACAACGGATACGAAAAAATATGAACAGGGCCTATTTGTGAGCCCCATGTTTGATCCCAGTAATAGGTATGGCAAAAACGCTTGAACGCACGGAATTTATCCCGAGTTTCTAAAAGATCCGTGTAGTAGATTACCCCTTGTGTGGGGCCTGTCCACTCTACGTCTTTCGGGACGAGGTCATCACTCGAGAACTTTTCTGCCCCAACAGCCGTTAGTTCTATATGCAATTTGACCCGCCCACTGACACTAGAAAGTAAGTACTTCAAGTAAAATCGTGGTAACACATACAACACATTCCCCAGACTTGATGATGTACATCTGATGGCCGACGTCTCCTCTGCGGACGACGATATCTCCAGGCAAGAACGAAACTGACTTCAGTTGCAGAACCAAGTCGCGTAGTAGGGAGTCTGAGCAGTCGCGAAACAGTTGGACCTGAAACACCAATCTTGTAGAACATTGATTTAGGACAAACTGGGTATTACCCGCGACTTCATCTGACTTTTTTTCAAGACAAAAGGTAACCTAATTAACCTCCTTGAAAAATTTTAACAAAATCTGTTTAGTGGTTACCTGAAAAACCAACATACAAACAGACACGGAGTTCTTTTTAAATTGATAATATTAGTATGGATAATAGAAAAATAATATCGAAATAAATGTTTGTTGTTCTATGTCTTGCACGTACCGATACCAAATTAACATTAATTTTTCAAATTTAAATTTAATTTGCCGAATATATGTTATGTATGTTCATCATCTCGAATAAAAAAAGAGAAGAGACAATGGAATAAATGAAATAAGCATTTTTTTAATCCAATAATTCGTCCTAATGGTCGAGATGAAAAAAAATATATATATTTATTTCCAAAACTTTTGAACAAAAATTTAACATTTTCATTGATCCCCAGACTAGGCATGGCCTGTGTCCCGTAGGGATCTGACATGCAGGACGAGTCTTTTAGTTGGAGACTTATCGAAAAAAGAATTAAATGTGCGCTAGACATCCGTGAAATGAATCGCGTTGAATAAATGGTAATTGATTTTTCTCCGATTGTTTTAGTAAGATTAGTACAAATTAAACTCGATATTTTTACCTTACTCAGAGTTGACATATGGACTTCTAGCGCGACATCTCTTTTCATGTTGAACGGCAAGGAATTCAGTATTCGGGCTTCATCTGTAACAATATATATAAAAATCACCTAATGTATATTGGCGCCCACCATGGGACTAAAACTATATTAACACTATGTAGTCGGGCCTTTTTCCGCCAAATCGCGGCGTAGAGCGAGTATTTTTTTAAATTTTCGTGCCAAAATTAGACTTTCCGTAGATCAGATACCGTCGGCAATAGATAACGCACGACCCCCCACCCGTTTAGAGCCCCTTGTTTACAAGTTTCCTGCGCCTTACCACTTCGCACAACAGAACGAGTAAAGTCGTCTCCCGCGTTTTACTATAAAAAAGGGTATAACGAATTTACTCGTTTCCCTAAAAAAATGTGTTAAGGGGCGTTTTAAATTGAGTAAATACTATTAAATATGAAAATAATATATGAATTCAGACATAATATTTCTCACAATTGTGCCAGAGCTTACAAATTTAATGTAGATCGCGTAATACTCTTACTTATTGGCGCTCAACGTGGGACCATATTTGTTTTAAAGAGCTTTAAGTACCACACCGGGGTTAAAAGGATACAAAGCTGAGGTGAAAATCATACAGCTTTCCGCGTTCTCAATTGAGCTCGTAGATGTTCATCGGATTGTACCACTTTTGCCTTTCAACTGCTTATTTTTTCATACGACAACTATGAGAGTGGAGGAAGCCAGAGAGGTATGTAAGGTAAGAACCTATTGAAACTCTCTACTCCCTGCCTACCCCGCAAGGGATCTGGCGTGATGATGTAGAATAGAATAGAGAATTTTTTCAAACGATAATAGTTTACCAAAGCAACGTTGTTGACTCCATGTGTAGTTGAACCACAACGCGACTCGTCTCTGCAGGTTGCTCGGCATATTCAATCGACGAAGATAACGAATGGTTCCGTCCAATTTTTTACGATATTCTGTCTGCAAAATGAAAAAAAAAGACTTTAATTAGTCCAAAATACATTATTTTTACTACTAAAACAAGTCTTGATTTGAATGAAATCACCAATTGATTAACTGCTCTTAATTTCTATCTCTCTATCTATCTATATCATCACACCAGCTCCCTCGCGGGGTAGGCAGAGAGTACAGAGTTCCAACAGGTTCTTTCCTTACATACCTCTCTGGCTTCCTCCACTCTCATAGTTCGTCTCATACACACTCGCCGGTTACGGAGACTCTTGACTTGCCCTTCAGATAAGACACGGTCTATTTGGTCATGGTAAGATAGTCTAGGTCTTCCCCGGCACCTACATCCTTCCACTTTCGCATTGTATATCTGTTTTGTCATTCTTTCTTCTGGCATCCTTTCTATATGCCCGAACCAACGGAGCATACCCTTTCTCATCTTTACACCGATACTATCTTTCATACCTACTCGCTTTCTTACTACGCTGTTGCGAATACGGTCGGTCTGCGTGACTCCGCACATCTTCCGCAGAGATCGCATTTCGACCGCATTTATCCTGCTTTCGTTCTCCTTCTTACATACCCAACTCTCACTGCCATATAACAGCGTTGGGACAAGCACTCCGTTATGCATGGCCAGCTGCGCCTTTTGGCTTAAGTGCCGGCTCCCAAGTAGCCTTCCCATCGCACCATTCACTCTATTACCTGCATTCACTCTTCTCTCTATATCAGCGGTGTATTTCCCATCCTTACTGAAGGCGCATCCAAGATATACAAACTCATTCACTTGCTCCAGCACGTTACCAACCACAATCCTTGCATTCGTTCTGGTTTCTTCCCGTTCAAAAACCATAATTTTGGTTTTCTTCACATTCAAATGTAAGCCATTGTTCATGCAGTCGTCTCTCATAACTGTGACTAGTGTTTGCAGATCAGTGGCTGTTGGCGCTATCAAAACCGCGTCATCTGCATACAATAGGTGGTTTATCACTAGATCACCCATTTTTACCCCTTCAGTCATCGCATTCAGTCTTTGAAGACTTTTATCCAGATACACTATAAACAGTCTAGCGGACAACACGCAACCCTGCTTGACGCCGATTTTAACGTCAAACCAAGGTGACATGTTACCACCCACCCGTACGCATGCCTTGCTGTCCACGTAGGTAGACTGGACGGCTCGCAACAGGGTGCCGTTTATACCATACTCTGGCAAAATGTCCCAAAGTCTCTTTCGCACGACTCTATCAAACGCCTTCTCCAGGTCCACAAAACCGCAGAAAACCTTCCGGCCTACTGCCAGATGCTTTTCTACGATGTTGCGGAGGGAGAAAACTTGATCCGAACATCCTCTTCCAGACCAGAAACCTCCCTGTGCCTCACACAACACTCCATCGGACATCGGACTCATTTATTTTAGTAATAGGACTTGGAAACGACCAATCATAAAGTAGCATAGGTGTTGTGGTAACACCAAATTATTCAAGGCTCAACAGCATATCTTGATCACAAAACAGTCATTCAATCACTCAGTATATTTTTATATGTGATTTAGTTTGAAATTTCAAGGCTTTTCATTATTATTAGTATTTCTTTCCTTTTTTTTATAAAACGTAGCCCCCTCTCTAGGATTTATTCCTGTGACGTGGACATATATATAGCGGCTTAAGCTCTTAACCACTGGAACAAGCCGTCCGATTTATTTTAAAACTTCAGTGCTCATCATCATACTCGCCATCACATCATTTGCTGAAAGAAATCTACTTTAGGACAAAGGCATCCTCAAATATCGCTACAACTGCCTGTTTTGTAAAAAAATACGAAATTTAGTTAATTATAATTTAACAGACGGACGATTTAGAACTTAAGTAGATCCGCCCACTGTGTCTAATAGTCGCGGGTTCGATTCCCGCACGGGACAAATCTTTGTCTGATCCACAATTATATGTTCCGGTCTGAGTATTTGTGTATGTGAATTTTTCATGTTTGTAAACGCAGCTACGACACATGAATAAATCCCAAGTGTGGGGCTACGTTTATTACAAAGAAAAAGCTCACCCTAGCTCTCGTTGCGGTAGCAATAATATCCCTGATCTGTCCAATAAGCAACGCAAAGACAAAAACTCCCATCAACCAGGCAGCCGTCATGAACAAATACTCTATAGTGTTCTCTGGCTTCGGGTTCTTGCCGATAGAAGTAGCAGTCTTCGTCGCGAAGTAGAAACAGCGGATGTAGGCATTCCCAATGTTGTCGTACACCCAGCCGTTGGAGCCGAGGCCTATGTGCTTGCTCATAGCGTAGTATGCGCACGCGTTTAGGTGGATCAGGTAGAATATGTAGAAAAGGGTTTTGCCGACTCTGACCTGGAGATTGAACGGGTTTATCATTGGCAGGTGTCTGATTTGAGAACTCTAGATAGGCATTGCTCATGTTAATATACGGAACAGAGATCATCTCATTATACATTCTACTCGTCTCCACAGAATTAGTAATTCTCTCATGGGGCCAGAGATGGGCAAAATGTAATCAGATTAATAATTACAATTGCATTTTGTAATATTCAATCATGATTCAAGATTACAAAATGTAATTGTGATCGTTAATCATTAATACACCATAACGTCTATATTCCCCAAGCGGGGTTGGTTAATCATTAATAAGATTACATTTTGCTCATCACTGCATGGAGCAATGTATACGCTTCTATAACAAATTACCATAAATAATATGCGAAACATGCCTGTCAATAAGTTTAAAAAGGCAATCAAAACTAGTCTGTGTGAGAAAGGGTATTACAAAATTTCGGATTATCTTGACGATAATACAGATTGCGTTTGAGTATATTCTCAATCAGCAACATTAAGCGAAGCTGTATAATACAATTTTGACGAAGAAAAAAATGGTTATCAGAAATGCCAAACAAGTGTCTCGCCGAATCTTCTTAGTGGAAGCAGCGTTCCGATCCGGTGGTAAATGAAAAATGTGATAATTTTTACGTTTGTGAGAGCTATTGAATAGACCTGTGCAAACAAATAATTTTTGACTATGACTACATGTTTTGAGAAAAACGAACAGCAAAGTAATATATGTGGGATAACTGTCGAAATAAGCGGATCGACTATTCATTCTGAATTTATTATAAAAAATAACAACCACTCATTGTGGTACAAATTAAGTCCCTCATGACACAAGTGACACTTCATATTTGTTAAATAATTAAAAGTAAAATAATAAAGCAAGACTTTCCTGAATAAACAGGCATTCGTTTACGATATATATACCGTTGTTTATATCGTTTAAACACCAACAGTTTCTTTCTCATGCTTGTTTAAGCAAGCTGCTGTTTTTAGTGCAGTACAAAATTTTTACATAAATATCAATCAGCATACACATGTCAAGCTTCTTTCCGTAAATCAAGATCACGAAGAACAGATCATGCTCCACCATGCGGACCTAAAGTGGATTAGTGATGGCAGGACAAACCTTTAGTTAATGAAAAATCAGTTGCTATTCCCCGATTGACGATGTATAATACAACTATCGATACACATCAACATAACTTACCACGTAAGGCGAAGAAAGCACTCTATCCATAGCACGATGGAATTCCCAGAAAGTCTGTAATTTCAATAACCTTGGCCAGCGGAGGATCACCATGCTTGTGCCGTAGTAGAAGTACATCAAATCCAGGGGCAGAAGAGATACCACGTCGAACTGAAATAGTTATTGTGTAAAATATATGATACACAACGCAATTAATACAAAAATCACGCGATAGACTACCCGCACCTATGATGTGTGTGCTTAAATAAACTTTTTTAATTTTTTTCAATAATATTTTCGTGGTTTTCATCATGACCACAGTTACAATATGTAAACAGTTGAACATCTTAATACTAACGGTCCGAATGAAAATTACGCACCGTATTATAATGTGAGATGATGGGAACGTGGGAATTGTGAGCTGGTTGTATGGGGCGAATTGTACTGTTCAACGTACAAATGACCACTGTATCACAGTAAAACAGTCCTCGTTAACCTTTATAACCATTATGATGACTATTATGAACTAAGATGCGACTCTACGCGATCCGCTAGTGCCAAAATGCTCAACTGTTTACATATGTTAACTGTGCCATAACAGTAGGGTGGTTCCCAAATGCTCAAAAACGTAAACAATCAAAAATTCAACAAGAAACGTAATATCTCAGATATTGTAAAATTAACCAACCTTATACTGCAATTTGCTCCTATAATTCTTTCTAGTATCCTCAAGGTCGTTAATCCAGAACCCTTGTTGCAGGAACATTAGCCGAGGTTTCACGAACGCAACGTCCAGTAGATAGACCAGATCGCACAGGTAATCTGCTGTCATCCACAGCGCGATATTCTGTGGAGTCTGGTAGGGGAAGGTAGCTCGAAGGGCGATGCACCAAGCATTGTAGCTATAGCAAAACGTTACTAGGAGAAGCCAGCTGATGTACCCCCGACCTAAGGAAGGAGAGTTTTAAGTTGACGCATTAATAAGTTACTGCAATATTTGAAGTGACCCTAAACTAGCATAATTTTACACGAAGCTTGGAGATCCTAATACCCATGAATGTTCCGATTAAATATCCTTACACGAACTCGAAAACGAAATTATTACAACAAACCGTCACGCCTATATTTCCATAGCAGGGGTGGCGGAGGTGTACCGTGTACGCCCACTTTTCGCCGACGATATTAGTTCCTATGTAATGGGAGCAAGCCTATTGCCACATTTACAATTCTAGACTCCGGAATGATACTGGGACTTTTTCGATAGAATACATTTGTCGGACCTAAGATTTGAACCCAGGACCTCGTGATCTCAACCAACCAAAATTCTATCTTACTATTTAATCACACCAGATCCCTTGCGGGGTAGGCAGAGAGTACAGAGTTCCAACTGGTTCTTTCTTTACAGACTTCTGGCTTCCTCCACCGGTCTCTCCGCGTCTCCGTAACCGGCAAGCGTGTATGAAACGAACTATTCTCATAGTTGGTCTCATACACGCTCGTCGGTTACGGAGACTCTTGACTTGCCCTTCAGATTAGACACGGTCTATTTGGTCATGGTAAGATAGTCTAGGTCTGCCTCGGTATCTACATCCTTTTACTTTCGCACTGTATATCTATTTTGTCAATTTTTCTTCCGACATTCTTTCTTCCAACCAACCAAAATTAATAGAATTAAGCAAAAGTATAATTTTAATTACTAATCTTTAATAATATAGACTTTGATATCTGATGTTTCTTCTAGAATAAATATATGTCTCCCTGTATCTCGAAAAAATAATCTGTCCTACTGACAGACAATTCAAGAACAGACCTAATTGTTCTTTAACTACCACTGCCCTAATTGGCGCCCAACAGGGACCAATTAAATACAAATTACCAATATATGAAGGCACTAGTACCACTAATAATCTGACCTATTACGATTCAACATTGCGACATTAAGTAAACTTTTTTCTTCAGAGTAAGCCATCGACCACCAATATCGTTAAAATTAGGAGAAGATGATCATTAGGAGTAGATGGCAATTAATGTATTGATTTCAAAAAGACCAGAAATGTTAGCTTTCAACTTCCCATTAGTTTTTGATGACCTTATAAGTATAATAGTCATTTATTTTAGATTTACTTGAATGCGGTACACGTAACCCTAATTTTTCGGATTTTAAGGGGATTGATTTTAAAACTATATTAACTAAGCCGGGAAATAACGATTTGATTAGTTACAATTTTATTATACAACTGTAACCATTTCATTTTTCTTTTTAGTCACTTACCTTGTGGGTCTATAGGCATGAACGGGTCGCAAAAACTCGAGATCCTCATAAAGCCTTCGCATTTCTTATTTCGCGTCGGTGAAGTGGGCACAGGACTTTGTGGTGTTTCGATGATCACTTTTGCCTTTTCTTCTATTGGTAATGGTCTGGAAAAAATTTTTTTTTAATGCTTTTATCGACAACAAAAATAGCAAATTCGTGTTTGTCAATGAATGACCATTTTAAGAATAAATTTGTTGATATACGTAGTACAATCTTAGATTAAATATAATCATTTAATCTAAGAGTACAACCTACTTCGACCGGTATATAAAAAGGGCACTCGTATTTTAAAAAGCTTTTTTTTATTTTTCAGTACACCAAAGTAGAAGGAGAATTTTAAACCTACAGCGAAGATTTACTTTTAAAAAGTTACGCAAGTGTAGGCACACTTAAAAACAGTTTTTGTGTCTCTCTTGAAAAATCGGCTTTTTTCCTTACTACTTTCCAAACTGACATCCAAGATATAATAATATGTACATGTATGTACTCACTGTTCTGATAAAATGTCTTTGGACTTGAACTGTTTAACGTCCTCCAGTTCCGTGTCAGCTGGCTGTATTTCACTCAGCCTGTACTGCGATGGTAGGCCCGCAGAGAACAACTGAACTTTTTGGAACTGGAATAATACCCTGTAAATCGCACAAATATATGTAGTTTAGAGACAATGTGTAGAGAAGTAGATATCGAAGTGAACAACCTATGGTAACAAATTTTATGTACCCAGCCTACTTATTTTCATGATAACTACTTCTCTTCTAACTGCGCCGGTTTCATGAAAACTTCATGAAGATTGAACAACATATATATGGTATGAGGACTTTTTGTTAGGCTCTGTCGAGGGGTATGATTCTCGATTTAAAAGACGATTAACGATGACGTTATTTTATAAAGATGTGTAATATTAAAGACTAAAGATTAATATAAGAAAGCATAAGACTACTATGTGTATTTTCACTAACAACTTCCGCGACGACCCTCCAGCTCCTCCCATCTCTTTCCTTCTTACATATATCAGACGTTCTAATAACAGCTCTTTCAAAGCCTCTGAAGCAGAAACCTATTATAGATCTAATGCGTCCTGCACCAATTCTCTCATTAGACCTCTCACTTTGATTAGATTATTCTGTATACATTCTTATCACTTAAGGTTCCATTCCAAACTGGCCACATTTTACTAATCTATATATATTATACATCACGCCAGGTTCCTTGCAGGCAGAGAGACTCTCTCTGCCTGCAAAACCTGTTGGAACTCTGTAGTTCCAACAGGTTCTTTCCATACAGACCTCTCTGGCTTCCTCCACTCTCATAGTTCGTCTTATACACGTTCGCTGGTTACGGAGACTGTTGACTTGCCCTTCAGATAAAACACGGTCAATTTGGTCATGGTAAGATAGTTTTAGTCTTCCCTGGTACTTAGATCCTTCCAATTTCACATCGTATATCTGTTTCATCATTCTTTCTTCCGACATTCTTTCTATATGCCCGAACCAACGGAGCATACCCTTTCTCACACGCTTTCTTAGTATGCTGTTGCGAATTTGGTCGGTGAGCTCAACTCCGCACACCTTCCGCAGAGTTCGCATTTCACTAATATCATATTAAACATTATTGCTGGGATATTTTTGTACGATACCTCTTATTTTTTATGATTCTTCTACCTCAGTCAGTAGGTTGCAGTGAGGTACCCATCAATAAGATGATTTACACCCAGTAGGTATAATAATTACCTACACATACTTACTGTAATTTATCCCGTGCTTCATCCTGGTTTCGTGTTTTTGTTTCGATATTTGAGTTCGTTTGAGTTAATCTAAAATGTGAAAAATGAACGAATGTTGAATAACCAGGACCCTTAATCGCTTCGACCAATTAAATACGAACGTTCGTGCAATTATCGTTTAAGGTTTGATCAAATAGTCGACGGAGCGCGACGGGAGCGTGACTGCAGCGTTCGGCTACGTTCGGTCGTGACGTTTCGCGCCGAGCGGCGCTGCGCTGTGTGGCGTTACCTGTACATTTCAGTACGTTACCAACTCCCAAGCCTCGCCACCGTTGCGCTCACGTCACGCTGCGTCGGCTATGTGGCGAAACCTTTAATGTTTCTCCACTGGCATACCGAATGATTGAACATTGAACAAGTACACGATGATTGATACATTTCACGAAGTTAACGTAACGCGCCGAGTTTGGTCATAGCGTATAAGGGCCCGGCATATTAACATAAGGTAGTCTACGCACCACAGTCATTGTATTCACTGTTTAAACAGGCCATAAAAGTAATGTATTTTTATATTTTTTACTATTCAAAGACGTTGCTAATAGTCTTATACAGTGGTTTTACCTTCAGTTAGGGTCAGCGCAAATTAGTTGGACAATCGCTGTGGCATTTTCCAAGTATTACGTTTTTACATATTTTTATATATACGCTTTGAAAACGAATGTGGCCGTACATTTATATTCTAAAGAATAAATAATATTTTTTTGTAAAAAGGTATAATATATATATTTATTCTTAAGTTATTTATTTACTACATTCTTAATTACTTACGCCTGGTGTGCTGGGGTCACTTCAGGAGTACACCAAGAGCCGTACGCTCCTCTGGCTAAAGGGATTTTAGGTCCTGGCTTCCCACCCGAAGAAGCTGGGTGCACTGTGTGCTAAAACCAAAAAAATGGTCTTTGATTGATAGCTATGGAATATAAAATAGAGGCCCTGGCTCAGGAGGGGCACAGTAAAAAAAATAGGCCTGAAGAAACCTATTTGCGGGGTAAATCAAAAAATATGTATAACAGCAATGAAATTAAATATAACTCTTTTGAGTATAAGAAATCCCACCAAAAAAATTTTCATGTAAAATGTTGCCAATACAAAAAAGTTATCAGATCTCATGTAGAGCCAAAGTTCTAACTATACACATGTGAAATTTAAGCAGGAAAATATTATATCATCATACATATTGTTAAAAAAAAAAATATATATATATATATATGATATATTACAGAATAGCAATTAGCAATCGTTCAATTAATGTCATACTTATACTTAATTACAAATAATGTCAAATATGAAATAGTTATACAATTATTAATCGAATAAGTCATTTAATTTATAATAATTTTTTTCGAGGACCCATATCTTTAATTTCTTTTTAAATGTATAAAGAGGAAAGGCTTTAATGGATTCAGGTAATGCGTTATAGATTTTAACACACATGGAGTATGAGCTATTGTGGAAAAGAGAGGTCTTTGGTGTTCTATCTATAACTAATCTTTCACCTTTTCTTGTATTCCTCGGAAACATTTCTTTTGCCGTGACAAATTGATTTTTGTATGTTTTTACAAATACACCTATTTCAAGTATATACATGCAAGGCAAGGTGAGAATTTTGAGGCTTTTAAAAACAGGTTTGCATGATTCATAAGGAGGTATACCAACAATAGCTCTCACACATTTTTTTTGACAGAGAAATGCTTTATTCATATCTGTAGAGTTACCCCACAGTAGCAAACCATAACGCAGGATTGATGCCACATAGCCATAGTAAGCTGTTAGCGCTGTTTCTGTTGATACTGTTTTACGCAGTTTATTCAAAACGTAAACGTATTTATCTTTTTTCGCACTTGGTCTATATGTTCTTTCCAGTCACAGTAGTTGTTTACAATTATACCCAAAAACTTAGTATTGGTTTTTTCTTCTATCTGATGTCCATATATAGGAGGAACTGAGATCCAGACTTGGACGACGTCATAACAAGTGGTTTTGTCTGTAATAAACCGTTGTTTAATTGTCAATACAAAAGACGCCTAGCGAGATAGGTAATAAGATTATGTATTTGAACTTTGGAAATGTGGAACAGTAAAAAAATGTACAAAATACAGGACAGAAAAAATAGTAGATAAGTACTTTACTGTGTGTATGAATGCAGCGTCACGAGTTACGTTTAATAAAAACTTACAAATTAAGAAAAAATGTAATCTTTAGTAAGGTCGAAGTTCTGAATCATTTATTTAAATAGGCCAAAATTTATCACTGAATTGCAGGCTATCCAAATAAGTGATTCATAACTCGACGGACCTTCTCAGTAGAAGGTCCGTCGAGAAACTCTGGGGTCTTTTAACTTAACCTAACCTTAGAACCTAACCCATAATCTAGAAGCCGCGTCCAGTCGTATTTGCACGCTGCGCTGTGAAGCCAATAATTCAACAAACGTCCCGCCCGCGTTATCTTGGTAGCCCGGAAAGATTTACCAGTTTTTAGGGAAAATGTTGATGACATTAAAATAAGTGATTTTAGCTCTTTTTCTGCCCGATATCTAGTACGTTTCCATCAGTTGCATACTATACAAAATACAGGGTACATCTTAAAACAAATAAAACAGAAAGACACATAACATACGTTCAGAGCACTGATGCAAAGAGCATAATCACTGACGACATGAAATCACATACCACATAGCCATCTAACCTATAGATACTAGAACCACTGACCATCAAGTATAGCGTGAGGAGTGGACGTCGTTTATGAGTTGTGCCTTTATGGGTACACTAAAATTAAACGTAAAATTTCGTCGTTACGGCTGCATACTTTGGGAAATGAGGCGCACTTGCTATTTATAATTATATATATATATATATATATATATATATATATATATATATATATATATATATATATATATATATATATATATATATATATATATATATATATATATATATATATATATTATATAACGCCACATATTATATTAAAGGTAGTAGTGCCCTTGCACTTTGCTTGGCTCGTATTGGCGGGGGCACTACCATGCCCCCAGATTACATAAATTAAAACTTTTACGAATACACTCAATGGACATGTAAATAAAACGTCGACTGTAGTATAAACTTACAGTATGTTGGATTATTATAATAATGTTAATAATATACGTAATAATAATATTGACAGAATAACAACTGCTCGTTATTAAAAAACTACAGCCAGATTAAAAAATATAGTGAAATTATAAATAGCAAGTGCGCCTCATTTCCCAAAGTATGCAGCCGTAACGACGAAATTTTACGTTCAATTTTAGTGTACCCATAAAGGCACAACTCATAAACGACGTCCACTCCTCACGCTATACTTGATGGTCAGTGGTTCTAGTATCTATAGGTTAGATGGCTATGTGGTATGTGATTTCATGTCGTCAGTGATTATACTCTTTGCATCAGTGATCTGAACGTATGTTATGTGTCTTTCTGTTTTATTTGTTTTAAGATGTACCCTGTATTTTGTATAGTATGCAACTGATGGAAACGGACTAGATATCGGGCAGAAACAGAGCTAAAATCATTTATTTTAATTTCATCAACATGTTCCCTAAAAACTGGTAAGTCTTTCCGGGCTACCAAAATAACGCAGGCGGGACGTTTGTTGAATTATTGGCTTCACCGAGCAGCGTGCAAATACGACTGGACGCGGCTTCTAGATTATGGGTTAGGTTCTAAGGTTAGGTTAGGTTAAAAGACCCCCGAGTTTCCCGACGGACCTTCTACTGAGAAGGTCCGTCGAGTTATGAATCACTTATTTGGATAGCCCAAAATTTGATTGACTGCAATTCAGTGATAAATTTTGGCCTATTTAAATAAATGATTCAGAACTTCGACCTTACTGAAGATTACTTTCTTTCTTAATTTGTTAGGTTTTATTAAACGTAACTCGTGACGCTGCATTCACACACACAGTAAAGTACTTAGCTATTTTTTCTGTCCTGTATTTTGTACAATTTTTTTACTGTTCCACGTTTCCAAAGTTAAAATACATAATCTTATTACCTACCTATCTCGCTAGGCGTCTTTTGTATTGACAATTAAACAACGGTTTATTACAAACAAAATCACTTGTTATGATGTCGTCTAAGTCTGGCTCTCAGTTCCTCGTTGCAATAGAACCATAAATGTGCCGATCAATTCATTATAGAGTCGGACGGCCATTATATTTCATTGTTTACTGCCGGTAAGAAAGCACTTAACGGCGTTTTTGTATTCAAATCACAGAGAAGCGCGCGGAGGCTAATGGAGGCGTTGGCGTCCTCGCCTCATTGACACCGGCATCCGAGCACAGATTTTGATTTTTAATGCTGGTACCAAAACATTTCTGATTCCTGGAGAGTAGCCATTAAAAAATTCACAGCTACTTTTCTTCACACTTGATACGAAATCATTAAGTAATTATGTACAAGAGAAGCTATTTTAAATAATTAATTTTAGTTTAATAAGACGTTTTTAAAAACAAGGTTTTATAGCAAAACACAACGAAGATGGTTTGCTTAGTTGAGGAGTTCCTATCGCTTTTTTCTGGCTCCCGATCAGACCCTGGATACCATCCGGTGCTAAAGTACTCGTCAAGACAAATCCAACGAGCCCAAACACGGCGGGGGTTATATTGAGTTGCTTAGTGGTTCTAATGCACACCTTTTGGCTACATCATCAGAACCTGAATACTATCTAGTTGAATAGTACTTGTCATTACCAATCCAACCAGCCTAAACACGAAGGGGTTACGTTGTATAGTTGGCATGTTCCTATTGCCACCTTCCGACTCCATCATCAGACCAGATCCATGTTACCATATTATTGCATTGTCACCGACTTTACATACGTATGCCAAGAACCGGAAAGACAGACAGACAGACAGACGTACGAACATTGCAAGTTTAATAAAAGCTGTAAAAATGCTTAACTTAAAGAATGCAGCGTTAGGGGGGATATTTATGTTTTCATAGACTGAGGTGTATTTTAAAGTAGGGATTCGATAATAGCCAATGATATTGCCGGGAGTGTGATTGTGCATATTGGTAGGATTGTATACACGCTGCTTAAGGAGATACTGCGAAAAAAAACGTGTTTTCGTACTCCATGCACCTCAAGTAGTATATGGATTAGAGACTTAATATTACGAAATATGATTTTAGAGTCTGGTATAGGCTCTTTATATATTAGAATCTGGTAAAAGGAATACACGATTAAACGAAACTCCTCGATAGAAAAAAAAATAAAAGTCATTACTATTGCTTCAAATTTTCTAATTCCAACGCGAAACGCTTAAGAACCAGTCAATAGAATTTACCTGAAAACATAACGAATAATTGTAGCAAATTTGAGTTCTGGCTGTGCCTTGCGCGCGTTCGGTCGTGTCGCTGCGCTGCCCGCCCGCTCGCTATTTTCGTAATTACGTACGTATTCGATTTCGACTTACTCTGTTGGAAACGCCTGCGCTTGCGTGGAGTGGTGATCTGGTTGGCTCATATACGTGTATACGTACACATATACGGGCTTGCGACGTTACTTCTCCGCGTCTGGCTCGCGCGTAGCAACAAGGCGAGCCGTTAGGTAGACGCGCCGTTCTGACGGCGGTCGGCCTTCCCGCGTTTTTAGTAACGGTCGTTTTCCGTGACCTACGTGGTTTGTCGCGGCTGTGCTTACGTGTTTTGTGCTTGCGTGTTTACGTAATTGCATTCGCTGTGCGTATGCTTTTGCGTCACGTGTAGGTACGGATCGCGTATCGCCCGGTGTGACCAATCACGTGGGTTGCTAGGCAGCCGCGTCGGCTAACGGCGCGGCCGGCCCTCCCGCGGTTTTCGTTTTCACAACGGTTAGTTTCATAACTGTTTTCGATATTAGTGTTTATTGTAAATCCACGTCTTTTGTCCGTTCGTGGTAAGTCCGGTGGACGCCTAGCGGCGTCGTAAGCCGGCTTGAGCGGGACCCGAGCGCTCGCCTCCCTCCTTCAGAGGGCGGCCAACTCGGAAGGGCTTGAGCTCTGGCCTTGGGGGCTTCCCTAGTCAGGGCTCTTGATTCCACAAGGACCCTACCTTAACCCATCCCGCTATCCTATTCTCCGTGCGGCGGTTCTCTTCGCCCCGGAGCAGTTAGGGTTTGGTGCCGCCCGTTCGCCCCTAAGGCGAAGGGGCACACCGCGTCTCCCCGGTACTCCCACAACTGCCAGCTGTACGGGCACTCTGCCCGTAACTGTCACGCGCGCCCTCGATGCGTTAAGTGCATCGGGGACCACGCGACGTCCCAGTGCGCCCGCTCGAAGGAGACGGCGGCCGAGCCCCCCAGCTGCGTCCTCTGCGGCACCAAGGGGCACACCGCGAACTATCGCGGTTGCCCCAAGGCCCCGAAGGGGAAGCGCGCCCGCGCCGCCCCCGCGCGGTTGCCCCCCCCTCTGCGCCCTCAGCGCAACACCCCCCCGCGCCCTCAGCGCACCCTCGTCCGGTGCCTTCTGCGCCAGCGACCACGGCTCCCCGCGCTCCCGCGCCTCTGAAGCTGACCCCCCCTCCCCCGCCGCTCAGGCCGTCCCTCGGCGCCAACGCGTGGGTGAAGCCGCTGCCTTACACCGCAGCCCACCCTGCGTCAGTGGGCCCTGCCCGCCCCCCGAAGCGCGCGCCGGCGATCCAGCCGGTGGCGGCTTGTCCCCCTCCGCCCTCTAACGTCAGTCAGGACGTCGACCTAATAATGAGCGTCTCGGCGGTTATAAGCCCCGCACTTTTCCCCAGAGTCCGCGAACTCGCACTTCGACTCCGCGCCGCCACCAACTTGGCGGACCAGGTTCTCCTGGCCGCGGAATACAGGGACGTATATGACGTCCTGGCGTCCCTCAAAACCCCAACCCCCCCCCGCACCCAATAATGGATCTACGATCTCCCCGCCAAAAGCCCCACAACCTATCCCTGGCGTTCTTTAACGCCGATGGCCTTCGCTCCCAGCGAGATCAGGTTGCTGATTTCCTCCGAGATCACCAACTTGATATCCTCCTCGTGCAGGAAACCTTCCTGAAGCCCGCACAACGCGATCCTAGGATCGCAAACTATAACCTCGTGCGCAATGACAGAATCGGCTCCCGCGGAGGCGGTACTCTCATTTACTACAGGAGGTCCCTGCACTGCATCCCTCTCGATCCCCCCGCGCTCACCAACATCGAAGCCTCGGTCTGTCGCGTCTCTCTCACGGGGCACCAGCCCATCGTGATCGCCTCCGTTTACCTTTCCCCCACTAAATCCGTTCTCAGGAGTGACTTTGAAGCACTCCTCAATCTGGGAAGCGCCGTCATTCTGGCGGGCGACTTCAACAGCAAGCACGTGGCCTGGAACGGTCTCACCACTTCCCCTAACGGTAGGAGCCTTGACGCCCTGGTCGACGTTCTCGACTTTGACGTCATCGCACCCATGCACCCTACCCACTATCCTGACAATCCCAATCACCGACCCGACGTTCTGGACATGGCGCTTCTGAAGGGTGTCACCCTACGGCTGCACTCCTTGGAAGTAGTCCAGGAACTCGACTCTGACCATCGACCTGTAGTCATGAGACTCGGTTCCCCCCCTTCCGCCCCTCAGCGACCCAAAAAGACGGTGGTGGATTGGCATGCGCTAAGCACGGCCTTGGCGGATGCCGACCCTCCCCCCTGCCTCTCAGCTCGGACTCCATCCCGTCCCCTCAGGACACCGATCAGGCCGTAGATGCCTTCACCGAGCACATCCGATCGGCTGTCAGTCGATCGTCCAAGCAAGTCGAGGCGGAAGATCTCTACCTCAACCGCTTTCGACTGCCGGACGATGTTAGGGATCTCATTCGTTCCAAGAATGCTTCCATCCGAGCGTACGACTCCTACCCCACCGAAGCCAATCGGACCCGGATGCGCGCTTTACAACGAGAGGTAAAGCGTCGTGTCGCGGAGGTCCGGGAGGAACGGTGGGGTGTCCTCCTAGAGGGCATCGCGCCGTCGCATCTGGCCTACTGGCAGCTGGCGCGTAGCCTCAAATCCGACTCCACGACTGACATGCCCCCGCTGTCCCGCCCTTCAGGCGCAGCACCCCCAGCCTTCGACGACGACGAAAAGGCCGAGTTTCTCGATGACTCCCTCGAGAGCCAGTGCGCCCCCAGCTCTCAGTCCGTTGACCAGTCCCACGTCGACGCGGTAGACAGGGAAGTCGAGCGCAGGGCATCCCTCCCCCCCGTCAATTCCTTGCCTCCTATCACGCAAACGGAGGTCGAAGATCTGATTATGGGTCTTAAAACTAAAAAAGCCCCCGGCCCTGACGGCATTTCGAATCGCGTTCTGAAATGCCTGCCCGCCCAGCTCATCTGCCTCTTGGTGGCCATTTTGAACGCCGCCATGACGAACTGCACCTTCCCCGCTAAGTGGAAGGAGGCGGACGTCATAGGCATTCCCAAGCCCGGCAAACCTCGCAATCTCCCCGCGAGCTACCGCCCTATCAGTCTCCTCAACTCCCTGGCTAAGATATACGAGCGCCTACTTCTGGCGAGGCTCAAAGACTTCGTAACGTCCAGGGGTATCCTTATCGACGAGCAGTTCGGCTTTCGAGCCAAACACTCTTGCGTCCACCAAGTGCACCGCATCACGGAGCACATCCTCTCCGGTCTCAATAGACCCAAACCCATCTACAAGGGCGCCCTCTTCCTAGATGTCGCGAAGGCATTCGACAAAGTCTGGCACAACGGCTTGATCTACAAGCTCTACCAATTGGGTGTGCCGGACAGACTCGTGCTCATCTTACGAGACTTCTTGTCGAATCGCGCCTTCCGTTATCGCGTCGAAATGACGCGCTCCACTTCCCACTCCATCAGTGCTGGAGTCCCACAGGGCTCAGTTCTCTCTCCGCTCCTGTTTAGCCTTTACACGAACGACATTCCTCGTTCGAGTAAGGCGCATCTAGCCCTATTCGCGGATAATACCGCTCTCTACGTCTCGCATAGGAATAAGGGTTTCATTACCAGACACCTTCAGGCATCCGCCAATTCCCTAGGGAATTGGTTCAGGAGGTGGCGTATTGAGGTGAACCCGGACAAGAGCGCTGCGGTGTTCTTCTCCAGAGGTGCCACCCCGCGCCACTCCCTGCGCCGCCCTAGAAGTAATCTCGGCCAAGTGACCATGTTCGACCGACTCATTCCCTGGATCAAAGAGGTCAAATATCTAGGGGTCACCCTAAACAGTACCATGTCCTTCGGCCCGCACATCAAGCGGGTCCGTCACCGAGCATCATTTGTGCTCGGTCGTCTCCATTCGTTAATCTGCAAGCGGAGTAAAATGTCCCTTAGAAATAAGGTGACACTTTACAAAACTTGCGTTCGACCCATCATGACTTATGCGTGTGTTGTGTTCGGGCATTCGGCCCCCTCTCACATCGATAAACTCCAAGTGGTTCAAAACCGCTTCCTCCGTAAAGCCGTAGGAGCCCCCTGGTTCGTACGGAACGTCGACCTCCACTCCGATCTAGGTCTCGAACCTATTCGCGCCTTTATTAAAAAGGCGTCAACACGTCACTTCGCGAACGCATCTACCCATGCGAATCCGTTAATCGTAGCCACCGCCGACTACGATCTCCCCCCCGACCCCTGCCGCCACCGCCGGCCGCGACATGTTCTCACCGACCCCCCCGATGCTTTGTCATCCCTTCTTTCCGCTCAGAATACGGGCGACGACGACGACGTAGTAGTAGATCCCCTCCCATAGCCGGCGGTTGACCGGTGCACTTAGTAGTGCACCCGTCCCCCTACAGCGACTGTCCCAACCGAGGGCACCTCTTCGAGGCGCCCTCGAGTATGTCGCCTCTTGCCCTTCTGGCTGGCTAGAGCGTAGTGGTTGCACGCTCGCCTTTAAGTCCGGTGAAGCTGTAAAGGCCTCGCGGCCAACAGCGTACATCATTCACACACACACACACTGTAGCAAAGTTCTTGTAAAGCAGTTTTTTTATTTCATAGTGTAGTTTTTTTACTGAATGATAAATTTTATTTTTGCACATACGACGTCGTTCGCGCTTAATAAATTCGTCCTTTATTATTCATTTTTTAAGTTTAGAATCACTGTTACTCTTCCGGCGGATAAGTGTTCGATCGCAGTAGGCCCTTAACACTAGATCATAGCGAATAAAAAGATGTGAAAATTCACATTTGTGATATCACTATGAAATAAAATTGAACGTTCATCAAGGAAAATAACTTAAAAGTAGTAATCAAAACGCAAAGTAGCGTTCATGTCTACTGGAGAGTATATCTATTTAGGGTTTCTTCTGGTGTGAACCTTCTTACGCAAGTGTGCAGGGAAGAGGAGATGAAAAAGAGCAGCGCGAGCCTGCTAAGTTTATCTTTGCAGCTGCACTGCTAATATTATCCAGTCCACTTCCCTGCCCACTGCACCAATTTGCATTCTCGCGTTAGCCAGTTTCATTTTCACATTTCATTAGTGTGAGTAGGTTAAATGTAAACAAGGCGTAACATTTATGTTGGAGGAGATTAGGTTCAGTGCAGTTAAGGCAAAAAACTGCTCTACCATTTTCCCACTAATAATGAATTATCGCCATTTTGAATTGGATAAAGTCGATATTTAATTGTCATTGAGAAATATCCATCTAATCTGCGCTAATTTTTACACGTTACAGGCACAACGTTTTCTTTGTAATGGCATTACCGCTATTTGAAAACTTCATGCGATATATTTCTATTATAATTTTTATGATTCCCTATTTGTATGATTTTTGTATTTTCATGTAAGGATTTCCCGCTTCATATAATAACAAACATTGTTTTTTTATGAATCGCGCTGCAATAACTTTAATAATCTTAGGAGACAGAACACCGATTTTTTAAATAAAATTTTAGAAAATGTGCAAAAAAATTCGTTATCTGTACTCTTCACCTACCCCGCAAGGGAATTGGCGTGATAATATAGATAGATAAAATAATCGTTACATAGTATGTAAAAACGTAATTTTTAATTTAAATTGTTTTGCAAACCAATTTATATTGCCAACCTTAAATAGGTTCTTAAATAATAAGCATAATAAGGTACCGAGAAGCCTTGTATGCATCATTACTTGCACAGCTAATTGTTTTAACATACATAATATGGTCATATTGTAGGGTAGTATACTTGGTCTACAAGTAGATTGCTAAAGTAATTGTGGCGGGGCGTGGTGAATTAGCTAAGTCATCTTTAATACCCGCATCATTGACTTTACGCGAGTGGTGTACTTTTTCACCGTGGTTGAAACAATATCGATAATTAGGAAATGCTATATTAGGTTAATGACATAATGGTTAACGACGTTATATTTAAATCGAAATATTTTGGTATGTATGTACCTACGTTGCTTACAATATATGGGCTAAGCAAGAAGTATTTGTTGTAGAAGAAACCCTAGAAATCTTAGAAACAATACTTCTATCGTGACAATATTTATTACTTAACCTACTGGGGGCGACCTACAAAAAATGAATAATAGACCAAATCATTGAGAGAACATATAAATCAATAGACCAAATCACGAAAACCAAAAACGGTATTCTTTTTAAATATGATATAATATTTACGTCTTTTCATTAATAAAATTGTCAACAGAGTATATAAACTCTGTCCCCAGTCATGCCAGGTACCATTCTATAAAATGGTATTTTAGCGTGTTTGCAAGTTGTATGTTTGAAGCTTAATTACCTTCTAGTAAAATAGTTTTTTTTTTCTACGAATTCAAATGATGTAACTACCTAAAATTAAGTGCTCGTAATACTTTAACGTACTTTAAAAAGGGAACAAGGGTTGTGACTCAGTCCTGATTGCTTTTTAGGTTTTCAACTTACCACATCAACTTTAATTTCCATCATACTTATTCAAGTTACCAAACTAGCCGTAATAAAAAAAGAAATCACTGGCACACAAAAACATAGCATTTCAAATATCGAACAAAATTGTGTGGCGGCAAAATTGACAAGTTGCGGAAAAATCGAAACAAATTTTCCTGGCAAAGGAACACACGCGGACGACGCGGCGGTATTTGTTGGACTGTGGCGACTGGACGAGTAAACTTGGCCCCATTATACCTACCTACCTCGGCCGGTATAAACAATGCCGTATTTTGTTGAAACCAACATTTGGACAGTGCGAATCGATGTTAATGTTACAATTCCCTTTGGTATTTCCTGTGTTTTCAACATGATACTTTTAGACACTACACGGACAGATGTGCCTAGATAGATGTATTGGATACCTACACGTAATTAGTTTAATGTTCCTACATAATTACTTAGTAGCTGTGGCAGCTAGCCAATTTTAGGATAGGTGTTTAAGGACAACGCGAATTGCTTGTATGTATCTCTACGGGACCCCGGTGTTATTAACGATTACCAAAGTCTGAGATGGTTGACCGTCTGTGACATTGTCTTTTCTTTCTTTCTATTTCTATTTTTGAACTTCACGTGCTTCGGAAGGCATGTTAAACGTTTTTTTGCAACTTAATACGCGCAGGTGGATACCTTATAGGCGGCTTATTATGTTCCAACAGTAGGCGGCACAAACTTGGTCAAAAATTTGCACGGAGTCGTTGTGCAATCTCTCACCTTTATTTGTAGTAGTGCGACAGTACCTATAGGTCATTTTATTATTATTATTATTATAAAATAAGAACAACGCGTAAGAAGGTCGAGTAATAAAGAAGAGATAAATTTAAAAACTTTGGTTCCACTTGGGTAATCAGATTGCGTAATGGTTGCTAATCCTGAAAGTACGTATCTGCATCGCAGTTGTCCATTTGTAAGGTAAGAAGGTTGATAATATTTATGATAGGCCTCTACCAGCCGCTCTACCGGTACAGCCAACAGTGTATCTCTACCATAATAAATCCGCCTATGTACCATCTTACCGCAGGGCAAAGGCCTTCTCTAATAAATACAGACTAGAAGGCATAAACCATGCCGCACCACGCGGAACCAGTGGATTGATGAAGGCATGTTTACGATCACCTGCTGTTGGAACGGAGGAGGAGGTTACTTGCAGTAAGAACTCATAAAGCTATCCATAAGGCTTCTAATTCTACCACGTAACGGTTAAGTAAGGTAACACGCCTTTGTAATTATACAAACAGTCTTCCATCTCATTTTGACCAAGACGAACGCTGCTAAACACTGGTGATCGCGAATGAACGCCTCCTCGTAAATGTGAACTGTAAGACATCTCTTCCAAGAGTATTTAAGCACGTTTTTTCACTTTAAGTTAAAGCAATTAATCAATTAAAATATAGATTTTTTGTTCCTCCAGTTCTCGCTAAAACTGTACAAAATTCCATAACATTTCCATAAATACATTTTACAAAATAGAATCAGGTTACACCATGGTTACAACTCACGGTAGAGCTACAGACAATAGAGTGTAAATTGGTATTTATCTACTTCTTATTATGTCAAGACAATTCCACGGTTGATAAATTAACTTCTGGATACTAATCTATCAAATGCAGGATTCAGTATTTTCACCACTTTACTCTTAGTAGGTACTTTCTACAAATTGATTCGTGACTTCTAAAGACCTTACCTACGTAAGGTTCAAACTTAAATAGCTATACTGTGGTACCTACCAATTTATCGCTGATCGAATATGTACTAGGTACCTCATAATGACACAACTCTTATACAAGCACTCTAATGTTAATAATTTACAATATTAAATTTTAAAAATTAAAAGAACCCATTCGCCATCATATAACCTATTCGTTGAAACCATTCCAGTGAGCCTAAACACGATACCTCTGCCGTAATTTGGTGAGAAGTTGGGTATCCTGTTGATACCAGAATGATGCTGCAGCATCAGGTCAAGGCGACCGTTTTATTGTAATATCATTAAAGTCGAAGAATACTACATTAAAAATCGATCAGACTTGAAGAAATTGCTCACATCCCTTTAAAAACTAAAAAAAGAGCTGATGATCTTCAAATGGCTGAACAGATTTTCTTGAATCCATAACTACGAATACTCGATCAAGTCACCTTTCAAAAAAAAACTAAATCAAAATCGGTTCATACGTTTAGGAGCTACGATGCCACCGACAGATACACAGATACACATGTTAAACTTATAACACCCGTCTTTTTGCATCGGGAGTAAAAGAGCTTGATTTCAACTTTCTTGCTTGTCTGGTGAAGCTGTAAAGGCCCCGCGGCCAACAGCGTAGATCACTCACACACTCACACAAAACATCTATCTTGCTTTTTGAATTATGTCCATATTCATCCCATCCTTTCGCCGAACGATTTGTCTGAGCAGCTCCCGCATAGCTAAGCATTTAAGTTAATTGGAAAAAAATAAATTCCATTGAATGGTGGAAAGGCAATTCGAGGTAAAAATAGGCGCTTGATTTTATCTATTCGCAAAAGGAGCTTCTGTTTAACAGTTACTTAAACTTTATTGTTCTGCGAATACTAAATGTAGTACGGAAGTAATTAATTATTATGGTTACTGCGATCCAATGGGGCGAAAAAAAGTACTTACTTACTTAGCTGTATTAAATATAGTAGGATAGGAATAAACGGATTTGGAACATAATTTACCTATATCGAACATACATACATACATATATAGATAGTTGTTATATTTGAAATTAGTTTCATACTGCTGTATAAAGCTCTCGTCGAGGGCCCCGATGCCCTTACATCCCTACTTTCCGATACAGATACCGCACACAGGATCAGACACCGACCTCGCCGGCGAGGTCGAAGAATCCCTTGCCCGCCAGCCGGTGCAGAGCACCACGGCGAGACACCTAGTCTACGCCCTCCCCCTTAGCGACTGCCCGAGCCGAGGCCGTTCCTCCTTGAGGCGCCCTTGAGCTAGCCCCCTTGCCCTTCTGGCTCGAGCGTAGTGGTTGCACGCTCGCCCTCTTGTCCGATGCAGCTGTAAAGGCCCCGCGGCCAACAGCGTAGATCATTCACACACACACAAAAATCGTCGAGGGCGTTAACAACTGCGACATAGTGCTTCCCTTATTAAGTTCTAATAAAACAAAATATATAAAGCAGTTGGTAAATAAGTAACTATATAGTTAGTACTGTGCAACTACATATACCCACCAGATCTATTTCGTATTACATATATACTAATTATTCGTTGAACAAGTAAAATAAGGTAATTAAAAGTCATTTTGAGATTTCATGTGAGATTCAAGTGGGTGCAACAAGGTTAAGTAGTATATCGGTATCTGCCATTAGACACAATCGATTATCAGTGCGTATTCTTCCAATCATTATTGGGCATTATTCAATTTTTTCCAATCAATTGAAATATCGAAGGCGCTCCGAATAACAATGACTGTTAGTGTCCGACTGAAAGTCGATTTTTGGCCGAAGCCTAAGGTTTAATAACCCTAAGAAATTTGGTTCAACATTGTTTAATTTTTAAAAGTTATGATTGTTGTATTGACGAACTTGTTTTGTTTTGGTTATTTACTAGTAATGGCGGCCGGCCGGCGCAACGCAATGCGACCCCTGCCCTCCGCGCGTCGCCTCTTCCGCCGCGCTTGCGTTAGTGCAAGTCTTAAATCAGAATCAGAATATTTTTTATTCATGTAAACCATTACAGTATTTATGAATCAGCAAAATAGAAACAAAGACTCTACCACCACTTCGGAATGTCATTCCTGTGGAGAAAGAAGGGCAAGAAACTCCACGGTTACTCTTTTAAAATAGTATTTTTACTATTTTTCCATCTACATTTTGTTGTGGGGTATGGGAGAACAATGTAGTATCAGGTGAGTCTAAATTAAATTAAGCAAGTTAAACTATTCATGTGAATGGCTACATGCTTCTCTTATTTACAGATAAAGAAATGAGGAAGAAAAATGATAAATTTTATTTAACTACTAGAAGGAAGAGAGGGAATAATAAATAATAATAGCTGAACATGTTATCCACATTCTGGTGGAGCTGGAACATCACCTATCCAAGCATTTTTATCTTTTAAATAATCATCAAGAGCTCGCTTGCAGAGCGTACGTTTAATACAAGATTTGAATTTATTTTCACTAAGTTGAGTGACGTCAAGTGGAATTTTATTATAAAATCTAACACAGTACCCCATGAAAGACGTGTGAATTTTAGACAGACGAAATTGCGGTTGATCCAATTTATTTCTATGTCGCGTGTTATAGCAATGCCTATCACCTAGCTGATTAAATAGATCTAAATTTTTCCGTGTGTACATTATGTTTTCATAAATATACTGACATGGGACCGTCATAATATTGGCTTCTTTAAACAATTCTCTCAAAGAATCGCGACTACCTAAGTTATAGATGGCCCTAATAGCCCTTTTTTGTAAGATAAAAATAGAGTCAATGTCAGCGGCCCTACCGCACAATAATATACCGTAAGGCATGACACTATGAAAGTAACTGAAAAAGACCAACCGCGCGGTGTCCACATCAGTAAGCTGTCTGATTTTTCTTACGGCATAGGCAGCGGAACTGAGTCGTTTACCTAAAGTCTTAATATGAGGGCCCCATTGCAACTTAGAGTCAAGCGTAATCCCTAAGAAAGCTGTATCATTTATAAACTCAAGTTTCTCGTTATTTAGTATAATATCTTCTTTTCACATTCGGTAAAGAAAACCGTATACATTTAGTTTTCTTGTTATTAAGCACTAAATTGTTGCATGTGAACCAATTATGTACTTGAAGAATAGCGTCATTTACCTCGTCTAAGTTATTTACATGTCTACCTACTTTAAAGATCAAAAAGGTATCATCAGCAAACAACACCACCTTCGCCCGCCCCTCAACTGCTCGAGGCAGGTCATTTATATATACCAAAAATAGAAACGGACCCAGTATCGATCCCTGAGGAACGCCCGTTTTAACTAGAGCTCCTAGAGATCTCATTTCATTTATTTGAACACACTGTTGTTTATCTCCTTCTAAGTAAGATTTTAGTAGATTTAATGCTTTACCTCGGATTCCATAATGCTCTAGTTTAAGCAACAGCGTTTCATGTTCAACACAACCAAATGCCTTCGACAGGTCGCAAAAGATGCCAATGGCGTCCTGAGAGTTCTCTCAAGCATCAAAGATATGCTTTATTAAGGTCACACCGGCGTCGGTAGTACAACGTCCTTTGGTGAAGCCATATTGTTGGTCATGAAGCATGTTATTAACGTTGAAGTGAACATTTGAATAAGCATTATCTTTTTAAACACTTTGCTGAGCACTGGCAAAACAGATACAGGCCTATAGTTGTTAGGATCATTACTATTGCCGGATTTAAACAGTGGTATTACTTTACTAAACTTCATTAAATCCGGGAACACTCCCTGATCTACACACATATTAAAAATTAAAGCTAAGTGAGGCGCGATTGTATGAATAATTGATTTACATACTTTAACAGACATGCCCCATAGGTCTTCTGTTATTTTTATTTTTAGATTATTGAAGACTTTAATAAAAGACTGTGGACTAGTATATTTGAACCTAAACTCTACAGGACAAGTACCAATGTATTTTTTATCAAATGAAACCCCAAGGCTTGAAGAGGAATTTAAATATTTAGTCGTCTCTATTGGAATATTAGTAAAAAATCTTTCAAATTCGAGAGCTACTTCTCTGTCTGTGTTAAAGAGACCGCGCGGAGTCTCAAGGGTGAAGTCTGTACTGCGTCGTTTAGATCTCCCGGTTTCATTATTAATAATTTTCCAGGTGGTATTTATTTTATCATCTAATCGTATTAGATCGTTCAATTTCGGTGCTTGCTAGAAACCTTCGGCTTCGGCCAAAACTTAAGCCCATTGTTGCCGTAGGCGAAGTTTGGACCGAAGGCGGTATTTTTGGCCAAAGGTAACCGAAAGTTCGGTCGGACGGTAATGACTGTTGTAGAGCTCTCGAAACGCCGGGGACTTAAAAACCAAAAATAAACCGTGATAATATCTGAAATATTTTCGTTGCAATTTTATGTTTTCACAATTAATATTTGCTCAACACTGCATCTGATACCTGCCTACTCCTTCATACCTGCCTCATTAAAGGCTTGTTCCTATAATTTTCAACATGCTTCTGTCTGATTGTTCTTACCTATGCATTACTGCAACGTACCTATACAATGTGCAACATAATAAACGTAAGACCTGAAAGTAGTTTGTTCTAATTTGGTAACTGAATTGATGCCAACAATTTTTAATGGATCTTACATTTTTTTTTAATTAGCAAAAAATGCTGTTACTCCTTTAATACGCTATAATAAACTAAATTTATTCTTGATTCAATGCAATACGGAGAATTCAAATGTATTTCTGAAATTTAATTCCCAATACACACACATAGACGTTCAAGTTTCATTGTTAATTGGGGTATAAAAGTGCTTAAAAAAGGGGTAAAAAAAATAAATTTGCAAATTTGGTTTTCGTATTGAATTTGTGAAGCGATTATCTAATCGGGGTGTCTGAGGTCTTGCGTTATTTACGATACACCTTTTATATGTAAATATGCCGATGAGGCAATAAATATTTTTCTCCTCATCGGCATATTTAGGTACCACCTCTACGTTTCGCGATCTCAATATCTTTATCAGCAGCTAAAGCCTTTTTATTCTAAATGCTAAATTTTATTGCAGACCATAAATTGTATAATTATGGAAGAAAGATTTAGAATATAATCTCATTTGACACTGGCTAAACACCTACGCTAAATAAATAGTGTAACGGCGCCATTCTATGAAGTGGAATCGATAAATGCCTATGAAAGTTATATTTGTAGATACCGCGACCAATAAAAAAACGTTTGCTGCTTTTCCACCTAGTTCAAAACCTATTTTTATCACAGCGAAAAAAAAATTGCAATAAATAAACCAAGTAATGGGCGAATTTTTTATTTTGAAAACAATAATTAATAAAAAATATTATGACTAAAACATACCCTTTTGAAGGCTTTAAGGCCAGTAAACACCATCTTGACACTTCCTAAATTAAAGCCGTGTACATTTAAGTGCCATTTTGATTGCCGATTGAGCTTTTCTGAGATTAACGAAATCGGAAAGCTGCGTAGATTTGTATCTATCAGTTGTCAATTTTATGAGCTGGAACATTATTATGGTACAAATTGAAAATATACTAGTTTTAGCAAATTTGTATGAAGGGCAGTCATATTCAATTTGTTCGTGTAATCATGCATTGGGCGGGAAGTAAATATTTGTTTTGATGTTCTTGCTGTCGACACAAATGTAATTTCAGCGCTGTGTAGCGCTGAATCAGTACAATTATTACTGTAAAAAATATAAATTAACGGAATAAAAGGGTGGAACCCTAAGTGGATATCCGACCTATTAAGTCGATACATAACTTTTCTTAGAACTCACTCTGTAACAAGTAAGTACATATTGTATATCGTTTTTGTTAAATTACCACAAGTCTAAATAAAATTGCAAATGTACCTACTTTCATAAATGAAATAAAATATAAATAAAAAAGGTAGTTTTATACTGAAAACTAGTTTTATAAGTAATGTTATTGTAATTTATTATTTTATGGACAAAGCAGCAGCTTCATTAACCCAAACTCTAATTAAGTCAGAAATAGTATTTTTATAGTGTAAAATAATTACTGTTTATAGTTAATCATGATAGGTACTTATAATAAATATGTAATAAAAAAAAGTTCAGTGTATTCTTTTAATACAAATTTTTCAAGCAGGCAACTGGATGACTGAATGTATAATTTGCGCGTGATTGTTTGTTTGTAAACACTATTATTTTAACTCTAATTATTTTATTTGGAGAAATATTTGCAAAAATCTATAAATGTAAGAGTGATGGAAGCGCTTGACGATATAAGAATTTATTGAATATTGCGCGCGCAATCCTTTCTCCCAGATTTCGTCGGTAAAACAGTGCACGATAAAAGTGTTGACTATTTTGCTTGGCGATCCGATTCCCGAAACGAATTTAAACCGATAGCGATATTAAGATAAGTCAATTGTAAATATAACCACTGTTATTAATACTTTTAATCCGTAAAACATAAATAATATAACTCGTTTTTAGTAGAAATAAAAGTTTTCGAGAGCTTAATCATTTCTAGTCAAAATGGATACAGGCAAGTGTTTTAGTTTTTCTTTTAATCGTTTGCTCACATAGACACTCGTACATTTTTATCGAAATACGCAATTAAATTAACGTTTTTCATTTGTCGACGTAAAGTTTTAAACCCGGCCTGGTTATGGATAAAAATATTCAGGACCTATTTATTCTGATTTACCTATTCGTTTTTTCATCTATACGGCTCACTCGCAATATAATTTAAATTAAGTATGCATACAAGTTAACGATTATTTAACTAATTCTAAGTAAATAAATTTACTTAAGTAGCACATTATTTTATGCATAGATTTTTGTGTTTATTTAATTCCAAATCTGAAGATATTCCTCTAACAAAAACTTTGAAAGTCATGTCATCATTAGTTCTTTTTTGATAAATTTAATATTACACTGAGTGCCAATCACTTTGTAATAAACTTTAAAATCATAATTATAGCTGCGAGTGAGTAACTGAAGTAGGTAACTGAAGCTGGAGATTTTCTCTGTATTCTTACATTTTCGAAAGAGAAAGAGAAAAATAGAGTAGAATTTAAATAATAGGAGGCTTTTGCCTAGCAGTGGGACAACAATAGCTGAGTAAAAAAATATGTATATTTTAATAAATTAAAAATTTTGTATTCTACATTAACATACATTCACGCCTGTATCCCACTGGGGTAGGCAGAGACTACAGTTTGCAACATACTGCGATTCTGACACACCTCTTTTGCTTCATCTACGTTCATACATCTCTTCATACAATTAATAGTCTGGCATTACAAGTCCGGTATAATTCTATATTTAAAATGTTATCATATCATTATCCAATAAATAAAATAATAATCCGTTTTTATCTTTAAAAGATGGCAAGCGCAAACAAGTTACATTTGATCAGCTCACAGCACTGCTGGATTTCCTCAAAGAGCACCAAGAGTTAGCCAAAGGTCTCACTAGAGGGCGCCGTGGGAAGTTCCACACACTCAAGATTTGGAATCTTTGTGCTAAGAAACTGAATGCTATTAAGGATGGAGCTATTAAAGATGGGAAAGGCTGGTCAAAGGTATTGTTACAATACAGTTTTTACTATACTATCTATATTGATGTTATAAAGAGGAAATATGTATGTTTGTTTGTAATAGATAAACTCTGAAACTATTGAACTGATTTTAATAAATCATTCATCATTAGTAAGCTACATTCAGAAGTAATATAGATCTGGTAGACGGCGCAGTTGTTGGCCATGTACGAGGCCATAGAAAACTGCTAGTTTTATTGTATACTTACAGGGTGGTCAAAGATAGTAGGCAGTTAAAACCCAGACTAGTAGTATTATCATCTTAGTCATAACCACCACCATCACCATCATCACCACCATAATCATCATCACCAATCAGCCTGTATATACCCACAGCTGTGTACTCTTTTGTATCCACACCGTTTGTCCGGGTCCTGTGCTAGTCTGTTCCACAATTGGACAGCCACCTTCACAATGTCATCACTCCATGTGACTGATGCGCAGAATCCAACTACACTCAATTGTTATTTTATTAAGATTATATAAATATGGATTAATTTTAATTAATATGGGCAAAAATTAAGTTAACATGAAGATTGGATTGATGTTATCACAGATCAACTTGTGAAGTTGTGGGAAAAACCTTTGCCCTGGTCCGGGACAGCTCTTTCTTTCTCTCTCCTTGGCAATTATTATTCCCATCTGATGGTGGGCTCTGCCTTCCTAATTTTCTTCTTCCACTTCGCTCTGTCAGACGTGTCGTGTTCGGAGGCATTGCAGATACACAAGTCCTTCTTGACCACATCTGGGACAGCTAAGAAAATAATACTTTTAGTATGTTACATAATACTGAAATAAAAATAGTTTAAAGTACTTTAACTAGTCAAACGTGTACATTTTCTAATACCTGCTATGAGAATAATGGCTTGATTTTCATTTCAGTACTGGTGTGATTGGAAGTACCGGGTGCGCAGACGTGCCTTAGAGCTCAAAGCAGCTAAAGAGAACAACAGACTACCGCCAGAGGGCATTGTCCCACTATCGGCTATGGAGGAGACAATACTGACTATAATAGGGGGGAATGCTGTGGACGGAGTAGTTATCAAGACTGACCCATTAGCTGATGGGGTATGTCACATGTATGTAAAATAGCAATCGATTTGAGAATATATTGAAAAAAATATTGTAAAACTTGGCTGCCTATTTGGTCTAGTGGGTTCAACTCCTAGGACGGACAAATGAAGTTTTTCTAACGAAAAACTGCTCAGTATGAGTCCTGAGTCTAGAATTGTGCCCGGTATATCGCAATAGGCTCGCTCCCTATTACATTGGACCTAACATCGTCGGCAAAAAGTGGGCGTACTCAGTACACCTCTGCTACCCCCGCTTAAGGAATATAGGCGTGACGGTGTTTATTGTCAAACTTAATACGACGCTTTACTTTTGACTAAGCTTGGTCAAGTGGAACTTAAGCCACTCCGACCACTGGTCGAATAGTCGTGGGTTCTATGCCCGGAACAACCCTTTGTGTGATTGAAAAATCTTTTTTCATGTCTGGATGTTTGCACATGTAAATTTCATGTTAGTGCCCCCACTATACAGGAATAATTCCTAATGCGGGGCTATCTTTTTAACCGACTTCAAAAAGGAGGAGGTTCTCTGTTCGGTTGTATGTATGCTTTTTTTTTTTTATGTATGTTCAGCGATATTTCCGTCAATTGTGGACCGATTTTGATGTTTTTTTTTTTGCATTGGGTTCAGTATAGCTCCGCGGTGGTCCCATTTTAATTTCATTGGCATTGGACCTTGGACTTAGAAGATACACCAGGGAACTCCTTAACGACAAACAATAGGCATGTGTAAATTGAGATATTATGGGTATTACGTCAATCCTATAGGTACCCTTCTATGGAACTAAGCAGTATATTAGCCAACTTCAAAAAAGGAGGTTCATAATTCGTCCTTTTTTTATAACTCCTTAGCTTATGAACCGATTTTTATGATTCTTTTTGCATTTGGTTCAGTATAGTTTTGAGGTGGTCCTATTTTATTGTCATTGGTATTGGACCTCGGACTTTGAAGATACAAGAGGGAATCCTTAGGAGGGGATCCTTAATGGCAAACAGCACGAATGTATAGATTCCGTTATTATAGTCATTATATTAATCTTGTAGGTACCTTACTTTACAACTTAGCAAAATAATATAATATCGGTATATAAATATTACTAAATCACTCGTCACTTAAAATTGTAAAATAAAAATCTTTTAAAAAAAAGGTAAACTTTAAAAATTACATCAATATATAACTGCATAAAAAATTTAAGCGTAAAAACAAAATGTAAAGGGCAAAAAAAATTGTTGAAGATAGCAAACAGATAAGAGCATTTTAAACGCCTGCCATTTTGGCGCGCTTGGCGTGACGTCACAGTCTAATAACAACCAATTAGTGAGCAGCTGTAGAAGTATTTTATTCTGTAATTTATTTTTAATTTGTATTTTGCGACTATTATACAATGGAACAACAATGTGTTGTGCCTAGGTGTAAAAATACAATAAGAAATGCACCCGATAGGTGCGGACATAAGGAGAATGTGGTGTAAAATCAGAAAAAGATACATGGTATCTCCATCAACTTGTTTATATTGCTGCGAAGATCACTTCAACGTAATAATTAACTTAAATAATTTAAACAAAAATTTTGTCTTTGTGTAAATCGACAACAAAAAATAACAATAAAACTAACTCAATAGCAAACATTCAACAAATATGCACTTGTTGACATTTGTATTGTAGCCTTTGACGTCATATTCGATCTGACCAATAGCGTGGCGTTCCCGCTACTTTTAAATTTCCCACTCATTTTTTGTACTTTTAATAATTATTTTCTTAATAAAAAAGTAATGTTATTAAAAAAATATGGGTATAGACATTATTCTAATGCGATAAAGTTTGTAAAAAAAATATTTGACCCTTATTTGAATTACACATATATTTCCTATTGTCAAGACGTACTTACTGCATTTACGTAAAAAAAAAGATGGGAATATACATATTCTACAGAGACTTCAATTAAAATAGAAACATATTAATTAAATTACAAATTTAGTCTAGAAAATTAATCTATTTATCTAGATACATTTGTATAAACTATTACAGGATTTACACGACACCGAAGAGGAGGAACCAGATAATAACGACAATACTGATGACGCATCAATAAATCAATACTACGGTAAGCTTCAAAAATAAGTTTTATTAGCTTAGCTTCAAGTTGATAATCGTTTGTGTTTGTGTCACCTTTGCGCATGTACCATACCTATATGGAGCCAGTTGTCCATAAATTATTGATATTTGCTCATGTTTATGGTCTTACCAATATTATAAGCATGATAGTTTGTGAGGATAGATGTGTTTGTTATATTTTCACGCACTACTACGAAAGGATTTTGATAAAACTTTACAGTAATATAGCTTATCGAACAACACGTAGGCTAAAATGTATCTATCTAACGATCTATATTTGCCGGACGATTTAACGCAGTGGTTAAGAGCTTAAGCCCTTCCGCCCACTGCGTCTAGTCGCTGGTTCGATTCCCGCACGGGGCAAATCTTTGTGTGATCCACAATAATTTTTTGCGGTCTAGGTTTTTGTGTATATTAAATTTTAATGTTTTTATACGCACCCACGACATAGGATAAAATCCAAGTGTGGGGACTACGTTTTAAAAATATCAGTACGCCAGATCCCTTGCGATGTGGGCAGAGAGTACAGAGTTCCAACAGGTCCTTTCCTTAATACCTCTCTGGCTTCCTCCACTCTCATAGTGCTATCTAGAAAGAGAAGAAGACCTAGACTATCTAGAAAGGATGTAGATACATCCTTTCTATAATTTATAAAGATTACAAAATAAAGGCGTGCGCAGCCACGGGTAAAAGCTGGTATGAAGTAAAACCGTGTTTTTAATGAAGTGTCATCACACATCATTCTTAGAAATCCTTTTTATGAGAAATGTGTCCTCTTCTTGAGAAGAATTCTCTTTGTTAGAAAGCCCCATTGTGCGCCTAAAACTTTCCGAAAACCAGCCGTACGAGAAAGGTCTTGAACCCTATATCTCATGCATAAAAAGTGGCTGTTTTTAATCCTTCGATTATTATTCGTTGATTAAAACTTTGGTTTTGTAGGTACTCGATCAAGATCTGGCAGAGGGCGTAAGCGGCGGCGGTCTTACAGGGAACAAAATGCATCAGATTTAGATGACCGTGGCGGACCAAGTAGTTCGCTAGAACGGAAACCAAGAGTTTTTGCTGAGAAAAATAACGATATTGATGATTCAGGTAATTTTTAATATAACATAAGCTTGACTCTCGTACGCCCATCGTAGCCCATTGGTATCTCGGTATTTTTAGCGATCAGATTAGTTTACATTAATTAACTGACATAGCCATAGATGGCGCTGACTCGTAGTCTGCACTTTTAAGTAACAGCCATTAAAACAAAGAAACTTAAATTATTTCTGTATTACACCTAATACTATTAAAAAATATCTAGTAATTTTTAGAATTTAAAATGTCTAATATTATATTATATAGTAAAGATATAAAATTAGATTAATGTTAATACTGATCATTTCTTGAATGCTCCCTTGGTCTAGTGGCAAAGCGCGTCGCTTTTTGATCACGAGATTTTTTTCATTGTCATCATTTTTTTTTTCAATTTTCGTGATCAGTCCCAGAACTATAAGCGAAAGGGTTGTTGGCTGTAAGCGTGGCGAGTGTGCACTCCTTCGAGAGCACTACTCATGTTCTACATTAGCTACATTCCGTGCCGTTTTAGGCGTTTAGGATAGTTTTGGGATATAAGTTGCGCTGCTAGTTCGTTTGGATGCTTAGCTAGGCGATGATGATAATTTTTGGATAGAGCCCTGATTACTTTCTTGACTGTTGTCATGTTTAGGTTTTCATGGATTTCTTTATTGGTACCCATGGCACGTTGGATATAGTACGTAAGATTACATTTTGCATTCTTTAGATTATGGCTATATTAGAGTCACTAGCGCTACCCCATAGCTGCACGCCGTACTTCCATATTGGTTTGAGTAGCCTTTTATATATTAGGAGATTTGTTGTTTACTTTTAGTTTACTATTACGGCCTAGTAGCCAGAGCAAGGTTTTGTATTTCATATTGAGTTTAGTACTTCTCTTTTAGCTTTCACGTGATTTTTCCATGTTAATCGACGGTCAAGGTGCATACCAAGATATTTTACCCTATCACTGTGGGGTAAAGTATTGTCCCCAAGCTTTACGGGTGGACCGATTAAGAGGCACTCGACTTAATTTTCCATCTATTCAGCCAGGAATTTATCGCGTGTAATCCTCTCTGTAGTAGATATGATGCTAGCTCTTGATCCTTGCTACTAGCTAGTAATGCAGTATCATCAGCGAAGGTCGCCGTTGTGATCGCCGCTACTACAGGCATGTCTGCAGAAAATATTGAGTACAGTACTGGCCCTAATACTGACCCTTGTGGTACATCTGCTTTGATTTCAAAGAATTTGGATGTTTCTTCTGCTTCTTTAACTTGGAATATTCTACCCAGCAAGTAAGATTGGAACAGCATGTGATAGCTATGTGGAAGGCTATTCTTAATTTTCCATAATGGGCCTGTATGCCAAACTTTGTCGAATGCTTGTTGAATGTCAAGGAAAGCTGAGGAACAGTACTCATTTCTTTCCAAGGCCTCTCTGATTTTGTTAGTTACTCGGTGGACCTGTTCAACTGTTGAGTGGTACTGCATGAAACCAAATTGGTGGTCTGGTATAATGTTGTCTTTAGTAAGAAGAGGCTGTATTCTTTTTAGTATTAATTTTTCAAAGATCTTTGACAAAATGGGGAGTAGACTTATAAGTCTATATAAGTCCACTTCGTTTGGAGGCTTGCGTATTTTGTGGATCATTATAATTTGGGACACCTTCCACATCGATGGAAAATGTTGCACCTTAGTATGCCATTAAATAGGGTTGTGAGAAAAGCTACAGCCTTTTTGGGTAATTGTACTAGGATTTCTTTTGTTATCAGATCAAACCCCGGAGCTTTTTTATCTTTCATATGTTTGATAGTTTTCCATGTTTCTTTGATTGTAACAGGTTTGGGTGGTAACACCATTTGTAGGGTCTGGTTTAGGTTTTCTTCTGGACCCTCTGCGATCGTCGTATGGGGAGCGAGGACATTTGCCAGGTGTTCGGCGAAAAGATGCGCTTTTTCCTTAGCGTTTCCAGCCTAAGTTCTATCACTATTTCTTAGAGGTGGATTGGTTACTTGAGGTCTGTTGTAGTTCTTAGTAAATTTCCAGAGGGAATAGTTAGTAGAAGCTGTGGGCGTGAGTGAGTCCAATTTGACTCCGAGTGTGGTGTCATACCACTCTTTTATCATAGTTCTAAGATCCCTTATGGCTTTATTGAATGCTTTTTTGTCTTCGCTAATTCTGCTTCAATGCCATGCGCGACGGAGCCGTCGTTTTTCTATGATTTGATTTTTTATTTCAATTGGTAAATTTTTGACACGTTGTTTGGGGTTCAGGCTTGGTGTGGCTTCCCAAGACGCCGCTTGGATTATCATTGTGATATTTTTCGTTGCTTCCTCAATTTCGTCAGGAGATTTTAGTGCTACTTTTAGGTTGATGTTTTTTTCCAGATATTCACGGAGTGAATCCCAGTCTGTACGTTTATTGTATAAAGTTATTGGTCTTACAACTTCTATGACCATAGTGCTAACTGTTAGCAGTACAGGTGTGTGGTCTGATGAGCCATCCAAGCATTTCCCCTCGTAAGAAAAAAAAAGAAAGGAGCCCGGCTTAAGGTAGAGTTTAAAGATACCTTTAGTGATGTAGAAGTCCAGTAAGTCTGGTATCTTGTTTGTATCTGTTGGCCAGTAGGTTGGTTCCAGGGCAGATATTGTCTGTAGTTTATTTGCTATTACATTCTCCTGCAACTGTCTACCTCTAGTTGTTGTCAGTCTGGAGCCCCAGCAAGTGTGTTTAGAATTCCAGTCCCCCCAGCTATAAAACGACCACCCAGTGAGTTGAAGAACTGTGTAAACATATATATTTTGTGTTTTGGTGGGCAGTACACAGCGGTAAGATTGATGTACCCATGGCTGTCCTTTATGGCAACTGTATTAGCTTGTATTGACTCTGTCTTAAATTCCGGGGGAAGGTGGTGATTGATGGTGTCTCGTACTATTATTGCTGTGCCACCGTGTCCTGTTCCATCTGGGTGGTTAGTAAGGTACGTAGTGTATCCTCGAATTTTCATATTAGACGAGTTGGTGCAGTGAGCTTCAGAGATAAGTACCACATCAAGCTTAAGTTGCTTGATTAGGACGTCCACGTCATCTATGTTAGGGGCTAAGCCATTCGGGTTCCAGGTTACCATTTTTAATGTCGCCATTACGTTAGTTTGTTTAAAAGCGATGTTATGAGTTGCTTTAAAGTACTCATTTGTTGTAAGATTAATTCAAATTTCTCATTTTGTTTGATTAATAAGTTTTCTAAATTAGATATTTGTTGTGGCTGTGTGGCTTCAGTCTCCTTGGCAGACGCTGGGGTATCCTTCGTTTTAAGCCAATTCGGTAGGCCGTTGGACCATGCATTGCCAGGTTTTCTTTTGTCAGGATTATGAGCAACTATATCTTGGGCTCTGGTATGATTTTGTTTTTCTTCACTAATGTTGTTTTCCTGGCAAGAATTTCTTGATATACTTTACAGCCCTTATAGTTGGCAGCGTGGGGACCATGGCACAGGGCGCACTCTGCTGGAGAGTTCCGGTCTAGTTTGGGACACTCAGAGGTTTTCTGTTGTTGTGCACATTTGACGCAACGGTACGGCCTCATACAGTAATTTTTTGAGTGCCATACTGTTGGCACCGTTGGCATTGCACTACCGACTTTCTCTTCTTTGGATCCTCTATTATGGCTGATTGGTGGTACACATATCTTAACTCTTTTACCGCTTTGTTGTTCGGTCCCGGTAGAAGGTTTACAAGGAAGGTTGATGTGGCTCTCTTTTCCGGTCCATAATTTTCATTGACTATTTCTCCTGCCACAGCGTTTCCAGTACTTTCAATTGGGTCTTCAATTGCACTTTGCAGAGTTTCTTTGGTCTTTTCTATTAAAGGTATGACCAATAAACCCTTTCTCGCGAACAAGCGAAATCATCTTCTTGTATTGTGTATATCAAATTGTTATATTATACTGTAGTGAGTCCCAACTTATATTTTTACCCTTACCCTCAGGCACTTGTTTTGTTTTTTGTAGCCCTACACTAGGATTTATTCCTGTGTCGTGGGTCCAAACACGTAAATTCACATACACAAATATCCAGACCGGAATAAATAATTGTGGATCACACAAAGATGTCCCGTGCGGGAATGGAACCCGTGACTATTAGACACAGTGGCGGAGCGGCTTAAGCTCTTAACTGCTGCGCTAAATCCTCCGTCAAAGGATTTTATTTATTTTTTATTTAATTAGATTTATTTTTTTCTTTTGTTTTACAAAACGTAGTCCCACACTAGGATTTATTCCTGTATCGTGGGTGCGTTTACAAATATGAAAAGTCACAGTCACAAATACCCAGACCGGAACTACCAATTAGATTGTGTTTTTAAAGTTTAAAAATAGTAATAATATTAGCCCTGTCAAGACACTGTCCCACCGTTGGGCACGGGCCTCCTCTCAAACTGAGAGGGTTTAAGCCACAGTCCACCACGCTGGCCCAGTGCGGGTTGGCGAACTTCACTCACCTTCGAGAAACTCCCAGGCATGCAGGTTTCCTCAAGATGTTTTCCTTCACCGTTAAAGCAAGTGATATTTAATTTCTAATACGCACATGCTTTCGAAAAGACAGGTGACCTGGGTTTGAACCCGAGATCTCCGGCTATGCAGTCCAACGGTCTAACCACTAGGCTATCACTACTTTAAAGTTTATTATTTTTGTTATAGATAATAACGATGAAGCCTCACAATTCCTGAGACTTGAGAAAGAAAAATTAGAAAATAGCCAACGAACATTGGACTCTCTACGAACAATAGCGTCGGAGATCACAAGACTGGCAGATGTCATGGGACATATCAGAGATATTTTAGTCAATAATAGAATAAATATTTAAGATGAACGTGTACTTATTTCGAACGCACCTTCAAGATCTGTCAGCATAGTAGCACATAGCGCGACAAGGATCTTTTGGCATTTGGATGTATTTGTACGGAGGGCATACATGTGAATTAGGGTTACCATTATAGTAACTTTTTCTTGGTCGGTGTAGGTAACTCGAGAGAGTGGAAGCCCGTGTTCAACGAACTTAATTAAGCCGCATCATGCAGACGCAGTAAACCAAATTGAATTATAGAAGAAAATAAAAAAAGTACTCACTAATTAAAAAAAACTTGGGTAAATTTCATAGCAAATGACATCTCAGCGAACTGTCATGTAGTAACATTTCTGTTGATGACTGCGGGGCGTTAGTACCGATTTAGGTTACGTGGTAAAAGTTCCTAGTCGCTTGTGTCACACCCACTGCGCGTGTGCGTGTGTGCGCGCGTGCGTGTGTGTGTGCGTGTGTGTGTGTGTGTGCGTGTGTGTGTGTGTGTGGGTGGATGTGTGGGTCTGTGGGTGTGCGTGTGTGTATGGGTGTGTGTGAATGATCTACGCTGTTGGCCGCGGGGCTTTTTCCGCTTTTTACAGGGTGAGCGTGCAACCACTATGCTCGAGCCGCTATGGGGGACGAGTCTCGCCGTGGTGTTCCACACCGGCCGGCGGGCAAGGGATTCTGGGACCTCGCCGGCGAAGTCGGTGTTCGTTGTCGTACTTTTTATAGCCATGATAGGGCATATCATAAGGGTCATGACAATCGCCCAAGGTACGATTGAGAACCTCCAAAACTCATTTTAGGATATGCGCGCTTGACGGCTGCCCTCCGTCCAGCCCCAACACTTCAGTAAATATCATCTACTTACAGACCTATCCGAATATCATAGCTTGAGTGAAAATCCGGAACACCGAAGGTATCTACCGGCCAGTTACCGAGCTGTGCCAGTCCTTATTGCCATTTTGCGCTTGTTATAGTTGTTTTTAATGCAATAAATTAACATTGTTATGGAAATGTTACTTTTTGAAGTGTTCTTTTTTCATGTAGCCCGAAGGCACTTATTAATAAGAGAAAATTATTGATTACTTAAGACTCTACCACCCGTTCGGAAAGTCATTCCTGTGGAGAAGAAGGGCAAGAAACTCCACGGTTACTCTTTTTAAAAATGAGAGTGTTACAATTCGCTTTGTATACATTGCATTCATGAGAAGAACAGTACAGAACAAGCTCAATAGATGTGTTTAAGTATAGATTAAACATAAGTGTTTTTAGATCATGGTATCAATCAGTTTTGAGTCCTCTCATTTACAAAATAGAGACTTTGTAAAGGTATATAATAAAAAGTATAATAATAATAGTAAGAGAAAAAAGGGTTACTATAATATATGTAAAGAGTGCGTACAAAATAGTTAGTTATAGCTCCAGTATGATGCCGAGCGAGACAAAATTCAACAGTACTACGGTACATGAATAATCAGTTAAAGGATAGAAGACGCACCAGTCCCCACCAGCAGCACCTCTTCACGGGTATGATTTGAGAATGACATCACCTGGGCTTTCGCTCCACGATGACTAAAATTACACCGTGTATAAGAGAGGGTATTCACTGGTATAGGGGGCGAGCTTATTGCCATTACTGGGCACAGCTACAAACTCCGGTCGGCCACTGCGAATTTTTCAAAATAATAATCGCAAGCCACGTCTTGGAATTTGAAACCGTCCGCCACCCGTATTATGCACCAGCCTTAGAATAAATAAATTATTCTAAGGCACCACCCAAGCAATTACGTAATGACCTCAATAATTATATTTCGACACTTATTTAGCACTGTTTATCTCTAATGGACGTTGTTAATTCACATAGTATATGTATTTATCATCTCGAGTAGTTTGACCTGTGCCCGCGGTAGGTACCTACGCCTTAAATACTGTTTATACATATTTTATTTGATTAATATCTTGGGTTTTTTGTTACTCAGACTGTGATAATAAGATAGACAAAGGATAATATTGCTTAACATGGCCGGTGTCTGATTTGAGTATTCAAGATACTCGTCACATAAGCTGGTATATCTGTCAAATGAATACGTAATTTGGTATAGTACAAAAAATACAGTTTGCTACTTAATTCATAACACATTTTAATCCTTGAGTGCACATCATTGTAAACGTCTACTCTCTAGTAGGGGAAAAGGGGGTAATGGGAGTCAGATGGCAATGGTGGTCAGCGTTCTAACATCTAGACGAAAGTACCTAAACAAACGAATATCGTACTAAAAGACTCGTTAAGTGATAGCTCGCGCCCCTCCGATCGCCCGTTCAGCACGCGTTCATCGTTTGCAAAAGATGGCTGCTGCGCAGTTTCGCGCGCATTCGTAGTAATTTTGCGTGTGCACGAAATAAGTGGTAAGTACATTAATAAATTAAACTTAAGCACTTAGAGTAGGTTATTATGTGCCTATAAGCTTAAATTATCGTTTAAAAAAACATTTCTGATATTTTAATAGCAAATTATAGTTTTATTTTCATTTTTTATACTTTTGGTATGATCGGGTAATAAGAGTCACTGTAATGCGGGCAATAAGAGTTGACTCCCATTGCCCGCATCATTGGGTAATATAATTAAATATTAATTGTCATTATTTATTATTTCAGAAATGCCGAAAATACGTCACAGGTCCACAAATAAGGCTCAGTGTTCATCTGACACACTATCAAAAGCTGAAGCCTTCATAAGTCAAGGCCACTCTATGAGGAGTGTTGCTAAAGCCATGAATATACCTTTTTAAGGCTCCAAAAGCTGTTAAAGAAGAACGATTCATCGGAACCACGCCTTGTTTGACTTCCTGTGTTCACAGCAGATGTAGAAAAGATTTTTTCAGATCGGATAAAATACTTATCTTCAATTTTTTATGGGGTCACAGCGATTCAAATAAGGAAGGCAGCATACCAGTATGCAGAAGAGCTTAAAATTTCACACAATTTTGACACGACTGCTAAAATGGCTGGACGCGATTGGCTGGATGGTTTTTTGAAAAGACGATTTAGCGCAGTGGTTAAGAGCTTAAGCCACTCCGCCCACTGTGTCTAATAGTCCCGGGTTCGATTCCCGCACGGGACAAATCTTTGAGTGATCCACAATTATTTGTTCCGGCCTGGGTATTTGTGCATGTGAATTTTCATGTTTGTAAACGCACCCACGACACAGGAATAAATGCTAATTTGGAGCTACGTTTCTACAAACAAAAAATAAATAAAAATAAACAGGAAGTCCAACTGTTCTACAGACTATTGGGAGATCTAATGGACAAATATAAATTTACTCCTAATAACATTTATAATTGCGACGAGACAGGTATTTCCACAGTGCAAGACCTCGTAAAATATTAGCTCCCAAAGGCATAAAAAGAGTTGGATCCATAACAAGTTGGGAAGAGGAAAAAATATTATTCTCTTATGTGCCATGAGCGCCGGTGGTGGTTTCGTCCTTCCAATGTTCATCTTTCCGAGACGACAGAGAATGTCTCCTCAGCTGGAGAAAGACGGTCCAGCAGGAGCTATATCCCTTAGATCTATAGAAATTGCAAATAAAGCCAAAAAGCGCGTACTACAAGATCAAAACACTTCTTCAGAATCAGATATTAGTCTTAATCAGATATGTGAAGACGATGAAGACGACGATTTGAATAGATGCTTAGTAAGTGATTAATTTGGTCGCAACAATGAGTTGTAGTACAGATGCACTTCTTGTGGCTTGTGGGCACCCGCTAACTGCACAGGATGGGATTCGCCACGAGGTTACGTATGTGACAATTGTTAAGCTAGGCTGACTCTCATTGTACCCTTAGTGACTATAATTTCCCTCATATGTGGACAATGGTGGTCAAAGATGGTTTTTTTTTTAAAGTTTAATAGGAATTAATATGTGATTCTAAAGATAATGAAACTGTCTGAGACTGATAGTGTAATAATTAAACTACTACAAGAATTGATTTTAATAAAGTTTAAATAAAAATTGTGTGTATTATCTTATTTCTTGCTTAGGTGACTCCCATTACCCCCTTTTCCCCTACACTCCGTGTCTTAAAAAATGTCTATATATGGACCATTTAAAAATATTGTATGTATGAACTTATGTACTTACCCAGTAGTGGATACACATTTTCCGCCAGAAGGCTATTCAATTTTTGCCACCCCTACTAACCTCTGCAATTATATAATACTCTAGTTTACAATCATTTTAATTACATATTCTTTGTCAATGAAATTTTTTGATTTGTGCTCTATCGGCATCATTAGCTTTTCCCGTTATTAGTATGATTGTGAACTAAGGGATCGTTGTGTCAATACCTAGATTATTCTTACAACTTACGATTTAGTAAAGTTTACACAAGAAAAATTCTTTGGGTATATTTTTGAGCTAAGAAAAGTTCAATCATGTACTACTTATAAGGTGGGGTAAGAAATAAAAAATCCCATACATCGAAAAAGCATTTTGACGTAATGGCAATAGGCTCCATATTAAGGTCAAATCAAATCAGTTTATTTGTGAAAACGGGTTACAGTGGATGTTAAAATTACATTGGTCGTATGCCATATTCTGCCTTTAGGCATGCCTTTAGGAATAATCCATGAACTGAAAGTAGGTACCTAACAATTAAGAAAACATAATAATTGTATCGGACATTTAAAAATTATTTAATTAAAAGTTAAATATATACTTATATATGGAAAATTTAATTAATACCAAGTGTGTGTATTGATGATAACAATTATACTAATGTTAAGTTAACTGTATGAAATAACTTTAAGAGGTTTGGACGCTTGAAATATTTTTGGTACGTATATTTTTGGTTGCGCACTCCGTCTTCATGTAATACGAGTCTTATTGCAATAAAGGGTTATGCGTGTGTGGATGTCTGATTGTGTAAATAATTAAGGCATTATCGTTTTTGCCTATAACAGTTTGTGTAATTAGGAAAGGTCAAGAAACCTTTTATCAGGGTTTTATTGGATGTTTTTCACATTATACCCACAATAATAAATTTGCCTGCACTATCCCACTGCTGGCCTTCTCTCACAAATTGAGTGAGAGAGATTAGGTCATACTCCACCACGCGGGCCCAGTGCGGATTAGTCAAAGCAGGTTGGTGGCCACCTGGTTGTTCGGACTTATTAAGCCGCCTATAACGCTTCCAACTTGACTATCACATTAAGTGGTAACCGGGACCAGCTGCTTAACGTAAATTCTGAGGCACGGAGGCTCTCGAATATGAGAATGCCATAATAGGTCACTTATCTCAGGCCGAAACTTTTTTTTACCTTGGAAAAAATCCTGCATAGGTCTTCCGCGAACCTCGGGCGTGTCGATTCCTACCGACTAAAAACCCCAAGGTGGCCGACATCAGCACTTTGGAGGAGCTCCGGGATGACTGTATGGAACACACCGATGCCCCTTTTATGCCGCGCTTTTAAGAGCCCGCCACCGGGGGGGATTTGAAAATACGCTCCCCCCGCACAGACGCGGTGCTCATGGCGACGCGGGCCACATCATACCGGCGGCCTCCCCGGGGGCGCTCGTGAAGGACGCTTAGGGCCCCTGCCCCTTGCGTCTACAACCCCGAAGGCCCCCCTGCTGATGTTGGTGCGGGGGAGGGCCCCCGCTAGATATTACGGTGGGGGACGTGAGTTCGCTCGTGTTCTTAAGGCCCGGGCTATTGGGCTGGGGGGCCTGGGCGGGCTGTGTCTCCGCCCTGGCTGTAAGAACGATACCCGAGTAATCGAAATTGTAATTAATATTCATGGAAAAATTATCTTCTTATTTAAATGTATGGCCCTACACTTCAACAGTGTATTTCGCCAATGTTAAGTAATAATAGAATATAACAGTAAATTATAACATTTGGCTGGCTTGTTGTCGCCATTACGGCAAATACAAAATCCGGATCACTACTTATTGTCTCTAAAATTGTTTTTCAATGCTTGTTATAAATGTATGCTACAATTATATAACTTACTGATGTAAAGTGATCAAACGAAGTAGCTAAATAGTAAGTAATTTTGTTGTTTTGTTACCTACCTACCTTATAATTACCTATATAGTACTATATACCCACGATTAGCGCCAAGTCCTCCACCAATCCGCGCTGGGTCAGACGTAATCTCTCGCACCTCGATTTCTGAGAGAAGGCCTTTGCCAAGCAATGGAACTATTATTATATTATAGAGATTGGGGTATTACGGATGGGGGTATTATTATTATACTATAGAGTCAAGAACCCGACCGAAGACAGCTAAGTTGGAAGAAATTCAGACCAGATCTGGCATGATGTTGATGCCTACATGTTCCATGTTGGTAGGTATATTTACGTTGACGTCACTCGAAGAGAATTTCGAACTACGTATCAATAAAACGTGGACGGGTTCAAAAAGTCATACTGATAATAATAACGTAACATATCGGACTTCAGTAGTTCGCAATCCTACAGTGATGACATACAAAAGTGTTCTCAGTATTTACGACATAAGTTTAATTAACTAGTTAATATTTCTTTCGTAATTTAAGTAATAATGATTGTTTTGTTCCTATTTTTATTTGTGACGAGGCAAGTACTGACTCCATTTTTTTAATTAGGGAAACCTTGAACCTATCTACTGTGACAAATTTTAAAATTAGGCGTAATAATACGGCACACAGTTTTAAAATGTGAAACTCATTTAGAGCCTCTTTAAAGAGAGAAATGTCTCCCCTCTCCTATTTAGCCTTAACACGAACGACATTCCTCGTTCGAGTAAGGTGCATCTAGCCCTATTTGCGTACGATACGGCCGCGATAGAATAAGGCCTTCATTACCAGCAAACTTAAGGCCGCCGCCAATACCCTAGCGCTTAGTTCAGAAAGTGGTGCATTCAGGTGCACAAGAGCGCTGCGATGTTCTTCGCCACAAGTGCCGCCCCGCGCCTCTCCCTGCGCCACTCCAGAAGTAATCTTGGAGTCTCTTTAAAAGAGTAACCGTGGAGTTTCTTGCCCTTCTTCTCCACAGGAATGACATTCCGAAGTGGCGGTAGAGTCTTTGTTACTTTTCTGACGATTCATAAATACTGTTTACATGAATAAAAAATATTCTGATTCTGATGAAATATCTATCGGTCCCCCAAGCAATACCATGTTCTTCGGACCGCACATTAAGCGAGTCCGTAACCGAGCCGCCTTTATGCTCGGCCGTCTTAATCCGATGATCTGCAAACGGAGTAAAATGTCCCTTAGGTGGTCCCTGATCCCAAAGGAATAAAGTGGCACTTTACAAAACTTGTGTACGACCCATCGTGACGTACGCTTGTGATGTGTTCGGGCTCGCCGCCCGCCCTAATATCGACAGACTCCAATCTGGTCAGTTCCATTTCCTCCGCAAAGCCGTCGGAGCCCTGTGGTTCATACGGAACGGCGAACGTCATTTCAATCTCGGTCTCGAATATATTCGCGCCTATTAAAAAAGCGACAATCCGATATTTAGCGAACGCGTCCAATCATCGGATACGCCTAGTAGCCGCCGCCGACTACGAACCTAACTCCCCTACTATCAGCCGCTACCGTCGTCCGCAGCATGTTCTCAACCCTCTCGATGCCCTTACGTCTCTTCTTTCGGATACAGATACCGTACACAAGATCAGACACCGACCTCGCAGCGAGACACCTAGTATACGTCCACCCCCATAGCCCCTTGCCCTTCTGGCTCGAGCGTAGTGGTTGCACGCTCGCCCTTTAATCTAGTGAAGCCGTAAAAGCTCCGCGGCTAACAGCGTAGGTCATTGACACACCACAAACGAGAGGAAAGTACCAAATGTTGACAGGGTACTTCATAATAGGCGTCTTTGTAGAAGGTGATTTAATTATCCTCTAAACAGGACTAATTTCACTTAGCATTTTCACTATATTTGTGTTCCAGCGTGTTCAGCAGAGTCGCCGTAGATCCCAAAGAAGATGTATTAAACAATAATATAGTAGATACTAAGCCAGTTCAAACCGACGCTACAATCAGTAAGAATGAACAGACAGATGCGTTTCATAACAGAATTTTAGTTTTAAAAAACAAGTTCGTCACTATTAATCCTATCAATGAAACGGGTAAAGTTCTATGTAACAATTTACTCAAAGTTGTAGATGTGAATACTATTGAACTTTGTAAGAAAACACATGAAGTTGATAATGGCACGGCATTGATTTTGACGGAGTATATTAAGGATGGGAGGGTTAAAGAGGCTAGAAATGCCTGCAAAGTTGATCCAAGATATTTTTTGGGATTTAAGAGTTATTCTGGTTTCTTGACGGTGAATGAAACGTATAACTCTAACCTCTTTTTCTGGTACTTCCCCGTCTTGAATAAAAATGTGAGCGACAGTCCCTGGATCATCTGGCTGCAGGGCGGCCCCGGTGCTTCCAGCCTGATAGGATTATTCGACGAGATTGGACCGTTCACTTTCATCCATGGCGGTTTGAGTCGTAAGTTTAACTAATGATTTAAATCCTCATATCGTCGTATGGTTGTCGGGACCTTTGTAGCTGATAAAAGTAAGAACTTATTTTCGCCTTTTGCCTGTAAATATACACATGTCTGGAGCGGCTGGCGATCACGAGGATCTATGTTCCAATTTATTTATCGAAAAGTAGTAGCCTAGAGTTTACACTCTAGTTACTCTACTTCTGTCTCTAGTTGTACTCTCGTATTCTAGTTGTGTCCTGTATAATGGAATATCGTCGTGAGGTATAAGTGTACTGGGTACACGGGTACTATCATTTCTTGTGAAATATAGACGTAAACAGTGTTTTATTGTGTGTATTAAAGTAAATTGATAGTAAACAAACACAATATGTAAAAGTTAAGTACGCAATTGTATTGATAGTGTCACTGGTAAAGGCAATTCCTTCCGGCAAATCGGTATTTTGGAACAAGCAACAGAGTTAAACAATAAAGATGTAAAATGTGACGGAAATGGTAACAATTGATCAGTTATCAGTCATATTCTCATCACGGCAATAGGTTCTCAGCCGCTTTAAACTTCTTTTTATGATATCTAAAACCTATTCTTAGGTTAGCAGCACACAGTACATATATGATTGGAACTGAATACAGAACAAATAAAAAATCATATCTTTTATCGAAAACTACCCGTCTCTACATGGTTCCTATACTGACCTTATTACAGTGATGTAAGTCGATGCAAAAAAATCTTTCCGCTTCAGTTGCCAGGAGGTACGATGAGAAAATTGCACAATGATCATAAAACTACTTACATAGCAAATCCTTATAGGTTGCATTGTAACTAATTGTAACCTTGACAATTGTGAAATCATTCACTTTCTTTTTCCAGTGAAGCTGTAGAGGCCCCGCGACCAACAGCGTAGATCATTCACACACACACATCATACACTTTTATATCGTGCACACATAAATAAGTGTGAGATAGTTCTGATACGTAGCTTGTAGGAGTTATGGCAATATTATATTTTAATAGTGGCTTGGCTTTACGGAAGTTTATAGGTACTTGTATTAAGTATATGGGCCCACTTCTGTTTAGTATCTACCCTTACTTGTCTTTATTCCTTTAGTATTAAACACAAAGCAGGTTACAAGTGAAATTGCACTTTTCTGTTGATAATACATACCATCACCGGCGCACCTTCATTACCCAAGTGCAGGGGTGGCTGAGTTCTACTGTATTATGTAACATATTATATTGAGTTAATTGCTATTGTCACTTTTTGATCTGTTTTTGTTATGTACCACATTAAACGTTTTTCTTTCTTTCTTTCTTAACTGTGTGTGTACACCAATCGCCAACAAAGTTATATTCAATGTATCAGTAGGCGAGTCTACTAAATGTTATCCCACCACAAGCGTGCTTCGAGACACAGTGGCATAGCTCTAGCCTATTTTGCTTCTCTGTCCCGGCAAGCAATTTGGCGTGGTCTTGGGAGTAGCGCGCGGTCGCGACAATCCCAATGCAAGTGTGACTGTATCCTGCTCGTGGTTGCTGCCTGCTACTGGTCTTTTTCAATGAAAAAGCCCTAATATTACTTTTTCTGACTTCGAATTAAAACTCACGACCTCCGAAGTCCTAAATAATAATATCATATCGCGGTCACTTGATTAACCCTTAATTAAGCGGTATGGTAATTTTCGTACAGAATAACTACTTCAAACATCTTTGGAACCTGGTAAGGTGGTGGCACGTTATCCTTTGGAGATTTTCTGATGATATTAAGTGAACTATAATTACAGCTAATCCGCATACCTGGTTGCGGAATCATTCCCTTCTGTTCATCGACAACCCAGTGGGAACGGGGTACAGCTTCACAGAACACAATGACGGATATGCCGCTGACATGGCCACGGTAATGACTTGTGGAATAAGATTAAATCTCTGCATACATTCAAAAATATTTTTAAATACGTAACCTATAATTTGGAACCGGTTTATATCTTTGGATAGCGCTCTTTCTGACCTCGTAACCTTTTCCCCGTGCATTTTTCCTTGTTATAATAGCGTTAACGATACGAACTATAGAAATTGAACTTGGCGACAAGCCCTAGAATTGAGTGGAATAAGCCACCTTCTTAAAGGCACCCTATTGCTTGTCCTCCTGGAGTTGCTTCCTCAATGCTGCGGGTCGTGAACTCCGATGCGCGATGTAGACAGTATTTCCTTTTGTCACTACGTCTTCTAAATGTAACTTAGCAAATCGTAAATGTATTTTAAATTGAATAACTAATCATCATATCTATTTCCAGTACTCAAGCCACCTCTATTCCGCACTCAAGCAGTTCCTACAGGTATTTCCCGAGCTAAGTACTGCGCCTCTCTACATTGCAGGAGAGTCCTATGCGGGCAAGTACGTACCCGCTTTGGCCATGGAGATACACAGGCGAAAGGATAAACTTGGAGCTTATATGAATCTTAAGGTACGAAGAATTATCAGTTAAATTGTTGACTATGTGCAGAGTGAAAGGTTTTTAATTCAAATCTTAAATTATGATCTTAAATAAAAATATTGTTGCTCTATATGAGCAATCATTCCCATATCGTAGATGACACCCGGATTGCAATCAATAATGATGGGGTCACAAAAACGCTTGTCCCGTGCGGGCATCGAACCACCTCAAAACCGCTTGATCCAACGAGTGGAGCGGTCTCTAATCCTTTCACCAAACGGTCATTTCAAAACTTTTCTAAGGACCTATTAACTAACAGCGACTTTCCTCAGCCTCAGGGTAGATACACGCTGATTGATGATGATGATGATCTTTCCTCAGGGTCTAATGCTCGGCAATGCCTACGTAGACCCTGCCATGATAGCGAACCTGCCGTGGGCGTTCTACAACTTCGGTCTGCTGGAGAAAGAGCAGATAGAGAGCGTGAAGCCGCTTGTGGATGCCTTCCACCAGGCAATCGCATCGAAAAATGGCATCAAAGCCAAACAAGTAAGGATGAAATAACGCAGGACTTTACGTTTACGAAGACATCATTATGCTTAGATACTTAAATATTTGGAGGAGTTAACTTGATTAACATCACCATGAATCTTATTGAGTTTAAATGTATATTAATGTGAATTAATGTATGTAAGTCAAGAGTATCTGTAATCAGCGAACATGTACATGCAAACTATGAGCGTGGAGGAAGGGAGACAGGCCGGTACGGAAAGAACTTGTTGAAACTCTGTACTCTGTACTTGTTTCGCGAGGAGTTTGGCGTGATGGTGTTGTATATATATATAGATATTAGACGGTACTTGTGTTTTAATAAGTACTATTCCAATAGTTTAACAACGGAGGTTTTGAAAACACATTAATTTAGGACAAATTACTAATGCACAACTATGGATAGCACTTTTGACGTTTCCACGGTTATTAAGTTCCGTCAATATTGGCTATTGGAACCTGTCAAAACTGCTATTGCGTCGTTTCACTAGCTTTGCGAAATTTTAATTACCATACTAACGGCCGATTTATCAAATTTTATTTACAGAAATGGAACAGCTTAGTTACAATACTCCTATTTCTCACACATCAAAGGCAGGGGTACAATTTCCTTAAAGACGAAATGTTGGTTGGAAGGTTTGTTGAACTCCTGAAGAGACCCGAAGTGAAGCGAGCTCTGCATGTCGGTGACATTCACTTTAGCGCTATCAACGTGACAGTTAATACAAAGATGGCGCCAGACTTCGTGAGCACTGCGAAACCGTTAATGGAGAGGCTGTTGGAGCATTATAGAGTGCTTGCTTATTGGTAAGTTTCTTTAAAAAATCCTTAGAGATGATGCTGGATTTTGTTTTATGCTAAAGCTATCACGCATCTTTCGCAGCAGAGCCCATTACCTGCTATCGTTACCGTCTGCATACCTCTTGACTAAAATTCAGCCCACTTGTCTGACAGTACGCAGGGAAATGGACATGAAACTGGCCAGCTTGAGAACGTAAACCTCGCAATGTGTAGAGAAATAGACAAACTAACAAGCACAAAATGAAAATTCAGGAAGCTGGCCAGCGCATAAGTATACACATATTTATGCGCATAAACATATGTAAACGTAATGTATGTGACTGCGGTTGTAAATAGGAAATTGGACATAAAAATGGGCACCGTTTATGTAATCTTTACAACAAGATAATGTTATCGAAATGTGCGCCGTTCGTACGTAAAACTCCATTTGTTTTAATCAATTAATTATCCCTTTTATGGACTTTGTTGTGCTAATATGTAGGTATGTAAGGGATCTGCGCATGCCGCGGCTGGCGATCACGGGGTTTGGGATTCGAATCTTACTTAGGTCGGACAGAGTTATCCAGGATTTTTATCGATAAATTCTGGTCGAAAGAGTCGGAAATTTAGCCTGTTGCTATTGGCTCCCCTACTTCTACATTAGGATCTAGCTATATTTGGTTTATATATGGTTTAAATACCTTTACCAACCTCGCTTAACGAATGTAGGTGTGACGGTGTTTTATATGAATAGGATTTGCTCATTAATTAAACAGACTATTTTCTAACGATACTCAAACGAGACATTTTCATTATACATGACAAATCTCGTGGCGTCAGTTGATACATATCTGTGTTTCGTGGTCCGTAGCTGCTAACAAAAACAATTAAACCCGCCCATTGTTTGTGAAACAATAGAGAGTTCTACATATGTACATTAGGCGAGTCAAGGCCGTTATCTTTTTTGTATTCATAGATATATCTTCTAGCTTTAAAAACTTAAAAACTAACATAGTTTATACCTCTAAAGAGTTCCGTTGCTTTATTCACATTTTGAAGTTCATTAGAATGTGGAAATCACCCCTTTGTTCAAGATTAAGGAACTTGGGCCAATTTTCACTTCTATTCTAGTCTATACACAATCTATTTTAAGTTTTTTTTTTACTCGTACCCAAATTCCTATGCAAACCTTTGCTTATCTAAAACCTTAAGAAATAGTAGCCTTTCTTCATCTGTTCCTATCAAAAGTTGCTGTATCTCATTGACTCCTACAGTTTAATAAGATGATTTATACGGTTTCTTTAGTGTGGGAATAGCCTCTTTTGTGCGCTCAATCTCCCTCGTAACAAACATTCAAACATACAAACTTTCACATAATATTACTAGTTTCTGCCCGTGACTTCGTCTGACGCGTCTACGCTTGGTGTTAAAGCTCCTTATGATTAGGGCGTTATTTATTCACTTCCTTATTCTTTGTTGCAGCGGTCAGCTTGATCAGATGCTGCCATGCGTATTCACATCTGAGAACTATCGGACGTGGAGGTGGAATGGAACAGATGAGTTTCTACAAGCCACTAGATATCCTTACATATATAACAACAAGCTTTGTGGGTACGTAATTTCTGACTGGTTTTTTTGCCATCACCTTCATTTTCATAAAGATTTTATCCAGGTCATATAGATACATTGATTGGTGCACTGATTTTTATGTTTGATGACGCACTTACCATGACAATAGGCACGAATCGGTAAATTTGCCTTTCAAATTTCGTAAGGATAAAACATGCGTACCTACTTCGGAGAGGATAACTAAATTACAGATAAACGATATACTCAGAATTTTAAGACTGACGGCACGGTAGTTTTTATAAAAACAAAAATAATGAAATATCTGAGATGGCACATTTTTCAGGATGAGTAGTTGAAATATGTAACAGTCTGATGTAAACACGCTAATGCGCTAACTAAGACATTACGCAAACGTAGCCTATGTTTAATGCATTAATTGTGAGATGTAGCAACGTGTTATTTTTAGCGCCTTGTTTGAAGCGTATTTTGGTGCAAGCGTTAACACTTACATTAACGCAGGTAGAGCCAGTGCATGAAGCAAACTTATAAAGTTTATTTGTTCCTTGTATTGAATTCTACGAAAAAATGCGATAGGTAACCATAATACTGCGTACATACTTGCTTAACGTTTCTGACAAGAATATTTAAATTTATAAGTAATAAATTTATGTAAGTAATATGCTATTTTCCCACCGTTACAAAACACTATAACTAATAGATTAGTGGTCTGTAGATAAATGCATATAGTTTAAGATATTATGCTGATTCCAAAAATATTATATTTCTGGTAAGAAATATCCGTTTTGTTGTTATCAAAAATTGCTTTATTATAATGGCGGTTGAAAAGAATTATATCACCATGAAATAAAAGTATTTTTCGATTTTATCGCGGCTTATTTTTGGTTTTTAAGTTCCCGACGTTTCGAGGGTTTTCCAGCACGCGTGGTCACGGGAGACTTTGATGTTGTGAAAGTCCATGTAGATACGAAAAGCTTTAGAAAACTATGGTTTTTAAAACATGTAGACTTTGGGGCTAATTTTGTTTCGGTGAGTTTCAAGCTCTAATCATTCGAAACGTTTATCACATACTATCTATACCTATCTATAACCTCACGCCAGATCCCTTGCGGGGTAAGCAGAGAGTACAGAGTTCCAACAGGTTCTTTCCTTACATACCTCTCTGGCTTCCTCGACTCTCATAGTTTGTCTTATACACGCTCGCCGGTTACGGAGACTCTTGACTTTTCCATCAGATAAGACTCGGTTTATTTGATCGTGGCAAGATAGTCTAGGTCTTCCCCAGTACCTGCATCCTTCCACTTTCACATTATATATCTGTTTTGTCATTCTTTCCTCTGGCATTCTTTCTATATGCCCGAACCAACGGAGCATGCCCTTTCTCATCTTTACACCGATACTATCTTTCATACCTACTCGCTTTCTTACTATGCTGTTGCTAATGCGGTCGGTCAGCTTCACTCCGCACATCTTCCGCAGAGCTCGCATTACTACCGCATTTATCCTACTTTCATTCTCCTTCTGGTATGTAACCCAGCTCTCGCTACCATATAACAGCGTTGGGACAAGAACTCCGTTATGTATGGCCAGCTGCGCCTTATGTCTTAAATGCCGGCTCCTAAGTAGCTTTCCCATCGCACCATTCACTCTGTTCCCTGCACTCACTCTTCTCTCTATGTCAGCGGTGTATTTCCCATCCTTACTGAAGGCGCATTCAAGATATACAAACTGATTCACTTGCTCCAGCACATCGTTACCAACCACAATCCTTACATTCGTTCTGGTTTCTTCCTTTTCAAAAACATACTAAATATTTATTAATTTACGAACTTTGAACATAGGATCAATGTTAAAAACCAAACTTAAGCCGCTTTGACGGACGATTTAGCGCAGTGGTTAAGAGCTTAAGCCGCTCCGCCCACTGTGTCTAATAGTCGTTTATTCGATTCCCGCACGGAACAAACCTTTGTGTGATCCACAATTATTTGTTTCGGTTTGGGTATTTGTGTATGTGTATATTGTATATCCTGATAGGCTACGATTCTATAATAATAAAAACTGGTATATGTAACTTGCCAACTTGGAGGCTGGTGAGAAAGTGAATATACGTACTTGATTCCTGTAACAAGATCGCTAGCCTCGCTAATCCAGTAATGCATTATGAGATTATCGATCACTAGGTCAAATAAATACGCATAATGTGTGGTTTATCGATCGAACGATTCACAGTCAGTCGGAGTGGGGGGGGGGGGGGGGAGTCTGGAATTGTGTTCAGAACAATGGCTATAGGCTGACTTCCTATTACATTGGGAACTAACATCGTAGGCGATTCGTGAGCCGGTATAATATTATACTTCAATTTCTTATTAATACGTCTCTGTCACCGCTTGGGAAATATTTGCACCAATATCGACTTTAGCGCGAATTGGACCACAGTCGAAGTGTGATGTTTAATTGCTTTTTTTATACCAATCGTAGATATCACAAGAGCGGTGGCAACTTGACCGAAGTCGTAGTCCGTGGTGCCGGGCACATGGTCCCACTAGACGTGCCAGCGCCCGCGCAGAACCTGATCGCGCAATGGACGCACGAACGGCCAATCAGCAAGCGGTACGGCGGGTACGACGGCTCTTTTGTACAGGAGTATGTTAGAAATAATACTATGGTTCAATACCTTGTTTAATTGTTTTAATAAAGTTATTTAAGATCATTTTAATAGCCTGCTTATGATTTTGTCATGTAAAAACACAATAATAATTCGCAAGCACGCACATATACCTTAGAATATATTTTCTCTACTTTTCCTTTCCTCTACATTTTTGTGAAACTTTTCGGGAACAGAGAGCTTAGCACGAAAAGATTGGCGTTAGCGTGACGCGAGTTGATATGCCATCCTTGTCATACTGCAAATTTATTAAGTAAACATGAACGTGACAGCACGATTACTCATTAGCGTCATGCAACCGTCAAAGTTTTCTTGCTAAGCTCTCTGTAAATCACAGCTCGCATATTAAGTGAACGAGAAGAAAATATTGAGAAAATAAGAAAATATTATTTCTAAATACGCTATTAGATTTAGCTGGTATTAGGTAAGTACTAATACTTTTACCATGGTAATTAATCTGTACATAATTGAGTTATCCGCGGATATAAAAATCAAATCGACAAATTATAATTGGTCTACACAACATACGGCCATGTGATGACTGAAACACATTTAAGTTATTAAAGAAATAATTTTGTTACAGAAAACTTTCGATATGATAATTTTACTGGAATTTGTGATTATCGGGTAAGATACACTTATTTTTTCAAAATGTAGACCTACATTACTACGTATTATTCCTGTGTCGTGGATGGTTTTACAAACAAAATTCACATATACAAGGTGTAACAAAAATATCGCAAGACGAAAGCAGTTTGTTCTAAATCGGCAACTCGATCGATAACAACTATTTTAAAGTATGTTACATTTTTTTATAAATTATCAAAAATTGCTGTTACTCGTTCAGGTCGCTGCATTAAACAAAATTTAATAATTATTGAAAACAATGCGGCTCTTTTAAATGCATTTCTTACACTTATACCTCAATATGCCCCAAAGGTACAGGTTTCGTGGTTGATTTTGGTACCAAAGAACTTCAAAAACTGGTAGAAAACTCCTTAAAATTGGAGGTTTGCTTTTCGTATTGAATTCGTAAGGCTTAAATCTAACTGGGTTGTCTGAGGTCTTGCGTTATATGTCTTACACCTTGTATAAACACCCAGAACGAAACGTACCTATTTGTGGGCTACACAAAGATACATTCCAATTCCATGCGGGAATCGTCGTTGAAATTTGTTCTTTACTATTAATATCTACTTTATTTCAGTATTTATATAACTTTAGCGGAAAATGTTACTGATACAACCCTACTTAAATCGATTACTGAGAAACAGGAACCGAAAATCGATGCTTATTTAAACAGAAGCAAGGTAATTTCGCATCTGATAACACCAGATAATGTTAAGGAAATTCCTCAAGATCTAAATACACAGGATGACATTCTGAATTCATCGAAACACAACAAAAGCGTTGATTTACCTATAAATATAAAAGTGAAAAATAGTAAAACTATGAACCTGTTAAGGTCATTTATGTCTTATAAAAATACTAAGGTGGTAGAAAACGAGAAATTTGGGGAATATAGAAGATTTATGGGATTGGGTGTGCTTTGCAATGCTGTTGGAGCTCCTTGTTTTTAAGTACGATAGTAGTTTCTGAAACATGAAGCTAGAATAACGTAAATACTACATGAAATAAAATTAACTATTTGGTTTTTATCGCGGTTGTTTTTGAAATTCACGTTCAAGAAGTTTTGAATGATTTACACCATCTGGTCACAGGAAGGACTTAAAAATTCAATAACATAACACACAAAACAAATAGGGTATGCAATAAAGAAGACGTTAGTTTTTGAAGTTTCTGCATAGGTAAAGTATGTGCTTACTACTTGGTATCTGATTGCAATCAAAAGTGGTTATATTTGCATTTAGAAGAGTATCTGCAAGAATTGATTAATAAACTATTTAGAAAAGAGCTATTATTATAGACCTATACATTTGAACGCCTGTCAGATTTGTTATGAGCTTTATGATAATTTTATGCATTGATATACGGATTATGGTTTTATGCCATTATGCTAGATCTCTGAAATTCTACTTAGGGTCTAAAAACCAAACTCAGACCGCATTCCTACCAGGAAGAACTAAATTTAAAAAAATAGCTTAATCCTTTAAAGAATGACGGAGATATGGCGTGACAAAATAAATGAAATGAAATTCAATTAATTCTAGGGAAACTATACTCTAATCTAGGCCAGTTGTACAGCTTTTAGGAATTCATGCTGCCTAGTTCCATTTCCACTTCCCTGCTCACTGTCGCGAGTGTACCGTGTGTGTGTGTGTATTTATGTGAACGGCCTCGGCTTGGGCAGTCGCTATGGGGGAGGGCGTATACTAGGTGTCTCGCCGTGGTGCTCTGCACCGGCCGGCGGGCAAGGAATTCTTCAACCTCGCCGATGAGGTCGGTGTCTGAACCTGTGTGCCGTATCTGTATCCGAAAGAAGGGATGTAAGGGCATCGGAAGCGTCGGTGAGAACATGCTGCGGACGACGGTAGCGGCTGATAGGAGGGGAGTTAGGTTTGTAGTTGGCGGCGGCTACGATTAACGGATTTCTATGATTGGACGCGTTCGAGAAATATCGGGTTGTCGCCTTTTTAATAAAGGCGCGATTAGGTTCGAGACCGAGATCGAAATTGAGATCTACATTCCGTAGGAACCACGCAGCACTTTGCGGAGGAAACGGGATTTAACCGTTTGGAGTCTATTGATGTGAGAGCGGGCGGGGTGCCCGAACACCTCACAAGCGTACGTCATGATGGGCCGTATACAAGTTTTGTAAAGTGTCACCTTATTCCTAACGGATATTTTACTCCGCTTGCAGATCATCGGGTAAAGACCACCGAGCATAAAGGCTGCTCGGTTACGGACTCGCTTGATGTGCGGTCCGAAGATTATGGTATTGTTTAGGATGACCCCTAGATATTTGACCTGTTTGACCCAGGGAATAGGTAGGTCGAACATGGTCACTTGACTGAGATTACTTCTGGGGTGGCGCGGGGTGGCAACTCTGGAGAAGAAAACCGCAGCGCTCTTGTCCGGGTTCACCTCAATACGCCACTTTCTAAACCAATTCCCTAGGGTATTGGCGGCTGCCTGAAGGTTTCTGGTAATGAAACCCTTATTCCTAGGCGAGACATAAAGAGCGGTATCATCCGTGAACAGGGCTAGATGCACCTTACTCAAACGAGGAATATCGTTCGTGTAAAGGCTTAATAGGAGGGGGGAGAGAGCTGAGCCTTGTGGGACACCAGCTTGTATGAAGCGGGGGACGAGTGTACCCTGAATGATGTCCGGTTCGTCACTAACTCGACCTGCAAATCTCTACTCGCGCGGGTCAGGTGGTTAAACTTCATATTAGTAAATTAATTCTTTCTTCAACGCGATTTCAAAAAAGAGTCGCGGGCTAGAGGTGAGTCATATTTATTAGAACAGATCCAAAGAACAGGTATTTTACGAGAATAGGCGGCACCTGATCCAATTCTGACAATACCTAATCCACCTAATATTTAGCCCGTTTAGCACGCTCACTCACACCTGTTCCCGCGCTCTCTCACTCACTCATATGCTTATCGCTTTGCTATCCCGCTTACGTGTAAGGGTGGAGGGAGCGAGACAGCGCTATACAACGCGTATTGATATAAAATAATGTAAATATAATGAATTGAAATCTTTTAAATACGCCATCTTGCGAACGCTAAACTTTTGCGGAATATTTAATATCGCAAGATTCAAAACTTCATACATTCGTAAGTTAACAGTCCTAAGCCTGTAAAAAGTATGAAGGGAAGATACCAATTCATCACTAATATATCATTAAATGATAAAATAGAAAACAAGTATTAGTTTATTCAACCAATTTCGTGCAGAAATATCTAATCTAATCAAAAAAATAATTTTTGATTCCATTTTGAAACTTCCATTTTCTTAAAAGTGTTATTATGACTGTACCCGTTCTTAACTAAAAATAATAATTTAACATTCAATTAATTCAAATATCTATAATACGATATCAGGATTTGATATAGAATAGGCGGATTAAGATCACTAAGGAACGGTATGTGTATGAGATCATTGAGATTAGGTGGATTAGGTATTTGGATTAGGTATTTATGCAGACTAGGAACAGGTGAACTTAGTACCTGATTTACCTAATACGACCCATCTCTATCGCGGGCTATGTTGAATATGAAGTTTTACCAACTGACGAGCACGGGCCCAGGTTAGTTGATCGAATTAGTGTCTAACTCACAATATCGACCAAAAAATAAGGCACGGTTTATATTTAATTACTTATAATGTAGGGCTAAGCTAATGTCCCCTTGCACTCACTATGCAAATGTTATGACGTCATTGTAAGATCAAGTTCATTGATTGGCGCTCACGCGGCCAGTGCACGCCAAGGCAGAGCTTACAGCTGACGCGGGCGAAACGTGACGCGGACAACACGATTTAAACGAAATACTTACACATTTATTTGTGAATTAAAAAGTAAAATATAGTGAACAATGAATGTTTTTATTGGATTATTACTTCTAATTAGGTAAGTATTAATATTTGTATTGTTTAAAAAAGCTTGTTTTGATACAAGCTTTATTTTTGGACTGACAGCCAGACATCGATGTTGAAAGTCCTGTCAGGGCTGAATACTCTGACTTGTAATTATTTTATTATACTCAAATATATCGATTTCATCCATCTTAATCGAGGTTTTAATAACTAACTATCGAACGAGATGCCGATGATATGAGAATTCCCACACTTTCCTTGCTTATCTATCTCTACAAAATCCTCAATCGAGTTTGGATTCCGCGCAGTTTGGGTAGTTCTCCACAAATAGGCAACGTAAGTATAGATAACATACCAATGGCCTGGCTATTTTATCTAATTAGTCAGCGTATATATCACAATAGAAACTTTTAAAGTAGCTACAATGTTTCCTGTAGTTTAAATAGATTTTTTAAAGTTTCCCCCGAAAGTATAACATCTACTGTCATAATCCATTTAAAAAGTTGTTATATTGACGTCAAAAATAGGCGATTTGAAGATTTGGAGGAAATATAGAAACTTGAGGTTTCCATATTAGACCAGCAAAAATAGCACAGTTTTGCAGCATAATACCCTATGACATGTGTCATTCTCGACTAATATGACACTATATGAAACATGAACGAGAATTACAAGATTCGAAACTGTTGTACAGAAAAAATGTCCCATTTGTATCTGAATCTCGATTTTACAGCCACTAGTCAGTATACAAAGGCACTAATCTTACAGAACAATGAAAATGCATCATAGTTCATTGTAATCTGAAACTGAATTTCGATCTTACATTCACTAAACTTCCGTCTCACAGGACGAACGTATACGCGACGCGATGACGACTGTGCTTGAATTCAGCTGATTTAAATGTTCCAAAGGAGACATATTAGGATTCGAATCTTTGCTCTGTTTCATATACAAATGCGCGAATCTGAACAGTGAGACTTTTACCATGTGTAAAATATACCGTACCACCTAGTTCAGGCATGGCGAATCTTTATACATCTACATGCCAATATATATAAAAAATGTCTAATGTGGCCATGAAGTGCCAACACACAATCACTGTTGTGAGAAAAAATATAACTCAATACTTGTATTCATATTTGCAACAAGAAAATAAAAAAAAATATCTTACTCAGCAATCAGTGGCCATGAGGCCATACTTTTTCACATGACATTGCTTCGCGATCCATTATAAGAATTGAGTGAACAAGAAATATTTTATAATAACGTACTTACTAGTAACTAGTACTCATAAATAAAATATCCAAGTCATTTCTAGTATGCGTGTAGCAGAATGTAAAAAGAAACACAATCGGATCATTTATCAGTCCATGACATTTATTAAAATGTTGTGTGTAAACCAACACGATTATTACCAAGGATCGGGCAGTATTTTCCTCCATTGTATTGCCGCATTAAATAATGAAACGGTAAAATTTCTTTTTGATCTACATAAACGATTTTCCGAAAGCCGTTGCCTTTCCTATGATTCTATTTGCAGATGATAGTACTGCTATATTTTCAAATAGAATTTACGCAATGTTACAAGCAGATAAAAATAAAACATTAGCAGATATCATTGAATGGCTAAAATGCAATCATCTTATCATTAACTTGGAAAAAACAAATATAATGATCTTTAAAAACAGAACTAAATATTCCACAGCGCTTACTAGCTTAAGCCGCTCTGCCCACTGCGTCTAATAGTCGCGGGTTCGAGTCCCGCACGGGACAAATCTTTGTGTGATCCACAATTATTTGTTCCGGTCTGGGTATTTGTGTATGTGAATTTTCATGTTTGTAAACGCACCCACGACACAGTAATAAATTTTAGTGTGGGGCTACGTTTAAAAAAAAAAAAATCTTTGATAGCACTAAATTTCTAGGCTTGCACATTGATTCCAATTTGAACTGGAAGGCTCGTGTTGAGGCTGTATGCACCAAATTAAATCAGTTTTCTTATGCACTGTATATGCTATCTAAAATTGTCAATCTTTCCACGGTAATGACAGCATATTACGCTTATGTGGTATCGACTTTAAGGTATGGGCTAATATTTTGGGGAAACTCTACGGAAAGAGAGACTGTCTTTAAATGTCAAAAGAAATGTATAAGAGCAATTTGCAAAATAAGAGTAACTGATAGCTGTAAACCGTGATTTAAGACATTAAATATCTTAACATTACCATGCTTATGGGTGAATGAATATACGGTATTTGTATTTATGGTGTCCCCAAAGAAAAAGTTGTCTGTTTAATTTAGTATTCATTATTTTGGTAGTTGATATTGTATTTATTTATGTTATAATAAGGGCCAGAAGATATTTCATTTTTTTTAAGTTTTATAGGCTCCAGGGGAAAATGTGTTGTCAGGGGAGTGACACTAGTGACAGAGTGACAAATTAAGTCAAGAATGGGAGAGACTATTAATTATTAACCTTTTTTAACTAATAATTATTAATTAAAAAAGGTAAATTAAAAAAAAAACAATATTCGGTTCGTTTTTATAACACATTTTAACTGTTTCGGTGCTGTGTAACGAAAACATCGCTTAAAAATTTACGGAATCTACTGAATGCCGATTAAATAAGCCCAGATCGCACGAACGTTATGGTTTAGGTTTACTGACATTATAGCAAAACATTTTGTATATAAAACCACAATATATAAACTTATTTGGGTATGTGACCAACCAAAATTAATGTCTCCTTCAGAAAATTTAAAATTGTGGTTGTTGGAGGAGTCCATGTTGACAGCTTTTTATCTGTTAAATTATCTTTAAATCTTTTGATGGTTTGATACTGGTGGACTGAATTTGCTTCATGATTTAGATAAGTATTCATATCTTTAGTGATGAATACCACAGTATCTTTTGGAGTACGGTTTGCTGTTCTTCAGGTACATTTTTAAACGCTACGGTTTTGTCTTGAAAATGTTCTCTATAATAAATATTCTTTAAAAGATCGACAAATTTTGAGATCGGAGCCATTCTTTGTTTTTGTATGCATGCAGTATCTTAGCAGCTTTTTTAAAACTCGTGTACCTTTTTGCGTAAACTTTTTATTTCATTTTTCTGTTTATTAATATATTTATTACGTAGTTTCTGATCGTCTTCGATAGTCTGTTGTTTTGTGAAACTAGAGGTTGGTTTTCATTACCAGACATAGGCCGAATAATTTCTAGTAGGTTGTTGCTTCAGACGATCTCTATGCAGTCTAGTCTTTTCTCTCCATATTTTACTAATAATAGCCCTTTGCTCCGTTTCAGTCATGTCTTTAATACTCGTAATTTGCCTCTTTTCCTTTTTTTATTATATTTTTGTATTTCATTTTTAACTCTTTGGTAACGTAATCTCTTAGTTTCTTGTTTTTTTCAAACTCTTTTCCCTCGTTTGCTTTTTTTATGTATTCGCTATGATACTGCAGTATATTTAATAGTAGTGAATGCCTAGAATAATTTAAATAACCGTTATAATAGTAAATTTTAATTAAACAAAATGTTTGTAACTCCCCTGAGTCATATGTACTACCCCTGGTATAAAAATCGCCAGAGAAGTGACGCCAGAGTAGTGACAAAATCACACATAAGCTACAATAATAACATCACGCGTATTTCTTACCAAAAATAAACGAAAACCATGACATCTACCCACAATAATCATTGTATTATAAAGATATACAATTACATAATTATAAAATATAAAAACATACACTTACCAGGGAAAATACTGTAGCTACTGGCACAAACACGCACTCTAGCAAATGACAGATCACTGAGGCAAAATTATTTGAATTATTCTCAACGCCGTTAGCTTGATGTTAAGTTTACATAGTTTAACGCGTATTGCTCAAGGTTCAAGACAACCATTTGAAATTTTTATGTCAAATTTTCGTAATTTTATTCCATCAGGTGAGGGTGACACTTTTGTCGGGTGTCATGAAATTGATATATTTTTTTTATGTTAATAAATATAATTACAGTGTATGATGAGAAAATATGTTTTGATGTATATTCAATTATATGACTGTATTTAAAAAAAACATTATACTGGTTAAGGAAAAAAGTAAGTTAAAAATTATAGTAAAATCTGGTAACGGGGCCTGCCAGGGAAGTATACATTTATCACTATTTTAACTTATTAATGTCTTGATAGAAACAGTTATCGGGATATGACTATGTGGACCAAATAAAAGACGATATTCTTTATTATGTTTACCGTGAAGTAACGATAAAGAATTAGTTTCAGATAAAATTAACCAACGGACCGTTAAAATCCAAATACCGTATATTCACCCTTATACATCTATGTAGGTGTTGTCTTTGTAAAAAATAATAAGCATTGGTACGAGAAATTTCAGAGTACTCGTTACAATAATAAAGTTCGAGGACCTCCGAGCAAAACCGCTCTCTTGAGTAAAAGTGTTTTTTGCATGGCTATCAAACTGTACAATAAATTACCCAAATCCTTAATTGACATTGAAAGCATTTCTAGATTTAAGACGAATGTAAAAGAATTATTGACACAGAAGACATACTACACCATAAGTGAATATTTTAATGATAAATTATGAATATAATAATAAATATTTGACCTAATAAAGATTAATAATTATAGTGACGAGGATAACATTTTGAATACTGTGACATTTTACAAATTTATGTGGTATTTAATTTATTATAATACTATTGGACTGAGATATTTTAAAATGAACTGCATGTCAATGTTATGTTTAACCTTTTGCATGCCTTTTGGCAGAATATGGCAAATGTTACCTTAATGTATCAAATTAACACCCATATTCGCAAAATAAAGAATGTGAATTTGAATTTGAAAAATCTCTATAGATACCAACTTTTCCTTATTGAACCACAATACTCATTATTCATTCGTGTGACGTAGTTGTGTTTACATAAAATTCACATACATCCAAGACCGTAAGAAATATTTGTGGGTCACACAAAGATTTTTCCTGTTCGGAAATCGAACTCGCGACAATCTCTTAAAATAAATATAATCTAGAAGCCGCGGCCGCACATCAAATTGACGCAACTATTACTACCTGGAAAGCAAGGAGTCACACGTTTACGCGAGTAGTCACATATGGTAGTCGCTCTGCGACCGTCGTGCGAAATAACGTGCTCTGCGCGGGCCAAATTAAATTGAATTATGCCGTTTCGTCATCTCGCGTCGTTCCTGCCTGTAAAAATGCTGTTAAGCTAAAAAAAAACATGATCGTAAACAAGACACATGTAGACACATTTCATACGTCACTAGGTGCCGTATTATTTAAATATCGATTAGATTTTTCCGTCTGTAATTGTCATAGTAAAAGACGCGTCTATTTTGTTAGTGTTGCTAGTATAACAATTTTATTTTTCCCTACTTTTATTCGCTGAGGACTTTATAAATTCTAGTATTAAATGGTATTAATATAGTTAACTACTACATTACGGTTTAAATATTTAGGTAACATGATGAAAAGATTCTTAAGTCTTTATTGTACACACCCACACACATTGTTACAATTGATTAAAAATACAAAGTAAATTAATGTACAAAGGCGAGCTTAACTCAAAGTCGAGTTCTCTACCAGCAAACCTTTGAGTTAAATTTAAAAACTACTAAAAGATTACTTACCTACATTAAATTACTACAAACCTTAATAGTTCAAGTTTATCTATTTTTTGAGTTTAATATGCATTAAATTACACGTGACCGCAACAATGATTGTATTCTAATGTCATCAACATTTACCCCAAGAAGTGGTAATTTTTCGGGCTTTTACAACATTACGCGGGTGGGAAGTGCGGTCGATGTATTATTCTAAGTCGTACCAATTGTAACTGCGGCTAATTATATTAACAAAATTTTGCATTAACAAAAAAAACAATCATAACCATTATTCAACGGTATTTAGGGCTTTACTAATAAACGTTGTATATCGTGTACCGTCATCTGTCATTTGACATTCGAAAGAAAAAACAAAGCATTGTATAAATATCGCCGCTATATAATATTTATTAAAATGGGAGATAGTATTCTAGGACGCGAAAACTGCTAAACCCCATTGATTGGTAATTATGAATCGCAACCAAGGCCTTAACCAGAGTTAACAGGGACCCTTGCATACTGCAATAGTAGACTGTTGCAGTATGCAAGGGCTCAAGTCTGCATACAATTATTTACAATGACTTAAATTAAGGTTTAAATTTCCTAGTCGTTTTTCAACAAAAGCTATTTGTGTTGAAAATGTAGCCTGTAATAATGACGATGATGATGAAACCACGTAAGCAGAGTTAGAGCCCAAATGTATCAATTGGTAATTTTTTATTCACAAAATGCAGGTGGTTATATAAAATAAATAAACAACCGGTATTTTAAAATCTGTAATGATTGTGATACTTAACTAAAAGTCATTAAATTATCATTTTATCTTTTACTTTTTTCGTTAAAACGAGTGCGTTTTTAGTGTGTAATTTTAATATAGTGATAATTTATCCTTTGTAAACCTGACATTTAAGCCAATGGCAAGTTCTAAGTTATAACCACTCCTACATCGAACCGTCCCGTTACATCAGTATCAGAAATTAAAATTTATAGTTATAACCACAGATGCATAAAAAATATCATTAAAATCGAAAATTAAAATGTCAATATGATCATAACAAACTGCGTAAATGGCTGATTGACATTCTTTAATTTAGCGATAATAGTATAAAATTGCTTGCATAAATTAATAAAAAATACAATCTAAAATTCAAATTACCTCGGGTTTGCTTAAGTTTATAAAATCTGTTAATGTTTACGCTGAATGTGAAGACTTAAGACATTTAAAACATCGACTCTAATTCACCACTGGACAACAATTCCCCAAACTGGTGTGACCACACATACAGATTTCCTCGACCTTTTGGGAGGTCCTGCCCAATCTACAGCTTCAGTAGGTGCATGTCTCTTGTCAGATGACCTACATATTTCTAAGCAGAAACTAGAAAAGTTACACATCTCAGGATATTCGAAAGTTACCAAAGATTTTACAAGACCATAATTACAAGTCAGCTTGGTCTAATAATCGTAGCGTACTCCGCTTGGTACCCTGGACCATGGAATATAGTAGTGCCCTGGATCGGGTACTCGCGGGATCCTTTCTAGCTCGGAGCAAATCTTTCAGACCCTCAGAATTTTTTTTTATTCCAGATGGTTTTTATGCAAAATGATTGGTGTAGGTAAACATAAACTCGTTACATAAATAAATACTAGTGCGATAACCAGACAGTTAAAATGTGGACGACCCGAACGTGGTGTTAAGGGAAAGTAATCAGTAACAGTAGTTTTACTGTAGAAGTTTTAAGATTTGTAATTCAAATATCCTTTCGAAATAAAGACTTAAGTCTACATAATAAAGATGTCAAGCCGATATCTGCCAATAACAGTTCTAAAGCATATTCAGTTAAGTACCTACCTATCTCGTTTGCGAAGCAACTTTAACACGTTAAAATTTTCTTACTCACCGAAATAGAATAGCCTTTTTAATAATTTGGGAGATTAACGTGAGATCCATGTAAAAAGAATGCGCATCCAAACATTTTTCAACGAAGCCAGTCCAAAAATTTGGCGAGTCAATTATTCCAGCTTATATTCCGTTTCCGTTTACGAAACAGTGATAGCCTAGTGGTGCGCTTTAAAATTAACTATCACTTGCTTTAACGGTGAATGAAAACATCGTGAGGAAACCTGCATGCCTAAGAGTTTCTCGAAGGTGTGTGAAGTTTGCCAACCTGCACTGGGGTCTAGCGTGGTGGACTATGGCCTTAACCCTCTCAGTTTGAGAGGAGGCCCGTGCCCAACGGTGGGACAGTTTCTTAAGAGGGCTAATATTATATTCCGTTTCCGTTTGACCCGTTTCGCTCATATGTTGTTTTTTTTTTCAGTTTAACAACGGCGATATCCCCAGCGTTAATCCTCACAAAATACATAAAAAATAATCAATTAGAAGAAGCTAGAAAGTACTCAGTCGTCAATCCTTCCTTGTTCCTCAACGTGACCAGCCATTCCGGGTTTCTAACAGTGGATGAGAAGTACAATTCTAACACGTTCTTCTGGTACTTCCCTTTAACCAAGAAACCAGTTAATGAGACCCCTTGGATCATCTGGCTGCAAGGAGGACCGGGGGCATCCAGTATAGCAGGATTATTCGACGAAATAGGGCCATTCGAGTACGATAATGGACTTAAATGTGAGTATTGTTGCTTATTATTTGTTGTTTACATTTTTATTCTCATCAAGTTCGATTAAATGATACCCGTATCACGGATTTACACCAAACTTCAAGTCAAGAAGAATCAGAATATTTTTTAATCATGTAAATTATTATAGTATTTATGAATCATCAGAAAAGAAACAAAGACTCTATCACTTCGGAATGTCATTCCTGTGGAGAAGAAGGGCAAGAAACTCCAGGGTCTTTTAAAAAAAAGTTACTATGAACCTTCTTATTGGTTTTTTGCACGTTTTGTAGATATCTATCGTTGTTCTAGCGATCACTATTCCGAATCCCGATTCACGTGACTATTTTCGTATCTATGAATCACAGCTGTTACGGTGCGGGGCCGTTACATTGGAGAGAGAGTGTTATATTCTTCCCGGGGCGAGCGGTGAGTGCAGAGTTACTCGGCACTGCGCTGGTTCCACTCGCCCTGCGCTCCTGCGTTCATGTGTGTGTGTGTGAATGATGTACGCTGTTGGCCGCGAGGCCTTTACAGCTTCATCGGACTTAAAGGCGAGCGTGCAACCACTACGCTCTAGCCAGCCAGAAGGGCAAGAGGCGAAATACTCGGGTGCACTACTAAGTGCACCGGTCAACCGCCGGCTATGGGAGGGGATCTACTACTACGTCGTCGTCGTCGCCCGTATTCTGAGCGGAAAGAAGGGATGACAAAGCATCGGGGGGGTCGGTGAGAACATGTCGCGGCCGGCGGTGGCGGCAGGGGTCGGGGGGGAGATCGTAGTCGGCGGTGGCTACGATTAACGGATTCGTATGGGTAGATGCGTTCGCGAAGTGACGTGTTGACGCCTTTTTAATAAAGGCGCGAATAGGTTCGAGACCTAGATCGGAGTGGAGGTCGACGTTCCGTACGAACCAGGGGGCTCCTACGGCTTTACGGAGGAAGCGGTTTTGAACCACTTGGAGTTTATCGATGTGAGAGGGGGCCGAATGCCCGAACACAACACACGCATAAGTCATGATGGGTCGAACGCAAGTTTTGTAAAGTGTCACCTTATTTCTAAGGGACATTTTACTCCGCTTGCAGATTAACGAATGGAGACGACCGAGCACAAATGATGCTCGGTGACGGACCCGCTTGATGTGCGGGCCGAAGGACATGGTACTGTTTAGGGTGACCCCTAGATATTTGACCTCTTTGACCCAGGGAATGGGTCGGTCGAACATGGTCACTTGGCCGAGATTACTTCTAGGGCGGCGCAGGGAGTGGCGCGGGGTGGCACCTCTGGAGAAGAACACCGCAGCGCTCTTGTCCGGGTTCACCTCAATACGCCACTTCCTGAACCAATTCCCTAGGGAATTGGCGGATGCCTGAAGGTGTCTGGTAATGAAACCTTTATTACTATGCGAGACGTAGAGAGCGGTATCATCCGCGAATAGGGCTAGATGCGCCTTACTCGAACGAGGAATGTCGTTCGTGTAAAGGCTAAACAGGAGCGGAGAGAGAACTGAGCCCTGTGGGACTCCAGCACTGATGGAGTGGGAAGTGGAGCGCGTCATTTCGACGCGATAACGGAAGGCGCGATTCGACAAGAAGTCTCGTAAGATGAGCACGAGTCTGTCCGGCACACCCAATTGGTAGAGCTTGTAGATCAAGCCGTTGTGCCAGACTTTGTCGAATGCCTTCGCGACATCTAGGAAGAGGGCGCCCGTGTAGATGGGTTTGGGTCTATTGAGACCGGAGAGGATGTGCTCCGTGATGCGGTGCACTTGGTGGACGCAAGAGTGTTTGGCTCGAAAGCCAAACTGCTCGTCGATAAGGATACCCCTGGACGTTACGAAGTCTTTGAGCCTCGCCAGAAGTAGGCGCTCGTATATCTTGGCCAGGGAGTTGAGGAGACTGATAGGGCGGTAGCTCGCGGGGAGATTGCGAGGTTTGCCGGGCTTGGGAATGCCTATGACGTCCGCCTCCTTCCACTTAGCGGGGAAGGTGCAGTTCGTCATGGCGGCGTTCAAAATGGCCACCAAGAGGCAGATGAGCTGGGCGGGCAGGCATTTCAGAACGCGATTCGAAATGCCGTCAGGGCCGGGGGCTTTTTTAGTTTTAAGACCCATAATCAGATCTTCGACCTCCGTTTGCGTGATAGGAGGCAAGGAATCGACGGGGGGGAGGGATGCCCTGCGCTCGACTTCCCTGTCTACCGTGTCGACGTGGGACTGGTCAACGGACTGAGAGCTGGGGGCGCACTGGCTCTCGAGGGAGTCAGCGAGAAGCTCGGCCTTTTCGTCGTCGTCGAAGGCTGGGGGTGCTGCGCCTGAAGGGCGGGACAGCGGGGACATGTCAGTCGTGGAGTCGGATTTGAGGCTACGCGCCAGCTGCCAGTAGGCCAGATGCGACGGCGCGATGCCCTCTAGGAGGACACCCCACCGTTCCTCCCGGACCTCCGCGACACGACGCTTTACCTCTCGTTGTAAAGCGCGCATCCGGGCCCGATTGGCTTCGGTGGGGTAGGAGTCGTACGCTCGGATGGAAGCATTCTTGGAACGAATGAGATCCCTAACATCGTCCGGCAGTCGAAAGCGGTTGAGGTAGAGATCTTCCACCTCGACTTGCTTGGACGATCGACTGACAGCCGATCGGATGTGCTCGGTGAAGGCATCTACGGCCTGATCGGTGTCCTGAGGGGACGGGATGGAGTCCGAGCTGAGAGGCAGGGGGGGAGGGTCGGCATCCGCCAAGGCCGTGCTTAGCGCATGCCAATCCACCACCGTCTTTTTGGGTCGCTGAGGGGCGGAAGGGGGGGAACCGAGTCTCATGACTACAGGTCGATGGTCAGAGTCGAGTTCCTGGACTACTTCCAAGGAGTGCAGCCGTAGGGTGACACCCTTCAGAAGCGCCATGTCCAGGACGTCGGGTCGGTGATTGGGATTGTTAGGATAGTGGGTAGGGTGCATGGGTGCGATGACGTCAAAGTCGAGAACGTCGACCAGGGCGTCAAGGCTCCTACCGTTAGGGGAAGTGGTGAGACCGTTCCAGGCCACGTGCTTGCTGTTGAAGTCGCCCGCCAGAATGACGGCGTTTCCCAGATTGAGGAGTGCTTCAAAGTCACTCCTGAGAACGGATTTAGTGGGGGAAAGGTAAACGGAGGCGATCACGATGGGCTGGTGCCCCGTGAGAGAGACGCGACAGACCGAGGCTTCGATGTTGGTGAGCGCGGGGGGATCGAGAGGGATGCAGTGCAGGGACCTCCTGTAGTAAATGAGAGTACCGCCTCCGCGGGAGCCGATTCTGTCATTGCGCACGAGGTTATAGTTTGCGATCCTAGGATCGCGTTGTGCGGGCTTCAGGAAGGTTTCCTGCACGAGGAGGATATCAAGTTGGTGATCTCGGAGGAAATCAGCAACCTGATCTCGCTGGGAGCGAAGGCCATCGGCGTTAAAGAACGCCAGGGATAGGTTGTGGGGCTTTTGGCGGGGAGATCGTAGATCCATTATTGGGTGCGGGGGGGTTGGGTTTTGAGGGACGCCAGGACGTCATATACGCCCCTGTATTCCGCGGCCAGGAGAACCTGGTCCGCCAAGTTGGTGGCGGTGCGGAGTCGAAGTGCGAGTTCGCGGACTCTGGGGAAAAGTGCGGGGCTTATAACCGCCGAGACGCTCATTATTAGGTCGACGTCCTGACTGACGTTAGAGGGCGGAGGGGGACAAGCCGCCACCGGCTGGATCGCGCTCCTGCGTTCAGCGCCTCGTAGTTAGATACGAAGATCTGATATTGTTTCGTTGTGTCGTGACTCGCCGTGTCGTGCCGCGTCACCGGAGAATGCCGTCGAGAGGAGCGGGGAACAAATAAAACGCGTCTTCAAGTGCGAAAGAGAGTTTCGGGCGGTCGCTACTGTGGCTATCTCTTTTCTTCCTTTTTTCTATCCTTTTCTTTCTTCTATTTTTCTTCCTTTTCTTCAGCCAGGAACTGATGACGATTGAACGAAGATCCAACGAACAATTCAATGTGCTAGTACAAAAACCGTGCTCGATTAAGAACCTCGAAACTTTACCCTACGGAGAGCCGCGGTTTTCGTCCCAGTTATCGCGATCATTTTTACTTTCGACCGACCGTTTGCCGATGGTTTTATTTATTTAATCAACACCAGATCACAATGTATCATACATCAAAATAATCCTTATGATCTATTCTAACTATATACATAAGTTGTACCTTGCTATTTTTGCTAACTATTCTTGCTATTCTCTATGCTATTCTTAAATTTATAAAGTATACAAGCCAAAAATCCCTAAAATTACGACACAAGTGCGGACCAACTCATCTCTAATACATGAAAATCTTAACTAATCTTATTAAAATGGTTACAAATCACTTTCAATTATATAAAACAATTACTAAACTAACAAATAAATCCTAATCTAAGTACATTCTACATGAAATAGTTAATTACATATGTACATCGCTGCGGGGCACGGCGCGGGGCTGGGGAATGCAGTCGCCGACAACAGCCTACTTATAGTTAATAAAGCAATTGATATATCGTAGTTACCTACACACATGTGTATTATTATGCGTATCACGGACAGCACGATTTTATAAAACGTGGTTGGTTAAATGATTGAATATCACGATATCCTTATAAAATGAACTTATACCAGCGTTCCCGAGTTGTTAAAGTATAATTATTTTGACTATTAAACGAAATTGGACGATGTGCCGATTTAAAGTCGCGTCTCTATTACGATAGTATCGGGGGTGGTTAATCATTAATCTGATTACATTTTGCCCATCTCTGGTGAAGTCTTAAGTATCTACCTACTATACGTATGTTTTGACTATTTATAAGTATTTGTTGGTATGCATATGATTTGAATAAATAAAAAACTTTTAAATATGAATTGATATGTTTTCTTCCTATTGATTCTTTAATGTAATGCAAGATTACTTTAAAAGACGGTATTTTAATTACCTCATTGTTCTTTAAACCTGCCTCCGTCAATCCGCACTGGGTCCGCGTAGTGGGGTATAACCTAATATCTCTTACCTCAATTTGTGAGAGAATGCCTTTGCCCAGCAGTTGGACAGTATAGACTGATATTATTATATTTGTGCCTCGCTGAGATTCACGGGCTTTACCCGGGCCCTTGAAAGACTTGCATGGGGACACGGGTCCAACACGTTGAGGCCCCTTTGCGAGAAGTTAATGTTATGTAATTCACCCGCTGTGATCACTAGCTGAAAATAAAGAAACATAACCAGCGAACTGACCCCGGCAGGTGCAAGGCCTCCACTCCGATCTAGGTCTCGAACCTATTCGCGCCTTTATTAAAAAGGCGTCAACACGTCACTTCGCGAACGCATCTTCCCATGCGAATCCGTTAATCGTAGCCACCGCCGACTACGACCTCCCTCGCGACCCCTGCCGCTACCGCCGGCCGAGACATGTTCTCACCGACCCCCCCGATGCTTTGTCATCCCTTCTTTCCGCTCAGAATACGAGCGACGCCGTAGACGCAGACGCAGTAGTAGATCCCCTCCCATAGCCGGCGGTCGACCGGTGCGCTTAGTAGTGCACCCGTCCCCCTACAGCGACTGTCCCAACCGAGGGCGCCTCTCCGAGGCGCCCTCGAGTATGTCGCCTCTTGCCCTTCTGGCTGGCTGGAGCGTAGTGGTTGCACGCTCGCCTTTAAAATCCGGTGAAGCTGTAGAGGCCTCGAGGCCAACAGCGTAGATCATTCACACACACACACACAGGTGCAAGGACTATTGTATATTATGAAAAGAAAGCAAGGGCTGCATAAATGAGGTTTGATGACAAAAACTGGACTATTCTAAAGGGGACGGACACCGGCCATAATTAGTGATACCTAACTACCCGTGGCTGGCGGTGACTCGCCACTTACTAGATGGGCCCTCAAAGGTCCTTCTCAGACAACTGAGGGCAACACCAGTGTGAGCGGCTCAGGGGTGCAGAGAGGTGTGCTGCGCTTTCTCCGAAGTTACTCGCGGCGTTGTGCCTTTTAACACTTCCACCCCTGGAGTACATCGACGTAGGAACGCATTATCTTCCTATGTCGATATAGCTCTCACGGCTCCTCTCTGGACGGCAATTAAGGCAAGCCAGAGCCGATAGTCCTGCGGGCACCCTTTGGTTTCCTCTCGACCGACGAAGACACGCCGAGTTGAGGGCCCTGACCGACTCTCTATACAGACGAAGTAGGAAAGAATGAGCTAAGAATCATTATATGATTTGTAAAATTTAGATAACTGTGTATCACTTGTTTGTATTTCCATTACCTTAATGGTATGTTTCATACAAAATATAGTTCCGAGTTAGTCATAACATTTTTGTTAATACCTTTACCCACTCTGCTGCGCAAATGGCAATTAAAATGAGAAGGTACATTAAGAATTTGATCTGCTTATTCAATACATTTTTAGTGCGCAATACAATGATACTTAGTCACTGAATAATAGGAGAAAAAAAGCTAAATCTTGTTTGTATTCTCAGTACAGGGGTACATAAATTAGCAATAGTATTAATTAAATATAATATAGATAATAATTCTTACTTATTGTAAAGAATTATACATGATTCCAGGTAATAAAACAATAATACATTTTGTACGAAAAGTTATTAGATGCCAACGGTGGTTATATTAATTGAAATGAAATTAATATATTATTAAGGCCCACTTGCACGAACCAGGATTATCGTTACCCATTACCTAACTCGAGATTATAATGTTAAGTTGAACGCAATTTAACGTTATAATCTCCAGTTAGTCAAAGCTAACCCTGGTTTCTAATAATGCCTAATAATGCCTTCAGGGTGCTGTTGAGACTTCCGCCTTACTTCAGTGCATCAGGTATGTTCGTAGATGCGCATACTGATGACTACTATGATATAATGTGTAAGAAAGTTGCTTCAGTAATGAACAGAGTAAGAGGAAGCACAAACAGCAGTATGAGGTTATTTGCGGAGAGGTTGAATGAATCTTAAGTAGGTTTATCAAGCTACATGTCAGACGCGGGGCTTGATAAATCTTCCATAGATGAGTAAATATTCCTTGTATGTTTCGGTATGTAGGTCACTCAACATAATATTTTACTAACATAAAATAAGTTGTAGGTAGTACTAACATGCTATGGGCCACTACGCTTGAAAATAAAATATTTTTAATCTATTTAATTTTTTTTATTCCATGCGTGCTAGCATGCCGTGCCGTGACAAAACTTCAAGAATTGTATCATATTGCTTCTGCATCATCTTGCCACCCGTAATATCTTCACAGGAGGCCACTTGACAACGTCTGTTACACATGGCCCTATTAGATTACATTTCTAATGTTCATGGATTGGTTAATTCCTCGAAACGTATGACGCAACTGGGTGTTACCCCAACGCGAAAAATTTCCGCGTTTAAAAATACATACGGGATAAATGAGGAAGATATATTTCCAATGTAACAGACGCGCCGCTTGTGGGAATCCCAACGTCGCCTTGTTAACACTCTGTGAACACAGATAGTAGGGGTATCATTAATTATGTGATTCACATGTATTTACATTGGAATAAGATGTTCAGCAAGAAAATTTACTCCCACATTCCCCAAGGAAATTGTTAGAGGTGTACTGTGTACACCCACTTTTCTTTGACGATGTTAGGTCCCAACACAATATTTTAGATTGATTTCTTTGGGATCCAATAAAATAGGGGAGTTCCATTGTTCCGAGTACAATTTTAGACTTTTAAGATTTTTTTCGATAGAAAACCTCCTACGTAATACCGTGTGTTGGTAAAAATAGATTATGGAAAGTACTCCGATAAAAAGACAGGTAGGTATAACTAAAGGATTGGTAAAATAGCCGACGGAGCGCTACGGGGGCGTAGCAGAAGCGCTCGTCTACGTTCGTTCGTGACTTTCGCCGTCGCACCGAGCGGCGCTGCGCTGTGTGGCGTGTTCCGTCCATTTCAGTACATTAAAACTCCCGAATCCGAGACACCGTCGCGCTGCGCCGGCTATGTGGTGAAACCTTAAACCTTACTTTAGCGGTCGCGTCACACGCACGCAAATGACTATTTCAACTTCGTGGGATAAAATTAGCTCATATCGTATAAATCCAACATGTCATTCACTTCTAAGGATATAATATTACGGGTTAGAATGATTTAATCGATTTCTATATAAAGTATTTCTATATAAGTCGAAAGTTACCTAAAACAAATAATTAAAGTGTCCTTATCCATTCCCCGAAGGCGATATAAAGTTTTTCGTCAAAAATCGTGTGATCAAGGCCACTGCACTGCAAAAAGTTGATAAAACAACAATACCAACTCAGCTAGTAGTTATTAATAGCTAGATCAAAACAGGTTTCGTACAATTAATAACCTTGATACCAACATCTTTTGGCTGTATTTTCAGTAACTTTGTACTATTCGTATTTCTTTGCAAATGACGTCCTAACATATTAATTATAAGTTCCAACTTATGAGCAGAAAGTCTAAATCTTTCATTGAACTCGTACATCATTTCCATGTAGCCAGAATCTATTCTCTTCTTATATGTCCTGGGCTGAATGATTATAACTTCTTCTCCCTCACTGGAGTCACTTGACCTTATATTGCACCGTTATGGACGAGTAACTTGTTAATATATAACCTAGATTTAGGTCAACGAAAGCTCTCCAACTTTTTCGTAACAAGTTACATACATGCTACAAAGGCCCTTATGATAAACAAAACCAAAGATCCCTACAATGATGAAAAAGCTTGTAATTTGCACAAGTAGTTCTGATAAACGCATTTTTCTAAAAATGCAGTTATTTTCAAAAGAAAACGCTTGTAATACAAAACGTTTGTAACGTTTGATGAACAGCACTGGGCACTGGGAACAAATAATGACTGCCTACCTACTTTTTTGTTGTTGAGCAAGATGCATTTAGGCCATTGTCTACCTGTGGCCTAAACCCTCTCAGTTTGAGAGGAGGCCCGCGCCCAACGGTGGGACTGTCTCTTAACAGGGCTAATATTATTATTAAGATGAATTTCATTCTATGTTACGGATAGACGCAAGTATGGAAATGAAGGCTTGCTCTAGGGGTTCGAGCGTAGGCCACTCCACTCACTGGACCAAGAATTCGCGCTTTCGATGCTCGTACTGGCTTGCGGTGTATGACGCGGTTAGCGATCATGGAGTACGGGATTCGAATCCCAGGTTGGATAACGTGTGTTTGGAAATTTAGTAGCAATCTGGTCGACATTTACTCTTGGTATAGTGTCAATAAGCTCGCCCCCCATTATGTTGGGACTTAAAACCATCAGCGTAATGTGGGTGGGTGTATCACGTCTTATTGAGACGATATCGCTGCCTTTCTTTTCTTTTTGTCAACATTATTTAAAGTACGGATAGTAAATATTGTCATTATGTTTTCAGTGCGCCGTTGGGCCTGGACCAATCACTACTCGGTTCTGTTCATAGACAACCCTGTAGGAGCTGGGTACAGCTTCACAGACTTCGACGAAGGTTTCGTGAGGGACATGGAGCAGGTACAAATATTATCGTTTTATAACTTGAAATATATTATGTTTACTCCTAAAAACCTATGGATTATGACATTGATATATGACCAATATCAGCCATCTCTCCATGTTTCAAGATAAATAGTCCATCATGGCACAACTCATACTCATGTCAAAATAATTGTAGTACACCATACTCACTATCATCAGTCTAAAGGTTTCGCCACATAGCCGACGGAGCGCGACGGGAGTGCAACAGTGGCGTTGCTTGGGAGTTGTAAAGTACTGAAATGTACGGGAGACGCCACACAACGCAGCCCCGCTCGGCGCGACGGTAAACGTCATGACCGAGCATAGCCGAGCGTTTCCGTCGCGCTCCATCGGCTATTAGACCAAACCTTAAAACCACTACAGGACCTTCCTTGTCTTCGATGAAGGCTTATACCTTCCTCACAGATCGCCAGACACGACGACCGTGTGTGCTGTAAGCATCCCGATTTTATACGCGACTTTCACTTGTACATTAGTCTACCTTAGTATCACCTATCACGGTTAAGAACTTAAGCCGCTCCGCCCACTGGGTCGAATAGCCGCGGGTACGATTCCCGCACGAGACAAATCTTTGTGTGACCCACAATTATTTGTTTCGATCGGGGTATTTGTGTATTTCTCAACAAAGGCTTACATTGTAATTAGTAGATACACAGTATGTAAATTTTCATGTTCGTAAACGCACCCACGATAAAGAAATAAATCCTAGTGTGGGGCGTTTATTAAAAAAAACTTAGCCCTTAGACTACATTCAGCACCTCTAACTCGAAAGGCAATGAGCAAAAAAGTAGCCAACCCGAGTATGAAAACCATGGCAGCAAGCAAGAAAATTTATATACAAGTTAACGAGCATATTAAGTTAAGATACAGATACCGAAGAGAAGATAAGCTCTAGTCATTTTCATACTACGGGGTATTTACAAATTGTCATAATTAATTGTTTTTTTAACTTACTAATCTACCACCGGATCGGAAAGTGGTCTCCATTGAGAAGATCCGGCGAGAAACTCAGCGGGTTTGTCTTTTTTGCCTAATTCTCCATTTTTGTTCATCACTTTCTGTATTGATACATACATTTCTATATTACACAAAATTATTTATGCGATCCAGCTCCAGTGTTACGACTGAGATATAAGACTAATTATAATATTTTTAAATATATATTATAATGAAAAGCTAGAGGATTCTGGTAGGACCAGTCTACACAAGCAGCACCCATTAACGAGTACGACTACTTAAGCAGCTATCACCTCCCTCGATCATATTAGAGGGAAGGAAGTGACCCGCACCAAATAGCCACTGCAAGCATAGACTTTTTAGTGAGCATGACACACGGAATATACATATCTAAGTGCTCTACCCACATAAGGTGTCAGTTTTTGGTCAAAGATCATTTCAGCCTGTTAGGCTCGAAAAACTAACACACCTACGTAATAATATTTTAGATGAAAGACCTCGCAACCCATGATCTTTACTTTCTTCTCTTTCTTTGATAAAGCATTTACCGGGAAATGCAATAGAAGTAGATAAGCAATTACTTTAATCTCTTTGTTTTGGTTCCAGTGTTCAAGCCACTTGTACAACGCTATAGAACAATTCCTGATGATATTCCCTGAACTACGGAAGGCTCCTTTATACATCGCTGGCGAGTCCTATGCTGGTCGGTATCTGCCCGCGCTGGGTATGAAGATACTTCAGCAGGATCCCAGCATTGGCCCGTTGGAAGTTAATTTGCAGGTAAATACGTGACTGGTTATGCTTTTAAGCTAGAGTTCATAGAACATTGCTTGTGGGAAGATAAACCTCGGTTGGTCTGGCAGTAAAGTTTCCAACGGAAAAATCACAATAATGCAGAGGGCAGAGCAAGCGTCAGAACAATCTGACTTAGGTATAGGCCTCAAATAACATTCATTAATCAAATCCATTTAGAAAACTACCATAATTCTTGCTCAATCTAAGGAATATGCTGTTAACTCCACGAAACTAAGGAAAAACAATCTTTAAGGGGCTACCGTGAAAAAAGCCGTGTTTTTGCACTCCAAAAAGTATATGGATTAGAGAATTCATATGTTGAAATATGATTTTTGACTGTATATTTTAAAATCTGGTAAAATAAATACATGATTAAGGAAAGAACCTGTTTTAACTCTGTTCTCTCTGCCTACCCCGCAAGGGATCTGGCGTGATGATATAGATAGATAGATGATTAAACGAAAAAAATATAGGTCATCTCTATTGAAGTTAAATGCTTAAGAACTAATCAATAGAATTTACTTAAAAACATAGTAAATAATTGTGGAAAAGTTCTTGAAAAGCAGATTTTTATATTATAGTGTTGTTTTTTTAGAAAATGTTAAAATTTGTCGTACATCGTTTATTTCCGTGCGCACGCTCTATATATCCGTCCCTTATTTCTTTTGTAAAGTAATTGCATCACTATCAATCCCGGTCTATAGATGGTCGATCGCTGTAGGCCCTTAAGGCCATGTAATTGAAGTACAAGTTATGGCATATAAAGATAATTATATACTCATTCATACATTTAACATAAAACCTACAACATTATGTATCCGCTAATCTTTTATACAAGATAATACTTAGCATATTTTCCTACGGCTTCTGTCGTGAACTCAGTGACGATCAAATATTCTGTCAGCGAACTTATAATACCTAATTAGAAACCTCTCAAACCAACATTGTAGAAACTCGTTTTATTGTAGGCATTTACGCACCCTTCACCGCAAGCAAATGACATCGACATATGCATAAAGAAATAAAAACGAACCCAATGTTAATGTTCAAAATTAAATTAACTTGAGTAAAATTATGAACTCATAAACTTTTAAGGGATTCGCGTACATTAATTGTCATATGAACAAATGAGTTATGCTTTTTAAATTTGTCGTCATAGATATTATCCTACCCTAGGTATGACGGGCGACAAACCAGTGAGAGAGCAGAAACTTTGAGAAGAGAGAAAGAGAGAAGTATTTTTTTTGACACTGGGCTCTTGACAACGATAACTTCGTGAAATGATATTTTATGTATGCCACTGGAATTTGGTTTATTTCGTGTTATCATAATGCGCATTACGTGCTTAATTACTCATAGCGAATACTAGATTTGAAATTTGCTTTCGCAAAGGGTCGAACCGAGATACCAGTATGTAGTTTCTAGTCTTTGTGGGTTACTTGAATACTAATTGATTTTATGACCATATCCTGTGACACTTCAGCTCACTAACTTGTTACAAGCTTTTATTTAACTTATATAATATAATATCAGCCTATACTGCCCACTGCTGGGCAAAGGCCTTCTCTCACAAATCGAGGTGAGAGAGATTAGGTCATACTCCACCACGCGGACCCAGTGCGGATTGGTGGAGGCAGGTTTGTGGCCACCTGCTGTTGGAACTTACCAAGCCGCCTTTAAGGCTTCCAACTCGGCTTAACGACTACCACATTAAGTGGTAACCGGCACCAACGGCTTTTCGTGCCTTCCGAAGCATGGAGACGCTCGAATATGAAAATGCCACAAACGGTCATCCATCTCAGGCCGACCGAGTCGAACGCTGCTTAACCTTGGTGATCGGTAAGAACACCGCGATCGCACAGCGCTACGAGCGCCTACAGACATACGAACTTGCAATGTTCGTATGTCTGTCTGTCTGTCTTATCGGATCAAATCTTGTGATCCACTTTTCAAGCACTTGCAGGTATTCGATTGAGCTGAAATTTGGCATACGTATATAAAATCGGTGAATATGGAATAATATGGTACAATGAAGCTGGTCTCATGCTGGAGTCTGAAGGTCACCATAAGAACTTGTGAACCATACAACGTAATCCCCTCGTGTTTAGGCTTGTTAGATTAGTATTGACAATCACTGTACAACCAGATAGTGTTCAGGGTCTGATGATGAAGTCGAAAGGTGGCCAATGGAATCACCCAACTGCTCAACGTAACCCAGCCGTGTTTGGGCTCGTTGGATTTGTCTTGACAAGTAGTTTAGACTCAGATGGTGTCCAAGGTCTGATAATGAAGGCGAAAGGAAGCCATAGGAATTCCTCGACTAAGCAAGATATATTCATTTTGTTCTTCGCTATAAAAGCTTATTTTTAAAAGGGTATTTTTATATTAAAAATCTTTTAAGCTTCTTAATTCACTGGCACTTGCTACTATCTCTTCTAGGCATTCAAGTGGGTAATATGTAAAACACTGTTACATACACGCGTTGTATGGTAGGTATGCATCTTTATTTAGCAGGAATCCGCTAATCATAGCCGCCGCTGACTAGGAACCTAACTTCTCTCCTATCAACCGCTGCCGCCATCCGCGGCATGTTTTCACCGACCCTCCTGATACCCTTACATCCTTTCTTTCGGATACAGATACCGCACACGGTATCAGATGCCGACCTCGCTGGTAAGGTCGAAGAATCCCTTGCCCGCCGTGGTGCGTATACTAGGCGATACACCTAGAATACGCACCACGGCGAGACACCTAGTATACGCCCTCCCCCATAGTGACTGCCCAAGCCGAGGCCGTTGCTCTTTGAGGCGCCCTTGAGCTTGTTGCCCCCATGCCCTTTTGGCTCGAGCGTAGTGGTTGTACGCTCGCTCTCTTGTCCGATGAAACTGTAAAGTCCCCACGGCCAACAGCGTAAATCACACACACACATACACACACATCATTATTTAACCTATACTTATTTACACAGCTGTAGTACAGCTTAAAGGGCAGTTACTTCCTCTCTAAAGCAGCAGTTGTGTTACTTGGAGTGCCACTTTCCTGATAACTACACAATACTCAAATGTAACGTGGAAAAAGTAAACTATTTCAAATTAGACATGGTCGCGTGTGTCTGCAGCCGCTTATTTTCCCATCTATTGTGATGAAGGTTCATGTTTCAACACAAAATAAGTAAATTAAGCAACATCCGCAATATAATTATTATCAGCGCAACAGCTATAGACATAAAAGTCAAAATGGATTGACAAGGTCACAACCTATCGCAATCATCGATTTTGTTCTACATACCGTGAAACTTTATCATATGTGTCAATATGTAAATGTTGGTACATGTAAATGTTTGAGGAGAATCCATGTGGTATATATCTACAATTATAAACTCATTTAGTGGGAATCATGAAGGTCAGAGTTCGGTTGGTTCATGGCTGTAGCACACACGACTTTTACCATCTGCGACCGGGGATTTTCTGCATTTGATCGCTGCATTAATTGCACGCGTCCGACTTGTTCGGCGATTGTCCGACTCAAGATTTTGACCCAGAACGGCGTGATCACCAGCTGCACCATTATATCATTAGCCATAAGTCCACTGCAGAATACAGGCCGCCTTTATCGATCGCCACGGCGACCAGCTTTCCTGTACACATTCAGGTTTTATTTGCGACCTTCACCAGGTCATCTCATCTTGTGGGGGGCCAGTCCACTCCACGTCTTCGTACAACATCGCCACTCGAGAACCTTTTACCTTATACCAATAGACAAACGAGGCAGGTTATTTCAAACTGACGTCAAACAGGCGCTTGTCTTTGTATGTATAAGCCTTTATAATTATGACTTTATTAATTTCCATTCGTTTTCTTTTTGTTGATAAGTATCGCTCCTTCTGTTTAAAAACGTTATAAGCTTTTTATTTAGAGCTTTTAAACTTATATTTTTATTGTTTTCTTTGACGTAAAAGATCGATACTGCAGTAACTAATCAAGCATACTATACATATGCAAATCGTTAACACTACTAATAAGGCATTATAGACAAACATTGATATGTAATTAGCCGTAATAACTACAATTTATCTCTAGTCTTTACTACCTTGTGCCTATTTTGTAATTAGGAATTACAGTATAGAGCTTATTGCTATAAATGCTCTTTTTACACATATCAAAACAAGGTAATATCTATACCAGAAATATTGAAGCTGGTCAAGTAGGGATGTCACGCTCTTTCCATACCTTATTTAATAATTATATTTATACAGTACAGAAGTAATAGTAAGGCGAGCTTAACGCAAAATTTGAGTTAACTTCCAGCAGTAAAGCCGGCCTCCAAGCCGGTATATACTATTAGTATACTACGCCAAATATTTTGTCCTTAATGGTGAATAAATCCTTCTGATAGCCGAATGTAATTTTTAGTAGTCAAACTTACTCTCTACTTATCTTAAACCCGACGTAACGTTTTTGAAGCTGGACATAAATTTTATTACAAGAATAATATCTCGGTTATTATTTTTAATTGTGTATGTACAAATTAATCACAATTTTACCACATTTAACAACTATAAATAATAACAATCAATAATTTGTTCTATGATTAATTAGTACTTGCTTCGTCCAACGATTTACGTTTACAAATAGCCGGACAGACCGGACACGTCAATATTTGGCCGGATCATAAAAAGTCTAAGATATTCGACTACAGTCGGATACTTGCCAACCCTACTACTACCAAGTCACAATGTCGTATAAATCACTTGTAAAGAATTAACGTGACATGACTGACGACCTCTAAGAATTTCTACACGGCTTACATCTGACAAGTTCACCTTCGTCATTGTTCCTGTTATTGTATTAATAGCCTTTTATACGTTGATATAATATAATGTTTCTCAAAAACTAAGCGAATATAAATATAAATGTAGCGAGAAAGCTCGCTCAGTTTCGTCCTTTTGCCTAATTACTTAATGCATAATGATTAGCACAATAAGCGAAAGCATAACATTATGGCTTGCCTAGTACCAAGAGTGTATCTTCGTTCGCAAAGTTCAATATTTAAAGAAAATGTTGATTTTGACTACTGTAGCTGCATTCCCGTGGAACCTTTTATTCACAAACTATGATAACTAACTTCTTACCATTTTACATAATAATGGAAACTGTCTATCTATCTATCTATATCATCACGCCAGATCCCTTGCGGGGTAGGCAGAGAGTACAGAGTTCCAACAGGTTCTTTCCTTACATACCTCTCTGGCTTCCTCCACTCTCATAGTTCGTTTCATACACGCTCGCCGGTTACGGAGACTCTTGGCTTTTCCTTCAGGTAAGACTCGGTTTATTTGGTCGTGGTAAGATAGTCTAGGTCTTCCCCGGTACCTGCATCCTTCCACTTTCACATTGTATTGGAAACTGTGTTGCAAAGATATATAGGAGACTTTGTATGCTTACAAAAATATACGTATTTAGACTGCGAACATGCAATTGAATTTATACCAATCCCGTGTTTGTTGCATCTTTATCACTTTGCTTACATCTATTTGACGTTGACTGTCATTAGTTTTTTATATCAAAACAAAACAAAACAAAACGAGGAAGCCATCCTAAATAAAGTATTGTCTTTTTTACCATTTAATGCTAAGGTTTACCGCTATTATAATTTTGATAACTGGTTATCTCAAAAAAACGCACACTTGTGTAGCCGTGTACAATATCGTACAAGGCCATATGAACGTGTAGGATATTAATAAATAATTTATTGCATATTTTTCTGTAGGAACAGTATTATTTACGAACTGGCTCCAACAACTAGTAAGGTCAAGGGCAAGCCTTGCCCTCTATTTTAAATCGCGACAAATGTGAAAATGAAAAAACGGAGGAAAAACACACGCGGTTTTTCTATCGTTCTGAAAATTCCTAGATAAAAAATTAATTGTAGATCTCCAAAATATAATTAGTGCTACTTTTTACCCCTGTGTCCATCTGATAAAGTTCATGTACAATTTGAATTTCATAACTGTTCGTAATCAGCAACCCTAAAAATTTAGTTATGAGTATGTAGACTAGACAACACCGACCTAACTAATACGTTCAAACTTCGTTCAAACTATATTTATGTACCTAACCAATACTATTTAGTCTAGTTTATAATCTACTACTAAATCCTACATATATATATGATATATATATATATATATAGTCCGGAATTGCGCCCGGTATATGGCAATAGGCTCGCCCCCTATTACATGGGACTTAACATCGTTGGCGAAACGTGGGTGTACTCAGTAAACCTTTGCCTCCCCCGCTGTAATATTTTATGAGGATATTAATTAACGCCCTGTTTAATTTAGTTTTAATTGATACCTATTTATTTTAATTCGATATTTTTCGGTTTAAGCAATAACTAGCGATGCGGTCTTATTTGAAATTAAAACTTTGTCCGTCTAATGTATGCTAATGTCATTAGAACTGGTCCTACGGTGGCTTAAACACTTCTAAATGTTTACAAACAAGTCTTTCTTAATGTATACCTTTCTAAGAATGTGCCTTATTATAATCAGATTACAGCATGCACACCCACTAATATAATTATTGTACTTTGTTTATACACGAACTGGTAATGTGGCTGGGTAATAATACCCGAAGATATTATCCACGCAAATTTATCTTAAACTGTTCCATTTCCGAACATAGTGAAGGATTTGTTTTATGCCTTTAAGAGCACTATGAGACGAACTGTGAGAGTGGAGGAAGCCAGAAAGGTCTGTAATTAAAGAATTTGAAACTCTGTACTCTCTGCCTATCCGGCAAGGGAATTGGAATTGACGTTTTGATATAGATAGATAGACGAGCACTATGGGGATATCGCAAAATCGAGATCTTCCATAAAGAGGATTTCTCAGCGTATTGTAGGGCATTATTAGATAGATAAAAGTAAAATTATTTTTATTTTAACCTTTTTAAAAACCTACTCGTACGAATCACCGAAATAGTTAAACCTAGTTAATCAAATCAAAACGTGATCTTTAACGTGGGTACTGAATTAAATTACATACAACAATATATGCCTAAAGTAATAAATTGACATTGTATGTTTAACTAAATAGATCCTTTAAGGTTGCGGGATGTCGTTTTGTTACTTTTATGACTCTGTAATAAAATTTCCCATTACGGTAATCATTTTTATGCATGCAGTATATGCAAAGATGTATAAGAAAAAATTGGGAGATTTTATCGCATTTCTTATAAATTGGTTTTTACATACGCATAGTTAACTGACATTTAAGACTGTTACGTTCAGTTCAGACCTAATGGAATAATCCTCACCGTCGTTGAATAAAGAACTGTATCAACATTGACTTGTAAAATTCGACATCAAGCGTGTCCTTGCGCATTGTGTGTGTGAATGATCTGCGCTGTTGGCCCCCGCGGCCAACAGCGTAGACAGCCAACAGCCTTTACAGCTTCACCGGACAAGAGGACGAGCGTGCAACCACTACGCTCGAGCCAGAAGGGCAAGGGGGCAACTGGTTAAGGGCGCCTCAAGGAGGAACGGCCTCGGCTTGGGCAATCACTATGGGGGACGGCGTATACTAGGTGTCTCGCCGTGGTGCTCTGCACTGGGCGGCGGGCAAGGGATTCTTCGATCTGATCTTGTGTGCGGTATCTGTATCCAAAAGAAGGGATGTAAGGGCATCGGGAGGGTCGGTAAGAACATGCCGCGGACGGCGGTAGCAGCTGATAGGAGGAGTTAGGTTCGTAGTCGGCGGCGGCTACGATTAGCGGATTACTATGATTGGACGCGTTCGCAAAATATCGGGTTTTCGCCTTTTTAATAAAGGCGCGAATAGGTTCGAGACCGAGATCAGAATGGAGATCGACATTCCGTATGGACCACGGGGCTCCGACGGCTTTGCGGAAGAAGCGGGATTGAACCGTTTGGAGCCTATCGATGTGAGAGCGGGCGGCGTGCCCGAACACCTCACTAGCGTACGTCATGATGGGCCGTATACAAGTTTCGTAAAGTGTCACCTTATTCCTAAGGGACATTTTACTCTGCTTGCAGATCATCGGGTAAAGACGACCAAGCACGAAGGCGCTCGGTTACGGACTCGCTTGATGTGCGGTCCCAAGGGCATGGTATTGTTTAAGGTGACCCCTAGATATTTGACCTGTTTTACCCAGGGAATAGGTAGGTCGAACATGGTCACTTGACCGAGATTACTTCTGGGGTGGCGCAGGGAGGGGCGTAGGGGGCCACCTCTGGAGAAGAAAACCGCATCGCTCTTTTCCGGGTTCACCTCAATACGCCACTTCCTGAACTAATCCCCTGGGGTATTGGCAGCTGCCTGAAGGTTTCTGGTAATGAAACTATTATTCCTATGCGAGACATAGAGAGCGGTATCATCCGCGAATAGGGTTAGATGCACCTTACTCGAACGAGGAATATCGTTCGTGTAAAGGCTGAATAGGAGGGGGGAGAGAGCTGAGCCTTGTGGGACACCAGCATATATGGAGTGGGGGGTAGAGCGCGCGACGCGATACCGAAAGGCGCGATTCGTCAGGAAGTCTCGTAAGATGAGCACGGGTTCCTTGCGCAGAAATGGTGAGATGCAAAGGTGATTTAAAAAGAAATTACTAATAACACGTACATACATACAACACACACGCCTTTATCTCTGGGTTAGGCATATCATATCCGTCTAGGATAAGCAGAGAGTTCTACAGTTATCCGCATAATACGAATCTGCATTCCTCTGTTGCTTCGTCTACATTCGCATACATATCTCCTCAGTGGATTAAGAGTTAGAGATGGGTTGTATTAGGTAAATCGGGTATTAAATACACCTGTTCCTAGTCTTAATAAATACCTAATCCAAATACCTATTCCACCTAATCCACCTAATCTCAATGATCTCATACACATACCGTTACTTAGTGATCTTAATCCACCTATTCTATATCAAATCCTGACATCGAATTATCGATATTTGAATTAATTTAATGTTAAATTGTTGCGTTATATTGAGTTATATAACACTTTTAAGAAAATGGAAGTTTCAAAATGGAATCAATTTTTTTTTTGATTAGTATAGATATTTCTGCACGAAATTGGTTGAATAAACTAATACTTGTTTTCTATTTTATCATTTAATGATATATTAGTGATGAATTAGTATCTTCCCTTCATACTTTTTACAGGCTTAGGACTGTTAACTTACGAATGTATGAAGTTTTGAGTCTTGCTATATTAAATATTCCGCAAAAGTTTAGCGTTTGCAAAATGGCGTATTTAAAAGATTTTAATTCATTATATAGAATAGAATAGAATAGAATACACTTTATTGTACACCAACATAAGCAAGAACAACAAACAAAGAAAATAAAATATACACATACAAATGGTAGCACAATTGGCGGCCTTATTACTAACAGCAATCTCTTCCAGGCAACCAACATTCCAAAGAGCTGAAGAGAGAAATAAGGCAGTTGGTGGCGTACACTATCATTGAATTATTTACATTTAATAAATCTAAATACTAATCTACATACATAGACCTACACTACATACTACATACATATATATATTTATATATATACATATACTTACACACTAATACATACTAATAGGTAAAACACAATAGAAGAATTATGAAAGACAAGAAGAGAGCAAATGATTATATTTACATTTGTTTTATATCAATACGCGTTGTATAGCGCTGTCTCGCTCCCTTACACGTAAGCAAAGCGATAAGCATATGAGTGAGTCAGAGAGCGCGGGAACAGGTGTGAGTGAGCGCGCTAAACGGCTAAACATTAGTTTATATTGAATATGAATATAAGGTGGATTAGGTATTGTCAGAATTGGATTAAGAGCCGCCTATTCTCGTAAAATACCTGTTCTTTGGATATGTTCTAATAAATACGACTTATCTCTTTTAAGAGTGCTATGCACTTCGACCCTTTTCGAAGAGACTATTAATTTGGTCGTGATCGGTTCTCCCTCTTATTTCGACGCTTCCTCGAAATTGCTAATAATTATTATTTTCATATGATTTTCAGGGTATAATGATGGGCAATCCTGTTCTTAATCGGGACGTCATAGCTGACTACAGCGCGATCTATTACCAATGGGGTCTGATCGACAGTCAGGGTCGTCTGTCAGTCAAGAAACTTCAGGATGCGTATACGCAGGCGATTAAAGAGAAGGACGCAAATAACGCAGTACTTGTGAGTATACTGAGTGCCTATTTTTAGACGTGATTTCCATCGGGTTATGCCGGGAATCTATAAATACCTACCTGATTTCGCAGGTTTGCGTTATCTGTTTATTTTCAAGGAGTTAATATTACAGAGTAATTCAGTTTTCCTCTGAATAGGGTGCTGAAAATCATATTGGACATTCGATCCGCTTCGTATCTATTTATATTATCACGCCAGATCCCTTGAAGAGTAACGTAGCGAACCCAATGGAAGAGTTTTGGATTAATTCATCGGTTTAAGCTCGAAAGAGGAGCGTTGATGCATTACGATTGGAGATCCTCAATCCTCTATGCTGTGCTAAAGTAATCCCACTGAACCCAGAAACTGTGCTAAAGTAATCCAACGGGGATTACTTTAGCACAGTTTTTACTGTCAAAAGTCCCATATAGCACTTTGGACAGCAAATAATGACCTTGCCCTCATAATATACTGAGAATATATACTGAGAATCTTTCGAACATATTTCCTTTGCGAACTTGAAACATAACTTTCCAGCTTCGTGAAGAACTCCTTGACAAGCTGGATGACATGTCGATGCAGCAGCAAACCTTCAACATTCTCGAAGACGACATCTCCGAAAGACTTCGATCGTACACCAATTTCATTGAAGACCCGGCGACGAGGGAAGCTCTGCATGTCGGACACATTGAGTTTACTTTCTCTAATGGCACCGTGCATCAGAAACTGATTGGGGACTTCATGAGCGAAGTTAGAGGAAAGGTGGAAACACTAATGGATCATTACAAAATATTAATATACTGGTAAGTTTTTTGTACAGAGGTTTGTTGTACGGAGGTGTACCATGTCCCTATATCCATATCCTATTCCAATCAAACTTTAAAACTTTGTAACCAACCATCACCATTTTTAGTTGTTATAGTTGAGATTTCAATGTATAATAAGTGTATGAAGGCGAGAGTATTTCCAAAGACATTGAAATAAAAATGCTGTTAGCAAGAAATCAAAGTATTTATGTATAATGAAAAAAAAATATTTTGTATAAAGTCTGATTGGATAAACTATATACATTCACATAATTATCGCCAACATACTTAGCCTCTCAAATACTAGCATCCATTGTAGTTTCTGCACGACAGTTGTTTTTATCGATTTGATCGGAATCGATAATATCCGCGAGAACGCTGGCAGTTGATGGAAATTCACGCCGGGCTCGGTGGGCGGCTGAGTGGTTAGGTCCCAATATAAGGCGACCTCGTGGTGTTGAGTGATCTCATGGTGCAATAACAGATTCTGAACTGCTGTTTAGAATTTTTTGAATAGATAAACCTTTCTTGCGTATTTAGCTCACAAATTTTTGCTGAGGCTCGCGTTGACGATTTCTTCGCAATTATCAGAAACAGAGCTGCCACAGTCATGCACAGGATGCTCCAACGGTATCCGGAAGGCATTGATAAGTAAAATGGGCAATCCATTTCTTGAGCATAAGATAAAAATTCATACCTAGTGCTCAAGACCCTTGTTCTATATAAAATAATATTATAATGTCGAATTTATTACTAACATAGCCATTAAGATTGATTGTTACTAACTAAATGGATGTTAAATTGATACGAAAATAACTTGTTATTATTATTATATTATTTGCGTTCTACGCAACGGTACGTGGCTACATTCAGAACGGCCATAAAGATTGGTGAGAACTTCTTCTTCTTTGCTAGCCACTCACTTATCGGGAAAAAACATGAACCATTGACATGTAAAGAAGGAAGTATGAGCTGTACCTACAATTTTATTCCAGTGGTCAATTGGACCTGACAGCGCCATGCGTGCCAAGTGCCCAGGCTCGCCGCAAGTACTGGCAGTGGAAACATCGCAACGACTTCTTGCAAGCCCCACGGACGCCCTGGTGGTATAACAACAGCGTTGCTGGGTAAATACCATACATTTTACACACCTACTGCTATGTCAAGGATAAAAATGACCATGGTAGATTTATAATGAAAGTAGAACGGTGCGGGGACCATGAAAGACCTGTGCCTTCAGTGAACTGGTCTTATTACGGAATTTAACCCTGGTAGAAAACACAGTGTTATAAAACAATGCTCTTCCAGTTTATGGGCGTCGGTACATTACCGCAACATTTTTAGAGATGATTGTCTCTTATTGTAACACCGTCACGCCTATATTCACCAAGCGGGGGTGGCAGAAACGTAAGAAAACCAGCAACATCCATATCGATCGATACGGATGTTGCTGGTTTTGCTTCTGCATGACTCATATGTTTACTGTTTAGAAAACCAAAAATGTACAGAGTGCTAAGCACAAATCACTTGACGTTATCGTAACGTTGACGAGAAATCGTGCTATCACTTTCATCTTTATTTAGTAAGTTTATAGTGTAAAAGGGATGGAATATCGATTCGAGAGCATCATGTTAACCTCAGTCTATTCATGCTAAGTCCTCAGGAATGATATTTTACAACGTAAATTCATGTGGTCGGAACAATGCGCTATCGGATAAGGCAAGGGAAACAAAACGTTTGCCTTGCCACTTGGCTCCTGATTTGCCCATCAGATAAGAATCTAAATAAGTTAAAAAAAAACCTTTTTAAGAACAAGCTTTTATGCAGCAGGTAATGGTGCAATTTATAACAACCAATAATATTAGCCCTGTTAAGAAACTGTCCCACTGTTGGGCACGGGCCTCCTCACAAACTGAGAGGGCTTAGGCCATAGTCCACCACGCTGGCCCAGTGCGGGGTGGCGAACTTCATACACCTTCGAGAAACTTTTAGGCATGCAGGTTTCCTCACGATGTTTTCCTTCACCGTTAAAGCAAGTGATAATTAATTTATAAATACGCACATGCTTTCGAAAAGACAGAGGTGCGTGCCTGGGTTTGAACCCGAGACATCTGACTTTGCAGTCCAACGGTCTAACCACTAGGCTATCACTGGAAAACAATAACGACAAATCAATATTAAATGTGTATACAGCATTTTGTGTCTATTCTGTTGACCGTGAAGGAATTCTTCGTCTGGAGTGAATCCTGGGTCAATCAGGTCACGTTTACTATAAAAATGCATTGTCATCGGAACTGAGCCGCCGTGTCAAATTTCAACCCTGTAAGATACATCTTATCCTGCGTGGTTCCAATTCAGCTTCCAAGATTTACATAAACAAAGAAACTAACAAACATTGCAAACTAAAAAAAAGCTTTGAAAAATGGTCTTAATCGTTGTTTAATATCCTTTCAGTTACGTGAAGAGTGGTGGCAATCTAACAGAAGTACTAGTCCGAGGTGCCGGCCATCTTGTGCCGATGGACAAGCCGGCGCAAACCCTGGAACTCATCACACGCTTCATCAAGGGCATCATCATGCCCCTCCCTCCAAACTACCACATACTCTCCCAAGATACCCCTGATTACAGAGCCGATGATGACATTGTCACCGAGATACAGAAAACTGAACTTTGTACTAGAGAACTTGACGGTTCATATTCCGGTGTCAGCACAACTATGGTCGTCAGTATTGTGATAAATGTGATATTAGTGATAGGCATTATTTGTGGAGTGGTTTATGCGTTAAGGTGGAAGCGGAGGACAGAAGCGTACCTTTATAATTCTGTTGATGAGAATATCATAGTATCATCCACTATGTTCTAGAGAATTGTTACCAAAAAATGTAAGGAAATAAACGTGACGCTGTTTTAATTGTTTCTCATAAAAAATTGGGGGCAAGCCTATGCCATATCATTACCAATTATGATAAAAAATCCTGTCATTATTTTTTTAATCTCGTTTCGATCCCCATGATCGCCAACAATAGCCACACTTTTTAAAAAAAAAACGTAGACCCACACTAGGATTTATTCCTGTACCGTGGGTGCGTTTACAAATATGAAAATACACATACACAAATACCCATACCGGAACAAATAAGTGTGGATCACACAAAGATTTGTCCCTTGCGGGAATCGAACCCGCGACAATTAGACACAATGGGCGGAGCGGCTTAAGCTCTTAACCACTGCGCTAAATCGTCCGTCAGTATCTTGTTACTTGTAGAGTACATTGTGTGTGTGTGTGTGTGCGAGTGATGTACGCTGTTGGCCGCGAGGCCACCTTTACAGCTTCACCGGACTTAAGGGCGAGCCTGCAACCACTACGCTCGAGCCAGAAGGGCAAGGGGCGAGAGTATATTGTGTTCACACGGTTGTGTTTTGCTTTTACGTTGAACACATGGTAGTTCTACCATTATCTATTATAATCCGATAGTCGACGGTTTTATGCACGTTGTGTAGTTAACTTTATCCCCAAAATAAACACATCAACAATTGCAGACGAAACCACACTCAGCAATGGTCTAACTACCTATAGTGACGTAGTTGACAGGGGGGTGTCGGTGTAAAATAAGGGTTAACATTCAGAAAAAGGACATTGTTCTGCGCCCATACATGATTTGCCCCAGAACCAACAGCAATAAATAATACTTGTATGATTTCAAATCACCCTTAAATTCTCTTAAGGCATTTATTATTAAACGGACAAGCGGGGGAATCGTAATATTGCACACTAAGTATAAGATGTTGAGGTTATAATTCAGAAGCCATTAATACATATGAGGTTATATTGTGTGTTGACATTCAGTAAAGATGTCGGCGACTTCAATATAAGTACTTACAATACTTTGAAATATTCGTTTTAGATTGCAAATTGTCTGTTAGATACGGATATTTGGCATTATTTTAATAAAATAGATGAATAATGATGGCATGGGTCAAATTTTTGTTGGTTCTGGGGCAATTTCGACAATGTCCTTTTTCTACATCCAAGAAGATATATCAACAACGGGTCCGCATGATTACTAATTAAAAAAGGAGTTGGGCAAATTTCATAGCAAACGGCATCTCTGGGTGTTTTGGCGGGGAATCGAAGAGTGATGTTGTCAATTTGTTTTAATTTCCAAAACTTGTGTTGTTTCGAATTATAATGTGTAATGTTGGTGGAATATTAACCATTATGTATTCCTATATGTGCATGAGTGAAGGTAATTGTAACAAAGTGATAAAACGTGCCTTTTCGATTTCCCTCAAAACGGCCGTCGCAATTGGTATGTAAGTATCCATCACTTACTATCCAGGGTGGGGCACTTCATCAACTTCATTATCATCTTTGTCATCAAGTTCATTGGGGAGTTGAATGTATTTAGAAATGAATATTCGTAAACTTTGTACAAGACATAAGGTAAAACAAAATTGCCACGAAAAAAAAATCGGCATCTCTCATGACAGCGTTAGTTCCGATGTCGTCCGCGGGCCAAAAAATCCTTGTACGACTGTACTAGATATGATACCTTCCTACTGAATATCAAAAATTGTTCAGGTTATATTATGTCAAGATTTTCAAGACGTTAGATGCTTTATATTATTTTTTAGCAACTATAAATATCTTTTATCGTTTAATAAATATCGTTTATCTGTCAATCTTTATAATCACGCCAGATTCTTGCTGGGTAGGCAGACTATAAATGTACTATTTATTTTTATGAAATATACAAATTTACTTACCTGTGAAAGGTGATGGATGGCATGTGTCAAGAGCAACGGTCAAGACGATTTTTGTCATAAGTCATTTGTTTGATGAGAATTTTTACAAGTAACTATTAATTAGTACAGTATGTATTTAGATGTTTTATAGTAACCCTTTTTCTCTTACTATTATTATCATACTTTTTATTATATACCTTTACAAAGTCCCTATTTTGTAAGTGAGAGAACTATGTAGACCCTGATTGATACCATGGATCTAAGTACACTTATGTTTAATCTATACTTAAACACATCTATTTACCTCGTTGTATAAGTGTATACGAAAGTATATTTTAAAAACAGCAACCGTGGAGAATCTTGCCCTTCTTCTCCACTGATATGACTTTCCGAACGGGTGGTAGAGTCTTAAGTAATCAATCATTTTCTATTTTTGCCTATCCGAAGGTGCTTTTTGGTCTACATGAATAAAAAACTTTTGATTGATATGCAACGTGGATCACTTAACATTTCCAATTATTCATATCAGTAATACAGTAGGTATTTTACAAACATTAGTGAATATTGTCAACTCAAATTATAACCTGTAACAGCCTAGTGGTTAGACCGTTGGGCTGCAAAGTCGGAGGTTTCGGGTTTAAGCCCAGGCACGCACCTCTGTCTTTTCGAAAGCTAGTGCGTTTTAAAAATTAATTATCACTTGCTTTAACGGTGAAGGATAACATCGTGAGGAAACTTGCATGCCTAAAAGTTTCTCGAAGGTGTGTGAAGTTCGCCAACCCGCACTGGGCCAGCGTGGTGGACTATGACCTAAACCCTCTCAGTTGGAGAGGAGGCCGGTGCCCAACGGTGAGACAGTTTCTTAACAGGGCTAATATTATAAATTATACCTAACATTCACATGTTGTTGTACAAGTCTATTTTTATATCTAAGATTAAACACACTCACGCCTATTCCCCAAGCGGGGCTGGCGGAGGTGTACTGAGTACAACCACTTTTCGCCGACGTTAGGTCCCATGTAATAGGGGGCGAGCCTATTGCCATACACCGGACACAATTCCAGACTCCGCACTGATACTGGGAGTTATTCGATTGAAAAACTACATTTTTTCCGACCTAGGATTTGAATCCAGGACCTCGTGATCGCAAAGCACATTATTCGCCACTAGACCAAAGAGGCAGTCTAAACATATTAAGAGTATATAGAACGAGGTCTAAAAATATTAATAAAAATAAATGGTTTATTTTGATCAGCTGGGATAACGAGTTAGACTTAATATAAGGGTTAGTAAAGAAACATATGAACAATAACAAAACACAGTCAATTACAGAAATCAAGTATGTACGTAAACCATAGAGCAATGTTTAATGTACCGACATTCGAGTCTATCAGCCATGGCTCTTAGTATGCTGTTGGAACTACTCCGAACCCTCCGCACCAGGGATGCGCACCGTTTTTTCAGTGGCGAAACAACAATCAACTAACCAAAATTAGTAGACAATAAACTATTTACCTCATTTATAACTGTATGTTGTTTTACTTTTTAATCATCCAGCTTTCTATAACTTTCATCTTCTATCTACTTCATTAATTTCATTATCATCGTTGTCATCAAATTCATCGGGAAGTCGAATTAATTTAAACAAACACGATTATATATCTCACTGGACACTGGCAAAATACACTTATAATTAGTGTGAAGCCATAACTTGAAAAAGAAGGAGAATACCTTTTTGAATTATCATTTATGAATCGTAGTCGGCGGCGGCTACGATTAACGGATTCGCATGGGTAGATGCGTTCGCGAAGTGTCGTGTTGTCGCCTTTTTAATATAGGCGCGAATAGGTTCGAGAGCTAGATCGGAGTGGAGATTGACATTCCGTACGAACCAGGGGGGCTCCTACGGCTTTACGGAGGAAGCGGTTTTGAACCACTTGGAGTTTATCGATGTGAGAGGGGGCCGAATGCCCGAACACAACACACGCATAAGTCATGATGGGTCGAACGCAAGTTTTGTAAAGCGTCACTTTATTTCTAAGGGACATTTGACTCCGCTTGCAGATTAACGAATGGAGACGACCAAGCACAAAGGATGTTCGGTGACGGACCCGCTTGATGTGCGTGCCGAAGGGTATGGTACTGTTTAGGGTGACCCCTAGATATTTGACCTCTTTGACCCAGGGAATGGGTCAGTCGAACATATTCACTTGGCCGAGATTTCATCTAGGGCGGCTCAGGGAGTGGCGCGGGGTGGCACCTCTGGAGAAGTACACCGCGGCGCTCTTGTCCGGGTTCAACTCAATACGCCACTTCCTGAACCAATTCCCAAGGGAATTGGCGGATGCCTGAAGGTTTCTGGTAATGAAACCCTTATTCCTATGCGAGACGTAGACAGCGGTATCATCCGCGAATAGGACTAGATGCGCCTTACTCGAACGAGGAATGTCGTTCGTGTGTGTCGCTGGTGTCTCGCCCTGCGAGACTCCAGCTCGGATGGAGTAGGGGGTGGAGCGCGTCATTTCGACGCAATATCGGAAGGCGCGATTTCACAAGAAGTCTCGTATGATGAGCACGAGTCTGTCCGGCACACCCATTTGGTAGAGCTTGTAGATCAAGCCGTTGTGCCAGACTTTGTCGAATGCCTTCGCGACATCTAGGAAGAGGGCGCCCGTGTAGACGGGTTTGGATCTGTTAAGACTGGAGAGGATGTGCTCCATGATGCGGTGCACTTGGTGGACGCAGGAGTGTTTGGCTCGAAAGCCGAACTGCTCGTCGATAAGGATACCCCTGGACACTACAAAGTCTTTGAGCCGCGCCAGAAGTAGGCGCTCGTAGACCTTAGCCAGGTAGTTAAGAATACTGATAGGGCGGTAGCTCGCGTGGAGATTACGAGGTTTGCCGGGCTTGGGAATGCCTATGACGTCTGCTTCCTTCCACTTAGCGGAGAAGGTGCAGTTCTTTATGGCGGCGTTTAATATGGCCACTAAGAGGCAGATGAGTTGGGCGGGCAGGCATTTCAGAACGCGATTCGAAATGCCGTCAGAGCCGGGGGCTTTCTTGGTTTTGAGACCCATAATGAGATCTTCGACCTCCGTTTGGGTGATAGGAGATAAAGAATCGGCGGGGGGGAGGGATGCCCTGCGCTCGACTTCCCTGTCGACCGCGTCGACGTGGGACTGGTCGACGGACTGAGAGCTGGGGGTGCACTGGCTCTCGAGGGAGTCTGCGAGAAGCTCGGCCTTTTCGTCGTCGTCGAAGGCAGGGGGTGCGCCTGAAGGGCGGGACAGTGGGGGCATGCCAGTCGTGGAGTCGGTTTTAAAGCTACGCGCCAGCTGCCAGTAAGCCAGGTGCGATGGCGCGATGCCCTCTAGGAAGTCACCCCACCGTTCCTCCTCCACCACCTCCGCGGCACGACGCTTTACCTCACGTTGTAAAGCGCGCATCCGGGCCTCGGTGGGGTAAGAGTCGTGCGCTCGGATTGAGGCATTCTTGGAATGAATGAGATCCCTAACATCGTCCGGCAGTCGAAAGCAGTTGAGGTTAAGATCTTCCGCCACGAATTGCTTAGACGATCGACTGACAGCCGATCGGATGTGGTCCGTGAAGGCATCTACGGCCTGATCGGTGTCCTGAGGGGACGGGATGGAGTCCGAGCTGAGGGGAAAGGGGGGAGGGTCGGCATCCGCCAAGGCCGTGCTTGGCGCATGCCAATCCACCACCGTCTTTTTGGGTCGCTGAGGGGCGGAAGGGGGGGAACCGAGTCTCATGACTACGGGGTCGATGGTCAGAGTCGAGCTCCTGGACTACTTCTAAGGAGTGCAGCCGTAAGGTAACACCCTTCAGAAGCGCCATATCCAGGACGTCGCATTCAGTAAGACTACAGACAAATAATATTAAAGACAAACAATATTAATCTATTCTCAATTTCAAGTGTGTCAAATGCATGGTAGTGTGTGTATATGTTTTTTTAATTGATTTAATGTATTTTTAATGCATAATTTTAAAAAAATATTATCATTCTGCACTCCTTCTCCATATAAACTATAAATGTGGGAAATTTCATACACCTCCGTCCGCGCAATTTTTGTAAAAAGGGGTACAAAGTTTTTGCTTCACGTATTAATATAATGATAATCCCCTTAAAATGATGTTATATATCTTAAACTGCAAAAATTACTTGGATCGACATTCAGGTCACACAAATGGTAACACAACATTTTACTTGTAAGTGATTATTTATTCGTATTTTTTTAGGTTACTTCTATCACAAATGCCATCTACCGTAATATAATTGAACTTACAATTACATTGATATGGACGAATCATTTAGTTTTTACCATTCTCCGCCAGATGGCAAATACAAATGTGGGTGGTGCGTAACGTCTTCGCGCAGTGCTATGATTAATTGTATAGGAAAATCTTATTACACCATCTCCACTCGTATTTGCTTCGTGGGAAAGCAGGAAGAGTTAATGGTGCGACGGGTAAGCTACTAAAAACAGGCACTTAAAATAAAAGACAACTGATCTACCTTACGTAACTTGGTGCCTATTCCAACGCTGTTATATGGAACTGAGAATTGGGTGACAGAATGAAAGCATATCTAATGCGGTCGAAATGCTAGCCCTGCGGAAAATGTGCTAGGCTACGCTGGCCGACGGTATTCGCAATACCTACACTTGATTAACTATATTATTAGAAAGTATTGTCACAGTAAACATATATAAACAGTAAAAAAATCTTAGTACTAGTGGTCCGAATAAGAATCACGCACACAGACGCGCTCTCTATGCGGCTTCTTAGCAGGTTTCAGTGGTACGACAACTTGCCGACCCACAGAACAATGCTGACCTGCCGAGACCGCTAGTATTAATATGTTCTACTGTTTTATCTGTTTACTGTGGCATTGCTGTAAAGAGGAGAGAGGTTATGAGGTCAGAATTCTAAAAGAGAAACACAAAACGATGCTTGAAGTTCTACGTCCGTCAGTACGTAGTAGATTCGTAAGTAAGTATCGATCGGCAAGGAAGTGAGTAGGTATATCTGTCGCGGAACTGCTCTATACTTTATTTGGAAGTTGTATATTTTTAATCCAGTCTAAGAGGCGCTCGTAGCGCTGTGCAGCCGCGGTATTCTTACCAATCGCCAAGGTTAAGCAGCGTTCGACTGGGTCGGCATGAAATGGTTAACCGTTTGTGGCATTTTTAAATTCGAGTATTTCCGTGCTTCGGAAGGCACAATAAGCCGTTGGTCCCGGTTACTACTTAATGTGGTAGTCGTTAAGCCGAGTTGGAAGCCTGATAGGCGGCTTGATAAGTTCCAACAGCAGGTGGCCACAAACCTGCCTCCACCAATGCGTACTGGGTCCGCGTGGTGGGGTACGACCTAATCTCTCTCACCTCGATTTGTGAGAGAAGGCCTTTGCTTAGCATTGGGACAGTAGGTATAGGCTGATATTATTATTATAGGAACGGGTGAGGTCTTTATCGAAAGGACCTGTTACAACTCTGTACTCTCTATGAAGTATCCGAGTTGATGATAAAGATACACAGAACTAGATAATGTCGAAATACACTATTTATTTGAACTCATCTATAAACCGATCTATGACAAATTTCGCGACTTCCGGCTGATCCTGTGACACCATATGCCCGGCGCGACGTATTACTACGTCTACAAAGTTTCCACCGCTCTTTTTGTATCTAAAATAAAAATAATTTTAGTTAGTATAAAGTTTAATATACATTCTTTCCTTCCTGAATTCCTTCATGAAACGCATTCGAGGTTCTTAAGGTCATCAGAGAATCTGAGGCTGAAAACACCAATGCATTCCAAAAACTTCTTTCATAAATCCTTCACTAATCAAGCTGTACGCTTGTGTTACGGTCCGACATGCAAAGACGTTGCATTCTTTTAAAACAATGGTTAAAGATCACTTTTTCCTGGTTGGATAATTTAATAATTGACGCATAATTGCATTGAATTAGATTTATATGTTTAGTATATCAAGTCCTGTGTATCAATATGTATGTAGTAGTATCTTATAGTATTTTATAGAATATATATCTTTATAGTGTACGCCACCAACTGCCCTCTATTTTTATCTGTTGCTTCTTCCAACGTACTGGTTGTCTGGAAGAAATTGCTCTTAGCAATAAGACCGCCAATTGTGCCTCTATCTTAAGTTAATATCACATTGTATTTTTCTGTTCGCTGGTGTACAATAAAGAATACTCTATCTATCTATCTAACTGTTGTATTATACTATCGGGCCCTCAGAGGATTAGTGCGGTTAAGCCTAGGCAGTAAAGAAAGCAGGAATTTTCTATTATCATTACTGAATGTGTATAGAAATCTTTAGAATCTGGCGACTCCTCTCTGCTTTGCATATACTTAACCTAATTCGGTCATAGACCGAGAATCATATTAATTTTCTCAAAGGAAACCTCGGCTGGTGCAGTATAGATAGATAATATTTTTACATACCCGACAACCGAGCCATTTGCAAACCTGCGCAGGCGCTTCCTTGATGCGTTAACGTATTGTTCCCGCTTCGACCATTGTAGTTCATCGTACATGTGCTTTGTCAAACCGTATGCCAGGATCAAATCCAGCTGACCACTGTAATGTTTAAAAAATATACAGCATGACTAGCTTGACGTTAGGATTTTTGACGAGCGGCTTGGTCCAGTGACTAAGAGCTTCAGTCGCTCCACCCGCTAAATCGAACAGTCGCGGGTTCGATTCCCGCACGGGACAAATCTTTGTGTGACCCGCAAATATTTTATGTTTGTAAACGCACCTACAATACAAGTGTAATTCTGGGGCTACGTTTTTATTAAATAAAAAGTTACTATGAACATGTAGACATTACATAAAAAGGTCAGGTGGTGAAAACATGTGTATATCACAGAGCCGGTTGTCGTTGCCATCTTTAAGAAATTATATATCCTGTAGAGGGCGCCTTTCGGTTGGTAATGATGATGACAAATATTTTAAAGATAAGGACCTGTTGGATATCTGTACTCTCTACCTACCCCGCAAGGGATCTGGCTTGATGACATAGATATGATTGTACTCCCCTTTCCAGCATGTAGGAATAAAGTAAATACCTAGATAGGTATTATTTTTTATATCTACCTATAATTCGGAACCTATAGTTTCGTATCGTAATCTTATATCTTAGTCAGAAGGCATCACACTGAAGCTGGAGTACATAATAGATTTTGTATTAGATAAAAATCAATGCTATACAGAATATGATGAAAAAAAATGAATCGAGAATTAGATAAAAAAACAAGCCCGCTGAGTTTCTCGCCGGATCTTCTCAGTGACGCGTTGCGATCCGGTGGTAGATTAGTAAGTTCAAAAATAAAATGTAAATATGACCATTTGTAAGCACCCCCATTAGATTTATAGAAAATAAATCGTTTGAGTTGAGTTTAGAGTTGAGTATTTGTTAACACAATCCATCACTGTATGTACAGGTAACAAACATTCTTCAATATCAATACTCTAATCAGTCATGTCGTATTTTAAATCATAATTAGGTATTCTTGTGGTAATAAAACGTGATAGCTGCATTTATTACATTTCCAGATTTACGATAGGTTTTTACCGAGTGTCATTGTTAGATGTCATGCAAATACGTCGTTTAAATAACACAATAAGTAGCGGTAATTAATAACAAAGTAGATAACAAAATTAACCTAAAAGCAACTTACACATAGCTCATAACACCGTAATGTTCTAAAAGTTCCTCAATAAGCGGTTTTGTAGTATTGGCAATGTCTGCAAGCATCTTCTTATAGACCAGTTGGTTATTGTGATCGAAAGACGCGTTCCCAGCATGGATGCTGGCCCTGACGTCAGTTCTCGTGATGTACTCTATGTAACTCGGCGCCTTAGAAGATGGTTGTTCGTTAATGTTATAAATACTCACTCCAGTGTATTTCTTTATGTACTCTATAGTTTCGTTGAATTTCTGCATAAGAAATTAATATTTTAATCTGAAGAGCAATTGAATAGAAAAACAAGAAGGTATAGGTAGAGTCAACTAGTTCGAAAACAAAACATAAAAATGCTCGTTATTAAAGAAAAAGGCAAGTATGAAATGCATGCGAACGTGGTCTTATTTAAAAGTTTTAAGGTTTTGGTTGTAAAAAAAATATTTAACGGTCTGGAGACTCCAAAAATTCGATGTCCCTGAGCGAATATTACGGTTTTCAGTATATACGGTAGATGATCTCCAATATACTTACATTAGCAGCATCAACCATCATTTTACGGTCGAGAAGACTTATAAACACTTGTTCTAGGCCTTTCAGATAGTCTATCTGTTTACCTTCCAGTAGACCCAGCACGGAACATAGTTCACTGTAGTGCGCCGTACTTCTTGGATGCATCAGACCATTACCAATCGCTATTCCCTGTCAATTTGGATAAATGTTGATAGAATACATAACAGTTTTTGTGAATACCAAATTCAAAAAGAGCAATAACATGCGATAGATTTTAACCCAGGAATCTCGGAACAAATATCTCATTAGACCACAAAGAGTGGACCAGTTTTGAAATTTACTTTGCATAGAAACTGACGCTGATGGATGACTATGCACAGACTGGCTGTAACATCACTAACATTTATAAAAACGTATAAAAATTTACTTTCTCTTTGGAGCATCCCGGCTCCTTTCATTACATCAATCACCATACCACCTTTTACATTCCAAGTGCCTATTCGACACTCTGCACCCCATGACTCGCCAGTTTAGGCACGGCTTACGGGTAAAGTCTGAGTTCAAGATTACCGCCACAGCAGCTGGCAGGAGTCACAACAAACACACTTTTGGACATGACTTTTGATCTTGTGACTATTTTGGTAAAAAATATTGTTCTAAATCTAACATCAACATTTATCACTCAACCAAAATAAGTCCTTACCCGCAAGTTAATAAGACTAGAGGGGTTATTTTGCTTGTGGATTTGTATAGCGAGGGCAGGTACGTATTTCCCCGCGTAAGACTGTCCTGTCACAAAGAGCGGAGCGTGTCGTAACTCCGGGAACATATCCAGAAACTGCTGAAGAAATTCCAGCAATTGTTCACCGATCTGTAACATTTAAGACCCCTTGGAAGTTTCCCCTCGCTATTGACGAGGTTCTAAAATCAGGGTTAGCGGACTACAGTTTATGTCACCTTACCCCTGTACCTTGTTGTGCAGCTGCCTAAGGATTGCCTGACCATTGGAACGTAAAGGAGTGATATAAAGTTAAATTATAATCACCTAATAGAATTACACAAGTTTAACGTTACCTGAACTTTGTGAAATTATGCTCTAAGATAATTGAGTTTGCTCTAGCGGATAGGCAGCTTAAGTTGGCAATAAGTGTTTGCAGACAAATCTAAAATCCATCTGTTACTATTAGTTCTATTGCCTTTGGAATTGTGCAAAAAGACTGGAGGAGAAAATACTATTCAAAGAATTTGCAGCTAACATTGACGGCTGTACGTGTGGAAAAGTGCACTAGGATCCATCAATGGAGTCACCAATGGAGCCAGTGGACATCGCATGTATCATGCTGTATTCCGTAAGTTCTTAGATATCTTAATTGAGAATCTCTCCAGGTACCTACTTCAGGCATTACGAAACCTATCTAGATACATTGTCACAGGCAACTAAGTATCTGTGTATATACTAGTGCTAATGTAGATCAATAGCCTAATTCATCACAAATTATTAACCAATTCTAATAACCACAGTCCCAGGACTCTCATGAATACTATGATAACTCACAGCGTGTCAAGCGATCGCTAATTTAGCCTTTGTTACACAAACCAATCACATTTAAAGTGAAGGTAAGCAGAGGTCGTTGCACTCTAACCTTTCCTTAGAAGCTTCTTCTGATAATATTACTTGGATCACTGCCGATCGGCCCAACTCGTTTATTAGCATTTCTATAGCTTTTGCAGATATTTCAACAAGGATTACGGCGCCAAAGCACCAATTTGCATAAAACTAGAAGCAAGGTTGTTAATTTACTGTTAGTGTAAGGTTTTTAAATTACTGAGGGCTCAGCACGAAAAATTAATGTTAGCGTGACGCAAGTGAGTAAACTAGCTGCCACATGTATGTTTATTAAGTAAATTTTGAGTGTGACAAGGATGGCGTATCAACTCTTTTTTCGTGCGTAGCCCTTTGTTGTAGAGTCACGAACAATCATATATAAGCATTGCAGAACTTCGCTTAACACGATCATATTGATTTTAGCGTAACGCTATCGAGTTGATATGTCATACTTTTCATTCCACAGTTTTACTAAATAAAAATGAACGTGATAGTAGTTTTTATTTTACTTTCTCTTAGGGGGCTTAGCATGAAGACAATGGCGTCAACGTACCACTTTCGGGTTGATGTGTCATCCTTTTTACACAGCAAATTAACTAAATACAGATGAACGTGACAGCACGCTTTCTCAATAAATTTACGCTAATTTCAATATTATAAGTATGATGTTACGGTGATATAGTATTCAAATATTTACACAGTATTACACTGTGGGAAAAAAATAACGCAAAAGCAGTCTCATTTTCTACTTCGTTTCGAGATAACGGATAATTATCAACATTCTACGAGATATTGGAAACCGGTCACGAGGACTTTGCATGTTGTATTAGAAGGTTGTTCTTGGGTATCATAATTAGTTAGATAACTCGAGTGCAGTGCCATTAAACGACAGAGCGGAGACCAGATTGATCTTCGTCACATCAATATAGACGGCATTCACTCAATGTAGCTTAACGACATCTGAAACAACGCTGATTCATAAGTAAGATTTTCTGACAGTATCGCATTAGGGATATTAAGAATATTACTCTATATATGCATAAAATGTTTTTGATAACACCAAATCTTTACTCGTTTGTTTGTTTAAAAGTAAGCAAACGTGAAGAACACAAGTAAAACTTAAATTAAAATTTAAAAAACCCCCGACGCAAATGTTTCATAGCTAAGAACACCTTCGATCAAGTCACCTTTCAAACAAAATAAAACTAAACCAAAATCGGTTCTTCCGTTTAGAAGCTACGATGCCACAGACAGACACATATATTATTTGCGACGGGGATTAAAAGAATCAAGAAAAACTATGTATCGTAATCAAACTTCACAACCGTTAATGAGTACTCGTCCTCTTTTGTATGAATTCTATGGCTACACTTACATCGTCTTCATTGTGAGGATATCCTCGATCGTCGTCGGTGAAGCTGTACCCTGCGCCGACCGGGTTGTCCACAAACAGCAGAGAGTAGTCGCTGGCCCATGTCACATTCCTTGGTTTTACTGCAGCAGAAAACTACAACTACATTCTAGTATCAGGTGTGTAGTACAGGAGGTCGATACCACCTGGAGGATCACAGTATTACCTAATACCTATAATTCCCTGTGCGTCTAGTGATTTTTAAATAATATTTAAAAATCTACCTATATCATCACTCCAGATCCCTTGCAGAGTAGGCAGAGGGCACAAAGTTTCAACAGGTTCTTTCCTTATATACCTCTCTGGCTTCCTCCACTCTCATAGATCGTCTCATACACGCTCGCCGGTTACGAAGACTCTTGACTAACCCTTCAAATAAGACACGGTCTATTTGGTCATGGTGAGATAGGCTAGGTCTTCCCCGGTACCTACATCCGTCCACTTTCGCATTTTTATATCTATTCTGTCATTTTTTCTTCTGACTTTCTTTCGAGAAGATAATTACTTCTAATATATGAAAAAAAAAATATTATTATGGGCAGGCTCCCCATAAGATGCAACTGTGACTTGGTGCAGGCCGATAAAAGTTGGATGCGTCCAGCACAAATCCGGTCGTTGTAACAATCTTTAAGGGAGGTTTTTGTTCTGCAGTGTACGTCTTTTGATAGAAGGAGAAACTTACCTATTTATTTTTGCGAAAAATCTTAGATATCATAATTAATATCATAATTTTATTCATTGGTTTATTATATATTATATTCAACATAATAACTCAATGTTTTATCAAATATTTATTTATGTATATCATAATATTAGCCCTGTTAAGAAACTGTCTCACCATTGGACACGAGCCTTCTCTCAAACTGAAAGGGTTTAGGCCACAGTCCACCACGCTGGCCCAGTGCGGGTTGGCGAACTTCACACACCTTTGAGAAACTCTGAGGCATGCAGGTTTCCTCACGATGTTTTCCTTCACGGCTAAAGCAAGTGACAGTTCATTTTTAATACGCACATGCCTCCGAAAAGACAGAGGTGCGAGCCTGAGTTTGAACCCGAGACTGCAGTCCAACGGTCTAACCACTGCTTATGAAGGAAAATATTTACAAGTATGTTGGTGGTTGTACCTACAATCTGAAGTAGGGGCATTCTACATCGTAATATAGAAATGAATATCTACTACAGACCTACTACTCAAACTAAAATTCATCTAAAACCTAAATGACTAGCTATAGCGATACTCGTGTACGTACGTACTTTTGGCCAAAATCGGAACTAACGCCAACTGTCACTGTCATCAACTGAAATGTCACAACATGAATGTTGCAGAGTTGCCGTTTGCTATAAAATTGACCCAAGTTCTTTTCTAATTTAGTAACCGTGTCATCTGTTGAAATATTTCCTTGGTGGTAAGAAAATTTTACTAAATGTTAATCCTAATTTCACACTAACACCATGAACGGATGTCAATGCCATCCACGGGCCAAAATATCCTTGTCGGACTACTATGTACGTATGTAGTTCGTATGATGCGGGATATATTGATAAATCGATCAGTAACGATCGTTATTCACACTCGAAATATTTATACTCCGATTTTTATGGTACATTGCAAATACAAAAGCATTAAGATATACAAAACGTGTAGATTCATGACTCATGTAGTTTTGGACATTGTTCAATCATTTTTTTAATTGTAGGATCAATCGCTTGAAATTAAATCAATCCCCCTTCGGAACAACACTGACTTTTGGAAGTCAAACGCACTCAGTCCCTCCTATGATATGATATGAAAGGTGCTTTAGAACACTCTAACACTCGTCGGGAACTTAAAAACCAAAAATAAACCGCGATAAAATCCGAAATATTTTAATATCAATGGATTTTTTTTACATTTTATTTTTGCCCAGCTCTGACTACAATATGTGGACACAAACAATCAATGATGTGTCATATGTTAACAATGTGCAAATGAAAATTGAATTTTATTATTATACTATAAGAGTATTAAAAAAGGCCACGTTGCTTTTGGTTGACATGTTAATGCTTATTTGTGTTCATGTATGGGAATGACATTTCAAAAGTCACATGGTCAGAACAAGGCGCTATCGATTGCGTAAAAAATATATATACATAACGCTTGCAACTTAGCTAGGACATAACCAAACATCGTGCGAGTTGAATGGTGAACTTCCAACTATGCTACAGTAGCTCTACCATGGGTTATGGTTCTTTGAAGACGCTTGGAACTTATCAAAATTTTCATAATATACCCTTACGGCCTTAGTATTAAAAACGTTATATAGCGGGTGAATTGTTACTTCTCTCATTCTGGCATCTGCCATATAACAATCGAAAGAAGAAAACAAAGCACTGTGTAACTATTTAGCTGCTAGACAATTTTATTAGTATTAAATACTACATATTTATTTTTGCGGAAAAGCATAGCGGTTTTTATCAAAGAAATGTTTTTATTAAAAAGACAATTTTAATTATGTCATATTATTGAATAATCTTATAGAGAGATTTTGTGCGATCGCCGCCCGTCATGATGATCTTTGGAGGAAGCGTTTGTTCTGCAGTGGCCGTTTTAGATGATAATGATTAAGAGTTTTGTGGTTCTTATGGAAAGGTAAAAAAAAAGACTCTGGTAAAACAGTTTCCAAAACTGGTATCAAGAGGTCAGTGAAACTTTGAAAAATAAAAACAATACATACCTTTACCATCTTCAACTTTTAAGGGTCCATTTAAATCAAAAAGACCCATCATAGACGAGAACCCTGGACCACCTTCCAACCATATTATCCATGGCGTTGTACCAATAGGATCGGACATAGCAGGAAAGAACCAGAAGAACAAGTTCGAATTGTATTCTTTCTTTACAGTGATGAACCCTGAATGGCTCTTGATGCCGTAGTAATCGGCTGATTGTACTTCTGAAAGTTTTCTGGCGAGTGATGCATTGCTGTTTTTGATGTAAGAAGTCAGGATAAGACAATCATTGCAGCTTTTTGCGGTGGTACCACTGAAATACCAAATTAATCGTAGACGTTAATGTACCTAAATACGATATTTGCTTTCATTTCGCTCTTTACTTAATAAAACTCTAAAGCCCGGTTTTCACTGCTAGCAGAATGTATACCTTACGGTGTCCGTTTTAACTCGCAACAGTAAATTACATAGAAGGGCTGAAAGCCCGAGAAAGAGTTAAACGGAAAGTGCTGAGCGAGTAAAAATAGTTAAAAATCGACTCGCGCCGCTTCGTCGCTTTTGCAGTAGAATACAAATATTAACAATAATCAAAACTCGGTCTTAGTGGAAGGCATAACCTATTTTAACTACTAGTTCTCGGTTCGCTCGACTATTTCTTGCTCATTAACCTTTTGAAAGCCCGGCTTAACACTGACTAATTAACAGACTAAGCATGGCTTATGTCGTATTCTACTTCCTCATTTTTCTTAGAACCCATAATTGAAATTATTCTTCTTCTTGTTTTGTGTTTGTCATAAGTGCACTTATAACATGAACTTCAAATACAAATACCTATTTTATGCCCATTTATTTTTACAAAACAATTTTTTTACAAAAAGATTTGTTCCGTTTTGGTATATGCGACTATTTATGCTCCTAGGACTAAACCATCGTCATATATTATAAGCATTTTATAATAGAAAAAAAAAGAAAAAAAAAGCGTAACACGAATAGAAATTCAGTATCTTTCAGTAACTCTAGTCTTTCTCATCAAGGAACTGAATTTGAAATATTTTTAAAATCTGTAGTATCGAATTATTATTTGCCCAAGAGAACTAACCAAACGGTTTTCAGTATCAACACTATAACGACCAAACAAGCAGGTGGGCACTTCATGACTGCATTTACACATCAAATCACAGAATAATCTTCACATATAAATACACTCAATTGTCTCTAAATCAAAATACCGAGGACGGTTCTATTGTCACATGTAGAAAAAACATACATTAATATTTTGTGACTTATGTTTTGCTATTGTTCTGTACAAGATGTTATGTCTACATACGTATTGGCGGACACAATTAAATACGTAAATATATTGTGCAAATATATCACCTATTATAAAGGTCAGCTTCATTGCGCCACGTTTTGTGCTCCAAAACTTATTTTTTTTAGGAAGAAGATTCATGATATTGAAGGTTACGTTTGCGAATACGCCCCTTGTGATTCTTGCCCTAGCGGCCGCCCCCTAGGCCCCTAGCTATGATGCTGGTTAAAGGTAAGAACATTTTATATTGACGAAAATTCGAAATTTACATTTCAAAGTTCAAGAAAATACTCTAGATTACTTGGTAAGCAGACCTAGTAAATTAATTCAGAGAAAAAAGCATGTAATAAAAAAAAAGAAACAGCGATTAAGTTATTGTTTTGTAAAATTGTAATCAGATTAGATTGATAAACATTGTAGGCAAAGTCAGGCTGTTACACTAAATGCATAACCATTTATAATGACCTAGAAAGCGTGGCAATTACCGTTAAGTGATGTTTGATTTAATGCATAGCCATCAAACGGGCTACCTTCAATATATAAAAAAAAAACAATTATGTGATTTAGTACATGCCTATATACATACATTATTTATATTATGGCACTTTCATGACCAATAACCGTAACTCCAAAAGTGGTAACCACCTAAACAGTTTGAACTTCTTTAGTACTGATTCTTATCTGTGATTTAAACACTATAAGTAATCATATGACCCGTGTTATGTTTAGTTCACTAAAATATCTATAGGTTAGGGTGTCGGATTAGTAATACAGCCCTTGTCCAACGAAGCTGTAAAGGCCCCGCGGCTAACAGCGTAGATCATTCACACACAATACGGTAATACAGCTATATCCCCGTCAGAAATGATTACTTTATTTAGTCCTTCGCCTGGTCTCTATATATTCTCTTTCATCTCGATTTGTGAGAGGTCTTTGCACTGCCTATATTTCAGCTGCCTAGAGACTGAGTAATAAAAATATCTGAAATGACCAAGGACAAGCGGCCCGCGTATAAAAAATCTTAGGTAGAGGAGAGACACACAGAATAAATACCTCATGTAAAAAAAAATATTTTTTTATTACGGAATGAAAAATACAGCTTCCATTCGACTATTTACGTTAATTCCTACAGAGATCACGATCAATGAGTCATACGGCAAGATAAAATAGTTATAAACATGCAAATACATTACCGTAGGCTTAATAAAGTTAATGTTTATTTTTTATACAAACATCGCGTTCCAAATTAATAGTTTGGGAAAAAAACTCGCGAATCTTAACCCGCGCTCTGGTTTATGACCGTGGGAAATTCAGTTATCGTCACAATTGTAAACAGGAATAGTGATTGCATGTGGCTTTACTTGCGTGTTGACTCACGTTGATTTTCTATAATGTAGGTATAGAGGAAGATTTTGTTGTTTTTTTCTTTGTTTTCCTTAGTAATAAGATTAAGGAATTTATTGTTCGAATAATGTCTAAGATACATTTATCAGCGAGGTCCATACTAGACGGAGTTCGGCGTGCTAAGGTTATTTGTGTAAATACCTATTAGTTAAGTAAATATATTTAAATAAAATCTAGGATCTGGTGTGATGATACAAATAGATAAATACACATAGTATCTACGTACAAAAAATATAATATCCATATTAAATAAAAATTAAATGCTGTGTTTTGGCACAAGCTTATCACTCGACCACGGCTAGACCGATTTGGCCATTGCAAGAACAAAAAATAAGAAAGTTGCCCGAAAAATTGAGAAAACAATGAACTGTTTTTTTTCTATGGGATTTTTGTTTAAACTCAAGGTATTTTGACAGGACAAAGTCAGTCGGGTCAGCTACTAATAAATAAATGACAGAAAAATATACTATACACTATCACTCGGTAGAGTTCCCAGGAGGCTTGCAATATTCCCGCGCTGAAGAGCAATGCTGATCATTCACGTGAGAAGCGTGCACGTCTCTTAGTCACGTGTCGTGTCGACCAGTTTTTGAAAAATGTTCCTTATAATGTATAAGCACTGCCCCACTGGTTTAAAGCCTTCACAAGATTCAACCAAGGATCTTTAAGAATCAGAATATTTTTATTAGTAAACCATTATAGTATTTATAAATCGTACAAAAGTAACAAATACTCACCATCACTTAGGAATGTATTCAAGGTCGCTATATTTTTTTTTCCATATTAATATCAATGATAGAGTCCTTAATAAATAGGATATAAGTCGATTACTGCACAAAAATTTGTCTATCTATATCATCACGCCAGGCAGATCTCTTTCAGGGTAAGCAGAGAGTACAGAGTTCCAGCAAGTTCTTTCTATACAGAGACCTATCTGACTTACTCCATTTTTAACATTTTTTTCGCTTATTACAATGAGGCCTTAAGTACATCCAATTGTCCTTCAACTTATACCAGCTTGGAGGAACTGAGTACGACCCCTTAGAGGAACTGAGTAACCCTTCAGATAAGACACGGTAGTTGATCGAGATAAGATAAGGTCTTCTCGGGTTCCCGGGTGTAAGTAATATATGAGTTTTAGTACCAAACGCCGATTTAACTGTCTTGTGGCGCGTGGTAGGTACCGCTGGCGATCACAAAGTTCTGAGTTCGAAAGTTTCGTTAAGATCGAAGTGGTGTTCAAGTTTTTCCATACAAAAGTCTAAGTAGCATTCCGGAGTCTCGCCCGAATGACAATATGCCCATCTAATGAGGACCTTTTATTTTTGACGCAGGGAAAACCCTTTATGGGTCCGCGTCCTTGGTGCACGGTCCTAGTGACCCGGCCGTCAATGCATCAAGTATACCGACTAAAAACCCTGCGGTGACACCACCTTAGCCGCATAATGTCGAGGCTACGGGAACGAAATATTCTTCTCGCGGGTGGTAAACACACCTGTAACTGGAGCATTCACAGGCCACTATGGCACGAAAGAACATCTACACAAGATGAACCTATGCGGCGACGTGGTATGCAGGAGCTGCTGTACAGACACTGAAACCATGAAACATGTCTTCGGTCATTGCGACGCTCTGGCCGCGCGGCGAATGAAGCTGGGATTGGCCTATCCAAATCCAAAAGAACTACGGCTCTGCCCACCTGCTGGGATTTACAACCTGATACAGGGAGTATTGGACACGTCAGGTACGTAAGAGCATTAGGGCAAGGACAGCACAAAAGATCCCATCGGGTCGAAGTGCGCCAGAGGTCTCCTCGGTCCGGTAAGCCAACACTAAGATAAGATAAACACACCTGTACCAAGCCCAATCAAAACATCTGATAAAAAAAATAATACCGTCACGCCTATATTACCCAAGCGGGGGTGGCAAAGGTTTTTTATGCACACCCACTTTCCGCTGACGATATTAGGTCCTAATATAATGAGTTCGAACCTATTGCTATCATACCGAACAGTGTTAGACCCCGAACTGATTGTGGGAATTTTATATGATCACGTCAGATCCGGGGTAGGCAGATAGTACAAAAAGAGAGTGTCTGGGAAATTTCCTACAGAAAAATTACAGATTGTCCGACCTTGAAAATATTTAACCAATTAAGCTAAAACGAATTAAATGGATAAGTTCTATACACAAACATAACTCGCTCACATTTTTATATCATCACAAATATAGTAATATGCCAGATCCTGGGTAGGTAGATAGTACAAAAATAGAGTGTCTGGGAATTTTCCTATAGAAAATTACAGATTGTCCGACCTTGAAAATATTTAATCAATTAAGCTAAAACGAATTAAAAGGCTAAGTTTTATACACAAACATAACACGCTCACATTTTTATATCATCAGAAATATAGTAATATACAATTACTCAGTACACTCACGTATTTAAATGTATCGCATCGATGTTTGTTTTACTACGAACATCCTAAATATAGAGCAAATCACATTTGAGAGCGTGCAAGAATCTATCGCGAGTGTTGGAGCGTGGGAGCGTCTTTATGCTAAGCAGGTCATTGGTACCCCGAGCTGGTACGCCGCGTAACTACAGGCTGTTTCCGATACACTGCCCGGAACATAAACATCGCCGAATATTTCTGTCGATAATAATTTACTAAATCGATAATCTGACGACTTTTTAAATACCTCCGTCTACTTTCTTTGCGAATTTCTGAAAAAAAACTTGAAATGTATTTTTTAATGTACCTGCTTCAGTAATATTTGTTTTAATAATTCATTATGAATAAGTATTAAAAAATAACACAATGAATATTATTCGAAAAGCTTTAGAATCCCGAGCATGGATATCATATAAATAATCTTAATTTATAACATCCTTTTTTTATTGAAAATCAAATAAATTTGCTGAAAATAATTAAAAACCTGACTGTTACTGAAGTTCATTACAATAGGCGCGTACTATTCCATTTATATGTTAAGCTATTTTAAATTGAATATTAGCATTTGCTATATTTCTTAACAAATTATTCTCATCATTTCTTATGTAATTATCAGTAATTAACAGTAAACCGATAACTACTCAAGTTAATGAAATTATCTTGTAATTATTAACTACACATCACACATATACTAATTCTCAGACTGTTTTTATGCATATTATAGAATAGGAAACACCAGATTTATATTATGGACATTTCCTAACTTGGTGATATCTATATTTAATTATGCTACAATAATTTGCCTACCTCAATAGAGATACCTAGCTTTATAAATTAATAAAATTATAACAAAACGGCCACATAATAAATCTTCTACAAAATGAAGTCGGTTAAAAAGAACATCCTTTTAAATCAGATTGTTTTCCAATAAACAAATTGATTCTTTATAAATATCTTCCCTTTTTCTCTTACACCAATCTGTATATTCTAGTGCAATATTTAAAATTAAAATATTTTTATAAATCCCCGCAAAGGATCTGGTGAGATATAGATAGATGGGTAAATTTAATTATAAACAAACAATAGAGAACAACCTGTATAAAAGATCGAGATAAATCCAAGTTCAAGGCGCAAGTGCACGATGAGAACTGGCTGACTATACAAGGTTCCTGTGCTAGGACCCCGGCCCCATTCCGCTGAGGACCGGCAGACGAGCACCGCGCACCCATCATGATCCTCGCCTGGACTTGTTTACTGTTGACGTAAGTGGTATTAGCCATTACTAATAATGTGAACGGGATTATTCAATTTTATTAGTTATGTGCTTCAATATTATTATTTGAATTGATTTCTGATTCTGAACGTTCTGTTTGCGATTAATAAGGGATGTTTTAGATTATTTTTATAGCTAACTAGTGACTCGCACTGGCTTCTCACGGGTGAAATATACAAATAAACTTTCCTCTTGAATCATTCCCTCCTTCGGTGAAAACCGTATGAAGATCCGTTCAGTAGTTATTGAGTTTATCCCCTTCAGAGCGACAGACAGACGCGGCGGAGGGACTTTGTTTTATACATATCATAAAGTGACATACCTATCAACGTCTCCAATTCATATTTTTCATTTAATATATTTTCGGATTGAACAGTGAAACTATGTGTGTTTGCTATCTCAACCTGCCTGTTCAGCAATTTACATATGTCACTGACAATACATTTAATTATTATTACGAACCATTTGTGTCCCACTGCTGGGCAAAGGCCTCCCTCCACTTTTTCCACTCCTCTCTAATCTCTCTCTCTTTCAAAAAGTTGTCCAGTTCGTCCCGCCATCTCCGCCTGGGTCTACCGCGTTGCCTTTTTGTATTTCGTGGGGACCAGTCGGTTATTATTATTATTTTTAATATTTTTTTTAATACATTATATATCAAAAATAAAATAAACACCGTCACGCCTGTATTCCCCAAGCGGGGCAGAGGTGTACTGATTACACCCACTTTTCGCCGACGATGTTAGGACCCATGTAAAAAGGGGCGAGCCTATTACCATATACCAGGCACAATTTCATACTCCGGACTCTTACTGGAAATATTGTTAGAAAAACTACGTTCATCCGACTTGGATTGAATCCAGGACCTCGTGATCACAAAGCGCATCATTCGCCACTAGACCAACGAGATAGTCAGTTATCACATTAAATATATTGAATTCAAATTCATTTATTATTTAAACCGAGTAAATTGTCGATCGCTTGGACTAGTGGTTAAAGACGTAACCAGCTCCACCCTCTGCATCGAATAGTCAAGGGACAAAACTTTGTGTGATACGCAAATATTTGTTTGGGTCTGGGATTTTCGTATATGAATTTCATGTTTGAAGACGCACCCACGACACTAGAATAATGTCTAGCGTTAGGCTTCTCTTTTAAAGAAAAGGTATTAGAATTGTTTGATATCCCATTGTTATCTGTACCTGTTCGGTAATTTATGTCGCTGGCTCTACATTCAATGTATAAAGATAATAACACTATTATAACGGGATCAATTGATCTAGTGCAGTGGTTCCCAAAGTAGGCTGGACTGCGACTCATCTAAAAAAATCTTCCAAATTCGGGAGTTACCTCTGCTTTCATGAAGAAAAAAAGGGCACAACTATATAAATGAAGGCCTGGTCAAGCAAAAAAAAACAATTAAATGAAAAGGATGCATTTGCTTCCTATTTTTTATCATTATAACTTATCAACTTCAATTTTTACTTAATTTTAATCTCAATGAGCTGGATACGTCCAATTTATTTCGGTATATAGTTTTAATATTAACCATAGCCAAAAATCCCGCCTCACATCAATATGAGGTACTGAAGGGAAAGAAGCCAATGACAGTATGGGAAATGGACAGTGGTTAGAGCATGAGCCGCCAAGACCATTCCATCCCGTGTGTGAAGCGGTCTACGCTCTAAGTACTAGACTAAGCCATCATCGAAATCCAGTAATAGTTCAACAACACATACCCAAAAAAGCTATAATTCCAGATGCATCAACAATGCCGTCACTTCGGAACGTTCTGCCCTGCCCGACCTGCCCCCAGGTGAGGCTCCTGAACCAATCCTGACCTTTATGGAGCGAACCTACAAGATCGGCAGAGCGAGAGCCTCCTTCGACGCGGGGTCTCCACTTCTTCTTACACCGTACATCGAAGAGAAAAAACTGAAGGAAGCGAGGGAAGCTGCTTATGTGGACCCTAATTTTCTCCTGCCCGATATGGATAGTTATGCTGGCTATTTAACTGTAAGTTATTAACATAAGCCTAAACATTATCCGATCATACATAGCACTGAAGCATCCTTAGTGAAAGGGGAAAATGTACATCATTCATATTAATAATTTCGCGATGACTACCGGTAACAGAATTTTTATTTCAAACTAATAATATCGGACGTAAACTCGCCGAATGTATAAGCATATTTGCTGCTTTTTAATATTATTTATTATATAATATAGAAGAATAATAAAATTGTAGAACAGAAATTATACTTTAAAACATTTAGTGCATAAGTACACAAAAAAAGGTTATCAGTTGCCACTTGAAAACTCTTTAGAATCGTAGTTTTATAATCACAACTACTATATTTAAGTACACTATGCATTGAATGGTATTTCTCAAATTCTATAATTTTCCAGAAATATCACTTTCATAGAGCATGCTTCGAATCGAAAAATATACCGTAGATTACGACTGCTACAAAATAATTTCACACTCAGAAAAACGTTTCTTTTCGATATAATATCATCGGTATTAGAATGGATTAACTAGATTTATTATACGAAACAATTTTATTAACACACATGTTAAGACGTTTTCATCTTTATTTTTTAATATTTCGACATTAAAGTACTGCCTTACAAAAATTCAATAGAGGTCATTTCCACATAAAGTATGTATAATATACTACGTATGTACCTGATTGAACAGCTGTTCCAAAATGAAATTAAAGTTGCCATATCTTGCTCAAGCAAGTTTTACTAGTTACATTACTAGATCTGTGTATTTCTGAGTGTACTTACCTAAACCAATACCAGAGATACGTATGGAATGGGGCTTTCTCCTAGTCAGGTTCGATTTCTTGCCCCCAGTTCAATACTTGTGTATTAACTTTTGATTCATTTAGCGTTTAAACAGACGGACTGCATTTGAAATTACAGTTTCTGCAAAATTACAGTTAAGATGCAGTTTTGTGCAGTTGACATAAATTGTAAAATATATATTTTAAAACAGTACCTCACCGTTTCTTGCCCTTCTTCTCCACCCGAAGTGGTGGTAGAGTTTTTGTTACTTTCTAATTCTGCAACAAAACTGCCAACCAATTACGCAGTACGCAGAATTAACGTTCACGTTCATCACTCTGTGAATTCAGAGTACTGCACTTGCTTAAAACCATCTAAACACTGAACAAAAAGGTATTCTGTGTCCTGAACTTAACGAATTTATAAACTCTTATTTTCGGAATGCTATACTTAACGTTAAACAACGTTTTCAGGTCAACAAAGACTACAACGCGAACCTATGGTTCTGGTACTTCCCAGTGTCGGGTAGGCCAGTAGAAGAAACACCATGGATAATATGGCTCCAGGGAGGGCCTGGTGCATCCTCGCTTTACGGTCTCTTCACAGAAATAGGGCCGTTCTTCGTTGGAGACAACAATGAATTGGAAGGTATGATTCTGCACCATTACATGGACTATATTTTTTTTTATTCTATTATCTTATTCTTACTCAGCATGTAAACTCACAAAATCCTTAAATTTCCAAATTTTTAAAATTTGGTACTGTGACCAATGCTATCATTGCGAATTCCACACGCTCCACCCACTATGTCGAATGGTTCGATCCCCGCTCGCGACAAATCTTTGTATAATACACAAATACGGTCCGGGTATTTGTGTATGCAAATTTCATGTTTGTAAACGCAGCCACGGCACAGGAATTCCTACTGTAGCGCTACGTTTTTTTTAAATACCTTTTTGATACTTAGACGATTGATACCGAACGTGTTCCAAAATAGAAACCCAGAAATCAAAATCCTTCGATGATATTGGGACGGATATGAGCAAGCGGTCTTACATGTTTTGCTTAGTTGTTGTTGGAGATGATGCAAATATTATAAATAACTTCATGTGGGATGCAAGTAATGGACAAAGGGACGACGTCACTTTTTTCCAGAAATACAATACTCGTGGGGCAAGAACCACTCTTTGCTGTTCATCGACAATCCAGTTGGAACCGGTTTCAGCTTCACCGACGACGACCGGGGATATGCTACTAATCAAACAACAGTAGGGATTTTTCAAAATACTTATGACTACCTACTTATCAACTTTGTTGCAAGCCGGTTTTGGATTAGTGTACAAGTTATTTGTTATTCTCAAAATGTTTACTTACATGCGATACCTACAACTAAGATGTAAATCTCCCATGAGATGGGCTCTACCATTATTTTGGTCCCTTTAAATAATAATATCAAAGTATTTTATTAAATTTCTTGTGTTTTCTTAACAGTCATTCCATTCCAAGATGATTGTAGAGTAATTGTTCCTTTTTTTGAAGAATCATAAAACAGTATTAAGATGAAAATAAAATATTATCATTTACGAAATTATTAAAAAAATCTTAATTATTTTTTAAATACGCAGAGCTTCTCTAAATATCGAAACACATTGCTTAATACAACAGCAACTCATGATAGAGCTAAATCTAAATTAGTGAAAAAAAGTCAAAGTCATCCCAAAACAGGTCACACATAGGTCTAAAGGTTGTACGTCTAGCCAACACATACGAATAGATGGTAGTACGAATCGTTACAAATAGAGTAGTTCTAGAGTACGAAGCATCTTAACATCCCTTTTATCTTATACTAGTAGATTTCTGCGGCTTCGCACTCAGTCGACAACAGCGCCACCTACCGGGTCTATGGTACATAGCCTATGTTACTTCAGGATAATGTAGCTTTCTAATGGTAAAGGATTTATTAAAATCGGTCCAGTACTTTTAGAGTTTATCGATTACAGACATACAAAAAAATATTTCCCCTATATAATACTACTATAGACATACAAACAAAATGTTAAACGCTTACTTAAGATGAAGTGTTTTAACTTCAGGTACCCTATTTGATATAAAAGCTCCTTAACTATACCTATGGTATCTTTGTAAAATATAATGGAATCCTATAAAATTTTAATAGACTAAACCTCTAACCCTTATAATTAACCATAACATCATAGGTAACCATGGAACACTTTAAATTTATAGATCGGAGAAAACTTATACACAGCACTTCAGCAGTTCTTGACACTCTTCCCTGAGCTTCGTAAGGCACCTTTGATAATCGCTGGTGAATCATACGCCGGGAAACATATCCCATCACTGGGCGTCCAAATACACTGGCACAGGCATGAGAGCGAACCAATTAACCTTCAGGTATGTATATAAAGTATTTTCAACTAATTTAGTTTATTTATTGTCTGGGCGAATAATTGTTGCTGTTTGATATAGTGATTATAGTCGGAAATTTAACGTAAATAAATCTCCTAGTGGACTTGCTCAGGGGATTAGAGTGTGATAGATCAAACTTCATAATCAGCGTATGACCTATTTATGAGACAAGGCCTTTACTATGTTGGTTGTTTTTGTTCGCCTGTTGGCATTACCTGTCAGTTTAAAAGTGGAATTAGACGTCTTTTTTGCTCTGGTGGGTTTTTTCACGATGAGTTGATATCTACTTATTTGTGTAATGATTGGTATGTTCACCGATTTAAAGGGTTTATGGTCACACAAAGAATTATCCAGTGCGGGGACTGTAACAGCGACTACTTCATCCGGGGGGAGGGGGGATGGAGTTGTCGCTTTTACTCCGTGCGGGGACTGTACTGTAACAACGACTACTCCATAATGTATCGATATAATTTCATACTTTAGGGGCGCTCATAGTGCTGTGCGGCCGCAGTATTCTTTATCACCTAGGCTAAGCTGCGCTCGACTCGGTGGGCCTGAGATGGGTGACCGTTTGTGGCACATTCATATTCGAGCGTCTACCAGATTACCAGAGTACTAGGTATTAGGGTAGGGAATTAATAGGCTTTTAATTTATAGTAAGGCCAAATTAAGCAATAATTCCACAGGTGGGTACTTTGTGAGGTGAATTCGTAAGTTAGCCTGCTCATTTTGTTTAATTATCCATATTAGGTAGATATTGAGCTCAATTTTTTATAAGTATATCCTATAAGTATTCCAATAGCAGGTCGCCACGATCCTCCATTCACCAATGCGCATTGGATGGGTCTACATGGTAGATGATGACCCGATCTGTGCCACCTCGAATTGTGAGAGAATGCCTTTGCTCAGTTGAGAGTTAGTATATGCTGATATTATTTTTATATTATATTATGTTCTTTTCTCCAGGGTCTTGCTATAGGCAACGGGTTTATCGACCCTCTGACGCTTCAAAGGTACAGCCACTTCGTGCGGGAGGTCGGTCTCGTGGATGACGGTGTCGCGGACTCAATGGAGCACTTAGAGACAGCTGTCACCCAGTTCATACATAATGGAGAGATGGTGAAGGCTTATGCTGTAAGTATTTAGAAGACAAGTGGTCATTGATTAGCTAAAGAATCGTTAAAATTGAACATTATTGCTATGAAATTAAAGTTCTGATCTGGCGTGAGATAGATAGATAGAAATTAAAGTTATAAGTAAAATGTAACCTTGAATGTGGTTGTAACGTTTTTGATTAATTAATCCTAAGTGATTAAAAACTCGTAGCATCACTACCGCTATTCCACAAGGGGTAGTCCGTGATTATCACATATCGCTAATATTAATGTCCAAGTTTCATCAAAAACCACCTAAGAGATAACAGGCTGTTCAATCAATGTAAAGACATAATAAAATTATTCCCAAGTTAAGGGCTTTAGCTGTTACTGCAATACGTGGGGGCTGGGACTGGGAGGTACGCTCCTCTTTATTATTAGGTAGCCGATAAGTTACAGCAGTTACTGACGATGGCTTGGTCTAATGGTTAAAGCGTAGACCGATTGATCGTGTAGTCATGGGTTCGAACCCGAATGAAGCACATGTTTGTGTGACCCGTAAATATTTGTTTCAGTCTGGGTGTATATGTATATAAATTTCATGTATTTGATTATGTAATAGTATGGAGCTTAATTTTTTTATGAAAAATAGAAATAGAATTTCCATTTCTGTCTCAGTGAATTTCTAGATACCTCCACGGCATACACAAAAGAGTTTTTTTTTATATTGCAGTATTACAACTACTTACTCCAACGGTTCATATCACGTTCGAATTTGTCGAATCTTTACAACTACCTTCGTGACGACATCGACTTGGATGGAGCGTATTTAGACTACATCCAGCGGACTGAAGTTAGGAAGGCATTACACGTTGGAAACACAAACTTCACGTCAATAGGCGTGGTGTACAGAAAACTGGTGCCCGACTTCATGGGCAGCGCCAAGATGTGGCTTGAAGAGTTATTGGAGAATTACAGGGTTATGCTTTTCAAGTAAGAATTTCAGAATGATCATAAATAAATTAGCCTATACCTACTGTCCCACGGCTGGCTAAAGACCGTCTCACACATTCGGCTTCGACAGAATTGGCCACATGTACATAGTCAGGATTGGTAGAGGTCAAGGCAGGGTTTCTGGGCACCAATTGTTGGAATGATCGAACCGGGTTCTGACTTGACTTAATGACTACCAGATAAATTAGCCATCGGGAAGTCGCTCAAGTATATAAATATCATAAATGGTCACCCAACTCAGTCTGACCGGGTCCGAACGCTGTTTAACCTTTGTAAGTACTACGAACATCGCGACCATGCAGCATTGTTAGAGCCTCAGAATCATCCTCCTTGTTATACAGAATATCTACATTTCACAAAAAAAATCTCAAACAATTAACGCTTATTACACCTTCTGCTATGCCTAGCTGTTTAGATTTTAGTCGACCATATCCACGGGACATAGGAGTGGCACTATTTTAGTAAATGATTATAAATATGAACTATCATAGAATTAAAAATAAAATAATAAATCAGCTGTGCAAAAGTCTTCTCTCACAAATCGCAGTGAGAGAGACTCGTCCTTCACCACGCGGACCCAGTGCGGATTGCTGGAAGCAAGTTTGTAGCCTATAACTGTTCAAATGACAAATTGTTAAAGGTTTTCCTTTTTCTAGTGGCCACTTGGACATCATTGTAGCATATCACCCGTCTGTGAACACATACAACTCACTGGCGTTCACGGGGTCTTCGGACTACGCGAAAGCTACTCGGCAATCTTGGTACCATGATGGACAATTAGCTGGGTAAGTTAACCATGAACATTGGCAATATTAATTGTAAAATCAATATCATTGAATTATAGTAGTACTCGTTACGTAGACGTGATTGACCACCGATAGATGGCGCTAGGTGAGCTAAAGTTTGATATCACAAGTATTCGCCACGCAAATAATACGTTTTCACAGCATGTAATATGCTGAAGCCTTGAAATGAGATTTTCGTCTTTTATTTTATACCTGTTTATCACAGTGTAGTACTTGTGCAGTACTAGGCCAACTTGTGACAACATAACAGTACAACTTGTCACTAAGGGTACCTACCAAATAATTTAATCGAAGCGATAGCTTGAAAGCCAAAAGACCAACCCGATCGAGCTGCATCGAGGGGTAAGACAGGGGGATGTAATATCCCCCAAGCTCTTCACCAATGCACTCGAAGACGTCTTCAAGACGCTGGACTGGACTGGGCGGGGCATTAACATCAATGGCGAATACATCTCACACCTTCGGTTTGCCGATGATATCGTCATCGTGGCAGAGTCACTGGAACAGTTGAGCGGAATGCTGCATAGCCTAAATGGAGCCTCTCGAGGTGTCGGTCTCGGCATGAACTTGGATAAAACCAAGATCATGTTTAATGAGCATGTCACGCCGGGACCGATCTACGTCGATGGTTCGATGCTCGAAGTTGTTCGGGAGTATGTCTACCTTGGACAAGTTGTCCAATTTGGTAGGAACAACTTCGAGAAAGAAATCAACCGCAGGATCCAATTGGGTTGGGCAGCATTTGGCAAACTACGTCACGTTTTCGCTTCGCCTATACCGCAATGCCTGAAGACTAAAGTCTTTAACCAATGCGTTCTACCTGTTATGACTTACGGGGCCGAGACGTGGACACTCACAGTGGGACTAGTCCACAAACTCAAAGTCGCACAGCGGGCTATGGAGCGAGCTATGATCGGCGTCTCTTTGAAGGATAAAATTCGTAACGAGGTAATCCGACAAAGAACCAAAGTTACCGACATAGCTCGCAGACTCAGTAAGCTAAAGTGGCAATGGGCTGGTCACATCTGCAGAAGGACCGACGGCCGATGGAGCAAGCGTGTCCTAGAGTGGAGACCGCGACTTGGTAAGCGTAAGGTAGGACGGCCCCCAGCTAGATGGACCGACGACCTCAAGAAGGTCGCTGGGACGGACTGGATGCGGAAGGCGGGGGACCGTGTGCAATGGCGCGTGTTAGGAGAGGCCTATGTCCAGCAGTGGACTACGATAGGCTGATTGATTGATTGATTGATTGATAGCTTGAAATCATTACTATTATCACTTACGAAACAACTTAATACCTAGTTGATCGACCTACTTTTGGTTAAGGAATCCGGTCTCTATAATAAAATTATAATTTTTCTGGTCCAGGTACTTCAAAGTTGCTGGAAACCTAACAGAAGTAATGATCCGTGGTGCTGGCCACATGGTGCCAGCTGACAAGCCAACTGCCGCATTGGGTCTTATCTCAGCGTTCGCCCGAGGCATCTCCTTGGAGGAGGACACTGTCAGCTTAGTGGATCCAGAAAAAAACTCGCTGCGACGACGTCAGCTGCCCCTCGAATAGTGGAAGTGACCCAAACACACCCTTGTACAATGATTGGAATAATTGTTAATATGTATTTAGTACTTTAATAAAATATGACAAGTTATTTTGTGTTTTTTATTTATTTTTCAGAATTTTCAGATATACCTATATATACGAGTAGATAAACTGCAAATCTTGTTAATGATAGGCAAACTGCATTGATTAACTAATTATAATTGATCTACTTACACCTAATTTATTTTTTTCCTTTTCTTTAACCATTGACAAATCTTTAAAAGAAACGTGGTCTTACACTTAACTGACATGAAACTAACCTTCCACACGAACACCCAGACTGAAACAAACATTTGTTATTTACGTAAAAACAGGGGTGAAATTTCGGATTTTCCGGGTCTTTATGTTTGGGGTAGGAATATTATAGTATTAGTTTACAAACTTTATAAAGTTATGCTTAAAACACGCCGTCATCATAAAGTCGTTTACTTTTTATTTCAAGTGAAAATTCGCTATAGTTTTTTTTATTATAATTTTTATTGCAAACGTAGGCAAAAATATCACACGTCAAAAATACCCTTCGAGTCAAAGGGATCAAGATTAGTCGTATGGGAGGATGGAACTCGCAACTACTCGATCCTATGAGTTGAGCAGCATTGCTATAAACCACTAGACTGAACCACCGTATTGTCATTGTCTGTACAATCGTAAGTAAGGGAACATTCTCAATTTTTCAAATCGGTGGATATTAGAGTTTTATTTCCAAATATCAGCGACATATTTAAATATTATATAGATCAAGAAATAAATACTGGATCCGATACAAAAAAATGTCCAAGCTATTTTAAAATCTAAGAATATTCAGTGACGTCGTTGACCGTAGATTACAACTTTACTATTTTTTTCTTCTTCTTCTTCTTCTTCAGCCGAAAGACGTCCACTGCAGGACAAAGGCCTCCCCTAAAGACCGCCACAACGACAGGCTTTGTGCTGTACGCATCCAACTTCTACCCGCGACCTTCACCAGGTCATCGGTTCATCTTGTAGGGGGCCTACCCACTCCACGTCTTCCGGTACGTGGTCGCCATTCGAGAACCTTTCTGCCCCAACGGCCGTCAGTTCTACGAGCGATGTGCCCCGCCCACTGCCACTTAAGTTTAGCAATTCTGAGTGCTATGTCAGTGACTTTCGTCCTCCTGCGGATCTCCTCGTTTCTGATTCGATCCCGCAGGGTAACTCCGAGCATAGCTCTCTCCATCGCCCTTTGGATGACCTTGAGCCTTCTTATGAGGCCCATCGTAAGCGACCATGTTTCAGTGCCGTAAGTCATCACTGGCAACACACACTGGTCAAAGACTTTTGTCTTGAGACACTGCGGAATTTTGGACGAGAAGATGTTACGTAGCTTCCCGAACGCCGCCCAACCGAGCTGGATTCGACGATTGACCTCTTTCTCGAAGTTGGACCTACCTAATTGGATTCTTTGTCCCAGGTATATATAATCGTCAACAACTTCGAGCGTAGAATCTCCAAACTTTATAGAAGATGGTACTACATGGACGTTTGACATGATCTTCGTCTTGTCCATGTTCATTTTAAGACCTACTTGTTGAGAGACTCTACTGAGGTCGTCGAGCATGGCACTGTATTAGCATGGCACAAATACTTGATTGCGATCATGTAATTATTTAAATTCATGAACACTCAGACTGAGCCAAATGTTTATGGGTCACCCAAAAAGAGTTATCTAGTGCCGTATTGTATTCGTGACTATTCGGTCCTGTGAGCGGAGCGTCCGAAGAATGTTAAACAAGGAGCGGCCTGCATTAGCTCTCTATGGGCCTATACTGCTGGTACTGCCCTGATCATTAAACCAAGTCATCGACGTATTTAAATACCTACATCCAATATATACCTACATCACATATATCGATGCCTACATCTAAAAGCTAAATGCTAGGTAGGTTATAATGCCTTAGAACTTTCAACTCATCCTACGACACGAGCCTAATGTTTTAAGTTGCAACCACGCTCAAGCAACCACGACAACAGCGACGCTTGGAAATGGAAATAATCACCCATCCCAGACTAACCAAGCTAAAGGCTGCCTAATTTTGGTGATTGCTAAGAACTCTGCCGCCCAGCAGCGCAGCAGCATACGTATAAAGAAGTCAAGTGGGTATTAAAATATCTGCCTAAATTGATCTACAAAATAGACGAAAGTTAATGATAGACCCTGAAAAATATTTTCAAACCGTTAAGTATTTTAATATTACTCACTTAGGTTATTTACGGCGAGTGGGTAATATACCTATTATACCATATTAATTAACAGATAAAAAATCTAACATACATCTACTATAAAATACTCCGGTCACAAAAGCATAACCACGATAATCAAAGCATGCTTATTATACGATTAAAAATAGGTAATCGATTAAATGTATTCAGTGACAGGTCTAAAACTGGCAGCACAGTACTGATTCGTCAATTTTTTTTTATGGCAACATAGCCAGTGGTGACGTTTCCGAGTGCGCAGGTTGAGGGAAGATTCACCAATATTTCATAAGTAAATCCAAATAAACTTCTCTGAATTGTTTGTGTGTTATCTGCAAAGATGATTATATAGATATCATCTCAACCGATCATCATAATATAGTATTTTTTGTCATTTTTTACAACGGAAGTCGAGCAATAACACCACATCATGTCTATGATTTTGTATGTAGTTTGCGCATTGCTGATTTTGACGCCTATACGTGCGTTTTATTTACCCGGCTTGGCTCCTGTGAACTATTGCATAGCTAGCGAAGACAATAGGCAGTCGTGCAAGGTCAGTTTTCATTATATATAATATAACCATTGTTTATATTCACCATTACACCGCGCCGACATTGCGGTGCTCTGACGAAGCCGAAACGAACATTCCTAGCATACATCTCCTAATTCATACTATCAACATACTTCGGCTGGTGATTACAAAATGATTTGTATTTCCTTCGGTTATACTGGCGTTCATTGTAAAATGTACATAAAATACGATAACGAATTCAAATATCCGTATCTAAAAAGCAATTCACTATTTGTTATTTTATTATCAATTTCAGACCGAAATTCCGTTATACGTGAATAGATTGAACACAGAAGAGTCTGTGATTCCATTTGAATATCACCACTTCGATTTTTGTACTGCTGATGAGGATCAATCACCTGTTGAGAACCTTGGTCAGGTAGTATTTGGTGAACGAATACGGCCGAGTCCATATAAACTTGAATTCCTTAAAAATGTGGACTGCCAGAAAGTTTGTACGAAGACCTATAAAGGTTCAGACACGGATTCTAGCAAAAAGTTGAATCTGCTAAAGATGGGCATGGCTCTCTCTTACCAGCACCACTGGATCTTGGACAACATGCCTGTGACGTGGTGCTACTTGGTTAATGAGGGAGGGAAGACATTCTGTAGCACTGGTTTCCCTATGGGCTGTCAAGTGCGTAAGGATATGGTAAGTTTCATTGTAAATATTTTATGGTTTACCTTATAATAGTAATAGTCTGTATGCTTTGATGTTGCTAAGTTTCAAATTTTGGGCAGGACTATATACAAGCTGTATCATAAATAAGGGGGAAACCCCAATTTGATAATTGCTTCACAAATTCAATACAAAAATCAAATTCGCAAATCAATTTTGTTTTACCCCTTGTTTAAGCCTAAACATGCTATAAACAATGAAACTTGTATGTGTATGAGTGCATATTGAGAAATATGTTTCAGAAATGCATTTGTCATATCCATATTGCTTTGAACCAAGAATATATTTAGTTTACTTTCAGGTTTGTGTGTTTATTCTGTCACACTTTGTATATTATAGGCTATTATAAATATATTATACTTATTATCAAAAGGCTATCATGACCAGAAAGCTATACTGAGATTCAAGATAATGGAACCAATGGCAAAAATAATTAAACTAATAAAGTTGCCAGGTCGACTATATAGTATATGCTATAAAGATATAAATATATATTTGATGAATCTTAATTCCAACTATTAAAGTATAATAGTATGGTCTGTAAGTAACCATGAGGTTAATGGAAACCACCTGGTTCATCAAAGAATATTTATGTAAAATTCCTATTTAGCTTCCTGTGATTGTAAATCAATCATCAGCAACTTCTTTTTTTTGTTGATCTATATTTGGGATGAATCGTTGTAGTCGACATTGGTGAAATTGTGGCGACCTACCCAAAAGGCCATAGAAAACATTTTAATCGAATTGAGTTTCAATGTAAACAAATGTGAAGAATTGTATACATACAGTTATTCAAGGATCTTTGGCAACTTGTATATGGCCCATCATGATGTATGCTTGTGAGGTGTTTGGGCACACCGCCTGCTCTCACATTGATAAACACCAAACAGTTCAATCCCGTTTCCTTCACAAAGCCACCGGAGCCCTGTGGTTCATACGGAATGTAGTTCTCCATTTCGATCTCGGTCTCAAACCTATTCGCGCCTTTATTAAAAAGGTGACAACCCGATATTTCGCGAACACGTCCAATCATAGAAATCCGCTAATCGTAGCCGCCGGCGACTACGAACCTATCAGCCATTACCGCCGTCCACGGCATGTTCTCACCGACCCTCTCGATGCCCTTACATCTCTTCTTACGGATACAGATACCGCTCACAGGATCAGACACCGACCTCGCCAGCGAGGTCGAAGAATCCCTTGCCCGCCGGCCGGTGCAGAGCACCACGGCGAGACACCTAGTATACGCCCTCCCCCATAGTGGCTGCCCAAGCCGAGGCCGTTCCTCCTTGAGGCGCCCTTGAGCTATTTTCCCCCTTGCCCTTCTGGCTCGCGCGTAGTGGTTTGCACGCTCGCCCTCTTGTCCGATGAAACTGTAAAGGCCCCGCGGCCAACAGCGTAGATCATTCACACACACAAGGATCTTTGGCCTACAGCCAAAATGGGAACTAACACTGTCATCAAGTGAATTGTCACTTCATGACAGGCACAAAGTTGCCATTTACTATGAAATATACTCAACTCTTTTTTTTAATTAGTGACCATGCAGACCCACCAGTTGAAATATTTATCTGGAAGTAGGAAAATTTTACTAAATGATAACCCTAATATCACACCAACATCTTGTCAAAAATATCCTTGTCCCACTTTATGTGAAGAGTATGTACACATGACTTCACGTGTCTTGTTTTATGTTACGAGGGATTCGTATATTGAATAAATATTTAAAAATATTTATGAAATCAGGAAATTATTTACACTAATAATAATTGTGTATGTTAGTTTCACATCTTTAGTCTCACTCATGTTAAATCATATGTAAAGCTTAGGTTATGCACCAGCTTTATATTATTTTCATAGCTGAATACAATATTAACATTTACCATTCAAAGTGTTTCTAATTTAAACCATAAAAACCTTATCACTAACATACTTTATACATTAGTTAAAAATGTATAACATCATATGCTTTTCCTCATATTTTTCCTTCTAACCATATTGATTGAATTGCATAAACTTATCTTTAAACCTTTTAAAGACTGCCATAATATGATAAGAAATTTAATTAATTGAGCACTATAGTTGATATAATCAATACATAAGCCTCATATGTTTTAGGGTTCCTCATATCGTGCAGGGAGAAAATGTATTGGTTAAGCCACGTATCAGCTGGCGGGGAGGCACTGTCGTCGTTGGGACATGGGTAATTTTAATGTACTGATCCATACCAGAAGTGAAACACAGCTCGCTGGGATGGCAACCGTCACGCATCGTGGAGCTATGTGTTATCTCTGGTATAGTTCAATACATTACAACTAACCCTATCCTATCAGGCGTGGTGACATTGTCCAGACCCTACATATATGAGCCCATTTCTCCCTTAAGATCGCTATAGTGTCTGTCACTGCAATACTGTTAAAAAACTAATTATACTAGACCTAAGGAACAAATGTGCAGATCCCAAAAGAGGTGTTAGTACTTATCAATACAAACAACTTTTACTATGAAATCATTTACCAGAAATTAAAATAGGCTGTTTCATACATTTTGGTGATTAAATCTCTTCTTTATTTTCAACTAGCAGTTTTCCCCGGGTCTGCACCCGTCGACAACAGCGCCACCTACCGGGTCTATGTTACATAGCCTATGTTATTTCTGAATAATGTAGCTTTCTAATGCTGAAAGAATACATAAAATAGTTTCAGAGTTTATCGATTATAAAACAAACAAATCTTTCCTCTTCTCCAATAATAGTTATTCGGATTGAGGGGTTTAAACCCCTCATAGTTATATTCACCCTAAAATTTAGTAAAACAGACATGTTAGAGCAAAAATGTTTGGCAAACCATGCCTGCAAGCATGACTCGTGCCTAGCGTTTTTTGTCAGTACTACAAGATTTTTATCACTTATTTGATAATCTATAATTGATAAGCTTCCCTTAAGGAAAAATTTAGATATGTATATATTCTAACTGTTGCCTCAAAATTCATATATGAAAATCTTCTATATTTTAAAAAGATTATTAGTAACTTTGAAAAATATACCTACATTTATCATGTTAATGCACGGAACAAAGCTGATCTTATTGTGTATTTTACTCGTCTCCACATAATTAGTAATCCTTTCTTGGGGCAAGGCTTCTACAACAAATTAAAGGCAATCAAAACTGGACTGTGTGAGAAAGGGTATTACAAAATTTCGGATTATCTTGACGATAATACCGATGTGTTTGAGCAGATCCTCAATCAGCAACATTAAGCAATGCTGTATAATACAATTTTCACAAGGAAAATAATGGTTATCAGTAAGACCAAACAAGGTTTTTCCCGGATTTTCCGATCCGGTGGTAGATGTAAAATGTAATAATTTTGACGTTTGTAAGAGCTGTTGTATCGGCCTATACAAATCAAAAAAATTTTACTTTATTAATCAATGTTTCATTTATTAAACATTTAAGCACAGTTTAAACATTTAGTTACTTACTCTTTAAGTAAATATGACCGCCAAAGTATACCAATAGAGTACAGCTCTGGTGCCTGTCTATATATATAAAAATATGGTGTCTGTTCTGCTGTGTCACATAAATTTCATTCTTTCTTTAGGATACCTGTACATCAATAGTGGATACTCGCTCCAGTGCAGTCGGTACTTATTATCTCTTCAACCACGTGGACTTGGAGATCACGTACCACAGCGGCGGCGAGGAGGACTGGGCTGTCGCATTCCATGACAATGGCGGCCGTATTATCTCAGCCAAGGTAATAATTAAAAAAAACATTTTTGTATGATTGATAGTGTGTTCAGTTGTTGTTAAAAATCGTCACTCCAACCGCCATTCCACATGGGTGTAATTGTAATGTTGGTAAGCTTGTGAAACGGCAAATGTCACGCTTGCGAGCGTGAGCGCGAGCTGTTTTGGTAGACAACTGAAACTTAACAGTTAGAGAAGCCGTACTCACCCCCTACCTACAAATAAAAGATGTGTACTTTAAAATAAATATGGCTACCGTACGTGTGTACGTAGTGTTGTAAAAACGCTCTAGTCGGCGCTTAAAACGCTCGCGTCTTCGACGTGCTTCAACGCTCGTAAGCGTCGACTCTGCGCTAAACCCTCGACTTCAGTGCTCATTTTTACAACACTATGTGTACGTGTACTACAAAGCAAATACGAAAGGGAGATTTCATTTTGTAGAAAAATCTGTGTAGACCATCGCCTAAACAGATTTTTCTACAGAATGAAATGTGTCATTGCGCGGGGTGGCACAGGGCGAAAGGGACGTTACGCCCAACCCACATTTGTATTTGACGTCTGGCGGAGACTGATTACAACTAAACAGTTCATCCATGTCAATGTTATTAGTATGTTCAACTATATTACGGTAGATGGAATTTTTAATATTGAAGTATTCCAATAATTTACGAAAAAAAATGATTACATAATAAATGTGATATTATTTGTGTGGTCGGAATGTCGATGCAAGTAATTTTTGCATGTTAAGATATATCAATTCATTTTAAGTGTTTTATGTTTAGCAAAAATAGATAATATATGATACCGATATGAACTCGAGTGGACGTGTGAATGGAGCGAGTAGCGATGACAAACTGAGGTAAGCCACGCCCACCACGATGACATCAATGCTTTTAAGAAATCAAAAGGCTCGTTAGCTTAGGCCATCTCCTCTTCGTATTTGCTTTGTGACGTGTACGCACACACATACGTAAACATACGTATGGTAGCCATATTTAGTTTCTAAGTAGACACCTTTTATCTCTAGGTAAGGTCTCTTCATATGTGCATTTACTCATTGACTAGAACGCCCTGTGAATATTTATATAATTTGCCACTGCTGAAGATGGCTGCGCTGTAGAATATTCGTAAACAAGCATTATCATTGTTACCATATTCCAAATTTTTGTTATTTAATTATTAGTCAAAGCGCATCGCTTTGTGATCACGAGGTCCTGGGTTCAAATCCTAGGTCGGACAAATGTAGGTTTTCTAACGAAAAATTCCCAGTATGAGTCCGGAGTCTGGTATTGTGCCCGGTATATGGCAATAGGCTGGCCCCCTATTACATGGGACCTAACATCGTCGGCGAAACGTGGATGTACTCAGTACACCTCTGCCACCCCCTCTCGGGAATATAGGCGTGACGGTGTGTGTGTAATTATTACTGCTTCATTTGTCTTGTAGCGTATGGAATGCCTGGTTAACGAGAGGGCTTGGGTCTTAAGTGGTATGGGGGATTGTAGAAAAAAAATCTCAGTCCGTAGTCTGAAATTGTGTCCAGTATAATAGCTATAGGCTCAGATTACATCGTGGCTGTACTCAGTACACTTCCTTTACCAGGAAAATGTAAGTGTTACTGTGTTTAGGTTTTTACAACGGAAATTTATAAACGGTATTTTGATTTAAATGAAAAAAGATAGAATTTTAGTTTATTTTTATACTAGCTGTTACCCGCGGCTGCGCATGCGTTTATTTTGTAATTTAATATAGGTAGCTAGATCTCTAAAGCGCGGACAAGTGGTTCAAAACCGCTTCCTCCGTAAAGCCGTAGGAGCCCCCTGGTTCGTACGGAACGTCGACCTCCACTCCGATCTAGGTCTCGAACCTATTCGCGCCTTTATTAAAAAGGCGTCAACACGTCACTTCGCGAACGCATCTACCCATGCGAATCCGTTAATCGTAGCCACCGCCGACTACGATCTCCGACCCCTGCCGCCACCGCCGGCCGCGACATGTTCTCACCGACCCCCCCGATTCTTTGTCATCCCTTCTTTCCGCTCAGAATACGGGCGACGACGACGACGTAGTAGTAGATCCCCTCCCATAGCCGGCGGTTGACCGGTACACTTAGTAGTGCACCCGTCCCCCTACAGCGACTGTCCCAACCGAGGGCGCCTCTTCGAGGCGCCCTCGATTATGTCGCCTCTTGCCCTTCTGGCTGGCTAGAGCGTAGTGGTTGCACGCTCGCCTTTAAGTCCGGTGAAGCTGTAAAGGCCTCGCGGCCAACAGCGTACATCATTCACACACACACATCTAAAGCGCGATTTTAACGCAAATGCCATTTCATAAAATAAAATCATACAATACCTGGGTACTTTCTCTTTGAAAAGGAGCACCGGTTTACCTATTTATTATAACATTATTTTCTTTCATTATTTTCTACCTACCCTGCCAAAGAGTAATATAACTGCCTCGTTGGTCTAGGGGCAAAGTGCAGTGCTTTGAGATCACGAGGTCCTGGGTTCAAATCCTAGATCGGACAAATGAGTCCGGAGTCTGGAATTGTACCCGGTGTATGGAAATAGGCTCGCCCCCTATTACATGGGACCTACCATCGTCGGCGAAAACTGGGTGTACTCAGTAGACACCTACCACCTCCGCTTGGGGAATATAGGCGTGACGGTATTCTACCTATTCTGTCAAAGATACGTAATATGGTGTAATAATATTTAATAAGGTGCATTGCGGGCTTAATATGTAACAAAGTTTTGTCAGCATATGATGTGCCAGTCTTATTCATAATTAATATTTAATCCAATGGTGTTAAGGCATAAAATCATAAGTATAGAAACGGTTATGCCTCTTATTGCCATTAAATAAAGTATAATTTCGTTTGGTAATTAAAACTGTCACTACCCATCCTATGTGAACAATACTATAGCTATTTATTACGTGGCATGTCTAGGATTATTTTAGAGAAATGTGAATATTTGGGATATTAAAGTCTGCCTCGTTGGTGGGGATGTTTTGTTCGAAGTTTAGGTCCGTCGAAAGGAATTTTTTCTATAGAAAAAAATTCAGTACCCGGTCAAATAGACTCGCCTGCTTATTGCATGGGACTTAACATCGTCGGCGAAAAGTATTGTTATTTTTTTTTTTTTTTTTTTTATAAAACGTAGCCCCACACTAGGATTTATTCCTGTGTCGTGGGTGCGTTTACAAACATGAAAATTCACAAACAAATACCCAGACCGGAACAAATAATTGTGGATCACACAAAGATTTGTCCCGTGCGGGAATCGAACCCGCGACTATTCGACACAGTGGGCGGAGCAGCTCAAGCTCTTAACCACTGCGCTAAATCGTCCGTCTGTTTGTTTATTTTTTGTTTTATTAAAGTCTTCAATATATTTACTTGCTTTTTTAGCATAACGGATATGTCAATTGTATAAACATTGTATTTTTGTTTGTTCATAGGTTAAACCAGCCAGCATCAGGCATCCAAGCCCTGACAAATTAGACTGTCATGACCGGCGTTACCCTATGGAGATACCCACACAACTCGACTCGGATAAAACCTTCAACGTGACCTACAGCTACCGCGTCACTTTCATAAAGAACAACACCATTAAATGGTCCTCCAGATGGGATTATATCCTGGAGTCGATGCCACAGACGAACATACAATGGTTCTCAATTCTCAACTCACTGGTGATCGTACTCTTCTTGAGTGGTATGGTCGCTATGATCCTATTGAGGACGCTGTACAAAGATATTGCGAGATATAATCAGATGGAGTGCGGAGAAGATGCGCAGGTAAGCAAAATAAAATAATTTTCCTCAAACAGTTTCCCTCAGGTTTCATATTTTTTGCTGTTTAAGGAACTCGTATTTAGGGTAAGGGACAGGCGCTCGTAGCACTGTGTGACTGCGGTATTCTTAGCGATTACCAAGGTCAAGTAGCGTTCGGCCTGGTCAATTTAAGATGGGTGACCGTTCGTTACGTTTCCATTTAAGAGCGTCGCCGTTGTGCTGAAGGCATGTTAAGCGATTGGTACCGGTTACCACCTAATGTAATAGTCATTAAGCTAGGTTGAAAGCTTTTAAGTTGGCTTGATAAGTTTCAAACTTGCTTACACCAATTCGCGCTGGGTCTGCGTGGTGGAGTATGATCTCTCTCACCTTGATTTGTGCGAGGCTTTGCCCAGCAGTAGGACAATATTGGCTGATTTATTTTAATATGTTTCGCTCTTTAAGTGATTGTCACCAATGTATAGGGTCCAAGAGACACGTGCGCAAACTCGGAAAAAAACTTGATGGTACTTATCAATAGGATCACCTCCGACGATTTAGCGCAGTGGTTAAGAGCTTAAGCCGCTCCGCCCACTGTGTCTAGTAGTCGCGGGTTCGATTCCCGCACTGGACAAATCTTAGTGTGATCCACAATTATTAGTTCCGGTCCGGGTATTTGTGAATTTTTATGTTTGTAAACCCACCCACGACATAGGAATAAATCCTAGTGTGAGGCTACGCCTTATAAAAAAAAAATAAACTTACTATTGCGACAATTACCACAAATAAGAAAATGTATCAATATTCTTTCATCTCAGCCCATACTTGTCCACTGTTGAACATAGGCCTCCCCAAAGGGGGGATTTGCCATACTCGCCACGCTTGGCAGGCGGGTTGGCGAGCGCAGTTTTTGATCGCAGAAGTGTTAAGAGAACGCTGCTGCCCATTCCCTAGTTTTCCCTTAGTCGCCTTGTACGACACCCGATGGGATGAGATGGGTTGGTCCTATTCTAAGCCGGGAACCACGCGGCTATATTCTTTATGAAACTTTTTTCCGACGAATGTCGTCATAGGCTGATCGTCGATGGTACACACACCTTGTATACCCTGGCCACTTGTTCATTCATTATTAACTGGTTTAATTGATTAGGTGGACTGAGCTATAACCAAACGCGGCTCATGGCGATAACTTCATGGAGTACCATCAAATTACACATTTCACGAAGTTATCGTAACGTTACGTGTTTAATTGGTCAAAGCAAAAACTTTTCTCATATTCTATAATTTAATAATGAGTATGCGGTGTCAAAATAATGGATGCTTATTAATCAGAATAACAATTGCTATGCAGCACTGAAATTTATGTCATTCGAATTCAGATCTTATGCATAACATTCATGGGGAACCTAGTAAACTTTAAATGTTAGATTTTTCACTGGTTCTTATGGTTATGTAATAATAATAGGAATAGCGATTCGCCTACACAAATGTGATAAGTCGTCCGATTATATGTATAGCGGATGTAAATAAAGCGCGCGATTTCCAAGGCGAATGTATGACCTACTTCCCTAAACGCTTCCATAAAATTATTTATTAAAAAAAAAAACAAATTATTTAAAAGGAGAACTTAATTTTAATAACATAAAATTGAGTAATTTTGTAACAGATTTTGAATTTAGCATCGGAATAATTTGCAGGAGGAATTCGGTTGGAAGTTGGTCCATGGTGACGTGTTCAGACCGCCACGTCGTGGTATGCTTCTTGCTGTGTTCCTTGGATCTGGGTCTCAGGTGAAAATTAAATTATTTTATAGTAGGTATGTGAGGAAGATATTCTCTCTCTGTGTTCCACTTTTGAGTTCACGTCTAAACAGTACAAGTTAGTGCTACTATAACTTCTTAAGTAATACTATTTTATTCTTACTTTTCAGTGAAAGAGAGACAGAGCAATAAACTGCGTATATTCACATCTCTTTGTTACGGCAAAGTAACCATTACTAAAGAGACTACAGTGGTTTGGCGCCCTAACAAGGCGAGATAATGATAATTATGATATTTTTGTTATAATGTAAATAAATTTTGTTCGTGCAGCTTCTGTGAGAGTAGTGGAGGCGAGATAAGTCTCTAAGGACCTCTCGCCTTCTATAATATTACCCGTTCGTAATCTTTACCCTCAGGTGTTTCTAACTATATAGATAAGTAGATACGTCTTCATTCTTTCTTCAGGATTTGTTGTCGAAGAACGTAAAATGGAATTTTTCCTATAGTGGATCAATAACTCCTTTAAACATCGATCAAGCAAACTCTTCCCTGTATAATGTGGCCTGTTTGAGATCAACAGCAATGGATCCTTCGCGTTTTTCCGAGGATGTGATGAAGATAACCACCAACTGTCTCCAGGTATTCGGCATGACCCTCGTGACCCTTGCGTTTGCGTGTCTCGGCTTCCTGTCCCCGGCCAACCGCGGCGCCTTGATGACGTGCGCGCTGGTCGCGTGGGTACTGCTCGGCGCTGCCGCCGGCTACGTCAGCGCCAGGATCTACAAGAGCTTCGGCGGTAGACGGTGGAAGAGTAACATCCTCTTGACTTCCATGGTGTGCCCAGGGTGAGTGTACGAGAATAACTATTATAAGGTATAGATGTAAGACCCTCATATGAGCTAGAGAAGCAATCGGTTTTAAAGTTACCTAAGTAGGTTTACGAACTTTGTGCGCCGCAGGGGATATCTTTAAAAGTTTCTTCATCCTTCGGTAGGGAAGACTGAGGTATGTGGGAGTTCTACCACATTAAAAATCCCTCAATGTCGCGCGCTCAAACGCTCGAGTCGGCCCTTAAAACGCTCGCCTATTCTACGTGTTTCAACGCTCGTGAGCGTCGACTTAGCGCTAAACGCTCGACTTCAGCGCTCATTTTTAAAACACAAGGTGGCCTCCTTCAACTACATAGGGGTTTTTGAGATCTCCAAGCGGACCGTACCTGTGGCCCTTCAAGCCCCTAACTCTATCACTATAGATTCTTACACATCATGGGAGAAACAGATCGCTGCGTCACTGAGCGCTTGAAGCCCACACCATGCGTTTGCAATCCCTGGAGGCAGCCTATTTTTTAAGCTCCTAACCTAAAGCGAGTTTTGTTTCCTATTACATGTCTATTATTTTTCTTGTTGTCAAAACAGGTACTTCGAGACTGAAAGAATGTACAATATATGTATTTCCAGTTTAAGATATTTCGAATAAACCTGATTCTGTCTTTAATGCCAAACAAGATGTTTCTTACATAATATTATCATTATGTAAAAAAGACGACGCCGTAAATTTCTTTTACCGGATCTAATGAATGAAGGTCGCGATCTTACGTAAACCAAACCTGCTGTTCTCGCTGTGAAAAAGTGTTTCGTAAGGCATAAGTTTGTAAACAATTTGGTTTCCGTGTTGGACACAATTTTTAACCGACTTCTAAAAAGCAGGCTCTCAATTCGACTGTATGTTGTTTCTTTTTTTTTGTATGTACGTTACACGATCATTCCGCCAATTATGAATCGATTTTGAAAATTCTTTTTGCATTTGGTTCAGTATAGCTCCGAAATGGCTATAGGCCAATTTTATCGGTATTGGACCTTGGATTTGGATACTCCAGGGAACTCTTTAACGACAAACAATACGAATACGTAGATTGATTATGGGTATTACGTCAATCCCATAGGTACTATGCCATAAAACTAATCAGAATATTAACAAACTTCAAAACAGGAGGGGGTCGACAATTCATGTGTTTTTTTTTATAACGTCTTTATTTATGAACTGATTTTGATGATACTTTTTTTGCGAATATTAGTAAATAATTCACTTGTCACTTAAAACTGTAAAATAAAAATCTTTAAAAAAAATCGACTTCAAAAAGCAAGAAATAAATATTTGAAGTCGGTGCCAAGTAACCAACTACACTAACCGGTACCGACTACAAATATTTATTTCTTGCTTTTTGAAGTCTGTTTTTTTTTTATAAGTTATCAAATGAAGTTATGCATTGAGGGGGCATGCCAAAAAATGACTGCCATAATCAATGTTTGATATGTTCTACTAGCTGTTACCCACGGCTACGCACGAGTTTATTTTCTAACTTGACATAGGTAGACCGGTCTTTTCGCCATGGCACAGATCCTGTACTCACCTTAGACACCTCCATACTAAGTATCTTTAAAATCCGTACAGCCGTGATAGTATGGAGAAATAAGAGCATTTTTTCCTTAAAAAAACGAATATACAAAGTTTTCTGTCCGGGTCATTCATCGTTAAAGAGTTCGCTCCCAAAGAGTTAATCTTGACAGGATCATCGGTTTATGCAAGAAATCATTTCTGAGTATCTAAATTAAATGTGTATAAACAATTTCGGACGAGTGCTATGAACCACTGCAGAGTTTCTTCGTGAAGAGACAAACGCGAGTTCATTATCAGTTCATGGATGAATTCGTGTGTAGGCAAAATCATACATTTTAAAGTTACATTGCAGCTTGCGACTAACAATAACTAAAATAATAAAGTTTTATGGTTTATCCTGTGACAATCCCGGATCGCTTCATTTTTCCGGGATAAAAGTATCCTAAATTTTAAGTTAAGGTATGAGTTATTACCATACCAAATTTCATTGAAATCCGTTAAGTAGTTTTTGCGTGATTGAAACACAAAGAGACAGACAGATAATAATTCCAAAAAATATTCGATGGCTGTGCATTTGGCTCGGTTACACTTTTATTATATGTATGTATAGATTTGATTAGTTTTATGTGTGCTGATTTTTCAATCATCAGATACAAGTTATTCATAGAGTATATACAACATAAACAAGTACAACTATGAGTAAATACTCGTTGTATTTAGTTGTATAAATAATATAGTCCCATATTCAGTCCAGTCCGGTAATAATTTATTTAATGGATAACATTCATCGGTGATTGAAAGATAGGCTCTAGAATTCATAAATCTGAGAACAAATTAATGATGTTAGTAAAAGGCATAGAGAAGGCTAAGGCAAGAATCATTAGGTGAAACAACCCGCTAACAGACCGGAGTGAAGGTCTTTGATCCAGTCTGTAATTTCAAAAACTTAGGGGTGCAGCTGACCTTGATACAAAGCGTGGTCAATTGAGAACCCGATCCCTGTGGCGATCAATTATTCTTATATTAACGGTGTACATGCCCGCAAGGTGTGAGAATCTTTATCAAAATTGGCTACATAAGCCTGCGAGCGTACGAACGTCAATAATAATGGAGTTGATGCAGTCGCCGTGGCCGAAATCGGTCTGGAACACATCATCATCAATATAGTCCTGCGAGGATATTGATGTACCTACTAGTATCCCAGTATATTGTCCGACAAGGATCATTTGACATTGACAGGTAGTGATGCGCGACTGCGAATGATGGCATTCGAATCATTCGACTTTATAAATCATTCGAATTATTCGAATGATTCACGAAAATTAGTTACTAACTGCCTCCCATTCGACTTGCTGGACCGAATGAACGAATAATGAATAAAAAGTTTGGCGAACGAATAATTTACCTATCGGTCGCACCACAGAGTGCAAAGGAAAGTAAGTTACCATCATTCGGACCGCAGCTTACCCCCACGTTCGCACGGGCGCTTTTTGTGCTGAAGCACTAAAAGCTCTTTAAAAAAATGTACTCACAGCCGTTTGTTTCATACCAGCACTTGAATACCGCGTGCGAATTATATTTAAATTCTAAACTAGAAACTTTATTAAAACGCACTTTTAAACATAAACCAGCTGGAGCGTTACTATTTGGTTTAGTTGTAACTACTCACTCGCACACGTAATTTGTTTTGGCGCGAGAAGCGGCGAATCATTCGAATAATCATAATCGGGTGAGAGTCGCAGATAATCTAATCGAATCGCCATTAGTAGTTACTAATTAGTAGTCGTCATTCGAATATAAAAATTAGTATATTACTAATGTTCAAGTCGATACAGAAAATTAGTAGTTTTAGATGATTCGAATAGTCTGATTATTCGCAGTCGCGCATCTTTATTGACAGGGTTGTGTGAAATTAGGGTTATCATTTAGTAAAATTTTCCTACCTCCAGGGAAATATTTCGACAGGTGATTCGACAGGACATGGTGTAACTAACTCGAGAGAGCTAGTTACATCATGCTCAACGAATTTCACCAATCTGCTCCATGTGGACGCAGCACACCAAATTGAATTATAAAACAAAGTATAAAATATTTTTAAGACATTCCTTCTAATTAAAAAAAGAATTTGGGTAAATTTCATAGCAAACGACAACTTTGAGACTGTCTTAAAGTAACGTTTCGCTTGATGACAGCGTTTGTTCCGATTCTGGCCACGGGCTAAAAGATCCTTGTCCCACTGTATATCAGTATCCTCGCGTCACTAATGGCAAAACTTTGTTCTCAGTGTGGTGTTCTCTCTGTTCTTCATCATGAACCTGGTGCTGTGGGGCAAGGGATCGTCCGCGTCGGTGCCGTTCTCGACCCTGGTCGCGCTGCTGGCTCTCTGGTTCGGGGTCTCTGTACCCTTGACCTTTATTGGCGCTTACTTTGGATTTAGGAAGAGGGTAAGTTAGATGCATCCCTACAGCCGACGAACCCCATATATTAGTTACCTAGTCTATCTATCGAATAATCACGCCAGATCCCTTGCAGAGAAGTATATAGTTCTGATTGATCTTAAAATTAGGAGCTTGAGATCGATTAATAATAAATAAGAATTTATTCCACATGAGTAATCCATAGTTAGTACTAATACTTTTTTCTTACGATTTATTAATTTGACTCGCAATTAAAGCCGGTTATATAAACTTTTCGACATTTATCATCATCATCATATCAGCCTATACTTGTCCACTGCTGAACATAGGCCTCCCCAATCACTCCAGCGCAGCCGGTCCGATGCCACCTGCATCCAACGACTTCCTGCGATTCTCACAAGATCGTCGGTCCATCTGGTAGGTGGCCGTCCCACGCTCCGCCTGCCAATACGTGGTCTCGACTTTAGAATCTTTCTGCCCCAACGCCCGTCCGATCTTCGCGCTATGTGGCCCGCCCATTGCCACTTCAGCTTACTATTCCTATGGCCTTCGTTCTCTTACGAATCTCCTCATTTCTAATGCGATCACTTAGGGAAACGCCGAGCATAGCTCTCCATAGTTTCCATAGCTCGCTGAGCAACTCTGAGCTTTTTTATGAGACGACATTTATAGCAGACTGGAATAGCTTAAATGCATAGCATGGTATTTTGTGCAGGAGTTCCTTATTATCGTAGGTGAGCATTAGGGGAGGAATTGATTAATACCGATACCGCTGGGAAATCCCATGGGGCATATGGCGATTCCATTTAATATTAAACGTGAAAATTCTCTTCTAGATTTTAGACCACCCAGTCCGCACGAACCAGATCCCGCGGCAGATCCCCGAGCAGTCGCTGTACACGCAGCCCATCCCCGGCATCGTGATGGGCGGCGTGCTGCCCTTCGGTTGCATCTTCATCCAACTGTTCTTCATTCTCAACTCGCTGTGGTCAAGCCAGGTGTGTATACCTTCAAATCTAAACGATAGAAACGTAAGGGACATACATTAAACGACGTACATGAAACGTAAGGGACGGACGTTTTAGCGTAGTGGTTAAGAGCTTAAGCCACTCCGCCTATTGTGTCTAATAGTCGCGGGTTCTATTCCCGCACGGGACAAATCTTTGTGTGATCCACAACTATTTGTGCCGGTCTAGGTATTTGTACATGTGAATTTTCATGTTAGTAAATGCACCCACGATACAGGAATAAATCCTAGTGTGGGGCTAAATTAAAAATATATATATATATATACATACGTTTCGTGTGGATACTACTTAAGGGGCTACCGCGAAAAAACCGTGTTTCTGTATTCCATGCACTTCAAGAAGTATTTGGATTAGGGACTTATTATTTAGGAATAAGATTTTTGACTGTATATTTTAGAATCTGGTAAAAGGAATACACAATTAAACGATATTTTCTCGATGGAAAAAAATTAAGTTATCTGTATTGCTTTTCATTTTCTGATTCGAACACGAAGCGCTTAAGAACTAGTCAATGGAATTTACTTAAAAACATAGCAAATAATTGTAGTAAAATCACTGTATAGCAGTTGTTTATTCCATAGTTAGAGAAGAGAGTTCTTTTTAGAAAATGAAAATGATCAAATTTGTTCTTGCACATACGTCGTTTATTTCCGAGCGCGCGCTCAATATATCCGTCCCATATTTTTCTTATGTAAAGTAATAGCGTTACTCTTCCGGTCGATAAATTCCGGGCGGGTCGATCAAGGTAGGCCCTTAAAGGCTAATTTTTAGGCATCAGATAAACGTTATTCGAAAGATGAAATACAACATTAACAAATCAATAAAAACAGTTGCATGAAAAAAATGTATAAATGTTTCAATTCAATATTTAGCCAGATTGTAATAAATTTCATAGAAAACTTTTGTAACACTCGATTCTTTGACAACTACCGAGGAAGTCTTAATATTAGAGTAAATATGGCATATATTGTTAATTCTTGATTGACACAAAGCAGGGACTTACCATATCTACAGCGATTGGGTTGTATCTCAGTTTACACCATCGTTGTTGTCAGTTGAAGAATTTTAATGGCGAAATTGAGACCGATGATTTCCCAATATCAATCGAAATATAACTAATCAGAGTATTGTGATAACAATTCCTTACTTAAATGTACTCGAGACCTCGCATATTAAGTATATTCTGTTTTCATTGTTTTGTAGAATGTTCAGTCAGTTTGATTTTTTCTGTTGACCGACCTACATTGTTCTCCCATACCCCAAAACAAAATGTAGATGGAAAAATTATGTTTTTTTATTTCAAATAGTACCAGTGGTGTTTTTGCTCTTCTCGAAAGGAATGAAATTGCAAAGTGTCTTTGTTACTTTTCTGACGATTCATAAATACTAAAATGGTTTATTTACATTAATAAAAAATATTCTATCTATCTATATCATCACGCCAGATCCGTTGCGGGGTAGGCAGAGAGTACAGGGTTCCAACAGGTTCTTTCCTTACATACCTCTCTGGCTTCCTCCACTCTCATAGTTCGTCTCATACACGCTCGCCGGTTACGGAGACTCTTGACTTGTCCTTCAGATAAGACTCTGTCTATTTGGTCATAGTTAGATAGTCTAGGTCTTCCCCGGTACCTACATCCTTCCACTTTGGCATTGTATATCTGTTTTGTCATTCTTTATATATGCCCGAACCAACGGAGCATACCCTACCATACAAAAAATATTCTGATTCCGTTATTTACGGAAAGTTACTTAATATAATATTGTACAATGTTACAGATGTACTACATGTTCGGTTTCCTATTCCTCGTGTTTGTGATCCTGGTGATCACGTGCTCCGAGACGACCATCCTGCTGTGCTACTTCCACCTGTGCGCCGAGGACTACCACTGGTGGTGGCGGGCCTTCCTCAGCTCTGGCTCCACGGCCGGCTACCTGTTCGTGTATTGCTGCCACTACTTCGTCACCAAGCTCAACATCGAAGACGCCGCCTCCACCTTCCTATACTTCGGGTACACGCTCATAATGGTATTCTTGTTCTTCCTGCTCACCGGCTCCATAGGCTTCATGGCATGTTTCTGGTTCGTCAGGAAAATCTACAGCGTTGTTAAGGTAGATTAGAAGTTTAGGTTAAGTATTAAGTTGGTGCGGAGTGGGGTATCCATTGTGATATAATGCATGATTTGGCGACAGATTGTACAGCGTAAATAAGAAATTGGCGTGCATTGGAGATTTTGGGAATTAAATTTCCTGAGCAATATTAATATCATAGTTTTAGGTGGCCACACATCATCTGAGGTCCACAGATTGACATTAGACTAGATATTTCTGTAACGTGATAATAGCATTTGAAGATAATTAACTATTTGACACTGCCGCCGAAGTTAATAAACCTCAGCTTATACCATACTAGCTGTAGTCGCAACTTCATTCGCGTTATTTTCAGGTATTTCACAGCCTAATTTATTTATTTGGTGAGACAAGGAAGTATATGTCTTTGCCTTTACGAATTTGACCAAAATTGTGAAAATGTAACAGACAGACCAAGTTACTTTTAATTTATAATATTTAGTATGGATTTAGCCCGTCAACAAATAGACAACTCTGCATGGAAATGAACAATACGAAAATGTTAACAAGTTCAATATGAGGCATTTTCATATAATTAAATGATTATAAGAAGATTTAAAGCAAACTACTTTCAGTTTTTCGTTTATTTACGTTACACTGTATGTTCACTGAAAGTAAACACACCACTTTAAATCATGGTATACAACTGCAATCGTCAAAAGTTGTCGGAATGCGGGATAAGATGGTTAATTTTAATTGGTTCTTACAAAACTTGAAAAGTATTGCATAAGGCGCGCAAGGGTGCCCTACAATGCGCTATCTAGGATAACTGATTTGTCGTCGTATATTACAATGGACACTAAACCCACGTGCCAACTATAGCTACGACAAAACGTCGCTAGTTCAAAACTAAGAATATTGGCAGTGTGACTAGTGAGAGCCTGCTGTACGCAATGGGATTATTTGTATAAAAATTTATAACGAAAATAAATTTATTATAGTCTCATGTGCGTCTTTTAATCGTCTGTTTATTTTTTAGATAATAATTTAATCGTTAGGTCGCGTACACCACGAAAGTAATAAGAAGCGCACACGTTTTTCAAACGTCTATATTAAGTCAGGGAACTACAAATTATAGAGCGACAAGGATTTTTTGGCCCGTGGATGACATTAAAAGGGGAGCGTTACTGTGAAATAAGGGTTATAATTTAGTAAAATTTTCCTGTTTCCAGGGAAATATTCCAACAAGTGAGTCCTCGCGGTTACTAAATAAAAAAATAACTTTGGTAAATTTCATAGCAAACTACAACTGCGAATGTCATGACATTTTACTTGATGACAGCGTTAGTTGGGATTTTGGCCGCTGGGCAAAATATCTTTGTATAACTGTATTGGAAGTGTGCGCGCCTTTAGTCGCTAGTTAAGTAAGTTTTTTGTGAATGAAAAAGTTTTTATTTGTAATCAGATATTATATCCTTGCACAATAATTTTACTTAGCAAAGTAAACACACAGTTTGTCATTTGGTATGGTAGCCCGGTGTCGTAACTTAGTGTCCGTTACGGCGCCGCCAGTATCGCTTCCCTCAAAAGGGAACTCACCCACAGCCTTCAAAATACAATACATATTTCTGAAAATAAGTTTTAACGGCGCCAAGTTGAAATCTATGGCCACAGGCAAATACCATCAGAATGATGACCGATTTTGTACTGTGCATGAACAGAATGGCCGATCGACTTGAGCCTCTTAACTTTTGGATAATAGGCATTGAATCTAACATTGCCGGAATTTTTGCAGTTTATACGGACTGTGACCAAACTATTTGCGTAATGAGGTCATGACTTAAGGTTTCGCCACATAGGCTACACAGCGCGATGAGAGCGCGACCTGGGGAGTTGTAATATACTGAAAGTACGGGAGACGAGAGAGCGCATCCACGCTCGGCGCGACGGCAAATCATCAAATTAATCAATGATGATCTGCTGCCGTCGCGCTCGTTGCTATTACAAACGAAGTATGGGGGAGCGAGACGCAAATACGCGTGCGAGCGAGACGCTAGGTGGGCCTGGCCGGCGCGACGTCACTCCCGCAGTGCGACGTGTGCGCCGCGCTATCGACCGCCGGCCGAGCGCTCCGTCGGCTATTTCACCAAACTGAGTACTTAAAATTGAACTGATAGAGTACTAATGGAATTCCGCATACAGTGTGATGTCTGTCATCGATTAATATTTAAGTTCGTACATATGTTATCTACTTATTGAGTATCTGGTGATGCACATATAACAATAAGTTGTTAGATGGTTCGTATTTGTTTCTTACCATACATCAGAATCACTGTCTAGTCCAGGAGGGCTACCACCATTCCTTTAGCTGTCTTACTATGAAGTGGATTCGCAGTTAATAGCTTCGTATCTTTCTCATGGCAAAGTAACATTGAAATAATACTGCTGAAGAGATTGCGGCAATCCAAATATTCTTCACGTAATAACGAGTCTCGTACATTAAAGAGCGCGCGGTAAGCGTAAGTAACGCATCTTCTATATTATTGATCGATGACCTTTGTGATTAATTTGTTTACTTGTGTATTATTATATTAATGTGCAATTTAAATTGTTTAAAATTAAATAAGATTTGTATATTTTAATTATAATTATAAGGAGTAAGAATGTTCCAAGATGCGATGTGGTTTTAAATTTTTGAGATTCAAATGGATCAATCAATGTTGGGAAAAGGATGGAATCAATTCAAAATCAATGTTAGCTGCATTTTTTCCTATACTTTTATTATGTACTTTAGAAGATCATCATATTTAATTATGCGTATGCATGTAATTAATATAAAATAATTATAATAAATTGTTTCTCTTACATTTGATTAATAAAAAGATTTCATGTTTGTTTTGATTTCAATAACAAAAACTTGGTCTATTGCATAGTGTATTATGTGCTTATTACTATTTTTAAAGCTTAGTTAACAGTTGAATGTAAATACTAAATTTACTATTTTACGAACGCATTTTATTTTAAAAAATAATAAATAATTCCATCCAGTTAAGCTAATCACTATCACTTTCCGAAAGCTCAGCCTTTTCTTTAGGCTGTATTGGCCTCTTCTTGAAATTCTTCTTTCTTTTATCAATATTAGTCGTTCTAAACAGTTCAATAGCTTTCATTTTATTCTGCAATAAGCTCTGTTTATCCTTCTCCCTCTGCGGGATAATCTCTTGGAATCTATCTGACTTTGGAATTATAATATCGAACTTTGACATACCATCTTTCACTTCATGTACGATTTTTACACCATGATTATTAAGTAAACTATTGTCATCTTCCTTTCTTTGTTTCGCAGATGGCCCAGGGTCTGTTAAATTTTTTATAGGCTTATCTTTGCCTTTTGTAACTTTCCGCTTTCTGGCTGCTTTATTTGCTTCTTTAACTTCCATGTGATCATCTTCAAGTGTTTTTTCTGAACCCATTCTTTGTACCGCAGCCTTAACTCTTTTACTCATTTGATCCTCTAGCGATTGGAAATCCACTTTTCTTTTGAAAAAGTCTTGAACGGACCTCTGCGTTTTTCGGTCACGCATTCTTCTCAAAACTGGCTTAATAATTTCATCTAATTTATTTTGGGACCAGCCGAATTTTGCTCTTGTGTAATCTCGTAATATTGTGATATCCAGCTCACCCCACGAGAATTTATCTTCACTTTTTTCTACATTTGGTTCTAGATATGCTTGGACCACCTAGAAATCGAAGGCAAAATTTAATACTATAGCTTAAAATAACAATATAGACTGCCTCGTTGGTCTAGTAACGGTTCATGATTAACAAAAGTTCCGAGTTCCTTAACGGCAGTGGGGATCTCTTCTACCGACAAAATTGTCAGTAGCAGTTGGGCATTCAAAGTTGTGAGGACATGGACATCGAGAAGGTAACATCATCGTTGCCTTATGGATTTATACCAGTACATTTCTCCCACCTTGGCAAACGTGGACAGACTTCAAAAAGAGGATGTTCTGTTCGTTTTTTTACATAAACGTTAAAGGTAAAAGAAAACTGCTAAAATAAAATATACCTCCCAAGGACATTCTTGCAACGGTGGAACATAATTTAGTAGGTACACGATTTATTAATCTTGGGTATGAAAAAAAAATTCTATAAAACTTACCCGCACACTAGGAAAATCGTCTGTTAATGTAACATTTTTTAATTTCTTTTTAAGGCTAGTATTATCAGTCCTCTTTCCAGCTCGGACCCATTGCTTGAACTCCTGTAGTCCCTTCACTATTTGTGTATACTTTGATTGACTTGAGGTCTCGTTAAGTAGTTGCCTTTTGTTGATTGGAAATGAGGCGAGAATCTCCAGGGCAGTGACGGGACCTACACCGGTCAGCCCAGTTGTGTAATCACTGCCCACTAATAAAGCCAATAATATTAGCTGCTCTCGGTTTAAATCTGTAAGAGATAGTATTTAAATCGAGCAGATTGCCTGATTAATCGTATTGGCGTGTGAGTCGATGGGTTAAGGTGGAACTTTAGATATTACATTCGCATTGCTAAACCACGTCGATCTTACGATGTATCGTGGCTCCATGTATTGTATTGTTGTAGCTATAAAAAAGCTGCTCGTCCACGTTAGACATTCCGTAGGTCCGAAAATCGGGCTGAATTTTTATCCGAGTTTTATCTTTGTGTGTGTTTGAATGATCTACGCTGCTAGCCGCGGGACCTTTACAGCTTCATTGGACAAGAGGGCGAGCGTGCAACCAGTACGCTTGAGCCAGAAGGGCAAGGGGGCAGCTAGCTTAAGGGTGCCTCAAGGAGGAACGGCCTCGGCTTGGGCAGTCGCTATGGGGGGAGGGCATATGTGTCTCGATGTGGTGCTCTGCAGCGGCCGGCGGGCAAGGGATTCTTCGACCTCACCGCCGAGGTCGGTGTCTGATCCTGTGTGCGGTATCTGTATCCGAAAGAAGGAGTGTAAGGGCATCGGGAAGGTCTCGGTCCCTCCAAGGGACCGAGTTTTATCATTTTGTGATCCACGTATGTACTATTAGGTACTATATACCTGTGCGTTTTAATATACGTCGTATTTTGCCGACAAAAATCGGTCGCAGAGTGTCGAACGTGGGCGGGCAGTAGAAAAGTTCAAGTCTCTTAGTTTCCTAGAAAAGGTTTTAATAGAATGGTGAGTAAATTAGGAATAAGTAATACTGTGCTCAGAATATTTATTATTGTTACGACTTCAATACACCGCGATATCTCAAAAAAACCTTTTCCCGTAAAAGGTTTTTTCGAGATGTGATTCTCAAACACATTCACCCCTATCCATCCGTCAAGAAAAATCTACAACCCGAGTCAAAGGTCGAAGCAACATTGAGGTTTCACCTTGCACTAAACTAGCAGGTACAAAAGGACAGTCAGCGCAACGATGGACATTTTCTTCTCTGAAGCGACATATGGGTTCGCACGAGTATCGTCGCGACTTGGAAGAAGAGATTTGGTATTAGCGTGTGTTTAAGACGTGCGTGTACCACCAGCCTTTATTTTGTGCTAATAGGAGCTAATAAAGTATTTTATACGTTATCAGCCTTTATTTAACCTGCAATGTAACATTATAATCCTGCAGAACCTATCATTTTTGTAATAACATCATGATGTGTGAATGTAAAATTTAGTCTACAACAATACTTACTAAAAGACTTCTCAATTCTGTCAGCTAAGAATTGCAAAACATGCTTCTTTTGGTTAAAGAAATTCTTATACACTGTCCTGCCACCAAACAGCCAAATATCGCTATCGTCGGTAATGGTGCCATCTGTCAACTTAGCACTTTCGAGGAACGCACACTGGGCCTCGGCTTCCATCGGAGCAACTATGTACGGAATCCCAAATATTTGAAGCAGTTCTTGTGCTTCCTTCGTCATTTGTTCAGTAATGTTTCTACCCACTCGATCCAATCGACCCTTTTCTTGCATCAAGTCACGTTCCTCATTTTGAATCTCCTCAACTAAGGCATTGAGTTTCTCTGTGTTTAGAACTTCTTTAGGAGGATTATTTACATTTTCTGTAGTGCTTGATACATCAGATTGTTTCTTTTGGTTGTCTTCCTTGGACTTTGTATTTTCAATAGGCAAATTCTTTTCCAATTCCATTTTATTGTCTTCATTCTCATCTGTTTCTATAACTAGTGTCTCTTGTTTATTTGATTTTCTTATGGGAGCGTCTTGTGTAATTTCAGGGTTCATCTCCTTTTCTTTATCAATCTGATGCTCAACACTGTCTTTAACATTGATATTCAATTCTTTCATTTTATTATTTTCATTTATACTACTTTTACTTAAGTTAAGTTTTGTTGACTTTTCTGGGTTACTTTTTATGACCAAATTATCTTTCTTGTCTTCAAAAATATCTGCAAATATATCGTCTTCTGGTGCATTACCCATGTTTAATGTTAGTTCTACAACTGGTTTATTTGGTTTATTTTCTATCTCAGGTACTTCTTCAAACTCACTATCACTAGAATCTGGATGGTTATTAATATCGTTTTTAATTACGTCTGGATCTTCACTTAATGTTTTTTGTGTAATTGGTGTATGGGATTCATTTTTTATTTCGGATACTTCTTCTACTTCTTGATCACTTGAATCGGATTCTTGTTTAATGTTAATTTTAGGTAGCCCTACTTCATTATTTATTTCCTCTGTACTTGTATCAAGATCAATTGCATCTTGCAAAGAATTTTCAACACAGATTACTGAAGCTTGTGTAGCATCCAAAAAAATCTTAGATGGTGATTGAATATCTTTAGAATCATAATTATTTTCCCTAGTATTTTGTGAACTTTTATCGCTTAATTGAGAATCTTTTTTATCTTCCATGCAATCCTCATCATTAGATGATAAATCTATATTATCTACAATTACGGACTTTTCTTTATTTAATTCTTCTAATATGTGATCAACTTTAGGGATTTTAAGTTTATTTTTATCTATTTCCTTTTTATCTGTTACAAGTTTCTCAATGGTTTTGTAAGTAAAATCGCTATATTGCATAATATAAGCCTTAGCCGTGGACATATTACCTGGCTGTTCAAATCCATCAAATTCTTCAGAATCATAGGAATACTCATCACTCGAATCTGTCATACAAGATGTCCAAGAATCATCAGTTTTAGACGCGGTAGCACTAACATCTTGATCATCTACGCATTCTAAGGACATTTTAATTGCTTTTTGAAGATCGTCCTCTAATTCATCTACTGTCTCTGGTTTTGTATCTTCTGGGATACTTATTTCTTCAACTTTGGTAACCTTTGGTTTATTTTCGTCTTCCTTTCTCTTTTTTGCATCAGCTAGGGCTTGTTTGACGTTTTTAATTAGTAAGAATCTTGTATTTTCATTAGATGCAATACGCCTAGTGGGGATGCTATCGACTTTAGTGTCAATCCCTTCCTCATTAAGTAAAGATTCTAAATCATTTAAAGACATTCCACAGTCGCCCATTTCCTTTTCAGTTTCTTCTAGACATTCTTGTACCTTTCTTCTTTTCAAAAGTCTTTGCATCTGAAATATGATTACTTCATTACAAACGGAAAATTATAACCAAAGTGATTCATAATCTTAACCAAACCTGAAAATCGGAAAATGAATCACTTTTCTTTGGTAATTCATGAAGTTTTCCCCATGAATTCATTTTTCTTGTTTCTTTTAACTCTATAAGTAGATCATACTTTTCTTTCACTGACTTATTTTTAAAATTATCTGACTCAATATCCACTGTATGCAGATCAATAATTGAGCCACTTGATGTTTCTTCTTCGGATCTGAAATCATCAATATTTTGGATATTGCATTCTATTAGGTAATAAATAATAATTTAAATAATATTGTGAATTACTTTTGAACAAACACTTCAAATCATATTCTTTCGTGCATCCAAACTTAGGCACATTATCAATTGATTTGGTAAATGTTGATTTTTGCATTACAACTTTCCTAAAAACCCTTACTGATTATCAGTATTACTTACTCAGATTCACTCTCCTCTTCTTTTTGAGGCAATGCAGGGAGTTTAAATAGATCATCATTATAGCTAGCATTACTGGAGCTCTGCTTCGGTGATATTTGTTTGCCTAGAAGGCTATTCACAGCTGTCTTTTTACTTAACAATAGAGCAAGATCTCTTTTAATTCTCTCCGATTCTGAATTGTATTTTGCTTTGTGATCTTGTCTTTGTGCCTGAAATTTTAAATCTACAAGTATTATAAGATATTAAATTGATTCAGTATGATGGATGCAATCTGTTCAAATCTGACCTACTTAAAATGCAAAGAAAACTGAAGTTTAATTATGATTATACCAAATCATCTTTTAAAAAATTATTATATTAAAAAATTAGTATACAGAGCACTAGGTGAAACATCTACTACATGCAAACCTCAATAAACTCTTTGGAAAAAGCTGATCATATAAAAATAATAATATTAGCCCTGTTAAGAAACTGTCCCACCATCGGGCACGGTCCTCCTCTCAAACTGAGAGGGTTAAGCCATAGTCCACCATGCTGGCCCAATGCAGGTTGGCAAACTTCATACGCCTTTGAGAAACTCTCAGGCATGCAGGTTTCCGCACTATGTTTCCCTTCACCGTTAAAGCAAGTGATAGTTAATTTTTAATATGCACATGCCTTCGAAAAGGATGAGGTAAGTGCCTGGGTTTAAACCCAAGACTTTTGACTTTGCAGTCTAACCACTAGGCTATCACTGTATAGTTATGATATAACTTCACTTAGGTAAGTTCATTTAATCACTAATTATATTACACAACATCACGTTAAGTTTAATGAGTATTGGATAATATGGACTAAGTCTCCAGAATCCCCCAAAAGTAAAAGATCATCAACATATTGCCCAATAGCAGAGAAGTCAAAAGAACTGTTTAAAATCATTGTGATTGCCTATCGTCCACAGGACTTAGCATAATTAAGTGTATGATTACTACTTACTATTGTTTCTTTTTTCAAATCAGGAAATCCACCATCAAAGACAAAAACTGGTTTTATCCTAAAGTATAGCAATTTGCAAAGGCGTTGGAACAGACCCATCAGATGAGCGTTGGGAAGTGGGGCTCCTTTCGCATCTTGGTAACCTTTCACCATCTGATGCAACCATATTGATATATCTGTGCAAATTGATAACATTAATTATTTAATTGTCTTCGTATTGTATCATAACTATTTGAGGTAATCATCAGCTGTCTCACCGACTGCTAACACTTTGTTTTCTAAAGTCTCCACAGGCACTGGTTTGCCGGCTGGCTCGATTAATCGCCACAGTCCAGTGACTCCCATCGCGTGCGATTAAATTCCAGAATAGATTTTTTGTTTATACTAATGTATATATCAGTGTACATAACAAAGGTCGTTTCCCACGAGATCTCCGGTCAATCGTCGGTCTCTTCCTCACACATCGCAACCTTTTCGCTCGCGAGCTCAATATACTCGTCGCGCACACATTGACAATTCGAAACGAGCGCTACTGGCGCATCGCGTTCGTAAATATGTGTTCGGTTCACTACAACATATCAAATGTTTTACTACGTCGCGAACGCCCACTCTTTCCCACACTTTATTTTCTCACGCCCCGTGCGTAACCCCACATCCTATGACCGGCCGTCCGTCGTCGGTCGCAGTCGCCGCCTCGCGGGTCGGATGAACCCTCATCGAGTCGACTCGATTCTGTCGATTCGCGCGCGCGTAGTCGACAACACGGCCGCATATCGCTCTACTCGCGTGTCTATGGTCAATCGTTGACAGCTCGCGCATCTGGCGTTATCGTATTTATACACGAATAAACAGAAGTTTCATCGGGCGAACGCTAAATAGAAGGATATCGTGAGGACCCGTCCAACTGACCGCCGCGACGAGAGCCACGCGCTGGTCTAGACAGGACGAGGGATCGACGCTCGCGCCCGTCCGAAAAGTTCGCCGTCGAACAGGTGTCCCGAACGAAATGTGTGCCAGTTCCCAGCGCAATTAACCGACGGGGGTGTGAATAATACAGGAGCGTATCGATCGGGGGCCGGAACGGCGGCCGCGGGCCGGCGGGCGGCGGGCCCGGGCGGCGCGATGCGGGCGCGCTGAGGGCGAGCGAGCGCTGGCGAGCATGCCGCACCAGTTCGGCGGGGCGGGCGCGGGCGCATCGCCGCCGGCGTCGCACGGCGCGCTGTTCCCCGCGCTACGCTACGGCGGCGGCGCCGCGGGGCCCGGCGCCGGCGCCTACCGCCCCGACGAGCGCCGCCTCACGCGCGAGGCCATGGAGCGCTACTTGCGCGACCGCTCCGATATGGTGGTCGTCATCCTGCACGCCAAGGTCGCGCAGAAGTCGTACGGCAACGAGAAGCGCTTCTTCTGCCCGCCGCCCTGCATCTACCTGTTTGGTGACGGCTGGCGGCTGCGGCGCGAGCGCATGCTGCGCGAAGGAGAGACGGAGCAGGCCGCGCAGCTGTGCGCCTTCATCGGCATCGGCAACTCCGACCAGGACATGCAGCAGCTGGACCTCAACAACGGCAAGCAGTACTGTGCCGCGAAAACCCTGTACATATCTGATTCTGATAAGAGAAAGCACTTTATGCTGTCAGTCAAAATGTTTTATGGCAACGGCCACGATATTGGTATATTTAATAGTAAGAGAATTAAAGTGATATCAAAGCCATCCAAAAAGAAGCAATCCCTCAAAAATGCTGATCTATGTATTGCTAGTGGGACAAAAGTAGCGCTGTTCAACAGACTGAGATCACAGACTGTGTCTACGAGGTACCTCCACGTAGAGAATGGCAACTTCCATGCGTCTTCTACCCAGTGGGGTGCATTCACTATTCACCTGCTGGATGATAATGAGAGTGAGTCGGAGGAGTTTGCAGTGAGAGATGGATATGTTCACTATGGCTCGACGGTGAAACTCGTTTGCTCTGTCACTGGCATGGCTTTGCCTAGACTCATAATCAGAAAGGTAACTAAATTACTAACAAAACTACTTTTATTATATAAGAATTGAATTTGAAAATGACTGCAAATAATTGTCTTCAATTGGATTAATTATAAGAGACACCTATTTCCATTTTACCTTTAAATCAGTATAAATTAACAATTAATAAATATCTTTTAATACATATGTAATTATAATCTAGTGAAATGATTTGCCAAATTAATTATTAACTAAGCCTTTATAAATCTAATGGACAAAATACTTATCGGAGAATATAGGCTGCTATTTTTTAAAATACAAATTATATTTAACTGTTACAAAAGTATAACTGTATTTCATTTTTTTTATATAGAAAATATTTTTAACAACTTAAAATTTAATAGCAAAATAAAACAAACAATTAGGTAGATAAAAATAATAAAATAAGCAGTTTTGTTTAATAACAATCCAAAGATCAATTATATCACATAAGAATGTTTTTATAAAAATTACTCTACTCTCTTCACTTTACTGGGAAATTTTATTATAATAATAACCAAATAAACTAAAAAAAAACACCTAATAATAAATAAACTAAATTTAAATAGATACTAATGTATATTTAATATATATAATAAATAGATTTTTATCACATTTGGATATAATGTTTCTTCTATAACTAACTATAATAGAATAGATATAAATTATTCCAGACTGCAAACAGATATAGCAAATCTATACATCTATACAAATTAATAAAATTAAAGTGTCTGTTTGTAATGTCAAAATAATAGCTTTTTACTAAATATATATGAAATTACGCAAGATACTTATAATAAAAAAAAATTGTTTAAATAATTGTCTATCTATCTGTCTGTTTGTTCTGTCTAATCTCTGAAATGCTGATGCTGAAATTAGATAGCTGATGTTATATGGAGTTACTTAGGCTACTTTTATATTAGATTAAGAATTAGGGTTCCATGCAAAAATATTAAAACCCATGAAATCCAATATATAGTATATACTTTAACTACCTCTATAATAGGTGTTAATTTTTTAACTCTTGGAACTGAACAAACATTTTTTTCATAAAATCCTCACGGACAAAGTCGTGAGTAACAGCTAGTCAGAAATAAATTTATTCTCGCTTATCACTACTTTTTTTCCAATTTTACCAAATTTAATAAAATATAGATTTTAAACTGTTCCAAATAACTATACAAAATATTTAACTTAAATATTCTTATACTTAGAAACTTACTAGGTCTCAATACTGTTGACACTAGATTATGCAGCAATTCCAGTTTTATTATAAAATTAATTGGTACTATTTATTAGGAACCAAGTTTTTATGATAATGAAATTAATCTTCACATTTATAACTTCCGTCAATCCTAGGTTGACAAGCAGATGGCGCTCCTAGAAGCCGACGATCCAGTATCACAGCTGCACAAGTGTGCATTCTACATGAAGGATACAGAACGAATGTATCTTTGCCTCTCGCAAGAGCGCATCATCCAGTTCCAAGCGACGCCATGCCCCAAGGAACCGAACAAGGAGATGATCAATGATGGAGCCTGCTGGACCATCATATCCACTGATAAAGCAGAGTACCAGTTCTACGAAGGAATGGGACCTGTCAGGTATATTCACAAAAAATATTATAAAATACAACTACCTCATAAAACCCATACCTAAAAGATCCTAGAATTCCAAGCCTGCCATCTCGAAGCATAATCAAAACTTCGGGGATTTAAAGTCAAACATAACTGTATCAAAAAGTATTTTATTTATAGTTCTTAAATGTATGCGAATTTTATTTTGTGTGTCATTTTATGTTTCCGATATCGGCCACTTGAAGGAAGTCCTTCCCGTGACCTTGATGGTGTAAAGCACTCGTAACATCGCGAACATAAAATCAAGAAATAAATTCCGAAAAATAGATTTCAACTCCAACTCAAAGAACTCAGTAAAATATTGTTTCAAACATCATTCGCAAAGCGAATTTTACCCCATTATGTAGTTGATTACCCAACACAGTCAAATTAGCGGTAAGTATGTAGGAAATTGGATTTTTTCCTACGGTAAACATAAGTATAGGTTGGGCGTAAATAAGTATGACGAACATACATAAGGCTGTGTATAAACATTTTAGCTTATATATTTTATACTTAGCTCAATCAATACATGGCTGAATTGAGGTACCTTATAACATTACTATTTTGTACTAGTCCAGATAGCCTTATAAATATTACTGGACCCAAAAGTTGCTCAAAGTCATTAATTAGGATACTAAGATACCACAATGCATTCACAATGGGTCAAATCTTTTCAGACATGTGTCGCCAGTAATCAGTCGACACATGTCAATATATCGCTCTATATTTCTCAACATATTTGTAGTCGATTGCACAAAAGTATTTAATCACGACAACATCCAGCAACAATAGGTTTCAGGACATATATATCATGCAATAAATTAACAAATAACAAAATTATTTAACTGATAATTGGACTTTACACATTTGTCATCAAAGTTGATCTGCCCCATCTCCCAGGTCTCCAGTAACGCCGGTGCCGCTAGTTCATTCTCTAAACCTGAACGGTGGGGGTGATGTGGCCATGCTAGAGTTGGCTGGGGACAACTTCACGCCGTCCCTGCAGGTGTGGTTCGGTGACGTGGAGGCGGAGACCATGTATCGGTGCGCTGAGTCCATGCTGTGCGTGGTACCTGACATCTCACAGTTCAGAGGACAGTGGCTTTGGGTGCGGCAACCTACACAGGTAATTCGGATTCGGCGAAATTTAACACTGAATCCTTATGTAATGATTGTCGCTTGTTAAACTTTCGCGGTGAGACCTCCGCTTACAAAGATAATTGCGTTAAGTGGCCGATGAATCGGTCAGTTCGGTCCTGAACAGAATCTTCACTTTTATACTTCCGCAAAGGCGATCCATTGCTATTTCGGGCCATGAAGTATCCTCAAAAGTGGCAAAATCATCCCGCATTTTTTCTAGTTCTATCTTGTCGTCTGTCCATATCCAAACCACTTTCTTGAAATTTGAGTATACTATATTTTATATAGTTGACTTTAAATATTTTATTTGTGTGATTTTTAATTTGAATTTATATTACAAGCTAGCTATATTGCCAAGATTGGTATTTCTCACGTTCGTATAAAATAAAACCTAAAACTAAACTAAATATGTCGCAAAATATGTATTCGCTGGTTTTTAAAATTCGAAGTCCGAGGGGTGCTTAACTTTTCGGTCGCATTGTCACAGCAATTTGACGCGACTTCGCGTGTTTCCTAAAATTAGGGGTGTTTAAGTGACAATCGTCACAAAAATTTAAAGGATTAAACAAGCTACAGTCCTAAGGGACGAAGCTTAGACGATGCTTTTTCAATCACACTTACAAATTCGTCCGGACCTGTCGCTTGTTTAATCCTTGATAAACCAATATTATACCTCTAACTTGGTTTGCATCGCCAGGATATAAGTTTAAAGGCCAAGTATCTGGCGTAGAGGTTACAAGTGCATTTTGAAGCGCTACGGTAACCCATTTCCCACAGTTATGAACGATTTGCGCGAGAATGGAAGCAGCTGGTGCGCACAATCATGGGACAGCTTGTGTTTTATATTGTGTTTTATAAGTTGGTAATTCTGGTCAATACGTCATTCGGTCAAACTTTGCAATCAACACTTAGTATTTTTTTTTTTACTAGCCTTTAGTATCCTACTCCGGATATATATAGCCTTGAAGTACCGGCAAAGGTACCCAAACGTCGCGCCCTCTACCATAATATTACGGTTCCCATATAATTGGAGTCTTTAGGAGTTACTACTTGAATTATCCCTGTGTCAATTAGAGAAAAGAAGTCTGATAGAACAGCGATGAAGAGACAATAAAATTATGTAGCTCTCACTTTCGTAGTACATTTCATACATCGTCAGTTATGGGGATTCTTAAGTCTATTTGACGGTAACACAGTCGAGGTCTACCCCGGTGCCTACAACCTTCTTTCAGAATATACAAGGTGTAACATAATAACGCCATAATGCGAAAAAGGTGCGCTTCCTTATTATCCCGGCTTCGCACCAGCACCAGCAATCTTCTAAGTGTATTTAAGGATCGGTGGGTGTGTGTGTGTTTGAGTGATATACGCTGTTGGCCGTGAGGCCTTTACAGCTTCACCGGACATAAGGGCGAGCGTGCAACCACTACGCTCGACCCAGAAGGGCAAGGGGGCGACATACTTGAGGGCGCCTCAAAGAGGAACGCCTCGGTTTGGACAGTCGCTACAGGGGAAGGGGGGTGTACTAAGTGCGCCGGTCGGCGGGCTAGGCTAGGGATCTACGACTTCGTCGTCGTCATTGTCCGTATCCGGAACGGAAAGAAGCGATGTCAAAGCATCGGGGGGATTGGTGAGAACATGTCGCGGCCGGTGGTAGCGGCAGGGATTGGGTTCGTAGTCGGCGGCGGCTACGATTAGCGGATTCGCATGGGAAGATGCGTTCGTGAAGTATCGAGTTGTCGTCTTTTAATATAGGCGCGAATAGATTCGAGACCGAGATCGGAGTGGAGGTCGTCATTACGTACGAACCACGAGGTACGGCTTTGCGGAGGAAGCGGGACTGAACCGCTTGAAGTCTGTGTTAATTGGGGTATAAAAGTGCTTTAAAGCACTTATGTAAAGGTAAAAAAATGCTGTCTATCTATCTATATCCTCACGCCAGATCCCTTGCGGGGTAGGCAGAGAGTACAGAGTTCCAACAGGTTCTTTCCTTACATAGCTCTCTGGCTTCCTCCATTCTCTTAGTTCGTCTCATACACGCTCGCCGGTTACGGAGACTCTTGACTTGTCCTTCAGATAAGACTCTGTCTATTTGGTCGTGGTAAAATAGTCTAGGTCTTCCCCGGTACCTACATCCTTCCACTTTCGCATTGTATTCTGTTTTGTTATTCCTTCTCACATTCTTGCTATTCTTGCAATTTGGAAAACTGGTTTCCGTATTGAATTTATGAAGCAATTATCTAATCGGGGTGTCTTGTGTTAGTTATACAGTTAGATACACTTTGTATATATATTCCGTCATTTCCTATTAAATAATCGTATCCTTAAAATATGACCCCACATTCCGTTCACAATATTATGACCACTATCCCATATGTGGCTTACGAACATGGAAATAGACACTTTACTAATAAAGCGTGCAACTAGATCCCCCCTTATTCCGACAAGCAAATGCCACGTACGCTACTTCGGTCGCAAGTAGGCAATAATCACCTAATTGAACAGTGGATTATTACGTATCAAACGCCGAGCCATTGTCACTGTAATTGCAACATGAAAAGATCATTAATAGTTGCCAAGTTGCAAGACTCATTTTCGTTATATGAAATTATTGTGATACAGTTTTTATGACAAAGTTTTTCAAATTCAAATTCAAAACGATTTATTTCAGACCGGGTGTCCATAGTGTTCGTAACAATCTTACTTATCTTATCTTGTCGTTGGCTTATCGGACCGAGGAGACCTCAGGCGCACTTCGACCCGTTGGGATCTTTTGTGCTGTCCTTGCATTAACGCTCTTACATACCTGTAGGATCGAATACTTCCTGTACCAGGCTGTAGATTCCAGCAGGGTGGAAGAGCCGAATTTCCTGTGGGTTTGGATAGGCCACTCCCAGTAGCTTCATTCGCCGCGCCGCCAGAGCGTCGCAGTGGCATAGGACGTGCTTCATGGTTTCAGTTGCTGTGCCACAGTTCCTGCATGCCACGTCGCTGCAGAGGTTCATCTTATGTAGATGTTCTTTTGTGCCATAGTGGCCAGTATAAGCTCCGATTAGTTGCCTTAATTGTAGTCTGCTATGTTTTAGCAGTCTCTCGCTGTCGCTGTCACACCATTTGGAAAGGAAATCCTTGGAGTGTCTCAGCCCTGTTTTAGTTTCCCATTATCTCCCGTGTTGTTCTTGGGCATATTTGAACAGCGCTCCTCTGTAGGCACCATCTGGTATGCCTATGAACGGTTCTGGACCAACAAATTTCTCCATTGCTCCCTTTGTGGCTATATCACAAACAACAATCTTACTTACTGCTAGTGTTAGTAGATGTAGGTACATTGATTGGGCACATTAAATAAACGTGGATCTGGTGTGGAGTTTCACCCAATGACGCAGCAGTGGGGAATCCCACCGATCCCCATTCCGATCTCGGTCTCGAACCTATTCGGGCCTTTATTAAAAAGACGACAACTCGATATTTTGCGAACGCGTCTAACCACAGTAATCCGCTAATCGTAGCCGCCGCAGACTGAACCTAACAGCCGCTACCGCCGTCCGCGGCATATTCTTACCGGGTCGGTAAGAATATGCCGCGCCTGATGCCCTTACATCCCTTCTTTCAGTTTCGGATACAGAGACCACACACAGAATCAGACACCGACGTCGCCGGCGAGGTCGTAGAATCCCTTGCCCGCCGACCGGTGCCGAGCATCACGGCGAGACACTTAGTATACGCCCTCCCCCATAGCAACTGCCCAAGCCGAGGCCGTTCCTCCTTGAGGCGCCCTTGAGCTAGTTGCCCCCTTGCCCTTCTGGCTCGAGCGTAGTGGTTGCACGATCGCCCTCTCGTCCGGTAAAACTGTAAAGGTCCCACGGCCAACAGCGTAGAACACTCACACACACACACACCCACCGATCCTTAAATACACTCGAATCTTCTAATTCTTAGAATCTTCTTCTGGTGCTGGTGCGAAGCCGGGATAATAAGGAAGCGCACCTTTTTCGCATTATGGCGTAAAAGTCATCCGTGTGCGCCTCCGCGAACATCCCGGATGCATTACAACGCCACGCCAGTCCCATCAGTATCCTTATAATGCATTATCGTACTGGCCACGCGGTTTAATCACGTAATATTTCGCAATCAGCCTGTATTGATTGTCCCACTGTTGGGTATAAAAGCTTTCAATAGCAAATCCAAGTGAAAGGGAATAGGACATACTGTATCAAGCGGACCTAGTGCGGATTAATAGAGGCAGGTTTGAGACCCTCCGTTAAATCATTTTTCTGTCCGCATAAAAACGTCGAAGGGAATAGGACATACTGTATCAAGCGGACCTAGTGCGGATTAATAGAGGCAGGTTTGAGACCCTCCGTTAAATCATTTTTCTGTCCGCATAAAAACGTCGATTTCGTATGAACAGCATTTTTATTTTGAACGTCGCCTTCATATTATACATTACACGATTGTATCACGATACAATCGTGTATATTTGATCAATGACTATATAACATGTTTTTTATTAATCTAATGTGTCCGTCTGTGGGCAAAGGTCTCCCCCTCTTTCCACTAAATATTTCTATCTCCTGTCAATAATGACCATTGTACTCCATATATATGTGCCATAGCGACGATCACCTTACGTCCCATTCAGTGCTCAGTTTGGCCCATCTATCTGGGTCCATTCTGTTCAGATGATCTATTTCCAGTCAATAATTTCCCACTTCTCTTCAGGTACCAGTTTCGCTGGTGAGAAACGACGGCATTATATACGCCACCGGTCTCACCTTCACGTACACGCCCGAACCCGGGCCTCGGCCCGTGTGTGCGCCAGTCGATGACGTCATGCGGCCAGACCAGGCCCCAGGTTGGCACCACGACGCCCACAACAGCCACAGACTGCCAGACAACACGATACAATAGCCCATGGACTGCAGGCTGGAAGACAGTCTGCAGTGTGACTCATGAACTAGTGACTACAAACCGTCTAGAATGTACCGTGTGACTTTCACGAACGTTCGGTGAGTAGCTTGAATAAGTGTAACGATAGTGCCTAATGTCTATACATCATAGCATGATCTGTGGCGGACTTTTCGTTGTAAGGAGTGTGCGGTGCAATTTTTGGAAAATTATTTTATATTTAGATTGTTGAGGCGATGCAGAGTGCTAGTATCCGTTTTATAAGCGTTGGTATAGACTGTTCTCCGAAATACGTACGTATCGAGGCAGTATTTACACAAACGATGGTGTGGGACATTCTTATTGGGATGTGTGTAAAAATTGCTCAAAAATTATGTTATATTTTCTAAACACATTGGGGAGATATTTATTTTTAATTTACTCTTAGACATGTCCTGTCTGTTTTATTTTCTTCTTTTAAATAATTCAGTCAATGGCTATTTGTTAAATGCTCGCTTGTGCAAATGCTGTCTATAGGAAAAATCATACCTAGCCGCATGTCTTCTAGGCAGATAAGTTCTTATTTTTGTTCATTAGATTCTAAAGAAGTCAAAGAGTACTTTTGATTCAAAAGAAGGAAACAGATGGGCTTACGATGCCCGGCATAAGATTCTCCCATATATTATGGAATTTTATACCTATTAATAATTCTTTCTCCCTTTTTCTTGTGACTTGGCAATGTCCGAGAATAATACAGATCTGCCGACGCAACGCATCCGGCTGGGTATAATTTATGCCAACATTGTAAGTCAACGAATGCGCCTTATAATTTTACTTGTAACTGGGCAGTTTTGAGATCATGTTACGATCCATAGATTATAGAAATGCTTTATATTTAAAAAGTGCCAGTTCGCGAGTCGATCGCTTTGCTTGGGGCTCCCCCGCTTGGCGCTCCAGAACTTATGTGAACACGACAAAACGTGTGCCTAAATATACATATATATAAAATATAAATATGTTTGTTCATCAACGAGATTATGACACCAAAACGCTATAATTAAGGTAACATTTACAGCAATAAAATATGTTGTGACAACTGTTCTGAGATAACTATGTTGTAATACTTGTATGTACTTTGTAGCTGACGCAATTAGGAGCTTAGACGAATATCATAAAGTTAAAAATCCGAGGACACGTCCATATTTTTCTCATAGTGCACCCCTATAATGGATATCTGAGGTCTTTAATAGCACAATCCTTTAAGAAATAAAGCAACTAAAAACCTTTTTATAAAAAAAAACTTAATTTACCTAGCTGCAATTTTATTTATGTCGCTGTTTAATGGGATTTTACGTAATAATTTTGGCTAGAATTTCTTTCCATATATAATGCTAATAGACCAACTTTGTTGACCTCTCATGCTGCCGACATTATATGCATCAAACTCTATTTTTTGCTTTAATTATAGGTTCGGTAGCTTCTGTTCGAAATAATAAGTACTTTATCATATTGTTCAATTAAATACTTATACAGCTATATTATATTTGAGCTATTTTCGGATTTTGCCATCTATGCCCACTAGAAAAATTCACCCTGTAAATATTTATTAACCATATTTAAGTACTTTATCACAAGGCCCCTAACCACATAATGGCTGACTATGAGTATGTTCTCGGCGACCAACAACTTAAGTAAAATAATAAACGTCAATACCAAAGGGATAATATGAAATATTGTCGCTTAAATAATTTGTTCATAATCTTAGGTAGTAAGTTTTTACGGGGGGAAAATCCTATATAGGGCTTCTGCCAGCCTCAGGGAAAGCTGGTGGCGCATGTCCGTCTTCTACTGACTAAAAAACCCACGGTGGCTGGCATCGACGCTTTGGATCCAGAACCTCCGTTAGGAATGCACCAGAGACCCTCTGTGCCGTGCTCTGAGGAGCCCCGCGGTTAGGTGGAAAAACTTGGACTCGCTTCCTCCCTGCACTGACGAGGTGCTCATGACCACATGGGTCGCACCACGCCGCATTCCTTCTTGGGGTTAGGTAGTAAATCTTTTTATAATACACTTGATATTGTAAGGAAATTATATAAAATAATATTCAAATCTATCAATGAGATAGTGCTGCATTACTGCGATCAAATTCCCCGCCGATGGCATTCAGCCCGCGTAAGCACGCGACAGTGAACAAAGAAGTATAATTGAAACTGACCAGCGCAAGAATGGAAACCGCGGCATTTAGCAGTGCTGCCGTTAGCACAGAAGCGGACGTAGAAAACAGGTTTTCTGTGACAATAGACATGAAAATTACCGGTGATTATGTGCACTTTACATGTTCGCACTGCATATTTTCATGTCTACTTCTCTATTCACTAAGGCGCGAGGGGGCTAAATGTAAATTAGGGTGTTAAAAACCTTACACTGTAGTAAATGAACAATTGCATACTTGTATACGCCTATGTCCGCATTTTGGTCGCTGAGAACTTGCTCGATCCCCACTGACGTATAGTTGAAGCGACGAAAAGTAATAATCTTAAATTTAATATAGCATATCGACCTTTATTTTCGCACAACATATGCATAAAGGTCATCGTCGAAAATTTCCCCAGAACCAACAAACATGTAACCTAAACCGTAAATATTCATCTATTTTATCCTAGTAGTGGCAAATATCCGTATCTGACGGACAATTTGCAATCGAAAACAAATATTTCAAGGTATTGTAAGTTTTTAAATCAAAGTCGCCGACATCTTTACCGAATGTTAACATAGTTATCGAGTTACGGTTGGAGATGCCAATCCTATCAATAGGTTATAAATAATCGACTACATTCAACCATAATCGATTTCATTATTGCTATTATATTTTTGCTTATTTACAGATGTATTGTACTAAACTATAACCTCAATACTTTTTTTGCAATTATGCGATTCCTCCGCTTGTCCGTTTAATAATAAATGCATGAAGGTGATTTCAAACCGCACAAGCATTTTTTCATTGCTGTTGTTTCTGGGGCGAATCATGTATGGACCCAGGATGCTTCATTTTTGTTTCAGTAGAATTTTGCTTATTATGTTATGGAGATAGAAGTCCATATACTTTGGTAAATTTCATATTGTCGCTTCGACTCTACGTCAATATTGATTGAGACTCACAGTCGGGGTTGCCATGGGAAAGCAGCATGGGAAGCTTATTATTATATGAGTAACTTCTACCTTAAGAGATTTATAGGTAAATCAAAATGTAACAAGTATACAATGGAGGTAGTTCCTGCTTCAGCATTTAACATAAAAATATCATCATCGTGGAAATAGATCTCTGCGCTCTTAGATTTATTTCTTTGGGGCCAAATAGTTGTTAATATCCATGACAAGTCATTGCGTGTATAATAAAAACTACTCTTAACGTTTAAGTTAAATACGTTCGGATAAAGGAAATTGTAATCTACGAGATTGTTTAAGAGTGATTTTTGTGTAATTGGTTTGTATAAATTAAGTATTCTAGAAAATTTAGTTTACAACTGTTAGAAAAAGCCAAATAAGTTCTTTTATCTCACGAAATAATTAAGTATTTGTTCTTTTAATACTTTAGTGTTTATGGATTGACTACGCTTTTGTGACTGCAAGTCAATCTGTCTCAATGTGTGCACAATCTATCTAATCGCCTTTGTTGACGATAATTATTACGATTAATTAAAGACAAGAATGACAAAACTGATATACAATGCGAAAGTGGAAGGATGTAGGTACCGGGGAAGACCTAGACTATCTTACCATGACCAAATAGACCGGGTCTTAACTGAAGGACAAGTCAAGTCTCCGTAACCGGCGAGCGTGTATGAGACGAACTATGAGAGCCGAGTAAGCCAGAGAGGTATGTAAGGAAAGAACCTGTTGGAACTCTGTACTCTCTGCCTACCCCGCAAGGGATCTGGCGTGATGATATAGATAGATAGATAGAATTAAAGACAATTAAAACACGTAAAGCTGACTGTACTGTGTATATTTACCAAGATATACTCTGGTTCGGTTGTGCCTGACTACAACTTAATTGCGGGACTTATTGTTATCAAACTCGACGGACGATTTAGCGCAGTGGTTAAAAGCTCAATCCGCTCCACCCACTGTGTCGAATCGCGGCTTCGATTCCCGCAAGGGACAAATCTTTATGTGACGCACAATTATTTGTTTCGGTCTGGGTATTTGTGTATGTCACTTTTCATATCTGTGCGTTTATAGACACAGGAATCAATCCTAGTGCGGAAATACTTTTTTTTTTTAAATTACATTGTTTAAGACAAAGATGTACACACAATTAGGTCTTGTTTTTAGGTTAGTTCAGGTACCAACAGGATTAGCATCTGACGAACAATACAATAATGTAGTTTATTAGCTAGCCTTAGATCATAGTACACTGTAATAATGAATTGTTTGAAGTTGAACGAGAACACAATAAAAATTGTATTTATTATGCGGATCTAATTTTAAATAATATTGTTTTGGAAACGGATTTGATGTGTAATTTTTAATGAAAAAAAAAATGTGTGATTTCTAACATTCCATACGGAAATTGTAATAAGAAGTACAAAAGATATCAATATTTTTGTAGCGAATTGAACGATAAATAATAAATGGAATTGGTAAAGTTACAGTATTACAAGGAAATTAGTATTAAAATTCGAATGAATAGACAGTAATGAAGCCGTCAATTTTTGTAAAATGATAAGCAAATGATTTGTCATATAAAAACTGTTTACGGTCATACAAGAATATTTTGGCCCGCAGACAAAATTGGAACTAACGCTGTCATCAACTGAAATGTCATACATGACAGTCGCAGAGTTGCCGTTAGCTATGAAATTTACCCAAGTTCTTTTTTTAATTAGTAACCAACGAACCCATCTGTTGAAAAATTTCTCTGGAGATGGGAAAATTCTGCTAAATGATAACCCGAATTTCAAACCAACGCCATTGTCTACTACATGCCAAAAGATCCTTGTCAGACTAATAGACAGTAAAGACAATTTTTGTAAAATGATAAGCAAATGATTTGTCATTTAAAAACTGTTTACTCCTTTTTATCATTTTACATTTGGTATTTCTACATTTGAAAATGGTTATATTTAAGACGGACTGCTTACGAGTTATAGCGAGACGCGTGTACAGTATGTAAATGAAGAATGAGCAGCAATTCTGAAATATGAAGTAAATATTTTTAATAAAATTGAATTTAAATATAAAAACTTCTTTTATTAAACGAGCTCCTGTTACACATTCGGTAATCGGTAATTAAAAGTAAATTTTCTCACAGATTTGCGCAAAACAGGTCTCGCCGCCTTAATTCTCAATTGTTTCAAATTAAAAATAAGGGGTCAAGTGTAATTATCTGTTTATGAATCAGTGTTAATCAAGGAATCAGTGCCTCGTCTGTGGGAACGTCTTCAAAAACTCTTCACATGATAATAACAAGTGTCTTCCCCCCACATACCGTTCCGCAACGCTGGGTTTGACCTCAGATAATTATCAAGTTTATACTTTATACCCATTCCGCCATTGTTCGCCGCCGAGATTCAGTAACAAACAGGGTAATATTTATGGCATACTAGTTCTCGTCTTTGACTTCGACTGGTAGGTATATAAAGCCAAAAAGCCAGAAGCGAAAGGAACTAAGCAGCAATCAAATCGATTTATTGTTTGTAACCACCGAAGAGTTCTTATTCTTTACTTCGGAACGGAAAAGTTTCTCTTCTCTTTCCAGGAATCAATGTAGCTATAGTAATAAGAATGGCCTTAATAGGTGTTTAGACTAGATTATTGCTGAGCCTAGACTCAAAAAAATAAGGGTACTATACATTTAGGTAGGTATAGGATCGTTTTTCTTTACCATTAGGATTACCATTACTGATTGGAATCTGGAAGGTATTTGGTGTCCGTTTCCATTAAGGTAGGAGTAGGTCATTGTGGATACTTTACGATACCTTGGTTTATTGCTGATCGAAGTTTAAGAGCATTCAGTAAGAACGAGATGCCACCTGCGAGCGAAATACTATACTTGATAGGTGTTTACTGTCTTCAGATGAGAATATTTCCAGTATATAACTAGAAGAATCACTACCTACATCCTACCTACAAGTTAGTTACAACTTCACAAGATATGTATCGAGATATAATTTTAATTTAAAAAGATCTTTTTATAAACAAGCTTTTGACGGACGATTTAGCGCAGTGGTTAAGGGCTTAACCCGCGCCGCCCACTGTGTCTAATAGTCGCGGGTTCGATTCCCGCACGGGACAAATCTTTGTGTGATCCACAATTATTTGTTCCGGTCTGGGTATTTATGTATGAGATTTTTTGTAGTTGTATGTGAAATGTTTGTAAACGCACCCACGACACAGGAATTAATCCTTGTGTGGGGCAACGTTATTGAAAAAAAAAACAATAGCAAAAATGGCTAAAACAACCGAGACTGACAAGTTCTTGTCAAGGCAAATGTAACGAGCCAACACGAGTTATGTTGAATAGTTGGGTAGTCACAAACCCAATGATGGGCTCATTGCATTTGTAACTTGCAACTGGACACGGTGAGGTTATGTTGAGTAGTTGTGTGGTTCCATTGGCCACATTTCGGCTTCATCATCAGACTCTGAACACTATTTGATTGTCTAGTACTTCTTAATATCAAAGAGCCCAAACACGAGGGGGTTACGTTGTATAGTTCACATGTTCATCAGATCAGCTCCATGGTACCATGTTAGATAGTCATCGGACTTACATACGTATGCCAAATTTCAGCTCAGTCGGATACTCGCAAGTACTTGAAAAATGGATCCTAACATTTGAACCGAAAAGACAGAACGAACATTGCAAGTTAAATAAAAGCTTGTAATAATCTGACTCCAATGTGCCTTTGATGATCGCGGCAGTACATTCTATAGGTAGTTACGATATAAATTGCTAGATAATTGAGTCAATTGATCTCTGATCTAAAGGGCAGGCGATGCGCTGACAAGTTTATTTTCGGTTGGGTTACATTCAGCCTATTGACGCAGAAGTGTGGAAGGAAGTAAGCAGCGCGGCGATGTAAACATAACATGCCCAGCCTGCTGATCTTCAAGTCCACTTCCCACAGAAGACTGAATGATATCGCCACTGTAGTTTAACGAATGAATGAACGAAATAATGCTCTCAATATTCTGCACCGCTCCTGTAGCCAAGTTGTCTTCCTAAAGTGGTTAACGGTGGTGAACAGTAGAAAAACGATAAATAGGGAAAATAATCAGCGTCACGCTTATATTCCCCCGAATGGGCGTGGTAGAGGTGTACTGAGTACACCCACTTCGCCGACGATGTTAAGTCGCAATGGTGTCGAGCCTATTATCGTTATACTGAGCACAATGCCACACAGAACCGATACTGGGAATTATTCTATCAAAAAATACAGTCTGTCCGACCCAGGATCTCGTGATTTCTATCTACACGTATTATTCGCAAATAGTCCTACGAGCAGTCTTATTTAAATTTTGAGATAGAAGCCGAAAACATCTGTAAGTACGGCAATTCGGAAATGTGCCTATAGACTTCACTGCCAATATATTTGTAATATTTTAAAAACTACAGTAGCCATACACAGTATAAGTACAAATTGTCAACTGAATACTCTGGTAGTGTAAACAAAACGGCGGCAAAAGTCACCCTGCATTTGTATAGTGCAATATTGCAGATTGCAGTAACCATACAAGAGTATTGAGTTCTTGGATTTACGCGTATATTACACATGAAATAAAACTATTTTTCGGATGTTATCGCGGTGTATTTGTAATGTTTAAGTTCCCGACATTTTGAGTGCTTTGCAGCACCCATGGTCACGGAAAGGAATGAGGTGTTAGACGTCCAAAAGGCATATTTGTTCCGGGGTAGGTACCCTCAAACTTCTATTATTTTTGTTGGTCCGATCTACGCAGTATGAGCTCACGGTGTCTTGAGGTCTGGCAGTGTTATGCTTAGTTTTGGATTTAATTATATTAATGACCGGATCCCAAGTAAGAAATACTTCAAGATTAAATCCGAAAAAACGTTTTTTTACTATTACATACAGTAGTTGGACTATAAGTTGAGAATCAAAATATTTAGCGGCTACTCTATCCTTCGCCTATTCCTCAAGAGCAATTTACAACCATGCGAAGAGTGACGTGCCGTAGTGACGATGACGTAATGTAATCATGGACACGGGGACAATTACCCCACGGCCGGTGATGGAGAATCGCGTGAATGGTTTTAAATCGTAATGATATATTAAATACACATTGGTTTTACCCGCGTCCTGTTGGCTCGCTTCCGTGTGTTCCAATCGCTCGCTAAGTCCGTAACTTTATTATTAGATTCTTCTGCAACCAACTGAAACTCAGAAATCCATCAGGATCTCCCATTTAATGTAACTACCGAGTTGAAATAGTGTAAAAAAATAAATACCATCACGATTATATAGGGCAAATCTATTGCTATTGTACCTGATACAATTACAGACACCAGACCGCTTCTGACAATTTTAGGTAAAACAAAGCACCGATAACAATTTTGGACTCGAACGCAGAACTTCGTGATCGCCAGCCGCATCATACTACGCGCCTATCTACCTAGACTATATGTCCATAAGTATTTCCTACTATCTATCTATCTATAACCTCACGCCAGATCCCTCGCGGGGTAGGCAGAGAGTACAGAGTTCCAACAGGTTCTTTCCTTACATACCTCTCTGGCTTCCTCGGCTCTCATAGTTCGTCTCATACACGCTCGCCGGTTACGGAGACTCTTGACTTTTCCATCAGAAAAGACTCGGTTTATTTGGTCGTGGTAAGATAGTCTAGGTCTTCCCCGGTACCTGCATCCTTCCACTTTCACATTGTATATCTGTTTTGTCATTCTTTCCTCTGGCATTCTTTCTATATGCCCGAACCAACGGAGCATGCCCTTTCTCATCTTTACACCGATACTATTTTTCATACCTACTCGCTGTCTTACTATGCTGTTGCTAATGCGGTCGGTCAGCTTCACTCCGCACATCTTCCGCAGAGCTCGCATTTCTACCGCATTTATCCTACTTTCATTCTCCTTCTTACATACCCAGCTCACGCTACCATATAACAGCGTTGGGACAAGAACTCCGTTATGTATGGCCAGCTGCGCCTTATGTCTTAAGTGCCGGCTCCCGAGTAGCTTTCCCATCGCACCATTCACTCTGTTCCCTGCACTCACACTTCTCTCTATGTCAGCGGTGTATTTCCCATCCTTACTGAAGGCGCATCCAAGATATACAAACTCATTCACTTGCTCCAGCACATCGTTACCAACCATATTTCCTACTAATATTATAAATGCAAAGATTTGAGAGTTGTGGGGATAGTTGGATGGATGTATGAACTCTGGCTGACCTCCCTGACTTCCTACACTCTCATAAAATGACTCTACGAGTGACATACGCGATTCGTATTATTTAAACAGTACCCACAAACCATTATCCTATTTCCAAAATTAGGTTCTTCTTAAAAAGTTTTGTTCGTAATGTTTGTATGATAGGGCAGCAAAAGTAAAGCAAAATAATCAAAAGTTTTTCATCCTACTGCTAATTTAATGATTGCCTGAAAGAAATCGCTTTTAGCAATAAGACTTGCAATTTGTACAAATGACTTTCAGACACTCATAGCGCTGTGTGGCCGCGGTGTTTTCAGCGATTTCAAATTCAAATTATTTATTTGTAAAACCTAGGTAAAAGAAATAGTACCTATCTTTTAGTAGTCATTTATGAGCGCTATGTTTAGCCATTCAATGATGTACAATATTACTTATGTAAATAATAATTATCTCAATAAATTACAATAGTAGTCAATAAATATACAAATTAAATGATACAAAATATAATATTTAAATTCATTAATCGCGCAGGTTAATTAAGAAGCCGCCAACACAATCAGTCTAAAGGCGCAGACCTTAAATATGCATTTCCATATAACTTTTGGTAGATGTTAAGCGAAGTTCGAAACGTTATGGGTTTCATAAGTTCCAACAGCAAGTAACCACAAACTGGATCCACAAATCCGTGCTGGATTCCCGTAACTCCACGCAATTATCAGTTTCCTGAGAATGTGTGGCCCTACCCAAGCGTAAAATGATGCATATTTATCGACAAGTAGTAAATGTATAGGTACCTACTTATCCGCGTGAGAAATTATAAAAGCTTCTAGATAGCTATCGTCACGGATGGAAAAGCAATTATCAACTTACTTTACTCATAGTACTTAAGGATCTACACATTTTCTTTGCTAACGCAACCAATCGCGTGACTGCACATATTGTTTCTCAATCGGTGACGTGCACAAGAAATTATGACGTCGATTAGTGCACGTAACCATTAATTCATACCGCAAAAAAACTGTCTTTGTATGAAAACTATAAAGAACTCCACATCCTGCTCAGTAATCGGGGAAAATGAAGGTTTTCCCTCAACATGTATATACTTTTTGGGTATCCCACTCGAAGCATTGGTCATTTACCTGCACCAATTAACCGTATGACGATTATATCTATGCGGGGACTGTGAGAAAGCAGTGTGCACACAATTGAATCATTGTCTGCTTTTTTACGTTCTGCCAGGTTGATCTATGGTGCCAAGATATGCAGAGTGTGGGAATGTCGGCGGTACCGCTGTTCGTGTTTTCCAACATGTCATCTCCGAGCGTGGGAACAGACGCCAGAAGCCGGCCAAATCCGCATTAGCAATTAAAATATTATTTTTATGTTCAATTGTTTTGGACCAAGTGTTTCGTTCTTGCAACGCAATTAATTCTGTGAAGACAAAAAATTTTAAATTGCTCCCAAAATTAATTTTTAATTAATTCAATTATGCTTAGATGTAGTCGCCGAATAATTGTTGCGGCTTTATCATAATTCGTTTTGGTATTTGGGCTTAATAATATTAGGTAGGTTATAGAAATAGCACAGAAAATAAACCCTAAAGATGTCACCTTGATAAATATCATCTACATTGGAACGCATATAGGTACCAAAGTTATGGGCACGGATACGGGGATGACGGCAGTTTTAATGCATAACTTAAGGTGCACCAGGGATGTCCGGTAATATGCCGTATAAGGGTGAGTGGTCTGTGAGAAACAGTCGTAGAAAACTTTAACGCACTCATAGTTCATATTATCATGTCGAGGGGTGGTATTTTGCCCCCGACGTCAATGTCGGATTAGACAATCTACCTAGTGTACCCATTTGTGTATACGTAGAATATAGACTGGAAAATGTGTAAAAGGACAGTTTGGGCTTGCAATTCAGGTCCTCGGCCACTTGTGGGATTAGTTTAATACCTAGAGTGGAAATAACCTTTTGGTAAACTGTACTCTCACTCTCATTTATCTCATTTGCATTTCAATATTTAGGAATCGTTGATGTGGCATCCGTGACGTCAACTTTTCATAGCTGCTGCAAGAATACCAGCGCTGCACTATATAGTTTTTTATGGTGCAGCCCCAGCAGCCTGTTTAGCCCGACACAATCTCTGGCATATGTACAGCTACAGAACTGTATTTTGTCATCGTGACTTTTTGTTTGAGTGTAGGTGAGAGTGTGTGGTTAAATAAATGTTTTTTCTTTCTTTCTTTCTCTCTGCCAGCCCAGCATGGGATCTGACGTTATGATACAGATTTGTATTATACAAGTTTCTGCCCGCGACTTCGTCCGCGTTGAGTTTAGACAGGAACCTTACATTTTTCCGGGATAAAAAGTATCCTGTGTTAATCCAGGTAATAAACTGTATATACAAGGTGTAACATAATAAACGCAAGACCTGAAAGTAGTTTGTTCTAAATCGATAACTGAATTGAGGTCAACTATTTTTAATGTATCATAATTTTTTTTTCAAATTTGCAAAAAATGCTTTTACTCCTTCAGTGCGCTATAAAAAACTAAATTTATTCTTGATTCATAGCAATAAGGTGATTACGAATGCATTCCTAACCCGTATTTCTCAAAATGCACACATACACATACAAGTTTCATTGTTAATTGGGGTATAAAAGTGCTGAAAAAGGGGGTAAAAACCTTTAATTTTGGAAATTTGGTTTTCGTTTTGAATTTATGAAGCAATTCTCTAATCGGGGTGTCTGAGGTCTTGCGTTTATTATGTTTCACCTTGTATGTGTACCAACTTTGCGTGATTGAGTAACAAACATCTAAACATAAAAGCTGTCACATATATAATATTAGTACGATTACAAAATGACCTCTTGCTCTTGGAAACTGTTTGACGTAAACGGTGTTAAAAATGTATTCTGCCCCATTTTAAATGTTAATAAACCAGAAGCTAAATTGGATTTTAGTGTCCCAAAATACTGAAATATCCCAAACATCAAATGGGTGAAAGTTTTAAGAGTATATTCATGCATCTGAAAACACGTTGTTACATGTTTGGTTTTGGGTGTTCCAACTACAATCATAACCACATCTGTCTTCTTTTTCTTTCTTTTAGAAAAATATAGCTGCACACTAAGAATTATTCGAGTCGTGAGTGCGGTTAAAAATATGAAATTCACAGACACAAAAACCCAGACCGAAACAAAGATTTGTGTACAAAGATTTGTCCATGCGGCAATCGAACATGCGACTGTTCGATCCTCCTCTCGAATCTTTTAACAACTGAGATCGTCCATTAAACACTGATCCACTAAAATAAAAGAACAAGAATGTATAGATCTCCAGTTATTTTGGCATTAAGTCATCATAGATATACTTACGTTGTGAATCCTCCTGCATATTTTTTTAAATCTCTATTTTTCCTGGCAATTCATCTCATGTGCCAACAGCCGCGATTCTGCTGTCAACAGATTAGCATCCCGAGCCACGATTAAGCAGTTTCCTCCACTTGAATGGGAGTTAATTATATCTTTTGTGTGACGCAAGCTTGATGCATAGGTACGCGGAAATAACTCCTCATTATCTTGGATGATGTATCTTTATACTAACTTTTATGAAATCTGTAGTTTGAGTGTCTTCAGGTCTTATTACGACTGCGAAGTCTATACCTACTTGTAATATACTTACATAATATAATTCTTTTTAGTTACAGTACAGTTTAAGATTTTTAGATGTAAGGTAGGTAATTTGTTTTCATCTATAAGTTGATAGAGATTTTGAGAATAAAATTAAACTAACAATACAAAATCGCAGGCAGCAAAATTTAAAAATCTGCTCCATTTTGTGTTTAAAAAACCCATATCTAAAATCGCCTCTTTCCTTATAAAAATGAGACTGAAACTTTGGAACATTTGGCAAGGTTGGCATGACATTATTTAATTTTACATTTTTTCATGAAAATTTAAACCCTTTCTGTTTGAAACTAGCTAGTCTAGGTTACTTAATTTAGCGCTGGAAAAGCTAAGTAGCCATAATACCTAGGTGTAGACTACTATATCTAGGTATTGAGAATGATTATGTTAGCTGTTCCAGCGTTAAATTAAGCTATGAAAATTTTGCGATCCTATTTACGAGTTTTTCATATATCCCTACATCTCTGATGTAGACGCTGCCTAGTATCTGAATTAGCTTTTAATAGATCTAACCTTGCTTCTTTTTATGAACATCTAAAGAAAAGCAATTTCATTTCAATTGTTTTTTTTATAATTTAGATGCAATTTTAATGCCATCGTTGAAAGATAGTTTCTAATACTATATAACTAGCTAATTGCAATACTCAGAGAACATTCCAGATTCTTATGAAACATCAAAAATTGCGCTCAGTCACCGCCGTTTGTTATTCGCAATTGACATTTCACGTTGATTGTTAACCGGAGGCCGCGTCGCCCAAAATTGCACACTTTAGGATGAGAAATCAGACACGAAATTGCTCTAAACACTCATATTCTTGATGTTAGATAAATGACTTCCTGCTGGTGCCACAATGGAGGCATCATTATTCCTCGGGCCCCGTGAATAGGCACCGCTGCCGTGGGAGTCTCTCACGACTTTATTACGGATATATATTTTTTGTTTGTTCTAATTAACAGTTTTTCTAATAGCCCGCTTTTACTTTAATTGTTCGTGAGCATTCAGAGCCGTGTTACAACTAATTTTCGGTAAAATTATACTTTCTAAGTAAGATGAAAAACGGTTAATCGAAATAGGCAACAGGTAATGACATGAATTTTAATAAGTTTCGAATATTGTATCAGTAGAGCTTGCAAAATAAAAAAGTTTGCAAGAAGTGCCTCTATCTTTATAAAAGTATATTAAAATTTAGAGAATAGCAAGTATTAAAAAAACTTTACGTATTCGATATCACGCAGACATTAAAAAATTTTGATCGACCTCAAGAATATATAGATGGTACTTAGCTAGGAACCTACTCTTCTATAAATAAGATCATAGTCTGTTTCTAACCATACTATTTGAAACACTTACGACCTAAATTAAATGATGTAGGTCTATAACAAAACAAATTTATGTGTAGTTTATGAAATTTACTACAATTCAAATTAATGTTTATTATATGTATGCACCTTAGTACACAAATTGAATCGTAAATTCATTGCTTAATCAAAAACGATGCGTATTTCTTACAGAGTAGGTAGTCTATCGTCGTATAGTCTATCGTAGCGCCGCCTACCTATCTTGATATTTTCATTTTATGCAATTTTCTGTTCGTATCAAATATATTTACAGTTGTAAGCACACATCACCAAGATGTCCATCGTAATGGGTCTGCTAAGTATCCACCGATTGACTGTTTGGAGTAAAAGTTATCATGCCTTTTTCCAAACAGTAAATTGATAACCGTTTATCTCTAAACTAATTTGAACAAGGTGATAAATTATGATATTTAACCCCAGAACTGACTAAGCAGATATCCAATGTCTCACCAGATTGACATTATCAAAAAAGTGAATGGATTCCTTCTACAGATTCAGAACATCTTTTTGGGGCTGGATTATTCTCGGGATGCATATTAGATTAGTAAATAAAACTCAGAAATCATTGTGACTCATGTTTACAACCACTCACAAATGCAACATAACTTTAAAGCGAAATTAATAAAACAATCATTATGTATATGTTGTTACCGAACTCATGGCATAACACTGAAAAATACATTTTACACACACGATACTCCTTTACCTAAACAAAATAAATACAATGATGTTACCTATGTATCGTTTACACGGATATTTTATGCTATCGGTTATTTTTATAAATAATATAAACAACTATAATCAATACATTTTACTATAGATTCGCTCGACCTCGTTTTTAGAATTTCCTCTCTACTCTTTGACAACCAACATGGCCGACATGTTAATTAAAAAAAAAAATGGTTTGGACTTAAGCCGAGTAAACCGCAGCAATTCGTAACTTAATAGTATCTTTGTTAATTCAAAGTTCATACGTAAATTATTTTTATTGTTTTCCGGTAATAAGTACATAAACACTTTATTTTATAAAAGTGGTAGGGCGATGAACTTGAACTATAAATTAAATGTAAATAGCACTGGAAGCAGGCACTTTTATTAAGGCAATAATTAGCAGAATAAGAATACATCCTCGTTTTATTTAAACCAAACACCTAATTACACCTAAATATTTTAAAACAGAACAGATCTTTTTGACACTGTAATTACCTGTTAATAATCCTATATATTATATTTAATAATAAAAATATATTTGTATATTTTTCACATACACTTTTATAATAAATATATCTACGTGATTAGATATTTTGTCTACAGAAGATAGATGGGTATCTATTTAAAAATTAATACAAGCACGAATATATAGTTCATTGTACTTAGAATTTTTCAATAAAAATAATATCATATAATAATATAGATAACGAATCTCATATGGACGGATACTTTTTTAATTTATACTTATAGCGTTTTTGTTATTTTTATAATCATTTTGATGAATCATAGATATTTTGGAGAAAGTCCATCTTTTGAAATATTACAGCAGTAACTTTAATAGAACCACCGTTTTCGATAGTCTATAGTTTAAATATAGTATATGCTACATTAGAGTATCTACATCACTATGTCGTTACTTTCTGATGTTTTTACATTGAATCATTATGCGTTCATGAATTTTAATATTATATTGTGCATCAATTTCTTCACAGCGCACTTGTGATGTAAATAACACGCAGGATAATATCTTTAAGCATTCACTTTATGCGGGTAGTCGACTTTCAGCCTTATTTATACTATGTCAAGTTACATTAATATCCGCGGAAAGCGTGAGAACTTAAAGATAAGCCGATACACGTTATAATTCGCTCTAAGAAATGGTTCTTTGACTAAACTGTTACTTAAACCAAACTTGAAGAAATAATACGACAAATCTTAAAATAAACCTGTGGTACCTACTTTGTGATTTATCGATACCTCTTAAGTACCACGAATTAAGAAAACAAGTAATTACAATTTTATTCAGCCTACAATCTGAACGAATAAAACAAATGACACGCAATCAATTTAAACGAAACACAGCGTACCACCGAATTTATAGCACCTATCAAAAGTGGTACAAAACTAGAAAACTTAAAAATTTGTCGCAACATTTCATTTCAACTCAGTTACCTAATCACTTGACGCGCACTGAACGCTGTTTGTTCATATTTGTAAGCATCAGCGAGATGTATGACGTCAGCAGGTCGTCCATCTTGTACCCGAGGGAGGTCTCGCACAGGAGCTTGGAGCCCCGTACCAGGTTGCCAATCGTCATGTGGAAATACGTGTTCCCGGATGACCAGTTCGAAATTCTCGTGAAAGGATGTGTCACGAGAATATCCTGCAAACGAAATTGGGAATATATCAACGAGTTTTTTGTAGTGCATGTTTTGAATGGAGAAAAAATTAGAAGGTTAAAAAAATAAACACCATCATTATAAACCCAAGTGGGGGTTGCAGAGGTGTTCTGTGTGGCGGCGAGCCTATTCATATATACCGGCGTCACTTCTAGACTCCGGACTGATACTGAGATTTTTTTGATAGAAAAACTACATTCCTATCTAGTATTTGAACCCATGAGTTGACCAACGAGATACTCTAGATAAAAAGGTCTGTGAAGAAAGAATCTGTTGGTACTTTGTACTCTCTGACTACCCCTCAAAGGATCTGGCGTGCGAAACGTGCACTGTGCGAAAATCAGACCCTGCGACGTGGAAGTTAGTTAATATGTCACGGATCTCTAAACTAGTTACCATTTAGATGACGAGACTAAAATAGTTATTATTGCCAAGTTTTAGCTAATATCAGCCAGTTTTATCGCGTTTTTAAAATGTTGGATCAAATGCACAATAGACGCTGAAAGCAATCCTCACCTTTGACTGTGGATGTATCAAGCTAACTCCATGCTTGTTGATGGCAATCAACAATAGCTCCGGGTAATTGGGCTCCGTGGTCTGTTTAACCTCGAAGAAGGCAGAGCCGAACGTGGGCCACCGATAGATGACCTTCAGGAAGGTGATCTTGGCGTCCTCCGGCGTCATGCCTGCGTCTTGGTTATACGAGGCTACAATAGCTCGCTTCCAGTCAGCAGAGCTCTGCAGCTTTATGAGATCAGCTGGTACGAGCTCGCGAAGCATTTGCCTGGGAACAAAATTAGAAAAGTTAGACGATTTTAAATAACCGTGTGTTAAAAGCTCCAAGACAGTGACATACTTCTGACTTTCTTTACGATTTTTTTGACATAGTATTGTGGAAGACTGATAAATACTTACTGGCATTTGATTATATGCCTGTATAAAGTTATTTTCATATTTATTTTTAATAAAATAACTTATTGACACAACTCACGGTATCGTCTGCAACTCCTGTTTGTTGTCCCCGAACCGGGCGCGGTAGGCGAGCGCGGCGAGGCGCGCGGCCTCGTCGCGGCCGCAGCGGTGGTACCCGCGCAGCAGCTTCGGCAGCTCCTGGTGGAAGTGGAAGATCACGTCCGCCGCGCGGTCCTTGCCCGGCACCGTGTTGGTCCACAACTTCTTCATGAAGAACACCTGTCACACAAACGGCTTGAGTAACTCTAGTCCCGCTCCTGCTGCGTCGTAAAACGTTAATTAACGCACTATCTAGAGTGTCAAGGAGATGTAGCCAATATTTTAATGCAAATCGAGATGTAGCTTTGTTAGTAACGTTGCAATTTAGCTATTACTCAGGTGTTAGTTTAATGTAAAAATATAGCCCAGTACTAGAAATTATTCCTATGTCGTGAGTGCGTTTTTGCAAACATGAAATTTACATATAATTACAAACAAATATTTGCGGGTCACACAAATATTTGTCCCGTGCAGGGATTGAACCCGCGACTACTCGATCCAGTGAGCGGCTTTAAGCTCTTAACCACTGGATTGAGCCGTCCGTAATTTTTAACACCTTGTTTAAAGCGCATTTTGACGCAGGCATTAATACTATTGTTAACTAAACATAAATTCAAATAAAACAAAGCTTATACTGTCTAATTGCTGGGCAAAGGACTTATCTCAGAAATCGAGGTGAGAGTTTGTTTGTTTGTTTTTTTATAACAACGTAGCCCCACACTAGGATTAATTCCTGTGTCGTGGGTGCGTTTACAAACATGAAAATTCACATGCACAAATACCCAGACCAGAACAAATAATTATGGATCACACAAAGATTTGTCCCGTGCGGGAATCGAACCCGCGACTATTAGACACAGTGGGCGCAGCGGGTTAAGCTCTTAACCACTGCGCTAAATCGTCGGTCAAAGGTGAGAGTGATTGGGTCACACTTCACCACACAGACCCAGTGCGGATTGATGGAGGCAGGATTGTGGCCACCTGTTGTTGGAGCTTATGAAGCTGCCTATAAGGCTTCCAACTTGTCGTAACGACTACCACATTGAGTAGTAACTGGGACCAACGGCTTCACGTGCTTTCAGAAGCATGAAGACGCTCGGATATCAAAATGTCACAAACGGTCACCCATCTCAGACCAACCGTGCCAAACGCTGCTTAACCTTGGTGATCGGTAAGAACACCGCGGTCGCACAGCGCTACGACATACTGTGACAGCGTTTTGACATTTATTATATAAAACAAAACCACGATCTTACTTGATAAGTGAACTGTGGAGTGATTCCGTCCCGTGTCGGCCTCGCCTTCTTGATCCAGTCTGTCAGGTGCCGTACGAAGTCAAAGAAGAAGTCCCCTTCCGGCACGGATATCACCTTATCAGCTATCTTAACAAACAAACTAAAGCCTTCACTAGATCTGAGATTCAGTCTCTGCGCGATATTTTGACAGAAATCCTTAGCTCTGGTAGATGAATCCACTTCGAAGGCTTCATCTGTGTCGTCTGGGAAGTACACTTTGTGGAATATCTGCGTCGTTTTATGCTGAATAGCTTCCACCTCAACTTGGTGTGGAGGATACTTTCGCTGACCGTTTCTCAGTGTCTTCTGAAGTCTTTGCAGTGAATCTTGAGCTATTGGATATCTTCTAGTCCTAAGGAACAACGTCAATTCTCTAAGCAGACCTTGGCTACATGCGAACAATCCCGTAGCTAGCCACATTAGCTCCCAACCTCTCTCTTCAGACATTCTATTTCGATTGTCGGTAAGTTGTTTCATTAATTGACAGTAAATCTCGTCTCGCAGTATTTCATGTTTCAGTGGACCATCAAAAATATGATCCGTGTATTCGTTACCGATTCGAGGACGTTTCGATGGCAGGTCGCCCATATATTTTAAAATTGCAGTAAAAGCGAAACAAGCTTCTTCCGCCAACTCTTCCTTTGCTTGTAGTTTTTTCAAGAGTGGCTGTTTTATCGGTTCCCTAGAGTGCCGCCATAATTCTTCAGATCCTCCCCTTTTAGCTGTCGATAGAGTAAGAGCTTTAGAGACGGTTCGTTTTGGTGGCAAGCGGAAATGATCCATTGCATACTCTATCAAAGTGTGTGGCTTTTCTCTCGTCTCCGTTCCATTATATGTAGCTGTTGGCGCGCGACGACCATGCTGCGCGCCTTCCTGACAGAACAGTAATAATATATCTGGTGGAGGTTTTGTCAATGCAGGTAACACATATACAGTCTCCGACGGAAAATCGCCTTTCTCCATAGTTCTCTCGCAACGGCCAATACACCATCCATTGTTTAGTACTGATTCCCCTGTACTGTCCTCTTCTAAAATAATCAGATCTCCTTTTTGGAAAGTCAAAAAACTGGATCCTTCGCCTGGTGCTTTGTAATCTTGTAAGGCTATTACAAACTTAGACCTCTTCTTCAAACCCTCTAAAAAGTAGACCACCAGGTCCCGGATATCTTCTGCATTTGGACTTTGGAAGGTAAACTCTTCGCCACGAACAGTTGATAGACTAAACGTCTGTGTAAATACTTTGTTAGTTTTTTGGCTAGAAACAGTAGTTATTTCTGGGAAAGATAATTCTAATAGCACTTGTTCTTGATCGTCCACAACATATACACCGGTCCAGTTTACTGCTATAATAACATCATTTTTAGGTAAATTAGGACCAGAATTTCTGTACGCTTCATAGAATCTTGAGAATAACAGGGGCCACTTGAATTTCGCATAACTCACTACATCTTCTTTTACTCTATACGCAGGAACTTTTTCTTTAACATAATAACTCTTCTTGTACGCTTGCACCACGAGAGCACCCCATCGATCGACTGCCTTTTCGACACCAGTGAGACAGTAGTCTGGTATGTAATTCGGCAACAATGTGTATAGTCTTTCAGTGTTCATATCTTGACTATATTCTATGTAATACTGTTGAGCGGCTATCATAGCCAAGTCTTCTTCTTTATCACATCTATATTCACCAAACTTAACTCCTCGAACGACTTGTTGGTAAATCAAATTAGTAGCTACCTGGTCTTCGGTAGGGTCATGCCACGGCGCGAATATTTCTTTTCTAAAAAACAGTCTCCACGGCGCATTCCTTTCCTGAGCGCCTTGCTCTTTCGCATATTGTTCGCATTGTGATATTGCATCCATAACATGATCTCCTCCACTTCCAAGTGAGCTGACTTTGTCAAATAATGCAATGTATAGCGAAAAACCAAATTGGTCTCGCAAGCCAATTTTGTCAGATAACTGATTACACAATTCTCTTGCTGTTGTGGCTGAATCGGCTAACAACGTTTTTGTATTTCCGTCCATGAACGTTATGGGTAACATTATAGGCTTTTTGGACTTTGTTGCTTGAAGCTCGAGCCAGGACGGAGGCTGGTTCCTTGTACCGTTGTTAAAGGTTCTTTTCAAACGATCCTCACAATACGGTGCATAACCAGGCGGGCCTTCTCTAATAAAGGCTCTCAAATAATTGACAAACTTTTCGCTGGGAGCAAAACATCCAACACACAGCGATAACAAAATCCATCCTCTAGCATGTGACGATTTAGATGGATTATTGGACAACTGCTTGCATATTTGGCAGTATATTTCATCTCTTAATTCAGCACGTAGAATACCATGACCAATAATAAAATGTAGTTTCTCTAAATTAGATGTTGGACGGGATTCTAACCATGACTGATAACTGTCTGCTGTATACTCTTCATCCTGAAATAAGAAGCCGTATTAGTATGCTATCCTTGACGAAGAATTAGATAAAAAATGTTATGGTGCCAAAAACACAAACCTGTAATTTTCTCCGAACATCTTCTCCAAGCTTGTTCTTTCTCTTCAAAGTTAGAGAAACAAGTTTGTGTCTGATGGATCTCGGTTTCTGCTTGTTCAAATATGCTTCAGGATCAACGCCCATCATTTGAGCTTCTTGGAACTCTTTGGACCTGATAAAATTCCTTCCAAGTGTGGCTGTTACTTTAGACATGACTGATGTGTTGTCTCTATCCATAGTTTGGTACCGTGGTTCAGGGAGGTCTCCGGTAAAGCGTAGAATGGTGATCCAAAGTGCTTGAGCAGCCTGCAATGCATAAACAATGATTCAAACGCCTAAACACTTACGTACTTGCGTCGATCAGATAGTTGCCGAACGATAAAATCATTGATAGCGAAGTAATTATTGCCCTTATTGTAACAGTATTTGATTTATACCTACCTACTATAAATATTTTACTGATATTAGATACCCATTTTCATCGATTTTGGTTGAGACAAAAATGGCTGTATTTATTAGTCTCAGTCAATAAAAAAGCTTACACGAGGCTTATGCATAATGGCGTTGTGACTGATATATTGTCAAGCTTGCTTAAGACATATTACAATCATTACTACATGTTCAAAAATGTACTATTTGCCTGGAGCTAGTTGGCCATATGAAACTTTCTTCTGTACCCAACACATAATTCTACATAAGTAGGTATAAATGAATTGTGTTAGGTCTACACAGGTATATTTAAATTAATTTTATGTTTCACAAGATTTATTATTCAAATTTCCCTTAGCATTGATTGACTAAGTGCTCACCAATTGGTCTCCTTGTGTATGCAGTGGCAACAGTGGATGCTTCAGTGGTTTTCTTGAATACTGATGAGTAACATTCCCCTGGAAGTATGTCGCCGCAAACTTCTGGAATTTGAATTCTGATAGATCCTCTTCATCTTCTGACGTCGTTTGCATTGGTGTCACAATCTGCAACAAGCGTACCTCTTCTTAGCCTTAGGGTAGATATACTTCTCAGTTTACGGCTGTTAGTTAGCAATAAGATTACATCTACATATTATAGAGAAATAAAAAAGAATGAATTAGTATTTCATAAAATTCTCGCCCAATAAGCATGATACTACTACACGATACTATTTTCAGATTAAGAATATTGATCCAATTATAAATAGCAGGCTTAACTATAGTGATTCTAGAAATATTTACAGTAATTATGAACTGATAAAACAGAATCAACAGGGACGATCAGATATTGAACTTCCTTTCGATGACGTTTTTATTGCTATTTTTAGTGAGTTGATATAAAAATGTATAAATTGGCAATGATGATAATATTTTATAATTATGAATCTCATAAATATAGGGACTTCTTTAAACAAAATGTTCCAAGATTTGAAGGGAATCATCCTAACTAGTGCCTAGGAGACGTGTTGGGTCTTGACGACAAATTTGTAGCAGGCCATAAGTACTTTGGCATATACACCTATTTTAATAAGACTTTATTAAGATATTATTCAAACATTGGTTCTATATATTGGTTATATATTGGAGTCTTATCTGATGGAAAAGTCAAGAGTCTCCGTAACCGGCGAGCGTGTATGAGACGAACTATGAGAGTCGAGGAAGCCAGAGAGGTATGTAAGGAAAGAACCTGTTGGAACTCTGTACTCTCTGCCTACCCCGCAAGGGATCTGGCGTGAGGTTATAGATAGATAGATAGATTGGTTCTATACGTTCATATTACGAAATTCGGTTTACAATAGATATGTCACAAACGTTCCTGTTACATTAAAAGAGAAAGAATGATAATTTAAATTTAATTGGATAAAGCACTGTAAGACACAGCACCAAACAACAATAAAAGAAACATCATAAGATGACTGTGTCTTACGGCGGATCCAAATAACACTCAATATATTCCGAAAGTCGCTAAATACCGTTAACACAAATTTGAATCGAATCGAAAACAGATCGGCAGAATGCCAAGCACAATGATACATTCATTGCCGGTTTTAATCAAACGGCCTAGCCAAGAAGCAAGCGTTTTGTTTTCATTATCTTGTTGCAATCAATAGCGCTTTTTTTGACCACGTGATTGTAACTTGTAATATGCTATCCCGCCCGTCCCATTTTCTATTTGCGTTACCGACTGTAGAAAGTTCCTTTGGGCAAAGTCCAAATGAAATAGAAGCAGTAAATAGATACTTATGCGTAGCTGTATGTAAAGGAGAGACGGTAATTCTTACCTCTTGTTGATCAGCTCTGGGCTGTGGCAAGTCGCTGAAGACAGAAGTGTCCTTCGGCGCTGGCGCCTCGCTGCTCGAGTCCGGTAGGAAGTCGAACATGGCTTCCACGAGTTTACTGTCGTCGACTGGCTCGTCCTGCTTGCGAGCTGCTTCTTGGAGCAAAGTCCTCTTCGCTTCTAGCTGTTTCTTCTCTTCCAGGGCCAATTCTGCTTCACGTCGCTCCAATTCGTACATGCGCTCCTGGTTAGGAAAAAATGATTAAATTAGATCCTTGGAAACATAGGAAGTATTTTTTATTTAGGAATTTGCAGCCGTAAATAATTTCGTTGTACCTAACATGGGGAAATTTACTCTTGGTTTCATACTACAACTTGTACCTTTAAGAAAGGTTTGAGTTATTTTGTTTACTAATTTTCTTTTTTCATAACTGTAAAACTCCACCACAATTACAGTTTTTGTTAGTTTACTTTTTTACTGATACAAATGTCTATTAAACACATTCATCTAAGTGAAAGTGATATGCAAGCATGCAATTAAATTGAGACGACACTACTAACTAAACGCAAATCATCGTAACGCCAATCCATGATAATATTATCACTCAGCGTTAAACTCATCATTTTGCTCACACCGGTCGACACGATAAGACGTCTGTTTAATACAAAGGATAGCTGCACATTACGCGAACATTGTTGTAGGGTTACTTTGAACCAGTCGCTTATCGAACCACGACTGGGCAGCATTGAGTTATGCCATTGTGTAACCCGCACGGTCCATTGAACGCTGTGTTATTACGCAAAATGGTGAATATTTAAATTAACGACCATTATACGTGATAAATTAACACTTAAAACATAATATGGTGTAATTGTTAAGAGATTTGTGAGCAATTAAAACTGAATTTGCTGGAACGTTCCAGTTAATTAGCTAAAACTTGTTTCATTAGAAAAGTAGACGCTGTTCAAACTAGATGACCTAATATTGCTGCTCTTAAGCTAATCCATGTAAATCACAACTTGACGAACGATTGTAAGAAATATTATGATGCAAACAGACATAATGTTAGACAAATCGGATCCGAACTGAACTAAGTAAATAATATTCGAACTTGATGACGCCTTTTTCTAATAGTTTAAATGTATCCCGCTTATATCACTGGATCGAGCAGACACAGGTTCTATCTCCGCATAGCAGACAGGAAATATCTTTGTGTCATCCACAATAGGGAATACGCGTGTAATTCAAATAAGGGTCAAATATTTATTTTTACAAACTTTATCACATTAGAATAATGTCTATACCAATATTTTTTTATTAACATTACTTTTTTATAAAGAAAATAATTATTGAAAGTACAAAAAATTAGTGGGAATATCAAAGTAGCGGGAACGCCACGCTATTGGTCAGATCGAATATGACGTCAAAGACTACAATACAAATGACAACAAGTGCATATTTGTTGGATGTTTGCTATTGAGTTAGTTTTATTGTTATTTTTTGTTGTCGATTTTCACAAAGACAAAATTTTATTTTAAATTGTTTAAGTTAATTCTTACGTTAAAGTGATCTTCGCAGCAATATGAACAAGTTGATGGAGATACCATGTCTTTTTTCCTGATTTTACACCACTTTATCCTTATATCCACACCTATCGGGTGCATTTCTTATTGTAATCATACACCTAGGCACAACACAGTGTTGTTCCATTGTATAATAGTCGCAAAATACAAAATAAATTACAGAATCAAATACTTTTACAGCTGTTTACTAATTGATTGTTATTATAGACTTTGACGTCACGCCAAGCGCGCCAAAATGGCGGGCGTTTAAAATGCTCTTATCTGTTTGCTATCTTCAACATTTTTTTTGCATTTTTTACATGTAATCTGTCGTATAAAATACACACATATTCCCTATTACCTACATATTTTGGTTCAGTTATTTTTGTATGTATGTTTGTATAATCCAATGTAAAGTTACGCAAATTCTTAGGATGGGTGGATTTTTATTTACAAGGCTTATTTCTTGTATTAGTCAAAATGTAACATATTATAACTACAGTTTTATGATAATAAATCCGTATTAGATTTTAATTATTATTATTATTAATTAGATCCCAAAAGTACCTTAACTGAATATTATTTTGGAGATCTCTACAACCAGGTACATACGTGACAAAACTGTAACATTTTTTAAGTTACAATACTTACTTGACAATGCAAAATATTTAATAATGTCGTAATGCCTCTGTTTTCATCACAATTCGGTCTAAATAAATCCTCGTCAATTAACTCACTAACCCTTCTAGGACTAGTTTCACTCTGACATAATTTCATAATTTTAATTACAACACATCCTCTGCACTACATTCATGACAACATCGTCAAACACTGAACAACATTTTTTTTATTCAATAAATAAGTTATTAAAGTAACCAAAAAACATGCGATTTCTCTTTTAAAAATTTTTTAGGCACGCTGCGTTCGTGCCCGTGTCACAACATATCTAAATTAATTCAAGAAAAAATTGTCGGCTTTAAGTTGATTATCTGTGCTGATAATATATACAATAGCGGCATTTTAATATGATTTATTGATATCTTTAATTTAACAATCTTTTCAATCGGTACTGATTAAGTTTGAAGTAGCTAGGCAGATAGTTATTATGCAGTAGGTAAGAATAGAAAATTACGGAAAAAGAAAGTGTAGTGTTTTTTGTAAGTCTAGTGCAACCTATTTTAGCATATTCTAACCGTCTCTGTTACTGTACATAATATCTACAATTAAGGTGCGACAACCACAAATGTGTATATAAAAATATTGGGTAAGGAACATTTTCGAAAATTTTCTAAATAAAAAAATGCCGCTGGACTAGAGACGCTTTGTATAGATCCAAAGTTATTTATTTTATACAGACCAAAATAAGGTAAAACGATCTTTTTCTAAATTGGCCCTCTACATAAATTGAAATATTTAGTGATTATGAAATAAAACTATTGCTCGGATTTTATCGCGGTTTATTTTTGATTATTAAGTTCCCGGCGTTCGAGTGCATTGCACCACACATGGTTACGGGAGGGACGAAATCTCGGGAACTAATAAATTAACCGCGAGAAAATTCGAACAATAGTTTTATCGCGGTTTATTTTTTTATTTTTAGTTCCCGACGTTTCGAGTGCTTTAATATCCGAGTGCACCCATGGTCCCTCCCGTGACCATGGGTGCTGCAAAGCACTCGAAACGTCGGGAACTAAAAATAAAAAAATAAACCGCGATAAAATCCGTAAAATAGTTTTATTTCATGTGTAATATTCGCGTAAATCTAAGAACTCAATAGTTTTATTTCATGTGTAATATTCGCGTAAATCTTAGAACCCAATATTTAGTGATTAGTCCAATAAACCAAGCGGCTTAAGTTGAGTTAACCAATAATCCAAGGGATTATAGAAATGAACGTTATTTTAAAACACCGTCCTCTTATATCTTCGAACGAATAAGCAGAGGTGTACAGACGTTTCTACACCTTCTTTGTTCAACAATAGTATTCGGCTACGAAATTTGGCCATTTTTGGCAATGCCAAGTTATTTTCAGTAATAGCTCCTCGTTGAAAATGATGATCACATAATAAACTGATGAAATATCCCTAGGCCAACGAGTAGTGGTAGACCCTACAGACAAACTATGACGGATGTCTTGGGAAAACGGATAATTTCCGTTTCATCAGTTTTGCTACCATTTACAGCTATTAATATTATACTATTAATATTAACCAAGATAGCTTCATTAATGCCTATACAATAATAAATAGTAAATATTTGACCAAAATTACTCAATATTAATCAAAGCAACACAAGTTTACGAATTGAAACAAAATTGACACCACTATTCTGGGAATAGAATAGTGGTGTCAATTTTGTTTCAATAACTTCGCTTAATTTTGATCAAGGTTTCAGCCCTGTTTTAAATTAATAGTATACAGATAAGAAATATTTTGCAACACGACATGACGACATTTGCAACACAATTATTAACGCTACCAAAAAACTGACAGGGTGTAAGCAGTCGAAAGAAAACAAACTATCACCGAGTACACTGTCCCTATTTAAACAAGGAAGAGAACTGAAAATCAACACCACAGATGATCTAAAAGAGTTACAGAGCCTGAATAAGAAAATCCACAAAGTAATAATAAAAGATTTAAGAACACACAGAACAAAAATTATTACAGAAACTATAAAGAACAATAGAGGTCCAAAGGTATTTAAACGAAAAATAAATTATGTAAAATCGCAAATTAACAAACTCACAGATAAAGCCGGAAATATAATTACAGATCGTCATATGATATTGCGCGTTGTTGAGGAGTTTTATAAGGAACTATACAAATCAAAAACAGTGGAGCCGTCGACTACAGAAGACTTAGACCCTAGAGCGAAATCAGTTGAACGTTTAGGTGATGCCCATCTACCGCCTATCATGGAAGGCGAGATTGGTTTTGCCTTAAAAAGTATGAAGCGTGGAAAAGCTTCTGGAGACGATGGCATATCTATAGAAATGCTGCAAGCTGGAGGACAACCTATACTAATAGTTCTCAAGAACCTCTTCAACAATGTGTTAACAAATTCAATTACACCTTCAGCATGGAAAAAAGCAATAGTTAGAATTTTGTACAAAAAAGGAGATAAATCGAAACTTTTCAATTATCGACCCATCAGTTTACTTTCACAAGTATACAAGCTATTCGCTAAAGTCCTATGTAACAGACTAACTCTACCCTTAGACGAATATCAGCCGGTTGAGCAGGCTGGCTTCTGGAGAGATTGCTCAACAATGGATCATATCCATACCATCAAGCAAGTGATGGAGAAATGCAGGGAATATGTTCGACCACTGTGAATAGCTTTTGTCGATTATGAGAAAGCTTTCGACAGTGTCGAACATTGGGCCTTCTTTCATTCTCTCCATCGTTGTAATGTCGATAAAAGATACGTAGATATCTTCCGAGAGCTATATGAATCAGCCACAATGCAGGGCGCATGCATGAACTAACTCAACCAATACAACTCAAAAGGGGCGTGCGACAAGGTGATACCCTTTCTCCCAAGCTCTTCACCAATACATTAGAAGATATAATGAAGACTTTAGACTGGTGTAAAAGAGGCGTCAATATCAATGGTAAATGTATGTCGCATTTGCGTTTTGCCGACGACCTGGTCCTCCTAGCAGAGAACGATGCAGATCTCAAAACCATGCTTTTTGAATTGCAAGAAGCATCTCTAAGGGTTGGCCTCAGGATGAACTTGTCCAAGACAAAAATAATGTCAAATCGCCACACCAGTCAAGGTAACATCATTATAGGTAACTCCCAAATAGAGGTAGTAGACGATTACATTTATCTTGGGCACTGTTTATCCTTTGGCTCAGAGTCTATTAGCAAAGAGATCGCTAGACATATCCAATTGGGTTGGGCGGCATATGGAAAACTTGATAGTATATTTGACGCTGACATCCCACAGTACCTGAAAACCAAGGCATTCAAACAATGTGTCTTGCCCATCCTTACTTACGGTGCCGAGACCTGGTCGCTTACAAAAGGTAGCCTTTATAAAATCAAAGTGGCACAGAGAGCGATGGAGCGAGCCATGTTGGGCATCTCCCTTGTCGACCGAATACCAAACATAGAACTCCGAAGGCGGACTAAAGTTGCAGATGTTGGTAAACGGATCATAAGGTTAAAGTGGAGATGGGCAGGACACTTGATGAGGCGTAAAGATGGCAGGTGGACCAAGGCCGTAACAGAGTGGTGGCCCAGAACAGGACGCCGACCCATAGGTAGACCATCGGCTAGATGGAGCGATGACATCGTAAGAGTGGCTGGCAAATGGTGGAATAGATTAGCACAGGATCGGAACGAATGGCATGATAGAGGAGAGGCCTACACTCAGCAGTGGGTAGATACAGGCTGATTGATGATGATGATGATGAAGAAATATTTTGTAACGAATACACTGTGCATAAAGTTATACGTGAACATGAAGTAGTTAACCTAATACAGATTCTTCGAAATAGCAAAAAAAAAATAACACGCACATACTATTTCCTTATATCACCCTATATCCACACAAAGACACGTGAGTAACAAAAAAAAATAATTATAACAAATTTGCACTGCATTTGATGTAAGCATATGAGTGGCAAACAACAGAGATCGGCTATCTGTATCAGATTGCGCACTTCGAATAATTAATTATCGTTTCGTCGATATATAATTAATGTGATGAACGTTTTAAATAACGTCGAAGCCCCGCGTAATTTCTTTCACACGCACGAGCGCTTTTTCAACGCGCATTAATCAAGCGCTGGAATAAAACAAACAGCAAACAGTACATTTTTTTGAAAAGCACTTCAACACCGCGCATTGAAAAAACGTGCGAATGCAAGTTCATCTCCAACGCATCAGTTTTTGAAACTCTCTTTCTTTGGACAGAACAGGATCAATTTGATCTTGAAAAGTCAGTGACGGTCTATACCACGTGTATCCCAATACCTTCGTCGTGTACTTTCGAATGTAAAGTGTATTTATATAAATAAGCTATAAGAAAAGCATACTCTATTTCATTTAAGAAGAACCGAAAAAATAATATTTAGAGTTAATTTCCATTCAGAATCTCTCACCAGCATATTTCGTGGTTAGCCTGCGAGACTACATAATCTTCTGTTTGGGTTTAGAAAAATGCATTTTGTTCAAATGACTTATGTAATAGGGAGTTTCAGACTTATACCCACTTAAAAAAGGAGAAGCAGTTCTGCTGATAAGCACAGAGATTTCGGAAATTACGTTACTTTATTTAATAACAAATTTAATTTAAGAACCGTTTTGGGGACCCATCTAGTGAACGGCCGATTACCCGTTCGCCACAGTAAATAACATATGACTATCTTTGCGCGAAATCCGTATCTTTTAAGATATCCCAGATTCTGACCGTCGAAACGTCATTTTCACAGGCTCTGTTCTCTCTCCGTAATTAACAATAGTTATTGCAACTGTTAAGGTCAGTTTGCTGTTCATGTTTCCTCAATTTCAGCAATCGAACTTAGCAGGTGATTTACATGACTTCTCGCAAAAGGACTTTACGTGATAGAACTGTGTTCAGGTAAATCTCGCGAAATTACGAACCTTCACGTACACAAGTACATTATTATGTCAGAATAGGAAGCAATTGTTTGTCAATTATGAACGAATTATGAAAGAATTGTAAAGCGAACTTTCTAGTACCGGAACCACTACCCTATGAAGGCCAAAGGACGAATGTTATCATTACCAGATAATCTTCACGATAATATTGTTTTTGCAGTTAAGTCTTTGTCGAATATTAATAAAGACAACGGTTGTCGCCTGTCCAAAATGTTTTTGACACTTTTATTAACAAGTGGCACATTGAACTATATCTTATCTCGTACATCATCTTGCGGTGCATACATTAACTGCTTTTTAGATAGTACTAATACGTTTACAGCATAAGATAAAAATATTGAAAGTAAAACAATAAAAATATTATTATTACAAAACAGATAGTATTCTATATATCGACCTATATGACCCTAATTCGGTGGGATTAAGATTAACGGGCCCGAAATAATCATGGTTATATCTACTATATTAATGCTAAACTTAATCCGTTTGATAATGGAGTCATAGGTGGTAGTATGAATCCTACTGAAAAATACCCAAGCCGCGAAAATGCGTCCAAGGTTCTTTCTTAAAATGCCATTCTTTTATACGATTGGATTAACTGAGCTTTATTTTGTTTCCACAATCTTTTTAGGCTAATAACAAAAGGTACAGAAAAAATTCTATTAAATTATGAGTAGACAGTAATGGCTACGGTCCGAACCAATTCTTATATATACGTCTCGGCACGCACATAAAAGTGTTTATGTGGACCTTATAACAGCAACAAGTTTTTTTTAGATAACGTAGACACGCTAGAGTTGATTCCTGTGTCGTGATGCGTTTACAAACATGACATTTTCATTTTACATACGCTAACACTCAGACCGAAGCAAATATTTATGGGTCACACAAGCTGGGTATGTAAGAAGTAGAATGAAAGTAGAATAAATGCGGTGGAAATGCGAGCTCTGCGGAAGATGTGCGGAGTGAAGCTGACGGACCGCATTAGCAACAGCATAGTAAGACAGCGAGTAGGTATGAAAGGTAGTATCGGTGTAAAGATGAGAAAGGGCATGCTCCGTTGGTTCGGGCATATAGAAAGAATGCCAGAGGAAAGAATGACAAAACAGATATACAATGTGAAAGTGGAAGGATGCAGGTACCGGGGAAGACCTAGACTATCTTACCACGACCAAATAAACCGAGTCTTTTCTGATGGAAAAGTCAAGAGTCTCCGTAACCGGCGAGCGTGTATGAGACGAACTATGAGAGTCGAGGAAGCCAGAGAGGTATGTAAGGAAAGAACCTGTTGGAACTCTGTACTCTCTGCCTACCCCGCAAGGGATCTGGCGTGAGGTTATAGATAGAGATAGATAGGTCACACAAAATTGGTCCCATGCGGGGATCGAACCAGCGACTATCTGATCCAGTGGGTGGAGCAGCCTAAACTCTTAACCACTGGACGGACGATTTAGTGCAGTTGTTAAGAGCTTAAGCTGCTCCGCCCACTGTGTCTAATAGTCGCGGGTTCGATTCCCGCACAGGAAAAATCTTTGTGTGAACCACAATTATTTGTTTCGGTCTGGATATTTGTGTATGTGAATTTTCATGTTTGTGAACGCATCCACGACACAGAAATCAATTCTAAAGTGGGGCTACGTTTTTAAAATAGAAGAAGAACAGGACTAAGAATTAAGCGTTAATATCGATATCATTGTCATTTGGACAGCCATGGCATGGACATTTGGCATATAGCCCGTATTAACACAGCATTGTTTATTATGACGAGTCATAAGTCAGTGTTGTATGGTAGGCACTGACCCGATAGTTCCGCTCGGCGATCTCCTTGGCGCGCGCGTTGCCCTGGTGGTGCAGGCGCTGCTCCTCGGCGCGGCGCAGGCGCAGCGCGTCGCTGTGCGCGCGCGCGTCGCTGCGCAGCCGCCGGTAGCGCCGCACCGCGATCAGCCGCCGTGCGTGGCTCTGGATCTTCACGATCGCCCACATCTTGTGCCCATACGAGCGGCGCACCAGGTACCCGCGAGCGGCCGCCTGCGCAAAGAAAAGTTCTAGCGCATCCGATGCCAAGGAGTACTTAAGTAAGAAGACCGAGAACCGCGATAAAAGCCAAAAAATTTGTTATATTTTATGTGCAATATTCGAATTAAACTAAGAACTCAATGTAGCGAGACCAAGAATCTAAGATGGCCTAAATTAAAGTGGTGAGATGTAACACGTTGAATACAAAATCTATCATGAAAGCATAAAAGGTTTTCTCTATGCGACAGTATCAATTTGCTATTTTATAGAGATAGTGCAACATGATAAAACAAAACTACTACAAACATCTTCCTAATACAAAAATTGGTAACATTATTAAAACACATCTCTTGTACAAAGCAATTTAGTATATGACTTACTTGTAAGGCGACTATGTGTCCTCGGAGGTGTCTGAATCGATGCGCCAAAACTCTAGCACGAATCAAAGCCTGCAATCTGGCGTACCCTACTTTCATTTTGTTAAATCGAATTCTCTGTAATTTTCCACGCCAGTGACGTTGAATAAGTATTGCAGCCGCTCTCATTTTCAAGAATCTTCTACGGTACACCCAACCCCTTATGGATCTTTGAAGGATCAGTATCTTTCTCGTGAGCACTCTGTCCCTTTCCTGTTCAAGGAACAAGTCATGAGCATCTTTTAAGAACACTTTGGTATGACCCAACTGATAATCAGATTTGCCAAGAACTTGAGCACAAATTTTGGAAGTAGCTGCTCGACAGTCAGTCTTATGAGCAGGCGGTACACCTGAGATCAAGAATCTGTACCTCTCAACAAATTCTTTGAAGCTATGTCTTATGGGATATCCGGCTCTTCTGATTCGAATTGTCTCCATCATACCAGAATACCTTAGTTGTCGACAACAGAGACCACGGTCAAACTTCTTTGGTTTCTTAAACTCATTAGGCTTTATACACCGTATGAAGAATGGTTGACATGTTCCTAATGTCCTCATTAGTAAGTCTAGAGACTTTTTGAATTGCGTCGACAGTGTCGGTGTTCGCTTTCGTGTTTCCGATCCCATAGCAATGTCATCCTGGAATATGTGCTGTAAAAACTTATTGGTAGAAATATGGATTAGTTGAAGTAAATCAGCGCTAAAGGTATCACGATTCTTCTCCAAGAATCCTCGCGTATCGTAAAATACTACACCAGCAAAATGGTTTAAGCCGAAACTAGTGTTGATATCAGACTTTGGCTTGAGATAGTTTCTATGCAGACCGTGTGTCTTATGTAATTTTGCTAACATAGTTTGGTCTGTACCTTTAGGAAACTTTGACTCCTCATCAATTAAAGCCATAATATTTAACTGTTTCAACGCTATCAGATCTAAAGCATCTTGGTTATCAACGAATTCTATATGCTGCCAATTTATACCTTCGTGATTGTACTCCTCTTGTTCTAATTTAAAAATATGTCTAACAAAGAATTGTTGCAAATTCTCATTTGCGAAGTTTATACAGAACTGTTCAAAGCTATTTTGATCAAAGTTTTCAAAACCGAATATATCTAGAACGCCAATGGCTGTTCGCATCGTAGACTTTGGTTTGTAGATTGCTGCATTAATTTTCTTCACGATAGTTACAAATAATCGCCCGTAGATGCCTTTGACGAATGCATCTCTGATGTCAACAGATTGGGTTTTACTGAGGGTTGATATAACGGTCTCTCCGTGTGCGAATAAGGTTTTCCTTGTGAGTGCATCTATGAGTGATTGCATTGGAACGCCTAATAACGTCGCAACTCTTCTAACATTTGCCTGTTCTATAATTTCTGTAGCGTCAAGATTGTCGACAACAGTCGCTTCGTACTTTATATTACCACAATGTAGTACAGCCGCTAGTAATTTTAATATTTCCCATATTTCTGCTTCAGTGAAAAGCAATACTTTCATGGCTGATCGTATGTCTGCAAACTCGGCAGCATCGTCTCTGCCTTCACACGAGAAACTTCCACCCTGAAATGAAACGGTTATTTTAAAGAACTGCACTTAAGTAATCATTGACAAATACAATTTCATCTACACTTGGATGCAGACTGCAGATGCTATGATACTAATTTACTACTAATGTATAATTTGCTGCTTTATTACTAAACTATACACTTTGCATATATACACATGCAATACTTTTAAGAATCTCGGATCATTAATTGCGTAAAGCGTGCGTTTGATTTATAGACATTGAATGACGCACTGTGTTTTACTATGTATGTGGATTTAGATAAAGGAATTTTTACACACAACTAGTTTACCAAGCTAAGCTTACCGCAGACAGATATCTGTATTCCGAAGGCTCTGTCAGTTCTAGTTTCTTCTTTTCTTCTTTGGATAGACCTGCTAGGAAGCAGTAGAACACGTGGTAATTCCTCTCCTCGGAGCCCTGGGATACAATTCTGGACTTCTCCAACAGGTATTGCTCAATCTTAGCCCCTTCGATAACTCCGCTGTTGTTGAAATGTATGTCGATGTATTTCCCGAAACGAGATGAGTTGTCATTTCTAACTGTCTTTGCGTTACCGAATGCTTCTAGAATCGGGTTCGCTTCCAAAATCTAAAAAGAATTTTTAATCTGAAGGTTAACATTATTAAGAGGAGTCTATTTGGATACATAATGGATTTGCTGTATCTATCAAGAGTGCATAATTTTCGGCAGTAAGTTTATCATTACTATCCAAAAGAAACAGTGATGTGTCATTAAAATTCCAAAGTTATTCAATCTTGGAGTTTCAATGGCAATTTTATAGCTAACATTTGTCTTCTCATTAATTTACAATTAACGTTTACCTTAACGTAAGCTACAAACTCGAATTGTAATATAAAATCTTATCAATACTCTATTTCTGTTATCATTATTACCTATTATAGTAGGCCTACCTAATACTTATAAGATTATGTTATTATAGACGGATTGAGGATTTCAAACATGCCATACTAACCGTTCTTTAGATAATTCAAATAAAATTAGTTGTCAAAATGAGATATCTAATCTTAATAAGTTACAACTAAAATCGTGTACTGATTGTTGATGTTTATCGATGTTGTAAAACATGAGTACACACGTAAAATCACTACTCTAATGTGTTGATATTAACGACATGTAATCATAATAACATATCTGTTACAAGTTTCAACGGCATACCCAAACTACTGTTTCGAATATTGATTGATGGAAAGTTCCTCGTTAGCTACAATTAATTTAACTGATCCTTCTCAAAAATATTACTTAATAAAGGTTTGGTAATGAGACATCTAGATAAAAGTACGAGGTAAGTCATTTTATAAAACACGGTTTTTTAGAGTCCGGTTGATGTATTCTTGACGCAAAAAAACCCACTAACTATTCAATCGTCAATATAATAACTTTAATTGCGCGTGTCAGATAAAAATGAAGATGAAAAGGTCGTAAATTTAATGTATAGAGTAAAATTTAATGTTACGCACTCAATTTTCCAAAATAACACTTTAAAAATCTCCATTTTGAATATATATTGCAAATGTTTTGATATGTATAAATATGCATGATATAAAAGCTTAAGATATGCTTTATAACTTGTACGGATGACTTTTTTATTTTAATTCATTATAACTGAATTATTTGAGAAAAAACTGCATTTTTGGTCCTCCAGGTAGTGTTGTAAAAATGAGCGTCGAGCGCCGAGCGTTCTGCGCTGAGTCGACGCTTACGAGCGTTCAAGACTCGAGCGTTGAAGGCTCGAACCTTTAAGGCTCTCGGAGCGTTGAAGACTCGCGCTATAACGCTGAGTTGCGAGCTCAAGCGTTATAGCGTTACAATTTCTTTTGCTTTGATCGTCGAAAATCGAAATTAATTTAGACTTCCGAAACAACTGTGTAACAGAGGCGTATCCAACACCAGTACTTAACTAAGATTTTTGCATCAATTTTAATAAATGAAAAAAGTACGTAATTTTAAAATTACCAATCAATCAAAACGATAAACGAAAGTAGGTTTTAATTAAAATAAACACGAAAATGCATGCTGCACTCTGAAACTTCAACACGAAGCACGTATTTGTAAGAATTTATTTAGGGCAGCTCTTCAGGGCAGGGTCAAGTACAAGTGCAGTTATATGCCAAATAGTAACAGATTCAGTATCAGAGTTGGTCAGTAACAGAGGGTGTTTTAATTACACCTCAATATAAAAATATATTTAAGTTAATACTTATGCAAGTTGTAGTTATTTGACTGTGTACACCCCGCCAAAGGCGCCGCGGGGCAGTGCGGTTGCGGGAGGGGCGTTCTGCCATGCCGAAAGAGTAGAGAGATTTAAAGAGTAGCCGAAAATGAAACTATTAAATAAAATAGGTCAAACAAATTCTTTGAAAGGGCCGACTACGTGTATGGGGTGCGTGCACACTGTACTCGTTGTATCGTATCATAGGTATTTAATTATGTGATCGTATTTCATATATGTATTTGGAACTGTAACATATGGAATTCGCTTGGAGAAGCCTAATACCAATAGGAAACGTATTTCCGGTTATGGATGACAAAAAGTTACAATTTTTGTAGACTCAAGGTTTGGGTATGCCCGATACCTACTATAAAAACAAATGATTTAATATATTATTTAATTTAATAATTACTCACATCTGTATCATCATACGGGGGTTAAGGAAATATATTATACTGTATACTATACACCTACTATTTGAAATCGCCGTCCCAATGTTATTACATACAAACATTCTTTAATATTATTACGGAAACGTTAGTGTAAACGAATCCTTAATTTTGCGGCACAAACATCAAACGCGCCGACAAAGGACTAGTCGGGGCATTTGACGATGTCTTGAGATTCAAGGTGTGCTTGCTATTATAGTTATAGTTATGAAATAAACATAAATTAGGGCATATTGTACCTTACTCGAATCACTTAAAGTTGTATTTGCAAAGTAATAGGCAAAAAGCAATACATTTACGACCGAAGCTGAACACAAAATGAGTTGAATCATTACATAACATTAGTATAATACACACACACCGTCACGCCTATATTCCTCAAGCGGGGATGGCAGAGGTGTACTAAGTAGACCCACGTTCCGCCGACGATGTTAAGCCCCATGTACTAGGGGGCGAGCCTATTACCATATACCGGGCACAATTCCAGACTCCGGACTCGTACTGGGAAGTTGTCGCTAGAAAAACTACACTTGTCCGACCTAGGATTTGAACCCAGGACCTCATGATCACAAAACGATGCGCTTTGCCACTAGATTAATGAGGCAGTATTTTTAGTATAATTTATTAGTATAATACTTTTTTATTTGTACAGTACACACAAATAGATTTTTGAAACTATGTACAATGTGTTGTAAATCCAATATAGGTATTGTAATCCTTTTTTTATTAAAGAATCATAGCCCCACACTAGGATTTATTCCTGTGTCGTGGATGCCTTAACAAATATGAAAATTTACATACACAAATACCCAGACTGAAACAAAAAAAAAGTGTAGAATTGTCCCGTGCGGGAATCGAACCCGTGATTATTAGACAGTGGGCGGAGGGGCTTAAGCGCAAAATCTTCCGTCGAATATAAATCTAAATAGGATTTATATTTGATATTGAAACTAGTACTTGTATAATATATTTTATTTATTGGTCATTAGGCACAACAGGCATTTTTATATTTGAGAGTCTCCATACTACGGAAGACACGTTAAGCCGTTGGTCCCGGTTACCACTTAATGTGGTAGTCGTTAGGCCGAGTTTGAAGCCGCGGCTTTATAAATTCCAACAGCAGGTGGCACAAACCTGGCTTCACCAGTCTGCACTGGGTCTGCGTGGTGGAGTATGACTTACATCTCTTTCGGCTCGATTTGTGAGAGAAGGCCTTTGCCGAGCAGTGGGCAGTATAGGCTGATATTATATAATTGAGTAAATACTTAAGTAGACAGTACTTGTCAAGACTAAAACAACCTAAGCACCGTGGCTATGTTAAGTAGTTAGGTAGCCCCATTGGCCATCTACTATTATCAAACCAGGTACTATATTATTGCATTGTCACAGAACTTATATACGTATGCCAAATTTCAGGTCAATTTGAGAACCGCATGTGTTTGAAAAGTAAATCACAAACTACCTTTGAACTAATAATAACTTTGACCCGGAAAGACAGAGAGACATACGAACAGAACAAGTTAATTAAAAATTAATAGATACTTCACGCAGTTAATATTAATGTATGAACATGACTTAAAATCATCCATAAAACTGGAGCGTTGAGCTCGACGCTCGAGCGCGACGCTCCAGTGAGCGTTTTAACTAGAACGCTCGAGCGCTCTGAAACCGATTCGGCTCGGGACTCCAGTGCTTAGCAACATTTTGAGCGTCGACTCAAGCGTTTAAGCGCCAACTCGAGCGTTTTTACAACACTACCTCCAGGCGTTTGCCCGGTTTACACTGTGAAGGACATCAGACAGGAAAATTCTCAAGGTCATTGACATTAGTAATTCCCTACCATCTGTTATCCCAACATAAGAGGCCGTTAAGTGACATACATAAATTTCGAGATATAAGCCAAAATCATGTGCACAAAAATTCAAAAATATCTGTACTTGATCGCCCATAATGACCGTGTTCTAGAAACTACGATACCTAAGACAGAACGAGATACATAAAAAGGCAAAATCACAAAACGTTTTTTTTTGTACCAGGGCAGTTAGCGGTTACCTAAATCGAAGATAAAAAACATAGAAGATGATAAATTTTTTCAAAAGCTTATTGACTTTTTTCATCTTAGATTTTTTTGGGTCAATACCCAACAAAGATGGAGTGTGAACTTTACGATATGTGCAAACTCAGATACCTGTTGTTCTATCCACGAATGTTTGCCACTGATAGCCGCAAGATACTGGAGTATCAGCTTAGTGGATTCTGTCTTTCCCGCTCCAGACTCCCCGCTAATAACGATGCACTGGTCCTGTTTGTACCGACGCATGTGGGCGTACGCATTGTCGCCGATCGCGAATATGTGCGGCGGGAGCTCGCCGATCTTCCGCTCCTTGTATAACTTGATCTGATCCGCCGTGTAGATCGGTAGGATTTGGTAAGGATTAACTGCTACCAAAATTGAGCCGGTATATGTCTGGAAATATAAACAAAATAGGTTTTACTTTGAATTCCTCACGAAGGCCTGGGCTTTTTATCCATGACAGTGTCTTATCTCAAGGGCAAATTAAGTGTCTCTGTAACCGGCAAACGTGTATGAGATGAACTACGACACTAGAGAAAGTCAGAGAGATCCGTAAGGTAAAAACGTGATGGAATCATGTATCTCTACGTACCCCGCAAGGGATCTGGCGAGATGACACAGGTAGATAGATAGATTTTTCTTAAAAAAGGGGGCTGGAAAGTTATGAAATATGGCGTTCTATAAGTTACCTGCATGTACTGAATGCCTTTTACCATTCTTTTAAAATAATAATTTCAGTGGGTCTGACTGCTTCGTTGGTCTAGTAGCGTATGGTAGTTCAAATTCTATGTCGGATAAAGTATTATGGAGTTAATCGGTAGAAAAATTCTTTGCACTATTTTGGACTCTGAAATTGTGCTCGATATTATGGCAATAGGCGAGTTCCTTATTATATTGGGATCCAACATACTTGCCAACATGTTTATGGACTCTGTACACAACTGCCACCACCTTTGTAGTATGTGTGATGTTTCTCTCTAATATTTGTAATTCTTCATGATGGATGATTATTTATCACAAATGATAATCCAAATTTCCTATGCCAAGTTATCTAAGAATCTGGTTGGATAATGGTTGCATTCAAATCAAGAATTCGGTTATTTTAATTTGATTATTTTAATGTTAGAACGGCGTGTCCTTGTAAAAACCGGATTCGTTTCTTCATTGATGTTTTTTTATAACAATTTTATAGACAAAATTATAAAACATAAATAAATCATATCTTAGAAATAAAATATTTTTTTTATTAGCAAACAGATATGAAACCCACTGGATTAGAAGCACTTAAATGTCAAACACACAATTTAAAAAGAAAATCAAAAGATGTCTATAAGCAGACAATATAATGTTCATAAGCGAAGTTGTATGCCTATAGGTATAGGTCGTAAATATTGGTACTCCCTGCATACCCGGCGAGGGATGTTATGATATAAATAGTTGGTTCTTTCCTATTTTGTTTTCACTGGGTAAAATCTTTAAAAAGTTACCAGTGTTCCGTGATATGCGGGTCTTTTAACACACTAAATAAGTCCCACGGTGACTGACCGAGGGATACTGATACTTCTAAACGAAACGCATAGATGCCTCTCCTTTGTGCCAAAATCGACACGATTCAAGCACGTCTTAAGGGGAAACAATCATCGGTTGCTCCACGACCTAGCAAAGCTCTAAGCATTGTAGAGCCACAAAACAGCCGTCCCCCTCGGAATTGCTCGGTGCACTGGAAGGCAGGTGCCCACATTCAAATTGTCTGAACTTGCCCTTTTGTATTTAATGCATACATTTTACTTACGAGTAGCTAGAATCTTAGTCGAACCATTAGTTGCCTTCCTCTCAGTTTTAACAATGTTTGCATAAATTAAATGTTATAATTCTTTAGTAATCAGACTGTTAAACACCTACACAAATAGGCATTTCCTCCAATAAAGAATGTGTGCAGTAATTAGCAGATAGCAATCAAGATAAGGTAAAAAAAACGTCCTGACACAATCAAGATCATATGCTGGCTTAATAAATTGATTTTATTATTTCATATTTGTCACGATGGATACTTGATTAATACTTGAATTCATTGATATATGGCGGCGAGACATTTGGTGCCCACGCAGCAATAAAATATTGTTTAAAGTTATTTCAAGGTTTTACTTCACATGACTTGCACACTTTAGTTTGGGATCGAATTAGTTATCTTGATCTATATTATATTTTAATATGTTGCTAACATTGGTTGTTGACAATGTTCACGAACGTTTGTAAAATAAAGCTAGAGTTATCTATCTAATTTAAACTGCAGTATTAGGTACTGACAGAAAGCCTAGTGGTTAGACCGATCAGGAGATTTCTAAGTATGCCCGCATCTCTTGCTTTGTGAATACCAGGGGTAGTAAGGTAATAAACATCTATACTTACATAGATGAGATTATCATTATATCTGACCAGGAGATTAATAAGAATGTCGGCCTCTCTTGATTTGTGGACTAGGGGCAGCAAGCCCCGATTTTTAATCCTACATTAATAAAATACACCCATACTTACATATATGAGATTATCATTATATCTGATCAGGAGATTCCTAAGTATGCCGGCCTCGTGGAGGTCACCCAGCGAGATCATGTCCTCGACGCCGTGCACGGAGGTGGCATGCATGGCTTTGATGCGTCGCTCGGGCGGCAGCCATTGCTCGTGGCCGTCGTCGTCGCGCACGCGTATGCGCCGCCCCTCCGCGGCCAGCACTCGCGCGCCGATCGCCACATCGAACTCCCGACCCGACACCGGCTCGATCCATATGTAATCGCCCTGGAATATGTAGAAAGGAACATATTTAGAACTTGCCTTAGCTTTTGCCTTCAACCTTAACTTAGATTTTGCATGCAGCTTGTAAATGTATGGCGTATACTATGGCTTTTTCCCCTTGACTTCGAAAAACTATATCTTCGGTTCTACCTGACCGATTTTGATCAAAAACTTAAAAAATTTACTTAGCGGTACTTTTTAAGTCAGATAAGACATTTAAGCCATAAATAACACACTAATTGCGACAGTTAGTAAGAAAAGTTGCACAATATAAATTCTCAATACTTTATCAAGTAACTAAGTCACAAATTCCAGATCATGAAAAACATTATATTTTTTTTATATGACGTGACTGTATTTGTTCAATGACTTTTGTTATACTTTTTCTATCAATAATATTATCAACCCTCAAAAGATACCGTGAATAAAATATTGACACAGACAACTGGTCACACGCGTTATTTACGTAAAACAATTTACGACATCCAAAACTGATAAATAAACAATAGAACAATTATTAAAAGAAAGTCTGTTCATAACAAGTTTGGCTTGGAGCACTTAAAATTTGATTGAAGTCTTCGACTGATAAGATGTTGAAATTTTTATAGTATTACTTTGGACGATTAAAAATTTCAATAGAAAATATAAACGCCGACATAAATTTTTTGCAAAGTTTCTTTTCCGTCAAACTTTGTACAAGTAATAAAAAACTTTTTATAAAAAGGGAAACCGACTTCAAAAAGTAAAGTAGCCGACTCCACCAACAAGCACCGACTTCAAATATTTATTTTTTTCTTTTTTAAGTCGGTGTCCCTTTAAGGGAGGGATAAGGGATGAGTGAATTTATTATTTTTATTTACAAGAAGGGATCAAAAAGTATTGAGAATGAGATACAATATAATAACTATTGATAACTTAATAATTTATTTTTCTGCATAGTTTCCGAGTCTCTCTACACACCGAGTCCAGCGCTTTTTCAAGGCTTCAATCCCTTTCACAAAAAAAGTTTTGTCTTGGTCCTGCAAAAAGCTCTCCACGGCATCCATCACCTCGTTATCGTCTTCGTACCTGTTTCCCCTTAAGTATTTTTTCAATTTGGGTAACAGATAAAAATCGCTAGCCGCCAGATCTGGTGAATAAGGGGGGTGGTAAACCAATTCGAAGCCAGCTTGCTGAATGGCAGCCATCGCAACTGCCGACCTGTGCGCGGGTGCGTTGTCGTGATGAAACAGCACGCCCCTTCGAAGTTTCCCTCTCCTTTTCTCTTTGAAAGCATTCCTCAACTTGGGAATTAAAGCTGCATAATATTGGCCTGTAATAGTGGTTCCACGCTCCTGGTAATCAATCAACAATATTCCTGCTGAGTCCCAGTTTATTCTCGACAATTTCTATCAATTTTCTCGACTTTCGCAACATTTTCTTGGGTGACTAACGTCGATGGACGGCTGCAACGATGTTCGTCTTCCGTGCTCGTTCTCCCTACTCGAAATTGAGAAGCCCACCTTGCGACAGTGGAATACGGCGGAGCAGACTCTCCTAATGTTGCCTCCAAATCGCAATGAATCTCTTGCGTCGTTAACTTTTTTAAACAGAGGTATTTAATAACGGCTCGCACTTCGTTTTTCTCCATTTTCGAGAATACGTTCCGACACGAAGCAAACAAATGACTACATTTAGAAAAAACAAAAGAGAATCGAAGATTTTTTTTTTATCATATTACAAATATGTATCTGAGCTATGCCTGCCAGTATTTTTTTTTACTGAGGAGTATGTCGTTCTCACTACTTTTTGATCCCTCCTAGTATATACCTCCTTTATATTATTCTACTTATTTATACAGTAAGGGACCTACAAGATTGATATAAAACTCATAATAATTGAATTTTCACATTCATTCTGTTTGCCGTATAGGAAACCCCTGGTATATCTTCAAAGCCCGTTGTCCAATACCAATAAAATTTAAATTCGACCATCACGGAGCTATGTTGAACCTAATGCAAAAAGAATCATTAAAATCAGTTTATGAGCAAAGAAATTACAAAAAATACAGACGATTTTTGAACCTCCTCCTTTTTTGAAGTCGTTTAACAATCTGCTTAGTTCTATAGTAGGGTACGTATGGAATTGACATAACACCCATATTGTCTCAATTTGCACATTCTTATTGTTTGTCGTTAAGGAGTTCCCTGGTGTATCTTCAAAGTCCAAGGTCCAATACCAATGAAATTAAAATGGGACCACCTTGGATCTATACTGAACCCAATGCAAAAAGAATCATCAAAATCGTTCCACAACTGACGGAAATATCGTACATAAAATAAAAAGCATACATACAACCGAACATAGAACCTCCTCCTTTTTGAAGTCGGTTAAAAACTTATATACCTAGAATATTCGTCTATAATTCGCCTCGAAAGCAGCAGAAGCTTTCTATGATAAGCTTACCTAACCTAACTCTGTTTTATCTAAAGTGCAGTTTCCTATTAGACTCTAATTGTTGAGGCTAGTGTGGAAATCCATGAACGGATTGACATGCAGTAGTTTGCTCATTGAAAAATTGCGCATACTTATACTGTTCAAAAATCTAAATTGTTAAATTTGCGAACAATTATGGTAACTCCTCACGAAACTTCTCACACGGAACAGGTGTGGTCCATATTCTCCAGTATAAAGGAGGATCTAAACACAGCCATGCGCGAAGTGGTAGTAGTGTCTTTTTAGTATAAATATCTTTTGCATGTTTTTTCTACTCTGTCAGACCGAAATTAATTTAAACTGAAAGAACTATTAGCGACCTTTATTTGCAGGAGTACCGCTGACAAAATCAAATAACATTAGTTTTACTAACTCGCACAAAATATCCCTAAATTATAGACCTAAATCTTTCATATGAATCCAAAAATTAAAATCCAAGTAACACTTTCTTCCCGCTAATACGAGTATCAGAAAGTGTTCTACTAGCGCGCCTTTTAATTTTATTATTTATAATATGGGTATATTTATTGACTATTGACCATAAGCAGTGATATCCTAGTGGTTAGACCGTTGGACTGCAAAGTCAGAGGTCTCGGGTTCAAATCCGGGCACGCACCTCTGTCTTTTCGAAAGCATGTGCGTATTTAAAATTAATTAATTATCGCTTGCTTTAACGATAAAGGAAAACATCGTAAGGTAACCTGCATGCCTAAGTTTCTCGAAGGAGTGTGAAGTTCGCCAACCCGCACTTGGCCAGCGTGGTGTACTATGGCCTAAACCCTCTCAGTTTGAGAGGAGGCTCGTGCCCAACGGTGGGACAGTTTCTATACAGGACTAAAATAATATAATTATTAACTACTAAGAACTTTTAGGTATGATGATAGTTCAATAAAAAAGCAGCTTCATTAGATATATTTTAATAGTCCAATTAAGAAGTTGAACTCAACAAAACCTGCATGCGTGCGATTTTGGTGTCGGGAATTTTAGACCTGATTTTAAGTATGTCTTACATGGTGATATCAAAAATGTTACCGGTTTTTTTCTATCAGCTCGAGTTTCCGAGATATAAAAAATACAGTTTTCAGAAAAAACCACTCACATTACAGCAATACACAATTTTTTTATCAGATGAATAAAACTGTAATAAGCGTCGTTCTCTCGTGCGATATGTAGACACTCGAACATCTGAGAAAAGGCATTTTTTTTCTTTTAATCTGGACGCTAGTAGCTCAGCACGTACCTTAAAAAGATCTAAGTCTCTGATGAGGTCATTAAGCTCATTCTGCGAAAATGGCTTAGGATTTGATGTGTTTCATGATTTGGTGTGAAGTCATCATCTACTTGAGAAGAAATAAGTGTTTCAGCTTTTTCCTCCTGAGATTGCTGCACTACCTGGCGAAAAGCTGGTATTGGAACATTTTCTGAATGCGGAGTAGGTCTTTGTGCTGAAGAAATATTAGGGTATTTCCATTTACGGAGTTTGTTTTTGTTGATGCCCACTATATTAGTCAACAAAAGTAACAGTCGTCATAATGATTTTATTGTTCTCGCCATATCATAGGCACTCCAAACTTAAAAGACTTACGAGTCCCTTTCTCCCATTGTCGCAAATGTTCAACGCATAGTTTACATACACTATGAGGCGCCCACACTTTATCTTGGTGTCGAATTTCAATACCGAAGTAAGCAAAATACAGACGATTCACAGTGTCTGTTATCGATTTACGCTGATCTTTTAGTATGTATTCACCACAAACATAACAAAATGTATCAGGATTGTTAACACAACATCTGGACGTACTAGCCATAATGATATAGTAACATAAACTTTATCGATGTTATTGTAATAATGACTATTTACGAAAAAGACCGGGGAAAAAATTAAATGAGGGTAGAAGCTAAACTAGAGCTGATGAGTAAAAATAACGTGTGACAATATTTTGTACATTACCTACTTTATCGACCATAGGCACAAACAGCCAAACCAACTGCACAAAAAAAATAAAAATTTGTAGGCCTATGTAATAATACTCATACCTGCTTATAAATTATGCCTATACTTTAACAGGTTTTTGAGTTTTTTGAGATTATAACATATTCTGAATCCTACTAATATTATAAACGCGAACATTTGTAAGGATAAATGAATGGATGTCTGTTTCTCTTTCATGGAAAAAACTACTAAACGGAATTGGATGAAACCTTACAGTAATATAGCTTATACATCAGAATATCACATAAGCTATAATTCAGAGATTGATATGACAAAGATATGACAAAATAAACGTTTGCGCTGTCACGCGTGTTACGCGCACGACAAATCTCAAAAAAACCTTATCAGAGTCTAAACTCTGATGGGCAGAATATATATAGGAGAAATACAGAACTATAACCAATTATGAAACACTAGTTTCTGCCCCTTAGTCTGCGTTGACTTAAGGACAGGAACCTTTCCGGATAATATGAGTTCATCCAGGTAACAAATTTTCTGGGTGCCAAATTTCATTCAAATCCGTTTAAGTTGTTTTTGCGTGATTGAGTAACATCCTTCACATTTATATTTATATTCATCACATTTATAATATTAGTAGGATAGTAAGATTTGGCGATGTATTGTTGTGTATTCTTCTAAATCGTTTTTCTATCTATATCATCACACCAGATCCCTTGCGGGGTAGGCAGATAGTGCAGAGTTCCAACAGGTTCTTACCTTACATACCTTTCCGGCTTCATCCACTCTCATAGTTCGTATCATACACACTCGCCGGTTACGGAGACTCTTGACTTGACAAGATCGTTTTTATTGTAACTTTATACTCGTTATAAAGACACAGTGTATGGTTTAATCTTGTTTTGTATATCTTTAACTTAAAAATTAAAGTAATCGACTAAATGTAAACCCTAAACCCTTTCAGACTGAGAGAAGGCCTGTGCCCAATAGTGGGATAGTTTCTTAACAGGGCTAATATTATTATTATAATCCAATGAACGTACTTATCGTTTCCATTCTGCGTTTGGAGAAGGAATTTAACCGCCATAATTAAGCCAACATAGCATTATAATTAGGCAAGCATAAACGAAAGGATGCTGTTTGATTTGCATAAATAGCATCTTAAAACAACATCTTAATACTATCGGAGCTTTTTATCGCCATGCAATGAAATGAATAAGCTCTTTACTTAAAGTGCCCGACAATACCAAAGTTTAACCTCAGTCAATAGTATTCTGTTAATTGTATTTAAACTAATTGAAAAAGCTAACTTTGTTAATGAAGTAAAAAATAGCTTAACATAAAGTAGAAAAAAGAAAACACCGTCACGCCTACATTCCCCAAGCGGGGATGGCAGAGGTGTGTGTTCATTCCCACTATTTGTAATTCCTGTAAGCCAGGATCCACAATGGTCTCCTTAGATGACACCAAGGTTTGAACTTTGGGGTGTCCCGGGAAGCGCTTTAATTGTCATGGAACCCGCAACAATTTTAATTAGAAAGAAAAAGCAGGAGAAATAGGAAAAATAAAATTTCACTTCCCTCCTTTGCAAAGGAGGAAACATAAAAGAAATGGAAGATCAGACAACTAGGATAAGCCTAATTAATTGTAAAGCACCACAGATACGAAAAAAATATTTCAGGACCTATTTGTAAGACTCATGTTTGATTCCAGTACGTATGGCAAAAACGCTTGAACGCACGGAATTTATCCCGAGTTTCTACAAGATCCGTGTAGTAGATTACCCTTGACGTATTCCGCAGACTGTTTAACATAAGGGTATGCTCGTTGTGCCAGATACTGCACTCCCAAAGAACGTGGTGTGCTAATATAGCGGTGGAACACTGACAGAGGTGGAGGTTTAAAAGAAAATAATTTACTCTTAAAGTTGCCATGTCCGGTGACAAATTGAGTCACACAGTAGTCAACCTCCAGCCATTGAGGTTGACCACTGTGTGGCTCAATTTCAGAGGTGTGTTGTGTGCACCCTCATTTATTTCGCCGACCATGTTAGGTCGCAATGTAATAGGGGCGAATACATTGCGATTATACCGGACTGATACTAGGATTTTTTCTATAGCAAAATTACACTTTATCCAACCTAGAATTCGACCTCGTGATCGCTACGCAGATTATTTGCCGCTAGACCAAAGAGGCAGTAAACGACAACACGTAAAGTATTTTTAAATGTTTTGGAAAACACGGGATGGAAAAAACGAGCAATTATATTAACCGCGGATGGAATCAAGGTGCAGTTTATTATTACCTATTCAAATAATAGTACCAAAAAATAAGAAATAATACCTCAAAAAATATCGTTTCCATAGCAACAAATCACATGTTAAGTACACTTTATACAGTCGAAATTGTAGAGATAGGTAAAACCGCAGTTAATGTGACATAGAAGTGAAGAATCGATAATTTTATCAGTAGCAATGACCGTGGCAGGTCGTTCGTTATGTCGCTAGTTAATATTTATTGGTCTCCGTTCATTCATTTAATCACTATATTGTTCAATTATAAAGATAATGAGTTAGAATTCGAATGAAGATCATTATTAGAGCGCGCGATGTCTGCGCGTGGCTGGTGTCACTGTCTACGTTTTGACCCTTGCCTTGGTGAGCACTGATAGTATCTAAAATGTATCACGAAATCATGTGTTATTATTATAAATAAAAATAATATTAGCCCTGTTAAGAAACTGTCCCACTGCTGGGCACGGGCCTCCTCACAAACTGAGAGGGTTTAGGCCATAGTCCACCACGCTGGCCCAGTGCGGGTTGGCGAACTTCACACACCTTCGAGAAACTCTTAGGCATGCAGGTTTCCTCACGATGTTTTCCTTCACCGTTAAAGCAAGTGATAATTAATTTTAAATACGCACATGCTTTCGAAAAGCCCGAGGTGCGTGCCTGGGTTTGAACCCGAGACCTTATTGAACCGGTCCGGTTATTATTATAATGTCGTCATATTTATTTAATGGGATGCCCGCCGTATGTTCCTACTACTGTAAATGCTGTAAGCCAGGATCCACATCGACGAAATGATTACAAAAATATTGTATTGGGGATTGGTTCCGAGTAATAAAAACTTGTGTACTGATTTACCATTTGAAAATTGACCGTAGCTAATGAAGTATACTGTTAGAATATACTTTTAATGTATTTCTCTTGCCTGCCCACTGAGTACGCTGACTAATACCAGCGAAAAGGTACCAATAGTACTGAAGAAATCTTAATTTACTAATTGAATTTTGAATATTGATTTGATTTGTTTTAAAAAACGTAGCCCCACACTAGGATTTATTCCTGTGTCGTGGGTGCGTTTACAAACATGAAAGTTCACATACACAAATACCCAGACCGAAACAAATATTTGTGCATCACACAAAGATTTGTCCCGGGTGGGAATCGAACCCGCGACTATTAGACACAGTGGGCGGAGCGGCTTAAGCTCTTAACCACTGCGCTAAATCGTCCGTCAATAAACTAAGACGGAATCGTCAATTGTTTACGGTAAAGTTTTTTTAAAGAACATTTAGTCACGCCAAGATAAAGACCAACCATTGCGCTACTTCAGGTTTCCATTAAAAAGCAGCTATTGCACAGACGACCCACGATATTCCCGTTAGTTAGGTAATATTTGAGCGGCAAATAAGAAAAAAAGATAAAAGCCTTGAAAAAGACCTTTAGATAAACTCATTAATCAAAATCAAATCCAAAATTAAAAGTTTTTTATTCATGTAGACAAAAAGCACTTATGAATAGTCAAAAAAAGAGAATTATTGATTACTTATTACTCTACCACCCGTTCGGAAAGTCATTCCTGTGGAAAAGACGGGCAAGAAACTCCACGGTTACTATTTTTATCAGAGTTTTACAATTCTTTTGTATACATTGCATTCATGGGGTATGGGAGAACAGTGCAGAAATAGCTAAATAGATGTACTTAAGTATAGATTAAACATAATTGTACTTAGATTTATGGTATTAATCAGTGTCTACATAGTCCTCTCATATATCTACATACATCATTAAGCCAGATCGTTAGCAAACAGTACCTACACAGTTTTTACAGGTTCTTTCTCTACAAACACCTTTCGTTTCCTTCACCCCCATAGTTCGTCTGATACATCGCCGATTACGCAGACTCTTGGCATGCCCATTCCATACGGTCAATTGGATCATGGTAAAACATTCTAAGTCTCCCCCGACACCACATACCTCCAGTTTCGCGTAATACTTACCTTTATCTGTTTCGCCATTTCTTCATATTAATCGTCTTATCTCAGATTTGCAATTCAACTTAAAGTTATTAAGTAAATTATAAACATTCGTGTCCCTATTTTAGTATGCTTTCGTTACCGGTTTCATGAATTGCTTTCTAAATAATGTGCCGTTGCGTTTGTCAAAAGAAAGTATTTTGGTTTTTATGTAAATTATAACGTAGGTAAATGAGAAAAAAAAATGTCTTTTGGAAACATGTTTATAATGGGGGTTACGCACAGTTACGGATTTGAGAAATAGACACTAAGCTACGGTTAAGAATGAATACAATAACTTATCACTGACTGGTTGCAAGAAAACGCACAGCTTAAACGAGTGTGGCTAGTCTTGAAGCATGAAACTTTGCATAAAAGTTCCTTATATAGGTAACAAAGGATTAGGAACTAAGAAAGAACATTGTATAATTTCAAATTCATCCGCTAAACGGGTTTAAACATTACCGAAGCTAAATCCTATTGGATACACGGATTAGTATATAGAGCGTTAAGATATTTTCAGCTTAGAGGACCAACTACGAATAATTTGACTTATATACTTTGTTTGTATAATAAATCGATATTATAATAGCATAATACAAGGTGTATCTAATTGCATCTTCCGTTTCACTGGTGTATAATAAAGAGTATTCTTTCTATCTATCTTTGTAAAAACACCCACGATAGAGGAATTTAATTACTAGCTTGTGGTCTTATTTTAATAAAAACAAATAAATAATTATATATAGCATCATTAAGACTCGTAATAATTAACAAAAACCTATTGGCATCAAATTTATTTCATTGCAAAAGATTAGGCATAAATATATTATTTAACATAATCAACATGATGATACCTACTTCGAATAAAGTTAGTTAGCTTTCATTTTGATAGGCCAATTAAACAAACAAATTTACATAGTAAAATTATTGCTTTTTAATTTTATATATTTTTTCTAAAAGTGCGGGTATTTGAAAAACAACCTAAATAGAGTCTGGCTAATAATATACAACCTACTTACTATATATTGAAATGCAACCAAACCCTATTTTACCCGAATCCTAACTCCAGAATCAGTTTATGAGTACACACTTATTGATTTGCCATTTATTCCGAATAATAATAGAGAGGGAACAGCACAAACAGAATAAAGATGAACGCGGATGTACGCTTTTTCGATAACGTCATCTAATATTATAATATTAACCCTGTTAAGAAACTATCCCACTGTGGGGCACGGGCCTCCTCTCAAACTGAGAGGATTTAGGCCATAGTCCACCACGCTGGCCCAGTGCGGGTTGGCGAACTCCACACACCTTCGAGAAACTCTTAGGCATGCAGGTTTCCTCACGATGTTTTCCTTCACCGTTAAAGCAAGTGATAATTAATTTTTAATACGCACATGCTTTCGAAAAGACAGAGGTGCGTGCCTGGGTTTGAACCCGAGACCTTTGACTTTGCAGTCTAACGGTCTAACCACTAGGCTATCACTGCACGCATCGTCATGTTTACGTCAATCTGTTTATGCTAAGCCCTTTATTAAGCGAGTTATCAGGACAATATATTTATGTGTATCTATCGACGACGGCCTGGTTTTGTAATCTCTCCCGGTTTTCCTCCCACACGCTTCAGTTTACGACTCATTGTGCGCGTGTGCCATCACTCTCGCTCTCATTTTGTTTATACAGCAGGGCTAGTACAGGCGGTGTGACTAGACATATGGCACGGATTTTGACGCCCCAGACGTGAGGTAGCCGATATGTCTTACAAGCATGGCGTGCCGTTACAAAAGTTTAACACGAGAAATCTCATTTCTAGAAGTTTACTGTATTGGCGTATAGACACGATTCTTTTAATTTGCATTCAAGGCTCGAATCACGGGCCTACAAAATTCTATCTTGATGACATGTCGAAAGACTTCTCGCCCGTGCCAGGCCTGCAGGTTTGTGTTGCGATAAAAATGTTGCAGTTGCTTTGGTAACCCAGCCACTAAGGTATACAAATTTAATTTAATAATTTATCTCTTATTGTTTAGAACGCGAAGGGAGACCACGTACCGGAAGACTTATTAGTGAAAATAAGTTCAAAGCTTGTGTGTTCTTAAACGAACACATTGTAAGCAAGCTTATTATTAAATAGATGATTATTAAAAATTTAAATGACAACTTGTTCAACTGCTATTAGTGAACATTCACTCTGTTCCTTCTATCTATATCATCACGCCAGTTCCCTTGCGGGGTAGGCAGACATAGTTTCCTTCTATCAATTTCACATAATGTATTTTTTTTTGTAATTGAAGGAACTATGTGGCCATTCTCGTAAACAGAATAATTTGTATTAATTAACTTAAACCCACCTGATGACCAACCTACATTGTTCTTCTATACCCTACAACAAAATTTAAATGAAAAAGTTAGTAAAAAATATATTTTAAAAGAGTATCCGTGGAGTTTCTGGCCCTTCTTCTCCATAGGAATGCCATTCCGAAGCAGTGGTAGAGTCTTTGTTACTGACGATTTATAAATACTATAATGGTTTACATGAAGAAAGATATTCTGATTCTGTATAGTAGACACCGGGCAAGCCCCTCACAAAATGGACCGATGACCTGATGAAGGCCGCTGCTCAAAGCTGAATACGTACAGCTGCATGAAACCGGTCGTCGTGATCTTTCGGAAAGGCCTCTTTCCTGCAGAAGACGGCTTTCGATTGACCATTAATTTTACTTGGTTTTAACTGTTTTAGTTACACTAAAAATATGGAATACTTGATATTAAAGTTTTGGCAATGTCAAATTTTGTTTGTTGATCTTGATACTCACTTATAGGTACTGCAAGATAAGCACCCCTTTCTAGATACGTTTTAGTTATTCACGTTCTACAAGACAGTACTGTAAACTTAAATTTCGCCGATGATGCTACACCGCAATATAAAAAATACAAGGAGAGCTTGGTCATTTTACCGACCTCAATTCCAGGCTGTGACAGTCCAGAGTTTTTCGATAGAATCCCTCTAACAACATTTTATCCTCCCTTGGTTTCGAACCCAGGACTATTTAATTGCTAATCGTAACATGCGGCACTATACCAACAAAAAATGTCTTATTTCAATATGATTAGATATTTTTGTCTTAATATGAAATTAGGTCTTCCTGCGTGATACCACTGCTTCTACAAATTTGGTTAATTTAAAGTAGTGAGTGTAGTAATTTTAATCGAATCGTCACACTAATCGGATTGGCACAATAGGAATAAAAAGGTGTACTTTTTAGAGGAAATTACGGCTAAAACTAAGGTTCCCACCCGAATCTAACAATATACTTTCCCACTGCTGGGCAAAGGCCTTGCGTCAAAAAAGTGAGGTTTGAAGGAATAGGTTTTACTCCACCAGTCCACTCACCACGCTCCATTGTGGATTAATAAACGTTACAACTTAGTTCATTACTTAGACAAGGTTACAGTTTTATGACATTCAATATAAAATATACCTAATCATGCTTGGAAACATAATTTTCAACATATGCATGAGTCATGTCATTGTCGACATAAAGCATACGGTGCAAAATTCCTAGAGAGGACCTTTCCGTTCTTTAACAATGACGAGGTTAATTTTTAATCCCACCTCACATCCACACCTGTGTGTGAATGTGTGTAGAGATATGCAAGTGTATTGGTCAGTCGGGGTGAATGCCCTCAGAGTGCTGGATTCTGTGGCGGGCTGACGGAATGTGTTGCCAAACGCACTGATCGGAACTCGCGGAGAATGTACCGCTCTGGGAACAAGTAGGTAGCCCACTGCGTCACCGGCTAGCACAGCCGCTATTTTTTATTTCTTTTTCAATTCGAACGCGGAAGCTAGCAAACTTTTGACAGGTGACCTCTTTTTAAAAAGATTGGAACTTAGTATTGATACTATAGAACAACTAAGACAAGTACTTCTTTACTCCGTGATTGATTTGCTGGACCATGGCGATGAAACACTCGATATGGTCAGCTCAATTTTTAGAATGTCAATATTTGTAACAATAATACTACCTGACTAAAGCACATAATAACACCTTAATAATAAGAGAAATAGCTATTTCTAATGTAGTAATACTAATATTAAAAAAAATAAACACCGTCTACCGAACCCCCCAAGTGCAAGTGGTAGAGTTCCACTGTGACACGGCAAGTGTCTCAAGGGCAAGACTCCTGATTTTTTTCAATAGAATAACCCAGGATGTATATAACTTGGCTAACCCAGGATTCGTACCCAGGATCTCATGATTGCTAGCTACACTAGCTAGACCAACGAGGCAGTCTTATTTAGGAACGCATGAACGTTAATTTCACAATATAGTTTATCGGAATAAAACAATGTGGTTCATATCGTTGCTTAATCAATTCCTTATCCATTCTTGCTTAAAACAGCAGAACAATAAGATTAATCGATGTAGATTACTTAAATGCTATTTGGAAAAAACACCAATTTACAAAATAAATTACCAAGAGTTATCTTGGCAATTTATTTAGTAAATTGGTGATACCTCCTAACTAATAGATATTTGCGATACAAGCCTGTGAGCTTAGTGCAGACATCGCTAGCAGTGAAATTGTGTAAATGTTTACAAGTTAACTTAGTAAGAAACAATTACAAACTGTCCTGGCAATTTACTACTTTTTAACTAGCCTATTGTGTCCCACTGCTGGGCAAAGGCCTCCCCCTTCTCCTTCCAAAGAGTTCTATCCTTGGCCAATGATGGCCATTCAGGCTGATATGCATCAAGATCATCGCGCCACCGCTTTTTAGGCCTACCACGACGACGATGTCCGTGTTCTGGGACCCATTCAGTGCTTATCTTTTTTTATTAGCCCCGTAAAAAAACTGCCCTACTGTTGGGCACGGGCCTCCTCTCAAACTGAGAAGGATTAGGCCATAGTCCACCACGCTAGCCCAGTGCGGGTTGGCGAACTTCACACTCCTTCGAGACACTCTTAGGCATGCAGGTTTCCTTAAGATGTTTCCCTTCACCGTTAAAGCAAGTGATAATTAATTTTTAATACGCACACGCTTTCGAAATGCAGAGGTGCGTGCTTGGGTTTGAACCCGAGACCTCTGACTTTGCAGTCCAACGGTCCAACCACTAGGCTATCATAAACATCATAATACTTAGAATAATAATAATCGAGAAGCCGCGTCCAGTCGTGATTACACGCCACGCGGTCAAGTCAAAAAATCAACAAACGTCCCGCACTCACCACACTTCCCACCCGCATAATGTTGCTAATTAAAAATGATTTACCACTTTTTGGAGTAAATGTTCAGTAAGAGATTATACAATTATTATAGTTTATTTCTAGCGGTAACATGTACCCTTATACATATTAACAAAAGTAATACATGTAATTGAATACATTCTTAAAATAAAACACGATTCCATTAGCAGTAAGTTAATAATATTTATTTTTTTATAAGTAAATATTTTTTTTGGGTGGTTTCTCGCCTCACTGGTATTCTCCATACTCGTAATGTGCGTTACAATCACGAGGTTCTGGGTCGATTCTAAGGACGGAAAAGGTCTAATATTAATTTTAGTATCCCTTTTGTTGAACCATTTTTTTTTAATTGCCTGAAATATGGGTAATCGATACACCCATAGACGAAGAATGCCTAGACACCGCATATCGCCGCGGAAGCGTGGCAATTTCATGTCGGTGTGAGTTTGTGAATCTGTGTTAGTGTGCGTGATTAGGCAAGTGATTACTAGTACAGGATTTATCGATAAGAAAATATAGTTTATGTTTAAAAAATATTTACTTCATGCAAAATCGTAATTGACACATCTAAATTATGATTTCTAATTACTACGAATAATTTTAATAAGTTCACACATACGTATTATAATACAAATCTTAAAGACGAATCTGTAAACATCGATATTAGTATGTACATTTTAATACAATTGTAAAGCCTCATTGGTAATGCGCATAGCGATCACAAGGTCGTCGGTTCGAATCCTATGTCGGAAAATAGTAATTATTCGATAAAAAAAATCTAGTCCGGAATCTGGCACTGTGCTCGGTATAATATCAATAGACTCATCCACTACTACATGAGACCTTAAATTGAATGTACACAGTGAGTGTACACAGTACACCACTCCCACTCCCGCTTGGAGAATATAGGCGTTGCGGTGGGATTCTAAATCACGAAAATCAACAGTTCCATCACACGGACATCAACATGCTTTTCCCTGAAAAGCAGATTTATCTACATACGGGCATGGCATACAACGCACCCTCGCGGGGTGGAGGGCACAATGCCAACTCATATAGAGGTCAAACCTCTAATCTTCAGTAAAAGCAGTACTACTCAAAGGCCAAAACTACATTTCGCAACCGAGGCTCTATATGCCATCTCAATATAAAGCTTCCAGTGAGGTAAGTAGTTTAATAAGCGTTTTATTTCAGGTAAAACGCCATTATAGTTAAAGATGAAACAATCATAAATAGGTCTAGATATCCCATCCCCGATTGGGGAATATAGACCTGACGGTGTTTATCTAGATATGCTATCCTTACAAAATTTCATACAAATACGTTCAGTCATTGTGACGTGAAATAGGAATGGTTAATGTTTCAGTATTAATTTAGTAATATCGATAATAAGCGATAGGTGCTGTAGGTCATTACTAGTGGAGAAGCGTAAAATAATGGATATTTGAAATATAAATTAAAGCTTTAAACTCACAGTTAATTATCACCGTATATTAATTATATGACGTCAGTGATGTATATCTTTAATGTTAAATCCATAATTTTGCTGTGAAAGTTCCCTATAATATAATAAGAGGCAATAAAACATATGTGTGAAATGATAATCAGGATTTTTTTACTCCTCCTTTGGTTGTCCTTGATTGACAAAATACAGCACAAAACGATATAACTTAATTTCACTGTATTAAAGTATATTCAGTAATCACAATGATTTTCATTTATATTTGAATAGTTGAAACGGACGGGGCGCATTTGTTAGGGCCTAACCACAGGTCACAACAGACAACCAAGCACACGTACAGGGCGACGTTGCCAACCTTACAATAGCTTTCTCATTCACTCAAAATGGTTATCCGTGTAATTGAGAGAAAAAAGACAACGTGTTGAACGATGACCAGCGGAGCGGCAACGTCGTATGACTCCTTCCAGGTAATTTTAGCTTCATGGATACACCTCTGCCACCGCCACGTGGCGAAATATGTTTTAGTGTCTAATATCGTCGGCATATCATTATACTACTAGAAATAAAATTATATGCCGGCTTCAAACATCTTACTGCGCCATACATATATGTTCCTGTTACTATATGTTTTGTGTAAAGCACCATTCCATACAGCTCTTAGTAATTAAAAGTGGGAAAAGTACTTTCGTCATCGTAACTAAGTAGTTAAATCATTATGTAATAAGTAACTAAATTAATAATATTTAGTACTATAATAACTAAGGTCCATAGTAAATAAAAGTAGGGAAAAATTACACAGTGGTATTGGCAACACAGACAAAATGGACGCATCATTTTCGGTGACTGATGGATGAATGGAACATTTAATTCAAAATTTAAATAATACGTCCAATATTTAAATAATAATGTCCGATTGCACTACTTACACATGAAATGTAATCCCATCCTGTTTTTTTGAGCCTGAGAGAATTACTACAAATTAAATTAAATTTAATTTGACACGCGCAGAGCACGTTATTTCGCGCGACGGTCGCCGAATGACTACTCGCGTAAACGTGTGACTACTTGCTTTGCAGGTACTAATTGTTGCTTCAACTCGATGGGCGCCCGCGGCTTCTAGATTTAATATAATTTATTCTAAGATTTAATATTATTCACGTGTTGTCTTATCTATGAACAAATGTCAAACTATTTTAAAAAAAGAACAACTTTTACGACGCTATAAATCGTACGAAAAAAAAGAAATGAGCTGTCACGGCATTAAATTACATCTCAATTCATTAACATTTTACATTATGCATTTACGTCAGAAACCTTGAACTTGGTGTCGGTAAAATTAATGCAGTCTCGACATCTCGCGTAGCGGTATCCGGTTTGTATGGACACCTATATTTAAGTGTGGACCACTGGGTGCTATAATTAACAGGCTTTCTAATAATTTTGACTTGTGAACACCATATAGTAGGAACGACATAACGTCTGTTGGCTTGCTTTAGAGAAAACGAGTCGAGACAGAAAAATAAAATAATGTACAATATTTAGTTGCACATGTTTGCTGTGAATAAATTTAAATAGATTAGTTATACTACAGTAGGCTTGATGATTAAATAATAAATTAGACTGTCGTGTGTGTGTCTAAATGTAATTTAAAACGCGGTTGCGTTACCATTCCATCAATAGCAAGCTCTTAAAAGATTACAATTAAGATATTATTTATTTGCGGATAAAAACAGTAGTATAATCGTCAATAACAATTTAAAGTCAGATTCATACAAGTTTTGGAAATAAAAAACAAAAATCATAACATAACTCTTACACGCCAAGAATGCCTATTTCTTGTGCCTCTTTGAAGTGCCGCCACTAAGTGTACCAGTAACTTAATGCAAAATAAAAAACATGCATCACACATTCGTCCGGACACATGTTTTTGTGAGTTTGTGAATGATCTGCGCTGTGGGCCGAGGGGCCTTACAGCTTCACCGGGTAACTAAACTAAACTTAGGTTGACGTGATGGGGGTGGGCATATGCTGGATGTCTCGCCATAGTGTTCTGCACCGGCCGGCGGGCATGGGATTCTTCCACCTCGCCGGCGAGGTCAGTGTCTGATCCTGAGTGTGGAATCTGCTCATGGCAGGAAGTGAGAACATCGGGAGGGTAACGAAACAAATGTATGAAATTACATTACATAAGTACATTAATTCCGTAGACGATCACTACTGCTACCAGCATGGAATAAATAGCGGGAATCAAATCGCCCTTAGTTTTACTTAAAATGTTAATAGGCAGTCCACTGAACGTGTATAATAGAGGTCAGTGCCTGTCCCAAATATCGGTATGGACGAATATCGTTTCTAAATAGGAATGAAGCCTTCATTACCTTTTTAGTGGTATTTAGCCTGCTATTGAGATAGAATACCAGAGCTTCTGATGTTATAAACGGTTAAAACTAAAAATGCAAGTGACAAAATAGTGGGCATATAATGTTAAAGGTCCTAATGAAAAAGCTTGGTAATGGAATGGTTGTACTCACCCTGGTAACGATCACCATGATGACGGCGGCATGTGGTCACCGGCCCGATCTGTAACGGACGACAACGGAACTATAATTGAGTTTTACGCAAATATTATAAGAAAGGAAAAAAGGAGGAAATACATTTATTCAACCACATACACACGAAACGACGATAACGAAACGACGAAATACTAAAAATAACAAGATACACATTCACGAACATCAGAGGTTGTGTGGGATTAAACAGGATACTGCAGGATATTGTTACACCATCATGTTTTATCATGGTCCAAAATTAAGCAAAGAGGAAAAAATAAAGGTGAACATTTTAAGTTCCTAAAATTTATCTTATAAATTAATTAAATTGCCGATTAATAAAAGTATCAAACCTTTATAGTTATAAAATTAGCTAGGGAAATTCTTGAATAAATAATCGCTCTGTTATTTATGATTATGTTATTTAATTAAAGTTTTATTTATTTTTTAGTTACGACAAATGCATTTAAGGAGTAGATTAATATATTATTATATGGAAATTTTATAGGTATTCTAACTTGGCAATTTATTTTAATTAATTACATGTCTGCAATTCTGATTGTAATTTATATAATAATAAATATAACTATCTTCTTCTATAGTTATATATCAAAATGGTTTTATTTATGTACAACATAATTGTATAGGAGAGAATATTATATAGTAAGATTAATACTTTTTGGAGTCGAAATATATATGGGTAATATGCGGTGAATCAAGAAACTTTACAATGGAGGCAATAAGGGAATTTTAGGCTCGCGTTACAGAATGTTAACGTTTTAGAATCTGATTTTTCTACTTAAACTTTCGTTTTAAAATTAGATTCACGACTGATTTTCGTTCTGTAATACGGGCCTTTACAGTGTAACGACAAAAAAGTGAAGCAAACACGGAATAAAAGTACGTAATAAAGGTAAGTAAATAACCAGCAACATTCTTGCATACCTACATATAAGTAGAATAAATGAGGAAAACTTTATTCCTCCTTCATAACAAAACAAATAGGACCTAGAACATAACAAAAGCCTTCCAATAATGACTTACAAAAAGCAAACAATTCGAATGCATATTGTGTTGCAAAATTGCTAAGAAACTTACAAAAACTGTACCGTTCGCTCGAGTTAAAAGTGAGTAAGATAATTTGCCACTTGATCAGCTGCAGTGTACGATGGACCGTATTGAGTGCGTCACAAACCAGCTAACTATCTGAACATCTTCAAGGAAAATTGTCATGAGTATTTTTAGATTGAGGTTTAATACTTGGCAAAGGTAACATACGAAAACAAGGTAGTTAGGAACTGCAGACATTCATAGATTTCAGCGCAGACTTTCAAATTCGTTCACGTAATGACACTGGTCCGTCTTCTACGTAATGTGATAATATTAATTCGAGGACTGAGCACAAATGACTTTAGCGTAATGCTAATGAGTAAATATGCCGTCCTTTTCACACTACTATTTTAATAAATAAAGATGAACGTGAGAGCGTGCTTTCTATAATATTAATCTCTTATAACTTTACGCTAACTACTGTCGAACTATGAAAGTAGAGAAAGCGACAGAGATCGGTTAGGAACGAACCTGTTGGAATTCTGTACTCTTTACATACCCCGTAAGAGATCTGGGAGTATGATACAGATAAATAGAGGTTACAATAATGTCAATCTGTTCGTGCTTAGCCCTCTGGTGTGCGAAATAGAATGAGATTGCGCTGCAATAAACGAAAGGCCGAAGTTGCGCGGTGCTTCATTTTCGTGGTTGTATATGACAAGGTTAGTCATTACCGGTCTAAGTAATCGGTATATTCCAATACAATATTATATTTAGAATGTCTATTATTTTTACCTACGCAAGAACATGAGAATTAAAATTTACTATGTAAATAAATAAACCAGTCTATACAGTTCCAATGCTAGCGAAAAGTCTTCTCTAACAAATTGAGATGAAATATATGGGCATAGTATAAAGTATGGATCAAGCCAGAAGCTTCATAATTGTTTGTATTTACGTAAAATAAAAATAATACTGTCGTAATAACAATGCCACAAAATTTGCATCTGATAGTCTTTAGCGTTTCTCTAGGTTTTTGTTATACGGATATTGGAAGTTGATTACTTCATAAGGAAATAATAACAGTTAAAAAAAACAAAGAAATGTTAATCGAATGAAACCATTAAAATAAAAAGACTAGCCTGGTGAGTTTCTTGCCGGATATTGAGCGAAGGCAGCGTGCCGCTGCGGTGGAAGATATCAAATGTTCCTTTTTTCTATTTGTAAGAATCAATTACTTACTTTAGCCTTCACAAATAATGATATTTGCCTTTAACTTTGGCATTGATATCTATTATGAACGAGTAAACAAAACCTATGTTTACAGTGATACATCGCACAAAAAGTGTACCTGTAGGTATTTTAACGAAATATAATAATTTAACTTTGATATTTAAAAGTAGCTCAATCTCCAAGGCTGTACTCCATAAGTGGTCTGACTAATCGAACAAAAAGACAACTATAAGAATATTTGTGACGCATAAGTTTCGCAATTTATAAAGTCTATTTTTAAAGCAAAACACTCTTCATTTACAGCAGTAGACTAAGCCATTTTGGCCTGGGTATTTGTGTATGTGAAATTCATATTTGTAACCCCACGATACAGAAATAATTTCTAGAGTAGGGCAACTTTTTTACAGAAAATAACTTGCTCGTTTTATTCCTCTTAATAGATAAGAAAGGAAATAACTTTCGCTCGACTATATTTTCCAAATGGAAGTGACAGAGATCTGTACGCCTACATTTTGCCGACGATGTTAAGTTCCAATAGGGGGCGAGATTCTTACCACTACACCGGACAAAATTCCAGACTTCAGACTGCTATCAACATTTTTTTCGATAGAATAACCCCAACAACACTTTATACCTAGAATTCGAACCCAAGACGTCGTGATCGTCAGGCGCACTATGCGCCACTAGATTTATAAGCCTAATATTATCAGCGATTATTCTATCACGAAGATCCCATTTTGCGTATTTTGAAACGACCTCCATTGTTTCTCATAAGATGATATTAAGTGCATTGTTTTATATGCAAGATATGTGTACTATATGCAAGTTATGGAGTGCGGGCCTATTGAGATGAAGGCTGCGGACCGGTTCAAAGCTGGCGTGAGTGGGTGTAGGGTACTAGCTTTGTACGAATAATAACTCAATTGAATTCGTGGATTACGATATTTTGTTGATCCAGTTTTTTAAGTCCTGATTACTCTCAAATGACCTCTCCGCTAGTAAAGTGAGTGTAAGCGTAATTTTGCTGTATTTACGTTATATTGTCGAAAGGAAATTGGCTTTTTTTTTAAAAACTGCGAAGCATTGAGATATTAATTACCTACATATCAAGATCAACACTTCAAAATCTTTTCTTTACTTCGGAGTCAACACTATATCATCAGCAGAAAGATATTCGCCGCAGAATTAACTCCTGCCTTAAAATCGTCACATCTACTGGTTTTGTGTATACATCAGCTTTTACCCGTGACCTCCACCAGGTCATTGGTTTCCTTTGTAAAGGGCTTACCCATTTTATGTCTTCTGAAACTTGGTCGCAACTGGAGTAACTTTCCGCCCCAACAGCAGTCATTCCACTGGACATTAAATACTCCCTCAAGATACGGTGCCCATCAAATGTTATGCAATTATAAATATGTACTTACAGAGGTGCAATGGAATGGTAAATGGAACTAATCATGAGAGCACGTAAAAGAGGTATAATTGGAATCTACCAAAACCTATTGAGAACTTTCACATTTATTAAGAAACATTGGCGGCGACACATCGGTGTCTAGTATCTTATTAATTTATCCTTCATACCCTCATGTACATAAGCTGAGTTCACGCCTGAGGCATTTACTGCCAGTCTACCTTAGAATGGTGGAGGAACAAGTGAGGTAAGTGTTATTATTGTCGTGGTAGGATGCTTAACTATAGATAATATAAAAACATTTTACGGAACAAAAGGTTTAGTACGATTTTGCTTTAGTCACAGTTTGCAAAATTTACTATGAAAACTGACTGACATTCTTTTGGTAATAGCCACGGTAAAATAACGAACAATTACCGACCGGATAACTATCACCCTTCTTCTCCGACAGCTGTTTATTCAATTAACACTACCAGGAGAACATAAAACGCAAGCACGTTCAAAACTTTTAACACAAGGACTCTTTCGTCGTGCTTCGTTAACTGACCTTGAACAAAGGCTCCAGGCTACATCCCAGCTGTGATTGAGAACCGATAGGGGCAGGTGTGAAGTGCTCCATTGTTCACCTATCGCTTTGTAGTACGCTTTATATTTGTAAGAATGCACGTAATTACCATTAAGTGCTGTGTTGTTTTAAATTATCAATTCTATCCTCACGAATAAGGGCTGTATAGTTGCTCCTTTCCTACGAAAAGACCTCTAAAGTTGCTAATGAATTAAAAATTTACTATTGAACCGAATAGAAATTAGCTAAAACTCAAAAGCCGCTAAATATCGTCGCTTTTTACACTAAAATACGGTTCCCATTTTTATGCAGGTTTTGTTTAATTTTAAATGACATATTTTGAATTCTAAAATGCCAAACAGGTTGACGTCATAAGTGGTAAAAATGCACGTGTACAGTTGTCTAATTAGTCAAAAAAAATTAATACCCTTAGGAAAACCGGAAACTAGTTACTACCTAATAAAAGCGTGAAATCTGATGACGTCATCTTCGTGTTTTTATTATCTTTAATAGCCTCAGATAATATACGACAATTTTTTAAAATATAATCTGTGGTTGCAATTCCAATTCTGGACCTATTTCTGTCAATTCCAAAATTGCAATAAGTTCATTTTATAATTACCGCACGCAGTTTTAGGGCCATTATCACAGAAGGGATATTTGGAACACTTTTCGTGTTCCACACGTTCACATTTCAAAATGTTTTCAAAGAGATTATGCCCGAACCAACGAAGCATACCCTTTCTCATCTTTACACCGATACTATCTTTTATACCTCATCATTTCAGCCTATACTTGTCTACTGCTGAACATAGGCCTCCCCAATCGCTTTCGAGCGTAACCGGTCCGATGCCACCTGCATCCAACGACTTCCTGCGATTTTCATAAGATCGTCGGTCCATCTGGCAGGCGGCTGCCCTACGCTGCGCTTGCCAATACGTGTTCTCTACTCTAGAATCTTTCTGCTCCAACGCCCGTCCGATCTTCGCGCTATGTGGCCCGCCTATTTCCACTTCAGCTTGCTTATCCTGAGGGCTATGTCGGTGACTTCGGTTCTTCTACGTATCTCATTCCTGATTCGATCACGTAGAGAAACGCCGAGCATAGCTCTTTCCATAGCTCGCTGAGCAACACTGAGCTTTTTTATGAGACCTATTTATTGTAAGAGACCACGTCTTGGATCCGTATGTCATCACTGGCAACACACATTGACTAAAAACTTTAGTCTTGAGGCACTGTGGTATTTTGGATGAGAAGATTTTGCGCGGTTTCCCAAACGCTGCCCAGCCGAGTTGGATTCGTCGATCTCTCTCTCAAAGTTGGACCTACCTAACCGGACTGCCTGTCCACTGTTGAAGAGTAGAGTTCCCAATGGTGAGTGCGGTGGGTACGACATGGACATTAAACATTATTTTCGTTTTGTCTATGTTCATTTTAAGACTCACTTGTTGAGATACTCTGTTGAGGTCACCGAGCATTCGTCCTAGATCTTCCAGCGACTCCGCCATGACGACAATGTCGTCGGCAAATCGAAGGTGAGTGATGTATTATGAATGTTGATGCCAAATCCTTGCCATTCCAAGAGCTTGAAGGCGTCCTCTAAGGTGGCCGTAAACAGTTTCGGAGAAATGATGTCTCCCTGTCTTAGGTTTAAAGAACTTTATTTCTCATAAGAACATACATAGTTCACTTAAATGAGATTATAATGTGAAAACTTAAGACTATAATTATCACTTTGACGTCGTTATCGAGTCTCAGACACTACACCAATTTCGTATTTATCCAGTCATATCCAAGTCCTTGTATGTCATTATTTCCTGTTCTATTAATGTTTCTCGTATATATATTTCTTAAGTTTAGTTTTAAATACATTAATCCTGCTGCACTCCTTTAATTCATTTGGTAAGTTATTGTATAGTTGCGCTCCCTCAAACCGTATGGTTCTTTTCCCGTAAGTTATTGTACGTGGTTGAGTGAGTTGTATTTTGTTCCTATTCCTTAAGTAGTGCTTTTGTTTTCTTGTGGTAAATGTTATGTTCGAATGTATGTTGCCTGTGATAATTTTTTTAACTAAAATGCATGTTTTAAATTTATACAGCTTACTTCTCTTATTATGGGCATCGCCTTCGTACACTGCTCGTGTACTCGGACTGACATGGTGGCGTTATTATACAAGCACTTCAACACTTCGAGGTAACGATAGTCAATGCGGCATCGCTGGAGAGATCTAAGAACCGCCCAAGTCTCGATCGAATCGAAGGCTTTCTCATAATCTACAAACGCCAAGCATAGTGGCCGATTATACTCCTCCGTCTTCTGTATAATCTGCCGCAGCGTATGTATGTGGTCTATGGTACTAAAGCCTTTCCGGAAACCGGCTTGTTCGGGAGGCTGGAAGTCAACAAGCCTGCGTTCGAGACGATTCGTGATGACTCTCGAAAACAACTTATAAACATGGCTCAGCAGTGTGATGGGCCTATAGTTCTTTAGAAAGGTGTTATCACCTTTCTTGAAAAACAGTACCACCACACCCCTGTTCCATGCTTCCGGCGTTTTCTTTTCGAGCAAGACGGAATTAAACAGCCTCTGAAGGACTTTAAGTACCGGCGTTCCGCCCGCCTTCAAAAGCTCTACGATAATTCCGTCTTCGCCCGGCTCTTTGTTGTTTTTAAGTTGTTTGAGAGCCATCCTAATCTCGTACAGGCCGTGATGTCCGGGATATCTTTAGTGTAGTGTCGGGTTAGCTTGGCTCTTGGGTCTTTTACCAAGTCAACAACAGGTTCCGCTACTAAGGTATATAACTGCCCATAGAACCTCTCTATCTCCCTGAGCACCTCTGACCTACTCGACGTTACGTTTCCGTCCTCCGCCTTCAGCTTCGTCAACTGGCTTTGCCCGATAGACGCGTCTCTTGTGAACACTTTGTTTTGCTCTATGGTCTCCTGAATACGTCTTGTATTGAGGGACCGTAAATCGTGTCGCAAGGACTTCAATATCTGTCCATTGAGCTGCCTATAGGACTTAGCATCATCGGAGGTTTGGAGTGTCATGGTACGTCGCTCAGCCATGAGGTTTCGGGTGTAGTCAGATAGTTTTTGAGCCCTATTTTTACGATGGGGCTTAAAATACTTGAACCCGACCGTATGGACAGACTCTACCAACCTGTTGTTGATCTCGTCCACTGATGCGCTGTTGTCTAGCAATTCGAAGCGATTTGTCAATTCGAGTTGAAAGTTCTCGGGGTTTTGGATATGTGCATAAGAAGGTCGGCGCGTAGACTGCATCAGACGCGATATTTCCATTTTGACTTTAATATTTAATGTGCATCTGACCATGATCACTGCCGGTTTTTATCCTGTGAATCCCGTTTGCCCAGCCGCGCATTGAAGTCACCCATAACCACTGTAAAGTGTGCTTTGGAAGTATGTATGGCTCTACTAATGTCCTCATACATAACTTCGACGTCATCATCTGAGTATGCCGAAATCGGTGCGTAGACCTGTATGACATGCAGCGAATATCTTTTGGATTTTCTGAGTATTAGGTACGCCACCTTACTCGACCCACTAGTGATGGATACAACGTTGTTTATGAGTGACTTGTGGACGATAAATCCGACACCACCTTAGGACTGTTGTTCGCCCTCCCGGTAGTAAAACAAGTTGCCGGATTTTAAGGTTATCGTGTCCTCGCCCTCTCTTCGGACCTCCGATAAGCCAACAATCCTCCAGTGCAACTTGCCTATCTCTTCTTCCAGTTCAACTAGCTTCTCATCTGACCTCAACGTGCGTGCGTTGTATGTCACCAGGGCCAATTTTCGTCGTTGTTGATGGTAGCCAAATCTCTGCCGGAGATTCTTAGCACCCCTTGTCCTGTCGTTACTATGGCTGCTACCGTGGCCAGGATGAACAGGACCGCCGGGGACTAGGGGCCTGGTTTTATATATTTCTTCCATAGTAATTGGGGGGATTTGCCTTACATGCCACGTTTGGCAGGCGGGTTGGCGAGTGCAGTTTATTGGTCGTGGAAGTATCTAGGAGAACGCTGCTGCCCATTCCCTAGTTGACCCTTAGTCGCCTTGTACGCATTCTTATTACGCTGTTGCGAAAACGGTTGGTCAGCTTCACTCCGCACATCTTCCGCAGAGCTCGCATTTTCATCGCATTGATGCTACTTTCATTCTCCTTCTTACATACCCAGCTCTTGCTACCATGTAACAGCGTTGGGACAAGAACTCCGTTATGTATGGCCAGCTACGCCTTTTGGATTATTTATTGCCGGCTTCCAAGTAGTTTTTCCATCGCACCATTTACTCTGTCCCTGCACTCATTCTTCTCTCTATGTCAGCGGTATATGTCCCATCCTTACCTGAAAGCGCATCCAAGATCTACAAACTCATTCACTTGCTCCAGCACATCGTTACCAACCACAATTAAAATTGAATTAAAAAACTTAGTAAAATTGTATACGGATGAAAAAGTATACCTATTTTCATAAAGCATCAATGCATCTTTTTTTAATAGCAGCACTTTAGGCCCCTAAAGACATTATAATGCGAGAGTCGTGATCGACTCCGCGACAAAATCACGCTGCATTCACACGTTACGATAAACTACAGGCAGCGAAACCTCATAATTATAACGACACTCGCCCACTATGACAAACTCTGAGAGAAGAGTAAGTGAGAGAGGTCTGCAAAGAAATAACCTGTGGAGACTTTCTACCTACCCCGAATAAATATAAAAATTTATATTTCTTTCAAGACCTACTGTTTGCCTACCCCGCCCGGGATCTGACGTAATGATATAGATAGATAGACAATCGGCCATGGATAATTAGACATCACTAAATATGGTATGCTCTTTGAAATCGCCCAGTTTTTTGTCCATCAAAACCTTATTCCCATACTCCCTGTTCTCTTTCCATAATTTACAATAGTTTCTGTTTTTTTATTTTCAGCCACTAATCTCAACAAGTGACTCTCTTAACATTCACTTCACGCAGGGTCTCTACCACGATGTACGGAATAGAAGGTCACTACCAGTTGGATCCATATCCAAGCGCAAGCTTTTGAAAGTTCCAGGTAAAACTAGTGAATATTAACGAGATACAATCATAATAAATGCGACGTTGAGAATAAAGGTGAGTAGGAATTAATAGATTTGACCGCTGGAAAGATTCAAGTGGCATTATTAATCAAGTATCTAAAGTCTTGTCTAGAACACTCATAGTTTTTTTTTATTATTAACTAGTTTCTGCCCGCGACTTTGTCCGCGTGGGCTTTAGACAGGAACCTAACATTATTCCGGTATAAAAAATATCCTTTGTGTTTATCCAGGTAATAAACTATCTGTATTCCAAATTTCATTCTAATCCGTTCAGCCGTTTTTGCGCGATTGAGTAACAAACATACAAACTTTGACATTTATAATATATTAAGTAGGATAAAGAATGTTAGTAGTGTCATAGAAAATGCAATATCACTCGCTTTAAATTAATAAAAATTATTCATTGTTACAATAACAGGGATCAGCCGGACTTAATTCATAATAGTTTTTATTTATTTTCATTTCCATTACATTTAATGATTTTTTTTTATCGTAATTGATAATCGATTACGTAACATTTAGATTTTAGTTTATGTTTAATTAATATTATAAATGTTGGCAACACAACCAGTGTTAAAATTGTATAAGTTACGAGTAACGGATATTTCATTTCCTTCTTGGCGGGGACAACGAATAAAGAACATGTCGACTCAGCGTGTCTTCTTACTTCATCTCTGCACCCAACGCTCTCGCAGCTGCTCCGCTAAACACACAAGGAAATAACCCCATCACGCATTCTCTTAATAATGCATTATCAACCGAAAGGCATCCACAGTAGGACAAGGTTTTTCCAGAGATCGCCACGATGACTGGTTTTGTGCTGCACGCCTCAGCATTTACCAACAACTTAATAGACGTTTGGATTAGGAACACGATAACTTTATCTTTTTTTTTAAAGCAAAGCCTCTCACCATTATTTATTCCTGTGTCGTAGGTGCGTTAACAAACATGAATATTTACATATACAGATACCCAGACAGAAACAAATAATTGTGGGTCACATTGTCAAAGATTTGTCCCGTGCGGGAATCGAACCCGCGACTTTTCGACCCAGTGGGCGAAGCGGCTTAAGCTCTTAACCACTGCGCCAAATCGTCCTTGATGCAATAAATCCGCAATAACTCTTAAAACTAATGGAATCTATTAACACTATAAATACTACAATAATATGAGTACAATAATATGAGATCTTAATATTATAAAGTGCTTATGACTTGACTCTTTAAGAGAACTGTTCAAAGTAGCTAATATCATGACGGTCCCATGTCAATATATCTATGAAAACATTATGTATACTAGAAAAAATTTAGATCTTTTTAATCAGCTAGGTGATAGACATTGCTATAACACACGACATAGAAATAAATTAGACCAACCGCAGTTTCGTCTGTCAAAAATTCACACGTCTTTCATGGGGCACTGTGTTAGATTTTATAACAAAATTCCCATTGACGTCACTAAACTTAGTGAAAATAAGTTCAAAGCTTGTGTAAAACGAACACTTTGTAAGCAAGCTTATTATTCAATAGAAGATTATTTAAAAGATAAAAATGCTTGGATAGATGCTATTCCAGCTCCACTTGAGTCATAACAACCTATTCAACTGTTGTTAGTTAACATTACCTCTCTTCCTTCTATTAATTTAACACAATATGTACTTTTTTTGTAAATGAGGGAACCATGTAGCCATTCTCATAAATAGTATTATTCGCTTTTTTAACTTAGACTCACCTGATGACCAACCTACATTGTTCTCCCATACCCCACAACAGAATGTAGATGAAAAAGTTTGTAATTTCTTATTTTAAAAGAGTAACCGTGGAGTTTCTTGCCCTTCTTCTCCACAGGAATGACATTCCGAAGTGGCGGTAGAGTCTTTGTTACTTTTCTGACGATTCATAAATACTGTAATGGTTTACATGAATAAAAAATATTCTGATTCTGATTCTGATTCTGAACTTATTCACACACAGAAGAAAAAAAAACATACAGTATACACAACGTTTTTAAAGACTACAAAATTCTGCAATATCTTCTACTCTGCGTATCGTTTAGTAGGAAGTCTTTATCTGTTTCTTTCACATACATTAATTTAACCACTTCTACAGCCGAAATACGTCCACTGCAGGACAAAGGCCTCCCCTAAAGACCGCCACAACGACCGGCTTTATGCTGTACGCATCCAACTTCTACCCGCGACCTTCACCAGGTCATCGGTCCATCTTGTAGGGGGCCTGCCCACTCCACGTCTTCCGGTACGTGGTCGCCACTCGAGAACCATTTTGCCCCAACGGCCGTCAGTTCTACGAGCGATGTGCGCAGCCCACTGCCACTTAAGTTTAGCAATTCTGAGTGCTATGTCAGTAACTTTGGTCCTCCTGCGGACCTCCTCGTTTCTGATTCGATCCTGCAGGGTAACTCCGAGCATAGCTCTCTCCATCGCCATTTATGTGACCTTGAGCCTTGTTATGAGGCCCAACGTAAGCGACCATGTCTCAGTGCCGTAAGTCATCACTAGCAACACACACTGGTCAAAGACTTTTGTCTTGAGACACTGCGGAACCACAGGCTAAATAAATACCATAAGAATATCAAATCAAATCTTAAGGAACAGATTTCTCTTATTATTGGTATATGTGCACATCTTTACCGCTGTCGATGCCTGCGCGTGCGCCCATTTCCCAGCGGCTGCGTACGCACGTGTAAGTGAGTAGCGGAACTAATGTCGCCGGATGTCCTTTATCTGTCGGCTGTTCATCTCGACACAAAGGAACACTATTCGACTACTGTAACTTTTACGATTACGTCAGAAACGTGAACGAGTGTACGTTCGTAGTGTTCATATGGTCTATATGCAAATTAGTAAAAAGTTGTTAGTGCTGTTTCCTAATAATATGAGACGAAAAAGTAATCTTTGAGAAAAACAACAAGATCGGAATTCATATAAAAAATTACAAGAAAATATTGTTAGGCTAGTTTCTGCCCGCGTCTTCGTCTGCGTTGAATTTAGACAGGAATCTTACATTTTCCGGGAGGAAAAGTATCATATATGTTAACCAGGTAATAGACTATCTGTGTACTAAATTTCATCATAATCCGTTCATACGTTTTTGCGTGATTAAGCAACAACATACAAACTTTCACATTTATATTATTAGTAGGTTTTTTTTAACGTGGCCCCACTCTAGTATTTATTCCTGTATTGTGGGTGCGTTAACAAACATGAAAATTCACATACACTAATACTCAGACCGAAACAAATGATTGTAGGTCACACAAAGATTTATCCCGCGGGAATCGAACCCGCGACTATTAGACACAGTGGGCGGAGCGGCTAAATCTCTTAACCACTGCGCTAAATCGTCTTTCTATTAGGATTAAAAAAAACATTAGGTTATCAATGCACCTAGGTCGGTAGTCGGTCGTCGTAGGTCACAGGTAAAAGAATGCATGCACAAAGCTAGTCCGTGTGGCGATCTTTTAGGAGGCCTTAGCCCTGCAGAGGTTATTGTTTGGCTGATAGATAGATAGACTGTCTGAATATTTTCTTGTCATTCCTTAAGAATAAGGAAGGACGATTTGGCGCAGTGGTTAAAGAGCGTAAGCCGCTCCGCCCGATGGGTGGAATAATCGCGGGTTCGATTCCCGCACGGACCAATCTTTGTGTGACCCACAATTATTTGTTTCGGTCTGGGTACACCCACAAGAAATAAATCCTAGCGTGGGACTACGTTTTTACAAATAATAAAAAATTTAAAAAGGTACTACTAATTGTATATTTACGAAGGCTTATGCACTAGTGGATTTCTTTATAATTTCTAGTAGATTCACCGGATAGAATAGAAGTTCGATCCCCGGACGAGACAAACGTTTGTTTTGGTTTTTCCTGTTTGTAAACGCACTCACAACACAATATAATTTCTTGTTTGAGGATACATCTCTTTTTAAAAGAAAGTACTATTTTTCAAACCAAAATACTAAACTAAAAACATTAGAATAAAAATTCTAACGCGAACCGATGTCCAGTTATCGCGGCGATTTCCCAGAACGTGTAGTAAAATAGTCTTGTGACATGTCCGTACCATATTTGTCACATTAGCGAGACTACATAGTCCGCTATGTAACGGAAATGAGACTTATAAGTACCTTATTCTGGTTACTAACACGCAAGCAAGGCAATCTCTGTAAACGTCTAATACGTACAATGAAACGGTACGATTTATATTTGTAAATATTTAAGGTGTAAATTGACGGCGGGTTGATGTCTTTTATAAACAAAAACATAGATCTGAGAGTCCATCGATCAAGACGAGGGCATTTTACGTAAGCGTGCCGCCAGCGAAGTAATATCACATCCTTGGCATACTATACATTTACTATATTAACATGCACATCTACCTGACACAAAATGAACAAAATGTGTAATATTTATCCTATGAACAGGCATCAATGTAAAATAAGTGTAATTAAATTTCTTCTAACTAAAAATTATGTTGAAACAGAGAATATGCTCAAATTTTAATTATTCCAACTGTAACTATAAAATAAAACTTTATTTATAATACTTGCTCGCAAGTATTTGTCCACACCGTGCACTTTTTCGAGAACACATTATACATTCTAATAAACTCTGCTGTGATGTCATAGTTCTAGCTCAACTTTCTAAGAAGCGAGCACTGGTGTCCATAACACAAGTTAATTCTTAATTTGGGCATCTGAGTTCAATCAAACAGTTTAAAACAAAAATATAATGTCATTTAATCTATTACTATTACTTGTATGATGTAATCTGTTGTGTTTCCTTGTACACTATTTTTGGTGAAATAAAGTATTATTATTATTATCGCTGAGATTCACGGGCTTTACCCGGACCTTTGAAAGGCTTGCATGGGGACATGGGTCCAACACGTAGAGGCCCTTTGCGAGAAGTTAATGTTATGTAAGCCACTTGCTGAGATCACTTGCTGAAAATGAAGAAACATAACCAGCGAACTGACCCCGGCAGGTGCAAGGACTATTGTAAATTATGGAAAGAAAACAAGGGCTATGCAAATGAGGTTTGATGGACAAAAACTGGACTATTTCAAAGGGGACGGACACCGGCTATAATTAGTGATACCTAATTACCCGTGGCCGGCGGTGACTCGCCGCTTACTAGATGGGCCCTCAAACGGTCGTCCTAGGACAACTGAGGGCAACACCGGTGTGAGCGGCTCAGGGGTGTAGAGAGGTGTGCTGCGCTTTCTCCGAAGTTACTCGCGGCGTTATGCCCTTTAACACTTCCACCCCTGGAGTACATCGATGTAGGAACGCATTATCTTCCTACGTCGATATAGCTCTCACGGCTCCTCTCTGGACGGCCAATTAAGGCTAGCCAGGGCCGAGAGTCCTGCGGGCACCCTTCGGTTTCCACTCGACCGACGAAGACACGCCGAGTTGGGGGCCCTGAAGCACTCGGGTCTCTGAAGCACTCGGGTCCGTGGTGTCGTTACTCACCAACAGCTCGCCACAAGCTGCCCTGCGGGCTTATTATTATTATTACCTATACCATCACGCCAGATCCCTTGCGGGGTAGGCAGAGAGTACAGAGTTCCAACAGGTTCTTTCCTTACATACCTCTCTGGCTTCCTCCACTCTCATAGTTAGTCTCATACACGCTCGCCAGTTACGGAATCTCTTGACTTGACTTTAGATAAGACGCGGTCTATTTGGTCGTGGTAATACAGTCTAGGTCTTCCCCGGTACCTACATCCTTCCACTTTCGCATTGTATATCAGTTTTGTCATTATATCTTCTGACATTCTTTCTATATGCCCGAACCAACGGAGCATACCCTTTCTTATCTTTACACCGATACTATTTTTCATACCTACTCGCTTTCTTACTACGCTTTTGCGAATACGGTCGGTCAGCTTCAATCCGCACATCTTCCGCAGAGCTCGCATTTCCACCGCATTTATCCAACTTTCATTCTTATTCTTACATACCCAGCTCTCGCTACCATATAACAGCGTTGGGATAAGAACTTCGTTATGTATGGCCAGCTGCGCCTTTTGGATTTAGTGCCGGCTGCCAAGTAGCTTTCCCATCGCACCATTTACTCTGTTCCCTGCACTCACTCTTCTCTCTCCGTCAGCGGTGTATTTCCCATCCTTACTAAAGGCGCATCCAAGATATACAAAATCCTTAAATTAGTTCTGGTTTCTTCCCGTTCAAAAACCACAATAAAACATTACATGTCAGCACGAAAACTTTGATGTTAGGGTGTCACTAGCGAGTAAGAGTGAAATTACATTCATGTTCATTTGATAAATTGTAGTATGACAAGGATGGCATATAAACTCGCTGGCGGGACGCTTACGTAAAACGCCCTCTTGTTAATCGATAGACTGTGAGACTAATTAATCAATCAATTAAGATACAAAATATTAAGTTAAATACCTAAATTCTACTCCAGTCAAACTGGATGTACACTTTTGGGGCGCTATGACACTATGTTTATGTTTACTTTTCAATAAATAAATAATTTGTGACATAAATTACTTATACCAGTGCCTACTCAATCAATACTCATTTTCTCAAATCGTAGTTACATCTGCAAAAAAAGCTATTTTTTTTTCAATTTTATGTATGATACTATTCTGATAATGATATAAAAACAGATAGAACTTTAATATGGACGGAGTTCCAAAAATGTTTATATGTAATTCTTCAAATTTCCTCTATCGCTAGATAGAAATTTAGCGTTCCATACAATACTCTCTCTAAATTTAAATACTTGAATAATTCCCAGCTTGTAGGTAGTTCGTGTAGCATTACCGTCGCGACGTCGTAAACACACTATCGGCTAAAGCAAACTTGGTACTTTAAGCATTACTATCAGCGATTTAGTTGCTTTTTGGAATTCCATAATTGATTTATTGCGAACATGGATATACAGTGATGTTACAAGTGGTTACAAATTTCATCTATATTTCGCCATAGGACAACACATTACACAACAATACATAGAAGCTCTTGGTTAAGCATTCCGCTTTTTTAATGATTGATGCAGCGACTGAACGGTACGTTACCACCGAGGAATATAACACTGCGATGATTTTGTCACCGCGACCAAACGCTAAGACGCACGTTTTTTTTTGTTTAAATATAACGTAGCCCCACACTAGTAATTATTCCTGTATCGTCGTTGCGTTTACAAACACAAAAATCACATACACGAACACCCAGACCGAAACAAATATTTGTGGTTCGCACAAAGATTTGTCCAGGCGGGAATCGAACCCGCGACTGCTCAATCCAGTGGGTGGAGCGGCCGAAGCTCTTAGCCACTGGACCAAGCCGTCCGTCATATTTTGATACCGCAACAGAACGCAGAAAGTCCCTACAACGCGATATAGCTTCAATGCAGTGGCAAAATTGCCGATCGCCGATGTAAAAGTATTAAGTGTGCTATGGCCTTAACTCCGTATTATGTCAGACATTCGTTACAGAAGTTTTCCGGTGACTGGACTTGTCACTGCTCACGTAACTTACGTGCACTTAATTCTTCGTGCACATGCGTAATGCAATCGATAAACGAAGTAATGGTACGTACAGATTATAAATCGGTTTATTTACAAAGGAAGTTTTAATACATGCTCCATGGAAAGTTGGAAAGTCGTTCGTTTTGAGCAGAATTTTGATCAGTAATATACGTTTAATACATTATTAAATACATTACCTTACACTAAATAATTAAAGGAAACAATCGGGTAAACATTTAAATTTGCAATCGACTCCGAAATCGCTGCCATTTCAGTGTAGTTAATTAATCTAATATTATGTATCATCGCCCTTAACGACGGATTGCAAGACTTGAGACAACCGAATTAGATTATGGCTGTGGCTTGAGGGGCAAAGGTAATTTAGAATTGCAATAGAAATAGGCGTACTGTTTTGAATTGTGATTATTACTTGAACAGAGAGGACGGAGACAGTTACAGCAATTCAAGTAAATGTAATAAAGAAACAAAAATTATAACGTGTTTTAAAATTAACTACTATCGATTCAGTTGCCGATTTGGATCAAACTGTATTCAGTTTTTGCGTTAATTTCATTATACGATATACATATAGTAATCATACTCGAAAAGTACCAAATTATATCACGTACAAGATACAGCCATTGCTCACAAAAGTTAATACTCTTAGGAATACTCGTAGAGTAACCGTTGTTAAGGCAAGAGACCCGCGGCCAACATGGTAGATCACTTACACACACACACACAAACACTTTGTTAAGTTTGAAACTGTTGTTAAATGCGTTTATCTGCCGTTATTTATCTAAGTGACGCTTACAAATGCGTGCAGGAGGCTCTACGAGCAGTGTACCTAGAGGATAGGTATCATTTTTACCCTAAGGTTACCTAGTTACACCCTTAGAGAATAGTGATTAAAGTTTAAAGTAACGTTTATATATTGCTGGCCGAATTTCATAGAGGCTAAAACAACAACTAAAAATATAATTGTTTTAATTGAAGCTTTGATTTGAAGACCATAAATATTATTTTTGTTCTGTTATTGTTTTTTTTTAAATTATGTCGTTATGTAGGTATGAATGTGATTCGTCACAGTTCACTGCTGCTGCTTCGCCGAATAGCTGGACATTTACGCGAGTGAACCTACCAACTACATTTTCCTTGTAAAACCAATTCGAGTAGCAAATTTGGGAAGTAGATATTAAGAATATTTGGGATTTTATCAAAGTGTTTATCTCTACATTATAATCCTCTAATCCAATCCTATAATATTCCGTAATAAACATGACTTTTCCGCGAACATCGAACCAACAATTTATTCAACATTGAATTGACCCGCGACTTTTGAACGCTTAACCGATGATTAAGGGAATGTAATATGAACCTTACAGTCAAAACATATCTAAATAATTTTAAGTACAAACTTCTTTTACACTCACATTTTCGTATATTTAAAACGGCCTCCTACCGGTAAATGACGAGTGAAATACTTAAGTACTTTTTTTTTACAATGTATCAGCCTTTACCGTCCTACTACTAGGCAAAGGCCTTTTCTCACCAATCGAGGTGAGAAAGATTAGGTCATACTCTACCACGCAGACCCAGTGCGGATCGGTGGACGCAGGTTTGTGGCTACCTGCTGTTGGAACTTATCAAACCGCCTATAAAGCTTCCAATTTGGCTTAATGACTACCACATTATGTGGTAACTAGATCCAACGGCTTAGCGCGTTCCGAAGCACGGAAACGCTCCAATATTAAAATACCACAAACGGTCACCCATCTCAGACCGACCGTGCCGAACGCTGCTTAACCTTGGTGATCGCTAAGAACACCATAGTCGCACAGCGCTACGAACGAACTTTTCTTTTAATAAACCAGAAAAAAACCATGGCCTTGTATCCGTAGGTACTACTAATTCAGAAAAACATCGTGACCGTAAGGTCTGATAAAATCTACTCACACGCATAAGAAATTGAACTTTGTATTCACGTACGTTCTTGCAAAACATCCGCTTAGAAAATATAAGTTGAGTTGAAAATATTTATTTATAAAATATTACGTTATTCTTTAAAAAATATAATTTAATATAGAACCACAATTATTAAATTCAAAGATTCAGTCATAGAAACCATACAAAACTTTTGATTTTGACAAAATACTTACTAAAATAGATAATTTTCGTGATCGGAATCGTGAATTCAGTTAACTGCCATCACAGTAATGAAAACTAATTACTTCACAAATCCGCGCATACGCACAACTATATATCAGTTCCACCAATGCGTTTTACGTTGTGATAATCGTTTTTTACTTTTTGTCCGGGAATAATATAAAATTTATTTATTCTCTTCATCACAGTAACTTCATGTTTTTATGGATCTTTTTTTATAAATTATCGCTATTAACTCTGTACAGATACACCTCACCACAGAGCTGTTACCTACTTAAGTTCCCCATTTCTAATATAAATATGTCCACTGGATGAATGAATCAAATGTATTTATTTAATGTAAACAGTTTACACAACAACATTATGTATATAGGTTAAAGTTGTTTATAATTGAACCACGTTCGTATGGGCCATGACCTGCGCAGTCGGTCACGGCTGAAAAAATGTTAAACAACTTGGACTGTACTGTACAACTAACGACTGACATAAAACTATTTTTTTTCTTTATTTTATTACGGTTTATTTTTGCTTTTTAACCGACTTCAAAAAGGAGGAGGTTCTATGTTCGGTTGTATGTATGCCTTTTTTTTTTTTTTTTTTTTTTTATGTATGTTCAGCGATATTTCCGTCAATTGTGGACCGATTTTGATGTTTTTTTTGCATTGGGTTCAGTATAGCTCTGCGGTGGTCCCATTTTAATTTCATTGGCATTGGACCTTGGACTTAGAAGATACACCAGGGAACTCCTTAACGACAAAGAATAGGCATGTGTAAATTGAGATATTATGAGTATTACGTCAATCCTATAGGTACCCTACTATAGAACCAAGCAGTATATTAGCCAACTTCAAAAAAGGAGGTTCATAATTCGTCCTTTTTTTATAACTCCTTTGCTTATGAACCGATTTTGATGATTCTTTTTGCATTTGGTTCAGTATAGTTTTGAGGTGGTCCTATTTTATTGTTATTGGTATTGGACCTTGGACTTTGAAGATACAAGAGGGAACTCCTTAACGGCGAACAGCACGAATGTATAGATTCCGTTATTATAGTCTTTATATTAATCCTGTAGGTACCTTACTTTACAACTTAGCAAAATAATATAATATCGGTATATAAATATTACTAAATAATTCACTCGTCACTTAAAATTGTAAAATAAAAATCTTTTAACAAAAAAGGTAAACCGACTTCAAAAAGCAAAAAATAAATATTTGAAGTCGGTGCCAAGTAACCGACTGCACCAACCAGCACCGACTTCAAATATTTATTTTTTGCTTTTTGAAGTCGGTTTACCTTTTTTGTTAAAAGATTTTTTAAGTTCCCGTAGCAGTGATAGCCTAATAGTTAGATCGTTGGACTGCAAACTCAGAGGACTTGGGTTTGAACTCAGGCTCGCACCTCTGTCTTTACTAAAGCATCTGCGTTTTAAAAATTAAGTATCTCTTGCTTTAACGGTGAAGGAAAACATCGTGAGGAAACCTGCATGCCTGAGTGTTTCTCGAACGTGTATGAAGTTCGCCAACCCGCACTGGCCCAGCTTGATGGACTATGGCCTAAACCCTCTCAGTCTGAGAGGAAGCCCGTGCCTAACGGTGGGACAGTTTCTAAACAGGGCTAATATTATGATTATTAAGTTCCCGAACGTTTCGAGTGCTTTACAGCAACCACGGGAGTCACGAGAGGGACAGTTAATTATTTTTGTTGGTCCGATCTACGCAGAATGAGTTCACGGTTTCTTAAGGTCTTGCAGGGTTATGCTAGGTTTTGGAATTAATTATAATAAGAACCCAAGAAAAGTCGTTTTATTATATGTGTTATATTCGTATAAACTTAAGAACTATACTTACGATAGTTACTGGGGCATTTGGCATGCGTCAAAAACACATGAAGTATTTTTTATAGTCCTCATGACATTTATGTAAAACTAGAACTAAAAAGTAGGAAATTAGACTAGTTGCTAACTAGGAAACTAGAACTAAACAGTTTGTGATACACTACTTTATGTCACGCAAGATTGTTTCAAAAGTCGGCAGTTCACAATTTATTAAATCACCGATAAATGTGTTGTTAATTCGCGAGTCGTTTTCGTAATCGCCTACCGGTCTGTCCAAATTTTTAGTTAGAAAACCAATGTTTCTTTTTGAGTTTTTTTTATACAAAACACAAAAATTGACTTCGGTTGGAAGGATGTGGCAACTAGTGGATTTATAGATACAGCTTTAATATAATTGACATGTGGAATTTCACATACACTAATAATGAAAATAATGAAATAAATACCTTTCACACCTATATTCTCCAAAGAGATACATGCAGTGCCATAAACCAGTGAGCGTAAGCTCTGAGAATCACTAGACCAAGAGGTCTGTTAAAATGTCGCCATCCTTCGGGCAAAATGTAATTGTACTATGTATGTGCCTCTACCAATCCCTTTGGAGAATACAGGTGTGAAAGTATTTATTTTATTATTAGTTAGAATCTGCAGATAAACGGAAAGGTGCGTTCGGTCACGGGGTCGCGCACACCGGCGCGTGCGTCGTTTATTTCCTGTCGTCGCGTGCCTTTAGGAAGTGCCTCCAATGATGCGTGCGCGCAACCGCTTGGGGACTAGAATTGGGCATAATATATAGACATCAAAATATCGATATTTTTTTTAAATAATCAATATTTATGGTCGATATTTTTATATCAATAATCGATATTTTTTTAGAGTATCAAACAAGATATTTTTTGTAGAACACAGGTTTTGTAGGTCAGCAAGCAACTTGAAAACAAAAACAAAAATATGGTTTAGGTCTTATTTTTTAGTTGTCCATTTCGAAAGGGTTAGTTTTTTAGATGGATGGTGTTTTTGTTATACTCGTTTAATTGTAGATAAGATAAGTCAGTGATAGCTTGCTTAACGTAACTTTTTAAAAATATCGATACATCGATTGATTGATATTTTTTCTGTAAATATATCGATACTGTTTATAAATATCTATCTATTTATATCATCACGCTAGATCCCTTACGGGCAGGCAGAAAGTACAGAGTTTCAACAGGTTATTTCCCTAAAGACCTATGTTATAAATAGCGATATGATATATATCGATATTTTTTATTTGCCTGTCCCAATTGGGGACGACCGGTAGGGTGTGTGCAACGCGGTGGATCTATGCATGGTGCGTCATGTCGTAACGCATCATTAGTGGTGGAATGGCGGTTACTTTCGGTTCTAAGCATACTTCGAATGGCACCTTTAGTCAACAGTTTTATTTTTAACTAATAAGACCTTAAACCGCTAATGGTTGAAAAAAAAACTGATAACTTGCCAGCAAGTTTAAAGAAAAAAAATCATATTTATTCGAAATATTACTGAATTTTAATGCAAAAATTAGTTAATTAGTAAGTTTTTACAATAATGCACACTTCGTTGTAATCTAAGTAATCATTGTTTTTTCACATCTAATAATAAAAATGTATTTATAGATCTACAATTATAGTTCATAGATCCGTAATTTGATGAATATTGAGAAACCGTTTGCAAAATGCAAATGACGCAATATAACCGGTTAAGATATAAAATATTGAATGCATAATAATATTTTAGAAGCAATATTCGTAACTGCAGTTATTTAGAATATTTCTTCTTTAATTTCATATAACGTATAATTAATATAATATTAGACAACTTCCCTCGCAACTACGTAGCAGAGAGTAAATTTAGTATATAATAAATAATAAAAATCCCTTATCCTCTATTGAAATATTAGACATAATTGTTGGCATCACGTACCTCCTTTATCTATATATAGTCACATTGTATCTTGCAAGGTAGTTAGAGATAACATATTTCCTACAGGCTCTTTCCTTTCTCTTTCTCTCTCCCTCTCTCTTTCTCCACTCTAAAATAATAATGACTGGCGAACTATAAGGATAGATCGATTTATTTAAATTTTACAACAATTACAACCGTCGATCATATTTTTATCTGAAAAACCTGAACCTTGTATCATTCTTGCCAGAAGTATTTAGAAGCCATAACGGGATGTTTATTACCATTTTATTTCCTCCAACAGCTTAAAAACGAAACCCTAACACTTTTTAGACCACAAAAAACTTCACGAAAAACGTCGATTTTATATTCAAATGAAGTTTCAGAATCCAAAAAATAAGACTTGGTTTTTGTAATAACTATTGTTGTAAAATATAATGGCAGCTGTCAAAACCTGTCGGTTAAAATTTACCGTTACATAAACCCAGAATATTAAATACTTACTGGTGAAATTTTGCGAGTGATTGTATTGCTATGTTCATTATAAACTAGCGCCCACCCGCGACTTACATATGTTGTACATCTGTCTATATAAATTAGCCTATGTATTCTGAGCTTATATCAAGCTACATAACTGTTAATTTTTACCAAAATCTGTTCTGTACTTTTTGGGTAAGGAACATCCAAATATCCATCACAATCTTCCGTTTTTATAATATCAGTAGGATTACAAAAAGGAAAACATTAATAGAAGAGATCACTATTGGTATCCAAGTTCGCTGCCAACCTCATAAGCAATCTTCCAAGCGCCAGCGATTTAGTACCATTGTAAATAATATCAGTCCAGTGTCTGGAATTATGCTGGTATAATGATAATTGAACCCTCTCAGTTTGAGAGGAGGCCCGTGCCTAACGGTGGGACACTTTCTTATCAGGGCTATCATTATTATTATTAACGATAATTAGCTCACCTCCTTTTATATTGGGATGTTACATTGCCGGCAATAGGTGGATATACACAGCACACTTCTACCAACTCCGCTGTGGGAATGTAAGCGTGACTCTGTTTATTTAATTTATTACTGTCAATATTATGTAATTAGTAATTCTTGTCTGATTATGTGTAATTTATTCTTTTCTACATATAAGTTATAATAAGTAATAATAAATATATTTTTTGTTAAAGTTTACATAATATATTTTGAATACTTCAAGCTGGTTGACATCGTCGGTTCAACCCATGTGATATTCATATGCATATTATTCTGTAAAATCGCCTAATTATATTTTTCAAAAAACAAAACTGGTATATAGAAATCGCTACGCATACATATTAATCACGATGCACGAATTCGGAGTGCGGCCCGCATAAAGCCGCGCACGCCGTGTCGGAGCATCTGATAAACGAAACGTTTTAGGCGCTCGCGCTGCAGAGAAAAGTGGTTGATATGCGCCCCGCCACACAGAGCCACGTCCGTTTGTTTTCGTATGCGTCGCATATTATCTGACCCAGTTATTTACGTGATCGCAGTCAAAATCTCGAGATAATTGTATATTTTCCCAACACACGTCTTATTACCGGAAACGCCAGGCTCCCGTTTCGTAAGCGCACAATATTTGTTTACAAATTTCAAAACATTACTTAATTCTTCGCTTTTACTTTTTTTCTTTTGTTTCTAGATTAAAAATACATTTAAATTACTAGCAAAGCAAGCTGCCCGGGTTGCGCAGAGATCATTATAGTTTGGCTGATTAGTAAAAATATTTATAAATTTTATAATTAAAACTTGCTCGTGACTAAGACTATTAATTAGTGAAAACCAAATGATAATCCGTGTAGTAGTTTCTAGGATTAGTGCGTTCGTGCATAGGAAGGTATGCGATGGGCAACTTCAACTTATGCTATGGTATTCAAAAATGTTACAAACGTTAACGTTTAAATTTGGAGGATTAAGCCAAAATTAACCTTTATCTACGTATGTTTATAATAGACAAGACTCATAGAATAGTCCCACAGTTATAACACAGAAGTAGGTGGATACACACTCCAACGCGTCGAATGTCGAGGCGTGAAAATATTTCGTCATAAATCAAAGGAATAAGTATGCATTGCACGTCACTCGCGGCACGACACGAACGCAATTTGCTAACGACAAACTCATACCGAGCACTCAACATGACACTATACTCACGTAAATGTGAGCATTTCTTATCGGATCGTAAAATACAGAGAATAGATTGAGTCAACAACTCCACAACGTGACTTTGTATGCTGAAACCTCTTTACAGATGTATAACCAAATTAGCACTACCCTTCCCACTACCCGCGTTATTTTAAGAAATGGCATCGAAACAAAGATATGAGCTAAAGGTAGAGGTCTAGTTATAATGGTCGGAAATATATCCAGACGAGGCGAACTAATTATCACTTAAGAATGTCACCTTGCGAGCTCACTACCTGCGAACGGTCGTGACGGTCCATATTTTGCTACAAAGCAATCTAGCGTTTTAGCAGAAATAGAGTATTTTCTCTTCAAAACCCTTGCTGATAAAACACACCGAAAATGTGCGATCGTATGGAAATCTGTCAAACAAAAAATGTTTTTGGGGCGTACGATATGATATGATAGATAGCTGCGTTAAATTATGTTTTTAGCATCCTACTTAATTTGGGGATAAAAGTTATGCATAAGTAACCCTTTGTTAGGCATAAAAAAGACAGAATACTAGGTCAACGACGAACAAGATAGTAACATAATTCTTATTGCATTGTTTGTGCTCGTATGTAGCCGATTATCGATTACAGCATTAGGGAATTATTGAGCAGCCTCGGGGCTTCCTTGTGACTCCGTATTACATAAGTAGTTGCAAATTATAATAAGTAAATGTGAATATATTTTTCGTAATACAATGATGACGTGTCTACAAAATATCATTACGTTTTCGTAGATATCGCAATGAGCAAGATTGTCAAGTAGTTGGTTTATACACCACGCTACTACGTAGGAAAATTATAAATATATTCATTCAATTCGTCGTAAACGCCTGTTCTCTTCATATAAACAGAGTTCTTAAGGAAGTGACATCAACTCAGAGCAATTCTCATTCCCAGCTTATTACGAATGAAGATCTTATCACATAAATCCAAGTCACGTCCCATCGATGAGTCTCGAACAAAATCGATCCGAACAATCGAGTTTGCGACAGCACCAGTGAAAGTCGCCATGTTATAAACAAAAACTATTTTACAATGCTGACTGCGTGCTGTCTGTTTATAAATTAGGACATTTTCAAACGGCATTCCTTCGGGTCTTACCGCTTCCTGCGGCGGTTTACCAGGAACCAAGACAAGAGCATATGTAAGAGAACATTATGGAATTTTAACTAGCTCATTATCGTGTCATATCTGTATGTAGATACATAAATATTTTATGGAATATCTTAACAGATTAAAACGCATACACATAGCAAGAAAATTGGTAGGTTGCATACATTCATACATAATAGATTGTTTTTGTTAATTGATATTTTTTTTGTTTATAAAAGGAGGGACGGTGGTGCCATAATGACGACGAGGTGTTTTTTTCTCATTTGACACCAGCGAAATACGCTAGATAAACACAATGAAGCCATTCTTTAAAAAATATGAGTTTTGGTCGAGCTGAACAAGAAACATTATAGTTTAGTCAGTAGTATATCGATAGATTCAGTTACTAAAGACTTGAAGAGTTTCGCGAAATAGAACTCAAAAATATAGAAATTTTAAAAGAACAGCGATGTTAAGATACTAAACGTATTTTCCTAATTTCACATTATGTATTCTCGTAGTCAACTGACTTCAATAAGAACCTTATATATAGTTACACATAGGTTAATGTGTTATTTCACACAGGAGATCCAGTCCATCCAGTTACTAACTACCCAGTACAATCATAAAATGAATATTTAAGTATGCATAAAAGCCATCGATAACGTACTAGTCTTAAAACAAGCTAATCAATCATCTACTATCACAATGCATCTGCCTCCTCTCTCTTGTCCCATTCACATGTCAAAGCACTTATTATGTTTAGATGTCTATCGATTACCAATCGCTTCTAGTAATAAACACATAAAGGATTATTTAAAAAAGCCTTGAAGAGTGCCGGCTTTAGTTTTGAAATCATATAATCCATTTGACTCTCTTTTAAACTGCTACCTTTACCTCTATGTCAGTGTTCCACCGCTATATTAGCACACCACGTCCTTTGGGAGTGCAGTCTCTGGTACAACGAGCGTACCATTATGTTAAACAGTCTGCGAAATACATCTGGGGCAATCTACGGATCTTGTAGAAACTCGGGATAATTTCCGTGCGTTCAAGCATTTTTGCCATACCTATTACTGGAATCAAACATGAGGCTCACAAATAGGCCCTGTTAATATTTTTTCGTATCCGTGGTGCTTTACATCTGGGCTTATCCTAGTTGTAGTCTCCTTCTCTATGGCTGATCTGCTATTTTTTTGTGTCTCCAGCTTTGCAAAGGAGGGAAGTAGATTTTTTCTATTTTTTCTATTCCTCCTGTTTTTCTTTCCAATAAAATTTGTTGCGGGTTCCAAGACAATTAAAGTGCTTCCCGAAACACTCCAAGGTTCAAACCTTGGCGTCATCTAAGGAGACCATTGTGGATCCTGGCATAAAGGAGTTACAATGGTGGGAATGTGTGCCCGGCTTAGTCCCAAAAAATATGCATTTATAATTTAATAGGATTTGTGAAATACTTCTATTATTTTGGTCGCGGTAATTAACATCATTCGGAGTTTAAATTTTCAAAAACCATAAGATTTCTAGTTAGAGAACTTATATTATATAATTAGGTTATTTATACGTTTATTATAAGTACTTAATTTATAATTAGTAATTAAAATCGTAATTAGTGATATTAAACAGTAATTTTTATTAAACATTTACGAGAAGCCAAAATGCCAAAAATCTACTTTTGTGGACCGCCTTACATCTCACACGCTCACAACATGGACCCAATTCAAATTAGAGTCAATACCTGAGGATCGATATACCACTTTATTAATTTCTGTTATGTTCTGTTTATGCATCGTACTTCAAGCAAAGGATATATTTTGATTTTGCAATAAAAAAAATCTAATTTATATCAAACTTTACACACATTAAATGTTTTTATTCCCATGAGCATGCTCCTGCCTAAAAAATCAAAAGCTTATAATTTCGCAGGACCATGTCTCTTATTGAAATACGAAACAAAAAATTAATCACAAACAGTAAGCTTCTTGACATTTAAAAACTCTTTATGAGCATTCCTAATATAACGGCCAAGTTCACTGTCGGTCACGGTCCGTATTTCTCAACTAAAACTTAAAGTCCAACTGACTATATATACTACTAATTAATGTTAGTTTGACGACAGCTTCGTCTAGAAACTAGAAGAGAAAAGGCATCGTCACTGGGAAGAATTTTTTCGGCGACCCACTAATATCTGTTACAGACTGAGTGTGTTTATATGTAACGACGGACGATTTAGCGCAGTAGTTAAGAGCGTAAGCCGCTCCGCCCACTGTGTTTAATAGTAGCAGGTTCGATTCCCGCACGGGACAAATCTTTGTGTGATCCACAATTATTTGTTCCGGTCTGGGTATTTATGTATGTAGATTTTCGTGCTTGTAAACGTACCCATGATGCAGGAATAAATCCTTGTGTACCGCTACGTTTTTTTAAACAACAAAATATGTAGAATTCATTTCTATAAACGCATCCACGATATAGGAATATTTTCTAGTGACCCGTCACGTATTTTTTTAAAAAGAAAAAATATATAATTAAGTCTATAATACAAGTGTAATTTATTATCTATAGTAAAAGGTCTGTTATTACGATGACCTTTAACGGATATGATTATAGAAGAAGCTAACCGCCAGACGTACGTACAAAGAGGGTATCGTGATAGGTTTCATTATAAATTTTACTTTTGCAACTTTTTTACTTGTTATGTTTTCGAATGTGCTGCGTAACGGTATTTTATGACTGAGTTAATATTGTTGTTTTAGAGATACAAGTATTACAAGCCCATGTGTATCTTTTACGATTATGGATATCCAACATTTCGTCGTCCTACCCAAAATTTTAAACATCTCCGAGGTAGGTATAGATGATTGGTTATATAACTGTAAATAAAAATTACACACACGCACCGTCACGCCTATATTCCCCAACCGGGGGTACCAGAGATGTACTGACTACACCCACGTTTCGCCGACGATGTTAGGTCCCATGAAATAGGGGGCGAGCCTATTGCCATATACCGGGCACAATTCCAGACTCCGGACTCGTACTGGTGTGTTTTCGTTAGAAAAACTACACTTATCCGACCTAGGATTTGAACCCAGGACCTTGTGATCACAAAGCAATGCGCTTTGCCACTAGACCAACGAGGCAGTCTAAATAAAAATTCTATCTATCTATCTATAACCTCACGCCAGATCCCTTGCGGGGTAGGCAGAGAGTACAGAGTTCCAACAGGTTCTTTCCTTACATACCTCTCTGGCTTCCTCGACTCTCATAGTTCGTCTCATACACGCTCGCCGGTTACGGAGACTCTTGACTTTTCCATCAGATAAGACTCGGTTTATTTGATCGTGGTAAGATAGTCTAGGTCTTCCCCGGTACCTGCATCCTTCCACTTTCACATTGTATATCTGTTTTGTCATTCTTTCCTCTGGCATTCTTTCTATATGCCCGAACCAACGGAGCATGCCCTTTCTCATCTTTACACCGATACTATCTTTCATACCTACTCGCTGTCTTACTATACTGTTGCTAATGCGGTCGGTCAGCTTCACTCCGCACATCTTCCGCAGAGCTCGCATTTCTACCGCATTTATCCTACTTTCATTCTCCTTCTTACATACCCAGCTCTCGCTACCATATAACAGCGTTGGGACAAGAACTCCGTTATGTATGGCCAGCTGCGCCTTATGGCTAAAGTGCCGGCTCCCGAGTAGCTTTCCCATCGCACCATTCACTCTGTTCCCTGCACTCACTCTTCTCTCTATGTCAGCGGTGTATTTCCCATCCTTACTGAAGGCGCATCCAAGATATACAAACTCATTCACTTGCTCCAGCACATCGTTACCAACCACAATCCTTACATTCGTTCTGGTTTCTTCCCTTTCAAAAACCATAATCTTGGTTTTCTTCACATTCAAGTGTAAGCCATTGATCATGCAGTCGTCTTTCATAACTGTGACTAGTGTTTGCAGATCAGTGGCTGTTGGCGCTATTAAAACCGCGTCATCTGCATAAAGTAGATGGTTTACCACTAAGTCACCCATTTGTACACCTTCATTCATCGCTTTCAGTCTTTGAAGACTTTTGTCCAGATATATAAACAGTCTAGCGGACAACACGCAACCCTGCTTGACGCCGATTTTAACGTCAAACCAGGGTGACCTGTTACCACCCACCCGTACGCATGCCTTGCAGTCCACATAAGTGGACTGGACGGCTCGCAACAGAGTGCCATCTATACCATACTCCGGCAAAATGTCCCAAAGTCTCTTTCGCACAACTCTGTCAAATGCCTTCTCCAGATCTACAAAACCGCAGAAAACCTTCCGCCCCACTGCCAGATGCTTCTCTACGATGTTGCGGAGTGAGAAGACTTGATCCGAACATCCTCTTCCAGACCTGAAACCCCCTTGTGCCTCGCACAACATTTCATCGGACTTCACGCGCATTCTCCGTTCAATAATTTTACCGTACACCTTGGCTGCCAAGCTGATCAAACTGATGGCTCTGTAATTGGCGCAGTCATATTGTGAACCCTTGCCTTTATACAAGGGTACTATGACTGCGCGGCGCCAATCTGTAGAGACTCTACCGGTCCTCCAGCAAAGGTTTGCAAGGGCCCGGAAAGCGTCCCGGACGCAAGTTCCACCATATTTGATCATCTCGGCAGATATCATGTCTACTCCCGCAGCTTTACCGTTTTTCATACTTCCTATCGCCCATTCAACTTCTTCCATAGTGATGTCCTCCATTGATTCTGGTGCCGCAATCTCGCCTTTAGGCACGTCTGCGGCATCAGCATCCGGGTCATCCCCATACATTTCTCCAAAATATTCAAAATATTTAAATAAAAATTAATTCATTATAATGAATGAATGATGAAGAATACTCGTGTTAATGGTTGAACCGTTGACACGAAAAAAAGAAGACTATAAAGAACGTAAATTAATTATTGTCTTTTTTTATAAAGTTGCTAAAAGGAATTTTAATGTTACATATAAGACCGAATATCCTCTCTGCATACATCAACGGAAACACTGTTGATAAAATCAATTTTATTTGAAATTAAAAACAAATCCTCTATAATACTGACGGACGTTACCCGTTTTATAGATAGAAGAAACGGCTATATTATTACACGATAATGGATGTATTATTACAGAGTTTTAACACTAAATAATTACATTCTCACTTTCTGTTGGGTACTAATCACAAACTTGTGAGAATCCATCGAAATTTTATTGAGAAATAGTAATAACTATAACAATAAATGCAACATTTTAGACAGAGAATTTTTAAAAAGATAACCTCGGAATCTTGTAATAACAATTGCAAATTAATATTAGGTATCGTCAAAATGTTTACTGTTATTGCATTTCAACTGTATTTAATTATTTTATTACATCTTCAATAAATATCTAAGTTACGTAGATTTGAGTTAACCACTCGAAAAATATTTATTTATTTGGCTCTTCAACAATGAGTTAACCAATAAAATAACTATAATACAATTTTAACTTAAGTCTAAGAGCCTCACTACTTAGAAAAGAGCACAAACTGCATTAAAGATGACACTCATAGATATAACGTAAAAATGTAAAAAAAAAAACACCGTCACGCCTATATTCCCCAGAGGGGGTGGCAGGGGTGTACTGAGTACACCCACGTTTCGCCGACGATGTTAGGTCTCATGTAATAGGGGGCAAGCCTATTGCCATATACCGGGCACAGTTCCAGACTCCGGACTTATACTGGGAATTTTTCATTAAAAAAACTACATTTGTCCGATCTAGGATTTGAACCCAGGACCTCGTGATCACAAAGCGATGCGCTTTGCCACCAGACCAACGAGGCAGTCGTAAAAATGTAAAATCATACAAACGCAATGAAAATAATACAAACAACAAAAATATGTAGCTTTCCTCCTAGATACTGACAAAATGATGCCGTTGAAGTCTTTTGTACGCGTAGTACAAACAAAGGACACGCACACAACTTCCAATGTTTAGTCGTTAAATATACAATAATAAGTTATTACGTAATATACTTCATAATGATTAAATAAGTATATAATTCTGTGTATATAAGTCTCATGTACAAAAATAGTACGAGTACGCGTTGTTAAAATTATGTGCTTGGCATTCTATTCCCAAATACTACTAAAATAATAAATGCAAATATTGAGTGTTTGTCACTCAATCACGTCTAAACGGCTGAACCGATCTAGATGAAATATGGCATAGAGGTAAATTGTAAGAGGAAATAACATTATATATAAATTTCGTAAACAAATCATGACGCAGGCGGTGCCGCAGTTAAACTAATGAAATATAAAATGATTTCTAATAATCGTTTGAATTATATTACGTGCCTTCTTGGGAAGTTTCAAGAATATAGGATAATTACAGACAATGTAGTAAAAATTATAACATGGACATGCAATTATGAGCACGCCAAGAGAAAACTGATGAGTGTTAAATAAATTCGAACGGTTTTTACACTGTCTAGACATCGGAGTAGAAGCTTCATTTCAGATTTATTATATGGAACCAAAACAACATACACCTACAAACAGCCAATAGTTTGATTGGACATTATAGGCAACCAGCTTGAATAGGAATACAAGTAATATGTGATACGATCGGTTCTATTAATATGTTTAACGTGGTGACAATGTGTGGATTGTTTTCTTATAAATCACCGCCACGCCTATATTCCCCAAGCAGGGGTGGCAGAGGTGTACTGAGTACACCCACGGTTCGCCGACGATGTCAGGTCCCATGTTATAGGGGGCGAGCCTATTGCCATATACCGGGTACAATTCCAGACTCCGAACTCTTACTGAGAATTTTTCGTTAGACAAACTACATTTGTCCGACCTAGGATTTAAACCCAGGACCTTGTAATCACAAAGCGATGTGCTTTACCACCAGACTAACGAGGCAGTCAGTAAATCAACAACGTTTTTATTCTATCATCGTCAGTTGCAAACCTCTATCTTAATTTAGAATTCATTGGGATCAGATGAAGTTATAACAAAACATCCTTATTACCAATGGTTAAGACACATCTATGTCATTCTATGTGTAAAAAGCTACATATAATGCGATAATACTGTCGATAAAATAGGTATTTATGAGCTGTCAAGGATATCTTTTAAGCAGCTTAAATAGGTATATTACGTAACAATCCAAAGCAGATTACTTTTGGAAATTTTGTTGCTAAATAAATGAGATCACATTTTCTGCCTACACGAAAACCTTGAATAAGAATTATTATCAAATTGAGCACAATTGAGACTAGTTCACAAGATTTTTAAAGCAAAGAATATGAGACAACCATTTACATAGACACAAGCTACCTTTCAATACTTCGTACTCCAAAATCTGATCATTCTTCATAGACAAAAATCCTAAGAATAAATGACAAAATCCAGAAATTTTGAGGAGTATGATTAACTAGTACAATTTGCCTTTTACAAATCTCGACAAATTTGAAATCCAAATCAAATAAGATAAAGTAAAATATATTTTTTTTTTTTAAACGTAGCCCGACACTAGGATTAATTCCTGTATCGTGGGTGCGTTTACAAACATGAAAATTCACATGCACAAATACCCAGACCGGGACAAATAATTGTGGATCACACAACGATTAGTCCCGTGCGGGAATCGAACCCGCGACTATTAGACACAGTGGGTGGAGCGGCTTAAGCTCTTAACCACTGCGCTAAATCGTAAATTTCTACGATTACAGATGTAAATCTTGATCGTGCAAGTAAATAACGAAATCTACTTCATTGGTCAAGTAGGTTAATGTTCTTTATGCCGAGCTCATGGATTGGTTTAGCCATTTATAAAAACCACGGAAAAGAGACACGAAATTGTATGAAATGTGTTGGAACACTAAAATAAATTGAGCGTTAGTAACCAATTCTTAAGAGAAACTTGGAATGAAGACGTCATAGAATCATGATCGACGGAAGTCATTGTATGCAGTTACTTCTGGAGCTTAGCTTAACTTGAAAGAGTTGCAATCGATAATTCACGCCGGATGCTAGATATAAGGTCTGGGTTTATGGTGGACTATTGATGTAGTGATCTTTGCCCTTCAGTGGACGGCTTTCGGCTGTTGATCTTGGATCATAAAATGATGGATTGATAAGAAATTGTATAAGGTTATTCACCACAACACGCACTTGTACTCGTAATATAGTAATTTGACATCAAGATCATTCATAATATTGTTAAATTACTCTCGGGGTTAATATCTTCTCTTAATAGTATACTAGAATTTTATCCTATCTTTTGCCGCTCAAATCACAAACTATCACTTGTGATTCTAACGTGATAACTGATAAGGAATTACACATTAGCAGTTTCTTTGCTTGAAGTGATAATAATCCGTTTTAATCTTAGATAACAAGTCAGTAAACTCGTTGAAGCATAAAATAAGAACGCTAACAGATACTGTTTCAACTGTATGCAGAAAATTAAGTAAATTGAGTCACACTTGTACTTTGTCGTACTATCTCATTGGTGTAGTAGCGATCACGAGGTTCTGGGTTAGAATCCTAAGTCGGACAAAGAGTTATTGGGGGTGTTCTTACAAAAAATTTGTTAGTACCAATCTGAAATCTGAAATAGTGGTCGGTATATAATGGCAATAGACTCACACCCTCTTGCAATGAAACCTAATATGGTTGGCGAAATGTAGATGTACATAGTAAATGCTCTGCCAGAGGTGGCTTGAGGCTTATCGCAGTCATGAGGGTATTATATTGGTATTTATCATCATCATCATCTCAGCCTATACTTGTCCACTGCTGAACATAGGCCTCCCCAATCGCTTTCCAGCGTAAGCGGTCCGATGCATCTTGCATCCAACGACTTCCTGCGATTTTAACAAGATCGTCGGTCCATCTGGCAGGCGGTCATCCCACGCTGCGCTTGCCAATACGTGGTCTCCACTCTAGAATCTTTCTGCCCCAACGCCCGTCCGATCAACGCGCTATGTGGCCCGCCCATTGCCACTTTAGCTTGCTAATCTATGTCGCTATGTCGGTGACCTTGGTTCTTCTACGAATCTCCTCATTCCTAATTCGATCGCGTAGAGAACCGAGCATAGCTCTCTCCATAGCTCGCTGAGAAACTTTGAGCTTTTTTATGAGACCTATTGTAAAAGACCATGTCTCTGATCCATATATCATCACTGGTAACACACATTGACTAAAAACTTTAGTCTTAAGGCACTGAGGTATTTTGGATGAGAAGATATTGCGCAGTTTCCCGAACGCTGCCCATCTGAGTTGGATTCGTCGATTGACCTCTCTCTCAAAGTTGGACCTACCTAACCGGACTACCTGTCCCAGGTAAATGTATTCGTCGACTACTTCAAGAGTAGAGTTCCCAACGGTGAGTGCGGTGGGTACGATAGGACGTTAAACATTATTTTCGTTTTGTCCATGTTCATTTTAAGACCCACTTGTTGAGATACTCTGTTGAGGTCACCGAGCATTCGTCCTAGATATTCCAGCGACTCCGCCATGACCACAATGTCGTCGGCAAATCGAAGGTGAGTGGAACTATATTGGTATTAGTGGACTTTAATATCTTTTACTAGGAAACTATCAAATCGTTTCTGGAGAAAAGATTTTGACGTAATTAATGTTTTTGAATGAGAATCAACTTAGCCAATCATCCTACTTCCTACTAATATTATAAATGTGAAAGTTTGTATGTTTAGATGTTTGTTACTCAAACACGCAAAAACGGCTGAAGGGATTTAGATGAAATTTGGCACACAGTTTTTTACCTGGATTTACATAAGATAGTTTTGAATGATGACGAAATGTACGTGAAGTCCGATGGAATGTTGTGCGAGGCACAAGGGGGTTTCAGGTCTGGAAGAGGATGTTCGGATCAAGTCCTCTCACTCCGCAACATCGTAGCGAAGCATCTGGCAGTGGGGCGGAAGGGTTTCTGCGGTTTTGTAGATCTAGAGAAGGCATTTGACAGAGTTGTGGGAAAGAGACTTTGGGACATTTTGCCAGAGTATGGTATAGATGGCACTCTGTTGCGAGCCGTCCAGTCCACTTATGTGGACTGCAAGGCATGCGTACGGGTGGGTGGTAACAGGTCACCCTGGTTTGACGTTAAAATCGGCGTCAAGCAGGGTTGCGTGTTGTCCGCTAGACTGTTTATAATATATCTGGACAAAAGTCTTCAAAGACTGAAAGCGATGAATGAAGGTGTACAAATGGGTGACTTAGTGGTAAACCATCTACTTTATGCAGATGACGCGGTTTTAATAGCGCCAACAGCCACTGATCTGCAAACACTAGTCACAGTTATGAAAGACGACTGCATGATCAATAGCTTACACTTGAATGTGAAGAAAACCAAGATTATGGTTTTTGAAAGGGAAGAAACCAGAACGAATGTAAGGATTGTGGTTGGTAACGATGTGCTGGAGCAAGTGAATGAGTTTGTATATCTTGGATGCGCCTTCAGTAAGGATGGGAAATACACCGCTGACATAGAGAGAAGAGTGAGTGCAGGGAACAGAGTGAATGGTGCGATGGGAAAGCTACTCGGGAGCCGGCACTTAAGCCATAAGGCGCAGCTGGCCATACATAACGGAGTTCTTGTCCCAACGCTGTTATATGGTAGCGAGAGCTGGGTATGTAAGAAGGAGAATGAAAGTAGGATAAATGCGGTAGAAATGCGAGCTCTGCGGAAGATGTGCGGAGTGAAGCTGACCGACCGCATTAGCAACAGCATAGTAAGACAGCGAGTAGGTATGAAAGATAGTATCGGTGTAAAGATGAGAAAGGGCATGCTCCGTTGGTTCGGGCATATAGAAAGAATGCTAGAGGAAAGAATGACAAAACAGATATACAATGTGAAAGTGGAAGGATGCAGGTACCGGGGAAGACCTAGACTATCTTACCACGACCAAATAAACCGAGTCTTTTCTGATGGAAAAGTCAAGAGTCTCCGTAACCGGCGAGCGTGTATGAGACGAACTATGAGAGTCGAGGAAGCCAGAGAGGTATGTAAGGAAAGAACCTGTTGGAACTCTGTACTCTCTGGCTACCCCGCAAGGGATCTGGCGTGAGGTTATAGATAGATAGATAGACGAAATGTATGGTTCCTGAAAAATGTAACGTGGACGAAGTCGCAAGCAGAAACTAGTTAATCAATAAATGTCATATCTATTAACATTTCTGAATAAAATTTCTAATCAAAAGTTATTTCGAAACTCGATTTAAGACTGATTCACGATAGTACAGGTCTAAGTCAAATTCAAAGGTTCTCTTAAGGATAACTCATATTTGAGGAAAGGTCACTTTTATCATTATAATGTCCGGCCCAAAAACGTCCACTGCGAACGACAAAACGCCTTTACATGCATTTTGTAAATTTACTTATTAAATAAACATTTTACTTATATAATATATAAATATTGGACTGCCTCGTTGGTCTGGTGGCAAAGCACATCGCCTTGTGATCACGAGATCCTGGGTTCAAATCCTAGGTCGGACAAATGTAGTTTTTCTAACGAAAAATTCCCAGTATGAGTCCGGAGTCTGGAATTGTGCCCGGCATATGGCAATAGGCGCGCCCCCTATTACATGGGACCTAACATCGTCGGCGAAACGTGGGTGTACTCAGTACACCTCTGCCACCCCCTTTGGGGAATATAGGCGTGACGGTGTGTATATAAACATTTTACTATATACAATGAAGAATAAATAATTACGCTTTCGTTAATGTCTCAGAGAGTCAAAACGCTACATAGTAGAGATTAATATTGTTTACCACTTTCTATGGGAACTTGGTGGCCATTGTTTACTCGAGAGCGTAAATCGATCGTTCGATTCAAAGCAATTGGCACTGACAAACGAGGGCAGGTTTCATTTTCATACAATAGCAAAGAAATTGAGTATCCTTGTAACTTCAACCTATCATTAAACAAAGTGATTTAAGTAATATTGAAATCAGTTTTAGTGGGTATAATTAACTCGAGTACTTGGTTCGTGGCACACATTTCAATATTAACTGTTCCTAATCTAATGCCTTGAAAATTCTCCGAAGCTCTATGTTTGAATCATTATCCATACTGATTTCAACCGCATACTGATCCATCGCCTCCATACTGATATTATAAATTTGAAAGTAACTGTGTCTGTCTGTTTGATGACCTTTTCGCGTAAAAGCAGCTGAACAGATTTAAGGAAGTACATGTACCTTATTCTCTTAAAAAAATATTAACACAGATGAAGTCGCGGGCGACAGCTAATAAACCATAAAGAAAAAAGTAATCTTTGCTCAGCAAGAGGGTAGTAGGTTCACAGGCATAAAGTGATAAAAATAATATGACGGATGATTTAGCGCAGTGGTTAAGAGCTTAAGCCGCTCCGCCCATTGTGTCTAATAGTCACGGGTTCGATTTCCGCACGGGGCAAATCTTTATGTGAACCACAATTATTTGTTTCGGTCTGGGTATTTGTGTATGTGAACTTTCATGTTTGTAAACGCACCCACGACACAGGAATAAATCCTAGAGTGGTGCTAGGTAAAAAAAAACATAAAAAAATATTATGAAAGGTTATATAAAAATTTATATAGCTAAATAGGAAGACACACGCGAAGCATTGCAACAGGTTTTTCCTAACCATTATTGTTGCAGAAGTATAGATAATGTAGGTAATATTTGAGAAGAAAAAAACGGATTAAATGTAGGTAGGTAATAGATTCGCGTGGTGAAGTATGTACGTATCTCTTTATCTCGATTTTTGAGGGAAGGCCTCTGCTCAGTAATGGATACTTTACACAAAATTGTCTGGATTTGGAGACTGGAATTGTGCATGTCCGGTAAATTTTGCGACGATATGATGATATTAGGCTCGCCCCTATACATGGGAAATTAATCGGTGAAATGTGATCGTACACAGTACACATCTTCCCCCTTGTTTGGGGAATATAGTCGTGACAGTGTTTTTATAATTACTTATAGCATCATGAGTAGCACGAAGTAAATTAAATGCCAATAACAACCTAAGGATTTGTTGGTATCCGAGAATTATTGGACACATGTACTATCCATTTTTATAATCTTTCCTACGCAGCCCGTTCGGAAGGCTTTCCCACACTGGTGAGATACAAATTGTCCGTTATTACGATATCCATTTCTTAGGAGGAGATATCAGCGTTTTCATATGAACTTTTTTGATTCGTATGATCATCGCTTACGTAAGTACCAGATTGGCGATGGCCTACGCAATTAGTAGAATACACACTACGATTCACTATAAACTAGGGAACACGAATCTGCAAGCCTGTCACTATATTTAATTGATACTTAGGATGCATAGAGCGACGATAACGACTGCTAATTAACGCTCATCAATGAAACCAATAAGATTCTCGTGCGAACTTTTAAACAGCATCAATATTATCAGCCTACATATTTGCAGATACTACTTTCTTTCCAACTGTTCAATCTTATACAGTTCTAACTTAAAGACGTGTGCAATCGATATTAAAGCGTGTTAACTCGGTCGGATGATATACAGGTGTCATAATTCACGTGTAAACATCGCCGCGGCGACGTGGAAGAAATCCGTAGAGTTCTCGCTAATAAAATGTAGAACGGTGCGCGTGCGACCGTCATCAATAAAATTAACTTTTACTTACTTGATTAATATCAAGTAACAACTAAGTAAACATTAGTGACATGATTGTGGAATTTACCGTTAAGATCCGCTGAGCTGCACGGTCAGACACCGGAGCTGGTCCTCGTCATATCACAGGCACAAACACTAGTTGTATCACTATAATATGATCACTTCACTCGATCACCGATGTTGTTCGCACATTTCGTCGGTCGCGGTTCGTGGTTGTCTGCGAGGGCCGCGTCGTGCGCATAGGACCAGCAAATGCGACGGACCGTAAATGTTAACCTACCTGCTGCGCTTGCGTGTCGCCTGACGACCGCCCGCCGGCCCGGCAGGACTGCTCCACCGACAGAGCCGACCGCCATCTTTAACACAACCTCCTCTCTCAACATTTTATCAATACAAACAACCTTTACCTCTCTTTCTTTGTGAAATAATGAGTTATACAAAGTAAATAACTGACAGAATTTTATTTTAAAGTAGAAATATCTTGGAAACAGGACTAAGTTGAGCGCAAAAGCCTTAATCTGTTTTATCAACGTATACTTCCGCCATCTATGAAACTCTGGCCAAACTTAGGATTGCTAGACTGCAGTTACTTAATGTGAACCTTAACTAAAGATGTTTAAATATGTTTAATGAATGAAATGTGTAATTTGAGCAGGATAACCTTTAATTGAGAACGTGTAGCCACCCTATACGTGCTACGAACGTAGAAGGTATTTCATGCATGTCAAAGGTTTATCTAATTGGATGTATCGGATAAACCTTTGGTACTCTGATTGATTTAAGATTATTTTAGTATCATCTAATTAGCACAGAGGGCGTTGAGTACCTCAATAAAGCCTTCGTGTATAAAAATAGTGACGATGTTAGCTTTATGGACACGTGATAATTAATATCAGTACATAATAGGATCTAGTTACACTTTTATAAACAAATTTGCGCGGCAGGTATACACCGTGATCATTTATTCGCGAGCGTTCGCGAGTCACCATCGTTAAAACAAGGTCGTATACGTTAAATCAAAATCAGGAAAAGTACGTCCTTACTGCCCAAATCCTTTAAACGCTAATGCGGAACGTTTAAGCAAAGCGTATGGGTAATTTATAGGTGCATATGTCTTCGAACGATGTGCTCTCAGATATCCCAAATTTATACACACGAATTTCAGGAACGGGACCTTATCACGTCCTTAAAAATAGAAGTTAGCGCATTACCATATTAACAAGCACCTGCATCATCAGAATTAAAGAGATTTCACCTAATTATTTACGCTTTTACTAGAGATATTGGAGAAGAAAATGTATACTGATATAAAACACTGTCAAATCGAAAATAGAATCTTTATTTTTTATTTATTTATTTAATCGCCCTTTGAAAATCAAAGAGCCTTTAACTCCATGATGCATACATACCATTACGGCTTCTTCTTATTGGCGTTTTGACAGCAAACTAAGTAATTATATTGATGGAGCCCAGAGTACCGCCATATTAACAGAATTTTAGGAAGCAGGCATCAAATCTTGCTGCGGGCACGCAGATCACGATATAAGGCGAGACATCGTTTGGGTTACACCACACAAACACTCCAGATTGGCACTGTCTGAGAGTCTCCACCTAAACATGTTTCCCTTTCTCCGGCCGACCGGGTGTGTGTGTTTGAGTGATATACGCTGTTGGCCGTGAGGCCTTAACAGCTTCACCGGACTTAAGGGCGAGCGTGCAACGACCGGGGTCCGAAGCGTATTTAAAGGCTTTCAGACCGGCCATGGTAATTTATATATGTCCAGGTGGGAGACTCTTAGCAGGGAGGGCAGCAAAGGGATTTGGTAGCAATGATGTTTACCTTCAAAGATTGCACCTCGCTTTTATCTAAAAAGCCATAGTCAAAGACGTTCAAGAAGTCTCGGTACGACTCGGTCAGCGCAAAAAGGGTGACCATCTATCTATATCATCACGCCAGATCCCTTGAGGGGTTGGCAGAGAGTACAAAGTTCCAATAGGTTCTTTCCTTACATACCTCTCTGGCTTCCTCCCCTCTTATAGTTCGTCTCATACAGGCTCGGAGCCTCGGAGAGTAACGAAATGGGTGACCGTTTGTAGCATTATCATTTTCGAGCGTATATGTGCTTCAGAAGGTATGCTAAGCCTTTAATCCTGGTTACCACTTCATGTTTTCGAATCTTTATGGGTGGCTTGACAAATTCTAACATCCCGTGGCTACAAACCTGTCCTCATCAACTGCACTGGGTCTACGTGGTACGTCCCCATGTGGTACAGTGGTATGACCCTTCTTGTCTTGATTAATTATATTTATAACGCTTCACAGCCCGAGAGGTCTGTAAGGAAAAAACATCTTGGAACTTTATAGTCAATGTCTCTGCCTACCTCGCTGGTGTTATAAAATAGATAGATGGAGAAGAATCTATATGAACTTGGGGTCGTAAAAGTCCCACTAAAGATTACTACTGTTAAAAGTTTCCAAGCAATTGCTCCTAAAAATGTATATTCGTCGAATACACAAGTTATTTACCTACAAAAACAAGATGAACTCTACCGGAGATTTACGAGGATCCGTAACATTATATAATTATAATGTTTGTAACCAAAGTACATAGCATTTTCCGACATCGTGCTAATTGAACAGAATCCATATTATAGTGTGGTGCGTGACTCGTTATTTTTATAATAATATGTATCTACTTATATCGGAGTACAGACAACACTTTATTTAAAAAATAAACACAAGTGGGAGTGGCTGAGGTATATTTTGTACACCCATATTAAGCCGACGATGTTAGGTGCCTATGTAATAGGGAGCGGGACTATTGTCATTAGACATACAATGCACAATTCTGGACTCCTGACTGCTGCTGAAAGTTATTCAAAAGAAAAACTCCAATAATACGAACTCAGAACCTTGTGATCACCAACCGCGCCAGCCAACGAGGCAGACACTTTATTTATGACTAGATTTTCCCCAGATTTCACCCGCGTCAACATTATTAGTACAATTTCTATATGAGTTCAAGTACAATGACTTCTCGTTATTGCTTGACCGTTGTCAAGCTATATCCGGTTCAGCCCAATTGAGTTTGTTTCCAGTATTGAAGATTATTGCGAAGGTCTCGTCAAAATTGATGCAGTGACTGATAAACTAAAATTATGTTTTGCGCTGTGACCTCTGAACTCCTTTCAACTGTCTCGACGACAGCACCACCTACCGAGTCCAACAATGGCTATGAAACATCCAGGTGACCCTATAAGTACAAAGGTTTCACCACATAGCCGACGCAGCGCGACGGGAGCGCGACGTTGGTGCCGCTTGGGGAAATGTATGGGAGACGCCACACACCGCAGCCCCGCTCGGCGCGAGAGCAAATGTCTCGACCGAACCTAGCCGAGCGCTTACGTCGCGTTCCCGTCGCGCTGCGACGGCTATGTGGCGAAACCTTTTTACTTATGGGATCACCTGGATGTTTCATAGCCATAGAAGGTCAAATAGAGATAGAAGGTCACCCTTTTTAGGCTGACCGAGTCGTACCGAGACTTCTTAGATAAAAGCCTAGTGCAATCTTTGGAGAGAAGAAGCATGGCTACCAAATCCCTTTACTTCACCTGCTAAGAGTCGTCCACCTGGACATACATAAATTACCATGGCCGGTCTGGAAGTCTTTAAATAGACTTCGGACCCCGGTCGGCCGGAGCAAGGAGAACATGTTTAGGTGGAGAGTCTCACACAGTACCAATCTGGAGTGTTTGTCTGGTGTAACCCAAAGGATTTCTCACCTTATATCGTGGTCTGCGTGCCCGCAGCAAGATTTGATGTCTGCTTCCTAAAATGCAGTTAATATGGCGGCTTTCTGAGCTGCATCAATATAATTACTTAGTTTGCCGTAGAAACGCTAAGAAGAAGAAGCCGTAATGGTATGTATGGATCATGGAGTTTTGATTTTCAAAGGGCGATTAAATAAATAAATAAATAAAAGATTCTATATGCGATTTGACCGTGTTTTGTATCAGTATACATTTTCTTTTCCAATATCTGTAGTAAAAAGCGTAAATACTTAAGTGAAATCTCTTTAATTTTGATGATGCAAGTGCTTGTTAATATGGTAATGCGCTAACCCCTATTTTTCAAGGATGTTATCAGGCCCCGTTAGTGAAATTCGAGTGTATATATTTCGTAGCCCCGCTTGGCGCGAGAGCAAATGTCACGACCGAACGTAGCCGAGCGCTCGCGTCCCGCTCCCGTCACGCTCCGTCGGTTATTTGACCAAACCTTAAAAATCGGTCAAGCCGTTTACCCATTTATAGCTGAAAGCCGTCCACTGCAAGACAAAGGCCTCCCCTATAGACCGCCACAACAACCGGCTTTGTGCTAAACACATCTAACTTCTACTCGCGACCTTTACAAGGTCATCGGTCCCACTTGTGGCGGGCCTGCCTACTCCTCGTCTTCTGATACGTGGTTGCCACTCCAGAACCTTTCTGCCCCAATCCGTTTAGGAGGAAAAGAATTACGAACACACGCACATCAGAATTTAATACATATAATATGTATACACAAGGTGTAACGTATAGGTATAGATAGGTACAAGACCTCAGACATCACAATTTGATTATTGCTTTACGAATTGGATACGAAAATCAAACTTCCAATTTTCAAGAGTTATCTACTATTTCTTTAAGCACTTTGGTTGAGTAGCAAAGTGCTTAACCATGAAACCTATACTTTTGCGTGCATGTTGAGGTATATGTATCATACATGTACTTCTTCTTTCAATCGCCGTATTATTATGAATCATGATTTTTTTTTTAATATAGCAGACTGAACGAGTACTATTATGGATAATTAAAAAAAAGAACACATGAAATAAAACTATTTTACGGATTTTATCGCGGTTTATTTTTTTATTTTTAGTTCCCGACGTTTCGAGTGCTTTGCAGCACCCATGGTCACGGGAGGGACCCGTGACCATGGGTGCTGCAAAGCACTCGAAACGTCGGGAACTAAAAATAAAAAAAATAAACCGCGATAAAATCCGTAAAATAGTTTTATTTCATGTGTAATATTCGCGTAAATCTAAGAACTCAAAAAGAACACACTTTGAAAATGGCATTGCACGATTTAGACGCTGATTTAGAACAAAGTACTTTTAGGTCTTGCACTATGTTACACGTTGTATAAAGATATAAAAAGAGCGACCCTTATATTTGCGTAACTCTACCATAAGGTATTGCTGTTACGTTACGCACGTTTTATACCTATCAAAAGCTATATGTACAATACAGATTAATAGTTCCGAGCATATCTACTAGGGGCACTATGTGTTTCTCGTAGAAATAGAAACCGTTATCGTGAGTTGATTCTAACACTAACTTCTCTCTCTTCGTCGTTCCTTCATTACCAATTAAGGAACGATGACCACTGACGACGGCTGAGGATTGTGACTCCGTTACTGTTTTTTTTATTGTTTCATTCCATTGCTATCGCTTTCGAGATGGAGCGCTGTTCTGATTGGTATGTATAGTTCTTCGTATACCTAATCTGATCCATCTCTTAGGACTCCTTAATTAAAATTTAAACAGCTCGCCTGGCGAACTTGGTAGCGTGACTTATCAGTCACCAGAAATGAAATTCCGCAAAATTTAATTTTTGCCAATAAAAAAACTACAATACGAAGAGAACTAGAGATGTTTTCGTATTTTAGTATCTGTATGTGTATTGGTGTATAGGTTAATATTCATTTTCAGCGGAATTTTATTAGTATAATGTGGCCTTCTGTAGTCTTCTGACACCACAGATGCGCATGCGAACGAAATAACACTCTCATTTCCCGTATAGATTACGTCAAATATCGGTAAGAGACAGACCGCTCGGCGACCGGCACAGGTGCCGCTCGAACGCGCATAGTTTACAAACTTGCTCGAACATGAAACCGAAACCTGCCCAAATGACGCAGATGTTAAGAAAACCACATTAGAATACACGGATGTTAATCAAATGTAAGGGTGCTTCTAGACTCTCGCCGAGAAGTCCCGAAAATATCAATATGCATAGGCAATTTATCTACATACCCATATACCTCAGTATATTTAATTTGAATTACAGGTATGTCGGAAAGATCAGATCAGACTACTTGTGACGTTATCGCATCATGGCGCTGCCTGAAGATCAGCGGCATGGACCAATTTTGATCTTACACAATTACTGCTTTTCATTTCTGCTTTATTTTATTTATATAATGTCGTTAGACATTTGTTATTTATTTCCTGTTTGTAGTCTTCTATGTTTAATTGAGTGATCACAAAATAAACTATTTTTCTTTCCTTTTTAATTTCTTGCCCATTTCGTTCGCCTATTCTCTACTTGGTGTCCCTTGTTATGTCAGTTTTGCGGGCTAGAAAGAGAACACTATCACATTTTTTTCAGACTTTATATTTTACGTAAGAAATAGAATTGCAAACCTTATTCTGTTGTGATGAAATTGCATCTTCCCACATGGTCTGTGACTCCTTTAATTTTATTTTATGTCAAATATTTACAAAGTTGTAGAATACTTAACGCATTTATTCAATTTTAATCACCAGGTTGATCGAATGCGACTATATTAAGTAGTCCTTTAATCACTCAGCCGAAATTCATCCAAATAGTTTTAATGTCATCCATACCAGAATCCATATCCATACGAGAATAAATGTGACAAGGCTTCGTGAGCGTGGATTCGTTCTCGTGTCTCTAGAGCTCCCAGTGAGAAATCTCGCCCCTCGTCCTGAGTCTGGAGGCGCTTTAATGCTACGTCTTCATTATTAAAAGGAAATATGGATATTTTGGCAATCCGCTGTATATGTTGCGTAATTAAATATTGAAATTCAAAAGGATGTTGGAAAGTAACATCATTATCCGGGAAAGTGCAGTCAGAAAAGTTTAGTCCGCAATGCGATAAACCTAAAAACACTTATTATGTACAATGTTGGGTACTTTGATCAATGTTAAATGGTTGAGTCACGCAGGATAAACGATATTGACGCCTTTTATGACCTTCCCAAGAAAGTTAGCAAAACTCTTTTCTACCAAGTTGTAATTATACAGGACCCATTATTGGTAGTAGGCCCTCAGTAACAACGGCTGGGTTTAGTAGTTTATGATCACTTTCAAACGTTCAATTTCCTCACATGATAAATGTTTGTGTGACCTACAAAAAGATATTTCAGTCTGGGCGTTTGTGTATGTGAATTACTCGTAACGCACCAGGAATAATTCCTAGAACATTAAAAAAAATCAGGGCCTTTATTCGTGGGTATGACCAAGTAAATGGGTAACGCGACACACGACACGCAGTACGATAACTTTTTGAAAATAAATATAATCATTTAATGGTAGTCCAGTAGCATATAGGTACAATACGATGTCGACGGACGATTTGGCGCAGTGGTTAAGAGCTCAAGCCGCCCCGCTCTCTGGGTCGAATAATCGCGGGTTCGATTCCCGCACGGGACAAATCTTTGTGTGATTCACAAATATTTCTTTCGGTTTGAGTGTTTGTGAATTTCATTATTGTAAACGTAACCGTGACGCAGGAATAATCCTAGTGTGGGGCTACGTTTTCTTTTTTAAAAAGAACACACGTAATACAGGACGGCGACAACAGTTTCAAGAGGCTTTTTTCTTTCAGGAGAAAAATCTGTGGAAGGGGAGGAATCAGAATTGCTTCCCCGACTACCTTCATGATGCTCACACCGGCGTGGAACCACTTACGCCAATGTCCCCCTAGAGATAGCTCCGTCAACTAGACACGAGGGATATTTTTAAGGACCTACTTCATAATTATAAACATGGATTATTATTTTTTTAAGTTGATAGTTACTAGTGCCCGACCGATAGTCGATTTTTGGTCGAAGCCGATTAATATTCTATCGCCAAAGCCTTCGGCCGAAGCCGAAGGTTTAATAACCCTAAGAAATTTGCTTCATGATTGGCTACATTTTTTTTCTACTGGATTAAACCGTTTCGGAATGTGTGATCATATCCTTATGGACATAGTCATCAAACATCACAGCTATATAGCTGTGTACAGGTATTCGTGGTAGTTATGTATCTTATTTATAATAACCTACGCGTTGTTTACAATAAAAGCATATTCTAGATATAACACGATGCAATTAATAAAGTTCAAGTGCACGCGCAATGTGACAGAGATTCATTCATAATTGCGTTTGGACTGGTCATACTGTTATTGGCTTTAGTTAAATTAATCGGTAACGAACCTATAAATATTCATGGCAACTTGTTCGACCCCTGCCAATGTCACTGGTCTTTGTAAACACGGTTAATAGAATGTACTTATGCAAATACATCTAACGGATCTACGCGATGGCACTATTGAAAGCTTACAATAGTTAATATTAACAGAACTTCAAAATTGGCATCGGTTGTACAGTGACCATATTCAAATGTGGGTGGTAATTTAGACGTTAGCACCCTCATGAAATGCTGTAAGTATTAACTGTTGTATGTTGTCAAAAGTGCGAATATGTAGTGCCGGTAGGTTAAGGCATGTAGTGAATAAAGCTTGGTTTTGATTTTAATGTCCTTTCTTTTTCTTAAGGCACTCTTACCGCTCCGGGATTGGGGGTTCTTAGCGATCATCATGATTAAGTTTTTGACTCGGTCAGTGAGATGGGTGCTCGTTTTGGCATATTCATACTTGACCGTATCCGTGCTTTAGAAAGCACGTTAATCCGTCGGTCCCAGTTTTTAATGTGATAAATTCTAATAGCGGTGGCTACGAATTCTTACGGTCTAGAAACGATTTCAACTCTGAGAATCTCTGGAAAGAAAAACGACAGTCGCTGACACTAAAGCTCGTGATCGCCAGACACAATATATGCCACGAGCAAGCGAGGCAGTGAAACTTGCGAAACAGGACTTCACCAGGAATCGTACCACTTTCTTTAATAGCAGTATTATTGCAACCATGCTTTACCATAAGAAAGAGACGAGGATATACGCAGTTTATAGCTCCCTCACTTCCTCACCGCGAAGTAAGATTAGAATAATACTGATAATGAGATTGTAGTAACCCCACTGGTCAGTCATAATTAATTTCGTATAAATAAACGACTTCGTAAATGTAAACATTGACGTTGATCATAAATTATAATTATTAATTGTTTATATGTAGGTATTAGGAAACCGGTATTAAATTATTTTTTCGTATATAATGAACGAAGTATATCAAAATTTAGCATTACATCGGTCCGCGTTTTGAGGTCATGTGAATCATTTTAATATTGAAATATAAACGGAACTTTTGAGAGCGCTATTCGAATATAATATTATTTGTGAACATCAACAGCTACTTATTTAGGTGTTAATTAGTTTGTAATTTAGCTAGACGTCTAGAGGCCATTGATGATCAATGGTAAGTATGATCTTGATATTTAACGTAGAAACTGATAGGTGATAGCGAGAGAGATCTGTAAGGAAGATCCTGTAGAAACACTGTACTCTTTTTTCCTACCCTGCAAAGCGTACTATTAATATATAAAAAAGTCAATTAAACCATAAACATATCCAATTAAAGTAACATACATGTTTATTACACGTAGCAGTAGTTGGCATTTATTAATTTCTGTATTTAATAATAGGTTGTTTTCGATCTCGAGGGAAGTAAAGTGTATCCGGATCCTGCTATTGGAACTTATTATGCCACCCGTAAGGCTTCCAACTTTTCTTTAAAGGTTTGGTCAAATAGGCGACGGAGCGCGACGGGAGCGCCGCGGAAGCACTCGGCTACGTTCTGTTGTGACGTTTGCCGTCGCGCAGATCAGGGCTGCGCTGTGTGGCGTCTCCCGTACATTTCAGTACATTGCAACTCCCCAAGCCGCCCCACCGTCGCGCTCCCGTCTCGCTGCGTCTGCTATGTGGCGAAACCCAAAACTACCTACAGATTAACGCGCCTTCCGAGTCACGGAGACGTTTAGCGGTCAAAAAATGACCGCCCATCTTTGACTGACTGCACCAAACGCTGCTTAACCTTGGTGATCGCTAAGGACACCGCGATACCACAGCGCTACATACAAGCGCCTCTAACTCAACAATAAAGTATAGATATAAAATTACTTACCTACATCCTGTTATGAGTCTTAAGACGCAAGTGCAGTAGCTTCTTAATCATATTCTTGGGTCAACACTCCTTACCGGATATTTTGAAATAAACAATATGATTGCCATCACACCATCTATGCATAATATAAAAAAATCAAATAATACGCCACATAATACATATTATTATTTAGAGAACCTAACCATAAATAAAAAAGTAATGATAACCAAACGCCTCAATTTAGATTTTAAAAAAAAAACACATCTACTAGGTGTTAGTCACCATAGATAATAAATTCTGGTCAATTTAAAAAATAATAAAAATATATATCATCTATATAATTAGGTATATAAAAATGTGTTCGTGCTATCACAGTTCCAGGTGTAGAGCGTGTTCGTTCGTGTATTAGTCACGAAAATCTAAAAAACATTATGCATATTTATGCAATAATAATCGAAGAGTTTTATCACAGTTTTATTTTACGGGACATAGCTAGGCTGAGACCACACAATAGTGTCAAGAGCAACGTTGTATGTTTATGACATAACTTTGTAGAAGCAATAGTGCACGACTGTTACAATCTCGTAACGTAAGGGACACGTGATTCATATTGACTTTTTACTAGTAATGCAGGGGCCACATTGTAGGGATTCTGCGAATATTCGCGGTATCGCGACAAGTCTGGCTAAGGTTTTCTTTTTTAAAACGTAGCCCGACACTAGGAATTATTCCTTACCGAAACATATTTGTGAGTCACGCAAAGATTTGTCTCGTGCGGCGATCGAACCCGCGGTTACTGGATAAGCTCTTACCAACTAGACCAAGTAACTCACACGAATGCCTGTCCTGGCGCATCAAAAGGTTTTATAAAAATAGTCTTCGCTTGCGTTGCTATACTATACTAGTTCGCTTTCTCCATTTTACCAGGTCCGAACTATATCCCGAATACCTTAGGCGCGACATGCTAATGAGGAAAAAATAGTTTATAACTGAAGAAGACTAAGACTTCAGTTATGCTAATATAATGGCTGTAACCTAAATATATTTTAATTATATTCTTTAATGACTGTCTCGTTGGTCGAGTAGCGAAATGCGCGTAGCAATCACGAGGTCCTGGGTTTTTTTATTTGTTTGTTTTTTAAAAAACGTAGCCCCACACTAGTTTATATTCCTGTATCGTGGGTGCGCTTACAAACATGAAAATTCACAGACACAAATACCCAGACCGGGACAAATAGTCACACGAAGATCGAGTGTGGATCACACAAAGATTTGTCCCGTGCGGGAATCGAACCCGCGATTATTAGACACAGTAGGCGGAGTGGCTTAAGCTCTTAACCACTGCGCTAAATCGTCCGTTTGAATGCTAGGTCGGACAAAAAAGTAATATTTCGATAAAAAAAAATCCAGTACTGGTCCGGAATCTGGCATTGCATCTGCACATGATGGCAACAGGCTCGCCCCCTATAACATGAAACCGAACATCGTTGGAGAAAATTGGGTGTGCACAGTACACTTCTGCCACCCCTGCTTGGGAAATATAGGTGAGACGCTGAGTTCTTTGATAAATGCACTGCGCAACTTTCGTATCACATTATAAGTAACAATCTAAATAAATATTTACACCATCCCCGACACCTTCACTGCTTATTTGTAGTTTATTTTAACTGTTTGCAACACTGTTTAGTTAGTAGATACAATTATATATTGTAACGCAGCTTTCTACTTTTGCTGTTCTTTTTAGAAAGTTTGACAGATTAATCCTAATTACTCACAGGAAATTTTTAGTCTTAGTAAAAGTTTATTCATACGAGAAAGTACTCGTTTATCAATTTAGTAAATAAACCGCAATTAGAATATCTTATCCTTAGACTAAGATTCAAATTCAAATTTAAATTCAAATATTTATTTGCGGACTAAGTGTACAATAATATGAGATCTTAATATTATAAAGTGCTTATGACTTAGTGGCCGTTTACGGGCATTGCAAATACAGTTGTAATAAAAATGTTAAGTAGGTATGACATAAATTAATAAAATAATATAATTCAGTTATTGATATAATTTATTTATTATAATAGACTACAATTTCAATAAAGTTTAATAGTATATTGCAATCGTCATGTCAATATTAATATAAGTAGGTAGTTGTATGTAATTGTACTCTTTCTTCTTTTCTTTTCTCTTTATAAAAAAAAACGTAGCCACACTCTAGGATTTATTACTGTGTCGTGGGTGCGTTTACAAACATGAAAATTGACATACACAAATACCCAGACCGGAACAAATAACTGTGGATCGCACAAAGATTAGTCCCGTGCGGGAATCGAATCCGCGACTATTAGACACAATGGGCGGAGCGGCTTAAGCTCTGAACCACTGCGCAAATCGTCCGTCAAATGTTTGGTATTATGTTATTGTGGCAATTCTAAATATTCTGACTTGCAATTCATCTAAGATATTGTTCCGCAATCATACATAAGCGGTAGGTAGGTACATACGTATGCAGGCATTATTTAAAAAAAGTGATCATAATAATTAAAGCTGTAATACCACTGTCTGTTATGTGTCATATTATCTATACACGTGTTTTTTTGCCACTCGATATTATCTATATACGGTAAAAAATAATTATTAATAAAAACATGTTGCATGATCGAATGAGAAAATTATTAATTAACTTGCATCATTATGTGCACACCTTTAGCAATGGCCATCCAGGTTTAAGTTCCGGCTAGCAGTGAGCTCCTAATTTTGATAAAATGAGCATAATGTACAATAAAATTATACCACATACTACGCCACGTGTTCCCGCCAAAAGTACGCCATGTTTATTTTTACTTTTTATCGGCACTGACGTCGGCATATCCGGCTTCGGCAATGTACGGAAGCGAGTACGGTGAGTCAGTTCAATTAAAATAACTTTATGTGTTTTATATATAAATACTTGTTTGAATTATAATAAATCACAGCGTGGATGGTGTAAAATATTTTATAATTACACTGTACGATGTTGGATCACATGATTCATATGACAGGTATGTTTTATACTTACATAAACCGTAACATTGTATGTAGTAAACTTAGAATATTATGTACCAGTCTATTTATCAGATTTTTATTATTAGTTACGCCACGTTATTTTTTTTCTAGTTTGAAGACACTTTCACTGGTTTTCCAAAGCAACCAATATTTATCGAGGTCATAAAACTTAAGTACAACCAGCTGTCCATTTGCATATCTGTCACATTATCATAACTAAAGATGGACAGAGAAATACATGTATTATTTATCTTACTTTTCGTATGCATATTATTCAGGTTCACACCGAAAATCTTAGCCGATTTAAACCGCTTCGACCTCCGTTTGCTCGCCGTCCTACAACAATATATATATATATATATATATATATATATACAATTTAGTAATATTGATTATATTTAGTAGTATAAACAAAAAAAAGGTAAGCAGTGTCCTTTTATTCTCTTTCGCAAGGGCAAATTTTCAGAGGATTCTCAGTCTTCAGGAGACTGAGGTATGTGTGACTTTTGCCACAGTAAAACGCTACACAATACTTTCATCTATTTTTTTGGTAATTACAGTCTTATAACATAAAACCTCGACTGTGACCTGAACCTATATGGCAATAAAACTTATACCTATCTAAAAAATAACAAGAATATTATGGCAAAGCTTTGGCAAAGTATGATAAACCGCGAGTGAGCCTTAACAACCGAAGCATATTGACGATACTTTCAACAGGACATAGGCATCATTAATCTGGATCAACAGACAAATGCCATGATATTTCACGGACCTCTAATGCTTCATAGATCATTCATAGACCTTGAGCACTTTTACTTGCAACAGAAACCGGATAAGGTAATAGTACATTCAGCAATAAGTATGGAACATCTTATCTTTCACATAATTGCGAATCAGAAACACCAGTTTTGAGTCTGGAAGGCCGGTATAACAGCAATATGCTTGGTTTGGGAATTTTAGAATCTATAATCGTCGGTAAAATGTAAGTGTACCTACTTCTGCCACGACCGCTGAAATAATATAGGAGGCGTAACGGTGTTTATTTCATTTATTTTTTATGGTTTACCGTAGTTGTTATAGTTTATTTCAATCAAATCATGCTGAAGTAAATTCTTACCTGCTCAACCAATTACAGGCAAAGACTGCAATTATCTTTACAAATGTTACTTCGGTCACAAAGGTTTAAAAATCAGCATATATTGACCTACTACTCGGCCACTCATACTCCACCACAGGAACCCAATATGGATTGGTGGACAAAGGAGGTTTGCCGTTAACAAATATAAGCTAAAAAGTTTATCAGTGATTGTTTAGTAGAGACACAAGCAAAAAAATATTATATATTAAACAAACAGCTTCTTACACACTCACCCAACATGCATGACCACCTGACGCTCCAGGATATTCTGTATCATGTAATTTCATTAAGCTATTGCAATGTAGGTACATTGTCATTCTCTAACCCTGAACTATGAAAAAATAGAACCCCTTTGTGAGTAATTCTGTTAAATACCTACCCGTCGTGTTATTGCATATGCCGGTTGTCGATATGATTAACGAAAGGATCAAACGATCTTGTTGCCAACTTGCTATAAATAATAAGTATAAAAAGGTATAAGTTTATAGTTACTATAATGACCAGTTTGTAAATGTTGGAGTTTGAAATCACTTGATCTTTCGAGATTATGGTATTTTTATCTGATACATTAATCTTGACAGTCTTGTTTTAAGCTTTCAGGAGACCTAATAGACTCAGATAGTTGATATCACATACTATCTTCTAATCTGTAACAATGATCACAACACATGCCAGTGTTTGAAAACATCAACCACAAAAAGTTTTAATCAGAAATTAACATTAATTACATAAATTAACAATATTTTTTAGTCGGATACCTACGTCGTTTTTTTGTGTTAAGTACAAAGAACATCCGCTTTCCGTGTCTACACGCACCTTTACGCCATTTCGCATACCATAGACAAGCAGTTTAGGCACATAACATTCTATAATTACGGTTACCGGCCCGGGATAATATAAATTTAAATAAATAAAAAAAAAAATCTTTAAAATGTATGCCATTTCTGCTTCTTTTGCACTCGTATTTATAGACATTTAATTACTTAGTCTTAGGAATTTACTTAGCCAGTAATGTCATGTGTTTAAAATTCGATAATTGGCTAAGAAAACTAACCTTTGACTTTTCGTACCTTTGACAGTTTCTCAACTATAGAATAAAAATGATGTACTAAGTAAATACTTCAGTATAAGTAACTTCTTAGACATGTACTAAATACGGGTATTAGACATATATTTGAAATCAATAATATTGCCTGTATCAGGCGAATGACGTGAAATTGTTTTTGATGCCTTTGACAAAATTTGGGGTTTGTACTTCTAAACTATAAAAAAAACATATATAAATACTGTCTATATTCTTAAAGCGAGGGTGATATAGATAAACTGAATACATTCACATCTCACCAGAAATGTTAGATCTCAATTAGTATAGATACATTGGCTTACGAGGCTACTGCCACTATACCGGATAGAATTCCACTCTTACCTGTCTAGGCCACGAACCACTAGACCAACGAGGCAGTCTTCTTCTAAACTATCTACATCTATTTGAGGGACCTAGGTAGGGCTGTACAGAGATGGGCAAAATGTAATCAGATTAATGATTAACCACCCCGCTTGGGGAATATAGGCGTGATGCTGTATTAATGATTAACGATTACAGTAACATTTTGTAATCTTCAACGTTTACCATTGCACTTTTAATCTCGTGAAGTCCGATGGAATGTTGTGCGAGGCACAAGGGGGTTTCAGGTCCGGAAGAGGATGTTCAGATCAAGTCTTCTCCCTCCGCACTATCGTAGAGAAGCATCTGGCAGGGGGCCGGAAGGTTTTCTGCGGTTTTGTAGATCTGGAGAAGGCATTTGACAGAGTTGTGCAAAAGAGACTTTGGGGCATTTTGCCAGACTATGGTATAGATGGCACTCTGTTGCGAGCCGTCCAGTCCACATATGTGGACTGCAAGGCATGCGTACGGGTAAGTGGTAACAGGTCACCCTGGTTTGACGTTAAAATCGGCGACAATCAGGGTTGCGTGTTGTCCGCTAGACTGTTTATAATATATCTGAATAAAAGTCTTCAAAGACTGAAAGCGATGAATGAAGGTGTACAAATGGGTGACTTAGTGGTAAACCATCTACTTTATGCAGATGACGCGGTTTTAATAGCGCTAACATCCACTGATCTGCAAACACTAGTCACAGTTATGAAAGACGACTGCACGAACAATGGCTTACACTTGAATGTAAAGAAAACCAAGATTATGGTTTTTGAAAGAGAAGAAACCAGAACGAATGTAAGGATTGTGGTTGGTAACGATGTGCTGGAACAAGTGAATGAGTTTGTATATCTTGGATGCGCTTTCAGTAAGGATGGGAAATGCACCGCTGACATAGAGAGAAGAGTGAGTGCAGGGAACAGAGTGAATGGTGCGATGGAAAAGCTACTTGGGAGCCGGCACTTAAGCCATAAGGCGCAGCTGGCCATACATAACGGAGGTCTTGTCCCAACGCTGTTATATGGTAGCGAGAGCTGGGTATGTAAGAAGGAGAATGAAAGTAGGGTAAATGCGGTAGAAATGCGAGCTCTGCGGATGATGTGCGGAGTGAAGCTGACCGACCGCATTAGCAACAGCGTATTAAGAAAGCGAGTAGGTATGAAAGATAGTATCGGTGTAAAGATGAGAAAGGGCATGCTCCGTTGGTTCGCGCATATAGAAATAATGCCAGAGGTAAGAATGACAAAACAGATATACAATGTGAAAGTGGAAGGATGCAGGTACCGGAGAAGACCTAGGCTATCTTACCACGACCAAATAAACCGAGTCTTATATGAAGGAAAAGTCAAGAGTCTCCGTAACCGGCGAGCGTGTATGAGACGAACTATGAGAGTCGAGGAAGCCAGAGAGGTATGTAAGGAAAGAACCTGTTGGAACTCTGTACTCTCTGCCTACCCCGCAAGGGATCTGGCGTGATGTTATAGATAGATATAGATAGATAGACTTTTAATCTTGAATCATGTTTGAATATTACAAAATGCAATCGCCCATCTCTGGATGCGATGATAAAATAGGTATTATGCGACAACTGAATTATCATCAGTCCTTTGTATGCCACAAATAAGCAATTAGATACATACAGTAGCAACACTATACCCAAAGCCGCTTATACACGTTGCCAAAAAAATGGCTTTCTTTTTTTAAAGAGTTACTAATGATGTCAAAAATAAAGCAAATCATTTCGTAGCTAAATAAACATACATAAATTCCGCTTGCTCTACAACACTCATTTACAAAACGAAATAGTTGAAAATGATAGCGTAATTTTTAACATCTCGCCTACCTTTGATATATATTTTTATTTCCAAAATATGAAACTCGACTGACTGACTCTGACTGACTTTGACTGCCTCGTTGGTCTAGTGGCAGAGCGAATCGCTTTGTGATCACGAGTTCCTGGTTTCAAATCCTAGGTCGGACAAATGTGGTTTTTCTAACGAAAACTTGCCAGTATGAGTCCGGAGTCTGGAATTGTGCCCGGTATATGGCAAGGCTCGCCCCCTATTACATGGGACCTAACATAGTCGGCGAAACGTGGGTGTACTCAGTACACCTCTTAGTACTCAACACACTGACTCCGTGTACGAGCGCCTTAAAGAGATGATAAATGAATATTTATATTTAAAAAATCAATAAAAATATTGGGTTTAAGATGTATATCTTTACATGCTTCATGAATATTCATAGTTGATTCGTATCTATATTAATTAACCTATTACCTACATCAATATTGTGTATGACAGGTTAAGTGGCACGTAACAGTAATTATAATAATTGAAATAAAGTTTTAATAGCATGGAAGTGATTTTTAATGGTTAGGTATGGTTACAAATTAGCAAAGCCGCTCTAGGTCTACGAGAGGCTTATAATTTCTTCACGTGATAGAGTAGCTATTAATGCATGCATTTGCTACAAACATAAGCTGTTATCTATTCTTTGATGACAAAATTAAGGCCACCTGGAAAATTGTTAATAGTGAAACTTGGAGGTCTAAGCAACGCAGTGCGGCTTTACTCTAGAGACTGCGCGCGGGTTCATTCAGGAAGATAGAGACGTAGAAATTTTTTTCACTAATATTCCGGTCGAGACAACAAAATCCTTAAATTGCTCCTCTTCCCTTGCAATTTCTTTTGTTAAAAGAAACATTACTGTTTGTCCGGTGGAGTTCAGGTTTGAGTACACTAATCCCCGGTCTGTTATTAAAGTCTTTGATGATTTAAAATTAAAAGTAACTGAAGACTTATGGGGAATGTCGGTAAAAGTGTGTAAATCCATTTTACATACAATCGCGCCACACTTAGCTATTATTTTTAATATATGTGTAGATCAAGGAGAAGAAGGTAGTGCGTAGAAAATCATCTTCCCGAATTTAATGAAATTTAGTAAGGTAATACCACTGTTCAAATCCGGCGATAGTAAAGATGCCAACAACTATAGGCCAATGTCTGTCTTGCCAGTGCTTAGTAAAGTGTTCGAAAAGATAATGCTCATGCAAATGCTAGATCATTTTAACGCAAACAACATCCTGCACGGTCAACAATTTGGCTTTACTAAAGGGCGTTGTACTACTGACGCCGGTGTAACTCTAATAAAGCATATCTTCGATGCCTGGGAGAACTCACAGGACCCCATTGGCATTTTTTGTGATCTTTCCAAAGCATTTGATTGAGTGAAACATGAAACACTGCTGCTTAAATTAGAGCACTATGGTATCCATGGTAAAGCACTTACTCTTTTAAAATCTTACCTAGAGGACAGACAACAGTGAGTTCAAAGAAATCAAACTAAATCTCTAGGCTCTTCAGTTAAAATGGGCGTTCTACAGGGATCGATACTGGGTCCGTTCCTATTTTTAGTTTACATAAATGATCTACCTGAAGTAATTAAAAATCGAGGGAAGATAGTGTTATTTGCTCACGATACCTCTTTGATTTTTAAAGTTACCTACTTTGTTGACATGTTAATAACTTTGACGAAGTAAATGACGCTATTCTTCAACTACGTAACTGGTTTACCTCCAACAATTTAGTACTCAATAACAAGAAAACTAAATGTATACGCATTCGACAAAGTCTGGTACAACGGCTTGATCTACAAGCTCTACTAAACGGGTGTGCCGGTCAGACTCGTGCTCATCATACGAGACTTCTTGTTAAATCGCGCCTTCCGATATCGCGTCGAAATGAAGCGGTCCACTCCCCACTCCACCCGAGCTGGAGTCCCGCAGGGCTCAGCTCTCTCGCCCCTCCTATTTAGCCTTTACACGAACGACATTCCTCGTTCGAGTAAGGTGCATCTAGCCCTATTCGCGGATGATACCGCTTTTTACGTCTCGCATAGGAATAAGGGTATTATTACCAGAAACCTTCAGGCAACCGCCAATCCCCTAGGGAATTGGTCCAGGAAGTGGCGTATTGAGGTGAACCCGGACAAGAGCGCTGCGGGGTGGCACCTCTGGAGTCTTCTCCAGAGGTGCCACGCCACTCCCTGCACCGCCCTAGAAGTAATCTCGGTCAAGTGACCATGTTCGACCGACCCATTCCCTGGGTCAAAGAGGTCAAATATCTAGGGGTCACCCAAAACAGTACCATGTCCTTCAGCCCGGACATCAAGCAGGTCCATCACCGAGCATTTGTGCTCGGTCGTCTCCATTCGTTAATCTGCTAGCGGAGTAAAATGTCCCTTAGAAATAAGGTGACGCTTTACAAAACTTGCATTCGACCCATCATGATTTATGCGTGTGTTGTGTTCGGGCATTCGGCCCCCTCTCACATCGATAAATTCCAAGCGGTTCAAAACCGCTTTCTCCGTAAAGCCGTAGTAGCCCCCTGGTTCGTACGGAATGTCGATCTCCACTCTGATCTAGGTCTCGAACCTATTCGCGCCTATATTAAAAAGGCGACAACACGACACTTCGCGAACGCATCTACCTACTACGCATTATACTACTATATGCGAAACAGCGTACATCACTCACACACACTAAATGTATAAGGTTCTCTTTACCAAATGTAAAAAGTACTGTACATGATATTATACTGCACAATGAGAAACTTGAGTTCATTAATGATACATCTTTTTTAGGGATTACGCTTGACTCCAAGTTACAATGGGGTCCTCATATTGAGAATTTAGGTAAACGGCTTAGCTCTGCTGCCTATGCCGTAAGGAAGATCAGACAGCCAACTGATGTAGACACCGCGAGTATAGTCTATTTTAGCTACTTTCATAGTGTCATGTCTTACGGTATATTATTGTGGGGTAGGGCAGCTGACATTGAGTCTGTTTTTATCTTGCAAAAAAGGGCTATTAGGGCCATCTATAACTTGAGTAGTCGCGACTCTTTAAGAGAACTGTTCAAAGTAGTAAATATCATGACGGTCCCATGTCAATATATTTATGAAAACATTATGTATACTAGAAAAAATTTAGATCTTTTTGATCAGCTAGGTGATAAGCATTGCTATAACACACGACATAGAAATTAATTAGATCAACCGCAGTTTCGTCTGTCAAAAATTCACACGTATTTCATGGGGCACTGTGTTAATTTTATAACAAAATTCCAATTGATGTCACATAATTTAGTGAAAATAAGTTCAAAGCTTGTGTAAAACGAACACTTTGTAAGCAAGCTTATTATTCAGTAGAAGATTATTTAAAAGATAAAAATGCTTGGATAGATGCTATTCCAGCTCCACTTAAGTCATGACCTATTCAACTGTTGTTAGTTAATTTAATTAATTTTTCCAATGTTACTACGAGTAGTACGTGGTAATTTTCCGAAAATTTCCGTCAAAGAAACTACAGATGCACTAAGTAAATACAGTATCTGTCGCTTGTGTTTTATCAGTGCATAATAGGTACGTACCCCTATTGATACAAGCATGCGATGTCAAGATAATTACTCAATACAAAACCTAATATTATAAGCTTCGCTTTATTCCGGCAGACTTTTTTCCCTGGTTCTGCGGTTTCACAAGTGTCAGTCAATATTCGTTCTCCTTGACATCTAAAATTTTATAGGCGCTTTACAAATCATCATAATTAATCGGTCAACACTGATGGATGAATAGCTGGATTTGCCCACATGACGAGCAGATGACTTGTAATAAGTATGTGTGGGGAAAATTGAACAAGTGGTAAAACCGAGAAATAGTTCAATTTAAGGCAAAAAATATCATATGTAGGGGAACAAAAAAGAGTTTAAGAATAGCTTGTAAAAGCTTGATAATATTGAAGCTTCCTATGTAGATAGATATCGCAAGTACCTACCTAAGCCGGCTTTTATGCCGGGTTTTTTTTTACGTTTACCGAAAGTTTTTAGAAATATACCTTCTTGCAACTTGCTTGGTTACGTTCAACTCTTACATATTACAACCCCCCTCCGTGGGGTCCTTCACGTATACGTTCACATTGTCCTCAGTAGCTCAGTCAATACTGCCAGATTGGAGTCCTTACTAGGGAAGAATAATTTTTGGGGATAGATTTAATAATAAAATAAGCCTTTGTTCCACGTTCCTAAATGGATTTTCATAACCAGCTACGAAATATGTACCTACATCAAATAAAAACAAATGAGATGACCATGACGCTGCAGAAAACGCGCCGGAAAGTAACTTGATCTAGATCTACGATTATAATAGGTATATAGCTTGAATTTCTCGCCCAGCATTTGTCACAAATCCGTAACATTAGGCTACTTTTGCCTAATTAACAACCGATACATATTTGGTTCTAGTTATCTGAAAGTTTCTCAAATGAATTCTCAATTCGTTTGGTGGCATACAAATCAGATTAATTAAGTCTATTGTGGAATTAAACGGTTACCATAAGGAAAATTGACAACAAAATCAAAGTGGACTGTAAAGGAAAGAGGAAGTAGGTAATATGAGGAAGAATACAATTAATGTTACGATACCATTAGATATTATAACGAACTGTCTTGCCACGCTAAGGAACCAACAAACCTATGCTCTTGCAAGACGGTCAAGGCACGATCACGGAGTGGGATACATTGCCTACACATACATATACAAGGTGTAACATAATAAACGTAAGACCTGAAAGTAGTTTGTTCTAAATCGGTAACTGAATTGATTCCAATGCTGTTGTTATTTTAGACCGCTATAATAAACTAAATGTATTCTTGATTCAAAGCAATCATCGGAGATTTCAAATGAATTTCTAAAACGTATTTCTCAATATGCACACATATACAAGTTTCATTGTTCTAATTAACAATAATATGGTATGAAAGTGCTTAAAAGAGGGGTAAAAAAATATTAAATTTGGAAAACTGGGTTTCGTATTGAATTTGTGAAGCAATTATCTAATCGGGGTCTCTGAGGTCTTGCGTTATTTATGATATACCATACCTGTATAGTATGTATAGAACGTAATAATTTTCGGCATTATCCCCCAATTCTGGGTCACCTGTATACATGGTGTACGTGGCGGACACTACGCAAAATCCAAAACTGGTCATACTCGTTACGATATACGATACTACTAACACAACACTCACAGGATTTAAAAAAAAATAAGCGGTATCATACAAACTGTTGATACCAATTCAAGATTCCGCACCTGTCCTTTAAGTCCTACATGAATGTGTAAATAAAAGCACTTAATACTCGAAGTCAACGACATCGCGGTAGGCCCAGACGGAGATGGCGGGGCGAGCTGAACCCTTTCTTGAAAGACTGGTTTTTAAATGCCGAAAGTGGAACCGAAATGAAGCGATAGAGGGAGGCATTTGCCCAAAAGTGGGTCAAGAATGGCTGAATCAAATAAAATACTCGATGTGTGATATCAGACGAGTTAAGATTGGGTAAATTCGATGTGTCTTAACACGAACTGTAAAATTTCAAAAGCTGTGAGAGCTGCGAATATCTTCCCAGTTAGCACTACATTCTTCCCCACGCGACAGCTTGGCCTGATACATGTACATATGTAGATATCAGGATATAAAATGTTACCTACTTAGTAGGTCATTGGGACTTTACCCCATACTAGGAAATACGATAAACTACGCGATGTCTTTCAAGGATGTTAAAAAATTCCTTTCAGAGAGGAATAACCAATAAATTCAAACTGCGTTTATGGACTTTATAGCCCAATTTTACGTAGCACATTAGTAGATCTCCATCGTTAATATCGTCGGTCAGATGCCGAACGAAGAGCGACACGGAACTAAACTCGAGGCTATATTGTTGTAATTGAGGCTTGACTCGAGATATTAATCAAAAGGTAATCGATTATCGCAGAGACTGTACACATAAGTAACTCTATATAGGTAGATCTGTAGGTAAGTGCCGAAATGTAGCCGGATGTATATATCGTGTTATATTGTCACTCGTTTAAATGTGCAAATCTTCGAATATTCATTCTAATTAGTAGGTAGGTACTTTTAAAATGAGGGCACGATTCATATAAAATCAACCTTAGGCTACTACTAACAACTTGCCAGTTTTCCATGGTTAACCCTAGCACCGGATCGGAAAGCGGCCCCTTTTGAGAAGATCCGGGGAGATCTTCAGCATGTCCTCAGCGGACGTGTTTTTTTTTATCTATGACGACCAGATATTATTTTAAGCATGATTCATGACGCATAATTTGCATATATTAGGTACTTCCACCTCACAGAATATAATATATTCTGGATTCTATCTTTGTTTTTGAAATCATTTGCTTCAATGCAGTTGCAGCTGCAGTGGCTACTACCGTCAGTCGTAGGTCGAAATATAAGCTTATAATAAAAAAAATTAACCGACCGACGCAAGGATAATCTATCGTATACCCTTCTCCACAGCCAGCACTCATTTAGCATGCAGCAATATGACTATCAAAGCAGAATATTGCATTTCAAGGTCCAAATAATTAACATAACATGGTTCGCGAGGCTATTGAAATTAAAAAACATCCTAATTTCAATAGAGAAGATGACTGGGTGCTTCCAGCGACTTGTGATCCGGTAATTAATATAATCAAATCCAAAACCAAGCATTACACTGCAAGGCCTCAAAACACCGTAAGCTCATTCGGACAGATCGGACCAACAAAAAATAATTAAGAAGTTTTAGGGTACCCCGGAACAACTATGCCTTTTAGACGTCTAACACCTCAGTCCATCCCGTGACCATGGGTGCTGCAAAGCACTCGAAACGTCGGGAACTTAAAAATCAAAAATAAACCGCGATAAAATACGATAAATAGTTTTATTTCATATAAATCTTAGTACTAGCAGTAGGTAAATAGATACGTAGTAAGTGAAATATTAGGACCCAAAAGTGACGCAGACAAATTCTTATTATACAAACAACAACTGTATTCGGTCATTAACCGTATACGGTCAACACTTATTGTGAATAATGTCTATTGAAATGTAAAAGGAGTTGGCAGTCGATTCGGCGGCTTCGATTTGGACATGGGTAGGTATGCGCAGTAACCGGACTTAGTCAAACTCGGAGGCCGCATTCGTTCACTGAATCAATATTAAACCTCTCTGCATTGTAATTAATTGTGGATATTTGCATTTTTTTAAGAATACTTAATTGAATATAAAAATCGCAATTTCATAAAGGAGACTTTGGTTATTCTGCGATGTATTATTTTTTTGCTAGTTTATTTTTCTTCTGATTTTATTTTTTTATTCGCGTTTGGTCTTAATATACCAACCATGTGCTTTGCCAGCAGGACTTTTCTCGCACGGAACATAATTTTGTCGCACCGTGACTTAAGTTCGTACTAAAGTCGAAATAGTCTTGGCTTTACGTCAATACAATACAATTATTCTTGAAATGAGTTTTCTTGTCAAACTTTTGTCACAGCTTTACCAGCACGTAAGACAAAACGATTAACTTATGCCTAGCAGGACAAAATCCGTAATGTCTTGACGCGCCGCCTGTATTCTAACCCTGCAGATGAGACGATGATTGCTTAAGTGACAACGGTTAAATGTCTTCGTGGTTTCTTTTTCTGTTAAACATATCGTTAACACAATAAAAAATAACGTTTTGATATTTAGATATGTACCTAATCAATAAAGTCACGTTTTGCAATCTATTCTTGGACAGTAGATACCTACCTACCTTAAAAACAAAGATTAAAGAAAATAACTATGACATTATAAAATAGTAATGCACGTAGCGATCACGTGGTCCTGGATTTAAATCAAAGATCGGAAAAAGTGTAATTTCCTGTAGATTCCGCAGTCTAGTCGAAGTCGAATCGTGGAAAGTGGGTTCACACACAATGTAATGTGAGTATAGAGGTGTCTCCTACCTATCTCTACCATCTCTACTAATGGGGATGCCACTTTTTTTTATCGGTTCGAGTGGGAACCGAGTCCTTATAATCCGCCATTCCTAGGTGACTGCTCAACTACTGAACTACCTGCTCCGGTAGGTAGCTATTTATAATCTCTGTTCTATATTATATGCAAATGCAACATCGATTAAAAACAAAATAATTCCAAGCTTTTATGTAAAAACTACGCTGTTGGTCGAGGGGTCTTTACAGATTCACCAGGCAAGAAGGAGAGCTTGCGACAACTACGCTCCAGCTGGTAGGACAAGGGGCCAACTAACTCAAGGGCGTCTCAAGGATAACAGCCTCGACTTGGGCTGCCGTTAAGGGGAGGAAATATACGAGATGTCTCGCCGTGGTGCTCTGCTTTGACCACGCCGGCAAGGTCAGCGTCTGGTCCTGTATGCGGTATCTATATCCGAGAGGAAGGCGATAAAGGCATCTGGAGGGAAGCATGGATAATTTTATGTATGAATAACTACGCTGTTGACGGAGGGGCCCTTTACAGCTTCACTGATATGTAGTCACGGGACATAGAACTTTAATAAGTTCTCCTTATCGCAGAATTCTTGACAGCTATTTTTATCTTCGTATGAAACCAACTCAATTTGATCTTGATTTAGTTTTCATGGGTGTTCGATTCAGTTATTCTGTGAATCGTTGTCCAACTAATCTTCAAGAAGTTGTTATTTATGCAATTCAGTTTTCAGATTGTATCTCTGTAAGATAACGGAAGTTCCGTTACGGAACCGGACTGGTCACGACTAACCTCACGCATGATCTAGCGATAGTAGTTAGCACGTGCCAAAACTTTGAACTGGGTTTAGGTCAAGGGACCTGCAGCATAAATTGCAAGTTTAAGTTTAAGTTCGTCTCCGTAATGGTAAGAAAGGTGGACATAAAACTGGATAACGCGGAAATGAAGGCCACGGTAGTGAGAAGGGCATTGAATATGAAAAAGAAGACCATGAGCAGGTAAGTTTAAATGGCCATTTCTCAGTTCAGTGGTCTAAATTGAAGTCAGATGTTAGATCTGCGTTTAAAGTTCAAGACAAAGTATGTAATTTTTAAGAAAATCCCAGATATAATATAGTTTTCTTTTCCTGAAAAGAACCTTTATGAGAAAATAAGTAGTCATATCATAGTTTTTATTCAATTTTATTTATTTCGTATATTAATAAACCGTGCGTGTCAGTTAGACTACGAATCATGTTTTTTCATTCCGATCAAATAGAAAGCAATTAGACCAAGAGCTAATGGTTTTGTTTTCAGGATAATGATAGATACCACCAATAACGGGACAAAGATGGTGGAATCAAGAGTCACTCATCCTATTTTAGTGATGGAGCATACCTTCTTATAATAGTGAACTCGGTCGCTGTCTTATGAGTACCTCTATACCCACAAATTTGTACCTTTGCCTCATGTATACGGCACTTAAGAGAATTGCTATTTGCCCCCCGCTGCGGACACCTCGCGAAGTCTCAAACCCATAGTTCGCATTCCGCACATATTTGGCAGTTCCCTTACCTTTAACGTTACGTGTTTATCTCGAACTCAACTGTTAACATCTTTCTAGCTACTCTGGACTGGATTCCAATGATCATGGCCCGTTAAAGATACATCCTTGTGTACCATTTCATGACAACAAAATGTAAAAAATAAACGCTTTAATCACACTGTTAGCACGGCATAGTAACGCGTCATTGCTAATGTTTTTATCGTGGTCTGCATTTTGCCCATCGTAAACAAACTGATGCGTTGTTAATCGAATGCATCTCATTCGTATGCCTATACGGATTCTCAGATTCCGGCTCAGTGTACTATGTACTTGTTATGTTTCGACACGATCTCTGTTTTTTTCTACATACTTCAATCAAGAGTTTCCCACGGGTACAACGGCTGAATAGCAATTAAGTGATTTAAAGATAAGCGGGAGACCAGACAAATCGCATTGTAACAAAATATCGAAGAGGTCAAATAGTGGCAGTCGGTCGTAGACACCGAGCCGAATGACATGTGTGGGTGTTTTATTTAGGTCACAGTAAAAATCGGTCGCGGCCAACGTTACGCTCGTAAAACATCTGTAACCTGAATCGACAAACAGTCTAGCCGCATAGCGCCTTAAGTTTGCGGTAATTCGGTTCATTCAACGGATATTTCTCATTATCTTTACATAAGAAGACAAAGTTCACGGCCGACGAGCTTCATCACTGGTCATTTTCACTCGAGCACCAGGCGCTCGACAAACAAGGCGTGTCTAGATTCCTAAGTCCGAGGCTGCATCCGGGCCACCGCAGGGATCAAGTTACGGCGGGGGCGTGCGAATGTCAAGGAACCCTAGCGCCTCGCGAGGGCCGCGCGGCGCGCGCCGCAGTCGCAGCCGACATGTCTGCGCGAGCGCCCGCCTCCTACTGCGCGCTCGCCGCGCTCTGTGCTCTCGCGCAACTCGTCCGTGAGTACTACGATACATTTGCAAATAAACACTCACGCTCGCGGATTTATCTATTCAGTCGCGTCATTTGAAATCTATCGAGATCGAGCGAACTATCGAGATGGTGTTCGATTGATTTAGAACGTTCTCTCTCAACTCTCATGCTTAAGCGGAATGAACCGTATGTACGTGGGAAACTTACGTTGACTCATTGCTTTCAGAGGGCGATAGCTACGATTGTCGCAGGGACGGCCTCCACGCTGACTACGACCAGGAATGCAGGGAGTACGTGCGATGCGGCAGCGGCATCGTCACCGGTCGGTACTCCTGCCCCGCGGGGCGAGTGTTCAGTGAGGCGGAAGGAGCATGCATACCGCGCGGCCGTAGACCTTGCGTGCGACGCGAGTGCGCGCCCTCTGATACGCTTGCGTACGCGACCCCTGGGACCGCCTGCCGCCACTACTACCGATGTGAAAACGGCACCGCAGCCGACCGTGCCTGTCCTGCGGGAGCTTGGTTCGACCTAGACCGTCAAGCGTGCGCACGCGGCGCTGGTACCTGCTTCGAGCCTGTGTGCGCCGGCCTGCCTGACGGAGACTACCCGGACGCGTCCCACGACTGTCGTCGCATCCTGCGATGTCGCGGTGGCGAGTTGCGCACAGTTGCCTCTTGCAACGCTGGATGCACTGCACCTTGCCCACCGCCGCGTGCTGCATCTGCACCGCTTCCTGCCGGCGACGCTGACTTCTGCTCCGATGAAACCTGCTCATCGCTGTGCCGGAACGCAGCTGACGGAGCTTACCCAGACCGTGCGACTGGTTGCCGGGAATATTTCGTGTGCGAGGCGCACAGGGTTATTCGACGCGGTGTTTGTGAACCAGGCATGTTGTTCGCCGACGGAATTTGCGAGCCGGAGGCACAGACTACTTGCCCGCCACCGGCGTTAGGCCCGTGCTTCAACCGCCGCGACGGGCTACATCGCGACTGGCGCGATTGTGCATCGTGGTTCGAGTGCAGACGAGAGCGCGTAGTCGCCAGAGGTTCTTGCTCACCGGGTCTCGTATTCGATGGTGCAGTGTGCGCTTCAAAGTCAGAATTTTTTTGCGAAGGTCCGTTACCAGACGCCCATTGCGAAGGGCTACCCAGCGGCACTTACCAAGATCTGGACTGGAACTGTACTCGATACTTCCATTGTGAGGGTCGCCTGCGCACGACGCTCGCTTGTCCACCGAGTCAAGTGTTCGACGGCCTACGATGTTCACCGGCAGAGCGCTATTTGTGCCCTAGTCTGGAGCGGGAGTCGTGCTACGGACGTGTAGACGGTAGATACCGCGCCGCGGACACCGGTTGCCGCGGGTACTACGAGTGTGTGCGCGGCGGGAAAGCAATCTACGCATGTGCGGTGGGACGGGTGTTCGACGGCGAAACATGTGTGCCGACGCAACCCGGCCTCTGTCTTCGCGAAGATTACTCTTGCGAAGGCCTCACCGACGGCTACCATGCAGAGATCGAAACGGGTTGCAACAGGTAATTGCGTATGTCTATATACAAATGTTTATATCGTCATTTTTCTTTCATACTCTCTTTCATACTACAACTTACTCGGTATTTTCATTCACAGATACTTTTACTGCGAGGGTGGAGACAGACTCGCCACACTATCGTGCCTGGGCGGGAAGATATTCGACGGTCGGACATGCGTGAAGAGATCGCAGCACGAGTGCGGAGCGCCGCCCCTGAACGCCGTCGAGAGCGTTGGCAAGTGCGAGCGCGACGGATTCTACGTACAGCAGGGTACGAACTGCAAGCGGTACTACTTCTGCGTGTCCGGGACGCGGACCTACTTGACCTGCCCGGCCGACCAGATGTTTAACGGGCAGGTCTGCGTGCCCAGTCTACAGTACATTTGCCCCGGGTGAGCCGGCGGCGGCCGCGCACGGACACCGAACTGAGGCCCGCGGGCTACGCACACTACGCGCCGGAGATTGAACAGCAGGAGAGTGACATGACGTACCTGATTAATTAATTAAGGCTGTGATGAATCTTGAACGTATCTAAATAATACCCAGTGATATTTATGTATAGATTCTACTATATCTACCTCGGTATTACAATAATACACTTTTAATTCTTATATTTTATTGGCATAGAAACTTTTAAGCGACCTAAATAGATACTTCTAATAGTAATTACACATTGACTATATCTTACAGTATTACTTTACAAATGAAACAGTAAGCTCCGTGAATAGAAAAATAAAATCTCTTTTAACGACATAAAAGAATAGTTAATTTATTTATTTATATTAATGTTAATATATAGATACTTTGCCGACCTTAAATTAACGTAAATGTAAGCAATAAATTATATTTATAAAGATTCAACTGTGAATCGAAATTAAAAAATTTTAAGACTTGACAAACTTCATCAAGATTATATTTGTAAATAAACATGTCTTTTAATATACGATCTTGACTTCCAAGCGATCGAATTTTATATTTATATTAGTTACAAATATTATCTTTATACAACATAACTAATCTATAATTAAGTTTTTTAAATTATGACATCGTAGCACAAATTGATTCTACATTACACGCTGAATATGGTAAAAGTTGAGACACAAACATGGTTACAATTTGGCAATATTCGTATTTATACCAGTAAAGTACGAATTTCTAAATAAATTTATGTTATTACGTATTTAATAAACATTCCAATTATTTAATTTTAATTTTTTTCGTTTATTTTATTTAACGCCTACTAATGTTTATACATTTTTACACAACACACAGTTACAGATTATTTGATCAAACAACTTATCAATACTTTTTTAACAAGAATAATTGTATTCAGTTGGTACATTTTGAGCTATCATCAAAAATATATACGTGGAATTGACACATATCAACATGCAACATATTATTAAAAAGGAAAATAACGATGTATCGTTGTGAATGTGGATTAACGGAATACCTACTTTTATTATATTTGTTTACGACCAATAAAATTTGACTTTCGATTACTCAAATGATTTACGACGCCATTTCAATTGATCAGTACTCTAAACTGCAAACAATTTATTCTTGCAAATGCAAATACGACCTTATTCGGACAGGTTACGACACGTTATCTACTTTTATACAAGGATTTTAATTACATTAATTTTCAATTGGTCCACGCCGAAAATGTCAAGTTTCAAGTTCGTTAGTGTAAACAAAATACCGACAATAACTTAGTAGGATGTGCGGGCGCGGCCAATCAACGCATTCGTGCTATATTAAGTTGCTCGAAAAGCTTATTTTCGATTAGCCATTGAGTTATAATGTACTGTGTACTAGAAAGGACACTATGTTCCCCGGAACTTTTAAAACAAAATTCAACTCATAACAAACTTTAAAATCTCGAATTGACTTATCTCAAGATAATTGCAAAGTTAAATTTCTGTCGAGCATTATATTTCAGGCCGACAGAGTCGAACGCTACTTAACTTTGGTAATCGATAAGAACACAGCGGTCGCACAGCGCTGCGAGCTGCGTAAGATGGGTGGCCGTTTGTGGTATTTTCATATTCGAGCGTCTGCGTACTTCGAAAGGCACGTTAAGCCGTTGGTCCCGGTTACCACTTAATGTGGTAATCGTTAAGCCGAGTAGGAAGCCTTAAAGGCGGCTTGATAATTTTCAACAGCAGGTGGCCACAAATCTGCCTCCACCAATCCGCACCGGGTCCGCGTGGCGGAGTATGACCTAATCTCTCTTACCTCGATTTGTGAGAGAAGGCCTTTGCCCGGCAGTGGGCAGTATAGGCTGATATTATATATATATAACCCACTTTTCCATAATAAACAGGTCCATTTAATGTTAATTCCACCGTTGGGACAGAACTCACACTCCAACACCGTCGTCTTAGAAGACTTGGAGTAAGCAAGCATCCCACCAATTGGACCGACGACATGATCAAAGTCGAGAGTGAAAGCCTATATAGTATACATGAAAAAATATCGTCATGACGAACTCTTAAGGGAGACCTATGTAGATAAAGTCTTTCAGGCGAAATACCATCAGAATTTAACGACAGAAATCTTGATCATAATTAACTAATCCGGATCTAAGCTCCGTAATCAATAAATTAACTACAAATTCGTACAACATCAACACCATTTTCGGTTTACAAATGAAGGATTTGCATTCGCGATCCCTAGTATATGGTGAACCAATCCAGTACGTCAGTACATTCTACTTCAATGTAGATATCATTTAATTTTTTTTAAAAATTCCACATAAATACATTCAACGTCCGATGGAGCACCGTTTTTTCAAAGAAAATTGGAGAATCGGGATCGAGAAGAGAAAACGGGATCAAATTTTATAGAAACATAAAACGGTTTAAAACAGACAAGAATTAGGTCAGTATCAATGGTGAATATGAATTTCATTCCTATTTCGGTTAAGGCTTAAATCCCAAGGATAGACAGATACGTGACATGCCTTCTGCAAATGGTAAGTCCATCCAGTAGTCCTATGAAACTGAGTCTAACTGACCTTTTTCGTTGACAAAATCCGGGCAAATTATTTGACGATATGGAAAAACTGGCAGGTATTTTAAGCCTCAATGCTGTTTCTTCTTTTTTCGATTAAGTTTTAATAGATTTTAGTAATACTCATTTATTTTTATAAGTTGTCAGCTTAGTTATGTTTTCAATTTTTGTTGTGCATGCTGTGGTCTCCTTTAATTGGAGGAATACACTTAGACGAGACCCAAGTACTTTACTGTTAATATCGAAAATGTGTATATCTTCTGTTGGAGATCCATATAAATAAATGAATAAAGATATAGAGCAAATAGAATATTTGACCTTGCTATAAAGTACATTGGCCGCGGGGCCGGACAAGAGGGCGAGCGTGCAACCACTAAGCTCGAGTCAGAAGGGCAGGGGGGCATCTAACTCAAGGGCGCCTCAAGGAAGAACAGCCTCGGCTTGGGCAGTCGCTATGGGGGAGGGCGTATACTAGGTGTCTCACCGTGGTGATCTGCACCGGCCGACGGTTAAGGGATTCTTCGAACTCGCCGGCGAGATCGGGGTTTGATCTTGTGTGCGGCATCTGTATCCGAAAGAAATGCCGGACGGTGGTAGCGGGTGATAGGGGGGGATTTAGGCTTGTAGTCGGCGGCGGCTACGATTAGCGGATTCCTATGATTGGACGCGTTTGCGAAATATCGGGTTGTCGCCTTTTTAATAAGGGCGCGAATAGGTTCGAGACTGAGATTGGAATGGATATCGACGTTCCGTATGAACCACGGGGATCCGACGGCTTTGCGGGGTAAACGGGACATGACATAACATGCATGTGTCTGTCTAATCTGTCCGTACCAGGCACACATGTTTGCCGCCGAAACGATAAAAAGAACAAGAGGCGGTTGTACTAAACATACTTTACGTTTCCACAAATTGTGATCCCAAACACTACCATCTCCTTTCATATTATTAATGCCCTTTAAACTTATTTTCTTCCACTGAGTGACTACTTAGTCCGTGATTTGAAACCAACATTCAAAATGTTTACAATATTATTGTCAAATTCATTAACAAACAATAGCTTTAAATAGAAACAAATAGAAAACCGTTTGTAGATATATTTCCCACATCCATAAGTTATAAAAATACTTAACATTTAAATTCTTTGTATGAATCAGACCGAAGCGAAAATATTAAAAAAGTATGTAATATTTAAAATTATTTTAATTTTTATAGACACAGTATTTAATATTAGCTAACAAGACCATACCATAAAATGACTATACTAAAATATTGTATTTTTATTAAAATACAAGCGACCGCCTCGCATACATACATTCGATCGCAAAGCATTGCTTTAATTTAAATAATAAATAATACAATAACCACCAAAATCTCATTTAAATTTATATGTTTAGTAATACATAACTAGCAATATGATGCCAATTATATTGATTCCAAAACTATACATTAAATGACTCTCGGAGACCTACTTTATTCCTTGTTTATATTATATTTTTTTCAAACCTTGATATCGCATGACATCTTTCAACGATTGTAAATTTAAACGGAACGTTCCAATGAAAATCGAGATTACGGGAACATATGGGATTCGAAAAATGTTAAATTAACATCTAAACATCCCTTAGATCAACAAACTCAACTTGTAAACAGATCGTTGATATAACTTATAATTGTCGCCTTCGAATAATAGTCTTGTATCAAAATAACCGGTATCAATAATCTAAAATTTATAACATACAATGACTCGTAAGTATATAACGAATTATCTTGTTTGCACCAAAGGTATAATAAGCAATATTCTTTGCTTGTTTATTAGCTCCCATCCGTATGAGCGCTTTTTCAACGCACGTTTTTCAAACGCTGTAGGCGCTTTTTTAACAAATATACCTATTCGACAGTCATACATATGCCAAACAAAATAAATGGCATTTGCAATTTAAATGCCCGTCAATACGGCTATTTATGCCAAATATAAATACTGGATATAGGACGTTGTTCGTTGGACACGTCGGTTTCCCATCAGGGCCCCTATTAAACACGAAAAACGGGACGCGTGGACACGGGAAAACTTCCTAAAATGAACGGTTAATGGTATTCCAGTAACACTCAGAATTCCATTATACGATCATGTCATAAGATATTTACTATATGTCGCGCCGCGTTTAGTCATAACGAGTAAAGCCCCTATTTTAATCCAGCGCTTTTTTACGCCCAAAATACCGCTCGTGCGAATGAGGGTTAATGTATGTGCAAAAACAACATAATTTGCATAGTTGGTAGTTCCGGTAGTGTCGAAACACTGACAACATATTTACATAAGCACATTAAAATTTTTAATTTAATTATAAAAAGAATAAATAGGTAATACCTTTGATGAAAACCGATTTCGTGAGCGGTGTGTTCACTAAGCGGCAAATAACGCATGAAGTTTAACAATGAGACGTTTTGCAATAATGTCATCGCCTGAAAGGTAGTGTCGCACCTAAAAAAAAAAATATGATGACGCGTCATTTTAATAAACTGACATGTAGTTAAGAACATATCCAAAAAGAGTTTGTCTGAGTCGTTTGAAACATAATACCAAACGACAAAAGAAAATCAAAAAGTCCGCTCAATAAACAAGCAGTTGGAGCGAAGTGATCCACGCTCGCCCCCTTGCTGTAAAGGCATCGGGACCAACAGTGTAGGTCATAGACACACCATCAAAAAAACAAGCAGTGACCCTTCTGCCGTCGTGGCTATTGCTTATATGTTGTAGACGTTTACTACTGTACCTCGAAAAATAGCAAGGATGTCGACAGCACTATCGATAGATCGAGTCTATCGATAGTATTGCTGTAAACAGTAGTATTGGCCAAGCTGTGCTATTGCTTGTTTTATCGATATTATACTATCTTTTATCGATACTTTTGCTACTCAACAACCTTTGCAACTATACCATTATGTTGCGTCACTAATAACGACAAGCAACAACATCCTTCATGATTTTATATTATCATGAAATATTATCGCCGATTGCGCAATATTTGTCGCTAATGTATACACCGCTTACTTGTCACATTTATTTAAACATCCACATGAACTTTAATTCTGGAGTCTCTTTATATAAAATCTAATCTATTAATAAATTAATTAATATCAAAGTATGTTTGCAGTTTTTGTGCAACGTACTAAAATGTCGGAGATAAAGATGGACAGATATCGCTGTAGAATGAGCAATGAATTATTACAACCTTCGCATACAATTTTAATTTAGCAATAGGGAATATGCGTGTTATTCAAATAGGGGTCAAATATTTTTGTTTACAAACTTTATCGCATTAGAATAATGTCTATACCAATATTTTTTTAATGACATAAGTTTTTATTAAGAAAATATATAATGAAAGTAAAAAAAAAAATAATGGGAAATTCAAAGTAGCTGGAACGCCACGCTATTGGTCAGATCGAATATGACGTCAAAGTCTACAATACAAATGTCAACAAATGCATATTTGTTGGATGTTTGCTATTGAGTTAGTTTTGTTGTCGATTTACACAAAGACAACATTTTAGTTTAAATTATTTAAGTTAATTCTTACGTTAAAGCGTGTCTTCACAGCAATATAAATAAGTTGATGGAGATACCATGTCTCTTTTTCTGATTTTACACCACTTTCTCCTTATGTCCGCACCTATAGAGTGCATTTTTATTGTATTTTTATACCTAGGCACACCACAGTGTTGTAGCATTGTATAATAGTCGCAAAATACAAAATAAAAAAAATTACAGAATGAAATACTTCTACAGCTGTTTACTAATTGATTGTTATTATAGACTTAGACGTCCCGCCAAGCGCGCCAAAATGGCGGGCGTTTAAAGTGCTCTTATCTGTTTGCTATCTTCAACATTTTTTTTTGCCCTTTACCTTTTTTTTGACGCTTCAATTTTTTTTGCAATTATATATTGATATAATCTATCGTATAAAAATATAAAAAAAATTCACGCATATTCCCTATTGGGCTATATTTCTATAACGCAGGGTTTTTCATAAAAATAGTGAGCATCTTTAGACAACTGCATAGGACGCTATCTGGATATGTCGATGCAAAAAGACTACAATTTTACTTTGCCGTGAAATAGAGACAGCGCTATAAACCAGGACCGCTTTTGCCTATCAGGGCTGGCAACCTTACGTATTAAAGTCGGCTTCAATACTTTTGGTAGCTTTTTTTGCATACAGCTAACTCCTATGCTATATGTATAGTACATAGCTTTCTGTAATTGCTATTACCATACACCGCCTGAAGGGTTTCTTTTATAGTCTACCAGCGGCCGCCCGTAACTTCGTCTGTGTATGTATCTTTATGAATATGTTATTCTGGTGTATTCCATTTCGCTATGTTACTGTATAAGCTATACTGTATATTGGCAAGCGCAGCGTGTGACGGACGCCTGCCAGACGGACCGACGATCTTGTGAGGATTGCAGGAAGTCGTTGGATGCAGGTGGCATCGGTCCGGTTGCGCTGGAGAGGGATTAGGGAAACCTATACTAATTTAACACCGGACAAGTATAGGCTGAGATGATGATATTACTGTAAAGTCTCATGAAAATCCGTTCAGGAGTTTTTGCGTGGAAGCGTAATAAACATCCATACTCACAAACTTTCGCTTCTATACTATTAGTAAGATAATGCTTTTGGTACTTTGTAATGCATTTGGTGTAAAATTAAGACTATTCTGTCTATCTATAACAATTCATGTGGATGTTCAATATAATCTGTGGAACACTCATAGCGCTTCATGTACAGTGATTAAATAATCAGTCACACTTCATTAACTTTCACCTCAAAGACAAAATAACATGGATTGAACATTATACTAATATCAATTTTAAACAAAACATGAGTAATGTAAAATGATAATTAAAAATTATATTAATTATTTTTTACTGATGTTACTGTTAAACTGGTGGTCCCTACGTACAAAAGGACATGTCCAAACACACTTATCGACGGTCCCATAAACAAAGTTACATATGCCAAATAAAATAAACGGCATTTGAAACTTTCGTACCCGTCAATAAGGTTAATTATGGCAAATAAAAACACTGGATGATAGGACTTTGTTCGTTGGACACATCGATATTATAAGACATGTGGCTTTATACGTGGGAACCGTTACATATTATTTGAACATTTTCTTTAAAAACTGGACTAACAAAGTAAAGTCTTTAATACCATTACCGATCACTTTACATCACAAATAATATACATAAAAATATAATATTGAGATCCTCATCTCAAGTTGACTTTTTTTGTTAGTAATTTCACGTATTTTCATGACTCAAAAACTATTTAGTGTATTACAATGACACATCCCACACATCTACATATGATCTCTGAAGGGCAATACTCAGTCTTAGTTCACGACAACTGACAACGCATTACACTCGTTGGACCATTAACAAGAAATATATTAGTATAAATTAATTGTTATAACGAATATAACGTTGGATAAAGCCTGACTAGAAATTGAGACTGTAGGATTAGTAACTTGGGTTAAGTAACATTTTTTGTATTGTTATAAAGACGGACAAGTCAACTCAATGTTTATACAGTCATTGATCGCAACAGATATAGATTATATAATCCACGAAGACGCGACACACCTTTTCTTTCTTCATTTCTCCTAATCGCTTTCAATCCCTCTGTTGTTTTGTACTTATTTCGACTTGGTAATTGCTATTAGCAATAAGACCGCTAATTGTACCTTGTTTATATTCCATATTAACTAGTTTGTATTGCATTGTTATTTTTTTTTTAAAAAACGTTGCCCCAAACTAGGATTAATTCCTGTGTCGTGGGTGCGTTTACAAACATGAAAATTCACATACACAAATACCCAGACCGGAACAAATAATTGTGGATCACACAAAGATTTGTCCCGTTCGGGAATCGAACCCGCGACTATTAGACACAGTGGGCGGGGCGGGCTAAGCCCTTAACCACTGCGCTAAATCGTCCGTCCATCGTTTTTTATGTACAGTAAACAGTATTCTATCAATCTACAAAGCAAGTGTGTTATGTACGTGTAATGTATGTATGTGTAATGTAAATACTAGCGTGTTAGTTCTATTGTTACACACTCATTATCACGCAGACGTATCATAGCACAATTATTATCACCTATAAGTATGAAATGACAAAACACACTAGCAAAACATTGCATACTTGTAGGTACTACAAGCGATTAGGAAAAAGGGTTAGGCGTATCTTTGAGAATTATAAGATCTATAATGAAACCAAAAGTATCCAGAAAGGGAATAGAATTCTCCGCACTAAGAGAAAGAAATTGTACGCATACATCAGTGAAATATTAAACCCTTTAATATTTTTACGCAATTTGACATACAAGGTGTAACATAATAAACGCAAGACCTCAGACACCCCGATTAGAGAATTGCTTCATCAATTCAAAACAATAAGCACAGTTCCAAAATTAAAGGCTTTACCCCTTTTTTAAGCACTTTTATACCCCAATTATGAATGAAACTTGCACATGTATGTGTCCGGTTTGAGAAATACGTTTTAGGAATGCATTTGAAATCTCCTTATTGCTCTGAATGAAGAAAAAGTATTTTTTTATAGCGCACTGAAGGAGTAAAAGAATTTTTTGCAAATTTAAAAAAAAATTAATGTACGTTAAAAATTGTTGGAATCAATTCAGTCACCGATTTAGAACATACTACTTTCAGGTCTTGCGTTTATTATGTTACACCTTGTATACATCTGCATGATTTTATTTTATAAATCTTACAAAATATTCGATTAAATAACCTGATCATAATCGATGTTTAATATTAAAATTATATTAAAAACATATTGGCCTTTATAATATCAATAAATACATACATAAAAGAATCAATAAAACGCCAAAGACATTTCCCAAAACATTTCTTGTCAGGCTTTACGTTAATATTGACTTACAGCCATTTTAATATTTAAATCGTTTTGTAATTCGCTACAAAATATGAAGCCACCTCTAAGGTTAGTTACAACGTAATATTTATGGTAATCAACAATGATTAGCAATCGATTATCGATATAACTCTTATTTGAATAGAACTTAAAATTGCATGAGCAAGAAATCACTAAGACGTGTTACAAACATCCCAAACAGACCAAGCTAACGAGATTTACGACAGTAAAAACGAATATTAAAGAAATTCAATGAACAGCAGTAATATCTTTGAGCAGTGTTAATATAACGCAAAACGAGAAAGAATTGTACTCTATTCGTTCCCTATTCCTGTGGCCACTTAAGCAAATCAAATCGAAAAAAAATTACCAAGAATACGAAAACTGCTAAAATTTTTCCTGGGGCGATTAAGACTCGGTCTTTGTTCGGTTACGATCCGTGGGCTTAGCCAAACAATGATTGCATTCGTCGACAAAAAACGTAATTAAATTTTGAAAGTATTATCGAATATCGTGTCACATCGTTAGATCCTAGATTATCGTTGTATTTGAATCAATAAATTGATCAGTTCAAAAGATATTTTTCATAACATACAGATTAGATACATATCCTGTACTGCATTGGTATATCACGATCAGGAAATACATGTGTAATTTAAGATACCATTAGTGTATTTTTGCATTTAAACGATTATAATGTCGTAATAAATGAACTTTAACTAAATACTGATTGAGAATTAGCTACCATTTGTAAGCTTATTTATTAGGTTACTTGTATTTTGATACCAAAAAATTTAAAAATACAATAGACATGAACCCAGAACCTATTTAAAATAGTGCCAGTTTGATACAAATAATTATAACATAAGACGTCATGCTCAGCATGATAAAACGGTTGTTTAGGATTAAAAACGTGTAGAACAAAAGAGGAAGAAAATAGGTACCTATATAATATTGTTATCGAATAATTAACAGTATCCCGCAACGAAAGATTTATGAAAAAAGCTGAAAGTAACCGTATCTAATATTCAAATTTGAATAAAGAACGTCATGAATACAACTTCAGATTTAAATTAGAATACAGAACGTCATGAATACAACTTCAGATTTAAATTTGAATACAGAAAGAACGACACGAATACAGCTTCGGATTTAAATTTGAATACAGAACGTTAGAAGACAGCTTCAGATTTTAGCGAACGTACCAGATTGATTGATCGTTGTCCGTTCACATCGGCTATTGGTCGCTGGTGTTGGGCGCCGGTGCGGGTGCCAGAAGTACGCCCACGTCCCACACCTTGATGACGCGGTCTTTGCCGGCCGTACACATACGCCCTGTTGCCTCATCAACATATATAGATGACACCGCGTGCTTCATATCATGGAATGAAGCTAGAGATTCGCGACTGAAATATGGAAAAAATGCGTAGTATTTTATTACCTATATAGATTCGCTAGTTTTTACCCGTGGCTCCACCCGTGAGATATTTTATATGTCCAAAATTATACAAGCATATTGCAACTTATAATCACATTGTCAATACGTTAATAATTCATGGCATAAAATACAACACAAACAAATTAAAAATTATACTTGTTAAAATAGTTTAATTTTATTCGATCGATCGATCACCAGCCGAAACATGTCACTACGACGACAGGCTTTTCGACTTTTACCAGATAGTATAAAGGCACCACCTTACTCAGTGAGGTAATAATTGATGGATACCTTTTATTTCATGGCTGAAAAATTAGACCTTAATAGAATAGACTTACGGCTCGTGGCGCAGCGTGTCATAGCAAGCACTACAGACGCGCTGCGGAAACTCGAAGCCCATGATGGGCAGCGGCAGCCGGTGCGGCGAGCACGACGCGCACACCGCCGCGCCGCACCAGCGGCAGTGGTGCTGCCGCAGACCTGCGCACCGACAAGTTACACCCGGTTTAAATTATGCCATTACCGCCACTACCCGCATAATATATACGATTCTTCAATGGAAACGTAGAATACTGCAACCATTAAAATAACTTACAATAGAAATACATTGCATGTTTCTGGCCTTTTACAAATTTATATTCACATTTAATTTTAATTTTTTGTTTATCATAAGCTAATTTTCATATCAGATTTATATTAACTTAAAAAAAGAAAAAAATATGTGCATGTTGTTTCACGCCTATTATTGGCGAGTAGGCTAGCATAAGCTGAAATCAAATAACTTTTATACTGTATACCGCCTATAAGCTGTTGGTGTGCCAATAAATAAATAAATAAATACCCAATTTACACACTGCTCACTTCCGCGTGAAGTGAGGGAAGGTTAGTCGTATAAACGCGCCACTTGCGCACTACTTCCCTATCACTGCCGGGCGCTCCCTTCGCTGGCGGTTTTTGAGAGGGGTTCAAAAGACTGCCAGGCCACGCCCACTTAGTGGCCGGTTTAGAAATCTTTGTGATTCCAAGTCATGCGATAAAAATAATTTTGGAAAAATAACTTAAGGATAAAGAAATATACAAAATTATTAAAAAAAAACTATGGGAAAGCTAGTATACACATTGCCTTGGGGTTATTTCTATAAAAACCATATCGTTTCGGGGAAAACAAAATCTGATGTCGGGAGTTTTGCAAACATAAGAGAAACACAGAGCGATGCTTGAAGTACGAAAGGAGTATGAACAGTAGACGCTGTCGCGGTACTGCTCTTTATTTTTGGCGGCGGTAGTATCATTGTATAAACCGGGTGTTATACCCGGTTTAATTATGCTATTACTACCACTAGCCGCATAAGGTTTCGCCACATTACCAACCGAGCGCGACAGAGGCGCGACGCTGGCGGACGGCAGCGCGGCAAGTTCACACTGAGAGCGCGAGTCGGGCGGGCCGGGCGTCCGCCCTGTCGCTGTCAACGCTTAAGGTTTGGTCAAATAGCCGACGAAGCGTGACAGAAGCACTCGTCTACGTTCGGTCGTGACGTTTGCCGTCGCGCCAAGCGGGACTGTGCAGTGTGGCGTATCCCGTACATTTCAGTACATTACAACTCCGCAAGCAGTGCCAACGTCGCGCCGCGCGGGGCTTCGCTGTGTGGCGTGTCCCGTACATTACAACTCCCCAAGCCGCGCCACCGTCGCGCTCCCGTCGCGCTACGTCGGCTATGTGGCTAAACCTTTAAACTTCAAACAACAACACTAACGTCCCGCTAGCATCATGACGTCGGCGGGTCAAAACGTTCGCCGACACGCCGGGCGTTGCGGAGCTGTGTGACGTCCTCCTTCATTTCGATACATCACAACTCCCCAGGTCGCCAAGGTCGTGTTTCCGTCGGCTATGCGGTGAACCTATATAAAAATACAGCGGCGCTTCATACTTCAAACATTACCCTGTGTTTTTGTTATGTTTTTGAAAACTCCCCACATCTGATTTTCGAATGCCGAAATGATATTGTTTTCAAAAAAATATGCCTAAGTCAATTTTTATCCTAGCTTTTACATGCTTTTTTTGATGAAACATCCTCATATTTTGCTAGAAATTCTTATACTCATAGTTTTATTTTCTAAAACTTATTTACCCCATTAATTGCAAAACGGACTCTAAACCGGCAAAGCTGACCAAGCAAATGCTGTCAGTCGTTTAACTCCCGCTAAAAAACCGCCAACGAAGGGAGTGCCGGGCAGTGATAGTATGGGTATTTGTACAACTGAGCTTCTCTGACCTATGCGCAAGTCGGGAGAGTCTAAGCCAGGTATTACACATAATCTACATTCACTAATGCGGTAATGAATTGTGTATAACAAATTGGTTACTTAAGTAAAAATCTGGTCGACTATTATAAAGTATGGACAAGAACCACAGACTCTTATGAGATATGATTCCTTGACATTCTTTGGGTTGTAGAATTATTTTTATACCACTCTTCAACTGACGTTGATTCGCATACGGCATATATTTTACTTTCGACATGAAGGGCGCGGAGTGCTTCATGTTTTTCCTAATTCGTGACAAGAACATAGACTTACCCAATTGTTTCTTCTCCATCATCGCTCGAACATTCCATATGAAGGGTGCCCGGCAGATCTGACATAAGTCGGACTCCTTCCAGGCGGGGGTCTCGCGGCGCCGCACACCCATCTCCCACACGCCTAGTGCGCCGTCCTCCCCGGCAGATATCAGTCGCTCGCAGCCTCCGACGTACCAAAGACCAGTCACCTTATTGCTACAAATGGGAAGATTCTATTTAGGCCCCAATCTGACAGATTGTGCGTTGGCATGTATAATCGCTACTTTATTTCCATTTGATAAAATTATATTCCAGTGATTTCACATGTGAAATTTCACAGCCAATGATTTTTAATTAGCTAAGAGCATTAAGCAGCATTATTAGTGTTAAGCAGCGACGCACTAGCTACAAATTGCTACTAAAGTGAAAAATGGCATCCGAACAATCTGCGATATCATATGAAGTGTATTTTAGCAGCCATCGTGAAAAAAAGTAGCAAATGCATTGAATGAAAAAGAATTTCATATGATTTTTCACTTTTCATTAATTGTGAGCCTATAGCTATTCGTTGGAAATGATTTTGTTAATTAAGGTATTACAATAACTTTTAAACGAGCATATCACGTACTTGCTGTAATACAACCATTTGGTGATCGATTTCAGTTTTCGACCAAATGATTTATTACTTGTCGGATCATCGTCACGTTTCAATAGACATGGAGATTTACTTTGTATTTTTGGCAACAGCGTTAGCGAATGGTAATTATACAAAGAAGTATCCGGACATAACTTTCGAAATATCTTGAAGTGTGAGTTAGGCTACTAGAACTGCTATTGTTAACTGCATAATAGGTATATGGCTTATATAAAAATTATATTACAATATGAATAACTACGTAGGTTTATTTTGGGTCTGAAGTTTTATTTGAATTTGATTGAAGTTTTATTAAGGAAAAATATTATTTTGTTCCAATTTTATGCATGCAACATATCAAAGGTGCCATGTAAACTACTGTATTATGCATACATATAGATATAAAAGTCATACTAATTGATATGCAATATTCACCAGCACTAAGATATATTGGTAGACGTACCATGACTTAATAATGACGTAACCATTAAATTATTAATACACCAATATGAGAACACTGTTCAAATGTAATAATAAAAAGAAATAAACAACGTCAAGTCAGCCTAAGAGGGGGTAGCAGAGTTGTATTGTATAAATCCATATAAAGCCGATGATATTAAGTCCCAATTCAATAGGGTGCGAGCCTAATGCTATTATACTGGGGATACAGACTGTGTGAACTGCGACTGCGAAGAATTTTCAAAACATGACCATTCTGTCAAGAGTGTAGGGTATAAGAAGAACGATCTTACACCCTATAAATATAATAAACACTCTTAATAAAAAACAAATATTATTCCAATGTGATTTCTAAGATAAATAGTGATTGATACATTCTCTCTGCCTACCCCGCAAGGAATGTGGCGTGAAGAAATAAATATAATTGATTAATCCGTACAAATATATGAAATTAATAAAAAAAATACATACATTCTACTATCATAAATCAAGTGTTTAAATATTGGTGCAGCTGGCTGTATAGTTATACACCATTCGACCCTTTGCCTTTCGAGACAAAAAACACAATAGGCTAATAAATAATTACCTGTGACCTTGCAGTTCATACGCGGTGCCCTTTTGTCCGCCAATATCCCAAACAATAATAGTCTGGTCGAATGAGCCACTAAACAGTAGTTGCGGTATTGGAGCCCAGTTTAACACTCTGACAGAACTGAAAATGTTAAAGAATAGATCAATACAAGTATTAGACTTTTTTATACGATTAATCCCGCCACACATTCCCACCATTGTCACTCCTGTAAGCCAGGATCCACAATGGACTCCTTAGATGAGGCCAAAGTTTAAACCTTGGGGTGTCCCGGGAAGCGCTTTAATTGTCTTGGAACCCGCAACAAATTTAATTAGTAAGAAAAACAGGAGGTGTAGGAAAATAAAACTCCGCTTCCCTCCTTTGCAAAGCAGGAGACACAAAAAATTGGCAGATCAGCCATAGAGAAGGAGACTACAACTATGATAAGTCCAGTTGTAAAGCACCACGGATACGAAAAAATATTAACAGGGCGTATTTGTGAACCTCATGTTCGATTCCAGTAATAGTTATGGCAAAAACGCTTGAACGCACGGAAATTATCCCGGGTGGCTACAAGATCCGTGTAGTAGATTACCCCTGACGCATTTCGCAGACTGTTTAACATAATGGTACGCTCGTTGTGTTAGACTTAATGCCAAAGTAAGTTCTCCTTGTGAGCATTGTGTAGGCTCACGATCTGAGAACCTATTCCTTTTTTATGCGCAGTTACATCCCCACCATATAGTCCTCTGTCAATTGCTAAAATTGGATGTTTTAGAATATTCAAGTGTTTGAACGTAATGTGAACGAAAATGTCTGTGGTATCCCTTTAGGACTATAGCACACACGATATTTATAGCGTCGTCGAACGGCGATTTTGCGACTGCATCTATGCTGTATAGTATTTTGACGACTAAATGCGTTCGATTGCGGCGGTCAAAATTAGCGTTGCGAACATTCAATCACTGCATCGAACGTGGAATTTGTATAAGTACGGAAGCATTCGGACGCGGCATCAAGCTTCCGAAAAGTATCTAAACCGCCAATCGCTGTTAAAAGTTGCTAGTCTGCTTTGGTATCTAGGTATAAATGCCGTCATGTTTTGTATTGTATAAAACAAGATCAAAGAAAGAAAGCAAAACATATTTATTTTCTGGAGAAACCAGGGCCACACACAAGTTACAGAATGTTATTAATAATAAAAACAATAATATTGCCCAAGCCTCGCCAGCAAAAAGGGACTCTCATTCAGCTATATGCAGTGATAATGCAATAATATTACCCTAACACAGAGCTGGTTTTCAATGAGGCCCTAAGTGACGTGCAGACATTGTGCCAGAATATTATAAAAGAAAAAAACAGTATCCCTGTCCTTTTCTCCCAGCACCCTTCGGGCGCGACATTCGGCTGCCATACCGGGTATGAGTCGCGCACGACGCAAGCCGCGAGACGGGCAAAATCAACTTATACTTACCATTGATATATTATTTGTACTAGGAATAAAGGTGACATTCCGAAAAACGGCCCGATAAATAAGCGCATAACTATGTGGGTGGTGTTATTTTGAATTAGCTCGATCTAACCATAACCAACGGGAGGACGCGTTGAAATGCTACAGAGTGCTAAAACTACCTAAATAAAAATATTTGATTCATAGGTCATTAATAATTTAAAACTGATGTGTAAATATAAACAAACGCGGCCCTTTTGACTGTCACTTTGTTCATGATTCGTAATATAATAATAATAATGAACCCCTGTTAAGAAAGGGCCTCCTCTGAGAGGGTTTAGGCCATAGTCCACCACGCTGGCCCAATGCGGGTTGGCGAACTTCACACACCTTCGAGAAACTCTCAGGCATGTAGGTTTCCTCACGATGTTGTCACATGTTTTCGAAAAGACAGGGGCGTGCCTGGGTTTGAACCTAAGACCTCTGACTTTGCAGTCCAACGGTCTAACCAATAGGCTATCACTGCTTTCGTCTTCGTAATATAGTACGAAATATAGTTCGAAAATATTATATTCTATGATACTAACCCTGTATGTCCTTTCAACGTTGTTACTAATGTGGCGCCATTGTTATCCAATTTGAGCATGGTTATCAGACCGCTATAGTCGCCCACAAATGCATACTTTGACTGGGAGTCGAATCTAAAGCGTGTTGTTCAGGAAACAAATTAATACAGATAAGTCCATGTTATCAAACACATAATATCCTAATTGCTATTTTGAATTGTATATTAAATGTATGCCATTATAATAGACATATGAAACCATAAAACATTGTATGGATGGTTAAATATAAGTGTCTATACTATCTACAATATATCATTGAGTTAACCTTTTAAATCCATTTATGATAGAAATTACTTGATTAAGTTGAAATATTGAAGAAAAAAAAAATTAACTTAACGACGCATTAAAATCAATGTCAACAAATGATTCCCAAACTTATATTTTTTTAACACCGTCGCGCTTACTTTCCCCAAGCGGGGGTCGCAGAGGTGTACCGAGTACACCCAAGTTTCGCCGACGATGTTAGGTCCCATGTAATAGAGGGCGAGCCTATTGCCATGTACCAGCCCCAATTCTAGACTCCGGACTCGTACTGGGTAATTTTCGTTAGAAAAACTACATTTGTCCGACCTAGGATTATATAGGATATATTTTGTTTTACTGTCCTATAAAGATCTTTTATCTGAAGATATCGTAAAGGAAGCTACATCAGCCTACAGCGACTAAACCTCATCGAGACTATGACCACTCTGTCAAGAGTGAAGCTAATAAGAATAACAAAACAGATCTTATATCCTATAAATATAATATACTCTCTTAGAAATGTATGACCGGTTTATGATTTGAGAATTTCAAGGTTTCACTTAAGTAATACTTGTAAATTACCAATATACTGATGTACGAGTATCTTGTTTAGAAATATCAAAACCGTACTATACAAATCTTCAAATATTTTAAGAAAATCAAAACTGTAATGTATAAAAGGATACTGTAGAGATGTGCACCACGCCTCGAAGGAGTACCCGCCGATCCTGCGGCCAGTCTCACTGCAGTGGTAAGAGAAGAACTTGTCTCGACTCACGGACAGCACCCACTCGCAGCTCAATGAAAACGCGACGGCCGTTACGCGCGCCGTATGAGCCAAATACTCGCGAGTCTATGAACAACAAATATGATTAACAATATTTGCTGGGTATAAAGCTTGCTGGTGGGACCCAGCATCTCTTTGCAGTGCAGGCCTCCCGATCCGGTGGTAGGTTAATAGATAAATTACGTAAAATTGACAATTTAGCGCAGTGTTTAAGAGCTTAAGCCTATCTACAGGTTTCGTTCTGGGTATTTATGCATGTGTATTTTCATGGTTGTAAACAAACCCACGGCACTGGAATAAATCCTAGTGCGGGGCTACGTGAGAAAAAAAAGAATTTATAAATGCAAAATAAATTGTTTAAGTTAACGCAGAATTAAAGTTACAAGGTTAAAGAAAAATAACTTATTAAAAAAAACACACTAGGAAATATTCCTTTGTTGTGGGTGTGTTATAAACATTAATTTCACATACACAAACACCCAGACCGAAACAAATATTTGTGGATTTGTCCCATGCGGGGATCGAACCCGCGACAAGTCGAACCAAGGGGCTGAGCGGATTAAGCATTTAACCATTGCCAAGCCAAGCCAAGCCCCCTGTTACAACGAACGTTTCGCCCATTGATGTATTACAACCAAGTATACCTATCAACCAATGCGAAATAATTCATTCCTTTCGGAATGTAACTACTCATAATCATATTTGTGCTTAATCCCAAAATAGCCTGAACATACTAGCTGTTACATAATTAACGCAAAACCTGAAAGTAATTGGTTCCAATAATTTTTATAATTAATTATATTAGCCCTGTTAAGGAACTGTCCCACCGTTGGGCACGGGCCTACTCTCAAACTGAGCGGGTTTAGGTCATAGTCCACCACGCTGGCCTAGTGTGGGTTGGCGATAGATTAAAAACCAATTTTTAATCTATTATATTATTGTTTAGTTTGCAAAATATGCTGTTAAAGCTTCAGTAAATTATAATAAACTAAATTTATTCTTGATTCAAAGCAATACAGAGATTTCAAATGCATTTCTAAAACAAATTTCTTAATAGGCACATATACACATACAAGTTTCATTGTTAATTAGGGTATAAAAGTGCTTAAAAAAGGGGTAATAAACATAATGTGGAAGTTTATTGATTTTGCGTTAAGTGTATAGATTTTGTGAAGCTATTATCTAATCAGGGTGTCTGAGGTATCGCATTATTTATGATACACCTTGTATAGCATATCAATGGCACAGGAAGGAGGAGGCCTATACCCATCATTAAGTGGAACAAGCCAGAAAAGAGTGACAGTAAAATAAACTAATAAGAAAGAAAACTCACAGGGTTTATTCTATTACAGTCTGTTGCGAGTGTGAACTCTGAGACTGTGCCATTCTCTTGCCCAATGAAGAGCTGTCTTGTCTCAGGTGTGTAGAACATGGAAGTGCAACCCGACGGCATGTACTGGCAGATGGATGGCCAGTACTGTCCCGAATCACGTTTCAGCCATACTCTTACTGTCCTAGAAATAATATACAATTTATATGTATAGTTCACAAATCACAGGCTCCCAACAAGATGGATGGAGAGAGGCTTTTGTGCTTCAGTAGACATCTTTTGGCCAATGATGATTTTCACGATTAAAATTGAATCCTTATGTCCTCACGCCGCGCTGCAGCATTAGCGCCACCGCCATGTCGTCGCCCAGCTTGGCTTTGGAACCCGCTCGATACACAAGTTCTTCTTTAATGAGGCTGACTTATTTAGTGCATGTAACCTTGCACCCTGAAAGTTGTTGGGACTTGGATTGTTCCCAAAAAGTAGAATATGCCCCCTCCTATCTGTGATCATTATAAATGACTAAAGGAAAGAAATAGTGTCAGGCTTACTGCAGTACTGTTTAAGTTGCTTGAAGTTGTTTGAACTGATTTTTCTTGACTATAATATAGCTGACATGATGGGACCCTGTACAATATTTCTTTTAAATCTTAACCTAGCAAAAATATTTTATTTAGCACTTTCAGGAAGAACCTTCAAAGTAAATAAGTAACAATGGAAAAAGTAGACTGCCTCGTTGGTCTGGTAGCAAAGTGCGTTGCTTGGTCATCATGAGGTCCTGGGTTCAAATCCTAGGTTGGACAAATGAAGTTTTTGTAACAAAAACTTCCCAGTTTGAGTCTGGAGTCTGGAATTGGGCCCGGTATATGATAATAGGCTCACCCTCTATTACACGGGGCCTAACATCGGCGGCGAAAAGTGGATTACTCAGTACACCTCTGCCACCCCCACTTGGGGAATGTACAGGCATGACGGTGTGTTTATTGTTTAAAAATGTATTTATGATAAATCAAAATCAGAATATTTTTTATTCATGTAAACCATTATAGTATTTATGAATCATCAGAAAAGTAACAATTTGGAATGTCATTCCTGTAGAGAAGAAGGGCAAGAAACTCCACGGTTATTCTTTTAAAATGAAAATTTTACAAACTTTTTTTGTAGGTTGGTAACATCACGTGGGTTCAATAAAGCAAATTAATTTTAGCAAATTTTAAGATCTTTAAAAAGTTTATAAATTGCTTAGTCTGGTGGGTTAAGTACAGCCCGCTTGGCTCATTGAATAGAGGTACTGCAGGTTTAAACCATTAACAGCTTAGCATGCCCCACACACACAACATAAATTTCATATTCATAAAACTCAAGAGACAGGAACAAATATTTGATTTTAGAACTGATGATCAAACTAAGTGACCTACATTCAAACCACTAAACCAAGCTATCACAAATTGTTTTATACGACTAAATAATTAGAAAATAAATTTTATTCAACCACCGAAGTTTAGAATATTGTATGGGTTGCCTTCGAATACTTTATAAACAACAGAAATCCTAGAAATTTAAAACACCAATTATAGTTAAAACATCCGGCTTGGATTAATAAGTATCTATAAAACGCTTATTTTCTTCCCATAAGACGTCAAATGAGCAACCCACGTAATAAAGGGGGTGATTTTGAATACGTTGACAGTTGAAAGAGGGTACACAATAGGAGGCGATTTTTGCATCACAAAATAGATATTTGTACACTGTTATCAAACAATACGCGAATTATGACTCAGAGCTCTTACTTATCATCACAAACGCTAATTACACCGTCCTCGCCAGGTATAACGACAGCCGCATTAACATCGTCGGTGCAACCTTCCAGTTTGCTCAAAAGTGCCGGTTTCTTCGTTGTAGAAAACCTGTCGTTGGGCGTTCTTGGTGCGGGCTTAATTTCAGCAGCCATATTTCAAAAATTTACAGCAGTATAGCCAAATAAACACGATCTATTCCACACTAAATTCTTTCAGCGAAAAAGGAAACGTCATAATAATTTTGACATTTCGGGTAAGGAGAATCTTTGGTAAGGGGTGCTATTCTCAACAATGCTATAATTAACAATTCAGAGCGGAAAATAACTACTTGTGAATATTAACCCACGGTCGCATAGACCCTTTTTCAACGCGCGCGTGCTGTAGCGCAGTACAGCGCTTTAAAAAAAAATACTGTCAGCCATATTTTTCATTCCAGCGCTTTTCTACGGCACGTTGAAAACTCGCGCTCGTGCGAGGGTTATGGTAATTTAAATTTAAACATTTTTACTGAAACTATATACAACAAATTATCGAATCGAACCCCCCTGTGTGTGTAAATCGATTGTATACAAATGTACTATAATCGCTTGCATTAAGCATATTAGAGTCTGTGATTAAAGCTTTGAAATGTTTACTTTTGTTGCTAATACTCGGGTAGTATCTGAAAGAGCTACTCACGGAGGTACTTTTATTTGAAGCTACTGGTTATGATGAATAGTTGAGCAGCAACTATTGTACGCTTATATAGATAAAATATAACTTTAATTGATATTGACGTGCTGGGATGTGGGTATATAAATAAGCAGGGAGGCCATGTCAAAGAACATAAATACTAACTTTACCATCCGGGCCTACTACTGTGTGAGTGTACGAATGTCATCCAGGGATAATAATACCTATTAGAATAGGCCCCCACTTCCGTTCCATTTAACGCAATAGATAATATTTTTAATTTTGGATATATAGTGCGTTTCACGTACCTGGTAGTATTGGTTGGTACCATGAATTTATAACCCTAAACGGATTGAATACTGTCAAAATATTGCTAAAGAAAATTAAGCTCTTATTTACAGACAACATTGAATTTTCTATGATTTAAAGAACTCGATAAACCATGATGCGTGAGGGCAATAATCTGGAGCCCGGTGTCACGCTCGCACCCATTACGATGCAGTACGGTGACCATAAGGTAGAACTAATACGGACTATACCTGTTTACGATATGGTTAAAATACGCTGTAAACCATTTATTACCGAGTACAAAACGAACGAGGTTCTCAATTCGTCTGGATATATAGGTGGATTAAGATGGGACAGTAAGGGCAGCTATCTCAACCGTTGTAGATACAGAAAAACGGCTCTAGGGGACTATCCTAAATTTTTGCGATATTTGGAACTGAATTTACAGATTCTGGAAAAAAAATGTACAGTCAGCAAGAAAATTGACAATTTAATCAAAAACTTTGACTACTACTCATTTGAGATGTGGTATATGCGTAGAAAGAAAGAATTACGGCAATAAACAGTGTCCAAGGATTATACGTTAATTATATGTCAACAAGTTCATAATCGTACCAATGTTTGGTCACCCTACTTAGAAAGGGACGTAGGGCTCTCAGTGAGTATCCTTGTCATCCCGTTTTATTCGCAGAGTGCTGAATCCATTGTATTATATCCATGGTTAGTACCAACGATATATCATAACAAGATACACACTCCCATTCAAAAGTTACACTTAAAAACGTCCCCAATGCCACGTGAGTAATTATAGTTATAAAATAAACATAAATTAGAACATATTGTACGTTACGTACGTACAATATGTTCTCATTTAAACGTACAATAACGTACGTTATTGTACGTTAGTCATTATTAACACCACATTAGTATAATATTTTTTATATGTACAGTACAAACAAATATATTTTTTAAAGTTACTTACAATATAGGTACTTTAATGATATATTATTTTATTTTATTAAAGAATCCTTGCTCCACACTTGGATTTATTCCTGTGTCGTGGGTGCGTTAACAAAATTAAAAATTCACATACACAAATACCTAGACCGAAACAACACATTGTGGAGATTTGTCTCGTGCGGGAATCGAACTCGCGACTATTAGACACAGTGGGCGGAGCGGCTTAAGCTCTTAACCACTGTGCTAAATCGTCCGTCGAATGTGGATCTAAATAGGATTTTTATCTATCTATATCATCACGCCAGATTCCTTGCGGGGTAGGCAGAGAGTACAGAGATCCAACAGGTTATTTCCATATATACCTCTCTGGCTTCCTCCTCACTCATAGTTCGTCTCATATATGCTCACCGGTTACGGAGACTCTTGACTAGGATTTTTATTTAATATTGAAACTAGTATTGGTATAATATATTTCCTTTATTGGTTATTAGGCACAACACGCTATGCTTTAAGTGCAGTGCAGTGCGCGCTCGGATTCGGACATGTCACACTGCATACAAGAATTATCATAATTCGCGATGAACGTCATTGCCGCTATGCGTTCCAAAAAACTCATAGCTAACGAAGTGTTGGCGTTTTTGCAGCACGCCATCGATACTATGGATGAAGTTAGCATCGAGCAGATAAGTCTAACTTCAAACAGAAAGAGATTTGCGCTGCTAAGGTGCTGCTGTACTAATTGCTCGGTGTGAGCGATCGGATGCCGTCCCATAGGAGGGATGAAAAGGGCGAGAAAAGCCTTCGGGATATAATAAGACTGCTGAAAGTGACAGATCCGGACGACGTGTCCGCTTTTGTGGCGAAGCAGCTACACAGGCTGCCCCCCCCCCCCCCCCATCACATTCGACTACGTCGATGTCACCAGTTTCCTAAAGGATTTAACCTCCAGCCTGGTCGAAGTTCAAATCAGGTTAGATGCTTCGGAATCTACCATCCGCGAACTACGTGAAGAGGTGGCATCATTGCGTAGTGCCAGCCCGGAAAGCAGGTCGCATGAGGCCTCTAAGGCCACCGGTTGACGAATGCACACTCCTGCGTTTAGCCCTACCTACGACGCTGCTGTACGTGTCACGGCTACACTACACCACCAAAGCTGATGACATTGTGGAGTATGCCCGCATGAAGTCCTTATATACTCTGAGGGTCGAGAAACTAAACTCGCAAAACAATCTAGGTTTTTATTCCTTTATTGTGCGATTTTCCACAGCCAAGCTGGAGACCTTCGTGAGAGAGGAGTTCTGGCTGAGGGGTGTCGTATATGTCGTATTCAGAAGATTTTGAGGAAGACTGCGAGACACCCCTGTACAGCACAACATGTCGCTGACAACAAATGTTACTTAGTTTATAAGTTTTTATATATTATATGTATATTAGTCTGTAAGGTATATATTCTATGGATATGTAAGTTACACAAAATTATTTTTGTAAAATTTCAGCTGACTTATTATTATTAATTACAATTTTATTAATTATAAATCATTAAAAAGGTACCCAATTTAAAAGTAACAATCCTCAAAAATAAAAAAATTGCACAGACAAACGTTATCATCGTTCTTATTGGCACAAAATATTTATTAATTAGACACTCAAACCGTTGTGTGAATGATGTACGCTGTTGGCCGCGAGGCCTTTAAACTCAAACCTTTATCGTGAATTAAAACAGAATGATAATCCGTGTAGTTTCTTCTGTGATCAGTGCGTTTTTTCTGTGTATGTAAAACAGAAAAAACGCGGCTGACGGATGACTTTAATTTTTTTTCTTTTTTTTCTTGGCAATTGCGTTTACATTATGCCATTGTACAAAGTTTACGAATATTCATTTCTAAATTAATTCAACTACCCAATGAACTTGATGACGAAGATGATAATGAAATTGATGAAGTGCCCCACCCTGGATAGTAAAATGATGGATACTTTACATACCAATTGCAACGGCCGTTTTGAGGGAAATCGAAAAGGCACGTTTTATCACTTTGTTACAATTACCTTCACTCATGCACATATAGGAACACATAATGGTTAATATTCCACCAACATTACACATTATAATTCGAAACAACACAAGTTTTAAAAATTAAAACAAATTGACAACATCACTCTTCGATTTCCCGCCAAAACGTCCGACTTTAATTTGAATATTGGTATAGGTGGGATTTGAATATTGGTATATGGAGGGTGGAGGCAAGGAGTACCGTCTTATACGGGGAACAAGCTGAAAAAGTGTCCAGCAATTTACGTAGTCCAAAATAATTTAGTAAATATAACCTATGAAACTCACAGCAGTTTCATGTAAATGAAAGAAAATGTGGAGAGTGATTTAATTTTTATAATTTTTTTATAATACTTTCACAAAGGGGATGTTTTTCTTTCCTTGTTCGATTCGCTATCCTACTCTAATAACTTTTGGCACTATCTGTAATATTCATCTCTTGCTACCGGAGCGCCACCACAATTTGATACTTCTCGACGGACACTCTTTCATACACAGACATTGTTCTCCTTACCTCTACGCTCCATAGTATAGAGTAACCAAAGATTAACATTACCTGTAAACTTGGAACAACCATTTTTAACCTATTAAACCTTTCGCCGTTATATACATATCCTCCTTACAAAAGTGATTCGAACAAACTACAGTAAACGCGCTAGGTTTATAATATTCGTCCCCTCTCTTTCGTGCTACAATAGTCCTCCATTTTTATCTTTGGATCTCAATTCGTGGAAAATTAAAATTACACAAATCGAATCACTTAAAAAAATATGTAATATAATAAAATAAAGCAAAGTAATGGCGACTCCATGTTTAAGTTCTAGCGACCTTGATCTAGAGATTCAGTTTTATTTCGCTTCCACATTCAAGAGAGAAAGAAACAGTTGCGGATTGCATGCGATGTTATAAATGAACAAAATAATTGAAAAAAAATATTTTAACGAGAATAAAGACAACACAGTATAGAATATTATCAATATGAACTGATACTTACTGAAAATAAGACACCCCGTCCTTTTTTGTTACTTTATTATTGCACAGCTCGGCATGTTTGTCGTGCGGTAAACAAGCGACTAAAAGCGAAATAATGTCAGTTTTTTAGTACCACCAATTTTTATCTCCCTTAAAGCGGTGCCATTTTTCAAGCGGCGTGCGTGCATCTACCTGTATTTGATCGATGGTTGGTATGATTGAATTTGGTGCTGCCATGGATATATTACCCTAAATGGATTCAGCACTCTGCGAAAATTACCTCATGACAAGGATACTCACTTAGAGTCCTACGTCTCTTTTTAAGCAGGGTGACCAAACATTGGGACGATTATGGACATATAACTAACGTATAAATCTCGGGCACTGTTTATTGCCGTTATTCTTTCTTATATACTACGCATATGCCACATCTAAAATGAGTATAGTCAAAGTTTTTGATTAAATTGCCCATTACAACAGTCGAGATAGCTGCCCTTACTGTCACATCTTAAAAATCCACCTGTATATACAAACGAATTGAGAATCTTGTTCATTTTGTACTCGGTAATAAATGGTTTACAGCGTATTTTAACCATATCGTAAACAGGTATAGTCCGTATTAGTTCTACCTTATGGTCACCGTACTGCATCGTAATGGGTGCGAGCGTGACACCGGGCTCCAGATTATTGCCCTCACGCATCATGGTTTATCGAGTTCTTTAAATCATAGAAAATTCAATGTTGTCTGTAAATAAGAGCTTAATTTTCTTTAGCAATATTTTGACAGTACTCAATCCGTTTAGGGTTATATATTCATAGGTGCTGCCATTGAACATAAAAGCATATACCCCGAATAAAGGGGAAATACGTTAAAAGTGAAAAAATCATATCTATCACATGAATCCTTTCAAGATGACCCGAGAAATAGTTATCTACATTATCACGCCAGATACCTTGCAGGATAGGCAGAGATTACAAAATTGAACAGAATCTTTTGTGAGAGTAAAGATCTTAGGGTACAACAGTGGGGTATAACAGTATACCTATGATCGCGGCAACCTGTCATTATAATCGTTACGTCGTGAGTATTAAGAGGTATTGACCTAAATTGTCGATGTATGTATAAAGTATCGATACTTTCGATAGTTTACGTCATTAACGACTGGTTTTAACAATAATGTCGATAGTATCGATAATATCGGACAAAATAGTATCGATAATATCAATAATCTCGCCTTTATCAATAGTATTGCTCAATTTGTGCAATCAATATAATCGAAGGTATCGATTTAATTGCCACCTGTAAATACAATCGATAGTCCTATCGATATTATGACTGATTTACTAGGTCAGCTATCGATAATCAAACTATCGATGGTTTCGCAACACTAGTGCACTTCATATTATTCTCTGCTGCCTCCTTGCTTTGGTCTATGACCTTCCATGACATTGGTAGTATGACGTATATCGTCATTTATGACGTTTTTGCGCAAATGTTGGCACATTTATCAAAAGTCCCATGTTTTGTGGAAAAAGAACGCATACAGTTTTAAGTTTTGTAATAAAACCGTTCAGATTTTACTTTTACATATAAATAATTAAGTTGGTAACTTTGACTAGTTATTGTATATGTAGTTATAAAATTGTGCTTTATATTTATAAATTTAATAAACGTATTAAACTACCAACATTTGGTAATAGTTAGCCAAGGACTTTTAGATGTAATGTAATGGGTATCCCTAGATTCTGCACATTTCGTCAGTTTTTAGATAAGGAACCGCACGGCGCGACATCGGAATTTAATCATTAGCTTATTGGTTTTCGCCTGTGTCGGATAGTATTAAAAATGGCCCACGCGTTACAAAAATTAACTTTTCAAGTGCTGAAAAATAACAGTTTGGAATTGTTCACCAACAATGTCGTCAGAGCGAACAGGTAAAGTACCGGCTGGTTTTGGCTATTTACGTAACTCGTTTTATTAAAAAAATATGTATATTGACATTTAATTGCTATAGTAAAATTAAAAATATATTGACACGTTTTTTGTTCGTGGATATGTAAATTGGTACAATATTCTAAAGCACCTGTTTGGAATTAAATACTTTTTCCCACAAAAAAAGAATGGAAATAAATATGTGTTTATAATATATTGTTCCATATAGTTTCCAAAACTAAACAATTGTAATAATATTCTTATGAGGATTTTGTTATGTTAAAGGTTTAGTTAAATTAGCCATGTAAAAAGTAATAGTATTCATTTTACACATGCTTTTTTTTTTATATCTGCTTTATTTTCTGCGGTCTTGAAAGTTAATCATGTATTCTTATGTAAATATGTGGGCTTATATCTACCAAATTCACTTTATACACCAGTATGTAAAAATGAAAAAAAAAAATCTGTAATTAATACTAAAATCACTTGGTTTATTTTTCAATCTACAGATATATTTATAAAAGGAATAAAATAAAATTTAATATAATGTTCTGAATTTTACCCCTAGATTAGTGTGTAGGGAAACCGTCATGAAACCTGGGTGAACATGAAGCATGAGTATGTAAAGCTTACATCATGTTTAATTCAATTTTATATCCTATTCCCTGTCCACTACCACAGTTAATATTAACACTAGTGGTTCCCCCACCAGTTTATATTTACAATAGCTGTTTTTTTTTGCAAAAAAAGGTAGCCTGTGTCCTTCCCCAGCAAAATGTTACTTTGTATTTGCTAAATTTTACCTTGTCTGGTGAAGCTGTAAAGGCCAGCTCGGTTTATTCATGTAAACCATTATAGTATTTATGAATCGCCAAAATAGTAACAAAGACTCTACCACCACTTCAGAATGCCATTCCTGTGGACAAGATGGGCAAGAAACTCCACGGTTACTCTTTTACAATAGTATTTTTACAATTTTTCCATCTACATTTTGTTGTGGGGTATGGGAGAACAATGTAGTATCAGGTGAGTCTAAATTAAATTAACCAAGTTAAACTATTCATGTGAATGGCTACATGGTTCTCTCATTTACAGATAAAGACACACACATACAGAAACCAAATTTTACCGAAATCTGTTGAGTGGTTTAGGTGTGAAAAGGGAACTGACAAACAGAGTTAATTATACATTTATTATATAATTATTTACGTTAATAGTTTGGAAGTATGGATGCTGTCCACTTTCATGCTAACTTCTGGAGAAGTTAACATGAAAGTGGACTCGCCTGAAGAAGAATGGACAGGTGGCTTAGTCCAGTGGTTAAGAGCTTAAAGTTGCTCCTCCCACTGGATCAAGAAGTCATGGGTTTGATTCCCATATGGGACAAATCTTTGTGTAACCCACAAATATTTGTTTCAGTCTAGGTGTTTGTGCATGTGAATTTCATGTTTGTAAATGTGTGGGACTGTGTTAAAAAAAATAATATAATTCAGGGGTTTAATGTTAGAATATGTTCAGGATCTGAATATTGAATCAAGCATCAAAATATTAAATCAAGCATCAAAATATTATCTGATAACATTTTGACCATCAATTCTTTATTTTTGTAGTCAATTTTGGGGTAATGTCAACATGGGACCCCCTGATGTAATCTTGGGCATCACCGAGGCCTACAAGAGGGACACAGACCCCAAAAAGGTCAACCTTGGTGTGGGTGCCTACAGAGATGATGAGGGCAAACCTTTTGTATTGCCTTCTGTAAAGAAGGTAAGTACCAAATTTAATGATAGTTGGGGAATGTCTATTGACAGATTCACTTCCACCCACACTAATTTTTACTGTGTATCTCATTACGCACACCACTGTGCCACCATACAAATTGCTTCTATAATATTGCTAAAAAATGTTGCTGACATGTGTAGAAAATTCATCAGATCCCTTGCAGGGCAGGCAGAGAGTACAGAGTTCCAACAGGATGATTATAATAGAAATATTATATTATGTAAAGTAACACACTTAAATGAATTTCAGTATTTTGGTGGTGAAAGTACTTTCGCTGTATATAAAAAAAATATACATATGAAAAAATCTAAAATAAAGAGAAAAAGATGTAATTTTAGTCGAATTGAAAGCCCAGTTGATTTATCCAATGCCTACTGTTCAGTGGTAATGAATGAATATTTAAAGAAGGTTGCCTTTTTTAAAAAGTTATTTATTTTACAATTTTTAGTGACTAGTGAATTTATTATTAATATTTATATACCTATATTATATTATTCAGCTTAGTTCTAGGGATTCAGTTATTATGGAATAACGGAATCTATACATTTGTGCTGTTTGCCATTAAGGAGTCGCCTGGTGTATCTTCAAAGTCCAAGGTTCAATACAGATTTCATTAAAATGGAACCATCTCAAGTCTATACTAAACCCAACTCAAAATAATCATCAGTATTAGTTTATGAATAAAGATGTTATAATATTCTGAAAGTTCTATAGTAGGGTACCTATAGAATTAACAAAATTCTCATAATAACTCAATCTTCAGTTTCATATTATATGTGGTTAAGGAGTTCCCTGGTGTAACTTCAAAGTCCAAGATCCAATATCAATAAAATTAAAATGGGATTACCTTGGAGAATGGGCAAAATGTCATCAGATAAAAAATTGAATTTTCTAATATAAAATCATGATTCAAGATTAAAAGTGTAATCGTAATTGTTAAAGATTGCAAAATGTAATTGTACTCGTTAATCATTAATATACCATCACGCCTATATTCCCAAAGTGGGGGTGGTAAATCATTAATCTGATTACATTTTTCCCATTTCTGAGCTATACTGAACCCAATGCAAAAAGAATTATCAAAATCGACCCAGAATTGACGGAAATATCGGTGAACATACATAAAAAAAGCATACATACAGACGAACATAGAACCTTCTCCTTTTTGAAGTCTGTTAAAAATAACACTTCAATAAGTAACATCTATCTACTGACCTCACCAAATATCACAACTAGAATAAAAATCCAGAACACTTAAGGTATCTACCGGCCAACTTACGAGCCGCGCCGCCTCTCAATGTCATTTTGAGCTTGGTATAGGTTAAAAGGGGTAAGTTGTCGATTCGCGCGAATTTTACTCGCACGAATTGTGCAAATCGCCACCTTTTAAATTTTTTTGTTTTTAGTAGTAGATTCGCACGAATACTATACTTTCAGTGCGAATCGCCACCTTCAGTAATATGTAAGTAGGCTATTCGCACACTTTATATTTTGAGTTTAACAATTAGGAAAAAAGTACAGTAGAGAAAAAAATCTTAAAATTATTAGTCTTATGATATATAGTTGCCAGTTTCTAGTTTGTTACATTTTACTAATATAGTTTAAACCTGTTTCTATTAATTATATAGGAAGCTGAATCTATCTACTAAACATAATAATTTTGTCATTCCATATATATAAAAACGTCTTGCTGCTTGAACAAAAATACTCCAATTAGTTATCCTGGCTAGTCGAATACGATGGTCAAGCAGCATTTGTTCCACATAAATCTGCAGGTTAATTATATAATTCTAAGTGACTAAAATTCAATCCTTTAAATAAATGACCCCCGTTCATTAGGGTCCATATGTAGATCTATGGATATGTTTCCTATTTAGTAGGGATAAGAAAAAAAAAATTGTCATTTGTATGTTTCTATGCCATTAAAAACTGAAGTACCAGGACATCATAACAGACTAGGTCGTGAACGATGTACTCAAAAAATATGAATGGGTAATAATAAAATCCGTTTTAAAGTACCAGGATATCATAACAGTACAGATGTTCAGCTACTCTGGACACTGATAAATATTGTCGCATTGTCATTAAAGTATGCCAAAATTGAGCTGTAACACAATGGCAAACTTGAACGAATGATAAAAATCAATTTTTTAGCTTATCTTTCTTGTCTGTGTCGCTAGAAATAAATCTCATGTTAAAGTTTATTTGCTTCCTTGTTCCTATTAATATTTGTCCCTATTAATATTTTTAGGTCGTGTGTGCTTGACTTTACTTATAATATTTATCGTCTTTAAAGTGTGCGAATCGCGTATTTACATATTTTTGAAAGTAGCGATTCGCTCGACAAATTATGTTTTTATGCGAATCGTCTACTGAAAATATTATTATTTGCAGGTGTCGATTCGCATGATTCGTGCGAGTCAAATTCTTGCGAATCGACAACAAAGCCGTAAAGTTGCCGCGTGGTTCCCGGCTTAGAATAGGACCAACCCATCTCATCCCATCGGGTGTCGTACAAGGCGACTAAGGGAAAACTAGGGAATGGGCAGCAGCGTTCCTTTAACACTTCGACGACCAATAACTGCGCTCGCCAACCCGCCTGCCAAGCGTGGCGAGTATGGCAAACACCCCCAATTATGGAAGAAAGTAGAAAAACCAGGCCCCTAGTCCCCGGCGGTCCTGTTCGTCCTGGCCACGGTAGCAGCCATGGTAACGACAGGACAAGGGGTGCTAAGAATCTCCGGCAGAGATTCGGCTACCACCAAAACCGAAAATTGGCCCTGGTGACATACAACGCACGCACATTGAGGACAGATGAGAAGCTAGTTGAGCTGGAAGAAGAGTTAAACAAGTTGCGGTGGAGTATTGTTGGTTTATCGGAGGTCCGAAGAGAGGGCGAGGACACGATAACCTTAAAATCCGGCAACTTGTTTTACTACCGGGAGGGCGAACAGCAGTCCCAAGGTGGTGTCGGATTTATCGTCCACAAGTCACTCATAAACAACGTTGTGTCCATCACTAGTGTGTCGAGCAGGGTAGCGTACCTGATACTCAGAATATCCAAAAGATATTCGCTGAAGGTCATACAGGTCTACGCACCGACCTCGGCATACTCAGATGATGACGTCGAAGTTATGTATGAGGACATTAGTAGAGCCATACATACTTCCAAAACACACTTTACAGTGGTTATGGGTGACTTCAATGCGCGGCTGGGCAAACGGGGCGATGATGAGTTGAGAGTGGGGCAATTTGGATATGGGCAGCGCAACCCCAGGGGTCAGAGGCTGGCCGAATTTCTGGAGAAAGAGGGACTCTCTATGATGAACTCTTTCTTCCAGAAGCCGCCTCATAGGAAATGGACCTGGATGAGCCCTGATGGTTCCACAAAAAATGAGATAGACTTCATCATGAGCAGCACCAAGCGACAAATATTTAATGATGTCTCCGTGATTCATAGGGTAAAAACCGGCAGTGATCACCGAATGGTCAGAGGCACATTAAATATTAATGTCAAAATGGAAAGATCGCGTCTGATGAAGTCTACGCTCCGACCTACTCATGCATATATCCAAAACCCCGAGAACTTTCAACTCGAATTGTCAAACCGCTTCGAATTGCTAGACAGCAGCGCATCAGTGGACGAAATCAACAACAGGCTGGTAGAGACTGTTCATACGGTCGGGTCCAAGTATTTTAAGACCCACCGTAAAAATAGGCCTCAAAAACTATCTGACTACACCCGAAACCTCATGGCTGAGCGACGTTCCATGACGCTCCAAACCTCCGATGATGCTAAGTCCTATAGGCAGCTTAATGGACAGATATTGAAGTCCTTGCGACACGACTTACGGTCCTTCAATGCAAGGCGTATTGAGGAGACCATAGAGCAGAACAAGGGCTCTAAAGTGTTCGCAAGAGACGCGTCTATTGGGCAGAGCCAGTTGACGAAGCTGAAGACGGAGGACGGAAACGTAACGTCAAATAGGTCAGAGGTGCTCAGGGAGATAGAGAGGTTCTATGGACAGTTATATACCTCAGTAGCTAAACCTGTTGTTGACTTGGTAAAAGACCCAAGAGCCAAGCTAACCCGACACTGCACTGAAGATATCCCGGACATCAGCCTGTGCGAGATTAGGATGGCTCTCAAACAACTAAAAAACAACAAAGCGCCGGGTGAAGACGGAATTACTGCAGAACTTCTGAAGGCGGGCGGATCGCCGGTACTTAAAGTCCTTCAGAGGCTATTTAAGTCCGTCTTGCTTGAAGGGAAAACGCCGGAAGCATGGAACAGGGGTGTGGTGGTGCTGTTTTTCAAGAAAGGTGATAACACCTTATTGAAGAACTATAGGCCCATCACACTGCTGAGCCATGTTTATAAGTTGTTTTCGAGAGTCATTACGAATCGTCTCGAACGAAGGCTTGATGACTTCCAGCCTCCCGAACAAGCCGGTTTCCGGAAAGGTTTTAGTACCATAGACCACATACATACGCTGCGGCAGGTTATACAGAAGACTGAGGAGTATAATCGGCCACTATGCTTGGCGTTTGTGGACTATGAGAAAGCCTTTGATTCGATCGAGACTTGGGCGGTTCTTAGATCTCTCCAGCGATGCCGCATTGACTATAGGTACATCGAAGTGTTGAAGTGCTTGTATAATAACGCCACCATGTCAGTCCGAGTACAGGGGCAGTGCACGAAGGTGATCCCCATAAAAAGAGGAGTAAGACGGGAGACGTCATTTCTCCGAAACTGTTTACGGCCACCTTAGAGGACGCCTTCAAGCTCTTGGAATGGCAAGGACTTGGCATCAACATCAATGGCGAATACATCACTCACCTTCGATTTGCCGACGACATTGTGGTCATGGCGGAGTCGCTGGAAGATCTAGGACGAATGCTCGGTGACCTCAATAGAGTATCCCAACAAGTGGGTCTTAAAATGAATATGGACAAAACAAAAATAATGTCTAACGTCCATGTCGTACCCACCGCACTCACCGTTGGGAACTCTACTCTTGAAGTTGTCGACGAATACATTTACCTGGGACAGGCAGTCCGGTTAGGTAGGTCCAACTTTGAGAGAGAGGTCAATCGACGAATCCAACTCGGCTGGGCAGCGTTCGGGAAACTGCGCAACATCTTCTCATCCAAAATACCTCAGTGCCTAAAGACTAAAGTGTTTAGTCAATGTGTGTTACCAGTGATGACATATGGATCAGAGACGTGGTCTCTTACAATAGGTCTCATAAAAAAGCTCAAGGTTGCTCAGCGAGCTATGGAAAGAGCTATGCTCGGCGTTTCTCTACGTGATCGAATCAGGAATGAGGAGATTCGTAGAAGAACCAAGGTCACCGACATAGCCCTCAGGATTAGCATGCTGAAGTGGCAATGGGCTGGCCACATAGCGCGAAGATCGGACGGGCGTTGGGGCAGAAAGATTCTAGAGTGGAGACCACGTATTGGCAAGCGCAGCGTAGGACGACCGCCTGCCAGATGGACCGACGATCTTGTGAAAATCGCAGGAAATCGTTGGATGCAGGTGGCATCGGACCGGTTACGCTGGAAAGCGATTGGGGAGGCCTATGTTCAGCAGTGGACAAGTATAGGCTGAAATGATGATGATGATGATGATGAATTAGTATAGTTATGGAGATGTTACCCTATAGAAATGTTCTTTTTTTATTACCAGTGAACAGTAAGCTTTCGCTCCAGGACGACTAAAATTACACTGTGTATATCATTGTATGAATATACTCAGTCAGTTCTATTATGATTAGTACTTGTAGTTCAAATTTTGAATGCTAAGATTGTCAAAGAAAAATGAATCTTATTGTGTCACAATAGGGTTTATCTGTTATATATAAGTTTACTTATATAATTATATAGATGAACCATATTTTGGAGCAATAAATACTAATTTACCTTGAAATTTTTAAATATTTATTATAATAATATGCACTATAACTTAAACCACTTTTTGACAAGGCTGAAGCGATCCTGCACCAGAAAGGGTTGAATCACGAGTATGCCCCCATTGCCGGTGAATCCTCCTACACTAATGCTGTCGCCAAGCTGGCCTTTGGTGAGGACAGTGCAATCTTTCAGAACAAGTCTAACTGCACAGTACAGGTGAGTTTACTGCTTTAATACATTTTGATCTATATCATACTACTAAGTGTGGTAAAAGCCAACATTCTTTACTTGAAGTCTGAACATTTTATAGTATATTTATAATTACATAAGTGGGAGCTATGACTGAGTTGTTCTTTTTTTATTGTCTAATTTGTTTTGTATACCAAATTTTACTGATACAAATCCAGTACTTAGTGCAGAAAAAATTGCTTTTGTCCAACCTAGCATTGGAACCCTGATGGATGGGAGGCAGTCGATTATTAGTTATTTATTATTATCACATATTCTTTTTATCCATCAGACTTTATCTGGCACTGGCGCCCTCCGACTTGGCTTGGAGTTCATCACCAAGCACTACGCTCAAAACAAGGAAATCTGGCTGCCCTCCCCGACTTGGGGCAACCACCCTCAGATCTGCAATACCCTGAACTTGCCACACAAGAAATACCGCTACTACGACCCCAAAACCAACGGCTTCGACCTTCAAGGTGCCCTGGAAGATATATGCGTGAGTATACGACATTAGTTTTTATGTTATCACTAGCAGTTTCCCGCGGCTTCGCACTTGAGTGACAACAGCGGCTCAGCTACCGGGTCTACCACCCACCACGTAGGTGACCATAAGTACAAAAAAAACATAAAAGTCGGTCAAACCGTTTAGAAGGAGACCAATAACGAATAAATTCATATCGGAATTTTATATTAGTGTCCGACCGAAGCTTCGGTTTCGGCTTCGGCCACTTTCGGCCAATTCTTCGGCTTCGGCTAATATGGGGCGAAGTTTCGGCCGAAGCCGAAGGTTTCCAGGAAGCTCCAAAATTGAACGATCTATTACGATTTACGACTTCCGAATGCTTTTAAGTAAATAAATAATATAAATGATATTATTTCCAGTAGAAGGTAATTTTAATGATCTCCTTATTCTAATGATTCGCTTTCGGCCAATATGGGGCGAAGTGTCGGCCGAAGCCCAAGGTTTCCAGGAAGATCCAAAATTGAACGATCTATTACGATTTACGACTTTTAAGTAAATAAATATTAGAATTGTTATTACTTCCAGTTAAAGGTAATTTTAATGATCATCTTCAGTTAAATTGTCAACATAACTTTTAAAAATTTAGCCAATCATGGACCAAATTTCTTAGTTATTAAATATTTGGCTTCGGCCGAAGGTTTTGGCAAAGCCCTATTAATCGGCTTCCGCTTCGGTTTCGGCCAAAAATCGACCTTCGGCCGGGCACTATTTTATATAAATTATAAAAATTAAATAATTAGTAGTGTTGAGGACTTGCGTAACAGTTTGAGTTTTTGCCAGTTTTTTAATTACATAAGGTACTCTATGACATAAACTTATGAGATACGAACGAATGCATTATCTAATAGGAGGCATGATATCGAGTTTATATCTTTATCGTGTTTTATAGATAGCCTCGCTATATAAATATATAGTTTTGGATTATCCCTAAATGCACAGAAAACACTTGCAATGTATTTATATTTCAATTAATTACGTCACTAAGATTTCTTTCATTTTCAAAATAAGTTTTTCCATAATACGAATCATTCCTGAATCCAATGTGTGCTCACAAAAATATTAATTTACATTCTTAATCTGCCAGACTAAGAAACGAATTATTGTGGATCGCATAAAGACTATCCTGTGGCGAGATCAACTCACTTCTATTTTATCCAGTGAGGTAAACGGCATGCGCTTTTACCATTAAACCAAACTATCATCAAATGACGACATAGAAACCTCGAAATTTATTTGTATATGAATATGTTACAGAGTATCAGCAGTCTAAGTTGCGCAAGCATTTGTATCTATTCTTCTTATTTATGTTTTATTTATATTATTAAAACACACCAACATATGAATACATTGAATATTAAAAACTAGTATTCAGTCAGAAACACATCTTCTTCTTATTCGCTTCACTCTTGACAGAGTGGTCGTGGTCACAATGAGGTTTAGTCACTGGAGGCTGATGTAGCTCGCCTTACGATTCCGATATGTACACCAATAACAGGTGTGTACATAATTTACCATTTTACGAAGAGAATACAAATGCTATGCGAATTACTTTAAATTAAATTTTGATAATATTGAATATTTTTATTTTTTTATTTTTAAAAACGTAGCCCCACTCACACCACTTCACATACACAAATACCCAGACCGGAACAAATAATTGTGGATCACACAAAGATTTGTCCCGTGCGGGAATCGAACCCGCGACTATTAGGCACAGTGGACGGAGCGGCTTAAGCTCTTAACCACAGCGCTAAATCGTCCGTCCGTGAATAAGTAATAATTGTATTAAATTAAGAAGCAGTGATAGCCTAGTGGTTAGATCGTTGGACTGCAAAGTCAAAGGTCTCAGGTTCAAACCCAGGCACGCAACTCTTGTATTTTCTAGTATCAAAAAATAACTATCACTTGCTTTAACGGTGAAGGAAAACATCGTGAGGAAACCTGCATGCCTAAGAGTTTCTCGAAGGTGTGTGAAGTTCGCCAACCCGCTCTGGGCCAGCGTGGTGGACTATGGCCTAAACCCTCTCAGTTTGAGAGGAGGCCCGTGCCCAACGGTGGGACAGTTTCTTAACAGGGCTTATATTATTACTTTTTGTTTATCATTGAATAAGTAGATTACATAATAATATTAAAATTATTTTATTATAATTAGATAGCAACAATATGTCAAAGGATAATAATTTTATAGCAAAATGATTCCAGTATAATCCTTTTATAAATGGGAACTTGTATGTGTTTCTTCTTCTACAATCGATAGCGTCTTGAACTTACCACGTGATTATTCGTTGTGAAATTCCTGTATATTTTTCCGTTTACTATTAGCATTAACAATCGTAAAAAGTCACCTTGGCTACAGGAGAAGTTCATTTACAATGCTGTGAGTATTAGTTTTGCTATCATATTATTAATTGAAACTTCCTTATTTGAGTAGATAGTTGTTTATTACATCACAGTATCTGTCACAATAAAATTGAAATTCCTACCTATATTAAATAAGTACTTTGTCTCTTATAAATGGTTTGATCTCCCGGTCTGCGTTCTCTTCACTTATCTACCATTTCCTTCTAGCCTCAAACATGATCATGCATGAATTTGGAAACGAATTATAACTCCAAATAATGTTAAGTTTAAGATGGATTTTACAAATTTTCACCAAATAAAGATTAACAAACTGTATTTTATTGCATAACTAGTAATATACCCGACTTTTGCGTGGGTAGCACGGACAAAAATCAATCAATGAAATATAGTTTGGCTAATTTGCACAAAGTATCACCTAGACCTTCCTCGTGAATTAGACGATCTATTGGTGAAAATCTAATGACAATCGGTAAACTATATAAATCAGTTTCTGCAATTAGCTCGTACATATATACTAATATTATAAAGAGGAAAGATTTGTATTTTTGTAGGTTTGTAACGAATAAACTCAAGAACTACTAGACCGATTTCAAAAATTCTTTCACCATTAGAAAGCTATCTTATTAGACTTTCCAGAAGTAACATAGGCTATATAATATAGACCCGGTAGGTGGCGCAGTTGTCGACCGGTTTCGTAGTCGCGGGAAACTGCTAGTCATTTATAAGTATATAGATGGATTAGCTGTTGCCCGCGTCTTCGTAGGCGGTTGTTTTGTGATTTCGCTAGTTATCACAATAAAATAGACTATAGCACACAGGATTAATGTAACTTCCCGACAGTGAAAATAGTTTCAGAATCAGATCAGTAGTTACAAAGATTACCTTCAACAAACATAGTACATACTTATATTAATACAACTTTACCTCTATACAAGCTGTAACATAATTAACGCAAGACCTGAAAGTAGTTTGTTCTAAATCGGTAACTGAATTGATTCCAATAATTTTACATGTATTTTACCTTTTTATTAATTTGTAACAAATGGTTTTACTCCTTCAGTGCGCTATAAAAAACTAAATTTATTCTTGATTTATAGCAATAAGGATTTCTAAATGAATTTCTAAAATTTCTCATTTCTCAATATGCACACATACACGTACAAGTTTCATTCTTAATTGGGGTATAAAAGTGTTTAAAAAGAGGGTAAAAAACTTTAATTTTGGAAAATCGGGTATCGTTTTGGATTTGTAAAGCAATTATCTAATCGGGGTGTCTGAGGTCTTGCGTTATTTACGATACACCTTGTATAAGTATCGATCGGATATAGATTAATGTCTAGTGTGGAAACATCGTGACACTGACTATTATATCATTCACCACTTATATCATATCAAGTATCCTATGATATAAGTAATAACTGAGCCGATAAATACATTTTGTTGAAAGTTAAAAATACGTTACGTCGATAATAAAAAAACAATGATAAGATTGTGCGTACTTATGGGACCAGGAGGCTAACACGTAGTTATCGACTGATAGATACCAATGTCTTTAATAATATATTAATAATGCCATTATCAAAACTATACATATCGTATCGTAAAGTGAAGATATCGATATTGTCTAACGTCACTCCGTACACGCACGTGGTTAATTTACGGTTTTAATGATGATTTGTAATAATTGTTTTAAATTACTGCTGTTCAAAATATATTGTTCATTATTCTAAACCAAGACGAGTTCCATCTAAATCCCCGGACATAATATGTTTGTGTGAGTCGTGTTATGAATGCATTTTTGGAAATTTTCAATATGTCTCATATATGATACCTTAACTTTGCCATAAATGAAATTTGTCTCGTATGCATTTGAACCTGACGCATCTTAAGAGCCTACCGCGATGGAACATTTATCGGCCGGGAGAGTGACAGTGACGCAATTACTTTATAAAAGAATATTAAGAGACGGAAATATTCAGCGCGCGCTTGGAAATAATCTACGTATGTGCAAAACCAAACTTTTATTATTAAAATAAAATAAACAGATTTACAAGAACTTTGCTACAATTATTTGCTCAGTTTTTAAGTAAATTCTATTGACCAGATTTAAGTGTTTCGTTGGAATCACTATGTAAAGCAATAGAGATGACTTTACAATATTTTTTCTTTCGAGTATATTTCGTTTAATCGTGTATTCCCTTTACCAGATTCTAAAATATACAGTCAAAAATCATATTTTGAAATAATAAGTCCATATACTCCTTGAAGTGCATGGAGTTCAAAAATACGTTATTATCGCGGTAGCCCCTTAATTGAACAATAAAGGACAAATAATTGAATAAGTTGTAGTATCAACATTTTGAATAGTGCAGGGATCAGTTTTTTCTCCCTCTTGTGAAGTTACCTCTTTGTTGATCCAGGGTTTTTACTCTAAGACCCACTTGCACAAACCAGGGTTAGCGTTACCTAATGACTAACTCAAGATTATAACGTTAAGTTGAAGGCAATTTAACGTTATTACCTAGTTAGTCAATAGGCAACGCTAACGCTGGTTCGTGCAAATGGTCCTAGGGCGACAAGATGTATCTATGTCTATTTTTGGGTGTTGTAAAATTGTCTTTTTCAATCACACCGTCTCTTTTAGGCCAGTGGAAAACGTTTAGTGGTCTAAACATAGGCCACTTCACTCATTGGATCAAGTATTTGCTTGCTCTTGAGGCCAACTTGCATGTACCAGCGTTAGCGTTACCTATTGATTAACTCGAGGTTATAACGTTAAGTTTAAGGCAATTAAACGTTATAACATCGAGTTAGTCAATAGATAACGCTAACGCTGGTTCGTTCACATAGGCCTAAGGCGACGAGATGTACCTAAGTCTATTTTTGGGTGTCGTAAAATTATCTTTCTCTATCTCACCCTCTCACGCTCTCTACGGCTGGACCAATACCTCACTGAACTCGAGGTAGAACTAGGTCGCATAAACTGGCACATATTGGGGTTATCCGAAGTCCGAAGACAGGGCGAGGACACGATAACCTTGGACCTTGAGTCAGGCCACCTGTTCTACTTTCGGGAAGGTGATCGGCCCTCTCAGGGCGGTGTCGGTTTCCTGGTTAACAAAGCTCTCACTAACAACGTTGTGGAAGTCAGCAGTGCGTCGAAACGGGTAGCGTACCTCATAATTAAAATCAACAACAGGTACACCCTGAAGGTGGTACAGGTATATGCGCCGACCTCGACATACTGCGACGACATAGCCGAAGCCATGTATGAAAACATAGCCAAGGCATTACATGGCACCACCAAGGCTCACTACAACGTTGTTATGGGGGACTTCAATGCCAAAGTGGGAGTACAAGAACGCGGCGAAACGATAATTGGACCCCACGGCGTGAAGCGTCGAAACCACAGGGGGCAAATGCTGGTCAACTTTCTGGAGTCGCAGGGGCTCTTCTTGATGAATTCGTTCTTTAAGAAGAAGCCTCATAGAAAGTGGACATGGCGAAGCCCCGACACCGTGAGGAGGAACGAGATAGACTTTATCATGACTGACAGGAAGTCTATATTTAGAGACGTCTCCGTGATCAACAGGTTTAATACCGGCAGCGATCACAGACTTGTCCAAAGCTTTCTAAATATAAACTTCAGGGCCGAAAGGCGTCGCATGAAGAATTCTACTCTCAGACCTACTGCGCCTCAAATAGCTTTAGGGCCCGGAAAGTTCCAACTGTAGCTTCAAAATCGTTTCGACCTGCTGGAAAGCGAAGGCAATGTTGACGAGAAAACAGACACAGTGGTCAAAACGCTACAGGATGTGTCTCGAAGGGTGTTTCCCGGCAAAAGCGATAACAGAGAGTCTAAACTCTCGCTCGAGACTCTCGAACTTATGAGGCAGAGACGGGAAATATCATCCACGCAGGCGTCTTCGCCGGATGGGAGGAATCTCAACCGGAAGATCCGGAAGCTGGTGTGACGTGACCTCCGATGTTCCAACACCCACGCCATCGCGGCTGCGATTGAACAGAACAGAGGCACCAAAGTCTGCGCTCGCCAGCTAGGTAGATCCCATCTGACGAAACTTAATACTGCGGATGGCAAAACCGTGACCTCCAAGTTCGAGATACTCGAGGAAATTGAGAGTTGCTACAAAGACCTGTACGCATCACGGATGACTAAACCCACGAGACCCAGCGCTGACGACCACAGAGCCCCACTCACACGCCACCACACGGAAGACATCCCTGATGTCAACCAGGACGAAGTCAGAGTGGCTCTCGAGCAGCTCAAAAACAACAAGTCGCCAGGCGATGACGGAATCACCACTTAGCTCCTAAAAGCAGGCGGGACTCCAATCCTGAAAAAGCTAGCGAGCCTCTTTAATTCCGTCATCCCCCAGGGCTTAACACCTCAAGCGTGGAGCGGGAGTGCGGTGGCTTTGTTCTTCAAAAAAGGTGACAAAACGTTGCTTAAGAACTACAGACCCATCTCACTCCTGAGCCACGTCTACAAGTTGTTCTCGAGAGTACTCACAAACCGCCTCGCCAGAAGACTCGACGAGTTCCAGCCACCGGAACAAGCCGGGTTTCGAAAAGGCTACAGCACCGTAGACCACATCCATACTGTTCGGCAGATTGTATAGAAGACCGAAGAGTACAATCAGCCTCTGTGTAGGGCTTTCGTGGACTACAAGAAAGCCTTCGACTCCATCGAAACCTGGGCGGTTTTGGAGGCTCTGCAGCGATGTCGCATCCATTGGCGCTATATCGAGGTGTTGAGATGTCTGTATGATACCGCCACAATGACCGTCCAGCTTCAGAACCAAAAGACCAACCCGATCGAGCTGCGTCGAGGGGTAAGACAGGGGGATGTAATATCCCCCAAGCTCTTCACCAATGCACTCGAAGACGTCTTCAAGAAGCTGGACTGGACTAGGCGGGGCATTAACATCAACGGCGAATACATCTCACACCTTCGGTTTGCCGATGATATCGTCATCGTGGCAGAGTCACTGGAACAGTTAAGCGAAATGCTGCATAGCCTAAATGGAGCCTTTCGAGGTGTCTGTCTCGGCATGAACTTGGATAAAACCAAGATCATGTTTAATGAACATGTCACGCTGGGACCGATCTACGTCGATGGGTCGATGCTCGAAGTTGTTCGGGAGTATGTTTACCTTGGACAAGTTATCCAATTTGGTAGAAACAATTCGAGAAAGAAATCAACCGCGGGATCCAATTGGGTTGGGCAGCATTTGGCAAACTACGTCACGTTTTCTCTTCGCCTATACCGCAATGCCTGAAGACTAAAGTCTATAACCAATGCGTCCTACCTGTTATGACTTACGGGGCCGACACGTGGCCACTCACAGTGGGACTAGTCCACAAATTTAAAGTCGCACGGCGGGCTATGGAGCGAGCTACGCTCGGCGTCTCTTTGAAGGATAAAATTCGTAACGAGGTAATCCGACAAAGAACCAAAGTTACCGACATAGCTCGCAGACTCAGTAAGCTAAAGTGGCAATGGGCTGGTCACATCTGCAGAAGGACCGACGGCCGATGGAGCAAGCGCGTCCTAGAGTGGAGATCGCGACTTGGTAAGTGTAAGATAGGACGGCCCCCAGCTAGATGGACCGACGACCTTAAAAAAGGTCGCTGGGACAGGCTGGATGCGGAAGGCGAAGGACCGTGTGAAATGGCGCGTGTTAGGAGAGGCCTATGTCCAGCAGTGGACTGCGATAGGCTGATTGATTGATTGATCTCACCCTCTCTTCCTGGCCAGTGGAAAACGTCTAGTGGTTAAAACAGGTTAAAACAAAGGCCACTTCACTCATTGGATCAAGTATTTGCTAGCTCTTTAGGCTAACTTGCATGTACCAGGGTTAGCGTTACCTATTGATTAACTCTAGGTTATAACGTTAAGTTGAAAGCAATTTAATGTTATAACCTTCGAGTCACTCAATAACTGTTAGTTACGCTAACCCTGGTTTGTGCAAGTGGGCCTTAGTACATTAAAGTTTGTGTGATCTATAAACATTTGTGACGGTCTAGGTGTTGAAATATGTGAATATGTGAAATTCACATGTGTAGTCGTAGACAAACACAAGAATTATTTCCAGTGTGGACAACTTTTGTTTAAGAAAAAAACATATTTTAAAAAGTATGACTGATGTGTGATGTGGTCTACAATATTATACTGAAGTTGTGTGCTTAATATATACACCTCCTATTTAAATGTAAATAAAGATCAATAAGCCTCGGCATCGTATGTTTATCTTGCCTCGCAATGAACTTTGAGATCGAATGTCAAATCGGTAACCAGTGATATTATAGGCAAGCCCCCGTCTAGATCCGTTGACATCTTTTTACTCAGAACAAATAGACTAAGGTCATCCACATACGGAAAGTGCAAAATGCCCTATGATCATTGACAGTGAGAAATTGAGAATCTTTTTTAAAAGCTTTTATTTAACTTGCAATGTTCTTATGTCGGTCCGTCTGTCTTTCCGGTTCAAATCTTGTGATCCATATTTCAAGCACTTGCTTGCTCGAGTCGAGATATCTTAGTCGTGTTTTTGCTATAAAAGCTTGTTTTTAAAAGGTCTTTTTAAATTCACTGGCTCGTTGGTCTAGTGGCAGAGCGCATCGCTTTGTGATCACAAGGTCCTGGGTTCAAATCCTAGGTCGGCCAAGTGAAGTTTTTCTAATGAAAACTTCCCAGTACCAGTCCGGAATTTGGAATTGTGCCCGGTATATGGCAATAGGCTCGTCACCTATTACATGGGACATAACATCGTCGGCGAAACGTGGGTGTACTCAGTACACCTCTGCCACATCCGCTTGGGGAATATAAGTGTCCGACCTAGGATTTGAACCCAGGACCTCGTGAACACAAATCGATGCGCTTTGCCACTAGACCAACGACGCAGTCTTAGTGTCGAGTTTATAATATTTCTCTATCTATCTATATCATCACGCCAGATCCCTTGCGGGGTAGGCAGAGAGTACAGAGTTCCAACAGGTTTCCTTACCTACCTCTCTGGCTTCCTCAACTCTCTCCTCTTTATAATATTTATTTTCTTAATAGGATTCGTAATCGTAATAGATCGTCCAAGTTCGGTGTTTGTTGGAAACCTTCGGCTTCGACCAAAACTTCGGCCCATTTTGGCCGAAGAGAAAATTCGTTCGGATACTATTTAAGTTTTCTTAGATCATCTCATTCACACATCTCTTAGATCATCATCGATTGGGATGGGGCGCTTTTGGAAAATTGTCCGACATATTTAAGAGAAACATACCCATGAATCTCAAACGTCGCACCTTCGAACAGTGTGTCCTGCCCGTTATGGTATATGGAGCCGAAACCTGGACGCTCACAAAATACAACTTCAATAAACTACGTGTGAGCCAAAGAGCTATGGAGCGAGCTATGTTAGGTATATCGCTAAGAGACCGGGTCCAAAGCGTGATAGCGGAAAGAAAGTGGAGATGGGCAGGACACATATGGCGGAGATCGGACAACAGATGGGGGAAAGGGGTGCTTGATTGGAGACCGCGAACCGGCCATCGAAATGTAGGTAGTAAACCGCAAGATGGACTGATGACCTGACGAGGGTGGCCGGAAGGGATTGGATGAGAAAAGCGCAAGACCGAAGGGAATAGATTGCCATAGAAAAGACCTACACTCAGCATTGGGTGGCTACGGGTTGAAAATGAGATCATCTTATGAGATATGTATGTATGCATACTCTACCAAATATTTGTCTTCGTATAACGTTTATTAAAAACGAGAACGTTTGAGATTTGAGAATCATTACGAGATGTCATGTAAACTGTGTAATCATACATTTGTATCTACTTTCGTGCACATATTCTGCATACGTAGTACTATCGTAGATAATACTATCTACTGCTTACTCACCACCTATCGCACCGGTTCTTACAAACGTTCAATTTAATGTTGTTTTACAGAAAATCCCATCGGGCTCAATTATTATGCTACACGCATGCGCACACAACCCCACCGGCGTGGACCCCAAGCGTAGCGACTGGGAACAATTGTCTGCGGTAAGTTGTTGTATGTGGTAAATATTACTATAGTAGTACAAAATCAAAATCAAAAGATTTTTATTCATGTAGACCAAAAGGCACTTATGAACTCTATCACCCGTTCGGAAAGTCATTCCTGAGGAGAAGAAGGGCAAGAAACTCCACGGTTACTCTTTTTAAAATGAGATTTTTACAATTCATAGGGTATGGAAGAACAATGCAGAACGAGCTAAATAGATGTGCTTAAGTATAGATGAATCATAAGTGTACTTAGATTCATGGTATCGGTCAGTGTCTACATAGTCCTATCATATACAAAATAGAGATTGTATAAAGGTATATAATAAAAAGTATAATAAGAGAAAATAAAGGTTACTATAGAATATGTAGAGTGCGTACAAAATAATTGGTTATAGCTCCAGCGTGGTGCCGAATGAGATAAAATTTAATAGTACTACAGTACAAACAGTCAAAGGATAGAGGACGGACCAGTCCCCACTAGCAGCACCCTTTCACGAGCATGACTTGTGAAGCAGCCATCACAGTACAGAGAAAGCTTAAATATAAATTATATACAAGGTGTATCTTAGATAATTGCTTTACGAATTCAATACGAAAACCAATTTGCCAAATTTAACGTTTTTAAATCCTGAAAGTAGTTTGATGTAAATCTGTAGCTGAATTGATTCCAACAATTATTAATGTAACTTACTTTTTTTAAATTTGCTAAATATGCTATTACTTTTTCAGTGCGCTATATTAAAAATTAATTTATTTTTGATTCAAAGTAATACGGAGATTTCAAATGACAATAATAATAATAATATTAGCCCTGTTAAGAAACTGTCCCACGTTGGGCACGGGCCTCCTCTCAAACTGAGAGGGTTTAGGCCATAGTCCACCACGCTGGCCCAGTGCGGGTTGGCGAACTTCACACACCTTCGAGAAACTCTTAGGCATGCAGGTTTCCTCTCGATGTTTTCCTTCACCGTTAAAGCAAGTGATAATTAATTTTTAATACGTACATGCTTTCGAAAAGACAGAGGTGCGTGCCTGGGTTTGAACCCGAGACCTTTGACTTTGCAGTCCAACGGTCTAATGACAATATTGATGAAAATATTAGACGACGATTTAGCGCAGTGGTTAAGACCTTGAGCTGCTCCGCCCACTGTGTCTAATAGTCGCGGGTTCGATTTCCGCTCGGGACAAATCTTTGTGTGATTAACAGTTATTTGTTCCGGTATGAGTATTTGAGTTTGTGAATTTTCATGTTTGTAAACGCACCCAAGACACAGGAATAAATCCTAGTGGGGCGGCTATGTTTAAAAAAAACAAGTTTCATTGTTAATTGGGGTATAAAAGTGCTTAAAAAATAAAAATCTTTTAAATTTGAGAATTTGGTTTTCGTTTTGAATTCATGAAGCAATTCTCTAATCGGGGTGTCAGGTCTTGCGTTTATTATGTTACACCTTGTATAGAGTTCATAATTTATTTGTCCACAAAATTCGCTGTTGGAATCGCTTGTACCCTAAGTTCGCGTGACGACGCACGACGCGGTATTAAAGGGCTGGAATGAAATTAATTCCTAACAGTACATTTTCATAAAGCGCTGTTTACCACTTCAGCACCGCGCGATAAGAAGCGTCCGTGCGAATGAGGGGTTAAAGGCGGTCACCTGCGCGTCTGTGGCTTTCTTCACGGGTTCAAAACTAAAGGAAAGGCCTTCGCCCAGTAATGTGAAAACAGAATGTAGCCTATTTACAAAAATTGGAAGTTAAAGCTGGATTTTATTAAGATCCCATATCTATATTATAGGCGATCAAAGAGAGGAAACTGCTTCCGTTCTTCGACATGGCCTACCAGGGCTTCGCGACCGGTGACGTCGACAATGACGCGTTTGCCGTTCGCCTCTTCGTCAAGGATGGCCACCAGGTCATGCTCGCTCAGAGTTTCGCGAAAAACATGGGTAAGTAAAAATGATATAGTACTAGTTTCTGCCCGCGACTCCGTCTGCGTAGGCGGGAACCTAACATTTTTCTGGAATAAAAAAGTATCCTATATTTTAATCCAGGTAATAAACTATGTGTGCCAAAAATCATCCAAATCCGTGTTCAGCCGTTTTTGTGTAATTGAGTAACAAACGTCCGAACATCTAAAAATCCATACATACAAACTTTCACATTTATAGTATTAGTAGGAAGTAGGGTTTCTAATTACAAACAACTGCTTCGCATCTAATGTTTTATACCGCGAGTGGCAATCAGAGGTCCTAGGTTCTATTTTAGGTCGGACAGTATGCTATATCTATTGAAAAATTCTCAGCCGCAGTCCGGAGTCTGGAATTGAACCCGTTATAATTGGTTAAAAATGTTTCGTGCGTGCGTTTACAAACATGAAAATTTACATACACAAATACCAAGACCGGAACAAATAATTGTGGGTCACACAAAGATTTGTCCCGTGCGGGAATCGAACCCGCGACTATTAGACACAGTGGGCGGAGCGGCTTAAGATCTTAACCACTGCGCTAAATCGTCCGTCTAATAATGGCTATAGGCTTGCATGCCTATTGTATTATATTGGGACTTAACATTGTTGGCGATAAATAGGTGTATATAGTGCCATCCCCGCTTGGGGAATATAGACGCGACGGACATATTTCTTTACAAACGTTTTAGCCTCGTGCAAAGTCTCTTTAATAAGAACTCTCTATCATATATATATAAAGTTAATTATTGTTCATTGCTAATTTCTGTCATGTTTTGCTGTCTAACGCGGCCCGGCACTTCGGAATTTTAACTATATTTTTAATTTTAACTAATACAACTAGTCGATACAGCGATCCAAGCGACCTACGCCTAAAACACTCCACTAAGGATAAACTTAAAGGATCCAATCTGCAAATTACCGGAAAACAAAAAGAAAACCTAAATACACGAACCTAGAGTTTGTTTTTCATTGATGGGGCGCCTTGTGGCTTAGATTCTTTTTTTGATAACGCCGAGATCACTTCAATTATCGAGATAGAGAGCAGAGTGCAAGCTGAACTCGACCTTGGGGTGCTAATAATAAGTCAGTTTTATCGTTATTTCTACATTCCCTGTTACATCACATTATATTGATACAGATGTGCAATAGTATCAGCATGCGTCACTGCATCTTTATATTTTTCACTATATTTAGTACAAGTAGACATTGATGTATCTGAAGGAAAAAAACTAGTTTGTGTAAATAAATTTATGTAATTCTTATCATAATTACGTGATAGCAATTGTGTGCCTACGTAAAATAATAAAGCCAAGTTTATTTTGTCGATAATATAATAACTCTTACGGGAAGTTTCTGGAGCCTTGTTGGTCCAATAGTGAATGGCGCGGTTGGCGATCCGACGTCTCACGAGACGCCCAGGGTTCGTATAGTAGGTCGGAAGGGCCTACCGGGCACAAGTCAAGATTCCGGATTCATACTAGGAAGCTTTCGTTAGAAAAACTAAATTTGTCCGACCTAGGATTTGAACCCAGGACCTCGTGATGACAAAGCGATGCCCTTTGGCACTAGACCAACGAGGCAGTCATGGTGCTTATAATTATGTGACAAGAGTTGGAGTAGGGGTGATGGTGCGTTATTTCAATTACATGTCATTAGCCAAAGTAGTTAGAGCCGGTTTACATAATTCAGGTTGTTAGTGTGGTGAGGCGCTCGTAGCGCTGTGCGACTGCGGTGTTCTTACCGATCACCAAGGTTAAGCAGCGTTCGACTCGGTCGGCCTGAGATGGGTGACCGTTTCGGCATTTTCATATTCGAGCGTCTCCGTGCTTCGGAAGGCACGTTAAGCCGTTGGTCCCGGTTACCACTTAATGTGGTAGTCGTTAAGCCGAGTTAGAAGCCTTAAAGGCGGCTTGATAAGTTCCAACAGCAGGTGGCCACACACCTGCCTCCACCAAACCGCGCTGGGTCCGCGTGGTGGAGCATGACCTAATCTCTCTCACCTGGATTTGTGAGAGAAGGCCTTTGCCCAGCAGTGGGCAGTATAGGCTGATATTATATTATATTAGGTTGTTAGTGCGACAGACACACTACCAATAATTCTTTCTTTCTTTCTTTTTTAAAAAACGTAGCCCACACTAGGATTTATTCCTGTGTCGTGGGTGCGTTAACAAACATGTAAATTCAATTACCCAGACCGGAACAAATAATTGTGGATCACACAAAGATTTGTCCCGTGCGGGAATCGAACCCGCGACTATTAGACACATTGTGCGGAGCGGCTTAAGCTCTTAACCACTGCGTTAATCGTCCGTCAAATTTAAAAAATTAAAAGTTAGGTCAAATAGCCGACGGAGCCCGACGCAATTTCTCGGCTACGCTCGGTCGGGATGATTGAAGTCGCGTCGAGCGGGGCTGCGCTGTGTATCGTCTCCAGTAAATGAAATTGTCGAAAATTGCCCCAGAATCAACAAACATTTGACCCGTGCCATAATTATTTATATATTTTATTAAAATAATGGCAAATATCCGTATCTTACGGACAATTTGCAATCTAAAACGAATATTTCAAAGTATTGTAAGTACTTATATCGTAGTCGCCGACGTCTTTACTAAATGTCAACACACTATATAACCTCATATGTACTGAATTATAACCTCAAAATCTTATATTATTTGTGAAATATTGCGATCCCCCCCGCTTGTATGTTTAATAATAAATGCCTTAAGAGAATTTATGGGTGATTCGAAATCATATAAGTATTATTTTTATTGCTGTTGGTTCTGGAGCAAATCATGTATGGGCGCAGAACAATATCCTTTCAGTACATAACGCTCCCGTCGCGCTGCGTCGGCTATGTGGCGAAACCTTTATGTTTAGACGTTTATGTTTACATATGCGGACTACTCGCGGGCAATATTGCGGTGCAAGAGCGAGTACACTGACGTTTACACGATACGAATTTAATAAACATTCCAGTGTTTATGAATCTTCAAGAAAGTGATAAAGACTATTATATTAGTTGCTGGTCGTTTTTAACGCGATTAAATGGAGGTTAATGTTATTTGAGTACATGTGTGTAGATATGTATATTTCTTTAAAGGGGGTCATCAATTGAAATGTGACTCCTTGACAGTCGTAGAGTTGCCATTTTTGTATGAAACTTACCCACGTTCTTTTTTTAATTAGTAACTTTCAGACCCATCTGTTTAAATATTTCCTTGGAAGTAGGAAAATTTTACTAAATGGTAATACTAATTTCACTTCAATGCCCCCCTCCGCCCCGTCAATGTCGTACAAGAGCCAAAACATACTTGTTAGACTATAAAAAGTTAAATTTTCTCTTTTCAGATATACTTATATTTTATTCAGTTGGGGTATTTTTGTTTGCATTTGATAATTTTGTCTTGTTACATATAATTTTTTTTACGCAAGGGTTCTCAACAATGACTTAAACAGCAACTGTCATTTTAAAGACTTGACACATTGCGCTTTAAGTACAGTCAGACAAGGATCTTTTGGCCCGCTGTCAAGTGAAATGTCACTTCATGACAGTCGCAAAGTCGAGGGCGCCTTGAAGAGGCGCCCTCGAGTATGTCGCCCCTTGCCCTTCTGGCTCGAGCGTAGTGGATGCACGCTCGCCCTTAAGTCCGGTGAAGCTGTAAAGGCCTCGCGGCCAACAGCGTACATCACTCACACACACACACACGACAGTCGCAGAATTGCCGTTTGCTATGAAATTTACCCAAGTTGTTTATTAGTATCTAACCCACCTATTGACATATCTCTCTGGAAGTAGGAAAATTTTACCAAATGATAACCCTAATTTTACACCAAGGCCCCCATCCAATGACATCCGCGAGCCAAAAGACCCTTGTCACACTTTACATCTTATCTTGAACTTCATAAATCAGAAACCAGACATATGTTGCTATATTGTTGTTTTTAACCGACTGTTTACATGTTTGACCTCACTATCTTATCGGGTTATTTTTTTCATATTACGTAAATTACGATTATGGCGTTGCCATGACGCGAATGGTAACTAGTGCGATCTAAATACAGTGTCACATCTTTATAACTCAAAACTGCCTATAACAAAAATTAGGTCAATTTCGTTGGTTTACGTCAACCCCATACAATAATACTGTCTTTATAGCGCAGTAGCCATTCTTTATTACAAAAAAATATTTTAATATTTAGACGCCAGCAAATATTTACAGAAGTATTTTATAGTATAGTTGTAGGTATGAAAGATAGTATCGGTGTAAAGATGAGAAAGGGCATGCTCCGTTGGTTCGGGCATATAGAAAGAATGCCAGAGGAAAGAATGACAAAACAGATATACAATGTGAAAGTGGAAGGATGCTGGTACCGGGGAAGACCTAGACTATCTTACCACGACCAAATAAACCGAGTCTTGTCAGATGGAAAAGTCAAGAGTCTCCGTAACCGGCGAGCGTGTATGAGACGAACTATGAGAGTCGAGGAAGCCAGAGAGGTATGTAAGGAAAGAACCTGTTGGAACTCTGTACTCTCTGCCTACCCCGCAAGGGATCTGGCGTAAGGTTATAGATAGATAGATAGATAGTATTTTATAGTGTAATTGGTCTTATAAATAGCTTACAAAAGCTTCCGACTAAATCTTTGAGGAGCAAAATTTCTAAGAAAGAGGTCGTAAATATCTGCATTGCTGTTGTTAAAGTAATTGCCTCAATATTGGTGGTGTCAGTTACTAAACGCACTTGGCACTGTATTATCAGTTGTAAACCAGCTTTAAAACTGTCAAGATGGCCAGTAAAAGAAAAGCGTTATCTACATAATGTTATTTAACTACCTATTAAAAGAAAAAAAATTAGAACTTGTATATGATGATATGGTTATTTTCCTATTTCCGTCCATATAACAAAAAAACTTTTTAAAAAAAAGGTAAACCGACTTCAAAAAGCAAAAAATAAATATTTGAAGTCGGTGCTGGTTGGTGCAGTCGGTGACTTAGCACCGACTTCAAATATTTATTTTTTGCTTTTTGAAGTCGGTTTACCTTTTTTTTTAATAGTTTTTATTTTTCAATTTTAAGTGACGAGTGAATTATTTAGTAATATTTATATACCGATATTATATTATTATGCTGAGTTGTACAGTAAGGTACCTACAGGATTAATATAATGACTATAATAACGGAATCTATACATTCGTGTCGTTCGCCGTTAAGGATTTCCCTCTTGTATCTTCAAAGTCCAAGGTCCAATACCAATAACATTAAAATAGGACCACCTCAAAACTATACTGAACCCAATGCAAAAAGAATCATCAAAATCTGATCATAAGCAAAGGAGTTATAAAAAAGGACGAATTATGAACCTCCTTTTTTGAAGTTGGCTAATATACTGCTTAGTTCTATAGTAGGGTACCTATAGGAGTGACGTAATACACATAATATCTCAATTTACACATGCCTATTGTTTGTCGTTACGGAGTTCCCTGATGTATCTTCTAAGTCCAAGGTCCAATGCCAATTAAATTAAAATGGGAACACCTTGGAGCTATACTGAACCCAATGCAAAAAGAATCATCGATATCGAGACGAAAATATCGCTGAACATACATAAAAAAAAAGCATACATACAACCGAACATGGAACCTCCTCCTTTTTGAAGTCGGTTAAAAAGCCTTTATAACGAAGAAAAATGCTCTGTCCGGTCGGTTAGGACTCGTTAAAAAGAGTGTACCCGTATGTTTATTTCATTAATAGTGTGTAATGCGGTTTTTATAGCTCCAAAACTATAAAAACTGGACTCGTAGAACAAACACTGATATATGTTTCAAGGTCGATATTGTGCGAACTTTAACATTTGAATTAATGCAAATGATTTTGGTTAGAACCGGATGTTGTTAAAACATATTATGCTATTCCCGTTGAAGATATATTATGAATACATATAGGCTATCATTACGACTATTATCGCATCAGGGTTGGTCAGAAACGTTTTGAAAATAAGTCTACGTAACAAAAATACACTAAATTAACATTTATATATAACATAAATTAACATAAAAAGCAGTGATAGCCTAGTGATTAGACCGTTGGACTGCAAAGTCAGAAGTCTCGGGTTTAAACCCAGGCACATCTGTCTCCACGCACCTCTATCTTTTCGGGAAACCTGCATGCCTAGAGAGTTTCTCGAAGGTGTGTGAAGTTCGCCAACCCGCACTGGGGCAGCGTGGTGGACTATAGCCTATACCCTCTCACTATAAGAGGAGGCCGTGCCCAACGGTGGGACAGTTTCATAACAGGGCTAATATTATTAACGTTTAATAATAAATTGCCAGCTAAAAGTCGAACAAAAAGGTACATAAGATATTTGCCGGGCAATCTATCTATTTATATCATCACGCCAGATCCTTTGCGGGGTAGGCAGAGAGTACAGAGTTCCAACAGGCTCTTTCCTTACATAACTCTCTGGCTTCCTCTACTCTCATAGTTCGTCTTATACACGCTTATGCCGGGCAATATATCTTGTATATAAAACTTACCTTTACTAGTGTCCGACCGAAGCTTCGGCCAACTATGGCCAACTTTTGGCCGAAGCCGAAGGTTTCCAGTACGCACCGAATTTGAACAATCTATTACGATTTACGACTTACGAATGCTTTTAAGTAAATAAATATTATAAATAATATTATTTCAGTGTTATTATTTTTAGCCACTTGTAGGTAATTTTAATCATCTCGTTAAGTTAATACAGTCAACATAACTTTTTTTAAAATTTAGCCAATCATGAACCGAATTTCTTAGGGTTATTAACATTCGGCTTCGGCTGAAGGTTTCGGCGATGGCTTATTAATCCGCTTCAGCTAAAAATCGACCTTCGGTCGGACACTACCCTATACCCAATCACTATACCCTATAGTAGGGGTCATCAAATGGTGGACCGCAGTCCGGATCCGAGCCGTCTACCTATTATGAATTTGATGCCTAGTTCAGATAAAATGTAATTTCCCTATTGAAAAACTCCTGGACCAGTTCGGAGTCTAGAATTGTACCCACTATAATAACAAATAAAATTAATTTTATTTCATTTAGAGTTATTTATTATTCAGGTCTGTATGGTGAGCGTGCGGGCGCCCTCACGTTCTTATGCGGCGACGAGGAGTCTGCCGCCAAGATGATGTCCCAGGTCAAGATCATGATCCGCACCATGTACTCCAACCCGCCCCTGCACGGCGGCCGCATCGTCACGGAGATACTCACCTCGCCGCAGCTCAGGCAGGAGTGGTAAGTGCGTTCCACGTCTACGATACTCTAGAAGTAGATTGTGTTCGGGGCTACATGCCTAAGCCTGCTACCTAGATGGCTTTGACTAGTGGTCTTTCCGCAATCTATCTATCTATCTATGTCATCACGCCAGATCCCTTGCGGGGTAGCCAGAGAGTACAGAGTTACAACAGGTTCTTTCCTTACATAGCTCTCTGACTTCCTCCACTCTCATAGTTCGTCTCATACACGCTCACCGGTTACGGAGACTCTTGACTTATCCCTCAGATAAGACTCGGTATATTTGGTCATGGTAAGATAGTCTAGGTCTTCCCAGGTACCTACATCCTTCCATTTTCGCATTGTATATCTGTTTTGCAGCATTGTGTCTTTCTGCAGTCGTTACCATATAGTATGGAAAAGGGGGAAATGTACTGGAATTGCATTCAACAACGTAAGTCACGTGTAACTGAAACCTGTTGGGACTCTATACTTTTTGCTTACTTGGCAAGGGATCTGGCGTGATGATATATAGATAGGTACTTGTACCTACGTGACTTGTCACGTAGGTAAGTGACTGTACATATCTAGGGTTAAAAACTAGCGTTCCCTGAGATTGCAGACATTCGGGTAATGTTCTCGGAGGGTGTCACACCCTGTAGCGGGTTTATTGTAATCAGAGATGGGCAAAATGTAAACAGATTAATGATTAACCACCCCCGCTTGGAGAATATAGGCGTGATGGTGTATTAATGATTAACGAATTACAATTACATTTTGTAATCTTCAACGATTACGATTACACTTTTAATCTTGAATCATGATTGAACATTACAAAGTGCAAGTGTTATCATTAATCTGATTACATTTTGCCCATCTCTGATTGTAATATTACTTTGTCGTGAGAAAGAGACGTAGATACACGCAGTTTATAGCCCCGTTAGCTTCTAAAGCGATTGTGATGACCTTTCAGTTGTTTGAATTTACCGCTGATTTGCATTTGCTCACTCGCTCCGCAGGGAAATGGACATGAATATATGAAAAATAAGCGATTCGGGCATGTGTTTATCAGGAGTTATAATATAACTAGCTGCACCCGCAACTTCCTTTGCGTTATTTTCAAGCGTGGACTTCACACCCTTAAGCTTTTTTTTACAAAAGGTAGCCTATGTCCTCGTGGATAGAATCTATTCCTTTGCCGAATTTGATCGAAATGTATTCAACGGTTTGGGCGTGAAAAGATAGCAGACAGAGCTAGCTACTTTCGAATTTATAATTATGTGTGTGTGTGAGTGATCTACGCTGTTGGCTGCGGGGCCTTTACAGCTTCACCAGACAAGAGTGCGAGCGTGCAACCACTACGCTCTAGCCACAATGGCAAGGGGGCAACTAGCTCAAGGGCGCCTCAAGGAGGAACGGCCTCGGCTATAATATTAGTATAGACTCTTTTAAACCTTTCCGGCAACCGCTTTTAGAATGATGTATAATACCGTTGTGATCGGTGTGTACAGGCTGTGTGACGTGAAGCTGATGGCGGACCGAATCATCGACATGCGCACGAAGTTGCGCGCCGGCATCGAAGGCGCTGGCAACTCCAACTCGTGGCGACACATCACCGACCAGATCGGCATGTTCTGCTTCACCGGACTCAAACCTGAACAGGTAGGTGATGGAGTTGTATCGCAATACTGTTACTATCTACAAGGTGTAACATAGTTAACGCAATACCTGAAAGAACTTTAAAATCAAAAACCGCGATAATATCCGAAACATAGTTTCATTTCGTGTGTAATATTCGTAAATCTAAGATCTCAGGATCTAAAAGTACTTTGTTCTGAATCGTTAACTAAATTGATTCCAGCAATTTTTAATGTACCTTAATTTTTTTTTCATTTGCAAAATATGTTACTCCCAGTGTGCTGTAACAAATTAAATTTAATCGTGATTCAAAGTATACGGAGATTTCAAATGCATTTCTAAAACGTATTTCTCAATGCGCACACATACACGTCCCAATTTCGTTGTTAATTAGGGTATATGCTGAAAAATGGGGTAAGAAACTTTAAATTTGAAAATTAGTTTATTTTGAATTTTTAAAGCAATTATCTAATCGGGGTGTCTGAGGTCTTGCTTTATATATGCTACACCTTGTTTACTCTATCGATACTAGCGTGACCTCGAATAAGTATAAATTAGCCAATAGTATTGATTTAGACAGTACTATCGACATTATTTCCTATGAATACAATATTATCAATATAATATTAATATCAGTCTATACTGCCCACTGCTGGACAAAGACCTTCTCCCACAAGGGGACAATCGAGGGGAGAGATTAGGTCATACTCCACCACGCGGACCCATTGCGGATTATAGAGGCAGGTTTGTGCCTACCTACTGTTGGAACTTATCAAGCCGCATTTAAGGCGTCCAACTTGGCTTAACGACCACCACATTAAGTGATAGCCAAGCCCAACGTGCCTTCCGAAGCATGAACACGGGTCGAATATGAAAATTCCATCTCCATGGTCCCCATCTCAGGCCGACCGAGTCAAACTCTGCTTAACCTTGGTAATCGGTAAGAACACCGCGGTCGCACAGCGCTACGAGCGCAATACTATAGATTGTATCAATTATAATGAAATAATATATATTCTATACCAATGATAATAAGTATCGTATATGTATCAATACTATTAATAGAATCAATCGTATCAATAGTATTTATGTTTCAAACAAACTTACTATCCATATTCTCTTATTTTTCAAGGTCAACTATAGATAGTTTTGCAATTCTAGTCTAGAACACTACAACCGTTACCTCTAACTGGCATTTTTATTACACAATCAATTGTATACTTTAATCGTACTTTACATAAAATTGATTGTCGTGTTCTTGCAATTAGGTGTTGGCAGGTCACAATCGACGAGATTGCTGCCTCGTAACAACAGATCATACTTTCTTTTGTCTAGAGGTCCAGTGGCTCAAGTCGTCCACTGGTTTTGTTGCGAGGCAAAGACGAATACGTTTATCGTTGAGTGAACTTGGGTGTCAATGTTTTTTTTCTATGCAACAGCCCATTTTTTTGTCACTAGGATTAAAAATCTCAGAGAAACGTTGTTTCTCATGGTGTACAGAAGTTGACCTTAAGAGATTATTGTTTATAAAATTATAATAACCCTATAATATAAGCCCTGTTAAGAAACTGTCCCACCGTTGGGCACGGGCCTCCTCTCAAAGGCCAACTTATTTTAAACCAAACGTTACTATTATTAGTTTTCTGTAGATGCGTTTGGCCTTGTATAAAACGGAAATATGCCCAGTGACCTTGCCAACAGCCGATTTTAGCGTCAAATAACACTGTTTCCAGGTGGAGCGCTTAACGAAGGAATTCCACGTATACCTGACTAAGGACGGCCGCATCTCTGTTGCTGGCATCTCTTCAAAGAACGTCGACTACGTTGCCCAAGCGATCCACAAGGTCACCTCCTAAATGACATATCGAATATCGACTTTACAGCCATAAACATTAGACACGTTATACAATATAAATGAGCCATTGTAAGTACCGACAGAATACAGTATTTATTTCCGACATTTAAAGAAATGAAACAAACAAATATTTCCTAGCAAAACATTTATTATTGTATTTTTTTCTATGTATTTTAACGTACTTTAACGTATGTCTTTTTTTTAAATTTAGTATTAAAATATTTCTTTTAATAAAATGTCTTTAATTCCTATTTAAAAATATATATAATCTATACTGTATCACCTTTGGTGGACATTGAGAGAGTAAGAAAGAACTCCGTCGATGCTATGAATATCACTAAACTTTTTCGTTCATGTTAAAAAGTACTTAACCGAAACGTTTTTGCCCTTCTTCTCCACAGGAATGACACTGAAATAAATGTTGATAGAGAAAGTGTTACTTTTCTGATGATTCATATTCAAGCTGTAACATTATTAACGCGACCTGAAAGTAGTTTGTTCTAAATGGGTAACTGAATTGATTTCAACAATTTTTAATGTATTTTACAATTTTTTTTAAATTTGCAAAAAATGCTTTTACTCCTTCAGTTCGCTATAAAAAATTAAATGTATTCTTGTTTTATAGCAATAAGGAGATTTCAAATGCATCCCTAAAACGTATTTCTCGAAACGCACACATGCACATACAATTTTATTGTTAATTAGGGTATAAAAGTGCTTAAAAAATGGGGTAAAAACCTTTAAATTTGAAAATTTGGTTTTCGTTTTGAATATATAAAGCAATTTTCTAATTGGGGTGTCTGAGGTCTTGCGTTTATTATGTTACACCTGGTATATGGTCTCTTCTTCTTATTCTATCTATCTATGTCATCACGCCAGATCCCTCGCGGGGTAGGCAGAGAGTACTGGATTCCAACAGGTTCTTTCCTTCCATACCTCTGGCTTCCTCCACTCTCATAGTCCGTCTTATACACGCTAGTATGAGTAAGGAAACAACAAAAAATATGATTTAAATTTTATTCGTTAAAATAAGTAAGTAAAATAAACTTGCGAAAAAACACAGAAAATTGTATCAACATGTTTTGATTCTACCACGGCACTGTTTCTACGCAATATATTTACAGCTGACAAAACAAATGAACATCTAACTCTATGGTTATAAAAAAAACGATGCAGGTCAATCGTTAACATTGCGGTAAAAAAATTAAACGAGAATTTATAATATATTTAATATCCTTTTAGGACGCCTTATAAATAATGGGAACACATTTTTTATCCACTATCGTATTGCATGGTGGTAACAATCTTAAGCATATTCACCTGCATCTACATTTACAACCGACCTATATCTATAATAATCCACTAAATTATATCAGTTTATCATTAGGACATACATATGACATCCAAAAATGCTTTTCGTACACATTAAATTATTATGATATAAAATATATACCAATACATTCTATACGTTGACAGTATGTCAATATTTTTTTTAATAAAAAATAGGTAATAATTATTATATTTATGTACAAATTATCAGATTGTCAGAACGACCTGACTAACCATGGCACTATTTCTTAAGAATGAATCACATTCTGTTTAAAGCAAGAAATATGTACCATTAATACACACATCGACATTGTAGGGCTTATGATCTCCAATTTGGAAGGACTTTTGGCGAGAAAATTCTTGTGAGAAGTCTTTAATTTTGGTTTTAGAGGTTTATATAAACACAGTATTTTATTGTGGTGCTCGAGTGTTTTTTCAATTGGTCATTATATTGCCCTTATATTAATATAAGCCCTGTTAAAAACTGTCCCACCGTTGGTCACGGGCCTCCCCTCAAACTGAGAGGGTTTAGGCCATAGTCCACCACGCTGGCCCAGTGCCGGTTAGCGAACTTCACACACCTTCGAGAAATTCTTAGGCTTGCAGGTTTCCTCACGATGTTTTCCTTCACCGTTAAAGCAAGTGATAGTTAATTTTTAAAACGCACATGCTTTCGTTAAGACATAGGTGCGCTCCTGGGTTTGAACCCGAGACCTCCGACTTTGCAGTCCAGCGGTCTAACCACTAGGCTATCACTGCTTTCTATTTAATTCTAATAAAATAGTCACAAACCATTGTCACCTTGAGCAAATATCTCTCTCATATTATAAGGAAGATATTTAATGACCAGTGGTAAAATGCTCGAGCGAGTTGTCTCAGCTGACCTTCAAGGGTGGGGGCGTGGACGCTTTCGGAAATATTTAGTTCCACTTTTCTCCTATAAATCTTAACAGGCGACATAAATATGGGAAACACGAGAATTTACATCTTACAGAACTGGAGTCTCATCACCATAACGATTTCTTATTCGTAAATGACAAACGAATTGCGATGGAGGAATTGTTTCTTCACACGAAACTGGTAATGAAGAACATTCCAAAGTTGACCTTAATTTATAATTGACTGCTATAAAGCCAAGGAGTTTGATTATAAAAGGTTATTACTATTTTTTCTTCAAAATTTGTAACTTCTTTTTCTTAATGAAAAAACCAGGTACGTATAAGGAAGTCCTCCGTCGCAGCTAGTTATGCCAATAAAAACATTTATTGTTACTGTTTACGAAACCCGTTGCGTAGGAGCTCAAAGCAGAGATGCTTTGAGCTCCTACGCAACTGGACAGCGAGAGATCGCGGTCCAGTTCCTTCGTGGACTTCCGTGCGTACGCTGCCTCGTCAATAGGGTGATAAATTAACGGCCTTACTAATAAACATTGTATAGCGGGTTATTAGTAACCCACTGATTTCTCTCTTTCTGCCATCTGTTATTTGACATTCGAAAGAATGAAACAAAACATTGTGAACCGCTTATATAATGTTTATTTGTATCGGGGTAAGAGTATTTTTAATATTTCGCAACTGCTAAAGTTAACTTGAGCAAGCATCAAAACTGACGTAGACTCACTATTGCATGCTCTTATAAAATGTAAGCGAAAGACATATACTCGTTCCCCACTTATATTCGTTCCCGTTCACCCTGGTATCGAGTAAATACGTATAAAATTTCAATAATAGCCACCACATACAATTACACTAAAATTTGTAAATTTTTATTTAACTACCCAACTCATTTGTATCATTCGATAGTATAGCCTGTTTCACCCGAAGCTTTACTAGGGTAAACAGTTTCTGCATGCTAATTTACTGAAGCGTCATACTAGCAAATTACTTCGTTTGCGAAAATTTTGAAGATGATGAGATGATGTTTTCTGAGCTGCAATATATTAGATATGTAGTTTATCAACGAAACACTGTTCTGAACCAGTAAGGAATTAATCCCTTATTATCTAGGCTATACATGTCTCGTATAGATTAGGGCAAGTACTCACTGCAATAATGCTTGCGTAACGTAACAACGTAAAGACAACACATCGACACCTATATTCCCCTTGGATGGCATAGAGGTACTGTGTACACCCACATTTCGCCAATGATGTTACGTTCTAATGTAACAGAACTGAGCATATTGCTAATACAAAGGGCGAAATTCGAGAATTCGGACTACGATTTCCAATTTTTCGATATGAAATCCGACAATTGCATTATTCATTCTGAAGTGTGAATTTTTTATTATTATACTGCATTTATGCCAATGTCTGAAATAACTATTTTATTTAAGCGAATCATGCTACAATACCGTTCAATAAAATCCTAGATTGGTAAGTAGGTCGCTCGTAGACTTAAATACGTAAGCACGCGTAGCAAGTGCTACGCTTTCGTAGTCCGACCTTTAAGGGCCTACCCGCGGGACCGGGAGAGCGACAGTGACGCAATTACCTTACAAAAGAATAATAAGGGACGGATATACTGACCACGCGCTCGGAAATAAACGACGTATGTGCAAAAACAAATTTAATTTATTTTCTATAAAAACTGCTTTACAAGAACATTGCTGCAAATATTTGCTGTTTTTAATTAAATTCTATTGATTAGTTTTCGCGTTGGAATCAGAAAATGTAAAACAATAGATATGTCTTTAGATTTTTTTCTTTCGATATAATTTATTTTAATCGTGAACTACTTTTCTTAATTTACTTTTGTGACAAGCCGAACGGTGAGTGGACGTTTCGGCGCCGTATGTCATTACAGGTAGGACGCACTGATTAAAAACTTTCGTTTTTAGGCATTGGGGTATGGGCGACGAGAAGACTCGACGAAGTATCTCGTCTCTTAACTTTGCTGTCGAAGTTGTTTTTACCTAGTTGGAGCAACTGCCCTAGGTATACTTACTCGGAAACAACTTCGAGGGAGATTCCGTTTACGGCGATCGGTCCCGGGTCAACATGCTTGTTGATCATAACTTTGGTTTTATCCAAGTTCATCCGGAGACCGATTCGCTGAGGCAAATTAGCAAGGCTATCCAGCATCCGTTGTAGATCTTGCAACGTTTCAGCCATGATGACGATGTCGTCTGCAAATCGCAGGTGAGAGATGTGTGCGCCATTTATATTGATGCCGCGACCTTTCCAGTCCAGCGTTTTGAACATATCCTCCAGTGCGTTGGTGAACAGTTTTGGTGATATGACATCACCCTGGCGCACTCCGCGGGCAGGTGGATATGTTCAGTCGCTGGTTCTGTATTTGGACGGTCATTGTTGCGGCTTCAAAAAAGCATCTCATCACCTCGATGTATCGCCAATCGACTTGGCATCGTTGCAAGGAGACCAGAACTGACCAGGTTTCGACAGTGTCAAAGGCCTTCTCATAGTCCACGAAGGCTAGACATAGGCAGATTATACTCTGCAGTCTTCTGTACAATCGGCCGCACTGTGTGGATGTTGTCTATGGTGCAGTAGCCACTTCGAAACCCGGCCTGCTCCGAGGGTTAAAAATCGTGGATTATTACTAGTCGAGTATTACTTTTACCAGATTCTAAATATACAGTCAAAAATCATATTTCGAAATATTAAAGTCTTTAATCCATATACTTTTTATAGTGCATGAAGTACAAAAACACGTAGCCCCTTAACACTGCCCGGCCGTAGAAACAAATCGAGGAGGACTGCCAACCGCACTATACACCCTTTTACTTTTTTTACATGGGGAATTTCCTGCATAGGACTCCGCGAGCCTCGGGGGAAGCTCGCGAAGCTTGTCGGATTCCTACCGACTAAAAACCCCAGGGTGGCCGATATCAGCACTTTCGACGGGATCTCCGTATGGAACGCACCGGTGCCCCCAATTATGGCGCGCCAAGAGCCCGCCATCGGGGGGAAACTGCACTATACGCCCTAGACCAACGAGGCACTCCACAAGACTAAGGTAACAACAGCCACAAGATTTGAATATTGTACATCAAATTTACTGGGTGGTCCGATGACCTGGTAAAGGTCGCAGGTAAAAACTGGATGCGTACAGGAGAGAGCCGGTCGTCGTGCGATATTTGAGGAGGTTTTTGTCGTGCAGTGGACGTCTTTCAGTTGACGATGATACCAAATTGTTACGATAGGCAAGCATGTTCTCAGTTAATGATACTAGATTGTTACGTTACACGGTCATGGCATGGTGCGTGCCCTCCCTAATATATTATAGCTCGTGATTTTTTTTTTTACTAAGCCCGCGCTACATTTCCACCTGTACTACCTGTAAGCCTACTCCCGTAAGCTAGGATCTGCTGCTGGTAATATTTCTTAATAGTGAAAAATATAATTATAACGTAGTAGAAACGTGACCTTTTAAACTTATATAACATAGCACCACCCTTTTAGTACAACCTGCTATAACTATGTTACCTAAAGCTACATTAACGATATTCCATTTTCTTTTCACACTTCTAACATTGAGCCATCTGTTTCATATAAGACGAATTACACGTAACAGTCTAAGTTGGTGCATGATTTTCCCTAATTATTAAAGTTCAAGAGACTTTGCACGGCATAATACATTTGTGCAAATATTTGCTTTATTTTCCCAAAAGAAAAGAACTACCGAACCCGTTTAGGGTTTGGGCGAAATAACGCAAATGTTTGCACAAATATCCCATACAACCTTAAGGCGTGTGAAGATGATACCTTTAAGTGAAAATTAAATATTCGTCGTTTTACTAGGGATAGGATAATTACCAGGTCTGTACTTGTTTCTATTTAAGAAAGTTTTTGATTACAAAATAAGAAGCTATAATATGTAATATAATAAGTAAAGATTAAGGGGATAATGTAAACATGACATAACAATTTGATGTTACGTTACGCGGGTATTTTTCTAGTAGGTAACAAAACACCGGTGATAAGAACGTGCTGTTAACAAGTTTCCTGGGACCTACTTGCCTACGCTGTTTGGGTACTATACTTAACATACCTTTTAATCCTTTGCCTCAGTATAGCATAGGCACCTCAGCTCAGTTGAGGTTTTTTTGTTGTGTGTAAATGATCTACGCTGTTGGCCAAGGGACCTTTACAGCTTTATCAGGCAAGAGGGCGAGCGTGCAATAACCACGCTTCAACTGAAAGGGCAAGGGGGGCAACTAGCTCAAGGGCTTCTTTACGAGGACCGCACGCGACTTGGGATGGTGCTATGGGCGAGGGAATATACTAGGTGATATATCTTGGTACATTGCACCGTCCTGTCGTCGTCTGATCCCCAGTGCGTGCGGTATCTATATCCGAAAGAGGGAAGGAGAGAAACTCAAGGAATATCAACCACGTCCTGGTGATGATTAGCCGATATGTTGAAATTGACGTTAAAATCCTTACGATATATTCCTTCATCGTGAACAATATAACAACCACATTTAAATTAAGATCTAGACATAATGGTTTGATAGCTAGCAAGGACTGGGACTGCGTATTCAAGGCAAGCACATTCCCGGCTACTGTGACCTTTTTATACTTACACGGGATTATTTTAATATTATACAATATGATTTACTTATAAACAAACATATTTTGAATTTGATTAACTGGTAATATCCTACATACGTACTGTAAGTGACATGCTTGGTAATGTGACTTATAGTGATATCTTAAGACTAATCCATCTGCACAGTATTTTATGTGCGTTCGCACGCATACCTCAGAGCTAACACTTCCGCTCAAAGTATAAAATAATTAATTTTATTGTTCTTTCACCAAGATGTCGCACCGCGTTGTATAATGGTCCTTACTTTTGGTGCACGGCTTCGCGCTAAGCTCCTGCTACGCGCGGCGTTTTAAGAGGGGAGTGCAGAGTCTAAGATATATTTAATTATAAAAAAAGGTAAACCGACTTCAAAAAGCAAAGAAATAAATATTTGTAGTCGGTGCTGGTTGGTGCAGTCGGTTACTTGGCACCGACTTCAAATATTAATTTTTTTGCTTTTTGAAGTCGGTTTACCTTTTTTTAGAAAAGATTTTTATTTTAAAAAATTAAGTGACCAGTGAATTATTCTATAGTAGGGTACCTATAGGTTTGACGTAATACCCATAATATCTCAATTTACACATGCCTATTGTTTGTCGTTAAGGAGTTCCCTGGTGTATCTTCTAAGTCCAAGGTCCAATGTCAATAAAATTAATATGGGACCACCTTGGAGATATACTGAACCCAATGCAAAAAAAAAATCAAAATCGGTCCACAATTGACGGAAATATCGCGGAACATACATAAAAAAAAAGCATACATACAACCGAACATAGAAAGAACCTCCTCCTTTTTGAAGTCGGTTAAAAAGAAGATGACTACCTACCCAAGAGAATCGACTGAACGCAGTCTCATGGAACCACCCTCGTCACTCTGCGCTCCTCAGATGTAAAGGGTTTACTGCACTAGAAAAATTTGTGCTCAATTATGAGCACATGGCAAGCCCATTATGTCTCATTTAGGCACTAGACCCAAATTCCACGACAAAAAAAAACGCCGCAAAAAAGTGTCTTAACAATCGCCGATCAACAGCGTTTAACTGTTCTCGGAGTACTACTACTAGAATTTGACGAAAAAATTATTAGGCGGCTGTTTAGATTCAGTTTTAGCATTATTTTGTTAATTTGAATTGAGGCCCTGAATGTACTGTTCTCTTAAACTCGTATTACAACTTAATAGCAACCAGCAAAATTATTATTTAACGTATTATTCGTTTAAAACTTGCAATAACTGTAAGTATCGAACTTATACGATATACAGATTTTTATCACCAACCCCAAAAAACCCTACCTAGATAAATACAGTCTGTGAATTACACATGAGTAGGTACAAGCTTCAATAAACGTAGACTATACGTTAAATGGTATAAAAATATTTATATATATATAAACCAGTGGTTTTGAATCTATCTATTTATCTATATCATCACGCCAGATCGTTCGTTACCAAGCTCTCAACTATGCCGGTAGGCAGAGAGTGCAGAGTGCCAATAGGTTCTTTCCTTACAGACCTCTCTGGCTTCCTCCACTCAATAGTTCGTCTCATACACGCTCGCCGGTGGTTTTGAATTATATCCAAAAGAGACGAAACCTAGTCGGATAGGGAAAAGGACGATCAAGGCTACCTAAAAAGAGGTCCACCAGCTACAGGAATAACAGTCACAAGAGCAAAAATATTGGGGATATGCCTCGAAAAGAAATATCTCTTATTTGTAACCTAAATCGCATACCAGTTCAAATGAATAGACTATCGATAGCCATATAATAAACCACGACCTGCTAATACCGTATCCATACTAACGTAGAATTATAAATTCGAAAGTAACTGTCTGTCTGTATATTTGTTATACTTTTTCACGCCCAAACTGCTAAACAGATTTTGATCCAATCGGCAAGGAAGTAATTTTATCGAGGGGAGGGTATAGACTACCTTTTCCCTATAAAAACTTAAAGGTGTAAAATACACGCCTGACAATAACGCAAAGAAGTTGTACAGCTATTGGGACATTCGTAAAAGTCATGGAAACTAAGAAATTAAATAACTTCTTTAGTAAAGCTACTAATGTTCTATCGAGGCCATCTAGATTTTTTTAAAATGCGTAATTTATTGTAAAACAATAAAATGTATTTTATTTGAAGTTTTTTGAAGGACTAATTTGAAATAGCAGAAGTGGAAAAGATGGAGGGACGCCTAAAGCCAGCTGTGGGACGTCAATGGCTTTTAACAAAAATTCACGTTGATTATTTACCAAACCTGTATCTATCGATCTAGTTTTTGCATCAATCTTTATTATCAACACATGGCGTGGTAAAAACGAGTTATGATATTTTATAAGGCATTGCATAGTCTATTAAGTTATATTGGTCTTTGCAGAAACTATAGAAATTACACGTGTTGTAGACGCTTTTATATACATAAATCTTTAACTAATACCTTCTTATTGATTACATACTATAAAATTAGAATAAACATAATCGGTAAAACATAACATAACACATTATAAAAGATCAAGATAGCGCCAATTTTATTCGGAGCCATTTTATTTAGAATCATTGGCAATATTATATTTAATTATAATAGATATATAAACATAACTCATAATTATATAGCTAAATTTGTGCGTCGACTTGATACAATACAACAAAACAAATACTAATTTATTGTATTGAGAATTAAACCTAATAAAATATTTAAAATCTGGTAATTCCAAAATAATATTTGCTGGGGTCACACAGACGCTTCAGGACACTGAGTGGCAATTTTTTTTTAAATGTTACGCCGTGACTTATATGGTCAAAATTAACAAATTTAACTCCCCCTGTAATCATTTTGTACATAGAATCGCGTCAATTTTTCATATGTTACATGAGGCTTCGAGCAGAACAATGGCCTGTTCAAAATTTCTCTATGAAAAAGAACCAAATTAATAATAATCAACAGATACTCATAAAAAACTTCCTAATGGTTAATTTCAGAAAGTAAACTACAATGCTTAGGCCGCTGTGATTTTAAAAATATATATCAAAGGAGTATTTTTTAATACCTAGGTATTAAAAAATACTTTTTATAAGCTTGCGTTTCAAAAAATTGTACTCGTCTCTTACAAGGCAAGATAATAAGTAATATTCCGTGCCTGCACTAAACATTTCGTAGAAGAGCCGCAGCCGAGGAGTCACAGAGATGCATGCGGCTCGCGAGCCGCGGTTTGCCGACCACTGACCTAAGGTACTCCAGAATGACAAAGACTTTTGGACGTCAAACGCCTCAGTCCCTCCCGTGATCATGGGAGCTGTAGAGCACTCGTAACGTGGGGAACTTAAGAACCAAAAATAAACCGTGATAAAAAGCCGAACTATTTCAATTGCAATTTTATTTTTAATATTTAATTTATGCCCATCTCTGATATTGAGTAGTTGAGTAGAAGAATGGCCTAATCCATAAAATTACGTATAAGGTATTTATATATTCGATATAATACCATATACGTTTGACGTCCAAAATTCATTGTCATTCTGGAGTACCTTAGGTCAGTGGTCGGCGAACCGCGGCTCGCGAGCCGCATGCGGCTCTTCGACTCCTCGGCTGCGGCTCTTCCACGAAATGTTTAGTGCAGGCACGGAATATTACTTATTATCTTGCCTTTTAAGAAACGAGTAAAAATTTTTGAAACGCAAGCCTATTAAAAGGGTCACATTTATAGAAAGCAACAAAAACACGAATAGGCGCCTGCAAGCATGTGTTGTATTCATTATCTCCGCCTAATTGCTCGCGCCGAAATGTATTTTTACTATTTGTACAATTTTTTACATTTAAAAAATAAACTTTTTTAACTAATGGCTCGTTGAATAAGTTTCAATTGTGTATTGTCTACATTTGACTCTTTTGTATGACAAGGTTGTCGACCACTGCCTTACGTGAATTAATATAATTGCAATTAAAATTTCAATTGATTGATCCCACAATTAGAAAAAAATATTTAATAATGCCCAATACTGCTCAATATTATTAACGTAAAGGAGAGCTATTTATTATCATCATTGAGATAATTAGGGTGAATATTCGGAATATTCACTGCACAATACGCGAATGCAGATCTTTACAGAATGCACAAGGTGCGCACACACACACATACCCGCGCCGCAAGATGGCGTTTGAAAGATCTTCGAAGAATTTGTTTACCAAAGATTGCTGTTACCCGCTATTCTGTGATGACAGAAAACTGTTTACGTGGTAAGGGTGTTCAGAATACTCTAACCACACAGGTTGAATGAATATTGTGTTATCATCATAATATGTATATATATTATTTATTACTTTAACATTATGTATTTATTTAAAATTAGACCGATCTCAGACTGACATTGAGTTGTATGAGAGTATTAGACAGATTTACACATATGAGAATAAATTAACTAGAAATTATAATATGTAAGTCTACTATAGATACGCCACATTTATCTTTCAAAACTTTGTACGCATTCAAGTTATGTAAGATGTAGTAGGTATTATGATTCGTTACATTTATGTTATCACTTGCACCTAGTTATCGACACAGTATTTCTACCGAGTCGGAAGCATTAACGCAGTTTATTTTGATTTACTTTCGTAACCATTAATGAATGTATTCAAATAAGCATTTACTATCTAAGATATTGCATTATTCATAACACTAGGTGTAGTAATGAAAACCAACGTTCATCGGGAATTCGAAATATTGTCATTGAAATTTAATTATGACTTGCTTTTTTTATATTATTCTCTTCAATAGCCTAGGTTCCTGCAGATACGTAAAATGTTTCTCACCAAATTACTAAGCTGTTGAATCTGTTAGCCTCTTTTATTTTAAGGGAAACGTGTAATACACAGATAGTATACAAACACCTCTCAAAAACTGTATATTTTAACAGAACAAACAAAACAGCACAACGTTCCCGCCTCGACCGAGACCCACAATGTCACCATTTCACACTTCACATTATATGTCCGCGCTTATTCTAAATTCATATTACATTTTATTAAAGTTATCTTCCACCGACTACTTGTCCATTAAATCTAATTTATTGCTCATTATTTATTTAAAGGCATACTTTCACTTACAGTTTGTGAGTCAGTCGAGTTGGCGGAGTCCTCGCCTAATAATCGGCTAAGCTGGTAGTCGAGCGCTTCCGCCCGCCTTGATTCGCGCGGCTTCGCGTCCTCGCCCGCGAACACGTCGTCCCCAACCATCATGCCCTCGTCTAGATACGAGAACGAGTCCAAGTTTATTTCAGAAGTGCTGATCGCGGTGCTGTAAATGTCTATTCTCTTCTGCTGAGATTTCGCCTCGGCGACTTTCTCCGAAAGTTTCTCTTTCGCTTTCGTCAGCGCTTCCGACTCGGACTTATCCAATTTATTCTCGTTTTCTTTTAACTTTTCGACTTTAGTCTTGAGCGCGAATGACGAGTCGTTGCTCGACGACCCGTCATCTTGTAGTTGGCTGAGCAGCGTTCGCGCCGCGAGGGACATTGCGCTCGAACTGCTGTACAATGCGCTGGTTTCACCTGAACAAATATTTAGGTTTTCTTATAGGTCAATCGGCATAATTAACAGAAAATTAAATAAATGTCAAATTGATAGTTTACCGCTAGGTGTTGCCCGTTGCATGCTTTCCTGTGGTGAATGTTTGTTTTTTGATTTATGCCTGGGCATGTACTCACTGTCGCTGTCGCTGGACATGCCCAAGTCCAAATGCAACGAATTTAGTTTGTCGTCGTCCTTTCCCTTCCTCGAGACGGTATCGAGTTCCATCTCCCAGTCGGTGACGCTCGACGTATCTTTTACGCCCTCTGATTTCTTATTGTAATTAACTTTACCCTCGTCTTTGTCTATCAACGACAATCCCGATTCTTCCATAGGAACCATTTCACCTATACTCTCCGCGGTGGAGTCCAAGCTGCTCAGATTACAAGTTTCCTCTGTTATTTGATTGTCAAATAGCACTGGGGTGTCGGGTGTGATTTGTGTTAACTTTTTGCCTTCATCTGGCACACGCGGAATGTTAGTGACGCGGCTGTCTAGTATTTCAGACATTGTCGTGGTGCGGCCTGTCTGTTCGTTGTTTAATTCTAAAACTATAACATTCCCAGTACACTTAGCTGCGTCTTGATCAGATTTTGACGCTTGTAGTAACTGATTAACATTTTTGCCCATTATTACTTTTGACATGTCATTTCCGTTTTTAGCGAAAGTTAAAGCTTTACCTATCGGGGTTCCTTTTTGCACTACAATAACACTGCCTTTAGCGCTCGAAGGTCGAACAATGGGATTAGTAATTTTAGGTGTCGTTACCGGTGTTAAACCTTTTACGGGTACAATATCTGCTAAGTTTGCAGTTTTTATAGGCTCTACGCCTACAATTTTGGCATTAGATGGAAGAGAACTAACCGTAGTTGGTTTAGACATGACGGTCACAGCTGTTGATTTGGTGATTTGTGTGATGGATTGAGAACTGACTGGCACTAATTTCATTGCAGTGGTTATACCTTTAAAGTGTATAAGCGGTATCTGCGCCTCGTTGCCTTGTTTCGTTCTAGCCTTAGCCGGTAACACGACCATCTTTGGTCCAGATTTTGGATTTAATACTACAGCTTTAGCAGATACTTTTAAGTCTGTGGCGGGGATGCCTTTGGGTGTGAGAGTTTCAGTCAATTTGTTTGATATGCTGTTTGTACTTGTTGGAGTGCTATCTTTCATAGACGTGCTTACGGCAGAAGTGATTAGAACTTTGGGATTGGGTATGTGTTTACTTTCAGACGGTTTCGAGACAACTATAATCTTTTCTGTCATTAAAGGCGTGTGGGGATTGCGCGCTTTAGGTATTGAACCGATGACTTTAGTCGTCACTAATTTGGCTGGTGTGTTGAGAACCTTCTGAGCCGAACTAGGGGCGACAACCACTTGTCTGTTCGACAGCAGTTTTATACTTTCAGAAGGCTTCTGTAAAAGTTTTAGATCTGACATTTGAACCTTTTTATCCGAGGCAATGTCGCCGCGGTTCTTTATGATGAGTTGGCAAGGTTTGCCTGATACGGTCTGTGTCGTAACAGGTGTACTCTGGGCTTGTAACGTGGTGGGGTCGTCTGGGTGGGCGTTCTCTGATACTTCTAGTTCGTGTGGTACTGTTGCCGGTTGTGTTAAGAGCTGCATCGTTGGAGAATCTGTGACCATGCCCGGTGAAGACAGCACTTTAGGTTTAATTTCGTCCATGTAGTCAGGCTTTGTTTTGCTACCTAGTATTGATTGAGCATAACTAGCTTGGAAGGAGCTTGGTGGGCCCGAGTACTCCAGTTGCAAGGAGACGGGATTGTACTGTTTAGGTGATGATGTAATATCCTGGGACTTTTTGCCTTGAAATTTGGGCGCAATGCCCTGTGCACCTTTGGCTTTGTGTCCCCTGCCTTTGTGCGGCGTGCCCCGCGGCGCGTGCGTTTGGCTCGGTTTACTAGTTGATACTTTGCTTACTTGATTATATGAATGTTTTGATTGGCCCGATGATTTACCTGTACAGAATTATGTAATTTCTTATAAATAAGTTGATAATATATACAACATTAATTTTAGTACTTATAGGACGTATCGTCGAATAAATCAGATAAGTCTGGTACTATGTGTCGAAAATTGCACTTTTCAACTCTAGTTAAAGTATGAAACTAAGATTCTAGTTTCCGTTAAAAGTAAGTTTTTAGTTTTTTGTTATATTTTAGTATACATAAATAACTATTAATATTTTTGATAACAATGAACTTTCGATGAAACTTATTTTATAATTGTATCACATTTTAATACATAAAAAAAAATATTTTTTGACTATTGCACTACAGATATACATATATTATGCGGCACTTACTTGTGGCTGGCTGTGAGAACTTAGAATATAACTGAGACAAATTTAGATGTTTCTGATTTGAATTGATGGGAATATTTCTCATATTCTTGACGGGAGTAGACGCGTCTTCAGGTATTGAGCTTCCTTCAGGGAGTTTCCTTTTACGATTAATGAGTTCAGTCTCCCATAGCTAAAAGTAAAATACAAGTTTATGTAAAATGTGCTTTTAAAATTAAAAAAAAAAAACACCGTCACCCCTTTATTCCCCAGAGGGGGTGGCAGAGGTGTACTGAGTACACCAACGTTTCGCCGACGATGTTAGGTCCCATGTAATAGGGGGCGAGCCTATTGCCTAAAATTGACCTATTGCGTTGAAATGCTGGGTAAGGGTTCCCCATGATCCTTCTATACGGCTGTTCTCACCTGACCCAATTGAACCCTAATAGGTTGGCTAAATTGGGTGCCAAATGTGTCCCAGACCACGGACACCATCATCGTGGTATGTCTAAAGTGCGATGGCGCGATGACCTCGATGCATATCGCCTTGAACAGCTATCATTAGCCAAGGATGCAACAGTATATATAATATACATTTTTTTTTAAATCTATCTATCTATATAAGAAAGAAAAGAAAAAGAAAGAAAAAATATTTATTCAGCACAGCACACAAAAAATATATGAAACGTAACAAAAGAAAATAAAAACGAAAAAAGACAAATAAACTGCTACTGCTTCTTGTGACGTTTGCCTCGTATATATCACTACGCTAGATCCCTTGTGGGATAAGCAGAGACTACAGAGTTCTAACAGGTTCTTTCCTTACAGACTTTTCTGGCTTCCTCCACATTTCTCATCTCATACATGCTCGCTGGTTACGGAGACTCTTGACTTGCCTTTTTAATTTAGGACCCTTTACTATGGTCTCTGTACTCTCTGCCTACCCCGCAAGGGATCTGGCGTGATGATAAAGATAGATAGATACTATGGTCCTAGTAAGTAATAGGTAAGGTTTTGTAGCATCACTACATATTATATATCAAAGTCCTCCGCCTAGTGTTGTAAACTAATGATGTTATTTATAAAGAGTGTCTAAAGGAATTCAGATGGACCAGTCCCCACAAGCAGCACCCGTTCACGAGTATGACTACTGGAACAGCCATCACTCCCCTCGACTATATTGGAGGGAAGGGAGTGACCCGCGCCAGACAGCCACCGCAAGCAAAGACATTATAGTAAGCATGTTTAAGTGAGCGTATTTATTTGTATATCTATCTATAACCTCACGCCAGATCCCTTGCGGGGTAGGCAGAGAGTGCAGAGTTCCAACAGGTTCTTTCCTTACATACCTCTCTGGCTTCCTCGACTCTCATAGTTTGTCTCATACACGCTCGCCGGTTACGGAGACTCTTGACTTTATTTGTATAGATTATAAATTAAGCGGTCGGACAAATGTAGTTTTTCTAACGAAAAATTCCCAGTATGAGTCCGGAGTCTGGAATTGTACCCGGTAGATGGCAATAGGCTCGCCCCCTCTTACATGGGACCTAACATCGTCAGCGAAACGTGGGTGTACTCAGTACACCTCTGCCACCCCCGCATGGGGAATATAGGCGTGACGGTGTTTTTTTTTTATAAAATCATATTCACACTAAAGATAATATAACTAAAATTAAATTATTTAAGGACTTTGTTTCATAATATGAAGTGATTTACTTTAATCTTATGATCCACATTCCGGAATTGTGCCCGATATATGGTAATAGGCTCACTTCCAATTACATGGGACCTATCATCATCGGCGAAAAGCGAGTATACACTATATACGTCTGCCACCCCCGCATGGGAAATACGGCGTGACGCTGTGTTTATAAGTCATATTATGCAGCACTTGCAATCAATAAAAAATTAGACATGACGATCCTGTACTATCTGCCTACCCCGCAAGGGAACTGGCGTGATGATATAAATAGTGACAACCTGCCAAATTTAAGGCTACCATTAATCTATACCATCTCCCCAGTGATCCCTGTAACAGCTAAAGCTTATAAAAGCTTATGAATTGCACTTTCAGAAAATTGCTTGGGAGTTCAACCTGTGACCACCAAAGTTCTGCTGTTAGGGGGGCTATGGGGACCACTAAACAAAGTGATTGAGAAAGGCACACCATGAATGAATTATTATGATAACATGAATTTGAGTGTTTTGAATGCCAAGGTTGCCATTAATTTTTATTAGCTAATAAATTTCGTGTTTATTTCAATATAATATTAATAGACACCACGGGATTGTTTTAAAAAGTTTAGAAAATTACTATGAGAGTGCCTCCACTCTGCCTCAAGCTGGAGAGGTCTGAAAGGAACGAGCCTGTTGGAATTCTGTACTCTCTTCCCACCCTACAAGGAATGTGACCAGAAAATAAATTTGTTAGAGAAGTGTTTATTTGGACCATAAATAATCCAATAATTAGAGCAGGTCTTCATGGATATATATATTATATCGTCATGGAACGTAAACTATTTAAGTGTAACCTAAACATTGAATCCCTACAATATGATTTAAAAAAAAAAGAATATTAAAAGACAAGCTAGTGGAGTATCTTCACCGGATCTTCTCAATGGACCTCCATCTGTCACTAAATCCAGTGGTAGATTAGTAGTTTAATTACAGTAGATAAAAAAAAAATGACTATTTATAAGCGCGCCCACAGGGCCAATAAAAAATCAATTATTTGAGTTTGAGTATGGCGCTGTGTGTGTTTGAGTGATATACTCTGTTGGCTGTGAGGCCTTTACCGCTTCATCGGACTTAAGGGCGAGCGTGCAACCACTACGCTCGAGCCAGAAGGGCAAGGGGCGACATACTCGAGGGCGCCTCAAGGAGGAAGGGCCTCGGTTTGGACAGTCGCTATGGGGGCAGGGGGTGTAATTAGTGCACCGGTCGGCGGGCTAAGGGATCTACGACTTCGTCGTCGTCGTCCGTATCCGTATATTTTATATGAATGCCGCAGTAGATATCTATGAGCTGAAGATAGATAGGCCCAAAATTTAAATATTATTTTGGTGTGGCAAGGATCTTTTTGCTGTGGATGACATTAACAGGGGGGTGTTGGTATGAAATTAGGGTTATCATTTAGTAAAATATTCCTACTCCCAGGGAGATATTTCAACAGGTAGGTCCACAGTTACTAATTAAAAAATTACTCTCAAAAATAATTTTATAGCAAACAACAACTCTGGGACTGTCATGAAGTGACCCCTTGATGACAATGTTACTTCCGATTTTAGCCTGGGGCCAAGATCCTTGCAAGACTATATCACATTACATCAGTTTTAATGTTTTCCAATTAGATTCATATTGAATTCAAATTAGTTCATATTCAGTACACCTTAAAATTCTGGTTTAAGAAAATATAAATCTCTCATCAGTCCAGATCTCATGCAGCGTAGGTTGAGAGTACAGAGTTCCAGCAAGTTCATTCAGTTAAGTACAGAAGTTTGATGACAGCTTGGTCTGGCATCTAAGAGCTTAATCTGCTCTGTCTACTGAGTCGCACTGGGCATATCTTTGTATCCACCACAAATATTTGTTTCAGCCTGAGCATTTGTAATTTCATGTTTGTAAATGCACCCACAACACAGGTATAACTCTTAGTGGGGCTACATTGAAAAAATAAAATAATAACAACTAACTTTTAGCGTCTGATCTTCCATAGCAACAGGGGGATATATAGTCTCATCCTTAGTTTCCTTTAATGTCAGAGCACTTTCTGCAGTCTGTCCCTCAGCATCAGGCATCTCTTCTTCACTTGACTTAGGTGCTACAAGTTTCTCTGCTTCCAATCTCTTTTGGATTTCTTTATTCTCTGTAGCGGCTGCCTCAGCAGCTTTATCCGCAATCTCTGTGTACATAGTCTGTGCAATCCCCCGTGGCATCAATGGAACTCTTCTCCGACCTTCGCAGATCCATCCTAGCCCTGTGTTTGGTCCTGCTAACCTATTTTAAAATAAAGAAATGATCAAATAAGATAAGATTAATATTTTTTTTAGTAACATAAATTTTTTATTTTACCAAAAAAATGTAAATGACAATAAGAGACACCAAAACTCTAAAATAAATAATATTATCTACATACATCACTATCAAAAATCAATTATGCATATATGCAATTGTATCAGTTGCATAACAATTATAAAAATCACAAACAATTTTTGATAACAAAACTTTGCCTTTGATATAATAGTTATAAAAAAAAATATGACATCTGAAATTTAAATAGGTTATCTGTCAAAAAAAATATTTTTTAAATAACTTGCAAACACATGAAAACTGTATTAAAATCACATAATATTGGTTTCACAGAGCAATGTTTTATGCACACTGTTTAATCAAACATATAACTACAAGGCATAGATGGAATAGAACAAAAGACTGCATAAAAAGAAGTTTTAAAATAAGATAAAATTTTATAACATACTGTAAGAAAATAATGTCTACAATCAATTAGAAATGCTTACAAAGTAATGAAATAAGTTATTACCTTTGACTTTCAGTCACTCTCAGCCATCTTTAACTTTGTACAATAGTGTTTAAAAATAAATCAACAACCCTATACTAAAAATGTTAAATATCCACTTACTGTTCAGCAATTGTAGCTAATAATTCGTCATTGGACACGCGGCGCGCCTCGGCGCTATGTCGATCGTTGCTTATATTCAAGACGGCGCGCAATTCCTCCAGTAGCTTTTTTCTGTTGTCTTCCAATGCTCCTTGTGCTCTAAACACACTAATCATATTCGAGTAGGCTTCCAATTCTACAAACAAATGAATAAACCTTAATATACTACACACATTTAGGATACGATTCTCAACAAATTAGCTCTGACGCTTTGGGTATAATTTAAGAAAACCATAGGAGGGAAAATGAAAGCCATTTAGAAGACTAAATATATACCGAGTCTACGGAGTGTAAGGCGACATTCGTCGCGCGTCATGTTTAAAAGCATGGGCCACATTTTCACCAGTTTTAACTGAACACTGAAAATGAACTCTTGATTATGTGATTTTAACCATATTTTATAAAATACTCTATTGGCAAATATCCATACTGTTTACTTCAAACGACATTTCGTTCATTTTGACACTTCAAATAGGAGCAGCGAAGTATACGGCGTCTTGTCTATGCTATTTTGAGATACCATATTAATGTCACATTTACCCGCGACTAATATACAGTAATAACCCCTTGCACAGACGATTTTTAACGCGCGGTGCTGAAGCCAGCAGAAGACATCGTACTGGTAGCCAGCCATTTATTTCATTCCAGGTCTTTATTAACACGCGTTGAAAAAGCGCTCGTGCGAACGTAGGGTAAAAATAGTTCAATGCGCGAGCCATAGATTGTGGCCATTAATGATATCGTATGCTAGGTACCATTAGTTAAATTTTATTATTCATAATACATGATAAAGATAGGTAACTTTAATATAGTTTAAATTTATATCTATTTATCTTTATAATTACGTCAGATCCCTTGGTATAAATTGCAGATACACGCACTAAAAATGGTACTACCTAAAGGCAGAAAAAAGTGGATGGTACTGAAAAATTAACAGAGTTTCGCTTTTATTCGCTTATTTACCGCACGACGAACATACCGAACTGTGCAATTAAAAACTGTAAGAATTATTTTTAACATAACTAACTTTTAAACCGGAATCGGCATCTAGATAATAATATATCGATGTTCCTTTCACATACAGGAAAATTATGATTTAGGAGAGTATAAGCTATTTTCTTTTATAATGCCCTTTTTTAGATATTATGCGTACGTTTTAGTTAATAATATCGTCGCATTATTTGGTATAGGTACACGTTTTCGAGTAAGTAAAATTATCCTCCAAATGGGCAAAATATATCTGATGCCAACATTAGTTGGCTGTGCCATAGACAAAAAATATATAAAGATGTTTATGAAGCTAAATTCGTATTTTTGATTATTGTAAGTTAATATAAATTATGCATGTTTGGAAGAAACTGTGCCACTATTTTACCATTTTTTATTAAAGTGATTAAGTTTATTAACTTATTTGAAGTTTATGTTTATCTTTATTAGAGAGAATCATTCTTTGTAAACGCTAGGGGTATGTTTACGAAAAATGATACAACGTTTAGTTCTTTCTTACCATTCCATATTTTTGACCAAAAACTTAATGTGAATAGATAATTTTGTTAATCAATTACAGACACTATAATACCAACATTTTACTGACTTGTCATGTCTTTAGCGAAGTGGCAAGTACAAATAGGATAGTCATTGTCGAAAGGTCTATACAGCTTTACCCGGTAAGAGGCTGAGCGTGTTACAACTACGTTCTACTACTAAAACTAAATAGGAATATAGAGTCTATCTAATGAAATCTGAGAGTGATTTTTACGATTTCATAAGCTACTGCGGCTAATGTCACCTATTGTTCTAGTGAACTACCGCATAGGGGGATTTTGGAGGGAAATCGAAGAGTGATGTCAATTTGTTTTATTTTCAAAACTTGTGTTATTTTGAATTATAATGTGTAATGTTCGTGGAACATTAACCATTATGTATTCCTATATGCATGAAGGTAATTGTAACAAAGTGGCCCTCAAAACGGCCGTCGTAATTGGTATGTAAAGTATCCATCACTTTACTATCCAGGGTGGGGCACTTCATCAATTTCATTATCATCTTTGTGATCAAGTTCATTGGGGAGATGAATTAATTTAGAAATGAATATTCGTAAACTTTGTACAATGGCATAATGTAAAGGCAATTGCCACAAAAAAAAAAACTACGGCATAGGTAGGAGTGGGTAATATAGCTTTTTACGAATATCAAATCGAAACTGTATATCGATATTTGATATCGGATTTCGTAACGCTATATATTCTGAAACTATATATCGATCTAATATCTACAATGTGAGATATACGCGATGCACTGTATTCGTAATATATCGTAACAAAAAATAGATTTATACCTAATACTTATGTATGATTTAATTTAATGAATGACATTAGTCAATAACATAAAATCATATATCGTAATAATATTTTCCTTATATATGATTTTATGTTACTGACTAAGTTTAGACTATTGATATACAATATTTTTGTATGAATATAATGTAATCGTTAACATCAATGCACTACCCTTCATACTTTTACCAGGCTTAAGACTGGCTGCAATATTATAGGTTTCGTATCTATACGGCCACACGTTTTGACAGTATAGCGTTATGTCGAATATATAGTTTTATCCCAAGCCGATATCTGATTTACGATATTGCAACAATATATAGATACAATATCTATATACGTTTTGTATCGCCCACTCCTAGGCATAGGGGGATTTTGGAGGGAAATCGAAGAGTGATGTCAATTTGTTTTATTTTTAAAACTTGTGTTATTTCGAATTATAATGTGTAATGTTCGTGGAACATTAACCATTATGTATTCCTATATGAATGAAGGTAATTGTAACAAAGTGGCCCTCAAAACGGCCGTCGCAATTGGTATGTAAAGTATCCATCATTTTACTATTCAGGGTGGGGCACTTCATCAATTTCATTATCATCTTTGTCATCAAGTTCATTGGGGAGTTGAATGAAATGAATACCTATTCGTAAACATTGTATAATGGCATAACGCAAACGCAATTGCCACAAAAAAAACTACAGCATATAGTGAACTGGTTTTGATACATGCTAGATTTATTTAAATAGTGTGTTATCATTTCATAAAATGTTACAGGATTTATATTTAACACACCCAAATGTAAAATCTTACGAAATTCCGTCTTGACTTCTTTGACGTTTTTGAGTCTTCAGATAATTCAAGCTTTAATTAAATAATTCTAACCCGTGAAAAAGACTATAATTCTTATAGTCTAATACTAATAAGACATAATAAGATATAATATAGTCTTTTTCACGAGACATGGGTAGAGTGACATTTGAAGAAATCCCGTTTCATGCATATTGTATTAAAGAATGTTTAAAACAAGAAATCTAGAAAAAATAGGATGTAAAGATAAACGAAAAATCTATTTTAATTTTCATTCAAATCATAAATTTGCGTACATTGAAAAAAGATTAAAACTCTTTTACTTAATAATATAATCTGGAACAGTTTGCATTTAAGGGACTGACACAATGACAATGTTATAATCGACCAATTGTTTTTAAAATTGTGTAAAATAGATTGCAGATTTCTCTACGAATATTATTTTGTGCATCCAACTTAAAGGCATGGTATGCTCATAGTCAAGAAATTGATGAAAAAGAACGTGGCTGTACCATCTTGCCACATTAAAATAAACAGTTGCATAGATATTATTGTATAATAATTCATGGGCGCGACGTATTAAGCGATTTGACAGACGATTTTTTTGAAGAATCGCTTAATTCGTAAAGAAATAATGTTATTATTGTGTTTTGTTTTCTTTTTGTTCCATAATTATTTTGATTAAAATCTATTCATTCTCCATTATAATTTATCTCGATATGACATTCCGTCGATTCTATTTCATTAATTTTATAATCACCACATTTCTAGAAACGTTGAACCCCAAACGTCACCGTACCCATTGTGAAAAAGACCATAGAAGGAATGAATCTCAGATTGCTTATAATTTATTATATATTTAATTTTTAAATGTATTATATTTAATTTATAAATTACTTTTATTTAAGAAAATATTATTATAATTTATGTATTCTAGTCAATATATAGGGTTTGTTGTATATCGACAATTCCATTTTAAAATATATTTGTTTTTCTATGGAGTTTCTCAAAGCATAAAACTAAGGACTTATTTACACGAAAGAATGTTATATTTTATAATGCTATATTTTTTATGTAACTCTCTCCTTTTTTCTTCTCCTCCTTCGTTTCTCCGTATTCACGTGTGTATGTGTTCCTTAGAACCATAAAATTTATTTTCGTAATTTTTTTGGTGTTAATAGTACATACTAATATTCAAGTATCAAATCAGTTTATTCCCAATTCATCAGGTGTTGCATGGCCTAATTTATTTAAATTTGGGGCTAATTCCACTCTCAGCTTTCATTACACAGACTCTATTAAGCGAAACATCGATATTTTTCCAATGTTTAATAGAAAGTGGCGGAATTTTATCGAGGAAAAAGAAGATAATCGAGAAATGAATGCTCCAACTTGAACGTTACTAAAATACAAGATCTTCAAAAAATTCAATGCAGATCTGCGTTTCACTGAAAGTACCGAACACGAAACAAATTTTTATACTCGCAAAGAAAATATCAACAATAAATATCGCTTATATTATCAAGTTAAATGTCGATATTTTGACACATCGATATATTTTGCGTAATCTTACCAAACCGTCAAATCACTAACAAATTTATAAATGATCCACCGCAACCATACACGAAGAATGCCTAGACACCGCATATCGCCGCGGTAGCGTGTCAATTTTATTTCGGTGTCAGTTTGTGAATATTTGTTAGTGTGCGTGATTAGGCAAGTGATTACTAGTTTAGATTTATCGATAAGAAAATACAATTTATGTTTCAAAAATATTTACTTCATGCAAAATCGTAATTGACACATCTAAATTATGATTTCGAATTACTACGAGTAATATATAAGTTCACACATACGTATTATAATACAAATCTTAAAATCGAATCTGTAAACATCGATATTAGTATGTACAATTTAATACAATAGTAAAACCTCATTGGTAATGCACATAGCGATCACAAGGCCATCGGTTCGAATTCTATGTCGGAAAATAGTAATTATTCGATAAAAAAAATCTAGTCCGGAATCTGGCACTGTGCTCGGTATAATATCAATAGAGCCATCCTCTACCACATGAGACCTTACATTGTTGAACGACAAGTGAGTGTACACAGTACACCACTCCCACTCCCGCTTAGGGAATATAGGCGTAGCGGTGGGATTCTAAATCACGAAACTCAACAGTTCCATCACACGGACATCAACATGCTTTTCAGGGTTCAGATTTATATACATACGGGCATGGCATACAACGCACCCTCGCGGGGTGGAGGGCACAATGCCAACTCATATAGAGGTAAAACCTCTAATCTTCAGTAAAAGCAGTACTACCCAAAGGGCAAAGCTTCATTTCGCAACCGAGGCTCTATATACCATCTCAATATAGCTTCCAGTGAGATAAGTAGTTTAATAAGCGTTTTATTTCAGGTAAAAGGCCATTATAGTTAAAGATGAAATAATCATAAATAGGTCTAGATATATAGACGTGACGGTGTTTATCTAGATATCCTATCCTTACTAAATTTCATCCAAATAAGTTTAGTCATTGTGACGTGAAATAGGAATGGTTTATGTTTCAGTATTAATTTAGTAATATCGACAGTAAGCGATAGGCGCTGTAGGACATCACTAGTGGAGAAGCGTAAAATAATGCATATTTGAAATATAAATTAAAGCTTTAAATTCACAGTCAATTATCACCGTGTATTAATTATATGACGTCAGTAATGTATATCTTTAATGTTAAATTCATAATTTTGCAGTGAATGTTCCCTATTAAATAATAAGAGGCAATAAATACATACGTGTGAAATGATAATTCAGGATTTTTCACTCCTTCTTTGGTTGTCCTTGATTGACAAAATACAGCACAACACGATATAATTTCAATGTGTTGATAGATAGATAGGTAACTTAATATACTTTATATTCAGTTATCACAATGATTTTCATTTATAGTATAATCGTTGAAACAGACGGGGCGCATTTGTTATGGCCTAACCACAGGTCACAACAGGCAACCAACACAGGGCGACGTTGCCAACCTTACAATAGCTTTCTCATTCACTCAAAATGGTGATCCGTGTAATTGAGAGAGAAAAAAGACAATGTGTTGAACGATGACCGGCGGAGCGGCAACGTCGTGTGACTCCCTCTAGGTAATTTTAGCTTCATGAACGCAACTAATACCTAATCTGTGATCCAACTTGTCTATGGATCCAACGATCTTTTATTTGAAATCTTGTGATTATAAACAACTTGTTATTTTTGATGTGTACAAATACCGTGTTTTAATATTGTTTAAGTGACTAGTATTGACAATGGCAGACGTAGATGAAATAGTAGACTATATAAAATCATTGAAGAAAGGTTTCGACAAAGATCTATTTCAAAATAAAATAGATGAATTGGCTTTTGCGGTTGATACTACTGGTCTCCAATACAATGATTTCCATACTTTGTTTAAAGTTTGGTTGAATTTATCTATACGTAAGTTGTTTTACCTATTTCTATCTATAAGTTGAGTAAGCTGTTGCCCATATCTTGGCTTCATTTTAAATTTTGTTTGATAACCAAAAGCTATAGTGTTACGTGCTGTGTTACCTCCTTTTTATTATTACCATTTCATCAACTAGCTTTCTTGTTTGTCTGTGATTGAATACTCTGTTGAATCAATAATGCGCAGTGGTCGTTCACAATGTTGAAGAGAATTCCTTGTTAGAGGACAGAATAAAACAACTAAACACATCTTTGCTACATTATTATTGTTGTCTCAATGAGTGTTTGCATTGAGGTAAAACTTTATTAGAACAGTCACAATGGGTATAAAAGAATACACAATAATCTATCTATCTATATCATCACGCCAGATCCCTTACGGGGTAGGCAGAGAGTACAGAGTTCCAACAGGCTCTTTCCTTACATACCTCTCTGGCTTCCTCTATTCTCATAGTTTGTCTCATACACGCTCGCCGGTTACGGAGACTCTTGACTTTTCCATCAGATAAGACTCAGTTTATTTGGTCGTGGTAAGATAGTCTAGGTCTTCCCCGGTACCTGCATCCTTCCACTTTCACATTGTATATCTGTTTTGTCATTCTTTCCTCTGGCATTCTTTCTATATGCCCGAACCAACGGAGCATGCCCTTTCTCATCTTTACACCGATACTATCTTTCATACCTACTCCCTGTCTTACTATGCTGTTGCTAATGTGGTCGGTCAGCTTCACTCCGCACATCTTCCGCAGAGCTCGCATTTCTACCGCATTTATCCTACTTTCATTCTCCTTCTTACATACCCAGCTCTCGCTACCATATAACAGCGTTGGGACAAGAACTCTGTTATGTATGGCCAGCTGCGCCTTATGGCTTTATTGCCGGCTCCCGAGTAGCTTTCCCATCGCACCATTCACTCTGTTCCCTGCACTCACTCTTCTCTCTATGTCAGCGGTGTATTTCCCATCCTTACTGAAGGCGCATCCAAGATATACAAATTCATTCACTTGCTCCAGCACATTGTTACCAACCACAATCCTTACATGTCTGATGATGAAGCCGGAAAGTGGCTATAGGAACTTCTTAGCTAAACAATATAGTCCTGTCATGTATGGGTTCATTGGAATTGTCTCGACAAAACTTTCTAAGTAGTGAAGTGAAAAGTGGTCATAGAAACTTCAAAAACTAAATAACATAGACTGGGTGCATGTTGTGTGCAGGCAAATAAATATATTATAATGAAAAACGTGGGGCGCATACCGCATACCGACGATTTAGCGCAGTGGTTAAGAGCTTAACCCGCTCCGCCCACTTTGTCTTATAGTCGCCGGCTCGATTCCCGCACGGGACAAATCTTTGTGTGATCCACAATTATTTGTTTCGGTCTGGGTATTGTGTATGTGTATTTTCATGTTTTTAAACGCACCCACGACACAGGAATTAATCCTAGAGTCGGGATACGTTTTTAAAAAAAAAAATAAAGAAAAAAAAAAATAGATAGTAAGGATGAGTACTCTTTGAGTAGATGACACTGAATTAATGCACAACAGTTCATACAAAACATGTAGGTGATGATAGGAAGTATGGCATGCACCTCACGTTTTTTGTTTAATCACTTTACCTGCTTACTCGCAAAAGATCTGGCGTGATGATATAGAGAGATTATTTAATGCATTTTAGTTGCCTTTTAAAAACATGGTATATTAGAGATTTGTTTGTACAATAATTATCTTAAACTAATTTCACATCTCCAACTGGCTAAATCATGGTAGAAAGCACACCAATAACACTCAAATGGTATCTACTATAATCTCTACCACTGTATAGCATATTGTTAAAACTTAAAATTACGATCCTATAATTTCTATTACTCTTTTAATTCTTTTAGCTATAACAAAATGGGTGAACTTGGGAAGCTGTCTTGTACCTCCGGACTGCGTAGAAGAGCGTACTGTGGAGTATGCATTATGTTGGATACTCTCCAACTATGAGGACCAGTTGTCCTTCTCAAGAATTGGATTTGTGCTTGACTGGCTTACAGGTAAACAATGTAATTTTTAATTCATACTAGGGGGCATCCATAAACATGAATTGTTTTTCTTTTAATTTGGACCCTTTGATCACACACACACACACAAAGAAATATCGGGTTGTCGCCTTTTTAATAAAGCCACGAATAGGTTCGATCGGTTCGGTTTCCAGTACAATGTGGTCATGTTGACTGGACAAAGAAACATAGTTAATATTAATTTGTGTTGGGTCCCTCACCAATTGAGGTAAAAGAGATTAGGTTGACTCTACAAAGTGAAGGAATATGTGCTGATTGGTGGGGAAAAAACATACTTACTGAAACATAAGTTATCTATCTATTTATATATCACGCCAGATCCATTGCCGGGTAGGCAGACTAGAGTTCCAACAGGTTCTTTCCTTACAGATTCTTTGACCTGACATTTTGATTTTTAAGTACCCGATGTTTGGAGTGCTTAATTAAACTGCAACGAAATCCGAAAAATAGTTTTGTATCTATCTATATCATTACGCCAGCTCCCTCGCGGGGTAGGCAGAGAGTAAAGAGTTCCAACAGGTTCTTTCCTTACATACTTCTCTGGCTTCCTCCACTCTCATAGTTTGTCTCATACACACTCGCCGGTTACGGAGACTTTTAACTTGCCCTTCAGATAAGATACGGTCTATTTCGTCATGGTAAGATAGTCTAGGTCTTTCCCGGTACCTACATCCTTCCACTTTCGCATTGTATATCTGTTTTGTCATTCTTTCTTCTGACATTCTTTCTATATGCCCGAACCAACGGAGAAAGGGTATCGTTTCTCTTCTTTACACTGATACTATCTTTCATACCTACTCGCTTTCTTATTACGCTGTTTCGAATACGGTCGGTCAGCGTGACTCCGCACATCTTCCGCAGACATCGCATTTCGACCGCATTTATCCTGCTTTCTTTCTCCTTCTTACATACCCACCTCTCACTGCCATATAACAGCGTTGGGACTAGCACTCCATTATGCATGGCCAGCTGCGCCTTTTGGCTTAAGTGCCGGCTCCCAAGTAGCCTTCCCATCGCACCATTCACTCTATTACCTGCATTCACTCTTCTCTCTATATCAGCGGTGTATTTCCCATCCTTACTGAAGGCGCATCCAAGATATACAAACTCATTCACTCGCTCCAGCACATCGTTACCAACCACAATCCTTGCATTCGTTCTGGTTTCTTCCCGTTCAAAAATCATAATTTTGGTTTTCTTTACATTCAAATGTAAGCTATTGTTCATGCAGTCTTCTCGCATAACTGTGACTGTGTAGTGTTTGCAGATCAGTGGTTGTTGGCGCTATCAAAACCGCGTCATCTGCATACAATAGGTGGTTTCCCACTAGATCACCCATTTTTACCCCTTCATTCATCGCATTCAGTCTTTGAAGACTTTTATCCAGATATATTATAAACAATCTAGCGGACAACACGCAACCCTGCTTGACGCCGATTTTAACGTCAAACCAGAGTGACATGTTACCACCCATCCATACGCATGCCTTGCTGTCCACATAGGTGGACTGGACGGCTCGCAACGGAGTGCCGTTTATACCATACTCTGGCAAAATGTCCCAAAGTCTCTTTCGCACGACTCTATCAAACGCCTTCTCCAGATCCACAAAACCGCAAAAAACCTTCCGGCCTACTGCCAGATGCTTCTCTACGATGTTGCGGAGGGAGAAAACTTGATCCGAACATCCTCTTCCAGACCTGAAACCTCCCTGTGCCTCGCACAACATTCGTTTTGTATTAGGTGTGATATTCGCGCAAATCAGTAAACTATATATATTTTATGTTGTTTGCAGCTGCTTTGGAATGCAATTGTATAGACCAGGCAGCATTGGATTCAGGATATGATGTTTTTTACATTAGCTTGACATATGAAAATTTGGTAAGTATAATTATGAATACAAAATAATAAATATATTTCTGTATTCCCCCGGCAGGAGTGGTATATGCACTTTGATGTATACTCGCATTTCACTGACAATGTTAGGTCTCAGTGTAATAGGAGAGAGTCATTTGCTATTATACCAGACACATTTCTGGAATTGTGCCTGTTACCGTCTGGAGAGTCTGGACTTTGAATTTCCCAATATCAGTCCAGAATTTTTGATAAAAAATCTACTCAAACCTAAGCTTCAAACACAAGACCTAGTGGTTCTTACATGCATTATACACCACGAGACCAATAAGGCAGTCACATATTTATGGAATACTGTTTAGTGTAAAAAGCAGGCAGCATCCACTTGTGATTCATTGACTTAAGCTTCAAGTTTATTATTAAATTTATTAGTGTTTTAATTTCTATACTTATGCCTTTGCATATACAAGCTGTAACTTAAATAACGCAAGACCTGAAAGTAGTTTGTTCTAAATCGATACCTGAATCGATTCCAACAATTTTTAATATATCTTACATTTTTTTTTAATTACTCTTTCAGTGCGCTATGACAAACTAAATTTATTCTTGATTCAAAGCAATACGGAGATTACAGATGCATTTCTTAAACAATTCATTTCTCAATACGCACACATAGACGTACAAATTTCATTGTTAATTGGTGTATAAACATGCTTGAAAAAAGGGTTTACAACTTTAAATTTTGAAATTTGGTTTTCATATTGAATTTGTGAAGCAATTAACTAATCGGGGTGTCTGAGGTCTTGGGTTATTAAAAATCACTTTAAAGCTTTCACAATGTTCATATTCCTCCTTTATGATACCAAAGAGTTAAGTATGTAGTAAGGAAGCTTGAAAGCAAATAGAAACGAAACGTATAGTATATAGTCTATTAACTGGTCTTAGGTGTATAGAGTTGTAACACTATTCTGTTTTAAATTGAATTATGATACTGATTTTATAATGTGGCATATGGTGTGTCGTTTCTACTGTTTCTGCCTGTTTTTGAGGAATACAGGTTTAAGTCTGTCTGTATATAAATGTGCTATTGTAACTTACCATAATCTTTTATACAATTTTCAGGCACAACATGCAATGAAACTTCTGTACACTTTGACAAAACCTACTGATGTTACCAGAAGACGAGTTCTGGAGTTACTTGACTACACCAAGAAAAGGGATGCTAAAAAAGTATAATTACTGTTCCATTGTTCTATATCTATTTAATTTAATGTAATAGTATGGTTGAAATGTTGAATAGAGGGTCATTTTAGTCACTTACACCAATTAGCGTAATAACCGTAGAATAGTAGTAATTCATAGTGCTTTAGGGATTTTTCTCTATAATCTTTTTTTCTTTTTCTATGATGTATGTAGTAGGTGTGTTGGTTTGGATGTTGTATTGTTTTTCTTTACTTGGTAGTAAGGAACTTACTGGGCCTTTATTCGCTATGCCACATGAGATTCCCCGCAAGTAACGTGTGACGTCATAACAAGCAGTAAACATAAACACGCTTCCTTGACGAGCCTTCGCGTGGAATTACAAAATGGTATTCGGTATGCCGTAAGGAATGTTGTCTACGGCAATTTTATTTTTAATTTGAGATTTCGCTGGATTTGTTCATAATCTTACATCTGTTAATTCCGGTAAAGTATCGGTTTTTCGAATATTCGTTTCAACTTATTCAATTTCGGTAAAAATATATTTATATGTGCTGATAACATGGTTTTAAGTATGTGTCTATTGAAAACTAAGTAAATAAGAAGGGCCAGAATTAAAAAAGGCAACTTTAATTAACCTTAAACAAAGATCCAAGTTTTAGAACGTACGAATGTCAAATACATTAACCTATACCCACACCTAAACAAACAAAGACTTGTCCCACACATATATATAGTTTTGTTTTTTTTAAGTGGTCAATTTTACATAAACATATTGTGTGATAACTTAAAGCAATACAATTGGTTCAAAATTAGTTTATTTTATTCATTCATTAATTCCCCAATCCTTGCTCTTCGTCCGAACCGACCACTTTAGTGTCTTTAGTTGTCACACCATGTTTTTTCATAAAATTGGCCACTTAAGAAAAACCAGACTAAACCTAGCACCATTCCGATCTCAGCCTTGAACCTATTCGCACCTATATTAAAGCCCTTTTTAGCTGCTGCCGCCTACGCACTTGACTCGCCTCCTATCAGCCGTTATTGCTGCCCGCGCCATATTTTCAGCAACCCTTACAATGCCCTTACTTCCCTCCTATCAGATACCGATATCACACACAGGATTAGACACCGACCTCGCCGGCGACGTGGAAGAATCCCTTGTCCGCTAGCCAGTGCATCTCTGCACTGGCCAGCGGATAAGTTTCTTTCATGTTCACCACGGCGAGACACCTAATGTATGCCTTCCCCCATAGCAACAGCCCAAGTCGAGGCCGGTCCTCCCTGAACCTAGTGGCCCCTATTCTCTTCTGCCCCCCACTCCGGGAATACCGGCGTGACGGTGTTTATTTTTTATTTTAAAGTTTGTTTTGCAAATATACATACAGTGAATTAAAAGGTATACTTTTTTATTTAGTTTATTTACTATGTATCTTTATCTTTACTAGCTATCTACACAGATACATAGATAGATACATAATCTATGTATCTATCTAAATTAAAGAATTAATAAAGAAAATAAAAAATAAAATAATAAAAACATCATCAAGCCAGATCCCCTGCGGGGCAGGTATGTATATAAATGAAACAAAAGTAATTGGTAAATCAATAAGTTTTATTTATGAATAACAAATCAATAATCACATGCAAGTCATTTGGTATTGTTAAATGGAAACTTGTAAGTCCTCATCAGAACAACAACACATACCATCTTTGTAACCTATGACCACAATAAATGCTATTTTATTTGATTTGAACAACAAACATTCAAAATTATACAGTTTGGTATACCAGACAGTAATGGTTCCACTTTGCTACCAAGGTTACCACGCCACCATAATTATGCAGCTATAATTGAAAAACAAATTGAAATAAAAACATTTTTCTTTCATTCATTAGTATAAAAATTCCCACCACAGATGACATCACCGCACATCTTTCTCTACAACAATGGGTTAACTTGGGTGTTCTAATTTTCTCAACCATCAGCAATTCTGTAAAAGAAGTTTCATATGAAAAATTTAATTTTTATATGCAAAATTAGTGCTTCATAATATATGCAACACATTATTTGATGAACAATTAAGACTCACTAATAGAAAATGCATTCTAATAACCCTACATTCTACTTGTAATGAAAATTGATGATGAAACATAGCCCTAGCTAGCCTATGCCCTATAATTAAATCAATGATACAAATATTTAAATTACCACAAAATCAATAATTTAGCACACCACAAATTATTTGTCTTTATAAAATAACAAAAGTCACATTTGTTTTAGTAGATACGTACCTGTTTTTTATGATCACAGTTTTAAATGGGCCTCCTAACGCATTTAATTGGTAGGTTAGGTCTTTCCACATTTCTCGATGACCTTCCTTGAGGAGAACAATTGATGTACCCAGATTCCACCTGTGGGTGGGTAAATATGCTAATTGGGCTGTAGAAGCTTTCGTCCGGTTCATTGTGACTACAAACTAAAACAAAACACCATATTTTTAAGATAAATGTGTACACTATTGTTGAAATTGAGAAGTTCACTTTAATAGATGAGCCACCACAATTTTCCAATGTCACTGGTTATGAGTAATAATTTATTACTACGACGACGACGCGATGATCATAATATATCATTTAAATTGCAATAAAACTATTTAAAAATGTTTGTTTACATTGAATTACCTTAGCAAGTTTTTAACAAGTTTTCAATAACACGCAAGCGCGGAGCGTGTTATTTTGACAGTTCGAAACATGGCGTGTGACGAGCCTTGTCATGTTTTCAAATCTGGCAGTGGCATACAGAATTCCATTCCACGCCAATAACACGTATGTTTGATAACACGTCTTGTTTCATGTTTAAATTGTCATAGCGAATAAGGGCCCTGTTGTGAATACTCATTAGCACAAGTTTATGTAGTTTTAAGCATGATGCAAATCTAACGAGGAAATGGCATTATTGGATTTCCCATACAATCAAGCGCGTCACTGCGCGGGGTAGCGCGGGATGATGAAACCGTTACACCCCGCCTAGTTTGTATTTGCCATCTAGCTGAGAATGACAGATTGAAGTAAATCACGTCTACCGCGATGTCGTCAGGGGCTAGCTGGGAGACACAGTCATTTTTTTTTTTTTTTTTTTTTTTAAACGTAGCCCCACACTAGGATTTATTCCTGTGTCGTGGGTGCGTTTACAAACATGAAAATTCACAAACACAAATACCCAGACCGGAACAAATAATTGTGGATCACACAAAGATTTGTCCCGTGTGGGAATCGAACCCGCGACTATTAGACACAGTGGGCTCAAGCTCAAGCTCTTAACCACTGCGCTAAATCGTCCGTCACAGTGCACAGTTGCTGAGGCTGACTCCCCTTTATATCTGCTTCATGTCTACAAGGCCTTCATTTTTTACACAGACTTTATGCAGGAAAGGAGATGTAATGCATTACATCTTTATTCATTTAATTTAATCTCTCTATCTATATCATCACGCCACATCCCTTGCGGGGTAGGCAGAGAGTACAGAGTTCCAACTTCCTTCATTCTCATAGTTCGTCTCATACACGCTCGCCGTTTACGGAGACTCTTGACTTGTCCTTCAGATAAGGCTCGGTCTGTTTGGTCGTGGTAAGATAGTCTAGGTCTTTCCCGGTACATCATTCCACTTTCGCATTGTATATCTGTATTGTCATTCTTTCATCTCACATTCTTTCTTTATACCCGAACCAACGGAGCATACCCTTTCTTATCTTTACACCGATACTATCTTTCATACCTACTCGCTGCCCTCGAGAGCCAGTGCACTCCCAGCTCTGTTCCCGTTGATTCGGCTCATGACGATTCGATCGACTGGGAAGTCGAGCGCAGGGCGCCCCTCCCCCCCCATTCCTTACCACCAATTACCCAGACCGAGGCCAAGGACCTGATTAAAGGTCTTAAACCGAAAAAGGCCCCCGGCTCTGACGTTATTTCTAATCGCGTACTCAAATGCTTACTCGCCCAACTCATATGCCTTTTAGTGGCCATCCTTAATGCCGCCATGACGAACTGCACCTTTCCCACTGAGTGGAAGGAGGCCCACGTCATAGGCTTTCCTAAGCCCGGTAAACCTCGTGACTGTCCCACCAGTTACCGCCCTATCAGTCTCCTCAACTCCCTGGCAAAGATCTACGAGCACCTGCTCCTAGCACGGCTCAAAGTCTTTGTATCGTCCCAGAGTATTCTCATCAATGAGCAGTTTGGTTTTCGAGCCAAACGCTCTTGCGTCCATCAAGTGCACTGCATCACGGAGCACATCCTCACTGGCCTCAAAAAACCCAAACCCGTCTACACGGGTGCCCTTTACTTAGATGTCGCGAAGGCGTTCGACAAAGTCTGGCACAACGGCTTGATCTACAAGCTTTACCAAATGGGTGTTCCGGACAGACTCGTGCTCATCTTACGAGACTTCCTGTCGAATCGTGCCTTTCGGTATCGCGTCGAAATGACGCGCTCTACCCGCCACTCCATACAAGCTGGTGTTCCACAAGGCTCAGCTCTCCCCCCCTCCTATGTAGCCTTTACACGAACGATATTCCTCTTTCGAGTAAGGTGCATCTAGCCCTATTCGCGGATGATACCACTCTCTATGTCTCGCATAGGAATAAAGGTTTCATTACCAGAAACCTTAAGGCAGCCGCCAATAACCTAGGGGATTGGTTCAGGAAGTGGCGTATTGAGGTGAACCCGGACAAGAGCGATGCGGTGTTCTTTTCCAGAGGTGCCATCCCGCGCCCCTCCCTGCGCGACCCCAGAAGTAATCTCGGTCAAGTGACCATGTCTACCTACCTATTCCCTGGGTCAAACAGGTCAAATATCTAGGGGTCACCCTAAACAATACCATGACCTTTGGACCGCACATCAACCGAGTCCGTAACCGAGCAGCCTTTGTGCTCGGTCGTCTTTACCCGATGATCTGCAAGCGGAATAAAATGTCCCTTAGGAATAAGGTGACACTTAAAAAAACTTGTATACGGTATCATGACGTACGCTTGTGAGGTGTTCGGGCACGCCGCCCGCTCTCACATCGATAGACTCCAAACGGTTCAATCCCGTTTCCTCCGCAAAGCCGTTGGAGCCCCGTGGTTCATACGGAATGTCAATCTCCATTCCGATCTCGGTCTCGAACCTATTCGCGTCTTTATTAAAAAGGCGATAACCCGATAGTTTGCGAACGCGTCCAATCATAGTAATCCTCTAATCGTAGCCGCCGCCGACTACGGACCTAACTTCCTTCCTATCAGCCGCTACCGCCGTCCGCCGTATGTTCTCACCGACCCTCCCGATGCCATTACATTCCTTTCGGATACGGAAGTGCCGGCTCCCAAGTAGCTTTCCCATCGCACCATTTACTCTGTTCCCTGCACTTACTCTGCTTTATGTCAGCGGTGTATTTCCCATCCTTACTGAAGGCGCATCCAAGATAAAAAAAACTCATTCACTTGCTCCAGCACATCGTTAACAACCACAATCCACAATTCTTTAATTTAATAGATGCTGTATATACTTTTACAAAGGCCTGTTTTACAATATTTAATAGCTGAAGCCTCCTCCTAAGCATTCTAAGCCTTTCTATTAAGATTATAATGAGTAGATCTATATTAAACTTGAGGCTGAACTGAATGTAATAGCGACATTAATCAGAAGATTGGTTAGCTGAATTAGGAGTCTAATTTTAAAAGTAGAAAGCTTGATTTTCCCCTATTCTTGTTTTTTTAATAAAGACGCTATTCTATTCGGCAATCAAATTAAGTATTAATGAGGTTTTTTGCCGTAATGGCGACAAGAAGCCAATTTTTATAATTTACTGTTATACTCTATTACTACTTGACATTGGCGAAATACGCTGTTAAAGTGTGCGGCCATTAATTAAAATAAGAAGAAGAAGAAGAAGTATTAATGAATGGATTATTAATATCGGCATAACTGTTTACAGAACATGTTAAGGCAGCTTCAAGTCCTTCTAGGGCTTTTCAAATCTTACAAACCAGAGTGTGTCCCTGAGGATGTGCCTGCTATCTCGATACATACAGTGTTCAAGAAGCTCAACAATAATCTTCTAACAAGATTTAAAAGAAACCAAGTAAGTTCCCGGAATACAGGTTTAAAGAACAGGAATAAATATTTGTTCTTTCAAACATTTGCAAGCCCCACCTTTGTAATTAAATTCCTTTTCATGGGTGCGCTTAGAAACATAAAATTCGCATACAGAAACACTCAGACCGAAACAAACATTTGTGGCTAAAACAAATATTTGTTACGTGCGGGGATTCAATCCTACTACAAGTTCTTTGGCCTAGCGCCAAGACCTCATCAATTTATTTTAATTGCTTCAATTTTTTTTTCTAGGAACGCAGAAACAGTTTGAGCAAAGAAAGGCATCACTTACTTTGGACAAATCCAATTAACTCTGTAAGTTTAAATTTTTATCTTGAACTTCTGACGTGAAACGAAGCTGAAACAAAGCTAAAGTTATTTAGCTTGTTTCTGATATTCCCGAGTTCCGGGAAAATTTGTTTAGTTTAAAAAATAAAACGGTTTTTCAATTGTAGCAATACCAAAATGTCAACAATTTCAAGATTATAGAAGATAAGAGAATTTATTTGTATTTATTTTGATCCATTTTATATGATGCGTGTTTTAGGTTCGCGGAAGAAACAAGAAAGCAGATCCTTTGGTTCCCAATATTGAGTTCGTGAATGTTGGCTCGAAGCAATATGCGAACAAAGATTCACAGAAGAATTTGCTGGATTTCTCAGAGTATGTTAATAAATATTTATTTAATATGAATAAGTAATTAGCAAAGGTAAATAGTAGTACTTTTGTTTGAAACCTGTACGGTGTTCCAAATAACGTGATATTTTTTCCAAAGCTTGAATCGCCAATATTAAAACGGTCATGAGGGAATAGAATATTAATGTGTATAGAATTATGTATATGAAGAGTTTTATATTTCCCTTAGATAGTAACCTGATTGGTTCCCATTGACATAATTGGTACCTGAAATAAAGGTTATTGTAATCATATCCTTATACTGTGGTGTTTAGGGCGATCATCAAGGGCGTTTAAATTGCTTAGTCGAAATTGGGTAACTAGCATTTTCAGTTTCGAGCTTCTATGTGCTTCGGAAGAGACGTTAAGTCGTTAGTCCCTAAAGCTCCAATAGCAGGTGGCTACTAACCTACCTCCTTTAATCTGCACTGGGTTCGTGTAGTAGAGTATAATATATCTCTGTCACCTTGATTTATGACAGGCCTTTATCCAGCAGTGGGACAGACCTCTTATTTGTTATGACCAACTTGTCATGAGTATGGAGTAACTACTCCAGTGACATTTAGAATATTATTACGTAATCTTTCACGAAATGTAATCACAATGCGTTTAGTCATGGTGAATAAGGGCCATGTATAGGCTATCTGTCTATATATCATTAGCGATGATAGTGACTGTTTCGTGGGCGTCATTATGGTACGGTGGCCGGTGTTCGGGTTCAGTTGGGTGCATTCGGCTCCTTTCGTATAGCCGCACTTTTCTGCTATAGTGCGTGTGTGTTTATGACGCGCGGTATGTCTATAATTGTAAAGTGTAACAAAGACGTGAGACGATTTTAATAATATTGATTTTAGAGAAATTTATTACACGCGGATTGGTATTGAATCTTAAACTAAAAGCTATAAATAACTACACCGTCACGCCTATATTCCCCAGAGGGGGTGGCAGAGGTGTACTGAGTACACCCACGTTTCGCCGACAATGTTAGGTCCCATGTAATAGGGGGCGAGCCTATTGCCATATACCGGGCACAATTCCAGACTCCGGCCTCATACTGGGAATTTTTCGTTAGAAAAACTACATTTGTCCGACCTAGGATAATAACTAAAAGCTATTTATATCATCACGCCAGTTCCCTTGCGGAGTAGGCAGACTACAGAGTTCCAACAGGTTCTTTCTTTACAGACCTCTGGCTTCCTCCACTCTCATAGTTCGTTTCATACACCGGTTGCAGAGACTTGCCCTCCTGATAAGTCACTGATAAGACACTGTCTATTTCGTCATGGTAAAATATCTCTACGTTTCGATTTTTCTAGGGTGGGCAAAGAAGTTTTTGGGGTGGGCATTGTCCTCCCTTGCTTCCCCTCCTAGCGACGCCTATGATCATCACACCGGATACTTTGCGGGTAGGCAGAGAGTAGAGGTAGGGCCTGTATAGACTGATAAATGGATATCTCGTTTATCTTGATATGACGAAGGCTTTTGATCACGTTCACCTCGATATCTTGCTTCGAAAACTATATAATTATAACATTAGGGGTACCATTAACAATCTACTTAAGTCCTACTTTACTGGTAGACCACAAGCTACGCAGATTAGTCGAGTATGACCTGCATTGAAAACCGAGCTCACATTTCTATCTAAATACAATTTTAATAATATAGGTGTACCTCAGCGGAGCGATCTGAGTCCACTAATTTTTCTTATTTATATAAAAAAGTTACCGACCATGACTAATCATTAAGTAACATTATTTGCAGACCACAGTTCTGTTCTATTTACATGCAGACATGGAATAACAAATTTTAAAAATGACATAATATGTTTAGACTAATATAACTAATAATTTATTAAATCTATTTAGAACGAAAATTATGAACTTTTAACAGAGAGTGCAAACATCGGACTATTTGAATATTACATTTAAAACACCGAAATTGAGGAGATAGATGAGATCAAGTGCCTAGTATTACACATTGACAAACAATAAACTGGAGAAGTCATGTTGATTTCGTTTGTAAACGTTTAAGACAGCAATCATATGCTCTGTACAAATTCAGTTAAATCGCTGACATGTCAGCGGTCATCGCTGCATACCACGGCTATGTTGCCTCAATATTAAAGTATGGCTTATTATTTTGGGGGAACTCCACAAATATTAAACTCGCTTTTAAAGTTCAGAATACATCGTATTCGATCAATTGTCAATATTCAGTCAACAGTCTCCTGCACACCACATTTTAAGGAACTCAAGATACTACACCCCGCCCTGCATGTTTTTCTATGAATGTGCTATTTTTGCTAAAAAAGACATTAGCTTGTTTAAATTTAGAAACCCAACAAGACTTAATGACTAAATGACACACGCACCACATAATACAGCATTATTTGGGAAAAGTGAATTTTATTTGATTACTGACATACCTATACAATAAACTACCAATGCAAATTGAAGAATTGAAAAATGTTGACAAGTTCAAATCAGTTTTGTATAAATGACTGGCGTGGATAATAAATTGAAATTGAATATGTATGTCAATTTTAGATACATAGTATAGTTTATATAATTCTCATAATAAATTATTGTATGCCAACAAGGCGGGTCATAGCTGTACCATCACAATCACAATAATTTGTATTGTAACATCATATTTTTATACTGAGTTCTTAGATTTACGCGAATGTTACACATGAAATAAAACTATTTTGCGGATTTTATCGCGTTTCGACGTTTCGAGTGTTTTGCAGAAGCACTCGAAACGTCGGGAACTTAAAAATCAAAAATAAACCGCGATAAAATCCGCAAAATTGATTTATTTCATCATATTTCTACCTATGTAGTACTCTAAACTATAGTCATACCGAAATGCTGCTTAACAGTATGCTTATGTAAAGAATTTCACTCCTATATTAACCTTCAAAACAAACACACATTTACATAAACCCACATCTTACACACGTAACACATCTCACACACGTAACATAACATACACACATCACACACCACCACACATAAAAAACTCAGACAAGTAAAAAAAGGATTCCTTACCGTAACTTTAATTAGTGTTATGTAACCTGTGAAGGAACACTGACTCCCAAAACACAGGTTGTTACATAGTTTGGAAGGCAGAGGTTACCAAAATGTATGCTATTAATTACCGGTCTGTATTTAGCTACTAGGAATCTTTGTATTGTGATCCCTTATTACTGGTACTGAATAAATTATTATTATGTATCTCGCTGAGATTCATGGGCTTTACCCGGACCTTTGAAAGGATTGCATGGGGACATGGGTCCAACACGTAGAGGCCCTTTGCGAGAAGTTAATGTCATGTAAGCCACCTGCTGAGATCACTTGCTGAATTGAAAAAACAACCAGCGAACTGACCCCGGCAGGTGCAGGGACTATTGTAAATTATGGAAAGAAAACAAGGGCTATGTAAATGAGGTTTGATGGACAAAAACTGGACTATTTTAAAGGGGACGGACACCGGCCATAATTAGTGATACCTAATTACTCGTGGCCGGCGGAGACTCGCCGCTTACTAGATGGGCCGGCCCTCAAACGGTCGTCCTAGGACAACTGAGGGCAACACCGGTGTGTGCGGCTCAGGGGTGTAGAGAGGTGTGCTGCGCTTTCACCGAAGTTACTCGCGGCGTTATGCCCGGTAACACTTCCACCCCTGGAGTACATCGACGTAGGAACGCATTATCTTATTATTATTATGTACCACAATAAAATCGATTTGATTTTGATAGTGATCGTTTCCCCCCCCCAGCCCGCTGTGCGTGGTGCAGCGCGCGGTGCGTCGGCCGGCGCGGCTGCGCGCACTGCTGTGCAACTCCACGGGGCTGACTCTGTTAGCCGTGGGCTCGCGCGCTGACCAGGCCTTCCTCTCGCACGACCTGCACCATCTGCTCAACACCTGTGAGCTTGCTATATATGTATATATGTGAACTTGGAAAAAAGCATGTACTAACCATCTAATTTTTTTACCTATGTTTTTACAAATAAATATTTCATTCATTCATTCATATACGACGAACGACTCATTCGCCTGAGCATTTTTGCGTTAATAAAATGCTGGAATAAAATAATGGCCAACGGTACATTTATAAAAACAGTACCTACATTGCTTTATAAACGTACGTTGAAAATGCGCTCGTGTGAATGTAAGGTATATTTTACGAGCAAAGCATTATATTACACTAATTTCTGCCCGCGATTTCGACCGCGTTGACCTTCGGCAGTAACCTAACGCTTTTCCGAGTTATAAAGTGTCCTATGTGTTAACCCAGGTAATAAACCATCTGTGTGCCTAATTTCATCCAAACTCGTTCAGCCGTTTTTGCGTGATTGAGTAACAAACATCCAAACATACAAACATACAAACTTTCACATTTATAATATTAAGTAGGATAGTAGGATTACTAAACTATACCGCGGAACTCTTTATTAGCACGGGCACTTTAAATGTGCATTAGTGAACCGCTGGAATCACACAAATGGCTAACAATTTTTTTTTTAAAAGCGCCTTCTGCGCCTCATAAACGCACCTTAAAAATACGCTGGTGTGAATTTATAACATACTTTACAGGTAAAGCATTCACGGCCGGTTTCAATATTTAACTCGGGGATAGATTTGCCTACTATGGATAGAATTTTGACATATTTTGTGTGGAAAATCTGTTAAAATTCTACTACCAGTAAGCAAATCTATTCATAAGTTAAATAAGTTGTATTAAGTTTATTAGAACGTCAATACGAAAACCACAAATCCAGTTTTACAGAGTTCTTTACGTTTTTTTAAACACTTGATATCAATGAATAATTGTACAGCGCACAATTTTTAATAAATACGAAATAAGAACGTAACATTAAAATTTGTTGGAATCGATTTCGATTAAGAACAAACGTATCAGGCAATATTATTATCCGTTACCATTCCAAATTCTAAGATTCCATGCAGAGATAAAACCGAAACCTTTTGGCACAGAAACTTCATCACTCAAGCCCGACTTGACCATTTATTATATCCTTTATTTTCTACATGTTTAGGCTTTCTAGACATATCGCCACACAGCTACATTGAGAAGCAAGACCTGCTGAGTCGGCTGGCCATTCTGCAACACACCCTGATGCAAGGCGTACCAGTCATAACCAGATTCCTCGCTCAGTTTTTGCCCTTCTGGAATGAAAAGGATTACTTTGCCGAGGTAAGCAATTATTGACAGCTTGTGGCCGCCTTATTCTAAATCATCGTATAGTGCAACAAGGATCCTTCGGCTTATGGATGACATTAACAGGGGGGCGTTGGTGTGAAATTAGGGTTAACATTTAGTAAAATTTTTCTACTTCCAGGAAAATATTACAACAGGTGGGGCTGCACGCTTTCTAATTAAAAAAAGAACTTGGGAAGGGACATTGTTCTGCGTCCATACATGATTTGCCCCAGAACCAACAGCAATGAAAAAATACTTGTATGTTTTCAAATTACCTGTAAACGATCTTCATGCATTTAATATTAAACGGACAAGCGGGGGAATCGCATTATTGCAAAAAAAGTATTTGATTTTGAGGTTATAATTTAGTAGCCAACAATACATTTGTAAAATCGTTATGTAAAAATACACTAGCAATAATCGAATCGATCATAATTGAATGTAATCGATTGAATATAACCTATTGATAGGATTGACATCTGCAACCGTAATTCGCTAACAACGTTGACATTCGGAAAAGACGTTGGCGACTTTGATTTAAGTACTTACAGTACTTTGAAATATTCGTTTTGGATTGCAAATTGTCCGTTAGATACGGATGATTGCATCTACTAGAATAAAGCAAATAATGATGGTATAGGTCACATGGTTGTTGGTTCTGGGGCCATTTTCGAGGATGCCCTTTCATAGAAAAGGGCAACTCTGCGACTGCCATGAAGTGATATTTCACTTGATGACAGCGTTAGTTCCGGGTTTGGCCTCAGGCTAAAAGATCCTTGTATGTATCTTTTATAATTATAGCCTATGCATTATTCTGACGCATAAGCAACAAACAGGTTTTCGTGTCTTCGCATAACGTCGACAACAGCGCTATCTACCGGCTTCTATGTTACTTCTGGATGAGGTAGCTTTTTAATGGTGAAACATTATTAAAATCCGTTCAGTAGTTTCAGAGCTTATCGATTACAACAAATCTTTCCCATAGTTTTATTATAGTATAGATTTTTTTTTTTCTTTTTTTTTTGTCCTCAAATTCGCGTAAGTAGTTATAGTTATGATATAAGACATAACATAAATTAAGGCATATTTTACCTTACTGCCATCACTTAAAGTGTATTTGCAAAGAAGCGGAACCTTGTTAATTTTTTAGTACATCCCACTTTTGCCTGCCTTTTGATGGTGCCATTTTTCGTGCCGCGAGCGTGTACCTATATCTGATCGACGGTAGGATGTGACAACAACAAAATATGAAACGTAATGTAGTTGATTGTTTTACTTCTGTTAACAAGTATCGAAGTAGACAGCTCTGCTCTGTGATCAGCGCTAGGAGCGCTAAAACCGATGTAACTCCAGTGACTTGGACCATCATCAACTTATTTGGATTTTATATTGTTTTTTTGGTAATTTCAACACTTTTCAATGTCGACAAAAATGAATACCTTCAAACTAAAGTGCAACACTTAATTGTTTTTTTTAGATCAAAGAACGTAGAACATTTCCGATAAGCCCAGCGTATGAACGTGTTTACCTCTTTTTTACAGATTCGGAATATCTCTATCTATATTATCACGCCAGATCCCTAGCAGGGTAGGCAGAGAGTACAAAGTTTTGACAGGTTCTACCATTTTTGATTATGTACTTCTTTTTTACCTTACTTACACGGTTATTTCGTGTGGATGTCGATTTGTCATTGAAACAAGTCGACCTAATAAGAGTTTTTTTTTTTGGTTTGATTTTTGGGAAGATTGGTAGTGATTTGACATGTGTGTCAACAGATCTTGGAGCTAGTGGAGTGGGTGTGTGTGGACAGTCCCGACCAGGTGACGGGCATCGTAGACGCGCTCAGCAGGATATATCAGCGCGCGCAGCCGATGGAGCAGTTCGCCATACTGAAGAGCTTAACCAACATGTACACCAACTTGGTATGTTTCTGCTCTCCTTTTGGTATCCCGTAATGTCCATCCCGCTACTCGCATACACTGCCGTATCGCCGATCCACGCCACACTTTACACTGCTTCTGCCGCCACTTCCCGCCTAGAGCAATGAGCGATACCGCGGCAGTATCGACTGTTCACATACTCCCTTCGTTCTTCAAGCATCGCTCTGTTTTTTTTTCTGTTTGCAAAAACTCCCGATATCAGATTTTCTTTTCCCCGAAATGATATTGTTTTTATAAAAATATCCCCAATGCAATTTTTATACTAGCTTCCTCAATGTTTTTTCTGATGCACCACCCTTACCTTTTTTTCGTGTTTTATATATTTCTTGAGATTTTTATCCTTAAGTTTTCTTTAAAAATCTTTTGTCCCCATAATCCAAAAAAGATTATTAAACCAGCCACATTGAATGGGCGTGGTCTGTCAGTCTTGACTCCCGCTCAAAAAACCGCCAACGAAGGGAGCGCCCAGCAGTGATAGTGTGGGAAGGGAAGTAGAGCGTATGTGGCACGTTTATACGACCAACATTCCCCTTACTTCACGCGGAAGTGGGCAGTGTGTAAATTGGGTAAAACAATATGTAAACAGTTAAGAATCTTAGTATTAAAATTTACATAGACGCGTGCTCTACGCAGCTTCTCGGAAGTGTAGTATCCTTAGAGACCTGCCGAAATGCTGTGTAGCGCGCACATCTGTGTGCGTAATTCTTACTGGGACCGCTAGTACTAAAATGCTCAACTCAGTCCCGCGCCCGCATGATTATTTTTTAACCGACTTCAAAAAGGAGGAGGTTCTATGTTCGGTTGTATGTATGCTTTTTTATGTATGTTCACCGATATTTCCGTCAGTTGTGGACCGATTTTGATGATTCTTTTTGTATTGGGATTCAGTATAGCTCCAAGGTGGTCCCATTTTAATTTCATTGGTATTGGACCTTGGACTTTGAAGATACACCAGGTAACTCATTAACGACAAACAATAGGAATGTGCAAATTGAGACAATATGGGTGTTACGTCAATCCTATAGGTACCCTACTATAGAATTAAGCAGAATGTGAATTAACCGACTTCAAAAAAGGAGGAGGTTCATAATTGTTTTTTTATACTTACTACTAACTTTTTTATACGCTTATTTTGCCAATGTCAAGTATTACGAATATCTAAATTAATTCAACTCCCCAATGAACTTGATGACAAAGATGATAATGAAATTGATGAAGTGCCCCACCCTGGATAGTAAAGTGGTGGATAGTTTACATACCAAATGCTACGGCCGTCTGAAGGAAATCGAAATGGCACGTTTTATCACTTTGTTATAATTACCTTTACTCATGCACATATGTGCGGGTTCGAGTCCCGCACGGGACAAATCTTTGTGTGATCCACAATTATTTGTTCCGGTCTGGGTATTTGTGTATGTGAATTTTCATGTTTGTAAACGCACCCACGACACAGGAATAAATCCTAGTGTGGGGCTACGTTTATTTTTAAAGAAAGAAAGAAATATAGGAATACATAATGGTTTATATTCCACCAACATTACACATTATAATTCAAATAACACAAGTTTTGGTAATTAAAACAAATTGTCGACACTAAACCTCTGAAATTGCTTGAGTGTAATTTGCATTTTTTACTCTGACATAAAAAAAATATGTCAAAAGTGCGGTTCAGTCAATCTGATATAGGTGTATTCAAGCATATCCATAGCCCAAATGCAAGTTAAGACATCGGTCCTGATTACCATGTAATGCGATAGCGGTTAAATCAAACTTGACGGCTTAATAATTTATAACAGCTATTGGTCACAAACATGCCTCCATCAATCCGCATTGGGTCTGCATGGTGCGGAATGACCTATTCTATCTCACCTCGATTTGTGCGAGGAAGCCTTTACGCAGCAATGTGGCAATATAATAACAGCCTATACTGCCCACTGCTGGCTGAAGTGCCCGAAGTCACAAATCGAGGTGAGAGAGATTAGGTTATACTCCACTATGCGGACCCAGCCGGTGCGGTGGAGGCAGGTTAGTGGCCATCTGCTGTTGAAACTTATCAAGCCGCCTATAAGGCGTTCAACTCGGCGGCGTTCGACCGGGATCAACGGCTTAACGTGCCTTCCAAAGCACGGAGTATCTCGAAAATGAAATACCCACAATGGTCACCAATCTCAGGCCGACCTAGTCGAACGCTGCTTAACCTAGGTGATCGGTAAGAACACCGCGGTTGCACAGCGCTACAAGCGCCTCAGTATAGATTGATTTTTTATGTAAACTCTGTTAATTGTAATTTTTGATTTATTATTACCAGGTGTGTTCTAGTACCAGAACTCAGCAACACTTCATGGGCATGAGTCCATCTCCGTTGAGCTATGCTTTAGTGCTGCCTAAAGTGGCAACTGCTATCAGTGACATGTGTAATAAGGGACTGCAAGTGAATCCAGGTAAGGAACTGGTAGAATGTGTCATATATGGCAGGTAGGGTATTGTACCCATATACAGTTACTAATACAAGAATATTTTGGCCCGCAGCCAAAATCTAACGCTGTCAATCAATAATCAGCCTATCGCAGTCCACTGCTGGACATAGGCCTCTCCTAACACGCGCCATTGCACACGGTCCGCCGCCTTCCGCATCCAGTCTGTCCCAGCGACCTTTTTGAGGTCGTCGGTCCATCTAGCTGGGGGCCGTCCTACCTTACGCTTACCAAGTCGCGGTCTCCACTCTAGGACACGCTTGCTCCATCGGCCGTCGGTCCTTCTGCAGATGTGACCAGCCCATTGCCACTTTAGCTTACTAAGTCTGCGAGCTATCTCGGTAACTTTGGTTCTTTGCCGGTTTACCTAACGCTGTCATCAAGAGAAATGTCACTTCATGGCAATCGTAGAGTTGAAAAAAATGAAAAATATTTATTCAACACAGCGCACATTTGAAAATCACAAAATGTAGGACAGGTTGCTTAAAAAAAAAAACAGATACAGAAAAAGAAAAAAACAAAATAAAATTAAGCTACAATAGGCTGCTGCTGCAGCATTAGCCTTGGTGTGAGCTGTGCCGAAAGGCAATTGGCTCAGCATGTGCTGGAGGGGAACAGAGTCTCCCCCAGCGCTGGTTTTCAGCCAAAGCGTCCTCATTTAGAGTTGCCATTTGTTATGAATTTTACCCATGTTCTTTTTGTAATTAGTAACTGTGCGGGCCCACCTGTTTAATATTTACCTGGAAGAAGGAAAATTTTACTCACACCAACCCAGTAAGCCCCCTCAATGTCCTCCACGGGCCACAATATCCTTGTAAAGTAGTCATCCTTTTTGTCCTCGTGTATTTTGATCTAAGCTGATGACAATGATGACCAAAATATTAAGAAAGATATGTAAATGATGCAAATTACGTGTGTGGACCAAAATTTTTGGTTAACAGGAGGGTTTTAAATGGCTTTTTATTTTTAATTATCAAATTACTAATGTTGTAAGCTCCCGCGAAAAAAATGAGTCGAATTGTTCAATGATAACTGACGAGGGAGAAGTTTAACATTATGATGAAATTAACAAGTACAGCATATATATGTTTGCTTGATAAAATTATTAACACCGCTTATCTCTCATTTTGTGTTGATCTAAGGTCATTAGTAAGATCATGGCAATCAGTATCGATAACAGGCAATCGAAAGATATGACGATTTAAACTTACTCATAAGAACTTATAGGGTACTTCCCGTTGACCTAGAACCACGATTTTTGACAAGAAGTATGTTTTTATAGTACAGTAATGGTAACTCCGAAAATTGTGGATTGGTAGTTATATTTCCGAAAATTTCCTTGATAATTAAACTATCTTTATCACGCCAGATCCCTTGCGGGGTAGTCAGAGAGTTCAGTGTCAACAGGTTCTTTCCTTACATACCTCTCTGGCTTCCTCCACTCTCATAGTTCGTCTCATACACGCTCGCCGGTTACGGAGACTTTTGACTTGTTCATAATTAATGTAACATTAAAATAGCGCGACCTAATGGTTCTTATACAGAACCCCTGGTGCGCGAGTCCTACTCGCATTTATTAGGTTTTTCGACTGATTGCCACTCCATTGCTTGGGCTGAGTTTATTCTCCGAATCTGGACTTTACCCTTAGATTATTCTAAGGGTAAAGTCCAGAGTCGGTAGTAAACAATGACGTACAAATATGGACATGAAACAAACTTGTATTGTTTGTTTCTGAGAATACTCAATTTGCGGCCGATCCGCCATTTTAACGCCCAGCCGTTACATAGTTACATTTTCGGTCAAAAATTGACAAAAACGAAATTAATTTGCATGACCGACCGCCATTTTCACGTCCCAATACTGGCACGTTATTTTCGTAGTTAGGGCATCTATCTATCTACACAATTGCACTAGATCCCGTGCGAGGTAGATAAAGAGCAAAGTTCCAACAGGTTTTTTCCTTACACACCACTGTTAGGGCATGTCTATATACAAGGTGTATCGTAATTAACGCAAGACCTCAGACACCCCGATTAGATAAATGCTTCACAATTTCAATAAGAAAATCAAAATTTCCAAATTAAATTTCCATTATCCTTTTTTAAGCACTTTTATACCCAAATTAACAATGAAACTTGTACGTGTATGTGTGCATATTGAGAAATACGTTTAAGTAATGCATTGAAAATCCCCATATTGCTTTGAATCAATGATACATTTGTTTTGTCATAGCGCACTGTTTTGCAACTTTTGTAAAAAATGTAAGATTCATTAAAATTGTTATGATGAATTCAGTTACCGATTTTGAACAAACTACTTCAGATCTTCCGTTTATTATGTTACACCTCGTATATATTAGGTCATTGGTAGTAAATGACTCTGTCGGCAGACGACATGCGAGTGCTGTACAGTAGCGTGTGGGCGGCGGAGAGCTTATACCGCGGGGAGCTGCGCACTGCCGCGGCCACTCACTGTACGGTTGCGCCGCTCGTGCTCGCGCTGCCGCTGCTCTCCGTGTCCGCCGCGCTCATTGACAAGGTGGCGGCCATTATGATCCTGTGAGTATTATCGTGTAGAAAATGATTTTTCAAAAACAATTATTTTTAAAAACAAACGGTAGTAGCTAAACTCCTCTGATAAGGACTAGCACCAGGCAACTTGCACTGGGCCGGCATAGGTGAAAAAAGGGAGGGGAGTATAATAATAACAGGTAAAACTCAACAAAGATATCTAGCTTAGTTGAGTAGATTCTGTAGCTTCCTTTCAGCTCCATCATCAAATCCTGGACACAGTCTACAGTACTCGTCAATACAAATCCATCTCTCTATCTATCTATATCATCACGCTAGATCCCTTGCGGGGTAGGCTGAGAGTACAGAGTTCCATCAGGTTCTTTCCTTACATACCTCTCTGCTTCCTCCACTCTCATAGTTCGTCTCATACACGCTCGCCGGTTAGGGAGACTCTTGACTTGTCCTTCAGATAAGACTCTTTCTAATTGGTCATAGTAAGATAGTCTAGAGGGCCTAGACAAGTTGCAAGCGTTTTGTTTCTATTCTCTTGTCGCAATCGATAGCGCATTGTTTTGACCACGTGAGTTCTCGTTTCAAAATGTCATTCCCATACATTTTTTCGCTTTCTATTAGCGTTAACGACTGTAGATTGTTAACTTGGCTATAGGCGTAGGTCTTCCCTGGTACCTAATTCTTTCCACTTTCGCATTGTATGTCTGTTTTGTCATTACAATACCAATCCAAAGAGCTCAAATACAGTGGAGTTATACTGAGTAGTAAACCACCCTTCGGTTTCATCATCAGACCTAGAAGTTTACATGTTCCAATGGCTATCTTCCGACTCTATGATCAGACTAGCACCATGGTACAATATTATTGCATTGTCACCGAACTTATGTATGCCAAACTTCAGTTGAATCGGATACCCGCTAGTGCTTAAAAAATGTATCATATAGTTTGAGCCGGAAAGATAGACATACGTGCACTTAGTAGTGCACCCCGTCCCCTCACAGCGACTGTCCCAACAGAGGGCGCCTCTTCAAGGCACCCTCGAGAATGTCGCCCCTTGCCCTTCTGGCTCGAGCGTAGTGGTTGCACGCTCGCCCTTAAGTCCGGTGAAGCCGTAAAGGCCTCGCGGCCAACAGCGTACATCACTCACACACGATAGACATATAGACAGACATACGAACAGTGCAAGTTAAATTAAAGCTCGTCAAAGTAGGTCTATGTTTCATAGAATGTCTTATTAGAAAGTCACACTGTGTAGTGTGAGCCCTTTGACCTGCAGTGGACGTCTTTTGACTGAAGATGATAAAACTAATGTAAGCCCTTATTCACGCGATCTTTATTTCAACGCGCGGTAAAAAACGATGGATTAAATGAAATGGTAGGTACATTTGTTAAAATAACGCTTGTAAAAATGCCCGTTGTGAAACCTCTCGTACGAAAGTGCATAGACTCATTACTTATTACCTTAGAATAAATATTAACCAGAAGCCGCGGGCGCGCAACAAAATAAAGCAATAAATACTACTTCCAATGGGAGGAGCGAATTTTACGCGAATAGGAGTGACCGTCGCATGAAACAAGGTGCTCTGTGCATCTAAAATTAAATTACGGATTATTAAAATTAAAAAAAAAAAAAAATTTGCTAAGGACCTTAGTAGTTCTAGTATTAAATTGTATTAATTTAATTAACTACGATATCGTGGTTTTAATTAGTTACAATGATGACAGTAAATTTCCGTACAGTAAATTACTAAAAAGTCTAATATGTATTAAAATACACGTTACCGCAACAATTATTTTAATATCATAATGTCTAATGTCATCAACATTTACCCCAAAAAGTGATAGTTTTTCGGTAACGGGTTTTCGTTACGTTACCCGAAAACCCGTTACTTTTTGTTGAATTTTTGGCTTCACCGCGCGGCGTGCAATTACGACTGGACGCGGCATCTGATTTATATTTATTCTAAGCTTATACCTTGTACATATGTAATGTATATTAATATACATTACATATGTACATTACTTTGGACTTATTTTTCGGTCATCAAATAAAAGTTATTCTATTGAATTATAACCTAAATCTAAATATAAAAATAAAATATACTGTTCTAGACATACAACTTTAAATTTAACTTGTTTATGAGTATTTTACCCTATAATAATAATATAATATTAGCCCTGTTAAGAAACTGTCCCACTGCTGGGCACGGGCCTCCTCCCAAACTGAGAGGGTTTAGGCCATAGTCCGCCACGCTGGCCCAGTGCGGGTTTGCGAACTTCACATACCTTCGAGAAACTCTTAGGCATGCAGGTTTCCTCACGATGTTTTCCTTCACCGTTAAAGCTAGTGATAATTAATTTTTGAATACGCACATGCTTTCGAAAAGACAGAGGTGCGTGCCTGGGTTTGAACCCGAGACCTTTGACTTTGCAGTCCAACGGTCTAACCACTAGGTTATCACTGCTTTTACCCTATGACAACTTTTATCTGAAGATTGATTGGTTGATTCCTTAAAAATATATCCGCCTTTTTGCCACATGGAACTGAAATTTACGGTAATTTTCATTAATTTACAGGTACAAAAAGATAATTACACAAATGAAATCAACAAATAAACTGCAAAAAGGAGACAATCGACATATAGAAACAATGGAGGCGCTTCAATGCTACTCTTCAGATATGACCAGCTGTTTATACAACGAAGAGGCTTTAAGCTCCCGAAAGACAGGCTTCGTTTTCGGGAAACTGCATCCTCAGTTAGTCAGTAAACTCGGGTCTTTGATGCCAGACGTTGACTCGAAGTTCAGTATAAGAAATCATTTAGCTTTCTTGCCGTACACGTACATACAGCTCGAAGCTATTGATTACAGAGATGCGGACAATAAACTGTGGTGTACCACCATCATTGATCAGGAGTTTGCAAATTTGAGTAAGTTTCTCAAGAAAGCGATACCTGAGTTGCGTTATCAATAATGTTATGACATAAATAATAATATCAAGGATATTAAGTAAATAATCATGTTATATAAAAGATTTCATCCGCCTATTTCTATATCTTGCAAATGGCTGCATCTCGCAATCATGGATTTCAATACAAAACGAATTGAGCAATATGCGAAAAAAACGTGACGACAAGGATACTCACCTAGAGCCCTACGTCTCTCTCTAAGTAGGGTAACCCTATATTGGTATGATTAGGGACATCGTGATTAATTTATAATGGCATAATCACAAGTATGTGACGCACGGCTTGTTTCAGTCGTTAAGAGTTTGAGTCACTCCGCCTACTGGGTCGAGAAGTTGCGGGTTCAATTCCCGCACGGGACAAATTTTTGCGTGACCCTCAAATATTTGTTTGGGACTGGGTATTTATGTATGTGAATTTCGTTTTTGCAAACGCACTCCCGACACGAATAATTCCGAGTGTAATGTTTAAAAAAATCGCGTTTATAATCGTTAAGGTCTGTATATCGTTATACTCTATACATTGCTGAATAAAATGATTTTATGTACTTATATGCGCTCTTATGAGCGCATTTAAATCATATCATAAATAGTCCATATAAATTCTTCATTATGGTAACCGTACTAAATCGTAATGAGTGCGAGCGGGACGCCGGGCTCAGAGTTGTTGCTCTTACTCGTCATAATTTAAGCATAGAAATTTCAATGTTGTGTTTGTGAGTAAGAGTTTAATCATCCATCACGCCTATATTCCCCAAGTGGGGGTGGCAGAGGTGTACTAAGTACACCTACGTTTCGCCGACGATGTTAGGTCCCATGTAGTAGGGGGCGAGCCTATTGCCATATACCGGGCACATTTCCAGACTCCGGACTCGTACTGGGAAGTTTTCGTTAGAAAAACTACACTTGTCCGACCTAGGATTTGAACCCAGGACCTCGTGATCACAAAGCGATGCGCTTTGCCACTAGACCAACGAGGCAGTCAGTCAGCCAGTCAATTTATTCATCTCTAGCAATATTTTGACAGTACTCAATCCGTTATGGTACAGATATCCTCGTAATAATGACGTAATAATGACGGACGATTTAGCGCGGTGGTTAAGAGCTTAAATCGCTCTGCCCACTGCGTCTAATAGTCGCGGGTTCGAGTCCCGCACGGGACAAATCTTTGTGTGATCCACAATTATTTGTTCCGGTCTGGGTATTTGTGTATGTGAATTTTCATGTTTGTAAACGCACCCACGACACAGGAATAAATCCTAGTGTGGGGGCTACGTTTTTAAAAAAAATAAGAAATAAGAAAATGACAATAATGGTTGTTTTAAGTAATAATTGTGCCGAATGAATTATTAAAATATGAATCCCGCCGTTTTATGATCTTAAATATAGATTATGATACATAATTGTATTTTTATTTCACACCCACTTGGCTTATAGATGTTAAAAGCACTTACAGTCCCACAAGGGTCTTTAAGCCCGCGGCCAAAATCGGAACTAACGCTGTCATCAAGGGAAATGTTTTATATTAACGTAAGCTCTTTTTAACCGACTTCAAAAAGGAGGAGGTTCTATGTTCGGTTGTATTTGTTTTTTTTTTTTTTTTTTTTTATGTATGTTCAGCGATATTTCCGTCAATTGTGGACCGATTTTGATATTTTTTTTTGCATTGGGTTCAGTATATCTCCAAGGTGGTCCCATATTAATTTTATTGACATTGGACCTTGGACTTAGAAGATACACCAGGGAACTCCTTAACGACAAACAATAGGCATGTGTAAATTGAGATATTATGGGTGTTACGTCAATCCTATAGGTACCCTACTATAGAATAATTCACTGGTCACTTAAAATTGTAAAATAAAAATCTTTTATAAAAAAAGGTAAACCGACTTCAAAAAGCAAAAAAATAAATATTTGAAGTCGGTGCCAAGTAACCGACTGCACCAACCAGCACCGACTTCAAATATTTATTTTTTTGCTTTTTGAAGTCGGTTTACCTTTTTTTATAAAAGATTTTTTTAAATTAGTAACCGTGCGAACTTACATGCTGAGATATCGCCTTGGAAGTAGAAAATTTTTACTAAATCTTAAACCGAATTACACACCAACGCCCTCCTATGTCATCCACGGGCCAAAAGATCCTTGTTGGACTATATTCAGTATATTTTCATTACAAAATGTCTTCATTACATACAGCTGGGCTAAGGCTTTATCTCAGAAGTAAAGGTGACACTAGAGACTTACTCCACCACGCTGAGCCAGAGCAGGAATGCTCGAAGCTAGGTCTACCATGAAACGTAATTCCGAAGTTTCGGTGCGAAAGGTGTATATTTTCCCCTGTTTTTGAAACTTGTTAAGGCGTTTATAAGACATTCAACTTTTCTTAAAGACTACCACTTAAAGTGATTACCGGGCTGAAGAGGTTCACGTACATTCCGAATAAAATATTCAAATTGGTGCAGCAACCATCGCAATTGGGGACGGATCCACGGTACGATTAATTTTCAAAGAAAAATTAATCCGAGTAGATTATCAGTTTTTATTTTAAAAAACATTGCTCGCCCAGTTTGTAGGGTGTCTATATAATCAACAGGAATTATTATAATTATTTTCTGTATTATTTAACAGATTTTTAAGTAACAAATACGGGTTAACAATAAATCTGTTTATAATTTTAATTATAACCCGCATTTGTTATAAAAAAAATAAGGTTAATCGAATAAAATCGTTGAAGTTAAAAGACAAGCCCGTTGAGTTCTTTGTCTTTCTAATCGACGCCACGCTCAGATCCAGTGGTCCATGTACACAATGTGATAATATTAACCATAATGTATTTCTTGTCTTACACAATTTAAGTAAATTTTACTATATAATTTATTTTAATTTAGCAACGTAATTAAGTTACGTACCCATTCATTCCATACGGGCGTTAAGTTTGCTGATACGTTCTTAAGTTTAAATAAATCTTATTTTGTACCATCAGTAGTGAGAACAAGAGTGCATAAATACTTTTACAGAAAGACGTACCCAATTTCTACATTTTCTCTTGATATTTGTGCTCATTTATTTTGCGTGGTCCACTCGAAGGCATAAATTATGGACACCGTGGCTGAGCGCGGCGTGGGCCGGCGGGAGGGACCACCCTACGACCGCTCGCCGCCCTTCGCCTCAATGAGAAATGTTTCAGGGCCTTTTGTCCTCTTATGCCCCTTTTTGCGAGCGACATCTTCAAGGATACTGTGTTAATCGGACCCTGCGATACTTTTTGTGAATTTCGCCTACGGAAGTCGACTGGAAAATCTGTTTTTTTTTCACCCGCTTTCTCTCGGCCTCGTTTCCTTTTGATTGTTGTTTGCATTTTGGGGGATTACCGACATTAGATTTCTTTTTATTTGTATATTACTTTTATGTTTGCTGGCGAATCATCGGGTCCTAAATGTTACCTTTGTTGTGAATTCAAAGGGAATGTTTTGGTGTTTCTAAAATGATGTTTCATAGCTGAATTTAAGTAGTTTTAGCGGACATGTTTCAGGATTAAAGATTACGTGATCAGACTGCGAATCTATTAAAGCATAAAGGATAACCCTTGTATTAACTATCCCTGGCCTAATGCCAGGATCCACTGGCAAAAAAATACAAGTGACATTATTTTGTGCGTATCACCAATCCTGCCTATGTAACATGTTACGTAGCCGCTGTAGACAAAATAAGGGCTATTTAGCTATTCCTAAGGTAAATTTTATTCCTACGCGAGTAAATACCTAGCTTTTGTTGTTCTCGAAACATCGCATTTGCACTGAAATAGCCAAATGAACTGACTTCAGAGAAAAAAAGCTTGTTAATTATCTTTTTTTTTGTAGTTATTCAGGTCTTAAATGGGAAACTACACACACCATCCCGCCTCTATTCCCCAATCGGGGGTGGCAGAGGTGTACTATATAGACCTACAAAACTAACAAAATTAATTAATCTTACTTATATGTCTTTTGCTTAACTTCTAAACGCAAAATTATGTTAAAAAATCTAATGTTTTTTAAGTTGTGACACAATTAGCGACTGTGCGATATACATAGGTACCTAACTATTTTTTTCTCTAGGCATGTACCCATGGTTTATATACCCACTACGGTTACGTGTAGATTCCCTGATCTATATCTCTCTTCACCCGAAACATGTCCACTGCATGACAAAGGCGTCCCTCAAAGATCGCCACGATGACCGACGACCTGATCTATGTAATAGATATAGGTTTTCTCAACCTAAAAACGTTTCTAAGTTAGATAAGAAAAGCGAATACTCCCGTGAGACCCAGCGTAACGTGCCACGGTCTCACGACTCCCAGCGGGTTGTTTTTGCGGGTAAAAATATGCGCAACTGGTAACAATTGATAGGGGTGGCGGCGAGAAGGGTGCACTAGTTCATATCTCGCCTTCAGAACCCTTTGCGACCCCACTTTCCTTTTTATCCCTACTCAAAAATCGCTTCGGGATTCGTGTTTTCGCTGTGAAGTAACTACTGTTCCCATTTTTGCTAAATTGTTGCTTAGGGTGGAACGGATTGCGTGCTTCAATCGCGTCGTCTTGTTCTGAGCAAATAAACTAGCTCGTGGATTTTACGACGTTTGTATTTACTTGCGCAAGTAATTACTAAATCCAGTGAGCTTTTGCTCCCATGCCGGACTGGGGCTCAAAAGGAGTTTGCTAATTAAATGTATTTTCTTATGAAAATAAACTTATAAAAATGCTTATGAAAAAGATTTTAAGATTTACGATGTGAAAAACGTTTTTCATTATAATTACTTTTCCATGCGACCGTTCCATTTCCATTTTTATGGAACGGATAGGTTAGGTATATTGGTATATATTCAAATCAAACTTTAAAAAAAATGAAGAAACCTTCCTTTTTTGTTAAGATGTTTTAATTGTTTTTGCATTGTAATATGAAGGCGACAGTATTTTTTTATTGCTGTTAGCAAGTAATCGACGTTTTTATGTAGAGTGAAACTTGTTTTAAAGTTTGATTGGAATGATGAAATTGGAATTAGTTTGATTGGAAATCATTATGACCCATTTTAAGATATTTATACATCACGTAGGTCATCACCAGTCTATTTTTATCGCCTGTATTTTACCGAAACGATTTCATCATAGCCTACGTCTATAATAATGGGAAGAGAAAGTGAAAGTGTTACCTACATTTCGCAATTAAAGTGATTTAATTGAGATGAATATTTGACATATTTTAACATTCCGCTCCTTGAACTTTCCATTTTCTTGATCCTTATAAAAGCTTTGAATTCATTTGAATGGGTTTTTAAATCGGGTACATTGTTGTAGGTATCTCAGTAAGACAAAGTAGTTACTTAGTCTATTGTGAGATGAAGATCAAACGACAACTGAGCCTCATTGTTTCTTTCTAAACAAAGGCTCTTATAAAACCTAATTTCACTGTTTCTTAATCATTTACGAATAAGTTAAAGGCCCCACTTTTATCTTGGACGTGTTATAAATGTAACAAGATAGGTGATGATGTAACGCCTTTATTTAAAATGGCACAGTATTCCAACTCTTAAGGAAATATGTGTAGGCATAACACACTGATCTTAAATATTCCCAGAATAAGTTTATTCCCTATCGCTCGAAGCACGTACAGAAGCAATTTGCGGTTTATGTGAGACTATGGCCTGAATAGATAGATACACAAACACCGTACGTGTTTCCAAATGTCAAAGCCCTTATAAACCTCTGAGATCTGCAAACACGGGCGTTGAATCGTGTTAGTGTAGGCGAAAGCTCGCTCGGCTGCTGTCTGTACCCGAATCGATAAAATTCGGGTCCGCGCCCCCGTGCGTTGCCACGGCAACGCGCCCCGAGTCCCTCCCGGCTAGGGTCGCCTCCCCGCCGCATCTCCGAGAACACCGATGTTGACTGAGACGGATAGGGTAAGAGGCTTATTAATGGTTTTATGTTACTTCAATGTTACTTACAGGACGAGCCGTCTTAAATAAACTCATCAATTTTTTTACCTTTTTTCATCCAATTACGAAACGATTTTTAAAAGAAATTTATTGAGAGTCTGCTATATTTTGTGCTCAAGGACTACGGAAAGTGAAAAACGAGAGAGCCTGCGAATATTGGCGGAACATTTTCAACGGGCGCATGCCGCCATCTTGCCAGACCGCGTGACGCCATTACAAATCTGGTGCGTTCACGCCGGCGATCTTGTTTACATTATTTTTATCTCAATTCACATCGCTTAGCTTACGCGATGTGGATTATTTAAATAGCTATAGGTATCTTATAACACATTTCAGTGTTGGTGCCGTAAAGGAAGAAATTTAAAAATGTGGGTCGGTGTTATAAGTTTAAATCGTATGGACCCCGCTATTACCCAAATAAGTTAGTGGCACGATCCTGCATTACAAGTAGCGGCAGGCGGCGAGTGGCATCGTAATGTGGGGCGCGGCGGGTGTCCCCGGGGCGGGCCGGGTGACCGTAGCCGCCGCGGTTAGTCCAGGGAGCGCGAGCGTGCAAACTTTCTCTACCCGTAGAACCCTGTTTACCGAGTGCGAGCTTAAAGATTTCTTTGCGGGCTGGGATTACTTAGCGATAAATTAGTAAATTGCATTTAAAGCGAAATCGGTATTCGTCACATTTTCGTTGTGAAGCGTGCATCGCTGCTTTATGAATTTCAAAATGGGGCGGGCCAGAGAATTTATCTCGCGCTGTCGAAACTGTCGACAGCGCGAGATAAATTCTTATTAATATTGCTGTGGCGCAGTTTTAGTTCTTTTGTCTAGCGCGAGCTCGAGCAGGCAATAAAGAGGTAGACGGCTGGAAATGTGCTGCATTTATACAGGTTTCAGACGACGCCCGGCGTGCCGGTCTTGTTTTATTTTCTTTGCTCCGCGTTCCTTTGCCAGGCTCTCTTATTGCTCGCAGCTAAGACTAACAAGGTTTTTAATTATTTCCTTTAATGCCACTTTCAGCGACGTTACAGGCGGAGCGTTGTTGTTCTACCTAACGTCGTCGGAACACAGCGGTGGAATAAAGCTTTGAAGGAGCTCTACATAACGGTAACTGCAGGTAAGCAAAAACCGTTTTGTACTTACGTAACGTGTTGTATTCTTTAACAGCATTTATCGTTATTTTTCACTGATTAATGTGGTGTAGGCCCGACTCGCACGGAGTTAATAAAATCACACGTGATTATTACCATAAAAAAATTATCTAGTTGCTATGGCAAGGAGGATGCTATGAATAGTTTAAGTGATTAGGCGTTTTGCGTTTTGATGTATACATTTTTTGGGTGGGGAAGGTGGGCGATGTGTTAGGCCTCCATTATATTGCAAAGATTGCTCGTGTGTTTAGTGATTCATGGTGCGTAGTCTTTTTTTATTCTGAGAATGATGGTACTAGCATAACGTGGTTCAGAGTTTGAATTAAAGGTTGGTTTTTCTATCGATTAATTTTCAGTAAGTAGCACTCTCGAATTGTGCTTGGTATATCGTAATCTACCCCTTTATTAAGTCCTTTAGGATCCACAGAAAGCGTTCTAATATGTGTTTTGGGACCTAATTGGCCATTGGCTACAAAATATATATACAGTACACTTATCTCTGCCGCCACCGCGTTAAGATGTAGGTGTGACGAAGTTTTCTCTTATGTAAGTAGTAAGGTCCTTACATATGTATGTATTAGATGGCAGGATTGTTTTAGATAGCCAGACTAAATATGGCTGGACTTTCGCGAAGTCTTACAAAAGATTGATAGAACTGCGCCAGCAGATCTAGAATTGCCTACTCGTAGGTAACAAATGGATCCAGTTCCGCCCTATTTTACCCGAGCGGTATCGCTTTAAGTGGCCATAATCGTATCTTTTAGTACTGTTAGTATCATTTTATTTATAATGTTATGTGCGGTTTTAAAAGCAAAAGCCTGGGATGAAGCAATTGTTTTCCTCGGCGTTCAGCCAAGCGCATGAAATATCTATGAGGGAACTCATTTACATGAACACTCCATTTAACATATTCGTGGGGTTTACACGTTTGCTCTGGCTTATCCTATTATTGAATTTCATGTCTTACCGTTTGTGTTATTTGTTTTATTTTCATGCTACTTTGATTATGATATTTTTGGGATTTTGTTCAATACATGTTCTTATTTTGGCAACTTTTATGTAGCCGAGTTTACTTTCTTTTCTAAGATACCGATTGTTTGCTTAACATATAGGTTTTCGAAGTTATGGTGATACTGATGAAATGCAGAACTAATTGATATTCAAAAATTTCAAGGTTTATGAAACTATTGTTAACTAGTGTCGAGTACTTGTTGCGGAAGCAATAGTATCTATATAGGTATAGCCAGCAGCGTAAAATTGCGGAGGAAAGGTTCTTTTCCTTTTAGGATGTGCTCAATAGAGTAAGACACTAGAAAGGACAACGGACCATTCCTCTTGAAGATTCCGGAGCCCCAATCTGTGTTGAGAAAGTGTTGTTTTAGTGTTGTCAAAGTTGCATATACGTCAGTTTTCCCCACAGAGTAACTACTGAATTTTTTTTAAATTTTTTCTCCCACAAAATAAATAATATCATACTAGGTGTAGATAGCTGCAGATCCAGCGATGGTGGCGCCGCGCGCGGATCGCGGCGGCTCATCCGTTATATCCGCCGCGCGGGTGTCGTGTCGTGAAATATGGCCGCTCGTAAAACAGGCCGATGCCTACGAGCCACGAATATGATATATTGTTCTGCATTTTGTTACCAGTCCAAAGAGCTGAAAGGCATTAAATTTTCATAACAATACCTACGTTTAATACACCACGATAAAAACTATGTGATAATGCTACGCTACGGAAACTTGGTCATTATAATGACGTCTGAAGGTATACACATTTAGAACGTCCAGAATGTTCACATTTCCTCAGAATGTTCTCGGGGGGATGAGATTATTGGTTCTCGTCTGGATCTAGTTTGGCTGAAAGAGCTGCTTAATCGAAGATTTTCTTCTCTAAGGGGCTACCATAAAAAAAAACTTGTTTTTGTACTCCATGCACTTCAAGAAGTATATGGATTAGGGACTTAATATTCCGAAATATGATTTTTGACTATATATTTTAGAATCTGGTAAAAGGAATACACTATTAAACGAAAGTTAACATAATAACTTAACATTTTCTGATTCCAATGTTTAAGAACTAATCAATAGAATTTACTTAAAAACATAGATAATAATTGTAGCAAAGTTTTTATAAAGCAATTTTATTATTTCATAGTGTAGGTTTTTAGGAAATGATAAAATTTGTTTTGTATACGTACGTCGTTTATTTCCTAGCGCGGGCTCAAAATATTCGTCCATTATTATTCGTTTGCAAAGTAATTGCATCACTGTCTCCCAGTCGATAAACGGGCGATCGCGATAGGCTCTTTAATCCATAGAAAACGATGATATGGTTAGTACCTATTTGACAATTATGTAAGACTGGATATAGCGGACTGGATTTTGCTATAGTCCTTATGCAGGGATGGCAGAGTTCTTAGTACCTACACCCAAATATTGCTGACAATGTTAGGTCTTAAAACCTACCAGTCCAGGTACAGTACTACAATATCTAAATAATAATATCAACCTATACTGCCGCTCTGCAGGGCAAAGGCCTTCTCTCATAAATCGAGGAGAGAGAGTATCTACTGGTTATATATTTACTTGAAATACCTACTCATAATGTTTATACTTTTCGTTGTAGAAGCCGACTTCCGCCGAAGGACAGTAGATGTGCGTCATCACCAAGACATATTCAACAGAAATCACGACTTTCCTGTTTACTTCATAACAGAAAACTTTCTTTGTTTATTTGTTTTTCTTCCTCTGTTGCGTAGGTAGGTAAATAACTGCGAACTTTCCGACACAGGTTAGTTATGGCACACAAAGGGTGGGTGCTACGTAGCACCGTTTGAGCGTCAATTTTTTTTGAAAAATAATTGTCTTAGATGAACATGACTGCATCGTTGGTCTAGTGTCGTAAAAATAATGCGTCACATGGTCCTGAGTTCGAATCCTAGGTCAGGTAAAGTGTAGTTTTTCTATCTAAAAATTCTTAGTACCTGTCCGGAGTCTAGTATTATTCCTGGTAAAATCTCGGCTCTCCCCTGTTATAGAATCTAACATCGTAGGTGAAAAGTGGGTGTGAATACAGTGCAACTCTGCTACCTCCGCCTAGGGAATTTAGGTGTGCCGGTATTTATATACTTGTTAACGACGAAGGAAAACATAATTGACCAAAAGAATCTAAAAACTTTTGAGGGCAGATATGTAAAATGTGTGTAAAACTGCATACTCCGTCTTCTTCCTCATCGGAAGAAAAACGGAGCCGAAAATCATCACATAGAATTCTATGGCACTAACAAGAAACCTACATCAACATTATTTAATTGAGGTTCTCTCATCACTAATCAGAATCAGTCTTTATGAATCGAGACAACAGAGGATTTGTAAGGATCAATTCCTCGCATATCTCTATATATATGTAGGTACAATTATAATCATTATTATTACCATTCAAACCATACCTATCCTTCCTCAACATTCCCTCAACAATTCCCACCAATTAGAAATTAATTAATCCCTCCCAATAACCATTGAAGTACCATATATATGTGAGCAGTCATATAACCATATGTACACGTATGTATCAGACTGCTCAATAATCAAAGCTTCCCTTCAGTCCTCAAACAAAATAAAACGTTTTCGAAATCCCTTAATTAGTGTCCATCCTCTGTCTGTTAGTCGTTGTCGAACCATATTGCTCACAAAGGTGGTATTAATCAACGAATCCAATATCCCGTTTGATACACATGTATTATGTGTGTATATGGTATCCTTTTGGCGTCTACTTTGGATGTAATTACGCCGGATGTCATGTGCACGAGTGTACTTATTTAACAACTACAAAGCGTGTAGGGTGGTCACCGTTTATACGGTGGAAAATCGGGGTGTCAATTTCGTAAAGTTACGAGTGCAACGGTATTTTATATAGCAGTTTTATGTGTTTTGTTTTGTTTATAGTCCACAGAAAACAGCCTTAAAGTAGTAAGCCTGCCCATATAATATACCTACTTTTGTTTAAATGCAAAGGGAAAGGTTGCGACTACAGGATACCGTTTCGGTTGTTGCGCTAACAGAGTTTCGTAATTAATTACGATGGAGGTTCTTTTACTGGTGCGTACATAGTTGAGATGGAAAAAAAAATTTCGTTGTACGAATCCGGGTATGTTTAGCAAGTCTAACAAAAGCTTGCGGCAAAAAATGGTAACATACGTATTTAAATCCAGCACTAAAAAAAGTCAACTATAACGACATACCAGAACTTGGTGCTTTTTTGTCTGTAAGGAAAGTGAAGTAAAAATAAGGGAGAGGTAAGGAAGAAGCTTTAGGCACTTTGTTCTCGGAATTCTTAAAGCATGAAGGATTGAACAATTAACATTTAGCTCACAGGCTTTCCTTAGTTTCCATCTGTAACTCGTGATAGGTACCTCAAAGACTTTTATAATTCCCATAAACATTTATTATTATCTCACTTCTAGGCATAGGTTTGTCAAGTCAAATCTGTCTCTTAACTGAATTAAAAAAGTAAATTAAAACGCAAGCCCTCACTATAAAACGTTGCACACTTATATCGGCATACCGTACAAATACAACTTGCTAAGTCCGGGCCGCCACCCAGGAAGGAGACGGGAATCAGGTGGCATGGGATGCACTTCACCTACAAAGAGCTAACTTGTACCAAGCAATTCTGGCTCGTATTGCTGAATAATTTATAGCTATAATCGGTTGTAGGTGACAGATCCCCGGGCAGAGCTAGAGCGGACCGGCGGTTGCCCATGGTTACATCGGAACCGCGATGCACGCTCGACACACGCGTTATACTCAGTTAATATTTGAATAGGGACGTTCGCAATATTTATATTGCATGGCCAGCTACCGACTCTGCCCGGGGATGGAAAAATCAATAGCATTATGGACCGAATATAATGTAGGCGCTCTACAATGTGCGGGATCTATTCGTACGCAGTTCTGGCAGATTGATGCTAAGTACACATTCGCGTTAGAACTTATTGGTTAGTATAATCATATAGGTACATAATTTATGACTACTTTACAATGACATCTGTGGTTTCTTACTTTCTTTTTACGTTTTATTCATTTGAAGAAATGATGTGCAACATGACAACCGTGGAGTAAGTGGGGATAGGTGTGTTATCATACGAGTAGATAAATTCTTTTGTCTCTGGAGTTGTTTGCAGTGTCTTAGTGCTCATGAAGGTATATTTTTTAAAGAACATACCACTCGAACGTTGCGGAAAGCACCTGGAACAAAGGGAACTAGAGTTATGCTACAAAAAATTTACTTGAGGTTTTCTAGTATGCACATAGTACTTAATGGATAAATACTGACAGTATACCAAGTAACTTATCCTTTTCATCCTTAACCACCAGATATACAGCACAACACAAAACAATGGGTTAGCGGAGCAGACTGATTAATAAGACTCGAACCACTCACTGTGTAAATGTTTTGTAAACAAATAGGTACCGTATACCTGTGTAGTCATACGTCGTGAAGTAAAATATCAAGTCTTGTAAAAAGATTGAGGGCTTTCCGAAGTGCCTATTCATTCATTGATCGCAATGGGTTTAGGATACAGGAGCGTGGGCTCACCTATATATCTTGCCTTACCTTTGAATCGATGTTCTTGGTACGTACTAGATAGAGAGCACGTTCGTGTTGGGTCTATTTTGTTTCGTGAGAATTACGAAACGTGTAGGCAGGTAATCTGTACTGGACTAAGAAAGTAAGTAAAGTACTGGAAAAAGTTAAGAAGCTTATCCTGAGATAAATTAAAAATTGAAAAAGTGTTTAGGCAGTCCATTGTTCTAGGTTGGGATTTTAATATTCCAATGATTTGATGATCATGATTAAAGAAATTAGACATATCCATACAAGTATGGGTACACATTGGGACTCTCAACAAAAAACTTACTTATGGATATTATTTGAAGACGTGTCCGCTTACTTCTGATCGTATTTTCTATTAACATAATTATCTAAAGTGAGTTAAAGGTTTGGTGGTTATTGTCATAAAACAACGAAAGTCTAGTTCTCTATTCCGTAGTTATTTACCTACTAGAGTGAATGGTGCGATGGGAAGGCTACTTGGGAGCCGGCACTTAAGCCAAAAGGCGCAGCTGGCCATGCATAACGGAGTGCTTGTCCCAACGCTGTTATATGGCAGTGAGAGTTGGGTATGTAAGAAGGAGAACGAAAGCAGGATAAATGCGGTCGAAATGCAATCTCTGCGGAAGATGTGCGGAGTGAAGCTGACCGACCGTATTCGCAACAGCGTAGTAAGAAAGCGAGTAGGTATGAAAGATAGTATCGGTGTAAAGATGAGAAAGGGTATGCTCCGTTGGTTCGGGCATATAGAAAGAATGCCAGAAGAAAGAATGACAAAACAGATATACAATGCGAAAGTGGAAGGATGTAGGTGCCGGGGAAGACCTAGACTATCTTCCCATGACCAAATAGACCGTGTCTTAGCTGAAGGGCAAGTCAAGAGTCTCCGTAACCGGCGAGTGTGTATGAGAGGAACTATGAGAGTGGAGGAAGCCAGAGAGGTATGTAAGGAAAGATCCTGTTGGAACTCTGTACTCTCTGCCTACCCCGCGAGGGAGCTGGCGTGATGATATAGATAGATAGATAGATTTACCTACTCTGTTGCCTATTTTTTTCAGCTCAGTGTAATAGGTACAATAATTTATCTCTTCAAAATCTTAACCACAACCGCAACATTATTTCGAAAACATTACAATTTTAATATGTATAAACTTTTCCTGGCTGCGCGAAAGCTGTCTTCCCGTGTTCGTAGAAATTACAATTTTCGCAAACTTACCCCCAATATGACAAAGGGGTGGCTTGAGATTCGCGGAACTTGACAAGTTTAGGGACCTCTCCCATCCTTATTGTAAGGGTTCCTTTAAATAATTTATCTCGTTTACACGTTTATACGGATCGGATTATATTTTCCACGATGACAGTACGGTTTGGTGGCAAACAGTAGGTACTTATATTAATTACTTAGCTTTGATTTCCTTGCTTTACATTTATGACTAATTTATCTTATTGCTTGTGACTGTAAATTTTTTGGACGTGATGTCGTCTGGCTGTTGACAATATGAATCAGAATCAGATTATTTTTTTTATTCGTGTAAACCATTACAGTATTTATGAATCGTCAGAATAGTAACAAAGACTCTGCTTGAACTTTGTACCTCGCAATGGTTTCAGAATGTATTTAAATTGTAATGCATTTTTGGTGTAGATCGGTTCTGAGTAACACAATGCTTTGTTAATACGCGTCCATTAAGAATACCCGTCTTTTTACAAATATATATTTGTATTATTTCATTTATTTTACCGGTTTATTAAAAATAAGTAAGTATAAGAAATTAGCATTAGGTGCTTTTAATAGGTTCCAATTTCGGAACGCCGTTCCTTCTTTCAAATTAGGATCTACTCCGTTCGCTTCCAAGGATGCAAACTTTTCTTTATTTGCTCGAGTCCCCTTTAAATCAAGAAGTATGTTCTTCTCTGTAGCCGAGTGGCGGGCTGCCGTACTCGTCGCCATTACGGCTCGCCCAATGAGCCTTGAAGCCATTGGTGGGATAAAGCGCGCCCGCCGCCCGAAGAATTGCTGCTATAAACTTGATTGAATATTTTCTCTTGTGCGTTACACTCCTGTTACCGCTGGCGAGGAAGATTTATGGAGGTCAGGGTAATGTGGTCGTATATTCGTTTTTTTCTTTTAAAGGAATGAGGTTGTATAAATACGTATGTTGGTTAAGACTGGATCGATCGTAGTTGCCAAATTTTAGCAGATCAACTGCTTGTTATCTCTTCCAGTCATTAAGACCGAATATTACGGGAGGGTCAGTTAAAGCAATGATGATCATCATCACTGGACTGATGGCATCATCCATTGTTGTTATTATTTTTGTCGATACTGGAAACTTCTAAACCGATAGCTACCGCTTCTTTTACTACAAACGTGTTTAAGTTAGGCTTGTCTTAATATTCCTCTTCTCTTAGTATCTGATTGAGGAATCACATCTTTTTCTCTTGCCAACAAGTTGCTTGATATCGCGTGAAAGAATAATGTACTAAAAGGAATTTTTCGTAGAGTAATTGTCGTTTTCGGTAAAAAATAATAAACGGAGAGGCTAGGAAACTTAATGCTAAAAAGACAGACAGATACCTACGACAAACAACGTGAATAATTAATTTGTATGAACAACGTTTGGCGTTTATCTGACAACCTTTCCTTTATATATTTCCTTAATATATTTTTTATTTATTCCAGCTATATACTAAATTATATTCCATACGTACACCTTTTTTACTAAGTTTCCACCACATAGAACGTTGTGCTGGTTTCGAGATATATCCTGTTTACTGTATTCAACGTTTGTGAGATAACAGTAAAAGCGAGCCATAAAGTCTTTAGTGGTCGTAGAATACCTAAATGTGGGGTACGAGTTTGGATACTGGCGTTCTCTTGTTTTGCTGTTGTTATCCTTCACGTATAAACGACAAACAAATATTGGTTTAGGAAATTTAGGGAGATAATGCTTTAAAACGAGTTACAAAAATGAATGGTGATTGTGTAAAGTTCATTTTTAAAACTGGAATAATAAATGTGTGTACTACATTTATTATGCTGTGTAAAGTCATTGTAGCTCATAAATTATTATCTCGGACTACCGATTGACCGACTGAACTCCATAAATATCTTAGTAGGTATTTCTAAACGGTTTGTTTCTTTCGCAGAAAAACAAATCAGCCACACGAGTGCGACTCAAGCAATTTGACGGTACCCTAACACTCTTTCTTCTCTCTCTTATTCAGTTACAAAACCCAAACTAATTATTTCTCCACCTGAACAATGATTCATTTTTACTACACCATCGTAAAGAGGTAGATAAAAGGTTTGTCCCAGTGACAGGGCCAACTAATATAAAAAAGTAAATGGGAAATAATCTGTAGATATCATAAAAACCTACACGATACATTCTAAGGCAACATTCGCTAACGGGACCCGATCTAATTATATCCCCACATGAACAATGATTCATTTTTACCACAGAATCTTATTTTTGGGTTGCTTTTTAGCACCAGTAATGCGATCTATTCATTTACAAAAATTAAATGTGAAATTGTCTGTACTGCAAAATACACGACAAATTCTGATGTTCATCATTCGCTTACAGAACACGATTTGATTATATTCCCACCTGAATAATGATTCATTCTTACCACAGCATCGTAAAGGGGTTATTTTTTAGTCCCAGTGACGTGGCCTACTTCCCGACCTGAGTGCCCGCTATCTCCCGCGGCCTTCTTCGGGAAGGCTATAAATCTGGTCGGGACACATCCCGCTTCACCCCACGCGATGACGTGCGATTCTTTTCTTCTGCCCTGGAATGGGAGTATTAAATTTTAACCGATAAATAATCCTTATTTGTTGTTGAGATTTTTTCGCCACAGTAAAACCACATTTCGCCGACAATGTTAGGTCCTATGTAATAGGGGGCCTAATGCCATATACCGGACACAATTCCAGACTCCGGACTCATACTGCGAATTTTTCGAGAGAAAAACTACATTTGTCCGACCTAGGATTTGAACCCAGGACGTCGTGATCACAAAGCGATGCGATCTGCTACTTGACCAAGAAGGCAGTCAACAACAAAATGAATACTTACCTATAATATTTTTCACATAAGATGGGTAGTGACATTTCTAAGTGCCAAACGAAATTAATATTTACTTCGATGGTGTTAAGGCATAACACCATAAGTATAGAAACAGGTCATGCCTCTTATTGCCATTGAATAAAGTATACATTTCTTTGACACTTACAACTGTCACAGTACTCTTACAGCATAAAAAATACTATAATATAATGTTTTTTTAAATTTTCTGATTGTTTTTCAGTGCTTTTATTGGCTATGATCAAACGCGGCGCGAACTGTTCATACAGAATACTGTATACTACTAGAGTGCCAGTAGGTAAACGATCAAATCACGAAGTTAAACGTAACGTTACATGTTTAATAGATCATTACGAATTAGGGCTTAGGCTGAAATGTAGAAAAAGCTCGTGAAACCAGTGCAAAAAAAACAAGCTGAATTATCAATTACCAGACTCGTAGACCGAGTAGATATGCAAGTAGGGATAACTCTACCCGTTGATAAAGTACACAATATTGTATTACATGAAGTATACTTCGGAAGCAATTTAAAATGCATCCCGGCTTCTCCAAACAGTAGGCGAAAACAAACATATTCAAGTGCGCCAGCGAGCGCGTCCGCGGCGGAGAATGCAATAGTATTAACATTCGCCTGTTGACGAAATTGCGAGTTTCATCACACCGCCGTAGGAATCTGGGGTCTACTTAACGTTTACGATGACTGCATGGTGGTGGTTTATTACATTTAAAACAATAATGAGACGTGGTTACACTGCTTGCTACCGTACTCCGTAACATCAAGATGGGTCAGTATGGGGACTTTCGAAACTAGAAGATATAGAAGAAGTTTGCTAAAATTATGTTCGAAGGAACCATGTCGTCGATTTTAGGGATTTTCTTATATCTAAAATCATGGAGATGGTCCTTTACAACATATTTATCTATTTCTACTAGTTTCTCGATGTTACAATATGGGTAGTTAGGCATAGAATATTATAACATGACGCCAAGCGTTGTTAAATGGAAATGTAGAACTAACAAACTTTTCGGTTTTATAGTTTTGTAAGTATAGTTACTTATATATCCATAGAGTTAGAAAGTTTGATTGTATAGCTAAAATCTCTATGAACAAACGAAGTACCATTCTAGTATACGTTTTTTTTAAATTTACGGAGACGTTTTTGGCGAAAAATTCTTAGTGTGAAATCGTAATAAATAGAAAAAGAAAACAACAACTCACTACCACTGATACTATAAAAGGCTTTAAAATTTTACACGACTGCTATTTTTTGCTTTCTTACGAATATAAGCGGTGGTACTTTTAATTACGTATGGCCAGTTTTAATATGTAACTCAAGGATAGATTTGCCTACTACCAGTATAATAATGATATATTTTAAATGAAAAATCTGTTAAAATACTACTGACAGTAAGCAAATCTTTTAGTTAAATATTGAAACCGACCGTTAGTAGACCTCCAACTTTGAGACGCTACGAACTAGCATGTACTACGCGCCGTAGCAAGTGTACAAAGTGAATACTTTTTAACTAGATTATATAAAGTACCGGATTTCACTGAGAAGACTTAATAAAACATGGACTGTGTTGTTTTAAATTATTATTGGCGAGTTATTTTTGAAGAATTTTTTATTAAAACTGAAATTTAACGACAATATTATGACGACTTTCAGGGAATTCCGAGCGAGCGCTGAAGGTATGATTCCTACCTAAAGGTAGGAATGAAGGAGGATACTAAAGTATATTTGAGGTAGTACATCAATTTTAATAGTCCAGTCAGCGCCATAAGTCGCTTAACATTCTCAGATTTTCAAACCGCTTGTACGCTTTTGTTTTGCATTAAATGCATTATTTTTCTTGATCTACTTATATTTGAGTATATTGTTAATAATGGGGCTTTACTTAGTTCACCAATTATTTTTTTTAAAGTTCACGTTTTTATTATAAATAGTATTAACGGTTCGAAATACTGCGAATGTTCAGCAACTTACGTCGCTGCCCGTAGGTATGTATAATGGGAGTAGTAAGTTCAGTAGCTTGCTTTCGTTATTAAGCTCGTTTATAATTTCGTATGAAGATCGAAATTGTTGAACAACCAGACGGACAATATCATATAAAGGATCCGTTTTTGTCCGTCGATGAAGATAGCCTCGAAAAGCTCGTGATAGTGGGTAAAGTAGACGGAAAAAGGCCTCGAAGCCGTTCACCGACACGGTGGTCCGAACAAATACGGGATCTGACAGCAATGTCTTTCAACACCGCTCTACGACATGCCCAAAATAGAATAGAGAATGCTTCTAAACACCCGTAACATGGCATCCTCGTGATATTTGACACAACCCTCAGCCATGAGGAAACGACAGAGAAGAGCTCCGTTTTTACCGATTGAGCTGCGGACCCCAAAAAACTACATAACAATGTTAGGTAGCAATGTAGTAGAGGAAAAGCAATTACCATTGTACAGGGCACATATATATGTATTCGAGACTTAAGCCCGTATTACAGAACGAAAATCAGTCGTGGATCTAGTATTAAAACCAAACTTTTGTTCTGAAATGATAGTTATTACTTGTTTTAAATAAGATTCACGACTGATTTTCATTCTGTAATACGGACCTTAGTATTTTTTAGATATATTCAATTAATTTATAGATATACTCAATAGTATTGTAAGACTTAGGGCTCAAACCAAGGACAACTAAACCTATGAGCCGACGAGGACTTCTGTTGCTATAACTAAAGAAAATCTTTCGATTACTTTGTGCGTTGTCCTCAATGCAATATTTTTCATAAGCTCGGCACACAGGGCGCGCTCTTGCGGTCCACTCTAATGCACAATAGAGATGTTGGATGTGTATACCATCTATTCCCGGGATGCATATCGTCCCGGGAATATGTTGTCAGGATTGAGATCCGAATGTGAATCAGTCTCAAAAAAATTGTTATGAAAGTTTGGCATAAGTGAGCAGTAACATTTATTGCTATAAAGTTTTGTTACTTATACGAGTATTACCTTTAATATGGAGAATATAACGATTTGTAAGACAACGTAGTGTTTAAATTGAAAGATGCTTTATACCGTGATTAAGGGACAAGTGTGTGATGTCTGAGTCATGTAATAGTATTTATCAATACAGAGATATTTTACTATGGCGAGATGGTAATAAAAACTAAGCAGATTCAAATCATTAAAATGTACCTAACATTTTGGTGAGATTGATATCAACATTTTGTGTGAAACTATAGTCAATAATCAATCATTGTTATCAATAATTTGTAATACCACATACATATTATAATATCATAGTTATCTACATACAGAATACATAGTATAATAATATTGATCGTATTGATGGGTACTTACTGTCACCTGTTTCAGCTTTGTGTACCTGTCTCTAACACCCTGTATGCATAAATTCACAATACATACTCGCAATGTTTGTAGCTTGTTTATAGACGTTGGTATTCCGCTAAAATACATAAGAAACAAAAATATTTCTTCTTATATTATTTATACATTAATATTTGTCTGTCCGCCTAAAGATATATATCAGTCCCAGAAAAGTATGAATCCGAATCCCTTTAAAATAATTGTTAGCAGTCACTAGTGCATATAATACATTTCGCTGGACGGCGGCATGTAAGAAATATGCAACGCTGCATTTTATAGCAAGCGACTGCTATGTAATACCGATTTCTATATGCCCGGAATTCCCTCTTGCAATTCCGATACGATGATTGAAAGCTTGTTGTCCACGTTATGACATCTAACTGGGTATATTTCTTTTTCTTTCGGTGTACCTACAAACTACCATAGTGGTTCACATACTGAGTTACTCGGGAACTTAAAAATCAAAAATAAACCGCGATAAAATCCGAAAACATTAGTTTTATTTCATACCGTAGTGGTTGCTTGCAGGTTGAAAAAATGTGTTCTGCATTGTATTGTACCTACCTTCTGTAGTTTTTACAGTAGCTTGGATAGTACTGCTTATAATTAATATTATTTTAAATAATATGTGTCGTCCCACGGCTGATCAAAGGTCTCTCTTTTTAACCTGATCTTTAGCTATTTCAGACCATACCCAAGTAGCACAACTGCTGCTCAAGAGAGGAAGTAACTGCCCTTTCACAGCTTGTACGCTGTAAAAAAGAGCTGTACTTAGGCTGTATAAAAGAGTATAGGCTGCATAATAGTGTAAAGCGACCATTATACCTACTACTTGGGTTCGCCTTTCCAAGCATCCAGGTCGTCGCGCCATCTTTTTCTAGGTTTGTCCTTGTATCACATTTTAGCCCTGACAATGCAGACATAGGTTGGTACTATTTATTGAAATTTGGCGAGCTTCAAACATTCTCGGATATACTACTATGAGTCATAATTGTATTTTCAATTACCCGTACATATCAAATTCATTCCCATATGACCTATTCCCATGGAACGACTTCGTTCTTTGTTTCGGGATTTTTGTGGAAGACAACCATCATCATAGAATGCAGTTAGTAAATCACTCTCTATTTTAAGCTGCTTCTGATCACTTGCACTCTTCTTCTAAGAAAGTATTGTATGTTCGAACTTAGTATGTAAAGTCCAGGCACCTATATATTTATTTTTAAGACAGTAAAGTGTCCCGGTAGATACAGGTAAGAACAATAAAAGTTCCCCTCACATTACAATACCATCAAGATTGCAATGAAAATTAACCACCATTTCTCGTGATTACTCTGTACCAGCATAAAATCGCCCTCCGAAACTAATAGCAGTATAATCTGCCGCAAATAGGTGCAGTGCTGAATCGAATTGAATCATCTCGGAGATTACATCAAAACGGTCTCACCTACACTGCGCTCGAACAAAAACGCGCCCGGTACGAGGCGAGGGCAGGCCGCGGTGCCATCTCTCGCGTTGCTAGGCGACGGACCGATCAATACAGCCTCCGCCGGGCCGCCTAATTACCCCTTACGCCCCGCCACATTGCTTCCCCCTCGGTACCACCTCTCCCCGCGCCCCGCCCCTCCGCCCTAGCCCGAGGAAACTTCTCGCCCGCCCCGGCCGCACCGCTGCTGGATTTAAATATCCAATGATAGAATTCAAATTCAAATATTTTTCGCTTTGCGCCTTTGTTTGTTTTGACGATCGCTTTTTTAATATTTTTGCTTCGGTATTTAATTACCTTTTTAGGAGTGCGTGTTTGCTGAATATTTTTTTATTCTATTTGAACAGGTATTAGTGAGTGTAAGTAGGCGTTCACGGGATATTTGTAGGATCTTTTTGTTGTTATTATGGATCTGGCAATTATGAATTTAAGATGCGAATCTTAAAAGAGCTTAATATTGCTGCTTTCCTAATTACCAACCTACCCACTCTACAACGCGAGTAGGAGTAGGTGATGCCAAGTTATTTTTGGGTGTATTTTAAAATATTTCTATTAATATCTATTTATCTATCTATATCATCACGCCAGATCCCTTGCGGGGTAGGCAGAGAGTACAGAGTTCCAACAGGTTCTTTCCTTACATACCTCTCTGGCTTCCTCCACTCTCATAGTTCGTCTCATACACGCTCACCGGTTACGGAGACTCTTGACGTTTCTATTATTACTACGGATTTATTGACTAGAATTTTTAAGTAGGAATCTGAAAAGAATTGCTTAACAACTTACCTACCCGTTAAAATATGTAGGTACGACTCTACATACGCGTACTTTAAAAATGGTTACGGGTTATGATTCTCAATGGAATAATAATTAATTAATACTGTCACTACACACACACACGTACATGAAATTACCTATCAGTTAACACAGGCTTTGTTACAATAGGTTTAGTGTCTGTATGCGTTATGGGGCGGGATTATAGTTTAATCAATACGCAAGTATAGATAACAATTAAAAATAATAAAGTGTTTAAAATTTGATCTATAATATTATTTGGCGTACTTATTTGTATACTAAGGAGGTTGATTGTGGTTCGTCGTAGACTCTTATCCATCTATATCATCACGCCAAATCCCTTGCGGTGTAGGCAGAGAAAAATGTAACGATGTTTCCAATTTATTCCCATTAGTTGACATAAAAATTCTGAAGTGTACTTAGTACCTACCTACGCCGTTGCCAAAGACATATTTAATCGTATAAGGGTAGAATGACGTATGTATGTTTTCACTTCTCGTCCCTTGTGGTGCATTTAAAAAGAACAACTTTTTTTATGGATCTTTCACAGACCGTTATTTTTATTTTTAGTAAGTTTTTTTCAGTTGTATCGGATTATTACAAACTTCTTTCAATTACAAAATTAAATGCTTCCTCATATAATACACAGAAACAGGTACGTCATGTTTTTATGATGTTTTATACTAAAATAATAGGAAGAGGGAAATTATATTTTTAAATTTTGCAGATGATCTATGACAATGGAAGAAGCTAGAGAGGTCTGTTTGGTGAGTACCTGTTGGAATTATGTACTCTCTGCCTACTCCAAGGCGTGATGGAACATGCAGATAGATTAATGTATTGTAGGCGTATTATTCGCATTTATAAATCCGATGTTTTATTTAATTCGAAGAACATGGCAACATAGATGACGCAAGCTTGGAGACGATGTCTAGCGACTAACCGATAGGATTAGATAAATGAATACAAAGTACCTACATGTTATCACTTAAAGCATGGCTTGGATTACCATAAATATTAATAAAAAAGCAACACGGTGGTAATCATACATACACACACGCATATATCCCACTGGTGTAGACAGAAACCACTAATTGCACCATGCTACAATTCTGACACACCTAATAATAGTCATCATAAACTTTCCGTGGTAATAAAATACGCTCAATTGCACAGACGTTCTTTAAACTTTAAAATAACTAGACTGATAATCGCTAATTTATTTGAAAATGATTTAAAGATCAGTTATAAAAGTCATTTATAAAATTTTAAAAACATCTTTGTAACTGGGCGTAGATAAATGAATACATTGGGTTTTTGGCGGGAAGTCGAAGAGTGATGTTGTCAAATTGTTTTAATTTCCAGAACTTGTGTTATTTCAACTAATAATGTGTAATGTTGGTGGAATATTAACCATTATGTGTTCTTATATGTGCATGAGTGAAGGCAGAGGCACGTTTTATCAATTTGTTACAATAACAAAGTGATACAACGTGCCTTTTCGATTTCCCTCAAAACGGCCATTGCGATTGGTATGTAAAGTATCCACCACTTTACTATCTAGGGTGGGGTACTTCATTAATTTCATTATCATCGTTGTCATCAAATTCATCGGGAAGCCGAATTAATTCAAACAAACACGATTATATATCTCACTGGACACTGGCAAAATATACTTATTAGTGTGAAGACATAACTTGAAAAAGAAGAAGAATGAATACATAGAGCCAACACATAGAGTTGTCATTGTTAAACTATATAAAACAGAAGAGAGTTGTCATGTTTCAGCCAAGTTTTCACATTGAGGGTCATAGAGTCATGTCAACGTTATGACAAATATGTCATAATAAAAATGCGTTCACTATCATTAGTTTGTGATTTCACAAAGCAACTTTTTGTAAATGCCACGGACCACGTACTCGCTTTTAAGGTTAGGAAAATTGAATGTAGCTGTCACTATGCTGACACTTCAGTTCTTTTTATGTTATTATGGCAAGGAATTTGTATGAATTATTACTTTGTAATATTTTGTTTTTATAATTTTTCATGTACCCTATTTTATTTCATTAACAATTTTTTTTTTTTTTTCTTTCTTTTTGTTTACGTCCGTGACGTTACCATACGGCTCAACGGAAGACCAACGCTGGTTGCATAATTAGTCAGCATTATGCTGAGTAATTCGGTCCGTTTTTGTAGCGAGGTCATGTAAAGTATTTATAACTACCAACGTTGGTATCGTACTTACTCGTTGCGAGTTAAATTTTACTTTCTTTTATTTCTTTCTTTCAAATAAGAACTCCTTCAAAGATGGTTACGACCGGCTTTATACTGTACGTATCTTTTCCTGCTATCTTTTCACCTCGTGGTGAAAATGTGTTAGAATGTCCGGAAATTAGGACATTTTAAATCATTTTAATGCCTCAAGCGTCGAGTGAACATACGGATGAAGAAAGTGCGTAAGGTATAACTGATTTTTTCATAAGTTGTCACTGGGATACGAAACTAGCGTCAAAATATCAATTATAGTAACTCTTTTCTACGCCTCCTCGTAAGTGAATTGTTTTGAAGTTCGGTGAAATGCGAACTGTTATATCCCTCGGCTGTATTGCTGATTTACAGTTCCCACATCCATTCCAATTCCGTAAATGCCAAATTAGCAATATATACCTTCATAAACCCCAGGTTTTCAACAAACAGCAGACATTTGGTAATTAGTCTAACTGCTGCCCAATTACGGACCTAATTTCTGACTGCCGGTTGGCCCAGCAGTAAACTTATCTACCAAAGGGGTCCAAATTCGGCAAAGACCTTCAGGAGGTCTCGCGGGGAGCGACTATATACCGTGCTACCAGTGTAGTTACAGTGTAGAAACAATAATTAAATAATGTCTCGCAAAATTGTAGTTTTTTTTATAACAACAAAGTTCTCGGTTCTAACAGAACGTTAACTGTTACTGTCATATAGTATGGGTGTCATATAGGGCCTGGGCTTCAGATCCGAAAAAAGTGAGGGTTTTCTATTAAAAAATCTTAATAGCAGTTTATAATGTGGATTGGTGCTCGTTAAAATGACAATAATGATATATGATGATACTGTTATTATAATGATCACCATTTTTTGCCTATTACATTGAAATCTAACATCTTCAGCGATGTCTCGGTGTACACACTACACTTCTGCCACCCCTGCTCGGGAAATAAAGTCGCGACAGTGTCTTTTATGAAAGGTTTTGTGAGCTTAAAGTTCCTACTATCCATAGCAATATGGCAGTCATGTATGTATTAACAACACGTTCAACAAATGTCATCTTCAAAACAAATACTTCCAGAGGAAAGATAACGAACGGAAACTTGGACGTAACTTCTCAACTTTGAAGACTTTAACGTGAATAAGTCATGTTTAAAATTGTAATTAATCATTTAGAATACTCATAAGACATGTGGAATGTCTAACTTACAAGTAATTGTATGTAAAGCGACGGAATGTATTCATAATTTATCTTGAGAAGTCATACCAGACAGACATCTGTTTCTCTAGAAATTGGTTTTTGAATTGAGAGAATTTTCAGTCTGCCTCGACTGCTTGACTGCTCGTTAGTCTAATTATAAACCCTAAATTGACGAATGCGGGGTTCGAATCCTAGGTCATATAAAGTGTGGTTATGTTATCGAAAAATTCTCAATAGCAGTCTGAAGTCTGGAATTCGGCGAAGCTGTAAAGGCCCTGCAGCCAACAGCGTAGATCATTCACAAACACACTGGAATTTGGCCTGATATAATGACAATAAGCTCACCTCTTATTATTTTGGGACCTAACATTGTTTGTGATATGTGAATGTTTATAATACACCTCTACCAACCCTTAAGGAGAATATAAGCGTTTAAGTACCGAGTAGGTAGGTAGGTACCGGGGAAGACCTAGACTATCTTACCATGACCAAATAGACCGAGTCTTATCTGAAGGACAAGTCGCGTACCCGTTCCGCAAGGGATCTGGCGTTATGAGGTAAACAGATAAACAACCAACTGGTCTTAACTTTAAATGATGATCACTTTAATAATACCACGAGTGTTACCACCACCAAGAGATCCGCTGAGAAAACCTACCTCATTTTTGGCTACCAATAGTCATAAACGTACTCTACCCTAGGAGAGCTGAATGTTAATAACTATCTAGATAAAAAAAATGACTTTATGAAGCTTTGTTTAAAAAATACGATTTCTCTAACGCTAGTGGGCGAAAGCAAGTCGGGCAAAAAACTCTTTCGCACGATAATCACTTAAATTCACTCGCTGTGAAACTCTTACGGCAATAAAGCTCTCCAAGTTCGCTTTTCAATTCCATAGGTATCTGAACAAAGGCGGGTTGGAAAATATTCCGCTCTCAACATCCCTGTTTCGAATAAAAAGTCCGCGCGAACCACGTCTGAAATTAATCAACGAGCGAGTAGGAAGTCAGTTCGATCAAAAGGCAGTAACGAACAAAGGAGTTGATCGGCTGCGACATACATGGGTACTGCTATGTAACAACATGTTAAACAGACGAGCCAATCCAACCAAACTTAAACTAAACGTTACGCAGATAGAGTTTAAATTTCTGCGTGTGGTGATTTTAGAACGATAGGTTTTTGTATATTGTTGATTACATGTCGCATTATTGCTCGCCTTTTGTGCTTTCAGTGATCCCAGCGAAAGAGGCCGCGGAAATTGAATAAGGAAACTATATTTTGTGACACGGCTTCGCAGATGCGAACTAATATTGTATTCCAATATGTCAGGGCGGCCCAAGGCAGACGTTCAGGAAAGGAAATAAGAATATGGGACAAAAGTTATATTCTACGATCTGTAATATTTCTTGTTCTAGTAGTGTACGTCGAAATACGAAATTGTACGGGCTAAAACACAGAATAATTTTAACAACAGCGATTAGTGACTTGGCGACTGCATTAAGTTTTAGTGTCTTTAAGTTTCTTTTGTTCTTTTACTGCCTCGGTGGTGTGGTGGAAAAGCACATCGCTTTGTGATCATGGGTTCAAATCCTAGGGCGGACAAATGTAGTTTTTCTAACGAAAAATTCCCAGTATAAGTCCGGAGTCTGGAATTGTTCCCAGTATATGGCAATAGGTTCGCCCCCTATTACATGGGACCTAACATCGTTGGCAAAACGTGGGTGTACTCAGTACACCTCTGCCGCCCCCGCTTGGGGAATATAGGCGTGACGGTGTACTTTCTTTTGACCCTAGTTTTAAAAACGCGCGTTATAGCGACTCAGTAGCTGCATCACGCTTCCGAGAATCGTCGATTGGCTACGCTACGCTAAACGCCGCATGAGGGCTTAGTTTGGATAAATTAAACTTCTCAAACTATATCTACTTCGATTTTCTCTCTCTCAATTATTAAATATATATATATATATATATTTTAATAATTAAATTTATTGTACTATCTATCTATCTATCTATATCATCACGCCAGATCCCTTACGGGGTAGGCAGAGAGTACGGAGTTCCAACAGGCTCTTTCCTTACATACCTCTCTGGCTTCCTCATACACGCTCGCCGGTTACGAAGACTCCTGACTTGATTCGAATGTCTTGTACTCTGCGACTAAAATCCGTCATTTATTATGGTCAAAGTTGGAGATCAAAAATATTCTTTCCCTACATACCTCTTTCGTCTACTCCTCTCATCATTCGTCTTATACACACTCTCTGTACCCTCTGGCTACCCTGAAAGGGATTCGGCGTGACAATAAAGATTAGGTACATTAAAATGGGTACAAGTAATTGCAACCATGCATATTTTACACACGCAACACGTTTCATGTCAAAAGGTGAATCATGTTTGAATATAATGCAAAGACACCACCATAACGAGGTTCGCACTGAAGCAATTACAATTTTGCATAGATACATAAGAACGTTCCAACCACTTTCGATGCTACATCTGATTTATAACCTTATGTAACAAATAATAACATTATTTTTTCATTGGCATGTTTTAATATTTGGTGCATTATTGCTTATCTGTTTAATTACGTTCTGAATAATTTCGTATGACGCAGATTATTACGGTTCCACTGATTTAAATTGAAATGACTTTTATGAGTGCCTTCTGTACGAAATAAGTAGAATATCAGAGGTAGCATTATGTACGACGTCGTCTTTGAAATTACTTTACAATTCACTTTGAATAAAATCCATTGAGGTTTGTTAAAAAAGGCATTATACTAAATTGGGATATTAGGGAGTTTACTCCAAAGTTGATCAAAAACGGTTTTACTGTTTGAAATAAATGACAAAACAGATTAATCAACCTTAAGGCAAATTCCTTTACCCGTGAATTACGTTCAAATTTTGGTAAAGAAAAAAGTACTTACGGGTTCGACTCTCGCGCTGAAGAAATATTTTTGTAACCTACAATTATTTATTACGGTGCGTGCGTTCATAAAAATGAATTTCACGTTGGTACACATGTGTGATGAAAAAAGTGTTTGTGATTGCAACTTTTTTTTAGAAATAATTCCAAAGCAAAGGGATTTTTTTAAATATTGCGTCTTAATATGGTTTTAAGATGGTTTTAAGTTCGCATGCACACGTCACTGTTGCATGTTGTATAGAAATTATAATAATATCTAAAAAAAGGTGACTGGTGACTGGAGAAATAATAAATAACTTTAAAAAAAGGGAAACCAACTTCAATAAGTAAAAAAAAACAATATTTGAAGTGGGTCCGGTTAATCTAGTCGGATACTTGGCACCGACTTAAAATATTTATTATTTACTTTTTGAAGTCGGTTTCCTTTTATAAGTTATTTATTTTACGTTTAAATTATGTTTTAACAATTTCAAGTGATAAGTGACTAAATTATTAATATTTATATTCTATTATTTTGCTTAATTTGAAAGTAAGGCACCTACAAGATTCATATAATACTCGGAATTTATACATTCGTACTGTTTGCCGTTAAGGAGTCCCCTGGTGTATCTTCAAAGTCCAAGGCTCAATACCAATTTCATTAAGATGGCACCAGCTCGAAACTGTACTAAACTCAACGCAAAAAGAATCATCAAAATCAGTTCATAAATAAAGACGTTATAAAAACCAGAAGAATTGCAAACCTCCTTCTCTTTTGAAGTCGGTTAATATTCTGATTAGTTCTATGGTAGGGTACCTATAGGATTAACATAATATTAACTCACAAATTCGTATTATTTATCGCTAGGGAGTTCCCTGGTGTATCTTCAAAGTCTAAGGTCCAATACCAATGAAATATCATATATCGCGTGACTCTCGGGGAATGCAGACGTGCATAAATATAATTACAATAATTTTAACAATTCATTATTAGTGACCTAGTTTAGTATTTTAGCGCGATAAGCGTAACATTAGTGACTTATTGAAATGGACAATAGTGGTTTTTGATAGTTATGGATAGCAGCCCCTTTAATCAGAGCGGTCTGACACGCCGCACCCCTCCATCGACGCCCACTCCTCAAACCCAGAGGCAACAGGATGAGAGGATGGAAGTGGTCTCAACACCTGAAATACAGAACTGGATGTCTTCAATCGAGCAATGTTTAAACGAGATCTGCAACATTGCGTCCGACGGGAAGTTAAATACGGAGCAGAAACTTAAAATTACAAACCTTTGCCGAAAAGTTAGAAACGGTGTCGGACAAATGGCTGTACAGTACCAGTCATTAAAACAAAAAGCGCTCCAAACGCACAGTTCACTGCAGACCTTGAACAAACAACAAACCCTAGCCGATCGTTTAACAGAGCTCAAAGAATCCCTTGAGTCCTGCTCAAAACCAGCACCAGCAAGCACATCTTTTGCGGACATGGTGAAGAAAAACCAAAACAGCTTCATTCGTCCGAGCACCCTCAGTTCCGTGGCAATTTATCCGTGCGATAAATCGAAGACAAGTGAGGAAACAAAACAAATAGTCCAACAAGCAATATGCCCCGAACAAATGAAGCTAAAAGTTCGTGCTGTTCGCAAAATTAGAAACGGTGGAGTCATCATAAGCACCGAGACAAAGAGTGACTCCGAAAAGCTGAAGCAGAATGTCCAGTTGGCTACGTCAGGTCTCACAGTTGATGAACCACATAAGCGTAAACCACGAATCATAGTTTTAGGAGTGTCCGCAACAATGGCCGAGAAAGAAGTTTTTAAATGTATTTTTGAGCAAAATATAGCCGACAAACTCCCAGCTATGACTCGGGATACATTTATGAACACAACAAAATTAAGCCACAAATCAGGCAAGAAAGCCTCTGATACTTGCAACTACATCTTAGAAGTATCGGCAGTTACTCGTAAAGCCCTCATAACCCAGGACAGAGTTTTCATAAACTGGACGTCGTGCCCGGTCAGAGACTTCACATTAGTGACCAGATGCTACCAATGCCAGCAATATGGCCACTCAGCAAAATTCTGCAAAGCGACAACCCCAACGTGTGGCCACTGCGGGGGGAAGGCCACTCAATCCAAGACTGCACAAAGAAAACCGACTCACCTAAATGTGCAACATGCCTGCGCTACAAAAAACCTAGCGATCACAGGACAGGCGACATCGACTGCCCGGCTAGAAAGGCTGCTGAAAATAGGTACATTAACTCTGTTGATTATGAAGGCGCCTAAGAGCGCCACAGTAATCTGTGTTTTTTTAGAACTTTTAATTAATTAGTAATTTAAATTAGTTAGGATGGATATTAATTTTATCAGTGAAATAGATAACGCTTTCATCTCTGAGTCAAAGTCCTGTGATGTTGAGAACTGCAGACAATATCTCACCATCTACGAAAACTCGCTAACCATACTTACCCAAAATATTCGTAGTATTTACAAGAATATAGAGAACTTTAATCTATTTGTACATAGGCTTAATTTTTATTGTGATTTAATAGTCCTAACCGAGTGCTGGTTATCAAACCGCCACAATATCCTCCCACAGATTCCCGGGTACAATTTATCTTATAGCAAAACGACCCACAATCAAAATGATGGAGTGATAATTTACGCTAAGGAATCGCTGAATATCACCATCGACGAACCAATTGTTCAAGGCTGTAACTGCTTGATTGTTAAATTAGGTACAAACACAGCGGTTATTGCCATGTATAGGTCTCCCTCTTTTAGGAACTTAGACCCATTTTTAAACTCGTTGAATCATACACTTACAGCACTAGCGTCTTTTAAAAATATTATACTAACAGGTGACATAAATATTAACATTGGATCTGAACATTACGATGCAGGAACTCAAGACTATCTAAATCTGTGCTCATACCATGGGCTCCTTCCCTCTCATACAAAGACTACACATCAGAGCGGTTCCTGCCTCGATCACATGATGATCAAATCCAGCCTTCAATACCTCACGCTTATTACTAATTCCTTTATTACCGACCACTACGCTGTCCTACTAAACGTAAATTTAATGCTGCCTAAGCTAAATCGCCGTCAGACTAATACCAAATTAAACATGAACAAACTCGAACATGACTTACGCAACATTGATTATAACAACATTTACAATACTGCTGACCCTAACTTATCTCTATCGTACCTAATTGAGAATGCCCAACAAGCTATTATACGAAACACGACACTAATAACAGTAAAGAATAAACATTATAATATTAAGCCATGGATTACTCCTGGGTTAATTCGGTGTATAAGACACAGAGATAAACTCCATCAGCGATCGAAGAGATACCCCGATAATTTAATTCTTCAAACGACCTATAAAAGGTACAGAAATTTCTGTAATAATCTGTTAAAAAAGCTAAAAATTGAACACGATAGAAATAAATTACAGAGAGCAGGTAATAATAGCAAAGAAATTTGGAAACATATTAAGAATATTACCTTTACGTCTAAACAACGTGAATCAAGTTCGAATTTGTTGTTTACACATACTACACCCCTTTGCTCAGCTAATAATATTCGAAAACAAACGCGCACTTATACAGCTACGTCTATCTACCAAACAAAAAAGAACTTTAGTACAAAAACGTTTGCAATGTTTGATACTGATGAACAAGAAATAAAACGAATTATTTCAGGACTAAAGGACGATTGCGCGACTGGTTGGGACGGCATAAATAACAAGATCCTTAAACGCTTCCAGCACATCTTGGTACCGCCACTAACCTATATATTCCAACTTTGTCTTTCTGATGGAATATTCCCTAAATGTCTAAAAAAGGCAGTAGTGATTCCTGTCTTTAAATCCGGGAGCAAAGACTTAGTTACAAATTATAGACCTATATCGTTGCTTCCCTCAATTTCCAAAATACTAGAAAAAATCATCAACAATAGATTAGTCAGTTATCTTGAAACTAACGATTTTTTTATCAAAAATGCAATTTGGTTTTAGAGCTAAACTATCCACGGCTGACGCAATGCATGTATTTACTGAATTTGTGACACAAGAACTTGGCAAAGGATATCAAACCTTAGGAATATTCCTTGACCTAGCCAAAGCATTCGATACCGTTTCTATTCCTTTGCTCTTGGAAAAACTAGAGGCTCTAGGCATTAGGGGCACGCAGTTAAAACTGTTTGCAGACTACCTAGACGAACGGTACCAATGTGTTAAAATAGATAATTTTACTACGATTACCAAAGAAACACAGGCTTTGGGGTCCCTCAAGGTAGTATACTTGCCTCTACATTGTTCCTGATCTACATTAATGACCTGTGTAATCTAAATATTGGACACGGCAAAATAATATCCTACGCCGATGACACCGCATTAATTTTTAGCGCCAAAACCACTAACGAGCTGTACGAGTATGCACAGCTTGGATTTAATTTAGTAAATAATTGGCTTCATAACAACTTATTAACATTAAATGCTGACAAAACTAAATATGTTCACTTCGTTATGCGCAAGCCATACCCCACTGTAACTAACCCTCATCTATATGCACACCATTGTAAAAACCCCACAGTTAACACCTGCAACTGTCCTACTATCCAGAACACCAACCATATGAAATACCTCGGAGTTATTATCGACAATACACTCTCCTTCAACCAACACATTGAATGTTTAGTCAGAAGAGTCCGTAAATTAATATATGTATTTAAAATACTCAGAAAAATTGCTAATTCAAAACTAGTGACACAAGTATACTTAACCCTATGTCAGTCCATAATCCAGTACTGTATTACCTCATGGGGAGGAGCCCTAAAAACTGTTTTACTGCCCCTCGAACGTGCCCAAAGAGCAGTTCTAAAAGTTGCCAATTTCCATTCTTTTCGCTTTCCCACTATCCTGTTATATAAGTCCTGCAAGGTGTTAACAGTCCGCCAACTCTTTATAATGCACTTACTATTAAAACAACATAAAACACTCGCTTATACAGCTGACATGACTATTAATAAGAGACGGAAAGATATAGTCTGCCTTTCAAATTCATCTTCAAAACATATATATACTAATAGATTTTTCACTTTTCTAGGACCTTTTCTGTACAATAGAATAAATAAAGCACTAAATATATACAAATTAAATTATTTTAGCTGCAAACAAATGCTATATAACTATTTACAAAGAATGTCCTACGAACAGACGGAACAATTACTAGCAATTTGTAGATAACATATTTTCTCATAGCATATCATAACTTTAATTTTATTATAAAAGTAGAATAAAACATATGTTATTAGTTAAGCCACTTTCTAATCAAATAAGCTATATTATTGTAATTAAAATTATTAGATTTACGATGCTTTAGCACTAATCATGCCTGTAACACAGGTCTCGACCTAGTTCAGGCAAACCGGTAAATATACCTACTTAAATATAAGTTCGAATAAGATTGTATCATGTACTGATCTTAAATGAATAAATTTATTATTATTATTATAATTAAAATAGGACCACTTTGAAGCTATACTGAACCCAATGCAAAAAGAATCATCAAAACTGGTCCAAAATTGGCAGAAATATCAGTGAACATACACAAAAAAATCATACATTCAGACCCACATAAAACCTCCTCCTTTTTGAAATCGGTTAAAAATTACATATTTGTCGTCAAGTCAACCCCCTGCGACTACAATATTTATAATCTTAGAAATGGTTATGATGAGAATGTATTATGGAAATAGGTTTTATAATTCATATAAAGACAGGAAATAAACTATCTGAAGTGTATTCTAGACTTCGTAATTCTTTACGATATTATACTATATTCACAGCAAGAATCACAAACATGATTTTAACAGTATTTGCGAAACCATTCCGTAGCCTTTGATAGAGGACGGAGAAGTCTCAGGTACCACCATTCATCTGAAGTCTGGGTCGTATCATAATGGACTCCAGTATTGCCATACCTGGTGAGTTATAATAATATATACATAAGAGGATAGGTAAATTTAAGTTATCTATGATATTGATTGACGGACGATTTAGTGCAGTGGTTAAGACCTCAAGCCGCTCCACCTACTGAGTCTAAAAGTCGCGGGTTTGATTCCCGCACGGGACAAATCACGGGTCTGGTTATTTGTGTATGTGAATATTTATTGCTTGTAAACGCATCCACGACATAGGAATAAATCCTACTGTGGGGCTACGTTTAAAAAAACCATATGTGAACAATATACATACGTATACATATTGACATACATACATATGTACATATCTGTATCAGCTTTGCTATTATTATGTATTTCTGATACTAATTGAGTTTGCCAGGTCTAATGGCTGGTTAAAGAAAGGGATACCTTTCTTTCCTCCAAAGTTTCTCGTTTTATACCTACAGTAATTGTATTCAAGGAGTATACGAAATGAGTCAAACACTGTTGATTAGTGGCTGTGTGTATGTGAATGATCTACGCTGTTGCCCGCGGGGCCTTTACAGCTTCACCGGACAAGAGGGCGAGCGTGCAACCACTACGCTCGAGCCAGAAAGGCAAGGGGGTAACTAGCTCAAGGGCGCCTCAATGAGGAACGGCCTCGGCTTGGGCAGTCACTATGGGGGAGGGCGTATACTAGGTGTCTCGCCGTGGTGCTCTGCACCGGCCGGCGGGCAAGGGATTTTCGACCTCGCCGGCGAGGTCGGTGTCTGATCCTGTGTGCGGTATCTGTATCCGAAAGAAGGGATGTAAGGGCATCGGGAGGGTCGGTGAGAACATGCCGCGGACGGCGGTAGCGATTGATAGGAGGGGAGTTGGGTTGGTAGTCGGCGACGGCTACGATTAGCGGATTACTATGATGGACGCGTTCGCAAAATATCGGCCTGTCGCCTTTTTAATAAAGGCGCGAATAGGTTTGAGACCAAGGTCGGAATGGAGATCGACATTCCGTATGAACCACGGATTTGGTTATAACGGATATTTGTAAGTAGAACGTCCTTTTCTAAATATGACCTGAACCTCAAAAGTTGTCATACAAAAAAAAACATAATTTATACGGAAATTCTATCACAGCAACACTGATAGATTGTAACATAAGTAAAGAGCCTCGGTTCTTGTTAGTTCCGTCGGTAGAGCTCTCCAAGTACGCCGGAGGAGGGCACTGCCTTCGGCGCGGAAGCAGCCTCGCGCCGGAACGCTTTCAACTCGTTTGAGGGCGCAAACATCAATATAATTGGATTGCCTCGCAATTTTTAAGTAAATAGCTATGGAACTCAAAGGCTGGAGAATTGAGTTTTAGTTCTTAGATCTTATTTAAACGGCTAGTGGAGTTCTTTCTATCTAAAGATGCTATTACGAGAGCGTTCAACAAACCTTGGAGTGATGGAAGTGGATTTGGTTTGTGTGTGGTTGATTTATTGTTACATGTTAGGATAAATCTAGTATAATTGTCTTATGACAATGCTTTTTCTAGTGACTATTACTATACTTACCTCGATGTAAAATTATTGGCAATAGCTGAGAAACTTTCATGAATAACATTTTTTTTAAGTTCGTGTATTTTGAACTTTACTTATACATGTACTAATTAATATCTCCATAAGGATATTCGAATGAAAAGGTAAATGATGGCTATACTGCGTCATAACACCAGTTCTCATAAAGAAAATACAAACCCATCGAGTTAATCCACAAAAATGTTGAACCACAAAAAGAAACGTTGTGAAACTTGAATCAGCTATAAAGCCCACGAGATAAAATATAGAGCCGGGGTCGCGTCGAACTCTTGAAGTTTCCAACATAAAGCTTGGTACGTGCCAAAGTTTTTTGCTTTAATACCGGTTCGGGGAGGCGGAGTGGTGTAGGAAAACCCGCTTTGGCATCGACCCTGCCACGGAAATCCAATCGACTGTCGAATATTTTCAGTTTACTTGAGATATAAGAGACTCTTGGCCCGTTTCTGATTTAAGAATCCAAAAATAAGCAAATAAATGTGATCTGTCAAGTACTTCGATTGAGAAAGGGAGTACTCAAACTATAGTTACATATTGCTTTACTGGAAATTCTTCAATCAAAAATCAGTTGTTACGTCAGATTATTTTTCAATAGGTTTTTAGAAGAATATATCAATATTTTTAGTGCTAACTTTACAACTTTTCCCTAATATGTTTCCATGCTTTCCAGATACAATAAGCTACTATTTATCAATTTATCTATTTACATATCTACCTGTATCAACACGCCAGATTCCTTGCGGGGTAGACAGTGGGTAAAGAGTTCTAACAGGTTCTATCGTGTCTTCTACTAAGTCATTATGTTGTAATTTTAATTATATTGATGTGGCAGCTCTACCTAAATATTTCTAGATATTAGACCCGTATTTATAGATGTTTAATTACTTAGTCTTTAAGAATTTTCTGAGCCGAGTAAAGTCATGTGTGTAAAATTCTATTTTTAGCTAAGAAAACTACCTTTTGACATTTATTACTTTTGACAGTTTCTCACTTATAGAATAAAAATGTTGTACTAAGTAAATACTTGAGTAAAAGTTAATGCTTAAACATGTTTATAGATACAGGTGGTAGTATTCGTTGATCTAGAGTTTGCCCGGTGCGGCTAGCAATCAGGAACCCAGGACAGGTTCGTCCTTGGTCTTTGGTCGGGCAAAATGTTATTAGGGGTTTTCTATAGATAAAATTATGCTGGTATAATGATAATAGGTTTTTTCCTATTACATCCCGCTTAAAATCATCAGTGATATGTACATTTGCGACCCTTGTTTGGAGAATATAAGCGTGACGGTGTTAAAGATTTATACGAAACTATTTTCTGCCCGCAATTTCGTCCGCGTTGACATTAGACAGGAACCTTACATTTTTGCGGTATAAAAAGTATCCTATGTTTTAATCTAGGTAATAAACTGTATGCCAAATTCATCCAAATCCGTTCAGCCGTTTTTGCGTAATTGAGTAATAAACATCCAAACATCTAAACACATACACTTTCCCATTTATAATATTAGTAGGATTATATGCCGATAAATAACTTTGAACTGCGTAATAAAACAAAATTAAGTAGGGTTCACGATTCACGGAATTTACAAAAAAAATATATTTAAAAATTGGTATACACATATTATTAATAGTCAACCGACGAATTTCCTCTATTTTTGGTTGTTCCAGTACTTAACGGATACGGTACATTGTTAGGTAGGTATACAGATAAAATGGTTTCGGCCGAAGCCAGATATTAAATCTCCGATTTATAGTTAGGGCACAAAAACCGAATATGTATTGGAACGGTTCGAAATGGAATTTGGCACGTTTGCTCTGGTCAAACTTTCGGTCGAGTTAGTACACGGGCCAAATTGGACTTAGGCATAATCACAGTTTGGGTATCTCGCAAAATATGTTTGAAATAAAATCGTTGCCAGATATTCTATTTATTTATTTATTGCACAATGTAAGGATTGTGGTTGGTAACGATGTGCTGGAGCAAGTGAATGAGTTTGTATATCTTGGATGCGCCTTTAGTAAGGATGGGAAATACACCGCTGACATAGAGAGAAGAGTAAGTGCAGGGAACAAAGCGAATGGTGCGATGGGAAAGCTACTCGGGAGCCGGCACTTAAGCCATAAGGCGCAGCTGGCCATACATAACGGAGTTCTTGTCCCAACGCTGTTATATGGTAGCGAGAGCTGGGTATGTAAGAAGGAGAATGAAAGTAGGATAAATGCGGTAGAAATGCGAGCTCTGCGGAAGATGTGCGTTGTGAAGCTGACCGACCGCATTAGCAACAGCATAGTAAGACAGCGAGTAGGTATGAAAGATAGTATCGGTGTAAAGATGAGAAAGGGCATGCTCCGTTGGTTCGGGCATATAGAAAGAATGCCAGAGGAAAGAATGACAAAACAGATATACAATGTGAAAGTGGAAGGATGCAGGTACCGGGGATGACCTAGACTATCTTACCACGACCAAATAAACCGAGTCTTATCTGATGGAAAAGTCAAGAGTCTCCGTAACTGGCGAGCGTGTATGAGACGAACTATGAGAGTCGAGGAAGCCAGAGAGGTATGTAAGGAAAGAACCTGTTGGAACTCTGTACTCTCTGCCTACCCCGCAAGGGATCTGGCGTGAGGTTATAGATAGATAGATAGATGCACAATGTATATAAACTTACAGGCTTAGCTGTGAACATGACCCGGCTAGGGTGTCGCAAGACTTGTTATAATTTTCCTTAAATATATATAATTCTGTACATATTTCTGGTTTATTACTACTTATTTAGCTACCACTTATTTTCCATAGCATTTGTACGTATATAATGTCTATATATCTATAACATCACGCCAGATCCCTAGTGGGGTAGGCAGGATAAGTTATTATTATCAGCCAAAAGACGTCCACTGCTTGAAAAGCAACTATCACCAAGACGACCGGCTTTAAGCTGAGCGCATTCAGTTTTTACCTGCGAGCTACGCCAGGTCATAGGACTACCTTGTGGGGGCTTGCCCACTCGACGTCTTCCTGTACGAGGTTACAGCTCGATAACCTTTCTGCTCCAACGGCCATCAGTTCTACAAGCGGTATCTGTATATTTCTGTGAATTTCTAAAATTGGTGTATGTTAAGTTCTGGCGTAGGATGACAATCATCCGGACGGTGAACTTCAGTATTTCAAGCATTCAGTAGCTCGTGAATTTTAACAAATCTACATATACCGTGTGAGTTGTGGCGTGATGATAAAAATATATTAAAAACTCCTTTATTTATTCAATTCAAACATATGAATCAATGTAGACAGACAATATATTTCTATTTGTTGTATCGGTGAAGTGTATATAAGAACTTAAGAAGCTTTGGGAACTTTGAATAAACTATACCTACATACTAACCTAGACGTCTCTATTATAGTTTTATACGTCATAAATCATTTATCGGCAGCACCTGCGAAGCTCTAAACATCGGAAAATAGCTCAAACTAAAATTGCACGAGCGAACTTCTATTTCCTTTAAAACCCGTGTTGTGTTGACAGCCTTTGATAAATGTTGCCGCTTTCTTCTCGCGTAATAACGAATAAAAACGTGGGTGGAGCGGGAGGGGGCATTAGTTGAGAAGTGCACGTTAATGATCGATGCATCCATTCATCTATCTCAGTTTTTTCGCACGGTCGTTGTTTTTTTCCAAATGAAAAATAAATAACGCAGTCACGTATGTATCTGAACTAATTTTATAATGAGGTAAAGTTATCTGTAAGTAAATACATAAGACGTAAGTATACAAACACATACGTATGTTTGTAGGAAGCCTTAAAGGCGGCTTGATAATTTCCAACAGTAGGTGGCCACAAACCTGCCTCCACCAATCCGCACTGGGTCCGCGTGGTGGAGTATGACCTAATCTCTCTCACCTTGATTTGTGAGAGAAGGCCTTTGTCCAGCAGTGGGCAGTATAGGCTGATATTATTAATCTCTGGAAGTAGTGATCCGATTCTGAAACTTCTTTCATTTTTAGGAAGCTACATTATTATTGAGTACTATAGAGTATTGATTGTGATAAAACAGCCAAATTACATTTTATATTATATTCGCCAAGCGTTGGTGACAGGGTTTACTTACGGTGTATTACACCCAACACATGTATCCACATTTCACCCAGGTATTTTAGGTTTAAAAGAAAGGGTCGAGCCTGTCACTGTCCTCCAAAGAAATTATTTCACGTCTTGCAATGTTTTTTATGTTCTATTAGGTTACCTCATGATATTTTTCTTTACCGTTAGTCTGTAATGTTAACCTTACTTGAGATTATAAAAACCTCGTGGCGCGATTAGGGAGTTCTACTTAGTATCTTGTGATTATATGAGACAGCGCGCATTCATAATTTTAAATAGTACTACTAAATGTCAAAACGTTTTCGTGTAAAAGATATCTCTGTAATTGTCTGTATTTTCTACTTAGTACCTTAATACATTTCTGAGAAAAAGGGTTTTAACCGTTGGGCAGACAGACATGTATGTGTGTACAGACAACAAAGTGATCCTATGGGTTTCGTGTTTTCTGATGGTACTCTAATCTGTGTTGATTCATATTCCACAAATTAATGAGTAAAGGATATTATACTCTAAATGATTTTTTAAATGATAATAATGCCTTTACACAAATTACCTGAAATTCACAAGAATATAATGTTAAGTGCAGCGTGTACTGCCTAGCGAGCGTTCATTGATTTTAAATATTAAAAATTATTTTCGAACGATGTCGACAGGGTCGTGGATAGGTCATGCTCACTAAAATGTCTTTGCTAGTGGCGGCTCTGTGGAGCGGGTCACTCTTTTCCCTCTAAAATGGTTGAGGAGAGTGATGGTTGCTTCTTAGGTCATACTCGTGAACGGCTGGTGGGGACTGGTCCGTCCTCTGTCCTTTGTCTGATTGTACGTGTACCATAGTGCTGTTGAATTTTGTCTCGTTCGGCATCACACTGGAGCTATAACCAGTTGTTTTGTACGCACTCTTTACATATTTTACAGTAACCCTTTCTCTTACTATTATTATTATGGTTTTTATTATATACCTCTACAACATCTCTATTTTGTAAATGAGAGGACCATGTAGACACTGACCAATACCATGAATCTAAGTACACTGATTAATCTATACTTAAGCACATCTATTTAGCTCGTTCTGCATTGTTTTCATACTCTATGAATGCAATGTATACAAAAAGAAAGAATTGTAAAACTGTCATTTTTAAAAAGAGTAACCGTGGTGTTTCTGGCCCTTCTTCTCCACAGGAATGACTTTCCGAACGGGTGGTAGAGTCTTAAGTAGTAAATAATTTTCTCTTTTTGACTATTCATAAGTGCCTTTTGGTCTACATGAATAAAAAACTTTTGATTTTGATAAAAATAAAATATGCAAAAAATAATTGAAATATTAACATACTCGTCTATCTATCTATATCATCACGCCAGATCCCTTACGGGGTAGGCAGAGAGTACAGAGTTCCAACAGGCTCTTTCCTTACATACCTCTCTGGCTTCCTCTACTCTCATAGTTCGTCTCATACACGCTCGCCGGTTACGAAGACTCCTGACTTGTCCTTCAGATAAGACCCGGTCTATTTGGTCATGGTAAGATAGTCTAGGTCTTCCCCGGTACCTACATCCTTCCACTTTCGCATTGTATATCAGTTTTGTCATTCTTTCTTCGGACATTCTTTCTATATGCCCGAACCAACGGAGCATACCCTTTCTCATCTTCACCCCGATATTCTCTTTCATACCTATTTGCTTTCTTACTACGCTGTTGCGAATACGGTCGGTCAGCTTCACAACGCACATCTTCCGCAGAGCTCGCATTTCCACCGCATTTATCCTACTTTCATTCTCCTTTTTACATACCCAGCTCTCGCTGCCATATAACAGCGTTGGGACAAGCACTCCATTATGTATGGCCAGCTGCGCCTTTCGGCTTAAGTGCCGGCTCCCAAGTAGCTTTCCCATCGCGCCATTCACTCTGTTCCCTGCACTCACTCTTCTCTCTATGTCAGCGGTGTATTTTCCATCCTTACTGAATGCGCATCCAAGATATACAAACTCATTCACTTGCTCCAGCAAATCGTTCCCAACCACAATCCTTGCATACTCGTATTCTAGCAAAAACAAAATAGGCCTTTAATTTCGGATTTATCGGTAACTAGGTGTACCAATAGGTAATGATAATTAATCTAGGTAATTAATACGTAATTGTAATGAATACGGCGTAATTAACTAATGGGACGATTTGGCACAGTGGTCAAGTGCTTAAGTCGCTCCGCCCACTGGTTCGAATCGTCGCGGGTTTGATTCCTGCACGGGATAAATCTTTGTGTGACCCACAATTATTTGTTTCGGTTATTTGTGTATGTGAATTTTCATGTTTCTAAACACACCCACGACAAAGGAATAAATCAAAGTGCAGGAATAAGTTTAAAAAAAATATTAATTAAATCGATACAAAAATGTAAACCCGCGTAATGTTCCCATTATGCAAAAAAAACAAGATGGCCGTTTTTTATTTTCTTGACTAGTACACATACCTTTACAACGTCATGTTGCATAATAAATCGAATCTACTGAACTTAACCAGTAAGTTTTCCTTCCTCACCCGTTACCGGAACCTATAATAATTTAATACCGGCAGACCTAATCAAAAGCTTTCAAACATTAAAGTCGACAGGAAGTCTGTGCAGTAACAGCTAAGTATAAGATGTTTTTCTCGCCCCAGCCCCGCTTAATGGGCATCCTGAAAAGGATATTTTCTTTAGAAGGGAGACTCTCAAACCCTCAAACGTTGTTTTTGCTCTCGCGTCGCGTCGGCCTCGTAAATTGCCTTTCAAACAACTATAAAGCAAATAATAAAATACGTTGGGGCACGACTGTGAATATTGTTAGAGCAACGATCGCTTCGGTTTGTGTGGCTGTAGAATTGTGGGTTGTGATTTTAGAAGGCGGGTTGAGTGTCTGGGCTTTCAAATGTAGAAATACGTGAGAAACATTCCGTAAGTGGTTTTACATTATTTAGTCCAATGGACATAATTCGTTGATAATTACCGCCTACCTGCCTTTTTGTCTGGATCTAAGGTAAGGCGTAAAATAATAATGTGCGATGCTGAGATAAGCAGCATCTATTTATATGATACAGACTGGGTAATAATATTTACCCTGCGGGATCGAATCAGAAAGGAGATCCGCAGGAGGACCAAAGTCACTGACAGCACTCAGAATTTACGGACGATTTAGCGCAGTGGTTAAAAGTTTAAACTCCGCCCACTGTGTCTAATAGTCGCGGGTTCGATTCCCGCACGGGACAAATCTTTGTGTTATCCACGTTTCAGTTTGGGTATTGGTGTATGTGAATTTTCATGTTTGTAAACGCACCCACGACACAGGAATAAATCCTACTGTGGGGATACGTTAAAAAAAAATTGCTAAACTTAATTGGCAGTGGGCGAGGCACATCGCTCGTAGAACTGACGGCCGTTGGGACAGAAAGGTTCTGGAGTGGCGTCCACGTACTAGAATACGTGAAGTTGGCAGGCCCCCTACAAGATGGACCGAGGACCTGGTGAAGGTCGCGGGTTGAACTTGGATGCGTACAGCACTTAGCCGGTCGTTGTAACGGTCTTTAGGGGAGGCCTTTGTCCTGCAGCGGACGTCTTTCGGCTTTGGAAGAAGAAGTAGGATTGCTATTGCTATAGTCTCACCGCCTATTAGATTGGGACTGTCCTCAGTGAAAAATGGGTCAACTCAGTATACCCCAACCACCGGACTAACCGTGTGCCTCACCAAGTTACCTGTATGCATTTTGCCTATATTCTTTCGCCTTTATATCAAAAAAATCGAGAGCGTCTTGTAGGTACTGACTGCTTGACTTTTTATTGTAAAATGGATTTTTATGGAGAAAGAGACAGAGTTATAAACTGTGTATATTTACGTTTCTTACAGCAAAGTAAAATTCCATAATACTACAAAAGAGATTGTTGTAAATCTTGTTTATTTTTACTATATTATTTACTATGTTATTGCTCTACTAATTGCCTGTAGTGCGCTATTAGCCATCGGAAGTACACAGTTATAGAGGCGGAGAGCGCGCCGCTCTCACTGCGACCCCACGCTTCCGCGACAGCTCGGTGTAGCGGCTGCGTTAAATGCACTGACCTCTATTCACTGCACTTAATAAGATGACATTATGAGTACAGAATCAAGTATGTGTATTATATTTTCAACAACCTGGAGATTCTAATATTTTTAATACATTACTACTTTGTATAGTCTAGCTAGGAGCATATAGTTTTAGGTCCTAAGACGGCTATTTAGAAAAAACCTTTATAGCAGCCTGCAGTCTAGAATTGGACCCGGCATAAGGGCAAAGGTTTCGCCTTTTTTAAATTGGAACTTAGCATCGTCGGCGATATATGGGGGTAAATAGTACGCCTCTGCCACTATTACTTGGAGCTGACATGACCAGCTTAGCGCAGTGGTTAAGAGCTTAAGCCGCTCTACCCATTGTGTCTAATAGTCGCGGGTTCAATTCCCGCACGGGACAAATCTTTGTGTGATCCACAAGTATTTGTTACAGTGTGTGTGTATGTATGTGAGTGATGTACGCTGTTGGCCGCGAGGCCTTTACAGCTTCACCGGACTTAAGGGCGAGCGTGCAACCACTACGCTCGAGCCAGAAGGGCAAGGGGCGACATACTGACAACAGACTACCGTGGGCGCCTTGAAGAGGCGCCCCGGTTGGGACAGTCGCTGTGGGGGGACGGGGTGCACTACTAAGTGCACCGGTCAACCGCCGGCTATGGGAGGGGATCTACGACTACGTTGTCGTTGCTCGTGTTTTGAGCGGAAAGAATGGATGACAAAGCATCGGGGGGATCGGAGAGAACATGTCGAAGCCGGCGGTGGCGGCAGGGGTCGGGAGAGGGGATCGTAGTCGGCGGCGGCTACGATTAACGTCGTTTAACGTTCGCGAAGTGTCGTGTTGTCGCTTTTTTGATATAGGCGCGAATAGGTTCGAGACCTAGATCGGAGTGGAGATCGACATTCCGTACGAACCAGGGGGCTCCTACGGCTTTACGGAGGATGCGGTTTTGAACCACTTGGAGTTTATCGATGTGAGAGGGGGCCGAATGCCCGAACACAACACACGTACAAGTCATGATGGGTCGAACGCAAGTTTTGTAAAGTGTCACCTTATTTCTAAGGGACATTTTACTCCGCTTGCAGATTAACGAATGGAGACGACCGAGCACAAAGGATGCTCGGTGACGGACCCGCTTGATGTGCGGGCCGAAGGATATGGTACTGTTTAGGGTGACCCCTAGATATTTGACCTCTTTCACCCAGGGAATGGGTCAGTCGAACATGGTCACTTGGCCGAGATTACTTCTAGGGCGGCGCAGGGAGTGGCGCGAGGTGGCACCTCTGGAGAAGAACACCGCAGCGCTCTTGTCCGGGTTCACCTCAATACGCCACTTCCTGAACCAATTCCCTAGGGAATTGGCGGTTGTCTGAAGGTTTCTGGTAATGAAACCCTTATTCCTATGCGAGACGTAGAGAGCGGTATCATCCGCGAATAGGGCTAGATGCGCCTTACTCGAACGAGGAATGTCGTTCGTGTAAAGGCTAAACAGGAGGGGCGAGAGAGCTGAGCCCTGCGGGACTCCAGCTCGGCTGCAGTGGGGAGTGGAGCGCGTCATTTCGACGCGATATCGGAAGGCGCGATTTGACAAGAAGTCTCGTATGATGAGCACGAGTCTGTCGGACACACCCATTTAGTAGAGCTTGTAGATCAAGCCGTTGTGCCAGACTTTGTCGAATGCCTTCGCGACGTCGAAGAATTTGCTCCAGTGTAGGTATTTGTGTGTGTGAATTTTCATGCTTGTAAACTCACCCACGATACAGGAATAAATCCTAGTGTAGGGTTTTATTAAAAAAACAAAACAAAAAACCTTTTTATATTTACTAATCTGTGCGTTATTGCTGGCTCTACTTGGTATTTGTAGAGCGCTATTAGCAATCGGAAGTACGCAGATATATAAGCAGAATGGGCGCCGCTCTCACTGCGACCCCACGCTTCCAGGACAGCTCGCTGTAGCGACTGCGTTAAACGCACTGACCTCTATCCACTGTACTTAATCATATGACATTATGAGTACAGAATAAGTATACAATTTAGGTATGTTAGCAAGCTGAAGATTATGTTCACTTTTGAGAAGATTAATAGACTAAGGGCCTGCTTTACAACCATCGAGTAAAGTCCGAAGTATACTGATCGACAATTATAGTTGCAAGTAAGTCTATGCATGAATTTCACTATCTCTGTGTAGCCTTATCCGACGTCTAAAATAGCCAGTTATAATTGCCGAGTAACGCTAATCGAAAAGTAACTAACTAGTACTTCACAGGTGGTGAGAGTCCCTCTATGTATATATATGGTCTAGTAAATAATATAATTATAAAAATTTCAGCTTCTGTCTTACTGTTGGTCTAAGGCCTTACAAATCGAGGTGAGAGAGATTAGTTCATACACTACCACGCGAACCCAGTGCGGATTGGTCGATACAGATTTGCGGCCACCTGCTGTTATAACTTATCAAGCCGCCTATAAGGCCTTCACTTAGAATAACGACTACCACATTACGCGGTAACGGGCATGTACAGAATAACGAGTATCCCCAAGCACGGGAACGCTCGAATATGAAAATGCTACAAAGGGTTACTCATCTTATTCTGACCGAGCTGAACGCTGCTCGATCTTGGTGATCGCTAAGAGCACTTTGGTCGCACAGCGCTAAGAGTCTAGTCTATTTTTAGTAATGTCTATTAAGAGCCTTTACGCCGTTTAGTTCGAAAATCGTAATTTTCAAACATGTTAATATCCATGTAAATTTTTTTTACAAACATGTTAAGGAAGTGTTGTCGACTAAATAGTTTGTAAGGATCATTCTTCGATACATAAAGTAGTTGTGAATTATATTACGGTAACTGAGTGCAGGTTTCCATAATTTTACGTTTAGAGTCAATTTCCAAACTTTAAATTTCTGAAATCATAAAAAAATCCAGTAACAATAGGAAAATAGCAAGTGTTTTTTAAAGTTATGTAGTAAAGGTCATGGGTAAAACCAAACTTTAGGCTGATAATGATGACTCAAAATGTTACGATTATTGGTATTTGTTAGTATTTATATTAAAAATAAAAATAACACCGAGACGGTGTAGTGAGTACACATATTTTTCGCCGACGATGTTAGGTCCCATATAATAGGGGCCGAACCTGTTGCCGTATACCGGGCACAATCCAGACTCGGGTCTGATATTGGTAATTTTTATTTAGAAAAACTACATTTGTCCGACCTACGATTTGAACCCAGGACCTCGCGATCGCAAAGCACATTATTCACCACTATACCAACGAGGCAGTCTTTAAATTAAGGTCTCGATTTACTCATCTGCCTGTAATTACTTATGGTAGAATAATAGTACTATGAAATAAAACTATTTTTTCGGATATTATCGCGGTTTATTTTTGATTTTTAAGTTCAGACGTTTCGAGTGCTTTGCAGCACCCATGGTCACGGGAAGGATATTATATATATAATATTCGCGTAAATCTAAGAACTCATTATAATAGTACTAGTTTAGAACAAATTAAATTTGATTTAAATTTTTGAACATACATAATTTTGTGGGTTATGGCATCGATTTGGGTAACTTTACAGTTGATGTTGTAATTTATAATAAGTTAATAAATAAAAAAATGAATAAATACTCTATATCTATCTATCTATAACATCACGGCAGATCCCTTCCGGGGTAGGCAGAGAGTAACTTATTTCATTACAGGTATGGTATTAGCTCTATCGTATCTTTATCAACGTGTGAGAACAAAGTTTTAAGTTACTGTAAAAGCCTTGAAAAGTTATTTTTAACTGTGGTGAGAAAATACAAGATAAAACTAAAGCTTGGTATTTTTTTTATAATGACATGATTAAGTATTACGGCGTATAGTCATGACCGTCTGTGTACAGTGATTAATTAAAATTTTAAAAACACCGTCTCGCCTTTATTCTTCAAGCGAGGATGGCAGAGGTGTACTGCAAACTCATTGCCGTTATTCGAGCTGAATTCCACAAAAAAAGTATTATTTTGTCAGTGTGGTGGATTTTTTTTTAAATATAAAATGCAGGCTCTCTCTTGGATTTATTCCTGTGTCGTGGGTGCGTTTACAAACATGAAAATTCACATACACAAATACCCAGACCGAAACAAATATTTGTGGGTCACACAAAGATTTGTTCCGTGCGGGAATCGAACTCGCGGCTATTAGATACAATGAGCGGAGCGGCTTACGCTCTTAACCACTGCGCTAAATCGTCTGTCCGGCTTTGTTGTGTTATAATGTTTCCGATAAAGTTCTTTTGTTACTGACCCGAGTTAGAGCCACAAGGAATCTGGTATGTGTCCAGTTCTTGTTAACTTGGACATGGTGTCTAGTTCTTGTCTATATGTAAATCCCCCATTTGTCAATTGTGGACAAGTCCTATATTGCATTCTTAACCATTTTGACAGGAGACGCAGCTTTGGTGTCTTCCAAGATGGGCTGAGATTGACTGGGACTTGTGGAATCCCACAAGGCCCAGTTTCATGCAAATAAATCTTTTATATGTGCATGTCTTTGCTTGCGGTGGCTGTCTGGCGCGGGTCACTCCCTTCCCTCCAATATGGTCGAGGGGAGTGATGGCTGTTCCAGTAGTCATACTCGTGAACGGGTGCTGCCTGTGGGGACTGGTCCATCTGGAATCCTTTAGACACTCTTTACAAATAACTTCATTAGTCTCATATCTCGGTCGTAAGGCATCACACTGGAGCTAGAGTGTAAGCTATTTAATTGTAACCTAAACATTGTATTCACCCAATATGATAAAAAAATTGAAAGGAAAAAAGAGAAAGAGAATTAAATAAAAAAAGACAAGCCCGCTGAGTTTCTTCGCCGGATCTTCGTTGTGGAGGCCGCGTTCCGATCCGGTGGTAGATTTGTAGTTAAATTAGATTGGAAAAAAAAATGTAAATTGACTATTTATTGTAAGCGCCCCCGCAGGGCTTATACAAAAATAAATTATTTGAGTTTGAGTTATATTATGTTGGGCACGATACTAAATTGGTAGAGTTGTAAAATTCCATCTTTTTAGGGAATTTTATCTTGTTCGAAGATTTTGTCATTCGTACACACGCATTACAGGTGGTCATACGTAATGCGCCGGTTCTGAACAAAACGGTTGACCGTTGCACGCCTCCGCTTATTATGTAGAGCGTTATATATCATAGCTTATTTCTGGTCCGTGCTTTCGACTACTTGGACTACTTGAACAGACACATTTAAATTATGACGTAACCGTGACGCTAGCGAGTAATCGTGCTGTCAAATTCACATTCATTTAGTAAATTTGTAGTTTGACAAGGATAGCATATCAACTCGCGTCACAACAACATTTTCAAGTTGTATATGGAAGTAAATTGAGAATAGGTACGAAGAAATGACATCAACAACCTTCAATTTACATACGAAGCTTTGTACCAACTAGCCATCAATGTATAAGACGATATAATTAATACATTGATGGCTAGTTAGGCGCTCGTAGCGCGACCGCGGTGTTCTTACCGATCACCAAGGTTAAGCAGCGTTCGACTCGGTCGGCCTGAGATGGGTCACCGTTTGTGGCATTTTCATATTCGAGCATCTCCGTGCTTCGGAAGGCACGTTAAGCCGTTGGTCCCGGTTATCACTTAATGTGGTAGTCGTTAAGCCGAGTTGGAAGCCTTATAGGCGGCTTCATAAGTTCCAACAGCAGGTGGCTACAAACCTGCCTCCACCAATACGCACTGGGTCCGCGTGGTAGAGTATGACCTAATCTCTCTCACCTCGATTTGTGCAAGAAGGCTTTTGCCCAGCAGTGGGCAGTATTGGCTGATATTATTATACAACTTGTCCTTCCAGTGAGTTGACTTCTGACATTTGGCTCGTGCCCTCGTTTTGTTTTATTTTTCAGTATCACTAGCTGAAGCTGCTATTTGGAAGTAACCTAGACTCTACCACCAAAGAATGACCACATTGTGCTGAAAACAACCTGCAGATAACAATCCGTATTTTGTTAATGCAATATGTGTCAATCAGTTTATATTTAGTAATTAAAAATATATTAATGGGAATCAAAAAGGTATTTATTAAACTTTCAAATTATATAAGTAGTTAAATTACTAAGTACTTAGGAATTATTATCTTAATTATAAACAATAAATCTCAATAAAAATAACATAGTTTGGCATACAATTACTTGTTTCCAATATTAAATTTCTTTAAAACCAACAATATTCAATATTTCGAGACCTATATAAATAAACATTTCGCTATTTCGAACTAAGTTAAAGAGATCAAAAACTTGTATCAGGTAACGATAAAATATAATCTAATTTGGTACAGTGGGATTCGTTGATACTACGAATATATATTAAAATATGATTTTGTAATATATGTCTACTAAAAATTTTTCTGTGATTATAAAATAAAAAATAAATATAAAAAGCTAATCCCACAAATATCACCATCCCCAATCCCTTTATCACATTATTATGACGTAAGTATACATAAATATTATTATAACCATTGACGTCTCTATACCTTAACGTCACCACGACTATTTATTATTAGTGACGTCAAATAACTGATCGCAGTATTGACGCTTTGCTATCGAGATCGTTCATAGGGGCATAAAACGTTCCGTAACCTGCGAACGCCTGCAACGTCAACTGCATAGGAAAAATGGCGATATTTCATTTGAAAACATATATTTGCTCCTTTTTTCAACGCGGTTTTCCACAGACAACAACGGAACATTTTTCGATTTAATAACATGGCATTGGTTTGTAAGTACACTTGTATGTATTTACACACACGAAGGATATATCGCAAATTAGACTTCCGATTCGCGTCGGCATTGTATCGGTTACGGAACATTTTTACATTATAATTACTATCCACGTGCAATTCGTTAAAGTACCTGGACATTAAATATTTATAATCAGATACCGTTTTTGTAAATAGATACATCACCTTAATAGATACGTCCCATAAAAATACACCTTTCTCTGTTATCACAGCCCTAATTTAGCAAGTTATCTTTTAGTACCATTAAATAACACAATTTAAACTATAAACCAGATAACTATAGACTTTGTAAGTACTTAATAAGTACAGAACCGATATATAAATAAGGAAACACCATATACCATGTCAACATTCTACGGATCTGAATTAACGAAATAAAATATTCAATAAAATTTAAATCAAGGAAAAATATCAAGCGTATCACTTTAGAGCTTGGCTCTTTTCTGTATTATTTTCAACACGCTTATACAAAAATCTTTAAAAACTTTCTACCTAGTGTTTGCTCCAACTTGTGCGTACAAATCGCCGAAAGGCTTGAGTTTCCTATATATTCTTATAAACTTAACTTGTTGAGCAATTTCTTGTACATTAAAGTCAAAATTTTGATAAACTACAAAAGTTCGTATGTACAGTTTACAGTGTACAGGTTGGACTCACACGTGTCATTCATCAATCATGAGGCTCGCTGGGGTGCGAACTTAACCTTTTTACTTACAACTAGTTTTAACTTAACAAACAACGAGTCATCATGACAGCTGACACATGAAGTGATAGAACTGATCAAAGTTCACGGGCTCCAGGCCGTATTCGTGGTCAGACTTGTCGAGAAGTTCTGGATTCCTCTTTAGGAAGTTTCTTACCCAGTCTTCGCCGGCCATTCTCGTGTTCACGTCGAACGGGTGGTTCAAGTTGTTGTCTTCGGCGTATTGGAAAGCTAGCTCCCGAATGTCGCGTCTTGACACCCCCATAAAGTATTTCTCCATGCTTTTAATGTACCCTACTAAGTCTTTCTCTTGGCTGTCTGTGAAAACTCTTCTGTAATGCCCCATCAGAGGCTTCGGTTCATCGGGTTGCAGGTAGCGTATCTTGCTAGCACGCCTCTGGAGGGTAGAACGGGGTATGTGGAAGGTCCTGGCGGCCAATTTGTACCCCATCTTACCTGACACGACGGCCGCGACTGCTTTGGCCATGTCGTCTTCGTTCCAGGACTGGCGTCCACTCATTCTTTCGTACCTTCTGACCATTGCCCTCTGGAAAAGTAAATAAACATACGTAAATATCACTTTCATAGATAAGGTGGCATTCTTATGTAAATACGATAAAGATATGGTATTTGCGAGAACAGTTTTGACGCAAAATTAGTCAAAACAATCTGAGTCATGGTCGATGCAAATAATATTTTAGAAGAACAATAGGGGCAAAGTTCATAATAGAATTGAGGCTATGATGAGAATATTTAATAGTATATACATCGGTCTAAATATATTCAAGTGTTGAGCAAGTGGAGTGTATTTGAATAAGGTGTTCGGTGTTCGGTAATGTTGGAGCGTTCGGCGAAGGGTAACCGCAGCCTTACCGGTTTTGTGGACCACGATCAATGCCAACTCGAGGTGAAAAAAATATGTCTAAAGACGTTCTAGAAGGTAACGTTGAATAAATAATTATCATTGAAACCTGAGGTACGCAGCCCGCGCGCCGCTCGTGTGCTCATATTGAATGCTTATTTAATTATATCGAAGCGAACCACACGTCCCTTTGAGTATTAAAGACACGTCCCAATGTAACCATATAAATAGGTACGAGATTTTTATTCAAACATATGTATATCTTATCTTACAATAAATGCTCGGTAATCAGTTTTTGTACGACATCACTGCGCTCTGCCGTTATCTGCAGTTATTGAATTGGGCCCCGGAAATCGAGTAGGACAAGTTTTGAGAAAAGTGGTACACGAAACAAAGTCACTTTCAATTTCGAAACCACCTTTACTTTTGTGAATACTCTGTGTACTTACTTCTATATAGATTACTTACGATACCTACTTCAAAACTACAGTGTTATTGTACTCGCCACCTCGTTAATTGTAACTAAAAAATAATACAAAATAAATGTGTGTTGTGTTCGAGTGAGTAGTCCACAAAGAGTCGGTACTTTACCACAACGCAGGTCGCAATGCCCAGCTGATAGCGAACGACACGCGATAAAGTATGGCGTGTTTTTCCGACGCGATAACTCTGGAAACATTGAGGCCCCTGCGGCCGTGGGTATTTGAACCACTATGTTACTCGCACGCAAAAACTTGAATTTTAAAATTGATACTGTAGGTCATTTACAGAAGTCGTTTGATCGTCCTTTGTATGTCACATTGGCGGTTCGAAAAACGGGAAATACCTCTCGTCAGTGGTCGACCGTCCTTGAATGACCGCGTCATATTTTTTATCTGTCAGAAAAAAGAAACACGTCGTCGGCAGTCAGCTGTTTGTGTTAGCTCCATAGCGCGTCTATCAACATGCAGCCTCACCAAGATCACATCTTATGTCTAGAGTGTATCTATAAACATCTAATACATCGCTGGCTCGGTCCGGACGTACTTGTATACAACTCCGCGTCGACGGCAATGGAACGCGCCCAATGTCGACGGAACAAAATTTCCGATAGTATTAGTAGAAAACGTAGTAGCGGTGTGAGTACGGCGTGAGTCGAGGTTACTCTGACGCGTGACTTGCAAGGTCCCCGCTGCATTGCACGATGCGCCAAGGTTGACTCGCTTCTCCGTACCAATATAACCTAGGTCCCATTACTTAAAATATTAATTAATAAAAAAAACAATATCACTAGTCACAATGTAATTAATTCCCCAGGCCCGCGGCATAGGCCAAAGTGAAATCTGCATGGTCACTATCGCGGTGCATCGTTGCAATTAGACAATAGCTTTCAACACATAAATGTAACATATAAATGTAATAGGGCGCGCAGCGTGTAGTCACTTACCCGTGTGTGTGGTGTCAGGATCGCGTAGGCAGCCGGGAGGGGGGTGGTGGCGGCGCTCGGCGGCAGACGGTGGCGGCGGCTGGTGGAGCTGGCGCTCGGTAGGTGGCGTGCGACCGGGCTGGCGGCGCGCGCGACACTGGCGCGGGGCCCGTCTTGCCCCGCCGCCGGCCCTGGCGCGCTGACGTCACCTGGCCCAGGGCCCGACTGCGACGACTATTTTTGTCCACGACTAATTACCTAGATCCTGCCTTTGTCCGCCCGTGCGATACTCACGAGGAAACCTGGTTTTATCTTGAAACCTGTTATATACCTTCTCTCGCTTGTAGCTAATTATTATATGATACGTCATCGGTGTCAATAGTAAATTTATTTGTTCGTCGTCATCTATACGTATGTTCCGACTATGAGTCATTGTACCCTAAATTAAATTAATAGATGGTGTGATAATAATAGTTTTACATTAAACAATTACTATTTTATGTTAGTATAAGCATAATTAATCGAGTGTGGATTAGTTCGTTCGATGTAAATTTGTTAAGATCGGTGTGTAAATGTGAGTTGTAAATTTTATGAATCTCATTAAACAGTAGTCAGTGAAAGTAATATTTATAAATAGCCAAAAATATTTTGGCGTCCAACAAACTTGACATTGGAAACGTCCAAATGAAATCGGGTTCTCTTTTGCGATCAATCAGCTGTAATAAAAATGATGACATTGTTTGTTGCGACACTTCCATTTTCACCTTTTAAAGCAGTAATTAGAATCAGTTTTTACGTCGCACAGTTGAATGGCAGCCAAAACTCTAGCCCGTGGAACAAAGGAGAAATTCCCAGAGACAAAACTGTGGCCAGCGATTAGTGAGTCATCCCGGCAGTGTCGGTGGACTCCCGTGTCCGCTAAATAGGACAAAGTATGTGTGACACGGCTATTACAGGATAAATAGGTGTACTCTAACTAATGCTTCGATGTTTAAACATACGTGGCGACGTAAATGACCCAAGTGTTACTATCGCCTGAGCCCGTTTTAGCTTCAGATAATGTTATTTTAAATAAAACATACATATAGGTATATCCTTTGTTTTCATGATACGATAAGTTTCAAAACAAATGAGTGTTTACACTTATCTCCGTCGGGGAAGATCGATAAATTGAAGCAAATTGTGAATATTCACGCGGGTGAGAGTGTCTGAAATTGGATGGATCATGCGAAAACTTTCAATTAACATTCCGAACAACTCGAACGTTCGAGGTGTATAGCAATTTTGGAAAACTATATCATGTTAGCACGTGCACAATGCTATGATCATAGGAATGCATGTATAACGTCAGTGTCAGTTTCATTAGTAATGAAAATGGCAATGATATAAATTAGTTTTTCTTTCCGTGCGGTGCCGTGGCCCTTGGAATAGGATTTGAAGAATTACGCCTCTTTTATATCCTTGAGATGTAAAAAGCATATAAATTAAAAATAATATTAGCCCTGTTAAGAAACTGTCCCACTGTTGGGCACGGGCCTCCTCTCAAACTGAGAGCGCTTAGGCCATAGTCCACCACGCTGGCCCAGTGCAGGTTGGCGAACTTCACACCTTCGAGAAACTCTTAGGCATGCAGGTTTACTCACGATGTTTTCCTTCACCGTTAAAGCAAGTGATAATTAATTTTTAATACGCACATGCTTTCGAAAAGACAGAGGTGCGTGCCTGGGTTTGAACCCGAGACCTTTGACTTTGCAGTACAACCGTCTAACCACTAGGCTATCACTGCCTAATAAAGCATATATAAGTAAAAAAAAGCATTGATGAGAGTGGAGAAACGAGAAAGGTCTTTCTGTAGGGAAGAACCTGTTAGTAGTACTCCCTATTTACCTCGTAAGGGATCTAGCGTAATTATATGGGTAGAATATTGATCGAGCAGCGTGTCAAAGTAATAGAATCAATCTCTATTACGTGGCTAGGTTAACTTTGCCACATTAATTTAAAATACTGACACGTTTTTTTAAATCTTTCTGTTCATAAACATTGCAAAATTGATTAATATTATAATCTTAAAAGATTATTAGGTTTAATATACCAACAACCAATATACCAACAATTATTGGATAACCGGCATAATAGTTACCATAGCTCTTGTCTTTTCACTAAGTATATTCCTTCTAGCAGATATATGCAGACACAATAAAAATACTATTGTCTTCGCCAGTCAGCTTAATAAGGGCTCAAGGATTAAAGTCTATAAGAAATTAAAGATGGGCCAATTTTTTGCTAATATGCGGTAATTTGTAAACGCTAAACATGTTTGAATATTACTCAGAACGAGAAAAAATAATGAATTTGAAACAAAACAAAAGTGCGCAAGCGATTTTAAAAACCCCTGTGAATGCCTAGTCTGCCTGATCGGACTTCTGGGAATCAGCTATTTATGATCACTGACCGTATTCTTAGGTTTGTTTACTACAATAAAGGCTTTCAAAGAAAAACAGCATCAGGAACCCTTCTGTCTCTACGAAACAAGTTTTTCAAATATTATGTTTCGAAAAAATGGTAAGTAGAGGCTATGCTCTTAAGGTCTCTAAAAGTAGATCGTTATATCTACACATACGCCTTGAAAAATCAAATTTCCAAAGGGAGGTAGTCAGAGTAGAAACATACGGAATATCTACACTTGTACTTGCTTATACCTTTTTGTAGGTGTTGCCAGACTACCAGCGACACAATAAAACATTACGATATAGCTACATACTGAGGCAGTATCCTGTTTCATCCCACACAACCTCTGATGTCTGTAGATGTATAAGTTTGTAATATTTATTATTTAGTTGTCTTCACGTGTGATGCAATAAATGTTTCTTCTTCCCCTCTTTCTACAAAATACAAAACTTTACAAATTTATATCAATAAAGTTGCTTAATTGTGAAGTCAGTTCCTGCAGACGGATAACCTTCTTGATAATTTTTGTACAGTATTTCGAACCGCCTTCTAGGTACTTATTAGGTAGTAGAAATCTTATAATGTCGCTAAATTATACAGATCTGATATTTTATTGGACTGCTTCGTTCGTTTTGCATTGTGCGGTTGGGTTCAAATCCTAGGTCGGACAAAATGTAATTTTTTGCATAGATTCTCAACAGCCGTCCAGAGCCTCAAATGGGTACCGGAATAATGATAATACGCTCGCCATCTATTATTTTCTCTGGGGCTTAACATCCAACGTAGTATACGTTTACCACCCCCGTTATCCAACGTAGTATACGTTTACCACCCCCGTTATCCAACGTAGTATACGTTTACCACCCCCGTTATCCAACGTAGTATACGTTTACCACCCCCGTTATCCAACGTAGTATACGTTTACCACCCCCGTTATCCAACGTAGTATACGTTTACCACCCCCGTTTAAGCAATAAAGGCACGATGGGGTTTATTGTTTTATTCAATCTTGTAAGGCACCCGAAGCCTCGTTGGACCGAAGCGTTTTTAGCCATTTGTAAAGCCGCGTTCGGCTCCGTCAATATAAGATTGGCGACCTTTTGTCGAAATTCCATTCGGATGGCACATTAAATAGCTAGACATGAATAGAATAAATAATGTGAAAATATGCATCCTCACTAGTTTTCAGTTAAAATCTGCAATGACAGGTGAAAAGGGGGCTAAATATGCAAAAGCATCTGCAACAGGGAAATGCATATTATCTGGACTCTAATTATAAATATTCTAATAAGGATTTGTTATCATTCACGGAAAAGATTAGGTAAACTTAACATTGGGTTTAATGAATAAAGATAATAATATACTTTAGAATGATTTATTACAAAAGCACCACGTAAATTATATGACTTTATTACAATTTTATGCCGTCGTTAAATTTAACAAGTTTACTTTTGTTTCTTTTCGGAATAAGTTTTAACTCAGAAATACAAAGAATAAGTTAGTTAGTGGTTTCCCACAAGATCGAACTATGACCTAGTGAAAGTCGCGGGTGGAAGCTGGATATGTACAGCACAAAATTGGCCCTTGCGGTGATCTTCGGGGAAGGCCTTTGTCCTCCAGTGGAGGTCATGTTCGGCATAATTCCAGTCTGCGGACTGATACTGAATTTTTTTCGATAGAAAAACTATAATAATACTTTGACCAACGTAGGATTTAAACCCAGGGCCAAGCGAGACGCACACCTCTTTCTTTTCCCTAAATTTATCGCTTCATGCATTCGTTCAATTCTAGGTATCACCTCGAAGAATATTTCAATATATAGCTTTATATTTTTTGTTTCGTGGAGAAAAACTTCATAAGATTCCCGCACTCTATTAGTAACAGGGTATGGGGGACTTTTACAGCACTCGAAAATTCCCCGTGGGGACTTTCTTAAGAATGGGGCCCAAAATCTCGAAATGGAACTTTATCATACGATAGTCGATGACATTGAAATGTTCAACATTATTACTTATCAACAAACAATCTTAACTCAGTAATTAGTGAAAAAAAAATTAATAGGTAGGTACTTTTTATTTGAAGCGAGAGGAAGAAGACTCTGCAAGGAATCATGATGATATAGATATTTAGATATAAACAGACATTTTTATAGCAACCAAAGGGGTAACGGTCAAATATTTATTAAAATTAATTAATAGCAATGTCTGTAAGCAAACGCTAGTTTAAGAAGTTGGAATGCAAAATGCACAAATTCGGGTTGGTATAGTTGACGTGCCTAAAATAAATAAAAAATGTGCAACAACCCTTTTCCTACCTAACTCGTGTGTTTGCGATAAATATCAGTATATTACTCTATGTGGGCAGAAACAGCTGGACAGTTTATTTTTAAGTGGAATAATAATGACATACAAACGAGAATAGGTACCTAATTAGTGATGATTTGAGAATTTGGAAAGCATCGCTTAATTATAGTGTTGTAATGCACTTATTAAATATGGTTTGCAATTCATTATTTTTAAGTGAAGTATCACTTTAATATGAGTACATTTTAAACAATCAAAACAGGAGACTGTCACACAGTTATGTGGCATTATAAAAATGCATGTAATAGACTTTAATACAATAGATGTAGAGCTAAACAATTTAGAGCTAACTACTACCCGGTCTATTTTGACCAAATAGACCAGGTCTTATCTGAGGGACAAGTCAGGAGTCTCTGTAACCGGCGAGCGTGTATGAGACGAACTATGAGAGTGTAGGAAGCCAGAAAGGTATGTAAGGAAAAAACTTGTACTCTGTACTCTTTGCCTACCCCGCAAGGGATCTGGCGTGATGATATAGATAGATAGATAGATTTAGAGCTAAAACTCAAACATTCCCAGAGACTGTCCGCCATCTGCCTTCATCGAACCCTACAGTACTTTGGTAACGTAACTCGAAGATATAGTAATAACTTAAAGTGATTACTGGTGACAGACAACATAGAGGGGAAGAGACCAAGGGGACGCAGCCCTAAGAGATGGTCGGATCAGATATTCCAACAGCTCGAGATACCAGTCAGCACGGCGCTCCAACTGGCAAGTGATCGCAGCAGATGGAGAGATATTATAAAAAATGTCGAGCAACGGAGTCACGATCCTGAGTCATGAGGGAACGATTGAAGAGAGAGAGACGGAGAATACAATAGATTTGATAAATCTGTACTATATACCCCTGTCGATCGCATATAGTACGGATTAATAGTCAATTAAATGTATTTAGGGTAGAGTTAAGAGAAAACGCCGGAAGCATGGAACCCCCTGTTCCATGGTGGTGGTGCTATTTTTCAAGAAAGGTGATTCACTTTACTAAAGAATTATAGGCCCATCACACTGCTGAGCCATGTTTATAAGTTGTTTTCGAGAATCATCACGAATCGTCTCGAACGCAGGTTTGATGACTTCCAGCCTCCCGAACAAGCCGGTTTCCGGACAGGCTTCAGTACCATAGACCACATACATACGCTGCGGCAGATTATACAGAAGACCGAGGAGTATAATCGGCCACTATGCTTGGCGTTTGTGGACTATGAGAAAGCCTTCGATTCGATCGAGACTTGGGCGGTTCTTAGATCTCTCCAGCGATGCCGCATTGACTATCGGTACATTGAAGTGTTGAAGTGCTTGTATAATAACGCCACCATGTCAGTCCGAGTACAGGGGCATTGCACGAAGGCGATCCCCATAAAAAGAGGAGTAAGGCAGGGAGACGTCATTTCTCCGAAACTGTTTACGGCCACCTTAGAGGACGCCTTCAAGCTCTTGGAATGGCAAGGACTTGGCATCAACATCAATGGCGAATACATCACTCACCTTCGATTTGCCGACGATATTGTAGTCGTGGCGGAGTCGCTGGAAGATCTAGGACGAATGCTCGGTGACCTCAACAGAGTATCTCAACAAGTGGGTCTTAAAATGAACATGGACAAAACGAAAACAATGTCTAACGTCCATGTCGTACCCACCGCAGTCACCGTTGGGAACTCTACTCCTGAAGTTGTTGACGAATACATTTACCTGGGACAGGTAGTCCGGTTAGGTATGTCCAACTTTGAGAGAGAGGTCAATCGACGAATCCAACTCGGCTGGGCAGCGTTCGGGAAACTACGCAACATCTTCTCATCCAAAATACCTCAGTGCCTTAAGACTAAAGTTTTTAGTCAATGTGTGTTACCAGTGATAATATATGGATCAGAGACGTGGTCTCTTACAATAGGTCTCAAAAAAAAGCTCAGAGTTGCTCAGCGAGCTATGGAGAGAGCTATGCTCGGCGTTTCTCTACGCGATCGAATCAGGAATGAGGAGATTCGTAGAAGAACCAAGGTCACCGACATAGCCCTTAAGATTAGCAAGCTGAAGTGGCAATGGGCGGGCCACATAGCGCGTAGATCGGACGGGCGTTGGGGCAGAAAGATTCTAGAGTGGAGACCACGTATTGGCAAGCGCAGCGTGGGACGACCACCTGCCAGATGGACCGACGATCTTGTGAAAATCGCAGGAAGTCGTTGAATGCAGGTGGCATCGGACCAGTTACGCTGGAAAGCGATTGGGGAGGCCTATGTTCAGCAGTGGACAAGTATAGGCCGAGATGATGAGGGTGGAGTTTTGAGACGGGGCAGTAAGGGCAGCTAGAATGGTTAATTAGACTAGCCTTAACATTTTGCGACGATTTCAACTGCATTAACATATTTTGAAGAAGAAAGTACACTCAGCAAGAAAATGGACTATCTACACAAAAACTTATTTGTTCCCATTAGATCCTGTTTTTGAGGATAAAAAACTTCTATTAGACCAAATGCGGTTGGAGTACTACAAAAGTCAGAAAATGCAAAAAGGTTTTTCTTATACATTATGTAGGAGATTACCGTAGCAAATTACACAAAAACTTTTTATGATGCCAATCTGAGATGGAGAACTAGAAAGGAAAAGACAGAAATCGCAAAAAAAAGTTTTCCTACCTGTGGAAAAAGGTTTTTGCGATTTCTGTCTTTTCTTGTACTCCAATCTCAGTTAGTCCAACAGAAATTTTTGATCCTTATAAGAAACAGGATCGACTGGTATTTAGAAAAGGATTTTGTGTAAATTGCCTATTTTGTTGTTGACAGTACATTTTTTTTCGAATTATGTAAATGCAGTGCATAATGTCGCAATAAGTTAAGAATAGTCTCTTAAGACTATTTTTCTCGTAGCTATAACGGTAAAGGTAGCTGCCCTTACTGCCCTATTTCAAAAATCCATCATGTATATTGATTCCGAACTGGGATATCATGCCAAAAGTAGCACGATACGTCATGTGTGTGTGTGTGTAACTACTACGCTCGAGCCAAAAGGGCTAGGGGGCAACTAGCTCAAGGGCGCCTCAAGGAGGAATGGCCTTGGTGGGTCGCCAGACGTAGATAGTAACATCTTGATTGTCTTCTAACAGACACCTAGTATATGCCCTCCCATGGGGATATACTAGGTGTCTCGCCGTGGTGCTCTGCATTAACCGGTGGTCAAGGGATTCTTCGACCTCGCCGGAGAGGTCGGTGTCTGATCCTGTGTGCAGTATTTGTATCCGAAAGAAGGGATGTAAGGGCATCGGAAGTCGTCACGTGTCTAAACAAGATAAGTTCTGTTTTTCGCGAATAACTTTTTTTCGCGAATTATTTTCAATACAAACTCACGAGGAAGGTTTCAATCTATAATTTATTAATATTTTATGCAAATCGGCCGAACTATGATGTTTGTCCGAAGTAGGGATGTGTCGTTAGTACACCGTTACCCCTATATTCCCTAAGTGGGTGGCATCGGAATTCTGTGTACACCCATATACACAGAAGATGTAAGGTCCCAATTTAATGGGGGGCGAGCTAGCTACCATTATTCTGGGTACAATTCCAAACTCCTGACTCTTAAGGTATAAAACATAATTAAAAAAAACTGATCAGATTTGAACTATTTGATTTTAACGTTAGCATAACCTTTTTCGTTATTTTTCTCCTCCTTGACTCCATTCGTTTAAAAGACAATCAAAATGTTATTATCTACGACTAGCGTCCAGCGTTCGGTATCAGTAATTAGTCTTGGTGTTAATGAACAAGGAAACAACTGATTTAATGATTGCGGTCGTGATGTCAGCTTCGCATTCCTGTTTTCCTTGGGTAATTTTTGATGTCATTAAATTTGTGGAGACGGAATATCACGCCATTTTTGTTATAAGCTTTTTTTAAAACTTGCAATCATTGTTTTATTTTGGTCAAATACTGCAAGCTGAATTAGAACTACTTACTTCTTTTTAACCTACGGAGTTCAAATATGATATGTTGGTTCAGTTCCGATGACAGTCCATTTTTATGGTAAGCACGTCTACACCTAGGTTTGGCTCCAGAGGAAGGAATTCCTCAACGACTAACAGCATATACACGGGTTTTTTTTAAGTATACGCCCTCAATTTTGATTGACCGTTTTAATACACCGTTAAAAGCTTGTTTTTTTTAAATTTTAGTATGTATTAAAGTTATTCTTCTTTTATTTTAGTAGCTTTTCTATGCTCATACGCATACAAAAATCGTCAAAAAAACAACATAGCTTCATTCAGTTAGAAACCTGTTATCATAGACAATTTATGATTAAGTTGATATTGAATCCAAGAAACCGACACGTTTTGGCGAGCGTTGCTGATAAGATAGCAGTATCAGTCGGGCATCTTTACAGCCTTATTGTCTGAGACGATACGGCACGAGTGGCGATGGTATCAAAATAAGTAATAAGTATAAGGAATAATAATATCAGAGGCTTAAGCACGAAATTAAATTAACGTCAATTTCGTGCTAAATTCGCAGCAGAGTAGCACGGACGCCAATAATTTTGGTAGCCCGTGAGTTTGTAGCCCTTGTATGTAAATCAAAATAGTCTTGTCTACACGTCAATACAATACAATTATTGAAAAGATTTTCTCGTGTCCAACTTTTATCGCTGCACGCCATGCTAGCACGTAAGACAAAATGTTTATCTCTTATATCTGTACTAACCCTGTAGGTATGAAAGTCCTTTGTTCTCTAGAATTAAAAATCCACTGTAAAAGGTGTATACCCTGAACCTTTATTGCCCTACGCCTGGTTTTAAGGTCTATCAAACCGGTAATCTTTCAATCTTTTCGAAAGCCATCCATGTTGTTACGTCAAGTTTTTTTTAGACCATTGTCGATAGCCATAAGATGATGTATGTAGAGACTGATGTGTATGAAATAATGCCCGATATAATAGTAATCAAATTGCCTCGTGTAACATGGAGAGCTAACGTCGTTTTAAAAATGTGAGTGTAAAAAGTACACACCTGCAACCATTACTTGGTGGCAGGTGGGTGTCTGTTACATGTGACGGTATTTATTTAATTTAATTTTCAAAATTATGCAAAGTTTGTGTCATTGTGATTTTGTGAATTACTCAAAAAGTGAATTTCGATTCCAATATCTTTTTCGGGCAGAACGTTTTATATTGTACTAAGAAATAAAGTGTTCCGATATATCCTACGAGCCGTACGTATCTAACGTAAAGGTATTTCCCTCGCTAAAGTTTCCCAACACGTGTTTCCTTCTGATTCCCACATCTCTTTAAGAGCAATAAAGTTGGGAAAGTCCCTCGGCTTCCTTCCCCAACTTACAACGCATCGAATGCTCTCCTTTGATCAACTTGCCACTGGTACGAGAAAACACTATTTTCCGATTCCGCTAGGTTGGTTATCACCCGCATTACGGTGCTCTTCGTAATTTTCAAAGACTCCCAAAATTATCTCCCCGAAACGTAAATTGAGTTTCGGTTACTGATCGGATTCCTCCTATTTGGGTTACTTTTGCTTATTACTAACTAACTTTACTAACTAAACTAAATACATTTTCATTATTTATACATACCCGCTGTCCTTCTGTTTTTAATCGAAATAACTGCATTACAAATCAAGACTGGACATAATAAAAAATGTTATTTCTTTTTAAATGTGTAACTGTGATTAGAAAATCTAGCCAAGAAATAAAGTGAGTTGCTTTTTTTGTTAATTTTCCAATAGTTAATTGTCTGCGCATGTTCTTAAAAAATCTTGAGGAAGCATGGACAAATAGATGTTGGCTTCTCTGTAGCGTCACGCATCGGCTGAAACAAACTGATCGGCTGAAAGAGCAGCCTCTTAAAGGCAACCAAATCTACAGCGATTTATATCGCCGTTTTTTTGTCTTTACCCAAAAACTCGACAATAGCATTGTTACAGCCTATTTATTCTTTAGTAACATTCGAAACTGCGAATTTTTTGCATAGCGAATCTTGCTCTTTGTACACACTTTATCTTCGGTCTTCTCTCGTCGTTTGGACAGCAAACGGCAAGATTACTATGACATTAAAAATAATTAATCGAAATTTAATAAGATGATATACTTATAAAGTAAAATAAGCACCGTTCATTCTTACTCTTTGTGTTGTTGTCATCGGATAATTGTTGTAAGCAGCATTAGTTTTTAATAAATATAGTAACATTTAAATAATTATTAACGGACAATTATATTGACAACATAAAGCTTGCATTTTCATTAGGTACTTTATCCATGTCCTTTTTACAATCATGAGTCATACTAAAAAGGAAAGGACATATATACTTTACAGACGGATGTTATTTATTGACGATCGATCTTTGGGCAGTTTACAATATAGGTAGGTAACTAACGGTGTTTGCAAGGATCCCATAACATGCACTACGAGCTACATTAAAGATTGGAAAAAAAAAATATTGTCTATGCTATATACATCATGCCAGATCCGTTTCGGGGTAGACAGAGAGTGCAGAGTTCTAACAGGTTCCTTATGATAAAAGTAACCCTGTCTGTTATCTTTACACGCCTAGATCGCTGAAAAGAGATTGATAAAATTTAGCAATGATTGCATCCCGAGGAAAAAAATAACACATACAATAGCAGGCACAATTGCAGGTAATAGCTAGTGAAATATAAAATTAATATTTCTAAATAGGAATGCCAGTATATTAAAAATAATGTATGATTATTGATCTAGAGAAGCAATGAGTTGAACGCAGGTCCCCAGCATCGCAACGGGTTCGGTTGCACAAGAGAGCGATAGATAAACTGACCGATTTCGGTCACGTACCGTACGTGACTCCGGCATATCTTTGCTATGACCAATCACTGACAATGCCATGTCTAGTCTGATACTGGCCAGCCGAAATAGGGCTGACAAGTTGGCCAGTTGCAGAGATGTTCTTTTAATTTTAATATGACATAGACGCTAATCTGTTTAATATACTAGCAGTTTTGGCACCCGGTCAACAAAAGCGCCACCTATTAGCTCTATTTTACTTTTGAAATATGGAGATTTCAAATCGTGAAAGATATCGGTTCAGTTATAATAATATCGTTTATTTTCTCGACACAATATAAACAGTACATAGTAAGATTGCCATATTACAGTGTAGGTGTTTGTTGCAGAGATGGGCAAAATGTAAAGATTAATGAATAACCTCCCCCGTTTGGGGTATACAGGCGTGACGTTATATTAATGATTAACGATTACAATAACATTTTGTAATCTTCAACGATTACAATTACACTTTTAATCTTGAATTATGATGAAATATTACAAAATGCCATTGTAATCAATAATCTGATTACATTTTGCCCATCTCTGGTTTGTTATAGGAGACTGGTGCCTAAACCAGGTAATACCTGGATGTCAGGTCGCCAGTGCACCTTCTCCATTTTAGTAGTAGTTTTAGAGTTTATTGATTAAAAACAAACAAATATTTCCTTTTTAATAAAAATATAGATGATTTACAGGTAGATTAGGTATTAAGGTAATTTATTTAGTATTAGGTCTCTGCAAACCGGCGTATTCACTTCAAAATTTAACGACATATTTTGTACATTAAGTATTTTATGGGTAAAAAATTACTAGTAGTTTATTTGGTGTAATATAGAAAGAAAGAAAGAAAGTTGCCGCTCAATATTAGCGTCCCGCTCGCACGTGTAATGGCCTCCAACCGCGCTTCGTTTTTAAGCGCGTTGGGCGCGACGGCGGCGGGTTGTGTCGTTTGCCGTCGCGCCGAGCGGGGCTGCGCTGTGTGGCATCTCCCGTACATTTCAGTACATTACAACTGCCCAAGCCGCGCCACCGTCGCGCTCCGGTCGCATTGCGTCGGCTATGTGGCGAAACCTTTACAGGCGGCTTGATAAATTCTAACAGCAGGTAGCCGCAATCCTGCCTTTACCAATCCGCACTATGGTGGACTATGACCTAATTCCTCACACCTTGTATAGTGGGAGAAAGTCTTTGTCCAGCTGTGGGAATAACCTTATTGTATTCTACGGCCAACCCTAGGAAATATTTTTAGATTGGTACTATGTCTAGTACAGGAGCTATTTGCAGTTGTTGCTATATCGCACGGATAATTAATTTAATGGACATTATAAAATGAATTTAATCGAACATGTACCTACCTTTTTTAACTAATTGCACGGAGATAATTAATTTTTATGGACTTTAGAATACAAATTTGATGAAATCGCTCGTTAAAATACGTATTAGTTTTGTGTATTAAATATGTAAGTTGTTGATTAAAAACCAGTGTATTAGATTTATGTGTGAAATATGTCATTGAGAGTAACAATTTACAGAAATAATTATACAATTAATCTGTCTATCTTTATCATCCCGCCAGATCCCTTGCGGGGCAGGCAGGAGCACATAGTTCCAACAGGTTCTTTCCTTATATACCTCTCTGGTTTCCACCACTCCCATAGTTCGTCTCATACACGCTCGCCGGTTACGGAGACTCTGGACTGGACAAATGAGACTCGGTCTATTTGGCCATGGTAAGAGAGTCTCGTCGCCTATACCTCAAAGTTTGAAGACAAAAGTCTTTGATCAGTGCGTCCTACCTGTCATGACATACGGAGCCGAGACATGGACACTTACGGTGAGACTAGTCCACCAAATGAAAGTTGCTCAGCGGGCTATGGAGAGAGCTATGCTCGGAGTTTCTCTGAAAGATCGAATCCGGAATGAGGTGATCCGACAGAGAACCAAGGTCATCGACATAGCTCGCATGATCAGCACGCTGAAGTGGCAGTGGGCTGGCCATATTTGCCGAAGGACCGATAACCGCTGGGGTAGACGTGTTCTCGAGTGGAGACCGCGGCTTGGCAAACGTAGTGTGGGACGCCCTGTAGCTAGATGGAGCGATGATATACGGAGGGTGGCGGGCAGCGGTTGGAAGAGAAGAGCCGAAGATCGGGCTCAATGGCGTGCCTTGGGAGAGGCCTATGTCCAGCAGTGGACTGATACGGGCTGGTGATGACTGATGAAGAGAGTCTAGGTTTTACGCGATACCTACATCCTTCCACTTACGCATTGTATGTCTGCTTTGTCATTCATTTATACAATTAATTATGTTGTTTATTTGTAGAGGACAATATTTGGGAAGGATCATTGTTTATAGACCTTACGGCGATATCTACGTCTTAGGTTTGTATGTAGCCTTAGGAATAACGTTGTTTAAAAAATAGAATATTGCCCTTATCTAATTCTAATACAGTTATAAGAGATCGTCATTAATGACGTTAGGCTCGTATGGGGGGAGGAGGATTTGAAAAAATCACAAAATATCACAATGGTTGGTGTAGTGAGATATCAAGTGTATTTAATTCTTTATCTGATATTCTTTCTGATGAGATATTTAGTTTATATCTTTATTCAGGTTACCTTTGATTATACGTGATTATACGAAAAAGGATACCAACTAGCTTTTGTTTCTTGTTAGTAATCAAATTTTTTATTTAAAACCAACGACCATTAAATAAATTATCCACTTTTTATGGCGCCCGGCGCGAATATCAATTAATTTCTATAATAGACTAATTGACTATAAATAAATATTTAGAAACAGATATATATGTTTATTAATACTTTTAAATTATTATGAGATTGTTATTGAATGCACGAACATAGTTCCGAAATTTTTGTTGTGTGTTTTATGTGTTGAAAAATATATGCATTGCATTATGTGTTATAAACACAATATATAAGTACATATATAGTAAAATAGGTTCTTTATTTATGGTATTTTTTTCATTAGTATATTATGAATTATATAATTATACAAACAAGCGTTACTTAAAGATTGTTTTTTATAACTAACTACTATAGAAACCATGAATAGTAATAATTACAGAGATAGTACTTGTCTTACTTACACTTTTTTGTGTTTGTCTTTTAAATAATCCGAAATTTTATATCTAATGGAAGTAATACAATTTGGTTTTGATTATGGATTAAAATTTATTAATTGTTCAACATAACTAATCATGTTTAATAATTTTTTTCTTGGATTTCTTTCAGAATAACTCTGTGACTATCGTAGATGGTTACAACTGATGGTAGAGCTACCGATCTCAATAAAGGTATGCCTACTGAATTAAAATACCGTCACGCTTCGGTCGAATTCGGTAACAACTGTAACATAAGTATGTTATGCAAACTACCTTCTTCAGTCCACTGTTTAAAAAAGAAAAACATTTACATAAAAAGTCCAAGCAAAGACGTCAACCATATTTTTTCTGGCACACGCTTTTCAAAAATTGCAATACTTTTTAAAACCGGCAATCACGTAATAAAGCTTTAATAGGAAGTGATTGAATGATGACTATGGTGCTTCGACTGAACGATATTTTATATGTAACAGGTATTTACGATAAAAACTTGAATTTGCTTGGAAGTGGGTTGTTTCTTGTTCGCATTTTCGTATCTACCTAATAATAAAAAAGTCTTTATTGTGTACAGTGACGAATTTTGTGTCACTGGACACATTTGCTGCGGATAACACGAGTAAACATGACATTAAAATGAAACGTTACGGGAACAATGAAACTAATTCTCTCCATTATTAACTATTAAGTTCACAAAGTGAAACATCGTTTATCTTAAATTAGGTTTAAGATATCATAATATTCACTTTATAATACGTGCTTCCCAAATTAAAGACTTGGTAAGGATACTCCCATTGACATCTGTATATAAACGAGCAGTATCCCGCGGCTTCGCATCCGATCGTTATTAAAATCAATTCATTAATTTGCAAACAAACAAAAAATTCTTTCCTCTTTATAGTATTAGCATATATTTCTACTTCATGATATTCCCCCAAAGACGTCATTCAGGCACTACACTACACTCATGTAAAGTTTGACGTAAGTGTGCGCATGATTGACGTCATCTTTAATCGGAATCTCGGCACAATATCTCGGAGGGGTCAAGGGATAATTCGATTACTCAGATCTAAGAAAATCGAGTAGGTATATCTTACGTTCAGTCACTGGACAGCATGTCAAAAAGCAGACCAGAATAGTCCTTTTCAAGTCTCACATATGCCTTCGCCTTTGTCGAAATCGGTTGGACAAATAGATTGATGGACGATGAAATTGGTCATTAACCATCAAATAACTGTGGATGATTTTAAAAAGTGTTGCTCCGCACTTGGGAGTTATTGTTGTGTATAATGAAATATATGATTCACATTTTTTCTTTTTTAATAAAGGTAGCCCCTCACTAGGAATTGTGTACAAACACGAAATTCACATACACAAACACCCAAACCTAAACAAGTATTTTGTGAGTCACACAAAGATTCGAATCCGCGGTTAATCGATCCAATGGGTGGAGCGGCTTCAGCCCTTGACCACTAGACTAAGCCGTCCGTCGTATTATATTAATATTTTTTATAATAAATTTAAAAAATCCACATAAATTATTATTTTATTCATTTTTAAAAACAAGAAAGTACTTTATTTTAAGTTAAATATAGAAGTTAGGTATTACATACTATAGAGGACTATTTATGGCAATATTTACGGCCGATATTTTACCTTTACACACTGTTTTACATATTGGATATTTACGATTAAGCATGAGACGAATTGCCTTATAAGCGCTATTTTTTTCCGATATCCTTGACATAAATTGTAACAGCTCGGTAAATATATACTATAGCATTAATTTTTGAATAAAAACTTTCCTAAACAGTCGTCTTCCTAACCGATGATAAAAATATAATGAAAATTGGGTATGTTAGTTTCCGTGATTAGTCCTATTTTTGTACGAATAGGCAAACAGACGTAGGATTTTTTTTTAAATAAGACTGTGTCCTGTAGTATTACCCTCCCGATGCCCTTACATCCCTTCTTTCGGATACAGATACCGCAGACGGGATCAGACACCGACCTCGCCGGCGAGGTCGAAGAATCCCTTGCCCGCCGGCCGGTGCAGATCACCATGGCGAGGCACCTAGTATATGCCCTCCCCCATTGCGACTGCTCAAGCCGAGGCCGTTCCTCCTTGAGGCGCCCTTGAGCTAGTTGCCCCTTTGCCCTTCTGGCTTGAGCGTATTGGTTGCACGCTCGCCCTCTTGTCCGGTGAAGCTGTAAAGGCCACGCGGCCAACAGCGTAGATCATTCACACACACATACACACACACACACACACACACACACCATACTAGGAATTAATCCCGTGTCGTGGGTGCGTTTATGAATATGAATTTTATTTCACATGCACAAACAGCCAGCCCGAGAAGATGTTTGCAGGTCACACAAAGGTTTGTCGCTGCAGGGATCGAACACGCGACTCTTCGAACCAGTCGGCGAAGCGGCTTAAGCTCCACTGGACTGTCTTCGTTTTGTGTTAAGATATAACCATAAATTAGAATCATCAACATTGTCATCATCATCATCTCAGCCTATACTTGTCGACTGCTGAAAATAGGCCTCCCTAATCGCTTTCCAGCGTAGCCAGTCCGATGCCACCTGCATGCAACGACTTCCTGCGATTTTCACAAGATAGTCAGTCCATCTGGCAGGCGGATTATGAAAGAAATTAGAATAGTTATTGTTAATAGGTATTCTATTTAAAATTCAAATTTATATCAATGTTTCATTTATACATATGGGATTCATCGAATCGTCATCAAATAAAACATCAAGCGAAGAAACGAGGTAAGAACGTCGATGCATTTCACAAATTTCTTTGATAAGTCCATTACAATTCAAGCCGTCCGTCTGTCGAATGCATTTCCAGTGTCAGTTAGACGTGCAAAGTCGTTGGTTTCGTTCAAAAATATGGGTAAGAGTCACTATCTGTCAATAATATGATTATTTGCTATTTATCCTTATCTGTGTTTAGCTATAATATGTGTATAGTATGTAATAGTATATATGGTCATGTCTGTATAAATATGACCAACTTTATATTATATATGTATGTATTGTAAATTGTCATCAATAGTGTACGACACCAACTGCCCTTTTTATTCTTATTTCTTTTCTTTCCAACGGTTGTCTGGAAGAAATCGCTGTAAGCGATAAGATCGCCATTTGTACTGTTTTTGTATTAAATTTGTTTCTTGTATTAATTTTTTGGTGAACAACAAAGTGTATTATTATTATAAGAAATTACTTAGTTTTATTAGTTTTCTCAAAACTTACAATTTTTCTGTAGTGTGACAAGAATATTTTGGCCCTTAGATGACATTGACAGGGCTTGTGTGACATTTGGGTAATCGTTTAGTAAATTTTTTCTACTTCCAGGGAAATATTTCAACAGGGCCAACCTGTTGAAATATTTATTAATTAAAAAAAAACATGAGTAAATTTCATAGGAAACGGCAACTCTGTGACTTGCATGAAGTGACATTGAAGTGGCATCGTTAGTTCCGATTTTGGCGGGCCACAAAATCCTATATGACTGTATACAAGGTGTTTCATAATAAACGCAAGACTTCAGACACACCGATTAGAGGATTGCTTCATAAATACAAAACGAAACCCAAATTTCCAAATTTAAAGGTTTTGACCCTTTTTTAAGCACTTTTATATTAATTAAAAATGAAACATGTACGTGTATGTGTGCGTTTTGAGAAATACGCTTTAGGAATGCATTTGAAATCTCCTTATTGCTATGAATCAAGAATAGATTTAGTTTTTTATAGCGCACTGAAGAAGTAAAAGCAGTTTTGAAAATTTAAAAAAAATTTAATGTACATTAAAAATTGTTGGAATCTATTCAGATACCGATTTAGAACAAACTACTTTCAGGTCTTGCGTTTATTATGTTACAGCTTGTATATCCTCATTACATTCTTTATTCCCTTTCCACACTCATTCCTTTTACTCTCTTACATACTCTCTCATTCATTCAATACTGAGTTCTTTATCTATTAAATAACAATATTTGTTGCGTTTACATTAGCAAAATCAATCTTACATACATAATTCTATTCAATTTTAAAACCTTTGTATCTCTCAACACAACTCACAAAACAAGTAATAGTTGTATCCTTATTTTGACCTTTCCGTTTTATTGACTGAGGCGGAAAATGAGGCCTGATAATATAATTCACTTAACAGGATAAGCCCAATGTCCGAGCTCAGGTTAGGCTCGAGGATAAATTGAACAAAATTATGCACAACATCACACAAAAAAGAGGTTTGTTTGTCTGTGTCTGATAAATACTGTTTCAAACCCAACTTTCATACACACCATTATTTTTTGGTAGGAAATTTCGTTTTAAAATAATTTCTATCATTAGATAGAGATTGACTGCCTCGTTGGTAAAGCGCATCGCTTTGTGATCACGAGGTCCTGGGTTCAAATCCTAGGTCGGACAAGTGTAGTTTTTCTAACAAAAACTTCCCAGTACGAGTCCGGAGTCGAGAATTGTGCTTGGTATATGGCTCTCCCCCTATTACATGGGACCTAACATCGTCGGCAAAATGTGAGTGTACTCAGTACACAACTGCCACCCCCGCTTGGGGAATATAGGCGTGACGGTGTGATAAAGATCTATCTTCAGACTAAAGACGTCCATTCCAGGACAAGGCCTCCCCCATAGACCACCATTGCGACCGACTTTGTGCTATATCCACCTTCTATCTGTGACCTTCACAAAATACCTTTGATAGATAGGTTGATGCTTGATAAAGTAGCAGTGAACCAGTTTGTCTACACCATTTTCTCCTTGCCTAATTAAATGTGTCACTCAAGGGTCAAGGCTAGTTGTCAAAAAAAAAATCGGTGTCGGTATATATATAATTCGGAAGCTATGATGTCACAGACTGATATAAGATTCAACATTCATCATTTTAGGTCGGGGATTATCTATTTAATATCATAAAGGGGAAAGATTTGTTTCTAATTAATAAACTCTACAACTACGGAGCCGATTTTAATAATTCTCTCACCAAAATCAAAGTCAAAAATTATTTATTTGTTTACGCCAATACAAGCGCACTTTGAAACGTTAAAATTATTTAATATTACATTTTTTACATCTACCACCGGATAGGAACGCGGCCTCCATGGAGAACACCCGGCGAGAACTCAGCGGGCTAGTCTTTTAACTGAATTTGTTTGGCCTTTTTGATAACCATTGTTTTATTTTCAAAATCGTATTATACAGCATCGTTCAATTTTGCTGAATGAGGAGCTGCTCAAATCTAATCTGTTTTATCGTCAAGATAATCCGAAATTTTGTAATACCCTTATTACACAGTCTAGTTTTGATTGCCTTTTTAAACTTATTGATAGGCATGTTTCCGATATGTATGGGTAATATGTTGTAGTAGCGTCTACATTGCCCCATGAAAGAATTACTAATTCTGTGGAGACGAGTAAAATGTACAATAAGATCATCTTTGTTCCGTGTATTAAATGTCTCTAATATTTTTCAAAGTTACTTTTCTTTTTAACATATAGAAGATTTTCATATATAAATTGGGAGGCAACAGTTAGTTCTCTATATTTTTCCTTAAAAGAGAATTTCCAGCTAAGCTACATAAATATTAGCCCTGTTAAGAAACTGTCCCACTGCTGGGCACGGGCCTCCTCTCCAACTGACAGGGTTTAGGCCATAGTCCACCACGCTGGCCCAGTGCGGGTTGGCGAACTTCGCACACCTTCGAGAAACTCTTAGGCATGCAGGTTTCCTCACGATGTTTTCCTTCACCGTTAAAGCAAGTGATAATTAATTTTAAATACGCACATGCTTTCGAAAAGACAGAGGTGCGTGCCTGGGTTTGAACCCGAGACCTCTGACTTTGCAGTCCAACGGTCTAACCACTAGGCTATCACTGCTTAGCTACATTGCTAAGCTACATTATTCTGAAGTAATATAGACCCGGTAGGTGGCGCTGATGTCGACAGGGTGTAAAGCCTTGGAAAACTGCTAGTAAATGGATTAATTGGTTTGTATCCTTACTTTAAGTTTCGCGCTTAATAAAGTACCTACTGCATTAGCAGTAGTGATATTTTGGTTTCAACCTTTCTGAATCGAATGGTCACGCATGTGTTGTGGCATAACATTTTGTATATCTATTCAGGTCTTACAGCTCAGATGACCTACAAATGACCTACCAAGATTTTTGACGTCCTCTCTTACCTCGTTTTATGTATGAAAACAAAGGTATTAAATACAACATAAATAAAATTTAAAAAAACATCGTCATCGATGTATGTAATTGTGGGCGGCTCAGACTCCGAAACTCTAGACCAACGATGCAGTCGTTCGACATACCGTTGGGTACAGCTGGGTAAAGGCCCTCTCCACAAATCGAGGTGAGAGAGATTAGGACATACTCCACCACGCGGATTCAGTGCGGATTGATGGAGGCAGGTTTTTGGCCACCTGCTGTTGGCCACAAACCTGCCACTTATCAAGCGGCGTATAAAGCTTCCAACTCGGATTAACGACTACCACATTACGTGATAACCGGGACCAATGGCTTAACGTGCCTTAGACGCCAAGCACGGAGACGCTCGAATATGAAAATACCACAAAGGGTCACCCATCTTAACCAAGTCGAACGCTGCTTGACCTTGGTGATCGCTAAGAACACCGCGGTCGCACAGCGCTACGAGCGCCTCTACAAGGTGTATCGTAAATTAACGCAAGACCTGAGACACCCCGATTAAATAATTGTTTCACAAATTCAATACGAAATCCAAATTTCAAAATTTAAAGAGTTTTACTCCTTTTTAAGCACTTTTATACCCCAATTAACAATAAAACTTGTATGTGTATGTGTGCATATTGAGAAATACGTTTTAGATATGCATTTAAAATCTCCATATTGCTTTGAATCAATAATAAATTTCATTTGTTATAGCGCACTGAAGGAACAATTTTAATTTTTTTTTAACGGTGTTATTTGAAAATATTGAAAACGTATAAGATATATTAACAATAGTTGGAATGAATTTAGTTACCGATTTAGAACAAACTACTTTCAGGTCTTACGTTTATTATGTTACTTTGTACATGAATAATACCTATAGTATAAGCATTAAAATGGTTTATTTTATGTAGTCCTCCTCATAATTCGATGATCGAGCTGTTTGGACGTAAATATTGGCTAGTTTGATGGAACAATCGCGTTTATACCGTTACGAAATATTACTAAATTTACTCCTACCGACTTTTTGTTCAGTGACATCGCAATACCCACTATAAACTTAGGTGAAGTGTAAATTGATTCGTAATATGTCAGTTATGCAACTCCGCATAAGCAGCCGAACAATAAGACACACTGACCCGCATAACTGCCTCTGCCTCGGAATATGCACAAGATTAGTCGGACTAAGAAAAGCAATAACATATTAACCAAAAAAATTTTCCACAGAAACTTAAGTTTTATAACAATTCAATTAGAATTCTAAAGGAAATGCCACAATCAATGTGTTTGACACGTGCTTGCATGTTTGTGTCTTTTTATAAAATGCTGATAGGATAATTCAAGTGTTTAATAAGCAACGATACACGAATATAGGTGCATTGCCTTGACTCAATATATGGCACGAGGTCTTGAAATAACGGGGCTTTGACGGCAAAACATTAGCATTTTGTTTCCTATTGCCAGTTTGTATAAGTTTTTTTTAACTTACTTTGTTTTTATATATCTTACCGAATAATTAAGAATATTCCTTTTTCGTAAGTTTATAAATGCAACAACATTTAGGTCGAAACATTTGATTTGATTTGGAAATAATTGAGAATCACCAAATGATTTCATTTGTAAATAATTTAGAATCACACAAAAACTGAACTGCCTCGTTGGTGTAGTGGGGAATAGTGCGCGTTGCGAGGTCCTGGGTACAAATCCTAGGTCAGACAAATGTAGTTGTATATCTTGAAATTCTCAGTATCAGCCCGGAATCTGGTATTGTGTCCGGTACATATAGCCTATTGCCATAGCAATAGACTTGTACTAATTACATGGGACCTAACATCGTCGGTGAAAAGTGAGTGTACACAGTACACCTCTGCCACCCTCGCTTGGGGAATATAGGCGTGACTGTGTTTATTTATTGTTTATTTTACAAAAACGGAACTTCCGAACACCATGATATTACAAACCAGAGAATAAAACCGTCCGTTACACCTAACCCTACAAGTTAGCCCCACGGGTTAGTGTAATAGTTAAATTGATGGACTATGGAATAGTATTAAAAACCGTATCGCTGTTTACCACTGTTGGACAAGGGGAATATCTTTTAGAATTTGGCCATTGTCCCTCATTAATGGCCAAAGGGAATGTCTTGTCTCTGTCCACGAGTGGTGGGAAACGGAAATAATTTAAAAAGTTGTGTCACTGTCCCCCACCGGTGGACAGCTGGAATAATTCTTAAAAGTCGTGTTACAGTTCACCACTGAAGGATAAGAAGGGGACTATGGACTATACTATTTTTTATATTTAGACGGCTAAGTGTAAGCATTAAAATCTGTTTGTTAGAGTGTTCGGCTACTTCTATTCTTCTTACAATGTTCTTACTTCTAGATCTTCTTAATCTTCTGAAGTCTTTTGTCTTCTCAAACTGTCTGTGGAACGTAGCATTAGTCCGCTCTTGGCATTCACCGCGTGCCTTATGATTTATAAGTACACATAATGGCTCCGGCAGTGAACGCGAGGAGGTGGACTGTTATGTTATTCTGTTCTTCTGAATTCTTCTGTCACTTCACTCTTCATGGCAACTTGAACATATGTAGGTTTCAGCTCAGCTTTACAATTGAAATTTGAGTACAATGCTAGTAGAAATATTAGAGGTTTAAAAAGATCACTGAGTATTATTGCTATTAATATTTTTGTAGGCGTTTTGCTTTATAACCATTATGATTCACATATAGATGAGTAGTGGCATTTTAAGAAGTCCATTTTGATCTGCATTCGGTTTTAATTATAATATTTATTATTTTAAAAGATGTATTGATGTAAAATTAACCAATATTCAGATGAGTAACATAACAAAGATTTTTTGTCAATATATGTTTTCAGCTTACGGTATAAGGAATTTGGTTTGATTACACTAAAGTAATAGTTAGGAAGTCCCATAAGAAGATAACACAAATTGACGAAGTTTTAAATACAATTTTTAACTATAAATAAATAAAGTCACGCTTATATTCCTTGAGTAGGGGTGGTAGGGTTGTACCGTGTACACCTAATTTTCGAGCAGACTGCCTCGTTGGTCTGGTGGCAAAGCACATCGCTTTGTGATCTCGAGGTCCTGGGTTCAAATCCTAGGTCGGACAAATGTAGATTTTCTAACGAAAAATTCCCGGTATGAGTCCGGAGTCTGGAATTGTGCCCGGTATATGGCAATAGGCTCGCCCCCTATTACATGGGACCTAACATCGTCGGCGAAACGTGGGTGTACTTAGTACACCTCTGCCACCCCCTCTGGGGAATATAGGCGTAACGGTGTGTGCATTTTGTTTTATTTACGATTCAAACCCAGGACTTTGTGATTGTTACGCGCATTATTTGTCACCAGACCAACTAGGCAGTTTTAATAACTTCCATACACGGTGTATAGTAATTCTATAAAAATAAATTCAATTTTTTTTTATTCTAAAACCAAATTTAAATGTTTTTAAATTTGGTTTTCTTTTTTTGACACATTTATACACCAATTGACAATGAAACTTTTACGTGTACGTTATTGCGAACTCCATTTTAGAAATGCATTTGAAATCTCCATATTGCTTTGAATCAATAAAAAAAATAGTTTGGTATAGCGCGCTGTAGGAGTAACAGCATTTTTTGCAAATTTTGAAAAATATAAGTTACATTAAAAATAGTTATAATGAATTCAGTTACAGATTTAGAACAAACTACTTCAGGTCTTGCGTTTATTATGTGACGCTTTGTATATTGCGTCATTGGTAGTAAATGACTCTGTCGGCAGACGACAATTTAGTTTGTTATAGCGCATTAAAGGTGTAACAGCATTTTTTGCAAATTATGAAAAAAAACAATATAAAATACATTAAAAATAGTTGGAATGAATTCAGTTACCGATGTGTGTGTGTGTGAATGATGTACGCTGTTGGCCGCGAGGCCTTTACAGCTTCACCGGACTTAAAGGCGAGCGTGCAACCACTACGCTCTAGCCAGCCAGAAGGGCAAGAGGCGACATACTCGAGGGCGCCCTCGGTTGGGACAGTCGTTGTAGGGGGACGGGTGCACTACTGAGTGCACCGGTCAACCGCCGGCTATGGGAGGGGATCTACTACTACGTCGTCGTCGTCGCCCGTATTCTGAGCGGAAAGAAGGGATGACAAAGCATCGGGGGGGTCGGTGAGAACATGTCGCGGCCGGCGGTGGCGGCAGGGGTCAGGGGGGAGATCGTAGTCGGCGGTGGCTACGATTAATGGATTCGCATGGGTAGATGCGTTCGCGAAGTGACGTGTTAACGCCTTTTTAATAAAGGCGCGAATAGGTTCGAGACCTAGATCGGAGTGGAGCCCAGTTACCGATTTAGAACAGACTACTGTTAGGTCTTGCGTTAATTATGGTACACCTTGTATAAGTATCACAAATTTTATATATATTCTACGAAAAATAACGAATTGAGGCTGTTGTTTTTACAAGTGACATTGAAAATTATGACGAAGTTATTCACACATGACCCCACACTTGACCTCCGGCTAAGTAGCCCGGCACTCATTAAACAATACCCGTCGACGTAACGATCTGGGTCTAATTCGCAATGTCCAGTAAAACACGTAACGCGGCGTGTTACGTTAACATCGTGAAATGATCATTTCACGGATGGGTGACTTAGTCCAGTGGTTAATAGCTTAAGCAAGTCCGCCCACTGGATCGAGCAGTCGCGGGTTCGATTCCCGAACGGGAATTTGTGTGACCCACAAATATTTGTTTCCATCTGTATGTTTGTGTATGAGAATTTCATGTAAACGCACTCACTACAAGGAATAATTCCTAGTGTGGAGCTTTTTAAATGGTGTTCTAGTGACATACAAAATCGTTCAGACATTCCACGGTAATTTCACGAAGAAATCGATATGTTTGAATGATCCACGCTCGTGGCCTACAGCGTAGATCATTCAAACAAAAAACTGATAGAACGCGGCGCGGTACGATATCTTCGTGAAATAACCGTGGAATGACTGAATAATTCTGTATCTGAGAGGATCCAGTGGATCTGGAACAATGTGAGAGGTACGTCATAAAATGTGCAAGAACGTCTTTTAAGGCTTTGAAACAAGCACGCTTCAGTAGAAGATTTAGGTTATTGTACTATTATTATATTCTCATTCTATATTATTCTGTTTTTTTAAGGCTAAGTATCGAACCACCTAAGCATAATGGTGCGCTACGACAGAATCGAACAAATGCGTTAATACTTCTGGCAGCTATGGCGTAAGGAATATGTCGCAGAACTACAGACGAGGATGAAATGGATGAAGAAAGAGAAGGACAATGTGCTTAATAGTCTTGTTCTCATAAAGGATGACTGCCTGCCACCATTAAAAAGGACGTATCGTACGAGAGTTCCTGGTAAAGAAGCTGTGTTTCGAGTCACCGACATACTTACTGCGAGTGTCGTCGGTGTCGTCCGGTGAGCTTTTTGGAAGATCTGCCCTCTGTCACTTCAGCCAGCCACAGTCTCTACCGTGTAGCTACATAAAGTTGGAAGGCGGTGCTTCAAAGTTCAGAGGTATGTTTACGCCACAACTAGCGCCATCTAGCGCACGGCCTGTAAAAGACCTTGACGGGAGTTTCGATTTAAATAAATAGGAAAAAATCGACATCTTGGACGTGTCTCCTGCCCAAACACGACAGGCAAAACCTACGAAAATATTCCTAATAAACGAAAAGAAGAAGATTGGAGCCCTTCTGCCGGCACATTGAGTAATGAATATCACAAAGATCCAATAAGTGTATGGCACTTATTGGATCTTCGTGATATTCATTACTCAATACTAAATACTACTAAATACTGACCAATGCTAAAAGCAAATTTAAGCAACACATTTAGGTCTTAATATTATTAAGACCAAGAATAATAATGCCTTGTTGGTCTAGTAGAATAATACACGTAACGATTACGATGGTCCTGGGTTTAATCGAAAGGCTGCCCGAAATAAATTTTCTATACAAAAATTCCAATTCTTGAGCCTGACATTGTGCCCGGTACAATAACAATAGGCTCGTCCCCCATTACATGGGACCTAAAATCGTTAGCGAAAAGTAGGTGAACACAGCTCTGCCACCCCTGGGAAATGTACATGTAACGGCGTTTATTTTTTTATTAAAAAATAACGCATTTGAGACGAAACAAACGTGTCCAAGTAATTTAAAAACTGAGATTGTATGTCTGTGACTCTGTTTACCAAAATATTTATTACTAGCTTCTCCCCGCGACTTCATCTTTGTTGACTTTAGACAGGAACCGAATATTTTTCCAGGATAAGAAGTATTCTAGGATTAATCCAGGTAATAATCTATCTGTGTGCCAAATTTTATACAAAGCCACTCAGCTGTTTTTGCGTGATTGAGTAACAAACATTTAAACATACAAAATTCCACTTTTATAATATTATAAGGATTTATTATTGTTACGATATAGAAGAATCACGTAGTTAATGTGTCAATAAGGTTATTATTTGCCGAGCTAATGTTACAATGTTAGTGGCTCTAATATTTAACGTCAAAAAACCATTAGCCGGCGCTAAAGCCGCCACGTTACCTGTCAACACTGAGTTGGGCTTTCAACCACTTTGTAAGGGCAAGTCTCGATCGAGCGCGGCATGATCGTTTTATATTTTAGTTCATATCGCATCTTATACATCATTAGTTTGATGACTGTTTTGCTACAGAAGGTAATTATTATAGTTAAAAAAAGGCAACATCGCGCGCGGGTAATTTAACAAAAATCTTTTTCTAAAATCAAGTACCCTAAGTTACTCCTTATAATATCAGCTATCTGCCAGTAAAAGTCCCATCAAAATCGGTCCAGCCGATTCGAAGTTTGCCGGAACAAACAGACAGAGAAAATTAAAAAAAAATTGTTTTTGTTATAAGTACCGTATATACTTTTGTACTGTTTAAATTACTTTATGAGGTATGTATTGTCAAGTCAGAGACATGATCCGCGGCTATCATGCAAAGAAACAAAATTTGGAGCATGCCGCGTTTAATGGAGACGCGGCCCGAATGTTTCAAACACAGGACGACAAACAATTAGTTTGGTATTTATTGATTAAGATTTTGTGGTGACAAAAGTAACGAAGTGACTTGGATGTTTCTTTGTCCTGTGCAGGGAGATGGACGACCATTTTTAGATGTTCGTATGTCCAAAGAGAAAATGGAGTCTTTATATGTTCTGCGTCCGTTTATTTCATTTCAAGAAACTATTCTTAGTTTAGATATAAATTATTTTTTTATTTGCAGCAAGTAGCAGTCTACAGCAATTCCAAAGTTGCTCATAAATTATGATCAGGCGATTTAAAAACATTAAAAATAAGCACTGATTTTTCCGAAGAGTAGGGACACATCCCTACGCACACGTACATCTAAATTTTTATTTATTTATTGTTTAACCCTTCCGCAGTGTAAATACACGATCAAGGCATGGTTGAAGAAACTATCTTACGATGACACTGAAAAATTACTCATAACGATAAAGTAGATGCTATTACATAATCTACACTCACACAAATACATAAACACACACTCACACACATATAGCATACACATGCACTCACAGGTAAGTATATCCGCATGTGAAATTTGTAATTATTATATTATTCTCATTTTTAAATTGTAATTTACTTTTTATTTTGAATTCTCTATAGGACAAGTTTTATTTTGTATTTTATACTATATATAATGTACCAATTTGCACTTAGTAATATTATTTCTCTGTTCTTATAGGAAGGCGTAGGTATCTGTCATACAGTTTTCTATAACTAGTACAGATACCACCGCACCACAAAGTTTTTGCTCTTGTTACCTATACTTTAAGTACATATAGTAACTGTGATGTGAAAAATGCCTCTGAACAATTGAATAAATTTATTATTATTAATTTACTTTATATAAATCAAACATTTTGAAATTACATCAAAGCCTACTAGCGGTCAGTGGACATTTACATTAGAATCTAATGCATAGATATATCAGCGTTTCAAAACTAAATAATCTGTTACTTTGATTGGCATCAAAAATTGTTTAGGACCCCTCTCAACTCGGTACTAGTTGATTTAAAAGCACAAAACTGAAAACGATAATGGTTACCGAATGGTGAAGACATGCATTTCCATATACAGGGTAAGATTAACAATTAGCGGTATTTTAATTCCGACAATCAACACACTTTCACACATCAATTAAGTGCTGAGCAAGCTACTCTGACACTTCAACTATTTTTTGTAGACCTACCAAAAATCAGTAAGTCTTTTGCTGGTAATTGGAACCACTACCCTGCGTACTCACTAACAGCGCAAAGGTTGTCTCTCAGTTGCATCACTATGGTAGGGTCGCACGAGGGTTTCATTGTCACATATCCATCGAAACAGATAGGTGCATAGTTAAGTAGCGTACACGCGGCCGCATAGATCGAGGGTGCTTCGGAGGTATTCGGGGGTGCTTCGCGGGTGCTTCGGGGGTGCATTGGGGGGTGCATTGAACGGACAATGAGCCCACGCCTGCAGCTGGCTCCCCTTTGTCACGGCTAGAAGGGTGGGACGACACACGCGACCCTACCGCGTTAGAAGTTATTTAATTCAGTGCATTGTATCTGACAATGTTTCTGACTGGTGACAAGAGATTCTAGATTATGTTGGGTTGATGTTTGAGTTAAGATTTGTGTATAAAATAAAATAGTAATTGTGAGTCCTATTTATATGTACATGTGTTTAGACATTATGATAGATTTAAAGCTCTATTTTTTGCTATACAGGTACTTATTAACACTAGCTACGTATTCAAAATCAAAATGTCGTTTCTTAACTAAGCTTCTGAGGTACCTATTTAGATTTTTTGGTTTTAGGTAATCCTATAAATGGTGAAATTGATTATAATTTCAAAATTTCAGAATTCAGATTTTTTTTAAATAACGAACAATTTATGTTTTAAATTTACATAACATTATTTAACTTTGTACGATTAGTTCTTAGAATAAAACAACCGTTTAAATATTTTTATTATTCACCTATTTTTTTCAATTAAATAAACTTAGCATTAGCACCAACCTTGTATGTCACGATTCTACTTACAAATAAATAAATCATTCTTAATAACAGCTTTCATTGTTTACCAAACAGCCAAACCTACCAAAATATCCAATGTAATAGAACAGATGACACACCAACTATAAAGTGATTATCGAAATGAATGTAATGACACACAGCACGATCGAAACCAAAATAGCTGTAAGGGTAACGCCACACCGAGGCGCGTTGCGGTACCGCAACATAGGCATATTGTATCAACCTACGAATTTTTCTATGTTCCTACCAGAGACTTGTTTTAGGTGAATAAACTGCACCCCACTCTGTTAATAAACACATAAGCTGGTCCACAAATTACCAATGTCAAATATAACCCATAAAATCTAATTTGATATTTCTAAAATAGGTATGTTAGATATTAAAAAAAACACTAGATTTGGTTTTATTGGGTTTCACTGAAGAATTATAATTGCTTGAAATTTGAAATAAAATTTATTTTTTAGTTTAAAAGCCTGTTACGGAATTTGCCAGGCTTAGCCCCATTTATTTTATAATTCAGGATTTTACGGGTAATTATTTATTATATAGCGATTGAAAGAGTGTTAATAGAAACTAGTCTGTGGTTCCTACAGATAAAACCCCTGAACAGCGGCACCACAGAAGCAATGAGCGGTGCTACATTGCGCCCGCGCCGTTTTACGATGGATCTACCACGAATCTTCTTATATGGGATACCGCAGCAACACCGCAACGGCGCAACGCGCCGCGTGCAACCGCCCTAACGTGTAGCAATAATCGTTTTCGTTGCGTTGTGAATCACCTATCGATCTGCGAGCGATAACATCGCAGTGGGTCGTTCACATTGGACACTGTTTAATAAAATAATACGTTGTGACGCCTACATATTCCAAGCGGAGGTAGCAGAAGAGTAGTGTTCATTTTGCCAGCGATCTTGGATGACGATGTGAAAAAGGGCGCGGCTAAATTTCCGATGGACCGCTTCAGAGAATAATTATTTGATAGACCCAGTAACTCTGATCAGCTTAAGATTCAAACGTTCCTGGGTCCTCGTAAATGTGAACTGCAGTATGTGCCAGACTATAGTTTACGCAGTGCCTAATAAACATTATATAATTTTTATGTTTTGTTTTAAACAATAAATACGATATGATCAACTTACCTTAGTTAAAGTCAAAGGAGCTAAATGCATTTCGTCATACTTTACTTTACTTTAAAAATTGGACTAGCATATCACATGCTAACTTCATCTGTACCTCTTCCATAAGTTGTATTTGTACTAACGCACCTTTTTTACTAAAGGAAGTAGAGAAATTAGACAATTATAGAAGTCGCATTTTATCTAGAGGCCCCGCACAAAATCTAACCTCAATAAGGATTTATTTCGTATAAACCAAAAGAACAATATTTACGAAAGTCTTATTTTTAATTTCTACTACCGTATCGGAACGGCCTGTATTGAGAAACCTGAGCGAAAACCAGCGAGGGCTTGTATTTTTCAATTTTAAATCTGTTTATTTATTCTATTATCTTTGTTTCAAATTTTGTTTTAAATTTTATAATTTTTGTTACAAATTCAACATTGTGTTGCCACAAGTTTGATTGCCATTTTTATTTCTAGAATTTTATTTGAACATGAAACATAATAATTTACAATATTTAAACATAGAATGAAAAACGTGAACAAATGAAATGACACCAGTTGGTCATTCTGAGTGAGTGATAAAACGATTTGATTATAACTTTATGTACATACTATATTTTGACCTCCGTACAGCAGTGGGACATAATAATAGGTGGACCAAAGCAGGCGTACGGACAACGATATAGAAATGACAGGCTTGCAACGCGGATAATACGACCTGTAAAGTACCTACAAAACTATTTGTAATTTCAGTGGCGTATCTATGGTTTCATATATCTATGGTCGTCGGCCTAATATTGCTCGCTAAACTACGAATTACGGATAGTTAGATTACCTACTGTTAATTGTCAAGATATTATAAGGAATATTAAAGTGCACTGTTTACATTGAATGGTGTCTAAGGGAGTCGGAACACGGTCGTTTTTTCGCCAAGTAATTAGTATAGTCGTTGGTAAAAATGTCATGTATTACTTATATAGCATAACTTTTTAAACGTGACAAATATCGAAGAACGCTATACAGTATTCGAATCTCATAACAAATACACAAAATAAGATCGTTATCGTGAAAAAAATTGGTATTTGTTTCATACAGTTATCGAAGTCTGTGCACCAAAACACTATATTTTTGGCGATTCAATTTTATCACATGTTTATTTTGAGGATCAGCATTAATATAGTATCCATCTATTTATGCTGTGTAATGTACGTAACCTAAACGCACATATAGGAACTGAAGAATCAGTTTACTGCTGTTGAGTAGATGCCGTGTGCCCACTTTCATAATAAGTAATTTAAAGGTTTATAACCAATGAATTTACTGTCTCATTGATGCTCTGTTATGAAACTGTCCCACTGTTGGGCACGGGCCTCCTCTTAAATTGAGAGGGTTTAGGCCATTGTCCACCACGCTGGCCCAGTGCGGGTTGGCGAACTTTACACACCTTCGAGAAACTCTCAGGCATGCAGGTTTCCTCACGATGTTTTCCTTCACCGTTAAAGCAAGTGATAGTTATTTTTTAATACGCACATGTTTTTGTAAAGACAGAGGTGCGTGCCTGGGTTTGAACCCGAAGCTATCACTGCTTACCTTGCTTTGCTTTGCTGCTTTTACTATAGTAGGTATAATATTGTTTCTTTACTTTGTTAATAGAGAATCTATTGTCTCAGTTATACAAACCATTAAAGACAGTTGCTGTCCTCATATACCGTATATGTAAAGCAAGTTAACAAACGCCATTAACTGACTTGCTTATCAGCACTGCCCTATATAAACCACGCATAAACGTACCGCATATTCTTGCCTTTTAAAAATACCTAATGTGACAAGAGGCTATTAGGGTGGCTAATAAAAGAAGTAGCTGGGTCGTGACTGGTGAGCGCGGCGTGGACTGGTGGTGCCAACCGCGGTGCCACGCGGACCACCGACTTACCCTGCTATATCAATCTTTGCTGTGTCCTTGAACTGATTTGGTGGTAGTCACTAATAGATTCGAATGTTTTTGACAGATGTTTGTTACCAGACATGTCAATCTTTAGTGAACCGATTCAGTGAATCAAAACTTCAATATTATCTAAACATCCGTTATAAAGAAAGTTATGCTTCATTTGAATCTAAATCTCGACCACCATTTCGCCAATTACCGATTCTTAGAACGAATAAGCGACACGAGTCCTATGCCGATTGTTGTCAATATAAAAACAAACACGACATCGGCGGGATGTATGATGTGAAAGAAATGAATATTGCAATGCATAATTCTGAGAGTCAGGTGCTAAATGAACTCACCGCTGAACGGTGAATGATTACATTAGATTGAAAATGAATGAATTAATCAATCGTGGACTCGTTGATACAAATGTTTCAAATGGAGCATATCAGTGTTTTGAGTCGCTATACTGATTCTGATGCAAATGATTCAATCAAAGCAATGGTTCATTTTTCCATGAATTTTAATATATGTTAAAAAATAAAGTACGCAATAACTATAAACAACGCTCACTCTTTGTATGTTGCAGAGTATGTACATATATAATATATTTTTCTGTTTCAAAACACTTTTACGTTAGAAAAGTTGTGGCATACGATTAGCATAACGTTAGTTTTGAACTTTGCTGAAACTTCGATAACGTGAGTAAAATTCATAAGAACCGACGTAGAAAAATTTAAATACCCTTATTTATAGATAATATTTCCTATTTTAGAATTACTTAAGAAAAATATTTTCGAAAGGAATATGTGCAAAAAAGAACATCAAATTGGTCGCGGTTTAGGAGGGAAATAGTTACAAACACAGGCACACCGGTATTTTATATGTATATAAATATATCTACCTAAATAAATAACACCTACGCACTTCCAATCAAAATGTATCCCTTCAAACACAAGGAAAAATGTTAAACAAGTAAAAATGTCAAATCACTTAGTTACAAATACGGTTGTACTAATAAAGGTTGTGATTGATCGCTCCGTCCCCTCGTGAGTAATGGTGCTGCACTCTCCATGGTGAAGGAATGTAAACACTGGACAGTGTTGCCAACCCCATTTTAAACAAATATTATAAAGCGGAAAGATTTCTTCGATAACGAAACTATTGAAATATAGTATCAGTGTAAAGATGAGAAAGGGTATTCTCCGTTGGTTTGGACATATAGAAAGAATGTCGGAAGAAAGAATGACTAAACAGATATACAATGCAAAAGTGGAAAGATGTAGGTTCCGGGGAAGATCTAGACTATCTTACATGACCAAATAGACCGTGTCTTATCTGAAGGGCAAGTCAAGAGTCTCTGTAACCGGCGTGTGTGTATGAGCTGAACTATGAGAGTGGAGAGAGCCAGAGAGGTCTGTAAGGAAAGAACCTGTTAGAACTCTGTACTCTCTGCCTACCCCGCGAGGGAACTGGCGTGATGATATTGGACGGGTTTTAATAATTCTTTCACTTTTCAATAATTCGGTAGGTGGTGCTGTTGTCGACGGCCCGGGAAGCGGCGGAAAACTAATGCTAATTTTAAATAATTGGTAGATAAAGTGGCAAAAATTGGTAAACATGAATAAACCGTATTTCGAAAAATTTACAGATCTTCACCTAGTATCATTCTAATTCAGTCTGCACTCTGCAGGCATTGCAACAAAATGCCGTGTACCTGTTGTACTTGAAGCCAACCTGCAAATTCCTTTCTTCTTTTTTCTATGAATTCAAATATAGTCATAGTGCCTTTTTAGCCTTTTGAGTTGGAGCTTTTGACCTTTAGCCGTCTATGCAACTCAACCCATCTACTAAGAAAACACCGCGAAACTTAGTTTTCAGTTACCACTATCCCTGTCAGTGCTTAGTGAGACTCAAAAACGTTCTGTTACACATATGGCTCAATTCAAACATTGGTAAAAAACGATTTTATTATGGTGTCGTAGCATTTGGAAAAATAAGTAGATTTGAGAAATATAGGCTAGAGACAAAATAGGTAGACCTACCAAAAATTTGGTTTATATGGCAACATTCACTGGGCGATCGTTCACCTGCCCTTGTCCACCCTTAGGTAAGGTACGAAGGGGAGGGGGGCGACCACCTGCTTGCTCGGTGGACTTTATTCATAATTCCACGTCCATTCTGCCCAAATAGTAGTTTCATAGAACGATTATATTTACGTGTCGTATCAGAATTGATAATGCTGTGTGTTATATTTAGAAGGTTTTTTCGTGTAGTCTAATTTGTTACAGAAAAGTAATGATTGTAAAATGTAAATAGTAATTTGAAAATTCATAAAATAGAAATAAACTCTGTCATGTCTATATTCTCCAAGGGGGAATGGCAGAGGTGTACTGCGTGCACTCACTTTTCGCTGACGATGTTAGGTTAAAATGTGATAGGAGGCAAGCCTATTGCCCTTATGTCAGGTACAATACCAGAATACGGACTGATACTGGGAATTTTTCATCGAAAATTACACCTTGTGATCGCTACGCCCATTAATCGCGATTAAACCAACGAAACAGTTGAAACTATATACATGAAATTTCTGTAACACGGTACGCTGCTGTACCTCAGTATAGATCCAAACAAGGATTGTATGTGTCAAAAGATGGAGGAACACTCGCAGTACTACAATAGTACAAAAGATCAAAGGAGATAATAAAAGCGATAATGTCCCCAACACAGGTTGAGTTGAATCGGTGCAAAATACATCAGAAATATTTAATAATAATAACACCGTCACGCTATTATTCCCCAAGTGGGGATGGCAGAGGTGTACTGAGTACACCCAAGTTCCGCCGACGATGTTAGGTCCTATGTAATAGGGGGCGAGCCTATTGCCATATACCGGGCACAATTCCAGACTCCGGACTCGTGCTGGGAAGTTTTCGTTAGAAAAACTACACTTGTCCGATCTAGGATTTGAACCCAGGACCTCGTGATTAAAAAGCAATACGCTTTTCCGCTAGACCAACGAGGCAGTCTTTTTCTTTAATACATAATATTAATGGTAGAGGACAATGATCTATGAAGGGTCACGCGAATGGGGAAGGTACTTATGACGTCAGCGGAAGCATTCACGAGGGGCTTCCCTCTTCACGGCCCTCTTCGCACGTGGTGCGTCTCTCAGACCAGGGCTGTCTTCAGAAATGTTTGAAAAACTTTAAAGAAAGAAATAAAAAAACGTAACAGAGGTTTTTCTAACAGAATATTATTGATATACTGAAACTATCCTGACCCTACTGACCCCAATGGCCTCGTACTACTGATGAGAATGTTAAAATAACAAAAGTCAGAAATTGTCGACTGTATAGAAATTATTTTGTGTATACATTCCACGAAGAAGTATATTATTGAAGGAAGAAATGAGAGTTATGGCACTAATGACATATGGGATACAATGAATCTTCAATGAATAAACAGTCGTACAAGGTACTTTTGGCCAGCGGCCAAAATCGGAACTAGCGCTGTTAACTAGTTAAATGTCACTTTATGACAGTAGCAGAGTAGCCGTTTGCTATAAAATTTACGTAAGTTCTTTTTCTAATTAGTAACCGGGCCCACTACACCGTCACGCCTATAGTGGCGGGGGTGGCACAGGTGTACTGAGTACACCCACGTTTCGCCGACGATGTTAGGTCCCATTTAATACGGGGCGAGCCTGTTGCCATATACCGGGCACAATTCCAGACTCCGGACTCGTACTGGGAAGTTTTCGCTAAAAAAACTACACTTGTCCGACCTGCGATTTGAACCCAGGACCTCGGCCTCCACCACCCCACATTATTAAATATCTCCTTAGAATTAGGAAAGTTTTACTAAATGTTAACCCTAATTTCACACCAACTTGCCCGCGTCTATGTTATCCATGTGCCAAAAAATCCTTGTAGCATTATATGTGAACTACGATATCCGAGAATTAGATAAAAATAACGTTTTTACCATTGAATAGGTGAACGAGTTCTCAAATATTTGTTAACATTTTTATCGCTTCTTATTGGTTTTAATTTAGTGCAGTGGACATCCCTTGTGAAATGACACGGCGACATCATAATCGCCACTTTACACCGTCAGTCGCCGACGCCCAGCTATTTACATATTGCGAAGTAAATTAACGAGGACACTGACTATTATAGTACACTTTATTGCTTAATTAACACCTCTGAATGACTTGATAATTTAGCTTGGAATTAACATATTGGCTTATAATTATTTTACACAGGCTTGACAATTTAGAGACGTATCATAATTAGTTACAGTATCTTTACTATAAGCCATTTATGTGTTTATACACGTTCTTTTGTTTCGAAGTCTATGTATAGTTGATATTGTTGGAATAATTATTGGCTGATACCCTGATACATTTTTTTCATATAAAATTCTAGCCTGACTTATAAACGATATCGAATATGAGTGTGAAATTAAATAAATATTATCACACCTATATTCCCCAAGTGGAAGGGGCAGAAGTTTCGCAGATGATTGGGACCTAATCAGAATGAAATACATGGAAATACCACATTTGGTCCGACCCAGGATTCGAACCCAGGACCTCAAATCGCCACTCGCACTACGCACAGCTTTGTAAGACATAACAGTAGAGCTACTGACAATCACTACTGACATTTGGGGACTTGTAACAAGGGTTTTGTTTAATTTAATATTCCATTTAAAGGTAAGAATACAAAGAGTTATATGGTTCTGCCTGTTAACGACCACGTTCGGTCGGACTACTATCAGTTACATTACTATACCACAATAATTAAAATACCCTTTCACGTAATTTCCCACAACATGTCTACAACATAATGTATCAAATGCATTTCTTCCATTAAAATGATAATAATTCGATCGCACACCATCCAAAACCGAGTTCCACGGTTCAACGTCCTGCCGCCACGCGACATGCACCCCTTCGTTCCCAACCCTTTTTATTATTATTAAAAAAAACACTCTAAATTGTGCTAAGGTCGTCCGGTTTTAACAATATAGGGTCCTATAGAATTTGGCATTAAAATAGGTGGGATGTATGATTTTTATTGGGTGGCAATTTGATATGGGGATCTGTGAGGGTGGCTTATTTGAGATGTAGTCATTCATATTTGTAACTAATTAAATTACTTTTGGGTCCGAGATTGTGGGATGTAAATATGTACGTAATATGTTACTTTTAAATGTTTCTTTTTCAACTGTTATGTTATAATTTATTGGAATTTAAATAGCATTATAAGTTAGGTATGTATCGTATTTTATCGCGGATTATTTGTACTATAAGAATAATTAGTTTTATTTCTGTTACCCGCGGCTGTGCATTCGTATATTTTGTAATTTGACATTTATTTGTACGTAGATCTCTAAAGTGCGATCTTAGTCAACGCTTATGCCGTGTTATACAAAATCATACGTTACTTTATACTACATTAGTACAGTACAGTATTACAATACTTTATTTTTGACAAGGATAACCAGTTTATCTATTTTTTATAAAATTGTTGGTAAAATAGCTGCTTTAAACCTTTTTTACCTCCCCTGACAAAAGATCTTAATCTTGCCTAGTAATATTTAAAAATAGTACATTGCGAGTTAAGTAAGTAACAAAGTTTTGTCAGTTTATTCCCTGCTAGTCTTCTCGTAAAATTATACAGTTCATTTTCGTGATCAAAATCATGGATAGATATTTTAAATAAATGAATATACAAAGTTTCATGTCGGGACCATTTATCGTTAAAGAGTTCTGTCCAGAAGAGACAATCCTGAATGCATCATCCGTGCATGCACGAAATCATATTTGTGTGTTTAAATCAAACGTGTATGCATGATTCCAAGTGAGTGCTTTTAAACACCGAATAGTTTCTCGTGAGGACACGAATCTGAATCAATATCAGTTCATGGGGGAATTTATGTGTAGGCAAAATCACAAATTCTAACGTAACATTGCAGCTCGAGACTAACATTAATAAAAATAATAAAGTTTTATGGTTTATCCCGCGGTTTTCCCGGATTGGTTCTTGTTTCCGGGATAAAAAATATGTATTATTTTAAGTTAGGGTATATGTATTATTATAAGTTATTACCATATTAAGTTTCATTGAAATCCGTTTGGTAGTTTTTGCGTGATCGAAAAACAAGAAGACACAATAATTAAAAAAAAAAAACTGGTTCGGCCTCTATACCGATAAATTTAAAATTTTCAAAAAATATTCAATGCATGGATTCGGCTTGGTTAATAATAATATGTATAAATGTGTATTATTGGTTAATTTAAGAAGTAAATATTAAATGTTATGTTTGCTTGAAATACTCGACTATTAATTTGATCTCGTTTTTGGGATAAGGGCATAATATAGTTTTCTGTAAAATGTATTTTAAAAGAAGTAAGAAACTATCAGAGAACCGTTTAGCGTTTATCGCTTGGTTTTAATATATGTTTCGGTTTGGAAGAAACACAAAGGCTTTTCTTTTTTACGAAGGGTAGAAATTCAGCACCATATTGTCCAAGATCACCATATGATCGTAGATTTAGATGTCAAAGAATAGGTAAAATAAGTATATTAATAAATATTTAACTCCCAAAAAAAATAGTCTGCCCTAAATATTCTCAAAGAAATTGTTAAGATATAATTAAAACAGTGACGAAGTAATCATGACAGCTTATGCGTCGTAAGTAAAGTTTTCGTTCATAAAAAAAAGTAACAACGGTCTTATGACTTTATGTTTAACAAAATAAGCACCGTCACTTACAAACATGTATATTCCCCAAGCGTGGGTGGCAGAGGTGTACTGTATACACCTACTTTTCGCCGACGATGAGGTTCCATATAATAGGTGAATTATGAATAATGTAATAAGCCTATTCCAATGATACCGGGCCCAATGCCGAACTTCGGACTAGTAGTATTCATTTTTATTAAAAAATTACACATTCTTCGACCTTGGATTCAAACCCTAGACCAACGAAACCGTCTACGATATTAATTTTAGGCACAATTTTCAAGTCTTTACAAAAGAATAACGCGATGAATAATGAAACACCCGCGGCCATTTATTTATTTAAAAGTATCATTATAATGACTTAAAAGGTTCTATGAATAGGTTGCCGTGGCGACGGCTAGTTTCATAAACATGTGTGGGGAATTCCTTTATCGCTGCAAGGCTTTCTATTGGAGCTTTATGGCGCTGTTTTATCATAACTTTACACGATATACCTAATTAATTTTAAACATCGACCTTACATAACTCACATACAAAATCGACATTATAAGGTTGTAAAATTTCGTAGAGGGGTTTTCGTTTTTCCACGGTGTAGTTATTAATAAGTCTCTTCGTTATTAGATAATTTTGTTTGGAAAAGAAAAAGAAAGTTGAAATACGTACAATTATTATAACTCTAAGGTTATGTCGCTTATGACAAAATACAGTTTACTTATCTAACTTTTATTAGTTACCTTACGAGTCAGTGTACACCAGTATGTAATTTGTGAATTTTGTTTATGCATTGCATGCAAATATATTTTGATTTAAAAATCGCGGTTCGAAAGACGCGTAAAAATTCGTGCACTCTACTTTTTGTTTTTATATCTAATATCGGCCATTCAATACTGTCAAAATTAATTCAAATTTCGAAGTTGAACAAATCGAAACGGGTTGCCAACATTAATTTTCCAAAACTGGTTCTACACTATTCTAACAACTTTAACTGCTAGTCGAGAAATTTTGGACACAGGCTTTGTCGATCAAATGGGGGTACCGTGGGAGATGGGCCCCAGTCACACCCCGCGCAGCTGTCGCGATAAGTTTTGGATTCGACGAATCGATTGTTTGATTCACGACCTCCTTTGTTCCTATTCAATTGTTAGCGATGCGAGGCTTTTTGTCGCCGATTCTTGTGTGAACGTGACGCATCAGCGATTATTATTAGGCGACGGAACCGTTAATGGGCTTTTATGATTCCCCATACCGAAACTTGGAATTATGGTTATGATTAAATTCGGTAATGTGATACCGATGTAATTGATTAATGGTAGAACAGTTGCGAAGATGTTTGAATACAACAATCTATAAACGTCTTTCTTGGGTGATTAGATTTACCACTAATCGTCGAGATTTAAAGGGTTCATTAGCCAACCAGAAGCGGTAAAAATCTTTTAAATATCTGTAGCTTATCGCGCTAATAGGCATAAAAGTATATAGACTCCGATTTAAAAAAAAACTGTCTTCATTATCCATCTTCGACATATCTGACGACTCTCGCCCCCCTATTATATGGGACTTAACATCGTCGGCGAAACATGGGTGTACTCAGTACACCTCAGCCATCCCCGCTTGGGGAATATAGGCGTGACGGTGTGACTAATCTGATTTTTTTTTCTGGGGAAAATCCTGCATAAGACTTCCGCGCTTTATATGTAGAAGGTGGAAATTTTGAACTATTGAACAAACTGCTATCAGTTATAATGTACAGCGGTTAAGTAAATTTCTCTTAGAGTTTTATTTAGACTATATTATATATAATTTTATTCATACAGTTTTATATAAGTTCTCCTTATAGTAATTTGACGTAAAATAATTAAGATTTTAGTAAGCTATTTAAAATGTGCTACACTACTCCCGTAGCATAAGTTAAATATCAAAATCTTTAATATAAACATAGTTTGAAAATTTATAATATTAAATAATCCATTTACAATCAGTTAGCAGATCACATGCAAAAGCGTCCGATCCAAAATGCTAAACCCCAGTGCAACAATAGGTGCATTTAAATGTACTCCATTACGTATGCAGATGAGCTGCGCATGCGAGTAATGTTAGCTTTAATCCTAGACAAAGCGGGTTGGATTAATCATCCAAAATATGGGGTATGTTGCGTTGCCTTATAGCGAAAACCGTACCCTATTATTTTTTTTGTTAACTGGGGTCGTTGTACGCAGCTGTGCGGGCGCGGATCAAATTGATAGGTCCGTGCATATGTCGCGGGCAGCGTGCGCGTGCGCCGGTGACGTCACAGAGGGTGAACGGCGGTTTTTAACTCATTGTTGCGTTTTTGCTTTGATAAGCTTTTTATGTTTTTAAATATTATAAGGTTATGATAGATACTTTATTATTTCGTTAAATATACTAAGCTGAATTATTTTTTTAAATATAAAGGGGAGTTTCGGGAGGGAGCTCGCTGAAAACTTCTCGCCAGGTCCAGACTTAATTTATCGTATGGCTTTCGGAATAAATGACTGCTTTTTTAAATATTATCAGTCAATTTCTAGAAGCTGTATTGTGCAGTTACTTGATTTTGGTTATAAATAATTTAAAACTGTTTAGCAGTAGTTATAAGTATACTAGAAAAAATAGTGCCGAAAAAATTATCAAAAATAATGGAGTAACTTCTGTTTTTGATAAAATTATGTTTTTAAAATGACCGCTTGGCCAGATAGCTTTTCAATGATTTACCTTCCTAGAATTGAGTTTCGAAGAGATATTGTTCGAAAACGAGTACAACTTTACTGTCTGGCATTATTGTAAGAATCTTCAAGCATTAGTTTATTAACAATTTCTGGCTATATTTATGCAATAAAAAGAATACTAAATTATAGACGAGAGTACGAAAATCTTAAAAAACATTAGTTGCTTCTTAAATACCAAAAAGAGAACGTTCGCAACAATATTAAAGAGTAGGCGCTGTCGTAAATTGGCATAATTATATTTAAAAAATCATATTACGTTACTCCTTACATACCATAAAATGAAGACGCAGTTGCACAAAGTTCCACAGACACCATACTAACTACACGAAAAGTGCAAAGTTTATCTAATCATGCTCGTATTAGCGAGCTTCGGACCGCGTGGCGATAACCGACAGATAACCGACGTGGCTACCGCCACGGCGCCGATCTATGGTGCCGTATCGATCGCGGTACTATCAGAACACGTAATCAGCTGTAGAGCACCTACTACGCGTTCATGGTATATAAATATGTATAAGTTTAGATAGAGTGTTGATAACGATCACCTATCCTATCCTACTTCCTACTGCCTCGTTGGTCTGGTGGCAAAGCACATCGCTTTGTGAACCCGAGGTCCTGGGTTCAAATCCTACGTCGGACAAATGTACGAGTAGTTTTTCTAACGAAAAATTCCCAGTATGAGCCCGGAGTCTGGAATTATGCACGGTATATTTATTTATTTAATTAGATTCACCAACAGTTATGTACAATAATTCATTTGCAAGTGATACAAATTTTGAGTTCATGACCAATTGCATAACTAATTACAGCTGAATACGGCATGCATAACAAGTATTTATTCTATATATTATTGACAGATATATTATTACCTAGACAATTGTAATTAATAAGTTTAGTGTTTTATATGAAATTAATTGTGAAAATAATTCATATATGGCAATGGCGATTTAGCGCAGTGGTTAAGAGCTTAAGCCGCTCCGCCCACTGTGTCTAATAGTCGCGGGTTCGATTCCCGCACGGGACAAATCTTTGTGCGATCCACAATTATTTGTTCCGGTCTGGGTATTTGTTTGTGAATTTTCATGTTTGTAAACGCACCCACGATACAGGAATAAATCCTAGTGTGGGGCTACGTTTTAAAAAAAATAAAAAATAGCACCCCTATTACATGGGACATAACATCTTCGGCGAAACGTGGGTGTACTAACTACACCTCTGCCACCCCCGCTTGGAGAATATAGGCGCGAGGGTGTTTGTTACTTCCTACTATTATTATAAATGGGAAAGTTTGTATGTTTGTTACTCAATCACGCAAAAACGGTTGAATGGATTTGGATGAATGGCATACAGACAGTTTATTACGTGGATTAACACTAGGGATGCTTTTCATCCCAGAAAAATGTTAGGTTCCTGTTTAAAGTCGCGCGGACGAAGTCGTGGGCAAAAGAAGCTAGTCCTACTAATCCTACTATCCAACTACTATTATAAATGTGGAAGTTTGTATGTTTAGATGTTTCGATATTTGGATGTTTGTTACTCAACTACGCAAAAACGGCTCAATGGATTTGGATGGAATTTGGCACACAGATAGTTTATTACTTGGATTAACATATAGGATAAGTTTTTCCCGTAAAAATGTTAGGTTTATGTCTAATGTCAACGCGGACAAAGTCGTGGGCAGAAGCTTGAAGTCAACTATAGAAATGGATTTAAAAAAAGAAATCATAAAGAACACCCCGTATGGGATCTGACATGATGATGTAAAAAAAAAGAAATAATTTTAGATTTATTTTTGAGATAATGTCTAGTAGTACTTACTAGGCATGCCTTTAAGTTCTGTCGTTTCCATATTTCCCGGCAATTTTGAATTTGGAACTGTTCTATATTCGAATGTGTTTAAATTTTGAATCTCAAAACAGTTGAATGTATTAGGATTAATGCTATTGTTTAGTCACAGCGTCGATTGGAATCTGTCAGGTTACGTACGAAAATGATTTTTTCTAAGGAAAATGTTCGTTCAATAATTTTCTACAACTTTAGAAGAAGTCTGACACGGCTTCAGTGTTTTGAAGAGCTAACATCTGTGTTCAGTGATGAAGCCCCATATCTGCGGACTGTTGAACGCTGGTATTTAGAATTTCAGCGTGGACATACTAGTGTTAGTGACAAATATCGCGAAGGACGCCCAAAATCCGCCTTCACTGAAGATAACATCATTGCTGTGAGACAACTAATTCTCGAAGATCGTCATGTGATGTATCGAGAGATAGAGGCTCTATTAGGCATCTCAGGCACAACCATTCAGAAGATCTTGCACGAAGCGCTTGGTGTGAGAAAGCTAGTTTGCCGTTGGATACCGCATCTGCTTTCCGACGATCACAAGGCGGCCCGCGTCAGATGGTGTAAGAAAACTCTGCAAAGGTTCAACCGAGGAGAGTCAAATCACGTCTACGAAATCATCAGTGGTGACGAATCTTGGATCTATGCCTACGATCCTGATTCCAAACAACAATCTACAATCTGGGTCTTTCAAGACGAGCCAAAGCCAACTAAAGTTGTTCGTTCTCGAAGCACTTCAAAGAAGATGGTAGCCACGTTCGTTGGAAAAACCGGCCATGTTGCGACTATTGCACTTGAAGATCGTAGAACGGTTAACGCAGAGTGGTATACCACTGTTTGTTTACCACAAGTCACCGCCGAACTTCGAAAATCTAACTCAAAGCGACGCATCATCCTGCACCACGACAACGCAAGCTCACACAGCGCTCGTCAAACGATTGAGTATTTGAAGCAGGAAAAAGTAGAAATTCTTGACCATCCTCCATACAGTCCTGACCTAAGCCCTAACGATTTCTTTAAATTTCCTAAAATTAAGAAAAGTTTTCGTGGTCAAAGGTTCCAGTCCGGTGAAGAAGCAGTCGACGCTTTCAAGTCAGCCATTTTGAATACCCCCACTTTAGAGTGGAATAAATGTTATAATAACTGGTTTGAGCGAATGGAAAAGTGTATTAAGCTACGTAGTGAATACTTTGAAAAACAATAAAAAGTACTATAAGGTTCTAGTTGTGTTTTTTTCTTCAAACGACAAAACTTAAAAGGCATGCCTCGTACATGCTGCATTGGAAAGGTTTTATATTTGAATACAAATTTAGCAGCCAAATTAAATAAAAAGTGAAACCATAGAGTTATTGAAACTTTACTATCGAAAAGAATCAATGTCAATAGCAGTTTAAAATCCGTTAAAGTATTTTTAGTAACTAACTTACACAAATACTGGAATTAATCTTAGTTTATATTCATAACGTATAAGATTAAGCCTCCTTTATTGATAGTTATTAACTATGTCAGGGAATGTAAGGGGTGGTATCGAAGACAAGATGCATGACAAACTATGAGAGTGGAGAAATCCAGAGAGGTATGTAAGGAAAGAACCTATTAGAACTCTGTACTCTCTGCCTACCCCGCAAGGGATCTGGCGTGATGATACAGATAGATAGATAGATATTAACTATCTTTATCATATATTTATAAAAGAGTTCAGCATCCATAAAGGGACCCAAATACGCAATAACATGTGATACATTAATAATGTTCTATTGAAATTGAATTTTATTATAATGTTATGGAACTTTGAATGAATTTTCACTTTGAATGTGATTGACATATTGTTGCTAATTTATATACAATTATAGCGGCACTATATAGATTTCAAACGAATTATCATATTTACATGCATTTTTTATTTGTATGGATAATTTTTTGATAAAAAAAGATGTTCTGTGTATATCAAAAAGGGATCTGGCTTGATGATATAGATAGAGGTAGATAGGTATATAAAAATAGTTTTATGGTAATAATGTGCAGTTAATACAGCTTGATATCAAATTTTGTTAATACAATGAAAGGGCAATTAAAATATTTTTTTTTCAATTATTGTAATTGTAAACAAGAAGGAGAAAATGCTTCTATTTTTAAATATTGTAATTAGAGTATATTAATAACAGACGGTGTTTTCGATTTGTTTTTCATATCAACGACGAAACTATAAAAATGATTATATAATTTTCTGCAGAAATTAGGAAAATGATAAACGAAGAAAGTTAATGGTTAGGGTAAAAAAATCTGATACAATGGTTTATATAAAAAAATCTATTTAAATTTAAAAAACGGCGGTTTGTGTAATATTGTTATTAAAAACGAGTCATGCTGTTATTTTAACCCGGTATTACTCAATCATAATTTATTTTCTATGCTTAAAATTCAAAAAGTCGTTTTATATACACTTTAGTTTCTTCAGATATGTTAATGAAATGTTAATAAAGTTACGTTATTATGGTAATTATGCGTCGGTAACATACGGTAACGGTCGGTAGCTGAGAGCTTAGCATGAACAGATTCACGTTAGCGTAATGGTACCGAGCTGATATGCCATCCTTTTCGCACAGCACATTTACTGAATAAAGATGAACATGACAATACGCTTTCTTGATAACGTTACGATACCGACAATCTGTTTGTGCTAAGCCATCTGATCGCGGCCGAAGCGAGCGTCTACGCCGCGCCGATCGTAGCAACTGCTACGTGCTACGGACTGCGTGCTACGCGCGGGTAGGTCTAGATTATCTAATTCTGTGTACCTATATTTATCATAATGTCTGTAATTTATACTGTCCTACATATGTACATATGCGCGATTCGCTATTAATGCTATATTGTGCGTTTATTTACAGTTATATCGTTACTAGCTGTTGATAGCGTTCATTTTTTATTTGACATAGGCGACAATTTAAACAAAATTGCCTGTAATTGCGCCCCTATCAATATAAATGGTTATTATTATTTGCGCATTAGGTATAACGTAATAACGCGAATGACGTATTAAAATGCCTATTACGTTATCAAACATCATACTTTTGAGAAACATAGATAAGAAAGTTGGCATTCAAAATTATAATGAAATATGTTCTCTTGAAAACACACACACAAGCCAATCTCCATAGTATACGAATCCTAGCGCAATAAAATACGTCGGGAGACCGACATAAAGCTTAACATGAAATGCGTTATACCTATAGTGAGTCGGATATGGTCGGGAAGGGGGTGGTGGGGTCGGGAGGCTGGCACAGCGCCAGCCGACAAGGTGAAGTGGCGGCGCCAAGTGAAAGTCCTCGCCCGCCGTTCAAATCTCGAACCCTCCCGGCGAGATGCCAGCTATGTTATATAGCATCGCTCGCGATTTGTAGGACTTAACGTTTTGCGGAACCAATTGCGTTGTGCATTAAGAAAAACATGAATCTGTCAGAATTTACGAAGCTTTTACTTATTAAGTGAAGTTCCAGAAGAGATAATAAGAGAATATAAAGATACAAAAAAAACCTGGGAAACGGTATCAAAAAATATCTACTACTTATAACATATGCTCAGGAATCGCACTAAAATACGAATAAGAGATTTAGGGATTTAAAAAAATGTCGTAATTTAGTGATCTAATTTGTAATTTTATCGATAAAATTAGAAGAATAATTCAACTAAGCACAGGCAGGGAGATTTTTATTGCTGTTTAAGTTAGCTACTAATATTCTTTGAAGCTTTAAAGTATTTTTGTAAAACTCCCGGCATTTTGCCGAGTTATCTATCTTGTACCCGGTACATCCCTATACCATTGTTTTGTAATTCTTGGCAAAAAATCTTGGCATATTGTTTTACTGCTCTGATATTTTACTGTCAACCATTTATTTGGACGATTTAGCGCAGTGGTTAGGAGCTTCAGCCGCTCCGCCCACTGCGTCTAATAGTCGCGGGTTCGATTCCCGCACGGGACAAATCTTTGTGTGATCCACAGTTATTTGTTCCGGTCTGAGTATTTGTGTATGTTAATTTTCATGTTTGTAACCGCACCCACGACACAGGAATAAATCCTAGTGTGGGGCTAGGTTAAAAAAAAAATAAAAATAAAAATGAAATATACTTGTGAAGACACTCAATACACTCAATACACGCGCCAAGAGCAGTGTTTTTAAACGAATCGATTTATGCAAATGCAATGATACTAATTTTTAGCCCGAAATGTAATTTTTTAAATAAATATGGCGGAACATCGGTGACTTCATTAATTTGTTTGTTATAGTCTTACAAGGATCTTGTGGCCCGCGGCCATATCGGAACTAACGCTGTCATAAAGTGAAATGACACTGCATGACAGTCGCAGAGTTGCCGTTAGCTATGAAATTTACCCAAATTCTTTTTTTCATTAGTTACCGTGCGGACCCTCCTGTTGAAATATTTACTTGGAAGTAGTATAATTTTACTAAATTATAACCCTAATTGCACACCAACGCAATTGTCAATGTCATCTACGAGCCGAAATATTCCTGTTGCACTATAAGTATTTTTTATTGTAGAGATATCATGAAGCTTGTAGAATAGGGTTTATATTCTCTTTGGAATAGATAGAACGAAATAGAAAAAATAGCAATTATTAAATTTATTGACAAATGTACCATTTTTTGGTGTTCATAGTATAATGATTTATTTCCCTAATTCCACAAATAAAAAATAACTAAATTGTCCCTACACACCTCGAAATGAAATCGTTTATATGTTGCAAAATTTTCTCTTTTGTTTAAAATTATGAATAGAAATTATAACAATTTAATTGAAAAAAGAGATAAATGAAGCCATACTCTTGAAGTCGACTTATCGAAATTCATGTTTCATTTAAGACATATTTTATTAAAAACATTATAAATTATAAAGAAAAATAAAGATAACACATAAAGCGTAATTATTGAAGACATGCGACACGGAAAGCGTTAGCGTGTGATATAAATTCGAATATTCGCGGAATCGCCGAAGTCGAACTTAAAATCTGCCTATATTTTAATATAAATCAAATATTTAAGATTAATATTAATTGCGATGATATGAAATATTAAAATTAAATTTTTAAACCTAAATTGTCACGTAATTAAAAATCGTCGCGATAGAGAAATGTTGTTAACACGGGCACTCTCAATAGATCGCGTCGCGGAACTAGCCGGTGCGGTTGGCGAGCACAGAGTCGCGTGTCACAAGTTCGTTGCATGCGTACGTACCTCGGGATAGCACCGCACGCCGCACGGCACACACAGCACAGAACGACTGACAGTCCGACACTCGCGGAGCGCGCGGCCAACGGTACGTGCAAACACCAAAAGCAAAATGGACATACCTGAGGGTGGCGGCTGGCACGGGGCGCGCTCGCTACTTGAATGAGCTCCCGGGGCGGAGCGGCGCGCGCAGGGGGCGCGGCCAGCCCGCGTGGCTCCAGCCGCCGCGCCCCGCGCCCCCGCACCCCGCCTGCACCGCTCAGCTGAGCCCTGATTAGCCCCCGGCCGGGCTATTCAATTAAGGGTTGTTCGGTGCATCGCCGATGTGGGCCCGCCCGACCCGATGCCTTTGAGTGGTCTTCATTAGGGTCTCTCTATCACCGTTATTCTTATTGGGCTCCTGGGCAGGCTACCGCACCCGTCGGCGAAGTATTGCTCGAAATTTGAATTTTCCTGACAAAGAAACCGATACCAAATGTTAATTCGCAAGATATATATAGAGTGGCTATACAAAAATGAGATAGAATTTTTGGATTTTTATTATTTTTCCTGATTAAAATTCATTCATTAATTCCGTGTGCAATTGTTTTCATACACACTTATATGTAGAGTATATTTTACATTTTTCGTATACGTAACCGCTGCTTACTTACGAGTGTTGGTATTTGCATCGTAAATGAAGCAACAATGCGAGCTCAAGTAGGCCCGGGGGACGTGGCTCGTTACTCGGCCTTGTGAGAGTTGCCAGCAACCATATTATCGTTTAATTCCATACACGGTGTAATTGAATTTAGTGATCGACGACGCCTTTGTTCGATCCTATGTATGATGCTTAACACTGTTATGTATTCATATGAAAGTGTCTTTTGTTTTTTAAAAGGGATGAATATAGATACTTAGGTAGGTATTGGTCATGAGTTTTGTACCTACAATAATCAATAATAATATACCTGCCTGTCTTTAAAATTATAGAATTGAATAAATCCTAAAAAAGAAATGTTTATCTTTTATTAAACCGTCACGCCTATATTCCCCAAGCGGGGGTGGCAGACGTGTACTGAGTACACCCACGTTTCGTCGACGATGTTAGGTCCCATGTAATAGGGGGCGTGCCTATTGCCATATACCGGGCACAATTCCAGACTCCGGATTCGTACTGGGAAGTTTTTCGTTAGAAAAGCTACACTTGTCCGACCTAGGATTTGAACCCAGGACCTTGTGATCACTAAGCGATGCGCTTTGCCACTAGATCAACGAGGCAGTCAATCTTTTATTATTTTGTTTTTTAATTTACCTAAATAAAATATTTAAAGTGATAATATACTTAAAAATACCATTAGCATCAGAATCAGTATCAGAATCCTTTATTATTTAAACACGGTGTCACAAGGTGATAAAAATTAAAAAAAAAGTTTCCCTATGTTTTGTAAAGGCCTACAAATTATTTATGTAAAATTCATGCAATAAAATTATTATAAAATTGAATATCAATTGACAATAAATTAATGTCCTATTTCAATTCACAAAATCACCATTAAGAAATGTCTCGGCGAGTAATAACATTCTTTAATCAATATTGAGCACATTGTTTTCATTATAGTCTTTAAAATTATAATTTGAATATATGAAAAGAAAATTGCATAATTTCAAATTCCTTGGAAGCAATATTAGATAGTATTCTTTGAAATGGTAATGTACATGTGTAGTAGAATAGGTCACATATGCTACGCGGCGCTTCGTAGCGACGGCGTAGCATATGCTTGCGCTCCACAAGTTGCACCGCTAATCTGATTGAAGAATATCTTAAATACGATTGTATTGTTACGATTGCATTACTAAAAACATGTTATTCATCAGTCATAACTGTAGTATTATAATAATACTGAAAGTTCAGAATTTTAATATAAAAAACTTATATAAATTCAAGTTACACAGCTCTACTTGAACTGGAAGATTCTTACAGTCCGCCAGCTCTACGTGCTTCAGGCTATCCTTAGGAAACACACTACTGTTCCTGCTAAAAACCCTAACAAACGGACTAATCTGCCCTTGGGTACTCGTCACAAAACCACTTTCGCTAAACATCAATATTATATTCTGAGCACACACATTTACAAAAATATCCACAAAAAACTTAACATTATCGACCTAAATAAAAACCAACTAAAATCTAAATTGACAGAATGGCTCCTTCAACAGGATTATTCCCAAACAGAATCTCTACTTACTTACATCGCCTAACATAAAAATCCCTATCTATTCGGTTACACTAATATACATTCACAGCAGTACAAACACCCACACACACACACACACATATACCCACACACACACACACACACACACACACACACACACACACACAATCGCGAGTACGCCATCATAATTACACTAATTAAAATTTTACATGCTTTTAATGGTAGAACGACACAGTCCACATGTTGTATAAATCTATTTCTTTATGAGTAAATAATCTTTAGCTGAACACTGCCGCTTAAAACACAGGTTTTACCTAGTTTAAGAGGCAGAGTTTGCAAATTATTGTGTACAGAATTCTGCAGCACTGTCTCAGTTTTACTTTTCTACCTCGTATATCACTATAACTAAAACCCCTGTATTAGTTATAAGAAATCTGTAACTTTACGAAATAAATAAATTTATTATTATTAAATTTATTATTATTTATTTATAGAATTCTCATGAAGAAAAGAAGAAAGTTTGATCGACGTAGCAAATTCTGTACACTGTAATACATTAGAATCGGAATCTTTTTATTCGTATAAACCAATATAGTATTTATAAATAGTCAGTAAGGTAATAAAGACCCTGCCGCCACTTCGGAATATCATTAATGTTGAGAAGGGCAAGAAAGTTAGCATGCTTAATGTGTGTTTTAAAGTCGCTGCTCGGGCCAGCATTGTTAGTAGTTAGATACTCTTTCTTTCAATACTATACATTATGTCAGTTTTCTCAGTATAAATAAATAGGACCGTAAAACTTTTAGAAATACTGACGGTTCGATATATTTTGAGTGCGCGCCATAATAAATCCATGGTGCGCGCAGACTTCGGAAAATGTACTAAACGAGTAGTCATTTAGGATCGTCGAGTATTTTTAAATTTAGGATTTTTTAAACATTTGGTCATTCGGTCGGACAAACAACCTCGTTGGTCTAGTGGCAAAGCGCATCGCTTTGTGATCACGAGGTCCTGGGTTCAAATCCTAGGTCGGACAAATGTAGTTTTTCTAACGAAAAATTCCTAGTATAAGTCCGGAGTCTGGAATTGTGCCCGGTATATGGCAATAGGCTCGCCCCCTATTACATGGGACCTAACATCGTCGGCGAAACGTGGGTGTACTCAGTACACCGCTGCCACCCCCTCTGGGGAATATAGCCGAGACGGTGTTGTTGTTAAACATTTATTGTGAGTATCAGTCTGCATACAAATACAATTCTTTTAATATATACTTCATTTAAAAAAATAGTTTTAGTCATTCACTATACAAATATTTTGTTCGCACGAGGAATTATTTCTATAATATTGTACGAATGTCCTGTATATTTTTTCGTAAAAAAGTTAAACCAGCTGGATATTAAGAGTGAGCTTTGTAACTCTAGGTAAAGCTACTTTATCTCGACTACGTTTTTAGTTTTACGTACGTTTTTTATCACGGTTTTGTACTTATCGAAATCCGTAGCGATCAACCAATCACAATACAGATTGATTGTTGCTTCCATATTGGCTGGAGGCTGGAAGGCGTTCTACGAATATCTTCAGCTCAGTAATTTTTTTACACGTAAAAACCAATGATAATATGGACCTACAAAGTTGCATGAAAGATAGTCGGGCGCCAAAGCGGCCGCGACAAAACGGAATGACCTGGAGAAACTTGTAAACAGGTCGTCTTGATTCCGTATGTATAAGTATTGTGTAAAACTCTTTGTGCTTAAGATTACATTATGTTTTAGTTACCAAAGAAAATACATAGAAATAATAAATATAAAAGGATTGTGCCTGTTACTTTCATGTTTGTAAACGTACTCACGGCCAGGAATAATTTTAAAACGTTAGGTAGTTTCTGAATTGTCGTCGTTTTTGTAAACTTCTGCAATATTTTTCCCGTGCCGCTGTCACAATAATTTTAAAATAAATAAAGTAAAGATTAATGTGGGCTATTTCCTTTTTCAAAAGACAAAGATTTCGATTTCCTCAGCTAGCTAGGTACAAATAATCTTTTTCTACCTAAATTGTTCATGTGCAATATCTGACTATATAGTACCTACTTTACAGTAGATATTATATAGTTAGATTATAATTTGTAGTATATATGTTAAAAACATTTATTGGAGATGAACAACGCATTCTGGTTTCAAATCAAAGTTACTATAATTGTATATTTTTTATTTGATGTAGTCTAGGCGATTACAAGCCAAATTAAGCTTAAAGTCAAAAAGTGAAAAACACAGAAAACCAAAGATCTATTATTGATTCCGTCGATATATTAGAATGACTTCATGACATTATGTATATAGGGATGTATTTACAAGATATATAGTTATTATGCAATACGTGATTAAGGTCACATATTGCGTGCAGAAACCGTCAAAGTTGCAGACTAGCACTTGTTTTGCCAATTATTAGTTCAGAAATCGGTAAACAACCGATCGGGGTGCCTACGAACTTGCTTTGGCCATAATTGCAGGTGATGTAATCATGCATTAGTTTTAATAATAAGGATAAACTTTGCGGTAACTATATTGTTACGTAATGTACTACGTAAAACAATAGACACCGTCATGGCGTGGGGGTGGCAGAGGTATACTGTGTACACCCACATTTTTGCCGACGATGATAGGTCTCATGTAATAGGGGGCGAGCTCTGTCATTATACTGGGCACAAGGCCAGACTTCGGACAAAAATTGAATTGAAAAAATTCCAGTATACTGATACTGGAAATGTTTCTATTAATTTTTTTCCGACCTGTGATTTGAAACTAGGCTTTGTGATCGCTTCACGCTTTGTTTGCCACTAGACCTACGAGGCAGTCGCACCAGTAGCAGTACAACTTATGTGTGTACAATGTTGTACTTAATGCCTCACAATTGATGATGTAATGACATTTAGTCGTACAGCTATTTACTATAGCGTTCTGAACATAAGCCACATGAGCCAAACTCTCGATTCATGGAATCGAGAGTTTTGGCAATTTTTAATATCCATGTTAAGAAAATTCAGAAAGGCATTTTGTGTACGGACTTATATTAATAATTTATACAAGGTGTAACATTATAAACGCAAGACCTGAAAGTAGTTTGCTCTAAATCGATAACTGAATTGATTCAAAGAATTTTTAAAGTATCTTTAATTTTTTTTTAAGTTTGCAAAAAATGCTTTTTCTCCTTCAGTGCGTTATAAAAACTAAATTTATTCTTGATTAATAGCAATAAGGAGATTTCAAATGCATTTCTAAAACGTATTTCTCCAAACGCACCACACATACACGTACAAGTTACATTGTTAATTTTATAGTTAAGGGTATAAAAGTGCTTAAAAAAGGATAAAAAATTTAAATTAGGAAATTTGGTTTTCTTTTTCAATTTATGCAGCAATTCTCTAATAAGGGTGTCTGTGGTCTTGCGTTTATTATGTTACACCTTGTATATATTAATAATAAATAATAATTTTGATGGCATTAATGAAGCAAATTTTATGATTATTTCAACGATTCTCCATCATACATTAGTGTGGAGAACATGCCAAAGAATGCCTTGTATTTAATATATAGTAGTTTAATAAGAAAAAGTACAATTTTTGCATGACATAAAGTTTTGGTCCCCTGAGCAAGACATCTACAATGCAATTAGAAATTCAGCATCCATAATGACAAAATTCCAATTTTGTACCAACAAGTCGTAGTACACATAAATTTGTACCATTTACACAACTATCCGACGATAACCATTAAGTTGGTAGAATTACTCAGCTTAGATGGAGGGAGGTTGTTGTTAAGGGCCATTACGCCCAACTGATGTTGTAATCGACACAGTAGTGATGAATAAAAAAATAATTGGAAAATATTTCAATGTAAATATCTGAATCCATCCTGAAAAACTAAAATTTCAATTTTATTGACCGATGAGTGGGGTCTTCATCTATCTGTCTTAATCATCACGGCGGATTCCTTGCGGGGTGGGTTTTAAATATTTATTATTTAGCCCTCCAATTAAGTGATCTAGGATTCTAGATTCAAAAACTAGAAAGGATGCATTGTGCGTTTAGAAAATCTGCATGTTTACTGATAAACACATAATTTAGTCGCTAGGTGGTTGGTTGTTGTAAAAGGCCGTTACTACCAACTAATATCGTAATCAACACAACAACTTTGAACAAAAAAAACGATTGGAAGATATTTTAATGCAATTGGATAAGTCTGAACGCATTCTGAAAAATTAAGATTCTAACCTTCTAGACCAATAAATGGGTTCTGTATCTATCTCGGCAGATCCCGCAGGGTGAGCTGGCTGGCCTGGCCTACCTTAATATTTATTATATCCTCCAACGAGCATATCTAGGATATTCAAAAATGCAATTCGAAAATTCCACGTCCATACTGAGAAAATTACATTCCACTTCTTTACCTAGTATATAGCCTATAACACAGAAATTAGTCGCCAATTACATAATTATGCGTCAGTAGCCATTAAGTTGGCGGAATTACTTAGCTTGGGTGGAGGGGGTTTGCTTGTTGTAAAGGGCCATTACGACCAACTTGTGTTGATTACAACACAAGTCACGTCCGGAGTGAATAAAAAAAATTTGAAAATATTTCAGTGCAATAGAAATAGTTTGAATCCATTCTGAAAATCTAAGATTCCAACTTTCTGTACCAGTAAAAAGCATGTAATACAGAAATTTTTCGCCAATTATATATTTAACTGAAAATAATATAATATAAGATAACTTATTATCGAAATTACTCTGATTGGGTGGAGGGGGCTGGTTGTTGTAAAGGGCTATAATAATCAATTTGCGACATAGTCGCCACTACAGCGGCGAATAAAAAACACTCAACTCAACTCAACTTCGGTGGAGGGGGTTAGTTGTTGTAAAGGTCTATTACAACCCACTCATGTTGTAATCGACACAACAGCGACGGATAAAGAAACAGTTTAAACAACCAAGCCTTTTTTGTCGTTATACAGAGATTGTTATACGGAGAGAAGAAGGAAAAACAACCAAATTTCACTAATTACAATAATTTCTAATTTTATTTCTTTCAATAGGTAATTAAACTATTCCAAAAGGGTGCCTTTCTTCGAAATTTCGGCACCTCAAAGATTTACTCGGAACTTTTTGGAGACTGATTATAAAAACAATTACACTATAAAATACTACTGTAAATATTTGCCGGCCTCTAAATATAAACATTTTCTACGTAATAAAGAATGGTTGTTGCGCTATAAAGAGTAAATTAATGTATGCGTTTTGACTTAAACCAACCAAATTCACCTAATTTCTATGTTATACGAAGTTTTTTTTAATGAACGAGATTATAAAGATGTACACTGTATTTATTATTATTTAATACAATATACAATGCAATTAAAAAAGTGGGCAAATATTCTGAGAAAACTGAGATTCCAATTTTATACCAATAAGTAGCATGTACACAGAAATTAGTCGGCGGTTACGTAATTACCCGACAATAGCCATGGAGTTGGCGGAATTACTCAGCTTGGGTGGAGGGGGTTGGTTGTTGTAAAGGGCCATTACGACAACTTGTGTCGTAATCGCCTCTGCAGCACGTAACTCGCGGGTTTCTTTGCCTTAATTGTTTTCTACATTCGTAAGATGCTAAATCGTAATAAATAAAACACAAGATGGGAATTTTATTTTCTTTATTAAGTGTAAAATTTGTAACACACCGTCACGCCTATATTGTGGCAGAGGTGTACTGAGTACATCTACTTTTCGCTGACGGTGTTAGGTCCCATGTAATTGGGGGCGAGCCTATTGCCATTTGTGCTGATTTTAAATGGCGGATGTCTTAATCTTCCTACAAGATGAGAAGGCATCTTCATTGTCGTATTCTTTACGTCGTCATTGATGAAAAAATAATACGGACCGGTTCGTTAACGGACGATTTAGCGCAGTAGTTAAGAGCTTAAGCCGCTCCGCCCACTGTGTCCAATAGTCGCGGGTTCGATTCCCACATGGGACAAATGTTTGTGTGATCCACAATTATTTGTTCCGGTCTGGGTATTTGTGCATGTGAATTTTCATGTTTGTAAACGCACCCACGACACAGGAATAAATCTCAGTATGGGGCTATGTTTAAAAAAAAAAAAATTTTTGAATTCAAAACCACTTGTAATTTTATTAAAGGTGATAACAATTAAAATAAATCTGTTGTTGTTGTAATTTATATTAGGTTATATGTAATTCTTATAGGTTGTTAATTTTAGTTAGCGATGCTTATAGGTAAACACCGTCACGCCTATATTCCCCAAGCGGGGGTAGCAGAGACGTACTGAGTACACCCATTTTTCGCCGACAATTTTTCGTTAGAAAAACTAAATTTATCCGACCTGGGATTTGAACCCAGGACCACAAAGCGATGCGCTTTGTCACTAGACCAACGAGGCAGTCAATGCTAATAGATAAAATCTATTCAAGTAATTTCAAAGAAGTTACGTTGAAGTTAGTTACTTAATTAAAACTTTTTTTAAAATATTAAACAAAGCTCCACACTTGGATTTATTCCTGTGTCGTGGGTGCGTTTACAAAACATGAAAATTTTCATATACAAATACCCAGACTGTAACAAATAATTGTGGGTCACACAAAGATTTGTCCCGTGCAGGAATCGAACCCGCGACTATTAGACACAGTGGGTGGAGCTGCTAAACTCTTAACCACTGCGCTAAATCGTCCGTCAAAATACTAAGTTGGTATTAAGTTATCTTATTCACTAACATAGACTACACCAATCCCAATTAAAACATACCGTTATATCTACATTCTAGTAGGCGTGATAGAGATCTTCATCAAAACTTCATAGACGGTATTATCTATTATTAACCAAAATATGTCTACTGAGTGGCTGTGTTAAGTCCCAATATAATGGGATACACCATTAGACCAATGAAGTAGGCACCAACAAGAAAACAAAGACATCAAATTACTTATTAATATAAACATGTTTTGTGCATAAAATACATGAGGCACTAAACACGAATGAAATAAAATTTAACCGCCAAATATTATAACCCCCTGAGTGTAACATCGTCAGAAATTATGTAAATGCCGGCAATTTCTTAGCATATCGCCTGAATTACGCGTCCCATCTTATCGATGCACTGAGCGTAGCTTTAAATCTTATTTTCTGAGCGGGTAAGTCCAAGCTATCGCTGCACAAATAACCCTCAAATATCTTAGGTAACAGCATATTGGCGTTATGCCAATGTTTGCCAACGAGCGTCTTAACATTTCCCGATAACTGCGTTCACAGTAAGTCGACCATATAAAGGAAGTTTCCACCAACCTGCGCAAAGTCTCCGCCGCTTCTCACAATGTGGTGCGCGACGAATCGTGAACTCATTCGAATCGAATTTCCACATTTGGAGAGCATTGAGCGGCCCGGAAACTAGCGGCGAACAAATGCCTAAAACCGGCACAAATCCCGGGCTACGCGGGTCAGATGCAATCCGTGAGGTGACTGCCTCGTTTCCGATGCAGTTACAGTCGGCTGCGGACGGGTTTAACGAGTGTTTCCCGGCCCGATGCCCGGGACGCCGTAGTTCGCATCCTCGCTGTCACTCCGCTATATTGTATGCCAAAATGAAAAGCTACGCGACTAATAGGAATCCGTCTATTAATATGGAGCTCTATGTTTACTGGGGTACAGTTGTTAATCAGTTGTGGTACGCAGGTGCAAGGTAGTGCCGTGTGCATACGAGCGTATAATGTAGGTGTACGTCGCGCTTCGGCCAGGTGAGGCTGCATCTGTCTGCGGAGCCTGTGGGCTTTGTGTGGGTGTGTATGAGACAGGTGAATTAGTGCGCGCCCCGGCTTCCCAGGGCGGCGCAGGTCCCGGGCGAGCTGCGTCGCCATGGCGACAGCCGGAATCCATAGATGCGAAAAAATAAAAGCAAAAATAATACAGAAACGTTGGTACAAACGAGTGTACAATTACTTTTCAATCTGAACTTTATTGAATATTTTGAATGCACTGTAATGTGTGTGTTTATTGCTTAGGTACTTTTGCTCTCCGTTAGGGTAAAATACACGAGAAATGGCCTGTCTCGTTGGTCTTGTCTTTGACTTCTACGTCGAACAAATTGTGGTTTTTCCTCGATAAATTCTCCGTATTAATTCAAAGGCGGTCATAGTGTCCGGTATAATTGACTCCTATTATTATACGTATTGGACTAAACATTGTTAGCAATATAGTGCATATACACAAGTGTACAAGGGAACCCTCTGCCCCCCTCGCTTGGAGAATATAAGCGTAACAGTGTTTATTTTTATGTTCTTTTTGTGATAATAAATACGAGATAAGCAGGGAGTATAGAGTTCTAACGGGAACTTTACAGACCTCTCTCGCTTTCTTCACTCTCATACTTCGTCTACCCTGCAAGGGTTCTGGCGAAATAGATATCTATATAATAGGTGCGTAGTTTTCTTAAGAAACGGTTTTACGTGAAAACTCTCTGAGCTCTTCCTTTGAATTTTGATTTCCAAGTAATCATATGCGTGGGTATGTATTACATCTTGGAAAAATTTAATGACGTCTAGATAGACGGTTCCAATTAGTCGTATCTGTAGGACTAAGTATTTGATTTCATGGAATACGCTAACGAGGCCGTCTATAGGAATTTATTTGCAATTAAAAAAAATGTATCGTCGATGTCAGTTAAAAGTTGTATACACTGTTGTACAAACATTATAAAATATTTCTCTGGCAACTTCGTTTTCAGTATAAATAAAATTAAAATTATACCATCTGATACATACTGTCATGCGTACGTTTCCTCAGGAGATTGGCAGAGGTGTACCGTGTATCAATACATTTCGTCAATGAGGACTATTGCCTTTGTGCCTAACACAATGTGAGACTTCGTAACAGTCATTACTGAATTGTGCTGAATTTTCTATGGAAAAATTCAATAACACCCTAGGATTGAAAACTCATGATTCACAACTGAACAATACAACACTAGACCAACGAGGTAATAAAAGATTAAAATATTTTTACATCCTTTTACATTAAGGAAAATAATCCTCCTGAAAAACCCCTTTCACTCTAATACCTCATAAGAAAGGGAATTTCTATATAAGATTTCTTGAAGAGATAGCTACGGTTTTATGTACATATAACCGCAAGCCATCACCGCTGATAACAACATTCTCATTATAGTTAAAATGTAAGGTACAACAATAACTCTACATCTGCGAGAGTCCCGGGGCGGGCGACCGCCGCGCTCCGTGCGTGCCCTACCCTTCTAATGAGATTCTTGTTACAAAATTAAAAGCTGTTTGCTACGGAGTTTTTGATAAATGAGAAAAAAAACCTCTGTTGAATATGACTGTAAACGAGATTGCGTTTTGTATTATAAGGTTGTCTTTACGCGAATTGAGATAAATGGCCATTTTCTCTTTACCTATGTTGTTTGATATGAGAAAGATGTGCATTAACAAAAGAAGGTGTAGAAAATTTCTACGTCTTCAGTGGAGTTAGCCCACAGAAAGTTAGAAAACAGGATTAAGGTTGTCTGTATGTGGCCAATAGTTTTAAAAAATAATTTAGTTTATAACTAGAAAAAGGTCTTCTTTCACTAATCGATATGAGAGGAATTAGATCATACACCACTACGCGGACCTAGTGTAGATTAAACTAAATATTAAGACTAAATAAAATTATTTGGACATTGGTTAAGAAGCTCTGAATTATATTGTTTGCGCATACACAACGTCAAATAAACATGTGGTAGATAATTTTATTCATAATTAGCTTTTGCCCACGATTTTATCCGCGTTGACTTATAAAAAGTATCCCATGTGTTAATCCAGGTAATAAACTATTAGTGTGCCAAATTTCATCCAAACCTGTTCAGCCGTTTTTGCGTGATTGAGTAACAAACATCCAAACATACAAACTTTTACATTTATAATATTAATAGGATAGGATTAGTGCAATAGCAGTCAAACGTACCACAATAATTCCTTGCTATATTTACACTAATATTTACATAATTAAAACTATAACCAGCGTAAACATCACCTTACCTCTACCTACAATTTATGTTATTAAAGACAACTTCAACACTGAGCACGTCGTCTAAGGGAAGTACACCCCACAGCTCCCCACTGCACAGTGGGTAAGATATAAGCCGATTATTGACAGACGTCGGTCGCGTCTTAATAAAGAGACGAGATTCTAAATGGAGAGCTCTCTAGGGCGGTTCAGATCCATTTAATATTTTCTGTTATTCATTGGAAATGTCTGAAAAAAATTCAAGAGCATCCTCGTGTAATCCGTAATTAATGGTCAGGGGGAATTGGGAGTGGAATTTGATAGGGGTTGTTAAAATATAGAGCCCGTCTGCTGATTGTGTTACGTACCTGTGGATGCGTTTTAAAAGGGAAGGGTAATGCAGGCGAAATTAAATGAAGGCTAGGTATGTAATAAATAGGAGGAAAAAATGAGTGCAGTCAAATATTTGTTCGACGATATTACGTCCTATCTTGATAGGGGACTAATAATTCTAGACTCTGGACTGCTACTGAGAATTATTTCATACTTACAGAAAAGTATAACAAAAAGGGACTGACTATGATGCATCTTATTTTATCAGCAAGCAGAGAGATAGTGGTCTTTGACCATCTTTTTTAAGGGAGCTGACGACTGTGCACGTCTGACTGATACAGGCAATGCATTCCATAAGCGGACAGCTTGAACTGTGAAGGATTTATCAAAGAAATTTGTGGAATGCATTGGCGTTTTCAGCTTTAGATTCTCCGACGACCTTAGGGACCTCAAATGTGTCTCGTGAAGGAATTCAAATCATTTTTTGAGGTAAGAGGGAGGTATTTAAATATCTGTATATACATATATGTATACATACGTAAAGTAACTATTCATTAACTGAAAAAAGTTATTCTAAAAGGGCTAGGATCCAAAGTCGCAATATTGTAGTTGTGTCAACTGCTATTTATCAGACTCTAAAATGGCGATGTCACGTCATTGCCTTTGTTACGGAATAAAACAAAAGTGTTGTATTATGGAAAAGATATTTAAATATCTAGTGACTATATACCTACATAATTACACTTTTGCCCATTTTGTGTAGTAAGCCCAGTAAGTACGAAACAGCCTCCTTTGCATCTATCAATAAAAATCCCTCGGTACAACGTTCCAGCCAATCTAATAAAGGTTGTTTGGTCAGCCTCTGAGTGGTAGACCGTGAAATGCGTGTGCCCATCCGATAAACGCCAAAAGCTATACGCCGCTGTGTCGCAGCGTCACCGAGTATTAGGGCTGCCTATCATATTTGGACGCGATGGACACTCAATTTATAGTCCAATGGCTTGAAAATACGAGTAGCCTTTCAATAACTTCGTATAGATTGCTTTTGGATTAGAACTACTGCTGGAAAAGTCAAGAGTCTCCGTAACCGGCGAGCGTGTATGAGACGAACTATGAGAGTCGAGGAAGCCAGAGAGGTATGTAAGGAAAGAACCTGTTGGAACTCTGTACTCTCTGCCTACCCCGCAAGGGATCTGGCGTGAGGTTATAGATAGATAGATAGATAGATAGATAGATAGATAGATAGAACTACTGCCATCGAAAGCTTGTGTTGGCTTGATCTGTTTAGCAATCGATTTTTATTATTAAACGCAGAGTCGTTGATTTAGTTGTATATAGTGCCGCTACCGATCCCGAGGTCCTAGATTTGAATCCTAGGTTGGACAAAGTGCAGGTTTTACTGTCTAAAGATTTTTCGTGTCACTATATCTTCTTTGTTTCATAAAGAAGTCTTCTTTTTTCAGTGGTGGCACTCAGTACTTGGTACTCGGTAGGCGAGCCTTTTAATATTATACAGGGCATAATCTCAATACGAGGTCCAAACCTCTACTTCCTGCATGTGACTGTATTCATTTGTTTTTTCTGTGTACTGACTGTATATGACCTTATATTGTTAGAGATATGTGGGTGGCAAGTAAAACCTTCATAACAGTTTGAAATCCATCAAGACAGCTTATTTAACTTAGACTACTTAAATTAATTACGTATCTATGTAAGTTTGGGATACAAATCATCTCACATGCCCACATTCATCATTTTATAACAATGGAAGCCCATTTCTAAACCATTCATCTCGCATATACTGAAATAAAAGTTCAGGACTTCGTTGTCAACCCTGCCGATAACGAACCCCCCTTGCCGCCCACCGCCCACGTCCTACCGCCCGCCCACAAGCTACGCGTTAAAAATAATAATTAGGTACGTCAAAAACCACTGTTGGAGCGTAAAGAGGACAAAGAATTTGGTCCAGGGATGACCCCGACCGTCTGCTTGGTAATTAGGGACCGAAGGAACACAGTCGCCAAAATTTCGCTTGTTTTTCGGAAAGCTTAAAACGACAAAAATACGTTAGAGTGACTATAGCGAGTTAATATGTTATCCTTGTCACACTACAAATCCACTAAATAAACATGAACGTGACAGCACGCGTACTCGTAGCCTCATGCTAACGTCAATCTTTTCATGCAAAGCTCCTTGGTTTTTTTTTCAAAGAAGTGTTGGCAATGTTGTCGAAGTTTGTATTATATGAGGGCTTAACACGAAAAGATTGGCATTACCGTGACGTAATCGATAAATAGTGCTGTCATGTTTATATTCGTTTAGTAATTGTGTAGTGTGAAAAGGATAGCATATCAACTCGGTAGCGTTATGCTAACGTCAATGTGTTTGTGCTAAACCCTCTGAAATGCTAAAATAAAGTAAGTTGGGACAGTGTAGTGGTAAAAAAAGAATTCGGATCAGCTTCTGTTTGGTTATTCGGGCTACATTGCGAAAGAGTAAGAAATATTGACAGGAAGTTTCGACGCCGTGAACTTTGTGAATATTTAGGTGGGTAAAAATGTTGTCTGGGAAATACTTTTGGCATACATAATCAGCCATAAAAGGGGTAACGTTGTAGTACCAATACCATGGATATACATGGGATGACTAATAGTATTGGAAAAATAGGGAATATATTTCATGAAAAATGGAACAGAATTATATAGACGGACGATTTAGCGCAGTGGTTAAGAGCTTAAGTCGCTCCGCCCACTGTGTCTAATAGTCGCGGGTTCGATTCCCGCACGGGACTAATCTTTGTGTACCTCACAATTATTTGTTTCGGTCTTGGTTGTGTATGTAAATTATCATGTTGGGGTTGTAGTGTGGGGCTACGTCTCTTATAATATATATAATAATAATATTAGTCTTGTTAAGAAACTGTACCACTGTTGGCCACGGGCCTCCTCTCAAACTGAGAGGGTTTAGGCCATGGTCCACCACGCTGGCCTAGTGCGGGTTGGCGAACTTCACACACCTTCGAGAAACTCTTAGGCATGCAGGTTTCCTCACGATGTTTTCCTTCACCTTTCTGTATTTTTATATAATAAAAAAAATAAAAGAAAAAACGAAATCACCAGTCACATTATCATAATATTTATGCCTTATCCTTCAATAACTTATTATATAATTTGAAACGTAATTAATTATTATTAGGTAGATTATCAAATTAATTTAACATTGAATTTAATCGCAGTATCCTCTATTAGTTAATACCGTATTATATGTTTACCTATGTACTTGCGTAGACAAAGACACCCCATCTGGAATATCGGGACCACCGATACCATCCTAATCGGATTAGAGCAATTAATTGAACAGGTCATATTGCCGAGCCCCGACTGAAGGTAGCCACTCCATTATAAATTCTCTCTGTACTGAAATTCAGCCCAATCGAATTTCACTTTTATTTGAAGTACTTTAAAATCCACCCTAAGAGTATTTGATGACGGTAAATATTAAAAAAGGATAGCTTTTGGGTTTAATTAATAATCTTATTACAGAAGAAAGCTTAATGGAACTTTAGATGAAACACTTGTAGAATTTTTAATATACTTAGTAACATAAAAAAATGGTAATAAAAATAAGGTTTGTCCTAATACCGACTAATTGTACACAAAATTCATAAAACTAATGTATGGCTACTTAGACCTATGTGAAAAGAAAAAATATGTTTTTCTCATTTGATAAGAGGATATATCTTTCTTCTTTTACATTTCCGAAACACGTCTTTACCACTTTTTTTTATAATTTTGAATATAACTCGTGCGTCGATATTGTGCGCGATTCAATTAATAGCTTGTCATAGTAGGTAGAATATCCGAATTCGGGTGACGAGTCTGCGTTTATTGAAATATCATAGTGACTGCATTTCGATGACCAAGCACTATCCCTATTTATTTATTTTTTATTTAGTAGATACACATAATTTCCCGATTTGCGTGGAAAGCAAGTATCAGTAATTTTAAGGCACTCCCTTTGTTAGCAGCAAAGGACTAACAGTGTGCGTTTATTGGCATCACATTGTTCAGTGAGTGATGCCAGTTTAGGAAAGAAAATATTTAAGGAGAAAAACTGGAGTAAAAAATATGAAGAATAATGTGATGACTTCCCTTCAAATGAAGCATAGGAAAGCTACCATAATAAATGATTTTAGGGATATTTATATAAAAAAAATATTTCGGGGAACAAAAAAGGTGATATGGCGAGATTTTATAAGCATAAAGTAAAAATAGAGTGCTTACGAGAGGAAAGATACAGCAGTTCCTTGACTGATATAGGCTCTGTTCAAGAACTGACGGCAGTGGTACATTACAATACAGTATTAAACATGTATTGATAAAGTTATTATACTTCAAAATATACGTATTTTGGTTAGATGTGTCCCCTGATAGACCTATGTATCTTACAATTTCAATACGTCAATATCGTCGCCAGAGATAGCATTTGCGTAGCTTCCGACATGACCCGATGTCAGACTCTACGATGGGGATCGAAGAGCTTACTGTCTGTCCAGGATGCGGGGTTAGCAGGTGACACTCCGAGATTGCTCACCTGTCCAATTAGTGATCGGTAGATTAGTCATGCTTAGCGTATGTTTCGGCCCATACCATGGTTTACTAAGCCAGCAAAAATACAGTGACTAAAACTGGTCCTTGAAAAAATATATTCATTTATTTCGATGAAGAATAAGCTTTTAACAAGAGACAGAATTCGATTTAGCGCAGTGGTTAAGAGCTTAAGCCGCTCCGCCCACTGTGTTTAAAAGTCGTGGGTTCGATTCCCGCACGGGACAAATCTTTGTGTGATCTACAATTATTTGTTCCGGTCTGGGTATTTGTGTGTGAATTTTCATGTTTGTAAAAGCACCCACGACACAGGAATAAATACTAGTGTGGGGCTACGTTTAAAAAAAAAGAGATATAAAGTGGATTTTTATTTTAAATAGATATATGTATGAAGGAATATGAAGTCACGAATCGAATGCAGGTGAGCGTATCTATTCTCGTCGCTCATGCATAGTTTCCTCCCGAGAATTCTCTCATTTTGCTTACACAAATAAAACATACAAAACGTTTTGACCATATCCTCACTTAATCACTATTTGCATGTCTGCGGAATTTAGTAAAACGCAAATATTTGTACAAACCCCCTTGGTCTGCGCAATATTGTAGAAGGAAATTTCGGGTTGAGGGTTTAGCACGAACAGATTGATGCTAGTGTGGCATTGTCGAGTTGATATGCAATCCAAATTTTAACACCACAAATATATTTTTAATAAAGGTGAACGTGACAGGAAGCTTTCTTGATAACGGCAAATGGTTTGTGCTTTACCCTCTGTTTGGTATTTTATGTCATTTGAGAGTGGTTTTACGGCGGCTACCATTGATTGCGTCGCTCGCGGATCGCGTTTATGTGATGAGTAAGCCATGGCTATGTTAAAAGCGGTAGCGAGAATAGCAAAACTGGTGGAAATTAGGAATCAGCTCTGCAGGAGGGCATTATATCGTAGTATAAAATCTCATGTTTTGTAAAAATGAATAAACTGTTTTTTTTTTCTCAGTTGCAAACAAAGCCAACGAATACATATTAAAATATAAACAGATAGATGAATAATACAGTAAATATTCCAAAGATCATCACCATCTCAGAAGCATGAGGGTTGGGGCGCATGTTCTGCTATTTAGATATACACATAAGCAGGACGTATGCAAGCGGTTAATTTTGTTAAGTTAACAAAACACATGATATTATCAAGTTCTTTTTCTTTGAACTAATTCACATTCCTGACCAACCTGTACAGCAGCACTTAAGCATGATCGATATTCGAACGTTACTTTTGACTTTTAACACAGTTTTTAGCTTTTAATCTCCGCTAACTTCGAGGCCGCTGCCTGATAGAAACGTTATTTTTAATAATACAGCCAGCATAGCCAGGAAAGCCGCGTCAGTCCGCCTCTGGTGCTGACACGCCGCGAAAATCACTGAAATGCTTAAATTACTCGACTGGAAACCACTCGCGAATGCTACACATTTTGCAAAATGTGATAAAGTTTTTTGTAGAAGCTCGCATGCACTCATAGGATGGAGTTTGTAATTACAAAATTGTAGAATATTATTCTACTAGCATTCGCTTGAAGCTTCCTGTGATGGAATTATATATCGACGAGACTATTATGTATCACTTAGGAGCGACCGCTCCTTAATATCCTTTTGACCAACGATTTAGCGCATTGGTTAAGAGCTTAACCCGCTCCGCCCACTGTGTCTAATAGTCGCGGGTTCGATTCCCGCACGGGACAAATCTTTGTGTGATCCACAATTATTTGTTCCGGTCTGGGTATTTGTGTATGTGAATTTTCATGTTTGTAAACGCACCCACGACACAGGAATTAATCCTAGTGTGGGGCTACGTTTTATAAAATAAAATAAAAAAAAAGTAAAAAAAATATCAGAGCGATTAGTTGTTTCCAATTCTAACTCAATGGAGATTATTCAGGAATTGTCATTATACCAATCTCATCAATTCACCTGAAATGGCAAACGCCTATGTTTTACTGAAATTCTCCAACAGCCTTCGCAAGGGGGAGTCGCATGCCATTAAATCAAGTCGTGCACGCATTCTATCTTTTAGAAGATGCATCATATAAAATAGTAGTGATTACCTCAAACACTTTACAGATCTTTACTACCACAGTAGTAGTTCGTAAGAATTCTACAACGAGTATCCCTTTGTTAAATAACAAAGCCAACACGATATACGTACATAATATCGAATGTTCCAGAAGGAAGTTCTTTATATAAGGCTCTAGCGGTGTCAGATGCGACGTAGGGAGGTACATTCTCGTAATACAATTCCTCGTCCCGGTACAATATAGAGCGCTGTAAAGTAGTCGCTCGCGTCGCTTTAACTCACAACTCAGCTAGTTAAGCCTCCAGACGCCCTAGTAGCGAAGATAAGGGATATTACACATATATATGTTATAAAAAAAAATCAAAGCACCGTGTGAACATATTCAAATGGAAAATGATCCTGCACATGAGTAACAAATATTAGTTATTCAAAATATGAGCTAGTGTCTACAGAAGATTTTGCATCCTATATCGAGGTATTTATGGCTTCTACGTCTTACCTTAGTAAACTTGTCTGTATACCATAGTAACTTATAGTGGGAAAAAGGTCTTTATCTAAAAATCGAAGCTAGAAAAATAGATCATACTTTATCCTCCGAACTCAATAGGGTAGGGGTAGGCAAATGTTAACAGCTAAATTGTTTTTCGCCGGATTTTCGTTTTCAAATGTGGGTTCGTATCAATTAGAACTGTACTTAAGCACGTGAAATATTGTTATTTCTTATTACGAAATATTTTTAAGATATACAAGGTGTAAAATAATGAACGCAAGACCAGAAAGTATTGTCCTAAATCGGTAACTGAATTGATACCAAAAATTTATAATGCCTCTTAAATTTTTTTTAATTTGCAAAAAATGCTGTTAATTCTTCAGTACGCTATAAAAAACTAAATTTATTCCTGATTCCAAGCACTACGAAGATATCAAATCCATTTTTAAAAACTATTTCTCAATAAGCACACATTCACATACAACTTGTATGATGAATGAGTCGTCACATTGTTAATTGAGGTATAAAAGTGCTTAGAAAGGGGTGAAAAGCTTTAAATTTGGAAAGAATTGAATTTGTGAAGCAATTATCGAATTTGGGTGTCTGAGGTCTCGCATTATTTGCGATACACAAGATGAAGTGAAGACAAATATATAAGATCTTCTCTACTTCATAAACTATATAAGTCTACTCAAGTCTATACTCGGTACCTGTGTACCTTCTAACATCCAGAGGCCCTATTAACATGCCTGCTGTGTAAAACCTCTCTAACATCGCCAGTCTCGTAACGTACGTAAAACTTTCGAGTCGAACATGAACACTCCTCGTTTTTTATTCGCGAGTTTGTAAACACCACCATTAAGGTGAAACGTGACCAGCTGGTTGAAAACGGATAAAGTTTTTGTCGTATTGTCTTCTAGTATTAAATTGTTTTATGACAACATCGTTTCAAGAACTACTTGCGCATTCTTTGCGAGAATGATATTTGTGTTTCATGTTTGCTAGTTGCCGTGTGTTTGCGGAGTTTCGTGAAATGGTTCTAGATAGATACCACTATCTATCTAGAACCATTTATTTATCTTAGATACGTGTGGAATACACGAAAAATGCAGGCATTCGACATTTATAAGCGATCCCACAATCAAACGGGCTCCAAAGCTTTATTGGGGATATTAAGATTGTGCTTTCTGAATAATGTGTTTTCTGTTGTGTTTTCTGAATAATTAACTCAATGACCACAATGGTTTGGTTCAGTGGTTAAGAGCGTAGGCTGCTCCGCTCACTGAATCGAGTAGTGGAGTATTCTATCCTCGCACATCTTTCTGCGACCTATAAATGTTTAGTCCGGTTAGGGTATTAGTATACACTAATTCGTCAATTTCATGTTTGTAAAGGCACAACACAGAAATAATTTCTAGTGTAGGGGGTTTATTAAAAAAAATCCAATCGAAAATCTGTTAGAATGTCGATAGGTAGAAAATATAGCGCTGTTCAACTACTCCAACGCTATGTGCCATCAACGTATACTAAATCAATGGGGTAACTTTTTAATAAAACGATGGCATACGCAACGCCGAGGGCTAGTACACAAAATATTTAATATCGCAAATTAGTCAATGGCACTGATGTCGAGGGTTGGAGGGACGTAATATCGAAAAGGCCGGCGGCGGCCGAGCTTCGCGGACAAAAGTTGACGGACGTCCGCTGTGATTGAGTGGATCCCAGCTCGATACAGGCTCTAATGGGACCCCGGGTGTCACGCAGGGCCCCGCCGGGGGAAGGGAAGGGTCGCAGGGGGAGTAAGCAGCGCCTCGGGATGGCTTGATTGCGGTATTAACGGTAGATACCGACATATATGTATGTACATGAACCGCGCTCACGTTATCGCTTTGTTATTGCCAATAAATTAATTGATGTTAAATTAAAAATTGAATTGGAGATTAAATGTTCGAAATGTGAGCCTTTATTAATGCAATTTGTAAATTATTTGACCTTTTTGTAGGTTAATAACCTAAAGCAAAATTCATAAAAAATGTCTACCAGTTTGGCGATCATGTTGCGGATTTCTGTAGGTTATTTGGTACTACAGCTACTATTTCTCTTGTTAAATCTCGTTCACAATAAATGGTCCGAAGATTATTTCTAGGTTTGATCCAATTTTATAGGTAAAGAACGGACAGTTCTAATAATTTCGCAGCAACTTGCAACGATTACTTTATATCTAAAGGATCGTCTATAAAGAAGGTAACATCATTTTCCTTACCATGGAATATGTTCCATTATCTGGAGTCGGCTTAATAGGGTAAAGCCACCAAAGAGTAAGCACTTTTTATTCTTTTATTTAAAAAAAAATGAAATTTGACGTTACCCATCGCTCTTTTTTTATAATTAAACTTAACTGCTTTTAATCATTTTCTTAAAGTGGCTTCTGGAATGTTCAACAATTCTGCATCTGATCTCTTGCTTTGCCGTCTTGCTACTATTTCATTTACGTCTTTCAGGATTTCTTCCGTAAAAAACAAGTTTCTATCTGATTTTCTTGTACGAGTATATTTGCCCATGTTACTGGTCATAGCACAACTGTCAATAAGCAAGCGAAAAAGCACATATAACGTAAGCAATCAGTGAATATTTGCTACAAACAAGCTAAGAGTACGCATGCGTACTCTTTGGATGCGTACTCTTACCAAATACGGATATGTAGCTAAATTCAATACAATCTTTAAAAACAAGTAAAATGGCGACATAACCTGTTCATAAAAATTAAATTTGAAACATGTATTTCGAGTAAAATAACATTCCTTGGGTGCAAATTAATCACAAACCTTATAAAACGTGTTTAAAATATTATAAAAATAAGACGAGATGCAGGAAAAATCGATTATTAGTTATAAACTTGGTAATACCTATCGCAACGAAAAAAAATACCATCCAACACTTTGACATGACTTAACACTACTGACAGATGAGATAATTTTGCAAATACAACAAAAAATGCTACAAAATTCAATCACTGCGTACTCTTTGGTAGTGCGTACTCTTTTGTGGCTTTACCCTATACGTAATGCATTGTGACATATTAGTGATTGCGTTATGAACGGCCGCCTACCAGTCTTTTCCAAAGTCAGTTGTTTCAAAGACTTTGTCCTGCATCTAAGGATATCCAGTCCAAAAGAACCCTCCTCTTAAGAGACATCAGAGTATTACCTCGCCTAAATTACCGCTGTTTTTACAATTACTAAAATTTGTACAGTTTGTCTCTTACCCACTGTTAGTCCAACTTGTTGAACAACTATATTCTTAATTTGTGCCTATGTAGGCATAGCAGGGGGTAATTCCATTTGAATATCAGCAACTAAATATCCCAAAAATAGCAGATAGAAACTCCTCCACGACAGAAACCTTATGCGCTATAACTAAACGCGACGTGTTGCAATAATTTCGTGAAAGGATCCTTTAATGGAACTCTAGGGGCATACCTTATATTTTCACAAGATTATTTCACAAAAATGTCGTAACGTGCCGCGTTAGGTGACAGTACAGACAGTGAATAAGGTTCTTGGACTGAAATTCGATTGGCGCAAGACGTCCGTACGGATCGCTTATGATAATCGAGTCCATAAACGAGTTGTGAGCGACGCCTGCTCCCAGCTCTCGAAGATTACATTAAACCCAGACTCCATCAAGCGAAGATGGGTGGAGGAAAGAGATGTTTTGTAAATACACAATAATATTATAACCCTGTCTGTCAGTGTGTACTGTCTGTTACTTTATCACGCCTAAACTATTGAACAGATTTAAATAGAATTTGGCAAGGCGATAGATTTTATCCGGGGAACAAATAGGCTACTCTCTGTCTTTAAAAAACTTAAGGGTGTGAAATACACGCTTCATAATTACGCGAACAAAGTCGCGGGTATAGCTAGTAACTAATAAGATGTCGTTATTTCGTCGTCAGAGGGGAGAGGTGTCCCAATTTTCTTCGGCGCAAATGGAGTGGAGACCAGAGGAGATATAAGTGGAGTATTACAAATATGCAGCGGCAGAAGTTACGCATACGCATTACGATACTTCAAATAATACGTAGTCATATATAAAAAACATTGAAGGTTTCGACAGAATGCCTCGTTGGTCTAGTGGCAAAGCGTATCGCTTGGTGATCACGAGGTTCTGGCTTCAAATCCTAGGTCGGACAAATGTAATTTTTCTAACAAAAAATTCCCAGTATGAGTTCGAAGTCTGGAATTGTGCCCGGTATAACATGGGACCTAACATCTTTGGCGAAAAGTGGGTGTACTCAGTACACCTCTGCTACCCCCGCTTGGGGAATATAGGCGTGACGGTGTGATACAGACCGAGAATATAAGTTTTAATATTTTCTGTGTTTATTTAAAGTATGGTAATAACTCTCAAAACCTAGTTATAGCTTGGAGGCTACAAGTCATTGCTAATTTTCGTTCAATTCACTAAGTCACAGACGCAGTAATTCAATATTTAATACTAATACACAATTTCGAAATTAATTTCAGTAGAACTAATTGAATGTTCAACGGAGCGTGGGCTACGAATGCTACGCGTCTACGCCGTAGCAGCCCGTAGCTATGGCGCAATATTCGCATATTATATGCTATTTATACAAGTGGAAATTATATCTTACATATAACAAGATAGTCATTACTTCGAATTTGTAAACTGAAGCATTTTATACAATATTCGCTATAGCCTGTAACTAATTAATGTTCTGTGTTGGAGCTAGAATAGTAACCTTCTGTAAAATATAAAATGACGAGCTAAGCAAAGTCCTTTTCTTTAAAGAAAATATGATTTTACAAATAAACACTATTAAAAGACCGATATTCATACAAACAAACCTACGTAATAAAAAAAAATTATTTAAATATTGTAAACAAATAGACATACTCTACATAATTAATCCAATTTAACATCAAACGTACAAGGCGGAAAAATAATTACATAAAAAACAGCTCACTTCAAAGGGCTTTTCCAATTATGGCGCCGATATCGAACAACAAAAGAGCTATGAAGTATAAAACACGGTATAAATTGGAGTGAGGGAGAAGGATGTACCCCGAGTGTTGGGTTTTCTCAAATCATTTTAATAGATGTCCGGGCGGGGTGGGCGAGGGTGCGCGGGGGATGGGAGCGCGAAATGAGATTTCCTTTGAGCCAAAGAGGTGACCGCGACACCCAACCTGAAGCTAGCCCTTTTACATCATGCAACTCATGGGTAATGTGAAACAGCTCCTGTGTACGTGTTTTGATGTCATTTTTGCTGCGGTTGTTAGAAGCTTGATGACGGACGATTTAGCGCAGCGGTTAAGAGCTTAAGCCACTCCCCCACTGTGTCTAATAGTCGCGGGTTCGATTTCCGCATGGAACAAATCTTTGTGTGATCCACAATTATTTGTTCCGATCTGGGTATTTGTGTCGGTGATTTTTCATGATTGTAAACGCAACCACGACACAGGAATAAATCCTAGTGTGGGGCTAGGATTTTATTTAAAAGAAAAAATAAAGTAGTAAAGAGGTTAGGACATATCAATTTATCAAATGCGCATTATTTGGAAGGGATCTGCCGTGATGATAAAGATAGATAACTAGGTATTATTTGAAAAGAAGTTGGATGGTTTGGATTTTTATATATGTCTTTAATAGACTATATTTAGTTACGATCCCGATTTTTACGGTCTCACATTTAAAAGAAACCTGTTAGGTTACATTAGGTTATTAAAACTACTTGTCAATAAGATTAAAAATATCTGTGAGGACATCTATAGAAAATTATTCCACATTTGTAAAATTCTGCCAATTAGTTTGAAACACAAATTTCTTTTGATTGCAAATAATCGTGACCATCGAGAACTTTTAACCCCAGTGAGCAATGTGTACAGTCCTTGCTTGGTGACCGACGGGAGATACAATGTTCCAAGGGCGCCCAACTACTTCGCTGACAGGAAGCTAAAAAACGTATCACATACATTTATAATTAGCTGCTGATGGCCACAAGGGGCCAAACCAATGTAAAAGTTTTTAAAAGGCAACTGAAAAATCATTACCTAAGTTTGTGCTAACTTAGTATTATTAAGTTTGTAGACTGTTTGTAGTTATAATTTAACATTGTTCATCATGTTGTTTCTCTAAATAAATAATAATAAATAAGGTTTTGTAGCTTTGCGCGCTGGACACGATGTTGCAGATCCTCCATTCGTAGTTCAGGACTACGGGAGCAACAGTAGTAGGAATGTGTGGCAGAGTACAACATAATACAATTTCACGGGGATGATACATGTGATCAAACTCAAACTTGAATTAGATTGAGTATACGTCTACTCGATTTCGAATTACTCAAATAAAGCACCGTTTTAGACGTAGTACTAATACAAAAGTTAAAATAATAAAATAAATAAACACCTTCACGCCTATATTCCCCAAGCGGGGGTAGGAAGTCGGACAAATGTAGTTCCCCAAAACAACATTTGTCCGACTTATGATTTGAACTAAGGACCGCGTGAACACAAAGTACACCATTCGCCACTAGACCAACGAGACAGTGAAAATAATAGTGGTAAACTCTCTCTTTCTCTCTCTCTTTTCTTGGCAATTATTATCCGTATGGTGGGGTCTGCCTCCCTAATTTTCCTCTTCCACTTCGCCCTGTTGGACGGCATTACAGATACACAGGTCCTTCTTGACCACATCTGCCCGTCGATTTTTTGGTCGCCCTCTGTGTCTGGCCCTGATATGTTCAGATTGGCCATAACATTACCCACATAATTGTGGAGGTCTTCTCATTACGTGGCCATACCAACGGAATCTACTTACTTGTAGCTTATCAGCGAAGCTTATCAGCGATGTCACGAACACCGAATAATGGTAAACTATATCTATCTATATCATCACGCCAGCTCCCTCGTGGGGTAGGCAGAGAGTACAGAGTTCCAACAGGTTCTTTCCTTACATACCTCTGGCTTCCTCCACTCTCATAGTTCGTCTCATACACACTCGCCGGTTACGGAGACTCTTGACTTGCCCTTCAGATAAGACACGGTCTATTTGGTCATAGTAATATAGTCTAGGTCTTCCCCGGTACCTACATCCTTCCACTTTCGAATTGTATATCCGTTTTGTCATTCTTTCTTCTGACAATCTTTCTACATGCCCGAACCAACGGAGCATACCCTTCCTCATCTTTACACCTATACTATCTTTTATACCTACTCGCTTTCTTACTACGCTGTTGCGAATACGGTCGGTCAGCATGACTCCGCACATCTTCCGCAAAGATCGCATTTCGACCCCATTTATCCTGCTTTCGTTCTCGTTCTTACATACCCAACTCTCACTGCCATATAACAGCGTTGGGACAAGCACTCCGTTATGCATGGCCAGCTGAGCCTTTTGACTTATGTACCGGCTCCCAAGTAGCCTTGCCATCGCACCATTCACTCTATTCCCTGCATTCACTCTTCTCTCTATATCAGAGGTGTATTTCCCATCCTTACTGAAGACGCATCGAAGATATACAAACTCAATCACTTGCTCCAGCACATCGTTACCAACCAAAATCCTTGCATTCGTTCTGGATTCTTCCCGTTCAAAAACCATAATTTTGGTTTTCTTCACATTCAAATGTAAGCCATTGTTCATGCAGTCGTCTCTCCAATTATATATTTTTACTTTCTAAAAAAATGAGCCTAGAAAATATGCTTGTGTCGTGGGTGCATCAGCATCCGCTGCTGTATAAAAACCTCCGTCAGGAAGGATGTATTGCGCGCTCGCTAGCGTCATGCTAACGTCAATATTTTTGTGCTAAGCTCTCTGAATAGTCCTTTTCAAGTCTCACATATGCCTTCGCCTTTGTCGAAATCGGTTGGACAAATTGATTGATAGACGATGAAATTGGTCAGGAAACAAATAATTGTATATCATTTTTAAAAAGAGTTGCTCCGCGCTTGTAATTATTGTTGTGTATAATGAAATATATGATTTACATTTTTTCTTTTGAATAAACGTAGGCCCACACTGATTTTCCTGGGTCTTGGGTGCGTTTACAAACATTAAATTCACATACACAAATACCCAGCCCGACATAAATATTTGTGACTCACACAAAGATTTGCCTCATGCGGGGACCGAACTCGCAACTAGTCGATCCAGTGGGCGGAGCGGCTTAAGCTCGTTCGTCGGAATTCGAAAGGAACTATTCTTATATTCTGTTTTCTTCCCGGTATTTTATTCATATCTTTCCTGCAATATATTTCCGCGTATACAGTCTCTACAAATATAAATATGAGCAGAATACAGAAACGTTATCGTTTTTTCTCAAAGCGAAGTAAATAAAACACGTAAACGGAAGAAAGAATGACAAAACATATATACAATGCGAAAGTGGAAGGATTTAGTTACCGGGGAAGACCTAGAGTCTTACCATGACCAAATAGACCGAGTCTTATCTGATGTAGAAGTCAAGAGTGTCCGTAACCGGCGAGCGTTTATGAGACGAACTATGAGAGAGGAGGAAGCGAGAGAGGTATGTAAGGAAAGAACTTGTTGGAAATCTGTACTCTCTGCCTACCCTGCAAGGGATCTGGCGTAATGATATAGTTAGACAGATAGAGACGTAAGCGGAAATCTTTTCACTGAACCATTATGCTGTTGAATGTTGGAGAGAGCTGTCCGGCGGAGCACTTTATTTTAATTTCATTGGGTACAATAGCTAGCTAGCCGATGAGCGTACTGCAAAAACAATAACCTAGTATATGAAACAAATATCATTAAAACAAAATAAACCGCGACAAAATAGTAGTAAGAAAGCAAATAGGTATGAAAGAGAGTATCGGTGTAAAGATGAGAAAGGGTATGCTCCGTTGGTTCGGGTATATAGAAAGAATGTCCGAAGAAAGAATGACAACACTGATATACAATGCGAAAGTGGAAGGATGTAGGTACCGGGGAAGACCTAGACTATATAAAAGATAGCTGCTTAATTATGACGATGTGAACAGTGCACTGTCAATGGTTGTTCATTGGTTCAACACGAATAATCTTATCCTTAATGAGAAGAAAAAAAAAGGTATTGAATTCACAACGCCAAATGTAAGACAGGTTGCAACTAATGTACAAATAAATGGCGTGGATTTAGACCTTGTAGAGTCGACTGTATTTCTAGGTATCACTATTGATGCCACATTACAATGGGGCCCCCATATTGATCAATAATCTGGTAAATATAGCTCAGCGGCATATGCGGTAAAGAAAATTAGATTACTAACTGATATTGAAACAGCTAGACTTGTTTATTTCGCTTATTTTCATAGTATTATGTCATATGGCATACTACTTTGGGGATGCTCTGCAGAACTTAATACCATCTTTGTTCTCCAGAAAAGGGCTGTTCGAGCAATTTACAATTTGGCCCCGAGAGCTTCTCTTAAGGAAAAGTTTAGAGAGATAAATATTCTAACTGTTGCACCACAATTTATATATGAAAATCTTCTATATGTTAAAAAAAAATATCAGTAATTTTGAAAAATATAGCGACATTCATCATGTAAATACACGGAACAAAGATGATGTTATTGTACATTCCACTCGTCTCCACAGAATTAGTAATTCTTTCATGGGGCAATGTATACGCTTCTACAACAAATCTCCGTATTGTTTTCATTTCTGGATGATTAACTTTTATGAATTAATTAATTAATTTTCATATATAATAAATTTCTTTTTCTTATTATCTTAATAATTAATTAATAACTATTCATTCATTTCACTGTCAATTAATGTATTTTACCACTTCTCATTAGTGTGATATTTTATAATTGGTTAATTCTAATGTAATATGCAAAATCTTAATCAATGTTGTGTACATCTCTAATTGATATGCATATAAGAAGAATATCTTATCGTCCTATGTTGTATGATTATAATATGTATATTGTTGATGTACCTTTAATAATAAATAAATAAATAAATAAATAAACAAATTACCCATAGATATCCGAAACATGCCTATCAATAAGTTTAAGAAGGCAATTAAAACTAGACTCTGTAAGAAAGGGTATTATAAAATTTCGGATTATCTTAACGATAAAACAGATTGGGTTTGAGCAGCTCCTCAATCAGCAACATTTATAAATGATGTATAATACATTTTTTTTTTAAAAACAAAAAAATGGTTATCGGAAAGGCCAAACAAATTTAATTAAAAGACTAGCCCGCTGAGTTTCTCTCCGGATCTTCTCAGTGGAGGCCGCGTTCCGATTCGGTGGTAGATGTAAAAAATGTAATAATTTTGACGTTTGTAAGTGCTTATGTATTGGCCTATACAAATAAATGATTTTTGACTTTGACTTTGACTATCTTACCATGACCAAATAGACCGGGTCTTATCTGAAGGACAAGCCAGGAGTCTCCGTAACCGGCGAGATGATATAGAAAATCCGAATAAAATAGTTTTATTTAATGTGTGTTGCTTTAGTATTTGTGTATAAACTCAATATATACTTTTTTTAGATTTTTCTAAATGTTACGGATACGTGAATTATTAGACAGATAGGAAAACCTATGGAAAAATGTTCAGGTTTGAAGAAAAATCGATAATTGATATAATAGTTGACTGGTAGAAAGAGATGCGTATTGCGAAATGGGCAACAGAAAATTTAAATTCCCCAAGAACTCGTATAAATATGCTATTGAATTTTGGGGAGAGCTGTCCAGTGGCAGCTTAGTGGAGTGCTTTCTGCCAAAGAATAACCAATATAGTAAACAAGTGGCCGCCCGCAACTTCGTCTGCGTATGTCTAGTAAATTATAGCATATATATTATTCTGACGTAACAACTACAGTACTGTAAAGTGACAAACATATATACATTTATCCTCACCAACTTTCGCGTCTATAATATTAGAAAATAACATAAAAACAAAATAAACTGCAATAAAATTCGTATAAAAGAGAAAGTTCTCTGAGAATACTCATATTTATTTTTCTCTATGCATTGCTCTGTAGTAATCTTTTTTAAAGTTTCATGAAATATGACAAGACGATACAACATTTTTTTTATTTCTGTCAAGAGATTAATATTAGAAATGTATAAATTAAAAAAAAAGAGTACCGACGCAGTCAGTTTCTTGGCACTGACTTCAAATATTTATTTTTTGCTTTTTGAAGTAAGTTTTCTTTTTTTAAAAAAAGTTATTTATTTTACGCTTTAAAATGATGAGTAAATTAATTTAATAATAGTTGTATACCTATATTATATTATTCTGCTCAGTTTTACGGTTACCTAACTGTACCTACAAGATTGACATAATACCCATTTGCTGGTTGCTATTGAAGAGTTCCACTGTCTATCTCCGAAGATCTTCGTCAGACCCTAATATACTATACACTTAAACCTTCCCTGCAAAAATATGCGTTAAATAACGAAAACCCCATCCAAATCAAATCAGTCGAGAAAATTCATACGGGTCGAATGGAGGTCCTTCTTTTTTTGAAGTCGATTAAAGACGTTGTTATGAATTGTTGGTATTCTGGTTGTTGGTGTTGATGTGTCTTTAAGAAATAAAGTCACTAATCGATAATTCCAAATACATTTATTTTAGATAGTCACGTCAATCTTAATTTAAGTAATTTCAATAGACTTAATGTTCACCTATACTTATCAGACATATTTCATCATGTCATCATATCAGCCGAAAGAAGTTCACTATAGAACAAAAGCCACTTCAAAGATCACCACAATACAGACACCTCTAATTAGAACTTAATTAAGGACCTGTCTGGCATCGCCCTTTAGTTGGAACTATTTCTCCAAATGAATGTCACAGTTTCCTATTCATCTTCAGAATTCATGATCAAATAAAACTTTCTAGTTTGGTGTATAATTTTGAAGGAAAGAAGGTATATTTTTTTTGAAATTGAAATATAAACACAATCTTAGTCTAAGCACAAACACTTAAAATGTTGATATAATATTGAGTTCTTAGATTTACGCGAATATTACATATGAAATAAAAACTATTTTCGGATTTCGATAAAATCCGAAAAATAGTTTTATTTAATATGATTACTTCTCAACAGGTCATTAATTAGTACGGTAAACGTGCCTGTATAAATTCAATTTCGAATTTTATATTTCTGTGACTCTCTATGTATTAATAATTGTTTAGTTTACACTCATCGAATTCGAAACCCATTATCTATAACATGTACGCTAGCTAGCGTTAGCTAACTTGTTTAAAGCAACTCGCAGATATAGCTATAATATAATTGATATAAATTACAAATTTTCTACAAAAGAGATATCACACTTAACTTTAATAACTTGCTAATACGAGACCGATCTACTGTATATCTGTAGATCGATAACAGTAAGAAACATAGCACTATCGTCAGTGTTACAAAGGCAAAATATATATTTGAGTATCAAATCCCTTGTGCGATAGGCAATGAGTGCAGAGTCTCAAAACACTATATTTGGTCGGACTATCTTACCAGACTAAATAGATCGTGTCTTACTCGTATCTAACTGATACGTCAAGAGTCTCCCAGTCCGAGTTCCATAAACGACCAGCTTGTATGAGACGTACTATGAGAGTTGAGGACGCGAGGGAGGTATGTAATGAATGACCTAGCTTTAGTCGAAAGACTTCCATTGTAGAACAAAGGCCTTCTCCAAAGACAGCCATGACGAGTGCCGTTATCGTATGGTCAAATAGCCGACGGACCGCGACGGAAGCGCTCGGCTACGTTCGGTGGTGACGTTTGCCATCGCGCCGAGTGAGGCTGCGCTATGTGGCGTCTTCGGTTCATTTCAGTACATTACAACTTTTCAAGTGCCTTTATGCTGTATGCATCCGCCATATACCTGCGACCTTTATCAGGTCATCCGTCTATCTCGTAGAGAGCCTTCCCACTCCACATCTTACGGTAAGGAATGAAATTTGACGGACAATTTAGCGCAGTGGTTAAGAGCTTAAGCCGCTCCGCCAACTGGCTCGACTAGTCGCGGGTTCGATTCCCGCACGGGACAAATCTTTGTGTGACCCATAGTTATTTGTTTCGGGGTGAGTATTTGTGTATGCTAATTTTCATGTTTGTAAACGCACCCACGACACAGGAATTAATCTTAGTGCGAGGCGTTTTTTATTAAAAAAAAATGGTTTTACGGAAAGGAATGACCTGCTGGTATAAAATAATAAATGTCATAGCTACGCATATCTGTGACGGGCCTAAACGACAATTGTATCAACACGGGCTATGTACCAATCCACCGGTGATCCATCAAATTTGCGCCCTTCGACGACCGCCATTATTCGATAGCCGCGAAACAAATGATTACAAATGAATCGGGGAGGGGGCGCGGGGCGCGGGGCCGTTGCTATAGCTACCCGAGACGATCGATGCGCCCCCCGCCCGCCCCGCCGCACGCCCCGCGCCCCTCAATTAAACAATGATTCACACGTTGAGCGATGAGATGACGAGCACGCATTATGCCGTGTACGGAACAGAGGTTACTGTAATTTTATAATGGGCAAAGGAAATTTGGGTAATGGGGTTTTATACGGGTATAAATTAGATAAGATAGAAGAATATATTAGATAAGGGAGGTACTAGGTAGTAACAGATTTTACGCACGACCATCATCTATCTGGTACTGGGTGTACCTGATGATGGTCGTACGTAAAATCTAGATGCGTACCATACAAATTCGGTTGTTGTGGCAATATTTGTGAGGCTTTTGTCCTGCTTTGTATGTGTGTGAATGATCTACGCTGTTGGCCGCGGGGCCTTTACAGCTTCACCGGACAAGAGGGCGAGCGTGCAACCACTACGCTCGAGCCAGAAGGGCAAGTGGGCAGCCAGACGGGCAAGGGGGCCCTTTGTCCTGCAATCGAGCTCTTTCAGCTGATGAAGATGATGAGTACTCAGTATAATAATTCTCAATTCTTACAATTTTTTTAGAAAACAACTAAATTCATTTCTAATCAGTTAGAATCTTTAAAAAAATATAATTAGATTATTAACTTTATTTCAACAGCTTAGAGTTGCAGCATACATGCCCATTCTTCGAGCATTTGAGGTCACCCTACAGGGTTAAAAAGATTTAAAAAATACCGAAACGATAACATTAAACATTCCGTACAGGACACCCGCTTCCGAATTAACATACCCTATTTCGTGGGCAACAATAAAAACAAGGGTAGGAAGACTAACTTAAAAAATAAATACGTTTTAAAACGCAAGCGCCGGACCGGGCGATAACTTCAGTACGAATACCTCACGGTACGGTTTTATACCGGGTCTAATTAGGAGCCGTCCGTCGCAGATGGCCGTGTAACTTTCTAGCTGGAAGTTTATACAGTAATGAGTTCGCGGAGTTGGGCGTACAGATCCGCCGAAGTATCGACGGATGAAATATGTTACGTAAAGGTTTTAGTGAGACTGTTTTACACATATATTTTTTGACCTATCAACGCCCAGACTAAGCTGACATATTGACAGCTTATGTAGAATAACGTAAATAACTACTAAGAAAAGTTCTTTTTACTTTTTAACCTTAAAAGGTGAAAGAACGATGAAAGTTTGCATGGTAGTAGTAGTAGTTTTAGAGATTAAGAAAATTAGTATTTATTATTTTATTATTTATTAAGGTAAAGAAAACAAACAGTACAAAAAAAGCAGAAATTAATTAGGTACACACAAATTATAACACATTCACCAATAAAGTTTCCAATAATGAAAATAAACAACTAAGTACGGCCGCTAGAATTGAAAAATTGAAAATAAAACTTATAAAAATGTCGTCTAACAAATTTGTTGCCTTATTCTAAGTTCTTTCTTAAACCAAGAAAGTGACAAATGAACGATATCATTATCATTGAATTTGTTGTTGTAGCAGCTGGCACTGCGTATTATAAATTTATTCGTTGTTTGGACGGTCCTGGCAAATGGAACATGTAAAACCTCTTTACAGCGGGGAGCCGGCCTTCGACAACGCAGACCTATTTTGCTGAGCAAATAAGGAGAATCAGTCAAATTATGTAGTATTTTGTATAAAAATATTATATCTCTCTGTGTACGACGATTTTCTAATGATGTTACATGCATTATTTGAAAATTAAAATTAGGGGTGTTGATTTGTCTAAGTTGTAGTTTTTTTAGAAATTTGTTTTGCATACGTTCTATAGACTGTTTATGAACTGTGTAGTTAGGATTCCAAACGATTGTACTCTAGGTGTGACCGTACAAAGGCATTAAAGAGTATTAATTATATTTTATTTTAAATTTTTTTAAATTCTTTCCCTTCTTTATTATTGTTGGAATGACTCTTTTTCAAGATCTTAGTTTATTTATTTCTTAGTAAATTTGTAGGCAAATATAAGTAGTAACCAATTTGAGAATCTACTCCAAAAATAGCGTTGTAAGGTGTTCTTTGCAGGGCTTGGTGAACAGAACAGTTTTTTTGGTACTGCATAAAGCGTACTCCAATCGACCAATTAGTGGATTTATTGTTATGCATCCAAGCTCTTATCATTTTATACATAATTAAACCAAATACGTGATTATACAATCAAAAATGTAAAAAAGCACGAAAACTATTCTGTGTCAACGCCAAACAATAACTGAATTTAGACTGAATCCTACGTGAATGCGACCTGGTCGTCGTCTCGAAACCCTTTCCCTTTTTGTTAAATTAAGTCTACAAATGCTTCACTAAATTAATCTAGTTATATAATTATTTTACATAACCCGCGCCGTGTTATAGTTCCCTTGTAAGATAGTAATAAAATAGTTTCTTACAACTATTATATGGCGTTTATGTCATTCAATGACATAAATGTCGGTACAATTTATATTATCACCGAGTTTTCCTTGGTGGCAAGCTATCCATTCTCCAGCCATCGAATACAAGACGTGTCTATCGCAGATGAGGTGGTTTCTTTACGATATTTTTGTTAACAAATCACAATTGCTCAATAGGCTTATGAAATACGAGCGAGTGGCTCTAGACACAATATTTTTTACAAATGTAAATTTTCTTCACCATCAATTGAATTGAGCAACGCTTTGAAACAGAAAACAAAATAAAAGCTATTTCACAAAAGGCGTTTCAATACAAACCTGTGGCGGAATCGGTAATTAATACTTCCCAAACAGAAAGTGTTTCGCCGGCAACGTTTCTATTTCCAACTCGAAAAATTAGTGGAGTGGCAACCGCACTCGCGCAGCTGTTAACAAGTTTTAGACCGCTGCATAATGGAACCAATGCAAAACGTCGACACGAATGCTGCGCGCCTCTATGAACGCAAGTGGATACGGGCTTTATACTTTTGTAGGTTTTGCGAAACTACCTACTTCTAATGTTGTGAAAATAGCTGCGTTAAATTCTAAATGCGGGTAGATTTATATTATTTTTTACTTGATTACGGCGGAGCTAAAGTAGTCTACGATACAATACTCAATTTTATCAGCATCACAATAGATATGTCCTTATATTATATTACAATCTAAAATCATTCGCGATCATTGGTGAGTGCACACAGTCCACTTCCGCTTAGGGTATATAGGCATGACAGTGTTATTTTTTTTTATTTATATTAATTAATTTATTTAATTCCAACACACCGCTTTATTTATATGAACAATATTTAAACTACAGGATGAAACGCGTTTTACTTATTATCTCAGAATGTTAATTTTATGTCTTAAACCACTACAGCTCACGGCGTCAGCACGTATTTTTGTCACTTTTAATAAGGATAGACAACATACAATCTCTGAAAATAACCATACGTTATAAGGTGCAAAATGGATTCGCATGATATTTTTCTATTCATCATCTCAGCCTATATTGTCCACTGCTTAACATAGGCTTCCCCAATCGCTCTCCAGCGCAACCGTTCCGATGCCGCCTGCATCCAACTTCCTGCGATCTTTACAAGATCGTCGGTCCATCTGGCAAGCGGGTGTCCCACGCTGCGCTTGCCAATACGTGGTCTCCACTCTAGAATCTTTTTGCCCCAACGCTAGTCCGATGTTCGCGCTACGTCGTCCGCCCATTGCCACTTCAGCTTACTAATCTTATGGGCTATGTCGGTGACCTTTGTTTTTCTACAAATCCCCTCATTATTGATTCGATCACGAAGAGAAACGTCTAGCATAGCTCTTTCCATAGCTCGCTGAGCAACTATGAGCATTTTTATGAGACATATTGTAAGAGACCACGTCTCTGATCTGTATGTCATCACTGGCAATATACATTTTTCTATTACGAAAAGGTGATTTACGTCACTCTGCCCACACGTCTGGTCCCCGAATAATTTATCAAAATTTAAAATAGTCTTGATAGCTGCGTAGGTAATGGACGTGACTTTCATTTGAAGTTGATATTAATATCAATATCAGTTAATTTATACCCACTCAATATTTGGTGAAGTTATTTCAACTGCTATGTACTTACATAAAATAGCTTTGTGGAAAACTCTACCTGCTTTATTTTCTCAGAGATAGGAAGATGGTAGTAATTATGTAAACGATATCTCACTCGTAAGCAGGCAGTTTTTTCTTACAAATTGAGATATCGAGAAGAATCGAGATAAACGGATCATACATACTCCACTAGGCGGACTCAATACGGATTGATGGAGGCAGGTTTGTAGTTGCCTGCTGTTCGAACTTACACGCCTTATAAGCTTTCAACTTCTGTTATATACTACATGAAGTAGTAACGGGGACAGCTGACGTTCCACCCAATGTACGAAACGATGTAATATTTATAACAAAGTATAATTATCGAAATTAATTTTATTCAACCGTGTAAATCAAATAACGATGTTCAATCTACTTTCTATTACATTAATTCGTTCAAACATAACTCGATGAGCCCTCGGACTTTAAAAATTGGTACAAACGAGAAACATAAAAGGAAATTTCGTGAATTCATTGTGTCGTGAAAAATCGCTCAATAGGTATTATCGATGTTTCAAATATTTGATTCTAATTTTGTGCGTATCCAATCAGGATTTTCATATAGACGGATGACGGATGTTGGAAGTCAGTGGAGTAGTACGAGATGCTTTGATGAATAATGATAAGAATTATGTTTTTGATCATTCTTGTTTGTTGGGCTATTTTAACAAAAGCTATTAATGCTATTTTGAAAGATTGACATTAATATTGGTTTATAAGTGGCACTTTCAGACTACACTTACTGGTTTAAATAATTGCGCCGTCTCGCAACATTTTTAAAAATACACATAGAAGCATTGTTTTTTTTTTTTCAAATATATAACTAGATAGAGTCAGTCATCTTTCCTGCTAGAACAATAAATATAAATTCCGTCATGCCAATGTTCTCCTAAGGTAATATAGCTGTACTGTGTACCTTTACAGGGACTCGATTGTGCAAAACTCTTTCTGTGTCGGCTACACACACGAGTAATGTGTGATAATTTGAATGACAGATTCTAGTGCAGGTTGTCTTCCTCATAAACCGACTTTTTTTTCTTATCATTATTAAATGTAAGTGATTACAAGACATGAAAGCAGCGTCGGACAATGCTCTAATGCTATTGACTGTGGTAAAAAACCTAGAAAGCTCTGAATAATAACATTACCTACTTATGAACGTACGAGTCGATTACGAGTAAGCATTTCGGTCATTTCGGTATATACCAAAAGTAACAAGGGCCCACAAATTTATAATATTACATAATAAACATTATGCCCCTGTTTAATTTAATGTGATGTGATTGGTAACCAGCAGTTCAGTGCAGTTAAATTAATTTCAATATGAAATAGCGGAGCCAAACCACATTTTAGAGCCGATTTTCAAACTGAACGAGCCTTTTAATTATAGCAGATTAACCACAACTCTTATTACACAGCGTTGAAAAGCAATATTTATTCGAAATTGGATCGTTCTGTGAGTGTTTGAACTAGCGGCGGGTGGGGGCGGGCGGCGGCCGCGCAGCGAGTTAATTCGGTTCGGTTACAGAACATTAAAATTGGAAGGCCGCCGACCGAAAGGCTTTACTTCCAATCCCAATAAGCGATTGGCCCGGCTCTGCGCTCCCGGCGTTATAGTTACAAGCCACCTAAAATAGCTCGTTTAAATACGAACCCGCCGACCACCCAGCTTTTATCGGATCAGACAGTCCAACTTCGGCTGGCCGCTCTCCATTAACTGGGGTTGTAAAATTATGATGTGTTTTAATATTCCGCCTGGCGAATTTCAAAGGAATGATGGTATGAAATCGTATGAAAAAAGGCAAAGCTGTAGCAGACAGAATATTTATCATTTAATTAGAAGGGTCGTCGGGGGCAGTTTCTCGGTAACTAACAAAGTACAGGCGAAGTGTGCGGGCACACTATGTAGCATAATATGTAGTTTCAAAGTATAGACATAAGTGGTCTTAATAAGGAATATTAAAATCGGTCTTTAAAATGAGGTATGTCTATAACTTTTTTTTTATAGTTTGCATAAATTTGGTATAATTTGTAAAAATTAAAATATCCATAACGTGCCTCTGTTTGACGCATGTGTGATATAATTGGCGACAAAACGTAGTGATTATATTCTCTTTGATGGCGACCGGCGCGTGCGTGATATTTAGAGAATATCATAATTTACGGAACGAGGGATCCAAACCGCACAAATATTTACTTCAATTTATTTTGATTCAGTCAACAACATAAGTCAATCTACTTATCTACCTAAATAATTCGTACTGCTTTCATTTAGGCTCTTTGACGTGATCAGTCTTACAAATATAGCTTTAATTATATCAAGACTCGACTCAAGATTCATCGCTACATAGGTACTAGGCACTTTGATCGCAAATTACTGGAATTCGAGTCCGCTCGCAGTCATCTAATTTGTGGCCCTCAGCTAAGTGCTGCGTTTTAATTAAATCCTCATTGCTGAAAGATAGCACGCCGAGGGACACACTTTTTAGTTTTTTCTGGCGCCGGTTCGTTCGCGCCCTGAAAAATTAAAGTCGTTTTTAAACTACCCACATAATTCATAGAAATAAAACACTAGGTGTGATATTGCGCACGATTTTGATCAAAATCACTGTCGGCGCTGGACCATATATGCACACAAAAAGACACAAAACTCACATACACTCAAATTATTGCTATAAAAATATTTTTATATTATTTGTATAAGAATGGTTCAAGTTTTGGAAGACTTTCATACCAACTTAGGCACTTAATTTGTGCATTCTGTAGCATGATTAATAAATAGCACACCATCACGTCTATATCCCCTTAGCGAGGTGACAGACTTTTTGCCGATGATGTTAGGTCCAACTCTATTCAATCAATCAATCAATCAGCCTATCGTAGTCCACTGCTGGACATATGCCTCTCCTAACGCCACACGGTCCTCCGCCTTCCGCATCCAGTCTGTCCCAGCGACCTTTTTGAGGTCGTCGGTCCATCTAGCTGGGGGCCGTCCTACCTTACGCTTACCAAGTCGCGGTCTCCACTCTAGGACACGCTTGCTCCATCGGCCGTCGGTCCTTCTGCAGATGTGACCAGCCCATTGCCACTTTAGCTTACTGAGTCTGCGAGCTATGTCGGTAACTTTGATTCCTTGTCGGATTACCTCGTTACGAATTTTATCCTTCAAAGAGACACCGAGCATAGCTCGCTCCATAGCCCGCTGTGCGACTTTGAATTTGTGGACTAGTCCCACTGTGAGTGTCCACGTCTCGGCCCCGTAAGTCATAACAGGTAGAACATATTGGTTAAAGACTTTAGTCTTCAGGCATTGCGGTATAGGCGAAGCGAAAACGTGACGTAGTTTGCCAAATGCTGCCCAACCCAATTGGATCCTGCGGTTGATTTCTTTCTCGAAGTTGTTCCTACCAAATTGGACAACTTGTCCAAGGTAGACATACTCCCGAACAACTTCAAGCATCAAATCATCGACGTAGATCGGTCCCGGCGTGACATGCTCATTAAACATGATCTTGGTTTTATCCAAGTTCATGCCGAGACCGACACCTCGAGAGGCTCCATTTAGGCAATGCAGCATTTCGCTTAACTGTTCCAGTGACTCTGCCACGATGACGATATCATCGGCAAACCGAAGGTGTGAGATGTATTCGCCGTTGATGTTAATGCCCCGCCCAGTCCAGTCCAGCGTCTTGAAGACGTCTTCGAGTGCATTGGTGAAGAGCTTGGGGGATTACATTACATTCCCCTGTCTTACCCCTCGATGCAGCTCAATCTGGTTGGTCTTTTGGTCCTGGAGCTGGACGGTCATTGTGGCGGTATCATACAGACATCTCAACACCTCGATATAGCGCCAATCGATGCCACATCGCTGCAGAGCATCCAAAACCACCCAGGTTTCGATGGAGTCGAAGGCTTTCTCGTAGTCCAAGAAAGCCATACACAGCGGCTGATTGTACTCTTCGGTCTTCTGTACAATCTGCCGAACAGTATGGATGTGGTCTACGGTGCTGTAGCCTTTTCGAAACCCGGCTTGTTCCGGTGGCTGGAACTCGTCAAGTCTTCTGGCGAGGCGGTTTGTGAGTACTCTCGAGAACAACTTGTAGACGTGGCTCAGGAGTGAGATGGGTCTGTAGTTCTTCAGCAAGGTTTTGTCACCTTTTTTGAAGAACAGAACCACCACACTCCCGCTCCACGCTTGACGGAATTAAAGAGACTCGCTAGCTTTTTCAGGATTGGAGTCCCGCCTGCTTTTAGGAGCTCAGTGGTGATTCCGTCATCGCCTGGCGACTTGTTATTTTTGAGCTGTTCGAGAACCACTCTGACCTCGTCCTGGTTGACATCAGGGATGTCTTCCGTATCGTGGCGTGCTAGTGGGGCTCTGTGGTCGTCAGCGCTAGGTCTCGAGGGTTTAGCCATCCGTGATGCGTACAGGTCTTTGTAGAAACTCTCAATTTCCTTGAGTATCTCGAACTTGGAGGTCATGCTTTTGCCATCCACTGTATTAAGTTTCGTCAGATGGGATCTACCTAGCTGGCGAGCGAAGACTTTGGTGCCTCTGTTCTGTTCAATCGCAGCCGCGATGGTGCGGGTGTTGGAACATCGGAGGTCACGTCGCACCAGCTTTCGGATCTTCCGGTTGAGGTTCCTCCCATCCGGCGAAGACGCCTGCGTGGATGACATTTCCCGTCTCTGCCTCATAAGTTCGAGAGTCTCGAGCAAGAGTTTAGACTCTTTGTTACCGCTTTTGCCGGGAAACACCCTTTGAGACACATCCTGTAGCGTTTTGACCACTGTGTCGGTTTTCTCGTCAACATTGCCTTCGGTTTCCAGCAGGTCGAAACGATTTTGAAGCTCCAGTTGGAACTTTTCGGACCCTAAAGCTATTTGAAGCGCAGTTGGTCTGAGAGTAGACTTCATCATGCGACGTCTTTCGGCCTTGAAGTTTGCGTGCGCCTCGGACAAGTCGGTGATCGCTGCCGGTGTTAAACCTGTTGATCACGGAGACGTCTCTAAATATAGACTTCCTGTCAGTCATGATGAAGTCTATCTCGTTCCTCGTCACAGTGTCGGGGCTTCGCCATGTCCACTTTCTATGAGGCTTCTTCTTAAAGAACGAATTCATCAATAAGAGCCCCTGCGACTCCAGAAAGTTGACCAGCATCTGCCCCCTGTGGTTTCGGCGCCCTACGCCGTGGGGTCCGATTATCGTTTCGCCGCGTTCTTGTACTCCCACTTTGGCATTGAAGTCCCCCATAACAACGTTGTAGTGAGCCTTGGTGGTGCCATGTAATGCCTTGGCTATGTCTTCATACATGGCTCCGGCTATGTCGTCGCAGTATGTCGAGGTCGGCGCATATACCTGTACCACCTTCAGGGTGTACCTGTTGGTGATTTTAATTATGAGGTACGCTACCCGTGTCGACACACTGCTGACTTCCACAACGTTGTTAGTGAGAGCTTTGTTGACCAGGAAACCGACACCGCCCTGAGAGGGCCGATCACCTTCCCGAAAGTAGAACAGGTGGCCTGACTCAAGGGTTATCGTGTCCTCGCCCTGTCTTCGGACTTCGGATAACTCCAATATGTGCCAGTTTATGCGACCTAGTTCTACCTCGAGTTCAGTGAGGTGTTGGTCCAGCCGTAGAGAGCGTCCATTGTACGTAGCCAGGGTCAGGTGTTTTTGGTAGCCTTGTGTCGTAGCCCGGAGATTCTTCGCACCCCGTGTGTGTGTGAATGATGTACGCTGTTGGCCGCGAGGCCTTTACAGCTTCACCGGACTAAAAGGCGAGCGTGCAACCACTACGCTCTAGCCAGCCAGAAGGGCAAGAGGCGACATACTCGAGGGCGCCTCGAAGAGGCGCCCTCGGTTGGGACAGTCGCTGTAGGGGGACGGGTGCACTACTAAGTGCACCGGTCAACCGCCGGCTATGGGAGGGGATTTACTACTACGTCGTCGTCGTCGCCCGTATTCTGAGCGGAAAGAAGGGATGACAAAGCATCGGGGGGGTCGGTGAGAACATGTCGCGGCCGGCGGTGGCGGCAGGGGTCGGGGGGGAGATCGTAGTCGGCGGTGGCTACGATTAACGGATTCGCATGGGTAGATGCGTTCGCGAAGTGACGTGTTGACGCCTTTTTAATAAAGGCGCGAATAGGTTCGAGACCTAGATCGGAGTGGAGGTCGACGTTCCGTACGAACCAGGGGGCTCCTACGGCTTTACGGAGGAAGCGGTTTTGAACCACTTGGAGTTTATCGATGTGAGAGGGGGCCGAATGCCCGAACACAACACACGCATAAGTCATGATGGGTCGAACGCAAGTTTTGTAAAGTGTCACCTTATTTCTAAGGGACATTTTACTCCGCTTGCAGATTAACGAATGGAGACGACCGAGCACAAATGATGCTCGGTGACGGACCCGCTTGATGTGCGGGCCGAAGGACATGGTACTGTTTAGGGTGACCCCTAGATATTTGACCTCTTTGACCCAGGGAATGGGTCGGTCGAACATGGTCACTTGGCCGAGATTACTTCTAGGGCGGCGCAGGGAGTGGCGCGGGGTGGCACCCCTGGAGAAGAACACCGCAGCGCTCTTGTCCGGGTTCACCTCAATACGCCACTTCCTGAACCAATTCCCTAGGGAATTGGCGGATGCCTGAAGGTGTCTGGTAATGAAACCCTTATTCCTATGCGAGACGTAGAGAGCGGTATCATCCGCGAATAGGGCTAGATGCGCCTTACTCGAACGAGGAATGTCGTTCGTGTAAAGGCTAAACAGGAGCGGAGAGAGAACTGAGCCCTGTGGGACTCCAGCACTGATGGAGTGGGAAGTGGAGCGCGTCATTTCGACGCGATAACGGAAGGCGCGATTCGACAAGAAGTCTCGTAAGATGAGCACGAGTCTGTCCGGCACACCCAATTGGTAGAGCTTGTAGATCAAGCCGTTGTGCCAGACTTTGTCGAATGCCTTCGCGACATCTAGGAAGAGGGCGCCCGTGTAGATTGGTTTGGGTCTATTGAGACCGGAGAGGATGTGCTCCGTGATGCGGTGCACTTGGTGGACGCAAGAGTGTTTGGCTCGAAAGCCAAACTGCTCGTCGATAAGGATACCCCTGGACGTTACGAAGTCCTTGAGCCTCGCCAGAAGGAGGCGTTCGTATATCTTGGCCAGGGAGTTGAGGAGACTGATAGGGCGGTAGCTCGCGGGGAGATTGCGAGGTTTGCCGGGCTTGGGAATGCCAATGACGTCCGCCTCCTTCCACTTAGCGGGGAAGGTGCAGTTCGTCATGGCGGCGTTCAAGATGGCCACCAAGAGGCAGATGAGTTGGGCGGGCAGGCATTTCAGAACGCGATTCGAAATACCGTCAGGGCCGGGGGCTTTTTTAGATTTAAGACCCATAATCACATCTTCGACCTCCGTTTGCGTGATAGGAGGCAAGGAATCGACGGGGGGGAGGGATGCCCTGCGCTCGACTTCCCTGTCTACCGCGTCGACGTGGGACTGGTCGACGGACTGAGAGCTGGGGGCGCACTGGCTCTCGAGGGAGTCGGCGAGAAGCTCGGCCTTTTCGTCGTCGTCGAAGGCTGGGGGCGCTGCGCCTGAAGGGCGGGACAGCGGGGGCATGTCAGTCGTGGAGTCGGATTTGAGGCTACGCGCCAGCTGCCAGTAGGCCATATGCGACGGCGCGATGCCCTCTAGGAGGACACCCCACCGTTCCTCCCGGACCTCCGCGACACGACGCTTTACCTCTCGTTGTAAAGCGCGCATCCGGGCCCGATTGGCTTCGGTGGGGTAGGAGTCGTACGCTCGGATGGAAGCATTCTTGGAACGAATGAGATCCCTAACATCGTCCGGCAGTCGAAAGCGGTTGAGGTAGAGATCTTCCGCCTCGACTTGCTTGGACGATCGACTGACAGCCGATCGGATGTGCTCGGTGAAGGCATCTACGGCCTGATCGGTGTCCTGAGGGGACGGGATGGAGTCCGAGCTGAGAGGCAGGGGGGGAGGGTTGGCATCCGCCAAGGCCGTGCTTAGCGCATGCCAATCCACCACCGTCTTTTTGGGTCGCTGAGGGGCGGAAGGGGGGGAACCGAGTCTCATGACTACAGGTCGATGGTCAGAGTCGAGTTCCTGGACTACTTCCAAGGAGTGCAGCCGTAGGGTGACACCCTTCAGAAGCGCCATGTCCAAGACGTCGGGTCGGTGATTGGGATTGTTAGGATAGTGGGTAGGGTGCATGGGTGCGATGACGTCAAAGTCGAGAACGTCGACCAGGGCGTCAAGGCTCCTACCGTTAGGGGAAGTGGTGAGACCGTTCCAGGCCACGTGTTTGCTGTTGAAGTCGCCCGCCAGAATGACGGCGCTTCCCAGATTGAGGAGTGCTTCAAAGTCACTCCTGAGAACGGATTTAGTGGGGGAAAGGTAAACGGAGGCGATCACGATGGGCTGGTGCCCCGTGAGAGAGACGCGACAGACCGAGGCTTCGATGTTGGTGAGCGCGGGGGGATCGAGAGGGATGCAGTGCAGGGACCTCCTGTAGTAAATGAGAGTACCGCCTCCGCGGGAGCCGATTCTGTCATTGCGCACGAGGTTGTAGTTTGCGATCCTAGGATCGCGTTGTGCGGGCTTCAGGAAGGTTTCCTGCACGAGGAGGATATCAAGTTGGTGATCTCGGAGGAAATCAGCAACCTGATCTCGCTGAGAGCGAAGGCCATCGGCGTTAAAGAACGCCAGGGATAGGTTGTGGGGCTTTAGGCGGGGAGATCGTAGATCCATTATTGGGTGCGGGGGGGTTGGGTTTTGAGGGACGCCAGGACGTCATAGACGTCCCTGTATTCCGCGGCCAGGAGAACCTGGTCCGCCAAGTTGGTGGCGGCGCGGAGACGAAGGGCGAGTTCGCGGACTCTGGGGAACAGTGCGGGGCTTATAACCGCCGAGACGCTCATTATCAGGTCGACGTCCTGACTGACGTTAGTGGGCGGAGGGGGACAAGCCGCCACCGGCGGGATCGCCGGTGCGCGCTTCGGGGGGCGGGCGGGGCCCACTGACGCAGGGTGGGAGGCCGCGGTGTAGGGCAGCGGCTTCACCCATGCGTTGGCGCCGAGGGACGGCCTGAGCGGCGGGGGAGGGGGGGCCAGCTTCCGTGTCGCGGGAGCGCGGGGAGCCGTGGTCGCTGGCGCAGAAGGCACCGGACGAGGGTGCGCTGAGGGCGCGGGGGGGTGTTGCGCTGAGGGCGCAGAGGGGGGGGCAACCGCGCGGGGGCGGCGGCGGCCGCCGCGCCTCGCCTGGCCGCGCTTCCCCTTCGGGGCCTTGGGGCAACCGCGATAGTTCGCGGTGTGCCCCTTGGTGCCGCAGAGGACGCAGCTGGGGGGCTCGGCCGCCGTCTCCTTCGAGCGGGCGCACTGGGACGTCGCGTGGTCCCCGATGCACTTAACGCATCGAGGGCGCGCGTGACAGTTTCGGGCAGAGTGCCCGTACAGTTGGCAATTGTGGCACTGCCCGGGCGTGCCACGTTTGTGGGGGGCCTCCACGGAGAGGCCAGATATATGGCACACGGCCTTCAGGTCGAAGACCCTACGGCCGGACTCGGTGCGGTCGAGGACGACCAGCACCATGTCGTACGCCTCCTTGGAGCGCCCATTGACCATTCTGTGCACCTGGCGCACAGGAAGGTCCTGGGACTGGAGGTCGGCCTTGATGACGGCGGTGTCCAGCTCCCTCGGGACACCGCGGATTACCACCCTGAGCTCCCTTTCCTCCTCCAGGGTGTATGTGTGATAAGCGATCTTGTTGGATCGCAGGAACGCGGATAGCCGTCGGTGGTCGTCCGAAGACGCCACCTTGACGGCTATGCCTTGCGCGGTGGAACGCGCGTGCGTGTAGATAAACTACCGCGTTCCGCGTTCCTGCGATCCAACAAGATCGCTTATCACACATACACCCCCCCTGCCCCGCTGTTACCGCGACCGCTACCGTGGCAGCGGACAGCGGGACTACCGGGAACTGGGGGCCTTTGCGTTTGGTGTCTTAACATGTTAAGAGGTTTTTGGCCTACTATACCACGCTGGCCAGACGGGTTGGTATAGGGTTTGTTTCAAATTTTCCTTTTCTGGTCGTTGATCGGATGACGTTACTACCTTTGGTGGCCTCTTACCACCAGCCAAGCAAAAGTATGGCTACTGGGGCATTCTAAGTTTTTCTTTCGCTTCCAGCCCAGTATATTAATATAACAAAAAAAAATAGGGGACGAACCTGTTGCCGTAATACCGGGCACAATTCCAGACTTCGGTCAGATACTGAAATTATTTTAGTAAAACAAGTACTCTTTGTCCGAACTTCGCCACGCGTATTTTTCGCTACTACACCAACGAGGCAGTCATGATTTAGTAGTAGATTAGTAAATATTGATAATTACCCGGATATCATTTGTAGCCAATCCGCAGGGAATAAACAGAAGATTACTATCTTATTACTGATTCCCTACCAATCGGTTTTGTCCAGTTGTTAAGAGCTTGAATCGCTCCGTCCATTGGATCCGATCCATTCAATCTTCGCACGGGATAAATCTTTGTGTGACTCACAAAATGTTTGTTTCGGTCTGGATGTGTGTGCGTCTGAAAAGTTTATACACGCACTCACGACACAAGAATATTTCATAGTGCGGGGCTACGTTTACTAAAAAAAAGAAACAAAGAAAGAATCGATATCCATTGTTATCAATACCGTAAAAGACATCAGGTAGCTCCCTGGGTCCGAAGTCTGCTATTTTTACGTGATTTTTAATTAGACATACATTTTTATTTAAACATTCGTTTAATTACAATTATGCCTAAAGCCTGTAATCTACTAATTTATTTACGATCTTATTAACAAATACCGACAAATTTTTGCAAGTGGTTAACCTATGGAAAACCATAAGGACACCATGGAATTAATAGATTATCAAAACTGTCAAAACCAACGATTATTAAGTCAAATTACTTTACTAAAATTGCAATAGCAGACATGGTGCCCTGATGTTATCTTCGGTTATGATAAAAATCGAACAACAAAACGTATCGTTACTCCAGATTTTTTCCCTTATAAAAGACTTTGTATTTTAATATTTCTATGTACAAAAGTTATTATATAAAAGGTCGGGAGGTAAAAATCGTGCACAAAGGCTGATGGGTGCCGACAAAGGGCGGTATCGGCGTGGGTCTGACACGCCTCATTATTCAACGATATTGGACCCGCACGCACCGCGTCGAAAGAGAAATAGTGACAATTCAATGACTATGTACAGTGTTAATGGGTATTATCGAGGTATATAAGCTTTTCATTCATCTCTCTATCTATGTCATCACGCTAGTTCCTTTACGAGATTGGCAGAGAGTACACGGTAAGCTTTTCATATTTCATAACATTTTTGTCGCATCCGTAGTGCTTTACGACTGGGCTTATCCTGGTTGTAGTTTCTTTTCTTCTATGGCTGATTGCCATCTTTTGTGTCGCCCGCTTTGGAAAGGAGAGAAGTGGAATTTTTATATTTTTCTACTCCTGTTTTCTTTTCTTTCTAATTAAATTTGTTGCGGGTTTCAAGACAATTAAAGCGCTCCCCGGGCCATCCCAAGGCTCAAACCTTGGTGTCACCTAAGAATAATAGTCTTTTTAGGTGACACCAAGGTTTGAGCCTTGGGGTGTCCCGGGGCGGGTCCCTGGATCTTGACTTGCAGGAGTTACAATGGTGGGAATGTGTGGCGGGCGTAGTTCTTTAAAAAAAGTATCTAAGCTTTTCACCAAAATGGTAATTTTATATTTTATACTAACATTCGTATCACTGGAATTCCTTGGACACTTAGGGACATGTGTCCAAATTTTATCTCTATTTATATATTATATATGACATGAATCATGCGATTGCATGGGGTCAATTACACAAAATCTAAGAATAATAATAATAATAATAATAATAATAATAATAATAATAAGCCCCCCAAAACCCTACCTTACGTCCGTGCTGAACATCTTGCCACGCGGGGGGCGGACACGCGTACTAATGAAACCTATGCGGCTAACAAGGTCAAGGTAAACTCTGCGATATGAAAATGGTACTAACTAGAAGTAGAGTGCCCCAGGCGGGTACCAGTGCTAACCCCACTGGAGAATCCCGCCCCGAGCCTAGCTCGGGCAGCCCCTCGTACTCTGGGGGGGGCAACATGTCGCAGCTACCTACCCAGTCTCAGACTGTTGTAGGTATTCAACAAAACCCAGGTTTAAATATTAGAACCCCCTCACCAACTCCGACAGACTCAACAGACAATTCCCGACCAAACTCAGTTACTCCGACCTTAAGTGTTACTCAGGAAGCTAATGCTTTTCATCCTGCGTCCACTAAGGCTGGAAAACCCCGCGTACGCATGAAGTGGACTAACGATGTAAATTTATTCATTATGCGTACGTATTATCGTGTAACTAAACTAGAAACCGACTTAACAATATATAGAAAACTACTTCATGAACACTTTATGAGACAGTACCCTGGAGTTATCGTCTCCGAACAAAGGGTTTCAGACCAAAGGCGGGTCATAATACGAAACAAAATGATTCCTCATGCAGTTTTAGCTCAAATTAAAGACGAAGTTAGAATAGAACTAGAACAACTACAATCGGCAGAATCCCAGTCAATATACCCCGAACCCATTAATGCTATAAGCCCAATTAACACAAACGCCTCATCCCACTCAGTAGTAAATTCATGCATTGAAGCAAATTTAACGAACACTAACACACTGTCTCAAACATACCCATTCTCGCAGCCTCTAGCAAATACACCTAGTACAAACACTCTTCTACAGCCTTTCTCATACACTTACCATACACATTTACAAGATCTACGTAGTTCACTACTTACATCCAGCACACATGCATTTACACAGACTGAAACATCAAGTCTATTAATCGTAAACGACATCGAAACATTGCAACCTCCGCCACTATTGGATGCTACAGCACATAAGCTAAAAGAACTTCTACAATCAACTTTAATAGAATACGGTGGAACTGACCCAAGACTCAGACCAAAACTCCCTAAACTAAGACACAATACAGACCTCACACAAATAACGGAACTATTCAACAAAACAATATTAAACCAATTCTTTTCAGAAGACTCCCAATTAACTGACATCCATACTCTCATATATTGTAGTGCTCTAGTAATATCACATGAACTGGGCTATAAAACTGAAGGAAATAATCGATCACCACGAAATTGTGATAGAAAACCGGCTTGGCAAGTAAGGTTAGAAAAAGACATAGCACAATTAAGATCTGACATAGGCAGACTAACGCAGTACATTAACAATAACAGATCGAAAAGAGTTGTAGCCAGAGTTGAGACAATATTTAAGAATACAAAAACTCACAGCATTCACGAAAGCAATAACAGAAAACCAGAAGAATATCTAGACACTCTGAAACAAAAGCTAGCACTGAAAGCACATAGACTAGCCAGATATAAAAAGTCACTAAAACGTAAAAACGATAACAAACTATTTAATACCAATGAAAAACTATTTTACAGAAAACTGAATAACAAAGATGTTTCAACACCTAACAGTAATGAGATACCGGCAGTAAATGATCTTGAACAATTTTGGGCTGGTATCTGGGAAAAAGAAGAACAGCATAACGAAAAGGCATCATGGATTGCAGAAGAAGAACGTAGTTGGGAAACTCTAGAAGGAATGAAGTTTGAAGAAATAACAGAAACCGACATGAGAAGTGTAACAGCGAGGTTGAATAATTGGAAGTCCCCGGGAATAGATAAAATACATAACTTCTGGTACAAAAAATTCCACTCCCTTCACAAGATAATAGCAAAAAACTTAACTCAAATTATTCACGGGCAGCAAAACTTACCACACTTTATCGCACAAGGTATAACATATATGTTGCCAAAAGATAAACACACATCTCAACCATCACAATACAGACCAATAACCTGCTTACCTACCATATACAAAATACTTACATCCGCAATAACACAAAAAATCAGCACTTACGTAGAAGAGAATCATATACTTGCAGAAGAACAAAAGGGTTGCAGGCGGGGCCACATGGGATGCAAGGAGCAACTTATTATAGACTCAATAGTTCATCGACACGCTGCAACCAATAAAAGAAATTTACATTGCACTTACATCGATTATAAAAAGGCCTTTGATAGTATACCACACTCATGGCTCTTACGCATTTTGCAGATATACAAAATCAATCCGGTTTTAATTGAATTTCTAAGAAGAACTATGAATATATGGAAGACTAAATTATATTTAAACAATATCATTAGTAGAGAAATAGTCATAAAGAAAGGGATATATCAGGGTGACTCCTTGAGTCCCTTGTGGTTTTGCCTCGCCCTCAATCCTTTATCACGTATTTTGCGTCAACACGGGGCTGGATACCGCCTCAAATATGATAACACCGATACATCTATCTCCCATTTAATTTACATGGATGATATTAAAATTTACGCAAAAACGGAAAAAGAAATGAAATTATTGATAGACACTACAGTAGAGTTTAGTAAAGACGTAAACATGCAATTTGGTTTAGACAAGTGTAAGGCGATACATATAGTTAAAGGAAAAATCCGGCCCGGCGATTACCTAATAGGCGAAGAAGACAGAATAATAGCCATGGAACCGAATGAAGTATACAAATACCTAGGATACCACCAATCAAAAGGCCTAGAACATACTAAATTAAAGGCAACTCTGTCGCAAGAATATAAACGCAGAATAACAGTTATATGTAAAAGCCAACTAACAGGGAAAAGTTTGATAAAAGCGATTAATACTTATGCCATACCAATTTTAACATACTCGTTCGGAATAATAAAATGGACCAAAACAGATATAGGCAACTTAGAAATAAGCACTAGGACTATATTAACAAAACATAAGTACTTACACCCCAAGTCTGCAATAGAAAGAATGACCCTGAAAAGACTAAATGGCGGACGAGGTCTCATCAACCTGGCGATGCTTTGGTCGAAACAGATTACAAACCTTAGACTATTCTTTCAGCAAAAAGCAATCAGTAGTGATATTCATACAACAATAGTCCGTAATGATTTCAATTACTCCCCGTTAAACTTGGCTGAAGAAACTGTACCAAATATAGAAAATGATTCAGAAGAAGTAAGGACAGAACAGTGGAAGAAAAAAGTATTGCACGGTCGCCACCCACACGATCTGGACCAACCACACGTAGACTCTATAGCTTCTAACAAATGGCTTACAATAGGATCACTATTTCCGGAGACTGAAGGTTTCCTAATTGCAATTCAGGATCAAGTCATTAATACCAGGAATTACAGGAAACACATAATCAAAGATCCTGCAATCACAGATGATAGATGCCGAAAATGTCACAGCCATCCTGAAAATATTCAACACATTACCGGAGCATGTCCTTACCTTACACAAACAGATTACACACACAGACACAACCAAATAGCCAACATCATTCATCAAAATCTCGCAATCAAATATACACTCACACCAAACAAACATACACCATATTATAAATATTCACCAGATCCCATTCTTGAAAACAGCACTTGCAAAATGTACTTTGACCGCGCAATACTCACTGATAGGACCATCCATTACAATCGCCCGGATATTACTCTGCAGGATAAAATAAATAAGACTACTTACCTCATAGATATCGCTGTCCCAAACACCCATAACCTTCAAAAAACAATAGCTGAAAAGGTGCACAAATACACAGACCTTAAAGATGAAGTAACCAGAATTTGGAAACAGGATAAAGTATACATTGTCCCTATCGTTCTATCAACTACCGGTATCATACCAAGATATCTCCACCACAGTCTAAAACTTATTGGTCTGAATCCCAGTATTTATATCCAAATACAGAAAGCTGCCATACTAAATACCTGCAGAATTGTGCGTAAGTTTTTACAAATAGAAGAGGAAACTAATGAAACCGACAGACAGCTTGACACTAGATCTTAACAAATATCCATAATATATCTTTATGTTATTTACTTGGCCTAACCCGTAAATGACATTTATACCAGCGCAAGCTGAGAACTAAAACAAAAGTACGATAATAATAATGATTTATTTCAAAGAATAGAACATTACATTACCTTGATTACTTTGTGCAATACAATCTTGTGTAAATCTGCTCAAATTTGCGGAAACATTTGTGTCTGGACTAGATAACATAATATTATCTGTATCCCAGACACAATGCTCTTCCCTAGACAACAACATAGAGCTTAGCATAACATGGACAATACAACAATAAGCAATTTTCCATTAATATAAATAACAATTTTTATTTGGATATCAATTATAATAATGTATTAATTGATTATTATTAATTTTAATTAAAAAAAAAAATAATAAATATTAAGGTTGTGTATTTGTGGCCTCTTTGTGTGTTGAGTGAATGTGAGTGTGTGGGTGTAAGAGGGTGTGTTATGCAATAACATTTCAGGTGGGCTGGGGACAGGGACGTAATTTTTGTTCATGTTAACAGGAGTAGGAGTTTTTCAGTTTCATCATAATTTAGGTGAAGTAAATATTCCTTTACTACGGATTTGCATTGAGTTTGGTTTAGGGCATAAATGTTCAGAGTTTTGTTAAGCTTATTATATAAAAATGGCCCTAGAAACGGGAAGTATTTATTAACATAAGCATGTTTCATAACATAACCGTCAGTGCATACTATATCATTTCTCCTTTTAGACGTAATTAAGGATTTATTATAGGGTAAGGACGAATGTTTTTTTACTATAGTGTGCAGAATATGTAACTGACGAACAGTTAATACTTCCCACGACTGGTAAAGTTCAAAGGTCGGGAATGTAAAGGGGCGAGATGTGCTAACTTTTAGCAGTCCTCGTTGTGCTACCTCTAAAGGTTTTATAACAGTTTTAGGGGCACCTCCCCAAACAGAGATACAATACTCTATAATAGACTGTCCCAATGCTAGGTATACCTGTTTTATTAGTTTGAAGTTGGCAACATTTCTTAAATTTCTGAAGACGGCCATTAGTTTCCTTAATCTAGAGCTAATTGATTCTATATGCCCTCGAAAGGAAAGGTTATTGTCTAATACAATACCTAGATATTTAAACGTTTCAGTTTTTTGGATTATTGTACAGGCGCAATGGTTATCGTTACAACAGCTGTGGGCAATCAAATTATAAGAATTTGGGGGTGGATTTGAGTTCCTCATAGAAAAAGTAATATATTGGGTTTTTGCAGGATTTAGTGTTAACACATTTTCGCTTAACCAGTGCATTACGATATCTAATCCTAATTGAGCACAATTATAGACTTTCTCCCATGAATCATCTGAGAAAAGCAGAACATAGCAGAATATAGTGTCACAAATATAATTATGGAGATTAGATATTGCCCGCGGTTTCGCCTGTGTCAACTTAGTACATTCAAAAACATACTTCTGATCTGAAAGTATTTTCAGTGTTATACACTTTGAAATACCATAGAAAAGGATTATCTAAGAAATAAATTTGCGAAATAAAGTACACAATAATACCTCTACGTATTTAATTAATGTATTAATATGTAAATCTTATCTCTATTAGACAGTATAGTTAGACAACTATAAATGTAATAAACGTCAACGTTTTGAAGGACAGCGATCCTCTAAAAGTGTCTATCATGTATTAATAATTCAATAACATGAATACAAAAATATTCAACACCATATTTTACCTTACACATTTTTACCATACATTACCTTTGGATATATATGTTTTGTTCCAACCTAATAATCACCGACTGCTGAATAGAACTCCCCTCCCCTGGCAGGAGGCCCCGGAGCTCCGGGCACCGTGTCTCTCGTCATAGCAACGTGGAATTTAGACAATGAACTGTGTGAGCGCTTACGTCGACACCTGTGCCCTTATTCGGTATGCCCAATTAAATACGTAACGCGGCGTGTTACGATATCTTCATGACATGATCTATTAAAGGTACTTCAGTGGCATAGGAATATCATAACACGATTATTTCATAAAGTTTTTCCAACGCACCGTGTTTTGTCATAGCGAATAAAGCCCCTGTCTGGCGGGGAGGCTGGCCAGCGCCCCGCCCTGCAAGTAATAAGGTGATTATAAAACAATAAATATATACGCTTTTTGTACTCCTAATAAGGCCCTATAACATTTATTTACTACTAACTGTACCCGAAACTTTGTTCGCGTTATTTTCAGGCGTTTATTTCACACCCTTACGTTTTTTTAAGACAAAAGGGCCTTCAGCCTATGTCCTTCCCCTGGATGAAATCCTTGAAAAATTTGATCAAAATCTGTTCAGCGGTTTGGGCGTGAAAAGGTAACAGACAGAAAGAGAGACAGAGTTACTTTCGAATTTATAATATTAAGTAACAATGAGTTTTGAATGTGAGATGCTCTTACCGCGGTGTTTGTAATAATCAGTAAGGTTATGCAGCGTTAGACTCAGCCACTGTGTTATGGGTGATCGTTTGTGTCATTTTCATTTATTCGAGCGTCTTCGTGCTTTAGAAGTCACGTTAAACCATTAGTCCCTGTTACCACACCCTAAGGCGGTCGTTAAGCCAAATTGGAAGCCTTACAGGTAGCTTGATATTTTCCCGTAGCGGGGTGCCACAAACAGGTCTTTACGATTTCGCACTGGATCCGCGAATGGGATATGAGATTCTCTCTCATCTCAATTTGTAAGAGAATGACTTTGCCTAGTAATGAAATAGTATAGGCTGGTTTTTTATATTGTTTTTATTATTAGATGCAAGAGACTGATGCCACACACAGCCACTATAAGTAGACACCTTCAGCGACCATGACAAATCCAAGACCTTAGAGAAAGCACTCAGAAAATATCTACAAAGTAGCAATACCTCGAGTCAAAGTCAAGTCGTCGTTGGTTTTTAGCAGACGGTGATATTATGCAGAATAGAGACGGTCGAATGTTAAAGACTTTATTAACAAGATAGCCGTTCAACGGAATAGCTAATTTGAACAGCTGCGACAAAAGATATTAAGACCTGTATATTGGGTCTTCTCCTTCGGAGTTCCTTTAATTTAATTTATTTCTTGGTGATGTTCGCGATAACCTTCTAAACGTGAAGATCTGGAATTGGCCTTTTGTCCCCCAAACTTACATGTGATGTATCTGTATGTTCTTGGTCATATGCTGTTGAACTTTCCAATGACCAATAAATAAATATAACCAAGTCTTTGTTTATTAGGCGTATGAACCTCAATAGCTTTAAGGAGCAGAGTAGGTTAAATTGGTATTAGTTATACGGACGCTGAAACATATTCTGCGAATAGGCAGCGTATATTATCGTGTCTTGTTCTGCCAACATTCCGAGAATGTTAAATACTCCACTTCTCTATATCAAATACCCGCTTTCAAGTACACTACATTATAGCATAACATATTTTGGATCATTAATTATTGCGATGAATGCAAGCTAATCATGTGTGTAGGTAGAATGAATAGTTATGAACATAGCATTCTGGCTATCTTCAGAAAACTATAGAGGTGGTGTAATAGTAAATAGTCGGTTTGAAAGATTTGGACTCTTGGAAATTTAACTTCTAAAAAAAGATCAAGGGATTATTTTTGATTTTCCTGTAGTCTATCTGGATCTAGAATAATAAACTAAGTCTGGGTCTTCTTGACATTATCTCTAGACAATTGTATCACACTTGGAAGATAAACGTTGCTTAATATGGAGGCAATACAAGTAACGTGTTTGTGGCAAGAAATTTTCCTCACAATGCCAAAAAAGACAGTTAAAAATACGTAAAGGCATCCCTATAGATTATTCTTCCTATAATTTTTATGTATCTCTCTATAACATCAAACCAGATCCCTTGCTATTACTTATATTGAATTGTAGGTAGTATATTTTCAGAGTCATATGTGATAAACTCTGAGTTATTATTAATCAAAGGCCATAGAGGTTATTTGCTGCTTGCGCAATGTTTCGTGTCTGTGGAGCAGCCGGCATGTTCGGCATTTATGACGCGTATTTCGGTTTTTGTTAGAATCCCGTATTACGTACTTACTTCAACCTATCTACACAGAAAATAAAAAAAAATTGATTAAACTAACAGTAAATACAGATTCTCTTCAAAAAGTGTGTCGCTATTGAACGATAAAATCATATACGAACAATATTTGATACGGGCGATCGTGTGGGCATTGCACGTTATACAATCAACTGCAAACTCTTTTAGCGTCGAATATTGTTATTCCATAATTCAATTTTTCATTCGATGTTTTGTTTTCGCAAAGCTTACATATTTTTGTTAAATAATCAAATCATTTAACAAACAACGTTATATGGTTATATCTTTGTTTCATTAATTATGTGTATTCTATGCATTTACATATGTACCTCCCCGGTCACAAGCTTCGGTATATCGGGGTTAGGAGCGCCATGATTATAAAGCATAAGCGAAATTTCTTCATCGGATTACGTGGAGTATGTAGTGCGAAATGTAATAAGTATTTGTAGGGGGTGGCGTGCGGCGTAGGGCGGTGGAGGCAGCGGTCGAGCGGCAGAATCAAGGGCGCGCGGCGGCGGAGCGGGGGCGGGATGCTGCGCGGGGCGAGCGCGCAGATCAATATCTCGGGTTGCCGGGGCGACGCCGCCAGACCGAGTGCCTCCCGTACTAGCCCGGCCGCCCCCGCCGCCCCCTCCGCCCCACTACTCGCTTATTTAATACATGCCGTATCTGGGATGCGAGCTTTTTCGTGCTAAATGACAGGGCAACGTAATACGCCAATTCGCAGAGTCACCGCTCTCGTAATGGTTGCGCCATAACTATACGGTTTTGGCCCCTTCGCTGAACATCAAACCGCGGGACGATAACGATGACATTGACCCCGTTGCGCTGAGAACACTTCGATTTATATTCCGTCCCAATTTATAGCGAACGTATGAGAAAAGCGATTCATTCTTATAATTTGGTCCGGGATCTCACGATGTAGACTATACATAGTGTAGGGATCAATAGGACGGGGTTACTATTTTCAGATTCATACTCACAAGTCAACGGAATCTATATAAACGTTAAGTATTCGTTACCTTCATATTAGTTAGGTACTAGTTAACCTGTGTATTTTTGAGAAATCATAATGAACAAAGAATTAGAAGACTTGCACGGAGAGCCACTTTGGTGGAACACCTAAAGGCCCTTTACAAGAAGTTTTGTAGCTAAGTCACCTAATGAGATTAATTGCCAAAAATGAAAAAAAAACAACTGCAAACTAACTTGAGCCTAGGGATGTGGTTCCAATGGACACATTATGAACTATTTTAAGGAATATGATATTCCTTAAATAATAAATTAAGTTGGTTCTCTTAAAACGGTTTTCATACGACAACTGAGGGAACTGAGCATACTGGGACTGTCGAAAGAAATATAACTTTATATATAATGTTTACGAGTTTCATCCGGACTAATTAAAAGGCTTGCGTGGGCCCGACAAGTAGACAGATGCCCTTTGCAATAATTACTTATGATATTCTCTTTACTTGTAAAAGTATAATGCTTATCAAATACAGAAAGAAGAACGCGAGGTTATACCGAGTGTTTACTCTCTAGATGATTTCTAACTTAAATTGCTCTAATAGGGTGGGGTGTATGGACACGGTCCCCTATAATTTTAAACTATCGTAATACACGCCTTTTGGCCTTTAGAGCTAAACTGGTAGTCAAAATCTTTTACTTAGGAAATAATACTATAAAATATCCCACAGCGGACTGAGATTTAAACGAAACTGATTATTATATTATAAAGCTGTGGGATTTTCGAGGAACAAAATATCTGATAAATTCTCAAAGAAAAAGATATTATAGCTATATATAGGCCGCATATCATATCTCAGATTATAAATTAGTTATGTAACGAAGCCTAGCGATTACCACATCGTCCAATAAATTTAAATTAATAAGGAAATCTATCTATCTATCTATCTATAACCTCACGCCAGATCCCTTGCGGGGTAGGCAGAGAGTACAGAGTTCCAACAGGTTCTTTCCTTACATACCTCTTTGGCTTCCTCGACTCTCATAGTTCGTCTCATACACGCTCGCCGGTTACGGAGACTCTTGACATTTCCATCAGATAAGACTCGGTTTATTTGGTCGTGGTAAGATAGTCTAGGTCTTCCCCGGTACCTGCATCCATCCACTTTCACATTGTATATCTGTTTTGTCATTCTTTCCTCTGGCATTCTTTCTATATGCCCGAACCAACGGAGCATGCCCTTTCTCATCTTTACACCGATACTATCTTTCATACCTACTCGCTGTCTTACTATGCTGTTGCTAATTAATAAGGAAATATAAATTAAACTCAAAATTTATATGTTCAATAAACCTTTACTGAAAATATTTTAAGTAAATTAGAGCAATTAAATGACCTGTTAAAAATTTATTGTAGTTATTGCGTACATATACGCAAACTCGCGAGTATATAATACTTGGACTGTTTTTCAATTAAAAAATCAAATTTGGAGCGATCTTCTCGCGTGCCAATAAAAAAGAGGCATTCGTGACACATCATCATGTAAACCCGTAGTGTAGGTCTTCTCATTAGCACGCCATTCTTGTCCGTTGTATTGTCAGTAGTTTTCTATCGCTCTGACGATATCATCGGACCACCTGGCGGGCTTACCGTCCACGTTTCTGCATCCTGTTCTCGGTCTCCAGTCCAGAACCTTTCTACTCCATCTTCCGTCCGTCCTTCGACTGACATGTCCTGTCCATTGCCATTTCTTTTGCGAAATAACGCGAGCAATATTGGTCAGTTGGGTGCGTGCCCGAATTTAATAGTTAGTCACCGATCGTGTAAGGTAATCACCAATATTATTCGCTTCTTCGGTTGCGCAACTTGTAGCTTTTGTATGCTCATGAGACATACACGAGATTGAAGGCACCGTCATATTTAAAAATAAATACGACGGTGTACGACGCCTAATTCTCCAAGCGGGTGGGCTAGAGGTGTAATGTGTACACTCTCATTTCGCCAACGATGTAAGGCCCTAAAGTAACAGAGGGCAACTCTACTGTTATTATACCAGGCATATAGATATAGAAGTTACACTTTGTCCGATCTAGGACATTTTAAGTTACTAGCCCCGGGACCCGACCACGTAGCGCTGTGCAATCGCGGTATTTATAGCATTCATAAAGCTTAAGCAGTGTTCGGCTCGGTCAGTCTGAGACGGGTGACCGTTTGTGGCTAATTCATATTCAAGCGTGTCCGTGCTTCGGAAGACACGTTAAGCCGTTTATCCCGGTCACCACTTAATGTGGTAGTCGTTCAGCCAAGTTGAATTCTTAGCGGTCACAAAGGTTAAGCTTTGTTCGACTCGGTCGGTCTGAGAAAGATGACCGTTTGTGGCTAATTCATATTCAAGCGTGTCCATGCTTCGGAAGACACGTTAAGCCGTTTATCCCGGTCACCACTTAATGTGGTAGTCGTTCAGCCAAGTTGAATTCTTAGCGGTCACAAAGCTTAAGCTGTGTTCGACTCGGTCGGTCTGAGAAAGGTGACCGTTTGTGGCTAATTTATATTCAAACGTGTCCGTGCTTCGGAAGACACGTTTAGCCGTTTATCCCGGTCACCACTTAATGTGGTAGTCGTTCAGCCAAGTTGAATTCTTAGCGGTCACAAAGGTTAAGCTTTGTTAGACTCGGTCGGTCTGAGAAAGGTGACCGTTTGTGGCTAATTCATATTCAAGCGTGTCCGTGCTTCGGAAGACACGTTAAGCCGTTTATCCCGGTCACCACTTAATGTGGTAGTCATTCAGCCAAGTTGGATTCTTAGCGGTCACAAAGCCTAAGTTGTGTTCGACTCGGTCGGTCTGAGATGGGTGACTGTTTGTGGCATTTTCATATTCGAGTGTCTCCGTGCTTCGGAAGGCCCGCTAAGCCGTTATAACCTAATCTCTTTCACCTCGATTTGTAAGAGATGGCCTTTGCCCAGAAGTGAGACAGTATTAGCTGATATTATTATTATTATATTAGACCCGAGGCATAACAAAACATTTACGAGTCCAACTCCGATTTTATCTGTTGCACATTTTTACAATACGCTTCCGACTGAACAGAGGTGCCTAAATCAATCGAAGATTCCAACGTTAACTGTCCGGACTTTGCGTAAAAAATGACGTCAGATATTAATTTGTTAACAATAATCAATTGTTCTTTGTTGAGGTCTTTTAGTTGTATGCCTATACATTTGCCCATGATTTCCCAGTCTTGTTCTTTTGTAGTCCAAGTTTGTTGGACAGACTCCGGTTGTGATACATCTTTTGGTTTTATTGAAGCGCACGTACGCATTTTCTTTCGGGGCACATCAGATTCGTTTTGGTCGTCAGAGTCCGTTGATTGTCCTGTAGATTCGAATGTTGCTAAATAAGGTGTATCTATAACCTGTAACAAAGACGTTTAGTCTTTAGTCATTGATGCCGTAGTGTGGCCATAACAGGTATAACCTCATAACATTGTTACGTTATATTTTCAAAGTGGAATTGGTGGCAGAGTGAGCCTATTACCCTCATATTGGGCACAATCCCTAACTTCGGACTACCTCTGAGGAAAATCTTAATTACACTTTGTCCTATACCTAGGATTCAAACGCTCGGACATCCAGGACCTCGTGAGAACCAAACGCGCCATGTACCACCTACGAGGTAACTTTAGTTTTAATTAAAAAAACAAAATTAACCTAGAACATTAATTATTCCTGTGATGCATTGGTATTTACCTCAATGCTGTGATGTAGGTGCGTTTATAATTAACATACACAAACACCCAGACTGAAACAAATATTTGTGGGTCACACAAAGATTTCTTCCGTGCGGGAAACGAACCCGCACCGGCATAAGATCTTAACTTAACGTCCGTCAAAATGAAATCAAAATAAAATAAACAAAAGTTTTTTATTAATGTAGACCATAAGGCACTTATGAATAATCAAAAAGAGAAAATTATTGATTACTTAAGACTCTACCACCCGTTCGGAAAGTCATTCGAATGGAGAAGAACTTACTCTTTATTAAAATGAGAGTTTTACAATTTTTTTTTTGTATACATTGCATTTATGGGGTACGGGAGAACAATGCAGAACGAGCTAAGCAGATGTGCTTAGATTAATCATAGTGTACTTAGATTCATGGTATCGGCCAGTGTCAACATAGTCCTCTCATTTACATAATAGAGATGTAATGTTGTATAATAAAAAGTATAATAAGAGAAAACAAAAAATACTATAAAATATATAAAGAGTGCGTACAAAATAATTGGGTATAGCTCCAGTGTGATGCCGAACGAGACAAAATTCAACAGGTCTACGGTAAATATATAATCAGTCAAAGGATAGAGGACGGACCAGTCCCCACCAGCAGCACCCGTTCACAAGTGTGACTTGAGAAGCATCTATCACTCTCTTCGACCATATAAGAGGGAAAAGAATGAACGGCTCCACAAAGCCGCCACTAGCAAAGACATTTTAGTGAGCATTTTAGTGAATATATATAGATAAATAATTGTATGAGTATTCGTACCTCACAGTACACTTCGTTTAAAGTTGGATGTGCATCGAATGAACGTTCAGTGATTTTTTGTAAAAAGCTGAACATCTCGAAGTACCATAGAGTTGGCGTATATGATTCTTCCTTTGCACCCGATTTTACCTGAAAACAATTTCATTACAACCCTACTTACATACTTTTCTGAAAGACCCGTGTGTGATGATCAGTGTGTTTTAAAGTACACTTATAACGAATACAACATTTACCTATTATATCAGACTAATTAATTAAAGTTAATTTGCTTCTTGAGTCTGCTTTTATGTACATACCTATCTGAATTCCCAGTAAATAGATATTATAAAGTGAATATACAACCTGTTTGACTGCGTTAATATTAAGTGGACGCAATACCAAAAAATCCATAGGCGATGGTGCATTATTTTGCAGTGATTTTTTTTTCAATCTTTTAATGCCCCATATCGGGAATCATTCCTGTGTCATATGTATGTTTAAGTAGTGATAGCTTAGTGTTTAGACCGTTGAATTGCAAAGTCAGAGGTCTCAGGTTCAAACCGAGGCTCGCACCTTTGTATTTTCAAAATCATGTGCGTATTAAAAATTAACTATGACTTGCTTTAACGGTGAAGGAAAACATCGTGAGGAAACCTGCATGCCTCAGTGTTTCTCAAAGGTGTGTAAAGTTCGCCAACCCGCACTGAGCCAGCGCGGTGAACTATAAGGCCTAAACCATCTCAGTTTGAGAGGAGGCCCGTGCACAACAGTAGGACAGTTTCTTAAAAGGGCTAATATTATTTCATGGATGTTTTTATGCATGGATTTGTAGTAGTTGAACTATGCTCAAATCATCAAGCAGAGAATTAAATAAGAACAAAATATCATTTCGAAGAATTTATGTATAAAGCGAGGTGATAACAAAATACGTTACACTCCATTTGAATTTTGAGCTTTTATATCACAGGCTTTCAAATGAATAGATTTATGATCCAAAAGTAACGGTAAAAACTTCATACACAATTTTTTGTATAAAAATGTAGTCCCAGACTAGAAATAATACTTGTCGCGGGTGCGTTTACAAACATAGAGTTCACGAACACAACTCATCATCATCATCACAGCCTATACTTGTCAACTGGTGAACATAAGCCTCCCCAATCGCTCTTCAGTGCAACCGATCCGATGCCACCTGCATCCACCGACTTCCTGCGATCCTCACTAGATCGTCGGTCCATCTGGTAGGCGGCCGTCCCACGCTGCGCTTGCCAATACGTGATCTTCACTATAGAATCTTTTTGCCCCAACGCCCGTCCGATCTTCGCGCTATGTAGCCCGCCCATTGCCACATCAGCTTACTAATCCTATGGGCTATGTCGGTGACCTTGGTTTTTCTACGAATCTCCTCATTTCTCATTCGAGCACGTAGAGAAACGCCGGGCATAGCTCTTTCCATAGCTCGCTGAGCTACTTTTTGTATGAAAACTATTATTCTATATAAGATACCACTTCTCTAATCCGTATGTCATCACCATGAATTGATTACCCAAAACGGATTGAAATATTGCTAGAGAAAAAGATTTGTCAAAATATTGCTAGAGAAAATTGAACTCTTACTCACAGTCATAACACTGAATTTTCTATGATTTAAACCGGGAAACCATGATGAGTGAGAGCAATAACCTGGAGCCCGGTGTCATGTTCGCACCCATTACGATGCAGTACGATGACCATAAGGTTGAACTAATACGAACCATACCTATTTATGATATGGTAAACGCTGTAAACCATTTATAACCGAGTTAAAAACGAACAAGGTTCTCAATTCTTCTGTATATACAGGATGGATCTCAACCGTTGTAGATAGAGAAAAACAGCCCCAGCAGACTACCCTTAATTTTTGCGATATTTGCTGCTGAATTTAGATTTTAAAAAAAATGTACAGTCAGCAAGAAAATGGGCAATTTACTCAAAAACTTTGACTCTACTAATTGAATATGTGACATAGGCGCAGAAGGAAGGATCACGGTAATAAAAAGTGCCCGAGAATTATACATTAGTTATCTGTCAACAAGTCCACAATAGTCCCAATGTTTGGTCACCCTACTCAGAAAGAGACGTAGGGTTCTAAGTGAGAATCCTTGTTGCACGTTTTTCGCAGTGTTCAATCCGTTTAGGGTAATATGTCCATGGTCATCACTGACAACACGCATTGTCTAAAGTTGGTCTAAAGACTTTAAGTCTTGACAAACACAAATACCCAGATCGAAGCAAATAATTGTTACACACACAAATATTTGTCGCATGCGGGGAACGAGCCCGCGACTACTTGAACCAGTGCAACAAGCGGTTTAAGTCCTTAAGCCCTGGACCCAGCCGATCGTCTAACTTAACTTACCTTTTTAAGCTCCCTGGCATAACATGTCCTCATATTTTTTATCTTTTTCTTTATAAGATCAATCGTAGCTTCTTCATCCCATTCTTTATAAATATCTAACAGCACTTGATAGCTCTTTTCCTTCATGGCGCGGTTCAAATAATTCTTATTGGTTATATCCCAGAGAATTGGCGAATCTCTGTATAATGTTATAATTCTGCTCCAAACCTCTTTTTCTTTGCTTGGCATCATGGCCCAAGAACAAAGAAGACTTCTTTATTTCATGGCAAAAATAATAGGCAGCGTATCAAATTATTCTGTGTTATCCACTCACTTCGCGTTCAATACTCGAAAGGACAGTAGGAAATTGTATAATATTATTAGAATCACATGGGTGTCAAGCCATGTGCTCTTAATAGATTTTTAGTTTATTATTAATCTCTCTTAAATAAAGTTGATTGAATAAATTTAAATCGCCGTCCCGGTCAGTCTCGCTGCGTGCGATTCGCGACTGGTCGCCCAGGCAACTGGCAATCTGTAGTAAGGGTCTGAGGGACAACGGCGCAATCGAGCAGGCATCGATGCGTTTAGGAGGGTTTAAGTGATGTTTAAATTATAAGAGACGATGCCTTATCCTTTATCTCACGCCTATATCCCACGGGGGTAGGCAGAGCCTACAGTTTGCCGTATACTACGATTGTGATACATCTCTTTGGCTTCATCTACTTCATTTTTTATCGTCTGACAGTGACGTCACATCCGACTGTCATATTGCGCCATTATAAATACTTGGAGCACTCATTTTGAGATATAGTTCGTTGTGTGCATAAGTCGACTCTCTGTTCATTATAAAATAAATCATCCGATTATTCACCAAGAACGGTCGTTTGAATTTCCCTTCTGTTTGACTCTGGTCTTTCCCCCTTTACTATATTTTTCTCCTTTTTTTTTAAACGTGGCCCTACACTAGGATTTATACCTGTGTCGTGGGTGCGTTTACAAACATGAAAATTCACATACACAAATACCCAGACCGGAACAAATTATTGTGGGTCACACAAAGATTTGTCCCGTGCGGGAATCGAACCCGCGACTATTAGACACAGTGGGCGGGCGAAGCTCTTAACCACTGCGCTAAATCGTCCGTCTAATCGTTTAGTAGTCCTTTTTAGTATTATACAGTAAAGAGTGAATCTGTTAAGTATGTTTAGATAATTATCTATCTATCTATACCATCACGCCAGATCCCTTATAGGGTAGGCAGAGAGTACAGAGTTCAAACAGGTTCTTTCCTTGCTTAGATAATTATACTTATAATAAAAGTCAATTGTTGTGGATTTTTTTATTGACTATAATAAAGATTATTTTTATTGAACACATGGAAGATGAATTGAAAATAAATTATGACTAAATTATAAATAAGTCCCATAACATCGATAACAATAAAATACAATAAAATAAGTATTAACATACCATTTCACGATGTTAATGCTTTTTTCCATCATGGTATAAAGGAAATCTTTAAAATTAATAGTATTCACTGTCTTTTTGCTAACTTGCAACGAATTTTCTTTTATACAACTAAATAAACACCGTCACGCCTGTATTCCCCAAGCGGGGGTGGCAGAGGTGTACTGAGTACACCCACTTTTCGCCGACGAATACGACGACTAATACGAGGCGAGCCTATTGCCATATACCGGGCACAATTTCAGGCTCATACTGGAAAGTTTTCGTTAGAAAAACTTCATTTGTTCGATTTTTCGTACTGATTTTTTGTTCGGATATGAACCCAGGACCTCGTGATCACCAAGCGATGCGCTTTGCCATTAAACCAATGGGTGGGTTTAGTCGAGTCTTCTTTTATTTAAGTGTCAAATTGAACCGAAATACGTAACTCTACCGAAATGGTAAAAGCGATCAGGTGGGAAGAAGACCCATAAATACGGTATTTTCATACATTACTCTAGGTCTATCTGCGACCCCCTGCACCAACATCAGCAGACCTTCGTAGACGCAAGGGGCGGGGGCCTTGAGCGTTCTTCACGAGTGACGCCGAGGAGGACGGCGGCGTGGTGTGGCCCACGTCGCCGTGAGCACCGCGTTGGTGCGGGGGGAGCGTGTCATTAAGTCTCCCCCCGAAGGCGGGCTCTTCAAAGCGTGGCACAAGAGGGGCACCGGTGCGTTCCATACAGAGATCCCGGAGTCCCTCCAAAATGCTGATGTCGGCCACCCTGGGGTTTTTAGTCGGTAGGAATCCGACAGGTCCCGCGAGCGTCCCCTGAGGCTCGCGGAAGTCCTATGCAGGATTTTAACGAGGTAAAAAAAAAGTCTATTTGCGAATATAAGTAAAAAAAAATACATGGCCACACACTTAGAATTATTCCAGTGTCGTGGGTGTGTTAACAAACATGAAAATTTACATTTCAGACAACTAAATAGTAAATTAGATATCGTGATAGAATTCGTGTATCTATTTAGTCAGCAGTCCATTGCATTAGTTTCTATACATACATACCAACACAACTGATATACAATGCAAAAGTGGACGGATGTAGGTACCGGGGAAGACCTAGACTATCTTACCATGACCAAATAGACCGGGTCTTATCTGAAGGACAAGTCAGGAGTCTCCGTAACCGGCGAGCGTGTATGAGACGAAATATGAGAGTAGAGGAAGCCAGAGAGGTATGTAAGGAAAGAACCTGTTGGAACTATGTACCCTGTCTACTCCGTAAGAGATCTGGCGTGATGATATAGATAGATGGATAGATAGCAACACACTCAATATATAATATAGTACACAATATAGCTACAAAAATGAAATGCTGAAATATTGGATCCTGCGCTATAAGAAATTGTACTCGTAATATTAACCTCATTTCGACATTTGCTCGAAACCGCGTCGACCTTTCCTCGTTCGTTAAGAGAGAATTCATTTATACACAGGGTAATTTTAGCCATCGTGGAGCGAAAGCCCAGGTGGTGTTTGTGATTAGTATAAGTGAATAGTAGGCAGTGGATACGTCATCTGAACTTGCAGTCCAAGCCGACAAAAAAAATGTGATAAAAATCTTGTAAATGGATTTAAATGATTTATAGTTCTCTTTAGGTTAGTCTAAATAGATATAGACACTTCTATTTTCTTCGGCCCTGATGACGTTGCAAGAAAAATATGTAGCACTGTAAAATAAAAAAAATATGGCATCTAGAGTGATCTCATATAGGTAAAATTTTTAAATTTCTAGACGCAATATTAACGTTAGCTGCTATATTTGATTAGAGTTAAATCATATGGTGCACTCTTTAAATTTTTGAAAACCTTCAACTTCTCATGTAGCGCATTAAAATTAAGGAAAATTCCATAAAACTTCCATTGGTCATTGGTTCAGAATTTATGGTAGTAACTGTAGTGTGTCATTTAGAATGGCAGCTGCGTGAGTAACGCGACGCCCCTCATGATCCAGTGGTCCGGCTCCTCCCGCGTGGGCAGGTGCATGAACAGGATGTAGTTGGTGGAGTGGCCCGTGGTGGAGAGCACGCCGCGCCGTTCGCCCGTCTTGTACAGCGGACAGTTGTAGAATACGTCCGTCGGGACGTCCTCGCGCTTCAGCGGGATCAGCCACACCTAACACAAAATGCAACCTAGGGACCACATTATTTAACCTTGCCGTAAGGGCGAAAAAGATTTTAAGCACTTAACGCATATAACTGCATTGCAGCTCCATATCAACCATTTGCTTGAAAGCAAGCCTACCTGGTATAGCTTAGAAACTTGAAGCAGCTTTAACAAATACCACCAACATAAGCGTCATATTCCTGACCAAGCCTTGTGCTCTTCACTATTTCTTACAGAACCATCTTTCTGCTAAAAGCCTCGCAGTTAAAGGTATATTGTTTAATGTTAACTGACCGGTGGAAATTCGTCGTATAATATCTTGGGGTAGGACTCATCGACACACATCAAATCCATATTCCAACGCGCACCTTCCATGAACAGGCCTCGTATGTATACGCCTTCATCTGGGAGTTCATTTATTTCAAACCTCTGCTGCACCTAAGGATCAAAACTAAGTCAAAATACTGTACTGCATGTAATATTGGTGCCATTATCATGTGTTTCCACAAAACATAAAAGCGATGACGAACATCTAACCTCGTAATGGAAGGCGAGCTGGTCAATGGGTATCTTGTACTTGCGTGCGTAGCTCTGCTGCGCAGCCGTTAAGAACGCTTGCGGAAAGTAGAAGCCAGACAGCCAGAATACTATCGGCGGCCCGTATTGATGCCAGTGCTGTCAAACAACGATTTTTCCTTAAAAATTGATTTAATTTTGCAATATTTATAGCATGAGACATCTTTGACATCAAATACCTGTAGGAAAGCAAGTCTCTCGAGTAAGTCGTTGAAATAGGAAGCTAGAGGCTTCAGTGAAGGGTAGCTCTTGCCAGCCCATAGCGCGGGAATGCGCCCACGCACCATACTCGTCAGTACCTCCTCCGTTATATCAGTCAACACGCTTACACCTAAATATATTATAATCTTTAAACATTCTTGACATATTAACAGGAACCTAAAATATGGTAGACACATTACGTAGTTGTCTCGTAAACTCATAAAAAATTACCTTGTACAGCACCGATAACGGCCCTAGAGCTGGTCTTAACCACATTGACGAGGCGCTCGTATCTTGCGGCTTCTTGGATGACTACGATGGACATGGGCGTCATGTCAGCCGGCTTTAGGTTGCCTTCGAATGAAGGTCCCGTCAGTATCTTTGCGGGCAATCGTGCTAAGATGTCTTCTGCTATTGCCATAGCTTGCTGTTCTGGTGTGGCTCCCGCACCGCCAGCTGCCAATGTATCCTAAAAGGAAGTTACAGACAAGCTTTGTCAGAATATATTCTTATCGTAATCCTGTCTAAATAAAAAGAATATGTATTTTTTTAAATCTTCTACCAAAGCATTAATATTCAAAATTATTTTATGATTTCCGACCGAAAAACTAAATACCTGCGTGAGTATAGCCGTATTCAGAAGCTCCTCGGCCTCTCGAAAATGCTTGGTGATGTCTGCGTTAGGGTGGAAACCAAACACGTCAGGAGGCGTCGCCACAGGAAGAGAGCGCGCAAACGATATGAAATCCAAATGTTCTTTTAGCGTAGGTATGTAATATACACCTGAAGAAAACGATTAACAATGTTTCTTTTTATTTACGATAGTTATTTTAAACAGAGCTTAGCACGAACTGATTGACATTAGCCTAATGCTATCAAATTGAAATACCATGCTTTTTACGCAAAAATTTACGAAATAATACAACGAGGCAGGATGATTTTTGACAACGTCACGATAACGTCAATTTGTTTGTGCTAAGCCCTCTGTTCTCACATTATGTTGTCAAACCTGTAGGATCAAGTGGATATTTATCTTCTTCTATGGCGCGTGGGTTGTAAAACTTGAACAGTATAGTGTTGAGGCAACGGCGGTCCCAGTCGTCGGTAACTCGGCCCCCATAATTACATTCCCCAGTTAGGTAGCGTAATGCTACGAATTGCACATCCTTTAAAATTAAACGAATGATGAGTAAAATAACATGACCAAAAATAAAATTCTTAAGAACAAATGTTGACGATACTTAGAAAAGAAGCATTTTGATTCTTTATAAGGTGTGCTCTTTATTTAACTTACGTCGTATTCATTAAGGAACATGTAAAGCTGTGTGACGCTGATTCTGAGATCCGTCTCGTTGAACTCGTATCGTATATTCCAGCCGAGCGGGCCGAACTGCCGCCGCTCCTGCACCACCGCGTGGAAGAAGCACAGCGCAAACAACAACTTCTTGAACTCCTCCGTTTGCTTGTTACCCTCGAACCACTCAGGGTCATTTATAGGATCACTCTGGTACGATCGGGCTATGTTAGCTCTTAGACCTAAAGGATATGAATACAGAAGCTTCGTCAAAGTTACTCTCATGGAAGATAACTAATGGGTCTTTATAATACATAAATCAGCCTACTCTCGTCGGCAAAGTATAATAAGAAAAAGAAGCGTCAGAATCTCCTCTTTTTAGATAACGTTTGATCCAAGAATGGAAGCCGCAATCAGAATAATTACCTTGAGGTGGTTCATTGGTCATCTTGACACCATTTTGTAGCACATAGACTGGAAAATGGTCAGCGGGATACGAGGTCAACCAAAGCCTGAAGTCTGGATTTGTGTTATCTGGGGTTAGCCCTTCGCAAATCTAAACAAACAATATTTACCTGTAATTCATGCTCTTGATATTAACCGATCAAATTTATGAAGATATACGTACTTTTTCAAGTGTCGGCATCCAACTTTTAGCCAAATGACAATTCTGCAGGACGACCCATGTGCCGTACCGGACGCCTTCATCAATAAGTTTCACAGCAATAGGGCCTTGACCTTGCCCCAAGGACAAAGAAAATAATCGAGAAGCTCCTAAGCCCTAAATAAAAATAATCATATTGTCATGAACCCTCGAGATATGTTTATACGGGTCTATGGTATTTGAAAATATTCACCTGATCATCTGCAAACTTGAGTAATGTCCCCATGGGATCCGAGCCAGGGGTCAAAACGAACAGTAGCGGAATACAACAATGAGAGTCTGCATACGATGATGCGAGATCGAACAACGGTGGCTCCACAAACTGACGACCCATTTGAGCTGCGAGTAGACAGTACCATAAATGAAGGATACAATAATGAATTATGAAGTTTTGAAATTATATATAATTTATTTTCGAACCTTCAACAAAATCTTGAACAGCAGGTACCATCATATCTAAGCGCATACATCGCAACACCATCATTTTCTGTGAATGTTATAAGAAAGCGTTTTTCAAATGTTACTTACCAAAATACACGGAAACATATTGTTGTAATTACCTCAAACATATTAAGTTCGGAATTCCAAGGCTCCGGAAGCGGCTGATGGTGAGGGTCTGGAGTATTGCAATAGTGCTCCCATTTTGGAATATTAGCCATGAAGTGGGCCACAATTCCACTAAATTTTTTCAGCTCCTCAAGACTAAAAATATTAAAATGTTACAATACTATAATTTCCTATCCTGTATTTCTTCTTCTTTATTGTAACTGACCCATTGAACTCCGACCAGGCTTGCGGGCTCAGGAAATGCACAGGATTAGGTTGTACGTTTCGTGGCTGTGCACCGCCCATAAGAAATAGTACATGAGATTGGTCCAAATGGCCTTCAGCCACGAGTATAGTCACTGTTAATAAAAGTGAAAACACCATCTTATCCTGCAATATACAAACTTAACAATAACCTGATATTATTTATATACATTAAAAGTCTATGTTCTTTTGTATAACCTTTTCAAAGAGACTTCTGCAAATATTAGCGTAGAGTGAGTAGGTGAAGTGGGCTCGGAGTATTGCGAGACGTTTTAAGATTTCATCCTCTTTTTCTGTATTGTCGATAGCCGCAGTAAATAGTCCCTCAAACCAACCAAGTGAGTACTGATACATCGGATCAATGTTCGCCAATGACGCTGTGCAACAAAAAGTATGGATGATAATGTATGTTGAATAATTTTTAATGGAGGAACAGTCCAGTTTATTAGTAGTAGTTTGTTTAAATTACCAATAAGGAAAAACAAGTTCGTGGAATGTACTGCAATTGGCACGTAGTCATTGCGAGCCACGTCGATAGCTTGTTCGGTAATCATTGCAACCTCTTGTTTTTCTTTTATTTCGTTTGATGTATCTTTTGCAGAATTCAAAATCTGCAAGTACGTGTATGTATATTGAGTTCTTAGATTTACGCGAATATTACACATGAAATAAAACTATTTTACGGATTTTATCGCGGTTTATTTTTTTATTTTTAGTTCCCGACGTTTCGAGTGCTTTGCAGCACCCATGGTCACGGGAGGGACTGAGGTGTTAGACGTCCAATAGGCATAGTTGTTCCGAGGTACCCTCAAACTTCTTAAGTTGGAGGCAAATAATTCCCTAGCTTTCCTAGATGTGTTAGTAATCCGTAACCCCAACAACACCTTAAGCCATACGGTTTATCGTAAAAAGACCCATACTGATAGGTACTTAAACGGTGAATCTCACCACCATCCAACACAGTTAGCTACCGTGGGTAAATCTTTGTTTCAGAGAGCACAAGGGATCTGTGACAAGAAACATCTGGCTGCCGAGCTTCAACATGTCAAGCAAGTCCTGCACGACAATAAGCTTCGAGTCCCACGCCAACGTCACAGTGACCGAGTGAAACCAGCCACAGTTGAGCGTCTCCCTGCTGTACTACCTTACATGAGAGGAGTCACGGACAAGATTGGCTACATCTTGAAGTGTGCTTCGATTAAAACATTTTTTAAGCCGCCGAAGAAGATCAGTCAATTTTTACCATCTGTCAAGTGTCAGATCCCTCTACAAGATGCAGGAGTTTACAAGCTTGATTGTGAATGTGGTCTCTCTTATATAGGACAAACAAAAAGACCGGTAAAAACTCGGGTGAAAGAACACATAGCTGACCTAAAACACCGTCGCTCAAAGAAGTCTGCAGTCTGTGAACATGTCCTTGACCGCACCCGCCATAACATCAGATTTGATAGACCACAAATCCTCGTGAAAGAACACCGATTCCTACCAAGGATGGTTCGCGAGGCGAGAAGATGGCTGGGTGCTTCCATCGTCTTGGGATCCGGTAATTAATATAATCAAATCCAAAACCAAGCATAACACTGCAAGACCTCAAGACACCGTGAGCTCATTCTGCGTAGATCGGACCAACAACAACAAAAATAATTAAGAAGTTTGAGGGTACCCCGGAACAACTATGCCTATTGGACGTCTAACACCTCAGTCCCTCCCGTGACCATGGGTGCTGCAAAGCACTCGAAACGTCGGGAACTAAAAATAAAAAAATACACCGCGATAAAATCCGTAAAATAGTTTTATTTCATACGTGTATGTACATACGTAATTAATACAATTCAAAACAGTAAAATAAACCTAGTAAATCTATCCAACTTCAATGTTGCCGAACTTTACCTGGACAGCTTCTTCATCTTCTAACAAATGTTCAGATGTGGATAATACATTCAGAATCTTTTTTTCGATCTGTTGTAAAAGTCTCCTATGTTCAGCTCCTTGAGTGGTTAGCTCCGACTTAGCTTGTTGTAAATCTGGCCTTTCTCGAGCAACAACACGAGCCAACAGTTGTGCCTCTAACCCGTCTTTGGCTAACATAAAGTTCACCAATGTTACACGGACTCCTACCTCGGGCAGGTAATGAGGATTTGCTAGTTTTGTACTTATATATAATCTGTAAAACATTTTCTTTTAATATTACACTGTCACACTTATAATAAAAATGTGTTGAAATTTTACTTACTTGAAATCTTTGTTATATTCAACAATTGTATCACCAATTTTTATGCAAAGTGCACCACCTTGACGGAAAGTCTGTTGTTGTAGTAATGGCTCTAACATTGGGTCCAATTCTTCTAAAACGTTTTCCAATAACACCTAAAAAAATATTCATTTTAAATTAAAAAATATATAAAATTAAAGTATTTTTAACAAATGTTTAGTTTACCGGATGCCCCATTAGTACAGCATTTTCTAGCACACGTCCTAAGTCTGCTTGTGTCATTCTTACGATAGCAATGTTGTTCGGTTTCTCCATATTTTTAATCCAGCGATTAGCTTGTCCTTGAGGGTCAATCATAAGAGGCCAACGGCGTGCTGTCCTAAATAATAATAATAATAAACTTTATTGATAAAAATATGTTTTAATTCTTGTTTATGTTTTAAGCCAAAATATTTTAAAGTCGATGGCTTTATCAAGTAGTAAGAGTGTAGGTTTTTTGGGTCACTGGACTAAGTCGAGGATTCGATTCTCCATAGAAACAGATCTTTGTATAAGCCAGAATTGTTTATTTCGGACTCAGTTTTTACTTCGTTGCTCACGCACCCACGACACACAAATCATTCCTAATGTGGGGCCACGATTATTTTACAGTCGCTTTTAAAGTATACTTACATAATAATAATAGCGCTCTCAACGCTGAAGTCATCGGAAGGCAGTCCATCAATGTTCCACTGCTGGATGGTGACAGGCTCGCCGAGCGACTTGATCAGGCTGAAGTTGAGCGTACACACTATCCCGCAGTCGTGGCACGCTTGCGCCCATTTTTGGACCTATTATTGAAATAGCTACTAAAGACAATGTAAAGCAATGTAATTTGCATGTTTGGTTAAACTACGTGATTTCTACCTGTCCATGTCGGAAGACAGCAGTGAATGGTCCTAAGTAAGCAATGATACCCGCAGCAATCAGAATATCGCCTGTAATAAAATATGAGACTGTATTCTTAATATAAATAATAATGTTAGCCCTGTTAAGAAACTGTCCCACCGTTGGGCACGAGCCTCTTCTCAAACTGAGAGGGTTTAGGTTAGGTTAGGTTAGCCCAGTGCGGGTTGGCAAACTTCACACACCTTCGAGAAACTCTTAGGTATGCAGGTTTCCTCACGATATTTTCCTTCACCGTTAAAGCAAGTAATAGTTAATTTTTAAGACGCACATGTTTTTGAAAAGACAGAGGTGTGTGCCTGGGTTTGAACCCGAGACCTCTGACTTTGCAGTTCAACGGTCCTAGTGGTTACACTAGGCTACCGCTGCCTGTATAGTATTCTTCTTCTATCCTACACTGTTTTATTATGAAAAAAATGTTATTAAAAGAAACATTTACACGACCACGGAGAAAATCAGAATAGGAAAAGATGGCATGAATATAGAAACGTTGAAAAAGCAAAAAGAATTTATATATTTATTTTTATTTAATAGAATTAATAATATTTTTTTTTACCCGTGAGTGAATTATACGTTGCGCGTAAATCTTTCGCAATCTGAGTCCATCTAGTCTTCTCGCCGCCTAGACCAGAGATAAGCATCTCAGCTCGCTTCAGCTTGTTGCTGCAGTCCATCACCTCGTCGTCCAACAATTTCTGCTGACGACTCTGCTCTGCTAGGATGTCTTCTAATTTTTTTAATTTCATTTGGATCTAAGATATGTAATCCATATTAGTATTAATCATTTCAAAATATTAGGTACTAACAATATGTAAGCTCGTCATATACTATTTACTTATATACCTACATATCGTAATACATATATTACATTTATAAATACTATATCATCACATAAATATTACTTATTACAATTTTTTATTCATTATATTTATTCTGCACAATTTTTAAGCACAAAAAACGTTTTTTATTTTAAAATTTTTAGTGATGAGTGAATTTATTATTATTATTTATATACCTCCTTTATATTATCCTGCTTATTTATACAGTGAGGTACCTACAAGATTGATATAAAACTCATAATAACTGAATTTTCACATTCATGCTGTTTGCCGTATGCCGTATGTGTTTAATACCAATCTCTCATTGTCCAATACCAATAAAATTTAAATTCGACCATCACGAAGCTATACTGAACCTAATGCAAAAAGAATCATCAAAATTATCAGTTTATAAGCAAAGAAATTACAAAAGAATACAGACGGATTATGAACCTTCTCCTTTTTTGAGTTTCCTTTCGGTTAACATTCTGCTTAGTTCTATAGTAGGGTACCTATAGGATTGGCGTAATACACATAATATCTCAATCTACGCATTCGTATTGCTTGTCGGTAAGGAGTTCCCTGGTGTATCTTTAAAGTCCAAGGTCCAATACTGATGAAATTAAAATAACACCACCTTGAAACTTTATTGAATCCACTGGAGAAAGAATCATCCAAATCGGTTTATAATCAAGTAAGTTCTAAAAAAACACAGACGAATTATGAACCTCCTGCTTTTTTGAAGTCGGTTAACATTGTGCTTAGTTCTATAGTAGCGTACCTATAGGATTGACGTACCACCCATATTGTCTCAATTTGCACATTCCTATTGTTTGTCGTTAAGGAGTTTCCTGGTGTATCTTCAAAGTCCAAGGTCCAGTATCAATAAAATTAAAATAGGACCACCTTGGAACTATACTGAACCCAATGCAAAAAGAACAATCAAAATCGGTCCATAACTGACGGAAATATCGGTGAAACTACATTAAAAAAAAAAACGAAAAAAAAACTAATGCATACATACAACCGAACATAGAACCTCATCCTTTTTGAAGTCGGTTAAAAACCGCGCACCGCTAACCGGTTCCATTCTTGACGGCGCGGGCGCAAGGCGCTATGTCCTACTGTTGGCATTCAGTACTTTCAGTATAAGTATATTATCTATATTTAGTACGATATATACGATAAGGATATTAGACGTGCACCCTGTATCCGTCGTTGACATGCCGCGCTAATTTAAGTGTTTAATATCAGTGTAATCTTACTTCTATCCTACATTTACCATCTTGTTATGCTATCTCTGTTATTCTCCTTCTATTTTTATTTCTGGATTGTATCTGTGCTTGTACTTGTAAATATACTCTTTTGTGACAACTATCTAATAACTATCTAAAAAACACTACGACTAGTGACTATAAACACAACAATAATTCTCAGAGGAAGTTCGTCTTTGCATCTAAAACTAACCTCCCTGAGTTGCGCTTGCTTCATGGCAAGTGCAGCCATAGCCTTGTCGTAGACAGCTTGAGCCGCTGCGAGTCTTTGTTTCTTAGGAGCTACAACCTTGGCCACCTTATCATACTTCGTCATAGCAATCACCCATTTGCACATACCTTAAACGAAAGCAATATCAGAAAATGTACACCAGAGTATATTTAGATTTATCTAAATCCTTTTTATGTGAATATTACCCTCAGCAGCGACAGAAACAGCCCTAATTTTCTCCGGCACAAAACCATCATCTTGCATCACAGTTGCCATTAACTTTTTCATCACTGGAGGGGGAATATTATCCTTGTCGTAGTTCTGCAAGGACTCCAAGAATTTGATGTCATTTAATATCTTCTTTGATGGTCCCCAAAAGTCTTCAACTGTACCCACCCCAGAAGGATTTGGGACTTTGTCAGGCTTGACTTCCTAAAATAATTACAAGATATTTCGACATGATTTTTGAAAATAAGAAAGTTCGAATCGAAGCTATTGTCAAATTCTTCAATACCTTCAATATGCAGATAGCCTCCATGACAAGCTTGATACCTCTTGGCGGACTCTTCATAGTTTTAATGAAAGTAATATCCTGGGGTGTGAGCGTGTCCAGTGCCGCCAGCGCAGCGTTCAAGATCGGCATGGCTTCTGCCAAGTCCGCGTCGCACTCGTCTTTTATAGCCTGGGCTTCTGCCGCCTATGCATTGAGAAGGTAAAATTTTATTTTAATATCTAAGTCTATCAATTATTTACGTATATCACACGAGTATACCACCGCTCAAAATATTATGAATCACTTATAAAAATATAAAACTCGGATAATGGTACAGAATTATGAGTAACTTGATGAAAGCAAATATAGTGAAAGGTAGCGAATTGGACACGTTTAACGGCGATTTTTAAATACTTCAAATTTTATTCATATACCTGTTCCTCGGCAGCAGTTTGATCAATCATGACTTCAGCCTCAACAAGCGCGACTCCTTCCTTCTCCTTTTCCACTTTAGCAGTAGTCTCCGCGACGGCAGCTGCTCCTGCGGCTAGTTTTGGTTGCAGGATTTCAAGCGCTTCTTGCAAAGCTGCCACTGACTTAGCTGCAATAGCGAGCTGATCCAGCCCATTGATGTAGCGCTTTTCAGCGGCCAGTAGTTCTCTGCGAATATTTAGTAGATAAGAGGTTTTTGTAACCATGTATCTTATACATATTGATTACTACTAATAAAATTCTACTCCGATCTTCATTCATAAATATTTTATCGTTCAAGGAACAACATCTTCAAAGCTAGTTTAGTTTAGTGGTAGTGGTAAAGCATAAACCGATCCACTGACTGAATCGCGTAGTTGCGGGTTGGAACCTCCCACGGGATAAATATCTGTGTGACCCATAAAAATTTCTTAACTTTCAAGTAGCTTCCGTTACAAGACTATAATTATGTTTATTTCAAGGAATAGTGTTAACGAAACGTGTTAGTCACACCAAATAAAAGTTTTTACCTACTAAAACCACGATATATAGAATTTGTTAAGGGTATAACTAATACTTACTGTCGTTTTTTACCTAGCAATGATTTGAACATGTTAATGAGCTCCAAGTAAGCAGTGGGTGTGACGTAGTTGTATCTTTTGAGCCTGAGTAGGAACTGGCGCGTGAGCTCCTGTGTGTCGGTGTGAAACACCTGGCACAGCTTGATAGCGGTATCGCGCTCCAAGTCCGTCAACTCAACATCCCTTAAAAAACGGGTTGCCACGGCTAATAGAGCATCTGGTGGCCACTCCTGCAAAATAAGATTCTAAACAAAAAGAAGGAAATGCGAAAGTGGAAGGATGTAGGGACCGGGAAAGACCTAGACTTTTTTACCATAACCAATTACACACGGGGTCTTATCTGAATCGAGCGTATATGAGACAAACTATGAGAGTGGAGTTATAAATAGATAAAAGGGAAGGATATACATTGCTAATTATGATTATAGAGAGTTTTAGATGACTTCATGTATGTAAATGATATGACAAACTGAAATCTTGCGACGAAATTTGAGAATAACTAAGTAAGAAAGGTTACGCGTACCTGGAACCAGTCAATCGTGCAACAGTTGACAAGGGATGGAAATTTTCTGATGCGTGTACGCAGTGAAGTGCCAGCAGGTGACATTGCAAGCACTATGTGTAACTGATCGCGCACTATCGACACGAAGTATGCGTACAGCGCCGTCGGGGTACCATCCGTCTGCAGTGACTTGTCGCGTTGACGATCAATCTAAATACGAAATTTAGATCACTAATCTGTTACCTATAGATTTTATGATGACCAAAGTAACAACTTCATTTCTAAGTTGGAACCTAAGGTTAGAGCATTTCCTCGATCAATATTACAAAAAACACATGCTATTTAAGAACATATTGCTAATAAAAATAATAAACAGAAAGGCCAGTCGAATTAGGCCATTAATTGTTAAATGACCAGCTAAATATTTCAAGTAGAATCACCGTTTTAATCCGGTGAGCGATGTAAAAAATGAAATAATTTTGAAGCTATAAAAATCAATTATGTTGAACTAAGTTCGAGTTACAGGTTGCCGTTGATGATACTCAATATCTACTTTAATATAGATACAAGAGTGTCGGCTCTCATGTTCCAGTTCCTGGCGAAAATTTACAAATAGAGATAATGAAAAGAGCGGTATATCATGTTACGGAAGTGACCTTTGTTGAATGCAGGAAACGAATATAGTAAATACGGGCATTGATTTTTTTCTTACCACGCGCATTTTTTCACACAATTCTGCTTTTTCGTCAGCACCAAATATATTGGGCACTTCACCTGAATTCAGCATATTGTTGACATCCTCCAGAAATCCTTCTTCTTTAATCTGTTAGTGTACATTTTTATTACTTACAACAGTGTCAATTATAAGTAAATATATAGTAATATTACAAAAATATATAATTAATAGCTTACCTGAGATTCTATAAATAAGAACACCATATGCAAATCAGGAGTACTCGATTTTCTTAGTAAAGTTTTCAAGTCTTCACGCCATTCTGTCTTTCCGTATGTTCTGCTCATTTCAACCTGTAAGAATATGGGTTGCACTGCTATTAAGAGTTAAGCGCTGAAATCTAAGACAACTAGTTATATACTGATAAAGAAATTGACTACTGTCCCAAGTTAGAAAATCATGTTTAACGCTCAACAGGAAAGGGAAGCTTACCTGAAATAGGTCATACTCGTTGATGTGCGCGGCGAGGCGCGTGAGGGACTGCCGGCCCGACCCGCCGAGTCCGACCAACAGCGCGTGCGAACGCGGCTGCGTCAGCACACGGCAGATGCGCGATACATGCTCGATCGCGAATCTAGATTCGATATTTAACTATCTGAAAACCTTACTTTTATACCGTAAATAATTAAAGCTGTAAACAATAGCAAAGTAAACAATACGCGTTGTAATATTAACATTAATTAGGATTGGAAGGGAGAGAACCTGCTGGAACACCTTATAACAGTAGTGTTATTACATCACATAATTTAATTTATACTTATGTCTATCTAGCTCGTTATGAATGTAGATAGGCTTAAGTATATTTTTTTCCAATAACTGGGAAATCATACTGTATACAAAAATCTTTTATAAAAAAAGGTAAACCGACTTCAAAAAGCAAAACATAAATATTTGAAGTCGGTGCTGGTTGGTGCAGTCGGTTACTTGGCACCGACTTTAAATATTTATTTTTTGCTTTTTGAAGTCGGTTTACCTTTTTTTATAAAAGATTTTTATTTTACAATTTTAAGTGACGAGTGAATTATTCTATAGTAGGGTACCTATAGGATTGACGTAATACCCATAATATCTCAATTTACACATGCCTATTGTTTGTCGTTAAGGAGTTCCCTGGTGTATCTTCTAAGTCCAAGGTCCAATGCCAATGAAATTAAAATGGGACCACCTTGGAGATATACTGAACCCAATGCAAAAAAAAAACATCAAAATCGGTCCACAATTGACGGAAATATCGCTGAACATACATAAAAAAAAGCATACAGACAACCGAACATAGAACCTCCTCCTTTTTGAAGCCGGTTAAAAAGAATATTAAGCCTTTCATTTTTTAAAGAATGGCCGTTGAGTTTGCGGCCCTTCTCTCTATAGGATTGACATTTTAAATGGGTAATAGAGTGTTAAGTATTTCCTTTCTTATCCTATCTTGATTATTTATAAGTAATTTTAGATCAACATGGCTAGCATACTTTTAATTTGATTAATATTGATATAAAGCCCGTATCCCAAAAAGCTTTTGCTAACCTGAATAGTACCAAGTTCATTGGTTTCTTTGACATGCTATTGAACTCTGCGAGAAATGCGTCAACCGTCCTATTCAGATGTTCCATATCGGTTGTCTCCATGTAATAGCGGGTGTCCACTTTAGGATTCGCGAAATCACAGTATATCAAATTTCGTAGATGGTAATCAGTAATCTGTTCAGAAATAGAAAAAAATAATACACTTAGGAAATATAGGCTTATTCCCTTGCCTGCTGTGATAGAGGCATGCTATATACACCGGCGCCGACAATTTTAGGTCCCAATGAAGCCCCGGCGAGGTCGAAGAATCCCTTGCCCCTTGCCGGCGCAGAGCACCACAGCGAGACACCTAGTATATGCCCCTTCCCCATAGCGACTGCCCAAGCCGAAGCCGTTTCTCCTTAAGGCGCACTTGAGCTAGTTGCCCCCTCGCCCTTCTGGCTCGAGCGTAGTGGTTGCACGCTTGTTCGGTGAAGCTGTAAAGGCCCCGCGGCCAACAGCGTAGATCACACACACACACACACACACACACACACACACACACAACCCAATGAAGCCGGGGCAATGAGCCTATCCTATTGCTGTTATACTGGGCACAAATCCAAACTCCGGATCACTACTAAGATTTTTTCGGTAGAAAAACCTAAATAACACTTTGTTGTCATTACCGGAATTAATAACGTCAGTTGCACCATACGACACTAGATTGAAGGTAGGCAGATAACTAATTAAGAAAAACAATCATAATAAAAAAGAAAACCAAAAAAAAAAACAAATTTATCGGTGCTATCATACTATTGGATATCGCAAACACAGGCATTAAAGTTTAACACTCTTTGTAGATACGTGGGAAGGTTAAAAGACAGGTGGAATATGTTCTATATCTATATCTATCTATATCATCACGCCAGATCCCTTACGGGGTAGGCAGAGAGTACAGAGTTCCAACAGGTTCTTTCCTTACATACCTCTCTAGCTTCCTCTACTCTCATAGTTCGTCTCATACACGCTCGCCGGTTACGGAGACTCCTGACTTGTCCTTCAGATAAGACCCGGTCTATTTGGTCATGGTAATTTTATATTAGTTTTGTCATTCTTTCTTCGGACATTCTTTCTATATGCCCGAACCAACGGAGCATACCCTTTCTCATCTTTACACCGATACTATCTTTCATACCTATTCGTTTTCTTACTACGCTGTTGCGAATACGGTCGGTCAGCTTCACTCCGCACATTTTCCGCAGAGCTCGCATTTCCACCGCATTTATCCTACTTTCATTCTCCTTCTTACATACCCAGCTCTCGCTGCCATATAATAGCGAACTTCTCGCGCAATCGCGCATATGTTCTATAAACTTGGTATAACCTTCTCCTTCGGATTACTGAGCAGTGTGGAGAGCATCTTGTCAAAGTCATCGTTGAGGTTATTTGCAGTGGCGTCTCGGAGGCACGTCACTAGCCATTGACGATCCTTGTCCTCCACTAGCCGGTCTGCAAAGACTCGCAGACACTCGTGGACCCACAGACGCTTCATCGACTGAGGGCCTGGAGTTACAATCGGTAAAGATAGAAGCACTCCCTAAAAAGAGATTTTATTGCCCCACATTAGTCACTTACCATTACTCCCGTGTACTACATGCATTTTTAAACACTGATTTCGCTTGCATATACCTAGATACCTAGATTTATGTACACTTTTTGCACTTTATGTATTTATAAGCACACATTTTGCATGCATATTATAGGTGACATAATATGGCCCGACATGGCAACGAACAGAGAGGAGTGGAAAAAGTGGAGAGAGGTCTTTGCCTAGCAGTGGGACACAAATGGCTCATGATAATAATTATAGGTATTAAACCTACAATTATTTCTATGTACTATAGTTTTTGCATGCATGAATTCATAAATACACACAAAGATTTGTCTCTATTGGGCTCAAACATGTGTACCCAGCGGCCTACGTTGACCGTTCGGAAGACCTTATAAAACCATTCTCAATACTATTAAAATAGAGCTAATGATGAATAGCCAACTCATTTTATGGTATATGCAGGTGATGTCATGCGTCTAAGATCCCCTAAAAGGGTTCTCGAAGCATTATTAATTTCGTATTGGTTCGTACTCGAGTAATCAAAGAAGTTAGTATCCGCTACAAGTTTTACAACACTGTTTTAATATTACCAATATCACTCTGGAGAAATCTCGCAGGTTGAATGTGTAATGCGATTTAGAAGGCGTAGGGAGCAGGTTCAATCGACACTGTTTATACACCTCTAGGGTAGCGTGGACTATTTCATCAATGCAGGGGTCAAATTCTTTCGAAAATCCTCTGAAAAATATAATTATATGTGATATATAACCATGTACTAATGAGCTAACGGATATAAAAATCCTAATAAACTGGATTTCTACTTTCTGCATCGGGCGTTTACAAGCGACCGTGATCTTTTTCGGAAGAAAATACCAAGCAGGTCATCGTAGCGAACATTGTGAGAGGTTTTGTTCTTCAATGGTCGTCTTTCGGCCAGTTTTATGATGATGAAAATCACTGACCCAGTTGTTCACTAAATGCGAAGCGTTTATTATTATTAAACTTATCTATTTATGACAATTTTTAGATGATGACAGACAGCCTTAATTTCAGATACTGGATAAACTCTGAAAGTTAATTATAAATTATATCCGAAAGAATCACAATCAGAATGCAATTAAGGACAAATAAATTAGACCTACAAAAATAATTTTAGTTAAAGATATTTGTATTTTTAATAAAATTTGAAATACCTAGTATCAAGATGCCACAACATAATCCTACTGAATATCACGCACAGCGTTTCGTCGTCAAATTCATCAATACAGAAGAATGAAAAGTGCCGTGAAAATCGTGGAGTGATCAGCTTTGCACCAGGCGTGGGTTTACCCATCGCACACATGAACTGTAACAATATATTTTTTTTAAAACGTAGCCCCATACTAGGATTTACTCGTGTCGTGGGTGAGTTTACAAACATGAAAATTACACAACGACCCAGACCCAAACAAATAATTGTGGATCACACAAAGATTTGTTCCGTGCGGGAATCGAGCCCGCGACTATTAGACACAATAGACGGAGCGGCTTAAGCTCTTAACAACATTGGTTTATCCATTAGCGTATTATCAAATAAAATAGACATGGTATCCATCTATCTATCCATATTATCACTCCAGATCCCTTGCGGGGTAGGCAGAGAGTACAGAGTTACAACAGGTTCTTTCCTTACATACCTCTCTGGCTTCCTCCACTCCCATAGTTCATCTCATACACGCTCGCCGGTTACAGAGACTCTTGACTTATCCTTCAGATAAGACTCGCTCTATGTGGTCATGGTAAGATAGTCTAGGTCTTCCCCGGTACCTAAATCCTTCCACTTTCGCATTGTTTATCTGTATTGTCATTCTTTCTTCTGAGATGGTATTTCCATGAAAGCGGAGATGAATATGATGTAAAGACTTCCTTTAGATGTTAGTCAATACTTAAAAGGTTAAAATTACCTGTACATCGATGAGGTACATGGGCACGTTAGTCTTGCGGTCGTACCAGAGGCCGAGGTCGATGCCCTGGCGCAGCACCTCGATGGGCGGCTGCGCGCCGTACGTCTCAGCCTGTGGCATGCTCACGTCGTCCACGAACACCACCGAGTAGCAACCGATCGGAGGACCAAACACACCTAGCATGGAAAGAAAATTACATAATAAATAACTAAAATAAAAATGTGGAAGGATCGGAGGACCATAGTACAAATATATCATAAATACATAAAATAAAAATGTGAAAGGATCGGTACTAATCTATATTTATACAAAAATCAATTGCCTTTCATTAATTTCGTCTAACTCGAAAATGGCTCGACAATTTGAATTTTCCTTTTGTATTGTTCGCCTCAATACTGGGGTGGTTTAGGAAAAAAGAAAACTGAGAAAAATCTAAATGAATATCCGAAAAATCTAAATTCGTAATTTTCCATGGGAAGGGCCACTTCGAATTACTTTTAATTAAGGCGGGCCATCGAAAAAATCATAGGTAAATACAATCATACCAATTTCAGGTGGTACGAAGTTCACCAGGTCATCTAGTGTGTAGTGTATAAATTACATAAAATAAAAATGTGGAGGGATCGAAGGACCGTACCACTAATATGTCATAAATACAAAAAGAAATGTAGAAGAATATCTATACCGTTAAATCTTAAAAACAATTAAAATTATAATATTGATAACACCTGATACCTTTTCTCCTTTTGTCCAATTTACCCATAATGATATCTTGTGTTTGATTACAGTTAGTCTGCGCAGAGAAAGCCATAATCAGAGCCTTGTAAACTTTTGTATCAACTCGTTTTACCAGGAAATCCTGCACAATTGAAATAAAATAACACCGCTTAAAACAAAAACAGCAAATATTATTATCAACTGCAACATCTGAGTCAGAATTAAGTTCGGCAACAGTTTATTATCAGAATCTATCCTTACGATGATGTACGACGACTTCCCTGTGCCAGTGGGCCCGACCATCATGACAGGCTTCTGATGCATAACCATCAGTTTGAAGAGTGCTAAGTAGCGAACGCTATCCAGAGTCGTCACCAGAATCTGGTTAGGCGGTGTATCGCGACTGATTGGCGGTGCTGAAACTACATCATCTTGCCAAGGCTTCCATTTGCCTTTACCCTAAAAAGATAGAAAAATTAAAGAGAAAATCAGGTGAGGAGTTGCTAAAATTAAAATATCTTTGCAGTGGGTAACAGTAGATCCTCACCTCTTTAATGTACCGATAATCATACACAAGTCCGTCTTTTGGAAGAGTAAATATGTACGGTTTTTCTGGCTTTGCAATTTGTTTCGGATAACCCAAAGCTTTAATTACCTAAAATAATCATTAAAATAAAAGTAAACACAACGGCATTATTGTTACTATTTTAAAAAGAAATCTTAATATACCTTATCGGGAAACTCTTTTTCAAGTAATCCACGGAACATCATGTCGAATTTAGGACGACTGTCAGCTTCCAAAGTTGCTCCGATTGACCAAATACAGGAGAAGAAGAAAACACCCTGATAAAACAATTGTTACATAAAAATAATTCATAACTATAAACAAACGCTCAAACGCTCAACGCAAAGGCGCTCGTAGCGCTGTGCAGGCGCTCGTAGCGCTGTGCGACCGCGGTGTTCTTACCGATCACAAAGGTTAAGCAGCGTTCGACTCGGTCGGCCTTAATTGGGTGACCGTTTGTGGCATTTACATATTCGAGCGTCTCCGTGCTTCGGAAGGTACGTTAAGCCGTTGGTCCTGGTTACCACTTAATGTGGTAGTCGTTAAGCCGAGTCGGAAGCCTTAAAGGCGGCTTGATAAGTTCCAACAGCAGGCGGCCACAAACCTGCCTCCACCAATCCGCACTTGGTCCGCGTGGTGGAGTATGACCTAATCTCTCTCACCTCGATTTGTGAGAGAAGGCCTTTGTCCAGCAGTGGGCAGTATAGGCTGATATTATATAAACAAACACTTCTCCTTTATTATTCTGAAGGCCATTGAATGGAAAAAGATATATTAATAACTTGGCAGCATGGCAATCAGAATTTCAAATTTAAACTAAATTAGAATTGACATTTTTGATTTATCATATTACATAAATTAATTTCAATGGTGACCGATACAATTTTAATATTGAATATACATATATTGTACCTCAAGTTGAGCTCTAATATCAAGATCTGTAATCTGCTCCATAAATTTCTCATCACGAAAATCATCCATAAAAGTATCGCATAAATTCATGCAGGCCACGAGAAGATTACTGCGAGACGTCACATACATTTGCTGCAACGTAAGAGGTTTAGTGACATCAGTACATTATCAAGTAGGTAGAGAGTATAGGTATCTATACATACCTTTCAGGATTGTTATTTTGTTATAACTTACTCCACTATGAGAATTATTTCTATGTTGTAAATGTGCAATAGATAAATTTCATCCAATCTGATATAAATATTTAGGGGTCACAAACCCGCTACTCGATCTAGTGAGTAGAACGTGCACTAGACGAAGCTATCATTAAACACGACGTCTTCAACTTTATTCTGAGATTTCTACTCAATCATTTATCTATAAATATGCAGTCACAGTGGAAGCAAGCGCATCAACGGCAAAATTCCTTAATTCCTTTCATTACCTTTGATTTCCCAGAGTTTTCCACCAGCCATAGTAGCGGAGACGTGAACCTTAAAAACAGGTTCCGGATAAGATTGCGATTAAAAGTGTTTAGTAACGGCGGCATCGTGTTGAGCCAGGATTCTAGCAGGCACTTCCAACCGAGGCCCTTCGGTTCCAAGTAGATCATGCCACAGCGAGACACCTGCAAAACAAGCAAGTCCAAACACTGAGTTACACATTGTGCATACAACTTAATGAGTCTAAATAAGAACAGAAAAAATTAATAACCTCGACCTGTCAACAGTGACTTGAAGTCGACGGCTTGGAAAGAACAATATTTGGCTTACATAACGTTTCCTTTACTACATTACAGTTATAGACCGGCCCACTGTTAGGTAAATACCTCCCTCTACTGCTTCCATTTGATTCTATTTTCGGCTTTTGAAAGGCAGTATTTCAAGAAAGAACCTATCTGCTCGCACCATCTCCGTTTGCATCTTCCGCGATGACGCTTATAAATGTTATAATATTTAATACATTACATATTTTGTTTTATTTAATTTATTTGATCAGTCCGCCACTCACGGTAGCCGGAGAAGCTGCTTCCAAGTCCATGGGCTCGAATATAAGGTTGGTAGTGGGCGCCAGTTGAATGATCTCGCCACTCATCAGACATAGTTTCTTGTTGTCATCCAGCACAGTGTTTAAATTTTCAATCCAAATTGCATCCACAGGACCGTCAAACACCAGCCATTTCCTATTAAAGTTATGCTTATGACAAAGTTTCATAGTTGGTTGTACAACTGATAATAAAATGTAAGTAAAACAAAAACCGGATTTATATGACCACGGAACAGGAATAAGCATTTGGATTCTCACAGCAGCATTGGATTTGGATATACATAAGTTTATACTTAACATAGTTATACAATAAATAGTATTGTATGCTTCGTGAACACGAGGTCCTGGGTTCAAATCCTAGGTCGGACAAATATAGTTTTCTAACGAAAACTTCCCAGTATGAGTCCGGAGTCTGGAATTGTGGCCGGTATATGACAATAGGCTCGCCCCCTATTACATGGAACCTAACATCGTCGGCGAAACGTGGGTGTACTCTGTACACCTCTGCCACCCCCGCTTGGGGAAAACAGGCGAGACGGTGTATGTAATAATAATACTTATACATTTTTTTTGTGCAACTCTATTGAAAACCACACTGCAGCTTAGGTAAAGATTTTAGAATGACCTTTTTCTTTAAATTGCACAACACTCTATTTTTAATAGAAATTGTTACTAGTCTTATACCTGTTATCGGTTGTCGATACAGCGAAAGCCCTGTAGCTAACAGCGAGGATGCCGTCAGACCACTCGTGTGAAACAGGATCAAACTGACCGTACAGCTGACCCATTGTGATCGACTTGGGATTAATCACTGTCCATTCCACTGCGTTCTCATCCATCAAGCTCTATTCATTAATACATTTGAAACACACACTAAATTGTTCTTGGGTTAACAATCAATAATAATATAAAAGATGGGTAACACAAGCTTCGCGCCTAATACACCAAAATATTGATCGCTGAGTTGCGTATCTTGGTATAGCAAAAACTTTCAGAACTCATAAGATGGGCAATAAGCTAATGCGCATTTAATATATACCTATATCAAAGATTTAAAACATATCTTAATTAACAACAAAATCTGAAATTCTTAATGATATAATCAAACATCACCTTTTCAGAAACTAATCCTAAGGCATGACCAAGTGCATGATAACACTTAGTCTTCCCAGAGAATGGGAAACCGACCAACATGAGACCGTGACGCACAAGGATCATTTCGTACAGTTGAAGCACCTATAAACAATAGCATGTACCGTTATTGATCTCTGAATGAATAACATTCAGTGATTTCATACGTTCTGGAGGTATGTATTTAGATAAAGAAATAGACGACATTTACCTTTTCGATAAAGAAATCGTTAGCTTGCAAATTGAGCGGTACACAAACTTCTATGAGGCATGCCACTAGATGAGGCAAACCCGCAAGAGGAAGTGGAAGGCCCGGGAACAAGTCTCCAATAATACCCTGAATAATAAAATATTTAAGAACAACAGATTTTTTAAAGTCTTGTATTGAGTAATGATACGATACCAACCATAAAAAGAGGCACATCATGCTCAAGAAATTTAGGCAAGTTCACATCTTTGATAGAACGCAGCAAGATCAGATCTTCATCTTCATCAGGATAGCGCAATTTGAGTGCACCTGCAGCACGCAGCACTGACTTAACGGCTCGCATACCTACAATCGTAGATGATACAGTGTAATATGAAGATATTTTAGTATCGGTATGGAGTTAAGAAATAATCGCACTGTTTACTAGCTCTATTAAAAGGGTGGTCGCTTTAGTAGCGTTTAGGAAGTATTTCTGCAATGACCAGCATTAAAAGGCCTTACATATAAGTATATGACATATAACTCAGGTGAGATGATGACAACATCTGTGCTACCATTTTCAGAAAAGTCTTAATAAATTAATTCTTGTTTATTTTATTGATATACCGTAATCGTAGTGGCTCTGCGAGGAGAGTTGCTCCGAGCACAGTTTGTAGGTGGCGACTATCTTGACGGCAAGCGGTTTTGCATTCAAATAGCCGAACGCGTACAACTCTATCTCGGAGATTAATACGTAATCTGGCACCATCATAGCCACCGAACGGAACAGGGCCTGCACAAAACATGTTTTAGTTTTACTTCATTTTAAAACATAGCAATAATTATCTTTGAAAATTACCACCTTCAAATTATCTGGCAATTCAGAACGGCCCGCATATCCAGGATTCATAGTGATGAACACCGCACAAGATTTGTCGAGGTGCAAAAGAGTGCCTTCAAAGAGCAGTTGTGTGGCGCCGGAGTTGATGCCGCGCTGGATGGAGAGGATCTGCTGCGCAACCACAGACAATACCTCCAAGTCGATGCGGTTAAATTCGTCGAAACACGACCAAGCGCCACACGACGCTAAGCCCTACAATCAAGAATTAACAATAATTAAAAAATTGCTTTTACTCTACACAGTATATAAACTAGGAGCAAAGACATTCATGTAAAGTCAGCAGTCAGAAGTAATATGCGTGTTTATAATGCACATTGGTTTCTGTGGCGCACCTATAATAATCTACAAGTCTACATTTGCTAACGAGTATTTATAATACCTTGAAAAACTTTCCAAGTGCAATGTAGTCGAGGCCATCGGAGCAATTGAACACCACACACTGTTTAGCAACGGCCTTTGCTAAATCTTTAGTCGTCTCAGTTTTTCCTGTACCAGCGGGACCTTCAGGAGCACCACCTATGGCATTTATCATTACACTAACTTCTGCCCACGCCTTCCTTTAAGTTGACTTTAGACAGGAACCCAACAATTTTTAGGGATAAAAAGTACCCTATGTATTAATCCAGGTAATAAACTATCTGTGTCCCAAATTTTATCCAAATCCATTGAGCCGATTTTGCGTGATAAAGTAACAAAAATATAAGCTTTCGCATTTATAATATTAGAAGGATAATCAATTGGGTGGGAAATAGATGGGTCTCTATGAAAACCAATTTTTTTTTTTAATACGTAGCCTCACACTAGGATTTATTCCTGTGTCGTGGGTGCGTTTACAAACATGAAAATTCACAAACAAATACCCAGACCGGAACAAATAATTGTGGATCACACAAAGATTTGTCCCGTGCGGGAATCGAACCCGCGACTACTCGACACAGTGGGCGGAGCAGCTCAAGCTCTTAACCACTGACGTATCTTTTATTACTTACCTAAATTCAAATGCAGGGCTCCGAACAGTGTCCGGAAGCACCTATCGGTGAGCGGCGTGACAACTAGCCGTCCCGTGTTGCCGAGGTACTCGTACCCGTACATCAGCTGCGAGTTGATCATGCGGATCGCTATTTGCATGGTATTATCTTCTTGCGCCTAATGTATATACATAAAAATGAATAATTACGAAAACACTAAATCACGGCAGCATTGCCGGCACGGCAGATTTGAATTCTACGACAGACCACGAAAATGTACTGGAAGACCTTATTAGATTGACGAATTACCTGGTTTAGCTTTAGGTTACTAGTAAAGGTTGGATGCGTACAGCCTAAAGCAGGTCATCGTGATGATCTTAAAAGGAGTCTTAATCTTGCAACGGACGTCTTTTGATGATGGTGCTTTCGTATCAAAAGGCCACCATAGCACAAAGGGTGATGATATGAATGTTGGAAAAAAACAAAGATTGAATTACCTCCCAGTAATACCGTATCTGTGACAACCAATTGAAATCGTTATCCTGTTGCACGTTAAATTCTATTAGCAGCATCAGCACGTCTCTAGCGTGCACGTCCAACACGACTAAAGCTCCTAAAATGAAAATATATTTATCATTGTTATACCGCAGCAGAGTAGTATTTTAATGAATCTTGTAATCATCGACTTGGTGCTAAATTTTCACGTGATAATCAAGTTATAAAATTGTTTTGGTCTGTCATCATAATATATTTGCTGTTCTATTGCGGCGCACGGACACATTGCATACTTAGCTACTTTTGTATAAAAATGTATATGGAGTCATCCACGACTACGCACAGATACATGGCATAGTGCCCGTGCAAATATGCACAACTTAAACCTCAATAAAGCAGCTTTTACGAACATTTAATTTATGAAACAATACCATTATAACATTAACAATATATGTTTACCTAATGTAATTCTGTTTTGCAAACTCAACTCTCCTCGCACCAAATCAACAATTTTTGATATCTGGTAGTTACATTTGTCCCAGTATTTTCTCATGGCTGGTATATTTATATGGATAGCATCAGTCACTTCTGACGTCCAGAAAGTCATAGCTATACATTGTACCTAAACATAATCAATAGATAAATTTGAATCTTGTAGATGTAAATCTTTTTAGGAGAGTCTAACTTTAATTATGCTTACAGTTTGACCAGGCCAAATTAGCACCCAATTTTGTCGCGGTCGCTGCAGATAGTCATCATAGGATAATGATACTGCGTGGTGGATGGATGATTTCATAGCAAATTCTAATTCCAAAAGCCATTTCTCAACCTATGAAAAAAATATGATAAAGTATTAATAATAAGTGTTCTAAACTGCAATTTGTGTATGTTACCTAAACGCCTATCTTTACTCATGTTTTCTCAACCTCTGACTTGATTTCAGTATGTAAGTTACTTACTTGTCCATTGGCAGCTACTGTATCTATAGTTATTGTGAGCATGACGATCTCTCCTTCAGAAGACTTCATATGAGTTACCACCATTTCCGGTGTAAACGTCAACTTCGCCATGCCCTCGAAGCATTTTTTCAGATGAGGTTGTACACTGAAATGGATTTATTTTATAAATTTTATTTGTAATTATTACACCCTATTATCAACGTTATGAATTTTTGGTTTAGAAATAACTCAAAAACCAATAGTATCGTTATTGCGCGTGAACTTATAAATAAATGTGCCTATCCTGCTGCCGGCTTTTGGGCTACGGCCTTTTCTCACAAATTCAGGTGAGTAAGTACTTACTTACTTAAGTTCCAACAGCAGGTGGTCATAAACTTTTATGACCACCTGCTGTTGGAACTTAAGCCGCCTGTAAGGCTTCCAACTTAACGACAAGCACATTAAGGTGTAATCGGGACACGTTTTAACGTGCTATCCGAAGCACGGAGACGTTTGCCTATGAAAATGCCCGAAACGGTCACCGACCTCCGATAGAGGGTACTAAAAGCTGCTTTACTTTGGTGATCGCTAAGAACACCGCAGTCGCACAGCGCTACGAGAGCTTCTTGAACTTACCGCATGGGATCTTTGGTTTCCGACAAGATCTCGAGTAGCTCATCGTTCGACAAGAAGAAGAACCGCGGAAAATACAGGCGCTTCTTCTCCAGATACGCGTTCAGTCCGCGTTGCACCATCTCCAACAGATTGTTGGATTTTTTCAATCGATCTAACATCTTCTCTATGGTAATCACGTCTAGTACACGTGGTTCGGTGAATGCAGCTTTCATTATTTCACGCCACGTCTATTGGTGAAAAAATATGTTATAGTTAACTAACTACATGATCATATTAAGTGATCAAATATATAATCAACTTCAATAAAGTTAATATTAAATCGCTTACTTGGAGATTGGTGTCTTATATACCTACGTGATCGGTGGCTTTATGGACTTTTGGCAAGTTTAGAAGAATTTTGAAAAGATCACAGGGCAATCAGAACTGGATATTATTGTGGAAAGTACCTTATCCACAGCACTGAACCGTCGGCCTTCCTCTGGGATTTGTTGCTGAATATCGGGAGATGAGAAAATAGGTTCTAAATACATCCAAGTAGCCTGGACTTTTAACCATTCATCTAGAATATCTTGTAGTAGAATCAGTTTATGCTCCCAGACTCTGCAAATATATATAATAAATATGTACATTTATAACTGAAATACTGGTGCGCCTATTATTAAAATCCTTACAAAATAATATCTTCGAATGGTTTGATATAAGGAGAATTCTTCATGGTCTGTGTCTTTATAATGTGGTCATCTAACAACAACTGTATTTCATCGACACTTGACAGAATGTATGTACCGGTATCTCTGCAAAACGAATGAAATAGATTTATTTTAAAAACTTTTGTAAAAGTGAACTTGAAATAGTTTAGCCACATATCGCTAAACAAATAGATAATTTTACAGTTTTTTTTCTACCTGTAAACTAAAATTTCGAATGTTAGATCAGCCCATTCTCTCATCATCTTGTCCAACGCTCTCTCGAGGTTGTTCTCCTTTGTAGCAGCTTCGGAAATACCCTCAAACTTTTCAATGTAGTTATCTAATTTAAATCCAATTATTTTTTCTAACGACATATTCTCGTCCACAACGATCGGGAAACCGACGATATCAGAAATCTTTTCCCAATGCCGAGCCTTCATACCAGGGTTACCCAATGTTTGTATAATCGGCATATGTGTTTTGCATTCATCGATCCTTTCTCTGAAATCATTTGGTACAGATTAACAATAACGCACCAATTAACATACTATTTTTAAATTCTAATTTTACTACTGCCCCGGGACCCCATAATCGAGTGTTACTATATAATAAAAAAAATAAGAGGATCAAATTAAATTCAACAATTATAAACGAAAGTCTATCGTTACACCCGTACCCACAGAACACTTTTCTATATAGAGAAATGCCCGTACCTTACTGAATACGCAAGACGGAAAGTATCCGGCACATCTTGAAATGATTTCTCTAACTTGTACACAATCTTATAGAAATAACTCACGTCGCCTTCTATATCTTCTGGGTCATGACTGCCAACCTATATATAACGAATTTCCTGTCTATAATCAAAAACTAATTTCATACCGCACAAAGAATTATATGGTGCATGTGAAGCGTTACAGAGTGATAAAATAGCGTCACTACTTTCAGTAGATATTATTAAAAACGACCATAGAAGTAGAAACATTGCTCAAGCAGCCTTTGGCGACAATAGGCTCACCCATAACTAGTGCGCTGTTATATAATAAGGATGCGGATTATCATGGCCATCAAATCATATAATGTGTCCGTTTGTTGCCATCAGGGATCTCGCTGTTTATGCAAAGCGAAGCACAAACATTTGCACAGCATACGCGTGTACCACAATGGAGTTTTGGTTTATTTGTAATGAAATGAGGACATTCCGAAATACCTACATTGTGACACTGTCACACAGAAAACACACAGAGTTTCTTAGGTGTGTACTAAGAAGGATTTTTGAAAATTCCTCCCCTGAGAGGTTTTAACGAGAATTAAAGTTACTAGTGAGAAATCTTAACGGTCACATATGTAACTAAAACATATAAAATAGTTGGGAACCTACTTTTGATGTCATCCAATTATTAAGTTTCTGGAGGAAATCGTATCCTGCGTCAAAAAGCTTTTTAAACGGTACAAGTTTGTCATACACGGCCTTTCTCTTTGGATACTGTGATAACTCGTATCCAAACGAAGTTTCTTCCTCGTTGAATTGGTCGATTTGGGCTAATGCCATAGCCAACCTAGAAATTTTAATAAAAACTACGAGTATTATATAATACTAGGTATAATACTAAGTAATAGGTATTATATATTTATCTTGCTATGTTACCTATCTCAGGAAACATAGCAAGATAAATAGGTAGTAGCTTTATTATTATATGACTATCTTTAAATAATTTTTTATCAGTTAGTGGTGGATAATAAGAACCAACTTTTCATCCAAGCGGCGTGCGCGCATCACATACTTCGGCAATTGTTCAATATCTCCCCAATATTGAAGTTCGTTGCATTGTAATTCGTATATATCTAAGTTTTTGATGAAATCCGCAATACGAATCTGAAATATATACTCTACTCTTTAGAATACCAACTATTTTGTGAGATTTAAGTCCCGGTAAGTTTGCCAGTTTCACTAGATGAATTAGTCTTATCTATCTACCTATCTTTATCATCACGCACTATTACTTGCGGGGAATTAGCCTTACCTTTAATAATTCTTGATATTCTGCTTTGTTTTGCTGACAAATAAACTTTGATTCTTCTATAATACCTGGTAAGCGAGCGTACCTGTAAAATGTTTTAATTTTATTTTTAGTTTTTCGCTGGATAGAGCTAAAACTTCCTGTTAAACTAGGTCACGGTGCTTCCCCCCCCCCCCCCACCCTCCTGCCTTCTGAGATGCGGACGCGAGGAGCTGGGGCCCTGAGCGATCCTCACCAGCGACCCCGAGGAGAACGTTGATGCACGAGAGAGCGTGTTATCAAGTCTCCCCCTGATGGCTGGCTCTTCAAAGCGTGGCATAAAGCGGCATTGGTGCGTTTTATGCGGAGATCCCGAACACACCAAAGTGCCGATGTCGGCTACCCTGGTTTTTTAATCGGTAGGAATCCGACACGCCCCGCGGGCTTCTCCCGAAACTCGCGGAAGTCCTATGCAGGATTTTCCCCAGGTAAAAAAAAAGACGACTCAACAGCATTTGAGAAATAATAGCGGCAATGTAGAGTTTAATTTGACTCTCAGGGATAAAAATACTCTTTTCATATTCTACGTGGGTTGACCTATCTAAAGTATTACCATGTTGATGTTCCTTAGCTTCGTTGATTAGTGCATTTGAATGCTTACTATTTATCTAATAACTACACAAACACAAAAAAAAATTTTGTGGTGTAGGGATCTAACTCATTAATTAACACTCGATCCAGTGATCGGAACGGCCTACACTATAAACAGACCGACTTTATTTTGTTTGTAAAGTACTGTATGGAATACGTAGTCAAAATTGAATTTGCTAGACAGCGGTTTTTTTATTAGGGCGTTTTGTTTTCCTTTTAATACAAAAACCCAGGTTTAAATGCAAATTCTATGCGCGAATAAAAATACCAGTGGTATGTCTGATTGTTAGCTTTCATTTCCAGCGGTGTGAACGCAGTGTAGTCCCCAAGGAACACGATATACTTCATCACGAATCGCAACTTGTCCTCCATCTCGTAGATCAATATGTTCTCCACCTTTTTGATGTACTCAATCAATTCCATTAAGGCGGCCGTATCTTCGGGGTGAGTTAGCAGTGTGTTTGATATCACTGCATACTCATCATAAATTCTGGCAGAAACACATTGTTTTTTATATTGTCGAAAGAATAATTTTATTCCACCTACCTATATTATTTCACGCTCGAATATGAATACCAATTATTTGTGATCAAGATTATTGGTTACAATGACCTTGATATCCTTCCCAATTACGCATCTTGTTTTAACTATGACTCTTTGATTAGGTCTCTCTATTAATTATTAGCCGACAGAACAAAGGCCTCTTCATCTACATTTGTATATTATTCTCCCCAAAATATCCTATGAAGCCGATTATCCGCTTGTATTACGCTGATTGCGCATTTACGAGCCAGTCTGGAGCAGCCAAGTCTTTTATCAACAGTTTTAGGAGAGAAGGACTCTGTATTTGTACCTCTAATTGCAGTAAGAAAAACATGACTGCCTATTGGCTAGTGCGGCCTAACTGTTTTATACGTTTTCAATCAGAATCGAAAAATCATTTGCCAACAATCTTCGCGTTTAAATTGATTATTTGTATTATTACTTTTTTTTAAAAAAACATGGTAAATTTATTGCCAACACTAAGGAAATTACACAAACTTTTTGATTATATCCTGATAATCTTCAGTCATTCTCCTTAAAATCATGTTGGAGAGTCTAATAGCTGCTCCTCGTAAAGAATTGATCAGTTCGCCCCTCTGCATTTGAAACATGCCGATTTTTACAGCCCCTTCTAATTTGGAGGGAATATCTCTAGCGATCTCTATGTATTTGATGGCTTCTGCACAGTATTCTTCAAAAGTTTTCTCTGGATCAGAATTTATGAACTCTTCCACTTCACCTAAAGACTGAAGTATAATAATATGAGACAGTGTTAAAAAAGTGAAAATATCTATATCCACAAATATCTAGTTCTCACCTCTCCGTTGAGTAAACAAACAAAATCATCAAAATCTCGAAGTCGCTGTTCAGGACCAACTCTCTGCTCCATAATTAAATCAGCTATTTCTTTCTTATATGCATCCACGACTTCATCATTAATAACAGGCTTAAATCATTATACATAGTTTAATTTTATCAGGAATATGTAAAAAAAGTTACTCGTACAAAGGCAAATAGTTAATGATACCATAAGAGTTGACTTGGAAGAAATAATTAATTCTGGATAAATAAGCGTCTCAATTCGTGGTGATTTTCGACATTCGTCGATCAGGAAATCATACAAAAGATACAACTGATTTTTAAAACTCTTGAATGTTGGCTCAAATTTTACTCTTTCACCTTGGTACGCACAGTTTATGATGAAGCCTTGATTTTTTCCCTGAAATAACATAATTTTCATAGAAGAATGTAAAGTCATCAGAATATAAAACTTAATTATAATTATTTTCTCATTTATAAGTTCTTGACTTACAGTCTGAATAAATTAGTGTGACCAAAATATGTTAGTCTTTAAGCAATTAAGACAGTAAATAATTATTAGGAATAAGTTTTTATGCAGCCAGGTAATGCTAAAATTTTAAACGGCCAATCAAAATTAGATTTATTGACAAAATTGCATGTGTATGCTTTTAACCTTTCAGGAGTTCCCTCGATGGGAGCCAACCCTTAGTACAGTAGCCATGTCATGGTGGAAATTGGAACAGGCTGTCATAATTAAATGCGTATACAAAATTTTGTGTCTGTGATGTTGACCATGGAGAAGTTCCCTCATCGGGAGCCAACCCTGGGTGTAACAGCCAGATAAGAGTCCAATTTAAAACGACCAATCCATGTTAAATATGTAAACAAATATTTCGTGTCTGTGCTGTAGACCGTTGAGGAATTTCTTCGTTTGGAGCAAATCCTAGATGTAGAATCAGGTCATGTTTACCATAAAAATGCATTGTCATCGAAACTGAACCAATATGCTAATTTAAAGTCGGTAGAATTTAAGGAAATGGTTCAGCTTGCAAGATTTGACCTAAACTATCAAACATTGCAAGCTAAATAAAAGCTTGTAATAAAAAAGTAAGTTCGAAGCTTACCCCGACATCCAGAATATAGTCTGTATATTCCTTTATTGATTTCAGGCATAAAGTTTGAAGATGGTACGTCATAATACATGCCAAACAATTATAGAAATGCTTTATCTTCTGCGTCTGTTTCGGCTCGGGTAACAATCTCTTTTTCTTGCACTAAAATAGATTCATTATACCGTGTATATTCCTAAAGAGGTGGTGGCAAAGGTGTAGTGTCTACACCCACTTTTCGTTGACTTTGTTAGTTCCTATATAATAGGGGGCAAGTCTATTGCCAGATTCATTATATTATGTAAATTTGATGTAAATCATTATTTTTTTGATAAGTTTCTTGAAAAAGTAACTAGTCGTTAGACCGTTGGACTGCAAAGTCAGGGGTCTCGGGTTCAAACTCAAGCACACACCTCGGTCTTTTCGAAAGCATGTGCGTATTAAAAAAGTTAACTATCACTTGCTTTAACGGTGAAGGAAAACATCGTGAGGAAACCTGTTTCTGGAAGGTGTGTGAAGTTCGCCAACCCGCACTAGGCCAGCGTGGTGGACTATGGTCTTAACCCTCTTAGTTTGAGAGGAGGCCCGTGCCCAACAGTGGGACAGTTTCTTAACAGGGCTAATATTATATTATTATTATGTATATATTTATTCAGTATAATTTCTTATAAAATATATATAAAATATAAAATACAAATATTCTTATATATATTGTATAAAAAAATGTGCTCCACCGACAGCAAGGTCTACGACCCAAGCTACCGGCGGTCAGGGCTCCAAAGAGAGGAACCTCCTCACAATGCGTGCCGTGTCCAACATTACTGCCTTCTGTATCAGGCCCTTCACCCAACTGCCTAGCGAGAGCTTCTCAAGGTGTTTATCGAAGTTCTTCGCTATAAGGCCGTTGACTGAAACGACCATCGGAATAATGATAGTTGAATCAACATTCCACATGGCGGTAACCTCATGGGCCAGGTCCAAATATTTAGATAATTTTTCTTTTTCGGCCTTCACAAGGTTCTTATCATGCGGAATGGTGACATCAACTAGCATTACACGACGCATCGATCGATCTATTATCACGATATCAGGTTTATTGGCTACAATAGTTCTATCCGTGATAACAGATCGATCCCAGTAGAGCGTGATATGACCACTTTCGAGAACTGAAAGAGGCTGGTACTGGTAGTACGGTACTTCAGAGTCCACAAGGCCATATTTAAGAGCAAGTTGCTGATGGATAATCCTAGCCACTTGGTTGTGTCTGTGCAAGTACTCTCCGTTAGCAAGACGAGAACAACCGGAAACTACATGTCTAATAGACTCACCGGGACGGTGGCATGCCCGACAAATGTCAACCGTGCCATCCTTTAGGATGTGCTTCCGGTAGTTGTTCGTCATGATAACTTCGACCATAATTGCAAAGACAAAGCCTTCAGTTTCCCCAAAAAGGTTGCTGAAGCGTAGCCAGGTCACGCAAACGAGCTGGTCCACATCAGGCCCCGTAAGAACCCGATAGAACCGTCCGTGTAGCTCCTTGCCCTTTCATATGGCTGTGCGGTCCGAAGTACTTAATACCTGGGGCCTTCGCCAGTTCCCGTTTGCCAAGGAAAGCGGAGTTAGGCCTCTATCGATTGCGGCAACATCTCGATACATCACCACGGATACACTCAAAAAGTACTGTCTGAGATTGCACACCTCGCGGTTGTGTAGTGTCTTAGCGTTTAAAACCCACGACCACCGCACTTCCGCGGGTTGTACAACCTCATAACTGACGACCGCGGGTGATGCATACGATACGCTGTCAGCAATCGACGGACCTTTCTATCCAGGGTATCCAGTTCAGACTGAGTCCACCTTAGTATGCCAAAAGAGTATGTAAGAACAGGCATGACCCAACCATTGAAAGCTCAGACCTTATTTCCACCTGATAGAAGGCTTTTTAACACTTTTATCAGGCGGGCAAAGAACCGATCCTTCAATGATTGTTTCATATCCTGTTTAGCTATACTTATGGCTTGTGACATACCAAGATACTTGTAGGAATCCATTTCAGAGAGAGACCTGAGGGATATATCTTCAGAGAGCTGTAGATTAAAAGAATCTTCAACTCTCCCTCTTTGTACATGGATGACCACACACTTGTCTACTCCAAACTCCATTCCGATGTCGTTGCTAAAATTGCCGGTTATTTTGAGCAACTCCATCAGGTCTGTTTTCTTCGAAGCGTACAACTTGAGGTCATCCATGTACAGTAGATGAGATATAGGCTCACTTTCCCTCCACAAATGGTAACCTAGCTTTGAATCCTTAAGTATAGCACTTAATGGATTCAAAGCTAAGCAGAACCACAACGGACTCAAACTGTCGCCCTTAAAGATACCCCTGCTTATCTTTATCAAGTCCGACGAACCAGAAAGGCCACCACATCCTGGGTGACGAAGAACTGTGGTCCACTGCCTCATACACGAACCGAGGAAAGAGCATAGCGCCGGGTGTACTCTGTACAGCTCTAGCACCCTCCCCAGCCATGTATGAGGCACCGAATCATTGGCCTTCTTATAGTCAATCCAGGCCATGGAGACATTCTTTCTGGATCGTCGTACCTGTTGGCAAATGGCCATATCAATGAGGAGCAAATCCTTTGTACCCCGGGACCCCCCCTTACAGCCATTCTGAGTAGGCGATAGAATATGCTGTGCCTTAAGGTGATTATTAATTTTTATTCTCAGAATGGATGTAAGGAGTTTATAGACCGTAGGTAGACATGTAATCGGTCTATAATTTTTAGGTTCCGAAGTACTGCCAGATTTGTGAATCAAGTGAGTGACACCCGATGTCATAAAGCTAGGAAGCGATCCCAAATCGAAGAGCTTCTTGGAATTGCGTCGCTAGACGAGAATGTAAGCCCTGGAGCCTCTTTAGCCAGAATGCGTGCTGTCCATCCGGCCCCGGACTTTTCCAGTTCGGCGCCGCACGAACCGCACAGGCCAGATCTTCACGGCTTATGACTACGGGCTCCATTTCCTGAATGGGCCCTCAGGATCGTCCAACAACATCAAACCATTCGCCCTCGGAGTGACTGACGGGCACTGACCAAATTTTACGCCAAAACTCGGCCATCACGGCCGCATTTGGCAAGTGCACGTCAGTCACTCTCTCTTGGGGGCGCTCCCAAGCCTAGTATACACTCCTTTGATTCGTCTGGAAGGTGCGATTCACGTGGTATCTGTCTGCTCTCGCCTTATACCTGCGAATCCTCTTCGCCCATGCATAAACTTTTTGCTTCCAGTAGTCTATGCGTTCCGCGACTCCTGCCACATAGTCCACAGGAGCCACTCCTGTGCCTGCAAAGGCTTGGGTCACGAAACGCATAACTCTCGGGCGGTTGTTTCCAGCCTGGAAGCACAACAATTTCGCTATGAGTGTCCTAGCCATATTTATACGCCGCTCTATTCTGCACTGCCAGAGTGGTTTAGCATTTGTGGGTTGGGTGGCTCGATGTAGATTAGGAAATCTTACACCTGCCACCCGACACACCGCCACCGCTCCACAGTACAAAATAGAATGGGTATCACATAAGTCCACACTGGTCTCCCAGTGTGGCTTTAAAACATTGTCTAGGGCACTCACAAGCGAAATGTTACGTCTATGCATGGGCAAACGGGGTAGGCATGGTCTTAGGGAAATCGGTGCAGACCGATACTCGATTATTATTATTATTGTTCCCAAATATTTTACCTTATCTGCAATAACTATATTGTAATTAACGATATGAGTATGTAGTAACACAACAATTAAAATTGAAATTTGCTATTAATCACCTGCATAAATAAGCTTCGGATGCTAGAGATCCACTTAGACATTAGAATTGAGCTTGCAATATCTATGTGCCTTTTGCAAGTTGAGGAAAAATCACTCAACACGTATGCTTCATTTGATGATATTAAATCTTTTATATCGATTAAGCGTAAGTCACTGAAACAAGTCGTTATCAATTACAAATTAGGCCATAAGTTCCTTAGCTACCTTGTATACTTCTATGATATCAGATTTAACTACAATAACTTGGTCTAATGATCTATACTGCCACTCGGTTCACTGATTTGACGCCACGGGGTATGTATTTATGTGATTTAATACTTTTTTAAATCAGGATTTTGTTAAAATACTTATAACACATACTCCTAGAGGTAGGTCACCGTATTATAAAACGAAAAAAAAAGACATACATGAAGTTTGTCCACCAAATGTTCAATACTTCTGATATACAGGGATGCACGCAATGCAGATTTTTGGTTATGAATTTATGTGCTACAACAAAGCGATTCCTCCAAGCGTCATCTTTATTAGCCAATTCTTGTTTTTGTGGCGTAACTACTTCTTCCAATGATTCTTCCTAAGGATTACTAAGAATGTTACCTTTTAAGGAACTTACACGAGAGTATAAAATAAAATCAGTTTTCAAACTATACCTATTGCATAGGCATTAAAAATCTGTAGAAATTTATTAAATTGACAATATTATTGCACCTCTCTCCCACTTTTGGAAGTATTCATACCGGACTCATTACAATTAAATACACCCAATAGGTATTTCAGAATTAAAAAAATAATTGCACGTAAGCCTAAAGTCATAGTAACCGTATTAGGATCCTTAAGAACGAAGTCCACAATAGCTTTTTTCATACTCATCATGAAATCCTCACGCATCTCATCCGTGCACCTCACCAAATCCTCCTTCCATAGCTTCAGCTTTGATGGTATTAGTTTGTGAATTCTACAATATATCAAGAATCGGTTCAATAAAGTCTGTTCTATCCGCCATGGCAATCTGTCATCTTTAAATATCTTCATCATCACTTGCCTTAACACAATCTTATCATCAAGAGGCGCCACGTGAATGCTATCAATACCGTAACGAAGGTAATAATAATATCTAAGCATGTCCTTCTCTTCGCCTGAAGGTAAAGTGTCCCCAGCTTCGCCAGGCCTTGACTGGCATATCAGGTTGACCAACCTTAATCTAAATTCTTCTCGAGCTTTTTTCATGGCGGTATAGCTTGCCAATACTGAAAATATTATTGAAAATGATGCGAATAAACGGCGCCCGATGCATTTCAATACTTTTGGTTGCTACATTATATTTTAGCTTAATACTCGTACCTACTAGCATAATGAATTGAGTAAGGCCTACTGTTACAACTTACTGCGTGTTACCGCAATATAGTTTTTTTTTGATGAAATTACGACAGTAAATCTCCGCTCACTTCTAAAGGAGACGTTTTAAAAATAATATCATAAAGAAATTCAATTCAACACTCATGAAATCAAAACAGAGCAGTGCGTTGATAAATCATAAAAAAATTATGTTCAAAGTATAATGTCCCCCAGTAAGTTCTTTTTTTGTCGAATCCACAACATAATTATATATATTTACGCCTTGATATTATAATAAATGATAATTTGGAGGAAGCCAGAGAGGTCTGTACCTGTTGGAACTCTGTACTCTCTGCCTACGCCGCGAGAGAGCTGGCGTAGTGATATAGATAGATAGACAGAAATTATAATATATATCAAGTAGTACATTTAGTCGTTTATTCAGTCGAATAGGACATGACCAACCATTCGATTTCTTTTTTGTTGGTACGGGTAGTAGCGCTTTTGAAGGCTTTGGAGGACGAGCAGGTAACTTCAAAACTTCTTCAGGAAGGGAAAATAGAGGTCGTGTTCGGGCTTTTAAACTGTTAGGCGGCGATATTATTGGTACTTTTGCTATTTTTGCCCTGGAAGTCGATGGCATGGGCTGGCCTTTCTTCTTTGTAGGCTTTTGACCTTGCATTGCTGTATCTACTGAAAATTAAGTTATTGGCACGAAGTACTTCGCTACAAATACGGTTTTATTTTGCGTAAAGATGGTGTGGACACTACCTTAAGAAGTCTTTGGTAATATTTTTATAACTATTTTTACTTGGGTATGACCGCAATAGCACAAATCATATAGGTACAAAAAATAACTATTTTATCCTCTAAACACAAAACACATTTTATTTTCTAAGTGCAAAAATATCAACAAATTGAAATTTTATTTATATTACCGAAGTCATAAAAATTTGTCAGCTTTCTTCAATGACGTAATATATAACGTCACTGACTTTCTTTTATTTTTATTATTGCCTCGTTGAACTATATTTAACAAAGGAGTTACAATATACGCCCCTATTACATGGGATCTAACATCGTTGGCGAAAAGTGGATGTACTCAGTACACCTCTACACGTCACACCACAATCGCAGACCGTTAAATATGGATCTCTGAGCCTGAGTGTGGAACCTATGTAAGGATTTCCAGACCGGCCAAAGTTTGTGTGTGCACTGGAGGTTGTTACTCCTCAAAGTAAGGTGGCAGGGATTTTTATCTGTCCATTGCCTAAGTCTGGCCATTTATGGGAGATCCTGCACTTAAAAAGCTTTTGCGGCTCTTGAGTACAAGGGGTGTCGGATGTCAGATTTTGATTTTTCTCCGAAATTTATGTTGTGCTAAGGCTACCAGGTCCTAGGTCAAGTTAAGTGGAGTCGGCTTTAGACATCCAGTAATGATACGACAGGTGTCGTATCAACGTCATACCATCCACGAGTTTAGCATATGCTGTAATGAGCATGCGTATTCTCCAGTAGTGGAACAAATCGCCATAACTGTATTTCGAAGGATGTCAGAAGACGCACCCGGACCCTATCATTGTTATTCAGCGACCTTCATTTTAATTTGTCTCGTCCAGTATGACTCCTAAATATTTCGGGTGGGTGCAGTGCTCGATAGCCACTCCATGCCACTTAAGAGCATGGTCAGCTTGTCTGTTGCGAAGATAAAACGTACAGGTCTGAGTTTTGGATGGATTGGGCCTGAGACCGTTTACATCGTAGTATGCTCCAAGTTCGTCCAGAGCCGTAGTCAAATATTCCTCAGCTTCCTCAAAGGTAGATGTTTGGCTTTTCAATGCTAGTCACCTGCGTATAAAAAACGTGTTCAAGATGCGCTGTTCGGTTGGTCGTTCGTAAAAATAGACTTGGTGTGAGGACGCTCCCTTGCGGTAGACCCTTTTCCAAGAAGTACCATCTACTTTTCTCCGTAAAAAAAGGACTCGGAAGGGGCGGTTACGTAAAACTTTACCTAAAACGTGGACAAACCCAGAATCGTTGGTTAGGTCTTCCGACTTCTTGCAGTAGTCTACTAATGTTAATGGTATCGTATGCTGTGGAAAGATCAACCAAGACCAAACCCGTTATGCTGTTTATATAAAATCTGTCTTTTACAGCTACGAATAGACGTTGATGCTGGAAAGTAGTCGGAAAAGACTAAACGATAGAATTACAACTATTTTTCCAAAGGTGCAATAAAAAAGTAGTTATTGTAATAATTTATTTACTTCTAATAAAATAAATGACAGTCTATTATAATATAAAATATCTATAAATAATAACACAATAGGTAATTAATAAATATAATAGCGACATACTTTGAGGTACGAGTCGACTAGACGAAGTTAAAAATAAAATTAATTGAGGAGAAAAAAAATAATATTTACATTATTAAATATTCCATGATTATTAATGACATCAAAAGATCAATATCATCATTACAACATCTTTTTGATTCAGTTTTCTAAGTAGAAGTAACACGATCAGTCTGACTATCAATATGAGAGAGTTATGTGTTGTGTTATATACAATGCGAAAGTGGAGGGATGTAGGTACCGGGGAAGACCTAGACTATCTTACCATGACCAAATATACCGTTTCTTATCTGAAGGGCAAGTCAAGAGTCTCCGTAACCGACAAGTGTGTATGAGACGAACTATGATAGTGGAGGAAGCCAGAGAAGTATGTAAGGAAAGGAACTGTTGGAACTCTGTACTCTCTGCCTACCCCGCGAGGAATCTGGCGTAATGATATAGATAGATTGATATGTGTTGAGAAGGTAAGACTTATCTATAAGGCTCGGTAAGTGTGAGTATTCACGTCCAAAAGGTTGAATTTGCAAATTGAATTCTCATTGTGTTGAATTTCCGATATGTCGTATCACAAAATGTTGAATTCTCATTGTGTTGAATTAGTGAAATATAGATTTCTCATCTATCTATCTACAAGGCGTAACGAAAATAACGCAAGACCTGAGACACCCCACTTAGATAATTGCTTTACAAATTATATACGAAAACAAAACGTCGTCTTTTAAAAACTTATTTATCATTTTTGTTTAAACTTTTATATCTTAATTAACTACGAAACCTATGTACGCACTACAAATAAACACTACAAGCGCAGCTGCTACACACGCACACAGTCGAACACCGGGTCATTCAATAGACTATTGATAGGTTAAGTAGTTCTGTTTTTGTAATATTGTCGTTATTACATGCGCATAAGGCACACTTTGCTTTACACTCGTTTCGCAAGTATTTCACGCTATATCCCGGTTTAAATGCGCGGCAGTATGCACGCATAAGCAGTAAGCATTTTGCATTCTTATCTTTCGATCACACTTTTCAGGCTTAGGACTGACAACTTTGAATATTTTTATTAGTTAGAACAAAATGTTAATAAAATGGAATAATTTCGTTAAGTCTGGACATGTTTTTTATTTTATTTCTACATATTAGATGCAAACAAAATTGAACAAAGTAGGCGAGTTTAAAAGATTTGAATCGTAATATTTACAATAAATGATCATTGTTATACTTACACTACTTTCATCCAGATAGGGGCAGAATAAACTAACTCAAGACACTATTACGGCGCCCTCTCAAAACACTTTTAAAATGTCCACTACCTTGTTCAATGTACTTTAACGCCCGAACACGTACTTTTTAATTTATTAAGTACTTCAGTGTCTTTTTTCAATTATTTGAATTGCAGTTTCAATTTTTTGTGTATTGACTGGATGCTATCAGATTCGTTTACGTACACATGAGATTTAACAAGTCCCCACACACATAAGTCGAATGGAGTAAGATCAGCTGATCGTGGAGGCCATTGCACTGGTCCCCCTCGACCGATCCAAAGGTTTTTTAGGTTCTATTAGGCTAGCAGAACGTCTTCTAACAACGTGGGCAAAGTTCGAGCAAAAACTCTACTGCCATGGGTCTGACTAAACACTTGACACGCCAATGCCACGTTATCATCACATCGAGCTAGTGTTCGCACCATTTCATTGTATTTGATACTGGTATACCTAAATGCCATAGCACGCGATTTCGCTCCGATTATTGCGTCATAAACAAACAGAAACAATCCGATCGGAATGTACAAGACAACTGGTCGCGCGCTGGCCGGTGCCGGCGTTTCTATTTTTTTACTATTATTATCCTAAACTTTTTGTGTTTGAGTGGTTTTCAGCAAGTGCGCGGGACGTTGGTGGGGCGCGGGGATAGTAAGGTAAAGGCGCCATTTAATTTCGCTGAAATGGTCACGCAGAAACATTTTATTTAAATTGCAAAGATAATATGAAAGAAAATGAAAATGATAGTAATTAAGAATTGATTTAGGTTTTTATGGAAACAAAATAAATATTATTAATTGAGTATTGAAATGTGTAATTCTCGAATTTGTTTGATGCCGCTTTTGTTTGCTACTGGTTTTTTTATTTACATACTCTCATTATTATTTTTTGCCTTTATTTTTTTCCTGTTAGGAACAATATCGACGGGTTTTCAACTTCATTCATTTAATGTCTGATACTTACTGAATGTTGTCTAATCTTATAAATAATGTTTCTAAATAGGATCTTTTAAAAAACTACACTTTCAATGTACAGTAAACACTTTAATTTTGTGATCCTTGACTTTTTTCGAAAATATCGGATATTATGTGAACAACGATGCCTTAAACTAGCGTGCGCGTAGTAGATCGTAGTAAGATTCATTCAACTTTAATGATTGTGTGCATTAATACAGCTGATTGACAAACGAATGTCTGTATGTATGTGTGCAGTTTAGACAATGTTTTTGTAGTGAGATGGAAATCGCCGTATTGCTTTGAGTTATGGTTCAATTTTCTTTAGTACAGCTAACTGAGGTGTTAGCATGTATATCTATGGGAACGAGTGACCATGATTTTAGCTAATTTGAGTAATTTTGGGCTTAAATCTTACATATGTTTTTTATAGTTGGAATCGATTTAGCTGTCGATTTAGACCAAACTACTTTCAGGTCTTGCGTTAATTACGTTACACCTTGTATATCATCACGCCAGATCCCTTGCGGGGAAGGCAGAGAGTACTGAGTTCCAACAAGTTCTTTCCTTACATACCTCTCTGGCTTCCTCCACTCTCATGGTTCATTGAATTCTCATTCTGTTTAATTTTCAATGACTGAACCATTCAGGCCGGAAAATTTTATTCTGCACCACTCTTTATCTTACCACGAAACGTTGCCACGAAAATTCAACTCGCCAAAGTTTCATCGTCCTTTGGAAGGCTCGCTAAGTCGTTGGTCCTGGTTACTACTTAATATGGTAGTCGCTTAATATATTTCTCTATGACTGATAGCAGTTGGACTGATCGCAAAACCTCTGTCTTAGACAATTATTTAGAAAGGTAATTGCGTGAGGAGCGCGACGCCTCTCATGATCCAGTGATCAGGCTCCTTCTGCGTGGGCAGGCGCATGAACAGGATGTAGTTGGTGGAGTGGCCCGTGGTGGAGAGCACGCCGCGCCGTTCGCCCGTCTTGTACAGCGGACAGTTGTAGAACACGTCCGTCGGGATGTCCTCACGCTTCAGCGGGATTAACCACACCTGATACAAAAAGTTATGTCGGCATTTACAAATTACACAAGATGAACCATAAATAAGCGTTGGTCATGTATAAGCGACGTGTATGTACGGTATCAATATTATTTTGAATTCTCAAATCAGAAAACTGTTATTAGAGTTTTCAATGACTACAACTAAGGCATGTACTTATGTGATAGGGTATCAAATGGTTCGTTTTGCGACATAGACATATTGACTAACGCCAAATTTAAAGGTCCACTTTTGGCAGTGATATTCTCCCAGATAAGACATTGAAAAAGACACGGGTCGACGGTAGGGCTAAATGTAACAAGCGGTTTAGATTTCTTCTGAGATTTATACGATATTCGCTAAAGAAAGCAGATACCTAATATTACTCTTAACATAAGGCCTCTACGGCACCGGTAAAGTTAATTTGGTGCGACAGCAGATTTACAAAGAATGATTTGATTTTCTTTAGATACTAACTAAGCGAGAACAAACTATTACCCTACATTCGCACGAGCGCTTTTTTAACGCGCGTTAGTAAAGCTCTAGAACTATATAAATGGTTGAGTATTTTTTGCACCGTACAGCGCTTCAGCACCGCGCGTTGAAAAAGCGTCCGTCCAAATGATAGGTTACTGTGATTACAGCACTAAGGGACTAGACAGGTGGCAAGCGTTTTGTTTGTATTCTCTTGCCGCAATCGCTAGGGTAATATTTTGACCACATGAGCTTTTGTTGTAAAATGTTGTTTTTCGTTTTGTATTAGCGTTATCGATTGTAGAAAGTCCACAGCCCCAGAGGGCCTAGACAAGTTGCAAGCGTTTTGTTTCTATTCTCTTGTCGCAATCGATAGCGCATTGTTTTGACCATGTGACTTTTCGTTGCAAAATATCATTCCCATGCATTTTTCCGCTTTCTATTAGCGTTAACGACTGTAGATTGTCAGCTTGGCTATAGGCGCAGATCTGTTAACAACTGTCATTACTTTGTTGAGACGCTACCATCTACATGTTGACTAATTGATTTAAAGGGGATAAATTTGAAATCAACTTACTGGCGGAAACTCATCATATAGAATCTTGGGGCGGGACTCATCAATGCACATAATGTCCATGTTCCAACGAGCTCCCTCCATAAACAGGCCATTGATGTAGACCCCCTCCTCTGGTGTTTCGGTGATTTCAAAAGTTTTCTGGACCTGCAATAAAATTCATTTATTAGATTCGGAATTTTGGAATCTTCAAGAAAAACAAATGCAAGTAAAGGTGTTTCCATTTACATTTGACGATGATAATTTTTTTTTAATAAATGGTACACGATACTGTGCGAATAGTGGTCCAAAACCGGTAGTAGAATAGTGAGTGGAATAGGCACTTGTTGGAAAGATGATGTATTTATCGAGAGTTGAAAGGAAAACCTGCTGGGTAATAAACCTGGGTATAAGACCGCGGAAATGGCACCAAAGAAAGGGGGCTTATGCCTTGTAGTGAGTTATAGAAAGATGATATCACTGCACTGATGATATCAACGGATAATTTGACGATGTTTGCGTATCGATTCTCTATATGCTAAATCTGTACCTCATAATGGAAGGCGAGCTGGTCAATGGGTATCTTGTACTTTCGTGCGTAGCTCTGCTGCGCGGCTGTCAGGAACGCTTGCGGGAAGTAGAAACCAGACAGCCAGAAGACTATAGGGGGCCCGTATTGATGCCAGTGCTATCGAACAGTGATTTAGGTAAAATTTCAATTAATTTTGCAACATTATTAAACATGACACATCTTTAACTTCAGATACCTGTAAGAAAGCAAGTCTCTCGAGTAAGTCGTTGAAGTAGGCAGCTAGAGGCTTGAGTGAAGGGTAGCTCTTGCCGGCCCATAGCGCAGGAATGCGTCCGCGCACCATGCTGGTCAGCACTTCCTCTGTTATGTCCGTTAATACACTCACTCCTGGCGAAAACATTTTTATTATTGGTATCTTATTCTTTCAATAATATTCTAAAGTCCATTCTCTAATGTTGCTTTACCAGCTACTTCTTGTTTGTTGTGTGTTGTTGTTGTATTTGAAAATAGATATCAGATGCATAATCAGGCTCTTTTATGACCCGAACCTTTCGGATACAGATACCGCACACAGGATCAGACAACGACCTAGCCAGCGAGTTCGAAGAATCCCATACCCACCGGCCGGTGCCGAGCACTACGGCGAGAGACCTAGTATATATGCCCTCTCCCATAGCGACTGCCCAAGCCGAGGCCGTTCCTTGAGGCGCCCTTGAGGTAGTTGCCCCCTTACCCTTATGGCTAGAGCGTGCTCGTACGCTCGCCTTGTTGTCCGGTGAAGCTGTAAAGGCCCCGCGGCCTCGACGCCTCTGTTAACCAGACCATAAATTTCCTACTGTATTGGCTAGACAAAACGTATTTAGCTTACGTCCTATTGCAGGCCATAATCTGTTTTTTCTTGACAATACTGACCTAAATTTGTTAAGCCGTTTTGGTGTACCTTTCACATTTATTATATTAGTGCGACCACGTGGAGTTGGCAGGCCGGGGGACCACGTCATCGGTTCACCTTATGCGGAAAGGTGGACCGATGACCTGGTGGAAGTCGTAGGTAAATGCTGGATACTTACAGCACAAAGCCGATCGTCATGGCAATCTTCAGGGATACTTATGTCCTGAAGTGGACGTCTTTCGGCTGATGATATTAGTAGGATGGCAGGTACCTTGTACAGCTCCAATGACTGCCCTAGAGCTGGTCTTAACCACAGTAACCAGGCGCTCGTATCTTGCGGCCTCCTGGATGACTACGATGGACATGGGCGTCATATCAGCTGGCCTGATGTCACCCTCGTGTGAAGATCCCGTCAAGATCTTCGCCGGCAGGCGCGCTAAAATATCTTCGGCTATTGCCATAGCTTGTTGTTCTGGAGTCTCCCCTGCCCCTCCAGCGGCCATAGTGTCCTATACATAAAAAGTGTGTATTCATGCAATTCTGGACAGCTTTTTTTACGGAAATAGCAACAAAACGTAAGCCAATCCATTTAAAAAGTAGAGAACGCAGACGCAATGCTCAAAATGTATGTAATTTTTTTTGTGACAGGTAAGCACTGCAAGAAATACAAACACATCACACGATGATAGTAGAAAATTCTTACTTACCAAATATTGTTTCAACAGGTCCTTGATGCATAAACACAATGAAAGGTCATTACAATGTTTTAATTATTCATAAATGTGATTGATTATTACAAAAATATCTTACCATGCGATCCTAGGCGGAATGTAGCAAATGTAGTATGAAACATAAAAACATGATAATTAGATAAATGATTGAATGATATCGATTCTTATTTAAAATACTGTTCTAATATTAGTTACCTTCAAAAGCGTTTAAAAATTACCACTAAATAGATTCTACAAGTCTAATACAGCAGTAGAGAATATACATTTACAATTAGATCTAATGTCTTACTAATTTTCAAAATAAATCATAGTGACTAATATGAAATTGAATGGATATGCTTAAATAGGATATTTTCTCTGCATCATCTAACCTGTGTAAGTATGGCGGTGCTGAGAAGCTCCTCGGCTTCTCGGAAGTGTTTAGTGATGTCGGCGTTGGGATGGAAGCCGAACACGCCGGGAGGCGTCGCCACCGGCAGCGAGCGAGCAAATGCTATGAACTCCCCGTGCTCATTTAGAGTCGGAATGTAGTAGACGCCTGTAGTCAAAAAACCGTCATCATCATCAACCGAACGAAAGCCATTGCAGGACGTAAGCCTCGCTCAAATATCGTCATAAAATAATTACTAGAAAATAATGTAGTTTGTTTGGAAATTACGTATGTCAGTAGTAAGTAGTAATGGGTAAGTTTGGAATAAATATTTTGTTGTTTAGATTAGTAATGCATAATATCCGCACGACCATAACCCGGAATTAGTGTATATACAATTCTTATAAAAATGGTAAAGCCATCTTAGTTAACAGTGTTCTTGTTTCCTTTGAGTGGTTCTTTGTTATCTTATAATCTATTCCGTTTATCAGTGTTAGTAAAAATACAAATTAGAGAGACCTGACGGATCAATTGGATATTTGTGTTCATTTATAGCTCGTGGATTGTAGAACTTGTACAGTATGGTGTTAAGGCAGCGTCGATCCCAGTCATCCGTGACTCGCCCGCCGTAATTGCATTCGCCAGTTAAGTACCGCAATGCTACGAATTGCACGTCCTAAAACATAACACTGCTTTAAAATTGATTCAATGTTCAGAATTTGAATTAGAAAAAGATGTATCAGTTTTAAATACAGTTTTATTGATCAAGTCTAATAAAAAGTTTATTTCATCCCTATTTCATATAATAAGAAGTAATTACAAGATCGATATCTGATTATCGATGAATTAATGCGGAGTTCTCCGCCGAAACCGCGTCGAAAACATTAAACCTACATGATTCACCATTTACATATCATTTACATTTTTATTCATGACAGAGTATAATGCCTGGCAATGCCGCTGCCTAAATCTGAAATGTGGCCTCTGGTCACCTACCGAAAAATGATTCCGATTGCATTTATGAATAAGTACATGTAACAAAGCTGACCTCGTATTCATTAAGGAACATATAAAGCTGCGTGACGCTGATCTTGAGGTCTGTCTCGTTGAACTCGTATCGTATGTTCCAGCCGAGCGGGCCGAACTGCCGCCGTTCCTGCACCACCGCGTGGAAGAAGCACAGCGCAAACAACAACTTCTTGAACACTTCCGATTGCTTGTTACCCTCGAACCATTCCGGGTCATTGATAGGATCACTCTGGTATGAACGAGCTATATTCGCTCGTAAACCTATGAAACGTTTACTAGCGAAATGAATATTCGGCTATGAAAATTCTAGCAGTGAGTACGTTGAACGGAGCATTACCAAAAATGCTTGTACAGTACAAATGGATGGTAACGATAGATGCATCTAAAGATCTGTTTGCGCATTTATATATTGCTGAATACTGGTATTAGTCCAATACTTAATGCGTTTGCATTAGAAATATTTACCTTGCGGAGGCTCATTAGTCATCTTGACGCCATTTTGTAAAACGTACACAGGAAAGTGGTCAGCAGGATATGACGTCAACCAAAGTCTAAAATCTGGATGTGTAGTGTCTGGTATTAATCCCTCGCAAATCTAAATAATAATGAAGTAGAATAAATAATATGTAGACTTTATTTGACTACATCTATTGTTCACTGACGATCTCACCTTTTCAAGTGTAGGCATCCAACTCTTGGCCAAGTGGCAGTTCTGTAGTACCACCCACGTACCACTTCGGACCCCTTCTTCTATTAATTTAACTGCAATAGGACCTTGGCCTTGTCCTAGAGACAAGGAGAACAGGCGAGAAGATCCAAAGCCCTATGTTGAAAATACAGTGATTTATTATCATTTCTTTAGCAGTACTTTGGAGTGGCCACAGTTGCTTACGATTCCTAACAGATGCGGGACAGTTTTAAGTGCTTTTTTAATATATTTTCTTTCGAACATACTGGGAATGATGTATTCTAGGTATCTATAAAATAGTTTATTCGACATGAGAACTAACCTGGTCATCAGCAAACTTCAGCAGTGTCCCCATAGGATCAGAGCCAGGCGTCAGTACAAATAGCAGTGGAATACAACAGTGCGAATCCGAGTATGAAGAGGGCAAATCGAATAACGGTGGCTCTACAAACTGTCGCCCCATTTGACCTATAAAAGTCGTCAGTGTCAATATTGAGTAAGAACTGTTTGTTTCACGAACAGTAATATATACAAACCTTCAACAAAGTTTTGTACAGCCGGCACCATCATATCTAAGCGCATGCATCTTAAAACCATCATTTTCTGTAGAAGAAATAGTTTAGAATAAACAAGTCATAAAATAGCATAAAGATTATTATTTATATAAAGAATCGTGGGATATGAATTATGACCAGATGACTCCGAAGTAATGTTTGAAGATCGATGTTTTTGGCGTTTTTTGCACACTACCTCTCGAGTCGGTGATTTCGCGTATTATACATTTGATTACAATACAGTGCGGCCTGTACCACGAACAAGTGTTAATTCGAATAAATAATAATTATTACCTGAAATGCACTAAGTTTGCCATTCCAGGGCTCTGGCAGCGGCTGGTTCTCTGGATCGGGCGTATCGCAGAAATCCTCCCACATGGGAATATTTGCGGTGAAATGTTCCACGATACCTTTGAACTTGTCGATTTCATTTAACCTAGGAAGATATTTTTTGTTGTAAATGACATAGAATCAGATTGCTAACACCATGCAGTAAACACTCATTGATAAAAATTAGATATGTAATAACGAGTGAATTACAAACAACTGACCAAATATTTGCATTGGTCACTCATACTCATAGTTATATAAATGATATGATATTTTATTATATACCAAACGAAGTAAACTTGCAGTTTTTTTAAAGGCAACAAGACAAGTAAGTTCTGAAAACTATTATTTATCTATCTATATCATCACGCCAGCTCCCTTGCGGGGTAGGCAGAGTGTACAAAGTTCCAACAGGTTCTTTCCTTACATACCTCTCTGGCTTCCTCCACTCTCATAGTTCGTCTCATACACACTCGCCGGTTACGGAGACTCTTGACTTGCCCCTCAGATAAGAAACGGTCTATTTGGTCATGATAAGATAGTCTAGGTCTTCCCCGGTACCTACATCCTTCTACTTTCGCATTGTATATCTGTTTTGTCATTTTTTCTTCTGGCATTCTTTCTATATGCCCGAACCAACGGAGCATTTTTCTTTCTCATCTTTACACCGATACTATCTTTCATACCTACTCGCTTTCTTACTACGCTGTTGCGAATACGGTCGGTCAGCGTGACTCCGCACACCTTTCGGAGAGATCGCATTTCGACCGCATTTATCCTGCTTTCGTTCTCCTTCTTACATACCCAACTCTCACTGCCATGTAACAGCGTTGGGACAAGCACTCCGTTATGCATGGCCAGCTGCGCCTTTTGGCTTAAATGCCGGCTCCCAAGTAGCCTTCCCATCGCACCATTCACTCCATTACCTGCATTCACTCTTCTCTCTATATCAGCGGTGTATTTCCCATCCTTACTGAAGGCGCATCCAAGATATACAAACTCATTCACTTGCTCCAGCACATCGTTACCAACCACAATCCTTGCATTCGTTCTGGTTTCTTCCCGTTCAAAAACCATCATATTGGTTTTCTTCACATTCAAATGTAAGCCATTGTTCATGCAGTCGTCTCTCATAACTGTGACTAGTGTTTCAGATTAGTGGCTGTTGACGTATCAAAACCGCGTCATCTGCATACAATAAGTGGTTTACCACTAGATCACCCATTTTTACCCCTTCATTCATTGAATTCAGTCTTTGAAGACTTTTATCTAGATATACTATAAACAGTCTAGCGGACAACACGCAACCCTGCTTGACGCCGATTTTGACGTCAAACCAAGGTGACACGTTACCACCCACCCGTACGCATGCCTTGCTGTCCACATAGGTGGACTGGACGGCTCGCAACAGGGTGCCGTTTATACCATACTCTGGCAAAATGTCCCAAAGTCTCTTTCGCACGACTCTATCAAACGCCTTCTCCAGGTCCACAAAACCGCAGAAAACCTTCCGGCCTACTACCAGATGCTTTTCTACGATGTTGCGGAGGGAGAAAACTTGATCCGAATATCCTCTTCCAGACCTGAAACCTCCCTGTGCCTCGCACAACATTCCATCGGACTTCTATTATTTAAATTTCGTAAATTTACTGACCCATTAAAATCTGCCCAAGCTTGCGGACTGAGGAAGTGTACTGGATTAGGTGGCACATGTCTTGGCTGCGCACCACCAAACAGGAACAACACTTCATGTTGCTCCAAGCGACCTTCCGCCACCATTATCGTAATCGTCAGCAGCAATGAGAAAACCAACTTGTCCTGAATAAATATTACTTATGATATTAACGAAACATGCTCGTCTCACTTCATTTAACTTCATTTATGCATAGATAAATAAAATAGTCTAGTTGTTTAACTAAAAGGATATATGTATACAAAAACCTTAAAGTTATTATTGCATGTGTCCCAGCAGAGATGGGCAAAATGTAATCAGATTAATGATTAACTACCCCCCGCTTGGAGAATATAGGCGTGATGGTGTTTTAATGATTAAGGAATACAATTACATTCTGTAATCTTCAACGATTACGATTACACTTTTAATCTTGAATCGTGATTGAATATCATCATCATCATCATCTCAGCCCATACTTGTCCACTGTTGAACATAGGCCTCCCCAATCGCTTTCCAGCGTAACCGGTCCGATGCCACCTGCATCCAACGACTTCCTGCGATTTTCACAAGATCGTCGGTCCATCTGGCAGGCGGTCGTCCCACGCTGCGCTTGCCAATACGTGGTCGCCACACTAGAATCTTTCTGCCCCAACGCCCGTCCGATCTACGCGCTATGTGGCCCGCCCATTGCCACTTCAGCTTGCTAATCTTAAGGGCTATGTCGGTAACCTTGGTTCTTCTACGAATCTCCTCATTCCTGATTCGATCGCGTAGAGAAACGCCGAGCATAGCTCTCTCCATAGCTCGCTGAGCAACTCTGAGCTTTTTTATGAGACCTATTGTAAGAGACCACGTCTCTGATCCATATATCATCAATGGTAACACACATTGACTGAAAACTTTAGTCTTAAGGCACTGAGGTATTTTGGATGAGAAGATATTGCGCAGTTTCCCGAACGCTGCCCAGCCGAGTTGGATTCGTCGATTGACCTCTCTCTCAAAGTTGGACCTACCTAACCGGACTACCTGTCCCAGGTAAATGTATTCGTCGACAACTTCAAGAGTAGAGTTCCCAACGGTGAGTGCGGTGGGTACGACATGGACGTTAGACATTATTTTGGTTTTGTCCATGTTCATTTTAAGACCCACTTGTTGAGATACTCTGTTGAGGTCACCGAGCATTCGTCCTAGATCTTCCAGCGACTCCGCCACGACCACAATGTCGTCGGCAAATCGTAGGTGAGTGATGTATTCGCCATTGATGTTGATGCCAAGTCCTTGCCATTCCAAGAGCTTGAAGGCGTCCTCTAAGGTGGCCATAAACAGTTTCGGAGAAATGACGTCTCCCTGTCTTACTCCTCTTTTTATGGGGATTGCCTTCGTGCACTGCCCCTGTACTCGGACTGACATGGTGGCGTTATTATACAAGCACTTCAACACTTCGATGTACCGATAGTCAATGTGGCATCGCTGGAGAGATCTAAGAACCGCCCAAGTCTCGATCGAATCGAAGGCTTTCTCATAGTCCACAAACGCCAAGCATAGTGGCCGATTATACTCCTCGGTCTTCTGTATAATCTGCCGCAGCGTATGTATGTGGTCTATGGTACTAAAGCCTTTCCGGAAACCGGCTTGTTCGGGAGGCTGGAAGTCATCAAACCTGCGTTCGAGACGATTCGTGATGACTCTCGAAAACAACTTATAAACATGGCTCAGCAGTGTGATGGGCCTATAATTCTTCAGTAAAGTGTTATCACCTTTCTTGAAAAACAGTACCACCACACCCCTGTTCCATGCTTCCGGCGTTTTCTCTTCGAGCAAGACGGAATTAAACAGCCTCTGAAGGACTTTAAGTACTGGCGTTCCGCCCGCTTTCAGAAGCTCTACGGTAATTCCGTCTTCGCCCGGCGCTTTGTTATTTTTGAGTTGTTTGAGAGCCATCCTAATCTCGTACAGGCTGATGTCCGGGATATCTTCAGTGTAGTGTCGGGTTAGCTTGGCTCTTGGGTCTTTTACCAAGTCAACAACAGGTTCAGCTACTGAGGTATACAACTGCCCATAGAACCTCTCTATCTCCCTGAGCACCTCCGACCTATTCGACGTTACGTTTCCGTCCTCCATCTTCAGCTTGGTCAACTGGCTTTGCCCAATAGACGCGTCTCTTGCGAACACTTTAGAGCCCTTGTTCTGTGCTATGGTCTCCTCAATACGCCTTGTATTGAAGGACCGTAAGTCTTGTCGCAAGGACTTCAATATCTGTCCATTGAGCTGCCTATAGGACTTAGCATCATCGGAGGTTTGGAGCGTCATGGAACGTCGCTCAGCCATGAGGTTTCGGGTGTAGTTGGATAGTTTTTGAGGTCTATTTTTACGGTGGGGCTTAAAATACTTGAACCCGACCGTATGGACAGTCTCTACCAGCCTGTTGTTGATTTCGTCCACTGATGCGCTGCTGTCTAGCAATTCGAAGCGGTTTGCAAATTCGAGTTGAAAGTTCTCGGGGTTTTGGATATGTGCATAAGAAGGTCGGAGCGTAGACTTCATCAGACGCGATCTTTCCATTTTGACATTAATATTTTATGTGCCTCTGACCATTCGGTGATCACTGCCGGTTTTTAACCTGTGGATCACGGAGACATCATTAAATATTTGTCGCTTGGTGCTCATTATGAAGTCTATTTCGTTTTTGGTGGAACCATCAGGGCTCATCCAGGTCCATTTCCTAGGCGGCTTCTGGAAGAAAGAGTTCATCATAAAGAGTCCCTCCTTCTCCAGGAATTCGGCCAGCCTCTGACCCCTGGGGTTGCGCTGCCCATATCCAAATTGCCCCACTCTCAACTCATCATCGCCCCGTTTGCCCAGCCGCGCATTGAAGTCACCCATAACCACTGTAAAGTGTGTTTTGGAAGTATGTATGGCTCTACTAATGTCCTCATACATAACTTCGACATCATCATCTGAGTATGTCGAGGTCGGTGCGTAGACCTGTATGACCTTCAGCGAATATCTTTTGGATATTCTGAGTATCAGGTACGCTACCCTGCTCGACACACTAGTGATGGACACAACGTTGTCTATGAGTGACTTGTGGACGATAAATCCGACACCACCTTGGGACTGCTGTTCGCCCTCCCGGTAGTAAAACAAGTTGCCGGATTTTAAGGTTATCGTGTCCTCGCCCTTTCTTCGGACCTCCGATAAACCAACAATATTCCACCGCAACTTGTTTATCTCTTCTTCCAGCTCAACAAGCTTCTCATCTGTCCTCAAAGTGCGTGCGTTGTATGTCACCAGGGCCAATTTTCGTTTTTGGTGGTAGCCGAATCTCTGCCGGAGATTCTTAGCACCCCTTGTCCTGTCGTTACCATGGCTGCTACCGTGGCCAGGACGATCAGGACTGCCGGGGACTAGGGGCCTGGTTTTCTTCTTTTCTTCCATAATAGTGATTGGGGGGATTTGCCATACTCGCCACGCTTGGCAGGCGGGTTGGCGAGCGCAGTTTTTGATCGCAGAAGTGTTAAGAGAACGCTGCTGCCCATTCCCTAGTTTTCCCTTAGTCGCCTTGTACGACACCCGATGGGATGAGATGGGTTGGTCCTATTCTAAGCCGGGAACCACGCGGCATATTACAAAATGCAATTGTAATCATCAATTTGATTACATTTTTCCCATCTCTGGTCCAAAGTTACTGTGCCAATGCATACTAGCATAAAGAGTAGAGAGTTTATGATATTGTTAAAATATCTAATTTACTGCATAGACTTTGTAACGGCATATTTTGTTGCAGCCACAATAAATGTAGAAAGTTAGAGTGTAGAGGTCCTAATTGATAGTTGTGCTTGTGAACGTTTTTGTTTCCAATTCGTATAGACAGATAGCAGTAAATAAAACACATCTACCTTCTCGAACAGACTCCTACAGATATTGGAATACAGCGAGTAAGTAAAGTAGGCACGCAGGATGGCGAGTCGTTCGGGAATATCCTCAACTTTTTCTGTGTTATCAATTGCTGCCGTGAACAGACCTTCAAACCAACCCAGCGAGTACTGGTACATTGGGTCGATTGCCGCTAAAGAAGCTGTGAGAAAAAATATAACCAAATTCAGTACTACATAACATCACTTTCATTAAAATCTTCGTGTTCGGAGATATATGCATAGGGGAATAGGAACAGTTCTCCTAAATTTGGTGATGGGATAAAAAGCAAAGTTTTATAGTTACACTTAAATATACTTAGGGGAAGAGTACTAATGTTGGCACCCCTCCCGTTATTAGCACTTTAAACTTTAACCACAATTATTAAGAATTTACAATCGACCAGTAGTTTTATAAAATCCATTATATCTTAATTAACAAAATTTAACCAAAAGAAAATATATTACCTAACCGGAAATACTAAAAAGAATCCTTTTCGTCAAACGAGAACACTCGTGACAAATTGCTATGAATTCTTCCAAAAAGTTGCTAAGTATAGGTAAGTTTCTTGAAGTTTTTCTTACTTAAATCAAGTTATAGTAGGATAATATTCAAATTTTTTGACTTAATATGGGTGTAAGTGTTCTTATAATATGGTTTTTTACTCATTTACACACCTGAAAACATATTAGGGGGCCAATCACGGTACCATAAAGCTTGTATGGAAGTACAATGGACTGGCATGGGTGGATGGACACTGATAAGGTTAGAAGAGTTATTTTGGAATATTATCTTAAAACCGTTGTAATACGCTTGAAACCAAACGTTAGAACTGCCAATCATTTTACTCAGTGATGTGCCAATTACTGTATCGTATTCGACTTGACTTGGTTGGAAATCTAGACATCACTAGTATTAGTGATGTCTAGATTTCTAACCAACTTCGGCGAACTTAAAAGGGTAATGTTTTATTGAATGAAAATAAAATTAGTTGTTTATTTGGCGTATGCATAATGCCCCTTATCATTGCCGGTGTGGTTATGAGGGAATATATTTATGAATTATGTAAAGAATAATTAAAGCAATGTTTTATAACTGGTGAAAAAGACATTATTTTACATTGAGGTAAATAAATAGAGAAGCAAACGCCACTTCGGCGCGTCGAAAAAAGTGTAACGACTTAAAAGTATGCCGACGTAGCTTTAAATCCTATAAATAATTTGGAGTAAACAAAGAGAAACAAGAATAAAACAGATAAATATATATCTATCTCTTTTATTCTTGTTCCCAACCATACCACATTACGTCGATCCGATAGAGGTAGCAATATTACTAGTAGTAGGAGGCTCAGTTTTGCTTACTAGTGTTGATTATTTTCCACAATTTAAATTCACAATGAATATCATTTTTAATGATGTTATGAATATAATTTTTTCATTATCTATTTTTTAAATAACTTCGTTACATTTCAGATAGAATCCAATACACGAATGAATAAAATTAATTATTTTTAGTACCTAATTCATTTTATTCGATATGAAATTAGAATTGTAATACAGTTTATTTGAATATTAGTTAATAGTGTCCATTATGGTATTGTAGGGTATGAGTCCGGTTACTAGACTGAATAGTAGCGGGTTCGATTCCCACATAGTTCAAATCTTTGTATCTCACACATTTTGTTTAGGTCCGGGTATTTGTTTGTGTGATTTTCATATTTGTAAACGTACCCACGACATTGAATAATTACCAGTGTGGCTTCTTTTAAAAAAAAAAGCGAGAAAAAGTCTTGGTTAACTCCCCAATTGCTTTCTACGACATACGTGAGAACAAATGGGGTGCATTAGGCAATTATGTAATATAGAATTATGTACAATATTCACTTTGAGCAAATAGCTTATTTATTTTCATAATATTCTAATGACATTTTCGGAACTCTGTATTTTCTGTCTACCCCGCAAGGGATCTGGCGTGATAGAAATTGCACCCTTTGGGATCCAACAAAATTAATAAAATAGGCATTCGTATAGTACATAATTATAGGTGACACAATCATCCAACATTTTCCCATAAAGACGGGAGCACCAAATGGTGTTTTAATTGGCAACACTGAATCTCAAATCTATTTTTGTAAATTGAAATCGTTTTTTTTTTTATTTTATTTACTAGTAAACATGTGAAAAAACAATAAACTTATGTATGGAAAGTAGTTCCGCGTGCGGTATAGTGATTTTGTGACCTCGAATTTTTACCCCAAGCATTTACCTATTTTGTGATTCAGGGCATTCATAGCTTTACCAAGTTTCAACATACTATATAATGATATTTTCGGAATATTAGGCATAAAGTGTTATGTTTGCAGTATTTACTTCAGTGCGGGAGCGCTGGTATAGATTATGAAAATGTGTTGCCTCATATTTTGTCTTATTCATTAATTTGCCATCACTATTACTCAATAGTGTACATTCATTAGCACCACTTGCGTTTTTTCCTTATTTTGTGTCATTTGATATAGAAAGAATAATAAAATCCGCTAAATAATCATTAATAAATATTCTCAAACTTTTACAGACTCCAACATCATATTTCATTAGTCGATTACTAAACGCATTTTAAAGCTATTAAAGCTCAAACTTGAAAGTTTCCTTAAAGTGCCAATCATTGTACTCTTGCCCCTATGTAACTTATTTGGGTCGTAAAGTTGGCACCGATAAAATCCACGTGAAGACTTAGAGACACGCGGAAATGCATGCGATACCTACCCTGTCCAGTACGCGGACGTGATCTCCTTTTATTAAAGCTGCTGAACTTAAGTTTCAGTATTAGTTGGGAAGATTTTAACGGCACAATATTACATTCAATCTACGCAATAAATTCTGATAACTTCAACTAACCAATAAGGAAGAACAAATTAGTGGAATGCACGGCGATTGGCACGTAATCATTTCGGGCCACATCTATAGCTAACTCCGTCTTCATAGCCACCTCCTGTTTCTCCTTGATCTCGTTTGAAGTGTCTTTTGCAGAATTAAGAACCTAGAAATTACAGTAGATTTAACAAATTTCAATAATTCAATTTCAGAAATTTATGTACAATTTGGGCCAGTCTACGTTGGCTCATATTCATAATAAAATAATCTAATATGCAAATTAATATGACAGCGGCTTTCAATATCAATAATAATTCAATCATATACTTGCAATAGCTATAGCCAAGTACCTGTACGGCTTCTTCATCTTCTAACAAATGTTCAGAAGTGGATAACACCGTCAGAATCTTCTTTTCAATTTCTTGTAAAAGTCTTCTATGTTCCGCTCCTTGTGTAGTCAGATCTGCCTTAGCTTGCTGCAAGTCGGGCCGTTCTCGGGCTACGACTCGAGCTAATAGTTGGGCTTGCAATCCGTCTTTGGCTAACATGAAGTTGACCAAAGTCACGCGCACACCTACTTCAGGTAAGTAATGAGGATTGGCTAGTTTTGTGCTTATGTATAATCTGAAGAGAAAGCAAAAGTAAATGTTAGTCAATGTACGTTCAGAGTAAGTTCAGACTATTGTTTATCGTACTTAATTATGGGACTCACTTGAAATCTTTACTGTACTCCACGATAGTATCTCCTATTTTGATACAAAGTGCACCACCTTGACGGAAAGTCTGCTGCTGTAGTAACGGCTCCAACATTGGATCCAACTCCTCCAACACGTTTTCTAATATTACCTATAAATTAAAATATATTTATTTGTTATAATATAACCTTATTATTTACAAATAAAACATAAGAATATCTTATATTACCGGTTGCCCAAATTGCACCGCATTTTCAAGCACACGTCCCAAATCAGCCTGAGTCATACGGCATATACACAAATTGTTTGGCTTTTCCATATTCTTTATCCAACGATTGGCCTGTCCCTGAGGGTCAATCATTAAAGGCCAGCGACGAGCAGTCCTATATCATAAAAACAGATATAGTTATAAGTATTATTATACCTAAAAACAGTTTTTTTGTAGCGACTCCGTAAAACAAGGCCAAGATTTTTATACAGGAAAGCATTTTCTCTCACATGATGATGATAGCACTCTCAACGCTGAAATCATCGGAAGGCAGTCCATCTATGTTCCATTGTTGGATGGTGACTGGCTCGCCGAGCGACTTGATCAGGCTGAAGTTGAGCGTACACACTATCCCGCATTCGTGACATGCTTGCGCCCATTTCTTTATCTAGAAATATTAATTATAAAATGCAGTTTTGTTCTGATGCCAGAAAACCATACAATTCAAAAATATTCATACTTGACTTTTCCTAAAAGCAGCTGTAAACGGACCAAGGTATGCAATTATGCCCGCGGCGATTAAAATGTCACCTGAAATAAATCACAATACATATATGTATATGTATGCCTATTAAAATGTCCTCTGTTGAAACCAAAATAACAAAAATGAAACATTGTCTACCAGTAAGCGAATTGTAAGTTTCTCTTAAACTTTTCGCAATCTGTGTCCATCTTGTCTTCTCACCACCTAGACCAGAGATGAGCATCTCAGCGCGCTTCAGTTTGTTGCTACAGTCCATCACCTCATCGTCCAACATCCTTTGTTGGCGGTTCTGCTCCGCTAAAGCATCTTCCAAATCCTTGAGTTTCAGTTGTACCTATAAAATAACGAATAGTATATTTTCATTTCTTAATTAACCAACAACTTATTCGGAAATACAGTATTTTCTAAGAAAAATTGTATATGTGACAAACACTAGAATTTCTATATTATTTTTACTTGCCTCCTTAAGCTGTGCTTGCTTAATGGCGAGGGCAGCCATAGCCTTGTCGTAAACAGCTTGTGCAGCTGCCAACTTCTGCTTCTTGGGCGCTACTACCTTGGCGACTTTATCGTACTTCGTTATTGCAATTACCCACTTGCACATACCTGTATCAAATGAAGAACTCCATTACATAATTATAAGTAGCTTAATTCTTGATAACAGTTCAATATTTTTTTTTATTTAAAAAAACGTAGCCCCACTCTAGGATTTATTCCTATTTAGTCGTGGGTGCGTTTACAAACATGAAAATTCGCATACACAAATACCCAGACCGGAACAAATATTTGTGGATCGTCCGTCATGAGTACTAATTTATTTTTGGAAGATGAAATATATTACCTTCAGCGGCGACTGATACAGCCCTGATTTTCTCCGGCACAAAGCCGTCGTCCTGCATCACAGTGGTCATCAACTTCTTCATCACTGCAGGTGGAATGTTGTCCTTGTCGTAATTCTGTAATGACTCTAGGAATTTGATGTCATTGAGCAGCTTTTTTGATGGTCCCCAAAAGTCTTCAATGTTACCCATGCCAGATGGATTCGGAACTTTGTCGGGTTTCACTTCCTAGAACGCAACTAGTAACGTTAAATCATCAAGTGAAAAAGTTTTGAAGTGTGCCTCTAAAAACATTTGCATCAACAACTAACTTAAAACATTTGCAATAACAAGGATCTATTAAATATAATATTTACATGTAATTTTTCAATGATCTTGCAGATAAACTATAAAATTGCTGACTGAATTCTGTGCCATTTGAGTATAGCATTAATTTAGCATGCATTTATTTAACATTAATACAGTATATATATATATATATAATAATTAAAACAGACACTTGGTATTAATTCAATTGTACATATTTTATTATATATTTAACTTTTAATTAAATAATTTATAAATGTCCGATACAATTATTACGTTTTCTTAATTGTTAGGTACTTTAAGTTCTTGGATTATTCCTAATGATATTTGCATGCCTAAAGGCAGAATATGGCGTACGACCATTGTAATTTTAACATCCACTGTAACCCATTTTCGCAAATAAACTGATTTGATTTATTAACTTACCGGATCATCCTTTCGAAAAAGCACAAAATGAAAGAAAACAAAAATCTAATAAAAATGTTTATTTACGCACAACAACCCTCGGTCTTACTGAGGTTTTTTTTCACGCTAAAACATATTATGCTCATTCAAAGCCATAACTCGTTTTATGATTACCAGACATTGTAGAATTTATACTGATAGTATTTTCAGTATCCTGGAATTTCTAAGCTTAGATTTACCAGATTGCCAGATTTGTGGGTAGCATTTGGAATAAGGCGTAATCAGGCAATTTATGAATAATAGAAATGACGGCAGAATTTATAGTTACCTTCAATATGCAGATAGCCTCCATGACGAGCTTGATACCTCTGGGCGGGCTCTTCATAGTCTTGATAAAAGTAATGTCCTGTGGCGTGAGCGTATCCAATGCCGCCAGCGCAGAGTTCAAGATCGGCATGGCTTCTGCCAAATCTGCATCGCACTCGTCTTTTATAGCCTGGGCTTCTGCTGCCTATACATCAAAATGATTCAAGGTCACCGATATAGCCCAAAGGAGTAGTAGTGGCAATGGGAGGGCCACATAGTGCGAAGATCGCACGGGAAAGATTCTAGAGTGAAGACCACGTATTGGCAAGCGCAGCGCGGGACGTCCGCCTACCAGGACCTATGATCTTGTGAGGATCGCAGGAAGTCGTTGAATGCAGGTGGCATCGGACTGGTTACACTGGAGAGGGATTGGGGAGCCTTCGTTCAGCAGTGGATGAGTATAGACTGAGATGATAATTCTTTAGTCATGTTTTATTGTGCATTATAAAACAAAAGTATATCTTGCCTGTTCTTCTGCAGCGGCCTGGTCAACAAGCACCTCTGCTTCTACTAGTGCAACACCTTCTTTCTCTTTTTCTACTTTAGCAGTAGTCTCTGCGACGGCAGCAGCACCAGCCGCTAACTTGGGTTGTAGCACTTCTAGAGCGTTCTGTAACGCTGCCACAGATTTAGCAGCGGTAGCAAGCTGGTCCAGACCAGTGATATATCGTTTTTCTGCAGTTGTTAACTCTCTAAACATCAGGGGTAATTAAAAATATTAAATTGACAAGCCCATTGTAAGAAGTGAATTTATTACCTGGAAGTTTATAAAATAGATTAATACAAATATAAATCGGTACTTACAATCTCTTCTTACTCAGCAATGATTTGAACATGTTAATGAGTTCCAAGTAAGCAGTGGGCGTGACGTAGTTGTATCTCTTGAGCCTAAGTAGGAACTGGCGCGTGAGCTCCTGCGTGTCAGTATGGAACACCTGGCACAGCTTGATGGCGGTATCGCGCTCCAAGTCCGTCAGCTCTACATCTTTTAAGAAACGCGTCGCCACGGCAAGTAGTGCGTCTGATGGCCATTCCTGTGAATGAAAAATCTTCCGGTAAGTTTAGAGTTTATTAGGATATTCAGTATTGTTCATGGCATGCCCGTATTCATGCCACCCACAAAAGCCATCCCATAATAACTACTTAAATTCTACTAGTACAATTGCGCTATACTTACCTGGAACCAATCAATCGTACAACAGTTGACAAGTGCAGGAAACTTTCTAATGCGCGTACGCAGTGAAGTGCCAGCGGGCGACATGGCGAGCACTATGTGCAGCTGATCGCGCACTATCGACACGAAGTATGCGTACAGCGCCGTCGGACTGCCGTCCGTCTGCAGTGACTTGTCACGTTGACGATCAACCTTTTGGATAAAAAATGATTAAGACTAGGGCAACATCCGTAATATAGAAGTCTCTATTTATTATCATACAAAAAGGTACCTAAAGTTGTTGATATTTTCCGCCAATATTTATAAAATACTTACAACTCGCATTTTTTCGCACAATTCTGCTTTTTCATCAGCTCCAAAGATGTTAGGCACTTCTCCCGAGTTCAGCATATTATTAACGTCCTCAAGAAATCCTTCCTCTTTGATCTATCGAACATAATAAAATTTACACATCTCCATGCATTACAAGACTGATATCCTATTAAAATATAAAATTTAGTTCTCCAGATACAAAATTTTAGGCGCATAATTACCTGAGATTCGATAAACAAAAACACCATATGCAAATCAGGCGTGCTTGACTTCTTCAATAAGGTCTTCAAGTCTTCGCGCCATTCATTTTTGCCATACGTTCGGCTCATTTCAACCTGTGTATACCAATTTTCTCCTGTTAATATTGTACATTTATGTAAAACCACCATGTATTGCTAAATACCAGACGTACCTGGAAGAGGTCGTACTCATTAATATGAGCAGCGAGCCGTGTAAGGGATTGACGGCCTGAACCTCCCAGTCCGACCAGAAGAGCATGCGAGCGAGGTTGTGTCAGCACACGACAGATACGCGAAACGTGCTCAATTGCAAACCTATACGAGAAGATCATAGTGAGTGCACTAATCGAACATACTGGAATGTTAGCCGATGGCCAGTAAAGCAAGGTATAAATAGCTAAATTACACAACATATTAAATCTCTCCAAAAAGTCACTGAAAAATCTGTCATCACCTGAAGAGCACTAAGTTCATTGGCTTCTTTGACATGTTATTGAACTCTACTAAAAATGCTTCAACAGTAGAATTCAAGTGCTCCATGTTGACAGTCTCCATGTAGAATCGAGTGTCCACTTTAGGATTCGCGAAATCACAATATATCAAATTCCGCAGGTGGAGATCCGTTATCTGGAGACCAAAATATATGTAGTGATAAAATAATCATAGTTTTATAAAGGAACTGCTCCACAATCTATAACAGACCATTTACCTAATAGGACAACTGAACAGCGTACATACCTACTAATAATACAATTTTCGATACCACTTACCAAATCATCGGGATTTTCAAGAAGGCGAGATAACATTTTGTCAAAGTCGTCATTAAGATGCGATGCAGTAGCCGCTCGCAAGCAAGTGACCAACCACTGTCGATCAGTCTCCTCCACCAACCGGTCCGAAAACACGCGCAAGCACTCGTGCACCCACAGCCGCTTCATAGATTGCAAGTCTGGGGTCACCTCAGGTACAGATAGTAGCACCCCTAAGATTACTCTGGAGAAGTCTCGCAAATTAAACGTGTAATGTGATTTAGATGGAGTTGGCAGTAAATTTAGTCGGCACTCTTTGTATACTTCCAGTGTTCCATTCACTATTTCTTCGATACAAGGATCGAAGTCTTTGGAAAATCCTCTGAAACAAATTGTGACAATTAAGCATATAAAAGTTCCACAATTAAAAGAGGGAATAATCTTTCTGTAATACTTACCTAGTGTCAAGATGCCACAACATAATTCTGCTGAAAATAACCTGAAGTGTTTCATCATCAAACTCGTCGATACAAAAAAAGGAGAAATGTCGTGAAAACCTTGGCGTCACTAGTTTAGCTCCTGGAGTCGGCTTGCCCATCGCACACATGAACTATAGAATAAAACGGATTTGAAATTTTCCAGTCAGACTATCAATAATGAGCGGCGATTGGGTTAAGGCTCACCTGTACGTCAATGAGATGCATGGCCACATTTGTCTTTCGGTCGTACCAAAGACCGAGGTCGATGCCCTGGCGCAGCACCTCGATGGGCGGCTGCGCGCCGTACGTCTCAGCCTGTGGCATGCTCACGTCGTCCACGAACACCACCGAGTAGCAACCGATCGGAGGACCAAACACACCTAACATTTCAAATCAAGAATTTATTAACAGTTAATATCAGGTAAATTATACTCATACTTAGTCCGAGAAAATTTCATGTAGATGCTCAATCATCGCATTGTGTCCACGATTTTTAAAGAGGAAGTAAAAATAAAAAACCTTGTGTTGGCAACCTTTATAATCTCCATGATCGTTCACGTTTTCGCGCTATCGAAGTGTCGGTCATAAGTGCAAAAATATTTTTGGATGATTCTTGTCAATTAAAACGGCCAAAACAAACGAGAGAAAAGGATAAAATTGAACGGAAAATGGAGAAATTAAAACGAAAGTTAAAACGCAGGTGTGAAAGGTCGCCGACGTATGCGCGTTTCTGCATTCACCCGAAATCAGTAAGTATACTTTGATTTCTGTATGAAATAAATTTTATCTGTCTACCTATCTATATCATCACGCCAGCTCCCTCGCGGGGTAGGCAGAGAGTACAGAGTTCCAACAGGTTCTTTCCTTACATACCTCTCTGGCTTCCTCCACTCTCATAGTTCGTCTCATACACACTATCTTTATCACACAATTTTACCTATAATTAATATTATACGTTAGATTTGTTCCTTACAAAGCGTAAGTTTTTCATAAGCTTTTTGTTCAAAGAAGTTCTATTGGATTTGAAAGGTTGTTGTTAAAACCTGGTAATATGGAGTTACTCTCAAGAATGAGTTTCACAGCTAAGTTTTGTATAATTGGTGGTAACATAAAAGCCTAAAGAAACCAGATCATACATCTGTCTATTATTGTAGGCCCTAGAGATGGGTCGTATTAGGTAAATCAGGTACTAAGTACACCTGTTCCTAGTCTATATAAATACCTAATCTAAATACCTATTACACCTAATCCACCTAATCTCAATGATCTCATACACATACCGTTACTTAGTGATCTCAATCCGCCTATTCTATATCAAATCCTGTATATAATATCGCATTATCGATATTTGAATTAATTGAGTGTTGAATGGTTTTGTTAGTTAAGAACGGGTACAGTCATAATAACACTTTTAAGAAAATGGAAGTTTTAAAATGGAATCAAAATATTTTTTTTGATTAGATTAGATATTTCCGGTTAGGTGCCTCCTATGCCAGATTAAATACTTGTAGATCCTCGTTATCTTGAATCATAGACTCCTTTAAAGGTACAAATAGTTAAACAAAAATCCTTCAAAGGGATTTTCAATCTTAAACCATGCAAGATGCGTGCAAATTTGCAAAGACCTTGAAGTCTGCCGACCACCCTGGTCGGCAGACTTCAAGGTCTTTGCAAATTACTACAATAGATCATTTTTAAGTTAAGAAAAGAATTATATTTTTGCTAAGATTGTCATGATTCATAATAGTTCCAGATACCAGTTTCCCTTACCCACTCTTAACATTTATATGTTAAACCCAAGAGTTCAGCATTCTATTTACAGTTTAGCTCTGAAGAGAATGATTATGGAGATTATAGAGGGTTGTAAAACACAACTTTTTTTTTACTTCCTTTTTAAAAGTCACGGAGACACAGCACGTTAATTTTGGAACTATAGTCTTTTTCACGAGACATGGGTACGGTGACGTTTGATCTAATTCCGTTTTACTTATATTGTATTCAAGAATATTTAAAATAAGAAATCGAGAAAATATACAAGATAAAAAACTTATAATCTATTATAATTTAATTCACAATATCCGTTATTATTTAAAAAACCTTAAAACTTTCTAAAAACGCTATTACTCAATTATGTAAATTGGAATTGAATCTCGTTGGGGGACCAGCGGCACGAGGTGACCGACGCTAGGAGATATATGCATTGCCATTTTTCAAAAATTTTAAAGTATTCTGGTGTTATAAGGGAGTCACCAGATGTGCAGGTTGAGAACTCGATTGCTTATTCATATGGAAAAATTGAGGCCTCAGCGGAATAATTCTGAGGATTACGCGAAAATTGTTCGGAATAAAGTGCGAAGCAAATTATATTATGACATACATTCGCGTCGCTCACTCTTACAGATACGCAAAAAAGGTATGCTCAACCAGGGCTGGGGCCCTGGGAGCGGCTTTGCTTCAGGAAGGACTTCCAGAGGAATTCGCGTGGCTCACTCATACAAATAGATATGGTAAGCTAGTACAATGCAATAGGAGGCATTTGCGCAGATTGGATCAACCTTATGATAAGCAGGAGGAAGTTACATCCTCTGCTTCCTGGGAGAGGAAGGAGGATGATGTTGATGATATGAACTTAGGTCAGTTGGAGGTCGCAGAATCGGCAGTTGACGATTCTCAGGGTATGAGTCGTTTAGGGCGGGTTCAGAGGAAAGCGGCACGAAGAGCTCGCGATCTTATAGGATATATATATATTTTATTTATAGTAATGTTATACACACTTTATTTGTTTTTGTTGAAGGGAAAGATGTTGTAGTGTTTTAGTTATCTGTGGTTTGGTTTATGGTTGACTGTCTTTGGTAGTCATTTTTAGGTCTTGGAATAAATGTAATTTAGGAGAATAACCGTCAAATTATTACAGGCACGGTTTGCGTTTAAAGGACTGATACAATGAAATAGTTATAATTGAAATTGGGGATATTGTCCAAGAGCGTGCTCGTCGCGACCCCTGCCAGCCATTATGGCTGCAATCTTGGACCGAGGAAGTACCACTGTGCGGGCTAGGGCGTCCCCCCGAGGCTACGCGTACCGGCCCGCCCCCGTCGGTACGAAAATAGGCAGACGCAGCGATGGGGGCCGCCACCCAACACGCCGGGCCCGAACTGGCGAGTCGTGGGGTGCAGAGTGCCGAATAGGCACCTGGAATGTAAGAGGTGGAATGGAAGATAAGATGCATGGGGTGATTAATGTAATGAAAGGGAGACGCCTGGATGCTCTGTGTGTAACAGAGACTAAGCGAAGGGGCAGTGAAACCTGTGAACTCCCTGACGGCATGATGGGTCTGTGGTCTGGAGTGCCACAGAGTGATCGTGCCAGCATGGGGGTGGGTATCTTGTTGTCCCGTCGCCTGGCTTCTGGAGTGAGAGATTATGGCCTGCATGATGCGAGACTTCTCTGGGTCTGTTTAAAACTGGGTGTCACTAGAGTGTTTTTGTTGGAGCCTACGCTCACGTAAGCTCGTCGACACCCTAGGACCTTGAGAAGTTTTGGGATAATGTCAGGGAAGTTCTGGATCTGGCTGATACGAATGAAAAGGTGATTTTGTGTGGCGACCTGAACGGATGGGTGGGAACCAGGCGGCAAACTTGCGACGCTGCTCTGGGTCCTTATGGTGATAAGAGATTGAATGATGCAGGTAAGCTTATTGTAGATGTGTGTTTGGAAAGAGGTCTCCTTGTGTCTAATACAATATTCCAACACAAGGGTATTCATATGTATACGTGAAGAAGGAACGAACAGAAAAGCATGATAGATATGATCCTGGTAGATAACCGTCTCCGAAGTAAACTTCAAGATACGCGTGCGTATAGAGGCCCCACTCTTGAATCGGACCACTATCTAATAATTGCGCGGTTTAAAGGTTTGTTCAGGAAGTGGAGACACTGGCGAGAGCGTATCCCCTTCGGAGGCCTTGAAAGAATCAAGGTTGAAAAGTTGCAAGATGAGAGCGTGAGGAGAACGTATGAAGACAGAGTCCGGGACAAGCTTTTGACAGCAGGTTCTTCGGACTCAAACTTAGATGAATGCTGGAATTGCCTGAAAGAGAGTTTGGAAGAATCAGCGAAAGAAGTATGTGGCTGCTCAAAGAAGCATAGCACAGCAAAAAGGGATGGCGGGACGCAGAGTTAAAAAGCTCTGTAGAAATTAAGAAAAAAGCGTAGCAGGACTATGTCTCTTCTTTGAATCCAAATAACAGTTAAAGCTGGGTTAAACAGTATAAACATTATAGGTCATACGTATGAGTGCCTGCACAGTGATAAAGTTGGCTGTCTATGCTCAAGTATAGAGGAGGTGGATCGGTATAGGTTCCTAGGTTTGTTAGTGGATCGTAACCTAAACTGGAAGTTACACGTAAATGACGTTTGTGGTAAACTAAGATCGATCCTGGGTAAATTCTTTCACCTTAGCTCTTTTGTAAGAAAAAACATACTGTATGTTCTCTATTATGCATTTGCTGACTCATTGATAAGCTATGGTTTCAGCAGCTACGGGCTCACGTTTAAGACACAGTTGGATTATATAAAACAATTACAAATTAGACTCTTAAAATACTTAGTTAATAAAAAGGTTAAACAACAATGCAAACCTGATTATGAAAACCTGTTTTGTATTTGTAAAATACTTCCAGAACATCTTAAAGTAGAATATCTCATTGCTATTGAACAATATTATAAAACAGATTATAGAGAATTGATAACGCAGAAGTACTATACCAGGCAGGTTAAACAAGGAAAATTCATAATACCATCAGTTAAAAATTATTATGGACAGAGAACACGGCGTTATTTAACACCTGTAATATATAATAACATAAGTTTGTTGAGATGCTTAAGAAAAGATACATCAATTGCAACATTAAAGAAAAAACTTAAAAAATATATGCTTCTACTACTTAAAAAGTGACAGTTGTTATTGTTTCGATAATAATTAAAAGTGTACAAGCTGTATTGTAGACAAACAGAGCACCTCCTTCGCCAACTAACTGTGTCGTGCAGTTTGGCGAATTTGTATATCATTCTATTTGTAACTATTCATCGAAATTAAATAAATTAAAAAAAAAAAGTATGACAGAGATGAAGAAAGAAATATACCGGCATTGCAAGAATGCCACCAAAACTTTAGTGAAAGAAAAGCGTGAAAGAGTTAGTGTGATTGAGGAGGAGAGGCTGGCGAAGAACTTCGAGAACAACACCAAACTCTTTTGGAGCAAGGTAAGAAAGGCTCGAGGTGATTCGTCAGGCTCCAGAATGGAAAAGATAAAATTTAAAGTCGGTGACATTCTTGCAGACACACGCTGTGCTAAACCGGTGGAGTGAATACTTTGGAGAAATGTATGAGGATGCCCCGGATGCTGGTGTCACAGACAAGCCCAGAGGCGAGTTTGCGGCATCAGAATCTACAGAGGACATCACTATGGAAGAAGTTGAATGGGCGATACGATGTATGAAAAATGGTAAAGCTGCGGGAATAGACATGATATCTGCCGAGATGATTAAATATGGTGGAACTTGCGTACGGGATGCTTTTTGGGTAGAGTCCCTACAAATTGGCGCCGCGCAGTCATAGTACCCTTGTATAAAGGCAAGGGCCCACAAAATGACTGCGCCAATTACAGGGACATCAGTTTCAATAGCCTGGCAGCTAAGGTGCACAGTAAAATTATTGAACGAAGAATGCACGAGAAGCCCTATGGAATGTTGTGCGAGGCACAGGGAGGTTTCAGGTCTGGAAGAGAATGTTCGGATCAAGTCTTCTCCCTCCGCAACATCGTAGAAAAGCATCTGGCAGTAGGCCGGAAGATATTCTGCGGTTTTGTGGATCTGGAGAAGGCGTTTGAGAGAGAGAGACTTTGGGACATTTTGCCAGAGTATGGTATAAACAGCACTCTGATGCGAGCCGTCCAGTCCACCTATGTGGACAGCAAGGCATGCGTACGGATGGATGGTAACATGTCACTCTGGTTTGAAGTTAAAATCGGCGTCAAGCAGGTTTGCATGTGATCCGCTAGACTGTTTATAGTATATCTGGATAAAAGTTTTCAAAGACTGAATGCAATGAATGAAGGGGTAAAAATGGGTGATCTAGTGATAAACCACTTATTGTATGCAGATGACGCGGTTTTGATACGTCAACAGCCACTGATCTGCAAACACTAGTCACAGTTATGAGAGACGACTGCATGAACAATGGCTTACATTTGAATGTAAAGAAAACCAAAATGATGGTTTTTGAACGGGAAGAAACCAGAACGAATGCAAGGAATGTGGTTGGTAACGATGTGCTGGAGCAAGTGAATGAGTTTGTATATCTTGGATGCGCTTTCAGTAAGGATAGGAAATACACCGCTGATATAAAGAGAAGAGTAAATGCAGGGAATAGAGTGAATGGTGCGATGGGAAGGCTACTTGGGAGCCGGCACTTAAGAGTGTGAGAGTTGGGTATGTAAGAAGGAGAACGAAAGCAGAATAAATGCGGTCGAAATGCGATCTCTGCGAAAGATGTGCGGAGTCACGCTGACCGACCGTATTCGCAACAGCGTAGTAAGAAAGCGAGTAGGTATGAAAGATAGTATCGGTGTAAAGATGAGAAAGGATACCCTTTCTCCGTTGGTTCGGGCATATAGAAAGAATGTCAGAAGAAAGAATGACAAAACAGATATACAATGCGAAAGTGGAAGGATGTAGGTACCGGGGAAGACCTAGACTATCTTACCATGACCAAATAGACCGTGTCTTTTCTGAAGGGCAAGACAAGAGTCTCCGTAACCGGCGAGTGTGTATAAGACGAACTATGAGAGTGGAGGAAGCCAGAGAGGTATTTAAGGAAAGAACTCTGTACTCTCTGCCTGCCCTGCGAGGGAGCTGGCGTGATGATATAGATAGATATATAGAGATAGTTATAATTGATAAATTATTTTTTTAAATGTACAATTTCGATTGCAGATTTCTTTGCGAATATTATTCTTTGTATCCGACTGAAAGGCATGGTATGCCCATGGTCAAGGAATTAATAAAGAAAGGTGGATGGCCCATCATAACATATTAATAAAGACAGTTACATAGATTATTAAATAATAAAATAAACGTGAGCGACGAATTATGCGATTTGTCAGATGCTTTTTCAGACCAGTACTTGATTCGTAAATGAACAATGAATTTTTTGTATTTTATTTCCTATTCTTCCAAAATTATTGGTATTACAATCGATTTATTCTTCGTTATAAAATATCTCGTTAAGATATTCAATCGATTATATTGCATTTAATTTTATCATCACCACATTTCTAGAAACGTCAAATTCCTAACGTCACCGTACCCATGGCTCGTGAAAAAGACTATACATAGTATTTCGGTACGGCCCCCACGATACAGGCTATGCCTATTGTGGGGACCAAAAGAACTAGATTATTGTATCTAGATTTGTATTCTCAAACATATCTACATATTTAATAACTATTGTAATATTAGTCATAAGAGCATGTTTGTATTTTTGAGAAAGAAATAAAGATTATTATTGTTATTATATGTATCTCGCTGAGATTCACGGGCTTTACCCGGACCTTTGAAAGGCTTGCATGGGGGCATGGGTCCAACACGTAGAGGCCCTTTGCGAGAAGTTAATGTTATGTAAGCCACCTGCTGAAATCACTTGCTGAAAATGAAGAAACATAACCAGCGAACTGACCCCGGAAGGTGCAAGGACTATTATAAATTATGGAAAGAAAACAAGGGCTATGTAAATGAGGTTTGATGCACAAAAACTGGACTATTTCTAAGGGGACGGACACCGGCCATAATTAGTGATACCTAATTACCCGTGGCCGGCGGTGACTCGCCACTTACTAGATGGGCCCTCAAACGGTCGTCCTAGGACAACTGAGGGCAACACCGGTGTGAGCGGCTCAGGGGTGTAGAGAGGTGTGCTGCGCTTTCTCCGAAGTTACTCGCGGCGTTGTGCCCTTTAACACTTCCACCCCTGGAGTACATCGACGTAGGACCGCTTTATCTTCCTACGTCGATATAGCTCTCACGGCTCCTTTTTGGACGACCAATTAGGGCTAGCCAGAGCCGAGAGTCCTGCGGGCACCCTTCGGTTTCCACTCGACCGACGAAGACACGCCGAGTTGGGGGCCCTGACCGACTCTCTGAAGCACTTGGGTCCGTGGTGTCGTTACTCACCAACAGCTCGCCACAAGCTGCCCTGCGGGCCCACAAGCTGCCCTGCGGGCTTATTATTATTATTAAGAAGATTATCTCGGACTAAGCATTTCGTATAATTACAGTGGAACTTCACTTTAGGTAAGTTCGTTTAATTTTGTTAATATTTATAATCTAAAAAGAGTTATCACACCTTTTCTTCTCTTATCCAGTTTTCCCATAATAATATCTTGGGTTTGATTACAATTAGTTTGTGCCGAAAAGGCCATAATCAGGGCCTTGTATACTTTTGTATCAACTCTTCTAACCAAGTAATCCTGAAAATGTGGCGTTATGCTTTAAAAAAGTAAGATGAAAAAATAAAGATATTAAGAAATGAAAATATTACAATAATATAGGAAGATTTGCCAGTGCCGGTGGGTCCGACCATCATGACGGCCTTGTGATTTGTCACCATGAGCTGGAAGAGCGCGAGGTATCGCACGCTGTCTAGGGTGGTCACTAGGATCTGGTTGGGCGGGGTGTCGCGGCTGATCGGCGGTGCAGACACTACGTCATCTTGCCATGGTTTCCATTTGCCTTTACCCTAAACGAAATGTTGCATGAATACAAAGGAAAAACATTAAAATAGAAGGAATGTGTCTCGCCTTTAGTTTCGAATAGATGACAGAAGAATTCCTTTCTATATTATCACGCCATATCTCTTGTACAGCAGCTGTGTAAGTATATATATAGTATAAGTATTTATATTTTATAAGTGGTATGAAATATAAATTCATATGTATATTTTAATGTTAATATATTCTACTTACTTCTTTAATATACCGATAGTCATAGACTAGTCCATCTTTTGGAATAATGAATATATATTGTTTTTCCGGTTTGGCTATTTCTTTTGGATAACCCAATACTTCAATAACCTGAACAAAAACATATAATTTGAGTATGTATATCATTTGCGAACAGCTTTAAAAGGAAGAGATTTACCTTTATTGGGAATTCTTTTTCAAGAAGACCGCGGAACAACATGTCAAATTTAGGACGACTATCGCTTTCCAGAGTTGCTCCTATAGACCAGATGCAGGAAAAAAAGAAAACGCCCTGCAAAAATGTATTGATACAATAATCAAATTTATTGAGACTTAAAACCTTTCTTTTCATGTAACTATACCTCAAGCTGAGCTCTGACATCGAGATCCGACAGTTGTTCAAGGTATTTTTCATCGTGAAAATCCTTCATAAATGTATCGAATAGATTCATACAAGACACGATTAGGTTACTTCTTGAAGTTACATACATTTGCTGGAATAGCAACAGGTGCCAACATATTTAAAAATTACAATACAACAAAATATGTTAATTAATTACCTACTAAACGAGAGACTGCTGCTGATATGATAAAGAGTAACGACTCATCTCCATTTTGACTTGACCAATTGCAATTATTATGAAACTGCAATTTTTATTGCAGCAACAATAAAATATGGAAATATCACCATGACACGAAACCAAATGTTACTAGAAGTTCGATATGATATAATCGTAGATATAAACTAAAAGTATACTCGTATACTCATAGACATTTAAATGCACAAAAATCTGCCAGATAAAGATACCTTCACTTTTCCAGAATGTTCCACGAGCCACAATAAAGGTGACATGAAGCGATTAAAGAGATTGCGAATATGGTTGCGATTCACACTATGTAGTGTTGAAGGCAAGGTGTTGAGCCAAGAGTCTATTAAACATTTCCAGCCCAGACCTTTCGGCTCCAAGTAGATCATGCCGCATCGAGATACCTGCAAGGCGAAACGACAACTCTTGAATGGCAGAAAGAACTGATACCCACACTTCTAGCCTAATACAACCCTTGCTATGAATATACAACAAAAACTGTAAAATCTATTTTCCCCCCCGCTTGCTTAACTATGAGTTTATTATAAGAGGTTATTAATCCAGCAAAAACTGTCATACATAATAGTACTTCGAGGCAGTACTCTACTGCAACACAGAAGGAGAGGTAGTTTGGGCTGAGCTTTAGCTGCAGAAAAAAGAAAATGGCAATCAAAATTATCTGTCTTCATACAGTTCTCTTACCTTTTTCACTGTTTCTCTTTACTCTTTCCCTTTTTCACTCTCATAGTTTATTTTATTAATACTCGCTAGTTAGATAGGCTCTTAATTATTAAAACACGTCATTAATCTTTTATGTGACAAATCCAAAGATTGATATGGTTATAACTAAATCTCGAACTAAAAAACTTAATAATATAGTAAATGATTTTTTCTACACTTACCGTAGCTGGAGAAGCTGCTTCCAAGTCCATGGGCTCGAATATCAGATTAGTTGTTGGCGCAAGCTGAATAATCTCGCCGCTCATCAGACAGAGCTTCTTGTTATCATCCAATACAGTGTTTAAGTTTTCAATCCAAATTGCATCAACAGGACCATCAAATACGAGCCATTTTCTATAAATACCAAAAGCATATAATGTAAGTACCATTTTATGCAACAAACTTGATTATATGAGTCATAAAATGAGCACTTGAATTGATATTTGAGGTAGCACATAAGCAATTAGGTATCTTTATCTACCTGTTATCATTTGTGGATACAGCGAAAGCTCTGTAGCTAACTGCGAGGATGCCGTCGGACCACTCGTGTGAAACAGGATCAAACTGACCGTAGAGCTGACCCATAGTAATTGACTTGGGATTTATTACAGTCCATTCCACGGCGTTTTCATCCATAAGACCCTAAATAGAATAACGGTTGAAACAAATGTTTGAAAAAGCTTTCTTATTTATTAACTTACCCTTAAGTTTCAATTACCATAACACACGTACCTTCTCCGATACTAAACCCAATGCATGTCCAAGAGCATGATAGCATTTGGTCTTTCCGGAGAACGGAAAACCGACCAACATGAGTCCGTGTCGCACTAGAATCATCTCATATAGTTGAAGCACCTGTAACAAAATTGTAGGGTATTTACTTTACCTGTTAACGCTGGAAAATATACATCTACCTTTATTATCTTATACATATTTACCTTTTCAATGAAGAAATCATTTGGTTGCAAGTTGAGCGGTACGCAAACCTCTTTGAGACAAGCCACCAGATGAGGCAAACCAGCAAGCGGAAGTGGCAAACCAGGAAACAAGTCTCCAATAATACCCTAAAGTATGAAATAGTTACAACAGATTTTTACAACGTCTCACATCGAGTAATGATACACTGAAGAAAGACACCAACCATAAACAGAGGTACGTCATGTTCGAGGAACTTGGGCAAGTTGACGTCCTTAATGGAGCGCAATAAGATTAGGTCTTCGTCTTCATCGGGATAACGCAGTTTAAGGGCACCTGCTGCTCGTAGTACTGATTTGACTGCTCGCATACCTGGTGAGGAAATTATATAAGACAACAAGTTACTAGAACACTTGGACATTTTAAAAAACTTATATTGAGGCGTACAGAAAAAAGTATATAGATTTCGTTACCATAATCGTAGTGGCTCTGTGATGAGAGCTGCTCTGAACACAATTTGTAAGTTGCAACGATTTTGACGGCTAGTGGTTTCGCGTTTAGATAACCGAACGCGTACAATTCTATCTCGGAGATCAACACGTAATCCGGCACCATCATGGCCACCGAACGGAACAGCGCCTGCAAAAAATCAATCAATCAATCAATCAATCAGCCTATCGCAGTCCACTGCTGGACATAGGCCTCTCCTAACACGCGCCATTGCACACGGTCCTCCGCCTTCCGCATCCAGTCTGTCCCAGCGACCTTTTTGAGGTCGTCGGTCCATCTAGCTGGGGGCCGTCCTACCTTACGCTTACCAAGTCGCGGTCTCCACTCTAGGACACGTTTGCTCCATCGGTCGTCGGTCCTTCTGCAGATGTGACCAGCCCATTGCCACTTTAGCTTACTGAGTTTGCGAGCTATGTCGGTAACTTTGGTTCTTTGTCGGATTACCTCGTTACGAATTTTATCCTTCAAAGAGACGCCAAGCATAGCTCGCTCCATAGCCCGCTGTGCGACTTTAAATTTGTGGACCAGTCCCACTGTGAGTGTCCACGTCTCGGCCCCGTAGGTCATAACAGGTAGGACGCATTGGTTGTACACTTTAGTCTTCAGGCATTGCGGAATAGGCGAAGAGAAAACGTGACGTAGCTTGCCAAATGCTGCCCAACCCAATTGGATCCTGCGGTTGATTTCTTTCTCGAAGTTGTTTCTACCAAATTGGACAACTTGTCCAAGGTAGACATACTCCCGAACAACTTCGAGCATCGAACCATCGACGTAGATCGGTCCCGGCGTGACATGGTCATTAAACATGATCTTGGTTTTATCCAAGTTCATGCCGAGACCGACACCTCGAGAGGCTCCATTTAGGCTATGCAGCATTTCGCGTAGCTGTTCCAGTGACTCTGCCACGATGACGATATCATCGGCAAACCGAAGATGTGAGATGTATTCGCCGTTGATGTTAATGCCCCGCCCAGTCCAGTCCAGCGTCTTGAAGACGTCTTCGAGTGCATTGGTGAAGAGCTTGGGGGATATTACATCCCCCTGTCTTACACCTCGACGCAGCTCGATCGGGTTGGTCTTTTGGTCTTGGAGCTGGACGGTCATTGTGGCGGTATTATATAGACATCTCAGCACCTCGATATAGCGCCAATCGATGCCACATCGCTGCAGAGCATCCAGAACCGCCCAGGTTTCGATGGAGTCGAAGGCTTTCTCGTAGTCCACGAAAGCCATACACAGCGGCTGATTGTACTCTTCGGTCTTCTGTACAATCTGCCGAACAGTATGGATGTGGTCCACGGTAGCCTTTTCGAAACCCAGCTTGTTCCGGTGGCTGGAACTCGTCAAGTCTTCTGGCGAGGCGGTTTGTGAGTACTCTCGAGAACAACTTGTAGACGTGGCTCAGGAGTGAGATGGGTCTGTAGTTCTTCAGCAAGGTTTTGTCACCTTTTTTGAAGAACAGAACCACCGCACTCCCGCTCCACGCTTGAGGTGTTAAGCCCTGGTGGATGACGGAATTAAAGAGGCTCGCTAACTTTTTCAGTATTGGAGTCCCGCCTGCTTTTAGGAGCTCAGTGGTGATTCCGTCATCGCCTGGCGACTTGTTGTTTTTGAGCTGCTCGAGAGCCACTCTGACCTCGTCCTGGTTGACATCAGGGATGTCTTCCGTGTTGTGGCGTGCGAGTGGGGCTCTGTGGTCGTCAGCGCTGGGTCTCGTGGGTTTAGTCATCCGTGATGCGTACAGGTCTTTGTAGAAACTCTCAATCTCCTCGAGTATCTCGAACTTGGAGGTCACAGTTTTGCCATCTGCAGTATTAAGTTTCGTCAGATGGGATTTACCTAGCTGGCGAGCGAAGACTTTGGTGCCTCTGTTCTGTTCAATCGCAGCCGCGATGGCGCGGGTGTTGGAACATCGGAGGTCACGTCGCACCAGCTTCCGGATCTTCCGGTTGAGGTTCCTCCCATCCGGCGAAGACGCCTGCGTGGATGACATTTCTCGTCTCTGCCTCATAAGTTCGAGAGTCTCGAGCGAGAGTTTAGACTCTCTGTTACCGCTTTTGCCGGGAAACACCCTTCGAGACACCTCCTGTAGCGTTTTGACCACTGTGTCGGTTTTTTCGTCAACATTGCCTTCGGTTTCCAGCAGGTCGAAACGATTTTGAAGCTCCAGTTGGAACTTTTCGAACCCTAAAGCTATTTGAGGCGCAGTAGGTCTCAGAGTAGCCCTCATCATGCGACGCCTTTCGGCCCTGAAGTTTATATTTAGAGCGCCTCGGACAAGTCGGTGATCGCTGCCGGTATTAAACCTGTTGATCACGGAGACGTCTCTAAATATAGACTTCCTGTCAGTCATGATGAAGTCTATCTCGTTCCTCGTCACAGTGTCGGGGCTTCGCCATGTCCACTTTCTATGAGGCTTCTTCTTAAAGAACGAATTCATCAAGAAGAGCCCCTGCGACTCCAGAAAGTTGACCAGCATCTGCCCCCTGTGGTTTCGGCGCCCCACGCCGTGGGGTCCGATTATTGTTTCGCCGCGTTCTTGTACTCCCACTTTGGCATTGAAGTCCCCCATAACAACGTTGTAGTGAGCCTTGGTGGTGCCATGTAATGCCTTGGCTATGTCTTCATACATGGCTTCGACTATGTCGTCGCAGTATGTCGAGGTCGGCGCATATACCTGTACCACCTTCAGGGTGCACCTGTTGGTGATTTTAATTATGAGGTACGCTACCCGTGTCGACACACTGCTGACTTCTACAACGTTGTTAGTGAGAGCTTTGTTGACCAGGAAACCGACACCGCCCTGAGAGGGCCGATCACCTTCACGAAAGTAGAACAGGTGGCCTGACTCAAGGGTTATCGTGTCCTCGCCCTGTCTTCGGACTTCGGATAACCCCAATATGTGCCAGTTTCTGCGACCTAGTTCTACCTCGAGTTCAGTGAGGTGTTGAGCCAGCCGTAGAGAGCGTCCATTGTACGTAGCCAGGGTCAGGTGTTTTTGGTAGCCTTGTGTCGTAGCCCGGAGATTCTTCGCACCCCCTGCCCCGCTGTTACCGCGACCGCTACCGTGGCAGCGGACAGCGGGACTACCGGGAACTAGGGGCCTTTGTTTTAGGTGCCTTACCATGTTAGGAGGTTTCGGCCTACTATACCACGCTGGCCAGACGGGTTGGTATAGGGTTTGTTTCAAATTTTCCTTTTCTGGTCGTTGATCGAATGACGTTACTACCTTTGGTGGACTCTTACCACCAGCCTAGCAAAAGTAAGGCTACTGGGGCATTCTAAGTTTTTCTTTCGCTTCCAGCCCAGTAAGGAAGTTACTTTTAGTTTTTTATTTTATTTACATTTTTATTTTATTTTATTATATTTTATTTACAGTAAGGAAATTACTGCAAAAAATATGGTATTGAAAATAAGTAAAGTAACAATGTACTTAGTTCTTAAATTGAAGTCCAATGACCCACCTTAAGATTATCAGGTAACTCAGATCGGCCAGCGTATCCTGGATTCATAGTAATGAAGACAGCACACGCCTTATCGAGCTGGAGCATTGTGCCCTCAAATAGGAGTTCAGTGGCGCCGGAGTTGATGCCGCGCTGAATGGAGAGGATCTGCTGCGCCACCACAGACAACACCTCCAAGTCGATGCGGTTAAACTCGTCGAAACAGGACCAAGCGCCGCATGACGCTAAGCCCTAAAAATAAGATAATTCCATCAAGACAATACCCATAGATCTATACAAGTGCATGAAACATTTATGCCAGATGCGATTAAAGATATTGCTACATGTACAAAGCTATGCTCATGCCTATCGATCGAGTACTATGTCGTTTTCAGCTAACATACAATCTTACCTTGAAGAACTTTCCTAAAGCAAGGTAGTCGAGGCCGTCAGAACAATTGAATACCACACACTGTTTTGCTACAGCCTTTGCTAAATCTTTAGTCGTCTCAGTCTTTCCGGTTCCAGCAGGTCCTTCAGGAGCGCCACCTATTTATATTTATAATTTTATAAGTATTTCAAATATCTCAAGATTATTAGGATATTTATAATTCTTTACCCAAATTCAAATGCAATGCTCCGAACAGCGTGCGGAAGCACCTGTCGGTGAGCGGCGTGACGACGAGCCGCCCAGTGTTGCCGAGGTATTCGTACCCGTACATCAGCTGCGAGTTGATCATACGGGTTGCTATCTGCCAGCTTAGGTCTTCTTCTTGTTTCTGTACACATCAACTCATTTATTACTAGGTTTTAAAATCGTTTGAAGTCATCGAATGCGTTAAATCATTAATATTACCTCCCAGTAATACCGTATCTGTGACAGCCAGTTGAAATCATTATCATGCTGAACGTTATACTCAATGAGAAGCATCAGCACGTCTCGGGCGTGTACGTCCAATAATACTAACGCTCCTGAAATTATGAGAAATATTTTATTAATATTACATTATTCATGTTATCTTTAAAGTTTCATTGAACTCGTGTGCATATTGTTATAAAACTAATCTATTCTATACTTGCCGAGTGTGATTCTGTTTTGCAAGCTGAGCTCTCCACGGACCAAATCTACAATTTTCGATATCTGGAAATTGCATTTGTCCCAATATTTTCTCATTGCTGGTATGCTAATGTGAATCGCATCTGTTACTTCTGACGTCCAGAAAGTCATTGCGATGCATTGGACCTACACCAAAAGTACCTCATTAGTTATATTGAACCTTAGAACTAGTTATGCAAGGTTTATTTCGTATACTGACAGCTTGACCGGGCCAGACGAGCACCCATCTCTCACGTGGTTCCTGCGTGTACGCGTCGAACGATTGTGCCACCACATGGTGGACTGAAGACTTCATTGCCTTCTCCAACTCTAGGAGCCATTTCTCAACCTAAAATATCAGATTGTATATTGTTTAGTTAACATATTTTATGAAATACATAAATATAAAGAAATCTAAAAATGTATAATAGCCATCTTACCTGACCTCTGGCGGCAGCAGTGTTGATAGTCATTGTGAGTAACACGATTTCTCCCTCCGATGATCTCATGTGAGTCACCACCATTTCTTCCGTGAAGGTTAGTTTTGCAATACCCTCGAAACATTTCTTTAGATGAGGTTGTACTCTATTAGGGAAATGCATCAATAATTCTGTAGCTAAATATAAATCTCACTGTCTTAAATTTAGACAAAATAAACAATATTTCCATAGTAGTCATTTTAAGCAAACGATATTTTTGCTTAAATACCTATGTCTTGTTCAAAGACAGGATATTTTATAATCTTACCGCGTTGGGTCCTTTGTTTCGGACAAGATCTCGAGTAGCTCGTCGTTCGACAAAAAGAAGAACCGCGGGAAGTACAGCCGCTTCTTCTCTAGATACGCGTTCAGTCCGCGTTGGACCATCTCCAACAGATTATTCGACTTCTTTAGACGTTCCAACATCTTCTCTATAGTAATCACGTCCAAAACCCGTGGCTCACCAAACGCAGCTTTCATAATCTCACGCCACATCTATCGTATAAAATTATATTAATGAATTTCAGGTCTTATAGGTACTTTTGTTTTAACGTTAATTGAACAGGACGAATATACGGCGTGCGCCCTGTTGCAGTTCTGGCCAGAGTGCGTCACGGGGGAAGATTCAAATGAAAAGCCAAACAAGTCTTGGAACAGTGCTCCACCCACCAGTTATGACCCTCTTCAGTAGACGCGCAAGTTTCTTCTCAAAGTACAGGTGCCCAGTCGCTCGAACGTACGCGGCGCGATGTCGCGCGCACTTAAGTGCAACTTTATGGGGTCACAACTAGCGGGCTTTGCAGTGAGCTTTATTGTGCTAATAAACCAATCATAAAGTACAATTCTCTGTCCCTATCTAGGGTAAAACTCTTTCGTTCTATCTATCCGTTTCTAGGGTTACACTCTTCTAATCCTAATTATTTACCAATGTATTTACCTATTACATGATCCTTATGTGCTATTGCTTAGGTGCTATAAACTTAAATCTATAACATATATGCTTATTACACTATGAAGGCGTCGTCCCGAACATTAATTAGTTTATATATTCATATTCATATTTTATTTTGCGTTCCACAATGTTGTTTGGATGGTAACATTGATCAGCTTAAAAGCTAGGTAACAATCATGGACCCTGTCGGGCACAGACTAGTAGGAATTTTAGTTTGAAAGTAATAAATATTATTACATTTTTATATTGAAACACTTAGCTACGAACTGTTATTGTTGGTAGGAAGTCAGTAGTGATAGATTTTTTTAATAGATATATTATGTCTTTAAAAAACTAATATATAGTTTTTTTTTATAAAAATATTATTATTATTATTTTAAAATGTCTATTATATTACGTTATCTTTTATGCCAGCTTAAATTATATTTATTATTATAATAATATAGTTTAGTCTACGTCACACGCAATTTAAAATATTCTGGTGTTATAGGTAGTAAATTTATTTGCGATGAGCATTTCTTTGTCATTCATATATTCGTCAACTGTGTAAAATGCTTTTGTGATTAGTAATTCTTTTGTTTTATTTATAAATTTACTAATGTTAGGTTCAATTTTTATTGGGTCGGGTAGTTTATTGTATATCTTTATAGACATCACGTATGGGCTATTTGAGTGTAGTGTTATCCGATAAGCGGGTTGTTCCGGCCTTATACCAACTTAATCTACATTTTAAGAAAATTATAAAACTTTTACCTTATCTACAGCACTGAATCGCCGTCCTTCCTCCGGTATTTGCTGTTGGATATCCGGAGATGAGAAAATAGGCTCCAAATACATCCATGTCGCTTGGACTTTCAACCACTCATCTAATATCTCCTGTAGTAGAACCAACTTCCCTTCCCAATCACTAAAAAAATCACAAGTTAATTAAAAAGTCTTGACTGGCCAACCAAAATAAAATCAAGCAATATCCATACTTACTAAATAATCTCCTCAAATGGTTTGATGTATGGTGAATTCTTCATAGTCTGCGTTTTAACAATGTGATCATCCAACAGCAACTGTATTTCATCGACACTCGATAAAATGTAGGTTCCAGTGTCTCTGTAAGTAGATACGTTTTTACATTATTTGTAATTTATGTCCCTTTACTCGCATATCGTAAACGAATTGTTTGATTCATTAGCCAATTAAGCAGAAAGTTTATAAAATCATTAAATAGCACCATGCTCGAACCGCCGCACCGCCTTCTAGAAATATATACAATATCTTTAGAAGCATCCCTACTTACTTGTAAGGCAAGATTTCAAATCTGAGATCGGCCCATTCCTTCATCATCTTATCTAACGCCTTTTCGAGGTTGTTTTCTTTAGTGGCAGCTTCGGATATGCACTCAAACTTCTCGATGTAATCCGAAAGATTGAAATCTATTACTTTCTCTAAGGTCAGTTCCTCGTCAACAACAATCGGAAAGCCAACTATCTCAGAGATCTTTTCCCAATGTCTAAGTTTCATGCCCGGATTTCCCAATGTCTGAATGATGGGCATATTTGTTTTGAAGTCGTCCATCTTCTCTCTGAAAAGAATAATATTAGTGCAATCTACCATGTAACTTCTTATCTAAAATGTTTGTAAAATATTAATTAATACCTAACAGAGACAGCTAAACGATGGGTTTCAGGCACTTCTTGGAATGATTTCTCGAGCTTGTACACAATCTTATAATAATAACTGACGTCACCTTCTATGTCTTCTGGATCGAAACTGCCAACCTATGACAACGCACATTGAAATTAATTACAAATAATTAACAGCTGATATCACATCAATAATATCGCCAACACAAACGCACTAACCCTAGATTTCATCCACGTGTGATGTTTCTCGATGAAATCGTATCCTGCGTCAAAGAGTTTCTTGAAAGGAACAAGTTTATCAAAGACAGCTTTTCTCTTCGGATACTGCGACAACTCCCAACCGAAAGATACTTCTTCTTCGTTGAATTGATCTATCTTTACAAGTGCGTTTGATAATCTAGGAAATCACAAGAATTTAACCTGATACGATTTTGTTCAAAATTATTTATTAGTAAGCAGTCTGCTAAACCCATTTGTAGTTACAAAATGAATTACTTACTTTTCATCTAAGATACGCGCTCGAGAGACATATTTCGGAAGCTCACATATTTCTCCCCAATACTGAACTTCATCACATTGTGTTTCATAGATATCAAGATCGTCAATAAATTTGGCAATACGAACCTTTAAAATAGTGAAGAAATAATTTATACAGCATTTAGCTCAAACATTAATAGTAGGTACTATTAAACATTATATAAATTATTTTTACCTTCAAAAGGTCTTGGTATTCAATCTTCTTTTGATCACAAATTTCCTTTGATTCTTCTATTATAGCTGGCATACGAGAGTACCTTAAAAATAAAATGAATCAAGATTTCTAAGCAGTAGAATAAATGATCTAGCCTCCGTTGTTGCGAAATGTGGAAAGATTGTTCATGTATGGAAAGACAATGATTTTGGATGCATTCACCATAATTATTTATTTTTAACGACAAGTCGTGATGATAATTATATTAAAATATTATGTATGTGTACGTTTTCTTAAACCAGGCTTTCTTTTCAGTCTACCAATTGCCGATTAGAAGAAGATATAAGAAGACTTACGTTGTACTTTTTTGACAGTGCTTTGTTCATCAGCAATGTTTTTTAATAGGCATTAACAGCAACAGCAACTGGCATCTACTTAAAAAGATCACTTACCAGTGAAACGTCTGGTTGTTAGCCTTTAACTCCAGCGGAGAAAACGTAGTATAGTCCCCGAGGAAGATGATGTATCTCATCACATTGCGAAGTTTGTCCTCCATTTCCGTAAGGATGGAGTCTTCCACTTTTTTGACATAAGTGATTAGCTCCATCAGAGCAGCCGTGTCCGGGGGAGGCGTAAGCAGCGTGTTGGCGATGTGAGAATATTCTTCATAAATGCTGTCATCAAAAGAATTTCAGAACGTAACTTAGCAAAGTGTAAAAAAGCCTTATAGCTCTTACAGCTGTTAAAATCCGTAATTTATCATCTAGAATTACTTACGTCTTAATCATAGTCTGGTAATCGTCAGTCATTCTTCTTAACAACCTATTGGCGAGTCTGGTCGCAGCTCCACGTAGAGAATTGATTAGCTCCCCTCTCTGCATTTGGAAAATGCCAATAACAACAGTTCCTTCTAGCTTAGAAGGAATCTCTCGAGCCAATTCGACGTATCTTACAGCCTCATCACAATATTCTTCGAATGTTTTCTCAGGACGAGCATTTATAAATTTTTCTACAATGTCTGAAGACTGGAACGCATGGAACCAAAAACCAGAATGTGAGTTTAATATCCTTATTTGCTACACAACAGTTTATATATGGTAAATATACTCACTTCGCCGTTGAGTAAACAAACGTAGTCATCAAAATCTTGAACTCTTAATTCAGGACCAATCCTTTGATCCGAAATGAGGTCATCAATTTGCTTTTTGTAACCGTCAACGAGTTTGCTATCAATGATTGGCTAAAAAAGCGACACAATTAGAGCGAATTCCTTGGACGATATAGAGCTTTCTTCATATTTCCAAAGTCTGAATCATTATCCTTACCCTAAGCGTCATCCTAGTAGGGCACACACAATCCTGATACAGCATCGTTTCCAATCTCGGTGACTGTCGACAAGCATCCATAAGGAAGTCGTATAAAAGGTTCAACTGGTCTCTAAACTGTCTGAACGACGGCTCAAATTCGATGGCGTCGTTTTGGAATGTCAGGTTTATTATAAAACCTTGATTATGGCCCTGCAATCCAATAACTAGGGTTACTTTAAAAGTCGTAATGTCAGTTATTCCTGGAGTGTAGACAAAGTTACTATAATCTCATAATTTTCCTAAAACTTACTGCCTATTACTATTTACTTATTGGTATACGTATGGGAACCTATACACTTTTTTCCGATCCTACGGGACCTTCGCGCAAGACGAAATCCTAAACTGACTTTTATTAAGAGGACAGTCAGTAATACGTATTAAAATTATGCTATCTAAATAAGTAAAATGTATTTCTGTGATTTGACTTACCCCAACATCCATGATATAATCAGTGAACTCCTTCATTGATTTCAAGCACAGCGTTTGGACATTGTAAGTCATGATACAAGCCAAGCAATTATAAAAGTGTCTCATTTTAGACACTTGTTTCGATTCTGGTATCAGTTTCTTTTTGTTCCCCTAAAATAACATCTAACACGTAATGTAAACACTACTAAATACAACTTTTATTAGAAAATTATCTTTTCGAGCGAGGCAAATTTTGTGACAATATCTATCGGTAAATGATATGTTTCCCAATGTGTACACGTATAAATATTTACGACATTTAAGTTTTCGAATTTTATATAAATATACTATGAAGATGTTCGCACCTGAAGGAAAACAGCTTGAATTGTGGGGATCCATTGATGCGTAAGCACATTTCCGGCAGCTTCGATGTGTCTCTTGCAGACAAAGCAAAAGTCAAGAAGCTCGTACGCCTCGTTCGTGGTCATTATATCTTTCATACTAATCAACCTTAAATCGCTGGGGATAAGAACGATACCTACTAAAATTGGGATTCAATGAATTTCAACAAAACATACAAACAAGGTTAATAATATAATGTAATTATCTAGCTGCGACATATACGAAAGCGGTACGCATTCCAGTAATGAACCATAATATAAACAATACAGAGGTACTGGAACAATCACTTTTCCAAAAGTTTTATTTCTAATAAAGATTACTGTCTGCATACTTATTTAAAAACTAGGGACCCGGATGTGTCGAAAAGTCTATAGTCTGTTAGGGCTCCATTACTTTCTGAATATTCAAAATCTTATACTCACCAAGGTGTTACTTTATTATCATGAACATTAGCATATAGGTAAGGTATTACTCACTGAGCACCTTTTTCATTAATAATAAAAAAAACACTATAGAATAAAATTATATGTGCCTTACTTAAATTGCCTCCACCATATCTGCAACACCTGCGCGATACAAGGGTTGACACTGTGCAAGTTCTTCGTCAGGTAATTGCGAGCGTAAGCGTAGCGAAGTCTCCAGGCGTCATCTTTCATAGCCAGTTCTCGTTTCAAAGGAGTATCCTCTTCTTCCAATGATTCTTCCTACAATGGATTCTTTCCATCCTTGACTATTTCAATTTGATGTCAATAATTTTTGCCCAACAATACGCAAATGTCCCTAAATTAGCTTGAATTAAAATTGAATAATATGTTTTGTATTGAATAAGATACAAATAATTATATAGGCTATAGATATCATTTCCTTTGTCAAGGTGGACGCTGATTTAGATGTTTTTTTTTAACACACCGGATGCGCTTCTAGTAGCTGAATTAATACTATTTACGAGACTTTTGCAAGGCGGATTTCCTTTAAACCACCTAACCTAATTAGACAAAACCACAAGCCCCTACTACAAACCACCATTAACAACAACAAACCGTATTAGGATCCTTCAGAACAAAGTCGACGATGGCCTTCTTCATGCTCATCATGAAATCCTCGCGCATCTCATCCGTACATGTAAACAGTGTATCTTTCCATTGCTTCAACTTTGGAGATATAAGATTATGAACTCTGCAAGATGTGAATTTTATTCATCAAAAGTAGTTCAGTATTAGGCCGAGATCTGCTCTAGCATTTTACCTCTAATAGGTATGTCATTAAATGTCCTCTTTCTAGTTACCAATATTCGCTTTAGTCTGTTAGGCAGTAGCCTAAAGGTTATAATACACATTTATATATATACTAGCTGACCGCTGACCCGGCGAACTTCGTACCGCCTAACAGTCAATGAATATCATTTTAGTTGTTTGCTAAACTTAATTTAGGGTTTTATGCACGTAATACAATGTTTTCTAAAAAAAAAATTAGGTCAATAGTTTATTTTTATTCGATTGAATACATCGAGCATCGAGTATTGCCAAAGACGTGTTGCTTAACAATGTAGTTCATCAGCGATCGTATTTTTGTTTGAAGACACGTGCGGTGATGTCGTGCCGATTACTTGATGTTTGTTTGGGAAGCAGCATTTGAACAATGTTTATCCATTTGAGATTACACGTAAAGGTAATGAATAGATCTGGGCAACCGTAATGACGAACTTCTGATTGTTTGCGAAAACTTGGAAACGCGCGATATTGTGCTTGAGAATGGCTTCCGGTGCACATTAGAATTTATCTCACAACACACCTATGTAGGTATATTTCCTATATATAGGATGCCTCCTAATATTGGTATAATTCCAATTATACCAATATATTTTTTGTCCGACCTAAGATTTTAACCCAGGGCCTCGTGATCGTCAGCCGCACTTTGTGCCACCAGACCAACAAGGCTTACTCTAAATCCTATTTTTTCCTAAACTTCCTCACAGAAAAAACATTTTTTCATGGGCTTCCATGGTCTTCGTACCTTAATATTACTCTGTTATCCAAAGGAGCAACATGTATAGTGTCTATGCCATAGCGCAAATAATAATAATAACGAAGTTTATTCTTCTCTTCTGCTGAACCTATGGCATCTCCGTCTTCCCCGGGCGCCGACTGACATATCAAGTTCACCAGTTTAAGCCTAAACTCCTCGCGAGCTTTTCTCATAGCTGTGAAGCTTTTCATTACTGGAATAGGGTATAATAAGTCATAATTTGGGTGTTAACACATACAGGACAATCCAAATCAAGATATTATATTAAAGATTGTCCTGTGTCCTAACACAGGACAATCATCGAGCCCACAGTGAAACTGCACACCAAAGTGTGGCTAACAATTTTTTTTTCGGTCTGAGCTTCCCTAACGTCCCTAATGAGCATGCGAGAAACAAAAAATCTGTTTTGTTATTGGCCGATTTGAACTTGCTCAAAGGCTTGTTGCCTCACGATATTTAGAGGTACAGAATGTATAACAATTTAAATCAGATACCGGCACAATCAGTAGCCTGGACCTGGAGATTTGTGTAAAGTAAACCTTCTACAATATTTACACGAAGAACGAAGAGTAGGTACGTATTTACTATTCTACCAAGATACCTGAACTACACTAGTTCCCTTAACCATGAAAAATACCTATGTACCTAATAACAAACGTTATACAATAAATCAAGATGTACAGTATTCTTTATTGAAAAGTTTTCTTACTTTTCTAAGAATAACTTACCACTAGATTTTCGATGACAAGGAGCTTTAGCAGCTTGTATTTTAGCTGCTTTCGATGTCGGAGGTGGCAATTTCAAAAGTTCCTCTGGGAGTGAAAATAACGGACGCGTCCTAATTTGAAAATCATCAGGCATTTTAATTTTTAGGATTTTAGGTAACTTAACATCGGAAGAAGAAGGAGTAGGCTGTCCTTTCTTACGATTTGGCTTATTATTTCTACGCATTATTCTGTAAAAAGAAAACAATATTTACTTACCTATTCTCAAGCGGCAATCACTAATTGAAACGTAGGAACTGAAAACCTCATCTCTAATTAATAAGTGATGAAGCTGTTATCTTCTGGTTAGAACTTTATACTCTTTGCCTACCCTGTGAAGAGTCTGGCTGATGATATAAATAGATAGATAAGGCTTTTACATGTTTGTGAAAACCTTTACCTGTTCAATATTTTTGTTGAAGACCATCCGAAACATTTTGCTGAAACAGTTTGTATTGTTTTATAATGTTATGTTTGCGGGGTAATGAAATGCCGAATAACGTGCGAAGTACTTTATTAGGCGCTGTACATACAAAATAGTAAGTCGAATGCAAATACACACGCGAACTAGTCACACACTAGTACTACTCTCGTTAGTACCCAAATACTGCTTTCAAGTCGCTGAGTTACTCGTAGTATCCGTATATTGTTGCTAAAGTCGCCGGTGTATTCGGCTTAGATTGCTTGTTCTCCGATTTGATCACTATCGCTTCCGAGAAGAGACTGTCCGTCCCCTTGCTGTGTTCCTTTTATACTCGTATGAACGTTCTAGAACGGTCGCGAACCCTCTATGTACATCGATAGGAGTACATGGAACAGTAGCCGGCACGCCCCACAAAGCGGTATTATTATTACGTACCTATTTGTACGTGAACAAATAGGTACTTGTTAACCGCGACCTCGCGCCGGCGATAGTTAAAGGGGAGGAACCTTCTAGACGTTTCAGCACTTGAGCGCGGATTCTAGATCTTTCTTGATGGGTCACCGGGGCACCTAAGGGTGTGTAATGCGTTTCAAAATTAACAGCCCCCGATAAGAGGTTTACGAGATATTGGGGCGTATTGGGGTCGTAACATTACCCCCCTTTTAGTTATGCTCATCCCGAGCATCATTAGATCCGTGATACCGCGCCAATCTATCATCATGGATTACCTTCGGTTTTCCTCTGTGCTCCTTTTTAATTCTATAAGTAAGATCGTTAATTCTGGTAACCACAGTATACGGTCGTTCCCACCGAGCTTGAAGTTTGGGAGACTTCCCTTTTCTTCGGAGCGGGTTATAAAGTCACACTAAGGTCCCCTCTTCAAAACCGTTGGTGTTCGCGTTTCGGTCATATCGAGTTTTCATTTTAATGCCGGTTTTCAAGCCGTGTTCTCTAACTCTCTTATGCACCTCGTCCAGCTGGTTGTTTTTGTCCAACTTACATAATCCGTGACTAGTTTAGGCATCCACCGGAAGCCTCATTTCTCGGCTGCAATTCACTCTAGCTGGTGTGTCACCCATACTTTCATGTACCGCAGACCGATAGACCGAAACAGCGGGATGTATTGATCCCAATCTCTCTAGTGATCATCCACAACCTTTGCCAAGTAATTTTCCAGAGTTTGGTTAAAGCTCTCGACCATGCTATCCGACTGCGGATGCGCTGAAGTTGTTCGGGTCTTGTGGATGCCGAGGAGCTTATACATTTCTTGGAATAAAGCCGTTTCAAAGTTCCGTCCTTGTTCTGAATGTAGGTCTAAAGGAACGCCATAGCCACAGACCACTTCATGGACCAGTTTCTTTGCAACGGTTGTAGCTTCTTGGTTAGGTATTGTGAAAATTTCCGGCCATTTAGTCAAATAGTCTTGTACAACTATGATGTATTTATTGCCATCATCGGTCTCCAGAAAAGGTCCAGTAACGTCGATAGCGATACGTTCCATGAATATGCCGTAAAAGGGGAGCCACTTTGCACTGTGGTACCACCACCTGCATAGTTACTTCTTTACCATCATTGGACTCCCATTTTCTATATAGTAAACCATTTTCCAGGACTAAACTGTCCCACTGAGCCCAATAGCCCTTGGGGCTAGCATCCATTATTTTCCATTCCAGAATAGGGCGAAGATCACTATCTTCTTCTTGTGCCTTCTTCATTGTTGTTCCGGTCCATTCATCGTCGAGACCATGAGTTCTTATGAGTCGGACTTCTTCTCGCGACTCATTCTTTTGGCAGTGCTTGCAGTCATCTGCACATGGTCTTCGAGATAACGCATCAGCATTGTTTTGTCCTTTGTCACTCCGGTGTTCGATCTCGAAGTTATATTCCTATAGTCAGCTTGTGGGCGAAAGGGTGGGTACCTAACACTAACTGCTCCGGGGCGAAGAGAACCGCCGCACGGAGAATAGGATAGCGGGATGGGTAAGGGTTCGTCCTGATAAAATCAAGAGCCCTGACTAGGGAAGCCCCCAAGGCCAGAGCTCAAGCCCTTCCGAGTTAGCCGCCCTCTGAAGGAGGGAGGCGAGCGCTCGGGTCCCGCTCAAGACTGGCTTAGTTGGCACTGTTAAGTATCCACCAGCCTTACCACGAGTGAAAAAGTCGTGGTTTTTCAAAAATAACTACGACTAGTATGCTAGGAGAAGGTTGTCGGCGCCGTCAAAACGGCACGTCAAACCTAATGTCCGTCCCCGCGCTCTGTGTTCCTTTTATACTCGTATGAAAGTTCTAGAACGGACGCGAACCCTCTAAGTACATCGATAGTAGTACATGGAACAATAGCCGGTACGCCCCACAAAGCGGTATTATTATTACGTACCTATTTGTACGTGAACAAATAGGTCCTTGTTTACCGCGCGCCGGTGATAGTTAAAGGAGAGGAACCTTCTAGACGTTTCAGCAGCAATTGAACGCGGATTCTAGATCTTTCGTGATGGATCGCCGGGGGACCTAAGGGTGTGTAATGCGTTTCAAAATTAACAGCCCCCGATAAGGGGTTCATTCCACTCCGATCTAGGTGTCGAACCTATTCGCGCCTTTATTAAAAAGGCAACAACACGTCACTTCGCGAACGCATCTACCCATGCGCCGCCGCCGACTACGATCTCCCCCCGACCCCTGCCGCCACCGCCGGCCGCGACACCGACCAACCCCCCCCCCCCCCCCCCCCCCCCTGATGCTATGTCATCCCTTCTTTCCGCTCAGAATACGACGACGACGACGTAGTCGTAGATCCCCTCCCATAGCCGGCGGTTGACCGGTGCACGTAGTAGTGCACCCGTCCCCCTACAGCGACTGTCCCAACCGAAGGCGCCCTCGAGTATGTCGCGCCCCTTGCCCTTCTGGCTCGAGCGTAGTGGTTGCACGCTCGCCCTTAAGTCCGGTGAAGCTGTAAAGGCCTCGCGGCCAACAGCGTACATCACTCTCACACACACACACTAAGGGGTTTACGAGATATCGGGGCGTATTGGGGTCAAGTATTCTTTCAAGTTTAAGGTAAACAGAAAATTAAAAACTACCAATTTATTTTGTGTAAACCTACGAAGTTGGCACCATTTATTTAGATTTGATGGTGTTGATGAGAATCTTAGATATTTATACTTTTGTAAGCTACATTTCTTTTTACACTGTTTCAATACTCATAAAATGCAGGAAACGAAACGATATTTTGACATTTCTGTCAAGTCAAAGCGATCAAGTAACAAGTTTATAGACTAAAATTGAAGAAAGTCTTTATCGTTTTATACTTTACAGTATTTTATAAATAAAAAGGGGTTACTTCTGTTATTGTAATTTAAATACAAAAAGCTTTACACACCTGTTTTTTTCTAAACCAACACCACGAAGAAGGTACGTAAAATGGTGTTTTTTTATTTTTATGTTACACTCAGTATTTATATTAAAACTTCACTTATTTATTTCTAAAGTATTTAAACGAATAATGAAATAGAATAAACTTCTATCAACAACACAAATCCCATCAGATGATCAGATTGCGATTGTCAAGTTATTGATTTCTCCATGACAACTAACAACCGATTTTATTAGATTTTTTTCCATTGTCGCTATGAAACCGCTTTACTTACAGAAATTTAAAAAGTTTTGTTTTAAACATTAAACCTCCATTCCCTACACAGTTATGACATGTCTTGAGTTCATATAATATCAATCAATCAATCAATCAATCAGCCTATCGCAGTCCACTGCTGGACATAGGCCTCTCCTAACACGCGCCATTGCACACGGTCCTCCGCCTTCCGCATCCAGTCTGTCCCAGCGACCTTTTTGAGGTCGTCGGTCCATCTAGCTGGGGGCCGTCCCACCCTACGCCTACCAAGTCGCGGTCTCCACTCTAGGACACGCTTGCTCCATCGGCCGTCGGTCCTTCTGCAGATGTGACCAGCCCATAATATACAGAGTTGAAATCCCAACATTTTGTAGGTTATAAAATCGGTGAATGAAGCTAAAAGTAGAATCCTATTCAAAGGTAACTATCATTAACAAATAGCGAGGCCATATTATACTAATCCAAACACAATGCTGTCATTATGTTTATAGTTTTTTGGCCTTCATTAAACTAATAAAGGGTTCTTTCCGTCCTGCTCAGATGATGTCATTGCTTCATCAATAGGCTCTGGCGCAGTTTTAAGCTCACACAATCTGAAATAAACTGTTTTAATTATCATCAAATTATTATGATGGAAATATAATTTTGTGAGTGCAATTTTATGCAATATAAACAACTTGCTTGAGTGTTATTATTTCAATTGGATAATAGCTGATATTAATTGATTAATAACTGCATAATATATACAGTGCTTGATGATTAAATTCTTTGAGTAATCTGCTAATTATCTTCTATTAATTGTGTTCCATATTTTAGACTCAAACCTAGAAATATTGTTAAAAGTGTATCCCTGTTGATATATATTTCAATATAATATTTCAGATGCTATTCCAGTTATTAAGGTGTTTCCATTCAGGCCCGGTGTGTAGGGCAGCTGAGTCCTCGCTGCTTGCTAAACTCAGGAAGAAGACAGGCTACACCATAGCCAACTGCAAAAAGGCACTAGAAATGCATAACAATGATGGTGAAAAGGTCAGTCATATTTTATTTCAAGAATGTGTACAGTGCTCTGTACTCTCTGCCTACCCTGCAAGGAATCTGGCATGATGATATAGATGGATAAAATGGTTTTATGCAGGTACCATACTATCTCACTACTAGGCCTTTCCTCCTAAATCACAGAGCAAGCATGTATTAGTGAAATATATTTATTATTCTTGTACTGAGGTCAATGTAGGTGTTAACATAAGTTCTTTGTTAACATTACAGGCTGAGACATGGCTTAATGAGCAGGCCCAAGCTATGGGCTGGGCCAAAGCCACCAAACTAGCAGGGCGAACTGCTGCTCAGGGGCTGGTTGCTGTGAAGTTTGACAGGAGCCATGGTGCCTTGGTTGAGCTCAACTGTGAAACAGACTTTGTTTCCAAAAATGATAAGTTCCAGCAGATGATTGAAGATGCCACCATTGCATGTTTTAAATTGGCACACACTCACTTGCAAGCTAAAGGACCAATCACTAAGGTTTGTATATACATATCTATTTTTTTTAGTCACAAAAGAACTACTCTCTATGGATGGTGTAAAATGCGAATTAAGGAGTAATTAACATTTCACATACAGAAAATCGACATAGCCCACCGGATTAGTAAGCTGAAGTGGCATTGGGCCGGTCACGTTAGCCGAAGAACCGATAACCGCTGGGACAAACGAGTTCTTGAGTGGAGACCACGGACAGGCAAACGTAATGCAGGACGCCCTCAGGCTAGGTGGAGCGATGACCTACGTAGGGCGGCTGACAGAAATTGGATGCGAGTAGCCGAGGATCATACCCAGTGGCGTGCACTTGGAGAGGCCTATGTCCAGCAGTGGACTGCTATAGGCTGATGATAATGATGATACAAAACATATGAATATTGGCAGAAGGATCATGAAAATATTCAGTATTATGACTTCTAGACAAACAAAAACTGTTAGCTGTTAATTGTTGTCTATAGAGTGTAAAACCCCAAAAAAGTGGAAATTATTCTTTACTGTTTGATTATTTTTTAGTCATTACTTATTCACCTATAACCACTCTAGATAGCTAACAACATAAATAGAGAGCACAGAATGTCAATAAATACTATAAGAATAGTAACAATTAATTTTACATCTGAGTTTGTGTTTAGTGTTATTAAGGTGCCGACAAAATGGAACTTGCAAATTACATTATTTAACATGGGCATCATAATTTCTTTTCTTGTTTAATCTTGATTTTTCCTATCTTTCCAATCTTTTCTCTCCTTGTGTTTTCTTTTCGTTGCTGGTTCCAAGACAATTAAAGCGCTCCCTGGGACATCCCAAGGTTCAAACCTTGGTGTCATCTAAAGATACCATTGTGGATCCTGACTTACAGGAGTTACAATAGTGGGAATGTGTGATGGGCATAGTCCCAATAAAAAAAATATCTTTTGAATCTTGATTCTTATTTTCTCATTGATTATTGATTATACAAATTTATTTATATTTACAGATGGAATTAGATGGTGAGCAATTAGGGAACCTAAGCACTGAGGGTGGCAAAAAACTATCAGATGTACTTGCCCTATTCATCGGCTCTGTAGGCGAAAACGCTATCCTGAGACGTGCAGAGTGCTGGAAAGCGAACAGTGATGACGTCAAAATCGCCGCGTACACGCACCCTGCGCCTGTAACGCCCTCTGACTACTCCGCGGGCAAATATGGCGCCTTACTCGCATACAGACAAGCTAATGACGCTGAAGATGTTGGCAGGCAACTTTGCCAACACATTGTTGGTTGTTCCCCAACAAAAATTGGAAATAAAGAGAAAGACAAGCCAGCCAAAAACTCGGACGACGAAACGTGTCTCATCTTCCAAGAGTATCTGTTAGATCCTTCATACACGGTAGAGGAAGTATTGCAACAATACAAAGTTGAGGTCATCGATTATATAAGGTTCTCGTGTGGAGAAGTCATCGAAGCAAACATGCCCGGCGTGGAGAAGCAGCCATTGGACACAGTCCAAACCTTACAGTAAAAAAGTAAAAGTTATGCCTATATAATAGCTTGCTAAATATTTAAAACAGATGTATCGTTTTGTTTAACCAAACCTGTAGATTTATTTTTATGTTAAGAAATAAATAGTTTCAATACTCTCACTAAAATTTCATTTATAAAATTTAATGACTATTATAAATAATGATATCATTTTCTATAGGAATCGGCATGGATGACTTCTTTCATCTTGGCCTTTCCTTTCCATAAAAACATTCTGCAGTCTTTTTTCCAGAACATGGCTATTTGACAGGGCTCAAAACAGTAGCCATGATAGCTGAGCACTTCTGGGGAGACGACGTGGAGCGCTAACGTGTTCTGTTCTCTTGTTCTGAAGGGGCCAGTCGTGGCCGGCCGCAACAGGCATCCGCATGGACATACTGTAGCTATCTTTGGTGCTGACATCACGTTCATTCTATTACACAAATTTATTCTTTGAAAATTTCCACACAGTTTCAATTCTTCGACCGCTCCAGTAAAAGACTGTGTTGCCCTCAGCGCGAGTGGCCTCGCGTTCTGATTCTCATGATTATTTCTGAAACCAACGGTCGATAAGGATTTCTTAGTAACATTCGGACTGTCCTCGGGGCTTCTATCCTCAAATTCGCTCTCTTTATCAGAATTATCATCTGTGTACATGATTGTCTTAAAAAAAATACAATTTTGATATGCCTACTAACACGAATCTGAAATGACAATTTCCGTCATTTGTTTTCCGCTTTCACAAAACGTAATCGGATTCTTTGCCCAAACAGGAACTCAAAGTAGGTTGTTATTAAGGAGGTCATAGTAATTGCATTGTGGATAGCAGAGATGGGCAAAATGTAATTAGATTAATAATTAAAAACCCCGCTTAGAGAATATAGGCGTGATGGTGTATTAATGATTAACGATTACAATTACACTTTTAATCTTAAATCATGATTGAATATTGGAACTCTGTATTCTCTGCCTACCCCGCAAGGGATCTGGCGTGTTGATATAGATAGATAGAGAGAGATGATTGAATGTTATAAAATGCAATTGTAATCATCAATCTGATTACATTTTGCCCATCTCTGGGGGGAAGTGTCCGACCGAAGGTCGAATTTTGGCCGAACCCGATTGCCAAACCCTTCGACCGAAGCTAAAGCCGAAGGTTTAATAACACTAAGAAATTTGGTTCATGATTGTCTAAATTAATTAATTGATGATGATTCATAAGTCAAGAGTCTCCGTAACCGGCGAGCATGTATGAGACAAACTATGAGAGTCGAGGAAGCCAGACAGGTATGTAAGAAAAGAACCTGTTGGAACTCTGTACTCTCTGCCTACCCGCAAGGGATCTGGCGTGAGGTTATAGATAGATAGATAGATTGTCTAAATTTTAAAAGTTATGATGACTGTTTTAACTTAACGAGATAACACAGAACACTGAAATAATATTATTTATAATATTTACACAGCAGCAGCAGGGGAGGGGGAAGCAGAGGTGTCTCTGCTACCCCCTCTAGGGAATATAGGCGTGACGATGTTAGGTCCCATGTAACAGGGGGCGAGCCTATTGCCATATATCGGGCACAATTCCAGACTCCGGACTCATACTGGGAATTTTTCGTTAGAAAAACTACATTTGTCCGACTTAGGATTTGAACCCAGGACCTCGTGATCACAAAGCGATGCGCTTTGCCACCAGACCAACGAGGCAGGCATTTATAATATTTATTTACTTAAAAGCTAATATAAAGCTTTATAATATTTATTTACTTTCATAAGTCGTGACAGAGTGGTGGCCCAAAAGGGGGCACAGGTCTAGAAGAAGACCATCAGCCAAATGGAGTGATGACATCGTGAAGGTGGCCGAAAAATTGTGGAATAGGCTAGCACAGGACCGGAACGAATGGCGTAATAGAGGAGAGGCCTGTTTTTAGCAGTGGGTAGATACAGGCTGATTGATGAAGATGATGATGATTCATAAGTCGTAATAAATCGCTTAATTTCGGTTTTTGCTGAAAACCTTTGGCTTCGGTCCAAACCTCGACCCGTTTTGACCGAAGCCGAAGGTGGTATTTTTGGCCGAAAAGCTTCGGTCGGACACTAATTGTGGGGCTGATGCGAAAACATTTCTTTTACACTTATTGCGATTGTAACGTCATATAAACATAAATTTAGGTCGGTAATAAAGTACTCGACCGTAGCGAATCAATTCACGGACGCGTCATATACCGGAACTCGTACTGTTGGAGATAAGTTTAACACAGACATAACGGTAATCGAATCTAGCACAGCAGCTTCTGGTACTACTAAAATAAGATATTAGTATCCGTCGATAATATTTGTTATGTTATGAATGTAATACAATCATGAAAGTGAAACTGCTAGTTAGTCCTTTGGTAATATTCCACTTATCAAATAACTTAATCTAATGTAGATTAAATTATTTTAATAAAAGAAATTAGATGTCAGTAAAGATCACATCGAATACAGTCGTACAAGAATCTTTTGGCCCGCGGCCAAAATCGTAACTAACGCTGTTATCAAGAGAAATGTTACTCCATGTCAATCCCAGAGTATCCGTTTGCTATGCAATTTACCCAAGTTCTTTTTTTTAACTAGAACCGTGGGGACCCACTTGTTGAAATATCTCCTTAGAAGTAGGAAAATTTTACCAAATGATAAGCCTTATTTTAAACCAACGCCCCTCCGTCAATGTCAGCGATGGGCCAATAGATTCATGTCGCACTATACACGTTGAATAATCTATAGACGAAGAATGGCCTACCTGCTCTTAGTATTTATATTGCGAAGAAATCGAAAAAAAATCGTTGGTTCATAAAGTAAACAGAATCCTATTTAGACACGATTCACACCTTCGTTCCCTTATTTTTAGTTGGACATCCTATTTAAGAAGCGTTCTCTCTCTAACATTCAGCGTCGGGCTTAAGACAAGGATGATAGGATGTCCGACTTCTGATAATAATCATAAAGTTAGGACGTTACTGTGCTGCATAGTACACATTGGGGTTAAGATAGGAAGGTTTACTTTAGTAGTTGTGTGCTGCCATTCTGCCTATCTTCTGTAGACCTGTTGCTAATTGTCGTATTAACCATGCAATTTTGTTGTTTGCAAGCTTTTATTTAACTAGCAATGTTCGTATGTCTGTCTGTCTTTCCGGTTTAAATCTCTTGATCCATTTTTCAAGCACTTGCGAGTATATAGAGCTGGCCTGAAGATGGAGTCGGAAGGTGACCATAGGAACATGTGAAATATACAACGTTACACCCTCGTGTTTAGGCTTGTTAGATTGGTATTGACAAGTACTTTACAACCACTTAATATTTAGGGTCTGATGATATAGCCGAAAGGTGGCCAATGGAATCAACTACTCAATATAAACCCGCTGTGTTTGGGCTCGTCGCATTTGTCTTGATGAGTAGGTATTGTAGACCCAGACGGTGTCCAGGGTCTGATGATGGAGCCGGAAAAGCCATAGGAACTCCTCAACTAAGCAAGATATCTGCGTCGTGTTTTTTTTTTTATAAAAGCTTCTTTTAAAATTGAAATTATTAAACAAGATGATAAGAATCGCACTCATCAACATCCTACTGCAGCATAACCTTTGCTTGCGACTGTACCTGTATACTTAGGTACTTTTTATAGACCCGTATATATTAGGTATGTTACAACACGGTTGTCAACTAATTAAATGTTTACGCTCAAAATGAGCGTGCATAAATAACAAACGAAAGTGAACGTGGAAATAATGTCACAGCGAACAAAGTACGCGTTGAACCGTGGATCCTGTGGCAGAAACTGAACCAACATCATGGCAAATCACAACATAGCTCTGTGCGGTCCCACTGGTTACCGGACCCACGTCTCCGCCGTGGTTTGACGGACGATATAATTGATAGTGATCATTACATTCCATGAACAGTATTCTACAAATGAGAAAGTGTGATAAGATCGAATAATTATACCGTTGATGGACGAATATCAGGTGCATGTGAATTTCATGCTTATTAATATGTACTTGTAATTAGTTATCGGTACTCAATCGATGTAATTTAGAGAAAAAAAAATGTATTTAAATGCTAGAAATCTGAGTTCGTAAGTAGATCAGTTAAGTAGGAACCTATCTTGTTAGCATGTGTTAATGGCCTAGAACATTTAGGTATCTATATTCTAAGGCAATGAATTTTCTTATTGAACGATATTTAAATAGTGATCTATTAAATTATACATCGACTTAGGTTGGTACGTAAGTGTTAAGTTAAGTGTGTACCTACCTAGAGATAGATGCTGTAAAATTCTGCACCTATATTCGGTTAGGTAGCTTAATAGGAGCCTACCTAAGTACCTATTTATTTAAACAGTTATTACAGTGAATTTTAGTGAAATTATAGTGAATAGTCTCGTGCTTCGTAAAAACCGGCAAACACTGCACTTCCGATCCGCCAATTAATAAATAATTTATCGATCGTCTTATTTAATTGAGATATTACGAGCTGCCGATAGTTCCAGATGAAAATGCGATTGCTGCGGCCACGCCACGCCACACATACAATTTACGCAAACTGCAGCACAGACTTTCGCGGCCATTAATTAGTTCGCCGAGTTTTATTAAAACATGTAGGCAAGAAGCGTGAAACAATTTTCTTTTTACCCGGCGACTCGACCACGGCACCACGGCCGGCGGCGCGACGCTGGCCCGCGGTGGTTTGTCTGTCAGTCTGTGAGGACTGCATGGACGCCGCGGTCGTCTCGGTGGAACTAGGTTTTGCTACGTCGTAGTGACCGCGAGAGGGAGCCACTGCGCGGATCGCGCGGGTATGGGACCAGTCCAAACCTGAACTACACCACGAAGATGCATATCCTGGAGATCGGAGCCGATCAAGTAAACATATAATCCGTGTTTTCTGTACACAAACAGTGAAATTGAAAGTGTCGCCTACAGAGTGTTGTTAGTGTTAACGCGATATGTCTAATTAACTGACATAACGCCCGGTTGTTAGAGTTGACTACATTTTTGTTTTCATTGGTTTGGCTTGTTTGCATTCATGTCATTTCTAGTTATGTAATACCCGGAGTATTACACAGTACAGGTCACTTAATTTAATAACTTTAACAAATTTCATCTAATTAAAGTTCTTAGAAAGGTCAAATTTATTGTCTGACATAGTTAAGTAGCTTTTTAACATAATCTAAGTCGTTGAGATAGTCGATATGTAGATAAGTTATGACGATTGTAACTTTAAATTTTAATTGAAATTTTTTAATTAACAATACTTACTTAATACTTAAAAAAAGTCAATAAGATACTCTACTACAAGAAAAAGCAACTAAAATGTAGATTTGTTTGAGGTTCTGTTTAAATAAAGCGGGTAGATTAACCATCCATTATTATCACTAAGAAATGCAATGTTTTATCCAGTGCGCAGTGTTCAGACCGTGGTCTCGGCCCTCCGCATCAAGTACCGGTGAGCTCGATACCCGGATGTACAATTTTTTCTGTAATCCAGCGACATAGGAGTATCCATTTCCATGTGTGGGGCATCATTTAATGAATACAGTCATATACATTTATTAAACAAAAATATCCCCAGTTTACGTTACGTACGTACGTTTACAAACATGAAATCCATATACACAAACATCCAAACCGAACCAAATATTTGTTGGTCACACGAAGAATTGGTCCCTGTGGAGATCGAACTCCACGACTATTCGTCCAGTGATCGGAGCTGCCTAAGGTATAACCGGACCGAACTGTCATCAAAGTCTCTATCTTTCTATTATATATTAATAATATTTTAACTCTAAAAAGATGTATTTAAAAACAAGTCTTTATAACAAAACAAAGATGTCTTGCTTAGCTGAGGAGTTCCTATGGCTTTCTTCCGGTTTCATCATCAGACCCTATACTATCTGATATCTGATTGAACAGCACTTGTCATTGCCCATTCAACAAGCCAAGGGGGTTACGTTGTATAGTTCAAATGTTCCTATGGCCACCTTCCGACTCCATCACCAGACATCGCCATGGTACCATGTTATTGCATTGTCAGCAACTTTACATACGTGTGACAAATTTCAGCTCAATCAGATACCAGCAAGTGCTTGAAAAATGGATCACAAGATTTGAACTGGAAAGACAGACAGACATACGAACATTGCACATTAAATAAAAGCTTTTAAAAATAGCAAACTTCATGTTAGAATAATCTGATTAACCAACTCGCAATTTCATCACAATGGGTGGGCGCAGCTCGGAGTCCATTGTGCTGATGACCCACAATCCTCCGCCGTTTGTCCTCGAGCCGAGGTGCCGCCCTTGAGGCACTCCCAGCAATCTGCCCAACCCTCTTTTATTGCCTACAATCTGCGAGAGTTTAGTAATCTCGACCGGGCTATTGTGGTATATGGTACACTAGTTTTTGGCCACGACTTCGTCCACGTTAAATTTAGATAGAAACCTTACATTTTTCCGGGATAAAAAGTTGTTAATCAAGGTAATAAAGTACATGTGTGCCGAATATCATACAAATCCGTTCAGCCGTTTTTGCGTGATTGAGTAACAAATATCTTAACAACTAAACTTACAAACTTTCACATTTATAATAGTATAGTATGACTATAGTGTTCATGAGCAATGTACTAGATACAGTTCTAGAGAAGTATTGCAATGCGACAAAATAATGCAATAATTTGAATTTTATATGACCTTTTTAAAAACAAGCTTTTATAACAAAAATATATCGAAGATATCTTGTTTAGTTGAGGAGTTCCTAAGGCTTCTTTCCGGCATCATCATTAGACCCTAGACACCATGCAGGTCAAAAGTACCCGTCAAGACAAATCCAACGAGCCCAAACACGGCGGGGTTATGTTGAGTAGTTGGGTTGTTCCATTGCCCACCTTTCAGCTTCATCATCAGACCCTAAACACCATCTGGTTATATAGTACTTGTCAGTACCAATTGAACAAGCCTAAACACGAGCGGGTTACATTGTATATTTCACATGTTCCTATAGCCACCTTCCGTCTCCATCATCAGATCAGCTCCATTGGATACTCGCAAGTGCTTAAAAAATTTATCACAAGATTTGAACCGGAAATACAGACAGACATACGAACATTGCAAGTTAAATAGAAACTTTTAAAAAGAAAAATGAAGTACATACATAAAATCTACAACGTTACAAAAGCGTTGTCTATTTGGTATTATGTCAATGCAACCACAATGACGAGTATTAATTCAATAAGAAATTGTATACCTAACGCTGATAAAAGATTTGCAATAAGTATAGGTACAAAACACTCCGTAAGTTGGAAGTTTGTTGGTACTTGAGAAGTAATGGACGAGTAGACTATTAGCTCTCATTCACACGAACGCTTTTTTAACGCAGGTTTTGAAAACCCTACCTATAAGCCAAATTCAAAAAAATAGCTTTGTAGCATTTGCTTTTTTAATGCCTTTTGAAAAAGCGCTCGTGCGAATTAGGGGTTACTCGTAGTAATGCTGAGTATTATCAGAATTTAAATTAGCCATATAAAATCTATAAAAAGTCCGAGTATAATAGGTAGATGTCTGTACACTAATATTTTAAACTTTTAAATATGATAGGATACTTAAACCTGAATCTTTAAATATATAATTTTGTCGGAAACCAGGAGGATGACTGCGGCGGCGCGCGCGCAGCGGAGGCTGCTTTTCGCACCGTGCCGAAAGATCACACCACCTTCCTTATTTGGAGAATTACGGTATGTACTTACTTAAAATTTTTCATTGGCCTTAATGGCTCTATCCCATTAATTGCTTGAAATAGAAGGAAAATTTTAATCTGGTAACCCTTTAACCACGTTTAGAACAGAACAAGGCTTTCCTATTTTCTATACACGAACCCATTTCAACCAGTGGGAAGAAGTAGACTAGTAAAAAGTATATCCAGCAGGTTAAAATATTCATGTATGTAAAGCATGATCTAACTGATCGTGCATACATTAACTATTAGGTATGTAGTTCGGTACGTTTATAAAATAGCTACATAATCGTTCTAACAGAACCGTCCTTGATTACATTCGTCGTAAAAATCACGAAATATGCCTGACATCACGTTTTCTCCCACACTGGACCGAAATTGACCTATCACGCAAAACTTGATCACTCAATAGCAGTTACATTTGATACATACCAACACGCCACGGGTTGTATACACGATAACTAGAATTTCGCTTTCACTCTGTGGAAGACAAAAGTTATTATTTGAGCCATCGTGTTGTATACCTAACTACAAAGTGTTATATATGTACAGTAAGGATTTTAATTACGATGAATAAATTCGACATTGTGTACTTACTTTCACGTTAACGGGGGCGTAAACATGTTTTGAACAAAATATTATTTTTATTAAAGTAGGATACCTATATGTATAATATACTGTAGTATATTTCAGGTACCAGAACTTACGTACAAATATGATATCTAACTATAAATTAAGACATACCTAAACAGCCATCCTACGTACATCCTACCTTGATATACAAATAACGCTAATCATAACATCCAAAATTAGAAGTTAAATAAAATTATCTTCAATAATTTTCACCATTCTAGTACTCGTTGGTTTAGTGGCACTTGATACCAACAGGTGATGGTCACCAGGTCTTGGATTAGAATTAACGAGATATTCAGCCCACGGGGTGAATCGCCCAAGTGTTATATTTGAATGGGATGTTTCGCCCCAAGGTATGCACCGTGTGTCGAATCGCCGAATACTTTTTTTAATTGCGGCGATTCGGACCGTGTTTCAACACACCACCGGTTTTTGGGTTTCGTTGATTCAGACTAACGACATTTTATTATTACTCAATCTATAAAGTACAATTATGAACTACAAAGTATTGAAGAAATTAATATTAATTTTTCGTTCATTCATAAATTGTTGTCGAGGAAAGCAGAACTAGACTATTTTTTTAAAAAACGTATCCCCACACTAGGTTTTATTCCAGTGCTGTGGGTGCATTAACAAACATGAAAATTTACATACACAAACACCCAGGCTGAAACAAATAATTGTGGATCACACAAAGATTTGTCCCGTGCGGGAATCGAACCCGCGACTGTTAGATCCAGTGGGTGAAGCGGCTTAAGCTCTTAACCACTGTGCTAAATCGTCCTTCAAGACGATGCTGTGTTTGCTTACGACCAGTCTTGGGGAAGACAACGTTTTTTCAAAAATGAAGTTGTAAAACGGTAGTTATTAATATAGTTAAATATGGTGCTTGAAACTAAATTTAACTATTGCTAAAACTAACATGGGGTAATAATTAAATAAATGAAATATATCAATTAAATTTAAAAAGGGCCGGTATAAATGGACACATATTCCTACGTTCCGGAATTCTCGGCCCTAAGAAATCTTTTTGTTAAAAATAAGTCAAAAACGGCCATAACTTTAACCACCAATAAACAATAGCACTATCTAAATGCTCCTGCAACTTCTAATAGAGAAATACACACTTCTGATTGGCTGTTAACCACTATATTTTTATTTTGCATGCAATATTTAAATTCAAAGTCAAAGTATGGCAGGTGAAGCTGTAAAGGCGTAGATCATTCACGCACACACAAAAACTAATTGTGGTAACGTACTATTAAAGTAATTTCTATGTGGTAAGTTTATCCCACAATATTTGAGTACATTAAACAATCTGGTGAATCGTATAATGTAATTATTTCACTCCTCCCATAGCCGGCGGTTGACCGGTGCACTTAGTAGTGCACCCGTCCCCCTACAGCGACTGTCCCAACCGAGGGCGCCTTTAAGCCCGGTGAAGCTGTAAAGGCCTCGCGGCCAACAGCGTACATCATTCACACACACAAACACACACTTCATTATTTACATCTCTAAAATAAACTTATTCTTATTTTCGTACAACAGTAATTATTTGCTTCCTCGATTCTCACAGGCTAAGCGTTTATTTTTTAACACGCTTTTTTCTATTTACGCATAACTCCAACAACCAAATAAACTACAGTAATGTATTTATTATTGTGCTAACAGAAATGGGTAAACCAATAAAGAATAAATGACTCACATTTCCCTAACATAGCGGAACGTGTGAAAGGTCAACGGTTAAAATAATATTCCCAGCAACAGCAACCAACGTACAATTGCTATTGCACTGACAACAATACTAAAGTGACGACACTGTTCTGTCTGCGAAGACGCCAAACAAAGAGTGCTCTCCTAACATATTTCTAAATCCCGCCTTTTATATAACCACCAACGAAGGTAGAACATCGGGGATATTGTTTTCGTGTTATTGAAATAACGTTATTGCGACTATTAATATGTCACATTAATGTAAGTATTCTTTTAAACGTAGCCTCTGACTAGGAATTATTCCTGTGTGGGTGCGTTTACAAACATGTAATTTACATACACAAACACTCAGACCGAAACAAACGTTTGTGGGTCTCACAAAGAGTATTCCTGTATATTTGAAAATAATAGATATGAATTTATTTTAGCCTGCTTAGGTCTTAATGACTTTCCCAAAATCTCGATTTTGTCAGTACGGACTTAAGTCTGGGATTGCACCTGGGGTTGCCACCTTTTATTCGAGAAAATAAAGTAAATTAGTTTTTAAACGTAGGCAAAAAAAGTACATTGTATCAAAATAAAGTATTATTTACTTCACTTTATTATGTTGTTCAAAAACATTATTTTATTACTTTTAAAATTTCTCAATCACTGTTCTTACTGCAAGCATACAGCTTTACAGCATGTTTACAGTCTATGATAACTTAAATAGATTGCATAAAGAAAGTAGCAATTTGGAAGTGTTTATAGTATTTACTATTTTCGTAGTAATTGTGCCCGGTATATGGCAATAGGCTCGCCCCCTATTACATGGGACCTAACATCGTCGGCGAAACGTGGGTGTGCTCAGTACACCTCTGCCACCCCCTCTGGGGAATATAGGCGTGACGGTGTTTTTTTTCGTAGTATTTATTTTTTCGTTTCTTAGTATTTACTATTAAGTTTGAGAGGTTTGATGTAACAATGATTTTTTCTTAAATCTAGCTTACTATAGATTCGGATTTCGCCATCAACCCTCAACCACTTTGCTTTTAATTGCGAATACTCCAGTTAAGTCACTCAGCCGTTATACGTAAAATTGCGATCAATTTTTTTCTTTTTAATGATGCAGAATGAATGTGTGTTACCAGTGATGACATATGGATCAGAGACGTGGTCTCTTACAATAGGTCTCATAAAAAAGCTCAAAGTTGCTCAGCGAGCTATGGAAAGAGCTATGCTCGGCGTTTCTCTACGTGATCGAATCAGGAATGAGGAGATTCGTAGAAGAACCAAGGTCACCGACATAGCCCTCAGGATTAGCATGCTGAAGTGGCAATGGGCTGGCCACATAGCGCGAAGATCGGACGGGCGTTGGGGCAGAAAGATTCTAGAGTGGAGACCACGTATTGGCAAGCGCAGCGTAGGACGACCGCCTGCCAGATGGACCGACGATCTTGTGAAAATCGCAGGAAATCGTTGGATGCAGGTGGCATCGGACCGGTTACGCTGGAAAGCGATTGGGGAGGCCTATGTTCAGCAGTGGACAAGTATAGGCTGAAATGATGATGATGATGATGAATCTTAAAAATCAAACTATGCGATATAAAGTATTTTCGCGTACTTTACAGTTCTCATAAAGTATACTTACCCTAAATAACGTACAATACATTATAATAAAGTACTGGAGGCAATCCTAATTGTGCCCGTCTCACTTGATATCATTCATTATCGTACCATATTACAACAAGACCACCTCGGTTAGGTGGTGAAATGTGGGTATAGACAGGGAGTATACATATGTGGTTATCAGCACTGCAAACCCTGTTTGAGGATAGTCAGCCTATTTCGCTTAGCTAACCGCATGAACTTGTGTGTGTGTGTGTGTGTGTGTGTGTGTGTGAATGATGTACGCTGTTGGCCGCGAGGCCTTTACAGCTTCACCGGACTTAAAGGCGAGCGTGCAACCACTACGCTCTAGCCAGCCAGAAGGGCAAGAGGCGACATACTCGAGGGCGCCTCGAAGAGGTGCCCTCGGTTGGGACAGTCGCTGTAGGGGGACGGGTGCACTACTAAGTGCGCCGGTCAACCGCCGGCTATGGGAGGGGATCTACTACTACGTCGTCGTCGTCGCCCGTATTCTGAGCGGTAAGAAGGGATGACAAAGCATCGGGGGGGTCGGTGAGAACATGTCGCGGCCGGCGGTGGCGGCAGGGGTCGGGGGGGAGATCGTAGTCGGCGGTGGCTACGATTAACGGATTCGCATGGGTAGATGCGTTCGCGAAGTGACGTGTTGACGCCTTTTTAATAAAGGCGCGAATAGGTTCGAGACCTAGATCGGAGTGGAGGTCGACGTTCCGTACGAACCAGGGGGCTCCTACGGCTTTACGGAGGAAGCGGTTTTGAACCACTTGGAGTTTATCGATGTGAGAGGGGGCCGAATGCCCGAACACAACACACGCATAAGTCATGATGGGTCGAACGCAAGTTTTGTAAAGTGTCACCTTATTTCTAAGGGACATTTTACTCCGCTTGCAGATTAACGAATGGAGACGACCGAGCACAAATGATGCTCGGTGACGGACCCGCTTGATGTACATGGAAGGACAAAGGACGAAGGACATGGTACTGTTTAGGGTGACCCCTAGATATTTGACCTATGAACTTGTCTTGAGTTTGGTTTCCATGAATAACTACGCTGCTCCTAGGCGTAAATTTCAGATACGTTCCACTATGAAACGTGCCCTGGCGTTTAATGGACGAATCTCAAAAAATAGTACCCGCAATTTAATAATGGGACCTTGTCTGTAAATTCAATGCAATTGCAATGCTTTATATCTACAGCTAATTTAATGTCAGAAAATAGTACTTTCTAAAAAGACAAATAGCTAAAGCACTGTACCAACATCACAACAACAATCCAAAGTAAATATAATTTTCTTGTATACAAAGTGACAGGAGAAAGTACCGACACTGTTAGTTCAGCATATACGATAAATTACAAGATGCATCTTGAACAATGTCCGGTGCGCAGGCGCAGCGCAACGTAACCACGCTCGAGTAATGCGATCCACCGCCTCTCAAAATAAGTTTTACTTACCTACTTGCTTAGATTTAATTTCATATATTTCTAGTATACTTTATTTATAATAATAAACTCCGTGAATCCATCCATTTTAGTAAATTATAATCAAAAATATTTTCATCTTTATCGACTACTTACTGAAACAGATATAGTACACCAACGTTTTTAACATAGTATGTTTTTTTAAATATCACGTATTTCATCATATATGTTACGAAACTAGGTTACAAAACTTTTGACATTATTTGCCATATTTATTTGTGTGTGTTTATTAAGAAGCTTGTCTTGTCGTTGATCTAGTGGCAAAGCGCATCGCTTTGTGATCACAATCTCAAAGAAAAACTACATACAGAGGCCGGGACCTCGTGGTCCTGGATTCAAATCCTAGGTTGGGCAAATGTAGTTTTTCTAGAAAAAAAATCCCAGTATAGTCCAGAATCTGGAATTGTGTAGTCTATTACATGGGACCTAACATCGTCGGCGAAAAGTGTGTGTACTAAGTACACCTCTGCCACCCCTGCTTGGGAAATATAGGCCGGTGTCTTACATATCTTTTAACTTATATTTATTCTAAGCTTTGAACATAGTATCATACACTAACGACAGCCAAAAAACATATGATACCCTAATACCTACTACCAAGAAAATATATCGATTTTCCTATCAACATGTGTATTATTAGATTACTACATTACATTACCTACTCCCAGTCTGACTGTCATAAATAATATTGTACCTACTACGGTGTGGCCCACTTTCTCGCTCATTTTGAGTAAGAAAATTACATTTCTCGTAATCAAATACTGGCTGACCGCAGACGTGTTATTGCAATTGCAAATCCAATGGTATTATGGTAAACTTTCCAGTAATATCAAATCGCTGAAATTCGTTCTGCTGAAGAAGACTGCTTGCATTTTTAATATGAATAAATTAAGAATTGTTACATAATCCCCAACTTGAAATTTGTGACTAAATTTCAGTCTTATATGCAGACACACACAAACAGACATAGATATTCTGCTGAATATGTAGGACATGTTATTTCAATTTATTGCGTTTGTAATTTATTTGATGCCGATATAATTTGATGTAAAGCCAATACCAATAAAATTTCAATTCGACCATCACGGGGCTAGGCTGAATCAAACACAAAAAGAATCATCAAAATCAGTTTATAAGCAAACAAATTACAAAAAAAACACAGACGAATTATGAACCTCCTCCTTCTTTGAATTCGGTTAACATTCTGCTTAGTTCTATAGTAGAGTACCCATAGAATTGACCTAATACCCATAATATCCTAATCTACGCATTCGTAATGTTTGTCATTACGGAGTTCCCTCGTGTATCTTCAAAATCCAAGGTCCAATACTGATGAAATTAAAATTTGAAGGAAGGACCACTTTGAAGCTATATTGAATCCAGCGGAAAAATAATCATCCAAATCAGTTCATAAGCAAATAAGTTACAAAAAGAAACCTTTGTCTCAATTTGCACATTCCTATTGGTTGTCGTTAAGGAGTTCCCTGCTGTATCTTCGAAGTCCAAGGTCCAATACCAATGAGATTAAAATGGAACCACCTTGGAGCTATACTGAACCCAATGCAAAAATAATCATCAAAGTCGGTCCACAAGTGACTGAAATATCGGTGAACATACACAAAAAAAAACACAAGCATACATACAGTCGAATATAAAACCTCCTCCTTTAGTCGGAAGTCGGTTAAAAAGCATAGAGCACAGCTTAAAGCGGAAGGCGGAGGACCGTGTGCAATGGCGCGTGTTAGGAGAGGCCTATGTCCAGCAGTGGACTACGATAGGCTGATTGATCGATTGATTGACAGCTTAAAGTGCTACATTTGCCTTTCGAATACGAAGTAAATACCCATTTACTTACTTAACCAATATGACTACATTATTGTATGCGGGAAATCGTGGTATACTGTAAACCTGGTGCTTAATTTTTATTCTGTCTTGAAGGGTTCCCCACGAAGTGTCCCTTCTTTATTATCGAGATAGATGTTTTTCTCATGCAAATCTAAACCAACTGTTGTTAAACCCTTGCTATAATACTTACTAGCTTTACCGTACATAACTGGATGTTGACCCGCCATGTCACAGAATTTCTATGCAAATAGGGGTCCTCTAAGCTAGCCTTAGGTACCTATACATAACAGCTAGATAAATACTCATGCTCACATGCTAATAGATACCGACCCTAGGTTTACCATAGTAAAAACCCCGTTAGAATTCTGTTTCTTGCTTGCGGCCGTCATAATTCCGAAGGTATTTAATTTAAAAGGCCCTAAGCGAAACCATTAAATTCACTAAACAAAATTCCGTGACATTGAATAAAATTGAAGGTAATATAATGAGGCTTTGTCTTTCAGTTTTACGGTTTAAACAACTTCGCCGTGAAATAATGAAGCAGGTTGGTTGGCAAAGATAAATAATGACCGCTCGAGAATCACACCACGTTACATTGTAACGGATGATAACGTTGCGCTAGCGCAGATTGATATTGTTTTATGATAGGGATGTCTTATTGAAACCTAACTATGTATATACTTAATAGCATACATACATACCGTACCGTAGGTAGGTTGAACGTAAATATTATATGATCATGTTGTCTTCCAGAAACTATTTTCAGTCATCTATGGGTCTATATCTGTTTAACTTGGCAATATTAAAATTTCCACCACAGTCGCCTTGAGCAACACTCTATTTTCCTGCATTTTGACCTTTAATCAGAATCTTTTAAATGAAAAAAGATGCAGACATATTTGAACTCCTTGCAAGCAGTACTTTTAAAGACACACCCACACGGCTTAAAGACAGACCTACACGAAATGAGAAACGACAATGCCTTTTTTTTCCTTTTTTTTTATTAACCTAATGTATCCCACTGCAGTGCAAAGGTCACGATGACTTATGTGTTTAAAAAAATCCTGATTAGGAACTGGAATATGAGCCCGTCGCCCTGATCCATTTGTATACCGAAGTCCAGATTAAACCGCTGTGAAAGAATGAGAGACAGACACACGAGTAAATAAAGCTTCTGGTTAAAAACCAGAACCAAATGAAATCCTTTGAACGTAGGGAACTCTAAAGATAATATTTTTTTGCTGGAGAATGAATGAAAGCTACCCATAAAAACAATGACACCAATACCGTAAACAAAAACTAATCTTAATGTAACAATTAAAACCATCGGTAATTTTTAATACAAGACGACCAAGATTTGGACCGATTTCTACAAGCAAAAACTATATTGAAGAACAAAAATCGTTGACCAAAACAAGAAAGAGTGGTACAAAATAAAAGTTACTTTGCTTAAAGACTATTATCACAGTTATTACCAAACATAAAGTTAGAAGCTTCATTACTTTATACGCTTAGTACGAATTCCTAATTTCCATGTCCTGACCGAACCTGACTTAAATAGACCATAAGCACCCAATAGCTTTAAATGCCTATATTTGAAAAAATACACACACACACCCGTTTACAGAATATAGGTACGCAAACTTTATTTGATTGTAATAAAGAAGTTCGTTCGAGAATTTTATTGTGAATTTTACAGGGACCTAAACCCTGATTTCTATCTAGCACCGAAATTGTGTGAAAATATGTACCTACGCTCAGGTACGCCTAATAAAAAGATTAATTGAATAATTTTATTGGCTAGAATTGCATGCAAAGTAATTGTTAACAAGCGTATCAAAATAATAACTAACCGCAATGACCACCGGTGTATTGTATAACTTTCTAAAAGATCGTCACGAATTGAAATACCAACGCTAATAATATGAGTCGTTGCTCAAATCCTACTTTAATCAAAAGCACTAACAATTAATCATTTATCATCATCATCAAATCGTGTCAGTCCAAATGCTGGACAGGCCTCTCTCAAGGCATGCGACTAAGCCCGGTCTTCGACTCTTCTCTTCAAATTGTTTTCCAGGTTATCATTATGGTAACTATATTACCTATGTAGGTACTCAAAGACAATGCTTTGAAAATTAATAATTAAATGGAAAACGATGCATTACATCAGCTGAAACATCGATATACCTATTACGAGTATATCGATGAACTGGACCGAAAGAGTGAGAAAGAAGACTGTGCATGTCTTATAATAAATCTGTACGTGTGTGTGTTGCAAGGAGTATTTTCCTCCAGTATTTTATAGTAGTAATCTAAGCTTTTGTAAATCCAGTAAATTTTAGTTTGACGTAGGCAACTATTATTATTCTTCACCAGATTCCTACTGGGAAATGAGCCACAAGCTGGTACGACCTATATCCGACCTTCCCTTTAATAGGAATTAATAAACTTAGGAAGTGAGAAAAGGGCGCAGGCATTAGACCCTAAAACTTCTTGAACCAAAATGATTTCCAAATACGAATTTTGACTTTAATTACAGATTCATAAAGTTCAATATTCGGAAAATCATGATTGTTGTTTTGTACGTTTTACGCAAAACCCGGGGTCGTCAAGAGTCGAAAAATACTTAGGCTAAACACGTATATAGAAACATAGTGACAACCATACCGCGTGCCGGCTGTGAGTCACCCCTCTCACACCTACATCTTTGTACCGCTAGCCAGCCGGAGGAACCAAACCCATCAGACCGCGACAGAGCTCATTACAATTTGTGGCCACAATACAGGCTAATCTAATAGTATCGGTCGATCACAGAAATTGAACTAACATTGGAAAATAAGTATCATGAAATTTATATTGATTGCTCTACGGGAATGAAGGCGTGATGGTGTCCTTTTTTATACTTAGATACCTAATTAATTTCGGTAAAAACAGAATTCTTATAGCATCACTTTGTTGTCCATCAGTCTGTCCAACAGACCCTTTTTCTTAGGAACGATATAGAAGTATCAAGTTGAAATGCATGACGGGCCCTTGATGGTGTGATCGATTGAACCTTTTATTTGAATACTTATCTAGGTTATAAAATAGATTATTTGCATTTATAAAATTTACTACTTACGCCAACAAGCCCCATACATAGTATAATTAACAGCGAAAGCTGGAAAGTGGGTAGTATTAAAGAAAGCTCGATGGCTAATGATGTAGGAACTACCTGCTTGTAATATTGCTGGTCCCGATAGATATAAAATAAAAGCTATATAATTATAAGTCGCTTTTTCTCCATAACTCGTATGTGAAAAATGTTTTTATTTGCTTTCGTTTTCCATTCATACCTACTACGGTTTGTACTTTCGTTTCTGAAATCAATTTTATTTCGTATGCTATATAAGGTTTTATTCGATTGTCAATAATAATTGTCAAAATATTTAAAAGATTTTTCTTAAATATGGAATAACTTGAGGATATTTTATTTAACCCCACGCAGATGTTTCCGTAAAAAGTGTCTAAAAATATGTTGTCACGTCTACAAATATTTATAAGAATTCTATCTTTGCTCTTTGAAATGATTTAACATTCTAGCAGTTGTTGCATGTCAGCCACTAGCCAACTATTATTATTCTTCACCAGATTCCTACTGGAAAATGAGCCACAAGCTGGTACGACCTATATCCGACCTCCCATTTAATAGGAATAAATAAACAAAGTAAGTAGGCAAAGGGGTAGGCATTAGACCAAAAAACTTATTGAACCAAAATTATTTCCAAATCCGAATTTTGACTTTAATTACAGATTCATAAAGTTCAATGTTCGGAAAATCATGATTGTTGTTTTGTACGTTATTCCGCAAAACCCGGGGTCGACAAGAGTCGAAAAATACTTAGACTAAACATTTAGATATTACTTATATTTATCGTTTAGGTAGGTTCATTGGCTCTGCACTGAGTTACGGTTCAATAAAACACGATGTCGACTAAACTAAAGAACAGAAACAATACAGACACAATACTTTGTTGGTATAAGTTACTAATGATGAATAAATTACGCTTACGAAATCTAGAATTAAGTTCAGTAAACTTAATGCGAAAATAACAGATCGAATGATTCCGACCAGATTAATCGTGCGCATTTTGACATCTAACACAAATGCGAATAAATGGTCGAAAGCGTATTCATAAAAAAGAACATCGCGTGTAATTAGTCGTGAATTATCCATTCGCAAGTTCTGTACAACGTCACTGCGAGATGCGCATGCGCGTGCCATCGTAATTGTACTAATTGTGTGTCTTTATGCACGAATAATCACTCTGCACGTTCGTTCGTTCCTAGCAGCTATTTTCCACTCAAGTATATTATCGAAAGAGTACCAAATGAGCGCATTGAATTTGTTCCTTTCGCTTCAAAGAGCACGACACATTTCGCTGAACAGTGGGACACATCTTAATTTTTCGAGCAATTTTACGCCTTAGTCATAATTATAAGTTGCATGTTCTAAACGCTTGAATTATCGCGCCGATAATAACAGTAACGAAATAATATCGGCTATTGTTTTTTTTTCCTATTATAGGTAACGGTCGATGCGCCCGCGCAGACAGCGGGCTATGAGCATTGAGATTAATAAACAGGAGTCAGTCGATCATTATCTGTTTATTTTTCGAGAGATTGGCGCCAGTTTGAGATCACTGACCTTACTATGATCTATATTGTTAGATTCAGGTGACGAATTGGGCGTCATTATACCGTAATAAGCTAAACTGCTTATATCTATGACGTTTTATAATCCGGATAGCCGTGTGCGTTCAAATAAACAAACTTGACTTTGGATTCAATACAATTATAATGTTTGACATAGGTGGAAAAACACATTATACAGACATTTTAAACTTTACACTTACAAATAAATCACATTAATAAGTCTTTTATTGATAAGTCTATTTTCTATCGATGCTTCTTCATTTAAGTGATAATAATACACATACTGTCTTAACCTACAACTGTAAACAATTCTAATTAATTTCCTTTCCGAAGTTAATTGCATGCTGCTACGTTGAAGACTATGATTCTTTCTATTTAATTAACAACTACGTATTTGAGATTTTTTTAATATTGTATTATTATTAACTAGGACACAAACACGGAACTACTGCCACGCACTCATTACGGCACATTCTACGACGCGGAAGCTTACCTGGTGTATTCCTGTTCACTGCCGGGCCAGCCCGCTGGACCTGATGTCATTGTAAGTATATAAACATAGGTTTATGAGCACTAATTTATGCACCTATGACTCAGGCCGATATACTATTATTCCAGCTCATAATCTACCCCTCCGCCAAGTTTTATCTATGTGCATTTAATTATTTTAACGTGACTGATTAACTAACATCCAAACAGGATTTTTCTTATTATATTAGCAGGATACCACACGGAAATAAGCTAATACAGATCTAAAGTTAATCGATGTTAACCTTAATGAGCACTCTTCGTCTAAGATATTAATTTTATACGAAGAGTGTTAAAGAAAGGAGATGAGTTACAGCAGATGATATTATCTACTCTCTGTCTATTTGTCGTCATCTATAAGGTAACTCCTAGTAATATCTTTGAGAATGTTTGCCCTCTATGTTAACAGAAGTGATTGTTATTTCTTTTAAAATAACTAACTTCGGGGAACGTATTTGGTACGTAACATTTACGTATAAGTAACATTGACTAAGGATTTTTAATAAAATTCGCTTCGGTTGTGGTAAGAGCACGGTAGCTACGGCACACCAGAATACTTTCGTATCCCACTTCAAGCGATAAGTTTTTTGGGTGTTAAGAATTACAAATCAAATCATAAATTATGTCAAAATCCTGTTGACATTCCAGTAGATTTAGTTTCGAAATACTGTGTTTATAAACAACAGCAAAGGTAGAAGCAAAATTAGTCCAGCTGTTATCTATATACGCCCGTAGCGCTGTGCGACTGCGGTGTTTTTAGCGAACACCAACGTTAAGCGGCGTTCGACTCGGTCGGCCTGAGATGGGTGGCCGTTTGTAGCATTTTCGAGCGTCTCCAAGCTTCGAAAGGCACGCTAAGCCGTTGGTCTCGCTACCACGTAATGTGGTAGTCGTTAAGCCAAGTGAGAATCCTTACAGGAAGGTGGCTTGATAATTTGCAACAACAGGTGGCCCCAAATCTGCCTCCACCAATCCGGACTGGGTCCGCGTGTTGGAGTATGACCTAATGGCTCTCACCTCGATTTATAAGAGCAGACCTTTGCCCAGCAGCGGGACAGTATAGGTTTATATTATTATTATCCGTACTGTTCAACTGATCATCACAATAAACATAAATTAACAGCGTCGTGAAATAAAAGAGAACGGCCATGGTGAATTTGCGGAACGCCACATCCACTCATGGAGCGGGCAGGGCAGCGGCGCACTTGCAGCACTGGCACTCCGACGAGGATCCCAGCTCGCCTCGCACCTCGGAGTACCCGCCGTCATCCATCGCGAGGCAGCCACCAAAGAAACTCCAAGACTGCTCTCCTATTTTAGAGACGGCATCAGGTTAGCCTAAAACTTATCGTCTGGACATACGTCTTAAACTATACATCTTAAAAGTACTTATAATATAAACATTCTAAGCTACAAACCCAACTTAGCATACGCGCTGCCCTACGTGAACAAGGTAAAACGACGCGAACAAAAGCGAGCTAGGCGACCACATTGATTTTATATTTACGCGCTGCATCGATGCATGCGCATTTGACGTTTGCGTAAGACAATAGCTGTAGACATTCTACAACTACTACAGGAAAATACTTGAATGGCAATTTTTACAACGAAAAGTGTACATAATAGGACGCTATCTACAGAATAAAGGCGCTAAAGATTGCGTTGAGGTCGTAAAAACAAAATGATCACATCTTTGTTATTTTCGAAGCCTGACCTGTTCTAAAAAGCGTCGCTTTTGGTTGCTAACGTAGGACAACGCGCAAGAGAGAGTACTCACTGCGAACACACTTGTAAAATGTTTTGATCTGGTTTAGATGTTTGATTTGGATTTTTTGTTCTATTTTCATTTCGTGGTTTGATCGATGTCGTAAATCTACTAATTATACGCACAAAACAGACCGCCTTAAATTCGTCTATTCCAATTTGTTCTACAACTTAACTATAAATATATATGAAGATTTACAGTATACGATATCTGTTTTGAGGAGAATCTCTACCCACTGTCTTCTTTATGACAGAATCCTTCGGAACAGTACCAACAATGTAAATGGTGGTGCCCGATTATATCGCGTCCGCGGCCGTCGTCCTGTACTCCTGCAACTAGAACCAGTCTCCTGGTCACAACTGGCCGCAGACGGAGTCTTCGTACTGGATACATCTGCCCTTCTAGTTCTATGGCTGGGCAGAACTGCCAACCTTGTGGAGAAAATATTTGGAGCCAAGGTCTGTTTCAAAAAAGGCTACGGTCGACGGAGCTTGAATTATTAGTCACCATAGTCAGCTCCGTCGACCGTAATAAATAAGATTATTTATTACGGAGAGAGTTATAAAATTTAATTAGTTCCTTGCAGTAGTGTGCCATAAGGAAGTGCTCATCATCATTTTAAAACAATAAAAATGCATAAAAATAATGTTAGCATTACCTACTTAATAATAGTATTAAATTTAAGATAATTATCAATTAGCCTTTGCGATTGTAATGTAGTTGCCTGTGTTAATTATGTACAGTCAGCTGCAACTACATTTCATCTTTGCAAAGTTTTTACTATACGCGCTGATACTCTTTTCACTCATCGTTAGCACACTATCGCTGTCTATACTCACACTCGTTTAGTGACCAGAACCAAAAAAGTATTTCAAGTGTTGCGTATGCGTTTCTTTTATGAACTTTAGTTTTACTACATTTGTAATATAACATTTATTTATCTAGTATGTAGTCTTAATTATTATTATCTTTATTTCTAATAAAATAAAATGACATAACGTTATTAGCACTTTTGTGGATTCAAGATGCTGACAGTACACATTCTTTAACTGTATGGATAGTACATCGGTAATATACAGTACTGATACAGTGGTATCAGGTGCACCTGGTACTTATGTACACTTTACCAAGCTTTTCCACACAATCTTGTAGGTACATCTACCGTAACTTGGACTTGCAAAAAGGTACCAATACTTCAGCAACCTTTAGCATAAATATTTTGGTTTTCCCTTTTTTCCTGGATATAAGTAGTTCCACTATTGCTCCTCCAAGCCTGTATCCATAATAACACAAAAAATTCTATAATTTCCTAGATCGCGTACCGCATGGCTCGCGGATCAGACAAGGGCATGATGTCGCGTCGCATTGCGATCGCTCACGATGGCTACGAACAGACCCTGCCTCCAGGAGATCGAGCATTACTGGACTCTTTACTGGATCTCCGGGCAAGGGGTCTCCGCCCCCCTCCCCCACTCGCAGATCCCCCGCGCCCCGCAAGGCTCTACAAAGCCACGCAACCACCGAGGATCTCGCCGATAACCATGCCGTCGCAACGCCCAGCTGCCAGACTCGAAGAGATTAAGCGAGCACCGTTGTATAGAGAAGACCTTGCTGATGATGTAAGTTAAGCCGAAATTGAGTTGCAGGTAATCCTGGAATAGAAAGAAATTGCAGGATAAACTATAAACACTACGCCTACATTCCCCAAGCGCTATATTTCGCCGACGATTTTAGTCCCAATATAATGGGGGCTAGCCAATTGCAATTATACCGGGCTCAAATCCAGTCTTCAAATTGCTACTGAGAATTTTACGATAGGAAAACCCCATTAACGGTTTGTCCACCCTAGTACATACAAATGTGTATTCGAAGATACGAATCGTGATCGCCAGTCGCATGCGTCACTCGAACGTAATAACCAAGAATGGGTTATCTTTTATCCGATTACAACATTAGCGTAGATTGCTATATCTAGCTTCCGCAATGAAAAAAAGTAAACGGTATGAGAATAATTGTACCCTTATATACCATAAAGACACAGTACTAGTACAAAATTACAACGACCCTGTGGTTGTACTTTAAATTTTTTTAAAACAAAATTATACCTCGGTTATGAAGAGCACTACAGTTTCATTTTTGATCGACACATCTTTTTTTCATTCAATAAAGTCTAACCTTACTTTAAACAGGGCGTGTACGTAGTAGACAGCGGAAACCGCGGTGTATGGGCGTGGGTGGGACCCAATGCTACTGGCGCTGCCAGTCGTGGAGCCCTAGCGGCTGCAAGGGGCCTGGCTAGGGCCCGGCGTCTCGTGATCCCCGTTTCCGTGACTACTGCGGGCAGGGAACCCTTGGAGTTCGCAGCGTTGTTCCATAGCTGGCGCTGGTGTGACACACGACGAGACAACCGGCTGCGTGCCGCCCGGTCAGCAACCACGAAGTTAGATGCTATTAGTTTAGCATCAAACGCGTGGCTTGCTGCTGAGGTCAGTATTTACCTCATCTGAATACCTTCTTACGTATCTCTTGCCTAGACATGTAATATTCATTAAACATTAGGACAGTACTGCCGCTAAGCTTTTGGCGTGCGGATTTGCCGGTTTAAAGATAAAGTGTGAAATATCATGCCGTGCTAAGCTGCGCTTCACGGCGGTCGTCGCAGTCATAACGCCGGCTAGTGCGGTGGACATTTCAGGACAATACTTCAAGTTATGCATAACACCACTAGTGGCTGGATTAATAGGTATATTAACCCTAGTCATCTCGAATAATCGTTTACAAAGATCGTAGCCGTATCAAACATGACGAGAGACTGTTGAATGCTGCTGGTCTGAACTATTAAGAGGCCCTTTCAGCACTTTTATTTGGAAGATTTGATGTTTTTTGGCCAGACCCAGCTGCCAGACGACGGGTCTGGCGCGCTGCGCGTGTGGCGCGTGCGGCGGCGCGGCACCGACGCCGAGGACCCTAACAAGGAGAGCCTGGCCGAGGTGGACCGCCCGCAAGCCGCGGTCTTCTTCGATCGAGACTGCTACATTGTGCTCTACACCTACCACGCGCCCACTGGTGACCAGACTGTGCTGTACTATTGGATGGTGAGAGCCTCCTTTTCAGAATTCCTTTTCCTGAATTATTCGTGTATCGTGTGCGTTTCCAAATATTTCACGTTTATTACCACTTATCGCTACCGGCTTTGTTCACGTCCAGTAACGCTCGATCGAAACATGGGCATAGTGGATCGAACTCACGAGATCCTTCGCTGTTCAGTAAGCGGAAGGGCCTACGCCCTGACCTAGCACAACTGGGGGAATAGCAAGTTGCTACCGTACGCCGTGCCTAACTACCACCAAGAAGGATATGACTAGTACTTACAGCACTGTCAATGGTTATTCAAGTGGATTACTATCCACAAAATAAAATGATCTTTTTGTTTTATTTATAGGGTGGCTCTTCGCCAAATGATCTGAGGAATTTGGGTGCTAAAGAAGCCAAAGATATTTATACCAGATTAGGGCGTCTTCCCGTCCAGGTTTGTAGTCTACGTTTAACGATAGTTGTGTATATGTAATTTATTTATTAGTAAATTATTTTTTGAATTCATTACAGTCCTGGGTATATCAAGGAAAGGAACCAGCCCATTTCCTTCAAATATTCAAGGGTCGCTTGATTACTTATTCAGGCAGCGCAACCGACTATGATCGTAAGTATTAGCGATTAATGTCATCTTTAAATTTAAAGAACATTTCTGAAACTGAGGTTGCACACAAGTGCGCAATATCGACCGATTTTGCCTTATTTTTCGTTTGTCGTACCCTCCTGTACCAGAGTACCACTTACTGAGTCTGCGAGCTATGTCGGTAGCCATTGTTTGGCAGCATCATCAGCCCGTATCAGTCCACTGCTGGACGTAGGCCTCTCCCAGGGCACGCCACTGAGCTCGATCTTCAGCTCTCCTTCTCCAATCTCTGCCCGCTGCCTTACGAATATCGTCGCCCCACCTAGCTACAGGGCGCCCTATACTACGTTATTGTTTGGCAGATTTCTGTATATATATATATATAACTATAATGGTATTAGAAGGATTTACGTCCAATTGCAGAGGCGTTCTTTACATTTTTAAACTGAAACTATTAGCTAATCTATCTTTAAATCATACCTGCACTATAAAGACAGATTAGCGATTAATATTCAACTTTAAATTTAAAGAACGGCTCTATTCTATTCTATTCTATTCTACATTATATTTTATTCTGATAAAATACTGAAATAGACCATGAATCTCCTGATATGGTAATCATAATTGACTGCTTTACTTACCTGAAAATCGGTTTCTATATTATTTTAACCAATACCTATACTAGCTACTGGCCGCCGCGTGCTAGCTCCGTCCCGCGTGTTGATCCGTGTGTCGGGCCAGTACGCGCGCGAGGCGCGAGGCGTGGAGGTGCGAGGCGCGGGTGCGGGCGCGGGCGCGGGTGCGGGCGCGGGCGCGTGCTACGTGCTGCGGGAGGGCGCGCGCGTGTGGGTGTGGTGCGCTGCCACCGCCACGGGCGACGAGCGGGAGGTGGCCAAGAATATGGCCGCTACTGAACACACGCTCGTGATGCAAGGTTGATACCAAGGATCCTTCTAATACAATGATTACTACTGTCTAAATAATCGAATGTGCAGATATTTGCAAGGATTATTTTGTGAATCCACCACAAAGTAACAAATCGGCCAAATACTATTTACAAATATGTGGTGACTTAAGTTTGTAGCGAATTTACATTGACCCGTTTGGGAGTATGCGACTCAGTTAAGTATGACATGTAGATATAAATGGCTGGAATTTCTTTTTCTCTTCTCTTAATATCGATAATAATATCTACTAAAAGTGAAAAGCATACTAGGTATTCAATCAATCAGCCTATCGCAGTCCACTGCTGGACATAGGCCTCTCCTAACACGCGCCATTGCACACGGTCCTCCGCCTTCCGCATCCAGTCTGTCCCAGCGACCTTTTTGAGGTCGTCGGTCCATCTAGCTGAGGGCCGCCCTGCCCTACGCTTACCAAGTCGCGGTCTCCACTCTAGGACACGCTTGCTCCATCAGCCGTCGGTCCTTCTGCAGATGTGACTAGCCCATTGCCACTTTAGCTTACTGAGTCTGCGAGCTATGTCGGTTACTGTAACTTTGGTTCTTTGTCGGATTACCTCGTTACGTGCTTCCTAGGTAAAGAGAAGCCAGACTTCTGGGCAGCGCTGGGTGACCGACGCCACCTGCTAGTGCCGTCCCCGTTGAAGGAGGTCCAACGGCCGCTGCCTCCGCGCCTCTTCTACGTGTCGCTCGGGGTACCTGGACACTATTCGTGTAAGTCAAACAATAAAACCATTAACCACTCCGTCTCAAGTTGCTAATATTTCCGACTTTCTAGTACATTTCTTTTCACTCGAATTACATCAGCGTTTGACATTGAAAGAAATCCAGTTCTTCCAGTCGTTACCGCTTGAAACTTACCAAATGTGATATTTCATCAACCACATAACATTGTCTATAACATTTTAAACACACACACTACAAACTTGGTGATGCCCTTGGTGTTCAAGATATTATAGACATGCTGCATGGTAGAAACCGAGCCGTCCCATGTTAGCTTGACCGCTCTTTGATTCCCATTGACTGTCATTGGAGGCGATCGTACCGCTGTGCGACAGCGTCCGGCTTAGTCGGTCACTGATGTGTGATCGTTTTTGGCATTTTCGTACTTGAGCGTTTCTGTGCGGTTGCCACTTAAGGTAAAGAGGCTTGATAAGTTTTCACAGCAGGTGGCCATAAACCCGCTTCCACCAATCCGCGCTGCTTCCGAGTGGTGAAGTATGACCTAATCTTCCTCACCTCGATTGGTGAAACAAGGCATTTGCCTCGCAGTGGGACAATATCTAATAAGTTAATATAATGAATTGTAAATAATCGTGTTCTATTTTGACATATTTTATAATGTGCCCAGTCGAGGAGATAGCATCGTTCAGCCAGTTGGACCTGGCGCCGGAGATGGCGGGCGTGGTGGACGCGCACGACGCGGTGTTCGTGTGGCTCGGCGCGCACTGCTGCCCGCGCGCCAAGGACGAACCGCGCGCGCTCGCGCTGTCATACCTCGCCCAGGGTGCGTACATACGAGTATCAATCATACAGTAGAAACACCACAGAAAACACCCAACCAAGGCACTCGCTTGGCATTTTATCACATACTTTGTTTTATTTTATGATATATTATTATTTGACACCAGACCGGCTCAAAGGACCATAAAACAGATGTACAGGTTAGAATATAATCGTACAGAGTTTTTTGAAAATGATAAATGATACACTTGATATTCTAATAATTAAAAGGTTTATTGATGGTCCAAGTTATCACTATTCTATGATTGAATGATAAATGAGAAGTGACATGTGATATATTTATATATGTGAGCACGCGCGATTCTCTTGCTAACCGATTGCGAACTGATGATCGTTATTAATATAATGTGCATGTTGCGTAAAAATGCTGATGCTGCAAAATGGACGGGCTGGTCCGTACAAAAACGTTAAGTGAGTAACTATGCCCGTGCGCTAAGGACGAGTCTCGTTCTCTCGCGCTGACGTACCTCGTAGTGTGAGTACCTATCATAGAGTAGAAACACCACAGAGGCATAACCCAACTACTCAAGGTACTTGGCATTTTATCACATAGGTACACTGTTCATGATTTGGCAAAACGTAAAATATACCCACCTCGTTCATCGGGCCCTCATAATACAGACTACTGGACTGTGATCTAGTGAAGTAACCCATGGAATTTAGTTACTGTTTTCAGATTTATATTCTGAAACACCTTAAGTACCTATTTCTGAGTTATTATTTTTAGGATGAATCTATATATTTATCTTAGTTATATCACGGCATAATACACTCAAAACATCAATCAAGTAAGCTGAATAGGAATTGTGTCGCTGTCTTTAAATATCGAAGTGCCACAATAGATATATTTTTTTTTATTACTGAATAATTATAAAAAAACGCAGATCCAGCGGCAAGAGACCCTGAGACGCCTATACTAGCCGTCAGTCAGGGTCGGGAGCCACCTCACTTTACCGGCTTCTTCCCGCATTGGAAGCAATCTATGTGGAAGGTACGTAACAGCTTTCAATCTAAATATTTATTTATACGTTACTGGAGGTAATTCAACGTAACTCCACGGCTATTTTCGCACATAAACGCACCGGTTATAAGCGAGTTGCCTAAAAAACAAAATGACGGACGATTTAGCGCAGTTATTAAAAGCTTAAGCGGGTTCGAATCCCGCACGGGACAAAACTGTGTGTGATCCACAATTAGATCCGGTCTGGGTATTTGTGTATGTGAATTTTCATGTTTGTAAACGCACCCAAGACATGAATAAATCCTAGTGTGGGGATACGTCTTTTAAAAAAACATGCATAAGAGAGCTCATAGCCATAACCATCGTACCTACTTACATTTTCCAAAAATACTTACATTTACAAATAACTACATTTAATAAATCGAAGCATTACAGAATTTGATGGCGACTTGGTCTAGTGATTCAAATCACTAGATCGAATAGTCGGCGGTTCGATCCTCGCACTTAACCAATCTTTGTGTGACTCACCAATGTTTGTCTCGGTCGGGTATTTAGGAATATGAATTGTATGTTTTAAACTCACTTACTAAACTAGGTTTTTTTAAGAAAAAAAGAATATCAATCAAACACTTAACCTCTTGGCTACTTTGTCACATTTTGTGCCATTAAGGATTTCTGCAACCTATAGGTTAATAGAATTCAGTCCGTTCCTTTCTGTCCAGGGTCACAAAACGTTCAGCGCAATCATCAGTGCGTTGGAAGGGAAGGCGATAGTGCAGGGCGGCAACAGCGCCTTACAGACCGGCAACAGTGCGAACCGCTTCGACCAGTACGAGAAGTACCCTCTCAGTGTACTGACGGGACCAAAGGAACATATGCCTCCCGATGTTGATCCACTCACAAAAGAGGTAAAAGTGTTCGACATTTTCTTCTCCTGTTATGTTTTGTGCTTTTGTTAGGCGGTATACGAGGCATGCCTTTTAAGTTTTGTCGTTTGAAGAAAAAGACACAACTAGAACCTTATAGTACTTTTTATTGTTTTTCAAAGTATTCACCACGTAGCTTAATACACTTTTCCATTCGCTCAAACCAGTTATTATAACATTTATTCCACTCTAAAGTGGGGGTGTTCAAAATGGCTGACTTGAAAGCGTCGACTGCTTCTTCACCGGACTGAAACCTTTGACCACGAAGACTTTTCTTAATTTTAGGAAATGTAAAGAATCGTTAGGGCTTAGATCAGGACTGTATGGAGGATGGTCAAGAATTTCTACTTTTTCCTGCTTCAAATACTCAATCGTTTGACGAGCGCTTTGTGAGCTTGCGTTGTCGTGGTGCAGGATGATGCGTCGCTTTGAGTAAGATTTTCGAAGTTCGGCGATGACTTGTGGTAAACAAACTGTGGTATACCACTCTGCGTTAATCGTTCTACGATCTTCAAGTGCAATAGCCGCAACATGGCCGGTTTTTCCAACGAACGTGGCCACTATCTTCTTCGAAGTGCTTCGAGAACGAATAACTTTAGTTGGCTTTGGCTCGTCTTGAAAGACCCAGATTGTTGTTTGGAATCAGAATCGTAGGCATAGATCCAAGATTCGTCAACACTGATGATTTGACTCTCCTCGGTTGAACCTTTGCAGAGTTTTCTAACACCATCTGACGCGGGCCGCCTTGTGATCGTCGGAAAGCAGATGCGGTATCCAACGGCAAACTAGCTTTCTCACACCAAGCGCTTCATGCAAGATCTTCTGAATGGTTGTCCCTGAGATGCCTAATAGAGCCTCTATCTCTCGATACGTCATATGACGATCTTCGAGAATTAGTTGTCGCACAGCAATGATGTTATCTTCAGTGAAGGCGGATTTTGGGCGTCCTTCGGGAGATTTGTCACTAACACTAGTATGTCTACGCTGGAATTCTAAATACCAGCGTTCGACAGTGCGCAGACATGGGGCTTCATTACTGAACACAGATGTTAGCTCTTCAAAACACTGAATCCGTGTCAGGCCTCTTCTAAAGTTGTAGAAAATTGTTGCACGAACATTTTCCTTAGAAAGATTCATTTTCGTATGTAACCTGACAGATTCCAATCGACGCTGTGACTAAACAATAGCATTAGTCCTAATACTTTCAACTGTTTTGAGATTCAAAATTTAAACATTCGAATATAGAACAGTTCCAAATTCAAAATTGTCGGGAAATATGGAAACGACAGAACTTAAAAGGCATGCCTAGTAGCTCAACTCCTGCACGAAGCTAATTTCGGGCAGTGTTAGCTTTCTACTAGGTACCTAATTTTTAGTCTGAATTTTTTAGGGCTATTTTAGAGCGTCATCTTCAATCACATATCATTGATCAAAATCTCGTGAGTGCAACTTTGTGTGTGTGTGTGTGTGTGTGTGTGTGTGTGGGAATGATTTACGCTCTTGGCCGCGGGGCCTTTACAGCTTCTCCGGGTAAGAGGGCGAGAGTGCAGCCACTACGCTCGAGCCAGAAGGGCAAGGGGGCAACTGCTCAAGGGCGCATCAAGGAGAAACGACCTCGGCTTGGGCAGTCGCTATGGGGGAGGGGGTATACTAGGTGTCTCGACGTGCTACTCTGCACCGGCCGGCGGCCAAGGCATTCCTCGACCTCGCCGGCTAGGTTGGTGTCTGATCCTGTGTCGTGAGTGGACTATTTGGGTACTGCTTCGTAAAGAAGTGAATAGCGTAGGTGTATTTAAAACACGCAAATCGCTTTCTGTTTTCTGTAATTTCACTGGTGTACTTATATATCTATCTTCACCCATCAATATTTTATTCATACTATATTACGGATCAGGAACAAAATAACATCCAGAAAAGGGATGTCAAACTCCTCATAGCTAGCAAGTGTAGAAATTAATTGAAATGATTAATGACCTCACATTTTAATATTATGGTAATTTTAGGAAATTTTACTTATTGCGTCCTCACCTTGGCCATGGTTGGATCTAGACTAATTTGAAATAAGACCACACCCATACCTGTGCTCTTATTTTTCGGACATTTTGGGACTGTCATCTGGTACAAATATAATAGTGATGCTATCCCCTCAAATCATTAGACATGAAGTATAACTAAACTATGTTACAGCTGTACTTGACACACGACGACTTCGTGGCGACATTCAGCATGCCGTACAGCGAGTTTCGCTCGCTACCAGGCTGGAAGCAGAAGGATCTCAAGAAAGGAGTCGGACTCTTCTGAGCCTCGGGGCATCGGGGCACCACAGTTACAAGCAAAAGGGCAGATTTTAGTAATGAACGATTATGGGTTACAGTAAATATTTCTGTAAATATAAAAATGTATATCGTAATATTGCAGTAGTTCCAAAATTATTCATTAAATTCTCTATCATAACGGTGTTTTAAATAACCGCGGTGCGTTATTGGATATTGTCGTCTTTCTTGCCGCACAGCTTCTATTTTTTCTGTGATATATCTTTATTTACAGCGTGTGGGAGGCAAAAATCGTGTACTATAAATATAGAACATGAGTCCGAGTGGCCTGCGTTATAAACGCAGAAGTGTGTATAATAATAACAATAGTAAACTGTTAAATTAACCATTTTGAGATATTTCGCAGGACAAAAAGCATACTATTTTAACGCAATTTTATTATTGTAACAGTGTATGAGGTTCTTATACAAAATATTCCAGAATAATTATAGCAATAACGCATTGCGTTAATATCGAACTTAATGACGGTTGTATGGTAAAGTATGTTTTATAAATATATATGCGATATGAATTATATTTAATCATTATAAATCGTTATTTAAGTTTTAATTCGAATAAATACTTATGCATTATATATTATCCAGTTATTATGCATTTAATAATATAAAGTATACATCAACGTGTAATATACATATGAAGGTATCGCAAACAACTGCAAGTGGAAGTAATTATATAGATTGCATTATATAAGTAAACACTTATTAAATAAATGTATGCTTTAAATAAAACAATACGTTTTAAAATGTTATGTTTATTTTAGAAATAGCGCTTATTAACTAGGCATTAATTTTACCTTAAAATTAATAATCTTTACAATGTACAAATGTTTTAAAATCCATATAATATTGGTTGAATTGAAAACATATTTACATTAAAATAATTGATAAATATAATAATATGCCTACGTGATATGGAGAGCCGAAGCTAAGGCACGTCGTGTCGAGTGCCGCGGGGCGCCGCTCACTCGCCGGTGATGAGACCACTTACCAAATGATAAATTCATCAATATCATATTAAATATTATAAAATATATTCACTAAATGACAGGTTATACCGAATGACCTACATCAGCGAAAGCTACTTGAGAAAATTTCTTTACAAATGAAAAAAGCTAGTTAGGAACTTACAATTTTAGTAGATAAATAAACATTACAATAAAATGATGTAATTCGAAAATAAATAATTTACATAATGATTTTACATTATCAGTTATTGTTATATTAAGACAATTTGGGAGTATTTCTATAACGGCGGCGGTTACATGGCCGCGGTTGTCGAGAAAAATACTCCCTCAAAATGTCATGTATATTGTTACAAAATCAGGTTATAAGAATTATGCTTAGTAAATAACAATATTATTTGTATTATTATATGGAATTAATATTAATGACAGGCGTGGAAAGAGGATGCGGGCAATTAAAAACCAAAACAAATCCTATTATTTGTTATTTTTGCAATTTCTTTGGCAATAAAAAGACCGAACAGAAAAATATTTTATGATACAATATGGAATGAAGTGACACGAACAATGCGTAAGCTGCCGTAATTAAAAAAAATGCATTTCAAAAATAAGCGTATAAACTACGACAAAATTGCAATTTCTCAATCTTAAGTACGAAATTTCAAAATTCGCATGTCGACTGAACGAAGTGATTGTTTGGAACTTACATCTAAAGAAATAAAAACAAGCAATAACTGGATATGCGACAGAACAGAAACTTGAGTCAATATAAACCTAATGAAAACAAAACTCAACATAGTGTTCGTTGCAGGAATGTAAACAATGTGTAGAGCAATATTAAACAGGACATTTTATAATATTCAACAAGAACTAATAGTAACAACAATGCGTCGGAGGCCTGCTTCCTTCTAGCACCACGGGCGGTCCCAGTCGAATTACACCAGCCGCTGGAACTCGAGTACCGCACGATCAATAATATACAACCTTTATAATACAATATAACATAACTAGTATTTCAACAATGTCTTTTTGTGTCCCCTGTATTTGAAAATCCGATAATATGTTACAGAAATATATTAATGTTTCGAACTCTGAGCTGCTTAATTCGACTGGAGTACAACATAGACATTTTTATTTATCACAGCTGTCCAGAGCCTTCACACATCACGCGAATCGGTCGCCTCACTTAGTTTATAACCGTAGCAAATACTTAGAAGCTTTTGAATAAAGAAACTTGTAAAATTGAATGCATGTTGCACTCATAGGAGCACATCGTCGTTGTCAAATAAATATCTGCTATGTGCAAAAAGTATAACTTTGAGATAATTTTAGCCCTGTTAAGAAACTGGCCGACTGTTGGGCACGAGCCTCCTCTCCAACTGAGATGGTTTAGGCCATAGTCCACCACGCTGGCTCAGTGCGGGTTTGCGTACTTCACACACCTTCGAGAAACTCGTAGGCATGCAGGTTTCCTCATGATGTTTCCTTCACCGTAAAAGTGATAATTAATTTTTAATCCGCACATGCTTACAAAAAGACAGGGGTGCGTGCCTGGGTTTGAATCCGAGACCTCTGACTTTGCATTCCAACGATCTAACCACTAGGCTATCACTGGTACTTTGAGATACTGAATAAAAACATTCTCCTGTAAAATTTTACGTAAAGCACATTTTAAAGCATATTCTCCTAACGACGACAGTCCACCGTATATTGCTTAGAGTCACGTAGCAGTCTTTTTATACGAAAATTTGGCTTGTAGTTTACTAGCCAAAGGACATTGTTCTGCGTCCGTAGATGATTTGCCCCGGAACCAACAGCAATAAAAAATGCTTGTATGAGTTTAAATCACCTATAAATTATCTTCATGTATTTATTAATAAACGGACAACCGGGGGACTCGCATTAATACAAAACAAGTATTAGATGTTGAGGTTATAATTTAGTAGCCAACAATACATATGTAAAATCGTTATGTAAAAGTATATTAGCAGTAATAAAATCCATTATGGTTAAATGTAATCGATTAAATATAACCGATTGATAGGATTGGCATCAATTAATGGATATATTCGTTTTGGATTGCAAATTGTCCTTAAGATACGGATATTGCCTCTACTAGAATAAAATAGATAAATAATTATGGTATAGGTCACACGTTTATTGGTTCCGGGGCCATTTTCGACGATGTCCTTTTAGTCATAATAGTCAAAATGTCGAAATTTCCAAAAAGTGCACATAGAGTTATTCATTTGACAACGACGACATGTCAATAATCGGTTGTATACCCACATATTTGTAACAATGTTTTTCGTATGAGCACAAGAGCAATTTTTTCAAAAAGATGATTTTACTCAATTATTTATTTGAGTCTTACATTCAAGAATAGCTGTGAGGTCTCCACACTACATTTGTACTTTATAATCACAACTAAACAGGATTTATTGTACACAATTTCACAAGGCCCATTAATATTTATCGTTTACGAAGATTACAGTATAATTCTAACTCGTTTAATACAGTAGGCCGCACGTTAAATTGAATATATTTTAAACAGATTGCCTCTAAATAGTAGAGATATATTGCTTTTTTCATTAACTTGGACAGTAAGTTTGGCACTTTCTCCAAGATGTACCAACATTTCATAAGACACTTATTTATTGCTTCAGGGATAATTTCTTAGCTTCATATAGCAAAATAAATGTAACTCCAATTGGTAACATAGTAGACAATTAATTTAGGCATCGTAACTGCATAGTATAATCGCGCTATCTATTTAGTTTAATATAAGCTCAGTAGAGAGTGCTCACTACCTAGTAGTCTACTAAATTGATCTCGTGATACAAGGAAGCCCGTTCAGAATCTTACATATTTAAGTAACGTTGCTGAATTTTGTTAGAAGAACTATTTTATTTGAGCAAATATCTGAGACGATTCACTACAAATAAAAAAAAACACCTATGGCACGGTTTCTTCGTTAATTTTGCAAAACACTTAAGCGACGTGAATTGCCTTACATCTGTAGATACTTAGTCTAGTATTAGGGTCCCTGGTTCGATAAGTTTAATTAACATGTGCTAAACTTTAATTAACTCGATAAATGTTTAAGCTTTTTAACAGCTCATAAAATAATTCAATTCCTGTAAGATCCAATTCCCGTAACTACAAGTAATTTATTATTATTTTAGTAAAGTGCAAACTGCGCAGTTAAAAGGTGAAGTTACGTAACGTGTCAATTATGTGTTATTTTCTCTTATAAATTACAAAAATGTATTCCTATCATGCATTCATACGTTGATATTTACGACTGTTTAAGAATTGTTCTTCACTTTTAACATATGACTGATAGAATGATATATCTGATAGCAGATGCTGTTTAAAAATAAAAACATAACAAAATAATTTCTAATAAAAATGCTATACTGGTATAATATGTTGTACAAAAATAAACGAATTTTCCCATTATTAAGTCGCACCGTGTACTGTTGAGTGAGACATTCTCGATAACTTTTGGTAACGTAATAAATTTATCTGCTTCTAATTCGTTACCCGGCCGACGTCACCTAACTCGTCTCGCTCTCAACACGGCTAAATGGTCACCGCACGCAACATATAACCGTATACATATCCTCGATGTAAGTAAATTAGAAAAACATATTAATATCAACACAGTAACTAATATTTACATAACCCAATTCTAATGAACCAAAAAAATAATAGTCTAATATAATTATATTTTTTTATAATACATGATTAAAATTTAGATGCTCGTTTTGCTATAGAGTTCGCGTGCAAAAGATGCAAAATAGCACCATCACACCCGACGCCGAAATATCTTTAGCTGGGGTTTTCTTAATACCATTGTTAAAAACAATTTTACAGTGACGGAATATTTTGATAAGTACAACATATTAATATTTTCAATAACTATCACAGCAATCATGCCGAAATCTTATAAAAATTTGGACAAAAAATACTTAAAACTTATTAAAGACTAGCTAATTTACATATTTGATTGAAATTTGGGTAGAAAAATTCAAATAGATTCAATTTGCAGTAGTGTCAAATGCCAGATCAAATCCTATCAAACAAACCACGCGCAGTGGTCCCCCGCGTCACTGAATTCTATCGATATTCAACGCGTCACATCCAGATCGTGTACTCGGAAAGTACGTCCGTCGATAGTACGATACAATAATTTCAAACGATTCTCATTATAAACAGATTATATTCTAGATCGCATAGATTAAAAAATGTTCAAAAATAATGTTAGTATAAAAGTCAATGCACGGTGAGCTAAGCGATTCATGTTCAGAAAATAGAAACGATAGGCGAAATTAGTGGACTCGAATATAAGGGATCGACCGTCGTCTGCGTAATGGAGATCTCAGTAGGTGTAGGGCGGGCCGGGCTCACTGGCGCGGCAGCGACGCGTTGGCGGGCAGCGTGGAGCTGCGGTGCGACGCGTTCATGTACGCCGACTTCAAGTTCGACCGCATCGAATCCCTGGTGATAGATTACACTCTGAGTTACTATGTACTAGTTTCTGCCCAGGAACCTACCATGTTTTCGACAAACTCTGGCACACGGTAAGCTAGAGTGTATGCACTCTAGTGTGCTACAAAATGTTTGCTGATGTCTTCTCTAGAACGTAACACATTATAACTCAATCATTACAGAGGTTTTATTTCTGTTCAGTGTAATTGGACGCGAATAAGCAATACCATTCTAATCGCATCGTAGCGTGCCACCCAGCGCCGCTGCTCGGCTGCACCGCCAGCCAGCAGCAGCAGCTGTGAGTACACAGGGCGCCACGTACCTGGGCGACAGCTTGGTGTGGTCGTGGTTGGTGTGGTGCGCGGCGCGGTAGCCGTAGCGCTGCACGCGGCGCGCGAGGCGTGCCACCCAGCGCCGCTGCTCGGCTGCACCGCCAGCCAGCAGCAGCAGCTGTGAGTACACAGGGCGCCACGTACCTGGGCGACAGCTTGGTGTGGTCGTGGTTGGTGTGGTGCGCGGCGCGGTAGCCGTAGCGCTGCACGCGGCGCGCGAGGCGTGCCACCCAGCGCCGCTGCTCGGCTGCACCGCCAGCCAGCAGCAGCAGCTGTGAGTACACAGGGCGCCACGTACCTGGGCGACAGCTTGGTGTGGTCGTGGTTGGTGTGGTGCGCGGCGCGGTAGCCGTAGCGCTGCACGCGGCGCGCGAGGCGTGCCACCCAGCGCCGCTGCTCGGCTGCACCGCCAGCCAGCAGCAGCAGCTGTGAGTACACAGGGCGCCACGTACCTGGGCGACAGCTTGGTGTGGTCGTGGTTGGTGTGGTGCGCGGCGCGGTAGCCGTAGCGCTGCACGCGGCGCGCGAGGCGTGCCACCCAGCGCCGCTGCTCGGCTGCACCGCCAGCCAGCAGCAGCAGCTGTGAGTACACAGGGCGCCACGTACCTGGGCGACAGCTTGGTGTGGTCGTGGTTGGTGTGGTGCGCGGCGCGGTAGCCGTAGCGCTGCACGCGGCGCGCGAGGCGTGCCACCCAGCGCCGCTGCTCGGCTGCACCGCCAGCCAGCAGCAGCAGCTGTGAGTACACAGGGCGCCACGTACCTGGGCGACAGCTTGGTGTGGTCGTGGTTGGTGTGGTGCGCGGCGCGGTAGCCGTAGCGCTGCACGCGGCGCGCGAGGCGTGCCACCCAGCGCCGCTGCTCGGCTGCACCGCCAGCCAGCAGCAGCAGCTGTGAGTACACAGGGCGCCACGTACCTGGGCGACAGCTTGGTGTGGTCGTGGTTGGTGTGGTGCGCGGCGCGGTAGCCGTAGCGCTGCACGCGGCGCGCGAGGCGTGCCACCCAGCGCCGCTGCTCGGCTGCACCGCCAGCCAGCAGCAGCAGCTGTGAGTACACAGGGCGCCACGTACCTGGGCGACAGCTTGGTGTGGTCGTGGTTGGTGTGGTGCGCGGCGCGGTAGCCGTAGCGCTGCACGCGGCGCGCGAGGCGTGCCACCCAGCGCCGCTGCTCGGCTGCACCGCCAGCCAGCAGCAGCAGCTGTGAGTACACAGGGCGCCACGTACCTGGGCGACAGCTTGGTGTGGTCGTGGTTGGTGTGGTGCGCGGCGCGGTAGCCGTAGCGCTGCACGCGGCGCGCGAGGCGTGCCACCCAGCGCCGCTGCTCGGCTGCACCGCCAGCCAGCAGCAGCAGCTGTGAGTACACAGGGCGCCACGTACCTGGGCGACAGCTTGGTGTGGTCGTGGTTGGTGTGGTGCGCGGCGCGGTAGCCGTAGCGCTGCACGCGGCGCGCGAGGCGTGCCACCCAGCGCCGCTGCTCGGCTGCACCGCCAGCCAGCAGCAGCAGCTGTGAGTACACAGGGCGCCACGTACCTGGGCGACAGCTTGGTGTGGTCGTGGTTGGTGTGGTGCGCGGCGCGGTAGCCGTAGCGCTGCACGCGGCGCGCGAGGCGTGCCACCCAGCGCCGCTGCTCGGCTGCACCGCCAGCTAGAAGCAACAGCTCGCGCGCGCGGTCCGCGTGTAGCTTGCACGCCGCCACGCCCTCGCCCTCTGACACGTGCTCCGCGTGGATTTTCATGCGGCACCCTGATAACGAGACCAATTTATTTATAAGAGAATGTATTGGAGACGAATGGGGGTTTTCAAGCACCAAATTTATAGAAATAAAAACGTAGAATTGCCGTGATCGAATCCTATAAATTATAAGAACACACGGTCTAGTGAGTTTACCTACTACTAACCTAAAAATTACCATAAATGAAACAAACAATTTGCATGAGGACTAACCTGTGTATAATATATTCACTAAATCACTTCTCTAGTGTACTATGTATGTACATATATAAAAAGAAAATATTGTAATACTCATGCTGAAAATGCCCTATAGACAACTAAGTCATAAACGCAACAATATTTTTTTTTTAGAAAAACAAAATATTAACCATTATATTTAAATAAAACAAAAATACAATAGCAACTTCTAACATGACAAGGAATGCACGAAACGTAAAAAAAAACCACGGGAACAGTTTAAGAAACAACATTCCTGGATTAAAATAATAAGCAGTTTCTGAAAACAGGATTAACAAATGTGCGAGCTTAACTACAATATTTCTACATACTACATAATCAGTACATATTATGTTATTAGTCTAACCTACGCTGAAAAGAATTTGGGTAATTATATGTATCCCTAACAATACAACGGTCTGGGGTACTTACGTCGGCACTCGTAGGCCTGCGGCGGACGGAACATGTGCCACAGCGGGCGCGTGCACACCTCGCACGCAGTCGGGATGTGGTACGTGATGCTGACCAGGTCGTGCCCCTTGTGCTGCACCGTGTTGCCTGACACACACAAATGGTCATTTAAATTAAATTTTAAATCAGCCTGTACCGTCCCATTGCTATACAAAAACATATCATAAATCAAGGTGAGAGAGAGTCATACTCCAGTGACCGGTCCGGACCCAGTGCGGATCGGTATGCCTCCACCGGATAGTTTGTGACCACTTGCTGTTGGAACTTATCAAGCCGCCTATAAGGCTTCTAACTTGGCTAAACAAGTACCACATTAAGGGGTAATCGAGACCAACGGCTTAACGTTCCTTCTGAAACATCGAGACGCTCGAATAGTAAAGTGCAATAAACGGTCGCAAACTCAAACCGACCGAGCCGAACACTGTTTCACCTTGGAGATCGCTAAGAACACCATGGTCGTACAGCGCTATGAGGTCACAGCGCCTCACACCAAAGGTACGAATAAAAAACTAAAAAGTAGTCAATTGGTGCAACTGAACCATCTGCGTGAACAAAATGCGTGTTTAGTGCGCGCTGTCACCGTTATGCTCTTGCTTGCTCCGCCCGAGTTGTAATGCGTGGAACGTGTTATTTATTAACGCCTAAACTAAAGCGTTTTTTTATAAACGCGTTAACATAAACGTTAAAGCAGGTGCATTACACGGTGGATACACAATGAGTCTGACTGATAGAAAGATTATATTGTTATAGATTTTTACCCATTAAAAAAACACTTACATCTCCCTACTTTAAGACAAACATAACGGCGTCTTTCTCAGACTGTCAGTCAGACTAATCGTGTAACCTCCGTCTTAGGCCCGAGTAACCCTGCCCAATATCATCACGGCGTGATTTACCCGAATGCCTCAGGAGGGCGGAGGATGGTTTTAGTCACAATTTATAATCAACTTTACTGGCGTTTACATACACGCGACTGTTTCATTTTTAAATTTATCGATATTAATCAATATCAACAGAGTTAATTCATCAGTCAAAATCGAACCTATACGATTCTGCGTCGTAGAAAACAATATTTATACTCTTATTTAGATTACTGCGCCAAATATTTTTAGTTTAATTTATACGAACATTATACGAATTACTTTAAGTGTTGCCGTCAACATAGAGGTAGCGTGCTTTACTAGCCTATGACAAATATCGTAGATCTATCTAGCAAATTTAGTTACCTACGACTCATTGATTAGGAAAATTACTTATTAATTAAGAAAAAAATAAAATAAAAAGAATTGCGCTATAAAACTGCCTAAATAAACATATGGTTGAAGCTGCCCTTAATCCTAATAATATAATAAATGTGAAATTTGTGCGTTTGGATGTTTGGATGATTGTTACTCAATAAGCCCAAGAACGGCTGAATGGATTTGGATAAAATTTGACACACAGCTAGTCTATTACCTTAATTAACATATAATATACTTTTTATCCTGGAAAAATGTAAGAAATTAGTTTATAATAATATTCTAAAGGCCCTCGCCTTAGCAAATTTTAAGGATTCACAACTTAGCAATAAATGGGTCATCTATACTATATTCTTTGTACCTTTGTACGTGTTTATCTCAAAAACAGTAGTTTGAGGATACGGATTTCCATTCGGTTTTCACTAACGAATAGAATGAGTCACGAGGGAAATTTAGGTATATAATTTATGAATATTTTGTACCAATTATTTATCCATGGTACGCGTGCGAAGCAGCGGCAGATCGCTAGTTTTACATAATTCAATAACTTACAGCTATCTATTAGAGCTAGAGACAGCTCTCTAATGAATACTACAACCAAATCGGTAAACAACGTTGTTTATTAATAGTCTCCAGCAAAAAAATTCCTGAAGTTCCGGACCACTTGGCAAACGATATAGTTGGCATTCCCGTTTGTAGAACATAAATTAAAATCATATAAAACTGTCTTGGCAGAGTTTATTTTTTGAGTGCGCTGCCGATCGACCGCAATTTTGCTATATGTACTCTTCTTATAGGAGTGCAAAACCATTCACTTCAATAGGATTAAAGGTGCATTTAGAGTAGTGTCCGACTTATTTACTGACGATATGACCCCTGCCCCCCCCCGCGCCTCGCCTCTTCCGACGCAACCAAGTCGCAAAGTCGTAAACCATAAACAAAATCGTTCAATTTCGGTGCTTGCTAGAAACCTTCTGCTTCAGTTTTTGACCGATGGTTCGGTCGGACACAAATTTTGGATGACATTTGTATGGAGATTACCATACCACAACCTTTAGCGACGCACCTTACTGAAGGCTATGTAATACACTTTGGTATTTCTTTTTTGAGTAATATATTTTATTTATATGACCTCAAGGTCGCGATGCAAAAAGGAACATTTTCGAAACACATTGAGCATGGGTGAAGTGTAGGAGCTTCCGTGCATATTTACAATTTTCATTATTGATTTCAAAATCAGTAGCTCACACTTCTTTTGGTAGCGACTATTCTTCAAATAGACGATGCTTATTCGCCATGATATTTGTTTTTATTTAGTAGGAAATCGAATATTTTTTCTTCATATCAAATGTGGCAGGCTCAAATTCGGGAATGTTTTCACTCCTGATAGCTTCAGCAAACCCTCATTCAACCGAGTCAAGAGGCATGCTAAATCTGTTAAACAACTCGCATTACAATCAAATCGATAAAAGCAAAACAGTTGTACATTAAAGACTATTAACATTATTGGGGTAAGAAATATTAATCAAGGTTTTTGCCTACTTTTATGGTTAATCTATGAATGGTTAATATTGATCGCTTCGACAGCGTCGCGTAGCCAAAATATCGTTGCGAGATTCATTCGATATAATCACTCCAAAATATATTTTGATATTGGAAGACAAGGATATTTTGGCCTGTGGATGACATTTAGGGGACGTTGGTGTGAAATTAGGGTAATCACCTAGTAAAATTTCCTACTTCCAGGGAAATATTTCAACAGGTAGGTCTGCAAAGTTACTAATTAAAAAAAGAACTTGGGTAAATCTCATAGCAAACGGCAGCTCTGCGACTGTCATAGTGACATTTCATTTGATGACAGCGTTAGTTCCGAGTTTGACCGCGGGCCACAAGATCCTTGTACGACTATACGTGACATGACAACATCGGGGTGACCACGCTATGTTGTCACGGCGACTATACGATGCGATATATACAATAGATACTGAGTTCTTACATTTACGCGAATATTACACATGAAATAAAACTATTTTTCGGATTTTATCGCGGTTAATTTTTGCTTTTTAAGTTCCCGACGTTTCGAGTGCTTTGCAGCACACATGGTCACGGGAGGGACTGAGGTGTTAGACGTCCAAAACGTCGCGAACTTAAAAATCAAAAATAAACCGCGATAAACTCCGAAAAAGAGTTTTATTTCATATACAATACATTTAATTATAGCCTAAGCTAGTCAAATGTAAAGGGACTTTATATAATGCACCATGTTTAAAGAACACTCAACAAATTACGTTTACAAAAACCCGTAACTAACAGAAGGTCACGATGATAGGGCGGTGACGCATACAGACATTCGTCTAAACTTAACCAAGCGCAGTGACGCACATAGTAGCAATCATCAATCATCTGAAAAAGCTTTAACACTCCAGCCTAATCCAAAAAAAACGTCACTGATCGCGGGGTTATCACGTCTAAAGATCTAGGAGGTATTCATGATTATTATTAACCCACATTTTGTTGTCCTAATTGTAATATGTCGTAAGTCAAAATTGATAGCTTTTTATGGCAGCCTGAGTAAACCTGTATTGTCTATCTATCTCTATCTATATCATCACGCCGGATCCCTCGCGGGGTAGGCAGAGAGTACAGAGTTCCAACAGGTTCTTTCCTTACATACCTCTCTGGCTTCCTCCATTCTAATAGTTCGTCTCATACACGCTCGCCGGATACGGAGACTCCTAACTTGTCCTTCAGATAAGACCCGGTCTATTTGGTCATGGTAAGATAGTCTAGGTCTTCCCCGGTACCTACATCCTTCCACTTTCGCATTGTATATCAGTTTTGTCATTCTTTCTTTGGACATTCTTTCTATATGCCCGAACCAACGGAGCATACCCTTTCTCATCTTTACACCGATACGATCTTTCATACCTACTCGCTTTCTTACTACGCTGTTGCGAATACGGTCGGTCAGCTTCACTACGCACATCTTCCGCAGAGCTCGCATTTCCACCGCATTTATCCTACTTTCATTCTCCTTCTTACATACCCAGCTCTCGCTGCCATATAACAGCGTTGGGATAAGCACTCCGTTATGTATGGCCAGCTGCGCCGTTTGGCTAAGTGCCGGCTCCCAAGTAGCTTTCCCATCGCACCATTCACTCTGTTCCCTGCGCTCACTCTTCTCTCTAAGTCAGCGGCGTATTTCCCATCTTTACTGAATGCGCAACCTAGATATACAAACTCATTCACTTGCTCCAGCACATCGATACCAACCACAATCCTTGCATTCGTTGAACCTGTATTGATTCAATTTTATTTCTTAAATCTTCATATAGATGTCGAAAAGTAAAAAAAAACGACTAGATGTAGTTTCGTCTATTCAAATCGTACTCAGAATTAAGCCGATACATTTGGGAGTGGGAGAAACCAGTGAGGTCAGAGCGTATGTTCCCTATACCCAATTAAAACGTAATGCGGCCCAGTGGCATACAGTATCCCATTACACGATCATTTCATGTAGATTGTAACGTGCCGCCTTTGGTCATAGCGAATAAGGGCACCTTAAGGAATGAGCCTATTTGAACTCTGTACAATACGCCAGATCCCTTGCAAGGAATGCGGGGGCTACCCTGCAATCTTGTCCGGCGAAGCTGTAAAGGCCGCACAGCCAACAGCGTAGATCATTCACACATATGCTACCCTGCAAGGTATCTGGTATGATGATACAAATAAATAGTATAAGCGACTCCCCTACAAACACTACTAGACTACCCACCACTTTGTATAAAAGTAGGAGTAGTCTAAGATATAGAGCACTTATCCGGTGAAGCTGTAAAGGCCCCGCGGCCAACAGCGTAGATCATTCACACACACACAAAAGATATGGACAAATTGCTTGTCGACGGTCGCAACGGTCGGAGTTCCCTAGAATTGCTTTAAGAGACTGCGTAAGCCTTTAGAATTAATTTTCTTTATTTTGTTGATTAGTGTGGAATCAATCACTATTCGTTATCCAAATTTTAACCGTGAAACATATAAACACACACGATTAAAATTTATAAAAAATATTTACGGTTATTGTGTAGTGAAATGGTGGTAAATTTCGTTAGTAGTTCTTGTCGTTATGTCACAATATCTGGTTCATATATATGTATGTATATATTATATTTATGTATCTATATATATATATATATGCTATTTATGTATTGTATTATATTATATATTGGTATATTACTTTCTTATTGTTTTCCCTTCTTTTCTCATTTTTAGCACCTACCACAGTTGTTTCCACACCACCTCAAGGTAGACTGGCAGAAAATGCCCCAGGCATTAAGTCCGCCTATGTACACATGTGCATAAAGAATAAATAAATATGCAACTGCAAATATTTCAATATGTCTATCTATATCATTACGCCAGATCCCTGGCGAGGTAAGCAAAGAGTAATGACTTCCAACAGGTTCGAAAATGTCGATGATTTAGATCTTCGCCACATAGCCGACGGTGCGCTCGGGAGGCGCTCGGCTGGTGCTCGGCCGGCGAAATGAGGCACAGCGCGTACGTCATCGAGGCGCCCTCCTCTTCGAGGCGCCCTCGAGTCCTCTTCGAGGCGCCCTCGAGTATGTCGCCTCTTGCCCTTCTGGCTGGCTGGAGCGTAGTGGTTGCACGCTCGCCTTTAAAATCCGGTGAAGCTGTAGAGGCCTCGAGGCCAACAGCGTAGGTCATTCACACACACACACACACACACACGCGTACGTCACACACTGAGTCACAGCCATCGGCCGACATGTTAATGTTAACGCCTAAACTTCAAACAACAACACAAGCGTCCCATACGCACGCGTATTGGCGTCTCGCCGCGACTCACGGCGACTGAGGATCGCTCCGAGCGTGACGTCGCGCCCCCATCGGCTATGTGGTGAAAGCTTAAAAAGCAAAAGTTAATGTATGTGAGTATAGTGACTGACCTGTGTGGTCGGGCGCGTCGGGTGGCGCGTCGGCTGCGTCCCCGGGGCGTCGGGCTTCGCCCTCGCCCGCGTACAGCAGTTGAAAGATGCGCGGGATGTCCTTCGCGTCGGCGCGGATCACGTCGCCCTGCGTCACCGAGCGCACGTGGAACACCTTGCTGCGGACGAATACCCCTCCGTTGTACTTTTGTGTGATGTGATCTTTACTAATTATCTGAACAATTTTAAAGCCGAGATTTTGACGAGAGCTTGGGTCAGTGGTCGGAGAAAAGGCCGATTCGATCACTACATCGAGTAGTCGCGTACACTGCATTTTGGTTTCGATACGGTTACGTTGTTTTTGTTGTTGTTTGGTAAAAGCACTGGACCCGCACCACACCTACATAGCAAACTTATTATTTAAACCCCAATTCATGAGTTTATTCAACATATTTTTTAATAACAATGGCTCGCAGTAAGCGCGCTTGGAAGTAGGCTCGAAAAAGTGATTCTAACGAGCGGCCCAGTCGCAATAAACTCAGCGCGAATCACTTAATAATGTCGCCTATTGGACAACAAACACACACACTCTCTTGGCAAATGGCAGGTAATTGTGTCACTGCTGGCTATTTATTTACCTTGACGCTACTTTGCGGCTGAGGACGCTACTTTGCCATTGCTATGCCGAAGCAATGCTAAACTAGCGGCGTCCGAACAACTTTTGATACAACTTACCTCAAATCCAGAATCATAACAGGATCCGTAGTGTTCTGTTTATCGTTCTCTGTATTGTAGAAAATTATCTTCTTTGAGGAGACGACGACGTACTGCTTCTTCCATCCGTGCCGGCGTATATTCTGCTTGAAGGGCACGGAGAGCCAGCCCTCGAGGGTCTGTTCCGTCTCACCGTCTTCAGCGTCCGCTGATGACTGTGACGCCGTCTCGCTGGTTAAGGCTGCCAGTTTCTCTTTTAGCTGCTCGATTTCTACGTCTTTGCTGTCAACCTATGACAAATTATAATGATATTATTTACTATACATATACGGCATTCTATCCATTATGTGCAACTGCGGTTGGACCCAATTAAGGGTCATATTTTATTCTACATCCTTTATATCTATCCTAGGAGAATTTTGGGCAAAGTTCAATGATGCCAACACAGTTAAAATAACGTTCTACAAATATTATTTGGACACTAATACTGTTGAACATGTTGTATTTTTCCTAATTATATTTTAAATCGCGTACAATAACGTGGAGTGGGCAGGCCACCAACAAGATAGACTGGTGACCGAATTAAAATCGCGGATAAAATCTGGATGCGTACAGCAAGGAGCAAGTTCACAAAGGGCATTGTCGAAAATTGTCCCAGAACCAACAAACATTTGACAAATGCCATCATTATTTTTTTTAAATTATAATAATGGCAAACGAATATTTAAAAGTATTTTAAGTACTTTTATCGAAGTCGCCGACATCTATCTATCTATCTATCTATAACCTCACGCCAGATCCCTTGCGGGGTAGGCAGAGAGTACAGAGTTCCAACAGGTTCTTTCCTTACATACCTCTCTGGCTTCCTCGACTCTCATAGTTCGTCTCATACACGCTCGCCGGTTACGGAGACTCTTGACTTTTCCATCAGATAAGACTCTGTTTATTTGGTCGTGGTAAGATAGTCTAGGTCTTCCCCGGTACCTGCATCCTTCCACTTTCACATTGTATATCTGTTTTGTCATTCTTTCCTCTGGCATTCTTTCTAAGTCGCCGACATCTTTACTAAATGTCAAGACACAATTAAACCCCAAATGTATTAATGACTACTGAATGATAACCTCAAAATCGAATACTTTTTGTGCAATATTGCGATTCCCCCGCTTGTCCGTTTAATAATAAATGCCTTAAGAGAATTTATGGGCGATTTGAAATCATACAAGTATTTTTTCATTGCTGTTGGTTCTGGGGCATATCATGTATTGGTATAGAAGAATGTCCTTTATCCAATATGTAAAGAGTAGTAAGTAGCGGCCTCTGACCTGTAGTGGAGGTTTTTTGGTTGAAGATAGATGGATATGTAAAGATGTTGCAGGTTACCTCCATGGCAAGCCGCAGCCTGGTGGACTGCTCGTCCAGGAGTTGCTGCTGGCACTCCTGCAGGTCGCGCTGCAGCTTGGAGATGTGCTGGTCGAACTTCTCCTTCTCGCGTGTTAATTCCTGCTGCAGCTTGCGGTAGTCCTTGTCCTTTCGGACCGACATCTTGCTCTTGTTCTTCGTAGTCGCCGGGTTCATGTCTTTCCTGTAATATAAAATGTAAGGAAATCCTAACTTAGACTTAATTTACAATCCCTATAAAACGTGCATATTCTTTGATAGGGTCAATACCCTTTGAGATAATTTCTTAGACAATTATAAGAACCACTGCAATGCTTGATTTATAAGATATCTTTAAAAAAAAAATTAACAAGTTAAGGATTTTCTGATCAACAAACACATGTAATGATGAACTAATAGCTGGCATAATGTTAGTTCTATTGATTAAATATCTTTGTCCAATAATCAAAAAGTTTAAGAAAACGAAGTTTCTTCAAAAGAACTAACCTTCTGTCGACCAAATAAATAGTTCATTGTATGAAATCATACAATTCCTTAAATTTTCTTGAACCAAGGCACAATAAGTAAACTACTTGATAAATGGAATACTCATACAATTTTGATCACAGTACGAAAACTAAGAAAGAAACATCGCTAAACAAGATTCTATTAGGATATCAAGGTTAAGTATAAAGTAATGCTTTCAACGAACCTGTTCATAATCTCGGCGAGTTTGTTGACGGCCTGCTGCTTGAGCATGATCTCGGAGTTGAGCTTCTTGTTGAGGCGGTCCACGTCCTCCTGCAGCCGCTGCAGCGTGGCCACGCGCTCCGCCAGCGCCGTGCCGCTGCGCCGCAGCTCGTCCACTTCCTGCCACACGATCATATTTAAACACGTCACGTATTTTGTCGCGCAGTATGCTGTACCGAGTTATTGCGTACAGTACGCTGTACCGTGTCATTTCGTACAGTGCACTGTGGCGTGCCTATATATACAATAAGCCACCTGTTGCTGTCGTATAGTACGCGTGTATAATAGTCGTGTCTGTGCGTGCCATACCGGACAAACTATACCAGTGTTACTGCTGTGTACCCTGCACTGTATTAATGTGTACACTCTAAATGTTGTCCGTTTGTTGTCCGACCTTTAGCCGTTGCAAGTCGATGGTGGCGCGGCTCTCGTGATCGCGGTCACGTAGTCCTGTAACCGCATCGCGTGCCGACAGGTCGCCGCGGTATACACTACGCCACACGTTGCTTCCGTATAAGCTGGACCGTGTATACAGTACATTGTATGGTACCGGTATGACGTCGATACCTTCCTATGCAGGTCGATGGTGGCGCGGCTCTCAAGGTCACGGTCACGAAGTACTTGCAGCAGCGCGTCGCGCGCCGCTAACTACCCGCGGTACAGATAATACACCGCACGTTGTTACTGAACAGTATGCTAAACGGTGGCAGTGCGTACAGTTCGCTGTAGCGTGTCAGTGCGTACAGTACACTTTGCCGTGCCCGTGCAAGCAATACGCCGGATTATTCTGCTCTATACGCTGGACCGTGTATGTAGATTAGGCTATACCCTATCGGTACGGTGTCCTTACCTTCCGCTGCAGGTCGATGGTGGCGCGGCTCTCGTGGTCGCGGTCCCGCAGCCCCTGCAACATGGCGTCGCGCGCCGCCAGCTCGCCGCGGTGCTGTGCTAGTGCGTCGCGCATCTCTAACTCCTTCATCGTCTTCTCCTTTTCTAACTCGCCCACCGTCTCCTCCGCTATCGACCTAGGGCAGACGATATACAATATTTCATTATTGTTATGGACTGAACACGTAGCGAACGGGGTAGGACGGTGGCGTAATGCCGATGCGACATGGGGAGTTGTAATGTACTGAACTGTAGGGGAAACCACGGCAGGAACGGGACGCCTATTCGGATGGGAGTGGGACGTTTGACATTATGTTTATTAGCGGGCGGCATGAAGCTGAAGCTACCGTTGCGCCTGCAGTATGCCGTCCACCGGCCGCCGTTCCCCTCCGTCGGTTATGTGGGGAAAACTCAAACTCAACCATGACACGGAAATAACTCTTAGCTACGATTTAAAAAAAAAGCAACAACTTATCCGGTTCCTCGATGTTACTATCTCATATTATTACACAAATACAGACAAGGCGCTTATCTAAACAGTTTTGTTTTGACAATAGGACACTTATTGTGGTAGTCTTTGACCAAGTTGGAAGCCTTATAGGCGGCTTAATAGACGAGTTTCTACAGCAGGTGGCCCCAAACATGCCTCCACCAATCCGCGCGGGTCACCGCGTGGTAGAGTATGAACTCTCACTTTTGCCTTGTCTTACTAGATGAATATAATTAAATCAAATCAAATCAAGTTTTTTATTCATGTAGACCAAAAGGCATTTATGAATAGTCAAAAGGAGAAAATTATTGATTACTTAAGACTCTACCACCCGTCCGCAAAATCATTCCTGTGGAGAAGGCCAAGAAACTCCCCGGTTATGGGTTTTAAAAATGAGAGTTTTACAATTCTTTTTGTATACATTGCATTCATGGGGTATGGGAGAACAATGCAGAACGAGCTAAATAGATGTGCTTAAGTATCGATGAAACATAAGTGTACTTACATTCATGGTACCGGTCAGTGTCTACATGGTCCTCTCATTTGCAAAATAGAGATTTTGTAAAGGTATATAATAAAAAGAATAATAAGAGAAAAAAAGGTTACTATAAAATATGTAGAGTGCGTACAAAATAACTGGTTATAGCTCCAGTGTGATACCGAACGAGACAAAATTCAACAGTACTACAGTACATGTTTATTCAGTCTAAGGATAGAGGGGTGTGTGTGTGTGTGTGTGTGTGTGATCTACGCTGTTGGCTGCGAGGCCTTTACAGCTTCACCGGACTTAAGGGCGGGCGTGCATCCACTACGGTCGAGCCAGAAGGGCAAGGGGCGACATACTCGAGGGCGCCTTGAAGAGGCGCCCTCGGTTTGGACAGTCGCTGTGGGGGGACGGGGTGCACTTCTAAGTGCACCGGTCAACCGCCGGCTATGGGAGGGCATCTACGACTACGTCGTCGTCGCCCATATTCTGAGCGGAAAGAATGGATGACAAAGCATCGGGGGGCTCGGTGAGAACATGTCACGGCCGGCGGTGGCGGCAGGGGTCGGGGGGCTTCGGCGGCGGCTACGATTAACGGATTCGCATGGGTAGATGCGTTCGCGATCGCATGGGTAGATGCGTTCGCGAGGACCAGTCCCCAGCAGCAGCACCCGTTCACGAGCATGACTTGAGAAGCAGCCATCACTCTAGACAAGACTATAGACCAGTTTATATAAGTCACCTGGCAATAGCTTCGGAGTCAGCGCGGGCGATGGCAAGCTGCAACTGATGCAGCAGGCTTGCTCGTTCTTGCTCCAGGTCGCGGGCGACGCGCGAGCTCTCGTCCATCTGCGCGTGCAGCTCGTTGACTTGGCTGCGGTACACGTGACAATAATGCTGCTCATTCTCCAGCTGGGACCGCAACTCTTCACTCTGGTCAAATAGAAAAACATTTTATTTCCGATAGAAAAATCATAAAAGAAAATATTAAAAAAAACTGTAACCCGACTAAGGGAATAATGTAGCCTGTCAATTGGACCATAACAACGAATCTATTGACACATCAACCCCTCATTCATCAAAATCAGATACGTAGTTTAGGCGCTACTGTGAAACATATGTAAATAAAAACATACACACAAAGCAGTGATAGCCTAGTGGTTAGACCGTTGGACTCCAAAGTCAAAGGTCTCGGCTTCAAACCCAGGCACGCACCTCTGTCTTTTCGAAAGCATGTGCGTATTAAAAATTAATTATCACTTGCTTTAACGGTGAAGGAAAACATCGTGAGGAAACCTGCATGCCTAAGAGTTTCTCGAAGGTGTGTGAAGTTCGCCAACCCGCACTGGGCCAGCGTGGTGGACTATGGCCTAAGCCCTCTTTTCTCTTCTCAGTTTGAGAGGAGGCCCGTGCCCAACAGTGGAACAGTTTCTTGACAGGGCTAATATTATACACAAGCTACTAAAAACATAACCTTTCCTTTTGGCGTTGGATTTGCCCTAGTCTTGTAAAAAGAATTTATTATAATTTTCAAACTTGCATCTGATGTTGGAGGACCACGGGTTATTAAACCTCAAGATAACGATTGTTATCATTGCTTATTAATGCAATTGTCAAATATTGCGTAGAAATTCTACCGCCGGCCGAGACATGTTCTCACCGACCCCCCCGATGCTTTGTCATCCCTTCTTTCCGCTCAGAATACGAGCGACGCCGTAGACGCAGACGCAGTAGTAGATCCCCTCCCATAGCCGGCGGTCGACCGGTGCGCTTAGTAGTGCACCCGTCCCCCTACAGCGACTGTCCCAACCGAGGGCGCCTCTCCGAGGCGCCCTCGAGTATGTCGCCTCTTGCCCTTCTGGCTGGCTGGAGCGTAGTGGTTGCACGCTCGCCTTTAAAATCCGGTGAAGCTGTAGAGGCCTCGAGGCCAACAGCGTAGATCATTCACACACACACACACACACACTCAAAACTTTCAACAGATGAAACTTTAAAAAATACAGATGATAAAAGTTGGCGGGGTGCAGGACTACATCGATTTTATAAATAACTAGCAGTTTCCCGCGACTTCGTACCCGGTCTACAACAGCGCCACCTACCGGGTCTATGTCGGTCCAGTAGTTTTTGAGTTTATTCGTTACAAAAATACAAATCTTTTCTCTTTATTATATCTTTTCTCTTTATTTCATAAACAAAAACGTCTCAAAAAGGCAACGCATTAACTAAGCGTGCATGAATTACCCGGCGATGAGGAGTCTCAGAATGTCCTATGTCAGATCAGTAATATGTTAGACCCAATAACCAGACTCCAAAGGAGATTTACTTTTAATAACTTTTTCATATAAAGTTGTAGTTTCGTCAATAATAACACATCTACACAATAAATCCAGAAATTATGTCATACCAATAACAAAGTATTTCTTTTGTCATTCAAATTTCAACATAAGTATTCCACAGTTTAAAAAAAAACATATCTATACTAATGCCACCAAGTAGGTATAATGCAAAATAACAAATCGATCATGAAATTCTTACAATATCGATTAATTACAAATTCCATAAATTCCTAGCTGATATTCGAATTAATTTTTGCTCGATAAATGAGTGTTTAAAAAAAAAATAGTCACGCTGTTATTCCTCATACAGAGTAGCAGGGTAGCAAAACCCAGATTTTTTTCAACTATATTAGACCCAAAAATTGTACGGGCGATCCTATTGCCATCATTGGCCGGTTCCTATATTTAACTCAATTATATATTTGCCTACTACAGAAAAGCCATCGATCAAATATAAGTAGATATACGCACAAGAAATGGCATCACCAAAGGGCAGGCAAAAGTCATAGAACATATAAAATTAACAGCTATATATCGGGCGCAATTCCAGACTGGGACTGGCATTTTTGATAGAAAAAACCTAATAATACTTTATCCGACATAGAAAGGAACTTAAATTACTCCAAAACCGAACCTTTACCACCGCCGATGAACGACATTTACATATACTGTTATACGAAAACATTGATCGGCGGCGGTTAAGATTCGGTTTTATAATAGTATAATTCTGTTACATTTTAGTTGAATAGAGGCCCAGGACCTCGAGACCGCCAGCTGTACCATTTACCACTAGACCAACGAGGCAGACCGTGCATGTTTGGAATCAAAGTTTTAAAGTCTGGCATTCTTTGTACGGCTATTTAACACGATTTTGCGTATTTCAGCAACCTACGGGTTTACAAGTCTTCGTTACAAATACCTTTTAATTTTAATTACTTATTTGTATGATTAATAATATTATATTTATGGGGATACTTAATAAACAAATTGTGAATGATTTCATTTATATATTTTATTTCAAAGTATCCTCTTGGATATTCCATAGGTATTATGTTAAACAGACTTCAAGCAAAACATTATGGATTAAGTATTCATGAGAAAATTATTTCAAATAACTTCTTACAGCATAGATTACAAGGTACCTAACAGTCGTTATCATATAAAATCGTTGTTTAATTACAATTCTCTCCTACAATGATAGCCCCAGTTGAAGATGACCAGGAAATTAACAAGACAATAACACATTCCTGTATATTAATGTATGTCACGATAATAATGGAAGTGTTTTATAGGCCTGTCTTCATTGCCAAGGTTCTGTTTGTTCAGCACTTCTGTTCGCCATATTCTACACGCGTTATTCCGAGTGTGATAAAAATACCTATCATATTCTTTCTCTACTAATAAAAAAAAGAAATAATGGCATTAAATCGCAACAGATATTCAAATTCCATTCTAAGAACAGTTATCAAACACATTGAACAAGCATAATATTATTTTCTAAGAAGCATCTAGCTTTGTAAGCATACATTATTCCTATTAATTCTCATTTCTAACCTACAAAGGTAATAAAAATACATTTGTCATTATATAACTATACGAAATAGAATATAAGTACTTCCTATTTAAAAAAAATATATATATTTCTAACTCCAACCAATCTTAAATTTTGTTTATGTCATAAATATCAAGGTCAAAGACGAATACCTACTTTTCATACTTGGGTAATCCGTGCGACTAGCTGTATGAGAATGCAATAAAATATACTTATCATTACGTTCTATCTAGAAATAAACAGTTGTAGCCAACGACTGTGAGTGTATGCGGTTATGTGTGTACTTTCATATAGATAGTATACGAGTTTGATAAATAATTAATTTTAGCTCCCAACACGTCACCTAGTGTCGAATCAATTAATCTCCAACTCTATTTGATCTAATTTTATAACAACAACAAGTTCCACACGGGCGTTATTTCCACGAGTACAACTAAGGATGAACAATTCGCAAATTGTCCACAATTATATTCCATGAACTCTAATGAATAAATATTCTATTAATTGAGCAGATCGCATCATTATCAATGAGTAAGGCATTCAACTGTAGAAAACCCGCTGTCTACGTAACCGTGTAGTGTTTATTTATTTGGAGTCGGGCGCACGCACAGGTACATGTCGTATAAGGCAAAAGCTGTGCGCTTATGTGTGCATGTTTACCGTCGACAATGAGTCACTATGTTGTAATGCCGGACGACAGTCTATTTCGGCGCGATGAGATTATGATTAATTCACAAGAAACAAGTCAGAGCTCCTAAGTTTACCTATCGATACACACAAACAATTTTATCATGGCTGATGATAAGACATCTACACGGCTTCCAGAGTAGCTCCCCGCATCGTTCACCCCATGATAAGAGAGCGCGATGACACACTAATTATATATATGATTTCAAGCTGTCATAAATCTGCCCATTCCGGCACCTATCTCGCATATAATTTGCATAACTATTGTTATGCATATTAACAGATGACAGCAAAATCATCATCGCGGAAAAATGTAAAGAAAACGATGGGTCTGCAAAGTGACGATCCCCAATTAACCTGACATGTGAAACGGTAAATCCAGAATTTTAATTCACAATACGCAGTTTTGTATAGGCAGTTTTGTATAGGTATATTATTAAGTATATTACAAATCTATGTTTTATTTTTCATTATTCATATTGGATTTTTGACCCACTTTTTAATTCAGAACGTACTTGTGCTCATGTACATACGTCACATGTATGTATAACAATAATATTAAAGTCATAAGCCAAAACCGAACATTATTTTCCGCGAATCCTTTGAAAACTGCGTCAATATCAATCACACTGAGCTGTTCTAAGTGATCAATATATGGTAATACAATGTTGCACGATTCTCTGTAACTACCACGCAAAAGATATGGCATGAGGAGCATGGTGTTAAAGTGAGCTAAAATTTTAAAAATAAATAAATAATAAGGTAAATATAGTGTTGGAACCCGTAGTTTCGCCACTTCTACTTCCTAGGAATGTTGCAAAAGAGAACTAAAGGAGTTAATCATTTCAGATTGATTGAGCAACCCGTAACGTTACAGGCTAATCCCTTATTACGCAGACTATTTTCAATCATTTTGGTGAAATGTGGACGGAAGAATATTGGTATTCCAAAAATCGACTGACTCATCTCAAACCCTTTTCATATGTTATTGCGCGCAGTTACGCTCTCTGACTGGTATGCTCTTATAGGGCCATGGCACTCTGAAGAGTCTCGACATTATGCTGAGTATGTAGGGTACCACTATAGTGCCACAATAAATTGTAACTGCATTGCGTGTAGCGATCACGAGGTTCTAAATTCGAATTTTAGGTCAGCCAAAATGTAATTATTTCATAGAAACATTTTGTATAGCCGAATAAACGTTTTTCTTTCTTCCCGACCTGTTATGGGTATGTATGCAACTCACCCTGGCATAGTGCATGTCTCTCTCGGCGCTGGCGGCGGCAAGCTTCTCGGAGGCGTCATGCAGCGCAGCGCGCACGGCGTGCAGGTCGCGTGCACGAGCTTCGCGCTCGGCGTGCGCTGCGCGCGCAGCCGCCTCGGCCGCGGCCACGTCGCTGCTGGCCGCCAGTCGCGCCGCACGCTCCTGTTCCAGTGCCGCTGCCAGACCCACCACCTGCACATACACCACTTTGCAGCTAGAGGCCAAATCAGAGCTGCAGTAGTATAACGGGTAAAATGAACTTACTACTCCCCCATCTTACTAGTGGGGTGTCGGTAATAATACGGGAAATTAATATTGCCCGTGTCACTACTGGTAGTACCACGGACAAGAACTTCTACGCGACCATACACATACAAACTACATTGGCAGCGACCATGTCACTTTTTTGGACGCTTGATCCAACACTTAAACTCAGAATCAGAATATTTTTTATTTATGTAAAGTATTTATGAATGATGACTGACACTGACTTTGATACCGCGATCGAACGCATTCTAAGTACCATATGTGTTATGGCCCAAATTTACGTTATACAACTACCGCCACTTTCCGCGTAGTGGTTCCGTGACAGTGTTGACTGGTCACATGGACATGAACTTTTGCTAAACCTGTATGTTTTTTCTAATAATTTCCCCAAAAATATAAATTTTAACAACTATCTGATAAACCGGGACGACAGCAAACCTTATAACTTTTATTTCCACAAATAAAGAAGAAGGAATGGGCCCACTGCTACTTCCAGTAAGAGTGACAGATAGATGCATAGATTATCATGGTGACTATTTTGTAAAACAATTACTATAAGGTAATATAGTTTTTGATATTTTAGAGTTTTCAGTGTCAACCACACACTTAATATATAGTATTACAATAAAGACAAATATTCCACGAAAAATTGCATGCATTGCAAGGAAGCTACACTTTTTTGACTGTTGTAAAATTTTTGTCTTAAATGTATTATTAATGATTTGATGTTGCTTATGAGGAAAATCAGGTACACTAACCACACAATTAATCAATAAAATTATAATTGATTACTTTAATCGATTTGACATTTACCTAGTACACAATTAATAATGTAATATGGGTAAGTGGTTTATAATAAGTTTACATACCTTCTCACTCTCCTGTCGATACTCGCCCTCAAGCTTCTGAAGGCGTTGTTGCATCTGTCTGTAATCGACGCTAAGCATTGACTTCTGTCGGTCTTTCTCCTGACACATGGACTCTGACCGCTGCCTTGCAGATTTCTCCTCATTCAGTTTGGCTTGTAGGTCTGTTCCAACATAAGGTACAATCATCTTAGAAAATGGTAATTGGCTTTTGCTATAAGAGAAGTAGAAATATAACAGAAGCCTATTAACAATATGTTAATTTTAAACATGAATTTAATCTCTTTGCCGCTATAAAATACAGAACAAAGATGTCCCATTTTTAGAAATAAAAGTCATTTATGGCTTTAACATAGTATAATACAAGAAAATAGAACAAAATACCTGTTATTAATTTTTTATAAAATACATTATTTGTCTTTATATCAAACCTTAGGACCTGAAAAACTTTGAAATTTTGTATACGCTCGCGACGTCCAAGAGATTGATAGAAATAACTAAGGTGTAGGAAGGAACGTAATTATAATTAGAGGAATGAAACTACGTGGGCCTATATAGAATAAAGAAGGCATATTAGCAAACTGAACAATACCTTTAAATATCATTTCCAATGTTCCTGAGGCATGCAAAAAGTGAAGGTATGAAAAATATTTTTGGGAGCTTACACAGGTTAGCTCGTCAAACATGAGAGGAAGTAGCGAGATACACACATGGGGTTTCAATTTGAGAATACACACCCTTGACTAGCTCCAGATTGGCTTCTTGTCTAGAGAGCAGCTGCGATCGCTGGGTGTCCTGATGCGCTCGTAACTCCTGTTGGTACAGATGCTGTGCTGCGCGCAGTTCGTGCGCCAATGACGCACACTCCTTTTCCAGAGCTGAAACTCGTTCTGATAACTGCCTATTATCTGCCATAATGTGATTTAGTTTAGCAGCGGAGCGTTCAATCTCAGCATGCGCCGCATTCAACCTGCCTGTTGCCTCCGCCACCGCTGATTCTGAACGCTGTTTAGCTGCCTTCACAGCTGCCAGTTCTTCAGACAGAACACTTCGCTCTCTTTCTAGAGTGTCGCGTTGAGCGCGCAAGTTCGCCATTGTTCCATCATTAACAGCAGCGGCTGCCGCCTGCGCAGCTGTAAGCTCTGCTGCTTGTTTCCTCGACTTAGCAGCGGCTTCAGATTCTTGCTTTAATTTCTCACGTAACTCTGACAACTGTTTCTCCAGACCATTTATTTTGTCATTGTAAATCTGTAAATTACTTATTTCTTTCGCCCTCTTGCTTTGTTCTTCGTCCAGTCGACGTTTAGCTTCATTCAAGTTTAGTTCTGCCTTTCGTCTTGACTCTGATTCTAAATCAGCCTTCCTTTGCAATTCTTTCAAGTCATGCCTAAGTAATGCTAACTCTTTGTCACTATCGGCTATTATTTTCTTGGTCCTAGATTCCCTTTGAGATAGCTCTTCTAACTGTGCACATAAAGTGACTTGTGCATCCTCTAACTTTCGCCTGCCATCCCTCTCTCTTTCGAGAAGTTTCTCTAGCTGCAATATTGCTTCAGATCCTACATTATTAATGTGGTTATTAGGGATTGTGTCTACCACATCAGCTGCCTTTAATCCTCGACTACATAGTTGATAATCACCATTGTATGTGAACCCCACAAATGGTAAATGGTTCCCCACAAAAGCTTTTGGCACTGGGAAAGATTCATCTAATGCATCAGACTTATCCATATCATCAAAATTCCTTGTATCATCATCACTAGTTAACTCGGGAACCACAGGAGGTACAGAGTCCCTCAAGTTTTCAAAGCTCCATTGGTCATTAATAAAAAATGGATGTTGTTTAATTTCATCTACACTATTCTTTCCTAATCTTTTAATTCTATCTGTTAAAAGTCCTCTAATAAGAGATTTCGCTTCCTTTGATATTTCTACATCATCAGGAAATTGAAGTGAGTTTCTATGATCCATAATCTTCCCATATGTCCCCACTAAACTGTCAGCATAGAAAGGAGGATCCCCTATTAACATCTCATATAAAAATATTCCCACAGCCCACCAGTCACACTCACGTCCATAGACTCCTTCACCATTCTGTGACTGCAGCACTTCAGGTGATATGTAATCTGGGGTTCCCACTGCATTACTGGCTCTCACAAGCCCATCAGGACCCATCCTCATGCAAGTGCCAAAATCTGCTAATTTCAAGTGCCCATACTTGTCAATCAACATGTTATCTGGTTTCACATCTCTATGTACAAACCCCATACCATGTATTACATCCAGAGCAAGGACGATTTCCATTGTATAGAATTTTGCCCATTTCTCTGGTATATCGTAATTTGACATAAGGCTAACCAGATCTCCACCAGGCATGTAGTCCATCACCATGTATAGATATTTATGATCTTGAAAAGCGAAATGTAATTTAAGAATCCACTCTGAATTAGCATGAGCCATAATGTGCCGCTCCTCCCAAAAGAATGTGGAGTCAGATCTCTTGATCATTTCTACCTTACTAAGCAGTTTCATTGCATAAACTTGATGTGTAGACTTGTGCCTGACTAGTTGTACTTCACCAAATGCCCCACGGCCTATTACTTTAATCAAATTAAAGTCTGCTGCCTTCATGCGCAGGTCTACAATTTCAGAAGCAAATTGTTCATCTATAACAAGAGACATACATTGTGATAGTTCCTTTTAAAACATTAATGGTTTCAATCTAAAGAACTGTATTATTATTAAACCCTAAAAAAAACATTCATGCAACTATCTATATCATCATGCCAAATCCCTTGCAGGGCCCCAGATAGGAGTAGAATTCCAACAGGCTCTTTCCTTACAGACCCTCTGGCTTCCTCTACTCTCATAGGTCGTCTCATGCAAATATTTTGTGTAATATTCTATTGCTCCTATAGAACAGAATTACATCAACTTTTAAAGAAGAGGGACTGAGTGTAAGGCAATTCAAAATTAACTTGTGTTATAGTAAACAAGAATAAAGAAATACATTTATTACAAGCTAATTACGTTAACTTTCATACAAACAGCTTGTACTGTTAGATAACTCAACAAATATCAGTGATATTCATTATAGATTGCCAATGTATTTTGTGAAAAGATCAAATGCTAGGGACTGATTTATTATACACAGACTATTTTGTGATCCTTTTTATTAGAATAGGTAATTTGATTGAATCATACAAATAAGTAGTGTGCTGGCAATAAAGTTGTGGTGTGGTCTTGTACTCACATCGGCCGGTGTACGCCTCGACATTCTTCATGCGGCGAATGGCCGGATGGTCGCAGTCGGAGACCAGCGCAGTGACGGTGTCGAGCAGGCAGTCCACGTTGCCCGTGGAGCGCGGGTCGCACAGCCGCTCCTCCAAGGCACGCAGCCGCCGCACACGTTCTTCGTCCTTCACCGCTTCCATGCTGTACCCGATATCTGACGTCCACTACCACTGAGGCTAAACGCCACCGAACATTCTCCTGGTAACTGCCCCGTGTAAGAACACCACTCTCATCACGATACATCAACGACTGAGTACCGTTTTGTTAACCCCGTGTTACGGTCCACCCGATAACCTACCATTCGAAGGATAACTTATGTTTCATTATAGAAAAATTCAGTTGCTACAACTCGGAATGACAGCAGATAAAGGTGGTTCTCACAACAAAGCATATGCACGTTTGCAAACACAACAGAATGATTATTTACGTTTTTAAATGTCCACTGACTTTTAATTATCTAAGAACACAAAATTACATTATCGATTGGCACAAATTTGTAAAATCAAAGCAAAATTAGGGATTATTCGACCGCTTGATTGATGAACGATGGATGATCGAACAATAAAGTGAAGTTAGATGCGTTTGACTTGGAGAAGTTCGCAATGGCGCTGCTAGGCAACTTACGATAGGGATAGACCACCGATACACTATCGGAAAAACAAAAACCCTAGAAAGTACAAAAATATTAACTAAAATAATAAAAACAATTCATATTTTATTTTTCCATATTTAAATAGAAGGTTAATTATTATTATTTGTATCTTACTGAGATTTACGGGCTTTACCCGGACCTTTGAAAGGCTTGCATGGGGGGTCAACTGTTGATTGGTAATCTCAGATTATTCATACTCTTTTGATGTCAACTCTGATCTGTTTGGTTTATGTATTATGTTTGAATTACTTTAAATTTGGAATGTCAGTTTTAGAATGTTAGACATAACTTTTGTATTTTTATATAAATTAGGTTTCATCATAAATAAATTCAAAATGTTTAAGTGGAAATAAATAGTTTTCTAATCAGTCCTTAAGTGTCTTTTTGGTTTGAATGTGATCCCATTAGCCACATCTACCATTTTAGCCACATCTACCATTTAAGATCAACATGGGTCCAACACGTAGATGCCCTTTGCGAGAAGTTGATGTTATGTAAGTCACCTGCAAAGATCACTTGCTGAAAATGAAGAAACATAACGAGCGAACTGATCCCGTTGCAGGTGCAAGGACTGTTGTAAATTATGGATAGAAAATAAGGGCTATATAAATGAGGTTTGATGGACAAAAATTATTAAAGTGAAACTTTTATTAGATCGTTACAAACTTTTTGGTCTGTGTGTTGCATGTCGCGTGTCACGCGACATGCCCGACCGTCACGCGACATGCAACGCGCTCGCCAGAGCAGCCAAGGCCAATATGTTTCACTTTTATCGTGGTTTCATAAAACCACACAAGGATTTTATTTTTATTAATTACCCTACAGTGTCCCACTGCTGGGTAAAGGCCTCCCTCCATATCCTTCACTGCACTCTATTTAGGGCTATTGAGGATCAATCGTTTTTAAAGGCGTTCAGTTTGTCCCGCCATAATCTCCTGGGCCCGCCGTGATGCCGTTTAAAATTGAGAGGAATCCAGTTGGTGAAGGTTAATTAACCGATAAAAACGGCTACGTATTTCAATTATGCTTATTATGCACCATAAGCCCTTATTCGTATGAGTGTATTTTTAAAAAGCGGTTTTCAAGCGCTGTAAGTGCTTTGTTGACAAATATATCGATAACCGTTCGTTCCATTTCAGTGCTTGCTTAGCTTTTGAAAAGGCAAGAGTATATAAAATACAACATCTTTTATAAAGCGTGGTTTACACATCATTATCATTGTCTATATTTACTGTTTGACAATACTAATAGATAAATTTAAGATTTGGCTTTAATATATCAAAATAACAATATTACTCTCAATACTCCATCCACAAGTATTGACAAAAATACTATACACAATAAAACCATGAAATTCAAAATGATTACTAATAATCTGACTGAGGACAGGTTGCCGCTATGATAGGTAGGTAAAATAATGTTGCCAGGGTTTATATTTCAGTTACGCGTTTTATTCGATATTAAATTGTAGTATAAAAATCATTGGAAATTATTTTCGTTTTTAATGCGATGTTATTAACTTTTACGTGTAATAATATTCGACTAATAAAAGGTCCTGTTGAACTTTGTACTCTCTGATGAGAAAGAGTAATGACCTGGAGCCCGGTGTCACGCTCGCACCCATTACGATGCAGTACGGTGACTATAAGGTAGAACTAATATGGACTATACCTATTTATGATATGGTTTGAATAAGCTGTAAACCATTTATTACCGAGTTCAAAAAGAACAAGGTTCTCAATTCGTCTTTATATACAAGTGAATAAAGATCGGACAGTAAGGGCAGCTATCTCAACCGTTATAGATACAGAAAAACGGCCCTAGTAGATTATCCATAATTTTTGCGATATTTGGTGCTGAATTTTCAGATTCTGAAAAAAAAATGTACATCCAGAAAATTGACAATTTAATCAAAATCTTTGACTACTACTCATTTAAGATGTAGCATATGCGTAGAAATAAAGAATTACGGCAATAAATAGTACCCGAGAATTATACGTTAATTATATGTCAACAAGTTCATAATCGTACCAATGTTTAGTCACCCTACTTAGAAACAGACAGGGCTCTAAGTGAGTATCCTTGTCATCACCTTTTTTCGCAGAGTGCTCAATGCATTGTAATATATCCATGGTCTAGCCAGTCTGGGATCTTAGACAAGGAGTATCTAATATCTTTAGATAATACGTTCCTTAAATTTTGGTAATCATCACCTCTCCTAGTGGATACTAGTGTTGGAATAATTTGCAATCACATTTATATATAGCATATGATCTTTTGTTTAGCAAATAACAAATTAAAGGAATTGCTAAAATACGTGACTGCTAAAATTTTTCGCACCTCGTACGCTCGCAGGTCACTAAGTTCGCAGCGCATCTCGCTTAAATTAGCGTTTACTCCCCTTCGCATCCGAACGATTACTAAGCTAAATGCACGCTCCTGCTAGGATTCTAAAATTTGATTCATGGATCTGGAATGACACGTCAAGTGTTAAGAATAAAGTGTGCTTAGCGATTATTATCTATGTTAACGAAAATGTGTACGCTTAGAGTTGATATTGCATGTTGAGTATGATTGTTAAAAAATTTGAGCGACATTTGCACGGCCTGCGCGGGACTTGATTACCTATAGTATCAAAATTTAGTACGATTTAAAAAGTTCTACATACGGAGAGATTTCAGATTTGTTGATTTTTGTTTCATGTTTATCTGTGGATAATATTGTTGTATAAAGTAGCTAGTAAGAATAGGCCATACATAAAAAATAATCACGATCCTTCTGTTATACCTTTTCTGATCTTAAAAAGTATGAATATGCAACTTTCTGAATAAAAATGAAAAAAAATTTTTGTTGTTGAATTATCAATTTTGAGTTTTGTGGTTATGGTGCACAGGAAAAATTCTTCCCGTAACTCGCGCCATCTATGGAAACAATTGGTCACACACTTGGTAACACTTACAACATTGATCGATACCCCGAACATAGATAAAGTAATACTAGTAACATAATTCCAAGGTAGTCGTTGCTAGTCTAGTAGTTGAGAATATTGTTACCACCATATTGTATCCACTCAAAATAACTTGTAATAGGTATAGGTTTCATTTTTTTTTCCTAAAATAGCAGTAATACCCATCACTGGTGGCTACCGTAGAGGAGCTGACCTCGGTATATTAGTTTTTTGTATTGAAAATAAAAACTTCAGTACATCATCATTATATAATAATATTATTATAATATCAGCCTATACTGCCCACTGCTGGGCAAAGGCCTTCTATCACAAATCGAGGTGAGAGAGATTAGGTCATACTCCACCACGCGGACCCAGTGCGGATTGGTGGAGGCAGGTTTGTGGCCACCTACTGTTGGAGCTTATCAAGCCGCCTTTAAGGCTTCCAACTCGGCTTAACGACTACCACATTAAGTGGTAACCGGGACCAACGGCTTAACGTGCCTTCCGAAGCACGGAGACGCTCGAATATGAAAATGCCACAAACGGTCACCCATCGCAGGCCGACCGAGACGAATGTTGATTAACCTTGGTGATCGGTAAGAACACCGCGGTCGCACAGCGCTACGATTATAATAAGAAGGGAATTAATCGTTGGGACTACCCAACGAATATTTCCCTTTATTAGGTAGGTACCTGCCCTAATGATTGGATTTGAAATCGAGCCATAGACAATTATTATAGGCAATGAATCTGCAAAGGATAATATCCAGTCATTCTTTTTTCTACATACCATTCATTCGTTCAATTATATTCGAATGGAACATGGCGGTGCAAGGCAGGATGTGCATAAGTTTTTGATTTTTGCATTTATTATCGAATTGCATTAATCAGTTAGCTTTTTCATTCATTTCTGTTACCTTTCGTGTGTCAATATATTATTTAAAGTGCATAAGATATTCGGTAAATAAATCCTCCTGCCTGGACTTCTTAGAATTGCAATGAAAATTATTATTCGTTGGTAGTGTAAAAATAATTGTGACAAATATAACACTTTATCTCAGGTAAATCGTTTTTTATATCATTATCATTACTGAATTAAAAACATTTAGTTTTCCACTCCTGTATCCCGAAACACCCTTGAAATAATACATCCAAGTTATGGGTTTGTGCCCCATTTTGGTTCAAGTTCACTCTCGTGTTATTTTGCTCATCTATAGTTTGGAATTATATGTTAATTTGTTTTATAATCTCTTATAATGCAGGCGATACAGATCAATTATTCAAAATTGAATACTATTTTCGATTTTTGCAAGGGTATCTGTCTTTTCTTTGTGGTCCATAATCACGTGTGATTCAGGTCGTTATGGGGTCAATAACTGCTAACTTTAAATTGTTTTAGTTTTATTTATTCGAGGAGAAACGCAGATGATGCGAATATAGTGAAATAGTAGTGTTCAATGTTAGGTGAGCTTAAAAATGTGACGTGCCTGTATTGTGCATTTGTATCAAATGAAGCTCACTTGTGCGCAATATACGGCAGGGGGTGTCAATAGGCATGTGCATGTGCAGCGCAAACCTGGGCGCAGGGCGCAGGATGTAGACAGGACGCAGGGGCGGGCGGGGGCGCGGCGCCGCGCGGGGCGGGGGCCCGTCCGCCAGTCAGCTGTGCAAAGTGTCATGTCGCGCCGCACCGCGCCGTGGGAAGTGGCCTAAATCGTGCCCTTCTACAAATTCCACACAAAATCTGATTTTGTTTCATTTCTTATCTCTAAACAAAATAAAATAGTAAATGTTGATCAGTTGATTTTAAAAACCACAAAAAGAGATACTGCAATTTGAGATTGGTGTGGAACATTTTTCTTTGTGTTGAACTGCTTGGTTCACATTTGGTGTTTTATACTTTTTCATAAAATTATTGTGGATCCATCTAGGAATTATTGGTGGTACTAGGTAGGTGATAATATTACTAGTGCTATCTTATCAATTGAAATCACACTTGTGCTGGTTGGTGTCATCATGATGATCAATGACTATACAGAGCCTGGATAGCTCTGATAATAATTACAATTGCAGTTGTTACTGTGGCTTATTAATATAATAAATGTTTTGGCAAATAGGTTTAACGTTAATGATGACCAATAGAAAATGTTTTTTATTTGTGAAACTTTCAAATAACAGGTTTTTATACACAAACTTGTATTATTTACTTGTGTCAATGTGAAAATGTAAAATCATTGCATAATTTATGGTAAAGTTGCGCTTTGTACAAAATGTTTTCATTGTTTCATGTGTGTTTGCCGTTCGCCATTGTTGTGCAATCGACAATTTTCAATAAAGTCCTTTATGGTTACCGTTGGTAGCTGACGATAACAGCCAACAGCTATAATCACAGTTTTCTTGCTCTCAATGTACAAATTTAATCAGTGTTTCATTACAGTCGTTGATTCATATCCTGTAATAAAAAATATTTTAATGAGTTAATACAGTGTATTCTGTTGTGAATAATCTAACTCTTTTTATTAACTTTTCTAATGTTTTTTTGAACAGGTAGGTCTGAATTTTTATGTAATTTCATTTGATACTATTTATCCATATATTAGAAATCATGTTAACCTGTTCTTCTCAGTCACATTGTAGCCTATAATACAGAATTTGTGGAATAATGCAGTTGAGTGAGGGTCAAATATCTAGTTACATACTTGTAATGGCACTATTTATAGCACCAATGCAGAGTATCCCTTTACATAATATACGCCTTTATGTTCACAATTTTATGTTATCTCTTTGGTATTTGATTATATCTTAAATTTTAAATTCATATATCCTTTATTAATTGATATGTTATATCTAAAGTACAACAGTGACCAATTAGACACCCAACACTTATACACTTCTATAAAAACTAGAAATCTATAAAAACATGACTCAAACTCAAACACATTGTATGCACCTATCACAAAATTGTTTTAAATGTAAATACAATCATAGGTATACTCAGCCGTTATCATTACAGTACGCCGTGGTTGTCATGGCGACGCTCATCCAGGAGAATGGTATCAAAGAGCTGAGCAAAGGTACACATGGGGTGGTGGCGAACCATGGCATGTCCACCCACGGCGTCGCCAGCCACATGGTGCCCGACCACGAGTACTGCGAGGCGGGCGCCGCGGGGCCGCCGGCGCAGTGCGCCGGCGCCGGCGACGCGCCTGCGCCCGTCGCCCCCGCCGATGAAGAGGAGGAGACCCCCGAAATAGACATAATGATAAACAATGTCGTGTGCAGTTTTAGTGTTAAGTGCCACCTGAACCTGAGACAGATTGCTTTGAACGGTGTTAACGTTGAGTTTCGGCGCGAGAACGGTATGGTTACTATGAAGCTGCGGCGGCCCTACACGACGGCGTCCATCTGGTCGTCGGGCCGCGTGACGTGCACGGGTGCCACCAGCGAGGACCAGGCTAAGGTGGCGGCGCGCAGGTATGCGCGCGCGCTGCAGAAGCTCGGCTTTGAGGTCCGCTTTCGAAACTTCCGCGTAGTCAACGTACTGGGCACGTGCCGGATGCCCTTCGGTATAAGGATTATATCCTTCTCCAAGAAATATAAAGAAGCAGAGTGAGTATTTACTGCCTCTAACATTATTTGTTTAAAATGACTTAACATAATAATATACCTATAATGTAAGGCCGATTTTTAAGTTTAAGCCTTTATTAATTACCAATTTAATGACCTCACCATTTGACTTTCAACGCGCCAGAATACAAACATAAGTGTCAATAATCAAGGTTTATGAAAGTAATCTGATATCATATGCAATTTCTATCAAAAATGTGGTAGTTTATCCACAAACAACCCCCTAAGAATATGAGTTCAACTAGACACAGATTTTTATAGTGTACTGGACATCACGTAGCTAGCATATTTTTTCCTTATCATAACACTAACATTATTTTTTTGCATGTTCCGTCAATATAGTATAGATAGTACTTATAATTAGCGCGTAGTCTGATCGCGTGGGCTCGGGAGAAAAGCAAACAGCAGGAAAGCTTGAATAATCATGTTTATTGCTCAACTGACAGAACTACACTACCCAGAACCGAATTGTTGTCAATCAGTGATATTTCCGAAAGCTCTATAACATCACACTATTATACCTATGCTATTTTTTCTACAACATATCGCAAATACTTAGGATGTTTCTCAACCAATGAGTATACATATATAGTATTTATATTGTATAATTTCAAGATAAAAACACTGGTCATTTACCTCATAATATCAAACTAAAAGTGATATGCTTACATTTTTGCAGCCAGATAAAAGTAGTTTACTTACCTCAACCTATTTTTGATGTTCTGGATTTCTGTTGGTAATGTTTTTATGCCTAAGTCTAGTAAAAAAGTGCTAGAATATTCTATGTGGCTAACTTCACTTAGCCGCACGCATGCGGGATAGGATTTGTGCGTATGTGTGTGAATGATCTATACTGTTGGCCGCGGGGCCTTTACAGCTTCATCGGACAAGAGGGCGAGCGTGCAACCACTACGCTCTAGGCAGAAGGGCAAGGGGGCAACTAGCTCAAGGGCGCCTCAAGGAGGAACGGCCTCAGCTTGGGCAGTCGGCGGGATAGGAATTTGAGGGTCTTGTTTTATGAGCTTATAAGTTTCTAAAAGTCAGATGGCTTGACGGACGGCTTGACCAGGTGGTTAAGAGCTTAAAGAACTCCGCCCACTGGATCGAGAATTCGCGGGTTTGATTCCCGCACGGGACAAATTTTTGTGTGACACACAAATATTTTTTTGTTATCTAGGTGTTTTTTGTATGTGAAATTCGTATTTGATCCACGACTCGGGAAGAATTCCTAGTGTAGGGCCAAGATATGAGGTAGTTGTGCGCATTTGCTTACGTCACTAGTGTAAATAGGGCAACTGTGCACGGCTGCTGTTGGTGAGTACCAAGTACCAATGGCCAGCAATGAGATGCACATATTTACCGAGGCAGGATCGTGGTTCATTATACACGACGCCGTCTCCGCGATATTGGGGCCACTGGCTATCAATAAGTGTATTTTTGGGACCCTCAGTCTTCGTTTTCAACATCAACATCCCGTAGGATTCGAGATTATTTCCTCCGAGTTCGCATGATATGTGATATTCCAGATTTCATGTGGTTTTCTGAACAACTATTGGATCCTTATAGTACCAATAATCTTTATGCATAGGAAGGAACGACGTTACTTGAAATATTTATCAAATCAGTCTTAATTTCCACAATTAAATAATTTTCCTCATATTGTAAGATCCCGCAAGAAAAAAGAAATGCAACACGAGCTTTAGGCAACCAAATCCCATTAATTAAAACAATAAGTAGTATAATGCTTCCTATCGCAGCCTTTTTTGTACTAATTAAAATATTTGAATCATTAACTTTTAAATAACTCTGGTCTAGTTTGGCGTTTTTAAGAATATTTAAAATACCATTATAAAAATCCTTGGATTACACACTCGCACGGCAGTGAGCAGGGAAATGAACACGGTCGAAACACAAAATTGGCCAGGGCGAAAATATAAGACGCAGAAGTGCGCATTGTAGGGAAGGGGCCTTGAAAATATGCCGAGTGGTTTGTTGTAGTAATTGAGACTGCCTCAATGGTCTAATGGGGTATTGTATTGCTGGCGATGAAGAGGTCCTAGACTCAATTCCTAGATCGGACAAAGCGTGGTTTTTACAAGCTTTTATTTAGCTTGCAATGCTTGTATGTCTGTCTTTTCGGTTCAAATCTTGTGATCCATTTGTCAAGCATTTGCGGGTATCCGATTGAGCTGAAATTTGGCATACGTATGTAAAATCTATGACCATAGCGCTGATCTGATGATGGAGTCACAAGTGGCCATAGGAACATGTGAATTAGATAATGTAACCCCTTCGTGTTTAGGCTTGTTAGATTGGTATTGAAGAGTACTTTACAATCAGATAGTATTCAGGGTCTGATGATGAAGCCGAAAGTGGCCGTTGGAACCACACGACTACACAATATAACCTCACCGTGTTTGGGCCTGTTGGACTTATCTTGACGAGTACTTCATATTCATATAGTGTCTAAGGTCTTACGATGGAGCCGGAAGGAAGCCTTAGGAACTCCTCAACTAAGGATGATATTTTCGATGCGTGTTTGCTATAAAACCTTGTTTTTAAAGAGGCTTTTTAAATTTAAATTATTCTATAGAAATATTCTCAATAGCTCGCAGTCGGAGGAATTGTGCCTGGTAAAATGGCAATAGATTCGCGCCCAATGACATAGGGACCTAATGCGTATGCGCAAAGTGGGTTAGCACTAATACGAGGTATTTTAAATTTCGCAAATATATTTAATATAATGCATTGTTTTCAGTTACGAGCCTGAACTTCACCCGGGCGTCACGTATAAGCTGTATAATCCTAAGGCCACACTAAAGATATTCTCCACTGGAGGTGTGACAATCACAGGTATGGGTTTTAACTGCGTTAGTCTAAATATAAGTTTACGAATCATTCCACTTGAAAACATGCAGAACTTTATTATTTTTCTCGGCCGGTTCGTCCCGTACGTATTGCGCAGTTGTTGATGAAAGTCAAAATAGGTCGGTGCATGAGTCACCCGCCCATCCTATCTAACTATTGGTATATGTCATACATCCATGAATCCTTTTTATCCCGAATGATGCAATAAGATAATGTTAAATATTATGCTTAGATATTATTACTATTTAAGTAGACTTGACATTTTTGGGGAAGGACTAGTTGGAATTTTCTTAGTTATTATGCGCTCCTTTAGATGTACGGCAACCATCGGTATTTGTTACCATTTGTCGACAGTTGCCAATACGCCGACGGCAGTCGTCGACACCACTACGGCAGTAGTCAATGGGTCGACGGCTACCGTCGACAAGCATGCGCCGTCGGGCTAACTTTAATCAGATTCAGTAGTAAAATGGATTTCGAAGAAAGGACACTGCTGCTTGTAGCCCGTTTTGACGAAACCCCGTTCGTCCGTTTGTCTCAAAAAAAATATTTTAATTAAATACAATATTTTTTAAAAATGGATTTCAATGCGCAGTAACTGCATATTGATCGCTAACCCCATACAGATTGGCCTGGAACATCTGTTAATGCTTATATGAATTAAAATGAAAATTGCGTAGCTCGTGCAATATAAATTGTATAGGACCAGGAGAAATTATTGTATAGTTTTTAGTTCGTTTAAAAATAAAATCAAGCACAAGGGTTCATTTTGTGTATACGCGCTCCCGGATTATTTGAAGTAAATTGGCAAAGACTCGCTAGGCGTACGCCAGCCGTCGATGGCTGCCACCGTTGCCTCGACGGGTTGTCGTCGACAAGCGACTACGATTGCTGTTGGTCTATGCGAACCCTAAGGCCTATGGGCACCTTTAGGGCCAGTTTCCACCAAAACGAAGAGGTGAAATGTGTGGAGACGAGCGGACAGGACGCTGCACCAATGCGGAGCGGAGATATGATCTGGCTGGTGGCTGACTGGTGATGTGGCCGTCACACACATCTCACGTGTTTGCTTTGCGCTTCCACCTGCTCGCCTTATGCAACTTATATCTCTGCTGCACATGCACTTATAGAAATGAGACATTTCCTTTCCTCCCTATTTGAATGGTGTAATGAGGTGTCTACCGTAAATACGCAGGGATCTGTTGTGAATAAACATATCTGATTGGTTATTTGCAAATCGTCTCTTCGACTTTGCTGCTCTCTGTTTTGGTGAATATCACTGCGCCCATTGCGTGAGACAATACTTTAAGGGTCTGATTTACTGGTCGCTTCTCGGACAACTGCCCAAAACTCGCATTGAGCCGGGTAGCACACACAGCAAAGAGCGGAAAATATAAATGAAGGTCATCAAAATCAAACGTTTTTATTCATGTAGACCAAAAGGCACTTATGAATCGTCAAAAATAGAAAATTATTGATTACTTAAGACTCTACCATCCGTTCGGAAAGTCATTCCTTTGGAGAAGAAGAGCCAGAAACTCCACGGTTACTCTTTCTAAAAATGAGGGTTTTACAATTCTTTTTGTATACATTGCATTCATGGGGTATGGGAGAACAGTGCAGAATAAGCTAAATACATGTGCTTGAATATAGATTAAACATAAGTGTACTTAGATTCATGGTATCGGTCAGTGTCTACATAGTCCTCTCATTTACAAAGTAGAGACTTTGCAAAAGTATATAATAAAAGTATAGTAAGCGGCGAGTCACCGCCGGCCACGGGGAATTAGGTATCACTAATTATAGCCGGTGTCCGTCCCCTTTGAAATAGTCCAGTTTTTATGCATCAAACCTCATTTACATAGCCCTTGTTTTTTTTCCCATAATTTGCAATAGTCCTTGCACCTGCCGGGGTCAGTTCGCTGGTTATGTTTCTTCATTTTCAGCAAATCTCATCAAAGTGATCTCAGCAGGTGGCTTACATAACATTAACTTCACGCAAAGAGCCTCTACGTATTGGACCCATGTCCCCATGCAATCCTTTCAAAGGTCCGGGTAAAGCCCGTGAATCTCAGCGAGATACATAATTATAGTAAGAGAAAGGGTTACTCTAAAATATGTGATCCACATGATATTCTTTTATTTTAATATTCGTCGAAACGGTACAATTGTTCATTCAATATATTTATATGAATGCCGTTGATTGAAGATAAAAACATTAACTGTCATTTTTTTGGTTTTGTTCTGGATATTCAAAGGAGGAATTACTTGTGTCTGTTTTACTTATATACATAGCTTGTGTTCGAAACATTAACATCCAAAAATTTAGCTAACTATATATAAACACCTGGTTGATATTATACTGCCGTTTTCAATTTCATTTTAACTAGAAAATGCCTATGTACATTTCTTGAATTTAGATATATATTTGCAAGACATGAAAACTTATCAATATTAAATTCTTTTCTAAAAAATGGTTCTAGTAGGATAAGGCTACCTAGTGACCCTAAACCTCCTGGTTGTATTCATTTCTCAGTATACAACAGTCAGGATTACGGCATATCGATTCGTATTATACCCAGGTTCATACACTGCTACTGCCGCCAGTTTCCGCCAAAAGTAATGAGCAGTACCGCGGCAGCGTCGACTGTCCACATACTCTTCTCACTTCAAGCATCGCTCTGCGTTTCTCGTATGTTTGCAAAAGATTCACGACAAACGATATTGTTTTCATAAAAATATCCTCGAGCCAAATTTTATAATAGTTTTCCCATACTTTTTCTGATGCATCACCCTCACATTTTTTGTATTTTATATATGTCATTAGATTTTATCCTTGTTTCCAAAATTATTTTTTTCCATCATTCCAAAAAGGTTTTTAAACCGGCCACACTGAGTGGGCGTGGCCCGTCAGTCTGACTCTAGCTCAAAAAACCGCCACCGAAGGTAGCGAGCGCCACGCAGTGATAGAGTAGGAAGAGAAGTAGAGCGTAAGTGGCGTGTTTATACGACTAACCTTCCCTCACTTCACGCGAAAGTAAGCAGTGTGTAAATTTGGTATTAGACGCTAGTAAAGCTGAATTGGTGTATGCGCAGCCCGGAGCGTGAGCGACGTGCAGTCGGCGGTGGAGCGCATATTCCCGCTGGTGTACGAGTTCCGCAAGCCGCTGACGGCGGCGGACGAGGAGCTGCTGCGGCAGAAGCGCGCGGCGCGGGCGGGCGCCACGGCGGCGCCGGCGGCGGCGGCGCGGCCGGCCGTGGACCCCATGCACCTGGTGACGCTGTCCGACGACGACGCCGAGGCCTGGGAATGACGCGCCCGCGCCGCGCACTGACGCTCCCGACGCGTGGCCCCGCGCGGGAACGATACGGACTCTACGTTGGCATCGAAGCAATAACTGTCGGTTGTTAGTGCGGTCGCGTGTGACTCGTCGGCGAGCTGTTCGGTTCATGCCAAAGATATTTATTAGGGAGGCGCTCCGCGCCCGGGCCGGTCGGCGCGAGGCCGAACGTTCCGCGGAGCTCCCGCGCTTCTTTACCCTTCGTCTGTACGAATGTATCGTTTTTGTGATGACCTGTGACCTCTTTTAGTATGCGTAGATGAAGTCGAATCGTTTAGGTTGTAACTAAAATTGTCATAAAACGAAAAAAATGTTCAAAAATAAATCTCGATAACGATACTCAGTCTCGTTTTTCATTTGCCGTTATGATTGAAGAATTTGTAGTGATAATAATAATAGTGTTCAATAAGATTTGTTCTAAGAATGAAAATGACTGAACGAATAGAAGTTAGTGATTGTAAATATGGAAGCTTCGACATTATACGTTTCAATAATAAACACATTGGTTTTATTACTTTAATCTTCAAGATTCACATTTTAACGTACCTACTAATATCAGTCGAAATTATAACACAACCTTAGTGTATGCACACAACCGGCTTATATTTCCTATCAGTCCGACTCGTGCGTGTCGTATTCATCGCTGGTGAACTTGGGGTGAGAAGGTCGGGGTGGCCTGGATAATTTTATTTGCGGTTTGTCTAGTACGTACGCACGTACGTTGCCGTACTGTACAGGCGATCGGATATAAGCGCTCATGTCTACCACAGCGAGGCGAGGAGTCTTGACTGCGGTTCCTGTGGGCAATCACCGAATATGAATATCCGACTAAAGGCGTATTTTTACAAGAAACATACGTACTAAAGTTCAAAAGGCATTCATTCAAAACGTGAATTAATGATCGAGTTGTGGGCGTGGTTACACGCATTTAACGATTACGTAAGCCAAGTAACCTGTTATAATAGGCAGCAGATGGTCAACATAGGGCACAGTTCGCGGCCTGACCTTCAGTACAGGGCGGCGTGAAAGCCGCGGCGGTAAGGCTTGAAGCGCGGGCGGCCACGCGGCCGCCAGCGGCGGCGACAGCACGCGCCCGGCTAGGACACGGCGCTCCGGCGATGAACTTGGCGATCTATGAAACATCAGGGCTATGATTTATGGTTATTACTTACAACTTTATATCAAATTCGCCTCAATACTATTTCTGTCAAGATAGACTGTTAAGGTATTCAACTATAACGTTTAAAAAGAAAGATGTATATGCAACTAAATTGTTTCGGAATTCTAGTTAAAATAGATGTTAATTCATCCACAAATGGGCGTTGAAAAAATAAGTGATATCCATTTTATAAATAATTCTCATAGAAAATATCCAATGACATTTATTTATATAAATTGGTTGGTTGGTGTAAAACTGGGAGGAGATAATATTTATTTCCTCTCATCCATTTAATAAATCTTATATTAATCACAGGATAATTTTTTATTTATCACAAGAAATATAACTTCGGAGTACCGTAGTGATTGTATTCTGTTTGCGGAATACCTTTAATACGTAATATATTGTAATATTTGGTATCTACTCATCTTAAAGGCAGCCCAGACATGCTAATCATGTAAGCTGTCTGGCAAGGGAATCGCATATGACCTTGCACGCATTCTCAAATATGGATAAGATCAAATCGATTATCCGTTTATCAAGAACCGTCTTTAACATGTATTTAAATGAGATAGCGTTCTTTTGATTGCAAAAATAAAAGAGCTGTTCGTAGAGTTACCAATTTGCAGTGTAAAATAATTTCTCACTGCCTCTATACTTGACTGACTTGCTATATTTTTATTTATTAATTTTTTATTCGCATACTTTACGGTTAATAGTACTTTTTTAAATAGTGCCTACCTGATAATGAGCGTCTACTAGGACATCTTGACCTGCCTGACTTGAAATGAACACATACGTACCTATGTTCAGTAAGGAACTACATAGATTATGAAGGCTTCCTACCTTTCTCGTTCAGTGACAGGTTGTCTCCGTCGATGTCTGCCCCGAGGATCCTTTTTCTTAGTTTTTCCTAGACGTGGCGGTATCACTCCAATATGTCGATAATAATCGCACAGTGCCTTCGCCAATGATCTTCCTATTTTTGCATCTGAACGCATGGTTAAGACTTTTTTATTTTATAGCTAATACAAATTTCTTTTTTCAACCATTATGTAGCAAACGTTGGCCAGCAGCCCAAAAGCTATAATAAAAAACCTACGGCTACTGGTTTCGTTTGCAGACAAGGATTAATGTAAGAAAAATGCTAATGGTGGCGTTATATAATGTACCTACATAGTAATAAAAATAGAAGGGAGGCCCGATTAATAATGTCCATTGTACCTCGTGAACGCAGAATAGTCTATTCCGGGTATTGGCACGAATACATTAAAAAGTATTATAGGTTTGTAATAAAACGGGCGCATTTTCAACTCGTGGTGCCGATCACTAAGCGCCTTTCAAAAACTTATACTGTTAGCCGTTTGTTTCATTCCAGTGCTTGATTAACGCGCGTTGTAAAAGCTTTTGTGCGAACGTGGGGTTACACAATCTCTTCTAATAATTTTGGTCTTAAGGGAGGCCTATCACAAAGGATACAGGCGTCTTCGGTGTAATGTATGTAAGGTCCTCTGGGTGATAATCTCCTCCCGCCCAGCGACACGAGGAGGGTATAAGCGTCTACGGCGCCCGCTGGGAGCGTACGACGCGCGCTGCCGGCTGCGGCAGGATCCGCATTGTACAGGCACGCTTCGGGCCGCCACGCTTCTACACGGGTCCCTAGGAACTTCGGAAGCACTGCATGGCGTTCAAACCTGGTAAATCCACACTAATATTACAAATTCGAAAGCTGCCGCGGAACAGATTTTGATAACATTTAGAAAGAAGATTGCATTTAGACAAGGTTGTAGGTACTTTTTCTGAAAAAACTGAGGCGTTAAAATAGGGGTTGGAACTTTGTATGGAAAATCCATATTTTTTATACTAGGGATTTGAAATTCATAGTTAAGCTTTTGGTAGAAAAAATAACATTTAGGTAAGTGTTTTATGTGAAGTTGTCCACAAAAAATACATTCCTGAAAATCACGCGAGCGAAGTCGTGCATACAGTTAATAAGAGATATTTTACCACTACGAGCATAGATCTATAGGTTGGTTGACCATAAATCATGTCAGTTACATTTTGCTATACACATTTTCTAGGCGCTTTGACACAGTATAGCTCTCAAAGCACTAACTTCTAGATCCGTAATCCATACTAATATTATAAATTCCAAAGTAACTCTGTCCGTCCGACTGTCTGTCTGTCTGTCTTAAAAAACACTTAGGGTGTGAAATAGGCGATGAAAGTTTGAATGAGGAAACCATCATTATTCAAGTAAGGCAAATATTCAGAGATAGATTATTGGTACGAAATAAAGGACTACGTGTTTCAGTTTTTGGAAAATCACCCCACAGGGAGATAAAATACATAGGTAGGTAACCTATGTCAAATTACAAAATAACCGCGCGCAGTCGCGCGTAACATATAGGACATACGTGTATTATCATCATCATCATTTCAGCCTATACTTGTCCACTGCTGAACATAGGCCTCCCCAATCGCTATATTATATATATTCTAGGTTTATTTGGTACCAACGTCAATCAATACCCGCTAACTATAGTTATTACATAGCGTAGTTAAAGATCTTGCCCTGTAAAACTGTAGCCCGCGCCTAACAGCGTAGTTCTTTCACACACAAAAAAATCTACTCTACTGATAGATCTACTGTATCTCTATCTACTCCATTAATAGAACTAAGAATATAGGACAAACTGCCCACTAGAAGCTTAATAGATTTGTAGTAGTAGTAGTAGTGGGTATTCCATTATTGTCGTTAATTAGCACGTTCCTCGAAATAACCTTCTATTATTACACAACTTTATTAGATTACTTTACGGGTAGATACTTAAGTAATTGGTTAACCCACCTGTATACGTCGTCGTAGGAGTTTCCGCGAACAAACACACCTTCATGACTGATGTCGGCGTGGATGTCGATGATGAAATCCAATTGAACGTTCTGGAAATATACCAGACTGGTTAGCTTAACTAAATTAAAAGGTTTTAATATAATAATATATTTACTTTGTTACACAAATCTCGGTTCCATAATGGCTGGTAGGCAACTGGTTATGTTCCATGATATGGAATATCTCCTGTAGGTACTTTTTGTGAATTTCGTTAAAGGCGACTAAAGCATTCGATATTTCGCTGATGTTCGTAGTTCAACAAATTTCAACTTAACGACATATCAACCTAAGAAACTATATTAGTCTTTAAAAAGTAAATTTCCGCCCTAAAATTGACGAAATATATTTCTACTATCAATATAACCTCGCCATGATCCGAGTATTGGGGTAAAGACGCTACCTAAGTTGGTACCTATATATTAAGCCAATTTTTTACTAATAGGGATTAATTTGTGTCTCCGCCATTACAAACTTTATTTATTTTGTTTTTTAGTTTTACATTTTAGGTATTTATTTGATGGCAAATTTCGTACATACCTGCCTATTAATTTAGTTTGTTTACGTTTCGTTCATTTTCCTGTAGTTTAATTTAATAAGTAGGTTAATTTGTAAATATATTTAGAATTTCCTGTTATTGTTTTGTTTCATTAATTGCGCTGGATTTAAATGTTTAAATATTTATAAATCGTAACTAACTAACAAATTTTTAATAACAGATTAAGACCCACTTTTACGAACCAGGGTTAGCGTTACCTATTGACTAACTCGTAGAAAGGGAGCAACGGAGAAACCTGTTGGTCCAGAACCGTTCATAGGCATACCAGACGGTGCCTACAGAGGCGCGCTCTTCAAATATGCCCAAGAACAACACAGGAAACAAATACAGGGCTCAGACACCCAAAGGAACTTCTCTCCGCATGGTGTGAGAGCGACAGCAAGAGACTACTAAACTACAGTAGACTACATCTAAGGAAACTAACTGGAGCATTCACAGGCCACTATGGCACGAGAGAACATCTACACAAGATGAACCTATGCAGCGATGTGGTATGCAGGAACTGTGGTACAGAAACTGAAATCATGAAGTACGTCCTCTGCCACTGCGACGCTCTGGCTGCGCGGCGAATGAAGCTACTGGGATTGGCCTATCCAAACCCAGAGGAACTACGGCTCTGCCCCCCTGCTGGAATCTACAGCCTGATACAGGGAGTATTTGATCCTTCAGGTACGTAAGAGCATTAGGGCAAGGACAGCACAAAAGATCCCATCGGGTCGAAGTGCGCCTGAGGTCTCCTCGGTCCTGTAAGCCAACAATAAGATAAGATTACTCTTAGTCGTAGAGGGCTATGTTCAGCAGTGGACTACTACGACCACCGTTGTCGACTCACACGCACAGAACAGTAGCATTTAATGGCAGTTTTCGCTACCAGGCGACTAAGTGTTGGAACAATATACCACCTCCTATAAGAAATGTTACTACAAGGGTTACTTTAAAAAAAAAGGTTAAAATCAGCAATTTTGGAAACTCTAAAACTAGGTTTACGCTTTGATCGTCCTGGTAGCGTTCTTCAGTTGTCGTCGGGGCTCGTATAGTCCTAACATAAACTCAATATATATATATATTTTTTTTTTTCTTTTTGCCACGAATAAATAATATTATATGTATTCTTCTTGTTTTTATGTATATATATTTTATTAACAAGTTTTGGGATCATGTCTGTAACGCTGCACGAGTTTCTCGCGTAACATCGTGGTTGCAGCTGAAAATCAGCGTTTTGCTCCTCGAGCAAAACTGTGGCCCTTTTGTACCACTGTGACACACTTACTACAATAATGTTATAATTTAAATTGTACTGCATGTTCTTTTTTTTTACTGTTTTAGGATAATGTTTTGTACTGTGTGTCCTTTTGTTACAAATAAACTTTTTATCTATCTATCTATCTACTATAGGCTGATGATGATGATTGACTAACTCGAGGTTATAACGTTAATTTTCCTTCAACTTAACGTTATAACTTCGAGTTAATCAATAGGTACCGCTAACCATTGACGGACGATTTAGCGCAGTGGATTAAGCTTACTGTATCTAATAGTAGCGGGTTCGATTCCCGCATGGGAAAAATCTTTGTGTGATCCACAATTATTTGTTCCGGTCTACGTATTTGTGTATGCGAATTTTTTATGTCTGTCAACGCACTCACCACACAGGTATAAATCCTAGTATGGAGCTATGTTTTTTTTTTATGATTAAAAAGAAATCCCTGGTTCGTGCAAGTGGGCCTAAGATAATTTAAGGCGTAAAATGTTATGTTGTCTCAAGATAACTATGAGGTAGGTTGGACGCTTTAGGGTGGATCTAATAGTGTCATAACTACTTATGCATTATCTAAGAAGTTTTGCTACTCAATTCAGTCAGAGGAACCTATATTCGGAATACTGTCTGACTATCTACACTTTGCAAAAGCAAGTCAAACAACGGGTTAGTTTATTGCCTTGCTTAGGTTAAGGTTGCTTAATCAATGTCAGATTATTGGTATTCCTATAGTCACTTTCCCACGTAAAAGCAACGTGACTATACTAACTTACACTGCCGGTAGCCGCGTCACTACACAAACGGATAACGAACGCTTTAAAATAAATATAATGGAAACATTTGCCTTCTCAGTCATTAGTTTCTTAACCAGCTCGTTGAGGGCAATGAGTGCTGGGTGCGCGAAGGTGGTGGGTCGGTTCCAGCAGCGGTTGAGGTCAGAGCCCAATAGATCTGAGCGCTGGTTGCCTAGGAACACGCCGTCAGGGTTCAGCATCGGCACCACCTGGTGAAGCTCCAAGTTATTCAAGAATGCGAGAGGTACTTATAGTCTTTTTACTATCAGTTATGGTTTATATTAATCATCATTCACCCGAAATGCAGGGTGGCCTCCCCTCAAGATCGCCAGATGTTTCTTTTTTTATTATTTTTTGCTTTTTTTTAGAATTGTAGCCCCACACTAGGATTCATTCCTGTGTCGTGGGTGCGTTTACAAAGAAGAAATTCACATACACAAATACCCAGACCGAAACAAATAATTGTGGGTAACACACAACCCGCGACTATTCGACCCAGTGGGCGGAGCTGCTTAAGCTCTTAACCACTGCGCCAAATCGTCGTCCTTTACGTTTTTGTTTATCTTCTAATTACTTACCTCTATTACTACGTTGTGTCTCAGAGCCAACGCTTTTTCTGAAGTACTTAGCATAAAGTCCAGGAACCCTGTAAAATATATTTCCTTAAACTTAATTTGGAAAGTACAAGAGACCTTAGATTATTTTATTGGCAGTGAGTACGTAAATGTGAATTAAAAAAAGATGAAGAGTTTAAATTGCGTAGATATAAGAAGCTAGATCCTGGCAAAACAATAACCATCTGATTCTATTTGATACTGCATTTTAAATTACAAAATCATGAAGTCTTATTTATGTGTTTCAATTTCATGATTTTAATAGTCATTACTTGAAACTCTACCAACAGCCTTTTGAGTGGTTAAAAATCGTGTTAAAAACAAAACCTTGACAGACGAACGAAGACGGTGGTTCGCCTCCGTGTGTTCTCGCTATTATAAGTACGGCTCTTTTCTTCGGCGGGTCAGCAGCTTTGATCTTTGTAGCTGGAGCTTCGTCCGTTACGTTATCTTCCTTCTCTTTAAAACGCAAATCCCCAATCGTAACAAGCTCTATTCGTCGTTTATGCTGAGAATATACATGTCAAAATAATTATTAATTTACATTTAAAACAAGATTAAATATCAAGTTGTGGATCTTTTATGGGTATATATAAAAGCTGAAGTAAGAAATCATGAAACAGAACACTTTAATAGGTAGTAAATGTCCGTGTGAGAGCCATCATCAGAAAAGAATTAAAAAATTGGTAGATACCCTAATCATTTGGATGCCTGCACTTTCGAATTATTGGAGTATTACAATGATTTTGAGCGGCTAATATGAGATTTTATTTACTCTCTTACTGTAGTCTGCGCGATGGACTCCCTAGTGGCGAAGGCCTTTGCTCGTTTCTCCCACGAGGCGAGGTGTTTCTGCAGCCGGGAGTAGGAATACGAGGCTGCTGCCGAGAACTGATATACGTCCTCTTCGCGGTCAAACGCAAATGCCAGGCTAAGGATCTTACGACCTCGATGAACTAGTGAGCGGTGGTAGAAAATCAGACGCCGGGGAATTCTTTGCCTGAAAAAATATATTAACTAGCCTTCAAATCAAATGCGACGAGGTAAGCCAATACGTTGCTACAATTAGTTGCTAAATTGGTACCCACTTTATATTTAGGTACATAGCTACCTACCATGTTTTTCTATATATTTCATCACGCCAGATCCCTTGCGGGGTAGGCCGAGAGTACAGAGTGTATCATACCAGTACTATGTTCTAAATAGCAACAAATTAAATGTCTCACCATTTTGCCCGTGAGGTGGATCTAACGAGCGGTGTCATTGCTCCATCATACAACGTCACTTCTTTACCAAGATTCACAATATTGAATATAACCCTCTGCAATGAAAATACAACCTTTAATTTTCTAATTAATGTAGGAAATGTAACTTGAAAATACGACGACTAAGTAAACTACCTGGTCTTGCTTCACGTTCTCCACTGTGAAGTTAAACCAAAACCTCGACCTGGGCCTGCATGTGTCAGGCCTGACAAAAAGATCGTACTCCAATTCTGTGATATGGTCGGCGCGGCCCAGGTTACCGCATTCGAAGGCTGCATCAAAACACAGTTGGCCTCGCTTGGCCTTCCCGCTGTGGCCTGGTGGCCTGACGATCAGACGGTTTAAGTTGCCTAAGCCTCCTTCTCCGTCACTCTCTTCGCTATCTAGGAAAGAAATACTATCATATGTATAACTTTTACATCCTTACTGGGACAATAAGTGGTTACTGGGTAGGTACCTATGTTGCTGTGTATGTGTAATTTATTGGTGAATTGGCACCTATTACACTTTTTCGAATCGTAAGATTATTTATGATTGATTTCATCCTAGTACGAAGGATGTACGAACCGTGGCTTCGTCTTGAGTCTGAACATTTTATTTAGCAATGGCAAATTCAAAACTTGAATATTCTTACGAACTCGACTGACCACTTTTTACCGTTGGGCGTAGGTTAAGTTCAAAGCCACTAAAGTACCACTAAAATTTTGGGTCGTTACAGTTTGGCACTGAAACATAGAAATATACCGACCTACCTACTTACGTCGAAAAACTTCATTGCCAGTTATCTAATTTCTTACTAATGTAGCTAAATCCTGTTGCAATAGTCTTAAATGTACGAAATAAATAATTTGAACTTTATTAATATATACAGAAATACTTTAAAATACCACAAGCGGCTCGAAGGTAGATGCTGGTATGCTCAAGTTCGTCAGTGTTTGCGGCCATCACTGAATTATGTACAGGCGTTCCTGGGCTTCCCGACCACACTGGCTCACTTACCCAACTAACTTTAACAACCTACGTGAGATTGGTTGCAAGATTGACGGCGCTGCCTGGTCGTAGGTGCACGAATGTGTTAGCAAGTCTCGCTAGACACGCCAAAGGCATATTGAATGTTTTTACACCTATTTGCAGTTCAATTGAAACGTTAAAGATTGGAATGTGTTATCGATTTACATAAGTATACGATTTAGATTGGCTGGAATTTGACGGAGCATTTTCAACTCTGTATTTAAGTTTCCAGTACGGTCTTGCTTACAAACGGCGTGTCGTACTAATATTTAAGTTAGATAATACAATAGTTCGAAAGGTGCTTAATAGTGAGCAGCATTAAGTACTTGGGAATTATAGTAGACTACAATTATAATTTTAAAAACCATATTATTCACTTAACTTCCAGAATTCGTAAGCTTATATACGTTCTTAAAAATCTTCGATACATAAATTACAAGAAAGTACTTGTAATAAGAACAAGCTACCTTGCCTTATGTCAATCATTATTATCTTATTGTGTGGAATGGTAGTTCTTAAACGTATATGTTACCATTGGAACATGCTCAAAGTGCTGTTCTTAAGGTAAGCCATTCTCTTCCATTTTTTCATCCCACTGCCGACCTTTACCAATCTTGTCAGGTTTCAACAGTTAAACAGCTATTTATTTTAAACACAGTTTTAAAAAACATTCCGAACTCATTTATTCATCACAAATCCTGAGATGAAAAACCTCTAAATTCCCAACAAAATATTTTAAAAACAAGCTGTCGCAGAGAATGTACTGCTCTCTTGGGTCACACTTATACAATGCCATTAATCGTGTGCTAACAATATATCCGCTTTCCAAAGTTAAATGAAGCTATGATCAGTCGGAAAATTTGTTAAAATAGTTTAATAAAAAAGAAAATTCATAGGTATGCAGAAATTAATTATATCACTAGTGAAAATATAAATAAATTTAATTTGGTTTCTTATAATTACTAATTATGTACATATTAAGAACACAAACATGCACACGTATACACACCTACACAAACACATGCGTGCGTAGCAATCGCGCGCGTGTACATTTAACACAAATGATACTTACATATTTCAAACCGTCACTGATCTACAGTACCTATAAATGTATTGGGGACCTAGTAATCTGTCGTACAGGATATCACTATCCTAGTGCAGTTACCAGTCTCTCGCAAAGGTGTGCAAGTATATTTTTATATCAAACTGTATATCTACTGATTAGAATGTAAGCATTTGTGTTGAGAAATAACTTATTATTTATTGTATTTGTATCTCGCTGAGATTCACGGCCTTTACCCGGATCTTTAAAAGGTTTGCATGAGGAAATGGGTCCAACACGTAGGTCCTTTGCGAGAAATTAATGTTATGGAAGTCACCTGCTGAGATGGTGCAAGATGGTCACCTGCAAGGTGCAAGGACTATTGTAAATTATGGAAAGAAAACAAGGGCTATGTAAATGAGGTTTGATGGACAAAAACTGGAATATTTCTAAGGGTAGGGACACTGGCCATAATTAGTAATACCTAACTACCCGTGGCCGGCGGTGATCCGCCGCTTACAAGATGGACCCTCAAACTTTTTCTGTTTTTTTTCCTTCATATTCTAAAACGTAGAATTATGACAATGCTCAGTCCATCTCTTATGAAATTGTTGGCTGTCTGTGAGATTTATGCGCCTGAGGTACAATGCATCAAAAAGCTGAATATTGGTATTTAAGGCCGGCAATAAGTGACCTGCATATGTACCCCAATTACATTTGGGAGGAACACGACTTCAAATAGTGACTGAGTTCAAGTACCTCGGCCATGTGGTCACGGGCAGTCTTACGGATGACCAAGATATAGACAGGGAGCGCAGCGTGCTGGCAGCAAGATGCAGTATGCTCGCTCGCAGGTTTGCACGTTGCACAGAAGAAGTAAAGATCACTCTTTTTAGAGCGTTCTGTCAGACTTTTTACACGTGCAGCCTGTGGGTTCGGTATATGCAGAAGGCTTACAGCACTCTGCGAATACAGTTATAATGCTATGAGAATGTTATTGGGATTGTCGCGCTACTGCAGTGCGTCAGGTATGTTCACGAACGTAGGTGTTGATGATTTTTATGCCATTATGCGTAAGCGAATTGTGGTCACGGGTGCATATGTGTCGAGGTATTTATGTACCCAATTAGTTTAATATAATGAACTAACATTAGTTTAAGTCTGTTCTAATACACTATGGATCAGTGGTCTGAAATAAATTATTTATTATTATTATTCCTTTGTCATAGGCGATCGAACACGTGACAACTCGAGCTAGTGGCGGAGCAGCTTAAGGTTTTAACTACTAGACCAAGCCATCCGATGACCAATCAGTTAATTAGTTTAAAATCGAGGGCTTGAAACCAGGATTGTGTGATCGCCGCCATTATCATGGGCCGACGCCAACGGGGCAGTTTGGTTCCTTACTCGGAAATTCTTTATTGAATCATACATGTATATGGACCGCATCGGTTCTCACCACAAATTGTCAAAAAAAATATCGCCAGATCTTACGAAATGCCGGAGGCATGAGATAGAAAAATGATCACATGAAATATTTCAATTCAGAACCTACTTTCAGTTACAATTATAATGTATTGCTCCATCGTTTACTGAATTCTTTTTGAAGTCGATAAAAATTTGAACACATGCGAGTGATGAGTTAGAAACATAGATACCTATTAGAAGTCCAATATTAATTAGAACATAAACTACCTGAATACTACCGATGATTCTAAAGAATTTTCGATGGACCATCTAGTTGTGCATGGCATTGTGATAGTTTTATTAGGTAGGTAGGCTTATGTACGTACATAGGTCTGTAAGTGAAACTACATTTAATTATACAACTTTTAGATCAGTTATATATTTGAGAACAGTTGGGGACATTTTGTTCATTTGTTATATGATACGAATTTTGTCCTTATGGCAACAGAGATCCCTTTTTTCATACACCTCACTTACAATATGGAATATCTTCTCAGAGTTTCTCAAACTTATGGCCCCATATACCGCTACCCCATATACCCATATACCGCTGTTAAAGTTCCCAAACAATTGAAAAACAACAGGTAAAAAACAAAAAAAAACAGGTGCTTAGAGAATTCTATATTTAAAAAAGGCAATACAGTGTAAAATATAAATAAGTTATTAATGTTATGGGGGCTTATTTTTTGTCGCAAATTGTCATGTCCCAACCTATGCCATGTTAAAAAAAGCATTGATGATATCGAAAATATCTTCTCCTCTGCCGCTTGCCTACTATCCAGCCGCCATTATGAAAGTTTTGTCGTGAACCCCTAAGGTTTCGCGTACTCACTTTGAGAAAGCCTGTCTTAGATGAATTACTTGTCTAGATGAATCATCGCGCTATCGGAAACGGCATAAAATTTATCTACCCATACGGTAGATAAACTGTTGTAGGCACGCACATATTGATAACTGATGAACAAATCTATGAAATCGAACATTGGCATCACACATATGCGTAACTGAGGCCGCCTTTAGGCGCCATTTTTGTTAGGAATGCTCTCAGTCTAGCCAAGTCTTAATCTAAGATGATATATATTGAAAATCGGAGTAACAGACTTTTTTCGGGATTCAGCTTACGAGTGAGTAAGAAGCGTGTAACAAAATATGAATGGTGGTAGGCAGGAAAAGAATGTACAAATACACCTGACCACTGTTAGGGTCTGTTAGCACTATTCACTGTGCCTTACTCTACATTAAATGTAAATGTATATTGAATTCTTAGATTTTAAACGGCTCGGATCGTATATGGCAATAGGCTTGCATGGGACCTATTATTACATGGGACCTAACATCGTCGGCGAAAAGTGGGTGTGCTCAGTACACCTCTGCCAGCCCCGCTTGGGGAATATAGGCGTGACCGTGCTAAATAAAACTATTTTTTTTTTTTTTTGCGGTTTATTTTTTAATTTTTAAGTTCCTAAGGTTTCGAGTGCTCTCCAGCACGTATTTCTCTTCTAGGACTAAGGAGTTAAGTGCATTTTAATTAACTAGCTAATTTTCGATTTTTCCTATACTCGTCTGCCTACTATCTTATTATTAATCATATATTTGTTTATCATTTGATGATATACCCTGCAATTATATCTTTAACATGTCTACAATTGTTTATTTTCTCTTATAGAATTACATTGAACGAACATTCGTTGGAAATATTTTTATTCGCAATATTTTTATATTTAATTGGTTATCCGGAAACAATAAGATTTTGTTTTAAGCATTTGAAAATTGAACAAACGCTAATTAGGCTATAATAAGAAGACAATTGTCACATACAAATGTATGCACATTACATTTACGGGTATATAAAAAATAACACGAAATTAAGAAATTACAATATCCTTACCTGACATTTTATGTTGTCACACCATTAATAAATTAATTAAAACATTTGCCGATCCACTGATAACCTATTTCCTCGACATTTGCTAATCACTCCTAGGTAGTTGTTTGGAGGAATACTGTCATCTTTGTGTCCTGGCTGCCGACATGTCCTGCAGACTCGCTCGTTGCCACGATACGCCGCTATGCGACATAACCTTCATAATAATAACAATAAATAAAAAAATATTTCACTCCAATGCGGAAATATTTGTAGTTGAATGCCGTTGCTTAGCAACGGTGGCGTCCATCACGTTACACATGGCGAAATAAGTTGAAATACCTGACAAATGAGACAAGAACTAGGTATCTATTTCTGATTCGCTTTTTACACAAAAAGCGTAAATAGTATTGACGGACGATTTAGCGCAGTGGTTTAGAGGTTAAGCCGTTACGCCCACTGCGTCTAATAGTCACGGGTTCGGTTCCCACACGGGATAAATCTTTGTGTGATCCACAATTATTTGTTCCGGCCTGGGTATTCGTGTGTGTGAATTTTCATGTTTGTAAACGCACCCACGACACAGGAATAAATCTTAGTGTGTGTGTAAACACCACTGAAATCTGACGTCAAATCCTGCAACTTTGTGGTTGCGGGGTAAATTGGCAACAGGTCATAAAACTCATAAGTTATTAGCTCGTCCCAGAGCAGATATATACTTGGGCGTATAAAGTTAAACAGTAAGGGAGCGTTTACAGCTAACTGGAAAGTCCTTTTATTTGTAAATTAATTGTATGGATTCATCATACCACGCAGGCATTCACTAATTGTCAAATACCGAAAACTGTCTCATCAAACAGTTGACGCATAAATATTTGGCTAGTCAGCTGTAGGCGTCCGCATACGTATATGTTTTACCTATAAGTCCAACTTAAATCTGATCAGGTAGTTTGTGGTGTCAGAATATGTGAATGTACGTAACCAGCTCCATATAATTTGTAAGTTACAGTCAAAATCAGACAACTGAGTGCACAGTATTGGAAAATTAAAAACATGATACATAAAGTTTGCACCGTTTGCATATCACAAAAAGGCAACTTGAAAATTTTGAATTCCATTACTCATTTTGAAGTGTGTATTTTTTATTATTTATTATACTGCATTTATGCCAATGTCTGAAATAACCATTTTATTTAAGCTAATCATGCTACATTACCGTTCAATAAAATCCTAGATTGGTAAGTAGGTCGCTTGTAGACTTGGCTACGTAAGCACGCGTAGCATATGCTACGCTTTCGTAGTCCGGCCTTTAAGGGCCTACCGCGATTGACCGTATCTCGACTGGGAGAGTGACAGTGACGCAATTACTTTACAAATGAATAATAAGGGATGGATATATTGAGCGCGCGCTCGGAAATAAACGACGTATGTGCAAAAACAAATTTTATATATCTATCTATCTATATCATCACGCCAGCTCCCTCGCGGGGTAGGCAGAGAGTACAAAGTTCCAACAGTTCTAAATTTGATCATATTCTAATAATAACCGCGTTGTATAGTGAATGACCAGACAATTAATTTAAAAATAAAAGGACTTTCCAGTTAGCTGTAAACGCTCCCTTACTGTTTAACTCTATACGTCCAAGTATATATCTGCTCTGGGGCGAGCTAATAACTTACGAGTTTTAAGATTGACCAACAAGTGGACGTAATATACACCGATTACAGTAAAGCCTTTGATCGTGTAGATCACGTGCTGCTACTTCAAAAACTCGCGTTAATTGGTATAAGAGGTAACCTTTACAGATGGTTCAAATCTTACGTGGAGAATCGATGTCAAACCATTGTGCTCAATAGTTTTTCATCTAGGACCATTCACATACCATCTGGTGTTCCACAAGATTCGCTATTAGGACCCTTACTTTTTACAATCTTTATCAATGACATTTCAGTCTGTTTCCGCAACTCTAAGACATTGTTGTACGCAGACGATATGATAATTTTTAGAACTGTTAAGTGCCTTGGACATGCACACCTTCTTCAAGAGGATTTAAATAGGTTTCAAGACTACTGCTTCACCAATAACTTATATTTAAATGTGTCAAAATGCGTTGTATGTTCATATACTCGGAAACATCTCCCTTTAAACCATAATTACACACTCTTTTGGACACTATTTTAACACGAGTTACTACTATACGAGACCTAGGAGTAAGTTTTGACTCGAAACTTCTTTTCGATACGCACATCAATAACATAGTCACTGAGGCATCCAAAGACCTTGGTTTTATTTTGAGAATATCATCTGAATTTCAAACAATTAAAACATTCAAAATACTATACTGTGCATTTGTTCGCAGTCACTTGGAGTATGTCTCACAGGTATGGAATCCCAATTACAACATATATATAAATAGAATTGAAAATATACAGAAGAAATTCCTTAGGTATCTGCAATACCGATCAAAAACCTATTTTCCCAATTACTTTAGACTTTGCTAAAAATTTTACATTCTCCCACTGCACGAGAGAAGGAGAATAGCCGATCTATCTTACCTATTTAAAATAGCGAATGGATCAATTGACTGTCCGGAATTGCTGGGCTGGGTGGGGTTGCACACGCCTGCTGTTTTTTTGAGAAAGCCTTATGAGTTCTGTCTGTACTTACTTTTAACTAATGGGACATGTAATATATACGGCTTTCTAAGTATGACTTAATTAGAGCCAGCAGAACGCTCAAGGATGCGCTGCGGGATGTTGACATAGATCTTTTTACAACTAGTGTACCGAAGCTAAAAGATACACTATGTAACCACTTCTTTATATTATAAGATGTGTTTTTAATTCTCTCCAATCTTTTTGTGTGAGTGTTGTGTGAGGCACAGGGAGGCTTCAGGTCTGGAAGAGGATGTTCGGATCAAGTTTTCTCCCTCCGCAACATCGTAGAAAAGCATCTGGCAGTAGGCCGGAAGGTTTTCTGCGGTTTTGTGGACCTGGAGAAGGCGTTTGATAGAGTCGTGCGAAAGAGACTTTGGGACATTTTGCCAGAGTATGGTATAAACGGCACCCTGTTGCGAGCCGTCCAGTCCACCTACGTGGACAGCAAGGCATGCGTACGGGTGGGTGGTAACATGTCACCTTGGTTTGACGTTAAAATCGGCGTCAAGCAGGGTTGCGTGTTGTCCGCTAGACTGTTTATAGTGTATCAGGATAAAAGTCTTCAAAGACTGAATGCGATGACTGAAGGGGTAAAAATGGGTGATCTAGTGATAAACCACCTATTGTATGCAGATGACGCGGTTTTGATAGCGCCAACAGCCACTGATCTGCAAACACTAGTCACAGTTATGAGAGACGACTGCATGAACAATGGCTTACATTTGAATGTGAAGAAAACCAAAATTATGGTTTTTGAACGGGAAGAAACCAGAACGAATGCAAGGATTGTGGTTGGTAACGATGTGCTGGAGCAAGTGAATGAGTTTGTATATCTTGGATGCGCCTTCAGTAAGAATGGGAAATACACCGCTGATATAGAGAGAAGAGTGAATGCAGGTAATAGAGTGAATGGTGCGATGGGAAGGCTACTTGGGTGCCGGCACTTAAGCCAAAAGGCGCAGCTGGCCATGCATAACGGAGTGCTTGTCCCAACGCTGTTGTATGGCAAAGAGAGCTGGGTATGTAAGAAGGAGAATGAAAGTAGGATAAATGCGGTGGAAATGCGAGCTCTGCGGTAGATGTGCGGAGTGAAGCTGACCGACCATATTCGCAACAGCGTAGTAAGAAAGCGAGTAGGTATGAAAGATAGTATCGGTGTAAAGATGAGAAAGGGTATGCTCCGTTGGTTCGGGCATATAGAAAGAATGCCAGAAGAAAGAATGACAAAACAGATATACAATGCAAAGGTGGAAGGATGTAGGTGCCGGGGAAGACCTAGACTATCTTACCATGACCAAATAGACCGTGTCTTAGCTGAAGGGCAAGTCAAGAGTCTCCGTAACCGGCGAGTGTGTATGAGACGAACTATGAGAGTGGAGGAAGCCAGAGAGGTATGTAAGGAAAGAACCTGTTGGAACTCTGTACTCTCTGCCTACCCCGCGAGGGAGCTGGCGTGATGATATAGATAGATAGATCCAATCTTTTTAAATGTTAAAACTTTATATCTCTTTGCTTTTTTACCTACTATTTCTGCAATCATATGTACTGTTATAATCAACTGTGAAAACTGTTAAATGGCCTTATTTTATACATCTTTGTAATTATTCTTACTCTAGCTGTAAGTTTCCCTTGAAAATAAAATAAAATAAAAAACAGCCTTATAAGAACTTTGCTACAATTATTCGCTATGTTTTAAGTAAATTCTATCGACTAGTATTTAAATGTTTCGCGTTGAAATCAGAAAATGTAAAGCAATAGAGATGACTTTAGATTTTTTCTATCGAGAAAATTTTGTTTAATCGTGTGTTCTAAAAGATAGTCAAAAATCATATTTCTAAATATTAAGTCCATATGCTTATTGAAGTTCATGGAGTACAAAAACACGTTTTTATCGCAGTAGCCCCTTAAACGTAGCAATTTAACGTAGTAATATTTAGATTTTTCTTGTAATGAAAGTATTTACTAAAGACACATAAATATGATATTGGTAATAGGAGTAATAGGATAGTAGATTTACCTACTCTGTTCTACAAAATGTGTCCAATCTCAGACTTGTCCTAGGAATTAGTAGGAGTCGCGTCGTTATGGATGGATATACCTATAACATGTAGGTTGAGATACTAATTATGCTGTTGGCCTAGGACGGGCTGGCACATTTTAGACTTTATGTATACTTATTATGTCTACGACGCCGCGACGTAGCTAATACAAAGTTTTTGAGACAGGATTCTTTATAATGTATGCAGCTAGAAAAATATGTCAGTAAGTAAATAAAACAAGAGTTTATGAATATTGTCATTTATTTAATAAATAATAATATGTTGTAATATTAATAATATTATTTTTGGCAACATACCGCCGCACGCACCGCGAACATTGAACAAAGCTCAACGTTTATTAATAAATATCGAAAAATCAAAACATCTTACCCGTATATATATAAAACATTAACGTTACTATTTACAACTTTTTCCTATTACATTACTAATATACAAACACGGGTATAACAAATAACAATGGGATAAAATATAAAAGTACAAAAACGTATTCATAATATTTGAACACAATATAAAAACGAAATTATTTCAGATCAATTAGTACGATAAAATATGGCAATGAAAGTCCTTAAATATGGTCGTTTAATCCCCAAATCGTCTATTTCATATATTATTCGATAAAACTAACCAATCAAAATACCTAAATCAAAGATCAATTCCTTTGTTTGCAATGACTATTCAGACTCTAACAGCAGCCATTATAGCAAAATTAGACTCGAGTATTGAGTAGTCTATTTATCAAGTGCGGAGCTGTCTTTCTCTTTAAACTTTAAAATTTTAGAAAATATTGTTAGATTACGTATAATAGTAAAAAGTACTTTCATAGTAGCAGATTAAGAAGTATATTAACAAAAATGAATAAGAAATATCTTCAGATTCAGACAAATCTCATCAAATACCGGAACAATAGGAATCTTGATTACATTGTGACTATTGCGTCCTTACCAGTAGGTATAGTAAACTCTGGTCAAAGACATTTATTAAGGGTATTTTGGTAGCTTTAGTTAGTATGGTGCTAAGATTCCTATAACCACGGCATAATTGCTCTACGATAAGAAAAATAAACTCACATTTCAAAATACCTACAGTAAGAGATGACTAACGTCTTTATACCTACCTATACAAAGAATTTAACATTTAAGAGTGGGGCTGCAAGGTTTCACAGTTAACACAAGGATTCCACATATGTACTATTGTACACCACACGAGATACATTAAGCCGTGTCGACACGACACAGGAGATCCAGAATACACCCATAGGTAGATACAAATAGTATACGAATCTAGATAATTAAAGATATAAAATCTTATGCTATATAAGAAACATGGTACAGCCATTGTTAATCTCTTTTGGTTTATGATTTTTCCATTCAAGATTCGAGTATTTATGAGTTTTATGTAAAGGACTCTGGGTCATCGATATCACTATTATCTGACTGGTAAGTGTAAGTATGTGTTAGATATCGTAGGTAACACGAAGCAAATTCAAAGAAGAGAAGGCCTAAGCTAGTGTGCCTTTTGAATTCCATCAAGCCTTGACGTCATCGTGCTGGGCGTGGCTAACCTCATTTTGTCAACGCTACTTGCTTCATTTACACTAGTCCTCAAGTTCGCATAGCTATTAAATATTATCTATATTAAAAATAAAACTCTTAAAATAAATTGATGCATCTTAACATGCAAAAATTACTTGGATCGATATTTTGGTCACAGAAATAGAATCACATTTCACTTGTAAGTATATTATTTTGTGATTAATTAGATTAATTCTATTTCAAATGCCATCTACCGTAATATAATTGAACTTACAAGTAACATTGACATGGATGAACCGTTTAGTTTTTACAATTCACCGCCAGATGGTAAATACAAGTGTGGGGTGGTGCGTGACGTTCCCCTCGCCCTGTGCCACCCCGCGCAGTGGCACGCTTAATTCTATAGGAAAATCTCCTCTTCGTATTTGCTTCGTGGTATGTAATTACTTATACTTAATTTAAATTATTCTACAGTGCGTCTAATGGGAGTATCTACCAATTTTCAGTTCAGTTTCGTTCCATTATTTATTTCGCATTTCTATGTAGATACGGTTGGTATGTTAAAATGAAATAGACTAAATTTTTTACAAAGACAAGTACTTAAACATTATTTTTAACAACGCTTTCTCAATTAAATTTTAACTTTTTTATGATGAATCACTTTATGCAATTTTATTTTTGTCTAATATCTTAAATTATGGACCACTTTTTAACACTTAAACATTGCCCAAATATTATTTTATTTATCAACTATTTAAAAATATTTAACTTTTTTACATAATGTACGAATCCAGATCCGGATGCCATTTGGATCTGCTGACTCTCATTTATTTTCTCAATATATAAGATTTGCCAATGTTAATCCATTCTGGTTTATTAATATTGTTCAATCAATTATGTACCTAACCGCATTACTATTTTTTTGTGTAATCAATTGAGGTTTAAATTTTAACCTACGCTGTTGTTCAATAAGTTCCTAACAATTATTGCGCACTATGATGCGTGTGAACTACGGCTAGGATAAATCGCACCTTCAATATCTCAAAAAATCAAATTTTTGGGAAACTAATCACGTCCCTTCAGATCCGAGCAGCGCGGTTAGAGAGAGGGAAAGTGAAAGACACCGAAGTATCGTATTTCTTAATTCTACCATAAATACGCAGCTGTTTTAATATTCACCACATAGATAGTACCTTTTAATGGCACTCTATGACCATAACTCGATTTTTTAGATTTTTGAGTTAACTCAATATCGTTCTGAAGGTGCGTAATAAATTATTAGTTTACTGTAGCCGTTGATCTGAAAAGTACTTATAACGGTGTTTTGTGCGTGTTCTCTTTGGTATCACTTAAGAGTGTTTAGTGTGTGCCGATATACAAGTAGACCATCACACTGTTATTCTACTACTAGTGCCCATCATGTGGGTTAACTTTGACTTGATCATGGCAGAAACAACCCGACTGACACGACGGCATGTGTTAATACCCGATGTTGCTGTAACTTTATCGTATACTAGCGACCTGCCCCGGCTTCGCACGGGTGAATTATACATATGAATCTTCCCCTTAGATCATTCTGTCTATTGGTGAAAACCGTATGAAATTCCATTTGGCAGTTATTGATTAGTCGCGTCCGGTTTCAATAGTGTTTTTGTCATCATTCCAATCAATAAAGCAGGTACCTTGTGAAATGCTTTTTATGAATTGCTTAAACAAATTTAATGCCATTCAATCTTTTATCACATTATAATATTTGTAGCTAATAGTGTATCATAGAGGGTTTAACTGATTAAATTGGTGACTTATGCCACGGGTACAATTCCTGCATCTACACGAGTACAGCACATCTCATATTTCTTCCAATAATCAAGCATCATTACTTGAAGCAATTAAGATCCACCTTTACAGTTCAAAGAATGTTCAATCCATACAAAAGGGCCTCACCCTTTCTCCTAACCGCTTTCAGTATCGTCCCATAGTAACTAGATACTCTGTTGTATCGTTACTAGAGATGGGTCGTATTAGGTAAATCACGTACTAAGTACACCTGTTCCTAGTCTGCATAAATACCTAATCCAAATACCTATTCCACCTAATCCACCTAATCTCAATGATCTCATACACATACCGTTCCTTAGTGATCTCAATCCGCATATTCTATATCAAATCCTGATATCGAATTATCGATATTTGAATTAATTGAATGTTAAATTGTTTTGTTAGTTAAGAACGGGTACAGTCATAATAACACTTTTAAGAAAATGGAAGTTTCAATATGGAATCAATTATTTTTTTTATTAGATTAGATATATCTGCACGAAATTGGTTGAATAAATAAACTAATACTTGTTTTCTATTTTATCATTAAATATATATTAGTGATGAATTGGTATCTTCCCTTCATACTTTTTACTGACTGTTAACTTACGAATGTATGAAGTTTTGAATCTTGCGATATTAAATATTCCGCAAAAGTTAAGCGTTCGCAAGATGGCGTATTTAAAAGATTTCAATTCATTATATTTACATTTGTTTTATATCAATACGCGTTGTATAGCGCTGTCTCGCTCCCTCCACCCTTACACGCAAGCGGGATAGCAAAGCGATAAGCATATGAGTGAGTGAGAGAGCGCGGGAACAGTTGTAAGTGAGCGCGCTCAACGGCTAAACATTAGTTTTTATTGAATACGAATATTAGGTGGTTTAGGTATTGTCAGAATTGGATTAGGTGCCGCCTATTCTCGTAAAATACCTGTTCTTTGGATCTGTTCTAATAAATCCGACTCACCTCTAATCGTTACACACATAGACTTATCTATAACGAAAGAATTTTATCAACACAGAACAAATAACTAACATTAAAAAAAGGTAGCCTCATACTTGGAATTAATTATGCTTGCATCGAGGGTGCATTGACAAGCATGAAATTAACGTATACAAAGATCCAGACCAAAATAAATATTTGTGAGGCTTACAAAGATAAGTCCATTATGGAGACCGAACTATTTGATCCAGTGGGCGGAATGCCTTAAGCTCTTAGTTGGTCCATAAAATCAAATCATATCAATTTTATTGTTGTTACAGGTATATAAATTTGCTTAGGTCTACTGAACTCTGAACTGAAAGCGATTGGAAGAAACTGTGGAACAATCTTTACACATTTATTGTTTTATTATTAGTAGCCTACGTACGGCTGCGATATCGTTCGCCAATGATATTTGAAGGAGTTTCATAGTCCGAACACGATGCAGCAACCAGTAGTGTTGTAAAAATGAGCGCTAAAGTCGAGCGTTTAGCACTGAGTCGACGCTAACGAGCGTTGAAACACGTAGAAGACGCGAGCGTTTTTAACGCCGACTTGAGCGTTTTTACAACACTAGCAACCAGACAAAAGGTTACAGATAGACATCACAACAGTTAGGGTCGCGTGAGCATCACGCCTGCGTGTCTCCGTCGGTGTAGTGCGAGGGCCCCTCGGCGGAGCAGACCGAGTCCTCGGGCGTGCGCGACGCGTCGCCCGCCTCGCTGGGCTCGGCCGCGCCCGCGCCGCCCGCCTTGCCCTTCCCGCCCCGCCGCGCTTGCAGCGCCTGCGCCGGTACATGTCGTGTGAGTACGGTATGTCGATTTATGTTTGTCGAAATATGTTGATTTGTTTGAACTTTTCCCGTTTAAAAGTGTATTTTTAACTGTGTCCTAACTCCATACGTGGTAGAGAATTTCATTGTGAACAAGTTAAAAAATGGTTGGTTTAATTAACTAGTATGTTGCCAGAGCGGTTTACAATGTTTAATTAGTATTTTCTTTTGGTACAGACGCGTAAGTCTTCAATTGCATACACAGACTGGAATGTAATTCCAATGCATCACTTTTATAAAATACGTAAACAGTGCAATGATTCTTTTAAAGTGAGTAAAAAAATAAATGAAAACTAATTTAGTTTCTATTAAGTATTTGAAAATCAACACATTTCACGAATCAACGTTTATAAACAAAATGTACACAGCACAGCCGGGATTGAAGCCGTCCATAAGAAATTAGACTCATAGAAAACAACCCTTAGCCTGTACAATAATTCAATCAGTGCCATAACAAATGTAGATTCCTGCCAATTGTATTGGGAAGACAGTGAAAGCGGACATTTGAGACATTGCAAAAAGGGTATAAGTGAGGGGTCTGATAGCGTGGGGTCTGGGGGTCGGGGGGTCAGTGCAGGGGTCGCCAGTGGCCGCCACGTCACGCTACGTCAAGGCCAGACATCACAGGGGTCATGCGGGCTCCACTTTAGTGCACATGCTATATAATTTTACACCTCCTTACCTTTTCGCGACTGCCCTTTTTCTAAAGTTGGAGTAGGATAGAAGATGAAACATTCATTAATGAGAATGGAAATAGTACAGCGGTATGGGACTGAAAATACCTAAATGGCAGTCACATTACTGAATATATGATTCGGTTAGTATGAATAGGTTAGAATATAGGTAGTATATATTTGTAAGTACATTTAACATTGGTAGAGGCAGTATTACTAAATTAGTTGCTCAAACAAATAGGTGACAAGGGTTCAAACTGAATGCAAATGGTCAAAAACATTCAACTCAGGTTGGCTCGATAAACTTTTATTATAAAACAAAATTAAGTAACAATGAGATGGGTTAATTTTAACCTATGATTGAAAATAATTTATAGATAACCGATAAGTTACTTAACTTTAATGGTGATACTGATTCTAGTAGATAATTTTCAAAAACTCTACATTCTGCATATTGAGTTTAAAAATATATAATTATAATATTAGCCCTGTTCTGAAAATGTCCCACAGTTGGGCACGTGCGTCCTCTTAAATTGAGAGGACTTAGGCCAAAATATAACATTTCTATTTACCTATTTATAATGTTAATTTTAAAACATTGTCCCATACTAGAAATTATTTCTATTTTTGTGTGTTTAAAAGTATGAATTTTACATATACTCAAACATAGAGACCGAAAAGAAATTGTGGGTCGCACCAAAATTCATCCAATGCGGCGTTCGAAGCCGGCGGCTACTCGATCCAAAGTTAATATAAACTTATAAATTAATTACTTAGTAAGAAGTTTGTTATTTTCATATAGTGTCTTGAAAATGAACGATGTTTACGGGTTTAAGCAATAAATTCAATATTTTTGGCGGACGATTTGACGCAGTGGTTAAGAGCTTAAGCCACTCCACCCACTGGATCGAATAGTCGCGGCTTCGATTCCCTCACGGGACAAATCTTTGTGTGAGCCACAATTATTTATTTCGGTCTGGGTATTTGTGTATGTGAATTGTCATGTTTGTAAACGCACCCACGACACAGGAATAAATCCTACTGTGGGGCTACGTTTAAACAAAGAAGTTGTGGCAGACGTTATAAGTGTATGTTCAAATTTGCCTCAATTTTAATGTTTAAGTTTCTGAAAGTCAAGTCAAGAGTCTCCGTAACCGCCGAGCGTATATGAGACGTACTATGAAAGTGGAGGAAGCCAGAGAGGTATGGAAGGAAAGAACCTGTTGGAACTCTGTACTCTCTGCCGACCCCGCAAGGGATCTGGCGTGATGATATAGATAGATAGAAGTACCTGTAAGTAGAGCCTTCATCTAAATTAAGCTAGTGTTAAAAAGCTTGCAACTTTTTTCTCAAAATTTAGTAATTCTATTACACAGTTTTAATATCTACTTACATTTCAAACACATTACACCTACCTACAACATTGTATTGCGGGAATTAGATGGCAAATGATGAGTCGTTGTACCTGCAATGAGAAGCGGCGGTGCGGCGGCTTGCGGCCGCCGCGGCGCTTGCTGATGTGCGGGTTGTCGCGGCGCAGCGTCTTGTTGCGCAGGATCTCGAGCTGTACGTACAGCCGCTTGAGCTCGGCGCGCACCTCCTCGGACGTGGGCTCCTCCTCGCCCTCCACGCCGAACCCTTCCGCCGGCCCGCGACGGGACACCTGCGGTCACACCAATACCGTACAAGTATAGTTTCTTTTACAGACTTTTTGTTTTTTAACCGACTTCAAAAAGGAGGAGGTTCGGTGTTCGGTTGTACGTATGTTTTTTTATGTATGTTCTCCGATATTTCCGTCAGTTGTGGACCGATTTTGATGATTCTTTTTGCATTTGGTTCAGTATAGGTGGTCCCATTTTAATTTCATTGGTATTGGACCTTAGACTTTGAAGATACACCAGGGAACTCCTTAACGACAAACAATACGAATGCGTAGATTGAGATATCATGGGTATTACGTCAATCCTATAGGCACCCTACTATAGAACTAAGCAGTATGTTAACCGACTTCAAAAAAGGCTCCTCCTTTCCTATACGGCAAACAGCATGAATGTGAAAGTTCAGTTATTATGAGTTTTATACCAATCTTGTAGGTACCTCACTGTATAAATAAGTAGGATAATATAAAGGAGGTATATAAATAATAATAATAAATTCACATCAAAATCACTAAAAATTGTAAAATAAAAACTTTTTAAAAAAGGGAAACCGACTTCTAAAAGCAAAAAATAAATATTTGAAGTCGGTGCTGGTTGGTGCATTCGGTTACCTGGCATGACTTTTTTTTAAAGTTTTTTTTTGTTTATGGCCTCAAGACGACGCGTATTTTGCCAGTTTCAAATATTAAGAATATTCATTTCAAAATTAATTCAACTCCCCGATGAACTTGATCATAAAGATGATTATGAAATTGATGAAGTGCCCACCCTGGATAGTAAAGCGATGGATACTTTACATACCAATTGCTACGGCCGTTTTGAGGGAAATCGAAAAGGCACGTTTTATCACTTTGTTACAATTACCCATAGAATAACAATGATCCAGAAGCCGCGTTCAGTCGTAATTGCACGACGCGCAGTGAAGCCAAAAAATCAACAAACGTCCCGCACTCACCGCACTTCCCACCCGCATAATGTTGCTAGTTAAAAATGATTTACCACTTTTTGGGGAATGGTGAGTAAGAGATTATAAGATCATTATTATTTCTAGCGGTGACATGTATCTTTATACATATTAACAAAATAAATAGACTTAATTAACGTAGGTTCTTAAAATAAATTTCGATTTCATTAGCAGTAAGTGTATGTATGTATGTTTATTTTTTATAAATTAATAATTATTTTTTATTTGTGTCGTTGCGTTACAATTTGACGGACCATTTAGCGCAGTGGTTAAGAGCTTAAGCTGCTCCGCCCACTGTATCTAATAGTCGCGGGTTCGATTCGCGCACAGGACAAATCTTTGTGTGACCCACAATTATTTGTTTCGGTCTGGGTATTTGTGTATGCAAATTTTCATGTTTGTAAACCCACCCACGATACAGGAATAAATCCTAAAGTGGGGCTAAGTTTTAAAAAAAGAAACAATTACGAGGTTCTACGATCGATTCTTAAGACGGAAAAAGTGTAATATTATTTTTATTATTCCTTTTGTTGAATACTTGTAAAAAATAGATAAATATTGCCTGAAATGTGGGTGCACGTGGTAGACCTCTACAACCGCCACTTGGAGAAATAGGTGTATAGTACCTAACATCGTGGGCAAAATGTAGTTCTATGGTCCATCCGGCTTATCATTATACTACTAGGAATAAAATTATGTCCCGACTTTAGCTATCTACAACTGCGTCATACATATAAAAGCATCATTCCATACAGCTTTTAGTAATTAAAAGTGGAAAAGTACTTTCGTCATCGTGACTAATTAGATAAATCATTATGTAATAAGTAACTAAATTAATAAAAGTTAGTACTATAACAACAAAGGTCCATAGTAAAAATATGGGAAAAATTACATTGCTGTATTGGCAACACAGATAAAATGGACGCATCATTTTCGGTGACAATTATGAACGAAACATTTAATTCAATATTTACATAATACGATGTCTGATTGCGCTACTTACACATGGAATGTAATCCTATCCCGTTTCTCTTTGAGCTTGACGGAATTGTTACAGGTAGGAACGCCACAGGACGCCATAATTAAATTTAATTTGATACGCGTAGAGCACGTTGCTTCGCGCGACGGTCACCAAGTGACTAATCGCGTAAACGTGTGACTACTTGCTTTGCAGGTACTAATTGTTGCTTCAACACTTCGATGCGCGACCGCGGCTTCTAGATTATTTTTATTCTATGCAATTGCCTTCACTCATGCATATATAGGAATACATAATGGTTAATATTCCGCCAACATGACACATTATAATTCGAAATAACACAAGTTTTGGAAATTAAAACAAATTGACGACATCGCTTTTCGATTTCCCGCCAAAAACTCCTTATACAGACTTATGATAGTATTGGTGATGCCTACTGTTTCATTTAGGGTTGCCACCTTATATTTGAGTAAATAAAGTACATTGGTTTTTAAAGGTAGGTAAAAAAGTATCAAAATAAAGTACTTCTTCACTTCACTATTTTGTTTAAAAAACATATTTCTAATTACTTTTATAAATTTTCAATCACTATTATCACTGCTAAACAGCTTCACAGCATGTTTTCAGTCTATGATAACTTACATAGATTGGAGAAAGATAGCAATAGTAGCAATTTGGAAGTGTTTATACCATTTACTATTTTCTTTAAGTTTGAGAGGTTAGATGAAACAATGTTTTTTTCTTAAAACTAGCTTACCTTAGGTCCGGATTTTAACACCAAAAATAATCCACTTTGCTTTTAATTGTGAATACTCCACTTAAGTCACTCAACCGTACGTAAAATTGCGATCATTTTTTTCTTTTTAATGATTTATGTAAAATGAGTAATATGAGCAATAACCCTCCCAGTTTGAGAGAAGGCCCGTGCCCAACAGTAGGACAGTTTCTTAACAGGGCTAATATTATTTATGTAAAATGTTTCTTAAAAATCAAACTAAGCAAAATAAAGTATTTTCGCGTACTTTAAAGTTGTCATAAAGTATAAAGCATACTTAGCCTAAATAACGTACAATACTTTATAATAAAGTTATGCTGAATTACAGTTCCCACATTATTCCAATTCTGTTAAAGCCTGTTAAAGCAAAAGTCAGTCACTTTTCATTTGATAATTAGTCTAATTGCTGCCCAACTCCGGACCTGGTTTCTGCCTGCCATTCTGGTCGGGTCTGAATTCGGTAAAGAGCTTCAGGAGGTCTCGCGTGTGAGCGACAAAAGTACCGCGTTGCCAGTGTAGTTAGTTATAATAATTGTGGATCAAACAATAAATAAGTGTCTAGCAATTTTTTTTAATGTGTAACATCTTTCCTCTCGTTTGCTGGAATTTTTTTGACGTGTAACATCTTTCCTCTCGGTTGCTGGATATTTTTTGTGAGAGTGATTTCGGAAATGGGACGGAAATGTGTTACAGAAAACCGGGAAAGTGCGCGCTATTTGATTTGACCAATGAGCGCGCGCTATTTGATTTGACCAATGAGCGCGCGCGGATGCGAAGAGATGGTTGTGAGGTGGTGCCAACAGGAAACCGGGGAAGCGCGCGCTATTTAATTTGACCAATGAGCGCGCGCTATTTGATTTGATGCGGATCTTTTTCATAGTAGGATAACATGTCAGATTTTACACATCATATGCGACCACTGTAAGGCTCGCTATTTTTTTTTTGTGGGAGTGATTTCGGAAAAGGGACGGAAATGTGTTACAGGAAACCGGGAAAGCGCGTGCTATTTGATTTGACCAATGCGCGCGCGCTATTTGAGTTGACCAATGACCGCGCGCGGTGGCGTTGAGATGGCTGTGAGATGGTGCCAACAGGAATCCGGGGAAGCGCGCGCTATTTGATTTGACCAATGAGCGCGCGCTATTTGATTTGATACGGATCTTTTTCATAGTAGGATAACATGTCAGATGTTACACATCATATGCGACTACTGTAAGGCTCGCTGATTTTTTTTTATAACAGCTGAGTGCCCGGACCTAACAGTACCTACCTATAATATATTCCTATAGACTATTATGCCTTATATTCATTAAAGGGCAAATGGGAGGTACGTGTCGCGGGTGACGGAGAGATGAAGGCACGCGACGCGGGGAAACGTCGTTCTTGATCTTGTCCCGCAACTTATAACGTCCACATTTGCTTAATCGATTGCAACAGGTTGCCTGAAGAGGTTCCATACATCGTTTGTCAATATTATTGCGGAACACATGTTTTTACTCGGACGCACCGTCAAGGAACAAGTCGCGCGATGTCGGCGTAGTTATCTGGCGCACAAGTTTTTAATGAAGACCTAAAAAAAGTCAAAATTCCTTCTACCAACGATATAATAACCCGCAGTATTAGCAATTCCAAGCTACTCTTACCAAGTTACAATAATCTACATGGTAAGAGAACTTTAAATTTTATTATACCTAATCTGATTAATCAATTACCAATAGCTTTAAAACAGGCAACAACACGGCAAAACATTAAATATAAATTTAAAAAATACTTTTTACACCTTCTTACAACCGACCAACAGGAATTAAGTGCACACTAATATAAACCCTTTTTTTATATTGTTATTACTTCTATATAAGAAATTAACAAAAATGTGTATAGTACTGATGAAAGCAAAAAAAAACATGCTGTATAATGAACTGAACTCGTCACAAAGAAGTTTTTATATCAAGAATTTATTTAAGTACCTCCATTTTCATTTTTTCTTTTTTTTCCTTTTTTGTGTTGTTATACTTTTTTTTATGTTATTATAGAAAATGTTATATTTAATTGTAATATGCTGCTGTAATGTAAGATAGCTTTTATTTATTAGCCTGCGACACTGGTGTGCGGTAAAACTTGAATGAGTTTATGTCACACCTTTATAGCATATTTTCATATGATGTAATCTTTACGTTGAATTTAATTAAATAAATAAATAAAATAAATAAATAAGTGACACATGTCACGAAACATTTATCATCTAAAGAATGACAGCTGCGCGCTCGATACGTACCTCCTGTGCCAGTGAGCGCGCGCGATAGCCGTGCCACAGGCGCGGCGCTAGCACGCAGGCGAGCGCGGCGCCGGCGGACAGCTGCGCGCGCGCTGCGGCGCCCACGGGCCAGCGCTCGGGCGCGGCGCCGGGCGCGGCCGCCGCTAGCGCGCGCCACCACGCGCCGCACAGCCCCTCGCAGCACAGCGCCGCGCACAGCCACCCGCGCTCCTGACGAACGTTCACCAAATATTTCAACATCACTGCATACATCGATCTTAATGTGTAGTGTAGTATGTAGTGTAGTGCACGCTCGGATCCGGACGTGCCACACTGCATATACGAATTATTGCAATTCGCGATTTGCGCGGCTATAGCCGCTGCACGTCATTTCCGCTATGAGTTCCGAAAAACTCATAGCCAACGAAGTGTTGGCGTTTTTACAGCACGTCATCGACACCATGGATGAAGTTAGCATCGAGCAGATATGCAAGTCTAACTTCAAACAGGAAGAGATCTGCAATGCTAAGGTGCTTTTGTACTAATCGCTTGGTAAGAGCGATCAGATGCCGTCTCGCAGGAGGGACGAAAAGGGCGAGAGATGTCTCCGAGACATAATCAGATTGCTGAAGGCGACCGATCCCGACGACGTGCCCGCTTTTGTGGCGAAGCAGCTGCATAGGCTGCCCTCCGTCACATTCGACCACGTCGATGTCACCAGGCTGCTGAAGGATATAACCACCCTAAAGTCCAGCCTGGCCGAGGTGCAATTCAGAGGCTTCAGAAACTACCATTCGCGAACTACGAGAAGAGGTGGCGTCATTGCGTGGCGCCAGCCCGGAAAGTAGGTCGCACGAGGCCTGTAATGTGAACGTTCGTCGCGGGGCGCAAAATGCATCCGTCGGCAGTTTCGAGTCAGCCGATGCCTCGCCAGCTGTTGCTACGGCCCTGCGCAGCACACCGCACCCCGCCGTTCGCAGTACACCGCGTCCCGCCACCTGCTCCACGGCCCCGCCGGTGACGTCAAACGTAAACACGGCTTCTCCTCGTCGTGATTACGCCGCCGCTGCCGCCCGCGCACCGGAGAGGACAACTGGGAAGGCACGTAAGGTGCCTCGGACCACCAAGAAGGGTCAAGTTGATGAGGAAGGCTTCATCAAGGTGGAAAAGAAGAAGCCTCCTCAAAGAAACCGGTGTGGGTCTGCACCGGTCGACGATGGCACACTCCTGCGTTCAGCAGTACCGACGACGCTGCTGTACGTGTCACGGCTACACTACACCACCAAAGCCGATGACATTGTGGAGTATGCCCGCAAGAAGTCCTTGTATTCTCTGAGGGTCGAGAAGCTGAACTCGCAACACAATGTGGCTTTTAATTCCTTTGTTGTGCGAGTTCCCACTGCCAAATTGAAGACCTTCATGAGCGAGGACTTGTGGCCGAGGGGTGTCGTTTTTAGAAGATTTCGTGGGAGACTGAGAGATACCCCCGTACAGCGCAACATGTCGCCGGCAACACATGGTACTTAATTTATAAGTTTATATATTAAATGTATGTTAGTCTGTAAGGTATATATTCTATGGGCCCGTAAGGATAACAAAATATTTTTGTAAAATTTCAGTGGCCTGGATTAAATGACTTATTATTATTATTATTAATTAACTTTTATAACGCCATCCTCCACATTTCGAAGGCATCCCTTTGTTCCCGCCACGCCACCCACGTCGTGCGCGCCGCCCGCGCTTCCCTAAGTAGTCACTGAAAGCTTCCGCATGCACCGGTCGTGCCGTTGAAATTAGCCGCCCAGTACATTATCGGACATAGTCGCGCTCAATTATTCCCATTACGTTTATTTTATATTTTAAGCGCCTTAATTTCACCTTCCACAGTTTTGTACAAAATACTAGTTTACGCACAGAACGGTTGTTTTCTTCAAACCAATGGCGAACGAACCCACGCCACCCGCTTGAGCTTGCCACTCTTTCGTAATAAATTTTATAAAGTTCTACAAGACGGCTTAAGATACTGAATGTGAATCTCATCCAACACATCAAAATAAAAGTATCTAACGAGGCAAAATACAGGTACAGATCCCATTTAAAAAAATAAAGCCATTTCCTAAACGGCAAAAATTAAATTAACGTCATACACATGCTTTCCGATTTTACATGCCCTCAATGTCTTTATTTTATGTCTGTCACACGGAACCAATACACACCTGGAAGGGTACATTAGCGTTCCTAGCGGCATACGCGATCCTGAGGCCGGCGGCGAGCAGCAGCAACTCGGCGGCGGCCGTGACGTGGTGCCAGGCGGCGCGCGCGCATGCGCCCGCGTCGTCGTCGCAAGCCGCCGTCGCCGTGAACGCCGCCAGGTAGCACGCCGCGCCAGACACCATGGCGCACACTACGCGTAACACCTGGAGGAGATAGTTCGCAAATATTACCTCTAAATGTGATAAGTCTCCCAAAAAAGCTTGGTCACAAGACACTAGGCCACCCAAAGGACTATAAAGATACTATAAAGAGAGAGAGCTATGATCGTAGTACCTCTACAAGAAGCACCGCAGTAAAACCAGTCATCAACATAACACTTACAAATTGTTTATTTAGAGAACAAAACTTAAAGTTGGGGCAAAAGGGTTCTCGAATGACAACCAGCGGGCAGGCGCTCTATAAAATTGACTGATGACCCGGTAAACGTCACTTAGATAGCTCAGTTGACCTAATCTGGATTGAACTAGGTGACCGATGAGGGTTATAAATAAAACCCTATATTACTTGTATAGGTATATTTGACCTATGAAATCAATCACAACTATCACGAGTTAATTTAGTATTAATCACTAAATAACATTTTTAACCCGCGCGCTAATCCGACTACGACTACGGCGACATCTATTGAGGGTCATGACAAACTTAAAACTTTAAAACATAAAGTTGGTCTAAAACATGCCCCTCACCAAGGACATTTTGTGCCAAAATGTACTTTAAATAGCTGAACAAGTGCGAGTAGGACTCGCGCTGTGAGGGTTTCGTACCGGGTTCGGTTTCGGCTGGTTCCGGCGCAAAATTGTGGTTTCGGTTTCGGCAGAAAACCAGCCGACACAAGGGCCGAAACCGAAATTACGTATGTAAGCTTTCGGTAGCCTTTGGGCGCTATAGGCGAGTGTCGAAATGACTGAACTATAGTCTAGGCATGTCGATTTATTTTAATAAAATCTATCTTTAAATTAATTCTAATCGATTGCACTGGAATCGATTGTCGTGTTTGAGCCTGTTGGATCTGTCTTGATTATTACTATAGTTTTAAGTGGCCCTAAAAACATTTTAACTAAACAAGATAGCCCCATCATGTTTAGGCTTGTTAGGTTTGTTTTGATAAGTTCTATAGACTACAGTTGCCAGAGTATGGTGATGGAGACAGAAAGTGTCCATAGGAATTCACCTAATATATAACGTAACTCTATCGTATTTGGGCTCGTTTGATTTATCTAGCCGGAAGGAGGCCAAAATAACTCCTCGGCTTAGGAAAATATCATCGACGTATTGTCACTATAAAAGCATGCTTTTCAAAAGATTTTTTATTAAAATTATTTATTAACATTAGAATCTAATTATAAACGTAGAAGTTATGGTCAAACATACATAAAAATATGAACCCCCTTTTTTGGCGTCCGTTAATATTTGGTTTAGTTCTAAAGTAATAGGATGGCCATAAACTCAAAATAACTCAATCTACAATCGTATTGTTTGTCGTTAGGGATTTCCCTGGTGTATTTTCAAATCCTAGGATCCAATACCAATGAAATTAAAATGGAGCCTGGAAATACACACTAAGCCGAAAGCAAAAAGAATCATCAAAATGTTTCATAAATAATAATATTAATTTATAAAGTTCTTTTTGAAATCAAGCTTTTATAGCAAAAACCCGATGGCAAAAACATAACAGAGACCGACAAGTACTATGGTTGTTTAAGGTCTGGGGTCTAGAGTAAGGATGATCGATAATGTTGAGTTTTTATATTGATGTAAAGGTCTTTAAAAAATCGGCACATCGATGGTACGAGTATACTATCGGAACATTGCTATTTTCTTGCTCAACTAGTTCATTAAATATTATCTTGGTATACTGAGTGTGTATGAGACGAACTATGAGAGTGGAGGAAGCCAGAGGGGTATGTAAGGAAAGAACCTGTTGGAACTCTGTACTCTCTGCCTACCCAGCGAGGGAGCTGGCGTGATGATATAGATAGATAGATAGATCTTGGTATACTCTAGGATGCTAAGCCACAAACACACACACGCAAGCACGCACGCACGCCCGCCTGCCCGCCCGAAATTCGATCATCCCTAGTCTAGAGTACTAGATCGTAGATCATACGGGATGAAACGCTAAACAAGACACCCATATTGATTTTTAATAAAAAGTCACATCCGCCATCTTGGAATTCAAATTTGCCGCTATATTCATTATTAGCATCCCCTAAACTCCAAATGTGATGCCCATGCTGATTATACACTAAAAGTCGCGTCCGCCAATTTGGATCATAAGTTCTGGTCTCATTCGAGCCGGACTTACCAGGGACTTTCACCCTTCCATCATAGTTTTGGTCCTATACCATCCGCATAACCAAGTTCTGGTCCTTCCCCCCGCAACACTAAAGTTTGGTTCATTCGAGCCGGACTGACCTGCAACTTTTACCTCTCATCCTTCTATACCATATATATTCATTCATATTATCGCATACATATTACACCTACATTAAAAACATATTTATTCACTGTAAAATTATTGTAAAAATACGTAATTTTCGTGTATTTTCATACTTTTGTTTGCACGCGTGTGTGTGTGTGAATGATGTACGCTGTTGGCCGCGAGGCCTTTACAGCTTCACCGGACTTAAAGGCGAGCGTGTAACCACTACGCTCTAGCCCGCCAGAAGGGCAAGAGGCGACATACTCGAGGGCGCTTCGAAGAGGCGCCCTCGGTTGGGACAGTCGCTGTAGGGGGACGGGTGCACTACTAAGTGCACCGGTCAACCGCCGGTTATGGGAGGGGATCTACTACTACGTCGTCGTCGTCGCCCGTATTCTGAGCGGAAAGAAGGGATGACAAAGCATCGGGGGGGTCGGTGAGAACATGTCGCGGCTGGCGGTGGCGGCAGGGGTCGGGGGGGAGATCGTAGTCGGCGGTGGCTACGATTAACGGATTCGCATGGGTAGATGCGTTCGCGAAGTGACGTGTTGACGCCTTTTTAATAAGGCGCGAATAGGTTCGAGACCTAGATCGGAGTGGAGGTCGACGTTCCGTACGAACCAGGGGGCTCCTACGGCTTTACGGAGGAAGCGGTTTTGAACCACTTGGAGTTTATCGATGTGAGAGGGGGCCGAATGCCCGAACACAACACACGCATAAGTCATGATGGGTCGAACGCAAGTTTTGTAAAGTGTCACCTTATTTCTAAGGGACATTTTACTCCGCTTGCAGATTAACGAATGGAGACGACCGAGCACAAATGATGCTCGGTGACGGACCTGCTTGATGTGCGGGCCGAAGGACATGGTACTGTTTAGGGTGACCCCTAGATATTTGACCTCTTTGACCCAGGGAATGGGTCGGTCGAACATGGTCACTTGGCCGAGATACGATACTTCTAGGGCGGCGCAGGGAGTGGCGCGGGGTGGCACCTCTGGAGAAGAACACCGCAGCGCTCTTGTCCGGGTTCACCTTAATACGCCACTTCCTGAACCAATTCCCTAGGGAATTGGCGGATGCCTGAAGGTTTCTGGTAATGAAACTCTTATTCCTATGCGAGACATAGAGAGCGGTATCATCCGCGAATAGGGCTAGATGCGCCTTACTCGAACGAGGAATGTCGTTCGTGTAAAGGCTAAACAGGAGCGGAGAGAGAACTGAGCCCTGTGGGACTCCAGCACCGATGGAGTGGGAAGTGGAGCGCGTCATTTCGACGCGATAATGGAAGGCGCGATTCGACAAGAAGTCTCGTAAGATGAGCACGAGTCTGACCGGCACACCCAATTGGTAGAGCTTGCAGATCAAGCCGTTGTGCCAGATTTTGTCGAATGCCTTCGCGACATCTAGGAAGAGGGCGCCCGTGTAGATGGGTTTGGGTCTATTGAGACTGGAGAGGATGTGCTCCGTGATGCAGTGCACTTGGTGGACGCAAGAGTGTTTGGCTCGAAAGCCGAACTGCTCGTCGATAAGGATACCCCTGGACGTTACGAAGTCTTTGAGCCTCGCCAGAAGTAGGCGCTCGTATATCTTGGCCAGGGAGTTGAGGAGACTGATAGGGCGGTAGCTCGCGGGGAGATTGCGAGATTTGCCGGGCTTGGGAATGCCTATGACGTTCGCCTCCTTCCACTTAGCGGGGAAGGTGCAGTTCGCCATGGCGGCGTTCAATAGGGCCACTAAGAGGCAGATGAGTTGAGCGGGCAGGCATTTCAGAACGCGATTCGACATGCCGTCAGAGCCGGGGGCTTTTTTAGTTTCGACCCATTTTTTGTTGAGACCCATAATTAGATCTTCGACCTCCGTTTGGGTGATAGGAGGTAAGGAATCGACGGGGGGGAGGGATGCCCTGCGCTCGACTTCCCTGTCGACCGCGTCGACGTGGGACTGGTCGACGGACTGAGAACTGGGGGCGCACTGGCTCTCGAGGGAGTCGGCGAGAAGCTCTGCCTTTTCGTCGTCGTCGAAGGCTGGGGGTGCGCCTGAAGGGCGGGACAGCGGGGGCATGTCAGTCGTGGAGTCGGATTTGAGGCTACGCGCCAGCTGCCAGATGTGATGGCGCGATGCCCTCTAGGAAGTCACCCCACCGTTCCTCCCGGACCTCCGCGACACGACGCTTTACCTCTCGTTGTAAAGCGCGCATCCGGGCCCGATAGGCTTCGGTGGGGTAGAAGTCGTACGCTCGGATAGAAGCATTCTTGGAACGAATGAGATCCCTAACATCGCCCGGCAGTCGAAAGCGGTTGAGGTAGAGATCTTCCGCCTCGACTTGCTTGGACGATCGACTGACAGCCGATCGGATGTGTTCGGTGAAGGCATCTACGGCCTGATCGGTGTCCTGAGGGGACGGGATGGAGTCCGAGCTGAGAGGGAGGGGGGGAGGGTCGGCATCCGCCAAGGCCGTGCTTAGCGCATGCCAATCCACCACCGTCTTTTTGGGTCGCTGAGGGGCGGAAGGGGGGGAACCGAGTCTCATGACTACAGGTCGATGGTCAAAGTCGAGTTCCTGGACTACTTCCAAGGAGTGCAGTCGTAGGGAGACACCCTTCAGAAGCGCCATGTCCAGGACGTCGGGTCGGTCCAGGACACATTAATTACATATTTATTCACTGTAAAATTATTGTAAAAATACGTAATTTTCGTGTATTTTTATACGTTTGTTTGCACGCACGCCATTACCATATAAGGTAATTTTCGTCCGCCCTCAGTCTCGAAGCGTCGCTCAACAAAATGGCGTCTGAAGCAAAAATTATAATAGTTCCCGCAAAAAAAGAAGCAACCTTTTCACATTTCACTACATTATATGAATCCGCGAAACGAATAATCCCATCCAGTCCAGATACGAGAAGTAAATATGAATTTTTAGCCGCTTGTTCCAATATTACTAAATTATGTGACGAGTTTAACGAATTATGTGATCTGCATAATACTTTGTTGCTTGAAGGAAGTGTCGCATACTAAATTTCTAGGATTAATCATTGACAATAAACTCACATGGAAAGAGCATGCCTCGAATCTTGTAAAAAAAAATAAAAAATTTAGCCAATTCGCATTCGCTCTCTACAAACTTAGAAATGTAGTCAACGAGTCAGCTGCTGTCACCGCTTACTACGGCTATGTAGACACCATATTGCGCTATGGTGTTATATTTTGGGGTAACTCTTGTGAGAAGGAGTCCGTGTTTAAGGCGCAAAAGAGATGTCTCAGAGCCATAGTGAACATAAAATCTACAGAAAGCTGTAAGCCACATTTTAAGTCCCTAAAAATATTAACATTACCTAGTCTATATATCCTTGAAATTGCATTATTTGTGAAAAAAAACAGCGCCTTATTTAAGAAAACAGCTGAAAACTTCAACTCGAACCTTACGAGAAAAATTCAGACATGATATTGACATACGATCGTCAAGGACAGCGCTCATGCATAAAAGTATATTCTGTATGGCGCCTAAGGTGTATAATAAAATACCTAATGATATTAGGGACTTGGATGTGGTGCAATTTAAAAAGAAATTATTCCAATTACTAATAACCAAATGCTACTATTCTATTAATGAATTTCTTTCAGTGACATAATTATCAATTGTTTTTTTTATTGTTCATTTAACTATTATCGATTGACATTATGATTTGGACATTATTAATATTATAATTTGATTTATTTTTTTTGTTTTACTTATTATTATTGTACTAGTGTTTCGTTCTTTTTATTTTATAATTTGATCATTTTATAATTTAATAATTCACATATATAGTTTTTGACATAATCCTGTAATTTTAATAATATTGTAAACCCAACAGGGTATGCTACAGAGAAACAAGATGCAACGTAGATCTTAGCAAATTTATATACCTGTAACAACAATAAAATTGATTTGATTTGATTTGATTTGAAGAAGATCCTAAACACCAAATCAACTTTAATAACTGGACCGCATTTCAAACCTTATTTTCGTACATTCAACATACGCGTACGGAATTGTTATAATCCAGTACACTTTCGCAAGTAGATAAGCCTAGTACCTCATTAACTTTTCACCTTCCAACTTTAGACCTCGCAGGGTTTTCTGGCCAACCAGATACCTGGCCTCTTCTCTACCATAATTTTAAGACTAACGTTCATGACAACAAACAGTTAACCGATGCTCAACGTGTACAATATTTAGTAGGTAAATTGAGTGGAAATGCCCTTAACGTGTTCGCGGGAATTATACCTAACGAAAATAATTATCATACAATATGGAACTCTTTAGTATCTAAATACCAAGATAATAGGTTACTTGGTTCTATGTACCTAATTAACATTCTCAATATTAAACCTACCTTTGATTCACCCACGCAATTAAATAATTGCATCGAACGAATTAACTCATCAATTGCCGCATTTAAACAATTAGATATTGAAGATCTAAGCGATTTTATCCTTACGCACTTAAAAAATAGATTCTCGATTATAACAAACCTTTGAGTTATCTATTAAAGATAACAACCTAACCACTTGTAACGATTGAGTGACTTTCATACGACATCGCGTGAAAGTCTTAGAACGAACAGTTAGTATTCAACAAAGTACAACATATTCTCAAAGAAATTGTAAGTCTCAAAAGGTTTCATATCCGCCAAATTATCGATTTCTAAAAAAGTATCGCATTCGTTCGCCATAATTAATAACAATGTGTGTGTACGACCCTCCTCTCGGGCATCTTCCATTATAAGAACCTTTCATTTCCTTTCGCATCGCATACTCTTCAGCCACTTCTAGGCTACTCGCATCCTTTCATTTTCTTTCGTAACCCCGTACGCCGCATCCCAATACAGTCCACCCGCAGTTCCATCATATTTTCCAATCGCAGTCATCATAAGTTCTGGTCTCATTCGAGCCGGACTTACCAGGGACTTTCACCCTTCTATCATAGTTTTGGTCCTATACCATCCGCATAACCAAGTTCTGGTCCTTCATCTCGCACCACCAAGTTTGGTCCTATACCACCCGCATCACTAGTAATCGTAATCGTTAATGAGTAATCTGATTTCATTTTGCCCATCACTCCCTGTGTCTCGTTAGTCTATTGGCGAATAAGGCGCGTAGTGGTCACGAGGCCCTGAGTTTGAATCCCAGGCCAGACCAAATGTAATTTTTCTATAGAAATATTTCCAGTATTAACTGGCATTGTGCCCGATGTAATGGCATAAGGCTCTCCTCTTATTACATGAGACCTAACATCCGTCCTTGGGGAATATAGGCGTGAAGATGTTTATCTTTTTTATTTATATATATTTTACAATTTAAATTAACAACGTTGACATTCAATTATTTCCGTACAAAAAAGCTATTTGGCTTTACCTTGCGAAAACGCAAGATGCCACAGAAAGCGCTTTTGGATACGTTCAAGTGTTAACATATGTGTGGCATAATGAGGCCTCCATACAATACTACAATACTCCAAAACACTTCGAATAAGACTGTTGTATAACATAACCTTCGTGATGCTCCTTTGGAAGCCTTTTGTGTTGCGTATTACGAATCCTAACATCTTAGACGCTTTTCTGCTAATGTTTTCGATGTGCGGAGTAAAAGTTAACTTTTTATCAAACATAACTCCTAAGTCTCTAATCGTTTCCACCTCTTGAACTTCTTGGTTAAAAATGTAATACTTCGAGGGAATGTAATTGGACTTTCTTGTAAATTTTAGTTGGTAACACTTTTTAGAATTTAGTTGCATTTTGTTGCAGACACACCATTCAATCAACCGGTTTAGGTCTTCTTGTAAACGCTCAGTATCTTTTATGCATTCTATTCTTCTAGCGAACTTCAAATCGTCAGCGTACAGGAAACATTTAGAATATTGGAAACAGTAGGGTAAGTCGTTAACAAACAAATTAAATAATAAGGGACCTAAATGCGAACCCTGCGGTACACCAGATGTTATGTTTCGATACGTAGGTTGAAAGCTGTTCACAACTACATAGAATTCACGTTTTGCTAAATATGATTTAAGCCATTCCAACAGAGGCCCAGATATACCATATGCTGACAATTTATTAGCAAATATAGAGTGGGAAAGTTTATCGAACGCTTTGCTAAAATCTGTATATATAACATCAATCTGTTTGTTTGCGTCTAAAGCTTGTGTAACATCCTCCGAGAAACTTAGCAAGTTTGTGACTGTTGATCTCGATGGAGTAAAACCGTGTTGATCATAACTTAAGTATAGACTCAAATGACGCTGTATATAGGGACAGACCATTGACTCAAAAATCTTAGCAAATGAAGAGAGAATCGAAATGGACCTGTAATTGGAAATTATATCTTTTTTGTCTGATTTGTGGACGGGAACCACCTTAGCTTTCTTCCACTTTGCAGGGAAAGTTCCTGATGCCAGACACTGATTAAAGATGCGCATTAGTGGAACAGCCAAAGCTGAAGCGCAAGCTGAGATGAAAACTGGAGTTAACGTTTGAATTATTGTTTTGTTAAACCACGCAGGATAGTGGCTGGTCGTTGACTTACTATTTGGAATATATTAATTGATAACGGTATCCAAGATATTATAAAAAAATTTGATCATGTCATTTACATCAGTCCTCTCATCCAAAATCTGATTCCAGTCATATTTATTTAGCTGTTGGTTTATAACTTCGTAATCAGCCTTATAAAAATTAGGTTTACTGTTATGTGCATTGTATGCTAGACTTCTATTCCTTGCTATTGACAGATTCAAATCTAGGGGAGGATGAAATTTGTCAACAACGGACAATGGGCAAGTTGATTCACACACTGAACACGAGGGAATCGTCGACAAAATAAGATCCAAAATACGCCTAGAACAGTTCTTAATATTATTATGTTGTGTAAGTTTACTAACGTTCATAAAATCCAGTAAGCTATCGCATGTGTTAGGCAAGGAATAGTTGACAGCTCCTTCATCCCAATCAATTTTTCCTAGGTTAAAGTAGCCAATTATACAAATGGGTATTTCGGTGGTTTCAAAAATAACGTTACAGTGTTGTATAAATAGTTCTCGTGTTGAGGCACACACAGGAGGGGGGAGATATACTGCGCACAGTGCCATTCGACGTGTAGGTGATATATCTATTGTAACCCAGAGGTCTTTACATTTACTCTGCCAACCGTCAACACGCCTAGAGTTTATTTTTTTGGAAATGGCTATCAGCACTCCACCCCCATCCTTTTTGGGCTGAAAACCAGTCGTCTCCCTATCTCTTCTGTACACAATATACCTATCGCAAAATAACTCACTGCTAAGGATGTTAGCATTCAACCATGTCTCCGTTAAAATGATCATATCATAGTTTGTACAACACAAATTGCTATAAAATGTATTAGTTTTAGTTCGTAAACCTCTGCAATTTTTGTAGTAAATATTTAAATTAGTGAATTTTATTAGAATTAAGTACATAAGCATGCATTAGATTACTAAATTAGAAATTATTCATATAGTTATATAATTCTATTCAAGCTATTATTATTTTTAATTAGAATGTACTCTGTGCCTTCAGCTTTCCTTGCATATATTCTGCCGCTTCGGACCCATACGAACTTGTAGTTCATTTCCTTTGCTTTAATCCTGGTAGCTGCGTGGAGTGCTTTGTTAGTTGGGGAGAGGTGCTCAACCACGTAAACAGGAGATCTGTTCCCGGAGAATCCTAGGTGTGTACTATTAAGTTTCTCATGCGCATGATTTTGATTAAATTTGATAATTGATGCCAGAAGTTGATCACGCAGTCTAGGCGATGACAATTGAGCAATTATGGATCGCGGGCGACTGTTAGTTTGATTAGCCTTGGCAATTCGGGTGTAGTGTAGTATAACTTTCTCTTTTATTTCACAGTTCACAACTTGGCCTAATTGGGTGATGATATTATAAATATTTTCATTTTTCGATTCGGGCATGCATTGAATTTCCACATGTTGCTCTAAGTTGTTGATTCGCAATTGAAGGTCCCCAACAGTGTTCATGAGTTCTTTTTTTTCTTTTCAAGTTTTTTTATTTTTACGTTAGCGTACTGTTGTTGTTTATCAATTTCATCAAATTTACTGCTAAGGAAAGAAAAAGTCCACGATATCCTGCATTTCCTTTTTTACCGGCTCCAATTCAGTAGCCAATGAGCTGGCTATGCTGGTATTAAATTTTATCAGCATCTGATCAAATTCTGCTTTATTCTCTTCTATTATAATGCGAATTTCGTCTTTGTTGCACAAAGATGATGGAGGTGATGGGGAACATATGGCAGGCCTCTTGTTGCCTCTAGTTATGGAGACATTGCGCACCGGGGTCGAATCCTTTCTGGAAGTTTTAGGGGCATTACTTAAGCACGTCGGACATTTCCAGGCTTTGCTTGTTCCAGATTTATTAGGAGATTGCTTTAGGGATAGGCAAGCATAGTGAAACCTTTTTGCACAGATAGTACATTTCACAAACTTTTCGTCAACAGCGGTCTCATTTTCATTGGTGCAACAACCCCAGTTTTCAGAACTACTAGCCATGTTGAAAAACTTTGTCGACACGAATTCAATATATTTTTCCTCACAGAGGCAAAGCCAATGTAGGCAGAATTAATGCACCGTCTAAGTTAGCTTATCATGCGTGCGACTACTCGAATGCGTCACTTACCGCTGTTTACGGTTACGCACTGCTATGTTCTTTATGCGTTCTGCCGAACAGCGAGAGTTGCGTGCACTAAGTATAAAGGTAATTGTCATCCACCCACTGTTAAAAATATTGCGATTTAAAAAATTTAGTACAAATTTACTTAATTTAGGTCTTTTTCTTGCTTTAATAATGATATACACTTCACCAACTGTACATAATCACTATGTATAGATTTTAGTTTGAAATTATTTCCAGAATTAATAGATAAATACTAGTTATCAGAGACTAATTAGGCACATATGTCAACCGTTTAATAGCCGATCAAAGAATGGATAGGACTCATTCACCACCGGCGAGTAACGAACTGAGGGCCTAGACAAGTTGCAAGCGTTTTGTTTCTATTCTCTTGTCGCAATCCATAGCCCATTGTTTTGACCACGTGACTTTTTGTTGCAAAATGTCATTGCCATACATTTTTCCGCTTTCTATTTGCATTAACGACTGTAGATTGTCAACTTGGCTATAGGCGCTGGTTAGAAACTAGCTTTACTGACGACAGTTGGTAAAATATACCCAAATTGACAGTCTTTAAAACGTGTTAATCAGCTATTGCGGTTACATACTAGTTTAATTATAGGATATGATTACCCAAAGCTGGTGAAAGCGCAAAGCCTAAGTTACCTACCTCCGAGTCTCTAGGCGTCCAGCGGTGCGCCTTCCTGGTGCGGAACTCGGCCAGTAGCACCCACAGGCGCAGCACCACGGAGCCGTAGCACGCCACGAAGCCAAGCTCGCGCAGCCACGCGCCCGCGATGCACCGCCACTTCACCACCGATATGTATTGCGATGCAGCCTGTCACGGATACATTTGTGCTTTGATAAAAAGCACTCACAAACATCAAAATTAACTATTATTATTTTAAATGAACCATCGGCTCGGAGTTCGGCCTTCACTGAGAAGATCCAGTGAAAAACTCAGCGGGCTATGCAACTTCCATTTTTTACACAAATACCTGTTTTATAGCTGTTTTGGGATTCTAGATTTGGAATTGATCAAACCCAATCACTAGGCGCTCGTAGCGCTGTGCGACCGCGGTGTTCTTACCGATCACCAAGGTTAAGCAGCGTTCGACTCGGTCGGCCTGAGATGGGTGACCGTTTGTGGCATTTTCATATTCGAGCGTCTCCGTGCTTCGGAAGGCACGTTAAGCCGTTGGTCCCGGTTACCATTTAAGGTGGTAATCGTTAAGCCGAGTTGGAAGCCTTAAAGGCGGCTTGATAAGTTCCAACAGCAGGTGGCCACAAACCTGCCTCCACCAATCCGCACCGGGTCCGCGTGGTGGAGTATGACCATATCTCTCTCACCGCGATTTGTGAGAGAAGGCCTTTGCCCAGCAGTGGGCACTATAGGCTGATATTATTATTATTAAACCCAATCAGTTCTATCATCGAAATAGGTAATCCGAAATTTCGTACTAGCCTTAAATACACAGTTGTTATAATATATGCAAAAGCAGGATGCGATTTGTCATCAATGTGAAGGTATCATCCTCGGTGTGAACCACGATACGTACACGTGTACGGTATCTTTTGTTTTTTTTTTTTTTTTTAAACGTAGCCCCACACTAGGATTTATTCCTGTGTCGTGGGTGCGTTTACAAACATGAAAGTTCACACACACAAATACCCAGACCGAAACAAATGATTGTGGATCACACAAAGATTTGTTCCGTGCGGGAATCGAACCCGCGACTATTAGACACAGTGGGCGGAGCGACTTAAGCTCTTAACCACTGCGCTAAATCGTCCGTCTTTTGTTAAGATTTTATAAGATCCACGAGTAGCAATATTCATATTCTTTTATGTGTTTCACAATGTGTAAATAGTAGGTGGGAATATATATAAGTAAATTAAACAGCAGGGCACAGCGAAAGGAACACAAGAGAGCTGATCGCATGGAGTACTTACAGAGGCATATATAAGCAGTGCGCCGAGTAGAACTACTTCTAGAACAGTCCACATACCCATCGCCACTGCCTGCAACAAATCCAAACATTTAATCGAATAGATACACTCCCTATAAAACAGACACGTATGATGAACAAAAGATTCATCATCATCATCATCATCTCAGCCTATACTTGTCCACTGCTGAACATAGGCCTCCCCAATCGCTTTCCAGCGTAACCGGTCCGATGCCACCTGCATCCAACGACTTCCTGCGATTTTCACAAGATCGTCGGTCCATCTGGCAGGCGGTCGTCCCACGCTGCGCTTGCCAATACGTGGTCTCCACTCTAGAATCTTTCTGCCCCAACGCCCGTCCGATCTACGCGCTATGTGGCCCGCCCATTGCCACTTCAGCTTGCTAATCTTAACGGCTATGTCGGTGACCTTCGTTCTTCTACGAATCTCCTCATTCCTGATTCGATCGCGTAGAGAAACGCCGAGCATAGCTCTCTCCATAGCTCGCTGAGCAACTCTGAGCTTTTTTATGAGACCCATTGTAAGAGACCACGTCTCTGATCCATATATCATCACTGGTAACACACATTGACTAAAAACTTTAGTCTTAAGGCACTGAGGTATTTTGGATGAGAAGATGTTGCGCAGTTTCCCGAACGCTGCCCAGCCGAGTTGGATTCGTCGATTGACCTCTCTCTCAAAGTTGGACCTACCTAACCGGACTACCTGTCCCAGGTAAATGTATTCGTCGACAACTTCAAGAGTAGAGTTCCCAACGGTGAGTGCGGTGGGTACGACATGGACGTTACACATTATTTTCGTTTTGTCCATGTTCATTTTAAGACCCACTTGTTGAGATACTCTGTTGAGGTCACCGAGCATTCGTCCTAGATCTTCCAGCGACTCCGCCACGACCACAATGTCGTCGGCAAATCGAAGGTGAGTGATGTATTCGCCATTGATGTTGATGCCAAGTCCTTGCCATTCCAAGAGCTTGAAGGCGTCCTCTAAGGTGGCCGTAAACAGTTTCGGAGAAATGACGTCTCCCTGCCTTACTCCTCTTTTTATGGGGATCGCCTTCGTGCAATGCCCCTGTACTCGGACTGACATGGTGGCGTTATTATACAAGCACTTCAACACTTCAATGTACCGATAGTCAATGCGGCATCGCTGGAGAGATCTAAGAACCGCCCAAGTCTCGATCGAATCGAAGGCTTTCTCATAGTCCACAAACGCCATGCATAGTGGCCGATTATACTCCTCGGTCTTCTGTATAATCTGCCGCAGCGTATGTATGTGGTCTATGGTACTAAATCCTTTCCGGAAACCGGCTTGTTCGGGAGGCTGGAAGTCATCAAGCCTGCGTTCGAGACGATTCGTGATGACTCTCGAAAACAACTTATAAACATGGCTCAGCAGTGTGATGGGCCTATAATTCTTCAGTAAAGTGTTATCACCTTTCTTGAAAAAGAGTACCACCACACCCCTGTTCCACGCTTCCGGCGTTTTTCCTTCGAGCAAGACGGAATTAAACAGCCTCTGAAGGACTTTAAGTACCGGCGATCCGCCCGCTTTCAGAAGCTCTGCGGTAATTCCGTCTTCACCCGGCGCTTTGTTGTTTTTAAGGTGTTTGAGAGCCATCCTAATCTCGTACAGGCTGATGTCCGGGATATCTTCAGTGTAGTGTCGGGTTAGCTTGGCTCTTGGGTCTTTTACCAAGTCAACAACAGGTTCAGCTACTGAGGTATACAACTGCCCATAGAACCTCTCTATCTCCCTGAGCACCTCTGACCTATTCGACGTTACGTTTCCGTCCTCCGTCTTCAGCTTCGTCAACTGGCTTTGCCCAATAGACGCGTCTCTTGCAAACACTTTGGAGCCCTTGTTCTGCTCTATGGTCTCCTCAATACGTCTTGTATTGAAGGACCGTAAATCGTGTCGCAAGGACTTCAATATCTGTCCATTGAGCTGCCTATAGGACTTAGCATCATCGGAGGTTTGGAGTGTCATGGTACGTCGCTCAGCCATAAGGTTTCGGGTGTAGTCAGATAGCTTTTGAGGTCTATTTTTACGGTGGGGCTTAAAATGCTTGGACCCGACCGTATGGACAGTCTCTACCAACCTATTGTTGATTTCGTCCACTGATGCGCTGCTGTCTAGCAATTCGAAGCGGTTTGACAATTCGAGTTGAAAGTTCTCGGGGTTTTGGATATGTGCATTAGAAGGTCGGAGCGTAGACTTCATCAGACGCGATCTTTCCATTTTGACATTAATATTTAATGTGCCTCTGACCATTCGGTGATCACTGCCGGTTTTTACCCTGTGAATCACGGAGACATCATTAAATATTTGTCGCTTGGTGCTCATGATGAAGTCTATCTCATTTTTTGTGGAACCATCAGGGCTCATCCAGGTCCATTTCCTATGAGGCGGCTTCCGGAAGAAAGAGTTCATCATAAAGAGTCCCTCCTTCTCCAGATATTCGGCCAGCCTCTGACCCCTGGGGTTGCGTTGCCCATATCCAAATTGCCCCACTCTCAATTCATCATCGCCCCGTTTGCCCAGCCGCGCATTGAAGTCACCCATAACCACTGTAAAGTGTGCTTTGGAAGTATGTATGGCTCTACTAATGTCCTCATACATTACTTCGACGTCATCATCTGAGTATGCCGAGGTCGGTGCGTAGACCTGTATGACCTTCAGCGAATATCTTTTGGATATTCTGAGTATCAGGTACGCTACCCTGCTCGACACACTAGTGATGGACACAACGTTGTCTATGAGTGACTTGTGGACGATAAATCCGACACCACCTTGGGACTGCTGTTCGCCCTCCCGGTAGTAAAACAAGTTGCCGGATTTTAAGGTTATCGTGTCCTCGCCCTTTCTTCGGACCTCCGATAAACCAACAATATTCCACCGCAACTTGTTTATCTCTTCTTCCAGCTCAACAAGCTTCTCATCTGTCCTTAACGTGCGTGCGTTGTATGTCACCAGGGCCAAATTTCGGTGTTGGTGGTAGCCGAATCTCTGCCGGAGATTCTTATCGAAAGAATTAAAAAAAATTAATTTAAAAGATTATAAAAGCAAATTTGAGTAATTACTTAAAAATTATATTTCTGTTATACCCTTCTATTCCATATTCCGTGACTATACCTAATTTATTTAATAAGTAAAACAACATACAACAAGTCATTTTAAAATACTTTCTTGTAAACAAGATTTTATTTATAGCTTAGCTAAGCTATAGCTTCTTACCGGCTCTATCATCAAACCCTGGACACCATCCGGGTCAAAAGTACTCTTCAAGACAAATCTAACGAGCCCAAACACGGCGGGGTTATACGAGTATTAAGTAATTAGGTGGTTCTATTGGGTACCTTTCGGTTTCATCATCAGACCTTGAACACTAACTGAACTTGTTAATACCAAACTAACAAGCCTAAACACGAGGGGCTTTGTTGTATATTTCCCATGTTCCTATGGCCTGGGATCGACTCCATCATCAGACCAGCTCTATGATACCATATCATTGCATTGCCATCAAACTTACATACGTATGCCAAATTTCAGCGCAATCAGATACCCGCAAGTGCTTGAAAAATGGATTACAAGATTTGAATCGGAAACACAGACAGACAGACATACGAACATTGTAAGTTAAATAAAAGCTTGTAAAAAAGGAAAAATCGATTCATACAAGTCCTGTCCACTTGGAAGAGTAGCAAGAGCGAAGGAATTTCATAAATTAATTCGCATTTATTTTAAACAGTGTAGCAGTGTGTTTTAACAGTGTGTAGAAAACAGATGCCTAGAATCTGAAACAGGTAGCGTGACCTCGGAGGGTATGATAATTATAAAGAGACAGCAAAGCTTAAAAGGTTTACTCACTTTACATTTTCTTTTTTTAAAAATGATGAGACCGATGACTAGACACAGCAACATCCCTGCAAGATTGGCCGCCAGCAAGGCGACTCTGTAGGCATCGGCGAGGCAAGCCGTAGAATCGTTGCCCATGCCGCACGGCGTACACGTGAGTGGGTGGGCAGGAACTCGCTCTGACAGCAGGGTGCCGCTGAGCCATTCGCTGCCGTCTGGGTTCCAATGCCCTGCTCGGCACTTACATTGATACTGCGGATTGTGAAATACAGTTGATGTAAGGGACCCGTCCTTGTGCAAAACCTCAATAGGTGATAGTTTTTTTTAATTCTTGAAGGCCAAAACGTACTTATGAATAGTCAAATCTAGTCAAGTGCAGACGTGTATCACTTTCTAGCAAGGATTTCTATTAAAATTAATATTTTTTGTTTAAAAATAATTTAGTATTAGATATTATACTGTCCTGTTTCTTCTTATAGAAATTCTCATAAGATACGGCAGCCATATTTATAAGTGAAAGAGAGGCGAAAAGTTCCTGTAGGAGCATGGATTTCCAGGTGTAATCAAATCCGTCCTATCAGGGCGACAGAAGAGCACATGCATATTCTCCACACTTGAAGACGCTGCCGCGCTGAGTGTGCACAGAGCTGTGTGGGTGCACCCGTGTCCCCTCCTTATATATTAGGTGAGAGTGAAATAATCACATCGCCGTTATTTGCGTCCTTGTTGAACACGAAAAGTACCAGGACCAGGTGCCGACAGCTTACACCCGGGTCGTAATTAGGAGAGAATTCTTTGCTTAAATTTGTAGCGACAAGATAGCTCTACGGTTATTGAAGCAACCTGTGATCTAGGGGTTGATAGGTCGAATACGTGCTCCTAAATATTTCTTTTTGTAAATCAAAAAAAATTGTACATTTAATTTTTTTAAGTCAAACTATGTCTTTGAAACCACCTACTAAAGCCCTTCCACACCTGTTCATGGTGACAAAGCTGGTGAAGATGATAAGTTTGTTGTTGGACAAAGATTTAAACGGAAACATGAATCTGAGGATCCAATTGCTGAGGTGAGGGCGATGTTCTCAAAGTTTGAAGCGAAACAAGAGAAAAAATATAGCGCATTGCTCAGCACAGTCAATCAAATAAAAGATCAAAACTCAACTATCTCAAACTCGATTGAATTCCTGTCTAAGAAATACGATAACCTGATAGGTAAGTTAGAGGAGTTGTCGGCAGAAAAAAATAAACATCTAGCTTATATTCATACTTTAGAGAATAAAATTGGAAACATGGATAAGATAAATAGACTTTCTAGTGTGAAGTGAAGGAATATTCCATTTGAAATGGCCGAATCTCAAGAAAAGTTATATGACTTGATAATAAATATTGGAAAAACCATAAAACATACCCATAGGAAATCACGATATCAAAGACATTTATCGCATTAATAAAAAAACTAAAATCGATAAACTGCTTATAGTCGATTTTACGTCTGTTATTAAAAAAGAGAAGGTGATTAAGGCGTTGAAGACTTGCAATAGACAAAATGTTGGAAGTACTTTAAATACACTAAAAAACCTAAAACTAGGGGGATTTAACATACAAATATTCATCTCCGACAATTCGACTCTTAGGACCAGACAACTGTTTCACTCCACCCGGAACTTTGCGAAAGATAATGATTTTAAATTTTGCTGGACCTCACATGGCAATATTTACCTAAGAAAGAAAGAGTCGAGTTGAGTTTTGGTCGAGGACCTCAAAAAATCGCAACCGTCTGCGTGACTAAAGACTTCCGCAGAAAACTGCCTACAATACACAAACAAAAACTCTCTAAATATCTTGCATGCAAACATCAGGAGTTTAAACTGCAACTTTGATAAACTGTACATTCTTCTAAATAGGATTGCTCTGAACATTGATATTGTTATTTTATCGGAATGTTGGCTGAGTAAGGCGACTAACACACCAATTTTGTGTGGCTTCATAACACATCAGTCGAAGTCAAGAAATCGAAATGATGGTGTAATAATATATTCTCGACTTGCTCTGAGATGTGAAATTGAGGAACCAGAATTTCTTGAAGGCAATTGCTTGGTTCTCAAAAATAGTGATGTGGCTATTGTGGCAATTTATAGATCTTCTGCATTTAAAGAGATCGACTCGTATTTAAATAGTTTAAACCTTGTGCTCTCGTCTTTATCTACTTTTACCACAGTTGCAGTTTTAGGTGACAATAATATTAATATCTTGCCCAATAATAAAGACCCTCATGTCAACAGATGTAATGACATTAAGTGTCTAGATGTTTAGATTGGCAGCATTCTCAGCATGCACAAGCATATCGTCTCAGTTACTTCTCGAATCAGAAAGTTAATGTTCACATTTAAAAAGTTAAGATCATCAGCTGACCCTATTACTCTTAGAACAGTATACCTTGTGTTGGCTGAGTCTGTGTTATCGTACTCTACTGTAGCCTAGGGAGGAACATATAAAACATCTCTTATCAAACTAGAAGAACCTGAACCTTTGTAGAACCTGTTAGAACTCTGTACTCTACCTCGCAAGGGACCTGGCGTGATGATATACATAGATAGATAGATCAAACTAGAAAGAGCGCAGAGAGCTGTCTTAAAATAATGTTAAAAAAGCATATTCTTTATCCTACATCTAGTCTTTACTTACAAAGCGACGTACTTACTGTGAGACTGCTCTTAGTCCTTCACGTAGTTTTGCGTGTACATAAGTCCCTTCCCTTTAACTATAGTGCTTACCACTGCAAAAGGCGCAGATATCTTTGTGGGAATTGTCTAAAACTGCTCTAGCTTCCCGAAATTATATGGTGCTGGGTTCTAAACTTTATAACCTTGCCAACAAAAGCAATAATATGTATTGTTTTTATGAATTTTGCCACCCGTCTCTTAAACTATTGCTGAAGCTGTAAAATTGGTCATTCATAAAACAGTGTGCTAAAGCAATTGGATCAGAGAGTACCTATTTCGTATGTCAATATTTTTCACCGGAGTATGCGGTGGACAATTAGTTTTACATGAGTTTTTTAAGGTAACGTACCACCAAAAGAAACTTAGCATTTATAAGATCACTCGTGCATTTGGTACAGAACTCTCAACTAGCTCGACTGGCATTAAATATTACCCGTGTTTGTTTACCTCTATTCTTCGATCCTCAGAATATAAAGATGGAAAAGCTTCGCACTCAGTTGTGACAGGATCACAGAGAGGAGCCCCTCCCAGCCAATCAGTCATCGTGTCCTCACAGGGCAGGGCTGGCCAGCGGCGGAACAATGCAGCGGCAGACCTTGACGGGCCCGAGCCACGCGCCGCGGCCACTCCTCCCCACCATCCAGTACTACCTTCCTCGCAGGAGAACCATGCGTTAGACCATACGGCCGTAGAAGCATTCCATGCTGATGCCAACGTTCTCCAGAATTGGCGCAAGGTTATGGAGTTGTTTTGTTGGAAGACGATTAGTCTGGGTGGGTCCGCGATGTAAAGAACGCCGAGATGGAGCTGTGGGGCGCCGAGAGCGACCGCGGCTGGTGGAGGAGAGAGGGGCGCGTGGGCGGCCGCACGGGCGAGAGCTGCGGCGCGGTCTTCATCCGCTACTCCTTGCTGCACCAGCTCAACAAGGGCGCGCGCTGTATGCATAGCGGCGGACTCATGTTCGCGAGCGTTCTGCAATGAAAACAACTAAACTTGATATCACTACTACTACTAGTGACATCAAGAGATATGAGAGTGGAGAAAGCCTGTAAGGTCTGTAAGGAAAGGACCTGTCGGAACTCTGTACTCTCCGCCTACCCCGCAAGGGAACTGGCGTGATGATACCACTCTTTGACATAAATGTGATTTCCATCTTAGGATCAACATTGAGCGTCGTTTTGGTTTTGTAGGAATAGGAGGAAAGGAATGTAATTAGTAAGTAGGAATCAACGATATTGAAATGAAATACTAATACCACAGCAAAAGTATTACGAACAGATCCTAATATGGCGATGAGCAATAATTTAAATTTATTGGAGCTAAGTTTCTGTCACCTGTTCTTCCTTTTTATTAGGGATTTCGGCATCTATGTTTACCTAAAGCGGCATTTATTTTAAACCTTATCCAAGACTTTACAAGGCAAAGTGTGCTAGAATATTCTGATAGGTACGCGAAGACTCGCTTAACACGAGTGCTCGTAAATTCCTCCGGTATTAATATTAATTCCAAGAAGTCTTGTAGTCGCGCTGTACTCGGTCGGAAATAGTGTACTAGGCATTCCAAAGGTGCCACACCGACATTGGCGAAATGTCGTACTATTTGAATCTTAATTACAAATAATGAATTTATCCCAGGTCGGACAAATGTAGTTTTTCTAACGAAAAATTCCTAGTATGAGTCCGGAGTTTGGAATTGTGCACGGTATATGACAATAGGCTCGCCTCCTATTTCATGGGACCTAACATTGTCTGCGAAAAGTGGGTGCACTCAGTACACCTCTGCCACCCCCGTTTGGGGAATATAGGCGTGACGGTGAATTTATACGATTTTTATGTATGGAAAATTAAGAAATAATCTTATAAGGGATCGTCTATTAATCACGTGAGGCTCGGAAGTGGAGAAGGGTGAGAGGGGGGTGTAGTGAGATATCACGTGTATTTATTTTTTTAATGAACGCGCTATTTTGAAACCGAAAAGAGGCGCGTGACTCGCCTTGAAAAATTTTTAGATACCAAAATACATGTGATTCTTGGGTTAGTCTAAAACCTCACTACATATCTCAAAGTTTAAAAAGTTGCTAAAACATCACGTGATTAATGGACGATCCCTAAAATGTGCTTAAGTTAAAGTCCAAATAATGCAGTAAAACTGTCCTTTCGCATGCTATAGACTATGCTCACATTTTTATTTCCTGATTTAAACCAGAAAATAATAAAGGGTCCGTCTCAAGCTCTGACTTGTGGTAGTTAGTGGCTCACTGAGAAATATAACGCGTTCACAATGATAATGCTTGACTTTATGGTTTATCTTAAAAATTGTAAAACTTAACCTACTTATTTTCTACCTACTATACCTATAGTCATACAAGGATCTATGACCCGCGACCAAAACATGACCAAAATTGGAACTGACTGTCATCATGAGAAATGTCACTTGGTGACCATCGCAATTGCCGTTTGTTATAAAATTTACTGAAATTATTTTTTTAATTAGTAACTGTGCGGAGCTACCTATTGAAATATGTCCCTGAAAGAAGGAAAATTTTGCTAAATGATACCCTAATTTCCCATCAACGCCCTCCCGTCAATGTAGTGTTGTAAAAACGCTCGAGTCGGCGCTTAAAACGCTCGCGTCGTCTACGTGTAGGCGACGATGACGAGCGTTCAACGCTCGTCATCGTCGCCTCAGCGCTAAACGCTCGAGTTTAGCGCACATTTTCACAACACTACGTCAGTGTCATCCACGTGCCAAAATATCCTTGTAACACTATACAAATGTTATGCCTACCTATAATTTGTATATCTACATTGTATTCCATAATGCTGACGTAATTACAATAGTGATGTTATGTTGGTGCGCTAAATAAATAAAAGTTTACGCGCTATGACGAATGCAAATAAGTACCTACAAGTAATTAACATTGTGTCTATGCCCAGATAAAAATGTAAATTCTATTCGAATCTGACTTTAGTTGGTTTAGACACTCGCCTCTAACTGGATAAACATGAAGTGAGTAAGAGCGGCATGTGTTGATATTTCATAATCTCATGCACTCATGGCTTAAAAATTACGTATTACAAGTGTAAGGGACCTAACATCATCAGTGAAATGAGGGTGTCCATAGTACACTTCACCACCGCCGCTTGGGAAATGTAGACGAGATGATTTTTGTGTGGTTTTTTAACTCACAGTGGGCATTAGAATAAATATAATCCACAAGCCGCGTCCAGTCGTAATTGCACGCCGCGCGGTAAAACCAAAAATTCAACAAACGCCCTGTACTCACCGCCACTTCCCATCACCGTAATGTTGGCAGCCCGGAAAGATTACCACTTTTTGGGGTAAATGTTGATAACTAAATTAATACCATTTAACACTAAAACTAAAAAAGCCCTCAGCAAATAAGAAAATAATAGGGAATAATAAAATAGTTATACTAGCAACACTAACAAACTGGACGCGTTTTTTATGGCACTATGGCAATTACAGACGGAAAAATGAATTCTATATTTAAATAAAACCACCTGAATGCGCTAGTTAGGTATGAAATGTGATCCCATCATGTTTATTGTTGAGCTCAACAACATTTTTAAAGGCAGGAATGAGATAAGACTGCATAATTCAATTTAATTAATTTACAATGCGCAGAGCACTTTATATCGCCCGACGCTCACAGAATGACTAGTTGCGTGAACGTGTGATTACTTGCATTGAAAGTAGTAATTGTTCCTTCAATTTTTTTTTATTTTTTTTTTAAACCTAGCCCCACGCTAGGATTTATTCCTGTGTCGTGGGTGCGTTTACAAACATGAAAGTTCACACACACAAATACCCAGACCGAAACAAATAATTGTGGATCACACAAAGATTTGTCCCGTGCGGGAATCGAACCCGCGACTATTAGACACAGTGGGCGGAGCGGCTTAAGCTCTTAACCACTGCGCTAAATCGTCCGTCCGTCCGTAAATTTGATGCGCGCCCGTGGCTTCTGAATTATATTTATTTATTCTAAGCGTTCGGCCTACTAGAGTGGTACTATAATATTTTTCACATAGGATGGGTAGTGACAGTTCTAAGTGCCAAACAAAATTAATATTTCAGTCAATGGTATTAAGGCATACAATCATAAGTATAGAAACAGGTCATACCTCTTATTGCCATTGAATAAAGTATAATTTTCTTTGACACTTACTACTGTCACTGTATCCATCTTACATGAAAAATACTATAGTACGAAGATTCGAGATTGTAAGTACCTACATAACCATAATTAGTGCGGTTAAAGTCAAATTACCGATGGCATTGGTGGCGTGTTCTTCAGAAGCAGTGGTTCGCAGGCAGAGGCTGTGGCCGCGGTGGTGGTGGCGGCGTGCGGGGGGCGCGGCTCGGCGGGCGCGGCCGCAGCGCACGCGCACCACGCCAGCGCCCACGCCGCCCACCGCGCCTGCATGCTTCACCTCCCTAGCCACGCGCCCTGAAATCACAAATATCATCATCATCATCATCAGCAAAAAGCCATTCACTGCTAGACAAAGGCCTTCCCCAAAGGCCATTCCCCAAAGGCTTCCCCATCGCCAGAACAACGGGCACAACAACAAATTTACTTTAAAAAATAATATTTTCATATAAATATTTTCTATAATTTGAAGGACATTGTTCTGCGTCTATATATGATTTGCCCCAGAACCAACAGCAATGAAAAAATACTTGTATGATTTCAAATCACCCATAAATTCTCTTAAGGCATTTATTATTAAAGGGACAAGCGAGGGCATTGCAATATTGCACAAAAAGTATTAGATTTTGAAGTTATAATTATGTAGCCATTAATACGTATGAAGTTATATTGTGTGTTGACATTCAGTAAAGATGTCGGCGACTTCGATATAAGTACTTACAATACTTTGAAATATTCGTTTTAGATTGCAAATTGTCCGTTAGATACGTATATTTGCCATTATTTTAATAAAATAGACAAATAATGATGACATAGGTCAAATGTTTGTTGGTTCTGGGGCAATTTTCGACAATGCCCTTTATATATCTATTAATCCACCACTGGATAAGTAGGCGGCCTCCACTGAGAAGGTATGGCGAGAAACTCAGCAGGCTTTAATTTTTTATTTAATACTCTTTTACTTATTTCTTTATACTAGTGGTCGCCCATTGGTGGAAATTCGCCCTACTCTTACATCGTATGTTTGACATTTAGTAAGACTATAGAAAAATAATATTAAAGACAAACAATATTAATCTATTCTCAATTTGACCACAGACTTTAACAATAAACAAAAGAGTATCTATGCGTGTGTGTCAAATACATGGTAGTGTGTGTAATGTTTTTTTATTGATTTAATGTATTACTTATGCATAATTTTAAAAAAATATTAGCATTCTGCACTCCTTCTCTATATAAACTATAAGTGTGGGAAATTTCATACTCCTCCGTCGGCGCAATTTTCGTAAAAAGGGGTACAAAGTTTTTGCTTCACGTATTAATATAATGGTTTTAATCACGCTGTGTGGGTTCAATGTTTAGGTTAGATTGTACAAAGTGTAGACTTTTCATTAAATTAAATTTAAAAAAAAAATTATAGGAAAAGAAAAAACCTCTACTGAAGTACCGCTACAAACAAATACCAAGCACTGTAACAACAAAACCAAAAAAATAAATAAAAAATAAGCGGCATGTACCATACAAGTGCATATAAAAGCAACTACTAACAACACATAAATTACACAAAAAAAGGTGCGGGACAAACCGGGCCCGCAGTGTCTAATTATAAAAAAAAAAGTGTAGACTTAACAGTCAAAATTTAATATAAATGCTTTTATCAAATAGTAATATTCAAACAACATATCTATTATTATTTCCTAGTCAATCAGTCAATTTTCTAGTCATATTAAATATGGATGACGCAATAAATTTTATTGTCTCGACCCTCTACACCCATAGTATTATAAAAAATCATTCGAATAGTTTCAACCCTTTTACAGTAGCCGCCTCTGATTGCAAACCGGTCCTCCTCGCTTCAGCCATTGCCGTCGCCCGTCGCCATCAGTCACAGAATGCTCTCATCAATACTTCCGATACCCTTACATCCACCTATCAGATACTAATACTGCACCTATACAACGTTTAACATAATAAACGCAAGACCTGGAAGTAGTTTGTTCTAAATCGATAGCTGAATTGATTCCAACATTTTTAATGTATTTTACATATTTTTTTTAATTTACCATTAATACTGTTACTCCTTTACTGCGCTATAATATACTTAATTTATTCTTGATTCATATCAATACGGAGATTTCTTCTCAATACGCACATATACACGTACAAGTTTCATTGTTAATTGGGGTACAGGTGCTTAAAAAAATTTAAATTTGGATTTAGTATTCATTTTGTGAAGCAATTATCTAATCTGGGTGCCTGAGGTCTTGCGTTATTTATGATACAGCTTATATACAAACACCGACCTCGCCAGAGAGCTCGAAAAATCTCTAGTCGGCCTGCCGGTGCAACACATCACGGCGAGACATTTAGTTCATACATTTATAGCGAATGCCCAAGCCTAGGCCGTTTCTCTCATGAACAGCCCTTGAGCTGGTCGCTTTTCCGACTGGAACATAATTGTTGCACACACAGCAACGATGTAATATTAAACTTTGTACTTACTCTTTCTTTTAGTTTTCTTTACTACATTAAAAAAACAATTCTTATAATATTGGAACTGCGTACTCTCTGCATATCCCGCAAGGGATCTAGCGTGATGATACAGATAGATAGAACAATATTCTGAACCAATACTCGTAACTCTCGTAGTGGGAAGGTGCGAGGAGCCACTTTTATCGTTCACGATACATCAATATCACATAATTGAATTCTATATGAATCGATCCAAACCTGATGAAATATGAGCAAGTTATCGAAACAAAACATGAGCTGGATTTTTCTGAGATTAGATTAGGAGTAAGTGCTTAAATATTATATAAGCATATGTAGATATATATATATATATAAGATCAGGGGTTGTGGGATTGAGGAAATAGTACCAAATTTCTTGTAAAATCTTTAACCTTCTATACAGGGAGGATGGGTGGATTTTTGAGACGGGGCAGTAAGGACAGCTACCGCAAGCGTTGTAACTACAGGAAAATGGTTTTAGGAGACTATTCTTAATTTTTTGCGATATTTTCTTTAAACGAGTCCCTTCACTGGGATTTATTCCTGTGTCGTGGGTGCGTTTACAAACATGAAAATTCACATGCAGAAATACCCAGACCGAAATAAATCATTGTGGGTCACACAAAGATTTGTCCCGTGCGGGAATCGAATCCGCGTCTATTTGACACAGTGGGCAGAGCGGCTTAAGCTCTTAACCACTGCGTTAAATCGTCCGTCATTTCGAACCGCATTTACAAATTTTGAAAAAAATTTAAAGTCAGCAAGAAAATGAGCAATTTACATAAATACTTTTTTGATGCCAATAGATCCTATTTCTAATAAGGATCAAAAACCTCTATTGGACCAACTGGGATTTGAGTACTAGAAAAGTCAGAAATCGCAAAAAACTTTTCCCATACGTTTTGTAGGAGATCACCGTGGCAACTTACACATTTTTTTTTATATCCATCGATCCTATTTGTCAAATCAAACAATTCTATTGGGCCAACTAAGGTTGGAGAACTAGAAAGGTTAGAAATCGTAACAGCCTCTTCCATACATTTATTGGGTATAACGAGTAAGAAATCGTTATTTTGCGATTTCTGAATTTCCAATACTCCAACCTCAGCAGTTTTTGATCCTTATAAGAAACAGGATCGATGGTCATAAAAATTGAGTAATTTGCCGCGGTAATCACTTATACCCTATTTACACACTGCTCACTTCCACGTGAAGTGAGTGAAGGTAAGTCGTATTGACGCGCCACTTACGCTCTATACATCACTGCCGGGCGCTCCCTTCGTTGGCGGTTGTTTTAAAGCGGGAGAGAAAAGAGTGACAGTCCACGCCCACTCAGTGTGACCGGTTTAGAAATCTTTTTGGAATGATGGGGCAAAATAAGGATTAAAAACTAAAGTTATCTATCTATCTATATCATCAAGCCAGATCCCTTGCGGGGTAGGCAGAGAGTACAGAGTTCCAACAGGTTCTTTCCTGACTTACCTCTCTGACTTCCTCCACTCTAATAGTTCGTCTCATACACGCCCTTGTCCTTCAGATAAGACTCGGTCTAAAGTTATAAAATGCGAGGGTGGTGTAAAAACCATGGGAAAGCTTGTATAAAAATTGCCTTGGGGATATTTTTATGAAAACAATATCGTTTCGGAGGAAAGAAACTCTAATGTCGGGAGTTTTTTGCAAACATAAGAGAAACAGAGCGATGCTTGACGTGCGAGGGCAGTATGTGAACAGTCGACGCTGCCGCGGTACTGCTCATTAGTTTTGGCGGAAAGTGGCGGCAGTAGCAGTGTATAAACCGGGTAATACAAAATGTATGGGAAAAGTTTTTGTCTTCATTTTACAGTTTTCAAATTAGGCCATAGTCCACCACGTTGGCCCAGTGTGGGTTGGCGAACTTCACACACCTTCGAAAAACTCTTAGGTATGCAGGTTTCCTCACGATGTTTTCCTTCACCGTTAAAGCTAGTGATAATTAATTTTTAATACGTACATGCTTTTGAAAAGACAGAGGTGCGTGCCTGGGTTTAAACCCGTGACCTCTGACTTTGCAGTCCAACGGTCTAACCACTAGGCTTGATAGCCTAGTGAGTAAAGCAGTGATCTGCTTTTGGACTTGTACATATCAATAAATAGTTCTGACTCTAGCGGACACTGTGTTTTCCGCATTATACTATCTAATCTGTCCTCTCACTACGAGTATGAGAAAAATCTCGAACTGTTGTCGAAGGAACTGTTGTCATTTTATGATTAGAAAGTCATATGTATCGGTTAAGCTGGATCAGATAAAGTTAATATTTAATGTTTTATAAAACAATGGAATTTAAATTCTATAACGCTTGTTATAGAGAAGTTTACTTTAATCTTACGATTAAAGTTAACTTCCCTGTAACAGAACGGTTAGAATCACTATGGTAATGGTAACCCATTAGCATAGTGACTTTAACCGTTCTGTACGAAGTAGCCTACCACAATATAATGAGCACGCGCACGCTGCGCAATTTGTGTGTGTTGAATGATCTACGCTGTCGGCCACGAGGCCTTGACAGCTTCACCGGGACGAGGACGAGCGTGCAACCACTACGTCCGAGCCAGGAGGGCAAGAGAGCAACTAGTTCGAGGGCGCCTCTAGGAGGAACGGACTCGGCTTGGGCAGTCGCTATGGGGGAGGGCATATACTAGGTGTCTTGCCATGGTACTCTGCCCTGGCCGGCGGGCAAGGGATTCTTCGACCTCGCCGGTGAGGTCAGTATCTGATCCTGTGTGCGGTATCTGTATCCGAAAGAAAAAAGCATCGGGAAGGAAGGAGGGGAGTTAGGTTCGTAGTTGGCGGCGGCTACGATTAGCGGATTCCTATTATTAGACGCGTTCGCGAAATATCGGGATGTCGCCTTTTTAATAAAGGCGCGAATAGGTTCGGGACCAATATCGGAATAGAGATCGACGTTCGGTATGAACCACGGGGCTCCGACGGCTTCGCGGAGGAAGCGGGATTGAACCGTTTGGAGTCTATCGATGTGAGAGCGGGCGGCGCGCCCGAACACCTCACAAGCATACGTGATATATATGATGGGCCGTACACAAGTTTTGTAAAGATTCACCTTATTCCTAATGGTCATTTTACTCCGCTGGCAGATCATCGGGTAAAGACGACCGAGCCCAACGGCTGCTTAGTTACGGACTCGCTTCATGTGCGGTCCGACGGTCATGATATTGTTTAGGGTGCCCCTAGATATTTGACCTGTTTAGAGGAATAGGTCGTTTGCACAACGCGCAGGAAGGGGTGCGGGGTGGCACCTCTGTAGTAGAACAACGCAGCGCTCTTGTCCGGGTTCACCTTGATACACTACTTCCTGAACCAATGCCCTAAGGTATTGGCGGCTGCCTGAAGGTTTCTGGTAATGAAACCCTTATTCCTATGCGAGACATAGAGAGCGATATAAGCTCGAATAGGGCTGGATGCATCTAACTCGAACAAGGAATATCGTTCGTCTAAAGGCTAAATAGGAGGGCACGTTGCGCAAGTTCGCTTTCATGTAAGCCACGCTTTATAAGCCAAAAAAACCCTTGTATGGAATAGGCAAGGCCTCCGCAATATTACCCATACCCTGGTGAATAAAGCGCGTAAAACCTGAACCCATACATCACAAAACCGGTCGGTGTGGCGGTCTTTCGGATAATAATAAGGCATAAACACACTTTTTAGGGCCCACAGTCCACACGCTACTTTTAACATCGGCGATTTTACGAGTTCATCGATGCTACATCGCGTTTCGGCGACTCGTTGCGTTCGATCGCAGTATCAACAGTGGGCGATTTAACGACTGCATCAATGCTGCATTGCGTGTGCGTGAATGATTTGAGCTGTTGGCTGAGGCCTTTAAAGCTTCACCGGGCAAGAGGGAAAGCCTGCATCGACTGCGCTTCAGTCGGTCAAGGCAAGGGCAATGGCCCGTCAAGGAGGAAAAGTCTCGGCTTGCGCTATCGCTATGGGGGAGAGTTTATACTAAGTATCTCGCTGTGGTGCGCGGCACCGACTGGCGGACAAGGGATTCTTCGACCTCACTGGCGTGTTCGGTGTCTGATCCTCTACCGGGTATCTGCATCCAAAAAAGGGTAACGTTTTAGTTACTAACGGCGCTCGATTGTGGAAACAAAATTGTGCGTTTCTGCGACTCGAGCAGCATCGAGTTCCCGAAAAGCAAGTAAATTTTGCTGCGTGTGTGCTAAGGCCCTAATAATTACTATCATATCGATCTTGTCATTGAACTGTTCACTGGGGATCAGCTTACATAACGTATGCGATATGATCTGCCAACAATATCAACATGAGTGGTATATATAATCTAATATATGTATCTAATCACGAGTAAAAAAACAACGAAGATTACCACATATAGAAAACAACGATAAATATTATCGTTAAATGCTGTCAAAACATTGAAAAATATGTAACAGATAAGTATGAATGAATTGCTTTTCATGATATGAAAACTGGTATACGTGTGAGAACTTTTCTTTACTCAAAAATATCGTAACGTCCCACCTTACATCGTGCTATGTATACCTCAGCACCTGAGCGCAGCGCAGGACTTAATGGCTACCTCCGTCAATCCAGGTAGACCTGATCCGGTGAAGCTGTAAAGGCTCCGCGGCCAACAGCGTAGATCATTCACACACACACACACACGCACACACACACACACACACACACACACAAAAGGTAGCCGCGTTCAGGGCCGTTTCTATATAAGCTCCGTTGCTATAATAGCGTATATGCCGTCGATACAGTAAAAAGAAGGCATTGCACCGGCACTAGAGTATAGGTAATTTAATTATTGTTAGTAAAATAGTATGATATTAAAGATGAGAGGAATAATTAAAATTAAAACACAAGCCCGCTAAATTTCCCATCCGATCTTATTAATAGGAGCTGAGTTCTAGACGGCGGTAGAAGTCGCTATTAAAAAAAAATTGGATATACAATCAGAAGGTTTAGAATCCCAAAGGTATATTTTTACATTGAAAAATCCTGAATCTAATCCTGAATATCAGTGCGGGGTCGGTAATAGCCTTGCCTCCAATTTTATTGGGACCTAAAATCGACATCAAAATGTGAGTGCACACAGTACCCCTATGGGCGTGTCCGTGTTTTTTGTAATCATGTACAATTAGCCTCTGTCCTCTGTCTACCTAGTCCGAAAATCAATGCACGCCACTGGTGGCTAACTGCTGGTGGAACTTATCAATTCGTCTATAAGGCTTGCAACTTGGCTTAACTACTACGTACTAACGCGCCTTTCAAGCACGGAGGCACTCGAATATGAAAATGCCACAAACGCTCACCCATCTCAGGCCAACCGAACCAAACGCTGCTTAATCTTGATGATCGCCAAGAACACCGCGACCACACAGCTATCAGGTATTTAAGTAACTCGACTCCACAATGACGCTAACGTTCAGTTCACGGAGCGATCCCTAGGTGGCGTGAGTAAATCAAATAATATTAATTTTTGAAAGAATTTTTAAAAAAAAAACACCCTCACGCCTATATTCCCCAGAGGGGGTGGCAGAGGTGTACTGAGTACACCCACGTTTCGCCGACGATGTTAGGTCCCATGTAATAGGGGGCGAGCCTATTGCCATATACCGGGCACAATTCCAGACTCCGGACTCATACTGAGAATTATTCGTTAGAAAAACTACATTTGTCCGAGCTAGGATTTGAACCCAGGACCTCGTGATCACAATGCGATGCGCTTTGCCACTAGACCAACGAGGCAGTCACTTATTAAAAACAAGCTTTTTAAAAAGCAGCTTTTATAGCAAACACGCAACGAAGTTCAATCTTGTTTAGTTAAGGAGTTACTATGGCTTATCATACCCTGGACGTCATCTGGGTATAAAGTACTCGTCAAGAAAAATCTAATGAGCCCAAACACGGCAGGGTAATATTGAGTAGTTAAATGTACTTTCGGCTTCATCGTCAGACCCTAAACACTATCTGGTTGTATAATACTCGGCAATTACAATCGGACAATTTAACAAGCCTAAACTTGAGGGGGTGACGTTGTATAGTTGACATGTGCATATGGCCACCTTCCGACTCCATCATCAGACCAGCTTCATGGTACCATATTATCACAATGTCCCGAACTTACGCACGTATATGAAATAAAACTATTTTTCGGATTTTATCGCGGTTTATTTTTGATTTTTAAGTTCCCGACGTTTCGATACCGCTATAAAATCCGAAAAATAGTTTGATTCCATGTGTAATATTGCGTAAATTTAAGAACTCAGTATGTTACACACGTATGCCAAATTTCAGCTCAATCGGATAACCGCAAGTGCTTAAAAAATTGATGAAAAAATTTGAACCGGAAAGACAGACACATACAAATATTACAAATTAAATAAAAGTTTGTAAAAATAAGGAGGCACTGTACATTATACCTACAATTAACTCGTACGAAATCAAGATATAATTTTTAATTCTGGATGCATTTAATAGCACCAATTAAATTCACATTGCCTGCAAAAAATAGTACACGTAAGTCAGCACTGAACGAAGTGGTAAGCAAGTCAGAATGATTTAAGTAGCACCGTAGTAGCACTTACACCATAAACTAGCTGATTCTTTGGCCGAATGACTGAAAGTGCTTAAAATAGTGTCTGATTAGTTAGTATTGATAAATAACTTGCCCCCCGTGTATATTCTTTATCTTATCTTTAAAATACTGAAACGGCGCTTTTGTTATCTTCATAAGAAGACAACCTAATTTTTATCAAGCCGGTTAGTATATAAAATGCGGGATAGTTTTTACTGAAGCTCAGAATTCAGAGCGAAGGGTACCAGAGCTACAATGGCGTACGTAAAGACTTCACTGTGAGTAAAAAATAAACATTTTTCAATGTGAAAAGTAGTAGTATTAAACAAGCAAATAAGTTTCAATGAAAACTAAATTAACATTGTTCTATATAAATATTACTGGGTTTTTAGCATTTTCATTTTTTTCACAGAACACTTCTAATTTTGTGTACTGCCGGTCTTCATAATACACTTGCCGCTGGCAGACAAAATGTAAGAAAGTTCCCAGATTATTTTAAATTCGGAACAGCCACTGCTTCCTACCAAGTAGAAGGCGCCTGGGATGAAGATGGTACGTATCTAAATTATTTTTCAAATATTTGATTAAATGCACCATTATTTTACTCTGATTTTTGTTATGTATTAGATTCAGAGGAAGAAATAATTTAAAATATTCTTATACCAATAAAGTATGTCCGCTTACTTAAAATTAGATGTTTTTGCAGGAAAATCGGAAAACATTTGGGATCGTTTAACTCACACTACTAATTACATCAGAGATGGATCCACCGGGGACGTCGCTGTCGATTCCTACCATCAATATAAGAGAGATGTTGAAATGATGAGGGAGTTAGGACTGGACTTCTACAGATTTTCTCTGTCATGGTCTCGTATCCTCCCCACCAGCTTCCCTGATAAGATCAATGAGGAGGGAGTACAATATTACAACAATTTGATCAATGAAATGTTGAAATATAACATCGAGCCAATGATCACACTATACCACTGGGACTTGCCGCAAAAGCTGCAGGACATGGGAGGATGGGTAAACCCCCATGTAGTGGACTGGTACGCGGACTACGCACGAGTTGCGTTTGAACAATTCGGCGACAGAGTTAAATATTGGATAACTATGAACGAACCCGCAGAGGTATGCTACCAGGGATATGGAGCCGGTACTTTAGCCCCAGCTTATAATTATTCGGCGTTAGCTGATTACCTGTGCGCTAAAAATCTGCTGCTCGCACATGCGAAAGCTTATCATATTTATGATGAGGAGTTCAGACCGACACAGGGTGGATCCATCTTCATCACATTCAGTGCTATGTGGTACGAACCTGAATCAGAAGCACACATCGATGCTGCTGTAGCAGCCAGAGAGTTTGAGGCAAGTACCAAATCGTTTTTTTTTATTACTATAACTGAATCTATGTATAATGAGTTGGGTTTTGGTTCATATATTCTTATTATGAACAATATTAAAATTCTAATTTACTGTATAATTTGCAGTGGGGAATATATGCCCATCCGATATTCTCAAAAACCGGCGACTTCCCTCCAATTATGAAAGAGATGGTAGCAGCTAAAAGTACCGAGCAAGGATTCATGCGATCCCGCCTGCCGGCGTTCACTCAGGAGGAAGTTGACTACATTAAAGGATCCTCCGATTTCTTTGGCTTAAACCATTACACTACTAACTTGGTGTACAGGAACGAGTCCGTGTATGGATACCATCCTTCACCATCTCATTATGATGATTATGATGCTATTATCTACCAACCGAGTGATTGGGAAGGTTCTGCTTCAACTTGGCTTAAGGTAATATATATACACTTTTACAGGAATGGCTAAAATTTTAGTTTTGAATAATAATTAAAATAATGATTTGGAATTCCGTGAAGCACTGTTATTATTCACATGACGTGATATTTACATGTTCTATAAAATATCTAGATACCGTTTACCATTACCATTTTTAAATATGCTACTATTTGACTAGCTTCTAGCTCACGTTAGAATAGTTCCATTCTTATTCCGGTACTGACAAAAATCATCCGTTTTTTCAATCCACTAAATTAAATGTGATCACACTAATACATGGTGATTTTTTAGGTTATTCCATGGGGCTTCCACGCGCTTTTGACTCAGATTAAGGAGAACTACGACAACCCTCCGGTGTACATCACGGAAAATGGTCTCTCAAGCTTCGGGGGTCTGGACGACGACGACCGTGTGTCATATTACAAGCGATACATCAGCGCTATGTTGGACGCTATGGACGAGGGCTGTGACGTCAGAGCTTATACTGCATGGAGTCTTGTGGACAACTTCGAGTGGTTTGCAGGATATTCGTAAGTCCCTGTTAAAAGTTTTGTTTATTCTGCTAAGCGGACAGGATTCCTAACTATCCAGTATTATTGTACCCGTGAAATGATATATAGCGTAATCGGTATTACCAGTATTTTAGCAGGCAAGGTCTAGGATCTGATATTATAGGGAACTGTTCCTGTATTTGTCTGACGATACTTATTTAATTTTTTCTGGCTTACAGAGAGCGCTTTGGTCTATACGAGGTGGACTATGAGAGCCCCGAACGCACCCGCACACCGCGCAAGTCCGCTTTCTTGTACAAGGAAATTCTGCACACGCGCTCCCTCGACATGGACTACGAGCCAGAAATCACAACTATGACCATTGACGAAGGCCATTGAACCCAAATAAAACAACATTTATACCACTTTACGAGTTGAATTATTTGACGAAACGCAGCGTATAGATACGAATTGATTTTATGTACCGTACACAAATTTATAGCTTAGCAAAGCCGTCTAGACTTTATTGATTGCTAGTTCTCGTCCAAGTTTGGTATTGTACTGATACGATAGCTGTAAAACCAAAGTACCGTTAAATAAGTAGATCGTAATAAAATACCTACAAGTCCTACTATATAATATTATAAATCTAAAAGTTTGTATGTTTAGATGTTTGGATGTTTGTTACTCAATCACGCAAAAGCGGCTGAACGGATTTGGATTAAATTTGGCACGCAGATAGTTTAACCTGGATTACATATAGTTTACAGATATACAATGTGAAAGTGGAAGGATGCAGGTACCGGGGAAGACCTAGACTATCTTACCACGACCAAATAAACCGAGGCTTATCTGATGGAAAAGTCAAGAGTCTCCGTAACCGGCGAGCGTGTATGAGACGAACTATGAGAGTCGAGGAAGCCAGAGAGGTATGTAAGGAAAGAACCTGTTGGAACTCTGTACTCTCTGCCTACCCCGCAAGGGATCTGGCGTGAGGTTATAGATAGATAGACATATAGTTTACTTTTTATTCCAGCAAAATGTAAGGTTCCTGTTTAAAGTGAACGCGTACAAAGTTACGGGTAGAAACTAGTACATTAATTATTTAAACCTCTACTAAAATTGTAACGTACGTGGAAATCAACATGTGTAGGAAGTGGATAGCAGTCGGACCGAGAGCATCACACATATAAACCAGAAGCATCAGAAGTTTTACTATCTATTTTACTTTAAAGCTTTTAGCCTCAAGTTCAGCAACGAGGTTTTACTACTCTTTCAATTTAATTGATTGGTACGAAAGCAGTGGCTATTTTTGTGAGCAATAAATTTTTCCCAAAAAAAACTTTTGTGCTGAAAGAAATAACGAACACGAGTTTAACATTTATACCTCTCATAGTTCGACTAGCTATATCGTCGGACTCTTTTCTATAAATTAACTATGATGACTATTTAAAGCTATTAGATATGTATGTGGAAGGATGTAGTTATCGGGGAAGACCTAGACTATCTTACCATGCTAAATAGACCTTGTCTTATCTGAAGGGCAAGTAAAGAATCTCCGTAACCGGCGAGCGTGTATGAGACGAACTATGAGAGTGGAGGAAGCCAGAGACGTATGTAAGGAAAGAACCTTGTTGATGAAGATGTTGAAATTCTGTACTCTCTACCTGTCCCGCAAGGAATCTTGCGTAATGGTATAGATAAATAGATATGTATATAATAACTCAACTCCACAGTCCTCGTTCCCGGTCTAAAATCACACCTCACACGTCATAAAAAGTCCATTCCGCTGAACATAAAGTGTAAGCGTCATTGGATACCCTGAGAGTTATAGTTACGATATCACGAAATAGCTAGGACTTAATAAATGATATACTAAATCCAGACTTGATCAGCTTGACTACTGACAAGTCATACAGTTGAAATTATGACTCAAGAGTATCAATAGGCAACGAGACTTATGACTGTCTCATTAAATATTCACAAACAGATTGCTTAGTTAGATTGGCGCGCCATATTGTTAATTTCCCCGTGTTATTGGCGATCTTTAGTTTGCAGTAGACGTTTTTTGCTGAAGACGGATACACCTACAGACGGAATCACAGCATTGATTAAATAATGTACATAAGTCTTAGAGCCCTGGGCCCCCATTCCAATACATTTGTTGTTGGTGTGTGTTGTCATGGTTACTTAAGGGATTTAGGTTACACAGGCGATTTTCGCGTATAGGCGATGTCGCAACAATACCGCCGAGACATCCCAAATCGCAATTATTCCGCCGGGAAGTCGTCAGCGTTTTTATGCGTAGTTGATGTCGAAACGAGTAAGATGTATTTACTTGTTTATTCGATTCAAAATACTCGAGATAAAAGCCTGCACTGTAATAAGATTCACAATAGGGGCACTAGTCGTTAATGACCGTCAATGACTTATTATATAAGTTTAACTATGCTGATATCGTACTAACGTCTGGTATTGAACCTGATATCCTATGTGGTTGACGGAAAGCGATGCTTTACAATGCCTTTCGCCCAGGCGTTATTTTAGGAGGGGCATCGAAATCAGAAATTGTTGAAAAAGAAATCAACAATAAAACATCTGCGTACGAGGCAGATTCGAACAAGATCGATTTTTTGGTTGCACTCGCGTATTGCGTAATCGCATGGAGCTAAATATGACCACACAAATACTAAGTGCACGAGTCTAGCGGGCCGAATAAAGCATTTTGTATCTATTTTCTTTAGCGCCTTATTCTGATCACGTGATTTTTTGTTGTAAAATATTATTCCCATACATTTATGCTATTAGCGTCAAAGACTGTAATAAGTCAATTTGGCTCTGCCTCTTAGTGGCCATCCATAATGCCGCCATGACGAACTGCACCTTCCCCACTCAGTGGAAGGAGGCCGATGTCATAGGCATCCGTAAACCTCGTGACCGTCCCACGAGTTACCGCCCCATCAGTCTCCTTAACTCCCTGGCAAAGATGTACGAGCGCCTGCTCCTGGCACTGCTCAAAGACTTTGTATCGTCCAAGGGTATTCTCATCAATGAGCAGTTTGGTTTTCGAGCCAAACATTCTTGCGTCCATCAAGTGCACCGCATCACGGAGCACATCCTCACTGGCCTCAACAAACCCAAACCCGTCTACACGGGTGCCCTTTTCTTCGATGCCGCGAAGGCGTTCGACAAAGTTTGGCACAACGGCTTGATCTACAAGCTTTACCAAATGGGTGTGCTGGACAGACTCGTGCTCATCTTACGAGACTCTATCGCATCTCTAATTCACGCGCTCTGCCCCCCACCCCATAAAAGCTGGTGTCCCACAAGGCTCAGCGCTCTCCCCCTTCCTACTTAACCTTTACACGAACGATATCCCTCGTTCGAGTAAGGTGCATCTAGCCCTATTCGCGGATGATAACGCTCTCTATGTCTCGCATACGAATAAAGGTTTCATTACCAGAAACCTTCAGGAAGACGCCAATACCCTAGGGGATTGGTTCAGGAAGTGGCGAATTGAGGTGAACCCGGACACGAGCGCTGCGGTGTTCTTCTCCTGAGGTGCCACCCCGCGCCCTACCCCGCGCCCCTCCCCGCGCCACCACAGAAGTAATCTCAGTCAAGTGACCATGTTCGACCTACCTATTCCCTGGGTCAATACCTATTCGCTTCCTCCGCAAATCCGTCGCAGCCCCGTGTTTCATACGGAATGTCGATCTGCATTCCGATCTCGGTCTCGAACCTACTCGCGCCTTCATTAAAAAGGCGACAACCCGATAATTTGCGAACGCGTCCAATCATAGTAATCCGCTAATCGTGGCTGCCACCGACTACGAACCTAACTCCCTTCCTATCAGCCGCTACCGCCGTCCGCGGGATGTTCCCACCGACCCTCCTGATGCCCTTACATCCCATCTTTCGGATAGAGATACCGCACACAGGATCAGACACCGACCTCGCCGGCGAGGTCGAAGAATCCCTTGCCCGCCGGCCGGTGCAGAGCACCACGGCGAGACACTAGTATACTTCCTCCCCCATAGCGACTGCCCAAGCAGAGGCCGTTCCTCCTTGAGGCGCCCTTGAGCTAGTTGCCCCCTTGCCCTTCTGGCTCGAGCGTAGTGGTTGCACGCTCGCCCTCTCGTCTCGTCCGGTGAAGCTGTAAAGGCCCTGCGGCCAACAGCGTAGATCATTAACACACACACACACACACACGTCAATTTGGCTGCAGAGTCGGGTCAGTAGTGCGCGCATATAATGGGGCCGTTCGTACTTTTATTGGTACCGTGTATAAGCACCTTAAGGAACAGGAAACCCTTACTTTTATTAGTCCATGGCTAGTAGTATGGGAATCATCGTGTGGGCGGACTTTATTGTGACATCGTATGTTTTATTTCACTGCGTAAAATCTATCTTGGGAGTGTTTATAGGGATGTATTTTCGTTGGTGAGATAACAGGCTTCTTACCATATAGCCTCAGGCTAATGTGAATATGTAGCCGTATAAAACCTATTGAAGAAATCAGTGAACATACTTTCTCGATAAAATGTTCTATAAATTAGAGCCTTTAAAATATTCAAAATCAGCTCTCGTGTAAATTCTCTAAACCATGTCCAGAACCTATAAAAGTGAAATGATGATTTGGTACGGCATTTAAAACTGTTTATATTCGTAAGTGCTTATATCCTCACAATAATAGTCTTAGGTATCTGTCAGTGTTGGTTTAAAGTAAAATCAATATGACTTTACGTGTCATATCATATTGATTTTACGTGACTTTTGACGTAAAATTAATATACGGATCACTTTTGGGGTTTTAGGGGATGCTGATTATGAATCTGCTGTTAACTTCTGGGTCCAAGATGATGAACGCGACTTTGAATTAAAACCAATATGCCTGTCAGTGTTGGGGTTTTAGAGGATGCTGGTTACAAATATGCTGTTAACTTCTAAATCCAAGATGGTGGAAGCGATTTTTTAAGAAAAATCAATATGGGTGTTACTTTTTGGTTTTAGGGGATGCTGATTACAAATATAGCGTTATCTTCTGGATCCAAGATGGCGGACGCGACTTCAAATTAATATCAATATGTGAGGCACTTTTGGAGTTTTAGAGGGTGCTGATTACGAATATGGTGTTAACTTCTGGATCCAAAATGGTGGAAGAGACTTTTAAAGTAAAATCAATATGGGTGTCACTTTTTAGGTTTTAGGGGATGCTGATTACGAATATGACTTTAACTTCTGGATCCATGATGGCGGACACAACTTTTAAAGTAAAATCAATATGGGTGCAGCTTTTTAAGCGACTTCTTAAAAGGAGGAGGTTCTCAATTCGATTGTATGTTTTTTTTTTGTATGTATGTTACGTGATCATTCCGCCAATAATGAATCGATTTTGATGATTCTTTTACATTGGGTTCAGTATAGCTCCAAGGTGGTTCCATTTTAATTTCATCGGTATTGTACCTTGGGCTTGGAAGATACACCAGGGAACTCCTTAACGACAAACAATAGAAATGCGTAGATTGAGATATTATGGGTATTACATCAATCCTATAGGCACCCTGCCATAGAACTAATCAGAACCACTCCGATCTAGGTCTCGAACCTATTCGCGCCTTTATTAAAAAGGCGCGAATAGGATACTATATACGATTTTAAAAAGCAAGAAATAAATATTTGAAGTCGGTGCCAAGAAACCGACTGCACTAACCGGTACCGACTTCAAATATTTATTTCTGGCCTTTTGAATTCGGCTTTTTTTAAAAAGATTTTTATGGGTTTTCTTCTAGATCCAAGATGGCGGACGCAACTTTTGATGTAAAATCAATATGGGTGTCATTCTTGGCGTCGCGTCCGAAATCTAGGATCTAGAAATTAACGCCATATTCGTAATCAGCATCCCCTAAAACCCCTATTCTACTATTCATATTGATTTAACATCAAACACTATCTGGTTGTGTTCAGAGTCTGATAATGAAGCTAAAAGGTAGCCAATGGAATCACCCAACTACTCAATATAACCCTGTCGTGTTTGGGCTCGTTGATTTGTCATGACGAGTATTTCAGACCCGGATGGTTTCCAGGGTGTTCTGATGGAGCTGGAAGGAAGCCATAGAAACTCCTTAACTATCCCTAACAAGATATATTGATTATGTGATAATCATAATATGTAAAAATGTCTTTTTAAATTTAATTTATTCAAAAAACGTCGCGTCCGCCTTCTTGGATCCAGATATTAACGCTACGAGTATATTCGTAATTAGCATTTTTCATCAAAAGTCAAAAACCCTAAAACCCCTTATTTTTCGTCAAAAGTCACGTCTGCCATCTTGGATCCAAATATTAGCGCCATATTCATTATCAGCAACTCCTAAAATCATCTTGGATTTCAAAATTAACGTCATATTCATTATCAGCTTCCCTTAAAACCCCAAAAACGATGCCCATATGGATTATTCATAAAATGTCGCGTCCGCCATCTTAGATCCAGAAATGAACGCCATATTACTATTAGTTGTCAGCATCCCTTAAAACTTCATTAATACTTGTCTTGGTTTTTATGGCGAGCTTTCACTCAAGCTTCGTACTCCCGAAGACTCGATGTAAGCCTTACAACACCAGACAGGAGTGTAATCACACCACACAAGTGTGTGGTGTGCTTTTAACACCTACATTGCGCCAACGATGTATTATTAGATGATTAATTGTTAGGAGTAAATGTGCATAAAACAATTAACAACTAATCCATTGTAATTGCAAAACTTTGCAATTACAATTGATCAATTGTTTCTACAATTGATTTTTGCCCAACACTGGTATCTGTGAAAAGGGGACTTTTAGGCTTTTAGGGGCGATACCGAACACATCAAGTAGAAGGGAACATACTCGGAATACACTCGCGAACATAGCGACAATTACGAAATTTGAAAATAGAGTTTTGATGCTCACGAGTATAGTACTAGAGTGTACGCACTAGTACTATACTCGTATACCTATTTCTGTCATATTGTTTTGTACGTTTAGCGCCAAATAAAGTACTTCACACATGTTCGGCACGTATTCACTCATCATTATTACAATACTTATCTCTGACACGATGCTTAGTTCAACAAGATTCAATAAATAGTACATAACGTATAAAAATAAAGAGATAGATCATTCAACTTGCTCCAAGCATATAGTTCATGACTGCCTGTAATTTTATTTCATAAAGGGAAATTTATTTTTATCGCCCACGGTCGCAATTGAAGATGTAGGTATGTCAAACCGTATCTGGTCAGATCTAGACATCCAGAAGTGGTTGACAAAATATCATATAAATACAATGTTGAAATTAGTAAATCAAACAGGATAAAGCTAACATAGAATATGTGCATGTGGAAAGTTCTGTGAGTACCTATTATCAAAACTTTCATTAATCTTAATATTCATATTTAATTCTTTAAATAAGTAAATATGAAACGAAACATTTTTTTAATTATATTAAACTAACCGTATCATCTAAAAACAAGATTCAAAGATCTAGTTTGTCAGATTATTACTTAATTTTTTTCTTTTCTTAATTGTACTCATTTTGTACATTCTATAGATTTTTACTTATATCCTGCGTCGCCTTGTTCGACTAAAAGGCAACAAATTCTCGGCATGAGGTGAGGAAGTTTCCCGATGGGTTTAAATTCGGAACCGCTACAGCTTCATATCAAGTGGAAAGTGCGTGGGATGAAGATGGTAAGGAAAAAACACCTAATGTCTTAATTTATTTGAGTATAATGTATAAAAGTACAATGGTCCAAGGACCAAACGGACCAAAAGGACAAAGGTCCTGGGTTCAAATAGGTCGGACGAATATAGTTTTTCTAACGAAAAATTCCCAGTATGAGTCCGGAGTTTGGAATTGTGCCCGGTATATAGCAATAGGCTCGCCCCCTATTACATGGAACCTAACATCGTCGGCGAAACGTGGGTATACTCAGTACACCTCTGCCACCCCCGCTGGGGAATAAAGGCGTGACGGTGTATAAAAGTAAATAAGCAAAATAATCCATATTTTTAAATTATTGTAGGAAAGACTGAAAATATTTGGGACCAATTAACTCACAAAGTGCCTAGTCCTAATGAGGATGGATGTAGAAGAGAGACGTGGAGATGATGAGGGAATTAGGACTCGACTACTACAGATTCTCCCTGTCTTGGATGCCCACAAGCTTCCCTGATCAAATCAACGAAGCCGGAGTCCAGTACTACAACAACCTTATAGACAAAATGTTGAAATACAACATAGAGCCGATGATCACACTATATCACTGGGACTTGCCGCAGAAACTGCAGGACCTGGGAGGATTGACTAATCCTAATATTGTTTATTGGTACGGAGATTACGTTCGCACTGTTTTTGGCTTGTTTGGTGACAAAGTAAAATCCTGGATCACAATTCGGACGGACGGACGATTTAGCGCAGTGGTTAAGAGCTTGAGCTGCTCCGCCCACTGTGTCGAATAGTCGCGGGTTCGATTCCCGCACGTGACAAATCTTTGTGTGATCCACAATTATTTGTTCCGGTCTGGGTATTTGTTTGTGAATTTTCATGTTTGTAAACGCACCCACGACACAAGAATAAATCCAAGTGTGGGGCTACGTTGTTTTAAAAAAACACAAAACAATGAATGAACCGTGAAATTTGTTATCAAGGATACATTGCGGGTACCTTGGCACTAGCTTACACGATTACTGGGATGGCTGAATATATTTGCGCCAAGAATTTGCTGTTAGCGCACGCGAGAGCATATCATATTTATGATCAAGAATTTAGACCTACTCAAGGTGGTAAGATTTTCATTACTTTGAGCGCAAGATGGGACGAACCGGAAACTGAAAACGACATTGATGCGGCTGAGCAAACGGCGTGGTTTGAGGTGAATTATATCCGTTATCTATAATAATCCTATTTGTAATTTATCTCATGTAATGAATCATTGAATTTACCAACGTATATTACTATACTAGAATAATATAATACAACCAACCATGAAAACCACTTTTAAAGAATATTAATTTCACAGCGGAGTCAAGCAATTATTTTTTTACAGATTAGCATTGAAATCTTGTGCATCTTAGTAATTTATTTTTGTTTAATTTATTGTTAACTTATCTTTGCTATATTCAAATAAATCAACCCATTTCAGTGGGGAGTATACGCGTACCCAATATTCCCAGAGACTGGCGACTTTCCTCCATTTATTAAACAACGCATAGCGGAAAAGAGTGCTCTACAAGGATTTTTTAGATCTAGGCTACCAGAATTCACACCGGAAGAAGTGGAATACGTGTGCGGAACGTCCGACTATTTTGGTCTGAACAATGGTTCAGACCAAAATTTAGTATGTCGAATAATGATTTGACATACTTAATTTATAGAAACGAGACTGTTATTGGTACCTTCCCGATACCTTCATATTTTGACGACCTTGAAACTGGATCTTATCAAAAACCAGAGTGGAGCACATTAATTGCTGGACCAACTACAATGGTTAAGGTAAAGTTAGCTTTTCTTACTCTCTTTACAGCATTTTTTTCATTATAATACCTACTGCTGCATGCTGCATCTATAAGTTATGTTGAATCCAACATCTTTTTCGTGCAATATGGAAATAAAAATGTCCAGTACCTATTGTGATAAGTCTATATTTTTTATACTGTAATGCTTGTTTAATTCCAAGTTTATTTGTGTTTTAGAAAATAAATTACTTACCACCAAGTACTTAAAAATAAGATTTAATAAAATACAAGTTGTTGACTTACATCAGAGAGGCATACAACAATCCCCCTGTGTATATCACTGAGAACGGTTTTGCGACTCACGGCGGGCTGGACGACTAAGACCGCGTGGATTACTACTGCAGCTACCTGGACGCCATGCTGGACGCCATGGACGAGGGCTCCGACATCAGGGGCTACACCACCTGGAGTCTTATGTACAACTTCGAGTGGATGCGTGGATACACGTACGTGATTTATCTCTTCAATATACATTTTTTTATGAAAATCAGTATCAGATTATTTTATATATCGGTGACTTTGGTTCTCCTGCGGATCTCCTCATTTCTGATTCGAACTCGCAAAGAAACTCCGAGCATAGCTCTTTCCATTGCCCTTTGGGTGACTTTGAGCCTTCTTATGAGGCTCATCGTGAGTGACCATGTCTCGGTGCCGTAAGTCATCACTGGCAACACACACTGGTCAAATACTTTTGTCTTAAGACCCTGCGGTATTTGGGACGAGAAGATATTACGTAGCTTCCCGAACTACCAGCTACCCAGCCGAGTTGGATTCGACGATTGACCTCTTTCTTGAAGTTGGACCTACCTAATTGGACTGTTTGACCGAGGTATACATAATGGTCTACAACTTCGAGTGTAGAGTCTCCAACCTTCACAGGAGTGGGTACGACATGGGTGTTTGACATGATTTTCGCCTTATCCATGTTCATTTTAACACCCACTTGTTGAGAGATTCTTCTGTAGTCATCGAACATAGTGCCGAGGTCTTCCAGGGTTTCAGACATTACCACGATATCGTATCATATCACGGCAAATCGAAGGTGAGAGATGTATTCGCCGTTGATATTGATGCCATGTTCTCTCCAGTCCAGAAGCTTAAAAACGTCTTCCAGCGTGGCGGAAAACAGTTTAGAGGAGATAACGTCTCCCTGTCTCACGCCTCGTTGCAGTTGGATGGGGTTTGAGTTCTGGCCGTGGAGACGGACTGACATCGTGGCGTTTTCATACAAACTCTTCAACACTTCGATATAACGGTGGTCTACTTGGCACCGCTGGAGAGACTGTAGCACAGCTCATGTCTCAATCGACAGATCTCTAAAAAGACTTTTTCATAGTCCACAAACGCTAAACATAGTGGCCGGTTATACTCCTCTGTCTTCTGTATAACCTGCCGCAGCGTATGTATGTGGTCTATGGTGCTAAAGCCTTTTCGGAAACCGGCTTGTTCGGGAGGCTGGAAGTCATCGAGTCTGCGTGTGAGACGATTCGTAATGACTCTCGAAAACAGCTTATAGACATGACACAGAAGTGATATGGGTCTATAGTTCTTCAATAGCGTTTTGTCGCCCTTTTTGAAGAAGAGAACCACCACACTTCTGTGCCATGACTTTGACGTTTTGCCCTCGACAATGACAGAATTAAAGAGCTTCTGGAGCTATTGGTTTTATTATGTGCTATTTATATTGTTACGACCCGAACATACCCCGATATCTTGATAAGTCTTTATAGGGGGATGTCGATTCTAAAACGCATAACACACCCTTAGGTCCCCCGGTGATCTGACTAGAAAGATCTAGAATCCGCGCGTAAGTGGCGAAACGTCTAGAAGGTCCACCCCTTTAATTATCGCCGGCGAGCGGGCTCAGTATACAAGTACCTATTTGTTCACGCACCAATAGGTATGTAATAATAATACCGCTTTGTGGGCCGCGGCGGCTATTGTTCGATGTACTTCTATCGATGTACTTAGAGGGGCCGCGTCCGTTCCAGAACTTTCATAGAAGTATAAAAGGAACACAGAGCGCGGGGACGGGACAGTCTCTTCTCGGAAGCGATAGATAGCGAATCGGAGAACAAGCGCTCTAAGTGGAATACACCGGCGACTTTAGCATCGATATACGGATACTACGAGTGACTCAGCGACTTGGAAGCAGTATTTGGGTACTAACAAGAGTAGTACTAGTGTATGTTTTGTGCTTGTTTGTACTTGCATTCGACGTGCTGTTTTGTGTGTACAGCGCCCTAATAAAGGACTTCGCACGTTATTCAGCATTTAATTACACCGCTACGTAACAATATCGTGTTCTATCATTACATTAAATTGTATTCTATCAAATAGATTTTTGAATAAAAGTTTAGAATTATAATTAAAAATAAAAAAAATCAAGAATCTAGCTGACAGATCGACAAAACCGAACCGTTTGTGTTAATGTAACAGCAAAACCGCAATAACGGTAATTACTAACATTAACTCTCAGGATCTTTATAAAAACCTAAGAATACATATAGTACCTACAAGGGATCTGGCGTGATGATATAGATAGAATACATATAGTGCGGATATTTTTCGTTTTCGTAATGCCAGGGAAATATTTCAACAGGTGGGTCCACACGGTAACTCTGCGACTGTCAAGAAGTGACATTTCACTTGATGACAGCGTTAGTTCCCATTTTAGCCGCTTGCAACAAGATCCTTGTTGACTGTACACATATGTACATACACGTGTCTCCTAAATGGTACTTAAAGACATGCCAATTTGGCATTACTATTTATGATACAGAAGTCTATATTTAAGTAAGGCAAAAGAACCCTGTAAGGACAAATGTCCACCTTCATAGGTAATATTTGGACTATCAACACTTCTTGAAAGAGTAGCGTCGATAGTTTGTCGGTCTATGCCATCTCATCCGTATGCACCGTTGGAAAGGATATTTTTAGGTGTACTGGTTTAACGTTTACAATTATATCAACATAAACATAAAAGCCACGCTTAAAAGGGGATAATGTATGTTTAGTTAAGTTACCACAGAGAACGGCGGAAGAGTTTTGGCTTTGCCTATCAGTGAGAATAGATTAGTCGAAAGCAAAATTGCTATACGAACATGATTAGTTTTAAGTGATGGTCACAGATGGGTGTGGTCGGAATTTGGGATATTAGTAAGAGTGACCTCTTGATATCGATTTTGTTTTTATCGGAGGAAAAGCTTCATAGAATTTCCGCGGAAAACGCACCGGTGCGTTGATTAATACATATCTGTTAGTTATTACCAACGTATTTTGGTTAATTTTAGGTTTGACTGGTTAGGTTATACTTTTACCGTAGATTCATAATATTGTATGGTATATATATATATATATATATATATATATATATATATATATATGTATATCGAGCTGATTGATGTCGGATTGCTTTTGTAGATGAGGCGCTCATAGCATTGCAAAAGTTTATGGCAAAGATAGTAACGCTAGCTGGCTATATCGTTACGTCGATAGAAGTCAAAACTCACACGAGAACTACAACCGATCTAGAAAATTTACGCTTACTTGTTGACGTAACTATTTCTATATCTACGATACTGACGTCAAAATGTATTTGATTATTTAATTTTTTCAGGTCAAGCCAGGTACATTTGCTCATCCAATATTCTCAGAAATTAGACATTTTCCACTAGTTTTAAAACAACGCGTAGCTAAAAAGAGTGCACAACAAGGTTTATTTACCAGAATGAACTCCTAACATTTGATATTTTTGGATTAAACCACTTTTACACATATTTGACATATAGAAATGAGTCGGTCATAAGATATTCATCGTCATCGTCATCAGCCTATAGCAGTCCATTGCTAGACATAGGCCTCTCCAAGTGCACGCCACTGGGTACGATCCTCGGCTACTCGCATCCAGTTTCTGCCAGCCGCCCTACGAAGGTCATCGCTCCACCTAGCCTGAGGGCGTCCTGCATTACGTTTGCCAGTCCGCGGTCTCCACTCAAGAACTCGTTTGTCCCAGCGGTTATCGGTTGTTCGGCTAATGTGACCGGCCCATTGCCACTTCAGCTTACTAATCCGGTGGGCTATGTCGATAACTTTGGTTCTCTGTCGAATGACTTCGTTCCGGATTCTATCCTTCAGAGAAACTCCGAGCATAGCCCTTTCCATAGCTCGCTGAGTGACTTTAAATTTATGAACCATTCCAACCGTGAGTGTCCACGTCTCGGCTCCATATGTCATAACCGGCAGGACGCACTGATTAAAGACTTTTGTCTTTAGGCTTTGTGGAATGGGCGATGTAAATACTCGACGTAATTTCCCAAATGCCGCCCAGCCCAGCCGTATTCTTCTGTTGACCTCTTTCTCGAAGTTGTTTTTCCCCAACTGCAGAGTTATGGTAAGATAACATAAGATATTATGGTATTCCTTCTCACGATGGTAATGTTGAAGTTATAGCATATAAAAAGGATGAGAGGAAAACGTCAGAAACAGGTCCAGTCATGGATATAAAGGTAACGCATAAAGATACATACTCGTTTTCAGCTTCTCGAAGTAACTAACATCAATGTTTTACAATGGACTACTCCATCGTAAAACATTGATGTTAGTTACTTCAGATCCAGATCGATTGCTTTAGAATCCAACTAATAATACCTCGTGAATATTTTAATCTTGATCTAATTAAATTTAAACTATTTCGGTGTTTCAATTCACCAAAACAGTATAATACTACCGAAATGCTATTCCGGTGCTTCAATACACCGAAATAGTATAATCAGATAAAAATATAACAGGGATCGCAAATGCCAAAGTGATTTGTGATGTTTAGTATTTCTGTTTAATTTATAATCCGCTATTATAAATATGTTTATTGCCAGTGCGTGCCGTGAGGATTCTACCCGCTGCTGACCCACATCAGAGAGGCGTAGAGCAACCCAACTATATTTATACTAAAGAATGAGTTTGCGACGGGCACCGGACTTGACGACTCCGGTCATGTGACTATCGCCATGTCGGACGCGTTGGACGAGGGATCCGATATCAGAGCATACACTGTATGAAGCCTGTACGGGGTGGACTACGAGAGTCCGGAGCGCACGCGCACGCCGCGCAAGTCCGCGTTCGTGTACAAGGAGATCGTGCGCTCACGCAGCCTCGACTTCAACTACGAGCCCGACACCACCCTCATGACCATCGACGAAGGACACTAACAACAACCAAAACTGTTCAAATAAATATATTTATGAAATATTTAAAAGATTCATAAATCATTAAAGAACGAATCATTAATTTTTTTTACACTTTCTCACCGTGACGATTATCAAATATGCTAACTCCTTATTTCTATATTCAGACTGTCCTGCAGGACTAGCAAGGGGGGCAAAACTTTTTTCGTGCGAGACAAAATTTTGTCGGCCGTGATTCTATTCTTGTAGGCAAGTCATAATAGTAATATTTATACTTCAATACAATATAAATCTTGAACACGTATCAAACTTTTGTCACGACACGCCATGCTAGCACAAAACGGTTAACTCACACACGCGTATGACGACAAAATCTTTGACATATCGTTTTGTAGCGCCGCCTGTGGTTAGGTTTGTAGGGTAGGCCTGTTATTGTACTCGCACAGGGTTTCTATTACATTATAATGATAAAAAAACTACATTCAGCAACCCTTACAGCATTAAGCTTTATTTTATTTAAACAAAATTTAGGACTCGCTTAATGTAACAGGGTTAAGTAAGTCTTACGTGGGTTTAATTCCCAAGCGAAATGATGAGTTTTTCCATTTCAGATTACTATTCTATTCTACTCTATGAATAAACCTTAATTAAAGCCTGGCAATTTAATAGGGTATATGCATTTATTTATATTTTTAATCGATTGTTCACATTAGTACATTACTAATAAAATATATATTGCATACAAGAATATCAACTGTTTGTGCTAAAATAATTATTGAAAACTGCAATCAAATGCGGCCGATTCAAATGCTGCCAATTTGGCGTGCTTGCTGCGACGTCATTAGTCGTGAACGTCAAAATGGCGGAATCGTAACTTATTTTTTGAAAATCTAATTACCAATATTTAGTACCAAATTGGTACTATTTGGTACCTATATTAAAAAATAAGTACCTTAATGTGCTTGAAGGTATTTAATAATAATAGTGATCGCGTTGACGATCACTATTATTATATATTAGACGTCACGATGGCGGGATCAAGACTATAAGTGCGAAAATAATGATTGTACCAATATACTATCTACACGAAGATTTAGTACCTGAATTGGTACCTTCAAAAGTAATCGCTTTATATCTATCTATCTATCTATATCATCACGCCAGATCCCTTACGGGGTAGGCAGAGAGTACAGAGTTCCAACAGGCTCTTTCCTTACATACCTCTCTGGCTTCCTCTACTCTCATAGTTCGTCTCATACACGCTCGCCGGTTACGGAGACTCCTGACTTGTCCTTCAGATAAGACCCGGTCTATTTGGTCATGGTAAGATAGTCTAGGTCTTCCCCAGTACCTACATCCTTCCACTTTCGCATTGTATATCAGTTTTGTCATTATTTCTTCGGATATTCTTTCTATATGCCCAAACCAACGGAGCATACCCTTTCTCATCTTTACACCGATACTCACTTTCATACCTATTTGCTTTCTTACTACGCTGTTGCGAATACGGTCGGTCAGCTTCACTCCGCACATCTTCCGCAGAGCTCGCATTTCCACCGCATTTATCCTACTTTTATTCTCCTTCTTACATACCCAGCTCTCGCTGCTATATAACAGCGTTGGGACGAGCACTCCGTTATGTATGGCCAGCTGCGCCTTTCGGCTTAAGTGCCGGCTCCCAAGTAGCTTTCCCATCGCGCCATTCACTCTGTTCCCTGCACTCACTCTTCTCTCTATGTCAGCGGTGTATTTTCCATCCTTCAATCAATCAATCAATCAGCCTATCGTAGTCCACTGCTGGACATAGGCCTCTCCTAACACGCGCCATTGCACACGGTCCTCCGCCTTCCGCATCCAGTCTGTCCCAGCGACCTTTTTGAGGTTGTCGGTCCATCTAGCTGGGGGCCGTCCTACCTTACGCTTACCAAGTCGCGGTCTTCACTCTAGGACACGCTTGCTCCATCGGCCGTCGGTCCTTCTGCAGATGTGACCAGCCCATTTCCATCCTTACTGAATCCTTACTGAATCGCTTTATATATATTATAAAATCGTTTTTTTTTAAATCACACACTAATGGTCAGTTTTAATATTTACCTCTAGTATAGATTTGCCTACAACGGATAGAATTGTGACATATTTTGTATGGAAAATCTGTCAAAAATCCACTGACAGTAAGCAAATCTATCCACGAGTTGAATATTGAAACCGGCCATAAGTTTACAACTTGTGTCTCGTGAGGTCATAGTTTTATCAAACTATTACCCCACACGCTTAATAGTTCCATGAATAAATTTTTCATGAATAAGTTTTCTGCTAATTACAACATTAATGCAAGACTAGATACCGTTGTTGTATTCTACTGAAATCACCGCGTATATAGGCTGCTGTATATTAAATGCTGAATGTAACTATCTAAAAAAATATCGTCTCGCCTTTATATTTCAACGAGGGTGGCACAAGTATTATTTTATACATTCCTATGTTGCTGACAATGTCAGAACCCAAAAATGTGTTTGTCCAAGTGACTGTGACAGGAGTACCATGTCCACCCACGTTTGGCTTACGGTAGGTGTACTTTGTACGCCCATATTTAGCCCACAATAGGTGTACTTTGTCCGCAGACCCACAATTCTCCGACGACGTTAGGTTTTAAAAATACATTTCTCCAAAGTGCGGTGGCAGAGGCGTAGTCTGTACATCCACATTTCAGCGACGATACTTTAAACATCCAAATATCGCCGACGATGTTAGCTCCTAAAAATATTCAAGTAATTGTGATTGTTTTCTCGTACGAGACAGCTATGTTAACATATAAGACTGTCGCAGGAAGTCTTGCCGCCTATGCTAGCTCTGCAGGTGACCCCACACATACCTCCTTCAATCTCTCTCACTAAGATTTGTAAGAGTAGTCTGTTACCCAGTAGTGAAAGAGATAAGGCCAATTTATATTTTACGTTGCACCTTTTACTCCTTTAATTTCAACTTTCGTAAAATACGATATTTTTTCATGTCTTAGTTTTTATAATATCACTTTCAGACATTGTTGTACAAATACTGTTATTTCTTATGATAACATAAGAATATATTTTGCTAAACTATGCAAAGAATAGAACATAACCACAACCATAAAACCCTTATAAAAGTCGTCGTCGTCTTGACAACCTAAGCGTGACATTCGAAGTCACGATCCCTCGATCCCACTAACCAATGGCGTTGCGTTTATATCCCTCAGTTTTTTTTTAACTATTGATTACTAAAAATTCCTAATAAAAAATCAATTAAGTACAAAATTAATGTTACAGATATAATTCTATGGCAATAGATATTTCAGAAAAAAAAAATTTGGCCCATATTTAAATTACACTGATTTTAGACTTAGAATTAGCTTAGAATGCCTCGTTGGTCTAGTGGCAAACCCCATCGCTTTGTAATCACGAGGTCCTCGGTTGAAATCCTTGTCGGAGAAATGTAGTGTTTCTAACGAAAACTTCCCAATATCAGTCCGGAGTCTGGAATTGTGCCCAGTATATGGTAATAGGCTAGCGCCCTGTTACATGGGATCTAACATCGTCGGTGAAAAGTGGGTGTACTCAGTACTCCTCTGCTTAACGTGACGGTGTTTACGATGTCTTTTTTTTTTTAAGACGTAGGACCACATTAGGATTTATTTCTGTGTCGTGGGTGCGTTTACAAACATGAAAATTCACAAACAAATACCCAGACCGGAACAAATAATTGTGGATTACACAAAGATTTGTCCCGTGCGGGAATCGAACCCGCGACTTTTCGACACAGTGGGCGGAGCAGCTCAAGCTCTTAACCACTGCGCTAAATCGTCCGTCGACTTTAGAGACATCGTACAAGCCACGTACAAACCAAAATTTTATTAGTCCAAAATAAAAATATATATATCTATTTGACGTTATGTATAAACCTATACATAACGTCAAATAGTTCCATTATATTTTGTTGGCTCAAGCGTAGTGATACACGCTCGCCCTTTAGTCCGGCGAAGGCCTCGCCAACAGCGTATGTCACTCAAACATACATATCCATTATATTTCATAGTTCGAAATAATGTCGAAAGTTAACCTGAGTGCAGATAATAAAAAAAAATGAAAAAATATCCATTAATTTTTGATGCGCATTGAGTAAGGATGGAAAATACACCGCTGACATAGAGAGAAGAGTGAGTGCAGGGAACAGAGTGAATGGCGCGATGGGAAAGCTACTTGGGAGCCGGCACTTAAGCCGAAAGGCGCAGCTGGCCATACATAATGGAGTGCTTGTCCCAACGCTGTTATATGGCAGCGAGAGCTGGGTATGTAAGAAGGAGAATGAAAGTAGAATAAATGCGGTGGAAATGCGAGTTCTGCGGAAGATGTGCGGAGTGAAGCTGACCCACCGTATTCGCAACAGCGTAGTAAGAAAGCAAATAGGTATGAAAGAGAGTATCGGTGTAAAGATGAGAAAGGGTATGCTCCGTTGCTTCGGGCATATAGAAAGAATGCCTGAAGAAAGAATGACAAAACAGATATACAATGCGAAAGTGGAGGGGTGTAGGTACCGGGGAAGACCTAGACTATCTTACCATGACCAAATAGACCGGGTCTTATCTGAAGGATAAGTCAGGAGTCTCCGTAACCGGCGAGCGTTGGAAGCCAGAGAGGTATGTAAGGAAAGAGCCTGTTGGCACTCTGTACTCTCTGCCTACCCCGTAGGAGATCTGGCGTGATGATATAGATAGATAATTTTTGATTGATTTTCATTGATCCCCACACTAGGTATGGCCTGTCCTGTTGGGAACTGTTTTTAATTTTGGTAATATTGTTCGAGTATTCCTTTGTATGTGCATATGTATGTTTCATTGGTACGCCCTGTAGTCTCCGGCTTGATGGTTTTAAATATGATGAGTCGTTAGATTCGTCTTAATTGTAAGAGTGACATAGAGTATAATATTTAATATAGCGTCTGTGAGTTCAAAACAGAGAGTGGATAATTAAAAATATTTTGGTTATTATAACATTTTGGGTATCAAATGAAACCTGGTGAACAACCAATTCCATTACGTTATGCTACAATACTTTATATGCTACCATTTTGACAAAACCTTTGTACTCTCTGCCTACCCTGCAAGGGATCTGGCGTGATGTTATACATAGATACATAGAAAGAAAAATTTTCGCTTTCAGTAAGTTTTGTATTTTACGTTGTCGGGTTCTTTGTTTATTTTTATGAATTTGATCTTGTAGTTATAGATTCCAACTTATAAATACGCAGAAATGTTTCAATCAACCAATGGAAATATGTATTATATAACTGAAATGTAACATTTGCGTAAGAGCAATACATGACACGAGCCAACAGATAATATTTGCGGGTACTTCACTTTTTATCTCTAGTGTTTGTTTACGACATAGTAATCCATTCAGTTCTGATACATCATAACAACTAACGATACTTTATTATTTAAATTCTTATCTAAATCCATAGTTGTAATATCTATATAGAACAACACAGGGATGAAATAAAATTATTTTACGGATTTTATCGCGGTTAATTTTTTTATTTTTAGTTCCCGACGTTCAAAGAAGTCTGCAGTCTGTGAACATGTCCTTGACCGCACCCGCCATAACATCAGATTTGATAGACCACAAATCCACGTGAAAGAACACCGATTCCTACCAAGGATGGTTCGCGAGGCTATTGACATTAAAAAACATCCTAATTTCAATAGAGAAGATGGCTGGGTGCTTCCATCGACTTGGGATCCGGTAATTAATATAATCAAATCTAAAACCAAGCATAACACTGCAAGACCTCAAGACACCGTGAGCTCATTCTGTGTAGATCGGACCAACAACAACAAAAATAATTAAGAAGTTTGAGGGTACCCCTATGCCTTTTGGACGTCTAACACCTCAGTCCCTCCCGTGACCATTGGTGCTGCAAAGCACTCGAAACGTCGGGAACTAAAAATAAAAAAATAAACCGCGATAAAATCCGTAAAATAGTTTTATTTCATGTATAATATTCGCGTGAATCTAAGAACTCAACAAAGGGATGCTTATAGCCATGGACCCAGTACATTATTTGCAAAAAAAGTCATGGCACCAATACGCTTATTAACAGCAAAAACGTTCAAAATGTATGGGTCCACACGTATGCAAGTTTGCAACCCTGTTTACCCATGAAAAAAGTGTCCTTCCTCTCTGATCTTACCGTCTGTCATTCCGATTCAAATCTTGTGGTCCATTTTTCAAGCAATTGCGGGTATATATTGCGGGTAGTAATATGATTGAGCTGGAATTTGGCATACGTATGTAAGTTTACTAAAAATTAATTATCACTTGCTTTAACGGTGAAGGAAAACATCGTGAGGAAACCTGCATGCCTAAGAGTTTCTCAAAGGTGTGTGAAGTTCGCCAACCCGCACTGGGCCAGCGTGGTGGACTATGGCCTAAACCCTCTCAGTTTGAGAGGAGGCCCGTGCCCAACAGTGGGACAGTTTCTTAACAGGGCTAATATTATGTAAGTTTGGTGACGATGCAATAATATGACACCATGGAGCTGGTCTGATAATGGAGTCGAAAGGTGGCCATAGGTGTGAAATATGCAATGTAACCCCCTCATGTTTAGGCTTATTAGATTGGTATTGACAAATACTTTACAACCAGATAGTGTTCAGGATCTGATGATGAACCCAAAGGTAGCCAATGGAATCACCCAACTACCCAATATAACCCCGTCGTGTTTGGTCTCGTTGGATTTGTTATGACGAGTACTTTAGACCCGGATGGTGTTAAAGGTCTCATGATGGAGCCCGAAGGAAGCCATAAGAACTCCTTAACTAAACAAGATATCATCATTGTATTTTTGCTATAAAAACTTATTTTTAAAAAGGTCTTTTTAAATTAAAAGTGTTTTTTCTTGTTCCTTCAGTTTTGGTTGCCTATAAGAGATCGCTAATAACGATACGATTGCCAATTGTAAAATATCCTCATTAAGTCCTTTTTGCAATGTTTAATAATTAATCTCTATGAAAATATTTTATGATGATAATCAAGCACTCGTAGCTCTGTAGTGCGGTGTTAGTCGCTAACACCAAAGTTAAGCAGCGTTCGACTCGGCCAATCTCAGATGGGTGACCGTTTAAGGCATTCCAAGACTACTTTATGTACTAGGTAGTTGTTAACCCAAGTTGAAAGCATAATAAGTTTCAATAGTAAGAGGCCTCAATTCTGCACTGGGTCCGCGTGGTGTAGTATGACCCATTCTCTCTCACCTCAATTTGTGAGAGAAGGCCTTTCCCCGGCAATGGCATGCTGATTATAATGATAAATATATCAATTCCTAAATTATTATTGAAAGCATTGCATGTACATTATATGATTGCCTTTTTAAAATAAACAAACTCTAATCTAAATTACGAGAGAAGTACTTAGTCCATTTTTAATGAGGGCAAAATGATATTTTGGGTATGTATTATAGGAATTATAATACCTATAATGAGATTTTACCTGAAATAGTCTTGTTTGTGTTGGTGAAGTTACTGAGTAAATATAAAAACGCCACGCTTGGGGATGTTTAAAAAATATATATTAAACAATGCATATTGCAATACACTTATGGAAAAAATCATTATTTTATTGACAGGTATGCTGCTGTCAATGATAGTTTCAATCATATTGCAAAGAGAATATACAAGGTGTAACAAAATGAACGCCTGAAAGTAGTGTGTTCTAAATCGGTAATTGAATTGATTCCAGCAATTGGATTGATTTAATGCTTCTTACATTTTTTTAATTTGCAAAGCATGCTGTTACTCATGAAGTAAACCTATTTTTCGCATTTTATCGCGGTTTATTTTTGAATTTTAAGTTCCCGACGTTTTATTTCATGTTAGTTTTATTTAGTTTATAGTTTTATTTCATGTGTAATATTCGCGTAAATTTAAGAAGTCAGTATGTGAACCAGTACGGACAGGAAATCGCAAATAAAATACGCCGGTTAGAAGATCTGAAGACTAAGCGCGCAAGATTTACAACATCCCTAAATTTCTTGAAGAGATGTAGAGACCACAATCTCATTCCTACGTGTGTCAAGATATCTACCAAGAAAAGCATACGAGGAAGCGCTAATATCCTTAACCAGCCAAGTAAAAAGTTGTTAAGGACGGTGATTCATCCAACGCGTTCCGATCTACACCACCTCAGCCGAAATATAGAAATTTCATCCAATGAATTAAAGAAAGTGTTAACTACATTTGATTTTAATAAATGCATTGATCAAATGGCATCACGACGGAAGTTTTAAAAATAGGCTCCCCTGCACTTTTGCCTCATATCACAAACTTTTTCAACACTATTCTAAGAACTGGTAAACTGCCATCTAAGCTGTGTCATGCCAACATTATACTTTTACACAAAAAAGGTAATAAATCGGACATCTCAAACTATAGACCTATAAGTTTAATATCACATTTGTATAAACTTTTCATTAAAGTAATACTGAACCGAACAAACCACAAACTGGAAAGTCATCAACCCCCAGAACAAGCCGGTTTCCGTTCTAGTTCTTCCACCACAGACCATTTACATACATTAAACCAAATCATTGAAAAATCTACAGAGTTTCAAAAGCCTTTATACCTAGCCTTTGTGGATTATTGAAGTATTTGCGATTAAGTAAAACAACCGTCTAGCTTGCGTACTGGTTTATTACTGGCCGTGGCCGTTGAGCGGGCGCGTTAAATACACTGCACTCCTCCCACGTTACTTTAATACTGCCATTATCTAAACAATGTATTTATAATTATTTTACATAACTTCAAAAAAACTTCTTATAATTAACTGCCTTAATTGGTCTCCTAGATCTCCCGCACGAATTGGGTTGGTCGACATTTTCGGCAGGGCTCTTGGGCTCATTACAATCAGGTTCTATAGTCTCCGCAGCTTCCACCCATTCATCACCTTCCTCTCCCCCACCAGTATCAGAATCTATACCAGACTGCGCTATTTGGGCCGACTCTGATATTGTTGCGGCTGTACTAGGCACTAAAGCAGTATCAGAAGAGGTTGGCGAATTATATTCTATCTCAATTGGCTGTGGTGACGATTGTGCGGAAGGCTGCAAGGGTACATATACTGCTATGTCTTTTGAATTATCATTCACATTTCGTACATAATCGTTCGAAATACATTTACGTATTTGGTCTACATGTCGCAAACATGTTGTATTATAATTTCCAAAATAAATTTCATACATCCTGTTTCCTTTCTTATTAATAATTCTTCCTATCGCCCACCTAGCTTTTCGTGCCGAAAACCACTTTGCCCAAACGGTTTCGCCTACTTGGAAACATCTTGATTTATTAAGGCTTGTTTCCGATTTTACCATGGTGTGATTACTAGTCTCTGGCAAAACTAGATCCAGTCTAGATCTTAGGCCCCGGCCGAACATTAATTTTGCAGGCGTTACACCCGTAGCACAATGAATAGAATTTCTGTATTCAAATAAAAAATTTAATAATCGTTCATGGATCTGGCGGACCGAGATCTGACCTTCACTAATAATGCATTTAATCATTTTTTTGCAAATCTTGACGGAATTTTCGGCCTGACCATTGCTAGATGGATGATATATAGGAGAATTTAAATATTTAATACCGTTATTTAGATAAAACTCTTGAAATTTGGAGGAACAAATTTTAATATCATAGTCCGATACGATTACGTGCGGAACTCCAAAAACTGAAAATAAATCTTTTAATTTAGTTATCAACGCGCCAGTTGAGGTGCCGCAGTTCATAGGAATACAATCTAACCATTTGCTGTACGCATCTATAACGACGAGGTATACCGTTTGCCCTAAAGACATATAATCGATGTGAATGCGGTGCCAGGGAGCCGGCGGGCGCGGCCAGGGCGCGGGGGGCGCGCGCGGCGGCGCGCTTCGCACGGCGGCGCACGCGCTGCAGCTGCCCACCACTCGCTCGATGTCGCCGTCGATACCCGGCCACCACATTCTACTACGCGCCGTACACTTAGTTTTAACGACACCGAAATGTCCAGAATGTAATTCCTTTAGCAACTCTTCACGAAATACTGTAGGGATTACTATTCTATGTCCCCGGAATAAACAGTCCCCAATTACCTCTAAATCGGCCTTACACATAAAATAAGGCATAACAAATTTACACGTAATTTTACGCGGCCATCCATGATTCATATAACGAATCACTGTTTGCAATACCTTATCGGCTGCCGTTGTGCGCTTAATCCTCTCGTAAGAAACCGGTTCTGTCGTCGCATTCATAAACAATATGGGTATAGGCATGTCCTCGCATTCCTTATCGGTATCAGCTGATTCATTAGGCGGCAGCGGTGTCCGTGAAAAATAATCCGCAACTAAATTATTTTTGTTACTTATATACTGAATGGTATAATTATAGGCTGAAAGAATTATGGCATATCGTTGCAAACGTAGCGCGGCTGTTACTGATATGCCATCCTTTTTACCAAAGATCGATAGCAGTGGCCTGTGATCGGTCCTCAAAATAAAAGGCTCCTGCCGTCCGTATAAATATTGATGGAAACGTTTGATACCGAAAATTATCGCAGTGGCCTCTTTCTGAATTTGACTGTAGTTCTTCTCGCTAGCAGTGAGCGAGCGTGACCCAAAAGCGATCGGTCGCTCTGTCCCGTCCGGGGCTAAATGTGCAAGCACTGCACCGAGGCCCGCGGGCCCTGCGTCCACGGTGAGTGCGAGCGGCACAGCGGGCTCAAAGTGCGCCAACACGCGCTCCGAGGTCAGCTCGCAGCGCACCCCGGCCAGCGCGCGGGCCTGCTGTTGTCCCCACTCCCACACCGCGCCCTCCTTCAGTAACTCATGCAGAGGACTTAACAACGAGGACGCGTTCGGAATAAAATTCCTGTAATAGTTTACTACGCCTAGAAATCTTTTTAATTCTAACGGGTTAGAAGGCGCCGGCGCTTTTAAAATAGCTTCTACTTTGCTCGAACACGTTCTCAGACCGTTCCTATCTATAGTGTAACCTGGAAGAATGCACATTTGTCCTTTTGAAGTCTTAGTCCCGCATTTTGCAATCTGCACAGTAGTTCTCGAAGCCTAGCTAAGTGCAGATTCCGATTAGGAGCCGTGAGACAAATGTCATCATACCAACAAGAAACACCGTCTATTCCCGCAACTAGCGTCTCGATGGCCCTTTGGAAAATAGCTGGAGCGTTCGCGAGACCATACACGAGCCGCGTGTATTTAAATAAACCCTTTGGTGTATTAATTGTAGTTAGCTCTTGTGACGGTTTAGACAAACAGAATTGATTGTAAGCATTACTTAAATCAAGTTTTGAGTAATGTTGTCCTCCACCGATTTTGGCAAATACTTCGTCTATGTGAGGCAAAGGGTATTTATCAATTTTTAAAATTTTATTTAACGTACAAGAGAAATCCCCAGCTATTTTTACCTTGCCGTTTTCTTTTAATACCGGAACAATTGGGGTGGCATGATCTGAGTACTGTACGGGAAGTAAGATTCCTAATCGGACTAACCTATCTAATTCCTCTTCTACCTTTCCTTTTAAGGCAAACGGTATAGGTCGCGGTTTGAAAAATTTTGGGACAGCACCCTCCTTTAAATGCAATTCTATTTCAAATTTATTGAAACAACCCAATTCGTCCTTCCAAACGTCAGGAAATTCATCTAAGAGCTGCTGCACCTCGACGCATTCCGATTCAACGCTTAAATTATGATTATCAGAAACAGAAACTAGCTGCATATTAAATCGTGTCATAAAATCCCGCCCCAGGAGCGGCGGCCCGCCTTCTTTGATAACATAAAATTCCATTTGTCGTTTCATATTATTGAATGAAACATCACAAAGAAAATAACCCAAGGGTGTTACTTTATGTTTGGTATAAAGACAAAATACAAGGTTGGTTTTACACAATTTTAAACATTTAAAATGCGTTGAATAAAAGTGCTCAGACATGACACTACGACCAGCGCCGCAGTCGAGTTCCATAGATAAGTCTACATCATGTACCCTCACATTCACTTTAATAGGGTCATAGTTCACATACCTTAAATTAAACAGGTCGCATTCCTTACAATCACGGCCGTCGTTTCCGTCAATTTCGATACTATTTAGCGATCGCTTCCCGACTTTAGCACTGCACACTTTCTTAAGATGGCCTTTTTTTCCACAAATAGCACATCGGTAATTCTTGAACCGACACTTATCTGCATTATGGTTCTTCATTCCGCACACTGTACACACCACAGCTGGTCCTGAAACTCCGGCATACGCGGGCACGTCCGGCGCCCTCGACCTGCGCTCAGCCACACGGTACACGTACTCCCGCTTGACAAGCTGTTCTGCTTCAGAGTAAGCACGCGCAGATCGAGCACATGCAGCTTGCTGAGCTATTTCCAAGGCTTTACTAAGCGTTAATGACTTCAAATCTTGTTCGAACAGGCGATCTTTTTCCGGCCCGGCTTCCAGCCCCAGAATAAATCTGTCACGGAGAAGAATATCCAGCTCTGAACCGAAGTCACAATATAAGGCGAGTCCCCTCAGACGCGCCGCCCAATCCTCTACGCTTTCGCTATTTGCTCTGGTGGCACCATAAAATTTTGCCCTATCAGAAAATGTCGATCTTTTCGGCTGAAAATGACTATTGAGTACTTCAACCAGCTCCTTCCACGGCACATCTTCTAGTTTCCGTGGATACACAAGATTCCTTACCAGACGGTATGACTCATCCGATAGATGCGTTAGCAGTACGGCACTTTGATTCTCGGGTTTAATATCATTTAATTTGATAAATTGTTGAAGTCTACCGAAGAATATCTGCCATTCTTGGCTTTTTGCATCGAAAGTATGCAAATTTCCGATAAAATTGGACATTTTTTATTTGTTACTTTTTTTTTTTTTGTACGTAGGTAGTTTCGTCTTCGTCGCCAGGTGAAGTATTTGCGATTAAGTAAAACAACCGTCTAGCTTGCGTACTGGTTTATTACTGGCCGTGGCCGTTGAGCGGGCGCGTTAAATACACTGCAATTATGCAAAGGCTTTTGATAACGTATATCACAAGGCCATATTTTCAGCTCTAGAAAACCAGCAAATTGAAAGAACATACATAGATCTTATAAAAAACATCTACAATCAAAGTACAGCGTCTGTCAAACTTAATACCACTGGTTCCACGTTTAAAATAGAAAAAGGAGTTAAGCAAGGCGACCCACTCTCTCCAAAACTGTTGATAAGTACTCGAGAGGAAGTTTTTAAGATCCTAGCAGTTTCATGGGCTACAAAGGGGATAGTCGTCTGTGGCAAAAGATTAACAAATCTGCGCTTTGCCGACGACATTGTCCTTTTCGCCTCCGCAGCTCGCGACCTGGAAGATATGCTCCAAGAACTCAGCAGGAAGAGCCTTGAGGTTGGACTGATGATGAACCGGTCAAAAACACAAGTAATGACTAATAGTGTCAAGAGCAAAATTGAGGTAGATGGGCAAGCTCTACATTACGTCGATGAGTACATATACCTGGGCCAGATAGTTTCCTTCGAAAACAGGCAAAACAAAGAAATCGATCGTCGCATCGAAAACGCCTGGAAGAGCTACTGGTCCATGGGGCAGCTTATGAAAGGCGATCTGCCTTTAACATTAAAACGGAAACTTATCGACATGTGTATCTTGCCCGTTCTCACCTACGGCGCTCAAACGTGGTCACTAACCGAGGCTCAAAAGTCCAAACTCAAGGTTTGCCAGCGAGCAATGGAGCGTAGCATCTTAGGCCTAAAACGTATCGATCGAGTACGGAACACGGTGTTACGCTCCATGACCCGCATTGTAGACGTCGGAGTTAAAACCGCGACATTAAAATGGAATTGGGCGGGTCACCTGAGCCGAATGGATACAAATAGGTGGGCCAAACTGTGTACCGAGTGGGTTCCACAACAAGGTCATCGTCGCCGAGGCAGGCCCAGGAAGCGGTGGCGCGATGACCTGACGATGAAATTATCAGCGCCGTTGAAGACGTCCTATCCAAGAATAGTACAGGAAGGGAAGATTCGGAGGCGAATACGTCAGGATGTCTCATCCATGTTACGTCGATGTACAGTGCCCAAACTAAATCTTCCTAAAAAACAATATTTAGCGTTGAAAACCTTACACAATAGAAAGGATATCACTATTCTTCGCGCGGATAAAGGAAATGCTACGGTCATTATGGATACGTCAGATTCAATGTCAAAACACAAGAAGAATACAAGTCAGAATACTTTTATCAGATGTAAACACATACAAAAAGGTCAAGACAGACCCAACCAACAATAAATTAAAACAAATGACTGATTTAATAAAGAATGATTTCGATTTAGCGCAGTGGTTAAGAGCTTAAGCCGCTGTGCCCACTGCGTCTAATAGTCGCGGGTTCGAGTCCCGCACGGGACAAATCTTTGTGTGATCCACAATTATTTGTTCCCGTCTGGGTATTTGTGTATGTGAATTTTCATGTTTGTAAACGCACCCACGACACAGGAATAAATCCTAGTGTGGCGCTACGTTTTAAAAAAAAAAAAAAAAGTACTCCGAAAAATTGAATCTGGACGTCAAATCGCTAATACCTTCGTGCGCAAAACCACCACAGTTGTATGGGCTGCCACAAATACATAAACGTCCAATCGTTAGCCATTTCGACACACCAACCTACAGATTGGCTCAGCCCGTAGCGAAAGTGCTCTCGCCACTCAGAGGACACACAAGAGCACATATTAAGGATTCATACCATTTTGTTAGTGCGATCAAAAATCTACATCTTACTGACAATGAAATGATGGTCAATTTCGATGTCCAGTCACTATTCACATACCTACCTGTACAAGACTGTGTCGAAATTGTAGCGAAATACTTAGAGCTATTGAGACACTGTCTTACATCTGGCTACTTACTGTGGAAGGAGCAGTTCTACAAGCAAGTATATGGGGTGGCGGTGGCCCCCCTTTTTCTCCCATTGTTGCCGATATATTCATGGAAGACTTCGAGGAGACAGTTCTTCGTACATCATCTGTAAAGCCAAGTTTCTACAAGCGATACGTAGGTGATACTTTCACAATATTACCATCTGACAAAATCAATGTATTCCTAAATTTTGCTCGGTTTTCCTTTCAAGTTCCCCCTCGCTCGCACATCACGGCATTTATAAATGCGTCAAAACCTTGCGTCGTTTTGTTCGACGTAGTTAAGACCGAAACACCCATATATCTTTATGAGAAACTAACATGGGCACAATTACAGTCAAAGCAGCCGAAAAGGACCTGTACTTTCGTACTTTCTACCCCGAAACACAGGTCTATGGCGTTTCGTGGCTTATTCAGATTTGCTGCTTCCCGGTGCTGCAACGACTTGCCTCCTCCTGTGCCTCCTGTGCGTGCCCTTAAAACAATTAGTACATTTAAAACGACGCTTAAAAAGTTACTCCTGGACTCGCAAAACCAATGTTAGCGCACTCACCTAACGTTTTTGCACGTCCTGTATGGAGGCAGTGTTTTATGTACCAGCACTGCAATCTTAAAGTACTTTTTCGCTTTATTTTACACACTGATGGTCACCAATTGTAGATTTATGTCCATGTCCTCTTCCTTGTTATTTATTATTTAATTCTGATTTTAATTGTATTTTTTTGCAAACGAACTATCAAATATATATAATTATATAAAACTTTATCAATAAATTATAAATTTAAGCATAGGTAGTACGAAAGATATTCTTTGGCAGCTGGATTCATAATATGTGTCCATGCTGGAATGCTTCTTCACGGCCACGTAATACGGCGTTAAATACTAGCCTTTTAAGGTTGATAATTGAAGTTTTCTTTTTAGTTATGTACCCTATAAATTGTTTAGTTTTATTTTTCGATATTTGTTGCTCGTTTATTATATTTACTATAATTATTATATTATATCCATTCTTCAATTTTTTATTCATTTACATCTGAATGTGTCGGAATCGTCGATATAGCATCTGTGACGTCACCTTTTTCATAAGTGCTGCCAGAATACCAGCGCTGCACCATAAGTGTTTATGGTGCAGCAATATACTGAGGCAGTAGCCTGTTTAACCCCACACAATCGCTGGCATATGCTGTATTTTGTATATTACCTTTTGTTTATGGTTTGTTGTATATAACACCTAAAGCCATACGGTTTATAGAAAGAAGACCATACTGCTAGGTACATAAACGGTGAATCACACCATCCAACTCAGTTAGCTACCGTGGGCTGGTGGGAAAATCTTTGTTTCAGAGAGCACAAGGGATCTGTGACAAGAAACATCTGGCTGCCGAGCTTCAACATGTCAAGCAAGTCCTGCACGACAATAAGCTTTGAGTCCCAAGCGAACGTCACAGTGTGAAACCAGCCACAGTCGGACGACTCCCTGCTGTACTACCTTACATGAGTAGTCACGGACAAGATTGTCTACATCTTGAAGCGTGCTTCAATTAAAACATTTTATAAGCCGCCGAAGAAGATCAGTCAATTTTTACCATCTATCAAGTGCCACATCCCTCTACAAGATGCAGGAGTATACAAGCTTGATTGTGAATGTGGTCTCTCTTATATAGGACAAACAAAAAGACCGGTAAAAACTCAGGTTACAGAACACATAGCTAAACTAAAACGCCGTCGCTTAAAGAAATGTGCAGTCTGTGAACATGTCCTTGACCGCACCCGCCATAACATTCTGATGTTACATTTACATCTGTGTGATAGACCACAAATCGTCGTGAAGGAACACCGATTCCTACCAACGATGGTTCGCGAGGCTATTGAAATTAAAAAACATCCTAATTTCAATAGAGAAGATGGCTGGGTGCTTCCATCGACTTGGGATCCGGTAAATAATATAATCAAATCCAAAACCAAGCATAACACTACAAGACCTCAAGACACCGTGAGCTCATTCTGCGTAGATCGGACCGGATTGGATCGGATCTGCGTTTGAGGGTACCCCGGAACAACTATGCCTTTTGGACGTCTAACACCTCAGTCCCTCCCGTGACCATGGGTGCTGCATAGCACTCGAAACGTCGGGAACTTAAAAATCAAAAATAAAACGCGATAAAATCTGAAAAATAGTTTTATTTCATGTGTAATATTCGCGTAAAACTAAGAACTCAGTATGCTGTTCACTGCGCCACTAAAGTGTTTCTTGATTGAAAGCAATACGGAGCTTACAAATGCATTTTTAAAACATATTTGTTAATACGCACACATTCACATTCATGTTTCATGGGTAATTGGGGTAAAAAAGTGCTTAAAAATGGAGTCAAAACACTTTGAATTTGGAAATTGTGAAGCAATTATCTAATTGGGGTGTCTGAGGTCTTGCGTTATTTACGATACACCTTGTACATTACTTTAGAACGCCAGTACCTACAGGGTAACATATTTGAGTCTATCTATATAGTCTACACACGCAGGGGAGACAGAGAGTATAAAGTGGTTGGAGTATAGCATAGGTTTACCACACGCTATGAGACAAAAACACCTAATTTCCTAGTTATTTATTCAAATCGAAATATTACAGAGGAGGCCAGATAACTCTGAAAGGAAGGAACCTACGGGAATTCATCACGTCCTTCGTGCCATCTATGACTTAGGTAGTCGCGACTCTTTAAGAGAATTGTTTAAAGAAGCCAATATTATGACAATCCCATGTCAGTATATTTATGAAAGTATAATTGCATACAAGATAAAAAAAATTTGATCTATTTAATCAGCCAGGCAATCATTATAACACGCCACATATAAATAAATTAGATCAACCGCAATTTCGTCTGTCTAAAATTCACACGTCTCTCATGGGGTACTGTGTTAGATTCTATAATAAAATTCCACTTGACGTCACTCAACTTACTGAAAATAAATTCAAATCTTGTATTAAACGTACGCTCTGCAAGCGAGCTTATTATACTCTAGATGATTATTTAAAAGATAAAAATGCTTGAATAGGTGCTTTTTCAGGTCCACCAAAATGTGGATAACATGTTCAGCTATTATTATTCTCTCTCTTTCTTCTAGTAGTTAAATAAAATTGACCATTTTTCTTCCTCATTTCTTAATCTGTAAATGAGAGAAGCATGTAGTCATTCTCATGAATAGTATAACTTGGTTAATTAAATTGAGACTCACCTGATACTACATTGTTCTCCCATACCCTACAACAAACTGTAGATGGAAAATATTGTAAAAATACTATTTTTAAAAGAGTAACCATGGAGTTTCTTGACCTTCTTCTCCACAGGAATGACATTCCGAAGTTGTGGTGGAGTCTTTGTTACTATTCTGACGATTCATAAATACTGTAACGGTTTACATAAATAAAAATATTCTGATTCTGCCTAACCCGCAACGGATTACGTTATATAAAGAATTATCGATTAACGAATGCAAGGATTGTGGTTGGTAACGATGTGCTGGAGCAAGTGAATGAGTTTGTATATCTTGGATGCGATTCAGTAAGCATAGAAAATACACCGCTGACATAGAAAGAAAAGTGATTGCGGGGAACAGAATGAATGGTGCGATGGGAAAGCTACTTGGAAGCCGGCACTTAAGCCGAAAGGCGCAGCTGGCCATACATAACGGAGTGCTTGTCCCAACGCTGTTATATGGCAAAGATAGCTGGGTATGTAAGAAGGAGAATGAAAGTAGGATAAATGCGGTGGAAATGCGAGCTCTGCGGTAGATGTGCGGAGTGAAGCTGACCGACCGTATTCGCAACAGCGTAGTAAGAAAGCGAGTAGGCATGAAAGATAGTATCGGTGTAAAGATGAGAAAGGTATGGTATGCTCCTTTGGTTCGGGCATATAGAAAGAATGTCAGAAGAAAGAATAACAAAACACAATACGAAAGTGGAAGGATGTAAGTACCGGGGAAGACCTTGACTATATTACCACGACCAAATAGACCGAGTCTTATCTGAAGGACAAGTCAAGAGTCTCCGTAACCGGCGAGCGCGTATGAGACTAACTATGAGAGTGAAGGAAGCCAGAGAGGTATGTAAGGAAAGAACCTGTTGGAACTCTGTACTCTCTGCCTACCCCGCAAGGGATCTGGCGTGATGATATAGATAGAAGAATTATCATCAGCCAAACATCGGCCACAGCAGGATAACGATCGTCACGATGATCGGTTGTGTACTGTTAGCATTCAGCTTTTACCTGTGACATTCACCAGGTTAACGGTACGCCTATTGTAGAACCTGCCCACTTCACGCCGCCCACTTCAATACGTGTTTACCACTCGACAGCCTTATTGCTCCAATCGGCGTCAGTTCTACCAAGGAGATGCCCCACACACTGCCACTTAAGTTTGAAAATACTGATAATGAATACTATAATCCATGCTTGTTTATGTCAATTCAGACTAATCTTATGTTTATCTATGCTTAAAGCTAAACCGACCAAGAGATAGATCAAGTGATAAAGTTTATATAAAAGCGGTTACATAATCTCCCGTGGGGGTATGTAATTACTGGTAATAAAACAGAAATGTTGCGTCTACGCTATTCAACCTTATTGTAAGTTGATAAAACATTTCATAAAAAATATTTATTCAAAATTAAATTTGTGAAAAAATAAAGAATATTATACAATGTTTTAAAATATTTGTAAAAAAGAAATTAAAAAGAACAAGGGCCTCTTTCTCCAACTAAGTAAAGTGCTGGTTAACTACTTCTTGATTAGCGTTACAGTGGTTAAGACCTTAAGCCGCTCCGCCCACTGTGTCTAATAGTCGCGGATTAATCTTTGTGTGATTTACAATTATTTATTTCGGTCTAGGTATTTGTGTATATGAATTTTCATGTTTGTAACACACCTACGACACAGGAATAAATACAAGTGTGGGGCTACGTTTAAAAAAAAAGTAGCTAGTTTAACCGTCGGGTTGGCTACTCAGAGATGGTGAAATTCATATATAGACTTACTTGCAACATTAATTGTCGATTAGTCTACTTCAGTCTCTACTCGATGGTGGTCAAACAGACACAATAACTGTAGTGGACCCCGCACTAAGCACAGCTTGTATGGCGGATTACCATGAAGCTTAAAAACACCGTCACGCCTATATTCCCCAAGCGAGGCGACAGAAGTGTACTGAGTACACCCACTCTTTGCCGACGATGTTAGGTCCCATGTAATAGGGGGCAAGCCTATTGCCATATACCGGGCACAATTCCAGACTCCAGACTAATTCTGGGAAGTTTTCGATAGAAAAACCACATTTGTCCGACCAAGGATTTCAACCGAGGACCTCGCGATCACAATGCGATGCTCTTTGCCACTAGATCAACGAGGCAGTTCTATTTTTAATATTTTAACCTTCTTCTTTTTAATATTTTATTTCAGTATTACTTTAATTATTGCGACCGCCTTTGTCGACTGCAAGTCGGCAAACTCGAAGCATGACGTGAGGAAATTCCCGGATGGCTTCTTATTCGGCACAGCCACTGCATCTTACCAAGTAGAAGGTGCCTGGGACGAAGATGGTAGGATTTTATTATCAAATATTAATTTCTCGTATATTATAAACGAATGCTCACTACCATTACACTAAAATTAAAATTGAAATTTTGATTGCCTCTGATCTATTTAAGTGGAATATTTTAGAATACCTAGATGAAAATAATTAGCCTCTTGAAAGGCTACATATTTTCAATTTGGCTCGCTCACCATTAAAAACAATATTAATAATAATTATTAATATTGTTAAAATACATTAAATAACATTAAAAACAATATTAATAAACAATAATAATTATTTTTGTCGTTTTTAAAAATAACTAGTAAAAAGATAACAATGGATAATGGCCCGAATTTCTAAAATATTCATAAAACATACCTTTACTTTCAGGTAAATCTGAAAATATCTGGGATCATCTAACCCACATGGTGCCTAGCCCGATTGCAGATGCATCCACAGGAGATATTGCCGACGATTCTTACCACCAATACAAGAGAGACGTAGAAATGATGAGAGAGTTGGGATTGGACTTCTACAGATTCTCGATGTCTTGGACTCGCATCATGCCAACGAGCTTCCCTGACCAGATCAATGAAGCTGGGGTTCAATACTACAACAATTTGATCAACGAAATGTTAAAATACAACATCCAGCCAATGATCACGTTGTTCCACTGGGATTTGCCTCAAAAATTGCAAGAGATGGGAGGGTGGGCTAATTCACAAATTGTCGACTGGTATGCAGATTACGCTCGTGTAGCTTTCGAACTATTTGGTGATAGGGTGAAATACTGGATTACGATGAATGAGCCTCAAATAATTTGTCAGTACGGTTATGGTTCGGGAGCATTGGCGCCATTAGTTGCGATTTCCGGTGTAGCCGACTACATGTGTTCGAAGAACTTACTACTAGCGCACGCAAAAGCTTACCATATCTATGATCAGGAATTCAGGTCAACCCAGGGTGGCTCTATTTTCATTACCTTGAGTGCTCAATGGTATGAACCTGAGACGGAAAATGACGTAGTTGCGGCAGAAGAAGCCAACTTTGCTGAGGTAAAATTGTTTGCATTCAGTATAGAAAAGTTATATTCAGTATCCTTACTGAATTGTTCTTACATCTGTTATACCTTGTAATTATAAATTTACTTTACCATTTCATTACAGTGGGGCATTTACGCTTACCCTATATTTGCGGAAACTGGTGACTTCCCCCCCTCTTTGAAAGAAAGCGTTGCAGCCAAGAGTGCAGAGCAAGGATTTTTCCGATCTAGACTACCAGAGTTTACCCCCGAAGAAGTAGACTATGTACGAGGAACGTCCGATTACTTTGGTTTAAACCATTATTCAACTAATTTAGTGTACAGGAATAAGTCAGTTGTGGGCTACTACGCCGTACCTTCTTATTTTGATGATCTTGGAGTTATTATGTATCAAAAAGACGAGTGGATTTCCTCAATCGCTGGATCGACTACAATGACAAGGGTGAGTGGATGATATGATTTAATATATACAACATCTTATTTCTTGTTATCTAATCGCCCTTTACCGTTCCACGATTGGGCAAAGGCCTTCTCTCACAAATTAACGTGAAAGAGTTCATACTCCACCAACAGGATCCAGTGAGGACTGGTAGAGGTAAGTTTGTAGCCACCTGGTGTTGGAACTTATCAAGCCGCCTTAAACTTGGCTTAACAATTATCACATTAAGTGGTATTCGGGACCAAGAGCTTACCGCACTCTCCAAAGTACGGAGACGCTTGAATATAAAATGCCACAAACTTTCACCCATCTCAGACCGACCGAGCCGAACGCTATTAGCCTTTGTGGTCGCTATGAACACCACGGTTGCACAGCGCTACGAGTGCCTATAGATATATAACACGCTGTATTATTTTAGAGCGTGCCCTGGGGGTTCTACAAATTACTGACCAACATCAGAGAAACATACAACAATCCCCCTGTGTATATCACTGAGAACGGTTTCGCGACTCACGGCGGGCTGGACGACTACGACCGCGTGGCCTACTACCGCAGCTACCTGGACGCCATGCTGGACGCCATGGATGAGGGCTCCGACGTCAGAGCCTACACCGCCTGGAGTCTTATGGACAACTTCGAGTGGATGTATGGATACACGTAAGTTGATTCAAATAATATAAGGGATCGTGGTTTAGAAATATTAATGTCTCTCCATCGCATAATATATTATAAGTAAAATGTACAATGACAAAATGTACAATAAGCAAATTATGCAATACGTAAGATATTAGGTATCGTTATGTTGCAGATTGATTTCGAATTACTTATCAGCCAATGCTGGAAATATTTCACTTGCCCTTTAATTTATTTGACTGTATTTGTTACATTATTTTGTGCCTGTTATATTAGAATAAATGTTTAAATTTTATCCGCAGACAACGCTTCGGTCTGTACGAGGTGGACTACGATAGTCCGGAGCGCACGCGCACGCCGCGCAAGTCCGCGTTCGTGTACAAGGAAATCGTGCGCTCACGCAGCCTCGACTTCAACTATGAGCCCGATACCACTACGATGAGCATCGATGAAGGACACTGAATCAAAGATTACTCGAATATTCTATTAAATACATTACACAAATACATACACTACGCAAAATACATTAATTTGTTTGAATTAATTTTAGGTAATAAATTTGTTAGATTTACAGTTTGGTCTTACTTAGAATACTTGTCAATATTTTCATGAATGTAAATATATTAATTTCTAATTAGTAAAAAGAACTTATAGTTATGCCATTTTAAGTTAGACATCTGCGATCAATTGAGGACACGCTACAATCCGTGTTTTCAAGCGCCTGAATTGCGGACTAACGCTGCCTTAGTTGAAATTTAAAAAAGCTTCCATAATGAGCACCTGGCAAGAAGCCTATGCAACATACATTTTCTGAAGTGAAAAGAAGTCCACCCCACATTTCAAAGTTATTATCATACATACATACTGAGAAGCAAATACTCGAGAAATGAGTCACAATTAGTATTAGATCCTTAATCAAGATGATTGCAGCTGATAAAACTGTAAGGCTCCGGTGCAAAGCGCCGCGCGACGTGTTAAAAATATGTCCTAGGAAAAAGGAATATAATATGGACCGATTGCGGAATTTATTAAGTAAGCCGAAGCTTCCTGGGACGAACGCGGAACACACCATTCGTATACACAATTTGGGACAATAGTGATCAAATGTGGACATAATATATTATTTGAAATGAAATTGTATTGCCATTCGATAGGATTTAACCTTACGAATGGGGCATTATGTCGCTACATATTAGAATTACGAAAAAAATGGTTAGGTATATTTTGCAGTGACATATCGATAAAGTCTGGATTTGACCGAAAATCGCTTCCAGTGCAATCGATGCAATTTAAAGTTAAATTTTTTTGTGACCGTATTTCAGTCATTTCGACACTTGCCTATAACGCTCGAAGGTGACCCGAAAGCTCAATAAGGTAGTTTTGGTTTTGGCTCTAGTTTAGATTGGTTTTCTGCCAAAACTGATACTACATCGAAACTCCAATTTTGCGCCGAAACTGGCTGAAAGCGAAAGTTCGGACGGACACTATTATTAAGTTTTTACGGAACCCCCAGAGCGCGAGTCCTACCCGCCCTTGTTCGGTTATTTTAAATATAGATTTAGAAAAGCATGTACAGGTTCAAGGTAGTGCTATGCTACAAACTATGTGCCGAAAGTAATTATTTTATTGATTCCGTAAATGTAATGAGAACATGCATCAGTTTCATAACTAAAATAGTTCATTAAACAAAGAAGATTTAATTCATAATTTTCCAGACTTGCCTTCTACTGAAACCTTAGGCACGCCACATCTATCCATCACACAGGTTAGATTTATATTGCAGTAGAAAACATACCATCATCACAACAGAAACGTCTAAAACACTTTATTGGTCCAAACATCCACATTTTACCAAAATTCTGTTAAAAATTCCCACACAATTGAGCACAGGTCAATCGGTATCGAACCATTTTCATTTTTATCGTGTTTTTCGACACCTACGGATAAATACATGTAAGAGTGGCGATTTTCTACTACAGTGTAACTACGATCACAAACGGGATTTTTTTAATGACCTATTCTGTACCCGACTGCTAGGCAAAGACCTCCCCTTTACGTTTCCATACACATCGATCCTGGACCGGTAGCATAGAACATTGCCAATAATCTTGGCAGATGAGGACCGGTTTTTTAAGATGTTCTATGCTGAGGCTATCATGACCGGGAGATTTTCCTCTTGTCATGGATATTTCGTCACGTAGTTTTTTGACAAAAACTACATATCTACGTGATATTCAGGGTCTGGTGATTAACCCGGGTGGTGACCATAGGATCTTTTAACCTAGGCAACACCGCTTCGTCGTTTTTGGTTTTGTTGGATTGGTTTTCAGAAGAACAATACACCTAGGTGGTGTCATCTGATGCTCCAAAAGTGATGCACTCTACATTCCAACGTATGCATATATACTGAAAAGCAAATACTCGAGAAATAAGACAGAATTATTGGTAAGTACTTGATCTTCAATCAAGATACTTGCTGCCGATAAAAGTGTAATGTGAACAGAACACGTAAACGATATGACCACAGTAAACATATAAACAAATAAGTATCACGTCGATAGCACGAAATCGTATAGCACAACCTCTATAGTGTTATCATGGCATTTACATTTCTATATTAAAAATATAGATTACAGTTGGCACAAAGGTGCCTGTAGAGTTTTGGCGGGAAATCGAACAGTGATGTCGTCAATTTTTTTTACTTTCTAAAACTTGTGTTATTTTGAATTATAATGTGTAATGTTGGTGGAATATTAACCATTATGTATTCTTATATGTGCACGAGTGAAGGTAATTGTAACAAAGTGATAAAACATGCTTTTTCGATTTCCCTCAAAACGGCCGTCGCAATTGGTATGTAAAGTATCCATCGCTTTACTATCCAGGGTGGGGCACTTCATCAATTTCATAATCATCCTTGTCATCAATTTCATCGGGGAGTTGAATTAATTTTGAAATGAATATTCGTAATACTTGACATTGGCAAAATACGCGTCGTCGTGATGCCATAAACATAAAAAAGGTGCCTGTAAAAAATCTTAAAAAAAAACCGAATTCAAAAAGCAAAAAATAAATATTTGAAGTCGGTACCGGTTAGTGCAGTCGGTTACTTGGCACCGACTTCAAATATTTATTTTTTGCTTTTTTAAGTCGGTTTTTTTTTAAAGATTTTTATTTTACAATTTTAGGTGACAAGTGAATTATTTACTAATATTTATATACCTACATTATATTATTTTGCTGAGTTGTACACAGCAAGGTACCTACAGGATTGATAAAATAACCATATTAACGGAATCTTTACATTCCTGCTGTTCGCCGTTAAGGAGTTCCCTGGTGTATCTTCCAAGTCCAAGGTCCAATACCGCTGAAATTAAAATGGGACCACCTTGGAGCTATATATATTTATAGCGTCCTGCTCACCATATATATATATATATATATATATATATATATATATATATATATATATATATATATAAATATATATATATATATATAGTGAGCAGGACGCAATATGTTAGTAAAACTTAACCTATGCTAGTATTCCGTCGTACAAAATATTCGATTCAATACTGCGCTATCCCGTGCGAGCTGGCGCAGCAGTGATTCACATAAAGACAGTCCAGCCTGCTGGAAATCATATTCAGCAGGCTGTTGGAGCTGCTCCACGCCCTGCGCACCAGAGATGCACACCTCTTCCGCATTGTGGTGTAGAAGCAATCTACATTGGCATCTGCGAACATCCCTGACGCGCTACAGAATCGGGGCAGTCCAACTAGAACTCTGAACGCATTATTGTACTGAACTCTGAGGGCGCTGTATGATTGTCGAGTAAATCTAGCCCACAGGCTGCAAGTGTAGAAGTTCGTACAGTACGTTCGGAAGAGTGTATTTGTAACCTTGAGTGAGCAACGTGCGAACCTGCGTGCCAGCATATTAGCTCTTATTGCCAGCGCCCTCCGTTCTCGTTCAATGTCGTCATCGTCTTTTAGTCCGGGATTCAGCAGATGACCCAGATATTTGGCCTTATACACCCTTATGTTATTCATGCATATACCATCCACAAAACAGCCGACTCTGCCGCTATACTGAACCCAATGCAAAGAATCATCAAAATCGATTCATAATTGGCGGAATGATCGCGTAAAAAACATCCTAAAAAAAAAACAACATTCAGTCGAATTGGGAACCTCCTCCTTTTTAGAAGTCGGTTAAAAAGAAAAGATTATCTTATTCATAGACAAGCTTATGATGTTTGCTCTCTTATCATATCTGTAAAATATATTGATAAGTTATTTTGTGTATATATGTATGTGACCATTGTGCCCTCGGCAAATATTACCGTAACCATGTTGGCTACGCGGCGTCTGCTGTAAGTGCTTACATTTTTTTAAATTATAAATTGTTAGCAAACTGCGTTGGAAGGAAACTTCTTATAAATTTGATCTTGAAAGATTTTCATAACTTTGTACATATCATTTTTTTGCCTGCCAATAACACTGTTACTCGTGTCAGTAAAGTTCCGCGTTGATCTGTAACGACAACCTCGTATTTTTACCTTAGGCAAGTTTTAGAGAAAGCTAAATGGGTCTGACATCAAATATGTAAAAATAGGATATAAATTAGAATAATAAAAAAAAAAAACATATTTTAATTGGATAATACAACATCACGTCTATATTCCCCATGCGGGGGTAGCAGAGGTGTACTGAGTGCACCCACATTTCGCCGACGATGTTAGGTCCCATGTAATAGGGGCCATTGCCATATGCCGGGCACAATTCTAGACTCCGGATTCATACTAGAAAGTTTTCATTAGAAAAACTACAATTGTCCGACCTAGGATTGGAACCCAGGACCTAGTAATCACAAAGCGATGCGCTGTGCCACGAGACCAACGAGGCAATCAGCAGATAATATTCACCTAATTTTCCTTATTTTATTTTCACAGTATTCTGCTTATATCTTACGTTGCATTGTGCAACGGAAAGGCAGCGAATGCTCGAAATGGAGTAAGGAAGTTTCCAGATGGTTTCATTTTTGGAACAGCCACGGCCTCATACCAAATCGAGGGTGCCTGGGACGAAGATGGTAAGATATTTGACTGTATTATTTATCTAAAATAATATTAATGACTTTTGGTCTACATCTTTTCGCATTCCCATACATGTATTTTCTTTTTTTTATATCATCACGCCAGATCCCTTACGGGGTAGACTCTGTACTCTCTGTACAGAGTTCCAACAGGCTCTTTCCTTACATACCTCTCTGGCTTCCTCTACTCTCATAGTTCGTCTCATACACGCTCGCCGCTTGTCCTTCAATTAAGACCCGGTCTATTTGGTCATGGTAAGATAGTCTAGGTCTTCCCCGGTACCTACATCCTTCCACTTTCGCATTGTATATCAGTTTTGTCATTCTTTCTTCGGGCGTATCTTCTATATGCCCGAAGCAACGGAGCATACCCTTTCTCATCTTTACACCGATACTCTCTTTCATACCTATTTGCTTTCTTACTACGCTGGTTCGAATACGGTCGATCAGCTTCACTCCGCACATCTTCCGCAGAGCTCGCATTTCCACCGCATTTATCCTACTTTCACTCTCCTTCTTACATACCCAGCTCTCGCTGCCATATAACAGCGTTGGGACAAGCACTCCATTATGTATGGCCAGCTGCGCCTTTCGGCATAAGTGCCAGCTGCCAAATAGTTTTCCCATCGCGCCATTCACTCTGTTCCCTGCACTCACTCTTCTCTCTATGTCAGCGGTGTATTTTCCATCCTTACTGAATGCGCATCCAAGATATACAAACTCATTCACTTGCTCCAGCACATCATTCCCAACCACAATCCTTGTATTTATATATACATGTATTTATAATTTATTTATTTACTTATTCCTCAATACAAACACCAAAATGTAAAATGTCTTATATCAATTCTCAAAATATTAATGTTGTTTTATGTAGTAAAAAACATAGCAAGGATGTGTTCATATTCCAAACACTGAGAGAACGACAGTACTTATCTAATACAATAGGCTCAAAAGTTCCCCTTCTAGTTAACAGGCATGAAAAAAGCAATAGGTATAACTTGTCTTCTAGGTTAGAGTAAAATAATAAATATTGAGTTCTTAGATTTACGCGAATATTACACATGAAATAAAACTATTTTTCGGATTTTATCGCGGTTTATTTTTGATTTTTAGTTCCCGACGTTTCGAGGGCTTTGCAGCACCCATGGTCACGGGAGGGACCATGAGTGCTGCAAAGCACTCATGGTCCCATAGTTTTATTTCATAATAAATATTGTTATGATTTGCCTTCAAAACTACAGAATTTACAAATATAATAAATTTGCCATTTTTATTTATTGCCAGGAAAATCCGAAAACATTTGGGATCATTTGACCCATCAAGTGCCCAGTCCTATTCTAGACGGATCTACCGGAGATGTCGCAGACGACTCCTACCACCAGTATGAAAGGGACGTGGAAATGATAAGGGAACTAGGTCTCGACTTCTACAGGTTCTCGTTATCCTGGTCGCGTATCCTTCCAAACAGCTTCCCTGATAAGATTAACGAAGCAGGCGTCCAATACTACAATAACTTAATCAACGAAATGCTTAAATACAACATCGAACCTATGATCACGCTGTACCACTGGGATTTGCCCCAGAAGCTGCAAGATCTGGGTGGTTGGACCAACCCACACATTATCGACTGGTATGCGGATTACGCACGCATTGTTTTCGATCTTTTCGGAGACAGAGTAAAATACTGGATTACAATGAATGAACCACGAGAGGTCTGCTACCAGGGATACGGCGGTGGTACCCTCGCACCTCTATATACTTACTCCGGTTACGCTGATTACATGTGTGCCAAGAATTTACTTTTGGCTCATGCGAAGGCTTACCACATTTATGATCAAGAATTTAGACCAAAGAACGGCGGACATATTTTCATTACTTTGAGCGCGTCGTGGTATGAGCCTGAGACAGAAGCTGACGCAGAGGCTGCCCAGGACGCAGTCTTTTTTGAGGTGAGAATTTGCAGAAATTAAGTACAATATTATACTACTATAAAAGAAAAATACCTACATTTACCAAAAGAGGGTGGCAGTAATGTACTCTGTATATCCCATAAGTTGTACATATAACTCAATGTCGCCGAAGACATTGACTTACAAATAGAGTATGAGGTCAAGCCATTTTCTGTTATACAGGGCACGATTCCAGACTTGGAACTGCTACTGAAAACTTTTTGCAAGAGAAAAACCATGATAACACTGTCGGATCTATGATTCGAACTAAAACCTCGTGATCACCAGCCGTATGAGACGAGATAAATGCAGTACTTCTAAATTAGCATAATTTCTAATTACCTACTTATTTGATGTTTTTATGTTATTTCAGTGGGGTTTGTATGCACACCCGATATTCGCGGAGACCGGAGACTACCCTGCAGTTATGAAAGAACGCGTCGCAGCCAAGAGTGCACAACAAGGCTTCTTTAGATCCAGACTGCCCGAATTTACACCTGAGGAAGTAGACTACGTGCGGGGATCATCAGACTTCTTTGGCCTTAACCACTACAGTAGTTACATTGTGTACAGAAACGAGACGGCCGTCGGTTATTACGACGCACCTTCCTTCTATGACGATCTAGAAGTTATAATGTACCAGAAAGATGAATGGGTAGCTTCAATTGCAGGACCAACCACTATGGTCAAGGTATATTAAACATAATTTCTACTCAGATTAGGACGATAAGCTTTGAGAAAATATACCGTCGTATATTACCAAGTCTCGGAAGACGAGTATTGGGCAAGCCCCCCATAAAACGGCACAATGACCTGGTAACTGATAATTGGCTTGACCCAGTAGTTAAGAGCTTAACCCGCTCAGCCCACTGGATCGAGTAATCGCGGTTCGTTCCCGCACGGAACAAATCTTTGCCTGACCCATAAATGTTTGCTTCGGTCTGGGTGTTTAAGTATGTGAATTTCGTGTTTTGAAACGCGCCCACGATATAGGAACTGTGTGGGGCTACGTTTTTAAAAAAAAAAAAGATAAAGGTCTCGAAAAACACTAGATGCGGAGAGAAAAAACTCGCCGTTTTGACTTTTGCTTTGTTTGTTTTGTTTGTTTTGGGGGAGCCTATGACCTACAGTGGTATTAGCTGATATAGTCTATTTATGTATATCATCACGCCAGATCCCTTGAGAAGAACAGTCATGGCTATATTCTCCCTTATCCTCGGCGGGTGTTAGGTCCCAATTTAATGGGGGTGAGCGTTTTTCTATTATACTGTTATCCGGTACTTCATGTGACGGACGGCTTGGTTCAGTGGTTATGAGCTTGAGTCGCTCCGCCCACTGGATTAAGTAGTCGCGGGTTCGTTCCCGCACGGAACAAATCTTTGCGTGACTAACAATTGTTTGTTTCGGTCTGGGTGTTTATGTATGTGAATTTCGTGTTTTGAAACGCGCCCATGTCAAAGGAATTGCGTGGAGCTACGTTTTTAAAAAAAGAAAGGAAAATGAGGAAGGTCTCGACGCGGAGAGAAAAAACTCGCCGTTTTGACTAGTTTTGGGGGCCTATGACCTGCAGTGGTTTTAGCTGATATAGTCTATTTATCTATATCATCACGCCAGATCCCTTGAGAAAAACAGTCATGCCTATATTCCTCCTTATCCTCGGCGGTGTTAGGTCCCAATGTAATGGGGGTGAGCGTTTTTCTATTATACTGGTATCCGGTACCCCATGTGATGGACGGCTCGGTTCAGTGGTTAAGAGCTTCAGTCGCTCCGCCCACTGGATTAGGTAGTCGCGGGTTCGATTCCTGCATGGAACGACTCTTTGTGTGACCCACAAATATTTGTTTCGATCTGGGTGTTAGTGTATGTGAATTTTATGTTTGTAAACGCACCCACGACAGGAATAATTCCTAGTTTAGGGTTACGTTTTTTTATCAGTAGCCCTGTTAAGAAACTGTCCCACTTTTAGGCACGACATACTCTCAAACTAAGAGGGTTTAAGCTATAGTCCACCACGCTGGCCCAGTGCGGGTTGGCGAACTTCACACACCTTCGAGAAACTCTTAGGCATGCAGATTTCCTCACGTTGTATTCCTTCACCGTTAAAGAAAGTGATAATTGATTTTTAACACGCACACGCTTCCCAATAGACAGAGGTGAGTGCCTGGGTTTAAACCCGAGACTTCTGACTTTGCACTCAAACGGTCTAACCACTAGGCTATCACTGCTTTTCACGATAAAAAAAGCAATTCACGACTCCAGACTGACACTAAGGATTTTTCGAAGATTCAAATCCAGGACCTCGTGTTCGCCACGCGGTCTACCACCACCTAGACCACCACCACTAGACCAACGAGGCAATCAATAGCAGGAACAGTCGTATTTTACATTTTTTTACCTTGCTAGAAGTTATTGCAGGTTAACAAGTCCTTGAAGTAATCATATCTACAATCATCGTAAGATGCGTCGAATCTACAACAATAGTTTCTTATCATTCATATTATTCCTGTTTTAATGTAGAGCGCGCCATGGGGCTTCTACAAACTGCTGACGAACATCAGGGAGACGTACAACAACCCCATTGTATATATCACTGAGAATGGGTTCGCAACTCACGGCGGGGTGGATGACTACGACCGAGTGAACTACTACCGCCAGTACCTGGACGCAATGCTGGACGCCATGGATGAGGGATCCAAGGTCGAGGCCTACACTGCGTGGAGTATAATGGACAACTTTGAGTGGATGTACGGTTATACGTAAGTGGATTCGTTGACTAACATATTTTTGTTTATTTTTCAAGCTTTGCGAAAGTGGAAGGATCTAGGTTGACTATCTTACCATGACCAAATAGACCGTGTCGTTCCTTAAGGGCAAGCCAAGAGTCTCCGTAACCGGCAAGTATGTACGAGACGAACTATGAGAGTGAAAGAAGCCAGAGAGGTCTGTAAGGAAAGAACCTGTTGAAACTCTGTACTCTCTGCCTACCCTGTAAGGGATCTGACATGATGATATAGATTGGTAGATAGTATTAAAATATATGAAGTCGAGAAATAATAATATGTAATAGGTAACTTTGTTTACTCAAACTCAAACAATTTATTTTGTATAAGGCGCTTACAAATAGTCGATTTGCATTTTGTTTAATCTAATTTAACTACAAATCTTCCACCGGATTAGAACGCGGTCTGCACTGAGAAGATCCGGCGAAGAAACTCAGCGGGCTTGTCTTTTTTTACTTAATTCTCTTTCTTTTCTTTCCTTTTAATTTGTTTTCATATTGTGTGGATACAATGTATAGGTTACAATTAAAAAGCTTACAATCTAGCTCCAGTGTGATGCCGTGCGACCGAGATATGACACACACTATATCATACCGATATTATCTGTCTAACTGGTATATAAAATTACACCATGCGTATGGTAGGCTTTACCAGCCTGAATGAAGGCCCTAAGATATTAATCATATTATGGCTTAAGAAATGCCTGGCAATCTTTCGATTTCCCTCTTCCTCTTCACAGGTGACTGGAAGCCTGGAGACTTGCTAAAATTGTTCTATAACGAAAATTTACTCATGTTTAAGTTGACTTTATAAATACTTTTGCAAAACATAGACGACTTGATTTTTTAAGCAATAAAACGTGGACTGCTTAACTTACTTAGTCAAATAGTCGCACGTACGCGATGATATAGATAGGCAGATAGATTTTCAAGCTTTAATTTTACCTGCAATGTTTGTTAATTCGCTTACGACAAATCTTGCAAGCTGCATTAAAACCTATGGATCCATCTTATCCTATGGAATTGAAATTTAACATATTGGTTCAGTTCCGATGACAATGTATTATATAAGCATGACTTGAGTCTACACCCAGGATTGATTCCTGACGAAGGCATTACTTAACGGCATAGACTCGACATTTTGTATACATTCAATTTTAATTGACTGCCTCGTTGGTATAGTGGCAAAGGGCATCGCTTAAAAAATGTTTTTTTTTATTTTTATTATTATTATTTTTATTGACAGAGAACGCTTCGGTCTGTACGAGGTGGACTATGAGAGTCCGGAGCGCACGCGCACGCCGCGCAAGTCCGCCTTCGTGTACAAGGAGATCGTGCGCTCACGCAGCCTCGACTTCAGCTACGAGCCTGACACCACCGTCATGACCATCGACAAAGGACATTAAGGACACGATGAATGAAATAATTGAGTAGGAGATAAATGTCTCCTGCAAAATAATTATGACGATTATGAGTATTTTCTTTTACATTTTCTCGTACTCCTTTCAGCGTCGACGACCTAAGCTCGATCTAATCAAATAGAATTTGACGCTGTCGATATGTACGCAAATACCCTTAAAAATAATACCCTGTAGATGTATTTATATACATAGTTACGCATTTAAAAATAGTAAAAGGCCAAATATGAGACATACATTATCTTTAAATTGTTTTGTATTTATTCGAGTCGACTGTCGAACCGCGCACCCCAAAAAAAGGTCGCTGTGTAAGAGCTTTTATCGGTTAAGATATAAAACCATTGATTTCTTGAAAGCATTATACCATAGTCCACAACGAAGAGACGCTTCAAAGAGATTTTCATTTTGAGGGGTAAATGTAATATACTTACCTACGATAGGCGCCGTTTTATGTCATTTAACATTTATCTCGGAGCTCACTTTGACTAAAAGATTTTAAATCATCTCATACTGTGGCGACTGATGATTTTTCATAGTTTACTTTTAAAATAAAACGTAGCCCCACACTAGGAAATATTCCTGTATCGTGGTTGCGTTTACAAACACGAAATTTACATACACAAACACCCAGTCCGAAACAAATATTTATGGGCCACATAAAGATTTGTCCCGTTCGGGGATCGAACCCGCAGCTACTCGATCCAGTGAGTCCAAGCACTGAACCACTAGACCAAGCCATAGGTATATCCATGAGACGGTCTCATGGATATACCCAATAACATATCTGTAGGCAAAATTAGTCATGAATCTACTTGAATCGGTAAAGAACAACTAAATTATTTCTTACTCTTGACTCTCCACTTAAAGAGATCAACAATAAGAACCTCGCTGAATTTTCAAAAAATGTATAATTAATAGGTACATCGCTCTAAAAATAGCTTTATTTAATAACTTAAATCAACATAGACAGTAAAATAACAATTCAGTTTTCACTGGTGTCTTTGAAATGTCATCTCATGTTTTGCAAGAACTAGCACCCGTGCCTCGGGAAACGAGGGGAATGCGGCAAATACGGAAATGATCCTATCGAGATCGAGAATTCGCATTTGCGACACAAACGAACCGACAGGAACGGGTCCAAGTGCGCTGCACTAGCAGTTTCCCGCGGCTTCACGCCCGGTCAACTACAGCCCTACCAATTATAGATAAAAATCATCCAGGTGACCGCATAAGTACAAAGAAAATGCTGAAGAATAATAACTTATACAGGCACGCCGGAATTTTATATACAAGGCGTATTGTAAATAACGCAAGACCTTAGACACCCCGATTAGATAATTGCCTCATAGATTTCATACGAAAACAAAATTTAAGTTTTTTTAATTAGTAATCAATTTAGTTACCGATTTAGAACAAACTACTTTCAGGTGTTGAGTTAATTATATTACAGCTTGTATAAAGATGTACAGAATCAATTTGTATTATTTTCAATCTTGACTTGTTATTGGGGATATATGTTTTTTTTTTGTATTATTTTATATATCCCCGCGGAGGACTATCGTGACATATGTATGTAAAGTTTACTAGCAAAAGTAAAAAATGCTGAAGAATACGAAAAAGTGGCGTGTTTTATATATTTTAGTTTCTAAATACTGTTTCGCTATAGCAGTAAAATCATTCATCGAAGTCAAAAATAAATAGCCAGCTGTATAAATTAATACCTATTTTACGTACATAAGTGGTAGTTAAAAGTTATTGTATACAATTACAATACTAAATACGGCAATAGTAAATGGAAAGATTAAAATGCAATATTCGAGCACCTATTTTCATTTAGCTGCTGGGTATGTAAGAAGGAGAATGAAAGTAGGATAACTGCGATGGAAATGCGAGCTCTGCGGAAGATGTGCGGAGTGAAGCTGACCGACCGTATTCGCAACAGCGTAGTAAGAAAGCGAGAAGGTATGAAAGAGTATCGGTGTAAAGATGAGAAAATGTATGCTCCGTTCGAGCATATTTTCGAGCATATTGAAAGAATGTCAGAAGAAGGAATGACAAAACAGATATACAATGCGACAGTGGAAGGATGTAGGTACCAGGAAAGACCTAGACTATCTTACCACGACCAAATAGACCGAGTCTTATCTGCAGAACAAGTCAAGAGTCTCCGTAACCGGCGAGCGTGTATTAGACGAATTATGAGAGTGGAGGAAGTCAGGAAGGTATGTAAGAAAAGAACTCTGTTGGAACTCTGTACTCTCCGCCTACCCCGCAAGGGATCTGGCATGATGATATAGATAGATTGATGTTTTCATTTACAAGATAAAATATATTTATCTTAATATTATATCTTAACTACTAGAGTTGTAAAGATTGTCCGAAGCCTATGCAGTCTGGTATTTGTATTCTCTAATTGAAAATTTCTGCAGGCATAGATACGTCGTTGATAAACACCCACATCGTGTATTGTTGGGTAGATGGGTTCCTGTCTGAGGCTACCTGCACCGATAATACGCCAGTATTACTTGATCAATTCACATCTCACCGTCCTTCAATATCGACCCGACAAAAGGGGTTTTCAATGAGTTCTCGGAGGTCTCGTTCGATGGCCCGGGCGATTTTGTGGTATTTCCAATCTTTTTCGGTATGCGAACATCGCCCCTAAGTCACCTTAGGGGTAGAGGTCTTATGGACGGATTACGGCATTTTATCGGTATTACCTTACAGAGTGAGAAGTTATTTTCCTTTGAAATGAAAGCTGTTCAAGTAAAAAGTTATTTAATGACCATTCCTTATTTATAAAAAAAATAATTTACGTCAAACAATCTACATATGTTAAACTTAACATAGAAAATATATTTAAATTTTAAATAAAGAATCTCTACCTTTGAATTGTAGGTACCAATGAGGTTAGTTGTCGATTAGCACGAATTTTAATAGCACGCACTATTTTTGTTCAAGCAGGTCGATCATCAAAATCGTTTATTATTTATAGGACTAGAGCTGTTACCCGCGACTTCACTTACGTGCAATTTAACAAAAACTCTCTTTCTAAAATAAAAAGTAGCTTAAGTTACTACTCTTATTATCAGCTACCTGCAAGTGAAGTCCCGTCAAAATCAGTTCAGTCGTATCGGAGATTAGCCGGATTACATTTCGGAGATTAGTGAAATGTTTGGTACATACATCTGGTAACTATATATACATATATCACGTCAATAATAATTTAAAAAACATCGGAATTATGTACCATGCTTCATTTATTAATTCCCTCACTTTTGCACACTACTGTGTGTTTTTCCTAATTTTTTTTGCCCAATATATAAAATGTGCAAATAGCCTACTTACATATTTCTGGAGGTGACTATTTGCTCGAATAAAAATGCCTTCGTGTGAATCGACTACTAAAAAACTAAAGGTGACGATTTGCACGTTTTGTGCGAATCGACAACAAAGCCTATCTACGGGTACGCGTGTCAGTACGAGTACCAACGTATGATTTTCCGTGGATAAGTCATACCTATTTTCAGTCTGGTATTAATGTAAAACTTGCTGCTATCCGCCCGTTTATTTTGTAATTTGACATAGGTGTACAATATAGTCGATAAATTCTTTATCAACAGGTTACATCTTAACCTGTACAGGTGGTCACTGTAAAATATGAACTAAATTATAGCGCGATATTTCTCAGTGCTAACGCCATCTTATAGAAAAACATCTTAATACACAATACCTAGGTACTATCTTTCTGAAAAGGATTACCAATTTATCTATTTATTGTCATAATTATTAGTAAAACGGCTCTCTCTGATTCAATCCTTCGCTGCCTACCCTGCCAAAGATCTGGCGTAATAATATTTAAGAAAGGGTACATACAGTAAGAGTCAGTATTGCACACCCATAAGTTCTTTCTTATTTGTTTAAGAGTTAAGTATATAATAAAGTTTTGTCAATACATTTCATGTCAGTCTTCTCGGAAGAATACACAGTTCATGATCATAGTCATGTTTAGGTATCTTAAACAAACGAATATGCAAAATTTCGTGTCCAATTCAATCATCGTTAAAGAGTTCACTCTTGAAGAGACAATCCTGACTGCATCATCGGTTCGTGCAACAAATCGTATCTAAATATCTAAATCAATTGTGTATAAACGATTTCGGGCACGTGCTATCAACCACAGAAGAGTTCCTTCGTGAGGAGACGAACCCGAGTGCAATATCAGTTAATGAAGGAACTCATGTGTAGCCAAAATCACACATTTTAACATAACATTGCAGCTCGCGACTAACAATAATAAAAAATAATATAGTTTACGATTTATCCCGCGATAATCTCGGATTGCTTGATTTTTCTAGGAATAAAAGTATATATTATTTTAAGTTAGGGTATAAGTTATTACCATACCAAATTTCATATCAATCCGTCCAGTAGTTTTAGCGTCATTGAACCACAAAGAGACAGACAGACAAACAGACAGACCGACAGACAAAAATTCCGAAAAAAATTGTTTCCGCCTCTATATCGATAAGGAAGTGTACCCCAACTAAACTTTTTTTTAAATATTTAACGTACAGATTCGGCTCGGTTACAGTTTTATTACGAATTATGAAACGTGGGAGTACCTAAAGACAGCGACACGTAAAAAGCCTACAGCTTTTTTTCTTCCATAGAGAATTCTGACATATGTACACATCCATCTTTCTATTCACATGTTCACATTGTTTCATCTATCAATAAATTTACATCGATAAAAGTGCCATATAATCTATTAGATTTTGAATATGCATCCGATGGCCTGAACGTACCTTATACTTATCTAAAGGTAATATTAAAATATACTACACCGCAAAATTTTTATTCACCGCTCAGAAGACCACTCGTTATACCTTACTCTTCATAAAGAATAAAGTAATGGAGACTGGAGCGCCCAAGCCTACTTCAGCTTGAGGGCGCGCCTTGTTAATTCCTCGAGTTCAAAAAACTCGAGTGTGACCGCACTAGCTTTTGTTCGCAAAGCGTCTTGGTTCGATATTGCTAGCGTAGCAAGCGAGTCACGCATTATTAATTTGCATCAGTAATTTCTAAGGCAACTAGATAGGTCAGTAGGGAGGTCTAAGAATTTCAGAGATATAGAGATTTGCTCTAAGGAACCATGAGACTGATTTTCGAGTTAACAAAAACTGCATTAAAAACATTTGGAAAAAATCTTTTACAGTATTTGAGAATCGAACCCTTTTTATTGGTCTAAAGCATGTTGTGGGCACATTTTCTCAATGCTATCATTTTGAACAGGTATTTCTATACCTGTTCCTATGGTTTTCTTAAAGGAAATGTTTCCTTTCTTCAACCTTTTAATGCAGATTTACTTGACTCAAAAATTGATATATACAAACGCCATAGACCAGATCTCCACTTCTCCACGCTGGCCTGTCTCGATGGGTTACCCTGTAGGTATTTAGGTTTCAAAGATAAGTACGATAGATTACGTAGGTATGCATCAAGCTAGTGGTGCAGCACTCACCGCTCACCTTTGCAAATTAATTTTGCATTAGGTGTCCTATTTAAGACAAAAGCGCTGTATGAAAGAGGAATCAAGGGTATTTATTCAGTCATAGACCTTCGAACCTCTTCTCGCCCAAGATTAAATTAAAAATCAATACAGAGAACTTAATCCTATGAAGTTAATAAGCAAATCGTTAGTCCTAATCGGAACCGGAAAAGGTTAAAGTTGGGCATAGAAATGTATTTAAGGCTCTAACTACGATGAACTCCCAAAATTTATAGATGATTTGCTAAAAAAAAGTTGATATATGATAGATTGATATATGAAAATAAAGGTAAAATGTCATGAACACAATTTATTGAATAAAATTTAATTAAATATTCCTACTCAAATTTCCTCAAAAAAATACGTCTAACAACCCCTTTTTTAATATAAATTGTAAATTGTCTATCCAACGGCTAAGAGTATAATGTATATAATATACACGGAAAGAAAGAAAGTCTAAAATATGCTCTATAAATTGTATAGTATATGCCTTTTTATTTGGATTAATTTATGTCTAAGTTATTAGGTCTAAATTAAAAAAACCTGCAATTTAGGTCGTTCGGGTACACTTTCGCTCTTATCAACGTCAGCAGCTTTTTTTATTATTTTCAAACAAAATTCTCAAAGTTAGTAATCTGTTAGTAATCCCCTTAAAACTTATACATAATAACAGAATTCAAACATCGCAATATACAGCAACAACATGCGGGTGCATGGGAGAATATAAATACAAAAGCACTATATCTCGAACCGAGAACGCACCGTGTTACGAGAAACATTGATACCTTCATCTGTTATCTATTTTTAACCGACTTCAAAAAGGAGGAGGTTCTATGTTCGGTTGTATGTATGCTTTTTTTTTTTATGTATGTTCAGCGATATTTCCGTCAATTGTGGACCGATTTTGATATTTTTTTTGCAATGGGTTCAGTATATCTCCAAGGTGGTCCCATATTAATTTTATTGACATTGGACCTTGGACTTAGAAGATACACCAGGGAACTCCTTAACGACAAACAATAGGCATGTGTAAATTGAGATATTATGGGTATTACGTCAATCCTATAGGTACCCTACTATAGAATAATTCACTGGTCACTTAAAATTGTAAAATAAAAATCTTTTATAAAAAAAGGTAAATCGACTTCAAAAAGCAAAAAAAAAAATATTTGAAGTCGGTGCCAATTAACCGACTGCACCAACCAGCACCGACTTCAAATATTTAATTTTTTGCTTTTTGAAGTCGGTTTACCTTTTTTTATAAAAGATTTTTTATGGTACGATCTAAATAACCTAGACCTTGTTTTAATCGTTACGTCCAACGCGCACTATATAAAGTAGAGAGTACAGTATGTTAAGTATGTTTGGGAAACTTTAAATTGAGTTTTATTAATGCTAATAACGGGAGAGACTGGTCGCTGAATTAGTAGAGCCTGTCCAACAGTTAACACCCAAATTCAGAATACCCCTATAATTGTACATACTGTGAAAATACTGGGTCAGCATATATATAAATTTTAAACTATGGCAGAACATTACCGTCCCAATTTGCTATTGCATTAATGACATATAAAAATATATATTGGAAGAAAATTTGCAAATATTGTCCCGTTTCCACACTATAACTTTTTTCTAACGTAGGTGATCACGACAAAGGATATCTGAAAATACAATTTACAAATAGGGGATTAAAAATTACCGATCGGAAATCCCGCCGGGCACGCGGTTAGTGAACAATATTTTACAAGGACACAAAACAAAAATCACTTAACTCTATCGCCGAAATTAATAACGAGCTCAACATGTGTTATCTCCGTAACGTATTATTCCAACAAAACGATAATTTGTGTACAAATACAAGTACGTTGTACAAGAATTGTTATGCACGCCCATTAATTCGTCTGATGATAGCAAAGTGTCAATGTATAATGTTGGTGAATAATTCTTGGCCGGATGCCAACAGTACCGAAGGGGAGTTGTGTATTCAAGACGTGCAATCAATGGATTTGTCGGATAACAGATAAAAATGTACCTATCATAATAATATTGTGATGTATAATAGTGTCACAGCGTAAACAGTTCAAAGAGCTAGGATAGGCTTTCGTTCCGCGTTGGATATCTTTAAGATTGTGATGTTGACAGTGGCGTGCATTGCATATGATTAATTAAGAAGTCCCTGCCTCTGTATAATATACTACGTACGTATACGTTATTAATTATTATACCAAAGTAAGTGTGATGACTGATATTATTTAATATATTTAGTAATATTTAAAAGTTGTTTAATTAAATTCTTATGAGGTGGGCACTGCTTAATTACCGATATGCAATGCACGCCACTGGATGTTCAAGATGAACACAGAGAATACTAAAGATATAGATATAAATGTAAATGTTAAACTATACCTGTGGTTACTACCTAATACAAAAGGTACGATTAATTTTCGGTGAGTATATGGGCTTGTATGGGATTAAGTACATTATTTTTTTTTTATGGAAAAGTCAAGAGTCTCCGTAACCGGCGAGCGTGTATGAGACGAACTATGAGAGTCGAGGAAGCCAGAGAGGTATGTAAGGAAAGAACCTGTTGGAACTCTGTACTCTCTGCCTACCCCGCAAGGGATCTGGCGTGAGGTTATAGATAGATTTTTTTTTAATTATCCTTCATTAATGCGCGAACTCTCACTTTTTCTATCTTACCACGAAATTAACAAACCTACGAGCTATTGCTGCTCAGCATTTCACGTAGTCATTATAAAGTACGTAGGCAATAGCAACTTTGATCGCCAAAAACTTTCATTCACGACGAACATCACGTCTCACTTGCAATAACGAGCTCAATGGCCCCAGTTTATAGGGCGATGAAAAATAAACTATATCTTTTGTTTATGGGCCAAGTTGTACTCGTGCCATGATTGAAAAAATTGACACGTACTTATATTTACTAGTACTCAAGATATCTCTTTAGTTTATATTATTATGAAAAATCATGAAGAAAGACGTCGCATGATGAGGTCTACTCTCAAACCTACTGCGCCTCAAATAGCTTTAGGGTCCGAAAAGTTCCAACTGGAGCTTCAAAATCGTTTCGACCTGCTGGAAACCGAAGGCAATGTTGACGAGAAAACCGACACAGTGGTCAAAACGCTACAGGATGTGTCTCGAAGGGTGTTTCCCGGCAAAAGCGGTAACAGAGAGTCTAAACTCTCGCTCGAGACTCTCGAACTTATGAGGCAGAGACGGGAAATGTCATCCACGCAGGCGTCTTCGCCGGATGGGAGGAACCTCAACCGGAAGATCCGGAAGCGGGTGCGACGTGACCTCCGATGTTCCAACACCCGCGCCATCGCGGCTGCGATTGAACAGAACAGAGGCACCAAAGTCTTCGCTCGCCAGCTAGGTAGATCCCATCTGACGAAACTTAATACAGCGGATGGCAAAACCGTGACCTCCAAGTTCGAGATACTCGAGGAAATTGAGAGTTTCTACAAAGACCTGTACGCATCACGGATGGCTAAACCCTCGAGACCCAGCGCTGACGACCACAGAGCCCCACTAGCACGCCACGATACGGAAGACATCCCTGATGTCAACCAGGACGAGGTCAGAGTGGCTCTCGAGCAGCTCAAAAACAACAAGTCGCCAGGCGATGACGGAATCACCACTGAGCTCCTAAAAGCAGGCGGGACTCCAATCCTGAAAAAGCTAGCGAGTCTCTTTAATTCCGTCATCCACCAGGGCTTAACACCTCAAGCGTGGAGCGGGAGTGCGGTGGTTCTGTTCTTCAAAAAAGGTGACAAAACCTTGCTGAAGAACTACAGACCCATCTCACTCCTGAGCCACGTCTACAAGTTGTTCTCGAGAGTACTCACAAACCGCCTCGCCAGAAGACTTGACGAGTTCCAGCCACCGGAACAAGCCGGGTTTCGAAAAGGCTACAGCACCGTAGACCACATCCATACTGTTCGGCAGATTGTACAGAAGACCGAAGAGTACAATCAGCCGCTGTGTATGGCTTTCGTGGACTACGAGAAAGCCTTCGACTCCATCGAAACCTGGGCGGTTTTGGATGCTCTGCAGCGATGTGGCATCGATTGGCGCTATATCGAGGTGTTGAGATGTCTGTATGATACCGCCACAATGACCGTCCAGCTCCAGGGCCAAAAGACCAACCCGATCGAGCTGCATCGAGGGGTAAGACAGGGGGATGTAATATCCCCAAGCTCTTCACCAATGCACTCGAAGACGTCTTCAAGACGCTGGACTGGACTGGGCGGGGCATTAACATCAATGGCGAATACATCTCACACCTTCGGTTTGCCGATGATATCGTCATCGTGGCAGAGTCACTGGAACAGTTGAGCGGAATGCTGCATAGCCTAAATGGAGCCTCTCGAGGTGTCGGTCTCGGCATGAACTTGGATAAAACCAAGATCATGTTTAATGAGCATGTCACGCCGGGACCGATCTACGTCGATGGTTCGATGCTCGAAGTTGTTTGGGAGTATGTCTACCTTGGACAAGTTGTCCAATTTGGTAGGAACAACTTCGAGAAAGAAATCAACCGCAGGATCCAATTGGGTTGGGCAGCATTTGGCAAACTACGTCACGTTTTCGCTTCGCCTATACCGCAATGCCTGAAGACTAAAGTCTTTAACCAATGCGTTCTACCTGTTATGACTTACGGGGCCGAGACGTGGACACTCACAGTGGGACTAGTCCACAAACTCAAAGTCGCACAGCGGGCTATGGAGCGAGCTATGATCGGCGTCTCTTTGAAGGATAAAATTCGTAACGAGGTAATCCGACAAAGAACCAAAGTTACCGACATAGCTCGCAGACTCAGTAAGCTAAAGTGGCAATGGGCTGGTCACATCTGCAGAAGGACCGACGGCCGATGGAGCAAGCGTGTCCTAGAGTGGAGACCGCGACTTGGTAAGCGTAAGGTAGGACGGCCCCCAGGTAGATGGACCGACGACCTCAAGAAGGTCGCTGGGACAGACTGGATGCGGAAGGCGGGGGACCGTGTGCAATGGCGCGTGTTAGGAGAGGCCTATGTCCAGCAGTGGACTACGATAGGCTGATTGATTGATGAAAAATAAAAAAAGCAGCGTCACTCCTATATTTCCTAGGCGACTGTGAGAGGTGTACTGTTTACACTTACATATCGCCGAAGATATTAGATCCCAATGATGACATTGGGCGACCCAACTGCCATTAAATCAGGCATAATTCCAGACCCCGGACCGCAACTGAGACTTTTTTCAAATAGAACACCTGACCTAAGATTGGAAACTAAGACTTCATGATTACAAATCGTACTACGGGCCACTAGACTAACGAAACAGTAAAAACTGATATGTATTGACGGACGATTTAGCGCAGTGGTTAAGGGCTTAGCCCGCCCCGCCCACTGTGTCTAATAGTCGCGGGTTCGATTCCCGCACGGGACAAATCTTTGTGTGATCCACAATTATTTGTTCCGGTCTGGGTGTTTGTGTATGTGAATTTTCATGTTTGTAAACGCACCCACGACACAGGAATTACTCTTAGTGTGGGGCAACGTTTTTAAAAAAAAAAAAAAAGTATTCCAATGATGTTACTTATTTTTACATTTACTCGCCTATATGTACGTTACCCCCTGAATCGGACTATTTACTATAGATAAAATGGATCTATAGTCTCCAGACTAAGCAATGAAGTCCGTAATCTTTGAAGTTATGGGCAAAGGTATAAATAGTACTCCCAAGTTTGGCAGAGAAAGTTTGGTTCTAATGCGATATCTATTAAACCGATAATTAAATCCCTCATTAGGTACCATGTTTTAGCACTTACGTTCTTCAAGGTAAGGTCTACAATAATAAATTTCTTTACAACATTTTGACATATAATTCTGACCATCGCAATACGGTTAGTTTAAGTTACTTACTTAATGTTTCGTTTCCCGTATTCGATAGGCGTGCTGGGCTACACCCTAGGAGGACAGACGGGGTGGTGTGATGTAAGTGACAAAATCTCGTACCTATTAAAACACTAATTTGGTTTATAAATTTATGTAAACCTTGACATAAAAATATGTCATTAATATTTATGAGAGTAATTAACTAAATACACTAAAATATTCAAGTGAATGGGAGACGACATCAAGGAAATATTTTGTCGCGCCAAAAATAATATTAGTACTACGTCGATAGATATTCGATAACGTAGATGCGAATCAACCGAGATGCATTAACGAAAGCAATAGATAAACAAAATTTAAGGGCGCAGGATCCATTAGCGCGGTCTCCTATCTCATTCACGTGAATCACGTAACGTTTACCACGCCGTGCTGTGCTAAAATTGAATTACTTAAATACAAATACGGACGATTTAGCGTAGTGGTTAAGCCGCTCAGCCCACTGTGTCTAATAGTCGCGGGTTCGTTGTAAACGCACCCACGACGCAGGAATAAATCCAAGTGAGGGCTACGTCTATCTTAAAAAAAGAAAAAGAAAGAGATATTGAAGCCAAAAATTTGAATAAAGTAATTGTTTAACTTAGTGCGTATGTCGTCATCTGATCAGCGTACACAGATATATAAATATAACGCACGTCGTAAATCAACCCGCCTATAACGCGCGTTGCGGTCGACGGTAGCCGCACGCGCACCGCGTGTGTTTACTTTACACATCTTTATAACAATATATCAAACTTCAAATAGAACCGATATGTCTTGTCATTGGAAATGGCAACAGCGGCCTAGTAAACCTTACCTAAATATAGACAACAGATCACTTCATACAATAACAATAAATTTAGAGGAACATCGCAATTCAAAGTTCTTAGATTTACATACTGAGTTCTTAGATTTACGCGAATATTACACATGAAATAAAACTATTTTTCGGATTTTATCGCGGTTTCCTAGTCCTTCCCGTGACCATGGGTGCTGCAAAGCACTCGAAATGTCGGGAACTCAAAAATAAAAAATAAACCGCGATAAAATCCGAAAAATAGTTTTATTTCTTAGATTTGCGCGAAAATTAAAAAAACCGCGGTCTCCGTCTCCGCTTATCAGAAGATTTGAAGTTCATGATGTTTTGTAGTTGAACTGTACAGCACTCACGACCTTTTCGTGGGCACAGTAAAGCACTTGCAATATCAGGAACATAAATAAAAACTGCGATAAATTCTGACAAATATTTTTTTTTCAATATCGCAATTGATCTCCTGGTGGTTAGATCATACAAGCAGCTAGTGCGACGACCGGCAAAAGGTCTCTTGGTAAAAGAATAAAAGAAGAAATGTTATATTGCTGGTACATATATACTATTTATTCGTTTTTACTTATGTATTTTCTTTTTCAACATGACTCACAATTCATTTTATATAATATAAAGGACTAGCCGCGGGGCCCGCGTCTGCGGACGTTTTTAATATCTTTATAAAATATAGCCTATGTGTTATTCCGACGTATGAGCTATATAACAGTAAAATTTCATCAAAATATACAGGTTTTGTGTGAAAGAGTAACAAACATCCTAACAAACGTTCGCGTTTATAGTATTGGTAGGATTAATATCAACGATATCTTCCATATTTAGGATTACAGATAAGCTTATTGGGCAGACACATTTATAACTTTCGCAAATTAAACCTACTTAGATAAAACATGTAATCAGTAGTATGGTACAGTCAGCGTCATAAAGTAATGGACCGTCAAGAAGACCAAATGCTTGGGGACATCTAAAATTATCACTAATATTGCCGCAACCAAAGTCGAACATCGCGCGAAAAATATCGAAACACGAACAATGTCAAATATAAATTGACGAGTTGGCGTCAATAATATGGGAACGAACAGAACGCCAGGTGGTTTCCAAGTAGCTAAAGTGTTCAAAAATATGGTACATGCCAGAATAATTAACTCTATTCTAAGTTGAATAGTGCTCCATTTAAAATAATATTATACTTACTGAGTCCTTAGATTTACGCGAATACTACACATGAAATAAAACTATTTTTCAGATTTTATCGCGGTTTCTTTTTGATTTTTAAGTTCCCGACGTTTCGAGTGCTTTGCAGCACCCATGGTCACGGAAGGGACTGAGGTGTTAGACATCCAAAAGGCATAGCTGTTCCGGGGTACCCTCAAACTTCTTCATTATTTTTGTTTGTCCGATATACGCAGAATGAGCTCACGGTATCTTGAGGTCTTGCAGTGTTATGCTTGGTTTTAGAGTTGATTATATTAATTACCGGATCTCAAGACGATGGAAGCACCCAGCCATCTTCTCTATTAAAATTAGGATGTCTTTTAATTTCTATAGCCTCGCGAACCATCTTTGGTAGGAATCACTGTTCTTTCACGAGGATTTGTGGTCTATCAAATCTGATGTTATGGCGGGTGCGGTCAAAGACATGTTCACAAACTGCAGACTTCTTTGAGCGACGGTGTTTTAGGTCAACTATGTGTTCTTTAACCGGAGTTTTACCGGTCTTTTTGTTTGTCCTATATAAGAGAGACCACATTTACAATCAAGCTTGTATACCCCTGCATCTGGTAGAGGGATGTGACACTTGACAGATTGTAAAAATTGACTGATCTTCTTCGGCGGCTTATAAAATGTTTTAATTGAAGCACGCTTCAAGTTGTAGCCAATCTTGTCCGTGACTCCTCTCATGTAAGATAGTACAGCAGGGAGACGCTCGACTGTGGCTGGTTTCACTCGGTCACTGTGATGTTGGCGTGGGACTCGAAGCTTTTTGTCGTGCAGGACTCGCTTGACATGTTGAAGCTCGGCAGCCAGATGATTCTTGTCACAGATTCCTTGTGCTCTCTGAAACAAAGATTTACCCACGGTAGCTAACTGTGTTAGATGGTGGTGAGATTCACCGTTTAAGTACCTATCAGTATGGGTCTTTTTTGTATAAACCATATAGCTTAAGGTGTTGTTGGGGTTACGGATTACTAAGACATCTAGGAAAGCTAGGGAATTGTTTGCCTCCAACTCCATTGTAAACTGAATTTTAGGGTTTATAGAGTTAAGATGATTTAGGAATACATCGATTTTGTCAGCTAGTAATATTGTGAAAGTATCATCTACGTACCGTTTGTAGAAACTTGGCTTTACAGTTGAGGTACGAAGGGCTGTCTCCTCAAAGGCTTCCATGAATATATCGGCAACAATGGGAGATATCTACTGAGCCCATCGTCACCCCATCTACTTGCTTGTAGAACTGCTCCTTCCACAATAAGTAGCCAGATGTAAGGCAGTGTCTCAATAGTTCTGAGTATTCCGCTGACATGTTGTTCTCCGCTAGTTTCCTTTCTACAATTCCGATACAGTTTTATACAGGTAGACATGTGAAGAGTTACTGGACATCGAAACTGACCATAGTTTCATTGTCAGTAAGATGTAGATTTTTGATCTCACTAACAAAATGGTATGAATCCTTAACATGTGCTCTTGTGTGAGTGGCGAGAGCACTTTCGCTACGTGCTGGGCCAATCTGTAGGTTGGTATGTCGATTTGGCTAACGATTGGACGTAGGGGAGCATTCTGTTTATGTATTTTTGGAGGCCCATACAACTGTGGTGGTTTTGTGCACGGAGGTATTAGCGATTTGACGTCCAGATTCAATGTTTCGGAGTACTTCTTTATTAAATCACTCGTTTGTTTTAATATATTGGTGGTTGGGTCTGTCTTGACCTTTTTGTATTTACATCTGATAAAAGTTCTTGTATTTTGACGATGTATTCTGACGTATCCATAATGACCGTAGCATTTCCTTTACCCGCGCGGAGAACAGTAATATCCTCGGGAACTTAAAAATAAAAAAATAAACCGCGATAAAAACCGAAAAATAGTTTTATTTCATAATATTATACTTGTTCAGAACTGAGCGTGACAATAGGAATTCCTAAAAATGTATTTCAAATAAATACAACAAATGCTACCCAGTTCAAAAATATAACACACCCTAGAAAAATGAACTCTATTTACAATCTTTTGATCCATGGTGACTCTTATGGAATGAATTGGGAAATTTGAATTTACTAATAGTGTTTTTCGTGCTACATTATTTTCTTTTATTTATTTATAAATATTACCTAATAATTGTTGTTATTTTAAGCAGAATACTGTATACTACCGATAAACAAAGAGGTAGAATTTAGAACTAAGTCTGAAGAATCATATTGTAACGATTGAATTACAGAAGTCCGTTTACGATTAATCATTGCATTTTTGCAGAGAAGACATTTTTGTTTGTGTTAATAATGATACGTAATTTTGGTTTATTTTAAGAAATTGTTTTATTTAAAATTGCAAAGATGCAAAATTGCAAACTATGAAAATGGAGGAAGAGACAAGTCTGTATAAATAGACCATGTTAGAACCCTAGTCCCCTGCCTAACCTGCCAGGAATCTCGTGTGATTATATAGTTAGAGCAATGATGTTAGATTCATTTGTAGCGATGTAGCTTTGGTCGAACCATCTATCTATATCTTCACGCCAAATAACTTGCGGGGTAGGCAGAATATACAGAGGTACAATGTGAATGCAATGCAATCAATTATCGATAAAATTGAGGATGGAAAGATCCATACATAATCCTTTAAGACACCAATTTCTTTGAATGTGTTGAATTTTTAAAATAATAATTACTGACCTCATGTTCCGATTTAGTATAAAAAATGAGAATTGAACCTTATCGCATTAAGAATACAGTTAATTATTCTGACGTGTTCCATATTATTAAATATTTTGGCTACTTGGCGTTTTGTTTGACACCATATTATTGTCGATTTGAATAAACTTGTATATTTGATATTGTTCGTGTTTCGATATATTTGCGCAAGAACGATGTTTTACACAGTTTGGCGACTTCCGTTGGGTCGCTATTAATGCTCATTTTGAATGCCCCGAAGAATTTTGTCTCCTTGACTGTCCCTAACTATATGACGCTGACTGTACCTAATACTGATAGTCGTTCAAGGAAGCTAATTGAGTTAGAAGATTTTATCTTAAATACCTACCTAACATGAGAGAATATTTGTCTCTCTTTCTCATCCCTTTTTAATTAACAAGAGCTACTCACGGGCCATTTAACTACATGTTATTGGATAGTTTTATGGGGCAAAATGTTTTAAATGTCAATGTCGACCCCATTATTAGTTCTTCGAAGTTCAAATGTCAATTATTCGCTTACAATGTGTAACTTCCGCACTTCGTAACCTTTACGTTCGTATTATAACACATGGACAAAATCGGTATAGTACATCATGCTAAATCCCTTGCGGGGTAGGCAGAGAGTACAGTAGTAAAATTATTATTAGTAGTAGAAGTATATCTATGATATTAAAATCAGATTAATTATCATTTTGTATTTTTACCTGCATTTTATATCAGAAAATTTACTCCATGATTCAATTGTTTGTTTAAAAATCACACTTGTAACAAACAACCTTTAACATTTAGGGAGAATGAAGAACTTACTTGGTCAATAAGATCCATTCTTTTCGATCGACTAAACTTAAAATTCGCTATAAATTAAACATACCAATCTCCACGCAGGGGTGGTAGAGTAGGTATGTTTGATTGAGATGATGTGGCAGCAAGTTCTTTAGGTCACTGTCTTAAGTGTTTGTTCACAAACACAAGCCAACTTCTTATCGTTTCGACGGCAGACATGTTGAATTTACATAGAGGCGGCCAAGAACGTGGCTACTTCGACACTAGCCACTACTTGATTAGACTTTCAGAACATCGCACGTAGCCACGTACCTACAGCCTGATCACTAAAGGCATTTCGAAAGAAATAGTAAAGCATAAATATTGAGGTATTCACCGGAAGAACCATATGTCTATGGGGAGAATATTTTAGAGTTGGACTTATAACTCAAAAATGATAGATTGTCTAAAAAGGTTGTGTCATATCCCGACCCTTAACAACTGCCGATAAGAGACAGTTTCCATAACTATATTTAAAAGAAAACTTACAACTTTTATGATTATTCGGTTTTATTGTTTACTATAAAATGAAGTAGCTGTCAAGACTATCTTTAAATTGTAATTTCTACAAGCCGTCGTTTTCAATGACTTGGACATCGATTGCTCTCACCTTCGGAACATTTGTGTCCCCAAGACAAACTAGATAGGCACCAAGTCTATTGATTGTCCAGTCGAGCGCACATCGTATAATGGGCTATTTATAATAGCCTCAGAGGCTCAGCCATTCAGTGGACATGGAGGACGCCAGCACCGCTCCATTTAACACGCGCATGCTTCACATCACCAAGGTTGATGGCCAAGACAGCTTAAATGAGGTCGAAATAAATAAATCATAACATAACCTATATGCCACGCCTATAACATGTCAATAATAAACAAACATAAATCAACTTATTGTTAATTTTATAGCTCTCACTCACTCCACTATTTTTGACTGTTTATAATTTTCAGCGCGGCCGATGATGGATATTGCAGCGTTCGGAGTAGTGCGGACAAGTGAATAATTTTCAAATCTAATTTAGTTCTTGATTGCCAAACTATTGCTCGGAGATTTTCAAATTTGAGCTCTCGGATCAGTTATGTAGTTTCGATTCCCCGAGGATCGGGGTTAAGTTAATACCTTTTCTAAAATTAGACTAGTGCTGGTTTAGATTGGGTACTACTGAGGTACACTGAAGTTAATAAATCGGCCTATACAGTGCCACTTGACAATGACGTTCTATTACAAACCGAGGTGAGATAGATTAGAAAATACTCTCCCACAGTGCAAATTGATGGAGGCAAGTTTGTGTCCATATAGATACTGTTTGCCCTTACGCCGCATATTAAACCGACTATGAAGCTTAGCTTGCTACAACGACTACTACATTAAGTGGCAGCTAGGACGAACCACCTTCCGAAATACGCATGTGCTCAAAAACGAAATTTCCACAAAAGGACTTAGTAAATGCCAAGAGTATCTATATGGACCCAAACTTGCCTCCATCCATTTGCACTGTGTTAGTTATTTTATAATCTCTCTCACCTCGGTGAGTCTAATATGGGCGTCCATCTTAGACTCACTGAGGCGAACGCTGCGTAACCTTGGTGATCTGGTTGGCAAGGTATACGAACGCCTTCGAGGGCAGTAGTAAGTAACAAACATTAATAAGTTGGCTTGTAAAAGCCTACAGGCAGTTACTGATCTGAAAATTTAGAGATGATCGTTGTTTAAGTATGTTTGAAGTTGGGTGCAGTACCTGTCAACTGTCTATATAAAAAGACTTCCACCTAAGTGTTACTTAATTAAACATTCTTAAAGCTGAAACTACTTTTATTTGCTTTTTATCATCATAACTACATGCTATGAAGTCAATATTAATATGTAAGTAATACATACAAATTAAGAAGCGTGAAACGAACAAAAATGAAATGTTTAAGTTATATCAAGATATGAGTGAAAATAACTATTTAAAAGAGCAGCATTTGGAGAACTACAGTGTCTATTTACACCTGCGGGATTTCGGCTTCGATGTATGGAGGTATATAACAAATGTGAACAAAGCTATGTTAAATTAGAACCCATACGAGGCATGCCTTTTAAGTTCTGTCGTTTCCATATTTCCCGGCAATTTTGAATTTGGAACTATTCTATATTCGAATGTGTTTAAATGTTGAATCTCAAAACAGTTGAAAGTATTAGGATTAATGCTATTGTTTAGTCACAGCGTCGATTGGAATCTGTCAGGTAGCGTACGAAAATGAATCTTTCTAAGGAAAATGTTCCTGCAATAATTTTCTACAACTTTAGAAGAGGCCTGACACGGCTTCAGTGTTTTGAAGAGCTAACATCTGTGTTCAGTGATATAGCCCCATGTCTGCGGACTGTCGAACGCTGGTATTTAGAATTCCAGCGTGGACATACTAGTGTTAGTGACAAATCTCACGAAGGACGCCCAAAATCAGCCTTCACTGAAGATAACATCATTGCTGTGAGACAACTAATTCTCGAAGATCGTCATGTGACGTATCGAGAGATAGAGGCTCTATTAGGCATCTCAGGGACAACCATTCAGAAGATCATGCATGAAGCGCTTGGTGGGAGAAAGCTAGTTTGCCGTTGGATACCGCATCTGCTTTCCAACGATCACAAGGCGGCCCGCGTCAGATGGTGTAAGAACACTCTGCAAAGGTTCAACCGAGGAGAGTCAAATCACGTCTACGACATCATCATTGGTGACGAATCTTGGATCTATGCCTACGATCCTGATTCCAAACAACAATCTACAATCTGGGTCTTTCAAGACGAGCCAAAGCCGACTAAAGTTGTTCGTTCTCGAAGCACTTCAAAGAAGATGGTGGCGACGTTCGTTGGAAAAACAGGCCATGTTGCGACTTTTGCACTTGAAGATCGTAGAACGGTTAACGCAGAGTGGTATACCACAGTTTGTTTACCACAAGTCATCGCCGAAATTCGAAAATCTAACTCAAAGCAACGCATCATCCTGCACCACGACAACGCAAGCTCACACAGCGCTCGTCAAACGATTGAGTATTTGAAGCAGGAAAAAGTAGAAATTCTTGACCATCCTCCATACAGTCCTGACCTAAGCCCTAACGATTTCTTTACATTTCCTAAAATTAAGAAAAGTTTTTGTGGTCAAAGGTTCCAGTCCGGTGAAGAAGCAGTCGACGCTTTCAAGTCAGCCATTTTGAACACCCTCACTTTAGAGTGGAATAAATGTTATAATAACTGGTTTGAGCGAATGAAAAAGTGTATTAAGCTACGTGGTGAATACTTTGCAAAACAATAAAAAGTACTATAAGGTTCTAGTTGTGTTTTTTTCTTCAAACGACACAACTTAAAAGGCATGCCTCGTAGTTCGTCTTTCTTTAAACTGCTAATTCGAGATTTACCACCGATATTCACCATAAGTGTTTTTTAATGTGTAACATCTTTCCTCTCGGTTGCTGGATATTTTTTGTGGGAGTGATAGGGACGGAAATGTGTTACAGGAAACCGGGGAAGCGCGCGCTATTTGATTTGACCAACGAGCGCGCGCGGTCGAATCGAGGAAGCGCGCGCTATTTGATTTGACCAATGAGTCATCTCAATTTCATAGTAGGATAACATGTCATATGTTACACATCATATGCGAGTACTGTAAGGCTCGTCAATTTTTTTTCCAAACTATGCTGTGGTTAGATCACCGACAACTAGCCGATAATCATGTGGGTGCAAATGTCAATAAAACCATCCGTTGTTATTCAGAGTATTTAAGTACAAGGCTCTATTGGCCCGCGGCCAATTTCGGAATTAACGCTGTCATCGAGTGAAATGTCACTTCATGACTGTCGCAGAGTTGCCGTTTAATATGAAATTTACCCCGTGCGGACCCACCTGTTGAAATATCTCCTTGGAAGTAGGAACATTTTACTAAATATTAACCCTTATTTCACACCAACGCCCCACTGTCTCTATGGGCCAAAAGATCCTTGTCGCACTATACGCACAAGGTTCCCATATTGCCTACAGTAGGTATACTGTTAAAAGTGCCGTCGTATAGTTCTACTAGTTTATTCAAGTTTGAAAAGGTTAAACGCTACTGCGCATTTACATTTTGTTATGTTAAACTTACCAACAATATTTAACACCGATATTAGGCTTCTGTGTGTAATGGGTGTTATACGACGATAACGTGCTAAAATTATAATAATTTTGACTGTAATATACCTGCTCTCGAATCATTTCAATACGGTTTTATTGTCTACTTATGAGATGGTATCGGGAGAATATTTGATAAAATTGGGTCATCGACTTCTTTGTTTTTTGGTTGTTTTGACTGTTACCCCTCGGCGTTTTCTCAACGCGTTGTGCTCAAGCGGTGTCAGAGCTTTATAAAAGTGTACTGTTAGCCGTTTGTTCAATTTCAGCGCTTGATTAACACTCGTTGTTTCACGTAATAGGGTAGACTTTGTATACCAATCCGTCAATGCGGACGCCTGAGGCTCGGCAATGTTAATCGGTAATCCTGGCATGTTTGGCGCTATCAACCACACAATGGCAGAACTATACACACATACAGTCCAAACGTAAGGTTATAATACAATACGTCTATTGTAGGCCATCTAGATCACACTAATAGCTATATTATTAAAATATCGCCTCTGTCATCCGTTACCTTATTTCAATAAATGATTACATTCAGCTCGAAAATAATAGATCGTCAAGTCTAAAGTTTTTGTTTTATACACACATCTCCACAGAGAATATAAAATATAATATCAATGGTCACAGGTACTTACTCTGAATAACACCACCGCTATGAATTCCTCAGTCATTTCCAATCTCTTATCGACAGGATACGAGAATCAGCACAAAACACGGCTATAATGAACTACCCTTGTATTATCCTTAAAAAAATATTTATTCTCATAACTTTTACTGCACCATTACAACACTTCAATCCTTATCAATAATCGTTATTGTCCAACTTAACGTTAAACATCCAAATTCAGGGCGAATGCTTATTTATCACATGGAAGCAGATGTCCAGATTATGTTCCATTATTTTTTTATAAAACGCCGAAATACGGCGGACTAAAATGCAATAGACTCACATAACATCAGTGAACGACGCGGAGAAAACTTGAATTTGGAAAGTGGTGTTCATGTTAATCGAGAAATCTTAAGCGTTTATTTTAAAATTGGGCTTTATCGTTTAATCAGTGTTCGAAGATTGTGTTTGCGCGCGCTCTGGATCGACCGGGCGTCCCGCCGCGCCACTGAGGCATCTCGCGCGGCTCCCGGCCCGTGGCAGGCGCGCGCATGCGTGCACTACACCACCCACGCCTCGCACCACCTTCCCGCGGCGAGCTCTACATTACGCGCTTATACATACTAAACGCACGCATCTACCCTATACACATAGCAATACGCAGCGTACGCGCTGTACTCGTCGGCCGCACGCTCGTCGCGCCACTCGACAGAACAAATACTCACTGATAGGAGAAGAATCACAAATGTGACGTCACTTAAGCGCACTCGAGCACCAGTGCGGAGGCGGGTTTCGTCAGTTCTAATGACAGGACATGGAGAAATTAAAGTGAAATGTTTCGAAGAAAACTGTTAAATGCCAACGTTACGCCCCTCGTTTACAAATAATGGTAAACGGGGGGCGTAAAACTAAACTCAAACTATTGAAAATCCAAAAGGCACACGTAGTTATTACCTGTAACCATAATAAAACGATAATACATACTCCAAACCCCTCTAACTGATATAATAGCAGACAATAAAATAGCTTGTAATTTTTAAGTCTTTATCAGATCTGACTAGTCAAGTTTTTTTTTAATATAACCCCACACTATAATTTATTCCTGTGTCGTGGGTGCGTTTACAAACATGAAAATTCACATACACAAAAACCCAGAGCGAAACAAATAATTATGGGTCACACAAAGATGTCCCGAACGGCAATCGAAAGTGATTGGAGCGGCTTAAGGTCTTAACCACTGCGCCAAATCGTCCGTCAAATCAGTATTAAATACTATTAGATTTGATTTATCATAAAGCATGCAAAACTTTCCACTAATATAATTAGTTTATAATATATAGTTCGAATGCGAGAGGAGGTCGTAAAAAAGATAAAAGAAATTCGTATTGAAGATTGAGAAGCGCTTGTATTTTAATTAAATTATAAAATATATTATAGTAGCATTGTACAGACAAATTGACTTTAAACAATGTAGCGATTTATGTTTGCGGAATAGTAAGTATGAGCGTATGCTAATGCGCTAACGACGCAGGCGCAGCTAGTGTGAGGCCAAATTTGCAATGATAAGTGAGCTAAGTCGACAGCCCTCTGGCATACGCTCAAACTAAATGTCATTTTATAACTTCGTTGTATACCCTATTTTACAGAAAGTACCGATCCACTAGTACTGATAGATTTATAAAACAAAAAATAGATTCTTACACTCTTAACATTTCAATCTAGAAAACTTGAATTATCTATCTACATACGAACTAATTCAACAATTCATTTACAGGCCTCTAACAAATATTTTCACAGGTTCAGATTTACATACGGAATCAAATCACTTCGTAAAAGTCATTCATACAGGAAGACGTGGCCGCATTTAGCAGGTCTGCTACAAGCACACGACGCGTTCAGTGAATGCACCAATGATGGTCATGTCGGTGGCGAGCGCGGCGCGCATGACCTGCGGCGCTACGGCGTCGCGCACGCGCAGCGTGAACTCGCGCCGCGACGGCGCAGGCAGCACGCCGCCCGCGGCACTCAGCACGCGCGACCTTCCAGCTACGTCCAGCGGCGTCCCCTCCAAGCTACTTCCTAACACTGTGCGAACGCACAACGACCTGCAAGCCTCCCTCTCAGCTTCGTAGAGCTCCCTCGCCGCGATTTCAAACGTCCTCCGAGCATCGACCCCACCCACAGAGGCACTCGACCCCCGTACACCTTCCTCGTAGGCTTTCGCTGCGCCCGCGCGTAATACAGCCGGCAATAAGAGCTCAGCAGCACCACTGACAGTTCTCGAGCGCAGAAAATGCAACACTTGTTCTGCTTCACGTGCCTCATTAAACAGTCTTCGTTGTCGCGCCGCGGGCACTGGTCGCGCGACAGTCCACGCTTCTATCCATGGGTTGCCTGGCAAAAGCATCCGATCGCCCAGAGAGCCTCCGTCGTCCGGCTTCCAATCCCGGGGTGAGTACCATCGCACGAAGTCGCACAACTCCGCGCCAGGGTTGGCCGCTTTGAACGCTTCCATGTCGGATAGAAGCGATGCGCTCATCATCCTAGCCCGGAGCTCTGACGCTTTGGCGTCGTCTCCAAGCCGCACCATTAACTCCGCATCCTCCTCCAATTGGTCTTCTGTTTTCGGCGCAGCATCCTGCATTCCAAAGAGTTTTCAAATTAAGCTCATATCGTTTATCGTATTAATTCCAATCATGGCACCAAAAATAAAACATCGCTGTTCCAGTTATCAATTGGTTTGATAAGTTTCGTTTTGATAACCTCATCGGCAAAAGTATCTGATACATATGTACATGTATAATGAAGCTTGTGTTTGACAATCTAATTCATCAAGCGAAATACAGACCTGCGTGCGTGGGACGTACATAGGCGCCCCATTTTTCAGTGTGGCGTCGTCAAACCGGCTCAGCCGACCCACGGGGCGATCCCATGGCAGCTGATCTTCTCCTTCGCCCTCTGAACAGTCGAAAAACTCATCCTCCGAAGAGTTGCCGGCGAGACTACCGCTACCCTCGAGCGCTCGCTTGATACAGCAGTTTAGGAGCTGTAGTTTCTGATGCAGCAGACATGTACGAGCATTGGGCGTACCTTCCGCTACTCTGTTAACAAAGGAGATTTCAATTATCCACAATATACCATGAAATTAAAAAAACACAAAAAAAACCCTAGTCACAGTAGAAAGATAGTAATATTATGGTTACTTGAACTATTTAGCCACAATATAAATATCGTCCAACATACACCAATAGACCTCGACATTAACTGGCACATAATAATCAGCCGAAAGCCGCAGTTTTACGTGTTAATAATAAGGATTTCTCATAAGCACTCTTTTATAGTAATGGTGTAGTAAAACAAACTTCGAGTTGTAGAGGACTGCGAATTGGGACAAATTACATAGCCGCAATGTTTATAGCGAGGCAGTTATCTGCTTACCGAACTGAACTAAATTTTTTAATTAAGTTATTGTGCTTCATCATCATCATCATTTCAGCCTATACTTGTCCACTGCTGAACATAGGCCTCCCCAATCGCTTTCCAGCGTAACCGGTCCGATGCCACCTGCATCCAACGATTTCCTGCGATTTTCACAAGATCGTCGGTCCATCTGGCAGGCGGTCGTCCTACGCTGCGCTTGCCAATACGTGGTCTCCACTCTAGAATCTTTCTGCCCCAACGCCCGTCCGATCTTCGCGCTATGTGGCCAGCCCATTGCCACTTCAGCATGCTAATCCTGAGGGCTATGTCGGTGACCTCGGTTCTTCTACGAATCTCCTCATTCCTGATTCGATCACGTAGAGAAACGCCGAGCATAGCTCTTTCCATAGCTCGCTGAGCAACTTTGAGCTTTTTTATGAGACCTATTGTGCTTAATGTTCAAAAAAAGTAACTTACGTACCTGTACAATGACAATATTTTAATTCAACAATAACATCTTTCGTTCTTCATATCACGAAACGTATAACATATTTCCTTTCTCTTTTACTATATTATTTTCGAAAATATTTATACATGAGTATACAGATATATATTATTCAATTGTGCGTATACTTTATGACCACACGGGCTCCTATATAATCACACGGGCTTTAATATTATAATATGGGTTTATTTCCACATAATAAAAAGAACTCTCCATGAAACGAAAACAAAACCCACTTCCCACATGTAAAAATACGTCATAAATATATTTCTTTATTCATTAAAACGCGAATGTCACGTATTCCAACTAACATGTTCCAACTTTCACTAGGAACACAATTTTATATATCTACACTTATACACATCCTCTAGAAGAAAGCAAATGAATAAATTATAATAATATAACAAAAAAACACGTAGAGCACGGAATATTTTCTTTCTTCGTAAACGCAAATCCGAAGTATGTACTAAAGTGAGCGCTATCTGTTCACCCTCTACTATAGCCATAACAAGCAATATAGAACACACCTGCTGCGGCCCAAGGAATGCGAATTATTTAGTATCGATTTGTGTGTCACGACCCAGAATCAGCGGGAACTGAACTAAACGCGCGAACGCTGTCGGAACCGTTATTACATTGAATTACAAATGTCTTAGTTCTGGCGGACAGAAGGCGAGCTCAGTAATCGGCATCTCGCAGATGCTCGTCGTGTAATCGGTCGGTGAACCGTTTGTTTACCGGAGCCGGTGCGCTGCAGCAACTGGGTGTAGGTCAGGAAGCTATGGTGGGGGCCCCGGCACCGGCAACCAGTCCAACGGCGACGACAGCCGCGCGCGCATCCACCACGCACACATGGCACTATCATCCACTCGTGCATAATACCGGTTCCTAACACTATCGAAAGTGACCTCTTTCCTACTCTTGTGACTTATGATGACAAGCCATTGGTGATTTATACAAAAAATAAATAAACGTGAGCAGTGTCTGAACAAAGTGATCATATTAAGGATTAATTAACAAAACATTGAGGACATTTTTTTTCAAAATGGTAAGTTTTATTAGTAGTATGTAATAGAAGAATTTGCTGTCGATGCCAATAAAGTCTCCTAGCCGTACATTGGCCCACTTATAGAGTATCAACGTGTAGCATCTCCAACAACCGGCACGAATGATATGTACCTGCTACTTGCATGGTCATGCTTTAGAAGACTGCATTGTTATAAATTAATATTAATAACGAACAAATTGTAAAATAAAACACTATTTATCAGCAATCTACATGTTAACTTTTAGCCAATTATTTTATTGTTTGCATCAGCAACACTACTTACACTATCACGATGATATAAAAATACAATTACTTTTGTGGAGTTCCCTACTCTTTCAAAGAAACCTAAAAAAAATCTTAAACATTCCACTGGGATGGTTTCCGTGTTTACCGTTGCACGATTGCGACGACAATATTCTCTCTACCGTGCAATTTCGTACGAAAGCGAGTCAGAATTTTCCATTTAACATAAACGATGTTACGAACGTATTTATAATTGTATCTGTATGGTACTCGTAGAACATGCATGGACGTCCTCGTAATGAATCTCGCGAGAGGCATCGCGACAGCGAGCTCTCGTGTGACTATGTCAAACGCGCACTTTCACCTATAGATAGAAATTGAAGTGTTTGAAACATAATTACAATTTGCCGAAACGTTCTAACGCTACGTTATATTCATAAGCCTCTTTTCAAGCAACACAAAAATAATGTTCAGCGCCTGTGTCATTTAATAGTAACGCAATTGGATAACGAATGAACCAAGGTAACCCCTAATCACAAAAATTGAATAGGTACAAGAGAACACCAAAATTGGATAGCAAGTATGGCTGCGATTCGGTTGTTGTGTTCATGTTTGTACGAAAGGAACGTAATGTTTTGTAAACGCTCTAACGATAAGGCACCGTTCAATCCATCCAATTTAGCTCCTTAATAGTTTTCTTTGGTGGTTTGCTTATTTAGCAAAGTTTTCTTGTGCCAGCTTAATAGTGTATTTGCAGAGGCGGCGTCGGTGGGGCGTTCGCCCTGCGGCGACAGGGTGGCAGCGGCCTCTGAGTCGCTCCATCTCAGATCCGGACTTTGAACTTCGTTAATAGCCACGCTGTTTGCCCAAACCGTGACGGATTTCGACTAGGTTAAATAAAACCACTTAAACCAATGTAGGTGTTTTATCTTCCGTCACTTGTTAGACGTAAATAAAGTTTAGGAAAATAGATCCAAAACTACCGTGCATGAACCAACGTAAAGGTGAAGCGGATTGGAACTACTATGCAAAATAAAATACGCAGCTAAAAGTACACTACGATTCGTTAATTAGTAGTTAGTACAAAGAGGCCAGTCAGATACTAAATCGAATCGCTATCACATGACTCCGTGAAATACACAAAACATTTCCTCTAAACCTGCATCTCCAATGCGCGAAGTAGCGGGTAACGAATATTTGGCTACGAGAATTCAAAAAATGGATATGTTGAACAGAGAAACTTCGTGGGAAGAGGAGCGCAAGTTCCTTTGTCGAGTACGTACTTATGAACAACGCAGGTGCAACTACTTTAACTAGCAAAAGAAAATTTGCAACTACGAAAACGCACGCGGCGAAATGTTCGCGAGAAATTGCTTACGAATAAATACATGCGTAGAGGTATATAACTATAGCTAGCTAGCTAATTAGCAATAGACGCATACATAAACACATACTCCCGTATTCTTACCTTACAATCTACACACCCCGCAATATTACCTCAAACATAAGCGGCTTTTCGATTGTTGATCTTTACTTCCTTCGTTATCCATTAAAACGAAAAGTTATTTTCTATTTCCCGACAACTACACAAAACCCGGTAACCACACGAGCCTAACTTGTTTAATAACAAATTTAAACACAAATGCAGAACCAAGCGAATAAGCTTTGACCCGATTGCATCCGGCGGTGACCGCCCCGTCCGTGGCGGGAACTTGACATTCCCCGACAGCTTCCAACTAGGTTAAATAGGAAACTAACGTTCATTACGTGTACAAAAATACACAAGTCTTTAATACATTTCTTTCCAAGAGATTCTGAAATCGGTAATTTCTGGCTAAGCTCGCATTCGTAGGAGCCCTTTTTCAACGTAGGTTTTCGAAGCTCTGTAAGCGCTTGTTGAAAAATGTACTGGTAGCCGTTTGTTTTACTCCAGCGCTTTTAACGCACAAAAGCACTTATGCGAATAAGAAATAACAGTTTTTGAGATATCTGTGAGATTTATAGGAAAAAATTCGCCGAGCTAGTTTTGCGCTTCTCAATAGCCCACAATTACAGAAATTCACGGAAGTTTCCTTAAAAGTGTCATATGATGACGCTTGTTAAATAATCAGATAAAGGAAAGAAAAAGGTCTACTTCCCGACATGTTCAGGTATAACATTTTCGTATTTTGCTACTGTATATCTTAAGTAATTAATTATCCGTATGAACAAATCTTATGATATCAATTTGATAAACAAAGAAATAAAACTCTTAAAAAAAACGACTTCAAAAAGCAAAAAATAAATATTTGAAGTAGATACCGGTTAGTGCAGTCGGTTACTTGGCACCGATCTTAAATATTTATTTTTTGCTTTTTAAGTCGGTTTTATTTTGTTTTAATTATATTTTACAATTTTAAGTGACAAGTGAATTATTTATAATAATATTTATATACCTATATTAAGGAATCCCCTGATGTATCTTTATAGTCCAAAGTTCAATACCGATTTCATTAAAATGGGACCACCTCGAACCTATACTAAACCCAACGCAAAAAGAATCATCAAAATCAGTTCATAAATAAAGACGTTATAAAAAAACATAGACGAATTCTCGACCTCCTCCGTTTTTGAAGTCGGTTAATATTCTGATTAGTTCCATGGCAGGGTACCTATAGGATTGACGTAATACCCATAATATCTCAATCTACGCATTCGTATTGTTTGTCGTTAAGGAGTTCCCTTGTGTATCTTCCAAGTCCAAGGTCCAATACCGATGAAATTAATATGGGACCACCTTGGAGCTATACTGAACCCAATGCAAAAAGAATCATCAAAATCGATTTATAATTGGCGGAATGATCGCGTAACATTCATACAAAAAACATACAGTCGAATTGAATTTACTACTATACTATATGCAATTGTTTACTAGTATGGAAAGGACTTGTACCTAATACTTGTTTTTAGTTGTTCGTTGCACAGATTAAGAAACGAAAAGTGGAACATATTCTCTACATATCGTAAAACCAATACTGTTTTCATTTTTAACTTTTTTGGAATAATAATATTCGCATTAAAAGAAAACAAACTATCAAAGTCTTAGTAGATTTCTTGCGAATTTAAAAAAGTTTATTGTTTACTTTTAATCCTATATTACAATTTTGACATTTTTCAAATGACTAAATCAGTTGTTAACAGGTTTTATTTGGTTAGTTTTCATATAAATACGTCGAATATATTAATAAAGAGACGGTGCCGAGACCTGGTCGCTTACAAAAGGTAGCCCTTATAAAATCAAAGTGGCACAGAGAGCGATGGAGCGAGCCATGTTGGGCATCTCCCATGTCGACCGAATACCAGACATAAAAATCCGAAGGCGGACTAAAGTTGAAGATGTTGGTAAACGGATCACAAGGTTAAAGTGGAGATGGGCAGGACATTTGATGAAGCGTGAAGATGACAGGTGGACCAAGGCCGTAACAGAGTGGTGGCCCAGAACTGGACGCCGACCCATAGGCAGACCATCGGCTAGATGAAGCGATGACATCGTAAGAGTGGCTGGCAAATGGTGGAATAGATTAGCACAGGATCGGAACGAATGGCATGATAGAGGAGAGGCCTACACTCAGCAGTGGGTAGATACAGGCTGATTGATAATGATGATGATGATGATATAAATAAAATTACAAATCGATATTGTAACGGGTCTTATCAGTCAGTCGGGTCAGGCTTTTATTTAACTAAAGAATAAACAAAGTAACCATAGCAAAGAAACAATAACAGTAATAACGTAATATATAGGAGATCCAGAAGTGCCAGGTCAGGTCAAAATATCTATAAAGGCGTTTCGCGGTTCAAGTTCACATTCTGAAGTTTGTTTGCTCTTGTTTAATTCCTTGAACGAAAACAAACTATAACGAGTCGTCGAAAACAGTTTAAAACAATAGCAGAGACACTACAGATAAATGAAGAAAATAGATTGATTATGTCAATCCCATTTTTCAAACGTAAGCTAGTTATAATGTATAAGCAAATTTAGAATATCTAACCAGTGCTACGGCTTAGATTTCAACCGACTCAAGCTTATTTAAGATTTCATTTATTAAATACGGCTAAAAATTAATGGCTACTTAATCTTCCGAAGGCAAATGAGTTACAATATTACAGACACATGTAGCTCTTTTCAGAATAGATTAATTCAGCAGCACTATGACACTAACTTTATATTATTTACCGGGTATATGTGTACGAACATCATTACGAAAACTCAATGAAAGCCTTTACGATGATGACAATCCTTATGATAGTCAATTAAAATCTAGGTAATTTATAAATGGAAGCGTTATTATTTCAAAAACAGCTACCCAATTCACGGAGTTAATTACAAAAGGCTGTTAGGAAGCAATTAGGCACATTATATCGACTGCAGCCGGCAACTTTCGCAGTTTCCACCGTCATAGGTGTTACTCGGGAAATTCGGATGCTAATTAATTCACGATCATCGTAATTACACTTGGGGTAAAACGCTTTAATGGGTTTCGGAGAGCGACGAATTAAAACTGCACCTACGGACTTATTAAGTTTTGTCACCGATCCACTCTATATTTTAATGGAAAACTGTAAAGTAACCATTAAGTTGAAAGCTTTTATTTATAGGCTGCCGAATACATACATAAATGGTGAGCACGAAAGAGCGATGGATGCGGTCTGTTCCGGCACAGAGCACTAATATTGCAGTGTAGTAACTACGCAGGACATGATACCGATTACATGAGTGTATGTGCGTCACTCGTCACAGAACATCTTACAGTATACAAAACGTATTTTAGACATATTCCCTACGTCATACGTTCTCCAATTATATTTACAAAAAACTAAGCTATTGTATATGCTTTATAGTACGATTTACATCTCGTCTCATTTCCCTTGTAAAATATGACTGGTTCTTCGCCCCGGCCTTTACGCATGAAATTGACGGCCTACATTTAATCATGAAAAAATATAGCAAACTGTGTAAACTATTCTCTATCAGTCACCTTGAAACATTTCCCTCAGTACGTTGACATCGCAAATTTATTGAAATATTTCAATTAACTAGCCACTCTTTGTGCTAATTCCAGTGCTTAAAATAGTTTAGGTACCTCCTCGTACTGTTACGCAGTATTCTATAACTGTTTTATCAAGTATTTATTATATAGCTACATTTATTTAATATTTAAAAATATGCATAAAGCTTTCTTCATTCGCGAAGATCATACAACATTTTTTTCTAAATAAATGATGGTATATGGTACTCAAAATAAAGTGCCCAAAGAATGGCGGCAGCCTCATGGTTGTAACATTGGGACCACAATTATTCGGAGTGTAATCCGTGGCTTACATTCAGTCGTCTCACGCGACATTGAGCAAGGAATTCGACATGAAACTATATGTTAACAAGTTTATTGTGATACATCATAAGTTAAACAAACTAGACATTTGCAATTTCGTCAATAAAACTTAAAGAAAACATTGTTCCTTATTACAGCGTTGAAAACGTTTCTATCTTTTTTTCTGTGTTCCTACAGTTATTTTATTTTTCTTATTTGAATGAAAGTGACAGCTGTCATTGGTTTGACTTACGTTCATGGATTTATTAATAAATCCATGCTTTCGATTCATACAATGGCGTGCACACCAACCACAAATCAACGTTGTTAACTTTATCGCGCTGCGCAGTTCCATATTGACTTCTCTCAAAACCTATCCTATACTTTTCGTTCCATATTGACAGCCACACGAACGGGCTAACTACCTTTGCATACTTGTTCATTGATAAAAGACCGAAGAGATATTAAGGAACCGAGGCAAGTAGACACAATTCAGCTTATTTCAACTCTGTCCTCCATGTCTTTGTCACCCTGTCTATTGACTGTCACCTTTTACGAAATCATAGCAAACTTGCATATCAATTTATTAAAACCAGAACAGGAAATCATTTTTACCATAGTTTTCACTGCCGATCAAAGAGTGGACAAAAAGCTTACTAGGGACCGAGACAATGAAGTAGGCAGAGTAACTGTGCCGCAGATTAGTCGCCGACGCACGCCCGTGGGAGGCGCATTGTACTCGTCCCGAGTGTGTAGTCTGACGCTTCCCCATTACGCATACTAACGAGATTGCCGGCGACCAACCTCGAGGTTAATTACAAATATGAAATATTAATAGATCAACGTCAAGGACCGGTAGTCGTGATGGACGAAGGCTCATCTTGTTTACCCAGGTCTATGATACAAATGACAGCTCACACCTCTGGGTTGTTTGAAATATTTTGTATGATTTTCACTTTATTAACAGGATCTAACAAGTTTTCTAAAGTCTTAAGTAATATCATTTTGTCCGATAAATGGCGATATAACCATTTGAACACACCGATATTGTACGTATGAATTAATTGTTAGATTTGAATACCTTGTTAAAACGCCCTACTGGACCTCTTCTTACTTCTAACGGAAATGTGTGACGAAAATATGTGAGTGAACTTTTGAAAGCAAATTCTTCAATGGGATAACTTGTCCGCAGACTTGAAGGCCTTCTAATATTTGGAGCACCGAATACTATAATGCCGGTTTATGGCTCATTTCGCTGTGCTGGTAAACTTGCCTCACAAAATTTGTACTGTACTACGTAATTGTACACTTTCGTTGATTCAAATAAATAAGCTGTACATATAATTATATTCCAAATTTTCACAAAATTAAGGGTTATAATGTAATAATAAAAGAAAATAACAGGAATAATCCGATCATTCCGATCAACTTTTTTGAATCCGAAACTGGATTACAAAAGACGTAAATCACACTAATTTTTAAAGGAAATGAAATATCCGCCCTTAGTTATTCGAAGTGTAGAAGTAAGAAAACTTTAGCACCACTTACATCATTCGTATAAGAAATACGAACAGCCATATCCTGTAAAATATAAACCTAGCCCGGAAAATTTAAACTTATAAAATATATATTCGGGAAGTCGGACTTTGGAATGGCATAAAAAAGTTGCAGAAGTCCGTATCTTTCGATTAATCGGATTACGCTTACTTGTAAAATGTGGTAGACATTACAATCAAAGGGATTTATAAATTCATTAGAATTTTTCGTTTAATGAATCCGAACGCTCTAACGCCACCCTAAAGTATATTTAACACCGTCACGCCTATGTTCCCCAAGCGGGGGTGGCAGTGGTGTATGGAGTACACCCACGTTTCGCCGACGTTATATTGAATAATAATAATAAAAAGTATATTTAATAATAATAATAACAGCAGGTGACTTACATAACATTAACTTCTCGTAAAGGGCCTTTACATGTTGGACCCATGTCCCCATGCAAGCCTTTTAAATGTCCGGGTAAAGCCCGTAATCTCAGCGAGATACATAAATAATAATAATATACTTTATTGCACGCAAAGAAAATAATAAACAAAAAAGAATTTACATAGTTGTTAGTACAGTAAGGCGGCCTTATCGCTTGAAGCGATTTCTTTCATGCAACCTTTAGGTAGAGGGCAGCGATGGTTACGATAAAAATGGACAAAGTGCAACAATTTGACAGATTTTTTTGAAATAATAGAAATAAACAATTCAAGGGATATAAATGAAAGCGTCATATTTCTTCTTTAAACGATACAAATATATAATGTATATAAGATAATTCATCTTGGCTGCCACAAGACCCACGATATAATATAACTTGATTTAACAACGAGGAAAGGCAAAGGTTTCTTTCCGGATATAGATGGCTATCATAAACGTGTCATAAATAAACTAAACGAGCTATCCGAACCTCACTTGCCTTTAGATGACCTATTTGCGTTCACTATGAAAAATTAAAGTGAAATAGTACCTGAAAACGAACGTGTGGCTCATGAACCGAATAGTGTTGCCTCAGATTTGATTCTTAGAGCTAATTTCCTGCATTGAGAGTTAATAAAAATGGATGTACACATTACGGGGTATATTGCCATCCCCGCTTGGGAAATATAGGTGTCTATCTATCTATCTATAACCTCACGCCAGATCCCTTGCGGGGTAGGCAGAGAGTACAGAGTTCCAACAGGTTCTTTCCTTACATACCTCTCTGGCTTCCTCGACTCTCATAGTTCGTCTCATACACGCTCGCCGGTTACGGAGACTCTTGACTTTTCCATCAGATAAGACTCGGTTTATTTGGTCGTGGTAAGATAGTCTAGGTCTTCCCCGGTACCTGCATCCTTCCACTTTCACATTGTATATCTGTTTTGTCATTCTTTCCTCTGGCATTCTTTCTATATGCCCGAACCAACGGAGCATGCCCTTTCTCATCTTATATATAGGTGTGACAGTGTTTATATTTTTCTACTACTACTACTATATCATCACGCCAGATCCCTTACGGGGTAGGCAGAGAGTACAGAGTCCCAACAATTCGTCTCATACACGCTCGCCGGTTACGGAGACTCTTGACTTGTCAAACTCAAACTCAAATAATTTATTTTGTATAAGCCCTGCGGGGGCGCTTACAAATAGACTAAATACATTTTTTTAAATCTAATTAAACTACTAATCTACCACCGGATCGGAACGCGGCCTCCACTAAGAAGATCCGGCGAAGAAACTCACCGGGCTTTTCTTTTTTATTTACTTCTCTTTCTTTCCTTTTTTTTAATCATATTGTGTGGATACAATGTTTAGGTTACAGTTAAATAGTTTATGACCTAGCTCCAGTGCGATGCCTTACGATCGAGATATGAATCTAATAATATCTGTAAAGAGCGTCTAAAGGATTCCAGATGGACCAGTCCCCACAAGCAGCACCCATTCACGAGTATGACTGTCCTTCAGATAAGACTCGGTCTATTTGGTCGTGGTAAGATAGTCTAGTCTATTTATATTTTTCAATCCATTTTTTTCTATGCCCACCCTCACGTCCAATTTTAACTAAGACTTAAGTAGGGGAAGACATTCTCATTTCGACTAGATTTTTTTTTTGTTTGCAACAAATATAAAAATATATGTATATAGCCACAAAATAACGATTAAATTAGTAAATATATGGTACAGACATTCTAAAGTTGTTGTATAAATTGATGTTCGTATCGTGTGATGCATGATAACTGAACAAACAATAAATAACAGTAATAGGCCATTTATCAATGTGTACACTCATCGCTTCATAAAAACGGTATCTGATACTACTTTCTAGAGTCAAGAATATTTGTTGAAAAAACTCCATATTTTTATTTTATCTAATGGAGATAGTCTCTAATTCTTGAACATCATAGTCATTTAAAAAATAAAATTTTTGACGCCTATAATATTAGCCATTTGATGATTATTATAGAAAGTTGTGCCACGTAACAGAAAGCTGTTGTAAGAATTAAAAACCAGTTTAATGTCTATAGGTTTACCATAAAACCGTATTTCATCCGAACGCTTAGACATTTTACATCCAAAATAATATGATGTTTTCAAAAAACAATGATACTTTCAACAATATATGGTTTTAAAACAAATTGAATTAGATAATGTTTCATAACTACAATAGACTCTTACTTTAATAAAGCAACATTTTGTTACACAATCTGCATGATATTTTTCATAGGCCATTTAATTTGAAGATGCAATTATGAAGTAAATACCTTATTCTGCTACAATTCATTTTTGAATACAAATCATCCTGTTATAAACAGGGTGGTCTCGAAGAATTTTGTACTTTAATGCTCTTAATGCATTATATGTACAAATAGTTATGTAGCCGAAGATCAATTTCTCGCATAGTGACTTCTTTAAAAATAATATATTGCCCTGTATCAATTTACGTTTAAACTAAATAAACGTCATGGCATTTGCATCTACATAAAACCACTACGACAAAGTTAAATCCGATTAGCTTGCACTCTAAGCTTCCAAAACCTGACAAACCGAATAATAAATATCGGAAAATGCATTACTTATTCTGAACGCGTTCACTGTATTGGCAGCAGCTATCCGTAGTTTCGATATTTCAGGCACGACAGTAATATCAATAATGTGTACATACCAAACACGAAATAAACCCATCACTGAGATATTTACAATATGGGGCGATGATAAAAAATAGTATCGAATCGACTACCATTTTGCTTTATAAATTCTTCTACGGTTTTTAACGCGTTATGTAAATTACCACATTGCATTAGCAAATGGTAGTGTAATTTAAGAAGAACATTAAGCAACCGATTTAAATTCAAAATTTAACTATCATTTTATCTATATTATCACAACACATCCCCTTAACTATGGTAAATTAAAAATCTTTTTTTAAAAAAATAATACCGACTTCATAAAGCAAAAAATAAATATTTGAAGTCGGTTCCGGTTAGTGCAGTCGGTTACTTGGCACCGACTCCAAATATTTATTTTTTGCTTTGTGAAGTCGGTTTTTTTAAAAGGTTTTTATTTTACTATTTTAAGTTACAAGTGAATTATTTACTAATATTTATATACCTATATTATATTATTTTGCTGAGTTGTACAGCGAGGTACAGGATTGATATAATAACCATAATAACGGAATCTATACATTCGTGCTGTTCGCCGTTAAGGAGTCCCCTGATTTATCTTCAAAGTCCAAAGTTCAATACCGATTTCATTAAAATGGGATCACCTCGAAACTATACTAAACCCAACGCAAAAAGAATCATCAAAATCGATTCATAATTGGCGGAATGATCGCGTAACATACATACATAAAAAAACATACAGTCAAATTGTGAACCTCCTCCTTTTAGAAGTCGGTTAAAAATATATGTCAAAATTAATAAATACGGTGAGTCAGGCTTATTAAAGATTCACACAGGAAGATAAGGTAGTAAAGATAAAGCGGCTTTCAGTACCTTTTAGTACCAAGACTGGCCTAGCTAGAATTGAAGTTAAAATAGATTGGATCGCCCGACAAATTGACAGATCATTATTCTTTATTTACCGTTGCTGCCCTATCAGGTCAGCCAGATTCACGTCGCTTCAATGTACCTAACCTTTACATTCGCCTTTCAATTTGTGTAAAGCTTTTGCAATTAGTTTCAGAAATGAAAATTACCTTCTTCTTGTCCCCGACAACTATGTTACTGTTTGCTATGTTTCGTGTCACTTAAACGAACATTGCCGACGTTGCTTTTTTTTTATTCAACGCGCATGGGGGAGCAGTGGCATTCATCTGCGCAACCGCGTAAACGTGCGAGCCGTGAAGATGGATTGGCCACCTTAGAGCATTAGCGCCGGCTGATCGAGCGCATTGTAGGTCGTCGGATGCCATACCATAAGAGAACGTGTTGGAATGCCGTGAATCGTTAGTTCTTTTTCGACTCCATTTCTGTTCAATATATCCAATATAGCAATATATTAACAAATAATAGCGTATAAGAAAGCACTCTTGACACCTCGTTTACGACAATAAAAATATCGTCATTTTTCAAATACCGTCCGAATCTAGTTTTCGACGTGGGCCAGGATGACTTTCTCGAGTCGAAGCGTTATTGTTAATAGAAAACAAATAAAATGTACGGGATTAACATTTCACAACGTCACGTGGTCAGAAAAAGGGGCTATCAATTGCGGAAAGATAATACAAAAAAATGTTGCAACTTGGCTAGGCTAGACCCTCTAAAATTGCTTACATAAACAGCACATTACACCCAAAAACCAAATCGTGAGTGCATTACGTATAGTTAATTACGCATGTAGAGGCCATCCGACGGTATTGCAAGCATCGTATGCGTGCTCAAGCATAGACTTGGTCTCGCGTCACTCAGCAAGGCGGCCACGCGGCTGCCAGCGACCGCCGAGGCTACGCGCCGCTACTCGCCGCCGTCCAACAGCTATCTGAACGAGTCTACACATCCGATCGTTAACACCTCAGTGCATTCCATAGCGTTTTCATAGATACACGCTCAACATTCACAAGGATTTCACTTGCATAAAATTCAAATGAACAATTAATAGGACGGAAACGCGTTCAATGAATATGATAATCCGATCAGATCTAGTTGTTCTTGCATTACAGGTATTTTAGAGTTTGGCTATACGATAACAAGTAGCTATGTGGCTAAATAAGTAAGATGCTTTTCAAAAATCGCATCGTTATTTTTTTACGGAATAGGTCTGCATCACATTATTTACATACATATGCACCTCTACTCAGTAAAAATTGTCGTTTACGTTGATTATAACAAGTCTAACCTTATAACGTAAGTTTTCAATACTGGCCTGTTTCTGGTTTGTTACGAAATTGGCTCTGTAATTCATGTCGTTTTTGTTGATTATAAAAATGAATCTTACCTAGCCTACTTTCTCAGTAATTACTTACTGTTTATTCTGCCATGAAAGAACGGTACATAAACAATAGATTAGGTCGAGAAAATCAACAAAATTAAATTAATTTTAATAGCGGATTTTCATTTAGCCTTAAATCTATGCAGATTTAGCTGGACTTTGGTCAGTAGAATTGTTAAACGACTAAAGCGTTATCGTAGATCATTACTGCATTTGTGAAATAGAATCGTATTTGAAAACTTTATTTTAAACTTTACAACACGCGAGGTTGTTAACACGATAAATCAAATCCTAATCATATACCCAGCATATCTTTTTTGTGGAAATTAGTCTGATAAAAATCTGCGGAAGTTACTTAAACCCACCCAACGAATAGTCGGCGTCCGCAATAGCGCAGGCGTCGCTTCCCGCCAAATCAGCATTAGGCCGCCATTACCCGCGCCAACTCTCTAGGATCGCAGCCATTAGCAACAGCCGGTTATTTTCCATTACAAAGCCTTGGCGCAGATGACGATACTCGTAGAGATACCTGCCAAGCCTGCCGCGACAAATAGCGGTGCAATTAAGCACACGACACGATCAAAGCAACTAAAGACGCTTGGTTCCTTTCATAATAGTTCGTAATTTGACATGTAAAATGACGCTTAATATATTTATGCTGAAGTTGTATTGGGCTGGTTATGTCTACCCCATAAAGAACACATCTTGGGCAAAAATAATAACCTACTGGTTTTATCACAGCAGTGAGATGACAAACGAAGTGGCCAACTTCACTATTGACCAAAAGAGCAGAATTGAAATGACGAAGGGAGGCTAGAGTGGGACACTAATGGCCGCACAATATAATAATAACATTTATTTTATATTTTAAAATGTATAGCTCTCTAAATGATTTCGCAAATGAGCAGCAGATCGCTAGTGTGAAGTGTATTTCTTCAAATTATAAGCAGCATATTCTTTCTATGCATTTTAATATTATTACAAGTAACTTAGACAATTCTATTATTTTCTTCTTAGATAAGTTCTCGACAAAACGCTGACTTAAATCATAGTACAATAACGTTTATAGATGTGAGTGATTTCTGATGAGTCAAATTCAAATCAACTATTATAAACAAACTGTGGGCTTACAAATTGTCAGCCAAAGTTAGCTTTTTTTAAATTCAAACTAACTTATCTACCACCTTAGTTCATAATATATGAACTGAGTCTACCACCGAATCGGAATCTGGCTTCTATTGAGAAGATTCGGCTCAGCGAGCTGGTATTTCTTTATATTCTTTATCATGTTATGTATTAGGAACAATGTTAGAGTTACAAAATAAATGTATGTTAAACTAGCTGCCACCCGCGGCTGCGCATGCGTTTATTTTAAACTTTGACATAGGTAGGTAAGGTCTTTCTGGAATAGCACAGTTCCTTATTATTTTTGTTTTTTGTTAGAAATAACGTAGCCCCACACAAGAATTTATTCCTGTATCGTAAGTGCGCTAACAAACATACACAGACCAAAACAAATGATTGTAGGTCACACAAAGATTTGTCCTGTGCGGGAATCGTACCCGCGACTATTCGACCCGGCGGCGGAGTGGCTTAAGCTTTTAAGCACTGCGCCAAATCTTCCATCAGTCATTTTTATATTATTTAATACTGTCATGCTAGTCCTAAATCTTATGTGCATATAGCTCAAAAGTTTCTCCGTATCTCACCACTAATATACTTGGATATATAAACATAGGTATTGACCTTAATGATAATATATTAGATGAAGTTTCTACAAGTATACAATGAAAGTAGGATAAATGCGGTAGAAATGCGAGCTCTGCGGAAAATGTGCGGAGTGAAGCTGACCGACCGCATTAGCAACAGCATAGTAAGATAGCGAGTAGGTATGAAAGATAGTATCGGTGTAAAGATGAGAAAGGGCATGCTCCGTTGGTTCGGGCATATAGAAAGAATGCCAGAGGAAAGAATGACAAAACAGATATACAATGTGAAAGTGAAAGGATGCAGGTACCGGGGAAGACCTAGACTATCTTACCACGACCAAATAAACCGAGTCTTATCTGATGGAAAAGTCAAGAGTCTCCGTAACCGGCGAGCGTGTATGAGACGAACTATGAGAGTCAAGGAAGCCAGAGAGGTATGTAAGGAAAGAACCTGTTGGAACTCTGTACTCTCTGCCTACCCCGCAAGGGATCTGGCGTGAGGTTATAGATAGATAGATAGATAGAAGTTTCTACAACCGTGTTGTTATAGAGTGACTATTACTTGTTTTCATGGGTTGTGGTGTTCGGCTGACCACCACTCGTTTCGCCACGCATCGTGTCTAATCGTAGGGAGCGCCAGTCGCGCTTTCTACACTAACTATTAGTCACCCACCTACATTTTTTTCTGTCCTGAATAGCTGCACTTAAACCTACGCTCAATATAAGACGATGATAACTTTAGTATGAGGATGCATTTAGAAATGCTTTAAATTTAATTTTATCTATCTATCTACATCATGACGCCAGTTCTCTTGCGGGGTAGGCAGAGTCAGGTTCTTTCCTTACATACCTCTCTGGCTTCCTCCACTCTCATAGTTCGTCTCATACACGCTTGCCGGTTACAGAGACTCTTGACTTGTCCTGCAGATAAGACTCGGTCTATTTGGTCGTGGTTAGATAGTGTAGGTCTTCCCCGGTACCTACATCCTTCCACTTTCGCATTGTATATATCTGTTCACCATGTACTCGGTTCCCTGCACTCACTCTTATTTTCTATGTCAGCGGTGTATTTCCCATCCTTACTGAATGCGCATCCAAGATATACAAACTCATTCACTTGCTCCAGCACATCGTTACCAACCACAATCCTTGCATTCGTTCTGGTTTCTTCTCGTTCAAAAACCATAATCTTGGTTTTCTTTACATTCAAATGTAGGTCATTAAATTTAATTATTTCGTTAATTCGCAAGAGGTCTGTAAGGGAACAACCTTTAGAACTCTGTACTCGCTGCTTACCCCTCAAAGGGTCTGGCATGATGATATAATAACATATCGTTAGTCACTTAATATTATAAATCTATAGATTTTTTTATGACCTGTAGTGTATGTTTCTCAGCTGACAATGACCAATTTGTTTCGTTGAGAGCTATGAACTTTCCGTAACAATAGGTACCTGTTAACACAATTTATGCCTAGTCAATGGTGGTCATCATATAAGTCTTATAATCCCTTTTCTAATTACACACATACGCAATTTATAATATGTACTTTAAAGCCAGTGAAAAATTTAGGTAAAAGAGCAGAGTCAGAAGGGATTACATATATTCAGCGGTCTGTCTGAAGCTTTAACTATTAAATGAACTTTATGGAGTCTAGCCATAGCTGCATCCTCGCCATTAACCCGCGCACTCTGAGTTTTCAACTGCAGAATGTTTGGAGTTTTTAGTTCTCCTTTAAACCTTTCCTTTTTACATTCTACCTATTGAGTTGATAGTAGGAATCACAATACTTATTAAACAAAGATGAATTCGTAGTTACATTGGCAAACATAAGATAGTACTTAAGCAATTTTAATTTATTATTAAAACAAGGTGTAAACATTCGTTCTGCAGAATAGGATTTTACATTACTATTATGCTATAAAATCACAGATCTATGTAATATAGCGGTGCTGCCCCACGATAGGTATACGCTATATAACGGCAATAGCGTCAATATCAACACCAGGTGTGTGTGATTTCGACATACCAGACTTGCGAATTTAATACCATTCTTCATTAAGCAAAAGAATGTTAATTTGGTTAAAATGTAAACAGGAAAATAAAATTCGGAATTTTCAAATTGATTCCAGATATTATTATAAAAGAAATTCCTAGTAGGTACGTAAAGAAACGAGAACTCAAATATTATAAAAAACACCGTTATAGCTGATTTTACTGGTCATCATAATATTATTAATAAAAGTATCATTAAATTCATACTTTTCGAAACGCTGCATGTTACGGTTCTTTTTGAAGTTTATAACGAGGCACTAGCACATTTTCCACCGGTGCTCGTTATCGGCAAGAACATTGACGGCGCATAATGACGCCATGCTAACTACCTGCAGCCAACTACCAACATGAACAAAAATAATCACATAAAAGAAGTAGAGTCATTAGCTCTACTTGAGTGATTCATTTCTCTTCACGGGGAAAAGTTAGTTTTCAAATACAGAAGACAAGTAATGACAGTCAAGACTACATTGAAGGGGTTCAATTCATATATATTATACGTGTATATCCTAATTTGGTGTAGGTAATACCTGTGACTTTCTATCAGTGAAGGAAAACCTCGCAATGAATCCTCTGTGGCTGAAAATCTAACAAATTGTGGAAATATAAGTGACAGCCCGAAAAATGGAGACATTCTGAACATGTATCATAGTAAGCCGAAAATACCAAATTAAAATAAGACTTTACACCTACAAGGACTACAGCAGATAGTAATCGAGCAAACTGTTTACCTACTCTCCTCCTTGTTTAGCATATCATTCTTAACGAAACTAAATTCACTTTTACGAAGGTTAAAGGTGTTCGAGCTGCGAGTAAAAGCTAGTATGGTATGAAGTGTGAAATCGGAAAGTCCACTGACGCATTCTGTATGGAAACAGTTGGAGCTTGAAATTTCTCGTTTGCCTAACAAAGCGAACACGTTTAAATGAAAACAAAATGTGAACCGTTCAGAACAAAATACAGCGGCTTTATGACTTAGTACTTTATTGTAAAGGTGAAAGAAATTAAGCATTTCCATGACTTTGGCTTAAAAATATAGGTATATGTTAAATAGATATGATTAGTCAGAACTTACACGAGCAGGAGAAGTGGCAAGGAGTCAAACTATCTGGTTTTGAGTTACGATGCTGTAGTTTTTTAAGCTAAATCTTGTCTTTTAATGGACTGGGTTCATGCAGGCGTAGCCAAGAAAATAATTTTATTATATTAGGACCATCCACCGTTTGGTGTATCTTATTGGACAAACAGCCAATCTCCATAAAGTAAACTGCTGAATTAAACTTCTATAACGCAGCACTATATAAAATTAACAGTACGAGTAATAATTGAAATTGAATGTTATTATTGAATCACCATATATGCACGCAGTTTCCAGTATTTGACCAAGGGAGGCACCGCCTGCATGCCGCGGTAAACCAGTCCTATAGGATCCTAACCAAACATTGCGACTGTTATTTCCAAACAATGCCGGTTCGGGCGTTAGCTATACGCCGTACTCGTTTACTGTATCTGTTTACACAGGTTTGACTACGTTATCGGCTTAACGATCGCCGCTGAGTTCTATACGAAAACACGCCGCTGAGTTCAACACGCAATGGTAAGCTTTATCCAAATCGAAAATTTGAAAAGTTAATTGAATTTTAACTGGAGTGATTAAAGGATAATGTAGATGTGAACACGCTGACACGAACACCAAATTACACCTACGCAATGTTCGTTTCGTAAAAATCTCATAATTTTCACGGAACTACGTCCCCGCGTGCGTCTACCGACATTAATTTAATCCATTCAAGCCTTTGTGGACAATGTGTGCTTTGCGTTCGTGTCAGACGGCCAATAGACGTACAGCTTTAATTTGTCGATTGGTCATAAATTATTACCTATTATAATAACTTAGCGCTAGAAAATAGGGAAACTACGGTTTACTAAAAAAATAAAGGACGCCGCTTAATTAGACGTTATATGATCATGACATGATCCAGTGGTTAAGAGCTCTAATCATTCCGCCCACTGGATCAAGTTATCGCGGGTTCGGTTCCCGCACGGGACAAATCTTTATGTCACCCGAAAACGTTTGTTTCGGTCTGGATATTTATGTATGTGATTTTCATGTCTGTAGATCTGTAGATGCACGCCGTCACAGGAATAGTCACAAGTGTCGGGCTACGTTTTTTAAAAAGAGAGAAAAGAATTATTTGAATCACCAGCCAGTGGCATATGTCATTGACAAGGTTGTTATTCTGATATACGATGCCATAGAAGTCTGTAAGGAAAGAACCTATTGGAACTCTGATGCCTACCCCGCAAAGGAACAGGCGTAATGATAGACAGACATAGATTGATAGTCGATGCATCATAAGTCTGATCAAGTAGGTCACGTGTAGCAAACGTCCCGTCAGCACGACCCACATAATGAGCTGGTTGGATCACCGCAACGGCACATTGTCGTTAAGCTCTATACGCTCTCAGTGACCGCTACGTGTGACCATAACATGTGGGGAATGTATCGCTACACGTGGAACATACTCTCGCCTTAAATAAAACGATGATTCATTTGATCTGAATCAATCTAAACACTATATTCCCTACGTTATTCAATGTGATGACATTTTATATCGTACATAATTACATATCTCTCACACCACTGTTTCAAGAATTTGGTAGAGGTGTACACATTTAACCTAGGTCTTTTAATCCTAATATGACAGGGGGCAAGTTTGTCGAGCATGGCTTCCGATTATTTTTTGAATACCTCGGACCTAGAAGTTTCCTCACGAAGTTTTCCTTAACGCATAGCTATTGAAAATCGCATACATAAGGTTTCATAACTTTTTCTTATATATAAATATTAATAATTAATTCTCTCATCACTTAAATTCGGAATTTTGAAGTGGGTGCAGGACCCTGAACCACTTAAGTGGTTCAGGGTTCAAATCCCAGCGCGTGAAGGAAGCGAGAGAGGTCTGTAAGGAAAGAACCTGTCAGAACTCTAGATCATCACACCATATAGATAGACCAACCATTCATACATTCACACTGACCATATATCATCATATAGAGACCACGTCAATACAAGGCAAGCGTTCTACCACTAGGCTATCTCTGCTGTATAAAGTGATTACTTTATTTAATGTTAATTAACCTACACTCACAGAAAGAAGTGGCATCTACTAAACTAGCAAAAATATGGCCTGACATATGGTGAAGTAGAACGCCCTTTCAATTAATCCAAAACTAATCGTCACTCTTATATTTCCTAAGGGTGTGGCAAAGGTGTACTATGTAAACCCACATATCACCAATGATTGTAGGTCCCAATACAATAGGGTAAGAGCCCATGGCCATTATACCGAACAAAATTCTAGATTTTAGTATGTCTAAACTTGAACTTCCAAAAACCGCTTGTAAGACCTAGGATTCAAAACCAGGGCCTCGTGATTGCCAGCCGAACATTGCGCCAGTTCTATAACAATGTGAATATAACATTTATAATTAAAATTAAAACACTTTCCCCGAAATCAGTACACAACGCTCTATCTTTCGGTACGGATTGACGTTATACGCTTTCCAAAATTTCATATTTTTGCTACTTAGAAAGACTCTCAAAATATTATAGAATATATTATAAGCTGAATCCAAAACATTCACGAATTTGAATTAGAGTCGACATCTAAATCATTAGATAATGAAACTGATCGCCTTTAAAGCACATAAGGAATATATACATATATTGAGAACTGTATATTACCCAGCTGTATGAATACCGAACAAATGACGGCATGTAAGGGACAATTCCTAAAAGATTGTATCTTTTGAGGCTCCTTCTCCAAACAATCTTTAGACATCGCTCGTGATGCTTAATTCGAAAATGACACGAATACGGTAACTGTACATTTATATTTTATGTACATCTTTAAAAAAAAAAAATTAATATTAGCCCTGTTAAGAAACTGTCCCACTGTTGGGCACGGGCCTCCTCTCAAACTGAGAGGGTTTAGGCCATAGTCCACCACGCTGGCCCATTGCGGGTTGGCGAACTTCACACACCTTCGAGAAACTCTTAGGCATGCAGGTTTCCTCACGATGTTTTCCTTCACCGTTAAAGCAAGTGATAATTAATTTTTATTACGCACATGCTTTCGAAAAGACAGAGGTGCGTGCCTGGGTTTGAACCCGAGACCTTTGACTTTGCAGTCCAACGGTCTAACCACTAGGCTATCACTGACTAATATTATAAATAGGAAAGATCTGTATTTTTGTATGTTGGTAACAAATAAACTCAAAAACGACTGGACCGATTTCAAAAATTCTTTCAACATTAGAAAGCTACCTTATCCAGAAGTAACATAGGCTATATAACAGACCCGGTAGGTGGCGCTGTTGTCGACCGGGTACGAAGTCGCGGGAAACTGCTAGTTGGTAAGAATTAGAAAACAAAATACGTATGATTCAATAGAGAAAGGATGAGCCCGTTCAACAACATATCTTACAAGTATAGAGTCACCGCTTTCGCCCACGAGCACGCCCATTTCGTCAGATTATTCGAATAAATTTAGGATTTGGAGATGTTAAAGTAATATAGGTATATAATAATGGCATTTAAAGCTTTAGAATGATAAAAGAGACCAGTGTTTGTTGTGTATCATTACGCAACTAGCTGTGTACTTGGTTTTCAATTGGTTTTTCTGTTACACCCCCTATTTACAACCCCATTCGAGAATGAACTTTCTCGGAGTCGGAAATCACATGGGTACCGGCAGTGCATGAGGCCGCTCGCTACACAAAGGCACAGGTCAGCCGCATTTAGAGGTAGTTCGCTACGCTGCTACCAAATTCTGGAATAACATTCCACCACCGATACGGAACTTACAGAATATTTATAGTTTTAGAAAATAATTAAAAGTATTTATTTACTAACATCAGCTGTATCACGAAACGTTAAGACGTGACACTAGTGCTATATAATAATATTTTTAATTCAAATTATCCAATATTAACAACTTAATATGTTTGTATCCCGATTACAAATTAGCTCTTAAGTAGAATAAGCCTTTCTGAAAATTATATACTTCTTTTCCTCCTTGTTTACTTATGTGTGTAAATGTTGCTTGTCAATAAGCTACATGTATTTAGATAAGTTGCCATGTGTGTGGCCATACCGCGACTTCAACGAACGGCTCCAACGGAAGACCAGCGCCGATTGTTTGCAGTCAGCACAATGCTGAGTTGGGACCGATTCGCAACATTATCAGTTTTTCTTTATATATTGTATCGATTTAGGTATTGTTACTGCATTTTTTATTTGTTGCGAATAAATTTACTTTCTTTCTTCTTTCTTTCTTTCAAATACTATTCACGTGAGCTCTAGTAAAAAATTAATGCTTCTAGACCCAACAGTTAAAATTGTATATTGTCTGTGAATCCGTTTTAAAAGTCTTCCTATTAATTTCACCATTTCAATTTGGTTTGATGGACTTAATACTTCAAATTCCTGTATATATCTTTGTGTAAGGGTGAATTCAATTCTAAAGACAAACCATCTCACTTAGACTTATTATCGGTCGCGTAATCTCGAAAGTCTACATAAACCATACAACTTATTGCTAAGGCCGTTCATTGTTACACTGACCTGTAAATTGTAATTTTGTATCTTTTTATTTCCTTTTAATATACCATCGCTAATGAAAAATTAACGTATTATTATTTTTCTGAAAATGTGGAAGGGAGACCTAGATTTTTGACCGTAAAACAGTTTTCTAAGGCAAGTATGAGTGGCTACTTTTTACGATCTAGTCAAAAGTCTATTTGTAGTAAGTGTTGCACACTTTAACTTTTTCTATTAAAATAGTAACGTTTACCCCGCAAGTGGAAAACAAGTGTATATGGAAATCGGCTTAAATAATAATATAACCTCATAAAACTGTTATTCAAAAAAAGCTCGGAATATGTAACTAGATGACACTACAGGTGGAGCAGAACTCGGCAAACATAGCTACGCCGTCTAGCGACAGCGTGAAACTTTAATGGCGACAGTATATCTTGCAGGGACGCGGAATAAATTTAACAAACGTTTTACAACCTTATCTGGTGCTTACAATTCAAAGGGAAATAGGTTAAGGTCAGAAATTAAATCGCAACTGTGCCGCATGGTGTCCGTGTGGTACCGATATCAGGGCCACGTAACGGACCATGATCTTCACATAGGTGAGAAAAAAATGTAACCTCTATACAAGGTGTAACATAATAAACGCAAGACCTCAGACACCCCGATTAGAGAATTGCTTCATAAATTCAAAACAATTAGAACCGGTTATACACTCAAGTTTACTTGATAGCCAGATATTGACGGAGACAATACACGTCCCGTTATACAGAGATATAGTTATTGGCGCAGAGTCGGTGACATCTGAGTGTAAAACTACAACGCAGGAAGATGGTTTTACACTGGTAGAACGTAAGAATCGCAAGAGATTTATTAACAAGAGCGGTAAGGCACAAGGTTCAAATAAGCTACAAGCAGCGGAACTTTCGTCAGCTATCTATGTTTCCCGATTAAAGAAGACGACCACTGTAGATAACATTGTGGAGTACATACGTGAAATGGGTGAAGTATGTATTAAAGTGGAACCTCTCACGCAGAGGCACGAGACGGACTTCATGTCAGTTAAAATAGTGATAAATAGAAACAAGATCGAAAGGTTTTTAAGTGCTGATTTCTGGCCCACCGGTATCAGATTCCGACGATTCCGTGATTATACGGCGAGAGAAATCAAAAATAAATAAATAATATGGGTAGTACATTCAATATGGTATCTTTCAATTGCAAAAGTATAAAAAGGTCTGTAAACCATGTACGTGAATTATGTAAGACTGCGGACATTGTTGCGCTTCAGGAAACCTGGCTTCTGCCGCATGACCTAGGCTTCGTGCACTCTGTGGATGACGACTTCGCATGCGTGGCGTCGTCCGCAGTAGACACGTCTGCCGGGGTACTGCGGGGGAGGCCCTATGGAGGACTTGCGCTTCTGTGGAGGAAGTCTTTATTTCCCCAAGTGACAATTATTAACAGCCTATGTGATAGAATAATTGCAATACGTATATCAATTGGCTTTCGCTCTTTTTTGGTAGTGAATGTGTATATGCCTACTGATGAACCTGATAACATCGCTGAGTTTGTCAACTGCCTGGCTCGAGTAAGTGCTATTATTGACGAGAGCGGCGAACAGGCAGTGTACGTACTTGGCGATTTTAATGCGCATCCCAGTAAAAGATTTGGATTAGAACTTCTGAGTTTCTGCAGAGAGCAAAATTGGTACTGTGCGGATGTTGAATTGTTGGGAATCGGCTCTGACACATTCACATTCACTAGCAATTGGGGCACCCAAAGCTGGCTGGATCATTGTCTTACCACTGAAGCAGCTCAGAATACTATAGTTTCTATAAATGTAGCTAACGATGTGACGTGGTCTGACCATTTTCCTGTCTTTGTTGAATGTTGTATAATAGGTGTGACAGAGAAAGTAATCATCGATGCTGAGCACTTAAATGGTCCAAGGGTACGCTGGGGAGCACGTGATTCTGGGCAAATGCAAATTTTTTATAATTATTGTAATACAAATCTGGAAAAAATAACTGACGTTTTAGTCTGTGAATTATGTAATTTAAATGGAAACTTTAAGAAGTGTTTTAATATTACCGATCATTATAAATTTATAAATACACTATATACAGAAATTGTAAATATATTAAGAACTGGTTCAATAGTTGCTTTTGGTTCCCATGTAAAAAGGGGTAACAAACATAAGAAAGTACCAGGGTGGAACGTTCATGTACAGGAGTCTCACCTGCTATATAAAACGAACTTTGACGCATGGGTATTGGCTGGTAAGCCAACCAACGGAGCAATTTATAATGCTATGATTTTTGGTCGTAAAGCTTTCAAAAATAAATTAAAGTGGTGCCAAAGAAATGAAGAAAATATTAAACTTGATATATTAGCCTCGAGTCGCAAGGAGAAGAACTTTGTTAAATTTTGGAAAGATACTAAGAATCTGAGCTATAAACCGGCCAAACCCGTTAGCGTTAATGGTGTTCAGGACCCTAAACAGATAGCCATGTTATTCGCTGACCAATTCCGGGTTGATCCACTCCCTACAGCAGAGTGTGAGCGGGTGGGGATGGGTGGGTTTGTTTCCGATGAAGTGTACATTACTTTTACACCAGATGACGTTATCAACGCCGTCCGTAAAATGAAGCATGGTAAGACCCCGGGCCATGATGATTTGAGTCTTGAACATATACTATGTGCGGGTAGCACCTTATATTTGAAACTGGCAAGCCTGTTCACACTATGTATGAAGTATACTTACCTGCCCCCAGACCTTATGAAGACGGTGGTTGTTCCCGTTCCCAAAAACAAAACCGGTGATTTAAGCAGTTCCACAAACTATAGACCCATTTCACTGGGTACTGTTATAGGTAAGGTATTTGAAAGACTTTTACGGCCCGAACTACTTCGAAACCTACAGGTTGACGATGCACAGTTCGGTTTTCGTCCCGGACTCTCAACGGATTCTGCAATAATGAGCCTTAAATATGCAATTAATTATTATAAAAGCCGCAATACAACCGTATACGCGTGCTTTCTCGACCTGAGTCGTGCGTTTGATCTTGTGAATTATGAAATTCTCTGGACCAAATTGCACAGCTCAGGTGTATCCAGACACATTGTTGATCTGTTGGGGTGCTGGTACGCGGGCCAGACCAATTGCGTGAAATGGGGTGACACGACATCTAGCAGTTACAAGCTAGAGTGCGGGGTTCGCCAAGGAGGGCTCACCTCTCCGGACCTCTTCAACGTATATATTAATGATATGATCGGAGAGCTGAGGGACACCGGTGTAGGTTGTCATATAGGGGGGGTTTGTGTGAACAATCTTAGCTATGCTGACGACATGGTGTTGCTCAGCCCCTCGATCAAAGGGCTGAGAAAACTGCTTTCGGTCTGTGAGCGTTATGTTAGCGCTCACGGACTGAAATATAATGTTAAAAAGACCGAAATAATGGTTTTTAGATCGGGGAAGGGTCCGGAAAATATACCTGAAGTTAGGTTGGGCGGTGAAGTGGTTCGCGTTGTGGGCCAATTCAGGTACCTGGGTCATATTCTTACACCTGACCTTAACGACGACTTAGATATTGAGCGGGAAAGACGGGCGCTCTCGATTCGGTGTAACATGCTGGCGCGTAGATTTGGGAAGTGTAGCAATGAGGTGAAGTTGACATTATTTAATGCCTACTGCCAGTGTTTCTATACTTGCCAACTCTGGGTTAACTTTACGCGCAAGTCATATAACACCATGAGAGTGCAATATAATGATGCATTTCGTATTCTCATGCGCTTGCCACGTTACTGCAGCGCATCGAGCATGTTTGCCGAGGCGAGAGTGTCAGACTTTTACGCTGTAATGCGAACCCGCATAGCTTCTTTTTGGGAGCGATTACGCCACTCCGATAATAGCATTTTGCAGGCGGTGAGTGAAGGCTTAAATAATCCAATGTTTAAGTACTGGCTATCTGTACACCAGCATGCGAATTGCAAGTGACACAACACGACTGTAGATCTCATTGGATCGGTATACATTTTATAAACATATATGTTATACTTTTAATTTCTTCTTTTATTTTTATCTTTTCTTGTGTTTTTAAAATGTATTTTAATTTTTACTTTATACTGTATACAATTGTATTGATATGGCCTCCAGGGCTGCAATAAAGAATATTATTATTATTATTATTATTATTATTAAAACGAAAACCAGTTTCCAAATTTAAAGGCTTTCACCCCTTTTTTAGCACTTTTATACCCCAATTAACAATGACATTTGTACGTGTATGTTTGCGTTTTGTGAAATACGTTTTAGGAATGCATTTGAAATCTCCTTATTGCTATGAATCAAGAACAAATTTAGTTTTTTATAGCGCACGGAAGGAGTAAAAGCATTTTTTGCAAATTAAAAAAAAATGGGGGTCTGTCCAAGAGCGTGCTCGTCGCGACCCCTGCCAGTCATTATGGCTGCAATCTTGGACCGAAGACGTACCGCAGTGCGGGCTAGGGCGTCCCCCCGAGGTGACGCGTACCGGCCCGCCCCCGTCGGTACGAATATAGGTGGAAGCGGCGATGGGGGCCGCCACCCATCACGCCGGGCCCGAACTGGCGAGTCGTGGGGTGCAGAGTTCTCTGTACTCTCTGCCTACCCCGCAAGGGATCTGGCGTGAGGTTATAGATAGATAGATAAAAAAAAAATTTAAGATACAGCTTGTATAGTATAAGCTCTTCCCAAATTGGAAAATAGGATTAAACCCGATTAATACTATTCTTGGTAAATTAAAAAAGCTACGTATGAAACTTATAGTTCGAGAACCTCGGGAAACACTTCTCCAAAACTATATAGGTATTAGGTAACTATTTATTAGCTACTATGAAACTTGTTGTTGTATGTTTAATATACAAAGTTTCATAGTAGCTAGAAGATATGTGAGTGCTATCAGTACCATGAAAATATCTTTTACGCTTAGTAACAAACACGCTTTCTTAACACACACGTGCCGTCGCGACAAATTACAGAAATCCACGACACTTTTAGAAGTGTCTTGCTTTTCGCAACCAGAAGCGAGATCTACACCTTTCACAGAGTCCCTTGTGGGGTATAGCTTAGAAAAAAGTGATGCGGCCAACAGCATCACTTTTTCTCCTCTAAGCTAATGTGCCTTACTGTTGATTAAAGGTGTGCCACCCTTTCCTCCTACGATATCTATCTATCATGCATCCCGGGCTCCACAACGACGATGTCTCTGTTGTGAGATCCTTAAGTAGTTGGGCCACCTATTTGTGCCCATATGGCTCAGACAATCCGCCTAAATTTATTTTAATGTTTAATAAAAAACGTAGCCCCACTTTAGGATTTATTCTCGTGTAGTGGGTGCGTTTACAACCATGAAAATTCCCACCTAAACAAATATTTGCGCGCGGCGGAGCGGCTTAGGCTCTTAACCACTGCATCAAAACGTCAGTCAAATTTTGTTTAAGCTTGCGGTTTTAATACAGTTTGAAAACCAATCACGGAACGCATAACAACGAATCAACGAATACCATAACCTTTAGAATCGTAAGAAAGTAAATAAATAATGCTCGTACACACTAGGATTTATTCCTGTGTCGTGGGTGCGTTTACAAACATGAAAATTTACATACACAAATACCCAGACCGAAACAAATAATTGTGGATCACACAAAGATTTGTTGCGTGCGGGAATCGAACCCGCGACTATCAGACACAGTGGGCGGAGCGGCTTAAGCTCTTAACACTGCGCTAAATCGTCTGTCCGTATTTTTATAAGCCCTGCGGGAGCGCCTACAAATAGTCAATTTACATTCGTTTAAATATAATCTACCACCGGATCAGAACGCGAGCCTCCACTGCCTACACTCAGCAGATCCGGCGAAAAAACTCAGCAGGCTTGTCTTTTTTATTTACTTCTCTTCCTCTTCTTTCCTTTCTTTTTTTTCAATAATATTATGTGGATACCATGTTTAAGTTACAATTAAATAGTTTACGATCTAGCTCCCGTGTGATGCTTTACGATCAATATATGAATCTAATGATGTTATCTGTAAACAGTGTCTTAAGGATTCCAGATGGACCAGGCCCCAGCACCCATTCACGAGTATGACTGCTGGAATAGCCATCAGTCCCCTCGACCATATTGGAGGGAAGGGAGTGACCCGCGCCAGACAGCCACCGCAATTAAAGACATTATAGGTAGCATACAAACAATAAACATATGTAGAGCACAAAACAGGTCGTCGTGCGATCTGTGTGTCAATGATCTACACTTTTGGTCGCGGGGCATTTACAGCTTATCGTGCGATCTTTGGGGGAGGCCTTTTCCCTGCAGTAGACGTCTTTCGAACGAAGAAGATAGGATACATACAAACAGTAAGACATTTTAATGAAAAGAAATAAATAAACGACTTAGGTCACTATTTATTTCATTTACAAGGCCTTATAAAATGCGGAAATTACTTCTAAGAAAATCTTTTCTTATTACAAACCGTGAAAACTGCAAACAAAATCAATCATTCTCGTACAATATAACCAGTTTTCTTTTTAATGCAGAAATCTGTTTGATCGCAGTCGATACTACGCTTCGCCCGACACCATATTAATCATCGCCTGTCGTCTAGCGCACTTTTCAATGGAATTTTCCGCAATATATTGACATTATGGTTTCTCCATAAACAAAGGCTCTGTATCCACTGATTTATTATTAAAAACGTAGATAGAAGGACCAACGCTCACTAAACCAAAAAGGAAAACATTAGAGGTAATAAATAATTGTTAAATAGGGAATGAGTCCTGGTACGAGTCCGGAGTCTGGAATTGTGCCCGGAATATGGCAAAATGCTCGCCCTCTATTACATGGGACCTAACATCGTCGGCAAAAAGTGGGTGTACTCGGTACATCTCTGCCACCCACGCATGGGGATATAGGCGTGACGGTGTGTTAAATAGAGAATTTAAGTAGACATCGGTAACAGCAAAATGTTTTTTCAACAATAATGATAGTAAAACTCTACAAAGACATTAAAATAAGCTTATTGTATAAAAAATGTGATGCAGTTAGCAGTACGTAAGTTACAGACGTAAAACAACCTTTAAATATTTGTAGAAAAGCTTACAGAATGTTTGGTTTCGTTATGCGAGCCAGTAACGATTTTACGCGTTCACATACATATCTGCATCTTTATAAAACCTTGATTCGCTCACAATTTGAATATGCTGTATGTATCTGGAACCCATTGTATAAGAAATATTCTGATAACCTTGAAATTTTTGCGTTCTACGTACTATAAATGCTGTCGTCACAGGTACCAGTACCAGTATTATCCTAATCTGTTGCAAAAATATACCCTTTTAGACTTAAATTCGAGAAGAACACAAATGGAGGCTATGTTTCTGTACGATATCCGACGGACGATTTAGCGCAGTGGTTAAGAGCTTAGTCCGCTCCGCCCACTGTGTCGTGGGTTCGATTCCCGCACGGGACAAATCTTTGTGTGATCCACAATTATTTGTTTCGGTCTGGGTATTTGTGTATGTGAATTTTCATGTTTGTAAATGTACCCACGACACAGGAATCAATCCTAGTGTGGGGCTACGTTTAAAAAAAAAAAAAAAAGAAAACTGCCACAGCAGGTACGACTGTATTGTAGACATGTGTAACACTGCCCTGCGCCGCGCAATTGCGCCAACTCAGTTTACTGCGCCGGATGTGTTAACTCACTTCCTCAAAATGTGTTCGCGCACAGCGCAGGACCGGGAAATTCGAAAAGTGTTAAGGTGTTGAGTGTGATTGTGATTGACTCGAAAAGTATTATCACGCCCGATCTCATTAATTCTCTCAGTCACTCGTTGAGTAAACAATGAGCCAACGCAATTCGCGCGCTGTGCGCTGTTTGTGCTAAGAACCTATGAGCGCGGCGTGTAGATGGCGAGCGTTTCGCTGCTCACTCGGCGCGTTCCTTTTAGATGCGCCATGGCGCAATTTTGGGTTAACGCAATGAGCCGGCGCAGTAAACTGCGCCTGAGTTGCTGAGTTAACGCAAAGAATTTCGCTGAGTTACCCATGCCTACTGTATTGACATAGTAAATAATATTAACTACAGAGTACCTGCTAGATCACACATACGAGCCTGTCGCACCGCTCCACTATTCAGCACAAGAACATCACGCACTAACGCAGGCAAGCGCTCACCTATTCGTCGCATACTTGATTCGTACAATTCAAAATTCAGTCACATTGATATTTATGCGAATAGTGTGAGCGTTTATAAAAAACTAGTGATTAAGAAACTGCACAGTTATACAAGCTGTAACATAATAAACGCAAGACCTGAAAGTGGTTTGTTCTAAATCGGTAACTGAATTGATTCTAACAATTTTTAATATATTATATATTTTTTTTAAATTTGCAAAACATGCTTTTACACCTTCAGTGCGGTATAACAAACAAAATTTATTATAGATTCAAAGCAATATGGAGATTTCAAATGCATTCCTAAACCATATTTCTGAAAACGCACACTAACACGTACAAGTTTCGTTGTTAATAAGGGTATAAAATTGCTTAAAAAAAGGGTGAACCCTTTAAATTTAGAAATTTGGCTTTCGTCTTGAATTTATGTAGCAATTCTCTAACCGGGGTGTCTGAGGTCTTGCGTTTATTATGTTACACCTTGTATATAGTTACAGTTATACGACTCTCAACCAGTAGTTACAACATTTACCATACTTGTGGTAAACGATGTGGATGTCATTCAAATATTGTCATGTCAATTATTAAAAATGCTTATGTCTTAAGTACTTCAGTTATTGTGATGTTGGTTGTTTATACAAAGAAAAAAGGAGGGATAACTACAGCCACTAGTATTTAATCGCGTAACTAATAAAGCAACAATTGACGACGTTGAAACAAAATAGAAGAAATAATTCGGTGTTTATAATTTCCTATAGAATGATATATTTAAAACTACATATTTCGTTATTATGACATTCTTGTAATCTGGAAGAAATCCGAGATACTGAATTGAAAGTTACGCAAAATCCGGAATTCCACTCAGAACAGATTAATGTCAAGTAGAAAGGTCTCAAGATAGATATACCCCGTGATTCCCGGCGCTGAAGACTTTCGTCAATAACTCAGCGCGGATTTTCTAGGCTTGAGCCCATCGATTATAATATATAGATGCCTGAACCACATTTTATGTCAAACTGTGGAAATAACTATTGTTTTACGAGAACACCATACGATTAATATTATAGAGCACAATATTTATTCTGGCTGCTGGTGAATTTTAATAACATAAATTTAGTAAAATATTAATGACTATGATGATTAGGATTTATGATTATTAGGACTGTCTCGTTGATCTGGTGGCAAAGCGCATCGCTTTGTGATCACGAGGTCCTGGGTTCAAATCCTAGGTCGGGCAATTATAGTTTTTTCTAACGAAAAATTCCCAGTATGAGTCCGGAGTCTGGAATTGTGCCCGATATATGGCAATAGGCTCGCCCCTATTACATGGGACCTAACATCGTCGGCGAAACGTGGGTGTACTCAGTACACCTCTGCCACCCCCTCTGGGGAATATAGGCGTGACGGTGTATTAATGACTAGTTTCTGCAGACTTCGCACCCGTTGACTTGAGACAGGAACCTTAATTTTTTCCGGGATAAAAAGTAATCTAAACATACAAACTTTTACTTATAAATATTATAAGTAAAAGTTTGTAAAGTAGCATATATCAGATAATAAGAATCAGGGTAATTTTTAGTAGGTATCTATATACTAATACTGAAATAATCCTAATTATATTTTCGTGACCATTGGAAATAGCACTTAATGATTTTTCGGATATTATCACGGATTATTTTTAAAGAACCTGTTCGAACTCTATACTCTCTGCCTACCCCGCAAGGGATCTGGGGTGATGATATAGATAGATAGATAAATAATTTTAAACCTGAGACTTAAGTTTGAAAATAAATCCTGACAAATCCGAAGATCCATGTGTAATTCGCTTAAAGGACATTATCGAAAATTGCTCCAGAATCAACAAAACTTTGACCCATGTCATCATTATTTACCTATTTTATTACAGCCATTATTTTAATATCCGCATTTAACGGACAATTTTGCAATCTAATCTTCAATCTTCCTCTATGTAAATGTATTGGTGTACAATAAAGAGTAATCTATCTATCTATCTATCTAAAACGAATATTTCAAAGCATTGTAAGTACTTATATCGAAGTCGCCGATATCTTTACTGAATGTCAACACACAATATAAACTCATACGTATTAATGGCTACTGCATTATAACCTTAAAATCTAATACTTTTTTAGGAATATTGCGATTCCTCCGCTTGTCCGTTTAATAATGAATGCCTTAAGAGAATTCATGGGTGATTTGAAATAATACAAGTATTTTTTCATTGCTGTTGGTTCTGGGGCAAATCATGTATTGGCGCAGAACAATGTCCTTTAAGAAGTCATCTAAGAATAGTTTTATGAGCACGTCATATTATATCAATTTATTTCTATGTTAGCATTATAACGCTATATGACATTAATTATGAATCTATAGTATCTAATGAACGAAAATATTTTATTAACCGTGTTTAAATGAATACCTATTTCTTATATTACATTTAAATTGCAACCTTCTTTGAATCAAGCGCTAAAATAAGTATTGTAATTATAAAACACGCTTACAATGATTGAGTTGTGAATCGTCATCAATATTAAACAAAATATACAATTTCCATTGTAAACGGTTATAATAACGAACCCCCGCTTTCTGTTTAAAATGTAAATATTTAAAAGGATCGTTATAAGAGTAATACAAAAATGCCTCCGTTGATCCGAGTGATACCGTTCGTGTTTTGAATTAATTTCAGGCGTGCGAACAGTGACGAAGTGAGCATTACGTCACGTAATAACGATATAACGGACCCTGTAGTACTCGTACATACGCGATTTGGACAACATTTTACGTGGACAACATTGGTTGTACAGTACAGTATTTGGATAAGTTTCATAATTGTTCTGAGGACTACGCACAAACCGTTCGACGTTATCATAGCATTGTCGAGAAAGCATGCTGTCACGTGCATCTTTATCTTTTCCCCGTGAAAATATGTGGTGTTACGTGTACAAAGGGTGGCTTATCAACTCGATACCGTAATGTTAACGTCAATTTACTCGCGCTAAGTCTTATGAACTCAGATGAAAGCAAGTAGATTCCATTGAATTTATTTGTTGTATTTAATAGAGAAGGATCTTTCAAAAATTAGGGGTCAGTTGGATTTTAGCCCGCCAAAGCGTAACATTCGGCGGCGGACTTCACGCAGTCGCGTGTCCAATCCGATCATCATCCCCCGTTTAACCTTTGGAAAGATCAGATAAATTTGTGTGCCTAAAGGTTGACGACTTGCGCTGCAAACGAAACCATACCGCCTTATAATTCTACAGTAGCGCCATCTATCGAGGAATGAAATCAACTCATGTGTAATTTTTATTTTTTTGGCATTGATGGGTAACTAGATACTGATATAATAGCCCGTACATTCGTTGCACAATATAAATAAAAAGAGAAAATTACACGATTGCAGTCAGAAAAGATGCAGCGCCTCTAGCGGATCAATAAGAAACTACAAATTCGTAATTCATGTGCGATTTAGAAGAAAGAACGTTTATTTCTTTCTTTCATGTGCCATTTAATTTGGGATTGTAATATACATAGAATTATATTATATAAATTACTAGCTGATACCCGCGGCTGCGCACGCGGCTATTTTGTAATTTGACATATAGTAGTGTTATATCTCCCTGAGGCATGATTTTACAAAAAACGCTCAAACATGTAGTCCGTTATTTCTTACCAAAAGTCTATGTATGAATTTTCATATGCCTCACTTGAATAATGACGGGATCCCCATACTTTCATCCCCTATTTCACACCCTTAAGTGATTTTTTCCCGGATAAAATTTATTTCAATGCCAAATTTGTTTAGGTGTGAAAAGGTAACCGTCAGACACAGGTTACTTTCGAATTTAATTAAACGCCCTGGTTCCTTGAGGATACAGGAATAATACGACTTTGACACATTTCGTCCACCGCATCCAATTTTGTACACAAATTCTATGATGACAATATTTTTTGGAGGATCTCTTCGGCAGTTCCTCCCACTTTGCTCAATTGATACGATTTCATCGACATGCAACTTATCTTGCATTACTTTATTCCCTCTACAACACGTATGTATAAATGTGTCAAAATTATTACAACATCCCATTTACAATAACGACTTCAACTTAAGGTAACTAAGTCACATTAGTATTTTCACACATTACCCTCATTCATCATTTTTGATTAATAATATAAATATATTTTATAAAATTAAATTTCTTAAGTTCAAGTCTTAGTTTAATATACAATCAACAAAATCAAATTTACAACTATAAAAACTGGCAATAATTGCGTACCATCAATCACTTTACCTACTTTCCTAAATATTTAACCGTACCATACGCCACATAAACTCCTGTCCAATCATCATATCTTTAAATTTAAGCCAAAAAACTTTTTCACGAAACAACTTTCCCCGGACGCGTAATTGAATACTGAATAAATTATTATTTAAAGCCAACATGTCAAGTGGTACCCAAATCAGCTGTTGGATCTGGTCTAGACAGATTTAGTCTAAAATTAGGTGTTATATTCCAGCGTGACAGGTGAGTCCGTCGTAAATAAAATAATTCGTATAAAATCAATGGCGTGCACTGCATATAGGCAATTAACCAGTGCTTACCTTATATATCAAACATCTTACTTAAGTATAATATATGTTTGTAATCGACCCCACCCACACCAGGAAATATTCCTGTGTCGTGGGTATGTTTACAAACGACAACGACGAAACGAAATTCACATACACTAACAACCAGATCTAAAAAAATATTTGTGGATCACACAAAGACTTGTCCCGTGTGCGGATCAATCCCGCGAACGCTCGGTCCAGTGGGCAAAGCGACTTAAGCTTTCAAGCACTTGACCAAGCCGTCCCTCATTAATAACGTGTACCTACATGCAGTATATTATACTGAGGTAGGCACTGCTTAATTCCCTATATGCAATGCACGTCACTGTATATAATGTGCCCTCCAGCCACCCACATTAATGGCGCAAAATAAGGGAAACTTCAATCGATCTGTCACTCGAGCGGAGCGCTTGACAACCGGCGAGTTATTTTAGCTTAATTAACTGGCACGGAGCGAGCGGGGAACTCCGCATCACCGAAATTAAATAAATTACCACAAATATGATGCACGATGTTTTGTATTTGAAAGAACCAATGAACCAAATGTACTTGATGATTGTTGTACCTACCTATCAAACAAAAATAATGAAGTAATGAGACATTTTTACTGAAAGGAAAGGCCTGTTGCAATTTTGTTGTCTGCGCAAGAGATGAGGCATTATGATATAAATAGATTATTTTGATAGAGACAAAAATATTTACACATAATATTTAGCATTTTTAAAGTACCTACCGCAAGGGAAATTTTTTACGAGTACTTCATAAAAAATATTTGTCATATAACAATAACAGCGTGTTCAATAACGCTACCCACAGAGGCAAACGTAGAAAGCTGCAAAAAGAAGAAATACTCATTTGCAGCTTTTGAATAATTAACATAGAAAACTTTCCCTACCGCTATCAAACTTCGGAGCTAATTTGCAAAACATTCTGCGGGTCAGTCATCCTCAAAGTTTTGTATTTTATTAATTATACTTTTAATCCGTAGCAAAAACCGTTTGTTCTCAAAATGACTCGTGCTTATTATACTAATAAATAATATGACTTGACAAAAACATAGTCCACATCAAAAAGACTACTTCCACACTTCAATCGCATCATCGAAACTACATATGAACATGTTATTGAGATATAAGAGCGTAAAGCCACAAATAACAGACGGATAGGTACATAAAAATAAATATGCATCTTCCCGACGGAGATTTCGTCGCGATCAATGCTTTGCGAGTATTTCTTTAAAAGCATTCAAGTGGTGCGAATTTTCCATTTTCAGCCAAGCATTTGTTCTCGAGTGATAAAGTTAAAAACATCATGCGTGAATACGCACGATGGAAACCCAGCCTGACAGATACATAGTACATGTATGCACTTTATGCACACTTAAACCATTTACAGGTAGACAATCTTTAACAGTGCGATCTATTTAGTCACACCAGAGTCACTTTGTTGTGCCGAAGGAAGGTTTTTATTTAGTGCCGTAAATGCCTCACACATATAACTTTTAAAGAATGCTTTTCCCGTGCAGTAAACCAACAATACTACCGCACTTGAACAATTAACGTCCAATTTAAAACTAGAATCATTCGCGATTAAAATAAAATCCACTATTCGAGTAACTAAGCCAAAGGCCATGAGAAAGTGAATTGACAGCGGGCGCGCGGAGTCGTCTCCGAAGCACGGTCGACGCGACGGCCAGTACCGTTAACAGAGAAATCAGATGACTGTTAAATTCATGTAAATAGGCTAGTGTTACGAGCTTACACCACAACACGAACGCTGTAAGCACAACCTGTCCTGTGTTATTATAAACTATGACAAAAAGCTCGCGAACAATTTCACTTTTAATGTAGGTTTATTTAGTCATAGAATTCTTATAGCCACACGAATTACTTACTTACAAAGCTCTCAATATATCTCAGCACATTTCACGGAACAATATTTCGCATAGTTGTATGCGTATTAATATCGTTATTTATTTGACTGCCTCGTTGGTCTAGTGGCAAAGCGCATCGCTTTGTGATCACCAGGTCCTGGGTTCAAATCCTAGGTCGGACAAGTGTAGTTTTTCTAACGAAAACTTCCCAGTACGAGTCCGGAGTCTGGAATTGTGCCCGGTATATGGCAATAGGCTCGCCCCCTGTTACATGGGACCTAACATCGTCGGCGAAACGTTGGTGTACTCAGTACACCTCTGCCACCCCCGCTTGGGGAATATAGGCGTGACGATGTTATTTGAGGACAGCCTAAATTTTTTACCGAGTCCTGATTTAAATATTTCAGCACTGAAGCACTAGAAAGAGACCACCATCACCTATTTCTGATATCCCTAGTATTTTCTTTAGTATGCAGATAGTACTATATATTTCTAGCATTACTCCTCATTATATACAGGATTTAACAAATATTGGCACTAACCCCTTCTGTAACCAGACACTAATGTTTGGACCATCGATTATTCGGAGACATCCACAAATGTTTGCTGTCCACAGATCAAATGTTTAACATTCGGGACCAATCCCTCACGTTACCTACTCCCGAAATATTAATAAGAAAGTATGTAATGCGAAAATAATTGTTCTGCATTAAGCAAATTTAGTGTCTCTCGAATATATTGAAACAAGTAAGGTGGGGAAAGCCAGATTTTCCGGGCTACTAGCCCGTGGCCGCCACGCTGCAGTTCTCTTCAACGGTCTATGCGTCGGGTGATTACCACCCATCCGTAATCGACATTTGTAGCTTTCTGCTTCTGTTTTCAGTTCGATTAACTCTTTAGACCACTTCTCATTATTATAACTCCGAATTGATTGCTATGAGTATCTAAATTAACTTCTAAGGCCGTTAATAACTCCATATGACAACATAACTCCAATTAAAGATACTCCTAACAGCTGTGATGACTGTTCGTAGGCACGAAAGTTGCGAGATAGACATTATACCTCTTACTTGTTTGTAATCGAAGTAATTGTTACAATAGAAGCCGTTATTGTCTTCATAACATAAATGGTAAATAGTTTTTAGTCTATAAAACATAGTGAAAACAGCAATTTGTTCGTTTTAGACATTAATTAATTCGACGATAGTTTTTTTGTCTCACGAAATCTTTATCCTCTGTGCTAATAATCTCACACGTAAATCCATTCAAAAAATACTGCATGTACTAGTCTGTAGTTTTTAGTAGGATAATTTAATTGGTGTTCTTGCTTCAACACCGTTCACAAATATATACTATTTCAGTCGCCCCGGGGTCAACCACTACTTACCAAAAAACAGTATTTCCATTTTAAGCAATAAATCTTGAAAATGTATCGTCATAATAATTTATTGTAATAAATTATTTTATTCTGTTTCAGGGAGGAGCCCGACATACGCGTGTTCGACGGTGGCTGCCATACTTGATACTTATGATGATACTATGCAGTGCGCGCGGACAATGTCCGTGGGAAAGTGCGCCCGCATTGCAGGCAGCGTGCGTCTGCGCGCATAACTTAGCACGAGACTTGTCCGTCCAGTGTGATCAGGTAATTACACTAGACTAAAAATATTAATACACATTATTAATAATATAATCCGAATAATGAAGTCAGTTTCCAATGTCAGTTTTTTTTATATTCCAAAAATAGAATCGTAAACGTAAAAAGAACTAGGACTTTTGGTATAATATAAGACTATGTTAAAATAAAATTAATCATAATATATTTAACAGGTGGACTTCCCGACTCTACTAGCAGCATTAAACGCCAGCGCAAGAAATGTTGTGATCGATCTTCTATACGTCAATAACTCTACAATTCCTGCTCTTACAAACAACATGTTCGCAAATCTTAAAATTAACAATTTACAAATATCTGGGTGCGGGATAAAAATAATAGAAGAAGATGCTTTCAGAGGACAAGGACCCTACCTCAAGAACTTGAATTTGCAAGACAATGAATTGACTGAAGTACCTGTAAAGGCTTTTAAAATATTAATCAATCTCTCTCTTTTAGATATATCTAAAAACCTCATAACAAATATTGAAAACCACTCATTCATTACGCTCCGGAAACTCACTACGCTCAAACTATCAGACAATAATGTAACTTTAGAACCTCAAACGCTTACAGGATTAGAAAGTTCACTGAAAAACTTCAATTTAAAAGGCACAAAGCAAAAAGTCGTGCCTAATTGTATCAGAGGTCTACGGAGTTTAGCATTTCTTGATCTATCACAAAATAGTATACGGGAGCTGCCCGGACCAGATGGAATACGTACTTTCGAGGGGTTAGACTCATTAACAGCTCTTAATTTAGAGAGAAATTTAATCGTCCACCTCAAAGAAGATGCATTTGCTGGAATAAAAACCACTTTAAGTTCTCTAAGTCTTTTAAATAACCTTTTGCCAGAGTTTCCAACTGCTGCAATAGGAACATTGGCTGATTTAAGAGTACTAGATATAGGATTTAATTTGCTTAACAAATTACCTCTGGATGCCTTTTTAAAAAATCCTTCTATTACATTACTGGCATTAGACGGAAATCCTTTACCTACAGTGCCGGAAGAAGCATTTTCACATCTTAATCAAACTCTTCGGGGACTTAGTCTTGGTGGGAGGTTCTTAAATTGTGACTGTCGACTTCGCTGGATAATAGAATGGATTCGTAACGGAGAATTACAAGTTACCTCACGCGAAAGAAATCCGCAATTCTGTGGCAATCCTCCACACTTCCGAGAGAGAGGATTTTATAGTTTTGAACCGAATGAACTCGTATGTGACCATGAGACAACAATAATGCCTGAGAAGCATACTACGACAGTAAAGGAAAACACTGATTGGAATATAAGTCAGATTAATACCACGACATCAACAACAACAGTCCGAGCAACTACTACTAATCCAACTACAACGCTTAGCTTAGCATCAAGCAATAATCTCTCCAACTCCACTAATCTAGCTATGACACAAACGATAACCACAAGTACTGTTAGACCTAGTCGTGTGCCGACTGTACGCCCAGCAGCCCCGACTTGGCGGCATGTCCCGCATCAACATCCTCCTCTAGTCATGAGTTTTCCACAGCAAAAACAAAAAATAGACGACTCAAACGAGGTGATCATCAAAAATGCGTATAGACAAGATAACTCAGTGATAATACAATGGGACTCGGATGTTGCAAATATACTTGGCTTTCGCGTCGTATACAGACTCTTCGGAGATAAAAGCTTTAAGCAAGGCCCACCTTTAGAGGCCAGCGAAAGAGAATTCAAAATCAAAAATGTTCCATCTCAGGTTTGTAAATCATGATACGCCATTTTTTAGAATAATGTATAAATATCTACTTTCAACATTAACCTACCTTACTTACTTAAAAATGACTGATTACTACATTACGTAGATGATTGGTTAATTTTATTAAAAAACACAACTTTGTCCCCAGGAATGTATCGTGGTCTGCGTGATCTCCTTGGAGGAGGTTCACGTGAGTCCTGAGACGGTGCCGTATTCTCAGTGTCGCGAAGTGCGGACTGTTTCCGCCGCAGCCTCCAACATGGACAAGATCACAATAGCAGCCAGTGCTGCAATTTGCGGCACGATCGTAGTCGCAGTGCTTGTGTTTGCCGCCGCGTCTCGCCGCCGATCACGCACCGTGCACCGCCTCCACACACAAGCTCCGGAGAAGTTACCTAACTCGTGCTGTGGTGGTCTCACAGGCACGCCGAGCCCGAGCGGGCCACTGTCTTCACTGGCAACGATCGGCGCGTTTGGAAAGCAGCGTGAGTGGGATCAAGTGTCGGCTTACAGCGCACGTTCGATCCCGCGTGCACGTTCCTATACTGAACCGGTTCCCCCTGACCCCTTACCTGGTCGTCCGGGACGAGCACGATCTCTTGCTGACGGCCAATCGCAACATAGCTATTCGCATTCCGGCCGCTATGGAGCACCTGGGTACCCCGGTAGTCTTCTAGGATCGCGAGCTGGTAAGTTATCTGTCGCTTAAAACTACCTCTTTTCACTTCTGGCTTTCAACTTGAGCAAAATCTTAATTAATGATAATGTGCGAAAGCGGTAATAATACGTTTATATTTTAGATCTTCGACAATCGCGCCAATCCTTGGGGGCAGCCTCAGAAAGAGCTTCTCGATTATCACTAAGCGGAGCGGCCGGCGGCGCGACGGGCGGCACGGCGGGATCTCGTCGAAGACCACGATCACGATCGAGACCTGCCAGTAGATACAGCGTCGGATCCTTAGGTATGGGTTACTGTGATACTTCGGATAACTGGACCGACCATGACATGGATATTTACATGGCCCGCAACCCGACAACACGGAGTGGGCTGGTGCCTTTATAGCGTGCGAGAGCCAAAGTGCGGGGAGAAGTGATGCCTCACGGGCGCTGCTCGCCCTCGCGGAAGGCCGCGGCGTGCACCTCGTGGTGCACTCATGAGAGGCGCAGGCCGCCACGCGGGCACTGCCGCTCTCGCCGACACAACCACGAGAGGACCACCGGCCGGTATCGTGCGCACGCACTTCGTGAGAAACTCATGGGTGGAGACCAGTGTGCTCGATACACGTTAAATCATAAGGAGTAGAAGTTTGTTACCTACTATTGTAATATTGCAACTTAGTACACCTAAAATTTGTGTAAGCAAAACAGTATAAATGAAACAGATGTTGTTTTCATTTCTGATTCATGGTTTCAACAATTACTGTAACAAGTAATGTATGTCATTGGTACATTATAAAATAATATGGATTACAATTTAATCAATTGGTTAGCAACAGCTAGTCACATGAATGGTCCACATGTTATACATAAATTGAAATACTAATAGCCGGTTTCAATATTTAACTTATGGATTTGCTTACTAGTAGTAGAATTTTGACAGGTTTTCCATACAAAATATTTCAAAATTCTATCCTTAGTATTGTAATTGAAACTTGCCGTAAAATAATTAAGGTTACAAGTCCGCATTTTAAGTGTTTGTATTACCACTGATATCATGTATTAAAATTTGAACATGTGTTTATAAATAAGAGAATGTTTTTAATAAGTTGTACATATAGATTACTGGGTAAGTAGGTAAGTGCATACAAGTAGATGTATAAATAAATGGATACTGTATTGACCAAATGCAGATGAAGCATAATCCAAATGGTGCTAATTTCATAAAGTAATTTGACAATATTATTAAATAATTGTAATCACTTAATTTTGTGTGCAATAACCACTAATCTGCTTTAAGCAGTTGTTATTATATTGTTTAAACATATTAAAGTTGGACATGTTACTATGAATAATAAAATACTCTCATAATTGTATTGTATCCGCAAGAGTGATTGTTATGTGAAGTTATTAATTGTAATTATAATATCTCATAAAGTGTTTTCTTTATACTCACTTTTGTTAACTAGATCATCAGTTTTCCGCTGTCTTTATATATAGAATATAAAGTACTTACCCAGGCACAAGAATACGATGCTCCCATCGGTACTGGAGCTCCTGGCTGAACTCATACCATAGATGGGCCAAATATGACAGTCCTCCAGCATCATATAACCGCACCGCTGTAACTGACAACCGCCAAACTAGACCGTCTTCAGGGCTTGTCTTCACATAGCTACATAATTTTGGTTCACTCCCATCATTCTGAAAACAATAATATGATTAAGTAACATACGTAACCAGTAACACCATCTAGTTAGAGAAATGAGAACTAAATGTTACCTGCTTAAATTCAACTTCCAACTGATCAGGATAGTTGAAACTGTTGTCTTCAACTGCATCAGGAAATATGTAGTACAGTAAGGGCATAAGCAAGTCATCTGGTATAGGGCCCTTGAAGTCTGTCACAGTTTTGCTTTGCCCTATCGCTGCCTTGACTAATTTAGAGATTGTTATTGGAGCTTCTGTGATTTTATGCAGTGGATTCACTATACCTAAACTCCTACTCAGACCCAGAGTATCCATAAGCAAATTATTATCATCTAACAAATCCATAATTTTACTTATAGTTTCTGATAATTGACAATTAATAGTATCCCTCATTTTTAAGGTAATAGTCCACGTAGGAGCCATTATTGGATCAATTTCAGAAAAAGTTGAAGAATCAACTATGGCACATTCTCGGAATTTTGGCCATATTGCATTTAGCAAGACACTATGTATTGGATTCTTTTCAGAGCCAAAAGGCAGTTCTATTAATTTCTTAACATCAAATCCATCTATTGATAGGAACTCATTTGTCTGAGTTTTCTTCCTCCAGGCAAATGCATCAGCATCTCTCAATTCATAAGAAAACTTTGTAGATACTACGACGGCATCTAATGCTACAGGCGACGCAATCTTTGACTTAAATAAACTCACAAGACCACTCAGATGGGAGCACTGATTTGATATCCTCTTTAAATTAATTGTATCATAGCTTACTTTGTGTTCATTGTCTTCATAGAACCCTAAATATGTGTGCTGCCAGTGCTCTCGTATTTTTACAAAGAAGGGCACACCGCAGTCCACATTAGCAAATGCAATATTCACAGTGCTCATTACAAGTTTTATTAGATTCCCCTCAACCAATGGTGCGCTTGGACACAGAATTAAGTACCGTTTTAAACCGTACCAATTAGAAACTGGAAAGGGACTACCGTCGACGTCATCCATAAAGCGTGCCGTGCCTTCCCATAAGTGATTGTGCAATGCAGTTAATATTGACTTATCATCTGATTCCTCTGAACTCTCCGTAGTTGTAACAGATTCTAGACAATGGTAGGAAAGTATGAATTTCATGCCTTGAAAGTGAATATCCTCCGATTTGCTTAGCCATTTCTTTGTATACCGCCCGGATGGTTTTGGCGTTGTCGATTTCGACAACCGCCATTCATTTAATATCTCCTCAACACGAGCAATGAATACTTCCCACTCTGAAACAGTTGTAAAATCTTGATGGTAAATATATTCATCTATTTCTTCATTCATTTCTCTGTTTTATTGATATGAATCTGAGGAAAGTGAAGAAATAAACACAAAAAACAAACAGCTGTTATCTGTCTAACACTGACATTACAATGACAATGACAGCGCAAAAGACGCAGTATAAAAATGCGTTCCAAATTAAATAAATAGACATTATACTAATTTATGAATCCTAATATAAGAGTTACAAAAATTACCTTTATTTCTCTTTATCTTTTACCTTTAAATCTCATTTAAATGCCTTCAGAAAATGTATGTAATATTAATAGATCAATATGTTTCCATCAATATATAAAAAGCACTCTGGATCAATGGTTTCCATGGTAACCTTAAGTATCGATATCGGGTAAAAAGGACAAACAACAAAGATAGATAAAACTTAAAATACTCTTACAATGTTTAGAGGTGAAAATTCGCACTCTTTGAGCTATGAACAGCAAGCAAAATTCATTCAGGATCGAATCACCAATGTGGAAAAACACTTCGGGGAATTATGTGTAGCATTTGGAGATTACGCCAGGAAAACAGCTAGGTGGTACCTAATTTTATTCATATTCATTACATAAGCCCAAATTAATATTCTCTGATATTATCAATAACTGGGATCTAGCGTGAGGTTATAGATAGATAGATAGATAGATTAATTTAAAAATCAGGTTATCTGAAGGGTCACAAGTTTCCATAACCGGCGAGCGTGTATGAAACGAACTATGAGAGTAGAGGAAGTAGTTAAGAGCTAAACGCTCGATTTCAGCGCTCATTTTTACAATACCAGGAGGAAGCCAGGGAGGTCTGTAAGAAAAGAACCTGTTGGAACTCTGTAAAGCACCCCGCAAGGGATCTGGCGTGAGGTTATAGATAGGTGTTTGATTTTTTTTCCCTTTACGACCTTCGCGCATCATGTGATCGACTTATTATAAACACCAAAACTTACTATCTACTTATCTCCGTAACCCACCAACACCATATAACATATCAATGCCAGACTAAAAAGAGGGTAATAGGATTCCTATGCAAACCTTTATGACCTTCGCGAAACAGGTGACCGACATATTTGGGGAGATTAATACCGAATCTTTATCGAATGTAAGCGCCTTATAAAATAAATCTTAAACACCACCAACTTGCTGTCTTCTTTCTTATTTCTTTTTAAACGTAGCTCCACACTAGGAATTTTTACTGTGTCGTGGGTGCGTTTAAATACATGCACATACACCCAGACCGTAACAAATATTTGTGGGTCACACACAAGAATTGTCGCGTACGGGAATCGAACCGACTGAATCTCTTAACCACTAGGCCAAGCCGTTCATACCCACCGTGTCTCCGAGATCCACTAAGAACCAAAAAGAGGTGGCTCATTTTACTGTCCCGGTAATGGGTAACTACGCCACGACAAGAGGATAGGTACAGAGAATTGCGAGAATAGTACTTATGAAAATAGGGCCTGTTTAGATAACTGATTGTTTCATGGACACATTGTACACCAAAAATATTACCTACCTACTAATGCAGATTACGAGATATGGGCGATGAACTCACCAAAGTCTTAAAAGACTACGCCAATAATGAACTAGTCAACAAGTCTTTGAGCACGGGTCTTGAAAATCTTTCCATTACTTTGACGGCTATTGAAGAGTACAGAAACTGCGAAGTACAACGATTAGAGGCTAAGGTAATGCATGAGTCAATTTTGTACCGTTTTAGCTATGGGAGTAGATTACACTATTCTATTTTCGCCATTCTAATACAGATCTTCATCTATCTATATCTATATCATAGATATAGATATCTTCATCAGCTTCTATAATAGGTGTACTAATAAATCTAGCCTTATTTACATATTTATTGCCACCTATTCGTTTGACTAACCAATGTAGGGTACCTACCCACTCAGATGCATGTCAAATTTACTCAAATTAATTTTCATGGGTAGCTAGAAATAGCAACTTAAAACAACGAAAGTCGTCCTAAAACTTACAAACGACATCATACGTCGCAAATTTATCCCGATAAAAATAATGAGATTACAGCCATTTAATGTATTAAGAAGGTATTAAGGCCCGTACTATAGAACAAAATGAGTCGTGAATCTAGTTTTAAGACTAAAATTTTATCACGAAAAACAGTTTTTAAAACTTGATTCACTAATATGTTACGTTCTGTGAGACGGACCTAAGATAAATAGACTCCTGAATAGATAAGTGGTTGCTCTTTATCTATGACAGCAATACTGTAAGATGGTTACAGTCTGAATTTATTCGGCAGGTAATTGGGGAGCTGTGCCAATATGAGGCAATTTGTAAGCATGCCAGGGAGGAGCTCAAACATACGATGAATGTGCGCGAGAAAGAAATGGCTCGCAAGAAAGTTCTAGACAAGGCGAGGGAACGACAACCTTTTAACCGACAGCAAGTTGTATGTAACAATATTTTTACGACTCTATTCTCGTAGGATTGGTTCGAAACAACCCTAAGGGCTCATGTACACGATACCGCCGCCGCGCCGTCACCGCACTGCTACGCTGTGTATACGCGACGGGTGAAGCCCGCCACCGCGCCGCCGCCACTTGATTTTGCCACACCATTATAAAGTTGATAGTAATATATTGCTAGCTACGAAGATCACACGTGTTGCACTCGCACAGACATGTCAAATTTGACGAAAAAAAAAGAAGTTAGTGTTTGCTTACTATACGTATAGAAAATGGCAAACTAAACGCCGTAAATCCATTAGAAAGTTGTGGGTACATCCTATTCTGATGCGACGGGAGAAATATGGTGAATTTCATACACTTTACGAAGATCTACGGAAAGATGAGTTTTGTGATTATGTTCGGATAAATTACAAGACTTTCGACAAGTTATTAGATTTATTAAACAGTAAACTGCAACACAAATATACAAATATGCGAGCAAGTATATCTCCAACAGAGAGATTGGTTGTCATATTGAGGTAAGTTAACACGAAATCATATTTTTTTAAATTTGTTTCATATAATGCAGAAAAATCAAAATCAATTAGGCTTGAATCTGACGGAATTGCGATGTTCTGTAAAGAATCGTTTTCAATGCTATAGGAAGATGCCTGCGATTGTATAATCATAGTGTGCCGGAGAGCCTATTGTTTCAGCTGTGCGTGAATGGTGTGGTGCGCTATAGTTGTTTTTATATTGAATGTTTCTTATAATATTCATTACTTGGAACTACAACTTGGACTATTGGAACTCAACAATATCTTCATCTTTAAAGCGTTCTACGGTAGGGACTATCCATTTTGCTGTCCTCTTCTTTTTCTAATGTTTCCATAAACTTCATCATTTTCTTATCCGCAGGATTAATTTCTTCTTTGTTCTTTCTTTTGTTGACAGCAGAATTTTCTTCCGGCATATTTCCAGATACAGGTGGATATTGGGTAATCCAGAAATTGTAAATTATCGTAAAATTGATATTTTGTACTGGTTTTGCACCCGATCCAGATTTCGATTCGCGCATTTTTTGTCGCATTTCATCCACGCATCTCTAACGTTCTTCCATTTCTGGGCCATAAGTTTACCTGAAATTATTAATTAAATTTGCTTTATTTGCATGTACTTAGCAACAGAAACTTCATTAGCAGATCTTGAATGTCGATTTAATCTTAATAAAGATTAAATCGATATTCAAGATAAAGATTCTTAATAAAGATCTTGAATGATTGGCTTGAAATAGCAAATAATTTTAAAATTGCTGCAAATTTTCCTCATTGTGTTGGTGCTGTAGATGGGAAGCATATAAGAGTAGTTAAACCAAATAAAAGTAGATCAATGTTTCTGAACTACAAACATTACTTCTCGATTGTATTGATGGCAGTCGCTGATAGTGACTACAATTTCATTTACATCAACGTTGGTGCTTATGAAAAGGACAGTGATTCAGGCGTTATTAAAGATACTGCTTTCTGGCCCAACATGGTTAACAATACATTGAACTTGCCACAACCTGCACCCTTGCCTAATACTAACATTGTTTTACCATATGTATTCGTAGGCGATGAAGCATTTGCACTACATCAGAACTTACTACGCCCATATAATAGTCAAGAACTTGATGCAGAAAAGTCACTTTTTAATTATCGGTTAACAAGAGCGAGACGATATGTGGAATGTACCACCACTGGCATACTGGCTAATAAGTGGCGAATTTTTAATCAACCTTTAAATATGTCGTTGGATTTAGCTGTTGATATTGTGAAAGCTTGTTGTTTATTGCTAAAATTTTATATACAAAGAAGAAGGCACAAGGAGGGCATCTATAAACGGATGTGGTGAATTACAGGAACTTCTGCCATCAGGTCCAATAGAAATAGTTCCTACAACAGCTAATGATATACGTGACAAATATAAAGAGTATTTTAATTCTGAACACGGCAGTGTGGCATGGCAAAATGATTATTGTTAAGATGGAACACTAAAAGCAATAAATTTTATAGGTAAAAAAATACACTAACCGTATTTGTTTTTACCGTCCCTATCAGGTAGTTCCGCAAAGTTCTCATTCAGTCTTTATATTTTTCCAAATTTTTGTCCCATGAAACTTCTCTATCCTCTACTAAACTTAAGAACGTTTCGTAAACAAAATTTTCCATGATAGTTTATTAAAAAGTCAAGCAGGTTGCATGTTCGTAGGCGGCCGGTAATGGACTAACAAAATCAAATACTGGCGGTGAGGTGGCGGCGCGGCGGCGGCGCGGTGGCGGGCTTCACTGATCGCGTATACACAGCGTAGCGGTGCGGTGACGGCGCGGCGCCGGTATCGTGTACACGAGCCCTAACTCTACCTACTCGTCAAATATTTTTTTTCAATTTCTTTCTTATTCTCATTTGATCTTCGTAGAGATCATAGACAAATAGGTGGTACCTAGGTATAGTTCGTTACACGTACCACTTCCCCTTTAATTTGTTGCTTCAAATGAACATAAAAGCATATACTCCGAATAAAGGGAAAATACGTTAAAAAACTCAAAAAAAAAAAAACATATCTTTAATCCATTCAAAATTACTCCAGAAATAGAGTTAGTTATCTATATCATCACGCAGAATGGTAGTAGTACGTGGAACGAGCTATACGTATTCTTTAATCTTTGCGAATATACCATTTGAATGTATGGAATTATAGATAAATATTTGGCTTACCCGTCCTCCATTTTCTTAATCCCACATTGCACAAACAAAAATTGAGGAGTGAAATACCACTGTGTATGTGTGTGTATGAATGATTTACGCTGTTGGCCGCGCGGCCTTTACAGTTTCACAGGCAAGAGGGCGGGCGTACAACCACTACGCTCGAGTCAGAAGGGCAAGAGGGCAACTAACTCAAGGGCGCTATTTTCTCAACATTTATGTTTTTCTTATTAAACATAGACAAATGATTAATTGATAGGCTCTTATTTTCACTTTTCCTGTTTAGACGTACGCAGAATCAGAACTACTGAAAGCTTCGGCAGAAATGTCTCGTACCGCCAAAGGTTTGAGCGAGCAAACAGAGTTCTTCGAGCGGCGCAAATTGCAGCAGCTCAAGAGTCTTTTGTCGGACTTCGTCGTGGTTGAGATGACGTTCCATGCTAAGGCTGTGGAATTGCTCACTGTCGCCTACCAGCAGATAGAAGACATTAATGATAAAGCAGATTTAGAGGTAACTACTACGTCAGGTAATATACCAAATAGAAGGTATCTACCGAAGTCAGTATGGACGTACTACGAAAGTAGATACCTACTAGACAGTAAATACGAGCTCTAAACAGTGATATTTCACAAGACTCACATCATCTTTAAAGTTCTATGAAAGCTTCAGAAGTATCCGAAGAATTAATCGCGTAAAAAGATTCAGATTACATACACCTTGGAACCTTATTTACTCTCTTTCATATAGCTATATTATTATCACACCGCAAGGTCTCTCGTAGGATGCCTAAGCAGAACGAAGGGTCTAGAAAGTGACAGTTTCGGGGATAAAGTCCTAAAGAGCACCTGCGCTCTAGAACATGATCCCCGAAACTGTACATAGGTATCTTACTGTTACGTACCATAATACCTATCTCGGCGCGGTCCCAGGAGTAGGGGTCATGGGGACTATGACCTCCCAAAATGACCTATACTTACAGAAAAAAAAATTCCCAAAATCGTATTTTGAATTAAGGTTGTACTTTCGATCTGCGGTTGAGCTAAGAAGGACCCTCCCCAAATATTGAGCTGTGACCGCGCCTGTACTTATATTGTTCAATTTCTAACTAAACCCTTTTCTGTTCTACCAAGCGTTTGAATACAGGTCTTTCTGATAATGAGGATCAAACGGTAAATAATGTCACGTTTTTATGTAATGTGTTCTTATTGTGCCGTATGCGTACCCGGTGTTTTATCACAGAATTTCAGACGAAAGCTTCGTTCACCGGAGAAGCAGGTCAGCACGGGCATATCGGCAAGATCGTCGTCGTTGGCATCCCTCATGAACCCACAGTCCCCTTCGAATGAAAATGATGATTCAATGGTTAGAAATATTCGAATTTTTTACACCCGAAACCTTTTCGGTATTTCGACGCTTTTGAAGAAATGGTGCCATTTTACGGTTTTAATCATTTGATAACTGAAATGTCGCTAATCATCTTGTATTAAATATGTAGAACTAGTTAACACACAAACTTATAATCATCGGTTTCCTTCTGTTGTTTCTAAAAAAATGTCTAATGATACGTATGACATTGCCATTAAAACCCTGATACTATTGATTGATTACAGAGTTTAAAAAGGATAAAATCTCCCGAGAAGCCAGCGAGCATGGGTAGATCCAATTCACTGGCAGTTCTCATGAATCAATCGCTTTCCAAAGACGAGGAGACATCGGTAATTTTATTATAAGCTTTTATTTAACTTGCAATGTTCGTATATCTGCCTGTCTTTCCGGTTGAAATCTTATGATCCATTTTTCAGGCACTTGTGGGTAACCGATTCAGCTAAAATCAGGCATATGTAAGTTCGGTGACAATGAAATAATATGGTGCCATAGAGCTGGTCAGATGATGGAGTCAGAAAGTGGCCATAGGAAAGTGAACTGTCTAAAGTAACCCCCCTGCTTAGACTTAGGTATTGATAAGTACTATACAAACAAATAATGTTTAGGGTCTGATGATGAAGCCGAAAGGTGGCAAACAGAACCATCCAACTACTCAAATTTAACCCCGCCGTGTTTGGACTCGTTAGATTTTTCTTGACATTTTTATTACACGCGAACAACAACGCGAAATGATAAAACATTCATTTTACAATAAGATCTACAATATCAGGAACACGAGGCAGAAATACGTATCTGTCATGAATATTTTCGTTTCTGTTTCAGGAGTCTGAATCAGATGATGAAGAGACTTCAGAAGAATCCGAATCTCGTTAGCATATTTGAATAAGATTTTTATCCATTTGTTTGTATTACGTAATTGTAAGTTTTCCTAGAATAAAAAATATTAAAAAAATACTGTTCAGTTTTATTTCTCAATAATTTGCGTAGTGCGATCTCGTGCGGTTATTGGAGAATAGTGTCAATAAGTTCTCTACTTACAGCCATCTTAGTGTCCATTCTCATATTTTCCTTTCCGATAATAACAGAAACATAATTTGCCTTCACAGAATACATACCCAGACTATACATCTGGGTCTGCTTTATTGCATGATTTTTTTTTCTAAAAGTTACGTCAGTTCTATGATATGTGACTGTATGTACAATGGTACTTCATTGATTCTACCATTTATGGGGTGAGGGTGAGTAAGAAATACCTCACACCTGTATTCCCCAATAAGGTGGCAGAGTTTAACTGTGTATACCCCATCAATGATATATGTTTATATAATATGTTTCTCAAAATATAAGTAAAACTATTTCTTAAAAAGAATACAACCCTCTCTATTGCATGACAACATTTAAATTTAATCATATTGATTTCTCATTGGGGACATGCAACACAAACCCTTAGGTACCATCCTGTCCCAGGTACCATCAATCCTTACCCCCCTAAAAAAATAAAAGTATAATGCGATACCAAGAACAAACATTCAATAATATATAACACAATTTAATTAAAAAATAAACAATCTTACAAATACTTGTATTGACATACTTGTAGCTACATTCACTGCTCTTGTAGTCTTTCAACAAACCAATGCCATGGTGATCTAATATTGCGTTGAATTTACACATGACTTGTAGTATATCTGAATAATATGTTATCTGTACATGTACGTTTCGGTTGAACACTTTATTTTTTTATTCATTGTAGTAGGACATTCAGTAAATCACAGGCTGCATATTGCTACCCCAATTAATTTGCAATTATTATCGCATGCACTACACACTTATATCACATGAAATGTGAATTAACTAGCCTAAATGTTGTGAATAAATGTAATTGCAAAGAATAAATTCACACATAATCATACTTAATTTGCCACAGTCACTAGTTAAATAACAAGCTACTGTATCACAATATGAAATAACCAAATGGCATTATTTTTATAAAGAGGAATCATAATCACTTAGGCCCATATTACAAAACGAAAATCAGTTGTGAATCTAGTTTTAAAACTAACATTTTAGTTCCAAAATCAATTTTTGAAACTAGATTCACAACTGATTTGCGTACTGTAATAGGGGCCTAAGCTTAACAATCATGTGAAAAAGATAGTAAAAAATAATCTGTATTGTTTCCATGAATTAGAATGGTTCCGATAGAAATCCTCAATTGCGTGGTTGAACCACGCTGACAGTTTACATCAGATGTAAAATAAAATAATTTAATTGTGTATTTAGTTACACTCCTATATATGAAAATGTGTAATTGTTTCCCAAGCGTGATCTATGTGAGTCTAACATATCTATTGTTAATGATGTCATCTACATAATCAGTTAACTAGCTTATTTCAACTGACAAAAATTACATGATTCAGGCACATAATGTTCTTTGGGTGATATCATGAAGAGATTTTATAACTAAACTTATTACTGTATTTCTACTACTTTTCATTTTCAACCCCTGCTTGTGTCATAAGATCTGTGATATTTTTCTCCAATTCGTCTACTCGAGTGCCCATCTCATCGATCCTGTTGATAATCTGGTCCGACATGCTTTGGAATTTGTCCTGCATATTTTGAAGCAGTGATTGCACCTGAAAAATATATTTTATTATTTAAGTCCTTTAAAACCTTAACTATCAAACAAAGATAATTGATTGCAGCTTAATTTAGTGCCCCTAGAGTGGACTGCACTTAATTTACTAAACGTAAATGCAAATTAGTTTAACAAATCTTTGAGTGGCCTGCAAAACATTTCTTATTGTCTAACTCAAACTCACATCGTTTATTTTGCATAAACTCTGCGGGTGTGGTTACAAATTGTCATTATTTACATTTTGTTTAACTTACTAATCTACCACCGGATCTGAACGTGGCCTCCACTGAGAAAATCCGGGAGAAACTCTACAGGCTTGTCTTTTTGCCCAATTCTCCATTAATTTTATTTCATAATTTTTTGTTTTAATGCGGTCCAGCTCCAGTGTGATGCCTTACGACTCAGATATAAAACTATTTATAATATTTTTAAATATATGTCTAAATGTTTGATGTATAATTTCATGTTTGTAAACACCCCAGACCCAGGAATAATTCCTAGTGTGGAGTAACTATTTTTATATAAAGAACCCCATGGCATACTTAAGTATTGAATAATTATTCTCTACAAAATGCCCGCTTAGACAATTTGCAGGAACTAAAATTTACAGAAAAAGAAAATAATTCTATTATAAAAACTCACATATTGTGTCACCTCTTGCATATTTTTAGGATCATTTCCAGGCGTCGAGTAAGTGTTCTCCACGTCATTTGTTGAGGTTTCAGTATTTTGTTCTGCCATGACTGAGGATTCTTTCTTCTTCACGAAGCTAGCACTCCAGCACAACAGATATGAGAGAGAGTTTATTTAATTCTATCAATTACAATATAAGTACGTCTCGACTTTACGAACTACCGATAAGATATGATTAAATAATACAAAGCAGTGGAGTTATTAAATTCTGATTTTTAGTACGAATTCATTGACAAAACTTCTTTACATTTCGTACGTTGCCATGACAAGAACGAATGAGTGAGCGATAGAAGAACATGTTCATGACAGAATAAGCAACTAGAGACGATAAAAAAATCCTTTTGAATATTAATACAAATTATCGATATTTAATTTTGAGAATATAACCGATATTTTTATTTAGTACGCATGTATGCTATTTTTTTAATCATGATAAGTTATTTTTTAAATTGAGTTTTTATTCACCTATGAAGGAAGTATTATCACCCTCAGCTGTAGTGTTTATCTAGGTCCGCGGTCGACGCTAATATTTAAAGAAAACAAAGAGCGAGAGATTAAAGCTTGCTTTTTGAAAGAACTAAGCCCCTCCTATCAGCCACTACTGCCGTCCGCGGCATGTTCTCACAGACCCTCCCGATGTCCTTAAATTCCTTCTTTCGGATACAGATACCGCACACAGGATCAGACACCGACCTCGCTGGCGAGGTCGAAGAATCCCTTGCCCGCCGGCCGGGGAGAGCACCATGACGAGATACCTAGTATATGCCCCAGCCTACCCCATAGCGACTGCCCAAGCCTAGGCCGTTTCTCCTTGAGGCGCGCTTTAGCTAATTGCCCCCTGGCCCTTCTGGCTAGAGCGTAGTGGTTGCACGCTCGCCCTCTTGTCCGGTGAAGCTGTAAAGGCCCCTCGGCCAACAGCGTAGATCATTCACACACAAATGCACAAATGCAAATGCAAGAAAAAACTAAATAATATGAAGGAAAAGTATGGATCGGATGCGGATTAAAAGCATGAGAAAGCTATAGAAGGCGTCCCATTTCAAGAGGTAGATCGCGATCAGCGGTGTTAAAATACGTTTAAGCCATTTTGGGGTTCGATCAAAGAAATTGGGTACAATCACAAAAGGATACGATGGTAATACCCAATTTACATACTGCTCACTTCCGCATGAAGTGAGGGAAAGATTAGTCGTATAAACGCGCCACTTACGCTCAACTTCCTTTCCCACACCATCACTGCCGGGCGCTCCGTTCGTTGACGGTTTTTTGAGTGGGAACATGCATTTATAACCCTAAACGGATTGAGTACTATCAAAATATTGCTAAAGAAAATTAAACTCTTACTCACAGACACAACATTGAATTTTCTATGATTTAAAAAACTCGTGAAACCAGGATGAGTGAGAGCAATAACCTGGAGCCCGGTGTTAGAAGGTAGAACTAATACGGACTATACCTATTTATGATACGGTTTAAATATGCTGTAAACAATTTATTACCGAGTTTAAAACGAACAAGGTTCTCAATGCGTCTGTATATACAGGTGGATTAAGATGGGACAGTAAGGGCAGCTATCTCAACCGTTGTAAATACAGAAAGACGGCCCTGGATCCTTAATTTTTGCGATAATTGGAGTTGAATTTACAGATTCTAAAAAAAATTTACAATCTGTAAGAAAATGGGTAATTTAATCAAAAACTTTGACTACTACTCATATAAGATGTGGCATATTATGCGTAAAAATAAAGAATTACGGCAATAAATAGTTCCAGAGAATTTTACGTTAATTATCTGTCAACAAGTCTATAATCGTACTACTATCACCATATTTAGAAAAAGACGTAGGGCTCAAGTGAATTGTCATCACGTTTTTTTCGCAGAGTGCTCAATCCATGTAGGGTAATATATCCATGAACGGAATTCAAGACTAACAGACCACGCCCATTCAGTGTGACCAGTTTAGAAATCTTTTTGGAATGATGGGGAAACAATAAGTTTGGAAAAAAACTTAAGTATAAAAAACTAAAGAAATATTTTCGCAATTAAGCCGAATTTCGGCCTAATTCTATATATATTTTGCTGTGTTAAGTGAAATCTCTCATTAAAAAATGGTTAAAAACTTACTGTGTCAAAGGGGTGTAAGACTGGTTGTGGAATTTCAAATTTTAGGGAAGAATTTTGATTTTGTTTACTGATACGTGTAGGTTGACCATAACGAAAAATCAGACAGCTTACTGATGTGGACACCGCGCGGTTGGTCTACTTCAGTTACTTTCATAGTGTCATGTCTTACAGTATATTATTGTGGGGTAGGGCAGCTGACATTGACTCTATTTTTATCTTACATAAAAAGGGATATTAGGGCCATCTATAACTTAGGTAGTCGCCACTCTTTGAGAGAATTGTTTAAAGAAGCCAATATTATGACGGTCCCAGGTCAGTATATTTATGAAAACATAATGTACACACGGAAAAATTTGGATCTATTTAATCAGCTAGGTGATAGGCATTGCTATAACACGCGAAATAGAAATAAATTGGATCAACCTCAATTTCGTCTGACTAAAATTCACACGTCTTTCATGGGGTACTGTGTTAGATTTTATAATAAAATTCCACTTGACGTCACTCAACTTAGTGAAAATAAATTCAAAGCCTGTATTAAACGTACGCTCTGCAAGCGAGCTTACTATACTCTAGATAATTATTTGAAAGATAAAAATGTTTGGATAGGTGTTGTTCCAGCTCCACCAGAATGTGGATAACATGTTCAGCTATAATTATTTATTATTCCCTCTCTTCCTTCTAGTAGTTAAATATAATTTATCATTTTTCTTCCTCATTTCTTTATCTGTAAATGAGAGAACCATGTAGCCATTCACATGAATAGTTTAACTTGGTTAATTTAATTTAGACTCACCTGATACTACATTGTTCTCCCATACCTCACAACAAAATGTAGATGGAAAAATTGTAAAAATACTATTTTAAAAGAGTAACCGTGGAGTTTCTTGCACTTCTTCTCCACAGGAATGACATTCCGAAGTGGTGGTCTTTATTACTATTTTGACGATTCATAAATACTGTAATGGTTTACATGAATAAAAAATATTCTGATTCTGATTCTAATTATGGAATGTCTATAAATGTAAAATAAATCGTAAGTTCGCAATGCATGGGAATTGGCTAAGACCTGGCTTTTGAGTTTTTGGCATAAGAAAGTGAAAAAAAACGCTTTATTTTCGGACCACAGAAGACAAATATTATAGGCAACTACCACCTAGTACGTATTATTGTTTCCTTGCCGGGTTTCCGAGTGATGAGGATCTCTGTTAATGGTGGCTTGATCACTGTAGTTTAGAGCTATCAGTTCAAGTCCGACGACATACGTTTACATAAAATTATAATTTATCAGTGTTTAATCTGTTAAATAAATCTATAAAATCATATTAAGTCTTTTTACTTTAGACAAGCTTAAGCTACGTTTTTAATAATATTACAATCTTGTAAGCTTATTTGCTTTTTTTTTTAACCAACGCCTCCCACTGCACAAATATTAAATCTCTTAATTTATATATGTGACATAAAAGAGATTGTCCCAATTGTTGGTACGGAGCTGGACACCATAGTAGAAAGAGACGCCATCCACTCTCGATGCTGTACTCTTCGGAACGTTTTTGAGGGGATCGTAATCATTCCAGTTAGTTTATAAGTTCTTTGGGCGTGAACATTTGATCGGCTATTGGCAAGCAATTAGAAAATCCTTACCTGTCCGCCAAACCTTACAACCTCGTCAAACCTGTCCTATTTATCTATCTAAGAAGTTGATAGAAATCGTTAAGACGATTATGCATCTCACTGGTCATTGCCAAAATACAGTTAATAAGTAAGTGTGAACCCATAATGCCCCCTATTACATGGGACTTAACATCGTCGGCGAAAAGTGGGTGCACTCAGTACATCTCTGCCAACCTCGCTTGTGGAATATAGTCGTGACGGTTTTTCAATAACTTAAAGAAGAAGCTCTGATTTAATGTGTCAAAGTCGAACGAACGATCTGTATGGGCTCGACCCCTTTTCCTTCCCCAGAAGCGGGTAAATTGGAAAAAAAAGAACGAACGAAAGTAATGTCAAATTGAACAATTGATTTGATATGCAATCAAATGTCAAATTGTTTAACAAAATTCGTATTTTTTTCAATACAAATAGGAAATTTATACCGGTGACTTCGTAAATCTTATCAATTAATTTTAAAATTAAGTTAACCGTGTATGTTATTTAATGTACAGTCATGCAGCCGTTAACTATAACTGCTAAAAGTGATATACAAATAGATATCAACCAAGTTCGAATAGATATATTACACGGTATTCGTGAATGTGCAGATCGAGGGCTTACGCAGACTGCCAAGTGGCTTGCCGAGTTAAATTATGCATTAAAAGATCACAAAATCACATATGATGAGACTCCAAGTGAGTGCAATGGCGGTATAGCATCCGAAGAGAAAGAATCATACACATTAGCTAAAAGTTATTTTGACTGCCAAGAGTATGATAGAGCTGCACATTTTCTTGAGAATTGTAAGAGTCTAAAGTGTGTGTTCCTTCACAAATACTCCCAGTACATGTCCAGTGAGAAAAAACGTTTAGATAACACAGTTGACTTGGGCACAGAAAACTCTGAATCTACGCAAGTACTGTTGGATCTGCTATCTTATTTTAAGGTGAGTGTTAGTGTAATATGCAATAGAAATTTAGTTTATTTAATAGATTTTTCCACTGTAGGATGAAGCCCTCTAAATATTTGAAGTAAGTACAAACTTTATTCATGAACACTGAATTAGATATCACATCTAACACCAGGTTTGCCAAGGCCAATCCTCTGAATTCCCCGTAAATCTAGGCCAAATTCCCCAAATTTGGGGAGAACAACCTTCCGATTCCTCTCAAATTCCCCACTAAATTAGTTTGTTTCAGGGTATTTTTACAGGTGTCTTTCTTGTAAATGAGGCGGTAATCTTAATTATATATGTTGTACATATTTAAGTCTGCTCTTGTTATTTCTACATTATAACGTTTATAAATAATAGACTAGTCCATTTAAACAAATGAGTCATTGTAGCACATTAAATTATATTTTATGGCCAAATCAGGAAATTAGAATATAAATGAAAAATGTTAATGTAGTCAAATTCATGGAAAAAATATAACCTCAACTCAAGTGGCTCCTGGTCACACATCAATTAATACTTGCGAGAAAAGCTATAAAAGTGCCATGTGTTAAATAATCTGTAAAGGTCCTTGTTTGAACAAAATAAAAATAAGTAAAATATATTTTCCGAAATCTCTTAGCCAAATAGCATAAAACAAGATTCTCTATAATGAAATCTCTTTCATTTATATTGATTCCACATGACAAAACCTCATCTTTTGGCCCAGAAGTGGTATCCAGATTGCACCTAGTAAATTCCCAGGTCATAATATACTCAGAGAATAGAAACTAGAATTCCCAGGGCATAATATACTCAGAGAATAGAAACAAGGTATATAAATTGAATTATTTTTGATTATTAGCCTAATATGTCAAAATCCCCACATTTTTCCCACATAATGCCAATCCCCACTAAATCCCTAATCGACTGGGATTTGGGGAATTCCCCACAAATTGTATATAAACACATAATATTTGCCTTACATTTTGTTTTACTTTATTATTATATCCAACAGCATTTGATAATCCTGCTTTAATATTTAAAAATGTGAAAGTTTGTATGTTTGTTATTCAATCATGTAAAAACGGCTGAATAGATTTGGATGAAATTTGGCACACAGATAGTTTATTACCTGGATTAACACATAGGATATGCTGATGGAGTCACAGGCAGAAGCTAAAACTTTTATATGTACAGGCTAACCAGGCCCACATATAAAATTTAGCTTAAATTTTATTTTACTTTATTATGATATCCAACAGTGTTTGATGATATTTTTATATGTACTTTACAGGCTAACCGTAACAGTTTAGATGGATATCTACTATATCTAGAAGGTGTTGTTTTAAAAAAACTAGATTTACGAAGCCAAGCGGTCACAGTCCTCCAGGCCTCCGTGACTGCTGCCCCAACTCTCTGGGCAGCATGGGTGGAGCTAGCAGGCCTAGCCAATGAGTACGAAGCCTTAGACTCCCTCCAACTACCAAAGCATTGGATGATGTACTTTTTTGCAGCACATGCATTTGTTGAACTGAAGCTATCAGAACAAGCCCTGGAGGCATATATGGTATTAGCGAATGCTGGCTTTGATAAAAGTACTTATGTCACTGCACAAATGGCTATTGCGCATCATGACAGGAGAGGTAATGACCAGAAAACTCAATAGTGATTAAGCATGCATACTGTCTTGCCTAAATTCCCCAAAGGGCACCCCCCTTTAGTAATGTAGTGTAGAGATGTAATGTGTTCTTACAGTTCATCAATGAGTTCGATTCATTTGATCGATTGGGTGAGATTAAGTCCCCATGTACAGTGAACCTATTCCCATTATACCGGGCACAATTCCAAACTACAGACTGCTGCAGAGAATTTTTTGGACGGCACATTGAAGCCAATAATATTTTGTCTGAGCTGGAATAGGAACCGAAGTTACCTCATAATCATCAACAGTGCCATGCACTAAATTGAAAAGGCAGGCACCAGAGAGAGTTTAAATATTTTTTGCTTCACAACATCTTGGTCTAAGCTTGGAATATGAATGGAAATCTATAGCTGTCACAGTTCAATTCTTTAATCATGACAATATGGTCCATGTTCTGATCGACCGCACTAAGCAGTTGGGCCATTTATACCTAGGAGAAAATTTTTTCACTACCCTGTGGGGAGAGTAAATATATTACATCGAATTTATAAAGACTAATTGAATGCTTTAGGTATGACAATAAATTTAATGGTAATGTAATGTTGAAGGACGATTTAGCGCAGTGGTTAAGAGCTTAAGCCACTCCGCCTGGTCTGGGTATTTGATGTGAATTTTCATGTTTGTAAACGCTCCCACGACTCAGGAATAAATCCTAGTGTGGGGCTACGTTTTTAAAAAAGAAAAAAGAAAGAAATGTTTACAAATCATAAGTTATTGAACTTACTCTTGTTGACTATATGTACTTAATTAATGTGTTCATGTAAACATATTTACAATTCTTTAAAGCTGTCAGAACACATAAACCCATCGTATCCCATGTTCGTTTTTTTTATTTTGTAGATGTGGATTCTTCATTAACACTGTTTTGGGAACTCTACCAGAGCGACCCCTACAGGCTTGACAACTGGGATGTATATTCCCATCTTCTTTATTTGAAAGAGAAAAGGATGGAGCTGGCCAACTTGGCTCAAAGAGCTGTGTCCATTGATAAGTATAGAGTTGAGACCTGTTGTGTTATAGGTCAGTATTTGTGATACTGCACATATTAAAAACGGTACATTTTGTAATGGACAGGGTTATAATGCATGTTAAAAAATAGCCTTATAACTGTCATGTCATGTGGGGTTAGCATCTTATATGAACTGTGAGGGTACATGGTAAGCGTTGCAAGGTTGGGTCCCAGTGTAATAGAAATCAGGCCCTATTACATTGGAACCTAACATTGTTAACTGAGAGAGCTAGTCTATTGTCATCATATCAAACATAATTTTTACATAAAAGTTTGCCTAACCTAGGTTTAAACCCATAGCCTCAGGATTCACCACTTTGAATAACATGCACCAATAATCCAACAAGGCAATAAAAAAATATCTGTTTTTTATAAATCTGTATCCACAGTGCGGGTTGGCGAACTTCACACACCTTCGAGAAACTCTTAGGCATGTAGATTTCGTCACGATGTTTTCCTTCACCGTTAAAGCAATTGATAGTTAGGTTTTAATTCGCACATGCTTACGAATAGACAGAGGTGCCTGTCTGGGTTTGACTTTGCAGTCCAATGGTCTAACCACTAGGCTATCACAAATTATGTAGATCCAGATAAAAAAGTCAAATATTATCTAGACTCTACATGCACATAATGCAATAAAAAGTAATCACAAACTAAAAGTGAAATTGAAATTAGCATATTCCATTCATATTTATTATTTTATTAAATTATTCTATTTATCTATATCATCACACCAGTTATTTTGAAATTAATTAACAGAATTATAGTGGTACAAGACAAGATTGAAAGAGGGGTGTTCCCGTTCTTGTGAAATTAGGGTTATCGTTTAGTAAAATTATCCTTACAGGAAAATGTTTCTGCTGGTCTTGTCTGCATGATTACTTATAATACAAAGAAATTGGGTAAATTTCATAGCGAATGGCAACTCTGCGACTGGCATAAAGTGACATTTCACTTGATGACAGCGTTAATTCCGATTTTCACAGCGGGCCAAAAGATCCTTGTAGGAGTAATTGTTTCGGGAAACTGCCCAACATCTTCTCATCCAAAATACCTCAGTGCCTTAAGACTAAAGTTTTTAGTCAATGTGTGTTACCAGTGATGATATATGGATCAGAGACGTGGTCTCTTACAATAGGTCTCATAAAAAAGCTCAGGAGTTGCTCAGCGAGCTATGGAGAGAGCTATGCTCGGCGTTTCTCTACGCGATCGAATCAGGAATGAGGAGATTCGTAGAAGAACCAAGGTTACCTGTCGCCCTTAAGATTAGCAAGCTGAAGTGGCAATGGGCGGGCCACATAGCGCGTAGATCGGACGGGCGTTGGGGCAGGAAGATTCTAGAGTGGAGACCACGTATTGGCAAGCGCAGCGTGGGACGACCGCCTGCCAGATGGACCGACGATCTTGTGAAAATCGCAGGAAGTCGTTGGATGCAGGTGGCATCGAACCGGATACGCTGGAAAGCGATTGGGGAGGCCTATCTTCAGCAGTGGACAAGTATAGGCTGAGATGATGAGGAGTGATTGTATTCTGCCACTAACATAAGATCTTTTTCTATTTGAATGCCTTATATCTGCTTCTTTTAGGAAACTACTACAGTTTAAGAAGTGAACATCAAAAAGCAGTTATTTACTTCCAAAGAGCATTGTCATTGGACCCGCAATATTTATCAGCCTGGATACTTATGGGACATGAATTCATTGAGCTGCAGAACTCTAACGCAGCAATACAATGTTATAGACAAGCTATTGGTAAATTTTGTCTGATATTTATAGCTTCATGCAAATCTATAGATATTCCTTACTATCCCTCCAACAATAAAAAGATTCCTCGGTAAAGGCACATGTATTTAGAATTACTACCATCCTTATTAGGATAGCCATCTTTTTTTTGCTTAAAGGGACAAATGATCAAGAAGCTTAAAAAGAACGAGATTTTTCTTTTTGTATTTGGGAAAAAAAAGTTAACCTTTTAGTTCAATTGCGTTTAATTTTATACTTAAAACTATATACAGACGTATTTCTCACTGACATAGCCGCGTCGAGCTCGCTGCATGCAGGCCTTTTGCGGGCAGTACTTATACTTTTAATAATAAGTATGTTTGTATTTAGCTCGTAGCGCTGTGCGACCGCGGTGTTCTTACCGTTCACCAAGGTTAAGCAGCGTTCGACTCGGTCGGCCTGAGATGGGTGACCGTTTGTGGCATTTTCATATTCGAGCGTCTCCGTGCTTCGGAAGGCACGTTAAGGCTTTGGTCCCGGTTACCACTTCATGTGGTAGTCGTTAAGCCGAGTTGGAAGCTTTAAAGGCGGCTTGATAAGTTCCAACAGCAGGTGGCCACAAACCTGTCTTCACCAATCCGCACTGGGTCCGCGTGGTGGAGTATGACCTAATCTCTCTCACCTCGATTTGTGAGAGGCCTTTCCCCAGCAGTGGGCAGTATAGGCTGATATTATTTCTGTTTGTATTTTATGTAAAGAGGAGGATACCTTTGCTCACCAGTGGGACATAGGTCAGAAAAAAAGTATGTATTTACCACCAAAACAAAACCTCAATTTCTCGGGAACGCTAACTACATTGTTGAAAAATTATTCTATATCTATCTATCTATAACCTCACGCCAGATCCCTTGCGGGGTAGGCAGAGAGTACAGAGTTCCAACAGGTTCTTTCCTTACATACCTCTCTGGCATCCTCGACTCTCATAGTTCGTCTCATACACGCTCGCCGGTTACGGAGACTCTTGACTTTTCCATCAGATAAGACTCGGTTTATTTGGTCGTGGTAAGATAGTCTAGGTCTTCCCCGGTACCTGCATCCTTCCACTTTCACATTGTATATCTGTTTTGTCATTCTTTCTATATGCCCGAACCAACGGAGCATGCCCTTTCTCATCTTTATCTCCACTCAATTATCAATAAGCGTCACAATAATATACAATATGATCACTTCCAGATGTGAACAGAAACGACTACCGCGCGTGGAATGGTCTCGGCCAAGCATACGAGATTCTAGGGTTGAATGGTTACTGTATATACTACTACTCGAGAGCTGCCCAACTTAAGCCTGATGACTCTAGGATGCTCGTCTCACTGGGAGAAGCTTACGAGAAGATGGACAAGATACCAAACGCGTTAAAATGCTACTACAAAGCGCACAGTACTGGCGATATTGAAGGAATGGCTTTGTTTAAATTAGCAAAGTATGTATTATTATATATAATAATAATAATTAAGCGATAGCCTCATAGCTAAGACCTTCGATAAACACCTCGAGAAGCTCTCGCTAGGCAGTTGGGTGAAGGGCCTGATACAGAAGGCGGTAGTATTGGACACAGCGCGCATTGTGAGGAGGTTCCTCTCTTTGGAGCCTTGACCATTGGTAGCTTGGGTCGTAGACCTCGCTGTCAGTGGAGCACTTTTTTTTTATACAATATATATAAGAATATTTGTATAATACTAATATTACCCTGTTAAGAAACTGTCCCACTGTTGGGCACGGGCCGCCTCTCAAACTGAGAGGGTTTGGGCCATAGTCCACCACCCTGGCCCAGTGCGGGTTGGCGAACTTCACACACCTTCGAGAAACTTAGGCATGCAGGTTTCCTCACGATGTTTTCCTTCACCATAAAAGCAAGTGATAATTAATCTATAATACGCACATGCTTTCGAAAGAGGTGCGTGCCTGGGTTTGAACCCGACACCTCTTACTTTGCATTCCAACGGTCTAGCCACTAGGCAGGTAGGTGACAGTACAGATTCCCTATTGGTACTTTCTGGACAGATAACTGGCTAAAATAGATAAACATTTTAAATAAATTAACATTTGCGCCAAACACAGTTATAAGTAATTCAAAATTAAATACTCTATTAAAGAACCTGTTGGAACTATGCACCCTCTGCATATCCCGCTAGGGATCTGGCGTGATGATATAGATAGAAATATTCTATTCGTATCTAGTCACTAGCTAGGTAATAATTCATTTTAAATGTAAAATTTCCTTCCATTCAAATTGATTTATAACTATTACTCAGACCACAGGAAATTAAAATGGATTGTACTGTCCGCATACAGTCTTTAAAGCGACATAAACGGTAAAAACGTATCCTTATAATTTTATTTGTTAAATTTAAAAAAGCGTTGTCCCACGCTAGCATTTATTCCTGTGTCGTAGGTGCATTTACAAACATGAAAATTTACATACACAAATACCCAGACCAAAACATATAATTGTGAATCACACAAAGATTTGTCCCGTGCGGGAATCGAACCCGCGACTATTAGACACACAACAGACAGTGGACGGAGTGACTTAAGCTCGTAACCACTGCGCTAAATCGTCCGTTAAAAATAATGGAAATAACGTTTTGAATTAATCAAATATTTTCAGTTATTGGAGAAGACCTTACTGGTATTTTGAAATCAATTGATCTACTTAATTAAATTTTGTAGGCAGGCACATTAATTTACAAAGCAATTTAAACATGACACTAAGAACTAAAGACATCAATTTTATAATTTAAATAATAGCAGTAAAACTATACTAATAGGTGGTTTCCATAATTAACTTATGGGTAGATTTACTTACTGTCAATTCTACTGACAGATTTGATACTTGACAGATTTTTTATACGAAATATGTCAAAATTATATCCGTAGTAGGCAAATCTATCCCTAAGTTAAAAATTAAAACAGGCCGGAAGCCTAGGCACAAACTGGTTCTTTTGGCAGTCAATACCGACGATCGTGAGTATAGATAGCGATAGTGTGCGTGCGAGATGTGAATAAAGGCAAAGCCGTTTCTAATCCAACTCTTTATCTGCGCGGATAGTAGATAGTGTGTGTGTGTGTTTGTGAATGATGTACGCTGTTGGCCGCGAGGCCTTTACAGCTTCACCGGACTTAAAGGCGAGCGTGCAACCACTACGCTCTAGCCAGCCAGAAGGGCAAGAGGCGACATACTCGAGGGCGCCTCGAAGAGGTGCCCTCGGTTGGGACAGTCGCTGTAGGGGGACGGGTGCACTACTAAGTGCACCGGTCAACCGCCGGCTATGGGAGGGGATCTACTACTACGTCGTCGTCGTCGCCCGTATTCTGAGCGGAAAGAAGGGATGACAAAGCATCGGGGGGGTCGGTGAGAACATGTCGCGGCCGGCGGTGGCGGCAGGGGTCGGGGGGGGAGATCGTAGTCGGCGGTGGCTACGATTAACGGATTCGCATGGGTAGATGTGTTCGCGAAGTGACGTGTTGACGCCTTTTTAATAAAGGCGCGAATAGGTTCGAGACCTAGATCGGAGTGGTGACCTAGATCGGAGTGGAGACCTAGATCGGAGTGGGATAGTAGATAGATATCCTTGTCATTGTACTAAACATTCATGTGATTTTACATTTCAGATTGTACGAGAAATCGAACATGCCGAACAGCGCGGCCGCGGCCTACACGGCGGCTTGCCAGGAGCCCGGCAACGCGGCCAGCAAGGAGCTGCCGCCCGCGCAGCGCTACCTCGCGCAGTACTACCTGCGCTTCTCGCTGCTCGACCACGCCGCGCACTACGCCTACAAGTGCCTAGAGCATGAGAGTGTAAGTCCAATGCCCTTTTAGAATGTGTATAAAGGACGTTGTTCTGCGTCCATACACGATCCGCCCCAGAACCAACGGCAATGAAATATTACTAGTATGATTTCAAATTATCTATCAATTATCTTCATGCATTTATTATTAAACGGACAAGCGGGGGAATCGCAATATGGCAAAAAAAGTATAAGATTTTGAGGTTATCATTTAGTAGCCAACAATACATCTGTTAAATCGTTATGTAAAAATATATTAGATATAATCTAATCGATTATAATTGAATGTAATCGATTGAATATTTATATGATGCCAACATCTCCAATCGTAATTCTACAACAACGTTAACATTCGGTAAAAATGTCGGCGACTTCAATTTGAGTACTTACGAGTACGAGTACTACGTAAATATTCGTTGTGGATTGCAAATTGTCCGCCAGATACGGATATTTGCCATTACTAGAATAAAATGGATGAATAATTATGGTATAGGTCACATGTTTGTTGGTTCTGGGGCCATTTTCGACGATGTCCTTTCTGAAGGTACAGTCAAACCAACGCGCCCAACCGCGTCCGCGGTGGCGATCAGTATCTCCCTATGACCGCGCGTGCTGACGCCGCACAGATAGCGCGAGCACGACGCAGGACGCGTTGGTGTGGACACGTCCATACAAATACTACTGCAGGAACTGAACCCACCGTGCACGCCATCGCAGACGCGGCTGGACGCGTTGGTTTGGCCGTACCTTTACTGTACTGTGCCTGTGGGTATTCGTGTATTACGGCCAGCAACCTAGGTCGCTTGAAATTGTTTTTCAAATCGCTTGCACGCTTTTGATTTGATCTAATGATTTGGTTTTGACAATGTTCCCCATAGTTTGTAAAATAAAAATTATTGCTGATTTGAGAAACTGAGAATGTTAAGCGACTTACTTTGCTAACTGTACACATTAAGCTGCGTATCAATTATCTATCAATCTGTCTATATCCTCATGCCAGATCTTTTGCGGGGTAGGTATCATATACAAGGTGTATCGTAAATACCGCAAGACCTCAGACACCCCGATTAGAAAATGGCTTCACAAATTCAATATAAAAACAAAATTTCCTAATTCAAAGTGCTTTACCCCTTTTTTAAGCACGTTTATGTTTAACAATGAAACTTGTACGTGTATGCGTGCACATTGAGAAATACATTTTACGAATGCATTTGGAATCTCCGTATTGCTTTGAATCAAGAATAAATTTACTTTGTTATAGCGCACTGAAGGAGTAACACCATATGTTTAAATTAAAAAAAAAGTAATAGATTTAGAACAAACTACTTTCAGGCCTTGCGTTAATTATGGTACACCAGTAAAAACATCATTCAAGAAACCGTGAATCATGTTTTAAATGTAACCCGATGCCTATACACAACTCTTTCATTTTCTTTCCCTTATGCCTCGGACATACAAATATCTGGTCAGCTCAAGTAGATTCATTTAGGCACATGTCACACTTCTCATTATAATAAGACCGCATTCGCACGAGCGCTTTTCAACGCGCGTTATTGGAACGCTTTAAGCACTCTATTACAAATATAAATTTTGTTAAATTTTTTTCATGTGTTTCTTTTCACAGACAAAAGAAGCCGGCAAAAACATTCTCAAAACGATATCAGAGAAGCGGTCATCAGCATCATCATCTCAGTCCTCGACGTTACCAGACGATTTACCGGAAGCCATTAAAAATGTTTCGACAGTTTGTATAACACAGGAGACGCCCAAGACACCGCTGCCCAGCCCCAACGTGACTCCAGACAATTTCTCCACACCTGTGTTCACGCGGAAAAGCAATAAATACAAAATGTGACATACGGTTGCTAGAAAATGTAAGATGTGATGAGACTGATAGCTGTTTGATATGTAAATGTAATAATAATTAAAATTAAAAAATTTAATGCACATAGTGTACAATATGTTTTATTTAATTTGGTACATACCTGACACTAAACAGGATTATAGGAGGACCCATTGTTTTCTAGATAGAAAAAAACAACCGGTCAAATATTACTCTATCTGTATATATATGTCCAGCCAGATCCCTTGCAGGGTAGGCAGAGAGTACAGAGTTCCAACAGGTTCTTTCATTACATATCTCTCTGACTTCCTCCACTCTCATAGTTCGTCTCATACACGCTCGCCGGTTACGGAGACTCTTGAATTGTCCTTCAGATAAGACTCAGTCTATTTGGTCGTGGTAAGATACCCGCACTCGCTCTAAGTCAGCGGTGTATTTCCCATCCCTACTGTACAATATACTGTATAAATATTACTGTACAATAAAAAGATGACTACTGTACCGTACCTAAACGTAGTGATTATATTCTCTGAGTATAGACCACAGAGGCGGCCAAACATTATTACGTGGCATGGATCCCTGAAGACCGTAACAGGCGTCGAGGTGGCCCGAGGCGAAAATGCGGGAAAGACGAGTACAGCTGGCCCGGGACCCATTTTTGTGGAGACATCAAGAGGAGGCTTTTGCCCAGCAGTGTAAAACAGAATAGGCTTTGAAAAATCTGCCATAGTATAACAAATAGTCGTCCCGGTTGTCGACGACAATATCGTTCCAAGATTCCGTGACCGAGCAGCAGTATGTCGATGTCGGTGCGATTTAGGGTTCAAAGGGGTTTTAACAGTACTAGTGGTCGCCCATTGGTCGAAATTCGACCATAATTAATTTAAATTATAAGTTTTAACATTATTAAGGTTCTATCGTCAAAGATTATTCTTCTATCACAGATTTCGCCAAGGGTAAACTGTTAATTTGCCTATTTTTTCCAAACAAATTATATGAAAAATAAAAAAATAAATATAAACAAAAAAAGTTAAAATAAAGAATACCTTTCTTTATTGTAACAAAAAACCATGGGATAAAGAAAATGCTGTCCATTGAACTTGACATACATATTTCGATAATTTAATTAATGATACAAAACTTCTTTGTTAGCTGTTTTTTGTAAAACTCTTTCATCGTTTGCTGGTTATGTTTGACATACAGTAAGACTATAGACAAATAATTTGAAGTGTATTGTGTCAAATACATGGTAGTATAATGTTTTTTTATTGATTTAATGTGTTTTATGCATAATTAAAAAAGAATATTAGTATTCTGCACTCCTCTATATAAACTATAAGTGTGGAAAATTTCATTCTCCCTCCGCGCAATTGTCGTAAAAAGGGGTACAAAGTTGTTGCTTCACGTATTAATATAATGATAATTTGAATAACGAACGATTATATACAAGTGACGCGCAAAGAGAATATAATCACTACGTTTTGTCACAAGTAGATAAATTCTCAATAACAAGAACCTTTGAACGTTGAACATCTTTGAATTGTACGGTCTCGGAACTACTCCTGTAGTCATTGCGACATGTTATCGCAAAATGTACCTAACGTAATATATCTGTGTGTCAGCCTTTTCCATTTTGTGTTAGGGAAGTAATAAATAAACCAGGTTTAAAAAATTAATAGTGATTATTTTTATTTATACAATTAACAGATCTTAGTGCTCATATAATAAAAAAAAACAATTATTATTACTAAATAAATAATTAAAAGTGCATTGATTAGCAAATTAAAAAAATTGTTCAAGTTAGCTCCTTGCAAATATAAAATAAAACTGATTATAATCACAGATCAAGCACAAAATTTGAGAGCTCAATTCCTAATATCCTAATTTATAATAATTATGTATACGCGCAATTGATTTTACTAGTAAAATACAGAGTATAACTTCTACCTAACCCCTGACAAATGAAATATTCAGTACAATTTTGTCAAGCAAAATGTTAAAATATTAAATAACATTAAAAATAATTTACATTCCATCTGATCAAATCACGAATGTAGATAAACTATAAAAAAATATTAAATACATATTTTAGATAAACACGAAATGGTACAATTCATTTGAGACAACAATAACAGCCTCTGTTGGGTATATACACTTGTTTGCAGTTTTCAAACAATTTCAGTGAGCAAGTTAATATGGACAGAATACACCTTACATTAACTCGTATCGAAACTTAATGTCCCTAATTACGTAGACCCCTATTCAGTAAATACTCAGCTCATCTTACATTCTTTATCTTACTTATTTAACATTTTGTACCGTTCCATATTATATATAATCCCAAAGTTGACTATCAAAATAAGGCCAGTGACCTCACAATGCCATCACTGTGCGGTAGACACCGCTTGGCTACTGGCTGACTCACTAAACCAAATTTACACACGCGACACAATATGACGCAACAGCTGATAAATTGATAATAACTGACTGAATTATATCCGTAGAAACGACGTTACTGGTCTTTCCACAATGATTACATATAAATAATTTAAGATAAGGTTAAAACCAGAGTCAATTTTCCTTAATCTTTTGGAATTTGATTGTTCTATAAATACATATAAAATATTTGTGTATGATTCAAATATTTGTATATCATAGATTGTAAATATTGAAATTTCTATTTAAGGCATGTTGAGGCACTTAAGTTTATAACCATTACAATAAGCGTGGTGCCCTTGTGGGCGGTGTGCACAGTAATAGACCGAAATTACGCGATATCACACACCTATCCACTCTCTTCAGACTTCCTCACTAATACATTCTAAATAACACACCGTCACGCCTATATTGCCTAAGCGGGGGTGGCAGAGGAGTACTAAGTACACCCACGTTTCGCCGACGATGTTAGGTCAGGTAGGTAGGATCAGGAGCCTATTGCCATATACCGGGCACAATTCCGGACTCATACTGGGAATTTTTCGTTAGATAAACTACATTTGTCCGACCTAGGATTTGAACCCAGGACCTCGTGATCACAAACCGATGTGCTTTGCCACTAGACCAACGAGGCAGTCGAACTTTACTTTCTATATAAAGAAAAAAAATGACATTATATGACACTTGTCATCAACACAGCTACAAATAGACAGGCCCTGGCAATACGCAAAGGTATTCACCCTCTTTTTGCAATACTCTTATATACTAAGAGTTGAGGAAGCCAGAGAGGTCTGTAAGGAAAAAATCTGTTAGACCTCTGTATTCTCAGCCTACCTCGCCAGGAATCTCGCGTTATGTCTTGATAACAACAGCTTCAATTTTCAACTCCCTAACTTGATTTATCCCATCTTTTTCTTCATGTCTGACTCCCATTTAACCAATAGCAACAAAGAACTGTAGCTCCTTCAACTGCGCTGATATAGAAGTGCCATACATTTTTTGAATCCACTAGCTTTTCATTATAGCATACATTTAAAAATAGTCTTGTATCTCAGTCGTAAGGCATCACACTGGAGCTGGATCGCATTAATGATTTTGTATAATATACAAATCTATGTATCTACATATACAAAAAATGAAGAAAAAATTTAATGGAAAATTAAACAAAAAAGGCAAGCGCGCGGAGTTTCTCGCCGGATCTTCTCAGTGGAGGCCGCGTTCCGATCCGGTGGAAGATTAGTAAGTTAATAAAAAAAATGTAAATATGACACTTTGTAAACACCCCCGCAAAATAATAATAAAATATAATATTAGCCCTGTTAAGAAACTGTCCCACTGTTGGGCACGGGCCTCCTCTCAAACTGAGAGGGTTTAGGCCATAGTCCACCACGCTGGCCAAGTGCGGGTTGGCGAACTTCACACACCTTCGAGAAACTCTTAGGCATGTAGGTTTCCTCTCGATGTTTTCCTTCACCGTTAAAGCAAGTGATAATTAATTTTTAATACGCACATGCTTCCGAAAAGACAGAGGTGCGTGCCTGGGTTTGAACCCGAGACCTTTGACTTTGCAGTCCAACGGTCTAACCACTAACACCCCCGCAGGGTTTATGCAAAATAAATGATTTGAGTTGTAGTTTGACCTATACTTCATTCCTTACAATATTATCACCTGTATATCATCCTCATCCATCGCGTAAGTTCAGCTACTACCGTACCACATCTATGGGCAAAAGAATTTCCAACTGCCTATAATATATAATTTGTAGCTTAATTTGTGCTTTTTGTTGCGAAATTTGTTCGTCGACTTCCTTCTCACTTGGTTCTTACATCTCTTTCGATGTCCATCACAGGAATGGATTTTTGGAATTCATAAAACCGCCGTTGCTCGTAGGGGGCTATAGAGACAAAAAAAAGTACATAAGACATTTTTCCTTTCAATTTATTGCTTTAGATATAGTGCATCGGGTTACAATTAAAGCTATTAAAATATAAGTAGTTTTAAAACGAATAAAATGTCTAATTTTACAACAATAAATACCTAGAGAAATATCGAATCCTTTAATTTAGGTACAACATATTTTCTAACGACAAAGTTACATTTTAATAATTATAGTTTTTTATAAAGCAATAAAAAATAGACACCGTTACGCCCATATTTCGCAAGCGGGGGTGGCAGAGGTGTACTGAGTACTCCCACTTTTCGCCGACGATGTTAGGTCCCATGTAATAAGGGGCGAGCCTATTGCCATATATCGGGCACAATTCCAGACTCCGGACCCATACTAGGAATTTTTCGTTAGAAAAACTATATTTGTCCGACCTAGGATTCGAACCCAGGACCTCGTAATCACAACGCGATGCGCTTTGCCACTAGACCAACAAGGCAGTCTTTATTTTTTATCTATTTAAAAAAAATATAAATACCTAGACTTATCTGAAGGACAACTGACAAGTCAGGAGTCTCCGTAACCGGCGAGCGTGTATGAGACGAACTATGAGAGCAGAGGAAGCCAGAGAGGTATGTAAGGAAAGAGCCTGTTGGAACTCTGTACTCTCTGCCTACCCCGTAAGGGATCTGGCGTGATGATATACATAGATAGATAAATACCTAAACCGACAGACTATATATAGACACTTTTTTTTTTAAATGTAGCCCTCACTAGGATTTATTCCTGTGTCGTGGGTGCGTTTACAAACATGAAAATTTACACACACACACAAATACCCAGACCTGAACAAATAATTGTGGATCACACAAAGATTTGTCCCGAGCGGGAATCGAACCCGCGACTATTAGACACAGTGGGCGGAGCGGCTTAAGCTCTGAACCACTGCGCTAATTCGCCGTCAAATAGTTATTTGCTAAACTTGATCGCTAGATTTTATATCTGCTGCCATGCCACTGACACTGTGTTATTATGCATATTTTTTCCTATGACCAGTTACTATAATGTATTGTAAATATTTGCTGGATATTCGATCTCTATTACATTAACTGTGTACGTAAAACGTAGCTGAATAAGCAAGACAAATATACAATATGAACGAAGAAAAGATACAATTCTGTCCGATGAATACACAGACAGGGACGATACAAGCACAAAAGTATTTGTAGATACAAAGGACTGGGTCTTGACCATTTGCCTGGTCAAGCAACAGGTCAGGGGAATGCTTCCGCTTTACACCAGGCCAGGGGAATGCATAGATCAATCACACACACATAAAACCGGTTGGGGTGGTCAATGGGTTAAAATAGTAAAAGGTCGAGTATTATGTGTCGTGGGTGCGTTTACGAGCATGAATTTCACATAGTGGTGAATGATTTCTGGTAAGGATGTGGCAAGGAGTTGTATAGCAATAGTCAAACTATCAAGAGTCTATCAGTTTCGCCAATACTAGTGATTTCCTCAATACTATTAATAGTATCGATAAATATATTGTACCATATTCAGTACCACCAGTACCATCAAGGTCAACTGTCGCTACTTTTGTAACTCTAATCTGGCGTGATGGGGAAGATAGATACCATTTCATATGCATAAACCAGCCACACGCACGAACAGTCCCGTACACAAATCAAAATCGCCATTACTTGATCCAGAAAGTAAGCAAAAGGGCATATCGCGACTCCGCTAAAATAGTGTCATAACTCAAAAAAGGTATTTTTTTTAATATTAGGTTCTTCACTAGAAAAACTACTTTTTACAAACGGTTTTTTAATTTCTATAAAATAGCACATTATGCTCTCGTCCACTTTGTTACGGCATTTTTAAGGCAATTTCGCGTGTTTCCGAAACTTGCAGGTTAAGTAACTTGAAACGATAAAAATGAAACAACTTTGAGATGTGACACTATTTGAGCGGAGGTGCGATATGATAGCTAAGCCGTTACAAAAAATATAAAGTTAGGGATTCATAAATTAAAATAGGCAAATTATGAGACCCTTAACTTTTATTTTGAAGTTGAGAATAAGAATACTAGCACACGAAGTCCTACTTGTGTCTGATCGCCACAAACATGTATGGCCTTGTTTTATCAAAACCAAATGATCACAATAATGACTCATTCAGTTATCCTAGCTGCCTAAAACCGACATAAATTCTGAACGCGTACCTACACACATAGTGCGATAAAATAGTTCCTATGCATGCATGTAAAATTTTGTCAGGAAGTACAACAATATCAGCCGTTTCCCGTAATTTAAGTCGATAAACTTTATCAAAATAGTTCCGATGAATAAGCTTCATGCACTTGTGATTAAATAAACACTGCTAAATCACCAATAAGGTAAATTATAATGTAAACGCAGCAGATAACGGTTTCGGGTATTTTGATATGTAGTTAATACCTATTAATGAGATTAATTATTAGTTAGGAGGATTTTTTTCCCCAAACGTTTTTCCCTTCAGTTAATAATGACTGTACGATGTTAGTTTTTACCTCTCCCCTTCGTTTAAATTATGCCCACTGAAGTATCTTCTCACCGCCTTGGTGGATACAAAACTTTACAATATTTTTAACTTAAAATGAGTACTGAGACAATACTTAGTGTCAAAGGAAATTAATCTTTAATTCAATGATATTAAGGCATAACCATAGCTAATTATAGAAACGAGCCATGCCTCTTATTACCATTGAATAAAGTACAATTTCCTTTGACGCTTAGAACTGTCACAGTACCCATCTTACATGAAAAATATTATAGTATCTACAGAGAGCAACGTTGATCGCGTAAGATTCTCAGTTTCGATAATACTGCTTGGACGATTTAGCGCCAATGGTTAAGAGCTTAAGCCGCTCCGCCTACTGTGTATAACAGTCGCGGGTTCGATTCTCGCACGGAACAAATCTTTGTGTGATCCACGATTATTTGTTCCGGTCTGGGTATTTGTGTATGTGAATTTTAATGTTTGTAAACGTACCCACGACTCAGATATAAATCTAAGTGGGGGCTACGTTTCTTTTAAAAAAAATAAAAAATATTAGTATATTTTTATTAAATAATAGCAACATATCAAATATTTTAGAAGGCAAAATTGATTTGATGCAAAATTAAAGTCCGCAAACGATTGCAAAGATTAAAAATATTTAGTGACTTACGTTGATTACTACGTACTTGCAAGTTCGATTCCCATCGGTGGAGATATTTTGTAATAGCCTTTTCACTGGATAGAACCCATTGTATAGTACCCATAGTATATTATGTGTTATTATTATACTACAAAATATATTGAGTGTGTATATCCTTCATTAATACGAGGCACACACGCTAAGACTGTATGGCATGCGTTTAATCATTTCAGTCACATTCGTGATAGAGCCATCAATACCAAATGCAAACATGAACATGCTAATGCATCTAATCAAGTATTTCAAGGATAAGCAGCGCAACATCCCAAAATAAGATTCATTTGTAACTTGTTACTGGCATGAACACTTACGACCGGTTCCGATATTTAACTCAAGGATAAATTTGCCTACTATGGATAGAAATTGGACATATTTTGTTCCATTCCGATCTCGGTCTCGAACCTATTCGCGCCTTTAATAAAAAGGCGACAACCCGATATTTTGCGAACGCGTCCAATCATAGTAATCCGCTAATCGTAGCCGCCGCCGACTACGAACCCAACTCCCCTCCTATCAACCGCTACCGCTGTCCGCGGCATGTTCTCACCGACCCTCCCGATGCTCTTACATCCCTTCTTTCGCATACAGATACCGCACACAGGATCAGACACCGACTTCGCCGGCGAGGTCGAAGAATCCCTTGCCCGCCGGCCGGTGCAGAGAACCACGGCGAGATACCTAGTATACGCCCTCCCCCATAGCGACTGCCTGAGCCGAGGCCGTTCCTCCTTGAGGTGCCCTTGATCTAGTTGCTCCCTTGCCTTTCTGGCTCGAGCGTAGTGGTTGCACGCTCGCCCTCTCGTCCGGTGAAGCTGTAAAGGCCCCGTGGCCAACAGCGTAGATCATTCACACACACACAAAGGACATATTTTGTATGGAAAATCTGTCAAATTTCTACTGACAGCAAGTAAATCTATCCTTGAGTAGAATATAAACCGGACACTAGATATCTTCATTATCATAAATTTTTTCCACGTTGGTACAGTCGCGAAGAATGTGCGTAGCGATCACGAGGTCCTAGGTTCGAGTCCTAGGTCGGATAAAATGTAATTTTTCCATAGACAAATTTTGTAGTATCTGAGTCTGGCATTATGCCCGGTATAGTGGCAATAAGCTTGCCCCCATTACATTAAATAAAGATACCTATTTAAAAATGCTTTAACTACAGTTTTCGACATCTTCAACTCGAGTGATAACTTTCACTCGAGTTGCCGGGACTATAAATAGTGAACGCGAGTTACTCGATAACTCGAGTGACATAATAAAATATCCCGTGTGACTTACAAAATCGTATTCGAGTCGTATCATTACCACAGCCTCGTGTATCATACCGAGTGACTCGAGAAAAAAATCCTATTCGAGTCGCATCATTACTCCAGTCTCGTGTATCATAGACTTGAAAACTGCAAAATGTTGGAACGAAACCGGTTAGTTTGACCTCTGTATAGTACCCGCCCACCTCCTAAGAAAAGGTCACGCTGTAACTCCAGTTCTAGCGAATCTATGAATGAAACATCCCAATGGCATTTTTAATTTAATAGTCTATGTATCTTTTCTCTTCTTTGGAATATACCTAGCCCCATACTAGGATTTATTCCTGTGTCGTGAGTGCGTTTACAAACATGAAAATCCATATACACAAATACCCATCACAAATTATTTATATTACACCCCAGAGGGCCTAGACAAGTTGCAAGCGTTTTGTTTCTATTCTCTTGTCGCAATCGATAGCGCATTGTTTTGACTACGTGACTTTTCGTTGCAAAATGTCATTCCCATACATTTTCCGCTTTCTATTAGCGTTAACGACTGTAGATTGTCAAGTTGGCTATAGGCGCAGATCCCTTGCGGGGCAGGCAGAGAGTAGTGAGTTCCAACAGGCTCTTTCCTTACAGACCTCTCTGGCTTCCTCCTCTCTCATAGTTCGTCAATAGTTTTTACGTATTATATTTTAATCATTAAGGTACAGCCCCTATATAATTTTACTACTTTCTGCCCTTGTTCGCGTTGACTTTAGACAGGAACCTACGTATCCTACGTGTTATCTAGGTAATAAAACTTGAGCGGTTTTTGCTCGATTGAGTGACAAACATGTAAACATCTAAACTGTATGTAACTTTCGCATTTACAATATTAGTAGGAAGTAGGATATTGAGGTTTTTATGTTATTATCTAAAATGTTATGATTAAATTTCATCCCAATCCGTTCAGCCGTTTTTGAGTGATTGTGTAACAAACATCTAAATACATATATAAACTGTCACAATTATAATATTAGTAGGAAGTAGGATAACAAACTATACCGACGTACGTTCTTCGTTATACATACACTATTTATACATTACCCTATGGACCGCTCCCATTTATCTGACAAATATTTTGTGCGCATACCGCCCCTGTCGTAATATCCGACGGAAATGTAGGTTCTTTTTAAAGAAATATGTCCAAGAGAAATGCAAGTTTCTTAAAGAAAAAAGAAGATCAAACAGCGTCATGTCTTTATTCCCCAATAGGGGGTGATAGCATAGAGATGTACTGCATACACCCTCTTTTCCCAGTTAATAGGGGGCGAGCCTATTCATCATCATAATATTGGGGGTTGCCGTACTAGTCGCGCTTAGCAGGCGGATTGGCAAGTGCAGTTTGTTGGTCATAGAAGTATCTAAGATAATGCTGCTGCCCATTCCCTAGTTTTCCTTTACGGCCAGTTTCAATCCACCAGGTGCCGTACAAGTGGTTGCACACTCGCCCTCTTGACCGTTAAAGCTGTAAAAGCCCCGCGGCCTACAGCGCAGATCATCCACACATACACACAAATGAAATACAAATATATAAAAACCTACCACCGCCTTGCTGTATAGTCGCGTATAATGCGCGTAGCTCTCATGAGCTGCTGGATATGAATCCTAGGTCAGCCAAAATGTATTTTTTTCTATTGAGAAATTCCCAGTATCAGATTCTAGAATTGTATAGTTGTAATAGGCTCGCCCCGTATAGCCCGGAGCTTTATAATACGGGCTAACTTGTGTCCCCCGCCGTAACAACTGGCGGGGGACCCCCCCCTCTGTACCGATATCCGAAGGGGGGCCCTTGAGGTCGTGGGGCGCTGGGTCGGGGGTCCTAAGCGTCCTTCACGTGCGACCCCGAGGAGGACGGCAGCGTGGTGTGACCCATGCTGCCGTGATCACCGCGACAGTGCAGGGGGAGCGGGTCCATAGGCTCCCCCCCGAAAGCGGGCTCTTCGGAGCACAATACAGAGGGGAACTGGTGTGTTCCTAACGGAGATCCCGGAGACCCTCCCCTAAGTGTCGATGCCGGCCACCGTGGGATTTTAGTCGGTAAGAATCCATGCCCCGCCAGCTTCCCCCGAGGCTGGCGGAAGTCTATGAGGATTGCCCCACGTAAAAAAAAAAGACGCTCGCCCCGTTAGGCCGTTTGGTTTCCCGCTTAGAATAGGATTAACCCATCTTCCACCAAGGGTCGTTCAAGGCGACTAATCGCCCGTTTGAATCAAGGATAGATTTGCCTACTACGGATAGAATTTTGACACATTTTGTATGGAAAATCTGTCAAAATTCTACTGACAGTAAGCAAATCTATCCTTGAGTTGAATATTGAAACTGGCGATTAGCCTTGTACGACACCTGGTGGAAGAAGATGGGTTGATCCTATTCTAAGCGGGAAACCAAACGCCCTAAGGGGCGAGCCTATTACAACTATACAATTCTAGAATCTGGTACTAGGAATTTCTCAATAGAAAAAAATACATTTTGGCTGCCCTAGGATTCGTAGAGCTCATGAGAGCTACGCGCATTATACGCCACTAAACCAGCAAGGCAGTGGTAGGTTTTTATTTATTCGTATTTCATTTGTGTGTATGTGTGAATGATCTATGTTGTAGGCCATGGGGCCTTTACAGCTTCACCGGTCAAGAGGGCGAGTGTGCAACCACTTGCACGACACCTGGTGGATTGAAACTGGCCATAAGGGAAAACTAGGGAATGGGCAGCAGCATTCTCTTAGATACTTCTATGACCAACAAACTTCAAGAGGGCGAGTGTGCAACCACTATGCTCGATCCAGTTGTATCTCAGGTTCTTTTCACATATTTAGTTATGTGCTGTTACATGGTTAATATAATATAGGTAGATTAAATATCCAACCAATGTTTAAGAATACATTAGAATTACTTGTCATAATTATAAGTTTTGAAAATAGCGATTTGTAAAATTCGCCGATTACCGATGTGAGCACCAGAGACTCATCAACAGATATCAGAATCAAGCATCTAAAAGGTTAACAAGGCGAAGTTTTTAGGCTTACCATAAAGGGGTTGACAGGAACAGATGTTGTGGTGCTACTCCATCCTCCATTGAAAAAAGGATTCTTATTGGCAAACAGATCATTGGTTGCAGTGCTTTGGAATGGATTCTTATTATTTATAATATTACTTTCCTCTGCAAAACAAATATATTAATTTAGAAAAACAAAAACCAATATTTTCACAAATTATGAAATATAAGAATATTTACCCATGTGTTTCATGTTTTGCTGTCTTAAAGCTAAATCCAGATCTGCTAAAGCAGCATAACGATCATCTGCCAACATGCAAAATATATTTAATAAATTCAAATATTTATTGCTTTTCATAGTATTTATAGATAGTAATAACATAAATTCTGTACAATTATGGACCTTGCTGGATCCAGCACTAATAATAACTAGCTAGTTCACTGGCCCCAATTTAATAGCAATACAAGAGTGCCCTTAGTCAAAAAAGCATGTCTGACTTGTCTCTATCTATAACTAGATACTTCCTCTGATCTAAGTCAAATGCTATTTGACTTGCCTAATCTTGTAATGGACATAACATCCAGCATCACAACAGGTTTTCAATTTCATATATTTATTTTGCATCCTTAATTGTCACTAACATAAATGCCCATTTTGATTAATTAAGCATGGCAGGAAAAGTCTTACTTTTCCTATTCATTATATCTCCTTTCCATTTCTTATCTCATAATCTTTCTAACAAACTTGAAGGTACATTATACAACAATCCAATTAAAATTTCTACTCACTAGTTGGTGGTGTAGGAGGGCTGAAAGCATTGAAAAACGGTGTTGTTGTAGGAGGTGACATAAAATTATTGTTCATGTTATTAAACTGACTACTGTTGTATATGTTCGCAGTAGAGAAATCAACAGGAAAACTGAAAAGGAATATTTTTTAATTGTTACTATTATGTACCTGTAGATTAATGATATTAGTAAATTATGGTTGAAGTAACTTACTCAGGTACTGGGACCGGGGCCGTGGCAGGTACAGGGGTAACATTCGCTGTGTTTAACAGTGGCTGTGCCATGTTGTGGGCAGGTTGTGGTATGCTCAGGGCTGACTGTCCTATGTTCTGGGCTGGTGGTGCTAAATTATGGGCTGGCTGTGCCTTGTTTACTGGTTGTGTTAAGCTCAGTGGCTGAGCCATTCTATGAGTGGCATCACTGACACTTGGCAGCAAATTATTCACAACTTTTGCTGTTTGAACTACCATGTTATTATTAGTAGGGTTCTTCGACGTTAGCGGCGAAATCGATATTAAAGGTGTCGACCCGGACGAATTACTTCCTGCCTTAACTTTCAGCTTATTTCTCATCGAACTCCCGTTTAGGGGGGCGGTACTACTAGGTTGTAACTCCAAATAGTAACGTTTCTTCTCGTACTTATCAGACATAAAGTCCTTAACACTTTGTTCGTCGGTAAAATTCACACTTTCACCCTCATAGAGACCTAACCAAACGCGTCTACAGTGATCGTTACCTCTCGCTTTTATAAATTCTATTTCTTCAGGTGTGAAAGTAGCCATGGATATAGACTTCACGCGGTGAGGCGGAGTAAGGCCACGCCTGAAATAAAATGTACTCGTTTGTTGATCTCATTCTTTGATAGACAAAAGCAAGAATAGCACAGAAACAATACTCACAACATTCCCGAGCATTTTGAACACACGAACGAGCCGATTGTAGCATTAACGTATGTAGGTCCTCTTTGGTTGCAATCTAAACAATATTTGTTTCCATTTAACGAAATAAGTTCACGTAGAATTTCTAAATTTTTATCGCCTTGTTTGCGACGATTTGCAGCCATTTTTGTGCTCTGTGTGCACTACAGAACACTTCCTCAATGTGTGGGCTTTTAACATCACAGACTATTTAACATGCTCTGTAGTAATGTTTTATTTACAATCTACTATCATATCAAGACAAGTTGTTGCTATTGTGTTAGCTACTCTTTGCTTCGAATACGTGGATTGGGTCAAAATAAAACAATCAAAATTTAATACTACGTCTGATTCGTTAAGACAATCTGGTACTGTATCTATTGGGCTAAACTTTTTCAATGCTACCAACTGATATAGTAACAAGTTAAATCGTGTATAAAAGAACAAGATGTATTAATATCACGAATTTATAACCCTAAACGGATTGAGTACTGTCAAAATATAGCTAAAGAAAATTAAACTCCTACTCACAGACACAACATTGAATTTTCTATGATTTGTAGCCCGGTGTCACGCTCGCACCCATAACGATGCACTACAGTGGCCATAAAGTAGAACTAATACGGACTATACCTATTTATGACATGGTTTAACCCCTAAACGCGCTAAATACGCTGTAAACCATTTATTACCGAGTTCTAAACGAACAAGGTTCTCAATTCGTCTTTATATACAGAATGGATTAAGATGGGACAGTAAGAGCAGCTATCTCAACCGTTATAGATACAGAAAAACGACTCTGGGAGACTATCCTTAATATTTGCGATATTAGGTGCTGAATTTCAGATTCTGAAAAAATGTACCGTCAGCAAGAAAATGGACAATTTAATCAAAAACTTTGACTACTACTCATTTAATATTTGGCATATGCGTAGAAAGAAAGAATTACGGCAATAAATAGTGCTCGGCAATTATAAGTTAATATATGTCAACAAGTCCATATTCGTACCAATGTTGGGTCATCCTTCTTAGAAAGAGACGTAGGACTCTAAGTGAGTATCCTTGTTATCACATTTTCTTCGCAGAGTGCTCAATCCAATGTAATATATCCATGATTACTATAGATAATATATATAAATATCTTTTCTATAGTAATAGAGATGTTAATTAATAATTGCACTCGTTTTGATTGAGGGTTCTTTGATTTTAGGTTTAATTAAAAATCGATAGATTTTTGCTTTCCTTCTGTTTCACTTTAAGTACAAAATCTACGAGGCTTTTTACTTTTGATCAGGGACTGCCTACAGAGGTTTATGAAATAAAGACTTAAAAACAATCAATGAATTTTATTTCCAATCAATAAATGTTTTGGATATATCACTTCCTTTTTCTTTTTTATTAGCTATCCTAGAACCAAATTGTAAAGCTCTTTTAGGTAACAGTACGGCTTCACTTAAACCTATACTAAAGGCCACAAGCCTCAACATTAGTTTGTCTCCGATACCAATGCCAAGATTCTCACTAGGAAAACATCTGAAACAAAAATTAACATAATAGAATTGTAGTTTCTTTTTCTTAGCCCAAAAACTAAAAAAAATATTACGTTCTGGGCACTTACCTAAGCCATGGCTTAAGTTGTAATATGAAATCCGCAAAGTCTTCATCTAAGTATGGCATTCTCGGTTGACGACCGTGATCACAAATAACTCTATTATCCCGGGCTAAATTTCTGAATGAAATTCTTTTCCAGTCCAGCTGTAACTCTTTGCTAAGACCTGACCAGCCATGTCGTTTAAACGCATTTCTATGTCTTATATATCCCCCAAATAATTCGTCGGCACCCGAACCTATTAATAAAACCTAAAGAATAAACGTAAATTTTTCGTCAATATAAAAAAGTAAATAGACTGTGTCTTATCTGAAGGGCAAGTCAAGAGTCTCCGTAACCGGCAAGCGTGTATGAGACGAACTATGGAGGAAGCAAGAGAGGTATGTAAGGAAAGAACCTGTTGGAACTCTGTACTCTCTGCCTACCCCGCAAGGGATCTGGCGTAACGATATAGACAGAGAGATATAGATATAAAAAGTGCGTAGCAAAAACTGCATTGGACTAATTAAATAGATCAAACTTCCATAGTGAGACGTATAGCAGTTTGATTTTAAACCAATTATTTGAATGGCATTGTTATGAATTACCCTGCATGTTGACACATTTAGTTCAACTTGGGCTCTTGCAGCAAACCACAACGCTGAACCAAGACTTTCATCCAAAATACTTAGGCGAGGATAAACTAGATCTCCAATTATCTCCCTTTGATATTTTTCCAATTCTGCTTTACATACATTCACTTCTATAAAAGTCCATTCCCTGTGAGATATAAAAGAAAAATTAGATATATGTGGATATGCAAATAAATTAAAGTACTTTAGTGAAAAAAGAGACTACTTGCCTTGAAGGACACAATCTTTGTAATTCCTGAAGAGATTGTTGTCCAGTAAGACGATCAGGAACTTCGTAAGATGCATTCTCTTCCTTTTTGAATGCTACATTTATAAGATCAATGCTTTGATTTTGTGGTAAATATTTATTTGCCAGTAGTGCTAGAATGGTGCAATCTAAGCCTCCAGAAAACAAAATGCCAACTGTGCAATGTGTACATGGTCCAGTCTGATTATTTAAACATTCTTTGCATCGGTTTGGATGTCTTTTTAATCTAATTTCAACACTTTTCTCCAATAATTTTGTTACATTCAATACTGTATCCCTTATAGTTGAATTTTCCATTAATTTCTTCATAACATCAATTTTGCATGTTGTATTTGCAGCTATTGTTTCTATGTATTTAACAATTTCATCCTAAGAAGAGTGAAAAAATATTAGTTAAATGTTTTAACACACCAGTATGTATGATTAAAATTACACAAAGCCAGAAATAATACTTTCAATATTACCTCATCATTAAAATCTTCGTGTGAGTGATCATAATCTAACTGAAATTCCTCATCAGGTAAGCTTTGTTTGATGTGCAGCAGTTCTAGCCATTCTCTTAAACCCAACTCTTTTTCTGGTTCCAATGTGTTATTCCATGAAAATAATTTTATAACAAATGTATCTAAATTTAAAACTTGGATATGTGTTGCTGGTATTTCCACACAATTATAATTTCTCCCTGATAAAAGAAGTATTTCATTATGGTTATAATTTGGTTTTGAGAGTTACCATCTCAATAATTTAAGGATTGTAACATTATACCTAAAACATTACTGATTATTATGGAATTAGTGTTTTTATGAAACAGTAATGTACTTCTTCCAATACGATCTCTTGTGAAGTATAAGCTATTATTAAGCCTATTATAGTATATTAAACAAAATGGTCCTTTCAGTTGCTGCAGTTGTTTAATAATGTGGTCATCAGAGGAGTCATCCTACAAAATAATACAAATAATTTATTTTGCAAATACTTGGAAGGATGTAGGTACCGGGGAAGACCTAGACTATCTTACCATGACCAAATACACCGGGTCTTATCTGAAGGACAAGTCAGGAGTCTCCGTAACCAGCGAGGGTGTATGAGAGTAGAGGAAGCGAGAGAGGTATGTAAGGAAAGAACCTGTTGGAACTCTGTACTCTCTGCCGACCCCTTAAGGGATCTGGTGCGATGATAGACTTAGTGGGATAGGTAGGGTGGTAGTGCAGCATATGCCTAGCAAATAGTTACTCAAATGTTAAGAAGTTACTCCTAACAATCTTCAATTTTCGTTTTTTAAGTTTAGCTATTAATTATCAACAAACGAACTTACAGTTCTGTTATAGAGATTTTCCATTATCAATTGAGTATCACTTATACTGCTGTCCCATGTTTCATCAAATATATCTCCGTTGTACAAAAGTATGCCTTGATCATTTTCAACTGGCTGAGGAGTCAGGGTGGGACCTTGCATCCACAAAACTGCTCCAGCGAATAACGCCCGACTGCCTTCTAAAGTCCTTTCTATAGTTTGGAAGTAATTCGGGCCTCGATTCCTTATCCGATTTAATATTTCTTCATCCTGAAAACAGGTTATCAACAATAACAAGTCTCATATTATTAAAGATATAAGATATGGTTCTTATTTTATCACAACATACTTTGTTTAAATGTCCGTTCGAGTGACATATTTCACAGAATATTCCACACATTTTAGCTTATCCAGTAAAATGTAACATTAATTTAATTTTATATTGTTTTTATATAACCTTAAAAATTAAAGAAATGTCACAGCTGTTGTTGACGTTTACTGAAGTAGGTAAATCTCTTCCTTCGAGGACCGGAAAACTAACAAAATTAAATGTGTTAAGGAAATCTCTAGCTGACATAATTTGTTCACTCTTTTTTGACAATTGACGTTTGATGAAACGACAGCAAAATGGCAGCACACAAATTAATGTCATCTTATATATGCATAAAATTGAAACTGTGTTTATCGAAGAAGAATTTCTAATTACTTATTGAATTCCATGGAAACTAGTGCTACATTTATATTTGTGTCATTTTAGCAACGTTTAAAATGACTTCCACCGACAAAGATGCAGAAAAAGGGGAACAATCAGCGGAGAGTAAGTCGGAAAATGCAGAGGACGAGAAAGCGATTCTCACAGAGTACATAACCAACTTGGAAGCTAGAATAAAACAGAAAACTGAAATGCGAAACCAGAATTTAAACTGTGTACGTCCCCCGGATAATTATTTCTCGAAGCTGGATTCCGGGTTGAAGAAGAACACAACTTTTGTAAAGAAATTGAAGTCATTCAGTGCTACACAAATTGATACACTTTTGAAAGATTTTAGTGCTTTGAATCTTACGAAATATATTTCTGAAGTGGCGGCGGCAATTGCCGAAGCTAAGCTTAAGATGTCAGATATACCAGCTGCTATTAACTTGTGCTCGGCCCTTCACCGCACATATGCCGATTTTTCAGTGAATTTTTTTGAAAACTGGCAAAAGCTTTTGACATTCAAAGCAACTGATAAAATAACAAACTCGTCTAAATTACGTGTTGATATCAGATTCTATGCTGAGTTGGTTGCATTTGGTATATTTACAAATAAAACTGGTTTGCCTCTACTGGGGAATGTTTTAACAGTTCTGATTAACATGGATAAGGAGGAACACAACAACATACCAATACTGTTATCATTTTGTAAACACTGTGGTGAAGATTATGCAGGGCTTGTGCCTAAGAAAATAAGGGATTCAGCTGATGTAAGTAATAAGTCTACATTCATAGTTATTCACAATCACTTACTAATAATTGTTAAGTACCTTGGTGAGTTTATGTGCGTCAGATCTGCAAAATAAAAGATCTTAATACATCAAAATGTGTGAATCTATTTAGTATTTATTCATTTTCAGTTAATATTGACTGCCTCGCTGGTCTAATGGTAAAGCGCATCGCTTTGTGATCACGAGGTTCTGGGTTCAAATCCTAGGTTGGACAAATGTAGTTTTTGTAACGAAAAATTCCCAGTATGAGTCCGGAGTCTGGAATTGTGCCCGGTATATGTCAATAGGCTCACCCCCTATTATATAGGACCTAACATCGTCGGCGAAACGTGGGTGTACTCAGTACACCTCTGCCACCCCCTCTGGGGAATATAGGCGTGACGGTGTTCAGTTAATATAGTTATGGTGAAAGTTGTTTAATATTATCAGCTGTTTATGCACCTGTTTTGCACTCTTTATTTTACACACCATCACACTATACACAGTTTGGTCATGCTCACTATAATGTCTTGCTTGCGGTGGCAGTCTGGCGCAGGGCAATTCCTTTCCCCCAATATGGTCGAGGGGAGTGATGGGTGTTCCAGCAGTTATACTCGTGAATGCTGCTCCCCACAAGCAGTCCATGAGGAATCCTTTAGACGCTCTGTACAGATAATATAATTAAATTCATATCTCGATCGTAAGGCTAGACTGGAGCTAGGCCATATACAATTATTTGTATCCAAACAATATGATTAAAAAAAAGGAAAGAGAAAGAGAAGTAAATAAAAAAGACAAGCCCGCTGAGTTTCTGTGCCGGATCTTCTCTGTGGACGCCGCATTCCGATCCGGTGGTAGATTAGTAGTTAAATTGTCTATTTGTAAGAGTTTTTATTCCCCAATTGTGGGTGGTAGAGGTGTACCATACACTCCCACTTTTTGTTGATGATAAGGTCTAAATGTAATAGGAGGTGAGCCTATTTCTAGGACTAATACTAAGATTATAAACTGCAACAGAAAATGCATACTGTTTACTGTACCTTCTTTGCGCACCATTTCTTGTGCCAACTCACCTATACCGCACATGCTGGCTGCGCTAAATGCTCGCTTGGACGCAGTTCCAAATTGTGGTTTGTTTGCTCATGAAAAGAAGAAAATATTGTCGATATGTCTAGAATACTGTGGGTTGATGTGTCCTTAATTAGTGTAAGTGGCTTATGGCTGTTCTTATTAAATAAATAAGTAGGAATTTTCCCATTGAAAATTATACTTGGTCTGACTGGTGATTCAAACCCATCTTGGATGATCATTTGTCACTACACCAATGAGGCAGTAGACCAATATTATACTAGGCACTAATTAGGTAATTCTCAGTACAGAGGTAATCTCTCAATATGTAAATTATAACTTTACCCCCATCAATCAAATATAGAAAGATACATGGTCGCCACATGAAAAATGGCACCACCAGAAGGCAGGCAAAAGTTGATAGTATTAAAAAATTAACAGGCTTCCACTTTTCTGCAAATACAGTTTTAAGTGATATGAGTTAGGTACAATATGTCCTAATTTATGTTTATATCAGAAGTATTACTACTCACATGGATTTAGGGACATTTTTCAGTGAAACTTTTAAACTGGACTGTGTATCTTGTTACGACATATTGATGTTTACCCCTAAAAAAATTTCAGAGACTCAACATAACCATACCAAGGAACACATTCCTGACAGCTGAGAAACAGACAGTGGTGAGAACTCTCCTCAAGGATTACTTCATGTCACTGACCAAGCACTTGTTGGCTGAGAGGACACAGCTGCAAGCTCTGCACGCGGCCAATCAGAGGACACTGCACACAAGAGGTGAACTGTCACAGGAGAGGAAGGACCAGTTAGAACAACATCAGGTAGTGATTTTCATAAAATTGAAAGTATGTTAATCAAATGATATATCACTCAGTCTAGTGGTTAAAAGCATAAATCGATGTGATGTCTATAAGGGACAAATCTGTATGTGACTCACAATTATTTGTTTGGTCTGGGTCATCGTGCACGTGAATTTCATGTTTGTAAACATGCCTACAACATAGGAATACTTACTAGTTTGGGGGCAATTTTTCTTTGTTTAATCAGCAAATAAAAGAAATTCGCAGTATAGTCAGTTTTTTCTCTCACAAGTTCCATATAAATTCAAGGAACAATAAAAAACAGATTGATGGTTATTGAAAATAAAATAATTTTTTTTTTTTCCAATTATTAAAAATTTATACATAAAATTGTGTCTAGTACACACATTCTCAATGCTTCACATTCATAATTCTGGAACTAAGTATGCAAGATACATTTTTAGTTGGTTTTTCTTTGTTTATTTAATACTTTCATTAGTTCAAGTTTTTCGAAGCCACAATCATCTCTTATGAAATGTATGGTAAAAGGTAATCCATCAGTAAGTCCAGAAGAGTTTTTTAATCCTTATAAGAAACTGGATCGATTAGCATAAAATATTTTTTCGTGTACATGACCATTTTCTTGCTGACAATGCATGTTTTTCAAAATCAGTTAGTGTAGCTCAAAATATTTTGAAAAGTTAAGAATAGTCCCCTAAGACCGGTATCCTGTAGCTATAACGGATAAGGTAGGTGACTTATGGCCCTGTCCAAAAAATCCACCCTGTATAGCAATCCAAAATTTAAATCTAATTTTATTTCAGGCTACATATGACAAACTTTTAGCAGGGGCACAGAGTTTCGCAGAAGTGCTTGGTGAAGAGTTAGGAGAGGCTGGTGAGCCACCTACTCTTAGTCTGACAGTGTCAGAGACCCAGGGCAGTGTGACCATCGGCACCAATGATGAGTTCCCCATGCAAGCTGGCACAGACCCCTGGCAAGATGAAGATACCAGAACATTTTATACTACCTTGCCAGATCTGAAAGTTTTTATGCCTAACTATCAAGTGAAAGAAGTAAGTTTTTTAGATTATTTATTATTAATATTCAAACGAAAGTATGTCAGAAGAAAGAATGACAAAACAGATATACAATGCGAAAGTGGAAGGATTTAGGTACTGGGGAAGACCTAGACTATCTTACCACAACCAAATAGACCCAGTCTTATCTGATGGACAAGTCAAGAGTCTCTGTAACCAGTTATATGAACTATGAGAGTGAATGAAGCCAGAGAGGTATGTGAGGAAAGAACCTCTTGCAACTCTGTACTCTCTGCCTACCCCGCAAGGGATCTGACGTGATGATATAGAAATATAGAGAATTCAAAGATAGAATTTTCAATCTGCCTAACATGCAAAAAGTGATGCACCCATGTAAAACAAAAGAAAAGTTTACATTTTCTTACTGTCTATATCATCGCGACAGATCCCTTGTGGCATAGGCAGCGGATACAGAGGATATACAGGATGGAAACTAAGACAGTAATCTTAAGGTCGGTACTCACTTATCAACCCAGAACCCGACTAGCACCACCAACGCTCGTGCGATTGAGCTTTATTGTATGAACGTCCGTACATATGCCCTTACTTACCAAATCCGTAGCTCCGCAACCTCCCTCGCAAGATGTCCGTATTTGGATGGCAAGTAGACCACTTGGTGACAACTTGATGCTTGCTCGCTTGCCGTGGCTTGACCGCGCGTTGCCGACGCGCAGGTCTCGAGTCAACTCAGTCTGACTTATGGCCGGTTTCAATATTTAACTCAAGGATAAATTTGCCTACGACGGATAGAATGTTGACATATTTTGCATGGAAAATTGTCAAAATTCTATTGTCCGTAAGCAAATCTATACTTGAGTTGAATATTAAAACCGGAAATTTTTCGATGGGGATCGCTATTTTGAAATCTCCATTTGGTGACCACGCGCGGGCCAATCGTTAACCGCACCACGTACAATCGTGATCGTGGGGCATCCATCCGCTCATGTGTTGTCACCGCGGGAGGCATCCACCGAACGAGTGGACACAGAGTTATGTGGGGATGTTAGTCGGTTGGGGGTTTGATAAATGAGCAATGACCTTTAGTTTCATTAAAATGATTTCTCACTGCTTGATGTATCAATTGTTAGTCTGGAGATTAGTAACTTCATTTTATTACTTAAAGTTTAGAGCTTACCCATGAATAAAGATGTTCTTAAAATGCATTGATGTATCCATTAGCAAACGGTCAAAAGCAAAACTGAAACAGTAACAGAGGAAATGCTGGATGAAGACTTGAAGGAAGATGAACTGAGTGACAATGAAGGACCACCAACAGTTCCTGATATGGAACAAGAAGAAGCACAACCATCCAATATTTCTAACAAGTGAGTACATTACACATACACTGACATTTAAAAGTAACTTCCGATACCACTCAACGTTTCGCCACACAGCCGATGCGGCGCGAAGGGAGCGCGATGGTGGCGTGACCTGGTAGGTTGTAATGTACTAAAATGTATGGAAGACGTCACGCATCGCTGCCACGCTCGGCGCGACGGCAAACGTCACGACCAGCCGCCGTCGCGCCCGAGTCACATTACAAACAAAGCACGGCGGGAGAGAGCAGCCGTCACTTGTACAAGCGAGACGCCGTCACGCATTCGAGCAGGATGCTAGTAATATTTGATGCTCTTAATTAGCAATCACACAGACAATGGGGCTGGAACGCGTCACAAGCGAACAAACGTAGCACCGCGAGAGCGAGACGCCAATATGCGAGCGAGCGGGACGCTAGTGTTTTTGTTTGATTCTCCTAATTAGCACATTGTAAGATAGACATGAAGCTGGAACGCGCCGCACTCAATGTGGACATGGATTTATTATCCAAAACAGATTGAGCACTCTGCTAACAATACGCGACGACAAGGATACTCATCTAGAGCCCTACGACTTTTTCTAAGTAGGTTGACCTACGTATATTTAGGAACTTAATGATTAAATTTAGTCAATCTATTTATTTTATCCAATATTTTGTTTCATACGATAGGTAAATAAATGCCAAATAACATGTGAAGTACTTACTCTATTAAGTAAAAATAAATCAATACGTCAAATAGTAAATATACATTGATAGTAGATTACAACTTACGATTCGTACGGACGACGACCTAATCCAGTGGTTGATCAGGTCATTGGATCGAGTAGTTGCGGTTTGCTCGCCGCACCGGAGAGTTCGTTGTGTACCCGTGAAAATTCGTTTGGGTCTTAGTGTTCATGTATGTAAATCTCATGTCTGTAAACAGACCCACGACTCAGGAATAAGTCCTAGTGTGAGTTGTGTTTAAAAACAATTCGCATAAATAATCGTTGAAGTCTGTATATCGTTATACACTATACTTTATGTATATAAGAACGCATTTTAAACATATCATAAATAGCTATAGTCCGAATAAATTCTTCATTATGGTCACCGTACTGCATCGTAATGGGTGCGAGCGAGACACCGGGCTCCAGGTTGTTGCTCTCACTCATCATGGTTTCATGAGTTATTAAAATCACAGAAAATTCAGTGTTGTGTCTGTGAATCAGGGTTTAATTTCCTCTAGCAATATTTTGACATTACTCTATCCGTTTTGGATAATATATCTATGGATGCGAAGCACGACAGGAGCGAGACGCTAATGCACATGCGAGCGGGGCGCTAGTATTATTGTTTGAATTTTAGACGTTGACAGCAACATGGCGGTCGCCCAGCCGGCCGACTGCAGTGTGACGTCTGCGCCACGCTGCTGTTCGCCGGGCTCGCGCCAGCGTCGCGCCCCCGTCGCGCTCCGTTGGCTATGTGACGAAACCTTAAATTTATTATAATATTATCTTTTATTTTGGGTCCGCCCTTCATACCAAATCATATAATCATAAATAATAAAAGGGATTATTGCGTAATGGCGAATAATGAGCGTAGAAATCACGAGGTTCTAAGTTCAAATCACATAGGTCAGGAATGTAGTTTTTCTGTAGAATTATTCCCGGTATCACGGCAACCCCCAACCCCACGGGAACTAACATCGTCCGTGAAAGTGGGTGTATGTAGTACACCTCTCCCGCCCCCGCTTGAGGAGAGCTGTGACAGTGTTTATTTATTTTTAAGTATTCTGGTTTTTTTTTTTGCAGATATGCCCTGGATGCGTTTTTGAATGAGCTACCAAACTGTATAAACAGGGAACTGATAGACAATGCTGCAGTTGACTTTGTCCTGAATCTCAATACAAAGAATAACAGGAAGAAACTGACAAGGGTCCTCTTCAGTGTTGCCAGGACTAGACTAGATCTGCTGCCTTTTTATTCACGGTTCGCGGCAATATTGTATCCAGTGTTGCCAGATGTGTGTGTCGATCTGTGTCAAATGTTGAAGCAGGACTTCAAATATCATGTCAGGAAGAAAGATCAGATTAATATTGAATCGAAGGTATAATCCTACTTCCTACTATATCCTACTAATATTTTATTTTTTTAGGTTTGTATGTTTCTTACTCAATCACGCAAAAACGTCTGAACGGATTTGGATGAAATTTGGAACAGCTTTTTTTAATTAACCTATTGTGTCCCACTGCTGGGCAAAGGTCTCCCCCTTCTCCTTCCAAAGAGTTCTATCCTTGGCCAATGATAGCCAGGCTGATATGCATCGAGATCATCACGCCACCGCTTTTTAGGCTTACCACGATGACGATGTCTGTGTTCTGGGATCCATTTAGTACTTATTTTAGCCCACCTGTCAGCGTTCATTCGGGTCATGTGACCAGCCCAATCCCATTTGAGACTTGCAGTTATTACGCCCACATCTACAACACGGGTCGTAGAACGCAGCTAGAGTTCAGCACTCGATCCATACCTTTAGATAGTTTATTACTTGGATTAAAACATAGATCTTTTTATCCCGAAAAAATGTTAGGTTCTTGTCTAAAGTCACCGCGGACGAAGACACGGGCAGGAACAGCGCAGCGCATTGTGTAATAAATGAAGGATTCATGTAACATTTGTTTTTTAAATATGAACCACAAACATTTATATTTTCTTGCAGATTAAAGTCGTCCGTTTTATTGGAGAATTGGTTAAGTTTAGTCTTTACTCGGAAATGGAAGCTTTGTACTGTCTAAAAGTACTCCTGCACGACTTCAAACACCATCACATTGAAATGGCGTGTAATCTCTTGGAGACATGCGGCAGGTTCCTTTACTGCAACCCAGACACACATCAGCGCACCATGATTTACTTGCAACAAATGATGAGAAAAAAGGTAGTTATTGCTTTTATTATCACTTTCAACCACGAGGTAATTACAAGGAGGAGATGTGTCACTACGCAGGGTGGCGCAGGGATGAAAGGGGATGTTACACCCCGCCCACTTCCGTGTTTGCCAATTAGCTGAGAATAGCAAAACTAATTAGTTCGTCTATGTCAATGTTAGTACATTCGATAGATGCCATTCGTGTGTATTCTAGAGGACGTTTATTTTATCATGAGAAAATACCTACAAGTAAGATTTGATGCATTCTTGTTATCAAAAGACATTTTAAACGATAATATAGCTATTCATTATTGTTTTAATTCAAAAAAAAAAAAATAGGCATGACAACACGAGCGTAGTGTGAAAAGAATCAGAATCAGAATATGTTTTATTCATGTAAACAATTACAGTATTTATGATTCGTCACAAAAATAACAAAGACTCTAAAACAGAAAGAGCGAGTGGTGGTGATAGACTGACGTAAACCACGCCCACCGCCATGACGTCAGGGCCTAGTTGGAGACACATTGCACAGTTGCTTAGGCCAACTCCTCTTTATATCTACTTCGTGCTTTTACCAAAACGAAACTGATTTGGCGAGTTCAAGTAATCTGTTTTGCTAGCAATCTGTCAATGTGTACTAACTTAGTTATTCAATTTAAAATTGTTTTCAGACTGTTTCGGCATTAGATTCTCGTTACGTCACGCAAATCGAAAACGCATTTTACTACGTTTGTCCTCCCGAAGCCTCCACACAACCCAAAGAAGAAGAACCACCTATGCATCAATTCATTAGAAAAATACTACACGAAGATTTACAAAAGAGTAATGAAGAGAAAATTTTGAGACTGATGCGCAAATTAAACTGGGAAGACCCAGACGTTGCAGCGATTGGTATCCAACATTTAGCCGGTGGATGGAGGGTCCGAGCCAGCGCAAGGAGGGCTTTAGCAAGATTGACGGCGGAACTAGCCGCCTGGCAAGAAGCCGTGGCCCCCGCCGTAGTAGACGCTATCCTAGAAGAAATAAGGGTCACAATGGAAGACCCCCATCCTAGATACAATCAGCGCAGAATTGCTACTGTCAGATATCTCGGAGAGTTGTATAACTATAAACTGTTAGATTCCCGCGACGTATTCACGGTTTTATATTCCTTCATTACGTTTGGAGTGACAAATGATCACACTAACGTATCTCCACTCGATCCATCGGATAACGTGTTTAGAATAAGACTGGTTTGCGCTCTCCTTGAAACTTGCGGCGCGTACTTCAACAGTGGTTCAAGCAAGAAACGGCTGGATTATTTCTTGATATTCTTCCAAAATTACTACTGGTTCAAATGTTCGGATCCACATTGGACTGACGATAATATGTTTCCTATTTACGTAAAGTATATATATCAGGAATGTTTGACTACTCTACGGCCTAAGCTGACTTTGTTTACGAGTTGGCAGCAATGTAAGGATGCTATAGAGGAATTGAGACAGACTTTATATCCGGAGTTAGGTGAGGAGGAATACGAGAATGATGATCAAGGTGATGACAGCGTGAATGATGGGTTGGATACGATTATTGAGACGGATGATGAAACTGATAACCCTCAGCTGCCGGAAGAAAGTTCAGATGAGGAGCCCATAACAGAGAATACTGGAAATGACGAGAATGAAATGCAGCAAGCTGATGATATTACAATCGAGCCTAGGAGACCTGCACCAAAACCTGTAAGTTGGTTGAAATTAAATTAATTTATTGCTAGTTATTCACATACACATCTTTAACATATTAAATTTTCATATTTGTAAACGCACCCATGACAAAGGAATAAATCCTAGTGTGGGGCTACGTTAATTTTTTTTTAATATTTTTTTCTTTGTAAAAGACCCACACTAGGATTTATTCCTGTATCGTAGGTACGTTTACAAACATGAAAATTCACATACACAAATACCCAGACCGAAACAAATAATTGTTGATCACACAAAGATTTGTCCCGTGCGGAAATCGAACCCGCGACTATTAGACACAGTGGGCGGAGCGGCTTAAGTTCTTAACCACTGCGCTAAATCGTCCGTCAAACTAGATCGCAGACTAGATGTATACAGCACATAGCTGATCGCCATCATGATCATTCGCGGAGACCTCTATTCTGCACTAGCAGTTTCCTGCGACTTCGTACACGGTCGACAACAGCGCCACCTACCGGGTCTATGTTATATAGCCTATGTTACTTCTGGATAAGGTAGCTTTCCAATGGTGTAAGAATCATTAAAATCGGATCAGTAGGTACTACTCATCAGGAGATTCCCCCGAACATCCAAACTCACAAACTTTACCTCTTTGTAATATTAGTATAGATTTGACATATTGTGGATGACGATGATATCTTTGTTAAAAGATATTTGGAACTGTTCCTTTCCTGGAAAAAGACAACAGCATATCATACATATCTAGCTACATCCAAAACAGATGGTGTGCCTAGAGCCAGAGGCGTGGTGGTCAGCTGCTGGATCGATGCTAGATGAGTTTTAATCTTTTAGACACCTGAGACCACCACCTTGCAACATCCTCAGCTAGGAATTCTCGGCGATCAGTCGGACAAATTCCAAGTAACACGTTTCACAAATTGTAAACAGCTTCTTCTTCTTATCGTTTCGACGGCAGACATGTAAAATCTATATAGAAGCGGACCAGAACGCGGCCGTCTCGACCGCATTGTTGGTAGCATTCATCAAATCGGCAATTGTGGCATGCAGAGCACGATGTAAGGTCCTCCACTCCGATCTAGGTCTCGAACCTATTCGCGCCTTTATTAAAAAGGCGTCAACACGTCACTTCGCGAACGCATCTACTCATGCGAATCCGTTAATCGTAGCCACCGCCGATTACGATCTCCCCCCCGACCCCTGCCGCCACCGCCGGCCGCGACATGTTCTCACCGACCCCCCCCCCCGATGCTTTGTCATCCCTTCTTTCCGCTCAGAATACGGGCGACGACGACGACGTAGTAGTAGATCATCTCCCATAGCCGGCGGTTGACCGGTGCACTTAGTAGTGCACCCGTCCCCCTACAGCGACTGTCCCAACCGAGGGCGCCAGAAGGGCAAGAGGCGCCCTCGAGTATGTCGCCTCTTGCCCTTCTGGCTGGCTAGAGCGTAGTGGTTGCACGCTCGCCTTTAAGTCCGGTGAAGCTGTAAAGGCCTCGCGGCCAACAGCGTACATCATTCACACACACACACACACACACACACGATGTAAGGTGGGCCATCGTTTGGGTAGCACCTGAACATGTTTTCCTTGCTCCGGCCGACCCGAGTCCGAAGTCTATTTAAAGACTTTCAGACCGGCCATGGTAAACAGCTTATGGCATGTTATTTATTAATATTAAAGCAGGTGGAAGACGTCGAATTTGAATCGGCATTTGAGAAAATGGTTATGGAGAACATAGCGGAGAGGCAGCGTGAGAACAGACCTCAACAGCGAGACATTGCCGTGCCCATGACGTGTAGGCAGACCACGAAGAAAACTTATGAACAGTTACTGGTAAGTTGAACAGTATTAACAACTATACAAGGTGTATCGTAAATAACTCCTCACCTCAGACACCCCGATTAGATAATTGCTTTACAAATTTAATACGAAAAACAGTTTTCCAAATTAAACTATTTTTACCCCCCTTTTTTGAGCACTTTATACCCCAATAACCAATGAAACTTGTATGTTTATCTGTGCATAATGAGAAATACGTTTTAGAAATGCATTTGAAATCTCCGTATTGCTTTGAATTCAATATAAATTTAGTTTATTATGTCGCGCTAAAGGAGGAACAGCATTTTTTGGAAATTTAATAGAAATGTAAGATACATTAAAAATTGTTGGAATCAATTCAGTTACCGATTTAGAACATACTACTTCCAGGTCTTGTTTATTATATTACACCTTGTATAAAATAGCTTTTCCTTTGCGCTGGAAAACCGAAAATTGTTTTATTTGTCTATCATAACGGACCCGGTATTTTTTTTTCGTTTTTAGCAAGGCAAAGAGGGAGTGGAATTTGTACTGATGGTGCGAAAGGGAATGAAGCCTCAGTACAAATCATTCAACGCGCCTCCAGAACTTGCCAGCAATCTGCAACAACAAGCTTTGGCTGACAAACAGGAGATGGAGAGAATGAAATTGTATGTATTATACTATGCAAAAACTGCAATCAATACACAATAAGCCCGCATTCCCATAGCCGCTTTATCAACGTGCGTCATAGAAGTGCTAAAAGCGCTTTCTAAACATGGTACTGTTGGGCATTCGTTTTATTCTAGCGCATTACTAACGTGCGTTGAAAAAAGTGCTCGTGCGAACAAGGCGTTAGAGGAGCAGTTCCTTTATCGCGAAAGAATAGCAAACACTGGCCCTATTTTGTAATGTGTTTTATTCAAATACTAGATGTACTCGTAACTTCGTTCGCGTTATTTCTATGCTTATATTTCACATCCTTAAACTTTTTTTTGATACAAAAGATATGCCTATGTCCTTCCCCTAGATAAAATCTATTTCCTCGCCGATTTTGATCAAAATCTGTTCAGCGGTTTGGGCGTGAAAAGGTAAGACAAACAGACAGACAGACAGAGTTATTTTAGAATTTATATTAGTATGGATATGGATTTTACCTCTTCTTAATTAAGTATAAGGTATACATAGCAAGATAGACTTGATGTCAATTTTTTGGCACTGAACCCACATAGAATGCCGTATTTTCACAAAATATTCAGTTCACTCTTTCTATTTTTCAGGTTGACTCTAAACATCTCAGAACGGCAAGAGGAGGAGGAGTATAGTGCAGAAAGTGGGGGTGGTTCAGGTGGCAGTGGCAACCCTAACAGAGGGCAGCACGTACGCCAGAAGTACCAACATCCCAAGGGCGCTCCTGATGCAGACCTCATATTTGGACCTAAGAAATTTAAATGAAAAGATACAATGACGGCACTGTTATTAAATTAAAACATTGGCAAAAGCTAACGACTAAGTCGCTGGGGAAAACGTTCTCACATTTCGCAGTGACTCTCGGTTATAACATTAAACATATGTTGTAAAATTTTATATGTTGGTTTCTTTGAAATCAGAAGATGTTTTATATGCGCCTGTATATAAATAGAAATAAAGTTGCATTTATGCATGATTTTATATTTTTTGTATCATTGCGCCGTGCGGTACCATGTTTTTGAAAATTGTACAGTGATATAGTGTCATATTTACCTTATCATAATTGAATAAAAGATAACTGCGGTTTAGAAATATGGCAGCTTCTCATACCCATAAAATATGAGTAAAATGAATCCTAGTTTGTTTATATTCTAGCTTATTTAATATTATTATTATGACGGACGGTTTGGCCCAGTGGTTAAGAGCTCTGCCAATTGGATCGAGTAGTCGCGGGTTCGATCCCCAGATGATGTCTATCTATCTATCTATAACCTCACGCCAGATCCCTTGCGGGGTAGGCAGAGAGTACAGAGTTCCAACAGGTTCTTTCCTAACATACCTCTCTGGCTTCCTCGACTCTCATAGTTCGTCTCATACACGCTCGCCGGTTACGGAGACTCTTGACTTTTCCATCAGATAAGACTCTGTTTATTTGGTCGTGGTAAGATAGTCTAGGTCTTCCCCGGTACCTGAATCCTTCCACTTTCACATTGTATATCTGTTTTGTCATTCTTTCCTCTGGCATTCTTTCTATATGCCCGAACCAACGGAGCATGCCCTTTCTCATCTTTACACCGATACTATCTTTCATACCTACTCGCTGTCTTACGCATTTATCCTACTTTCATTCTCCTTCTTACTTACCTAGCTCTCGCTACCATATAACAGCGTTGGGACAAGAACTCCGTTATGTATGGCCAGCTGCGCCTTATGGCTTAAGTGCCGGCTCCCGAGTAGCTTTCCCATCGCACCATTCACTCTGTTCCCTGCACTCACTCTTCTCTCTATGTCAGCGGTGTATTTCCCATCCTTACTTAAGGCGCATCCAAGATATACAAACTCATTCACTTGCTCCAGCACATCGTTACCAACCACAATCCTTACATTCGTTCTGGTTTCTTCCCTTTCAAAAACCATAATCTTGGTTTTCTTCACATTCAAGTGTAAGCCATTGATCATGCAGTCGTCTTTCATAACTGTGACTAGTGTTTGCAGATCAGTGGCTGTTGGCGCTATTAAAACCGCGTCATCTGCATAAAGTAGATGGTTTACCACTAAGTCACCCATTTGTACACCTTCATTCATCGCTTTCAGTCTTTGAAGACTTTTGTCCAGATATATTATAAACAGTCTAGCGGACAACACGCAACCCTGCTTGACGCCGATTTTAACGTCAAACCAGGGTGACCTGTTACCACCCACCCGTACGCATGCCTTGCAGTCCACATAAGTGGACTGCACGGCTCGCAACAGAGTGCCATCTATACCATACTCTGGCAAAATGTCCCAAAGTCTCTTTCGCACAACTCTGTCAAATGCCTTCTCCAGATCTACAAAACCGCAGAAAACCTTCCGCCCCACTGCCAGATGCTTCTCTACGATGTTGCGGAGTGAGAAGACTTGATCCGAACATCCTCTTCCAGACCTGAAACCCCCTTGTGCCTCGCACAACATTCCATCGGACTTCACGCGCACTCTCCGTTCAATAATTTTACCGTACACCTTGGCTGCCAAGCTGATCAAACTGATGGCTCTGTAATTGGCGCAGTCATATTGTGAACCCTTGCCTTTATACAAGGGTACTATGACTGCGCGGCGCCAATCTGTAGGGACTCTACCGGTCCTTCAGCAAAGGTTTGCAAGGGCCCGGAAAGCGTCCCGGACGCAAGTTCCACCATATTTGATCATCTCGGCAGATATCATGTCTACTCCCGCAGCTTTACCGTTTTTCATACTTCCTATCGCCCATTCAACTTCTTCCATAGTGATGTCCTCCGTTGATTCTGATGCCGCAATCTCGCCTTTGGGCACGTCTGCGGCATCAGCATCCGGGTCATCTCCATACATTTCTCCAAAATATTCACTCCACCGGTTTAGCACAGCTTGTGTGTCTGCAAGAATGTCACGATCTTTAGATTTTATCCTTTCCATTCTGGATCCTGACGAATCACCTTGAGCCTTTGTCACCTTGATCCAAAAGAGTTTGGTGTTGTTCTCGAAGTTCTTCGCCAGCCTCTCCTCCACAATCATACTGGCTCTTTCACGCTTTTCTTTCACTAAAGTTTTAGTGGCATTCTTGCATTGCCGGTATATTTGTTTCCTCATCTCTGTCATACTGGCATTCAGGTTCAAAGAAGATACATAGTCCTGCCACGCTTTCTTCTTACTTTCTACGGAGCTTTGCAACTCCGCATCCCACCATGCATCACCTTTTGCTGTAATATGCTTCTTTGAGCAACCACATACTTCTTTCGCGGATTCCACCAAACTCTCTTTCAGGCTATTCCAGCATTCATCTACATTTGAGTCTGAAGAGCCTGCTGTCAAAAGCTTGACCCGGACTCTGTCTTCATACATTCTCCTCACGCTCTCATCTTGCAACTTTTCAATCTTTAATCTTTCAAGGTCTCCGAAGGGGATACGCTCTCGCCAGAGCCTCCACTTCCTGAACAGACCACTAAACCGCGCAACTACGAGATAGTGGTCTTATTCCAGAGTGGGGCCTCTATACGCACGCGTATCTTGTAGTTTGCTTCGGAGACGGTTATCAAACAGGATCAGATCTATCATGCTTTTTTGTTCATTCCTTCTCCACGTATACATATGTATGTCCTTGTGCTGGAATATCGTGTTAGACACAAGGAGACCCCTTTCCAAACAAACATCTACAATGAGCTTACCTGCATCGTTCACTCTCTTATCACCATAAGGACCCAGAGCAGCGTCGCAAGTTTGCCGCCTGGTTCCTACCCATCCGTTCAGATCGCCACACAAAATCACCTTTTCGTTAGCCTCAGCCAAATCCAGAACTTCCCTGACATTATCCCAAAACTTCTCAAGGTCCTGGGGTGTCGACGAGCTTACGCCCAGATGATGTGCTCGCACAAATTAAATTCTGGTGTGACCTACAAATATTTGTTAGATTTGGGTGTTTGTGTATGTGTAAACACTACAAGACAATGCACCTTTAGATCTTCTGTCAAACGTATTATAATATAACATATTTGAAGTCATCTATTGATTTATTATAATTTATTACTTATTTGTTAAACATACCACTTGTAGCTCTTGTAATAATTAGTACTGTTTTGCCAAGATGTGTCAACATATAAGGATTACATTCTAGACTACAACTATATTGATGTGTAATTTGTAAATTATATACTGATTGTAATCTGTTTTGTTGTCCAAATAAATAAATAAATAAATAAATAAATAAATGTAAATTTCATGTTTGTAAACGCAAATTAATTGGAAAATATTATTATTGGGCTATATTTCAACCATCAATCAATAATTTACAAAAAACAATGAGAAACCTTTAGCACGACTGGCAACAATCACTATGAACACACCACGGCACTCAAGGACAATAGCGATTTACAATACGCCGACCAAATAAAAAAACCCCTATATTCCTCAAAAGGGGGTGGCAGAGGTGTACTGAGTACACCCATGTTTCGCCGACGATGTTAGGTCCCATGTAATAGTGGGCGAGTCTATTGCCATATACCGGGCACAATTCCAGACTCTGGACTCATACTGGGAATTTTTCGTTAGAAAAAAATAATTTGTCCGACCTAGGATTTGATCCCAGGACCTCGTGATCACGAAGCGATGCGCATTGCCACCAGATCAACGAGGCAGTCAACGCCGGCCAATGATTATAATAATACTATAAGAGACTATACTATATGACGCAGGCTATCACCCTTGGACAGCGTGTTCTTGTAGCATTTTACCGTGTATGAAGCTTCATCATCAGCCCGTGTCAGTCCACTGCTGGACGTAGGTCTCTTCTATGGCACGCCACTGAGCTCGATCTTCCTTCTCCAATCCCTGCCCGCTGCCTTACGAATATCGTCGCCCCACCTAGCTACAGGGCGCCCTACACTACGTTTGCCGACACGCGGTCTCCACTCAAGAACCAGTCTGCCCCAACGGCCATCGGTTCTGCGGCATATGTGACCTGCCCACTGCCACTTCAGCTTGCTAATTCGCTGAGCTATGTCGGTAACCTTGGTTCTCTGACGAATAACTTCGTTCGATCGATTCGATCCCTAAGAAAAACTCCGAGCATACCTCTTTCCATAGCTCTTTGAGCGACCTTGAACTGGTGGACAAGCCGCATAGTGAGTGGCCACGTTTCGGCTCCGTATGTCATTACAGGTAGGACGCACTGATTAAAAACTTTCGTTTTTAGGCATTGGGGTATGGGCGATAAGAAGACTCGACGGAGTTTTCCAAATGCTGCCCAGCCCAGCTGTATCCGTCTCTTAACTTCCTTGTCGAAGTTGTTTTTACCTAGTTGGAGCACCTGCCCTAGGTATACGTACTCAGAAACAACTTCGAGGGGGGCTCCGTTTACGGCGATCGGTCCCGGGTCAACATGCTTGTTGATCATAACTTTAGTTTTATCTAAGTTCATCCGGAGACCGATTCGCTGAGACGAATTAGCAAGGCTGTCCAGCATCTGTTGTAGGTCTTGCAACGTTTCAGCCATGATGACGATGTCGTCTGCAAATCGCAGGTGAGAGATGTATGCGCCATTTATATTGATGCCGCGGCCTTTCCAATCCAGCGTCTTGAACATATCCTCCAGTACATTGGTGAACAGTTTTGGCGCACTTCGCGGCGCAAGTGGATATGTTCAGTCCGCTGGTTCTGTACTTGGACGGTCATCGTTGCAGCTTTAAAAAGGCATCTCATCACCTCGACGTATCGCCAATCAACTTGGCATCGTTGCAAGGAGTCCAGAACTGACCAGGTCTCGACAGTGTCAAAGGCCTTCTCATAGTCCACGAAGGCTAGACATAGGGGCAGATTATACTCTGCAGTCTTCTGTATAATCTGCCGCACTGTGTGGATGTGGTCTATGGTGCCGTAACCACTTCGAAACCCGGCCTGCTCCGGGGGTTGAAACTCGTCAAGCCTTTGCGCAAGACGGTTCGTGATGACCCTTGAAAACAGCTTGTATACATGGCTCAGAAGCGATATGGGTCGATAGTTTTTCAAAAGGGTTTTGTCACCCTTTTTGAAAAACAGGACGACCACGCTTCTGTTCCATGCCTGCGGAGTTCTCCCAGTGTAGAGGACAGTGTTAAATAACTTCCGAAGCTCCTTAAGTACTGGGGTACCTCCTGCCCTCAGAAGCTCAGTCGTGACGCCGTCCTCACTCGGGGCTTTTCCATTTTTAAGCTGTTTAAGGGCCAACTCGATCTCATCCAGGTTGATCTCGGGCAAGTCTTCTGTAAAGTGACGTGTAAGGGTGGCTCTGGGATCTCCTCTAAGAGATTCGGGTCGAGGTGCGTGTGAGGCGTAGAGCTGGCTATAGAAATTCCTGACTTCCGAGAGGATTTCCGGCTTAGAAGCGATCACAGTACCCGCTTGTGTAGTCAACCTTGTCAAGTGGTTTCTCCCAAGTGACTGGACGAACACTTTCGACCCCCGGTTCTGCTCGATGGCTTTCTCAATCTCAAGCTTGTTGAAAGCTCGGAGGTCGCGTCGGACCAGCTTTGTGATCTTTTTATTTAAGGCCTGGTGTTCTAACAAGGTTGAGGCTGTATTTCGGCGTCGTTCGCTCATAAGCTCCAGAGTCCCTCCCGAAAGCTTAGATTTCCTGCCTGTACGCCTCGTTTCGCATAATTTAGTACCCTCTTCTCTAAGAGTCTGTACCACCTGCTCGAATTTCTGATCAACGCTGTCAGTGGTTTCCAAGGCAGCGAAACGGTTTTCCAATTTTAACTGAAAAGCTTGGGAATCCATAGCGGCTTGGAGCAAATTCGGTCGGAGACTGGACTTCATCAATCGGACTCTTTCGCGCTTCCATTGTATATTCAGAGTGCCCCGTACGAGCCGGTGGTTGCTTCCGGTTTGAAACCTTGCGATCACTGAGACATCTCTGAATATGCGCCTCTTTTCCGCCATAATGAAGTCGATCTCATTATTTATTTCACCATCGGGGCATTGCCACTTCCACTTTCTTTGGGGCTGTTTTTTAAAGAAAGAGTTTATCATAAACAGCCCTTCTCTCTCGAGAAAGTTGACGAGCGTTTGCCCCCTGTCATTTCTGCTGCCATAGCCGTATGGTCCTACTGAGGATTCGCTGTCAGTTTTTACTCCCACTTTGGCGTTGAAATCTCCCATGACAACGTTGTAGTGTGCCCTAGGGGTATTATGAAGGGCCTTAGAGATGTCCTCGTAGAGTACCTCTATGTCCTCGTCCAAGTGTGCCGAAGTCGGTGCATAGACCTGCACGATCTTGAGGGTGTACCTCTCGGTCAGCTTAATTATAAGGTATGCTACCCTGGTCGACACACTGGACATATCTAAAACGTTGTCAGCGAAGACTCTATGGACCAGAAACCCGACGCCACCCTGGGAAAGTTGGTCTCCCTCTCTAAAGTACAAAAGATGTCCAGATTCTAGGGTTATGGTGTCTTCTCCCTCTTTTCGAACTTCACGTGCCATCTTATGCACTTCAGTTCTTCTTCCAACTGCAGAAGATGCTCATCCAGTCGCAGCGTGCGTCCGTTATACGTAGCCAGGGTCAGTTCATGTTGGCGGCCTACCGTAGCCCGGAGATTCTTCGCACCCCCTGCCCCGCCGGAACCGTGACCGCCGCCGTGGTCAGGAATAGCGGAGCGACCGGGAACTGGGGGCCGTGGTATATTCCGACTTGCCATGGAAGGTTTTGCCCATAATCGCCACGCTGGGCATGCGGGTTGGCGAATGAAGCTTAGACTCTGTAAACTCATGTGATAGCACTATTTAAATATCGGGTATCAGATTAGATTTTATTGTGCAAAATACTTTTATCGATATATTATTCGTAATAAATTACGTCTGCCTCATTGGTTTAGTGGCGAATTAAGCTTTGCGATCACGAGGTCCTGGGTTTAACGCCTAGGTCGTTTTCTATCGAAAAATTGTCAGTATCGGTTTGGAGTCAGTAATTGTGCTCGGTATACGGCAATAGGCTTGAATACATACTATACACAGTACACCTCTGCCAAACAGGCGTGATGAGGTTTATTTCGCAGCCTAAAATCGTCGTCGGTCATTGCTATTTTTATTTTTAGATGAACGTAGTCTTATTTCATGAATTTACTGAATTAACTATATAAATATTGATGAGTTCATATTTTTGCTACATCCCTATTTTTTTGACGTGCGCACCATAGAGTATAGACGGACATGACATGCATATGACATTTGTCAATTGATTGTCAAATTTGTTTAATAGCGCGGCGCGTTGGTCGTTAATCGTTATTTTTATAAGATTTTTATTACATTTTTACATGAAACATAAATGTAGTGTACTAAATTGTAATATTCAATTGTCACGTAGGTTTCACTAGCTTACTGATAAATAGTCAGGATCTAATAATATCCAAGATAACCTATCACACGATGGCTGACGACGATTTTAGTAAGTTATTGCAACAAGCTGAACAATTAAATACTGAAATCGAAGGGAACGAAGAATTACCAAGAGTTGAACGCTCCTTGGGACAGGTATTGGAGGCTTCCCAAGAACTTTACTCGAGGGTTATACAGTCTGGCGCGAATGATATTCAAGCGTAAGTATGGAATAACATGTATAATTATTAGCCTATTTCAGTCCATTGCTTACACTTAAAGATAAGCTATAACACTAAATTTAACATTTTTTCTCTCTTCGTCTCGACGGTCGATTTGGCGCAGTGGTTAAGAGCTTCAGCTGTTCCGCCCACTGTGTCAATGACTCGCGGGTTCAATCTCTCAATTATTTGTTTCGGTCTGGGTATTTGTGTATGTGAATTTTCATGTTTGTAAACGCACCCACGATACGGGAATAAATATTAGGCCCCACCCTAATATTTATTATTGGATTGAGGGTGGGTTGTTTAAAAAAAAAACAAAACAAAAAACATCTCTTTGCTGCAACTTGCTACACACAAATCCTACCTGTATTCTGACCCACCATGCATAATTTCTGTAAGATTTTAACTACCCATTAGGCTTATTAACTATGCCAATAATTACAGCCAGTTGTAGTGTTGCATATTGCGCTAATTTAAGTGGTCATTTTTATTGTTATTTCAGGCATCTTTTGTTTGGTTCCAAGGGCATAGATCTTCAGCAAATATCACAGAAACTCGAAACCCTTAGTTCTAAGCGCACTTTCGAACCTCTACAGCCCATTGCTGATTCTGATATTGAGAGTTTCTTGAGGAATGAAAGAGAAAATGCCATTTTATCACTTATAGATGAAGTGAATAAGAATGTAAGTTGTTTCAAAATACATGTTCAAAACTAAGCACATTAAAATCACTGAAATGTTATTTTTACCTCTAATATAATTCAAGGGAAGGGATTTGGTGTGATGATATAGATAGATAGATATAATTCAAAGGTTTGCTTAAAATATTTCCTCTCACACTAATTTTCACAATGGGACATTGTGCCCTCAAATTACTTCTGAAATAGAAAATAAAAGAAAGAAAGAAAATAAAGTTTATTTTTGCGACGAGTGACATATTATACTAACAAACATTAATAAAAAAAGATATATGACCTCATCACAAAAAAAAATGGTCCCAACTTAGCATAATCCTGGCCACGACAGCCCTGGTCTTCCGTAGGGCCGGTTGGGAACGTCACAGACACCAACAAAACAAAAAAAAATATTACTGAAACTTCAACATATCCTATACATCGCTGGCATCTTGGGTAAATTTAGCAATGAAAGAGATAAAAACAAATCATATAGAATATAGCATATTATCCCTATAAATTCAGATATTTTTATAGAATGTCCTATGTGCTCATTTGATGTCCTGTATATATTTATATTGTGAAAATTGTTAGCTAAACAGATTAGGTATTCAATATATCTTCATCTCCAGTCACTGCAGACAACAGAAGACCAAAAATGGGACCACATGCTGTCAGAATGGAACAGAGAGAAAATAAAACTGATGAATGCAATGATTGGTCCATCACAGAACTGGCTGGATCTCAAACGCACTCCCGAACCACCCAGTATTGCCGATGCTCCTAAAAAGTTTGGTCACTCCATGTTAGATAACATAGAAGCAGCATATGCTAGACAGGTGCTTCAGTACAACAAGCTTGTGTTCCAAGGGTCTAAGTCGAGAACAGCATTGCATCAGAAGTTTGCACAGGCTGCTGAGGAGTTCAATGATCCGGTTAGTATAGATGATCGTGATAACATTATACCATATAAATCACAATAATATTAATGTGAAGCCAGAGAAGCCTGTTAAGAAAGAACCTGTTGGAACTCTGTACTCTCTGCCTACCCTGCAAGGGATTTAGGGTGATGATATAGACAGACAGGAGAGATCAATATTTATAGTATACAGCATATACTTGGTATATAAGTGATCACAGCGGTTATGATCAGAGTATTCATATTTAAATCTATCTAGGTCAGACAAAAGGGTTATAAAAAAATTTCTATTGAAAAATTTTCAATAACCACCTGGAATTGTGCTCAGTGTAACCTATTATGTATATAAACTGTACAATCTAAATGTCCACAATACATCTCTGCCACCTCCCAAATGTAGTCTTTTCTAATCAAACTTTAAGAAATCAATGTTTTATGTTGAGTGAAAAAAGTTTGATTGGAATAGACCAGGGATTCCCAAACTATTTTAGGCATGAGACCCCTTTTCCAAAATGAACTGATACCTCAGACCCCCATAGCCAAATTACTTTAAAAATCCTATCTCTAGTTTTTTTCCTATTGATACAAAATACTTACTAATTTAAAAACTTTGCAGTTTGTTAAGTTATACTTCCTACTAAAATATTAGTCATAACAAGTTGGTACATAAACACAACTTATACAGTATCTTGAAAGTTTCAAATAGAACTTGTGTAATAGGGGTCGATTTTTAGACCGCGTCGACCCCCAAAATCAGTTTTCGTTTATGTCGACACCTGCGAAACCATTTTTATTCCTCTCTGGTAATTTGTGGTATTTGTAATTTGTTGAAATTATAATTTGTTTCAGAAAGTGAAAGAAATGTGGGAAATTATTAAGACCATGGCCAACATTCCAGCTTTGGTAAGAGATGAGGATCCCCTAAAAGCGAGGGGCAACCCCACCATTCAGCAGTGTTTGGTTGCACAAGGAAAGAAGTATTTAGAGAAGAGGTTAGTCAAGTTATTTTTAGGGTATCATACCATCCTTAGATACTGCCAAAAGATTTGGGTACTAAGAGAGACTAATTGTTTATATTAGGGCCCCAATTCTCGTATTTAATTGACACTGAAACTGGATCCTGACTGAATTGAGATTTAATTTTGAATTGACTCGAAATTGGTATTCTGTTACACTAAAAGTTCGGTCTGATTTCGGTATCATCTCAGTCTAATCTCAGTATAATCTAGTGTCGATCACATTTCGATCTATTTTCGATCTCTTGTCAATTCTCAGCTACCATAGATTAAATAAAAAACATTATCTGTAATGTCAAACTTATAAATATCGGTGTTGCCAATTTGTAGGCAAGTACCGGAAGTGTCGGTAATTTTAATTAAAAACTGATAATTATATTTCACACAGGAATAGATATATAAACGTATAAACAAATAAAAAATACCATAAATATAATCAATTCGTTCTATTTTTGCGTATTCAGATTTATTTTTCATTTAATACTCGTTTGACGTGTCTGAAAATTGGGTATTTTCATTTAGGTGCATGACCACCCCACGCACTCGAGCTAGTACCCATGGCCATAAAAATTCATAAGGTATAAAAAAAAACATCGCGCGAAAATTGATGTTGTTTACAAAGTGTTTTGAATTTCATTGTTTTCCATTATAATATTATGGCTAAACAAGGCAAAGAAGGAAACGCGCTTTCAACAAAATTGTGGGCTCAGTGCGCTTTGATTTTGAATGCCGACGTCGGAGACGTCCAAAAGTCAGCGCAAGAGTGGAAAAAGGTAAGTAATCTATCGTATGTATTATTTAGATCTGCTCAATATTACTATTCTTACTGATAGTGTCGTTTTATATTTCTAGTACTACAATCAATACAAGAGCCGCACGAAGAATAAAAACAAAGGAGCCATAAAATGCGAGTCCTGAAAACTGGTGAAGGGCCAGCTGACGAGGTCCATTTAACACCTCTGGAGGAACGCTTCATTGGCATTATTGGAGGATGCAGTTCTCAGTTGCCTGCTGTCAGGCATAATCTACTTGATATATTGGTAAATATTATATAGGTGGTAATATTTATGTAGAACTTTGTCAAGAAATTTTGAAATATTCTAATGTGTGTGATTTGTTTATAGACTGTTGAACTGAATACTAGCAGTGGCGGGAATGATGGGAATTAGGGCACGAGTGGCCTTGTCCTAACAGGAGACAAGTAGGTCAATTTTGAGTAAGTATACAACCAACAATATAATAACCACTAAAATAATTTTATTGTAAACAAGTCTAACAGAAAATGTATTATCTTTAATTGCCCACAGAGTTTGCATGACTATTTGCTGTGCCTGACATCGGTGGATGTGCTTACAGCAGCTGGTATGGCCGGAACGAGCATCTCGTCACTGTCTTGCTCTGGAAGTCCTGGCGCTCTAAGCCGTTGTGTAGAACACAGCAAGCATTTACAATTTTTGCAGCCATCTCAAGTTTGTAATGCAGCTGCCTTACTACTAACAGACACCTGAAAGAAAAGGAAAATTGAAAATACAACCATTCTTTATAATAATAAACATTGTTGATTAATAAATATATACCATTGTTAATTAGAAAAGTAATAATTTTAAACATTGTTAATTAATATTTGTTAAGAAGATAAACCATTGTTGATTAGTGAGTAGAAATAATTTAGTTTAGTGTATTTTATATTTATAATACATATAAGTGTTTACACATCGTTGAATAAAATTTGATTATAGATTGTTAGTGATATGTTTTATATGAATAAATAAGCACTTATTTGATTTAGTTAAACATGTTTATATTTACAAACCTGAATCTCCCTTTTGAAACCCCTATAATCATTCAGAGCTACAATATGTTTTCGGTAAAACCAATTTTCAGTAAACCCAAACAAATACCCACTATCACCTGCAATTTAAATGTGACATTATGCAGTGTTTATATTAGTTATCTTATAATGTGACTTCTGCAAACATACATACCTAAAAGAGAAATTGATTCACCACCCTCAGTGACCTCATTTAGATAACCATTTAATGGGTCCCTCCAAATAGTTGAATCATAGGTACTCTCAGTCTGGATGGGTCTACACAGAGAATATTTTGGTCTGTATCACAAATCTGAAAAGCAAGATTTTTTTTATTAACAATCAATAATAATAAAGTTTAATAATTATAGCTTCATATTATTTAATTTATACTTACTATTATCACATACAAAGAATGATAGCCTTTATAGCATTATTATGTCTCCTCATGTTCTGAAGGTTTTATGATCGAGACATGAGTACCATCTATGCAGCCAACACCTCTAGGTAGCCCATATTTGGAATAGAATCTAAAATACAAAAAATCATACATTTGTTATTATTAGCAAATTTCAATAGATAGGTTCATATTACAATGATTAGTATAACTTACCTGCTTCTAATTCTTTCCCTTGCCTCTCTTGTCAGAGGAAAGTTCACATACTTGCTCAAGACTGCCGGGTGGTTTAAAGCATCTGTCACTTGCTGCGCAGCCCTCAACACACTAGGTTGTGGCAAAGCATGTGAAATGCTTTGTCCCACCAAACTTTGGTATGAACCACTCACATAGTGTTACCAAAACCTAGAAAAAAAGATAATATTAGAATCATTTTTTAATATTTAAGAATATACAATGCAAGGAATCTAACGTGATGATATAGATATATAAATATATGGCTTTCATTTTGCATATATTGAGTATTTACCTCGGGTGTGTAAAAATGTGTGTTGGGTATAGGTATTAGGTACTTAAACTAACCTTTACAGCAGCATCCAGTCCATCGTTACGTCTTTCTCTGGGCATATGGGGCTTCAGCTCGTCAATAAGCTAGCGGTTTCGTGAGTCTGTAAGTTTTTACAAACTCCGAATCACTCATGGAAAAGGCGTCTGAAGCGAAACGACGATCACGTAATGTACGTCGGCGTTGCCTACGTCTTTCCGACGCTCCTCGTAGTGCAGCTATTAGATAATTCCATCTTAACCCAAATCCACTCATTTAACGTGAAATAATTGCGTAAAAACTTATAATAAAATTTATTTTTATGCGCAAAACCAACTATTTACAATGTCTCTTCAGTCAACTTTGAGTCAAGCTTCAGTGTCATTTCAATCTCAAATTTGACGTTTGTTATTGTACGAGAATACCAATTTTGTAGTTTATGTTAGTTCAAAACGTTACCAGAATACCGTTTACATGTTTTTCAAGTTTCGGTCCGATCTCGATTCGGTAAATGTCATTGAAGGATTCGAATATGTTACGAGAATACCGTTTGTAAAGTTGATGAGATTGAGATGAGATCGAAACTGGATTTTGAACAATTTTAATTACGAGAATTGGCCTTTAGGGGTTAATTTAAGACCTTTGTAAGGAATTTCATTGTACAAAATTAACACATTTTTTTATAACATGAATAGTTTATTTCAAAGTGATGAGAAAGCATTTGCTATGTTTTTTTTTTATTATTAAGGACTTGTCAATGATTGACCCCCATCTCATCTGATCGAAAGTGCTGATGGGGCCCAACATAATAATTATCTAACATAATGGACCTGAATGCCTCTTGATGCATGTATTGACAAGCCTACCACAAAAGCTGTCCTGTTATCCAATTGACGTATCTATATTATTTTTCACATAGGATGGGCAGTGACTGTTCTAATTGCCAAACAAAATTATACTTTATTTAATAGCAATAAGAGGCATAACCCTTTTCTATACTTATGGTTTTATGCCTTAACACCATTGAATTAAATATTAATTTCGTTTGGCAATTAGAACTGTAACTATCCATCCTATGTGAAAAATACTATAATAAGTACCAGGATGCAGGTACCGGGGAAGACCTAGACTATCTTACCACGACCAAATAAACCGAGTCTTATCTGATGGAAAAGTCAAGAGTCTCCGTAACCGGCGAGCGTGTATGAGACGAACTATGAGAGTCGAGGAAGCCAGAGAGGTATGTAAGAAAAGAACCTGTTGGAACTCTGTACTCTCTGCCTACCCCGCAAGGGATCTGGCGTGAGGTTATAGATAGATAGATAGATAAGTAACCTCTGTAGGATAACAACCAATAATTATCTGGGCCCTCATACGCTATGAACAAACAAACACGTAACGCTGCTTTATAATAACTTCGTGAAATGATCCTTTAATAGTACTCCAATAGCCAACAATGTTTCCCAAACTTTATTATGCCCTAGCTCAGTTATTTTATGTTTCCCCATCGTGACTCTTAGTGCATATAGGCAAAATAAAAGAACACGTTTCAATGGCAAGATAATATAAGCTAGTGTATTTCTGTAAAAAAATCGACAACTTTAAACAATAATTTTAATATTTTCTCAATCATATTTTAGTGTCAATAACGTCATATTTTAGTAAGATATATGAAGCTGTTTGTTTTTAACTATTTATGTTTGAACGAGTATGATTGATTGTTAACAATGAGACAATGCTGCGACCCGGTATTTTATATTCGTGGCCCGATTCCGGGGATTTCACTTCACAAATGAGTAACAAGCCGCTATTGCTCATAGCGAATAAGGAGCCTTTTTGCATGTTTTATCTAGTAATCATTTACTGTGTTTCGATAGGTACAAGCAGTATATGAGCGACGTCGTGCGTGCAAACCCATCGGCAGCTATGCGCGGTGGTGAACCCGGCACGTACCCGTTGGTGCGCGGATTCGTAGGGCTGCGCCACCAGGCTCAAAACATGCAGGTGTTGGCCGATGGGTTCGTGGACGAGCGCCCGCTCTGGCCTATGGTCTATTACTGCCTGAGGAGCGGGGATGCAAATGCTGCGTTACACTGTTTGAGAAAGGCTGGGTAAGAATGTTGCGAGTATTGTTAATATAATTTATAAAAAAAGACATTTTTATTTTTAATTCTTGTGTCGATGTATTATACCATCCGTGATGATAATATTATTTAGCGGTTATAAAATCAAGATGAAAATGTTACCAATAATTTTAACCGTCAGTTGCGGAAACACACAATCACAACCAATCACCGTGACAAAATATCCCAAATGTATGTTGTATATGATTAAAAATATTTATTATTTTAATTAAGAATTTAGTCAAGAGTCTCCGTAACCGGCGAGCGAGTGTCCGTAATGGGCTGTCAAGATGAACTATGAGAGTGGAGGAAGCCAGAGAGACCTCTGTACTTTCTGCGTATCCCGCAAGAGATCTGGCGTGAAGGTATAATTATATAGATTAACAATCATTGTAATGTACAGAATTAAATTGCATACGAGAAAAGCTACATTAGTTAAAAAAACTCACAGCCATAAATGCCTACCTCCAGGATTTCAGGATTGTCAGATTACTAACTGTTTTGTTGTTACTAATCTGTGCCATACACCGGTGGGTAAAAATGGGTTGTCATATAGTGATATGTTTGTATTTTTCTTCCATGTAGTCGAGATCATGAAGAATTTATATCTGCATTGGAGGAATACATAAGGAACCCAGAGAAGCCTCTTAGTGATAAATTACAAACTGCCATAAATTTCCAGTACAGAATACAAGTGCGGAACTCCACAGATCCATACAAAAGGGCTGTAAGTATAAGAAGTCGTTTCTGATGATTTATAAATACTATTTTGCTAAACTATACCATGAAAAATATTCTGTTTCTGATTAACAAATGCTTGCTACTGCCTGTAGCTTCTGCCGCATGTTTTTAATTACAGCCAGGTCTGCCCCAGTACTTTATTAGTTCCATATTTTAGTATAATTATTAGGAATGTAGCTCGCTATGGTTCACGGGTTTTACTCAGTCGATTGAAATGGCTTGCATGGGGATAGGGGTCGAACATGTAGAGGCCTGCTGAGATCAATTGCTGAAAATGAAGAAACATAAACCCCGACAATAGTCCTGCTATTGAACGAAAGCCAGAGGCGAGAGTCCTACGGGCACTTCGGTTTCCACTAGACCGATGAAGACACGCCGAGGTGGGTGTCCTGACCGACTCTCTAGAGCACTCGTGTTCGTGATGTCGTTACTAACCAACAGCTCGGCACTAGCTACCCTGCGGGTGTATTATTATTATTTGTTTTTTTTTTTTTCAGTAACACTATTCCTAATATTAAACGTTATGCTACTCGCCATTATATTTTTGTTCTGTTCATATTCGCAGGTGTACTGCGTTATAGGTTGTTGCGATATAAACGATGAGCAGTACGAAGTGGCGCGAACCGCCGACGACTACCTTTGGCTCAAGCTGTCCTTCATCAAGACACTTACAAATAGCGAGAATGAGTCCTTTTCATATTCCGAACTACAGAAGATGATTTTAGAGGAATATGGTAAGTTTGTTCTTTACAATAAGAATGGATTTCGAATGATGACGGTTTAAGTGATTTTGAATGTGACTTATTCATAGAGCTTTCAGCATGCTTGTATGCTTAAGTTAATGTTAATCACCTATATATTTTTATAACTAATCAATACGGTTTTCAGGTGAAACTCATTACCACGCCTATGAGAAACCCGTAGTATACTTCCAAATGCTGGCTTTGACTGGACAGTTCGAGCCAGCTATTGAGTTCCTATCAAGAATACCGAGGTAAAGTATTTAGTCGATTGTCATCATGTACCATTAAATATTTTTGTGTGTGTTTTCTATATCTGTAACGATTAAATATTCCCCATGGAATCGGAAGTTCGACAAAGCCGCTCGTCATGGCGATCTTTGAGGGAGGCCTATGTCTTTTGTCTGTCTGATAATGATGATAAAACGGATTGTTGAAAGTGCCGTCTTAGTTAATGATGACATAATTTGTGAACTTTAAAAATAATATCTTACGGCGTATGTCGAAAACATGAACAACCCCTCATACCCTTTTTTCAATGTTCCCCGTAAGAGATCTGATCCGTTGATAATAATATGCAAAGACCTCATTCATTACAGATTCCAAGTACACGGCGTTCATATGGCATTAGCTCTTCATGATGTTTACATGCTGGGGACGCCGCGTAATGTCCAAGCTCCACTGTGTAAGTTGCATTATTAAACTCAAACATGCCATTATTCCCTCGGGAAAAGCAGTGGTATATACTGAGCATACATATTTCGTCCACGATATTAAGTGCCAAGGTTATAATTGACGAGTCTATTGTCAGTATACCTGACACAGTTCGAGACTCCCCAAGTAGCACAGCTGCTGCTTAAGAGAGGAAGTAACTGCCGTTTTACCGCTTTAAGCTGTACTAAAGCTGTATATGAGAGTATAGGCTGTATAATGGTATATTATATTTATTTAGGATAAAGACACACCATCGCCAGAATCACAGATATCACAGTATAAATATTGTAATAGTTTAGGACAGTGTGAACTGACAGTTAAAATAATAGTAAAAAAGCTGCCGTGTAAAGCTGCCGCTTGCAGCCTATACTCAGAGATGGGCGAAATTCAATCCTGATTCAAGATTAAAAGTGAAATTTTAAACGTTGAATATTACAAAATGTAATTGTAATCATTTTCATACACCATCACCCCTACATTCCCCAAGCGGGGTGGTTAATCATTTCAAGTTAATCTGATTACATTTTGCCCATCACTAGTTAGGTCTAGACTCAGAATTTTTCGATAGAACAGCCTCATTAACACTTAGTCTAACCTAGGATTTGAGGCCAGTACTTTTGATCACTACATTTAAATTTATTCGCCTTTTTTATATTCTTTCGTAATTTACATCGGATTTGTTTCTAATAACTCGTTTCAGTATCGGTCGACACGGAAGACCCTCCGCCGCTTCGTCGCCTAAACTTGGCGCGGCTACTGTTGCTGTACGTCAGGAAGTTTGAACTCACAGACCCGTCAGACGCCTTACATTATTACTTTTTCCTAAGGTAGGTTTACTGGTACATGTATATTAAACTTACTGTTTTTACTTAACGCGGACGGCCGCCCGGGACGCCGTCTGCGTTGACTTTAGACACTAAGATTTTTCCGGGTAAAAAATCTTTTCTTAATCCAGTTAACAAACTACCTGTGTGACATCACCAGAGTTACAACTAATCACAGGGCGTTGTCGTCACAGATCGTTTCAAAAATTATTATGTTTTTATTTTGTGTGATTTGCAATAAATACACATTATTTTAGAGACGAACTATGAGAGTCGAGGAAGCCAGAGAGGTATGTAAGGAAAGAACCTGTTGGAACGCTGTACTCTCTGCCTACCCCGCAAGGGATCTGGCGTGAGGTTATAGATAGATAGATATTTTAAAATGAACTGAAATATGTTTTTTACGCTATTATCTGATAGGATGACCACGATTTATAGTATATTTTTGATGTCGTCAAATAGCCTTTTACCAATTATTCTATTCAGTTTTGATTCATACAATTTTGTTTTTGTTTAGAAACCTGAAGGATCCCAGTGGCAAAAACCTTTTCATGTGTTGCTGTACGGACTTGGCTCTTGAGAGTCGCGACTACGATCTACTGTTTGGTCGAATGGATGGGCTTGCGGGTCTTCGTAGCCCAGGCTTGCTTGACCAATTTAATAATCCACACATTGACAGCAAGGTATACATTCCATTTTTATTATTTATAAGTAGCTTTTGCCGGCGAATTTGACCGCGTTGACTTTAGACTGGAACCTAACAGTTTTCTGAGATAATAGTATCATATGTGCTAATCCAGTTAATAATCTATCTGTGTGACGAAGAATATTGTCGAAAATTGCCCAACAAACATTTGACCCTGCCATTATTATTTATCTATTTTATTAAAATAATGGCAAATATCCGTATCTAACGGACAATTAGCAATCTAAAACGAATATTTCAAAGTATTGTAAGTACTTATATCGAAGTCGCCATCTTTACTGAATATCAACACACAATATAACGTCATGTGTATTAATGGCTACTTTATTATAACCTCAAAATCTAATACTTATTGTGCAATATTGCGATTCCCCCGCTTGTCCGTTTAATAATAAATTCCTTAAGATAATTTGTGGGTGATTTGAAATCATACAAATATTTTTTCAAAGGTGTTGGTTCTGCGGCAAATCATGTATGGGCGCAGAACAATGTCCTTTAATACAAATCCGTTTAAAGGTATTGGCTTGATTGAGTAACAAACATATAAACTTTCACATTTATAATAATAATAGGACAAGTAACCCGACCCGGCTTCGCACGGGTGAATTTTACACATAAACCTTCCTCTTGAATCACTTTGTCCATTGGTGAAAACCATATGAAAGTCCGTTAGATAGTTATTGAGTTTGTATTGTTACGACTTCAATACACCCCGATATCTCGTAAACCCCTTATCGGGGAATGTTAATTTTAAAATGCATTACACACACTTAGGTCCCCTAGCGATCTGTCTAGAAAGATCTAGAATCCGCGCTTAAGTGGTGAAACGTCTAGAAGTTTCTACCCCCTTTAATTATCGCCGGCGCGCGGGTGCGGTATACAAGTACCTATTTGTTCACGTACAAATAGGTATGTAATAATAATACCGTCTCTCACAAATCAAGGTGAGAGAGATTAGGTCATACTCCACCACGTGGATCCAGTGTGGATTGGTGGAGGCAGGTTTGTAGCCACCTGCTGTTGGAACTTATCAAGCCGCTTATAAGGCTTCCAACTCGGCTTAGCCACTACCGCTTTAAGTGGTAACTGGGACCAACCGCTGAGCATGCCTTCCGAAGCACGAAGCTCGAATATGAAAATGCCGCAAACTATCACCCATATTAGTCGGACCGAGTCGAACGCGGCTTAACTTTGGTGATTGGTGAGAACACCGCGGTCGCGTAGCAGTACGAGCGCATCCTTAACCAATGGTGGTTGTAACTTGATTATGTTTTTGTGCAGGTTATTGCTCTGAATGTAGCAGAACAGCTGGTAAATAAAGGCCTGTTTGAAGATGCCATCACGATGTACGATATCGCTGGTGTAAGTAACATTTTAATTTCGAATTTAGTAGGGTTGCCATGAAGTTAAAGTTATAGGTAGACCGAGATGTCGTTAGAGAGTGCTCGAGGAAGGGGTGGCAATGTAAATGGCACCATGAGATCATAACGAGTCTCTTAAATTAGGTAGTCGCATTGTCGCAAGCAGTGATAGCCTAGTGGTTAGACCGTTGGACTGCAAAGTCAGAGGTCTCGGGTTCAAACCCAGGCACGCACCTGTCTTTTCGAAAGCATGTGCGTATTAAAAATTAACTATCACTTGCTTTAACGGTGAAGGAAAACATCGTGAGGAAACCTGCATGCCTGTGAGTTTCTCGAAGGTGTGTGAAGTTCGCCAACAAGCACTGGGCCAGCGTGGTGGACTATGGCCTAAACCCTCTCAGTTTGAGAGGAGTCCTATGCCCAACGATGGGACAGTTTCTTAACGGGGCTTATAATATATTATTATTGTCGAAAGAACGCGAGGGCAATTGAGTCGACAGAGTTTGGGGTGGGCAATGTAAATAAATGTCAATATTATTAAACATAATGTCGATTATTCGGCCTATCAATATTTTTCTTGATATTAAGTGGCAAAAAACAAGACCTTTTAATTGGATACTTATTTTTATATTCCTAAATATATTATAATTGTTTTTTTTTTTTTCAATCCTTATGAGGGTTTGCGGGTTGAGAGAGATGGCTTTCAGGTGGCTCGGGTGGGTGGGTGGTTTTAGGTTTATGTGCAAAGGAAGTTTAAGGTAATAAGAGACTATTAGAGGCCATTTGCTACTAGCACCGGTCGCTAGTAGGTCGTTTTGCTCAGGGCCCCAATTCTCGTATTTAATTGACACTGAAATTGGATCCTGACTGAATTGAGATTTAATTTTGAATTGACTCGAAATTGGTATTCTGTTACACTAAAAGTTCGGTCCGATTTCGGTATCATCTCAGTCTAATCTCAGTATAATCTAGTGTCGATCACATTTCGATCTATTATCGATCTCACGTCGATTCACAGCTGACATAGATTAAATAAAAAACATTAACTGTAATGTCAAACTTATAAATATCGGTGTTGTCAATTTGTAGGCAAGTACCGGAAGTGTCGGTAATTTTAAATAAAAACATAATTATATTTCACACAGGAATAGAAATAAAAAAACGTATAAACAAATAAAAAATACTATAAATATAATCAATTCGTTCTACTTTTGCGTATTTTGATATAATTTTCATGTAATACTCGTTAGACGTGTCTGAAAATTGGGTATTTTCATTTAGGTGCATGACCACCCCACGCACTCGAGCTAGTACCCATGGCCATAAAAATTCATAAGGTATAAGAAAAAAACATCGCGCGAAAATTGATGTTGTTTACAAAGTGTTTTGAATTTCATTGTCTTCCATTATAATATTATGGCTAAACAAGGCAAATAAGGAAACGCGCTTTCAACAAAATTGTGGGCTCAGTGCGCTTTGATTTTGAATGCCGACGTCGGAGACGTCCAAAAGTCAGCGCAAGAGTGGAAAAAGGTAAGTAATCTATCGTATGTATTATTTAGATCTGCTCAATATTACTATTCTTAGTGATAAAGTGCCGTTTTATATTTCTAGTACTACAATCAATACAAGAGCCGCACGAAGGCTAAACAAAGGAGCCATACAATTCGAGTCCTGAAAACTGGTGAAGGGCCAGCTGACGAGGTCCATTTAACACCTCTGGAGGAACGCTTCATTGGCATTATTGGAGGATGCAGTTCTCAGTTGCCTGCTGTCAGGCATAATCTACTTGATATATTGGTAAATATTATATCGGTGGTAATATTTATGTAGAACTCTATCAAGAAATTTTGAAATATTCTAATGTGTGTGATTTGTTTATAGACTGTTGAACTGAATACTAGCAGTGGCGGGAATGATGGGAATTAGGGCACGAGTGGCCTTGTCCTAACAGGAGACAAGTAGGTCAATTTTGAGTAAGTATACAACCAACAATATAATAACCACTAAAATAATTTTATTGTAAACAAGTCAAACAGAAAATGTATTATCTTTAATTGCCCACAGGGTTTGCATGACTATTTGCTGTGCCTGTCATCGGTGGATGTGCTTACAGCAGTTGGTATGGCCGGGATGAGCATCTCGTCACTGTCTTGCTCTGGAAGTCCTGGCGCTCTAAGCCAAGCCTGATTGGCCACTTTGTGTAGAACACAGCAAGCATTTACAATTTTTGCAGCCATCTCAAGTTTGTAATGCAGCTGCCTTACTACTAACAGACACCTGAAAGAAAAGGAAAATTGAAAATACAACCATTCTTTATAATAATAAACATTGTTGATTTATAAATATATACCATTGTTGATTAGAAAAGTAATAATTTTAAACATTGTTAATTAATATTTGTTAAGAAGATAAACCATTGTTGATTAGTGAGTAGAAATAATTTAGTTTAGTGTATTCTATATTTATAATACATATAAGTGTTTACACATCGTTGAATAATAATTTGATTATAGATTGTTAGTGATATGTTTTATAAGCACTTATTTGATTTAGTTAAACATGTTTATATTTACAAACCTGAATCTCCCTTTTGAAACCCCTATAATCATTCAGAGCTTCAATATGTTTTTGGTAAAACCAATTTTCAGTAAACCCAAACAAATACCCACTATCACCTGCAATTTAAATGTGACATTATGCAGTGTTTATATTAGTTATCTTATAATGTGACTTCTGAAAACATACATAACTAAAAGAGAAATTGATTCACCACCCTCAGTGACCTCATTTAGATAACCATTTAATGGGTGGTCCCTCCAAATAGTTGAATCATAGGTACTCTCAGGCTGGATGGGTCTACACAGAGAATATTTTGGTCTGTATCACAAATCTGAAAAGCAAGATTTTTTTTATTAACAATCAATAATAATAAAGTTTAATAATTATAGCTTCATATTATTTAAATTATACTTACTATTATCACATACAAAGAATGATAGCCTTTATAGCATTAATATGCCTCCTCATGTTCTGAAGGTTTTATGATCGAGACATGAGTACCATCTATGCAGCCAACACCTCTAGGTAGCCCATATTTGGAATAGAATCTAAAATACAAAAAATCATACATTTGTTATTATTAGCAAATTTCAATAGATAGGTTCATATTACAATGATTAGTATAACTTACCCGCTTCTAATTTTTCCCTTGCCTCTCTTGTCAGAGGAAAGTTCACATACTTGCTCAAGACTGCCGGGTGGTTTAAAGCATCTGTCACTTGCTGCGCAGCCCTCAACACACTGGGTTGTGGCAAAGCATGTGAAATGCTTTGTCCCACCAAACTTTGGTATGAACCACTCACATAGTGTTACCAAAACCTAGAAAAAAGGATAATATTAGAATCATTTTTTATATTTAAGAATATACAATGCAAGGAATCTAACGTGATGATATAGATATATAAATATATGGCTTTCATTTTGCATATATTGAGTATTTACCTCGGGTGTGTAAAAATGTGTGTTGTGTATAGGTATTAGGTACTTAAACTAACCTTTACAGCAGCATCCAGTCCAACGTTACGTCTTTCTCTGGGCATATGGGGCTTCAGCTCGTCAATAAGGTTTTCCACGTTTCGTGAGTCTGTAAGTTTTTACAAACTCCGAATCACTTATGGAAAAGGCGTCTGAAGCGAAACGACGATCACGTAATGTACGTCGGCGTTGCCTACGTCTTTCCGACGCTCCTCGTAGTGCAGCTATTAGATAATTCCACCTTAAGCCAAATCCACTCATTTTACGTGAAATAATTGCGTAAAAACTTATAATAAAATTTATTTTTATGCGCAAAACCAACTATTTACAATGTCTCTTCAGTCAACTTTGAGTCAAGCTTCAGTGTCATTTCAATCTCAAATTTGACGTTTGTTATTGTACGAGAATACCAATTTTGTAGTTTATGTTAGTTCAAAACGTTACCAGAATACCGTTTACATGTTTTTCAAGTTTCGGTCCGATCTCGATTCGGTAAATGTCATTGAAGGATTCGAATATGTTACGAGAATACCGTTTGTAAAGTTGATGAGATTGAGATGAGATCGAAACTGGATTTTGAACACTTTTAATTACGAGAATTGGCCTGCAGGTGCACTTTTCATACGAAAGCATAATTGCGACATTACTGAATTTTAAATATAGGACTGCCTCGTTGGTCTGCTGGCAAAGCGCATCGTTTTGTGATCACCAGGGCCTGGGTTCAAATCCTTGGTCGGGCAAATGTAGTTTTACTAACGAAAAATTTCCCAGTATAAGTCTGGAGTCTGGAATTGTGTCTGAAATCAGGTGTATGGCAATAGGCTCGCCCCCTATTACATGGGAGCTAACATCGTCGGCGAAAAGTGCGTGCACTCAGTACACCTCTGCCACTATTATAGGCGTGACGGTGTCTATTTAAATGTAATTAAAACGGCTACCACACTAGGATTTATTGTCGTGGGCGCGTTTACAAACATAAAAAATCATAAACACAAATACCCAGACCAAAACAAATAATTGTGGGTCACACAAAGATTCGCCCCGTGCGGCAATCGAACACGCGACTATTCGCCGCAATCGGTGGAGCGGCTTAAGCTCTTAACCAGTGCGCCAAATCGTCCATGAATAAAGGATCGGATATTTGTTGCAGAACATGGAGAAAGTTCTGGAGTTGTTCTGCGTGCTGCTGGCGCAGGTGGTGAGCGGCGGCGCGGCGGCGGGCGGGCTGCGCGCGCGGCTGTCCGCGCTCAGCGAGCACGTGGCTCGCCGCCTGCGCGCCGCCGACGCGCCGCCGCTACCCGCCGCGCTGCTCGAGGCCTACAACAAGCTCTGCAAGCTCTGCACCTTCTTCGAGCAGTACCATAGCGAAAACTACGAGGGCGCTTTGGAGGTGACGCCGCTTTAAACTCGAATAGTTTATTTTGTATAAGCCCTGCGGGGGCGCTTACAAGTAGTCAATTTACATTTTTTTTTACAAGTCAAAAGTCTTCGTATCTGGCGAGTGTATGACACGAATTATGAGGTTGGAGGAAGCCAGAAAGGTATGTAAGGAAAGCACCTGTTGAAACTCTATACTCTCTGCAAGGGATCTGGCGTGGTATATACATTTTTTTAATTTAATTTACCTAATAATCTACCACCGGATCGGAACGCGGCCTCCACTGTGAAGATCCAGCGAAGAAATTCAGTGGGCTGGTCTTTTTTATTTACTTCTCTTTCCCTTTTTTCTTTTCTTTTTTTTCAATCAAATATGATTGAAAAAAAAAGAATAAACATTGTATCCCTACAATAGTAGGGATACAATGTATAGGTTAAAGAATAAACATATAGGTTACAATTAAATAGTTTACGATTTAACCCCAGTGCCCTTACGATCGAGATATGGTTTTCTTTTTTTTATTTGTACCCTGCTATCAGTCTCGTGCGACTATAATCAGGCTGGTTTAATAAAATGGGTTTTAGGGAATTAGAGCCACTGCCGCAACTCTCTTCAGTCATCAAGCACATTGGCCCTTTTCAAACGATTAATGTTATTTCTTTGCAGAAGCACATTTGTCACAGGGTTAGTATGGTCCATTAGGCGGTTTGAGTATTTCTCTGTGTACTGTTTTGCTTCTTCTATCACAGTTTTCATGTCTACGTACTCATGAATCTCTGAGTTGCGAATGAACCAGGCTGCGCCACTTATAGTCTTTGATTTACTGGCTGAAGACCCCTGTTGAATCCCATAAGCCAAAATGGGTTTTATAACTGAGTTATACTGAGATATACTATATATAGTCTTTCCATGTCATACGTTGGTCCAAGTAGAATCCCAAGTATTTCACACACTTGGATTGCGGCGGCGGATCCTGGCCGAGGATGACTGTTGAGCATAACTTCTTTCTAAGAGTAAATGTGATATGGTGTGATTTAGTGGCACTTGCTTTAACGCGTCATTTCAGCAACCAGTAATTTGTTAGATTTAGTTGAGTTTGTAGCATTGTACTAGCTTTGCCTGGGTCAGTGCTGGACGATAGAAAGGCAGCGTCGTCCGCGAAGGTCGCCGCAGTTACATTGGGAGCCTGTGGTAGGTAAAAATATTGTACAACACAGGACCAAGAACTGAACCTTGCGGCATACCAGCATAACAAGTGTAGATAGATGATCTGTCGTTTCGTTGCTTAACTTGAAACTTCCTATCCCCAAGATAAGAAGTCATCAAAAGGTAGAACGAGTGTGGAAGTGTATTTTTAATTTTGCACAACAAGCCTTTATGCCATACTCGGTCAAACGCCTGTTGGACATTCAAGAATGCTGCAGAACAATACTCCTTTTTCTCTAGGCATTGTCTTATAGTGTTGCATCGCACGGTTAAGTCGAGTTTTATCTTCCTTATTGCGAGAAAGCTGCCACACTCTGCGTAGTCTGCGCTTCTCTGATGTCTTTTCATGAATTGTGATAGGAATCGGAACGCTCCTGGGGGGTCTGTCTATTGCGGGTGTATTAGTCCACGCGGTAACCTGTATTAGATTTGTGATGTGTAAGCATGCGTCATCAACGTCCCTGTTAGTTTTTAGCGGAATATTGAGGTTAATAGTAGACTCGAGATAGCTTCGAAAGTTGACCCAATCAGTTTTCGCGTTATGTAGGTTATCGTTACTCGTCTCACTAAATATGATCGTGGTGCTTAACATCAGCATTACCGGAGTGTGGTCTGAGGAACCTTCAAGGCTTGATTTTATGTGGACATACAAATGACATATTTTTTGTAATATAGAAATCAAGGAGATCTGGGGTCTTATGGTTGTCTGTGGGCTAGTAAGTCGGTTCTCCAGCAGATAGAGGCATCAGTTTAATGGAGTCAATGCTTTTGTTAAATTCGTGACCTCTCGTTAGGGTAGTCCTTGCTCCCCTGTAGGTGTGCTTGGCATTCCAGTCACCGCCTGCTATGAATCGATTCCCCAGTGATTGGAAGAACTCCGTAAACATGGCTTCTTTTATGGAGTGACGTGGTGGGCAGTATACCGCCGAGAGATTTATAAAGCTCGATCGGTCTTCTATTCGTACTGTAGTGGCTTGCAGATAATCCGTGGAAAACGGTTGCGTAGGCAGTGTGTCACGTTGTTTTTAATAACGATTGCAGAGCCAGCATGTGCTCCACCATCTGGATGGGAGGTAAAGTATACGCTGTATCCCGCTATGCATATTCGACTTCTTGAGGTTGTATGAGCTTCAGATATAAGACACGCATCAAGTTTATTATAATTAAGGAATATTTCTAGTTCCCGAGTATTAGGTTAATGTTCCATGTTGCTATGTGAAGAGAGGTCATTTTGATAGTTTAGAGACGAGTGTTGTGAGAAAAGCCAGCATGGAACTTATTTGTTGAATTAAAAGATCGATCTTCTCGCTTTGTTTCAAGAGGATATTTTCGAGAGAATATTTAGTATGATGATGATTGTGAGAGTCAGAGCTTAAGACTGTTGTTGAAGCATTAGCGTTTCCGAAGGTTACAGCTCGTGCATAGGCCTTTTGTGGAATTCCACCTTCTTTAGGTAGTAAGGGAGGTGGAATAAGAGGCTTGACAGAGGTGGTTGGTGTTAAGGTTTGTGAGCTGGTGTTATGCTGGGTAGAAGCTCGTTCTCTAGGTTTCGGGTGGGAGTGCTTCCGAGCAATGAGCTCCTTATAGACCTGACAGCCTTTGTAGTTTGCTGGGTGGTCACATGAACATAAAGCTCATTTTGCAGGTGAGTTTCTATCTATTTTGTTACACTCGGAGGTTTTATGTTCCTGTCCACATTTGACACACCAAAAGGGTCTCATGAAATTGTTCTTCGAGTGTCCATAATCTTGACAGCGTTAGGATTGAACGATGGTTTTTGATTTGCGGGGATCTGCTATTTTCACTTTTTGTTTGTAGATATACATAATTGATTTCGCTGCGGGATTGTTATTACCTGGTTCAAGATTCACAAAGAACGTAGAGGTGGGAATCTTCTCAGGTCCATATAGTGCATGAATTATTTCACCCCTCACTTTGTTACCAGAAGCTTCAATAGAATCGGTGATAGCTTCCTGTGAAGTGGTGTGGTGGAAGTTTTTAACAACTATGCGGTAGCTTTTTGAGTAAAAAAAAAAAAACTCCGTCACGCCTATATTCCCCAGAGGGGGTGGCAGAGGTGTACTGAGTACACCCACGTCACACTTAACACTCCTTTGGAGTAAATGTATAACTGATGAGTCCATTAGCTCTAATGACGGTTATTATTTTCTTTGTATTCCTCCACACTACTAGCAAGCACATGTAGTACAGTTTTGTTGAGGATCTTGAGCTTGAATTGGTCATTGTTGCTGACTGTTTCAATCAGTTTGGATAGTTCCTTGACATCTTGAATGCCATGCAGAACAATTGGCGGGGTCTTGCTCGGTTTTTTAACGTTCTTCTTTGGTCCTGAATCATCTGCCGGGTCTAGAGGCAAATTTTTAAACCTGTTGCTTATTGTTGTCCCCACAAGCAGCACCCGTTCACTTGTATACTGAGACTGCTTGAACAGCTATTACTCCCCTCGATCATATTGGAGCAAAGACATTATAGTGAGCATGACCAAACCAGAACCCCCATTCAGGTCCAAAAAGTTGAATTTGCAATATGTTGAATTCCCGATATGTTGAACAAACAATTCTCATAATGTTGAACTTATCATGATGTTAAATCTCAAAATGTTGAATTCCCAAAATGTCGAGTTCTAAAATATCGAATTCATATTCGTTACGTTGACGTTTTTGTAGTAGATCCTAATGCTTACATCATTCGACCATTACCTTTCTCATCATTACGCTGCTGCCCGTTTCCTTGTTAATGTATTCTCTATACCTCCTAAAAGTTATTACGAGTTCAATTGATTGTACTATAATATTTTTGCCCCATGTTCAAAAACCGGCGGAAATAATAAAATCTTGGTCAATGTACCAGGACATTATATAATATACTAGATGATCTTACCCCATGAACGATATACTTAAAATATGGGTGGGTATGTACCCACAGACAAATGTTTTAAAGGCATCGCTTTTCAACCGTTACGCCTATATTCCACAGAGGGGGTGGCAGAGGTGTACTGAGTACACCCACGTTTCGCCGACGATGTTAGGTCCCATGTAATAGGGGGCGAGCCTATTGCCATATATCGGGCACAATTCCAGACTCCGGACTCATACTGGGAATTTTTCGTTAGAAAAACTACATTTGTCCGACCTAGGATTTGAACCCAGGACCTCGTGATCACAAAGCGATGCGCTTTGCCACCAGACGAACGAGGCAGACGATATATATATATATATAATAATAATTTAATCTACCCCTATACACGAAAATAATTGATAAATGGACTTGCTAATAACAGGTCCAACATTACGACTCATATCACCATGTTTTAGATTAGCGAGAAGAAATTTACCTGCTTTCTGATCACATTTCTCATAAGCTTTTATTAAAGAATTTGGTGTACTATACTTATTAGTTATAGCTAAAGCCTTCTTAACTGTCAGTCCTTTTAATTGTAGGAGTTATTTAATAAATGTCTCTGTAACAGCTTTAGTTTTAGATGATGCTTTGTTAAAATATTCTCTTTTCAAAATACCAGAATATCCAGTATAAGTGTTCAGCTACTCACGTGGCGGAGGATAGTAAGCGGGCGTTCGCACAGTCTTTTTTAACGCGTGGTGTTGCAGCGCTGTACAGCGCTTTACAAAAAGTATTTCTAGTAATTTGTTTAATTAAAGCGCTTTTTAGCGCGCGTCGAAAAAGCTTTTGTACGAATGTAGGGTAACTAGATGCAGATTATCCTGTCTCCCGCCACGAACACTTGCACTGTTATGATATCCTGGTACTTTAAATTAGCAATAGCAAGCTTGTTCCACTTAGTTTATAATAAACAAATTCAACATTTCGGGAATTCAATATTATGAGACTTCAATATTTTGGGCTTCAACGTTTCTGAAATTCAACACAAATGAGAATTGAACATTTTGGGAATTCAACATTTTGAGATTCAACATATTGGGAATTCAACTTTTTGGACCTGAATAAAAACTCCAAAGACGGTAGTCAGATTGTGTCTTTTAGTTTTTTAAGCCTTTTAGTTTTTTCCGGACACGGCTATATGTAAAGGATGCGTACGCGTGCTGCAGCAATCGGTCGTTGTGGAAATCTTTGCAGGCTTTTGTCCTGCAGATGACTTTGGGTTAATGATAAAGAATAGCTATCTATATCATGCACTATTTGCTCTCGCAAGGTGTTCCTATAAATATGTGTAATCCTATTATTTAAATCGATGTAAGTTGCGACCCGCCCCAGCTTTTCATGGGTAGCACAAATAAAATATATCATCGTAGTTCAGCCAATTTGCACAAAGTATTTATAAATATATCTTAATTTGTTTCGTGAATAAGTCTTTCTAGTGGCGAAAAATTGAATGAAAATCCAAGTTTCTAAGATTAGCGCTGATATATATATAAAAAATACTGCTACCGTCTTTAGTGAACTTCAGTAAACATCTTTCGGCTAAAGATAGGTAGATATAGATAAGCTCTGAAATAAAAGTTGTGTTGAAATTTTCTCGTTCTCTATTCAGACACACAGCTTGTAGTGTGTAATACAAAATATTTTTAAAAGCCTATTCTGTATCCCACTGCTGGGCAAAGGCCTTCCCTTCCGTCTCTACAGAAATCTATCCTAGGCCTGTAATATCCATGTTTTTCCCGCATAAGTGTCCAAGTCGTCACGCCATCTTCGTCTCGGCCGACCACGGCGCCTGTGACCGTCCTCAGGGGTTCATTTCGTGACGATGGTTGCCCACCTTTGCCGGCCCATACACAGGACACGTCCTGCCCAATTCCACTATTTAAAAATAATTGTTTTCGTGTTTTCATAGACACTTCGCGACTGCGAGCTAGTGCCGTTGAGCGCTAGCGAGTTGGACGCCCGAGTGGCGGCTGCGCGGACGGCTCGCGGCGAACTATTGCGCAGCCTGCCGGCCGTGTTGCGCGCGCTCTGCGCCATACTGTTGGCGCAGCGGCAACGCCTGCGCAGCACTGCCCACGCACAACAGCTTGCCGCGCAAAATAACAAGGTATGGGCTTGACATTACTGCATTTTGATGCACACGCATACCTCTTTTAAAAGAGTCTAACCGCACTTTTAGCACCCTTTCGGTCCGCATATTTCCTCTCCGATGGTACAAATGAACCCATCCGCCCCTTGAAATGGTCCACATTTAAAGTTAATGCCAAGTTACACGTTTGTAAAAGAACTTAAAGGCATCAACTTATTTTTTTTTTTTTTTTTTAAAAAACGTTGCCCCACACTAGGATTAATTCCTGTGTCGTGGGTGCGTTTACAAACATGAAAATTCACATACACTAATACCCAGACCGGAACAAATAATTGTGGATCACACAAAGATTTGTCCCGTGCGGGAATCGAACCCGCGACTATTAGACACAGTGGGCGGGGCGGGCTAAGCCCTTAACCACTGCGCTAAATCGTCCGAGTCCGTGTAGGCACAGTGAAATAAAATTCAGTAAGTTGATATTGAAGTCAGCTCGCTTCAAGATACATTCACCGTATAAACATAAAAACTTTTTTATTACAGCAAGTGGAGTGGTTACGGGAACAAGCAGAGGTCCTAAACACATTTGCGGGTAACATCGCGTACAGAATGCCCGGCGACACGTACAGTCAGCTGGCGCAAATGCAGATATTGATGCATTGAAGTATAATTGTGAGGATAATTATAAAATGTTCAATTAATTACGTAATAAACTTATTTTTAATTAATAATACTGAATTTTAATTATGCACCAAATACTTATTATAGCCGTGTAGGAAACTAAATAATGGTCCACTGCCTACTTCAGTCTTTATAATTCCATACTATACTTGAGATACATAAAATACAGCCATGATTGATTGTCTTCTCTAAAGGAGTCAAGTCTCTTAAATGGCAGCAATTTTGAGTAATCAAGGGCCTCTTTCACCACCTTGTGTATGTGTGAATGATCTACGCTATTAGCCGCGGGGCCTTTACAGCCACATTCAACTAGGTACTCGGAAAAGCAGGAATAAACATGCACTCATACTCGTATCCGCGAGGACAGGCAGAGGCAAAGGTGACACATTTCATACGATTCATTCTCATTAAAAATGATCTTTTTTGTGTGTGTGTGTGTGAATGATCTACGCTGTTAGCCGCGGACGGCAGTAGCGGCTGATAGGAGAGGAGTTAGGTTCGTAGTCCGACTACGATTAGCGGATTTCTATGGTTGGACGCGTTCGCAAAATAACGGGTTCTCTCCTTTTTAATAAAAGCGTGAATAGGTTCGAGATCGAGATCGGCATGGAGATCTACATTCGGCTTTGCGGAGGAAACGGGATTGAACCGTTTGAAGTCTATCGATGTGAGAGCGGGCGGCGTGCCCGAACACCTCACAAGCGTACGTCATGATGGGCCGTATACAAGTTTTGTAAAGTGTTTCCTTATTCCTAAGGGACATTTTACTCCGCTTGCAGATCATCGGGTAAAGACGACCGAGCACAAAGGCTGCTCGGTTACGGACTCGCTTGATGTGCGGTCTGAAGGTCATGGTAATGTTTAGGGTGACTCCTAGATATTTGACCTGTTTGTCCCAGGGAATAGGTAGGTCGAACATGGTCACTTGACCAAGATTACTTCTGGGGTGGCGCAGGGAGGGGCGCGGGGTGGCACCTCAGGAGTAGAACACCGCAGCGCTCTTGTCCGGGTTCACCTCAATACGCCACTTCCTAAACCAATCCCCTAGGGTGTGGGGGGCTGCCTGAAGGTTTCTGGTAATGAAACCCTTATTCCATGCGAGACAGATAGCGGTATCATCCGCGAATAGGGCTAGATGCACAATACTCGAACGAGGAATATCGTTCGTGTAATCGCTGAATAGGAGGGGTCTTTCACCACCCTTGAGTATTCTATATAGAAATTTCATAATCTCTGAATATCCCTATCCGATGGTTAAACTAACCAGTGTTTTAATAACAGAGTAACGCTAATCAAAAAGTAACTAATCACACTTTACTAGAGGGTGGTGAAAGATGAACTATGACTAAACACACTTGTAGGATTAAACCTACAGCACTCTCTGGCTGCCGCATAAGGAAGTGTATGATTTAAGTCTGTCCATTACACACTGTAATATATCCTTTCCGCAAGCTGTCTTCTCACTTCAATACCAATGTAAAGATCATTGACATTATCATCAGGCATTTCAGTCACCTCATTTATCATTGGCATTGGTTCAGGATCCACATAGATCTGAGGGTCGGGCAGATTTGCTTGGATGCACAGATTATGCAACACTGCACAAGCATTAATTATCTTTGCTGCTCTCTGTGGTGAATAATGTAAAGGCCGTTTGTGGAGGCATTGCCATCGGCCCTTCATTTTAGCGATGCATCTTTCTATGGAAGCTCTAGTTCGTCCTTGGAAGTGATTGTACTGTGAATCGGGTGTGCCCTGGGGTGCGTGTAAGATTGGCGTCATTAACCATGCTCTTTGTGGGTATTTGTTATCAGCTGGAAACAAAAAAGGATTAAAACATGATGGTGGCTGGATGGCTATTTTCTAGTATTTACAATACAAATCTACTGTGAAAACAAACAGATATAGGTATGGTAACAAGATTTAAATTTGGATAATATGGTTTCTAATGGCTCTCGCAATGCATATGGACTCTTTAAGGTAAGTAACTAACCAATGACCCAACTTGACTCTCCATGCCTGCTGATATTTTCAATAAATGGTCTGATATTCATTTTGTTCCAAATATATGCATTACTAGCAGATCCTCCAAATCTACAGCACACTGCTATAATTTTTGTGTCAGCATCACATATCTGCAAAAAGGCAAGTTAATTGGGAGGTCTTTATCCAATAGTTAAAAGAGGAACCTATATCTTCATATCCAAAAATATTTTTTATGTGGTAAGCATAGTGGTAAGTTGATGCATTGTTGATTTGACAGAATAATAAAGACCGTCACAGCTATATTTCCCAAAGGGGCTAGCAGAGGTGTACTGATCATTAAATATGCGCGACTGCGGATAATCTGACTATTCAAATCATCTACAATCTACTAATTTTCTGATTCGACTTGAACATTAGTAATTTACTCATTTTTATATTCAAATGACGACTACTAATTAGTAACTACTAATGGTGTGCAATGGCGCGTGTTAGGAGAGGCCTATGTCCAGCAGTGGACTGCGATAGGCTGATTGATTGAATGGTGGTTCGATTAGATTATCTGCGACTCTCACCCGATTAGGAATGAATTATTCGAATGATTCGCTGCTTCTCGCGCCAAAATTAATTACGTGTGCGAGTGATTAGTAACAACTCAACTAAATAATAACGCTTTTGCTGGGCTGTGTTTAAAAGTGCGTTTTAATAAAGTTTCTAGTTAATAATTTAAATATTATCCGTGAAAATAGTACATTTTTTAAAAGCGCTAACTGTACTTCAGCACAAAAAGCGCCCGTGCTAACATGGTGGTAAGCTGCGGTCCTAATGATGCTAACTTACTTTCCTTTGTACTCTGTGGTGCGACCGATAGGTAAATTTATTATTCGTTCGCCGAACTTTTTATTCATTATTCGTTCATTCGGTCCACCAAGTCGAATGGGAGGCATTTAGTAACTAATTTTTGTGAATCATTCGAATAATTCAAATGATTTATAAAGTCGAATGATTCGAATGCAATCATTCGCAGACACGCATCGCTACTGCTCATGATTTAAGTCCCATGTTGGAATAAACATCACTTTATATGTCTGGATTGTATTTAGCTCACTTGAGAGTTTATAAGAAAGAAGAATACCGGAAACAATGATAGCAGGGAAGTGGACTTCCCTACTCTACTACAGTTTATAGTCATCCCATATTCCCATCTACGTCCACTCCTTTGGATTTATTAAGGATTTTGTAAAAAGTATCCTATGTGTAATCCAGGTAATTTTATCCAAATCCGTTCAGTCGATTTGCATGATTGAGTCATAAACATCCAAACATTCATATTTATAATATTAGTATAGTATAGGATGTTTGAATCGTTTTGCTTTATAAACTCACAATTTGTGCATGAATGGAATACTGTCCCCTTCTATCATAAAAAGCATCTTCATCATCTCTGGGGCACACTATCTCAACATAAGTGCCATCCAAACATCCAATTGTCTCAGGAAAATGATACTTTCTATAGAACCTGTAATTGAAAATATCTTATACACAACTTGAATAATCTCATAAACTATAGGTACATAACAAACTGCTTTGTTCTATTGTATTGAATGCAAAAAGACTATGTGGATTATCTGAGTCTACCCCTTGACTTTCCTTTGAGCCACAGCTGCCAACTAGTAACAATACCTATATACTAATGTTTGCTTATGATTTTTAACAACTTTTTTTTTTCTATTTGCTAACTATCATAGGGTAGATGTATACAGTATATAAGAACTTTAACCTTTCTGCTCCACCCGCGACGAAAGACGTTATACCAGTATGCTCATTAGGGTCGCGGCCGCGCGGTCAGAAATTTTCCGAGGTTTATAAAAACGACGATAATTCAAAAACTACCTAATGTTTTGACTTGAAATAAAAAGTATTTTCATCTATGATGTTACTGTGTCTTAATTGTATATACATTTATTTGATTCATCACCCTAAACAATTACATTTTCAGACTAAAAAATACATACGAGAAAAAATAATGGGTGTTTACGAAAATATTTTTTTTAGAAAATATTACTCTTCTTTGGAATATCAAGTTATGCTTTTTGTAATCTAAGATAAGTAGCTAAAAAATCTGCATTTCTAGTTTTATGTATATTTTAGAAAAAAAAAAATAAAAAAAATAATAATTAAGAAGTTTGAGGGTACCCCGGAACAACTATGCCTTTTGGACGTCTACCACCTCAGTCCTTCCCGTGACCATGGGTGCTGCAAAGCACTCGAAACGTCGGGAACTTAAAAATCAAAATAAACCGCGATTAAATCCGAAAAAAATAGTTTTATTTCATGTGTAATATTCGCGTAAATCTAAGAACTCAGTAGTTTTATGTCTTCTAAACAAAATAATCGCCCAGAACGCCTTAGAGAAGAAAGGCCTTTTTCTGATGGTAAGATGGCAAGATACTTTTTGTACTATCAAGTAATTTATGATCTTGAAACTTATAGATAAAAACATTAGATAAGTTTGAAGGAAATATACTTATCTTATTGTAACATACATTGAAATAGATAAATAATCAACAGAGTTTGCACCTAGTTTCTTTTTCGTCTCCTATACTCATACGGGGGTGGTGTTTAGGTGAAATAAAACAAGATATTATATAGTGGAATACTGATATATTGCTCTGAAATATTTAGTATTATGCATTTCAAACAACCGGCTTAGAATAGGACCAACCCATCTCATCCCATCGGGTGTCGTACAAGGCGACTAAGGGAAACCTAGGGAATGGGCAGCAGCGTTCCCTTAACACTTCTACAACCAAAAACTGCGCTCGCCAACCCGCCTGCCAAGCGTGGCAAGTATGGCAAACACCCCCAACCAATATTATGGAAGAAAGCAAGAAAACCAGGCCCCTAGTCCCCGGCGGTCCTGTTCGTCCTGGCCACGGTAGCAGCCATGGTAACGACAGGACAAGGGGTGCTAAGAATCTCCGGCAGAGATTCGGCTACCACCAAAACCGAAAATTGGCCCTGGTGACATACAACGCACGCACATTGAGGACAGATGAGAAGCTAGTTGAGCTGGAAGAAGAGTTAAACAAGTTGCGGTGGAGTATTGTTGGTTTATCGGAGGTCCGAAGAGAGGGCGAGGACACGATAACCTTAAAATCCGGCAACTTGTTTTACTACCGGGAGGGCGAACAGCAGTCCCAAGGTGGTGTCGGATTTATCGTCCACAAGTCACTCATAAACAACGTTGTGTCCATCACTAGTGTGTCGAGCAGGGTAGCGTACCTGATACTCAGAATATCCAAAAGATATTCGCTGAAGGTCATACAGGTCTACGCACCGACCTCGGCATACTCAGATGATGAGATCGAAGTTATGTATGAGGACATTAGTAGAACCATACATACTTCCAAAGCACACTTTACAGTAGTTATGGGTGACTTCAATGCGCGACTGGGCAAACGGGGCGATGATGAGTTGAGAGTGGGGCAATTTGGATATGGGCAGCGCAACCCCAAGGGTCAGAGGCTGGCCGAATTTCTGGAGAAGGAGGGACTCTTTATGATGAACTCTTTCTTCCAGAAGCCGTCTCATAGGAAATGGACCTGGATGAGCCCTGATGGCTTCACAAAAATGAGATAGACTTCATCATGAGCACCAAGCGACAAATATTTAATGATGTCTCCGTGATTCACAGGGTAAAAACCGGCAGTGATCACCGAATGGTCAGAGGCACATTAAATATTAATGTCAAAATGGAAAGATCGCGTCTGATGAAGTCTACGCTCCGACCTTCTAATACACATATCCAAAACCCCGAGAACTTTCAATCCGAATTGTCAAACCGCTTCGAATTGCTAGACAGCAGCGCATCAGTGGACGAAATCAACAATAGGTTGGTAGAGACTGTCCATACGGTCTAAGCATTTTAAGCCCCACCGTAAAAATAGGCCTCAAAAGCTATCTGACTACACCCGAAACCTTATGGCTGAGCGACGTACCATGACACTCCAAACCTCCGATGATGCTAAGTCCTATAGGCAGCTCAATGGACAGATATTGAAGTCCTTGCGACACGATTTACGGTCCTTCAATACAAGACGTATTGAGGAGACCATAGAGCAGAACAAGGGCTCCAAAGTGTTCGCAAGAGACGCGTCTATTGGGCAAAGCCAGTTGACGAAGCTGAAGACGGAGGACGGAAACGTAACGTCGAATAGGTCAGAGGTGCTCAGGGAGATAGAGAGGTTCTATGGGCAGTTGTATACCTCAGTAGCTGAACCTGTTGTTGACTTGGTAAAAGACCCAAGAGCCAAGCTAACCCGACACTACTCTGAAGATATCCCGGACATCAGCCTGTACGAGATTAGGATGGCTCTCAAATAACTTAAAAACAACAAAGCGCCGGGTGAAGACGGAATTACCGCAGAGCTTCTGAAAGCGGGCGGATCGCCGGTACTTAAAAGTCCTTCAGAGGCTGTTTAATTCCATCTTGCTCGAAGGAAAAACGCCGGAAGCATTGAACAGGGGTGTGGTGGTACTCTTTTTCAAGAAAGGTGATAACACTTTATTAAAGAACTATAGGCCCATCACACTGCTGAGCCATGTTTACAAGTTGTTTTCGAGAGTCATCACGAATCGTCTCGAATGCAGGCTTGATGACTTCCAGCCTCCCGAACAAGCCGGTTTCCGGAAAGGCTTTAGTACCATAGACCACATACATACGCTGCGGCAGATTATACAGAAGACCGAGGAGTATAATCGGCCACTATGCTTGGCGTTTGTGGACTATGAGAAAGCCTTCGATTCGATCGAGACTTGGGCGGTTCTTAGATCTCTCCAGCGATGCCGCATTGACTATCGGTACATCGAAGTGTTGAAGTGCTTGTATAATAACGCCACCATGTCAGTCCGAGTACAAGGGCAGTGCACGAAGGCGATCTCCATAAAAAGAGGAGTAAGACAGGGAGACGTCATTTCTCCGAAACTGTTTACGACCACCATAGAGGACGCCTTCAAACTCTTGGAATGGCGAGGATTTGGCATCAACATCAATGGCGAATACATCACTCACCTTCGATTTGCCGACGACATTGTGGTCATGGCGGAGTCGCTGGAAGATCTAGGACGAATGCTCGGCGACCTCAACAGAGTATCTCAACAAGTGGGTCTTAAAATGAACATGGACAAAACGAAAATAATGTGTAACGTCCATGTCGTACCCACCGCACTCACCGTTGGGAACTCTACTCTTTAAGTTGTCGACGAATACATTTACCTGGGACAGGTAGTCCGGTTAGGTAGGTCCAACTTTGAGAGAGAGGTCAATCGACGAATCCAACTCGGCTGGGCAGCGTTCGGGAAACTGCGCAACATCTTCTCATCCAAAATACCTCAGTGCCTAAAGACTAAAGTTTTTAGTCAATGTGTGTTACCAGTGATGATATATGGATCAGAGACGTGGTCTCTTACCATAGGTCTCATAAAAAAGCTCAGAGTTGCTCAGCGAGCTATGCTCGGCGTTTCTCTACGTGATCGAATCAGGAATGAGGAGATTCGTAGAAGAACCAAGGTCACCGACATAACCCTTAAGATTAGCAAGCTGAAGTGGCAATGGGCGGGCCACATAGCGCGAAGATCGGACGGGCGTTGGGGCAGAAAGATTCTAGAGTGGAGACCACGTATTGGCAAGCGCAGCGTGGGACGACCACCTGCCAGATGGACCGACGATCTTGTGAAAATCGCAGGAAGTCGTTGGATGCAGGTGGCATCGGACCGGTTACGCTGGAAAGCGACTGGGGAGGCCTATGTTCAGCAGTGGACAAGTATAGGCTGAGATGATGATGATTTCAAACAAATAATCAAACAAAACAATGTTCAAAGTAAGTACAATTTTGTATGAAAAAATGGCGGTTGTACCTATCGCTTTATAAATAAAAGCACATATTTACAAAAATGTGTGGTTATCAATCTAAAATATAGGCAAAAATATAAAGAAGGATATTATTTTAGCATTACAATGGCACTCATATCACAAACAAATGTTTATTTACGTCAAAATATACCCGGCAAAACACTCTGAACGCAAAAAAACCTGTTACCATTACAATGAAAATGAAGAAAAACTAATATTTTATTGCACATTCTATTCAAATTATATAAAATAACTTATCTGACTGTCCAATACATATTTCTATAATACAGTTACTACATAATTCACTCACCTTCTAATCGAAATAATTTTTTGTATTTTTTCGTAAAAACTGTTGACGCGCTGTCTTTTCTAACGAGTTTTGAAAAATGAATGGCCGACGCTCACAGACAACTTATGACAAGTATTATACACCAAAATAAAGAACGTAAACTCCGCCATATTTCGTCCGAACAAACCGTATGTCTACAAGGTCATGTGTTCATACTAGAATGGACTTTTTAAACCAGCAGTATTTGGGGACAAATTTGAAACTTTGTGAGCATAGATACTTGCTTATTCTTTATGTTTAAAAGAAAATTTCATTAATTAGTCCTTAAGTAATTTGAGATGGAATTATTGACTTTAGGTTTTTTCTATGTAGAAAATTTTATATATTGTTAAACTATAATTCCCCAACAATAATAGATCACAATGCTGTAAGGGGTGAGCTTATTGCTGTTATACTGGCCATTTTATTAGATATTAAATACTACTATTCAGAATTCTTCATTAATACAACCTCAATAATAATTTCTTTCAATTTGATTAACTATATTCATGGTTTAAAAAAATATTATATTAACTTCATACCCTTCCTTAATTTGTTCTCTCTGCATCACCGAAGATGGGAATACAATCCAGTTGTTGAGCACAGCATTGAGTCCCTCAATTATGATTTTTATAACTCGACTTACTGATTTCTGAGATATGTTCACATTAAAATCACTTCCAATTGTCTTTTGGTGGGAACCACTTGCTAGGAAAGATAACGTTACCAAGACCTGAAGGTATATTTAAAGATAAACGATAAATTATTCGATTAGAATACATACTATATTGCAGAAATATGTTAGACGAAAATTACCTTTAAAGGAAAAGGTATACCATTTGAGCGTTGAGTTTTGGGTACAACTGGCTCTAATATTCTCAATATTTGATGGAATACAGCTCTGTTAACGGCACAATTCTTTAGCAAATAGGTATCCGGCAAATTTATGCAGTCTGACATGTCTGTCAGGTATTTGCGAGCTATTCTTTCTTTATGTGCACTTCCTCGTAACATTTTTAATTTCAACAGCGTATTCATATCGATGATGTACCAGTTTAGGTGCTTTAAGGATTATTTACTCACTTCAGAACCCCATAAAAGTAGTTTTGTTTTGTGTTAGAATGTTTGTATTTGTAAACAAAACAAACAGCCAAACAGCGCTGTCATCTGTCAACTAAAAGAAATGCCAATCTATCGCAAAGAAAATAATCCATAGATATGTAAACATATTTTTAATAATTATGCTCTACTACGCACGAGTGGTTTTTTAACGCACGGCAAAAAAAGCTGCAGGCGTTTTTCATGCCTTTAAAAATGAGTATTCATACGAGCGATAAAAACCACTTAATAATTAATTAATCGCGCAGTGAAGAAGTATTAAATATTTCCGTTAAGATGCTGATTGATAATTCTATGAAATTTAAGTCATAATTCGCATGTTTACTTCTCAAAACACAAAAGGTACATAAGTCTACAATAAAAAAATATTTTACAAAGGTAATTGTACTGGGTACCGATTATACTGGCCGGCAATATTTCCTCTTTGGATAAATAGATAGTTGCATGGTGTTTAGAAAAAAATATAAAATATAATAAAAAATATGTAAAACAGATGGTGATATTATCTGGGATAAGTACTGCGGTTACTTAACTTTAGTACGAGTCGCTGTTGACGACACCAAACCCATTTCCATCACATTCGGAGTACACCAAGGCTCCGTCTTCAATACGTATCTGTTCAGCACGATATTAGACGAAGGTACGAACAGCATCAGTGGCTACTCATATATGCTGACGAGATCACGCTGGTGGATGCGGACGGGGGGGGGGGGGGGAGACTTATGCGATGTGCGAATTTGTGAAAGTATGACGAAGCAAGTACATGGCCTGTAATACTAAGATCTCCTTTCCGTGAGCATAGGCGAAGACCAAGCTTAAATACTTGCGATCTGTAATACTGTAGGCTGCATCGCAGTGAGGTGTTCGGGCACGCTGCCCGCTCTCACATCGATAGACTCCATACAGTCCAACCGCTTTTAATCCGCAAAGCCGGCCGAGCTCCGTGGTTCATACAGACAGTCGATCTCCATTCCGATTTTGGTCTCGAACCTATTGGCGCCTTTATTAAAAAGGCGACAACCCGATATTTCGCGAACTTAAAACGAATAAATTAATAAACTTGTCCAATCATAGAAATCCGCTAATCATAGCTGCCGCTAACTACGCACCTGACTACACTCCTATCAGTTGCTACCCTCGACCCTCTCGATGCCCTTATATCCCTTCTTTCGGATACGAATACCGCACACAGAATCAGATACCGACCTCACCGGTGAGGTCGAAGAATCTCTTGCCCACCAGCCGGTGCAAAGCACCACGGCGAGACACCTAGTATATGCCCTCCCCTCTAGCGACTGCCCAAGCTGAGGCCGTTCCTCCTTGAGGCGTCCTTAAGATAGTTGCCCTCTTGCCTTTCTGGCTCGAACGTAGTGGTTGCACGCTCGCGCTTTTGTCCGGTGAAGATGTAAAGGCCCCGCGGCTAACAGCGTAGATCATTCACACACACACACACACACACACACAAAAGCAGCTTGGCCAAGTGGCGTAAGGTGGATGGTGGTGGTGGTGTTATTTGTGACCCCAAAATGCCGGTTAAGCTAAAAGGACAGGTCTATAAATCCATCATCAGGCCTGTCTGTCTATAAGGCAATGAAACGTGGCCAGCGGCACAAGCAGAAGCTGCATGTCAAGGAAATGATGATGCTGCGCTGGATGTACGGAGTGTCGCGGAATGACCGCATTAGGAACTCCCGTAACGGTGGCAGCCCTCACGTCCTTGACATAGCAGATAAACTGTAGGAAAGCCGCCTACAGTGGTACGGCCACGTTTTACCGAAACCGGCAAATTACGTGGGCAATAAATGTCTAGCCATGCTGCCTCTGCCGGGTCCCGGAACATAGGATAGACCCAAAAATGCTGGCTAGCCGTTGCTGGAGATGACTGCGTGCCGATGCCCTCACTACAAGGGATACGGAAAAACTGCGTGTAGTGGAGAAGAAACAGCAGGAGAGCAGAACTACTGGAACACGCTCAGACGAAGAAGAGAGGCCTTGACCTACGGTGGCATCAATAATTCAGTGGAGCAGAGGTAATACAACTAGTGGATTGTTGTTACACTGCTTATATTCTTTAGAGTATAAAGTGGCTGTCATGTTTATGGTACAGATCGTAATAATAGAGAGATAAAAGAGAAAGTAAGAACTCAGATGCCCGTCCTCATATGTATCAGCTGACTGACTGAGCTGGGGCTGCTAGACACGACTGGTCCCGCGTTGCACGTGCCCCACTACTCTTGATCCCCGCTTTGACATCTTCTGTTGAGTGGTTGATTCAACAACCTATAACGTAACATTTTAGGATCTATTAGCCACGAAGAGAAAGTATATTTAAATTTGTCATAATGTTATAAAAGTCTATATTATTATCAAATTAAAATAATAACTGGTACCTATAAGTCTGTACATTGATATGAAGATATTTTAAAAATAACAGCACGATAAAAAAGGTGCCGCGATAGAAAGGGATTTCTGTGTGAACAAATGTACCGCATCCTATTTGTTCATCCTAACGATATATTACCGCGCCTTAAATAAGCGCTTGTGCAAATAAGTTCTTCTTTACTCTATGGGTAAATTTGACAGTTTTGACAGCGGTAAAAACAACAACTCTTGTCTATGGGTGAGAATGAATGAAACGAAAACAAAACAAAATGTTATAATAACAACGAAGTTTTGTTAATTTCATCACAGAAAATGCTTTAGTTTGTATAAATACTATTCTCTGGAATAGTTTTTGAGTCATAATAGAAAGTTTCATGTGTAAAAGGTAGCCCAGAAAAATGGAAAGGCGGAAAGCAAGTCCGGAACAACTGAACATGCTGCTACACTTTCTCGAAGAAGATAAAGAATTAGCGATTGGGAAATTCACAGGTTTAGAAGGAAGGATTCGTCAAACAAATGCTTGGATTAAAATTACCGAGAAACTGAACGCCAACTCTGGTTTTGGTTCTGGTGCTATAAAGACGCCAGATAAATGGCAACAGGTAAAATTTTTTACATTTTACATTAAATTTACTTTTTAATAAATATTTATACCTATAAATATTTTTTAATAGTAATTTCGATCCCTAATTTCCAGCCTGTAGTATTTATGTCTTTCCCGCAAAAGTGTCCTAGTCGTCACGCTATCTTTGTCTCGTTCGAACATGACGTCGATTTCGTAGTTTTGTTACTTGTATTTTGTGTGCTTTTTTATGTTAATATTGAGGTTTTATTCACATTTTCAGACTTGGAGGGATTGGAAATCTAATGTAAAGAAAAAAGCGTTTAAAATCCGGAAAAATAGATTTACACCCGGTTGTAATACAAATACTCAGCTAACAGATGCTGAAGAAAAAATATTGAGGCTTATATGTACCAACACTTCAGTGTTTGGCCTACCCGGAGTGCCTGAAACTTCAGCAGTCTCCAATCCAATGGTTAGCACACTAAAGATTAATAAATAGAGAGATCACTTATTGCTTGAAATAAAGTATAATACAACAGTGTTGGTTATAATACTATCATAGCACTACTTTAAGCCGACAACCCTGGATGCAAATTTGTCATATTTTTAGTTTTTTAAGGTTTCTAGTTTTTTTACTTTAATATATTTGATTCTAACTAACAGAGTGGAGTGATAAGAGGTTTTTTTAAGGATAGAACCTCTTGGAACCCTTTACCTATGCCGCAAGGGATAAGGCATGATGATGTAGTGTAATTGGAGATGGATAAAATGATTATGGTTACATTTGTAAAACTTAATATTATTATTATATATTATATTTCATTTTTAATCTTCAGTTGTGATTGAAGATGATAAAATGTAATTGGTATCAAATCTGATTACATTTTGACCATCTCTGAGATTCTTTAAAAACTTTTTTTTCAGGCTCCTACTCAAAGTAATGGCCCCAATGATGATTTATGCAATGCTGATCCTTCAACTAGTTCTATGGTAAATTTGACTCAATATTGATGTTTATTTAAAACAAATGATAGTTTCAAAACCAGAATAATTTTATTTTAGAAATGGCCATCAGATGCACAACATTTTACATCTGCAGACATTGAAATGGGACTGGAAGATGGTATGGGGACAGACCCTGATGCTGGAATGGGGCCAAATGAGGTTTCATCAGCACCAATCAATGGGAAGTCATTATGGAAACGAGGCAGACCAGTTAGTGAGTAATAAAACAACATTACTAAGAAAAATAACATCTCTGTTATCAAAATCAAGTGTCTCTGTAACCAGCAAGCAGGTATGAGCCGAAGTATGAGATTGGAGGAAGCCAGAGAGGTCTGTTAGGTAAGAACCTATTGGAACTCTGTACTTTCTGCCTAACCCTGCCAGAGATCTCTCGTGATGATATGGAAAGTAAAAGATACGACATTATTGAGGTTCAAAGCAAAACTAATTTATTTTCATCATACCCACAATACATTTACAAATATGATAATTAAGCAAAATAATATAATATCTTCTTCTTCCTCGTTCCCTCATTGCTCGCGGATCGCGACCACGCACAAACAGTCTCCATTGGGTGCGGTCATATGCGGAGTGTACCGCCCGATGCATGCTGCCACCCACCGCCTTCTTTATTGCGTCAGACCATCTTGCAGGCGCCCTTCCCTGAGTACGTCTACCGTCCATTTTGCCTAAAATAATCTGCTTCTCCAGACAATGCTTTGTAGACCGCATAATGCGTCCGAAGAAGCTGAGGGCTCTTTGTCGGCAGATCGTGGAGAGCCGTGTGGTGATTTTAAGTTCTTTTAGTATGGACTGGTTGGTTCTCATTGCAGTCCAAGGTACACGGAGCAACCTTCGCCAACACCACATCTCAAAGGCATCTCACTTACTGCTATCGCGGCTTCTCACAGTCCAAGTTTCGGCACCATACAAGAATACAGAGAAGACCAGAGCTCGAACTAAGCGTACTTTGGTTGTTCGTCGTATACCTCTGTTCTTCCAGATCTTGTCGAGGTTAGCCATAGCGCTTTTGGCCATACCGGCTCTACGGCGAATTTCATTAGTGCAGCTCCCGTCACTGGTTATCAATGACCCCAGATACACAACCTCGCTGACTTTTTCATAGCCGTTGAGTGCGTCGGTTACCGGGAGTATGTCTGCTCCGTCCACCACCATTATTTATGTTTTGGAATGGTTGATCTTAAGACCGAGTGTGGCACTTTCTACTTCAACTTTCTTCAGAAGAGTTGCCATCTCCAGTTCACTCGACGCAACAATCGTCGTATCGTCTGCATATCTTAAATCATTGACCCTGCGACCACCCACTACAACACCGCCATTCCAGCCGTCCAGGGCTTTCCTCATGATATATTCTCCGTACAGATTGAACAATTTAGGAGACAGAATGCATCCCTGGCGTACGCCTCGTTCAGTGTGGAAAGCTTTGGATTTCTGGTTTTCCAGTTTCACGAAGCTTGAGCCATCAAGATACAAATTCTGTATAAGAAAAGTAAGGTGTTGAGGTACTCCCATCTCCACGAGCACGTCAAACATCGTTCTCCACTGCACGCAATCAAAGGCCTTTGCATAGTCTATAAAGCACAAGACCAACGGCTTATTAAGTTCGCGACATTTTTCGATGAGAAGACGTACATTCAAAATCTGTTCACGAGAGCCCTTTCCAGTCACAAAACCAGATTGTTCGCAGGGTATCTGGTGATCTACAAACGACGAAAGTCTAGTGTTTATAATGCGCAGGAGAATTTTACTAGCATGCGACATAAGTGACAGTGTTCGGTAATTTTCACATTTTCTTGTGGAACCTTATTTATGTAGTGGTATAACAGCAGATTGTGTCCAGTTAGCTGGCCACTGGCCTGTTCTCCAAATTTTGTTACATATCCGGTGGATGATCTTAGTCCCTTCAGGACCCAGCTGTTGAAGCATTGCTGCTGACACACCATCAGGACCCACAGCTTTTTTTTTAAATCTATTGATCGCGTCTTGAACCTCTGCAAGCAATATATCTGGTTCTCTGGAGTGATCGTCCCATCTTCTTTCCATGCAAAGTCCCTCTTCTTCCCGATAAAGTTCATGGCAGTAGTTTCTCCATCTATCCAGAACATGTTCCAGCTCTGTCAAGGTGTTACCCCTACTGTCATCAATTATCCAACTCTTTGGTTTGAAGGTACCCGTCAGTTGCTTTACTTTCAAAAATAGGTCTTTCGTTTGCGCTTTGTTAACATGGCTCTCAATTTCATCGCATATGCTGTTGATGTGCTCGTCTCTGTCTCTCCGCGTGGACCTTTGAACTTCGGCATGTAGTTGGTTATAACGAATAATCTTAATTTCAGTCTCAAGTCCTTCACACTTCAGCATCTTCCTCTCCTCAATGAGTGCCCATGATTCTTTGCTTATCCACTCTTCCTTTCTTGTCACAACTTTAAACAAATGACTACTCTCCTTTGCAGTATCTAAGACTACCTCCTTAAAGTTATTCCAATCCGCTTCACTAGAGTCAAAAGGATCCCATTCCCGGGATTTGATCTTAGTATCAACTGTTTTGTGAAAATGGTCTAGAGCCGATTTATTAAGTAAAAAGGTCTTTTGAGGTTTTGGTAGAGTACTTTTTAGACGAAGTCTGAATTCAGCTATTACGAGTTGATGGTCACTGCCGCAATCAGCACCAGGGAGTGTTTTGGCACTAGAAACTGACGATCGCCATCTGGATTTAATTGTTATGAAATCTATCTGGTTTCTATGGCCTTGTGGAGAAGTCCACGTGTACAATCTCCTTGGGTGGTTTTCAAACCATGTGTTCATAATAGTCAGCTGATTTTCCACACAATATTGCAGAAATTTTTCGCCTCTATCATTACGAACCCCCAGGCCATACCCACCCACAAGTGTGCCTTTGAGTGGATCATCCATAGTGCAGCCAACCTTTGCGTTCCAGTCACCCTGCACGATAGTTACTTCCTTAGATGGTATGGTGCGTAACAAGGTATCAAGATCGGCATAGAATTGGTCTGAAACTTCCTCGTCTGATTGAGAGGTAGGTGCATACACCTGAATAATGTTAATTGGTGCAGGGCTAGCAGCAAGCTTAATAGCGATCATTCTATCATTTGGAGTGACATATCCTTTGACGCTGTTCTGTAATTTCCTCGGTACAATGAAGGGTACAGGTACAAACCCCATTATTACTATGATCCACAGCACCGGTGTAATACATCATGTTGCCGTTACTTGTAGTAAAATGGCCGCTGCCTCGTCGATGCACTTCGCTGAGCCCCAAGATGTCAATATTGCACCTGTTCATCTCTTTCTCTATTACTTCTAATTTCCCTGGCTAAAGCCAGGGAAATTAGAAGTTATAGAGAAAGACCTCTCACATTCTAAGTCCCCATGCGAAGATGCTTGCGTAGTGGTTTTTTAATTATATTCGTACTATCACCAGTAGCATAATTTCCATTCACTGTCTGGTGGGCCCCAGGTAAGTGGCCGGACGCATATTTCACACCATGCAACCTGGAATCACGATGGCGCCGAGGGTCAGTCGGATCACATGACGCCACACAAGTCTTATTGAAACTGTTCATAGTGGTTTTCTCGGGGATATTAGTGCAGTAGTTCCCCGTGGCTTTCTGCACCAGACATTTTAGGGGTCATTTAATCCCCAAGGCCGCTGCAGCCTCTTCCAACCGGTTTCCCGGCTGGGTGTATGGTTTATAGGTATAATAAATATTAGTCGGTACGGGTTAGTGCAGTCGGTTACTTGGCACGGCCTTCAAATATTTATTTCTTGCTTTTTGAAGTCGCTTTTTTTATTTAGTTTTTTATTTTACAATTTAAAGTGACCAATAAATTATTTACTAATATTTATTAGAGAACATTTTGTCTCCAACAATATAGCGCACTATACTTACCAACTTAAGAGTGAACGAGCATACAGAGTCGTATTACGTAGACTACACACTACAGAAGACACTTCCCAAATCAAGGAAGAATTAAAAGAACATGGACATGATGTCAGACAAATTGTAAACATACTACATAGATCAACAAAAGAAGCGCTACCCGTATTTTTCGTAGACTTGGAACCGAAGAAAAATAATAAAGACACCTTTAACATAAAATACCTGAACCAAATGAAAGTCACAGTCGAAGCCCCTTACAAAAAGAAGGAAATTCTGCAGTGCAAAAGATGTCAAAGATTTGGACACTCAAAGAATCAATGCTGCAGACCATATAGATGCGTTAAATGTTGAAATGACCATCCTACCACATCCTGCAGCAAAAGACCGGATACTGATGCCACGTGTGCTAACTGTCAAGAAAAACATCCAGCAAGTTACAAAGGTTGCATTAAATATAAGCAGTACAAAGAAAGAATACTGAAGAAAAAACCTCCTATTAATCAAAATAAATATAACAAAAATATTGACCAGCAACAGCCAGCGGTAAAAGATAAAAGTACATCACATTCACTTCAGTCACCTATACAATCTCGAAACCAGTCCTTCGCAGATATTTTAATTAATAAGAGACTATAAGAAGAAAAAACTGAGGCGAAGGGTATCTCGGACATCCTAGAAAATATGTTCGCTAAATTACAAGAGTTCATGGTAAACATGATGGACAAAATGATGGACCGCATGGTCCAAGTAATCACAAGCCTATCCATAAAATGATTCGCAATCACCGAGTAGTTACTTGGAACGCCAACGGCTTGACGGAACGACGTCAAGAACTGCAAACATTTCTGAACATACAGAAAATCGACTGACGATTTAGCGCAGTTGTTAAGAGCTTAAGCCGCTCCGCTCACTGTGTCTAATAGTCGCGGGTTCGATTCCCGCACGGGACAAATCTTTGTGTGATCCACAATTATTTGTTCCGGTCTGGGTATTTGTTTGTGAATTTTCATGTTTGTAAACGCGCCCACGATACAGGAATAAACCATAGTGTGGGGCTACGTTTGTAAAAATAAAAAATAGACAGCTTTAATATCGGAAACTAGATTCACATCCAAAAGCCATGCTACATTTAAGCACTATAAAGTATATACGACAAATCACCCGTCAGGAAACAATCATGGGGGAACATCAATAATTATCAAAGAAAACGTAAAGCACCATATTTTAGAAGAATATTGTACAGAAAAGATTTAAGCAACGACAATCAAAATCGAATTAAGTGACAAAAGTTTAACAACAATATCCGCCACATATTGTCCGCCTAGGCATACAATAACTGACAGTGACTTCATTACATACTTCTCTACACTAGGCCCTAGATATATATGCGGGGGCGACTGGAATGCCAAACACACCTTCTGGGGATCACGGCTAATTTCACCCAGAGGCAGACAACTAGATAAAACTGTTGGCAGTCTTAATTTAGAATGTATGACTCCTTGCGTGCCAATATATTGGCCTACAGACCATAACAAAATACCAGACCTACTAGACTTCTTTATCATAAAAAACATTAGCCGAAACTATATGACCACTCTACCTTGTACGGACTTATCTTCAGACCATACACCAGTTATCCTGAACCTCAACTCATTAGTAATTCTACAAGAACTGCCTGTCAGAATCTATAATAAACACACTAACTGGGAACAATATCAACATATAATCACGTCAGAAACACACCTTCAAAAATCAATAAAATCAGTAGAGGAAATAGAAAAAGAAATTGAAAACCTTAATAGAACTATCTATACCGCAGCAGAAAATTCCACGAAACATAGGAAAAGACTACCTCCAAAATTGAACAACTATCCTAAAACAATTCTAGACAAAATAAATGAAGGCCGAAACTTAAGGAAAGTATGGCACCAGACAAGATACCCTGTCGACAAATCTGCATTTAACAAAAGCTCTAACGAACTCAAAAACATTATCAAAACTTTTGAAAACAATAATCTCCAATCATATCTCGCACACCTGAATAATATACTGGGGACCAATACTGGGGAGTATTGACACAAACTATTCCTTATGGAAAGCAACAAAGAAATTAAAACGCCCTAACGCTCATATTCCACCTATCCAACCCCTAAACGGAGAATGGGCTAGATCAGACTCCGAAAAAGTAAATATTTTCGTCGAACACCTGAGTACTGTCTTTGTACCTTTCCAAGACGAAAACCTAGAACATAGTTTGGAAGTAACGAGCGTCCTAAAAAGTGCACAAAAAACGAGGGCTTCATTAAAATTCACAAAACCTAGCGAGGTACTGAACGAAATAAAAACCCTGGAAGAAGGCAAATCCCCAGGCTACGATCAGATTGACGCAACTCTTCTGAAAAAGCTACCAAAAAAGGGTTAATGGCAATTGTCAAAATTTTTAATGCCTGTCTGAGACTGTCACACTTCCCTGGTCATTGGAAGATTGCCCAAATAGTAATGATACCCAAGCCAGGAAAACCACCACAAGATGCAGCCTCCTACAGACCAATCAGTCTACTATCAGTCACTGGGAAACTATTTGAAAAAATCCTTCTTAATAGAATGAGAGAACACTTCAAGGATATAATACCTAACCACCAATTTGGGTTTCAGCCACATCACGGTACTATCGAACAAGTCCATCGAATCGTAGATGTTATAAGCCGGGCATTAGAGACAAAACAATTCTGTTCTGCAGTCTTTCTGGACATAAGTCAAGCTTTTGACAAAGTTTGGCATGAGGGACTTATGTACAAGATTAAAAATATGCTTCCCGACTCATACATCCAAATTCTTCGCTCATACTTGGACAAGAGATCTTTTGAAGTAAAATTAAACAATGAATATTCCGAACTACATGAAATAAAATCAGGGGTACCGCAAGATAGCATATTGGGACCAGTATTATACACTATATACACTGCCGATATACCGACAACTGACAAAACCACTATAGCTACGTATGCGGATGACACTGCTCTGCTCTCTGTACATAAAAATCCTACTACAGCATCTGTACACTTACAATGTCATCTCAACAAAGTGGAAAAATGGCTTAAAACCTGGAGGATAAAAGCAAATCAAACACAATCAACACATGTTACCTTCACCCTTAGAAGAGACACCTGTCCTCCAGTAATACTAAACAAAGAACTGATCTATCAAGAACAACATGCAAAATATTTAGGTATGCATCTAGACAGAAGGTTAACCTGGCAAAAACACATATGGACAAAACGGAAGCAGCTAGATACTAAACTACGCAATATGTACTGGCTATTAGGACGACACTCCCAAATGAGTATCAATAGCAAAGTAACCATATACAAGGCCATCCTAAAACCTATATGGACTTACGGTATTCAATTGTGGGGTACAGCCAGCAACAGTAATATAGAGATCCTTGAAAGGTTCCAAACAAAAACACTGAGAGCAATTTTCAATATCCCAAATTACATAAGCAACAAATACATATACAAAGACCTGAAAATGAAAACAGTTAAACAAGAGGTTACTCAATACAGCATTGCCTATCAGAAACGACTATCAAAACATAAAAATGAACTAGCATCACAACTAAGTGGAGATGGAGGATTACAATATGTTAAGACTAAAACGACATAGCGTACCCACACTTATGGACCGATTTATCAGCAGGCAGTGAGAACCGATAACAGAAAGTTCTCCACGTCAAAAGAACCCACCGGACGAAGAACTGTCAAACAAACTCATGGCTTATTGTTGCTTAAACAGATCGCCATAAGGCAGGATATACAAATAAAAAACAAATAAAAAAATATTTAGTATACCTATATTTTATTATTTTGCTTAATTATTATATTTGTAAATGTATCTGAAGCCTCAGTCAGTATGTCTCAGAAGCTCAGTCGTGACGCTGTCGTCACCCGTGACTTTTCCATTTTTAAGCTGTTTAAGGGCCAACTCGATCTCATCCAGGCTGATCTCGGTGTCTTCTGTGAAGTGGCGTGTAAGGGTCCCCTCTAAGAGATTCGGGTCGGGGTGCGTGTGAGGCGTAGAGCTGGCTATAGAAATACTTGAGTTCCGAGAGGATTTCTGGTTTAGAAGCGATTACATTACCCGCTTGAGCAGTCAACCTTGTTAAATGGCTTCTTCCGAGTGGCTGGGGGAACACTTTCGACCCCCGGTCCTGCTTGATGGCTTTCTAAATCTCAAGCGTGTTGGAGGCTCGGAGGTCGCGTCGAACCATGTTGAGGGAGCATTTTGGCGTCGTTCGCTCATAAGCTCCAGAGTTTGGATTTCCTGCCTGTACGCTTCGTTTCGCAGAGTTTAGTGCTCTCTTCTCTAAGAGTCTGTACCACCTGGTCGAATTTATGATCCACGCTGTCAGTGGTTTCTAAGGCAGTGAATCTGTTTTCCAATTTCAGCTGAAAAGCTTGGGAACCCAAGCAAATTCGGTCGGAGCCCGGACTTCATCAAGCGGATTCTTTCGCGCTTGTATTGTATATTCAGAGTGCCTTGTACAAGCCGGTGGTCGCTTCCGGTTTTAAACCTTGCGATCACTGAGACATCACTGAATATGCGCCTCTTATCCGCCATGATAAAGTCGATCACATTTTTTATGTTACCATCGGGGCTTTGCCACGTCCACTTTCTCGTAACGCTTATAACAGTGGGTAATGTAGGGGCTATCGAGCATGTCCACAAGCGTGGCCAGCATGTTGGAGCTCCCCCGCACTCGCCGCACCAGCGAAGTGCCTCTCTTGCGCATAGTTGTATAGAAGCAATGTACGCGCGCTTCCGCGAACATTGTCGATGCGAGCGAGAAGCGGCCCGCAGCATTATCCTGAATGCGTTGTTAAACTGTACCCGTAGAGCGCTGTACGATTTTTGCGTGTCGTTTGTCCACAAGCTGCATGTCTAAAAAGTAGTGCACTAGGCTCTAAAAAGGGTTATTTTCACATCAGTCAGGCACTGTGCAGACCTCCGGATCACCATGTTTTCTCTGACCGACAGCGCTCTTCTCTCTCGCTCAACGTCTGCATCGTCTTATATATCGTCGTCAGTCGTCTTCGTATCGTCAGTATAGGCTGATATTATTATATTATTATTTGTATCTCGCTGAAATTCTCGGGTTTTCCCCGAACCTTTGAAAGGCTTGCATGGGGACATAGGTCCAACATTGCGAGATGTTAATGTTATGTTACAGGACTTGTACATGACAGACTCCTAAATTTGGAAGAAGAGAGAATAAGAATTGAGAAACAAAAACTTTTGGAGAAGAAACGGTGCAATAATATAAGACTTAAAATGGAAAAGGACAGGCTCGAAATTGAAAGACAGAGAAATGTTCTATTAGAAAAGTAAGTTGTTTGTTACTGCAATCGATAGTATATTGCATAGCTGTTGATTTGTTTATTAAATTAATGTATTTATAAAGTCATATATTAAAAAACTAACTACGAGTATTACCAATTTTAGAAAAAAAAATACAGTAAAGAGTAGCTAAATATAATACACTATTTACAACTGTGGCAAATAGCTGGCATTCGGCAGGGTGCCCAGAAGGCTTGCAGCGTTCCCGCGCTGAAGAGCAGTGCTGATACTTTGCGCGAGATACGTGCCAGCCCTCTGGTCACGTGTAGTGTCGACCTGTCTTTTAGACAGTTCCCCAAAGATGTGATGAGTATTTAAACCCCATGGACCCAAAGTCTCCACACCAAACAGCTCAAATCCTTACAGCCTTTATCCAGGTTGCTGCATTTGCGTCGTTTGCGGCACTCGGTAGAATCCGCGCCGCTAGCAGCTTTAACGACTGTCTCTAGAAGGTGCGACGGCGCTAAGCTAATCGACAAATGTCGCGTCCTATACTAGAGGCCGTCTCATCTTCCAGGGAATAATTGTCACTCCATCGGGTCTTACCATCGGCATAAGGCCGTTCGGTTCCAAAACGGCTTGCACATTAGCGGTAGCAAAGGCACGACGGATGACATTATTAATACTGGCATGCCGCGATATTCTACCGGCGCTTTGGAGACATGAGAGGCCATGGTGTCCAAACTGGTCGACATTCTCACCACAACGACAGCGATGTGGCACAAAGCACTTAGCCCCAATACGTAGGCATATACCTAACCTAAATGAGGTGGACTCCATGAAATTGCCAATATGCGAGGAAGGGAGAACCTGCAACCATAGCCCCGACTTCCACGCACATACAGCAAGGAGACTGAAACGCTCTGTTGAACTGTTTGCCGTTTCTAAATTTTTTTTCGTATCAGTTCACTGATCGGCCCATCCCATTGCCTCTGAGAAGACAGGGCAAGCTTATATTAGGGCAGGCCAAACACCAGGCATTTTTAGCTTCACCCACTCGATAATTCTGAATTTACATTTGTGGTGCTGGTGGTTGTTGATGGTGCCAAAATTGTATTAACTAAAGTGAGATTACTGTGGGCAGAAGATAAAAATGCCGGTAATGCAACACTAAGGACAATGTTCTGCGTCCATACATGATTTGCCCCAGAACCAACAACAATGAAAAAATGCGTGTATGATTTCAAGTTACCTGCAAATTATCTTCAAGCATTTATTATTAACGGACAAGCGGGGCAATCGCATTATTGCAAAAAAAGTATTTGATTTTAAGGTTATAACTTAGTAGCCAACAATCGATTTGTAAAATCGTTATGTAACAATACACTAGCACTAATCAAATCGATCATTATTGAATGTAATCGATTGAATATAACAGATGGATAGGATTGACATCTCCAAGCGTAATTCGATAACAACGTTGACATTCGGAAAAGATGTTGGCGACTTTGATTTAAGTAAGAGTACTTACAGTACTTTGAAATATTCGTTTTTGATTGCAAATTGTCTGTTAGATATGGATGCTTGCAACTACTATAATAAAACTAGATAAATAATTATGGTATAGGTCGCATGTTTGTTGGTTCTGAGGCCATTTTCGACGATGTCCCTTGTTATTAAATTGAACTACACACTACTGTTATTAAATCTGTACAGAGGGTATAATAATTTATGTCTTTAAAAATGTACTACTTCATTAATCGGTAATTCTTAATCTTCCGTTATTGTTGGGGTTTATGCATGAACTTTGATAAGAAGGTAAACATAAACCCCTACATAGCAACATCTTGTGATCATGATCAAGATTTTGATCTTACCAAACATGAGTTAATTCGCTAAAGAAGTAAGTTTCTTGCTAATGCTGAGCATAATTAGTTAAACATTTTTATCCTTTTCAGGCTGTTAGTAGCTGTAGAAACAGTGGCGCATCGGTAAAGTGAGTCATTACACAGGTCTATTTTTGTAAAATTTTAAAATTGTCTGTATGTTGTTGTACTTGAGTACAACAATGTATTAACATTACATTGGCCATTTTGACCCATAAGATTTAAGTATGTGATATTAAAAACTAGTAGTAGTTATGTTAAGATTTACTTTTTAGTATTTTATTATATTATACCAATACATAATTATTTTAAAATGTGATTTTTTATTTTATAACAAATCTTGAGTCCAATATTAAGAGTCTCCTGTTTCAAAAGGATGAAAAATAGATTAAAATGAAGGAGTTATAAGACTATCTAACTTCACTCTGTCTTCAAGGACCCGATTTGAGAGGTTGAAAGCTAGCGATAAGACTATCTTGACGGTGAAGTGTTCCTTGATTTAATCCAATCTTGGACAGATAGTGATGCAGTCAGTATTATGATGCCGTGACGATAAACATCGATGTATGATTGATGTTTTGTAAAAATAAATATGTAAAAAGCTTAAATGAATTACTTGCCTAGATGGAGCACCGCGCTTATGCATACGCAAACGGCATAAAATTTATACCATTGATGTAGTATTAGATTTATATCCATCTATCTATATCAACACGCCAGATTCCTGGTGGGGTAGGCAGACAGTACAGAGTTCTAACAGGTTCTTTCATTACATACCTCTCTGGCTTCTTTCCACTCTTACTCATTTATATCCATATGATATCCAACATGGTTATTTACTATGCACAGAGCATGTAAAAAAAGATAGATTCTCTAAATCAGGGATTCTCAAAGTGGTCGATATCGACCCCTTGGGCGCGATTTCGTTTTCCCAGGGGTTGACATAAACCAAAACTGAGTTTGGGGGTCGACGAGGTCTAAAAATCGACCCCTATAAATGTTATAATTCAAGAAGAGTTGATTACCACCAGCACAGACGAGGAGCTTAAGCAGAAGTTCAACAAAGGCTAACAGAAGTTCTGGTTGCAACGCAACATTGAAACACAGTATCCTGCATTGTGGAACATTGGTGAAAAATAACTTATCGCTTTTCCATCATCTTACCTAGTCGAAAACGGCTTCAGTGTGGTCACAAACATTTTGACAAAACAAAGAAATCGTTTGAAAATCAACAAATGCGGAAATTTAAAGCTGCAACTCACCAATATTGAACCAGATTTAGCTAGATTGGTAGAAAGTCACCAGGTTCATCCATCACACTGAAGTGTTTATTTTTTTATCTTTGTGATTATAATGTTTTTGTTTTTGGAAAACAATTACCTACTTAAGTATTTTGACGTAATTTGTATTAATAATTTTTAATCACACTTGATATTTACTGAACTTTATGACTATCTATTTTGTTAAATTTTCATGAGAAAATGATGGCAAGTTTACTCACTTAATCAACCGCAAAGTTTTTATATTGGGAATTATTCTGTATCAATAGGAAAAAAACATAGAGATAGGATTTTTAAAGTAATTTCGCTATGGGGGTCTGAGGTATCAGTTCATTTTGGGAAAGGGCTCTCTTGCCCGAAATAGTTTGGGAATCCCTGCTCTAGATAGTGCTTATGCTTTGAATAAATATAATTATTCGAACCGCCAGTGTTACTTAAATAGCTACACATTGATGAGCTCGAAAAAAATATTAAACATGCCGGTTTGTCTTATAAAATCGTGTCACAATTGTTTTACGATATTCTTCTGATTTTTTACAAAAACAGCAATAATAATTTCGATATTTTGTGGGTTGGTAAAATTGACCGGTCTTGCCAATTAGGAAGTAGGGTAATTTATCAAAATAATGGCAAACAGATACCGCACACAGGATCAGACACTGACCTCGCTGGCGATGTTGAAGAATCCCTTGCCCGCCGGCCCGTGCAGAGCACCACGGCGAGATCCCTATTGTACGCCCTCACCAATAGCGATTGCCCAAGCCGAGGCTGTTCCTTTCTGGCTCGAGCGTAGTGGTTGACCCTCGTCTGGACAAATGAAGGGAAGTAAGGGCATCAGGAGTGTCGGTAAGCGTAACCATGGTAACTGAGGCCGCTTTTCCATTTTTGTTTGCAATGGCGTGTCTAGACAGGTCTAAGGTAAAAATAAACATCACCTTGTAAACATCGATGTATCCCAAGAACGATGTTTTTGTAAGCTTTTATTAAACTTTAATCGTATGTCTGTCTATCTTTCTTATTCAAATTCAGTGATCTGTTTTTCAAGCACTTGCGGGTAGCTAATTGAGCTGCAATTTGGCATACGTACATATATATAAGTTCGCTGACAATGCAATAATGTGACATGATAATCTAGTCAAATTATTTTTTACGTACTTATGATGTTGGATGGGTTGGGTTGGAGTCAGGTTGGGTAATGTAATGACAGATAACAAAAGCATGCAAGAATTGGCAAGAATCTCAGAGTATGTACTCTGAGGCAAGAATAGTGATGAAACTGTTTACATAATGCGAGCTATATTTATTATACAGTCCATAATATCATCATCTCAGCCTATACTTGTCCACTGCTGAACATAGGCCTCCCCAATCGGTTTCCAGCGTAACCAGTCCGATGCCACCTGCATCCAACGACTTCCTGCGATTTTCACAAGATCGTCGGTCCATCTGGCAGGCGGTCGTCCCACGCTGCGCTTGCCAATACGTGGTCTCCACTCTAGAATCTTTCTGCCCCAACGCCCGTCCGATCTACGCGCTATGTGGCCCGCCCATTGCCACTTCAGCTTGCTAATCTTAAGGGCTATGTCGGTGACCTTAGTTCTTCTACGAATCTCCTCATTCCTGATTCGATCGCGTAGAGAAACGCCTAACATAGCTCTCTCCATAGCTCGCTGAGAAACTCTGAGCTTTTTTATGAGACCTATTGTAAGAGACCACGTCTCTGATCCATATATCATCACTGGTAACACACATTGACTAAAAACTTTCGTCTTAAGGCACTGAGGTATTTTGGATGAGAAGATGTTGCGCAGTTTCCCGAACGCTGCCGAGCCGAGTTGGATTCGTCGATTGACCTCTCTCTCAAAGTTGGACCTAGCTAACCGGACTACCTGTCCCAGGTAAATGTATTCGACGACAACTTCAAAAGTAGAGTTCCCAACGGTGAGTGCGGTGGGTACGACATGGACGTTAGACATTATTTTCGTTTTGTCCATGTTCATTTTAAGACCGACTTGTTGAGATACTCTGTTGAGGTCACCGAGCATTCATCCTAGATCTTCCAGCGACTCCGCCACGACCACAATGTCGTCGGCAAATCGAAGGTGAGTGATGTATTCGCCATTGATGTTGATGCCAAGTCCTTGCCATTCCAAGAGCTTGAAGGCGTCCTCTAAGGTGGCCGTAAACAGTTTCGGAGAAATGACGTCTCCCTGCCTTACTCCTCTTTTTATGGGGATCGCCTTCGTGCACTGCCCCTGTACTCGGACTGACATGGTGGCGTTATTATACAAGCACTTCAACACTTCAATATACCGATAGTCAATGCGGCATCGCTGGAGAGATCTAAGAACCGCCCAAGTCTCGATCGAATCGAAGGTTTTCTCATAGTCCACAAACGCCAAGCATAGTGGCCGATTATACTCCTCGGTCTTCTGTATAATCTGCCGCAGCGTATGTATGTGGTCTATGGTACTAAAGCCTTTCCGGAAACCGGCTTGTTCGGGAGGCTGGAAGTCATCAAGCCTGCATTCGAGACGATTCGTGATATCTCTCGAAAACAACTTATAAACATGGCTCAGCAGTGTGATGGGCCTATAATTCTTCAGTAAAGTGTTATCACCTTTCTTGAAAAACAGTACCACCACACCCCTGTTCCATGCTTCCGGCGTTTTCTCTTCGAGCAAGATGGAATTAAACAGCCTCTGAAGGACTTTAAGTACCGGCGATCCGCCCGCTTTCAGAAGCTCTGCGGTAATTCCGTCCTCACCCGGCGCTTTGTTGTTTTTAAGTTATTTGAGAGCCATCCTAGCTTGGCTCTTGGGTCTTTTACCAAGTCAACAACAGGTTCAGCTACTGAGGTGTACAACTGCCCATAGAACCTCTCTATCTCTCTGAGCACCTCTGGCCTATTCGACGTTACGTTTTCGTCCTCCATCTTCAGCTTCGTCAACTGGCTTTGCCCAATAGACGCGTCTCTTGCGAACACTTTGGAACCCTTGTTCTGTGCTATGGTCTCCTCAATACGCCTTGTATTGAAGGACCGTAAATCGTGTCGCAAGGACTTCAGTATCTGTCCATTGAGCTGCCTATAGGACTTAGCATCATCGGAAGTTTGGAGCGTCATGGAACATCGCTTAGCCATGAGGTTTCGGGTGTAGTTGGATAGTTTTTGAGGTCTATTTTTACGGTGGGGCTTAAAATACTTGGACCCGACCGTATGGACAGTCTCTACCAGCCTGTTGTTGATTTCGTCCACTGATGCGCTGCTGTCTAGCAATTCGAAGCGGTTTGCCAATTCGAGTTGAAAGTTCTCGCGGTTTTGGATATGTGCATAAGAAGGTCGGAGCGTAGACTTCATCAGACGCGATCTTTCCATTTTGACATTAATATTTAATGTGCCTCTGACCATTCGGTGATCACTGCCGGTTTTTACCCTGTGAATCACGGAGACATCATTAAATATTTGTCGCTTGGTGCTCATGATGAAGTCTATCTCATTTTTTGTGGAACCATCAGGGCTCATCCAGGTCCATTTCCTATGAGGCGGCTTCCGGAAGAAAGAGTTCATCATAAAGAGTCCCTCCTTCTCCAGATATTCGGCCAACCTCTGACCCCTGGGGTTGCGCTGCCCATATCCAAATTGCCCCACTCTCAATTCATCATCGCCCTGTTTGCCCAGCCGCGCATTGAAGTCACCCATAACCACTGTAAAGTGTGCTTTGGAAGTATGTATGGCTCTACTAATGTCCTCATACATTACTTCGACGTCATCATCTGAGTATGCCGAGGTCGGTGCGTAGACCTGTATGACCTTCAGCGAATATCTTTTGGATATTCTGAGTATCAGGTACGCTACCCTGCTCGACACACTAGTGATGGACACAAAGTTGTCTATGAGTGACTTGTGGACGATAAATCCGACACCACCTTGGGACTGCTGTTCGCCCTCCCGGTAGTAAAACAATTTGCCGGATTTTAAGTTTATCGTGTCCTCGCCCTTTCTTCGGACCTCCGATAAACCAACAATATTCCACCGCAACTTGTTTATCTCTTCTTCCAGCTCAACAAGCTTCTCATCTGTCCTTAACGTGCGTGCGTTGTATGTCACCAGGGCCAATTTTCGTAGTTGGTGGTAGCCGAATCTCTGCCGGAGATTCTTAGCACCCCTTGTCCTGTCGTTACCATAGCTGCTACCGTGGCCAGGACGAACAGGACCGCCGGGGACTAGGGGCCTGGTTTTATCCTTTTCTTCCATTTTAATAAATTGGGGGGGTTTGCCATACTCGCCACGCTTGGCAGGCGGGTTGGCGAGCGCAGTTTTTGATGGTAGAAGTGTTAAGGGAACGCTGCTGCCCATTCCCTAGTTTTCCCTTAGTCGCCTTGTACGACACCCGATGGGATGAGATGGGTTGGTCCTATTCTAAGCCGGGAACCACGCAGCGCCTAAGCCGGGAACCACGCGGCGCGTGGTCGTGCGGTCACGCGGTCCCTAATATAAATAAATAAAAATCTCAGTTTTGTTTGTTAATAAAATCGAATATTATCTAATATAATATTAAACTGTATTGAGACGTAAAGTGTTGAAACAATTTGCGCTGAACTGCGCACGAGCCTTGAAATAGGTAGGTAGAAGACGCGAGTTTTAAGCGCCGAATCGCGCGCGCGTGTTGTTCAACACTAGAGAAGTACAGAGAATTTTATTTCAAAAAAATATAAAATCGATGAATTGAATATCTATTTTGCTGGTGCATCACTAATGTTTTTGTTTAGGCCTGTCAATCTTGCGTCAAACGAATTTTATAACCTCGAACCTCGCTTTCTTGTAATCTTGCATTGCAAATCTGTTTAGTTTTTGGTTGGAATTATATTTTAAACAAAAATGATAAAGCATTTCGAGTTTCAATAATTAATTAATAGATAGTTTCTTATAATCTCGAAAACATGGCAAGTAAAAATTTGGACAAAGACCTAATAGGAGTGCTTTTTCCAGGTATTGTTAAAAATGACGAGAAAGCATTGCAATGTTTGGGTGGTATCAGGGGTCTGTCACAAGTAAGTATATAAAATAAAATAGTTAACAATTTTTTTGTCAATTTCCTAAATTATCGAAAATCGTTTATTTTATTTGTAATGTTTCAATAATTTATAACCTAACACTCGCATTACAATTTATTAGCAGTGCATTAAATAGGGCTATAATAATTTTAATATTTGTTATATTTCTAAATGCTTTGTTGCATTTGTGTGATTTGATTCCGAAACGTGTGGTGTTGAGAGTAACTGCTGAGTCTCTAACATGTGTGACTATCACCATCTGTGGCCTATAAAGTGTGTAATTCCAGATAACCGGAGTGTTAGAATGAGAGAATGTGATGGTTACACACTTTGAGATGTCGAAATTTAATCAATTATATTTAAACCTACTTGGCACTATTATTCTAAATTCCAATGGTCCATGGTTGCTACCCTGACTTATGCCAGATTGTGTAATATAAGGTTCCGATATGTTTAATGCATATTCTTTGTATTGTGTGTGTGAATGATCAACGCTGTTGGCCGCGGGGCCTTTACAGTTTCATCCTTCATATTGTTGTCTGTCTCTCATATAATTCGCAAAAAAGCGCAGCAGATGAAGAGTGAAACCAGTTACTGCTAAGTATGTAAGCAACACATCATTGTCGCTAAGGTTGAATGCTTTTTTAAAATCAAAGTAAGCAGTGTCAGTCTGTCCCCCACTGTCCACAGTTGGCACTGTATTTGCCATATAATTGAGAAAATTACTTGTAGTACTACTGGCCGATCAAAACCCATGTTGAGAGTCTGCTAGTTGCCCACTGATTTGCGTAAATATGTTCTTTTGGGAGCTGAAACAAACGGTCTGTATCCCTCTATCGTTTAGCACACATGTCCTTTTGAAAGTGGAACAGCCTTTGTTAGTTTCCATATCTCTGGAAATGTTGCTTGTTTTAGAGACAAATAATGTAAGCAAGAGTAGTAACCGTTCAGCCAGAACTTATAGAAGAATATTCACTGTTCTTCAAAATCTTTTGTGCAATTATAGACACAGGATCTTTTAAAAATCGACTTTAGATACAATGCTTGTACTGATTTTCTGCATACGCTATCATATTCCTAACCTGTATCCTACACTGAACAAACTCTTCATAATCTGTCTTCAACCATATTGGTTTATGAAGCTTTGAGTTTAATGTGATGAATTATTTTCGACGTGTTGGTACATAATATTTTATTAAAATCAGTTTAGTAGTTTCATAGCTAATCAATCACTGGTGCGTCCAGTGCCCTAATGCAAATAGTAGTGCATGATGTACTTGGTATGAGCAAACACAGTGTATAAAAATAGGAAAATCGACTTGTGTGCTAGGCTGTTAGTTGCGGTCTGTCTCGTCGTTAGCTGTTCGGCGCGGCGTGGGAGGCGGCTGAATGCGTCCTCGGCTATCCGGATTGGCCCTAAGTAATCTGTGCCTGTCTCGTAAAAGGGAAACTCTAATTGATCATTTTCCTTTGGGAGATTGCTCATGATTGGTTGAATATTATCACCCTTAATGCTAGCCCACCTAACACATGTACGAAGAACCCTTCGCGCTAAATTCCTCCCACCCAATGGCCAGTAACTGTGTCTGATAGTGGTAAGAACTAATTGAGGACTCGCATGGAAGAGACGTAAATGAAAGGAGCAAATTAATAATGTTAATTTGTGTTAACTACATAAAAGATCAGATTGTTTTACATTTTAATTGTAATAAGAGTTATCGATCCTGCCACCAATTCTGATAATGTCAGTGTCTAGGTATAAGCCGTGTGGTTCTCGGCTTAGAATTGGACCAACCCATCTCATCCTATTGGGTGTCGTACAAGGCGACTAAAGGACAACTAGCGAATGGGCAGCAGCGTTCTCCAAGATACTTCCACGACCAATAAACTGCGCTCGTCAACCCGCCTGCCAAGCGTGGCGAGTAAGGCAAATCCCCCCAATAATTATGGAAGCAATGAATAAAACCAGGCCCCTAGTCCTCGGCGGTCCTGTTCGTCCTGGCCACGGTAGCAGACATGGTAACGACAGGACAAGGGGTGCGTAGAATCTCCGGCAGAGATTGGGCTACCACCAATAACGGAAAATGGACCTGGTGACATACAACGTACGCACGTTGAGGACCGATGAGAAGCTAGTTGAGCTGGAAGAAGATATAAACAAGTTGCGGTGGAGTATTGTTGGTTTATCGGAGGTCCAAAGAGAGGGCGAGGACACGATAACCTTAAAATACGGCTACTTGGTTTACTACCGGGATGGCGAACAGCAGTCCCAAAGGGGTGTCGGATTTATCGTCCACAGTGTCGAGCAAGGTAGCGTACCTGTTACTCAGAATATCCAATAGATATTCGCTGAAGGTCATACAGGTCTACGCACCGACCTCGGCATACTCAGATGATGAGGTCGAAATTATGTATGAGGACATTAGTAGAGCCATACATACTTCCAAAGTACACTCTACAGTGGTTATGGGTGACTTCAATGCGCGGCTGGGCAAACGGGGCGATGATGAGTTGAGAATGGGGCAATTTGGATACGGGCAGCGCAACAGCGAAAGCGAGACTCTTTATGATGAACTCTTTCTTCCAGAAGCCGCCTCATAGGAAATGGACCTGGATGAGCACTGATGGTTCTACAAAAAATGAGATAGACTTCATCATGAGCACCAAGCGACAAATATTTAATGATGTCTCCGTGATTCACAGGGTAAAAACCGGCAGTGATCACCGAATGGTCAGAGGCACATTAAATATTAAATCAAAATGGAAAGATCGCGTCTGATGAAGTCTACGCTCCAACCTTCTTATGCATATATCCAAAACCTCGAGAACTTTCAACTCAATTGTCAAACCGCTTCGAATTGCTAGACAGCAGCGCATCAGTGGACGAGATCAACAACAGGTTGGTAGAGACTGTTCATACGGTGGGGTCCAAGTATTTTAAGCCCTACCCTAAAAATAGGCCTCAAAAACTATCTGTCTAACTATCTAAGTCAGGAGTCTCCGTAACCGGCGAGCATGTATGAGACGAACTATGAGAGTAGAGGAAGCCAGAGAGGTATGTAAGGAAAGAACCTGTTGGAACTCTGTACTCTCTGCCTACCCCGTAAGGGATCTAGCGTGATGATATAGATAGATAGATAGAAAAACTATCTGACTACACCCGAAACTTCATGGTTGAGCGACCTTCCATGACACTCCAAACCTCCGATAATGCTAAGTCCTATAGGCAGCTCAATGGACAGATATTGAAGTCCTTGCGACACGATTTACGGCCTTTCAATACAATACGTATTGAGGAAACCATAGAGCAGAACAAGGGCTCCAAAGTGTTCTCAAGAGACTCGTCTATTGGTAAAGCCAGTTGACGAAGCTGAAGACGGAGGACGGAAACGTAACGTCTGCATCACACTGCTGAGCCATGTTTATAAGTTGTTTTCGAGAGTCATCACCTCAGCCTCCCGAACAAGCCGGTTTTCGGAAAGACTTTAGTACCATAGACCATTATATACAGAAGACGGAGAAGATCGGCCACTATGCTTGGCGTTTGTGGACTATGAGAAAGCCTTTGATTTGATCGAGACTTGGGCGGTTCTTAGATCTCTCCAGCGATGCCGCATTGGCTATCGGTACATCGAAGTATTGAAGTGCTTGTATAATAACGCCACCATGTCAGTCCGAGTACAGGAGCAGTGCACGAAGGCGATCCCCATAAAAAAGAAGTAAGACAGGGAGACATCATTTCTCCGAAACTGTTTACGGCCACCTTAGAGGACGCCTTCAAGCTCTTAGAATGGCGAGGACTTGGCATCAACATCAACGGCGAATACATCACTCACCTTCGATTTGCCGACGACATTGTAGTCGTGGCTGAGTCGCTGGAAGATTTAGGATGAATGTTCGGTGACCTAAACAGAGCATCTCAACAAGTGGGTTTTAAAATGAACATGGAAAAAACGAAAATAATGTTTAACGTCCATCCTAAGTCCATCGTCCATCCACTCGTACCCACCGCACTCACTGTTGGGAACTCTACTCTTGAATACATTTACCTAGGATAGGCAGTCCGGTTAGGTAAGTCCAACTTTGAGAGAGACGTCAATCGACGAATCCAACTCTGCTGGGCAGCGTTCGGGAAACTGCACAGAATCTTCTCATCCAAAATACCTCAGTGCCCCAAGATTAAAGTTTTTAGCCAATGTGTGTTGCCAGTGATGACATACGGATCGGAGACGTGGTCTCTTACAATAGGTCTCATAAAAAAGCTCAGAGTTGCTCAGCGAACTATGGAAAGAGCTATGCTCGGCGTTTCTCTACGTGATCGAATCAGGAATGAGGAGATATGTAGAAGAACCAACGTCACCGACATAGCCCTCAGGATTAGCAAGCTAAACTGACAATGGGCGGGCCACATAGCGCGAAGATCGGACGGGTGTTGGGGCAGAAAGATTCTAGAGTGGAGACCACGACAGACGAACGATCTTGTGTAAACCGCAGGAAGTCGTTGGATGCGGGTGGCATCAGACCGGTTACGCTGGAAAGCGATTCGGGAGGCCTATGTTCAGCAGTGGACAAGTATAGGCTGAGATGATGATGAAGAGGTATAAGGACAAACAAAGTAGCCGATTCTTGTGCGGTAATTAAGACCCTGATTTAAGAAGTTGGTATTCCGTAGAAAATGACTCTGGTTGTGAAATTTTAATAAGGAGCTCAGACGTGAACGATAGTTCCGACGGTGCCAGGGACCCTTGTCGTTTATTGTTAGGATATCTACAATTTTGTATAAATCTATTAACCAAAGCAACAATCTGTTGTAATTTTATATAATTAAATGAATTATTATTGATTAATTTATGGTTAATGATATATGGTAATGTACTCGTAGTAATATTTTCTGAATTAGTTATAAAAGGCCATGAAGAATGGTGATCCTGATCACCACAATGAGCTATCACCTATACAGTTGTGGCCATATGATTAAGAACGATTTTTCGTTTCAAGGTATTTCTCATTAAACATGTAGTTTTATTGTGTTTGGTACACTTCTGAAGTAATTTATTGTAATGACTAGGTGTTACCCGCGGCTATGCACGCGTTTATTTTGTAATTTGACAAAGGTAGATCGTCTTTCCGGAAGAGCACAGATCCTGTATATTATTCCAAGACCTAAGACACCTCCACACTAAGTTTCTTGAAAATCCGTTCAGCTGTGTTAGTGGAGAAATAAAAACTATATAGTTGAATCGCACCAAAATCTGCACTTCATCACGGAGAGTGAGTGAATTTAATATTTTCGTGCGAAACCTAGTCCCTAGCAGTACACCGCAAAGCTCTAGGCGAGGTATGGTGGTTACCTGGGGGGGTGCTATTTTGCTCTTGGATGCGAGGAGAATTGAACCATCCAAAGCGACTGAGCGAACATAAACTGTACGTCTGTAAAAATGTAAAATTCAATTGAAGATGAAAAGTCACATAGTAACAGTCTTCATCTTGAGGCGTGCGAGGTGGTGGTGTAGACTTTGGAGTTAGCGACGATGACCACTGTGCGTTGTCCTTACCCTCCCCTACACTATCAAAAACCTCTTCCTTATCGTCGGAAAAGGCCCTAGTAACCAAACATTCTTTAAACTCTTCCCTGTCTAAATCTTCCTTACTATTATCTAAAGAGGTTACGTTTATTGCCCTACTTAGAGAATGACGCGATTTTCGAGTTTTTATTTCATCTATCTATCTATCTATAACCTCACGCCAGATCCCTTGCGGGGTAGGCAGAGAGTACAGAGTTCCAACAGGTTCTTTCCTTACATACCTCTCTGGCTTCCTCGACTCTCATAGTTCGTCTCATACACGCTCGCCGGTTACGGAGACTCTTGACTTTTCCATCAGATAACACTCGGTTAATTTGGTTTTTATTTCATCAATATGTATATTATAAATCTGCCCCTTACTCGTTTTAATTGTATAAGAAACGGGCCCTGTACGCATTCCTACCACTCCCTCAGTCCATTTATGACCGGCTTTAGTATAATCGCGTAGCATGACCGGCTCGTCTGGTGCGAGCACCCGCAGTTGGCGCGCGTAGGCGTGCTCGCGCTGCAGCTGGTCGCTGCGCACGCGCTCGCCGGCGTTAGGCATGAACAGGTCCAAACGCCCGGGCAGCCGTCTGCCTAGCAGTGCGACCGCCGGTTCCCGGCCGGTTGCGCTTTGTTCCGTATTCCTATACGTGAACAAAAATGTCCTTAACGCCGTGTCAAAGGCTTCCCTTTCTAATTGTGCCTTAATTGTAACCGACTTCAAAAAGGAGGAGGTTATGGTCAGCGATATTGCCGTCAATTGTGGACCGATTTTGATGATTTTTTTTGCATTGGGTTCAGTATAGCTCCGCGGTGGTCCCATTTTAATTTCACTGGTATTGGACCTTGGACTTAGAAGATACACCAGGAAACTCCTTAACGACAAACAATAGGCATGTGTAAAATGAGATATTATGGGTATTACGTCTATCCTATAGGTACCCTACTATAGAACTAAGCAGTATATTAGCCAACTTCAAAAAGGAGGTTCATAATTAATCCTTTTTTTATAACTCCTTTGCTTATGAACCGATTTTGATGATTATTTTTGCATTTGGTTCAGTAAAGTTTTGAGGTGGTCGTATTTTATTGTTAGTGGTATTGGACCTTGGACTTTCAAGATACAAGAGGGAACTCCTTAACGGCGAACAGCACGAATGTATAGATTCCGTTATTATAGTCATTATATTAATCCTGTAGGTACCTTACTTTGCAACTTAGCAAAATAATATAATCACTTAATGCCAAGTGACCGACTGCACCAACCAGCACCGACTTCAAATATTTATTTTCTGCTTTTAGAAGGCGGTTTACCTTTTTTTTTTAAAAGATTTTTATTAGTACACGTTTTACGGACCGCACCGCTTTCTCTGCAGCCCCGTTGCTCAAAGGGTGATATTAAAACATGTATACTATACCGATTCCTGCTTCAGAGCTTTCTTGCCCGCAAATTGAAGACGCCCGTGTGCCAATTTCGTTTTGAAAACGGTTGCTCCACACTCGAAGTCCAAATGTATTCTTGTTAACGTCGCCGGCAATTCACTTGTAGATTCATAGCACGATGGTAACTTGCCATGAAGAGCAATGACTTATTTAAACTCGCTCGAGTTTAATGGTTAAATTCGAATTTTCAAACTTTCAATAACAGTCGCTATTTTCTTTCTTCTTGGGAGAATTTATTTATAATTTATTTATCCAAACCTAGCACTATCTTTACAGGTTTCCCCAATACAATAGTGTTGCATTTCTAAATTATAAAAAAATAACAATTAAAACTAATAAACAAAATGAACAAATACCTATATAAAAAAAATCTTCCTAGCCTACCTTTAACATAAAGTATATAATGTATAACTTTGGAAATTCACTCAGAGTACAATAAAATAAATCTATGTCATTGGCAATGAGGTTAAGAGTGCGAAGCGCTCGCGTCAGCGGGATCATATGATGCGTCCAGTGCCCTAATGCAAGCTTGTTAAGGATACTTGGAGGACATTTATAAATAAAAATGCGCGGACTGTAATAATAAATGATTTGGTCTAAACAAACAAGGTGTATAAAAAATCGGAAAAAACTCTGTCTCATCGTTAGCTAATCGGCGCGCGCCTGTATTGGCGCTAACAATTACAAACAAACTTTTTTATATATATTTTATTAGTAAATATTCAATCGTGTTTCTGTTTTGCTTTAGGTTTATTCAAAACCTAATAAGAAACGTTTAGGACTTACTTTCCAACCTGAAAATCCATTTGTAAAGAAAGTACATGCCAACTCTAGAAGAACTGCAGGTGTTCTACTCAAGGTTAAGGTGAAGAAAACTACAGTAGGTGATGAAGTTAAGAGAGAAGTGATGTCCACCAGTGTAGTTGGTCGAGTGAAAACCATGTACAAATTCGAATGTGAGTTGATTTTTTTATATCCAGGTTGAGGAGGAATATTCAGTTTTAAAAGAAAACAATTTGTTTGTTTCAATCTTTACTAATTATAAATGCGAAAGTAATTCTGTCTGTCTGTCTGTCGCGCTTTCACGCCAAAACTACTGAACCGATTTAAATGAAATTTGGTACATATATAGTCTAGAGCCTGAGAAAGGACATAGGCTACTTATTAATGCGAAAAAATGGTTGTAACGGGTTGAAAGGGGGGGAAGAAAAGTTGTATGGAAGTATCGTCATTTTTAGAACTAGAAGCTTAAAACTTATTTTTTAGGCTGTTGACTCGATATAAATAAATATGACATTCAAAGTTTGTAAAAGTTTTACTCTCAAGGGTGCAAAATAACAATAGGGAATAGGGGATAAAAGTCTGTATGGAAATATGTAAGGTTTATGTGAACGTTTTGTAAGTTTGCGACAAGAGACAAAATGTTAGAGCTATTCTGATGTAGTAATGTTAGTTAGGTTTGTAATCATTCTTAAATATGTTAAAAAACGTGTAACTTTTTCAGAAAATTTAAATCTTTTGTTAATAAATAGTACTTTGTTTTTTTTTCAGCTATGTGTGACTTCCAGTATATGCCAGTGAGCAAAGAGAGTGCAGGAGATGGTCCTATGAAATGTGTTTTAGACGATATTCTTCCATCTGGAGTGGATAAATTTGATTTCTTGTCGTTAGTAACACTTCCATTATATATTACTCTGATACATTTAAGTCAATAATGTTTCTGTCTAGCTCATACATCAAAAGATTTTCTAGAGTGAATAAAACGGTTTTTTTTTTAAATTTTTCTATGATTTTGTTCGACTAGTAGAACATATCGAATTATTTTTAAGCTATGTTCAACTGGTTAATTTAACTTACTTAACAACAAATTGGAATCTGATTTTCACTGTGTTCTATGATTTTGTCCTATTAGTTGAAAATTGAGGTTTTTTTATAATTTTATTCTACTAAGAACATAACACAAGATATTATAGTTAGTGGCCTATAATTATACTTATTTGTTATTAGGAAACCTGCGTCATTGCTACTTGTTCCTGCTAATTTCTCGAGGCTTGACAGGCCTACATGTTATGCCTACACTGATAAAAGATATCCGACCAAAATACCTGCTTCACCAGAAAGAGAAGAGAATGATATTGTACACAATAAAACTAGGTCTCAGAGGGGGGTGCAGTTAACTCCGTACATCTTTAACTTGACCGAGGATATGCCAACAGAACCCAATGAAATTTATTTAAAGCAGAAAGAGCTTAAAATTGCTATGTACCCAAAGATCCAAGAGGAATATGAGACTATTGTAAAGGTATTGTTTTTTTATTTCAATTTTCAATTGGTGTAAAATGTAATAATAAGAATTCTGTTAATTGATTTATTCCCAAACAAAAAAAAATGTAATTTCGGTATAGACTTATGATGTAGCTGCCGGGGAAGACCTACACTTTCTTGCCATGACCAAATAGACCGACTCTTATCTTGCTTGAAGCAGGCAAGTTAAAAGCCTCCATAATCAACAAGAATGTCAGCTGTGGACGCAAAAAAGTTCTGTCAGAAAAGAAACTGTTGGAACTATTTACTCTCTGCCTACTTTGCAAGGGATCTGTTGTGATGTATATTTGGACAGTGTGTGGACAGATTAATAAACTTGTAATTTGTAATCTTATATAGATTAAACATGACTTATTTATTGTTAAACAATTTTTTTATTACGTATAACATTGGTCTCGTTGGTCTAGTGGCAAAGCGCATCGCTTAGTGATCACGAGGTCCTGGGTTCAAATCCTAGGTCGGACAAATGAAGTTTTTCTAACGAATAAACTTCCCAGTATGAGTCCGGAGTCTGGCATTGTGTCCGGTATATTTCAATAGGCTCGCCCCCTATTACATGGGACCGAACATCGTCGGCAAAACGTGGGTGTACTCCTATATTCCCCAGAGGGGGTGGCAGAGGTGTACTCTCTGCCACCCCCTCTGGGGAATATAGGCGTGACGGTATAACATTAAAAACTGAATAACACCCACAATATTCTTTGCTTCGCAGCTCTTTGAAGAAAGGCCAATTTGGTCTCTCAATGTAGTTAGGTACCGCACAAAAATTAGGCTGATTTCCTTAAAGATAATCATGCCATGCCTAGCTCTGTACATGAAGACCGGCCCATGGCGAGCGATGTGGGTGAAATATGGGTACGACCCGAGGAAAGAACCTGGTTCACGGATATACCAAACATTGGATTTCAGGTTGCGTCATGCAGGTAAGTCCAATCTTTATAACATTCAAGCTTTGTGGTACATTTAACTTAAGAGAATTACTGACCTCAATAACCTTGAGAATATTTGATAGAAAATTTCCCTTGTCTGATGATCTTGAAAACAGTGGAAAGTGTGCCTGGAGGACCCAAAGTGAAGGTTTTTTTTTCAAAACAATTCAGATATAGTTAATTAAAATAAAAAAACAAATCATCCATACAAGTTATAGAGCATTTACCATTGAATAGAACTTTTTGCAATATATTCAAGATAGAGTTTTTAAAAAAAATTATATTGAGTACTTTTCATCTTCATTTTTATATATATTTCTTATAACAAATACGCAGTTCATTCATCAACAATCTTATATAAATAGAGCCTATTTTTGGGAGTTAGGGTTAGGTTCCCCCTTAAGGTTTGGTTAAGGGGGAACACAGCAGACGGTGCGCGACGTAGGCGTTCGGGCGGCGGTTGGCAACGCGGTGCGCAACCGCGACGCTGGCTGAGCGGCCGCCCAATAGCGTCCCGCTTGCACGCGTACTGGTGTCTCGCTCCCGCCGTGCTTCGTTTGCAATCGCGTCGGGCGTGACGGCGGCGGGTCTTGACGTTTCCGTCGCGGTGAGCGTGGAGATGCTGCGTGTCATTACAATTCCTCAGGTCGCGCCATTATCGCGTCCCCGCCGCGTTGCGTCGGCAATGTTACAAAATCTTTACCATATCAGCAAGGCTAGCACGGGACGTTTCCGTCGCGGTGAGCGTGGAGAAGCTGTGTGACATTACAATTCCTCAGGTCGCGCCATTATCGCGTCCCCGTCGCGTTGCGTCGGCAATGTTACAAAATCTTTACCATATCAGCAAGGCTAGCACGGGACGTTTCCGTCGCGGTGAGCGTGGAGAAGCTGTGTGTCATTACAATTCCTCAGGTCGCGCCATAATCGCATCCCAGTCGCGTTGCGTCGGCAATGTTACAAAATCTTTACCATATCAGCAAGGCTAGCACGGGACGTTTCCGTCGCGGTGAGCGTGGAGAAACTAGTGACATTACAATTCCTCAGGTCGCGCCATTATCGCGTCCCCGTCGCGTTGCGTCGGCAATGTTACAAAATCTTAACCATATCAGCAAGGCTAGCACGGGACGTTTCCGTCGCGGTGAGCGTGGAGAAGCTGTGTGACATTACAATTCCTCAGGTCGCGCCATTATCGCGTCCCCGTCGCGTTGCGTCGGCAATGTTACAAAATCTTAACCATATCAGCAAGGCTAGCACGGGACGTTTCCGTCGCGGTGAGCGTGGAGAAGCTGTGTGACATTACAATTCCTCAGGTCGCGCCATTATCGCGTCCCCCGTCGCGTTGCGTCGGCAATGTTACAAAATCTTAACCATATCAGCAAGGCTAGCACGGGACGTTTCCGTCGCGGTGAGCGTGGAGAAGCTGTGTGACATTACAATTCCTCAGGTCGCGCCATTATCGCGTCCCCGTCGCGTTGCATCGGCAATGTTACAAAATCTTAACCATATCAGCAAGGCAAACACGGGCTTAAGACTTTTCTCGGATCGGTTAAAATTTTCTCAAAAAAGACTTATTATTCGTCAATACAATACAATAATTGAAATAAGTTTTCTCATCTTAAACTTTTGTCACTGTACGCTATGCTAGCGCATACGACGGTTATTTCACGCCTCGGATTGGGTGGCAGAATCCGTAACATATGCCTTTTCGCCCCATCTGCAAGCCAGCAGCCTTTCTCACTTCCTGACAGTATAATATTAGTTTGTTTATGATTTGTACTTTATAGTTCATAAATATTAACTAGTGTTTCAAGTACTCCATTGTGCGATAAGTTTCAGATGTGCAGATCATGTCTTCAGTTCTCACTTTCACAAAAAAAATCTCTGGTGCGTTGTGCTTCGTAAAATTTTGTCGCACCTCGTGGTCGATAACTTGTAACTTTCGAATCGTATCTCAATTAAATAGAAGGCTTCGTTCGGTCCGCTGTGTAGCTCGTATAATTCTATGTAGTTGGTCACTGTCTTATTATTTGTTTTTGTTCGCAGCGGGTATTCGTTCAATGATAATGACACGTGACGATGTAGTGCACTACAAGAAAGCGGATCGCGTTTGGCACATCAAGAGAAAAGACTCAGAGGACCCGACCTCCGTAGAGGACATCGCTGAGGGCAGCGTGTACTTCCGGCCCGGAATCACGCCCACACAGCGGCATATATTCTACCAAGTAAATGCATAAATAAGTTTTATGTATATAAGATCTAGTAGCGAATAATGCGCGTAGCAATTACAAAGTGTAATTTTTTGATAGAAAAATGCCCAGTATCAGTACAGGGTAGCCAATAGGCACTAATGTATGCAGGTGATACTATTGATAGAATCGATACTATTTTGTATGATAGGATCGACTGTCGGTAGTATTCATGTATTAAATCAGATATACTATCGATATTTTAAATATTTTTTTGTTTGTTTAATATATAACCACCCCACACTAGGCTTTATTCCTGTGTCGTGGGTAAGTTTACAAACATGGAACTTCACATACAGAAATACCCAGATCGGAACAAATAATTGGGGATCACACAAAGATTTGCCCCGTGCGGGAATCGAACCCGCGACTACAAGACACAGTGGATGGAGCGGCTTAAGCTCCTAACCACTGCGCTAATTCGTCCGTCGATTATTAATTATCGAGATTATAATAGTGTCGATAGACTAACGATAGTTTCACTATTGCTATATTTACAATTGTACTTCCTGCTGTACACATTCAGCGACCTGATGAAGGTCGACGGCTGCATGTAAATGTATGTATTTACCAGCTTTTTTTTTATATAAACTTGCAAATTTTAGGTCTTGCAAGCTGAATTAGAACCATTTCCTCTTATTCTACAGTGTTGAAATTTGACATGTTGATTGAGTTCCGATGACAATGCATTTTTATGGGAAACTAGACCTTCTTAGCGTTTCGACGGCAAGCATGCTATAATTATATGGAAGCAGCCCAGAATGCGGCCGCATTGACTGCATTGTCGGAGGCGGCCATAAAATCCTGCTGCGTACACGTGTTAGGGGATGCGGGGCACGAAATAAGGTGGGAGTTTGTTTGGGTTACGCCGCACAGACACCCTTAATTGGTACCGTCTGTGATTCCCCCACCTGAACATGTTTTCCTTGCTCTGGCCGACCTGGGTCCGAAGTCTATTTAAAGATTTCCAGACCGGCCATGGATTTTTTTCTACAACCAAGTAGGGAGCCTCGCCACAAGTAGTGCGAATATCTGGCCTAGCGCTAGCATTCTCTGCTGGGGAATATGCGTGCCCTGTGTGGAGTCGTTCCGTCCACACAGGGCTAGTGGATACAGCACTGAATTAAACTTTCCAGATTATCACGGGCTGTCTGAAACCGACTCCGGTAAACTAGACCTAATTCTATTATACCCAGGATTAGCTCCGGACGATGGAACTCCTTAACAGCCAAGAGCAGACACGAAAATTTGTATACACATTTAATTTTGATTGGCCGTTTTATTTTGCACCATTACCAAGTTGCATGAAAGCTGGTATTATTTTACTATTAATTTATTTTACAGTACTGCGACGTAAAACTGCCCGAAGTAGAGGAGATATTAGCTACGGAGCCGCCACCAGGGTACTTGTGCCACGAAAAGCGCGGTTGGCTGCCCCCCAACACGGACGAGGTGTGTCGCGACCACATCTTCAGGTACACCAAGCAGACGCTGCTCGCCTCACACAGTGCTGAGCTGAAACTGGAGGTGGGTTGATAACTTGAGTTGCTGACTGCTTCGTTGGTCTAGCGATTTTTAGATATTTGTAGCGGAGCGATCATCATGGTACCTGTTCCACGAGAAGCGCGGCTGGCTGCCCCCCGATATGGACGAGGTGTGCAGCGACCACATTAGGTAACACCAAGCAGACGCTGCTCGCCTCACACAGTGCTGAGCCGAAACTGGAGGTGGGTTGATAACTTGAGTTGCTGACTGCCTCGTTGATCTAGCGGTGTCTAGATATTAGCCGCGGAACCGCGGCAGGGTACTTGTGCCATCAGAAGTGCGGCTGCCTGCCCCCCAACACAGACGAGGTGTGCAGCAAACACATCTTTAGGTACACCAAGCAGACGCTGCTCGCCTCACACAGTGCTGAGCTGAAACTGGAGGTGGGTTGATAACTTAATGCTGACTGCCTCGTTGATCTAGCGGTGTTTAGATATTAGCCGCGAAACCGAGGCAGGGTACCTGTGCCATGAGAAGCGCGGCTGGCTGCCCTCCAACACGGACGAGGTGTGCAGCAACCACATCTTTAGGTACACCACCTCACACTGGGGTGTCTTGATAACTTGAAGATGATGATTTTTTTCTGAAAATTGATGGGTTCTAGGTAAAAGCTGGATGAGTTCAGTACAGCCTGTCGTCGGAGCTATCTTTGGTGGACGACTTTATTTTGTAGTGGCTGTAGTCAGATGAAGTATTTATCATAAAATTATTACAAGGTTATAAGATGTTAATTATTAAAAAAATTGTATATGCATTTTTTATTTCGGATTTCGCTTTTAAGTATGTTTAGTGTCGCCCATAATGTTTCTATATGGTAGGTGTGTTTAGAAACAAATCCCACATGCTATAACCCTGACCAAAATCAATCATTATATTTGTTACATGGATTTGAAACCGCGACTACTGACTATGCTCAAGCCATTAGACCAAGCAGTCTATGAACCGCTCGTAGCGCGGTGTTCTTAACTAACACTAAGGTTGAGCAGCGTTCGGCTCGGTCGGTTTGTGATGGGTAAACTTTTATGGCATTTTTATATTTAAACGTCTCCGTGCTTTGGAAGGCTCGTTAAGTCGTTGATCCTAGATTACTTAATGTAGTAGTCGTTGAGCCGAGTTGGAAGCCTTATATGCGGCTTGAGAAGTTCCAACATTCCAAACGTGCCTCGCACTGGGTCCGCGTGGTCGAGTATGACCTAAACTATCTCACCTTGATTTTTGAGTGGCCTTTTCTGCACCGGGACAGTATAGGCTGATATTAATAAACAGAGTTAGATGTTCTGTATGAGTAGATATGAATAAATGATCGTTTTTGTTGCAGCAAGGAAGTGGAAGCGACGAAGAGTCAAATTCTGATGAAGATGACCCGACAAATGAAGCAGATGAACCCTAAAACTGATAATATATGGTTTATATATGAACACGTGTTTAATTAAATTATATCCCTACCCGTAAACGATAATTATAAATATTAATTCAATTTGACGGACGATTTAGCACAGTGGTTAAGAGCTTAAGCCGCTTCGCCCGCTGTGTCTAATAGTCGCGGGTTCAATTCCCCAATACTGAAACAAATAATTATACACAAAGATTTGTGTGATCCATAATTACTTGTTTCAGTATGTGAATTTTCACGTTTGTAAACGCACCCACGACAGGAATAAATCCTAGTTTGGGGCTACGTTTTATAAAAATAAAAATATATCGCATTTCATCCTTTAACAATTAAGGCAGGTACGAAAGGGACCACCTGTATGTAACTGAAAAAAAATTGTTCTTTTTGTTTTATTTTACTAAACAAACCGTTAGACATTAGACATTATTTGAGAGTCGTAGGTGCGTATAAAATTAAATGAAATTTATGCGCCTTCAGTAAGGATGGGAAATACACCGCTGACATAGAGAGAAGAGTGAGTGCAGGGAACCGAGTGAATGGAGCGATGGGAAAGCTACTTGGGAGCCGGCACTTAAGCCATAAGGCGCAGCTGGCCATACATAACGGAGTTCTTGCCCCAACGCTGTTATATGGTAGCGAGAGCTGGGTATGTAAGAAGGAGAATTAAAGTAGGATAAATGCGGTAGAAATGCGAGCTCTGCGGAAGATGTGCGGAGTGAAGCTGACCGACCGCATTAGCAACAGCGTAGTAAGACAGCGAGTAGGTATGAAAGATAGTATCGGTGTAAAGATGAGAAAGGGCATGCTCCGTTGGTTCGGGCATATAGACAGAATGCCAGAGGAAAGAATGACAAAACAGATATACAATGTGAAAGTGGAAGGATGCAGGTACCGGGGAAGACCTAGACTATCTTACCACGACCAAATAAACCGAGTCTTATTTGATGGAAAAGTCAAGAGTCTCCGTAACCCGCGAGCGTGTATGAGACGAACTATGAGAGTCAAGGAAGCCAGAGAGGTATGTAAGGAAAGAACCTGTTGGAACTCTGTACTCTCTGCCTACCCCGCAAGGGATCTGGCGTGAGGTTATAGATAGATAGATAGATATGTTTACTACTTTCACAACACCATCCCTGATGTAAGGTCAAGGTTGGTATCGCCAATTTTTCCACATATGTATAAGTAGTCTCCTGATAACTTGACTTGTGTCTTCTGATACAGCCACGCAGATATAAATTCGAAATTATCAAACTATAAGAACAGTAAGTATAATATATAGTATGTCAGATATCTCTACAAGGAATTTAAATTGGCTAACTGTTAAAAATATACAAAACCGTCACGCCTAGGTAAAATGTCAAGCCCATATCCTATAAGCAAGGGTGGTAGAAGTCTATCTATCTATCTATATCATCACGTCAGATCCCTTGCGGGGTAGGCAGAGAGTACAGAGTTCCAACAGGTTCTTTCCTTACATACCTCTCTGGCTTCCTCACACAATCACACTTCGCTGACGATGGTAGGTCCCAAATGTAGCGCGCCTAAGGAATATAGGTGTGGGTGAGCCTATTACTATTATGCCAGGCACAAGTCAAAAGACTCCAGATTACTATTGAGTATATTCCGATTGAAAAACGTCAATAACACTTTGTACGACCTTGGATTCTAGCACAGGACCTCACAATCGTGACTAATTAGTATCCGTAATTATTATTTATCTAAAATAAACTTAACTATCAGAAACCGATGGAAAGTTCCGGCATGGTAACATTTATCTATTTTCAATTCCACTCTTATCGTCCACGCGTGTACCTAAAGATTATGCACTGAGCTATGACTCCGGATTAATTATGTAGGTATGTTTGCTCATAATTGATTGACAGTGTGTAATCGATGAAGTTGCATGTAAATAAAGTAACCTTGCATAGAGGATATACGCAACATTTAATCTAAACCGCAGATGCGAATGAACGCTAAAGGACAAGCAGGAAAACACTTAACACGCCTTGAACAATCATTTACGTATCGTTACAACGTCTCCGTAAGGGTGGCGAGTGACGTCAGGAATACATGTTAGAATCTCACCTTTATTTCTACCATGCCATGTTTAGCCAATGGCTAAACCTATGCCTGTCGACGTCGGCTCGCGTTTGATAATCACACAAACAAAAAAATTACGTACATAGGTACCACGATTTTGAATGGATTAAAAAGAGTAAAATAATTTAAAACGAATAACGTTGGGCACATGCATGATAATAGTAGATAAAAAATGTGCATTTATCTTCGTTGTAACTCTTTAGGGGCTCAAAAGGAGGCAGGGGTTCGGAAAATATTACGAAATATCACAAGGGGGAGGGGAGGGGCGGATTGTAATAAGATATCACATGTATTTATGTTTGCGTTGAACGTGCGATTTCTAAACCGAAAATCAGCGCGAGAACTCGATTCGCCCAGAAAATTTTAAGATACTTTGTGCCAAAAAAATATACGTGGTTTTTAGGGTCAGTCCAACAACTCACCACGTATCACTGGGTTAAACTGTTGCTAAAAAAACCTCAAGATCAATGGACGAGCCCTTACTCATTGTAAGAAGAGTAGTGTTGAGAAACTCTCAACAGTTCATATTGTCCGTAGTTATTAATATATTGAAATTGTTAGCTAATATGTATCAATCATACAAGGTGACACCCCGGATTAGATAATTGCTTTAATAATTCCATACGAAAACCAATTTTCCAAATTTAAAATTATTATCCCCTTTTTTACGCACTTTTATAGCCCAATTAACAATGAAACTTGTATGTGTATGTGTGCGAATTGAGAAGTACGTTTTAGAAATGCATCTCCGTATTGCTTTGAATCAAGAATAAATTTAGTTTATTATAGCGCACTAAGGGAGTAACAGCATTTTTTGCAAATTAAAAAAATATCTTTAAAATAGTTGGAATCAATTCAGTTATCGATTTAGAACAAACTACTTTCAGGTCTTGCGTAGTTATACTTATAGTTAATTCTGAGCTATGTTTTAAAGTTCAGGTTTCTAGCTTATCGGGAAATTAGTTTAAAATCGATTGCAAAATTTACCCTTCTTAATAGATAATCAACTCACATACGAAGAAGAAAGCAAACAACTTAATAAAAACGTGGTGTGTGTGTGTGTTTGAGTGATATGCGCTGTTGGCCGCGAGGCCTTTACAGCTTCACCGGACTAAAGGGCGAGCGTGCAACCACTACGCTCTAGGGGCAACTAGCTCAAAGGCGCCTCAAGGAGGAACGGCCTCGGCTTGGGCAGTTGCTATGGGGGGAGGCGTATACTAAATGTCTCGCCGTGGTGCTCGGCACCGGTCGGCGGGCAAGAGATTCTACGACATCGCCAGCGAGGTCGGTGTATGATTCTGTGTGTGGTGTCGGTATCCGAAACCGGAAGAATGAATGTAAGCGCATCGGGTGGGTCGGTAAGAACATGTCGCGGGCGGCGGTAGCGGCAGGGGTTAGGTTTATAGTCGGCGGCGGCTACGATTAGCGGATTGGTGTGGTTGGATGCGTTCGCGAAATATCGAGTTGTCGCCTTTTTAATATAGGCGCGAATAGGTTCGAGACCGAGATTGGAGTTAAGGTCGACATTCCGTAAGAACCACGGGGCTCCTACGGCTTTGCGGAGAAAACGGGATTGAACCGTTTGGAGTCTATCGATATGAGAGTGAGCTGCGTGCCCGAACACCTCACACGCGTACGTCATGATGGGTCGTACACAAGTTTTGTAAAGTGTCACCTAATTTCTGAGGGACATTTTACTCCGCTTGCAGATTAACGGTTATCCGTTTAGACAGACAGCCGAGCACAAATGCTAGTCGGTGACGGACTCGCTTGATGTGCGGTCCGAAAGACATGGTATTGTTTAGGGTGACCCCTACATATTTGACCCTTTGACCCAGGAAATAGGTCGGTCGAACATGGTCACTTGACCAAGATTCCTTCTAGGGTGGCGCAGGAAGGGGCGCGGGGTGGCACCTCTGGAGAAGATCACCGCAGCGCTCTTGTCCGGGCACCTCAATGCGCCACTTCCTGAACCAATCCCCTAGGGTATTGGCGGCGGCCTGAAGTTTTTTCGTGATGAAGGCCTTGTTTTTGTGGGAAAAATAGAGAGCTGTATCATCGGTGAATAGGGCTAGGTTAAAATTACTCGAGCGAGGAATATCGTTCGTCTAAAGGTTAAACAGGAGGGGAGAGAGGACTGAGCCCTGAGGGACTCCAGCTTGGGTGGATTGGGGAGTAGAGCGCGTCATTTAGACGCGATATCGGAAGGCGCGATTCGACAAGAAGTCTCGTAAGATGAGCACGAATCTGTCCGGCGCACCCATTTGGTAGAGCTTGTAGATCAAACCGTTGTGCCAGACTTTGTCAAATGTCGATGAAGAGGGCGCCCGTGTAGACGGGTTAGGGTCTGTTGAGACCGGTGAGGATGTGCTCCGTGATGCGGTGCACTTGGTGGACGCAAGAGTGTTTGGCTTGAAAGCCGAACTGCTCGTTGATAAGGATACCCCTGGACATTACAAAGTCTTTGAGTCGCGCCAGAAGTAGGCGCTCGTAGACCTTAGCCAGGGAATTGAGGAGATTGATAGGGTGGTATCTCGTGGGGTGATCACGAGGTTTGCCGGGATTGGGAATGCCTATGACGTCGGCTTCCTTCCACTTAGTAGGGAAGCTGCAGTTCGTCATGGCGGCATTCTGGATGGCCACTAAGAGGCAGATGAGTTGGGCGGGCAAGCATTTCAGTACGCGATTTGAGATGCCGTCAGAGCCGGGGGCCTTTTTTGTTTTAAGTCCCTTAATGAGATCCTCGACTTCTGTCTGGGTAATAGGAGATAAGGAATCGGTGGGGGGGAGGGATGCCCTGCGCTCGACTTCCCTGTCGGCCATGTTGATATGGGTTGGGTCAGCGGGCAGAGAGCTGGGATTGCACTAGCTCTCAAGGGTGTCGGCGAGAAGCTCGGCCTTTTCGTCGTCATCGAAGGCTGGGGTTGCGCCTGAGGGGCGGAACAGCGGGGGCATGCCAGTCATGGAGTCGGATTTAAGGCTACGCGCGCATGGGGCCCTCTAAGAAGTCACCCCAACGATCCTCCCGGACCTCCGCGACACGTCGCTTTACATCACGTTGTGAGACGCGCATCCGGACCCGGGTGGCTTCGGTGGGGTAGGAGTCGTACGCTCGGATTGAGGCATTCTTTGATCGAATCAGATCCCTAACATCGTCTGGCAGTCTAAAACGGTTGAGATCGTCCGCCTCGACTTGCTTAGACGATCGACTGACAGCTGATTGGATATGGGCGGTGAAGGCATTTATGGCCTGGTCGGTGTCCTGAGGGGACGGGATGGAGTCCGAGCTGAGGAGGAAGGGGGTGGGTCGGCATCCGCAAGGTTGTGCTCAGCACATGCCAATACACCACCATATTTTTGGGTTGCTGAGGGGTGGACGGAGGACCGAGTCTCATGACTACAGGTCGGTGGTCAAAGTCCAGCTCATGGACTATCTCCAAGGAGCGCAGCCGTAAGGTTACACCCTTCAGATGAACCATGTCCAGGAGGTCGGGTCGGTGGTTGATATTGTCAGGATAGTGGGTAGGGTGCATAGGCGCGATGACGTCAAAGTCGAGTAGGTCGACCAGGGCGTCAAGGCTCCTACCGTTAGCGGAAGTGGTGAGGCCATTCCAGGCCACGTGCTTACTGTTGAAGTCGCCCGCCAGAATGACAGCGCTTCCCCAGGTTAAGGAGTGTTTCGAAGTCAATCCTGAGGACAAGCTTGGTGGGAGGAAGATAGACGGAGGCGATCACGATGGGTTGGTGCTCAGTGAGGGAGATGCGACAGCCTACAATGTCGGTGAGCGCAGGGGGATCGAGGGGAATACAGTGCAGGGATCTCCTATAGTAAATGAGAGTACCGCCTCCACGGGAGCCGATTTTGTCATTGCGCACGATAATTCACGATAATTCGTGTACTACCGGGGAGCCTACGTGCGTCCTTTCGCTTTGTGGGCGAAAGGGTGGGTACCTAACACTAACTGCTCCGGAGCGAAGAGAACCGCCACACGGAGAATAGGATAGCGGGATGGGTATGGGTACGTCCTGGTGAAAGAATGAGCCTTGACTAGGGAAGCCCCCAAGGCCAGAGCTGAAGCCCTTCCGAGTTAGCCGCCCTCTGAAGGAGGGAGGCGAGCGCTCCGGTCCCGCTCAAGACTGGCTTAGTTGGCACCGTTAAGTATCCACCAGTCTTACCACGAGTGAAAAAGTCGTGGTTTTTTAAAAAATAGCAACGACTACAACGGATGCTAGGATGTGGTTGTCGGCGCCGTCAAAACGGCACGTCGAACCTAATAAATTGTGCACCGACGTACACAGCTGACAGCGTCGCAGGGAACGACGCGGAGAGCAAAGATGCGACCGCACGCAGCCAGCGGCACAGTCTGAATGCGTCGCGGAGGAGCGACGCGGAGAGCAGAGAGGCGACCACACGCGGTGAGCGTCACAGTCGGAATGAGAGTGAAAAAACGTGGTACCACATGAAGTACTTATCGGTTAGTAATTTTATCCTCGTGCGTATTTAAATATTTTCGGGCGACTAATCGTCATCAACAAATATTAAATATCTAAGTAGTTATACATAGTTACTTATCGGTAAGTCGTTATTATGTATGCAATTAAGTTTATTGTATGTCTGTAAAATTAGATTTGTTTACAGAGCATCACAATCATTGTGAAAATAGGAGTTGAAGTAAAGTATTATAGGTACTGATAAATAGATTGCTGACTGATAAATAGATAGCAATGATAGCCTAGTGGTTGGACGTGAGAGACCGTTGGACTGCAAAGTCAGAGGCCTCGGGTTCAAACCCGGGCACGCACCTCTGTCTTTTCGAAAGCATGCGCGTGTTAAGAATTAACTATCGTTTGCTTTAACGGTGAAGGAAAACATCATGGGGAAACCTACATGCCTGAGAGTTTCTCGAAGGTGTGTGAAGTCGCTAACGATGGGCCTCATAAGAAGATTCAAGGTCACCCAAAGGGCGATGGAGAGAGCTATGCTCGGAGTTACCCTGCGGGATCGAATCAGAAACGAGGAGATCCGCAGGAGGACCATAGCATTCAGAATTGCTAAACTTAAGTGGCAGTGGGCGGGGCACATCGCTCGTAGAACTGACGGCCGTTGGGGCAGAAAGGTTTTCGAGTGGCAACTACGTACCGGAAAACGTGGAGTGAGCAGGCCCCCTACAAGATGGACCGATGACCTGCTGAAGGTCGCGGGTAGAAGTTAGATGCGTAGAGCACAAAGCCGGTCGTTGTGGCGGAAGGCCTTTGTCCTGCAGTGGACGTCTTTCGGCTGAAGAAGTGTGAAGTTCGCCAACCCGCACTGGGCCAGCGTGGTGGACTATGGCCTTAACCCTCTCAGTCTGAGAGGAGGCCCTTGCCCAACGGTGAGTTTAACAGGGCTGATATTATTATTATAATAAATAGATTGATCATGTAGTTTCACTAGTAAGTAGGTAGTAGGTAGTTTTGTAATTGTAAATTTGTTACACAATTTGACCGAGAAAGACCTTACAATTTCTGCAAAGATTTGTCCATGCACCGGCAATCGATTTTCATACTGCGTCGGATTAACTATGAGAATCGATTACTGGGTATTATTGCTATTTACATATTTGATCATATACATAGGTAAACAATCAATTCGGGTGAGTTGTAGGTTACGCAGAGAACCAAAGTCAAAAATATTAAGACAAGCCCGCTGAGCTTTTTCGCCGGATCTTCTCAGTGGAGGCCGCGTTCCGATCCAGTCGTAGATTTTTAGTTAAAATAGATTTAAAAAAATATATATATTCACAATTTATAAGCACCCCGCAGGGCTATAGAATCAAAACCCTTAGATACGTAAAAATTATTACATTTTGTACATCTACCACCGGATCAGAACGTGACTTCAAAGATCCGGTAAAGCGTTCAGCGTAGTCTTTTACCTTCAATAGTTTTATTTGACCGGCTCTTTGGAAATGAGTCTATTTGGCATAGGTACCAGAAGTAATGGTATACTTACAACGCTTTGGGGGAGACAAAAGTTTTTCCCACCTAATCGACAAATGGTTTGTTTCTAACCATATTAGATAGAAGAACATTTCACACCACACATTGAACACCCTTCTTTCGGATACAGATACAGCACACAGGATCAGACACCAACCTCGCCGCCGAGGTTGAAGAATCCCTTGCCCGCCGGCCGGTGTAGCACCATGGCGAAACACCTAGTATACGCCCTCCCCCATAGCGACTGCCCAAGCCGAAGCCGTTCCACCTTGAGACGTCCTTGATCTAGTTTCACCCTTGCTCTTCTGGCTCGAGCGTAGTGGTTGCACGCTCGCCCTCTTACCCCGGTGAAGATGTAAAGGCCCCGTGGCCAACAGCGTAGATCATTCAAACACACACACACACACAAAGTTTAGGGTGACATGCACTTACTCTGTTTAGAATATTTTCAACAATAACAATGTACGTACGTGCAACAACACGCCAGATCGTAGAATATTTTCAAAAGGGGTAAAACACTGTGCCTTTCTGAACTTTTTCAAAATAAACCATTGTTTCACCCTTTAATAATGTTATTGTAGTGTTTAATAAAATTGTAAATTGCGATATTATCGAGGAATAAAAAGACAGTGAAATAGCCGCGGACAGTGGTACTGTGTGGACAAAGACGGACCAACGACGAAGTGTTTGGTCAGCGCGGGCGCAGGCGCTATCGGCGTGTCGCTTTGTGTGAATGCACATCAAACACTGAGTCACGTATGTGGACATTGTCCTTTTCTTGTGTTGTTGATACGTACAGGGCACTCGATCTGAACTGTCGATTGGTCATGCATTAAAAAATAATAAGTATAATACTTGACTGCCTCGTTGGTCTGGTGGCAAAGAGCACCGCTTTGTGATCACGAGGTCCTGGGTTCAAATCCTAGGTCGGACAAATGTAGTTTTTCTAACGAAAAATTCCCAGTATGAGTCCGGAGTCTGGAATTGTGCCCGGTATATGGCAATAGGCTCGCCCCCTATTACATGGGACCTAACATCGTCGGCGAAACGAGGGTGTACTCAGTACACCTCTGCCACCCCCTCTGGGGAATATAGGCGTGACGGTGTGTATAATACTAAAGATAGAAACCATCACGACTATATTCCCCAAGGGGAGATGGTAGAGCTGACATATATACTGATATAATACTCAAAAGATATACTTATTATTTCAAAAACAAAATCACACGTTTTTTTATTAATGTAGACCAAGAAGTACTTATGAAGAGTCTAGAAAAAAGTTAGTGATTAGACTACCCGTTCGGAATGTTATTCCTGTAGAGAAGAAGGACAAGGAACTCTACGGTTACTCTTTTTCACTCATTTGTTTTGCTTTATGACTTACCCCGAAAGGGATCTGGCCGCAATATCTCCGGTGAGATATTGCGGCCAGATCCCTTTCGGATGTAGAAGTTGCGATGTTCCTATCTTAGGTATAGAAGAAAAACAACCACGGAGAGCCCGACAAGGATTCATACCCCAAACGTTGGTAGTTAAGTTGTACTGAGTACACCCATATTTCGCCGAGGATATTAGGTTTAGGGCCCAATTTAACTGGGGGCATGTTCCAGACACCCAAAACTGTTTTTTTTTTATACAGAATTAGTCCACTAACAGCCCATAACAATGGTCGACCAATTGAAATCGACGACCTCGTGATCGCGAGCTGCACCATGCACCACTGGACCAATGAGACAGCAACAAACATTGAAATAAGTATAATATAATGGTCTAGGTTCAAAGTAAATATAATAAATACCTACAAGTAGGACGAAGTATTATATGAGGGATGATTTCATAATGAATCAAGTTATATGGATATGTTAACGGGGTACCGTAAAGATGGGGTTGAATTAATTATGCAGGTACAACAGTTTTCATGTCAATATAAAAAAGTATAATACTGTCTGCAGAAACCAATTCTGTTTCTGGATAGATAGTTATGGTGATATAGTACCTAAGGGTATCTTATTAGGAATATTGTATATAGGAATTAATTCTATTTCTATAGCCATTATACTCAGCAAGTATGAGAACCAAACCCTTGACAATATTTTGGACGATTTACATTCTTATATCTTATAATTTGGAAATATTTTATCTATGAATTGTCACGGATATGGCATTTCAGGGCGTGTAGAGCTGTATAGAGATTGAGATATCTATAAGCATTAGGATAACCAAGTTCAACTGTTATTAAAGGATTAGATAATCTATATAGGTATACTAGATAATGATAAATAAAAAAATAATTTCATGAAATTTTAAATATTAATTTATTAGTGTATTGTCTTATTTCACAAAGAGTACCTACTACTTGAAACATAAACAATGAGTATTGTTAAAGCGGCGATAATATAATTATTCTTTATATTAAATGGTTATTTTTATCATTTTCAAAGAAACTGCGTGTAAGTTGCGAGGCGCTATGCCGGGGTACGAAGCCAGCGCGCGCGCCTTATCGAGTGTATAAAACGGTCGGGTGGATGCTCGCGCGCACACTCGCTTGCGCCTCTCACTGCCGCTCGATCGATTTTACCGCCCTTTGTCAATTCCACTGGTGCGTGAATCCACGCGAGTGAGGTTAGTGAATTTTTTTCATTGGTGGAAATATAATGCGAAAAATACCGTGTATGTGCTGTGCTCCATACTGTGCATGTAATATGTTGTGAAATCTCAATATTTTTAAGTTTTTAAATTAAATTTAATTAAAAGTACTCATAATTGATGTTACAAACCTGATAATACTGTGGTAAGAAGTAAAATAAAATTTTATTTAAAATACTGTGATCAAGTAATATTTTATATTATTTATCTATAGTTACATAATGTATTTATGCACGTATTTTCTTAACAAAATCAAGATCCTTTATTTAGCTATATATCTTTATATTATTAAGTTTTTTCACATAATCAAGCTTTTACTGAAAATCGTTATCGCTAAGTAAGAGCTGAACTTGAGCTAAGTTTATCAAACTCAATTGTCGCAATTTGTAATCTTTATTTTCAAAGAACTTAGAACTCATACGAATGTACTCATGTTATCAATAAAATGGTGGTAATCCGTATGTCACTTTAATTCAAGTCGGGTGAACACATCGGGCATTATAATTAAAAGATTAATAAGTTCAGGAGTTCAGGAAAGTATAAAGCAAATTTATGTTAATCTGTTTTGGTCGACAGATGCATAGGTACATGAGTAATTTTAAATAATGTTTTGGGGTCCAAAATTCGTGTTAACCCAATAACTGAATATAAGGTATATAATATTTTAAGTTCAAAATAGCGTATTACAGCAAAAGAAGGTATAGTAGATAAAATCTAGAATAATTTTGACTTAGTACTTAAAATACTTTGCTTGTAATTTATTTAGGACAATGCTGTAACATAATACCGAGGACTTGAGTAGGTTGGCCAAGATATGCCTAGACTATAAAATATAGTTTTACAATACAATTTTCCATTTATCGGCGTCCATCATATATCTGGGTTATCCTTTTCACATCACATATTTACTAAATACAGATAAACCTGACAGCACGCTTTCTCGACAAAACTATGATAACATAAAATGATTTCTGCTTAGTCCTTTATTCATCTCGGCTCGACTTGAGATAAGGCCTTTGCCCAGCGGTGGGACTGAATAACCCGATTTATAGTAATAATACTTTTTATCATCTATATATCTACACATATACACAAATAAATAACATTGAGGTGTCTGTTTGTAATGTCAAAATAATAGCTTTTGACTAAATGCAAATGAAAGTATAGACGGTACTTGTAATAAAATGTGTCTGTCTGGCCGTTTGTTCCGGCTAATCTCCGAAATGGCTCGACCGACTTTGTCGGGACATTCCCTAGCCGATAACTGATGTTATAAGAAGTAACTTAGCCTTCTTTTTTTAAGAAAAAGAATTAGGGTTCTGCACAAAAAGGAATACAGAATTATTACCATTTCGTGAACTCTGCGAATTGAAAAAAACATTTTTTGTTGAATTTCACGCGGACGGGTATCAGCTAGAGCTACTATAAAATAAGTCAATAGAATCATGTTCACGTTTTTTTATGTTAACAATTTAACGATAATAGTGTTCGTTTTATAAATATACTTAGTAATAAATTATGACTATTAACTATTGTTGTAGTAGTTGTGGGAACTAAGCGTTTTGTTATTCTTTAATAACTTGATCCTTTTTAAACAATTATGATTAGCATTGATTGCTAGAGCACTGGTTTTTTGAAATTAATATAAGGCTACTGATGTTTAGTCATGACTTAAAATTAGACAAGTATCAACATGAGAACTTTTGAGTTTGAAAATTAATTAAAAATTGATGATGGAGAAACGGCTTAAAGGGTTGAGCCGCTTGAGATAAAATTTAGTGTGCCTGTACTATGTTTATTTGTTGATAAAAATGTACCCTACACAGGAAATAAATCTATTTTTCGAATGTTATCGCGGTTAATTTTTCATTTTATTGTCCCGGCTTTTCGAGTGCTTTATAGCGGCCATCGTCACGGGACTTAGGACTGAGATGTTTGAAGTCGACAACATAAAATTAAATATAAACCGCGATTAAATTCGAAAATTTGTTTTATTTCTGTTAGTATTTAAGGGTACCTGCTCTTTAGCCTACAAGACGTTAGTGTTAAGGTCATCAGCAAGTCACAGTTAAATACGAAAATTCGCACAAAAGTTTAATTCCTACTAAGATTCTCATTAGCCTTAGTCTTTGCAATAATACGATTTCATCGTTTGTTAACAAGTATTACCTATTTAAGCAATTCAATGTTAACTCGTGAATTCGATACTCGTAAATGTTGAAATTCTTTTGAGAGGAAATATTTTTCGATTTGGTTTTGTTTTTGTCATAATATTGTATGTGCAATAAATTATATTATTATTATTAATATCATTTTTTAGGTTAGAGATTCATATACAGTTAGGTAGTGGTATAGCTCCCTGATTACCAAAAATTGGATGGTTATATGAAGTACTTAGTTACATTGAATCAGCACGTTTGAAGATTGCATGCCTTAGTTAATAATGAGAACGTATTTGTAGGAAAAAGGATGAATTAAAGCTTTCATGTTATAGTGTATACCTACTGTCTTGCCAACAAAAAGTGCGAGGGTGCATGCCAGAGCAAAGTGATTTCACCGATCGGACAGCTTAATTTTTATAACTTAGATCTTCATAATTTGGTAGGAATCCTAATAAAAGTTAGCTTAGTAAAGTTATGTTATTGGCTGAATCTGAGACACGTTCCTACGCCTCCTTGCAGATATCTGGAGGAAAGACAGTCTAGCATTGGTAGAAACTCTAATACATATACATATACCTTTTTTTTTTTTTTTTTTTTTTCTTTTTTTAAAAAAAACGTAGCCCCACACTAGGATTTACTCCTGTGTCGTGGGTGCGTTTAAATTCAGATCTATATCCCAGAGAGGTAGGTAGAGGCTGCAGTCAGCCACTGGCTACGATTTTATAATCGAAGCAGGTATTATTATCTGATACACCTTTTTCGCTTCATCTACATTCATCCTCCTTATGCATTTACGTTAATTTAACATCGTCACGCCTATATTCCCCAAGCGGGGGTGACAGAAGGAGTATACCCACGTTTTGCCGACGATGTTAGGTCCCATGTAATAGGGGAAGTTTTCGTTAGAAAAAACTACACTTGTCCGACCTAAGATTTGAACCCAGGACCTCGTGATCACAAAGCGATGCGCTTTGCCACTAGACCAACGAGACAGTCGTTAATTTAAGTTTATCTAAATAAAGGCTTATAATGATCTGTGGTTAGCTTTAAAATGTTTGTTTGTTGTATTTCGCGGGGCCATAATTAGCAACGTTATGCCAATAAAGTTTGTGCAATCCCATCTCGACGTAATGCTGTGTTTATAAGCGCGGAGCCGCGACACGTGCGCCGGCGCATCGTGCGAGGAATCCACAAGTCCTTGCTTTGCGGCCAGTGTCAACACGCTAGGGCTCTTATTCGGTATAACCAATTAAAACTTAACGCGCCGTAACAATATCTTAAGTCTTTATTGTCCATCCACACAAATTGTTATAAATACAGTGTAAATTCTTTCCAACGGTGGTTGTTCTAACTAAACAGTTCCTATAATATAGAAATTAGGTCAATTTGGTTGGTTTACATCCCAACCCATACATTAATACACTCTTTAGCGCACCCGTTCTTTATTACGAAGAAATATGTTAATATTTAGACGCCAGCAAATATTTACAGAAGTATTTACTAGTGTTATTGTTTTTATAATCAGCTTACAAAAGCTTCCGACTAAATTTTTCAGGTGCCGAAATTTCTAAGAAAGACATCCTGAGGTCGTAACCATCTTGCGGTTATTGTTAATTGCCTAGAACACGTGTGCCATTACTATTGGATTACATTGTTTTTAATGTCTAACAGTCAGGCAAAGTTAACACAATATATCTATCTATCTATCTATCTATAACCTCACGCCAGATCCCTTGCGGGGTAGGCAGAGAGTACAGAGTTCCAACAGGTTCTTTCCTTACATACCTCTCTGGCTTTCTCGACTCTCATAGTTCGTCTCATACACGCTCGCCGGTTACGGAGACTCTTGACTTTTCCATCAGATAAGACTTGGTTTATTTGGTCGTGGTAAGATAGTCTCGGTCTTCCCCGATACCTGCATCCTTCCACTTTCACATTGTATATCTATTTTGTCATTCTTTCCTCTGGCATTATTTCTATATGCCCGAACCAACGGAGCATGCTCTTTCTCATCTTTACACCGATACTATCTTTCATACCTACTCGCTGTCTTACTATGCTGTTGCTAATGCGGTCGGTCAGCTTCACTCCGCACATCTTCCGCAGAGCTCGCATTTCTACCGCATTTATCCTACTTTCATTCTCCTTCTTACATACCCAGCTCTCGCTACCATATAACATCGTTGGGACAAGAACTCCGTTATGTATGGCCAGCTGCGCCTTATGGCTTAAGTGCCGGCTCCCGAGTAGCTTTCCCATCGCACCATTCACTCTGTTCCCTGCACTCACTCTTCTCTCTATGTCAGCGGTGTATTTCCCATCCTTACTGAAGGCGAATCCAAGATATACAAACTCATTCACTTGCTCCAGCACATCGTTACCAACCACAATCCTTACATTCGTTCTGGTTTCTTCCCTTCCCTTCCCTTAATACACAATATATGTGTTGGGAAAATTAGAAATTATTGTAATGATGAAATTCGTTTATTTTTCCTTCTCCCCCTGTATAACAAAAACATTACGTACGTTAAATTAAAAAAGATTGGTTAAAAAGAGTGTACACTGCAATTGAATTACAAAACAATGTACAAAGGCGCGCTTACTCAAAGTGGAGTTCTATTACAGCAAGCCTTTGAGTGGTACAGGAATAAATTATCAAAATGAGGACAGGAATAAGTGTACAGCGCAAAAGAAAGGAAAGAAAAAATAAAGCTATAGATAGAAGAGTAACATCGTTTAATAGAACTTCAGTGGCACACAGAATACCATTACACGATCATTCTCGAAGTTATCGTAACACGCCGCGTTTGGTCATGGCGAATAAGGGCCCAGTTCACTCATTCACTGAGAATAATTAATCCATAGTTTTATAAGCTCTATCAGATCGCATCACCATTTTTATGCTTTTCATGTACTTGGTATGTGGAGTCGTAGCGGATGACTAAAGAACTGTACTTTAATAGTATAGGTGTGTACGTACATATATAGGCCCGTATTGTTTAATCGTTCGTAAGAAACGTTATAAATGGCTTTCAATGTTTAATTAAACATAGTTCGTTCTCAGATTTAAACGCTCTGATGATTCATGCATGTGAACACCGGAATAACTCGACTGTTTGTGTTTCAAATTGCCCTTTTAAATTTTAGAATGGTTAGTTCAAAATATACCGCTGTCATTTGAATAAAGAAATTATTCCTATGTCGTGGTTGGGACAATTTGATCACGAAATTCACATACATAAACACCCAGACCATGCAAAGATTAGTCCCGTGCGGGTATCGAAGCCGCGACTACTCGATTCAGTGGGCAGAGCATCGGACTAAGTCGTCCGTAAATGACCACAGAATAAATATTTTTTTTAGGTTCAAGATGAGTATCCCCAGCGATTTCAAGATAGAACGTAATGTTGAGTTGTCGCCGGAGACGAAGGCGTTTGCAGAGCGGGAGCTTCGAGAGACCCCAGAGAGGGTGCGGGAAGCCCTGGAGCGGCTCAGGGAACTGCTCAGGGAGACTAAGGACCTGCACTATGGAGACGACGATGAGCTGCTTACAATTTTCCTCAGACCTTGCAAGTGGTACCCTGAAAGCGCTCTTGATCTTGTGAGTTTTTTCGTTATTTATTTTATTAGTGTAAAGGGTAAAAATTATGTATAAGACTTTTAGAAATGTATTATTTCATAATTTAAGCATTTCATATGGAAGGGCCTACAAGATATGCTCTTCATTCATTTAGTACCTACTCATCAATGAAAAATATCTTTTAGGGTTTAGTAAAGAAAATTGTCGAAAATTGCCCCGGAACCAACAAACATTTGACCCATGCCAGCATTATTTATCTATTTTATTAAAATGATGGCAAATATCGTATCTATCGGACAATTTGCAATTTAAAACGAATATTTCAAAGTATTGCAAGTACTTATATCGAAGTCACCGACATCTTAACTGAATGTCAACCCCACACAATATAACCTTATACGTATTAATGGCTACTGAATTATAACCTCAAAATCTAATACTTTTTGTGTAATATTGCGATTTACCCGCTTGTCCAATTAATAATAAATGATTTAAGAGAATTTATGGGTGATCTGAAAGCATACAAGTATTTTTTTCATTGTTGTTGGTTCTGGGGCAAATCATGTATGATCAGAACAATGAATATCCTTTACTGAGCAATCTTCATAACATGACTTCATAACATAATAATTTGTTATTTGTCTCTATGATTATATATTTGTGGTAAAGGGTACAAATGTGTTAGCATTAAAAAAAACCTTGGTTTTTTTAATGCATTCTTATTAACACTCATTGAAATATATTATTGGGTAATTAAAGCAGAATATTCCATTCGGATGGGACCCCAAGATATGCACTCCATTCACTTATTACAACTCACCAATGATATATAAATTTAAGGTCAATAGAAGTTTAGTAAATACCACAGACCTCATAATATCATTATTAAAATTTCTGTGGTAGATACCGCACGGAAAATAAATTGCGAACAAAAAATATAAGTTCATTGGCCACACTTACATTTGTATCAACAACTTATGAACGTTGACCCGCCTGCCCTCATTTTCAAAGAGCGTCAACTTACATAATTTATTGGTTGAGGTCAATATAGTTATATTTTCAGAAATATATTTCGAATAGATGAAGTACTTGTACAAATGTGCACGGTTTAAGCAGGTCAAGTTGTTACACCCTAGTAAATTTGCGTAACGGCGACGCATAATGCTACGCTGTTTAGGCAACAGCTCAATTATGAGTGGTTAACGAGCTATTTCGTCGGCTTGTCCTAGACCCCGGCTATTACACTGATAAACTTTGTGATTATAATCTACTTTAATATAATATAATGTAATAGTCGGTACTTACTTGCTTTTATTGCTTCCTAGCATTTTTGTAGGACAATTTCGTTATGTTGGTTAACCACATTTTGAAATAGGTGTGATTTATTGCCTATATGTAAATTAATTTATTAAAGCGAGTAGGTATGAAAGATAGTATCGGTGTAAAGATGAGAAAGGGTATGCTTCGTTGGTTCGGGCATATAGAAAGAATGTCAGAAGAAAGAATGACAAAACAAATTTACAATTCGAAAGTGGAAGGATGTAGGTACCAGGGAAGACCTAGACTATCTTACCACGACCAAATAGACCGAGTCTTATCTGAAGGACAAGTCAAGAGTGTTCGTAACCTGCGAGCGTGTGTGAGACGAACTATGAGAGTGGAGGAAGCCAGAGAGGTAAATAAGGTAAGAACCTGTTGGAACTCTACACTCTCTGCCTACCCCGCAAGGGATCTGGCGTGATGATATAGATATATAAATAGAATTTATTAAAGACTGTGTTCCACCTGATTCAGGTAGAAATTTGCTTATATTTTCATATGTTTTATGAGTTCGGATCATGCATGTGACAGCAGTTTGTGATTTGTGTGCGTTTAGTTGAAAGCTTAGCCTATTATGCAAAATCAGACAGCTGGGTCTCACGTAGGATAAATGCTCTTAAAAATTAAATACATATATATTTCCAAAAATATGGTTAGTACATAATTAAACCATTTCTACACGATTATTAAAAATAATAATATTAGCCCTGTTAAGAAATTGTCCCACCGTTGGGCACGGGCCTCCTCTCAAACTGAGAGGGTTCAGGCCATAGTTCACCACGCTGGCCCAGTGCGGGTTGGCGAACTTCTCACACCTTCGAGAAACCCTTAGGCATGCAGGTTTTCTCACGATGTTTTCCTTCACCGTTAAAACAAGTGATAGTTAATTTTTATTACGCACATGCTTTCGATAAGACAGAGGTGCGTGCCTGGGTTTGAGCCTGAGATCTCTGACTTTGTAGTCCAACGGTCAAACCACTAGGCTCTCTCTCACTCAATCTCTGTTCCCTCATCATGTAAGGATACAACAATTTTGTGGTGCGTACAGATTAAAACTCGTTACTCTTAAACGGTGTTAATGGCAGACGTTACGATTTTGCTATAGCAAACGGGTTAGCAATCGTAGTGCCTATCAATAGTCATTGAGCCATATTATTCCTTATTAAAATAATGGTATGGTATACATTAGAGATTATTTTAGTGCCAGAAACTACTATTAGAATAGGATTGGTTAAATGAGGGATGTAGAGTTGAGTAATTTATGTAACGGAATGCAGAAGCTGTGTCGCGATGACTTCCTAAATATTGACTTTATCTTTACCATTCCATATTATTTTGATTTTATCAAATACAACGAATATCATTAACAATTATAACACGTCATAATGATATAATTATAACAAGTCATAATGATGATACTATGGGAGTTACTTTCTAGAAAATATAATAATGTCAATATTCAAAAGTTACGTATCTACCGCAAACACTTGAAATATGCATGTTAATTATCGATCGCAAAATCCATTTATCAACGCGTATTAGTAAAAGTAGTGTTGTGTATGTTCATAAAATCACGCTGTACGCGGCTGTTATTACATAAAAGCTGAGGAAAATATATACAATGTAATGCGTTGACAATGTAATACAATAACAGTTATACTTAGGTCGTTAACCAACTCTATGAGATCATTTGGGGTCTTATGTCTGCTTGTTTTGAAATAACTGTGTAACGTATTGTTAATAATGCCCAGACGTAAGTTTGCGTCCTGATTCAAAACAACTAAGTTCAGTAGTTTAACACCTTAACTTTCGATCTGGCTGTTACTCTAAAGATTACCTGGAATCGTGTCGATTTCACCATCTTATGACACTCGAAGATCGGCGAACTCTTGCTGATATGGCTTTTTTACACGGCATATGTAATGGCTACATAGATTGTCCTGAATTAGCACACAGAATATTAAGTTTTAGTGTACCAAAGACGCGAACAAGGCACACAAATCTATTTGCAGTACCACATGCAAGTACAAATTATGCTTAGAACTCATTTGTCAGCAGGTTGCAAAGGTTTTATAATAAAAGATTTAGTTGCACTGATATCTTCCATAATAGTAAACAAACCTTCAGGACTGCAGTATGTAACATTTTGAATAAGAGGTTTTAAAAATATGGGATGATATAATATAGCATACACTAACGCACAAACATTTCTACACTCAACTTACACTTACACTTCCACACACATATCTACACATACATAGAAAAACACTGTCTAACAATTTCCTTTTCCTTTTTTTTGTTACATTACGTTTAATATTTAAACTACAAGCATGTAATGATTAGTCGCACAAAAATATGTTAGTACACAAAATGTGAATCCGTTATTGGCTGTATGTAGAATATCTAAGTTAATCACATAAATTTTAAGGGCTGTGGATTTTGTTCAATAAATAAAATAAAATAAAATAATTAACATTTAACAAAAGCTTGATTGAAATGAACATCGAAGATTTTTCCAGTATCTTGTTATTAGTTTCTCGCCCGATCTTCTCAGTGGAGGCCGCGTTTCGATCCAGTGGTAGATGTCAAAAATTTAATAATTTTTAACGTTTGTGAGTGCTATGGTATTGGCCTATACAAAGAAATGATATTTGACTTCAACTTTGGTTTACTCCAGTCAATATCATAAGGCACTTTTTATTATACTTCCATAAGTATCTCTGTAAAAATCTATCCCTATTTACGACATGCCATTTAGCTTGTTACTTCCCAAACTATTATTTAGTCGGTACGACTTGTTTAAAAGCACTTTGTTAGAGATTGTAGCATAATAAATGAGCAGAAGGTTTATAACGAACAGTTTTACATTAGAGTGACGTTGTTGTCGAGAGAGCGTGCTGTCACGTTCATCTTTATTCAGTCAATTTATAGTTTGAAAGGGATGGCACATCAACTCGAAAGCGTTACTCTAACGCCAATCTGTTTGTGCTTAGATAGAGTTGCACAATTTGTTTTTCTTCATGTTTGTACATACAGTAGATATTGTAATTTAGAGTTTGTGAAATCTATTGCAATATTTTGCATGAATTTGTGCAATCAATTCAGTAGATTGAGTTTCCTAAGATTTCTACTATAATAATATTTTATTTTATCAACAAGTTTTAATTATGAATTGTAATAGGAACCAAAAGTGATGGTGGTTCTGTTGCTTTGAGTTGCAGTGAGTTCATTTTTGCATTGATACAGTATAACTTAGGTCTTCAACATTATAGCTTTGAAAGATGATGGTAGGCCTATAGGATACGATAGCCTCATATCGGCGAGCAAGTATTGTTTACCTGATTGCTATAAATTTTGATAACTAGAACAAAACATGCATGAAAATGTCCGTAAGTCAATTTTGTCAGCATATGCAGCTTGTGTTACTCGAAGAAAACGGTGTAAAATATCTTTAATCCTTATATTAATATAAAATATATACTGTTTTTGAATAAACTTTGACGATAGAAATTATTGTTGTCTACTAAAACTACAATGACCAATTGATTATTGTGTTAAAAATATACTTTTGAAGGAATATTCAGAATATTATAACAGTCAAATAAACGCGAAAAGGAATGTATTATACCTTTGTAGTAGGTATTTTTATGTACAATAATATTAGTGGTACGTGTTGAGAGACTGTTTGAAATCAGAAATCTTGCAAGAAATGGATCTTGATTATTTTGATCAATGATTCTTATTTGAATAACATGCAGCGGAAGAATTTCCTTTGTTTATAAATATAATGTAGGAATTTGCCCGAGGGCGGGTCGGTGCGGCGCGGGAAGGGCGCGATAACATGCGCTATGTCATAGTTCAACATTTATCTCATTGAGATAACGGTATCGCCTATCCTTGTTTGCCCCCCTTGTTCTAACATTTAACTAAGGATCTAATAAAATGTGTTATAGTAGATATTACTTATTAATTAAGTTATAACAATTAAAAAATACACACTATATGTAAGCAGTAAGAATTCAAGATGACCAGATTTGAAATAATATATGTCACTAGTTGTCATATGCGGCTGCGCACGCGTTGAATTTGTAATGTCTTTATATATGTATTATCTGATACGAGCAGTGATAGCCAAGTGATTAAATCATTGGACTGCAATGTCAGAAGTCTCGGGTTCAAACCCAGGCACGCACCTCTGTCTTTTCGAAAGCATGTGCGTATTTAAAATTAATTATCACTTGCTTTAACGGTGAAGGAAAACATCATGAGGAAACCTGCATGCCTAAGAGTTTCTCGAAGATGTGTGAAGTTCGCCAACCCGCACTAGGCCAGCGTGGTGGACTATGGCCTAAACCCTCTCAGTTTGAGAGGAGGCTCGTGCCCAGCAGTGGGACAGTTTCTTAACAGGGCTAATATTATATTATAGAATTATAAAAGCGTAGATCTGTTTGGTATTTTTGGTTCGAATGTTTTTATAATTTACTTATAAAACATCAGTAGCATTCTTAGTGTTAGCTCTAATCAAATAAATACATATATTAACAATGTAGAGGACATCGTCAAAAATGGCCCCAGAACCAACAAACATGTGACTGATACCATAATTATTTCTATCTATCTATCTATAACCTCACGCCAGATCCCTTGCGGGGTAGGCAGAGAGTACAGAGTTCCAACAGGTTCTTTCCTTACATACCTCTCTGGCTTCCTCGACTCTCATAGTTCGTCTCATACACGCTCGCCGGTTACGGAGACTCTTGACTTTTCCATCAGATAAGACTCGGTTTATTTGGTCGTGGTAAGATAGTCTAGGTCTTCCCCGGTACCTGCATCCTTCCACTTTCACATTGTATATCTGTTTTGTCATTCTTTCCTCTGGCATTCTTTCTATATGCCCGAACCAACGGAGCATGCCCTTTCTCATCTTTACACCGATACTATATATTTATTTCCTCTTATTTAATTATTATCCATACCTAACAGACAATTTGCAATCTAAAGCGAATATTTCAAAGTACTGTAAGTACTTCAATCAAAGTCGCCAACGTCTTTTCCGAATGTCAAAGTCGTTATCGAATTACGGTTGGAGATGTCAATCCTATAAGTCGGTTATATTCAATCGATCACATTCAATACTGATCGATTTGATTATTGCTAGTGTATTTTTATATAACGATTTTACAAATGTATTGTTGGCTACTATATATAATCTCTAAATCTAATACTTTTTTGCAATAATTAATTCCCCCGATTGTGTATGACCCAGAACACTGTCCTTCAGCCTGAATATTAATATGTTATAGATAACTACTAAATAACTAAATAAATGTATATTTTTGTTTGATAATAAGTTTGTGTATAGAAATATTCCAGATTCAAAAAATCTTCAATTCGAGTTAAATAAGGTGATGTTCGAAAAGAAGACAAAAAATATATCGATGATATGAAAAATGAATGAAAAATTAAATATATTTATTTAACACAGCGCACATTTGAAAATCACAAAGTGTAGGACAGGTTGCGAAAAAAATAAAATACAGAGAAAGAAAAACAAAATAAAATTAAGCTAGAATAGGCTGCTGCTGCAGCATTCGCCTTGGTGTGAGCTGTGCCGAAAGGCAATTGGCTCAGCATGTGCTGGAGGGGAACAGAGTCTCGCCCAGCGCTGGTTTTCAGCCAAAGCCTCCTCATTTACTGAATATGTATTATAAATGTGTAAATAAAGATATATTATTTACCGATGGAAAAGAACCCGATAAAGAGGTGTTTTTACAGAATAATATGTGATTACATAAATTATTTTCGTAGGTATATTGTAGATGCATTCTTCCTGACGTATTTATTTATCCATGCAAATTGTAGCAACGTGAATAAAATATATCGCCTCCGTTCAATGTCACCCACTCAAGTTTAATCACCGCGTTTACGATTCCTTCGCACAAAGTAGGTATTTGTTAAACAGGTTATTATTAAAACGCGTAATCACTGAGATTACGCAACAATATACTTTTTTATATACATCCTTGGAATTATTGAGTTTTCGATAGACTTTTCGCGACCGTTAATATCGCAAACGATACAATTGTCATGATCATATTTAGTATGTAAATCATATTGGTTGCGATTATTTTAATAATTACAAAGCTAATGGTTATAGTTTAAAAAAAATGAATAGCATGTAACTGGAATAAAATTGTGTATTAAACTCATAATATACTAGGCACGGCTGGACTTTTAGTGAAACGACATTTCTTCGGTATAGTTACGCACATACGAGTAGTACTTGTGGCAGACTTGATGGTTGGTATAAAGTGGCCACAGATTTTGTTGGTCGCATATTACCGCTAAGCAAAAAACATCGTGACGAAACCTGCATGCCTAAGAGTTTCTCGAAGGTGTGTGAAGTTCGCCAACCCGCACTGGACCAGCGTGGTGGACTATGGCCTAAACTCTCTTAGTCTGATAGGAGGCCCGTGCCCAACAGTGGGACAGTTTCTTAACAGGGCTATTATTATTATTTTAATGCCATCTAAACATACCGAAGTGGAAGGCTGGTGAAATAAATACCTACAACATATGCTATTTCGTAAGTCGTCTACTTGAGCAGAAAACTATTATATTTTTACTCTAGATATATATACTAATTGTTTCATGATACTCGTAAATGTGAAAGCAATTTTTCCTTGTCTGTTACTTTTTTACGCCTAAACTGATTTTTTCAAAATTTCGCAAGAATAGGTTCCATCACGAAAGAAACAATATCCGCGGATTGCATCTTGAGAGCACAGACTACATTTTGTCTTCAAAAATTTTAAACACAGACGAACTAAGTCAGTTGAAACAGCTAGTTTATAAAATTTTCATTCTCCACACTAAGCGCTCGTTCGCACGGGTGCTCATATAACGCGTAATGTTAAAGCGCCGTAAGCGGTTTTCAAAAAAATGTTCTCTTAGCAGTTTATTTCATTTTAGCGCTCGATTAACGCGTATTGAAAAAGCGCTTGTGTAAATGTAGGATTAGAATCTGCGTTCAGTGATAGTGTGGTGCATTTATTTAACAATATTATCGTTAGTATGTGTGTAGTTGCATTTCACACACGGAAGATTTGCAACAGCCGTCGCGCGCGGCGCGTCTAGAGGCGGGGAAAACAGCCTTCAAGGCTGCCCTCCGCACCAGTTAGCCGAGTGCCGATACACATTCCGAATGTTTGACCGTTTTATTGTATGCTACCTACTTTTTCGTTTTATTTTTCGTAATGATTTATAAATTATCCGTTGGTTCGGGCATATAGAAAGAATGCCAGAAGAAAGAATGACAAAACAGATATACAATGCAAAAGTGGAAGGATGTAGGTGCCGGGGAAGACCTAGACTATCTTACCATGACCAAATAGACCGTGTCTTAGCTGAAGGGCGAGTCAAGAGTCTCCGTAACCGGCGAGTGTGTATGAGACGAACTATGAGAGTGGAGGAAGCCAGAGAGGTATGTAAGAAAAGAACCTGTTGGAACTCTGTACTCTCTGCCTACCCCGCGAGGGAGCTGGCGTGATGATATAGATAGATAGATAGATTTATAAATTAATTATGTAACGGTTACTCTACGACTTTTTATATTTTTTCTGAGTATATAGTTTTAATGTTAATTGTCTCTATATTTGTGGGGATACTCCTGGTCTTTAAGCCAAGTTGACTTTTCTTAGAAAACGGAACAATGTATGAGAATACCATGTTACACCGAAAACCCCTTCAGAACTAGGCGCTATCGATTGCGGATAGAGAAAAGATACAAAATGCTTGCAAGTAACATAGTTATCGTAACAATTGTGTATTATTATTTCTGTGGCAGGCTAGCTCTTAGTTAGACGATGAAACATTTTTGGTTCATCCATAAAAAATAACCGCCATAAAACATTAAATAGTCGGAGGCCAGAAGGAGCGCGACTAATATAAAAGTTTTTAAAAGGAAACTGAAAGATCATTATCTTACATTAAGTTTGTATCGAGTATAAAACTCATACACAGTCAAACTGGTTGCACAGTTTCATGGGGCTATGATTTAACATTGTGCATCATGTTGTTTCTCTAAATCAGTGTTTTTGAACCTGTAGGTCGTGACCCCCTGGGTGGTCGCGATGCCTCTATAAGGGGGTCGCGAAGTCTCGGTAAAAACAAGAAAAAAATATTTCAAAATGTAGACATATTTTGTAGGTTAACACAAGTCAATTTTTCGTTAATTAATTTCTGTCATCTTGGAACCTTTTTTGCTAGACTTAGAACTAAATCGTTTTTTTAAATTTCATGAAGGCGTTTAGCAACGTAATAGATGTAAAAATGCGTGTGATATAGGTACTTTATTATGTATTTAGCAGACACCTAATTATACAAATTAATAAAAAATGTGTGGATTTGATATTTGTAACTATAAAATACAGATTAAAAATAGCGGAGTGGGTCGCGAAGAATTCTTTTATACTAAGGGGGTCACGTCTTAAAAAAGGTTGAAATACACTGCTCTAAATAAATAAATGAAAAAAAAATAAGAGTCCATAGTCCAGACTAGTTCGTAATTGTTAGTCACCTCCTTAGTTGCGCAGCGGCTGCGCGGTGGAACCACTTCCGCGCAGACTCTAATAGATATGTATAGAATATGGTAAAAGATTTTATATTACGGGTGATAGTGTTGGTCACCGTTAAGCCCCGTCTCGTAAATAGTTAGAAAGGGGACTAGCACACAGTAAACATACTAGTGACTACTATCTGTACTGTGACTAGTAGTTGCGCGCGGATTATATGATAAGTTACTTTGAACATACCTATTAACACCTCTTTTCGTGTCTCTATCATACATAAAAATCATAGGTTTATTTATCAGATATATGGTACAAAAAAGAAAAATCGGAGCACGATGTATTAACGAAAATTATCGTTAGATAAATTGATAAAGTGGCATTTGAAGTGAAGCATATTTAAATATAGAATGGTTTAGATGGACTTTAAATATATAAAGATAATAAACATTAGTAATTTGTATCTATAACAATTAAACAATAATGACGAAATCACCTTTAGTAGTCTATTTTGAAATACTCCAATAAAACTACATCCATTTATAGTCATTGCCTCGACATTAAAAATAACAATTAGTGTCATTTCAAAACAATGAAAACCTTGAATGATTACGATACATTAGACTTTGTCCATAGGGCGAGCTCGTGATCTAATTTGTGAAATAGAGTAAACAGTGACGCATCGATGCTGATTGGTTATCGGTTGTCACGACCCGGATGCGCCTGCGCCGCGCTCTGCACTCCGCTGATAGTGACCAATACTTATTATACTTTTTTCAATAAGGACATGATCAATGTCAATTTTAGTAGATTTTAAGAGCCGGATAAAAATTAATAGTGACACATCTATTTTCGTGCAATAAATTGAAAGATAATTTAGACACATAGGGATTAATAAATTTAAAATTGCAATGTATGAATATTGCCTCTTCACACAACATCAACTATGGGGCATATTAATTTGTTTCGTTATTTTAGAATATCGCTGTTCGAATGTAATAGTGGCACGAATCGGCTATATGATCATTTAATTTTGGCATAATAATCTCGAAGCAATAAGGCTTTCTCCTTTTCTTGCTTTAGTAGTTGTGACACAATTTCCTTAAGATAGCGATGTGTGTTTATGTAGCCTCTGAGTGAAGGAAGTAAGGAATTCTACCGGGGGTAGTAGTAACAGAAGACTCACCGCCATATCTTTAGCAGTATTATTGCAATCTTATTTAGTCATGAAAAAGAGACTTGGGTAGATATTATCGTTTCATCTCTTGGTCTAGGTTATGGTAGCCTTCTTGGAGTGGTAATTTAAAATTCTAGCCACGGGAATTTGTATATCTCTCGAATGGGGTCAGTTTTGTTCATTTTTATTCCATGTGTAGGTAAAGTACTTAAAAATAGGTACATACAAATGCAATAAGCATTATTGTACATCCAATCGATCAAATAACTTTATCGGCTTTAATAAGCGCAAATATTTATAATCGTAGATATAGCACTCTTAGTAGCCCACACGAACACGTCTATACATCCGTGAATAATAAATATAGCAACATTTTTGCATATCCATATCATTAAAGATTGATCAAATCTGAAAGGTTTGCTTTACTCAAATTTGGTTTGAATCAATAATTTTTAATTTGAAGAGACTGTTTTTTATCAATAGATGAATTATTCATTTCAATTCAATTGTACCTATTCACGTTATTGTCACTAATTCCTAAATGTTCCAAAAATCACTCCAAAAATTGATGGATAGACTTTTGAAAAATTAGAATTATTTTATTATTTGTACTTCCACGCCAAAATTATTTCAAATTACGAATGCTTTATTATTGAACACGTTGACAAGTAAATTATTAAGGAGCCATTAAAATAATATCCGTATGAACGGTTTTCACACCTTACGACAACCACGCGAACGAGGGTGAGTACCTTAGTCATTATGTATTTTACATCTTAGTTATATTTTTACATTATATTTACAATCAAACGTATGGTAATCAAATATTTTTTTAAATGTTAATTGTCTGCACACTTGCTTTACATATTATCAGCAACACGCTAGTGTTTGAAGAAACCTTTACAACGACCTTGCATGCAAATAATCACTTTACAATTTTAACAATCTGATAGATCTTAATTACGAAACTAAGAAAACGCAGATTAACGAGCATTAGTTGAGAAACCATATCGTTAAAATAGGCACATAATGCAATAAACAAGTAATTATCTTCTCGATAACAGTTGACCGAAGTTCGAGTGATATGGACGTAACTGTCAGTTGTGCCGGTTGTTGAATGATAGCTGTTCATGCTATATTTTATTTTAAATATAGCTAGTGTTGCTATGTAGGTTATGTAAGTGTTATATTAGTTAAGCTAGAGGGCAATTACATGTTATTAAGTATGATACGAGGAAAGTCTTAGCTGAAGGGCAAGTCAAGAGTCTCCGTAACCGGCGAGTGTGTATGAGACGAACTATGAGAGTGGAGGAAGTCAGAGAGGTATGTAAGGAAAGAACCTGTTGGAACTCTGTACTCTCTGCCTACCCCGCGAGGGAGCTGGCGTGATGATATAGATAGAGATAGATAGATACGAGGAAAGATTGAGCAAGAAAGCAGTGGAAGGAAGTTATGACGGTATGCTTCTGAAAGTTTCGTTGTTCGGGATGAGTAATAGAACTGGCTCAGTTACCTTTTCATCTACATTTGTACCTATTTATCATGTTACATTTATAGTCGACATTCTGAATAGTAGACTAACTTCTAGATTCGGCTATGTCATCATGTTACGCAAGTCGTGGATCGAAATATAAGCACCTCACTACACGTGTTTTGAAATGGCAAGAAAATAGTCGTACGCTAAAAATACTTTCTAAGTTTTTTGTAAATATTGGTATTGAATAACGATAACAAAATGCAATGTCACATCCATGCTCTAAAATCTCTAGCATGAGGTATAAAACTTAGGTTAATTAATTTTAGTAATGCAATATTATATTATAAGTTAAAAACAATGACAATTATAGTGGCACTAGCGAAAATGCGTGGAACAAAAATCTATTATACAAAATAAAAGTATTTTTCGGATTTTATCACGGTTTCGAGTGCTTTGCAGCACTCATGGTCACGGAAAAGTCCCTTCCGATTTCTAGTTTTGATCCAGATCCAAATGTAGCGCAGCTGCACGTGTAATTAACTGAGGCTGATATTTACATGCAATTTTCTTTAAAATTTGATCAGTTGTTCTCTTTGAGTTTTAGAAGATTTTAACAAGTTTCTTTGTCGTCGTCCAATTCATTTGATCAAATGCACATTGGACAAAGATTCCATGAATCTTTGCGCAGTGCATTGCATTGCGCTTGAATAGTGTTGACGTCCAATCTATTAAGAATTTTATTCGTACGAAGATTTCACACTACCGCTTTGCTTGCACGACAACGTTTCGCGTAAATTAAGCTTCAATCACATTCTACTATTTCGTGTTTTGCATGTGCAACCAGACGCGACCTTCTCCATTCATCACACCGTTACGTGATCCTCATTACTATCGATCGAACAGTTTATGCACATTACCTTTACATTACTAAGGGTCTCTGCAATTCCGTCGTAATAACCACAGGTTGTTTTCATCATTGTAATCTTAGCAATAAACCATATTATCCAAACTAACAAGGAAACGAGTTCCATTGTGTTTTGTACAGATAATGTAAACTATTTGATTATTATGATAACAAGCTGAGATTACAAGGATCGAGTTTCAATCATCAACCTTTTTTTTTATGCACTCCAAATTGCGATATACGTAGATACTATCGATCATGGTATAGGAATGATATCGGTTTTCCGAGATCGCTGATATGATTGCCAAATATTTTCCTTGTGAATGATGCAAGTGCTTTTATTAGATATATTAGATGATTCAATATGCCACTGTATTACAGTATCTAAATATTCTGAAGCATGCATACAATTTAATGTTTGTATTTGTTACAAAAGAATATAAATTACGACCAATTTGAACGAACGCAAAATCCTTTTATCTAATAATACATGTTATCGCTAAGTGAGATTGTTGCCAATTTAATTTTTTTTAACGCCATCTTTTGGAGGTCAGACGAAATACGTCTTTGTTTTGATACATTCCATCAATAATGACTATTATTAAAGACACGAGGCTGGTATGGTGGAACGGGCGAGGTCCAGACGGAACGAGCAAATTGCCGGTAGGCGTTTACCTTAATTATATACCTAATTTCTCTATAAGTTAAAGCGACAGTTTCTAGGTGGAAAGCTGTATCGAGTACATTGATAACTTATGCATAAGATAAGTGAAGTAATTGCTTGGAAAACTTGCAGCGAGGACTAGTTTCGCGATGGATCGCTCATGTTTCCTTTCACACTAAGTGCGGGTTAAAATCTAGTAGGACATCTAGAAACCCCAGTTGTTGGTTAGTTCTATGTAAACCGCGAGTTATTTGTTACTAGTGTTGTGTATACAAATTTGCTATTGTTTCTTATCGATATCGATGATGTTAAAGTGTAAAATTAAGGTGGTCGCGCTGCCGCTGAATTAAAGGTTGTTTGCGATTTATGAATAAAATTGTCTATTTGTGTCTTATTGACATTAGGTTACCTTGATCTATTAATTTGAAGGACAATTTCACTAGGCATAGAACGTAATTGTGTATTAACCAAGTTAGGGACACTGATAATTCTTATTTTTTTATGTTTTTTTTTTAAAGTAGCTCCACGCTAAGAAGAATTTCTGAGTCGTAGGTGCGTTTACAACATTTTGTGGGTCATACAAAGATTTGTCCTGTGCGGGAATCGAATCCGCGACTACTCGATCCAGTGGCCTGAGCGAGTTAAGTTCTTAACAACTGGACCAAGCCGTCTTTAATTGATTGGATGGCAAAATAGAAATTAAAATTAAAATAGTGATAGCCTAGTGGTTAGACCGTTTGACTGCAGTCAGAGGTCTCGGGTTCAAACCAAGACACACACCTCTGTCTTTTCGAAAGCATGTGGGTAATAAAAATTAAATAGCACTTGCTTTAACGGTGAATGAAAACATCGTGAGGAAACCTGCATGCCTAAAGTTTGCCAAACGTGTATAAAGTTCGCCTACCCGCACTGGGCCAGCGTGATAGACTATGGCCTAAACCCCCTTTTAGTTTAAGAGGAGGCCTGTGCAAACGGTGGTACAGTTTCTTAACAGGGCTAATATTATTATATTAATTTTAATATTTCGGTAGTAAATTGGTAGTCATAACCATAACATTTTGAAGCGGTGCATATTGCGAGGCCCTTCCTTAATTCTTCTGTATTTAGAAATTTTTGTCACATCCATCCATCCACATTTCATAAAAACTTGCATTTATTTATCTAGCTGGTACTAAATTGAAATACCTCAACAAAACCTGGGTGGGCTACACACTGTCTAAGCCATTTAAGATTTACTTTTTCTTCAAGTAAGTGATGTATTTTTTGTTCTGCAGATGCGTCGAGTCGCAGAGTTTAAGCGCGAGAATGCGTCCTTATTAGACGGGCTCTTACCGGAGCAAGAGAAGGATGCCTTCCTCGACCACAAAGTCGTTAACGTGATGAAGGGCCGCGACCATAAGGGCAGGAGGGTCCTTATCGTCAGCGTCGGAGGTGAGAAAAATTTGTACAGTCGCACAAGGATCTTTCAGTCCGCGGCCAAAATCGGCACTAACGCTGTTATCAAGTGAAATGCCACTTTATGACAGTCGCAGAGTCCCGTTTACTATGAAAGAACATTGTCGAAAATTGCCCCAGAACCAACAAAAATTTGACCCATGCTATCATTATTTATTTATTTTATGAACGGTCAATTTGCAATCTTAAACGAATATTTCAAAGTATTGTAAGTACCTATATCGAAGTCTCCGACATCTTTACTGAATGTCAACACACAATATAACCTCATATATATTAATGGCTACTGTATACCCTCTCATATGTGTAACCTCAAAATCGATTACTTCTTGTGCAATATTGCGATGAGAATTTATGGGTGATTTGAAATCATACAAGTACTTTTTTATTCCTGTTGGTTCTGGGGCAAATCATGTATGGGCGCAGAACTTTAGAATCCTTTACACAAGTTCTTTTTTAATTAGTAACCGTGCGAACCCACCTGTTGCAATATCTCCTTGGAAGTCCTAAAGACCGCTATAACGATCTCTTATTACTAAACAAGAAGAAAAAGGAAATCAAAGTTTTTGTTGTTAGTCTTAGAGGACTTATTCAAATAAACAAATTTTTGAGGTGCGTCATTTTTACGTTCGGCCAGCAATATATGTATTTCAGAAGGGTTCACTACGCTACGTATCTGTCAGACCGATGAATTAGTAAATCCACAACACGCTATAATACTAGTTATGTTTGTATATATTTTTATTAATGTACCCATGTCAAACACCAGGTTGACGACTTATAAGATAAATATCGATGATCCATCAAAACCGTATCTGATGTCGGGCGATTATGGCTAAGCGTGCCTCCATACGTTTATTATGAACTATAACAATAGATATAAATAGCTATGATTAATCGCACATCTGGCCTGGGAGACAATAGTGCAAATTTTAGTCTGGGAACACTTTCTACCTGCGGTTGTTGTGTATAACGATAGACATCAAGCCTATTAGTTATATTATTGAACTTATAATTCTGACTTTAAACCTTCGATTGTGAATATGAAAGTATTCTCTAATAAATTATTGCTAGGAAGTACGTGTTATTATATCTTTGAATATTGTTAGTAAAAAGTAAATTTATGTAGTACGTTTGACTAGTAACTTATATTCTTCTTCAAAATTTATCAATATGTGTAAATACAGCCAGGCCAGAATGGTGTTTTTGTTGTTGAATATATTCAACAAGTTGTGGTGGCAGAGGTATAGGTAGTCTTTATAATTATTGTAATTGATCTTGTGATTGACAAACATGTTTACACTCGCTGGTTGATTTTACGTACTTACATGGTAATTAAAATAAATAAACAGTACTGAAATGCGCCATTTTAGAATACACATTCCACTATTAGTAAATATTTATTCAGTGGTATAACATTAATTTAACTTTTGTAGGTACTTGGGATCCTAAGAAGGTGACAGCGGACCAGCTGTTCCGGCTGTTCTATCTTATCCACGAGGCGGCTATGCTCGAGCCAGAGTCACAGGTCCGCGGCACTGTAGTCGTAATGGATTTCCACGACATGGGATGGTCACAGGTCAGTAAATTTTAATATGTATGTAATAGGTAGATCTTCATTTAATTTGTTAGTTAGTTTGTGAGCGCTAGTGTTTTGGCCTATTCGATTTTGACTTTGAATTAAGTATGTCGAGATGTGGCCCATCGAATCACCCGGGAAAATCACTTTTTGAATCATTTGTGGTATCCGATCACTGCTAGAGGCGTCTCTAACAGATTTTTACTCAATCTTTGTAGCGATGAATGCCTAGATGTTAATATAATTTTGAAAATATTTTAGTGTATATTTTGCTAGCTCATAAATTTAATACCAATCTGCATTGAGTTTCACAACAGATCACACCACAAATTTTGTTAAGTAATTTTAGGGTCGTCAGTGATGGTTTTCTAAGGTTGTTTACATTTTTGTGCTAAGAAAAATGCAATGTTTCAATATACTACTCAACTCCACCCGTGCGTGGATTCCAGTGAAATCAAGAACACTTCGACTAAACGTTCAATATGTTGGATCAAAATTAGATATCTTGACCTCTTGCTAGTGTCTACAGAGAGGTCAAGATGTATCTCGGTTATTACTCAGCTGTTTTAAATCAAATGTATTGCTCTATTTATGCCAAACTTGATATTTATGTCAGACTAGTCAGATAGCATGTGTTATCAAAATGGGGTATATCAAAATGCTTTAAAATTGATTTTGTGATTTTTGCGTGATCTTCGAACAACCCGATAAACTATTATAACTAACGTTTCATATTCATAGTCCAAAACATATATTTTTTTTAATTAAAGTGAATTATATGTAATTTACAGATGTGCCTTTTTATAATTTTATAATACGGATCACGGTGTTTTTGTAGAGCGGGCTATAAACATAATGCATAAATTTACGACACTTGTGTTTTTATATATTAGGTATTGCCACGCAGTTGTTATATATATTGTTATACAATTGGAAACGTATGTATATTGCGTTGTTGGGCTGCCTAGTGGAACTGCGGGCCTAGACAAGTGGCAAGCGTTTTGTTTCCCTTCTCATGTCGCAATCGATAGTACTTTGTTTAGACCTCTTGATTTATTTGTTGCAAAATTTCATTGGCATTCATTTCGTTGACTATCAGCGTTAACGAGAAAATCCACTTGGCTACAGGCACTGATTTGAATCAGTCCATCTTACGTATGAACGTCAATTGCATTCGTAGAGTGCCGGCGTCCCCTCGATGACGAAAGCCACCTTCATCTGTGCCAACTGCCTCGTGTCGTCATGATAATCTAACGACGTATTTGCGAAAACTACTTTCTGTCTTTGTTTTAGACATTGCGATGACCTCTTTATATATTACGTTAAAGTTCATTATTGCTTGCATAAGCGTCTTGGCACAGTACGTTATATTTTTTTCAGGAAATAAATACGTGAATAATTCTAGGTCGTCGCTTTAATTTATATGGGTAGGTAGATGCGTGGTCTTTTGTTTTTCATGTCAATGCAAATGCATTTGCATTACATCTACGTATCTAATGATAAAGGAGAGATAAGTTGCTATAAAATTGTGATAACTCTGCTAGTTGCTTTAATTTTTTTTGACTACGAAATTTATGTTACTATTTCCTTAGTTAAAGACGCCTGGCGCTCTCGATATGCTTGGTCCGATTCCTAGGTAGGAAAAAGTGTTATAAGGGTTAATAGTCACGAAAAAATTTACACTATAGCCTTTTTTACAAACGATGGGTACGTTGACGATTGATCAAATTCCATATATATATATATATGGCATGATCTCACCCCGCAAGAGATCACGCCAGATCTCTTGCGGGGTAGGCAGAGTTCCAACAGTTTCTTTCCTTACATATCTCTCTGGCTTCCTCAACTCATATACTGTTTATAAATTTGCGTAATTATTTAAAAAATGACAACTTTATAAAACTCTTTAACTTATTATGTCTATCCCTAAAACGCGGCCATAGCGTTGCGTTTTAGGGCCATAATAAAATTGTAATAATCGATAAATTGTCTTTAAAATTGTACAAAATTGATTGCGATTTCTTAACCAATATTATTCTATGTATCCGACGATAAGACATGAGCATACTGACTTACCATGTCATAGTCGAGAAATTGATAAAATATGGATTGGCATTAATTAAGCATTGGCAATTGGCGAAAAATTAAGCAGTAAAACAGACGATTTTTCTGACGACTCTCTTGATGCATAAATAAAAAATTAACTTTTTGTTTTTTTTTGTTCCATATACGACATTCAATCAACTCTATTTCTTTCAATTTTATCATCACCACATTGCTAGAGACGTAAAATCCCAATCGTCAATGTACCTATGAATCGTGAAAAAGACTATAGCAGTCTGACGCCTGGAATTGTGGCGTGTACAATGGCATAGTTTCCCCCCACATTATTGGTGCAATGTGGTTGTACCCACCACTCCTCTCTTTGAGGATTGGAAGTGTGAGGGAGTTTTTTTTTAAATGTCTAACATAAGCAATGCAGTACAACTGTATGTCAATATTCTGCTTTCACTCAAACTCAAAAACTTCAATCAAAGTCCGCATGAGGATAAAAGGGACAGACAACAATGACACAATCGACTAAGGTCAAGAGTGTGACATTCGCTACCCTTGTGATGGGTTGAGTTTAAAACAGATTCTGAATTATACTAACAAAATTCCGTTTAGACCGAAATGTAACTGTCGGGGAGCAATGTTTTTGTATTTTATAGGTATCAGAAAATAGCTTGGGTTATTTGCCTCTGGGTGATCATTGGACACTAATTAGTCACCTGAGTGCTTAACTCAGGGCTCTTACTCGCTATGACCAAACGCGATTACAATGACTTAGTCTAATGATTCGACGATTGACCTCTTTCTCGAAGTTGGACCTACCTAATTGGATTCTTTGTCCCAGGTATATATAATCGTCAACAACTTAGAGCGTAGAGTCTCCAACCTTTATAGAAGTTGGTACTACATGGACGTTTGACATGATCTTCGTCTTGTCCATGTTCATTTTAAGACCTACTTGTTGAGAGACTCTACTGAGGTCATCGAGCATGGCACTGAGGTCTTCCAGGGTATCCACCATGAGCACGATATCATCGGCAAATCGAAGGTGAGAGATGTACTCGCCGTTGATGTTGATACCTAGTCCTCTCCAGTCCAGAAGCTTAAAGACATCTTCCAGCGCGGCGGAGAACAGTTTCGGGGATATAACGTCTCCCTGTCTCACACCACGCTGCAGTTGAATAGGTTTCGAGCTCTGGTCCTGAAGACGGACTGACATAGTAGCGTTTTCGTACAAACTCTTAAGCACCTCGATATACCGGTAGTCAACTTGGCACCGCTGGAGAGACTGTAGTACAGCCCAAGTCTCGATCGAATCGAAGGCCTTCTCATAATCCACAAACGCTAAGCATAGTGGCAGGTTATACTCTTCAGTCTTCTGTATGACCTGTCGCAGCGTATGAATGTGGTCTATGGTTTGAAGCCTTTTCGGAAACCGGCTTGTTCGGGAGGCTGGAAGTCATCTAGTCTGCGCGCGAGACGATTCGTGATGACTCTCGAAAACAGTTTATAGACTTGGCTCAGAAGTGAGATGAGTGTATAATTCTTCAAGAGGGTTTTATCACCTTTTTTGAAGAAGAGAACCACCACAGTTCCGCGCCATGACTGTGGCGTTTTGCCCTCGAAGATGACGGTGTTGAATAGTTTCTGGAGAGCCCTCAATATCGGCTTTCCACTAGCTTTGAGAAGCTCGGCTGTTATACCGTCATCGCCTGGCGCCTTGTTGTTCTTGAGCTGTTTGAGAGCCATACTAATCTCGCACAGACTGATGTCCGGGATGTCATCGGTATAGTGTCGGGTCAATTTGGCTCTTGGGTCTATAGCCGGATTGCAGACAGGTGATTGTACTGATGTGTAAAGCTGGCCGTAGAACTTCTCGACTTCCCTCAAGAGTTCCGGTGTAGAGGATACAATCCTGCCGTCTCCGGTCTTCAGCTTACTCAGCCGGCTCTGTCCGATAGACAGATCCCTTGCAAACACTTTAGGGCCTTTGTTGCGCTCGATAGTCTCTCTTATTTTTTCAGTATTATACTCGCGTACATCGCGAGTCAGAGACTTAGAGATCTGCCTATTCAGCCGCTGGCATTCGAAAACTTCTTCTGGAGACTGCAAGATCATCCTGCGTCTTTCCTCCATAAGATTGAGGGTAACGCCTGAGAGCTTTTTGGTTCTTTTTGTACGGTGGGTTTTAAAGAACTTGAGCCCGACCGTATGGACAGTTTCCACTACCCTGCTGTTATAATCGTCCACGTTTATGCACTCACCTAGACCTTCGAAGCGATTCTGCAGTTCGAGCTGAAAGCTATCGGGCTCCTGAATCTGGATAGGTGCTGGACGGAGTGTAGACTTCATCAGTCTAGACCTTTCAAGCTTGAAGTTGATATTCAATGTGCCTCTTACTAGTCGGTGATCACTTCCAGTTTTAACTGCGTTGATCACAGAGACATCATTGAATATGTGCCGCCTCGTCGACATGATGAAGTCTATCTCGTTTCTTGTAACACCATCGGGGCTCACCCAGGTTCATTTCTGGTGTTCCAGCTTCTGGAAGAAGGAGTTCATCATAAAGAGTCCCTCCTTCTCCATGAAGTCAGCCAGCATTTGGCCCCGGGGATTCCGTTGCCCAGTACCAAAGGTTCCCACTCTCAGCTCATCGTCGCTTCGTCTGCCCAGTTTCGCGTTAAAGTCCCCCATGACAACGGTGTAGTGAGTTTTAGAGGTATGTATGGCTCTAGATATATCCTCATACATAGCCTCTACCTCATTGTCGGGGTGTGTCGAAGTCGGTGCGTATACCTATATAATTTTCAGTGAATACCTTTCAGTCATTTTGAATATCAGGTACGCTACCCTGGTCGACACACTCTCGATCTTGACAACGTTGTTCACGAGAGACCTGTGGACTATAAACCCGACACCACCCTGGGACTGCTGGTCGCCCTCCCGGAAATAGAGCAAGTTACCGGATTTAAGTGTTATCGAGTCCTCACCCTCTCTTCGGACTTCAGATAATCCTATGATATCCCAGTGTAACTTGCTCAATTCTTCCTCTAACTCGTCGATCTTTTCGTCAGTGCGCGTGCAGTGTGCGCGTGTTAAAATTTGCCAGGGCCAATGGTCTTCGTTGTCGGTAGCCATGCCTCTTCCGGGGATTCTTAGCACCCCCTGCCCCGCCGTTACCGTAGCTGCTACCGTGGCCAGGACTAGCGGGGCCACCGGGTACTGGGGGCCGTTTAATATTTGTGGATGTCATTAGGGGGATGATGCCATAATCGCCACGCTTGGCAGGCGGGTTGGCGATCGCAGTATAGCGTTAGTAGGTATTAAGAGGACGCTGCTGCCCATCCTCTAGTCTTACAAGCCCATTAGGCACCACTTAAAAATGTGGAACGCTTCACGATTTTGCGTGTCATCCTTGCGCAACTCCAGCTCGGTTGGGCGGCGTTCGGGAAGCTACGTAACATCTTCTCGTCTAAAATTCCGCAGTGTCTCAAGACAAAAGTCTTTGACCAGTGTGTGTTGCCAGTGATGACTTACGGCACTGAGACATGGTCGCTTACGATGGGCCTCATAAGAAGGCTCAAGGTTACCCAAAGGGCGATGGAGAGAGCTATGCTCGGAGTTACCCTGCGGGATCGAATCAGAAACGAGGAGATCCGCAGGAGGACGAAAGTCACTGACATAGCACTCAGAATTGCTAAACTTAAGTGGCAGTGGGCGGGGCACATCGCTCGTAGAACTGACGGCCGTTGGGGCAGAAAGGTTCTCGAATGGCGACCACGTACCGGAAGACCTGGAGTGGGTAGGCCCCCTACAAGATGGACCGATGACCTGGTGAAGGTCCCGGGTAGAAGTTGGATGCGTACAGCACAAAGCCGGTCGTTGTGGCGGTCTTTAGGGGAGGCCTTTGTCCTGCAGTGGACGTCTTTCGGCTGAAGAAGAAGAAGAAGAAGAAGTGTAATGATCGTGTAATGATATTCTGTATACCACTCTAGTGTTATTAGAATCAGAATCAGAATATTTTTTATTTATGTAAACCATTACAGTATTTATGAATCGTCAAAAAAGCACCAAAGACTTAACCACCACTTCGGAATGTGATTCCTTCATGAAATGAGAAAAAAATTGGATAAAGGACATTGTTCTGCGCCCATACATGATTTTTTCCAGAATCAACAACAATAAAAAAATACTTGTATGATTTCAAATCACCCATAAATTCTCTTAAGGGATTTATTATTAAACGGGCAAGCGGGGAAAGCACAATATTACACGAAAAGTATTAGATTTTGAGGTTATAATTCAGTAGATATTAATTCATATGAGGTTATATTATGTGTGTTGACATTTAGTAAAGATGTCAGCGACTTCGATATAAGTACTTATAATACTTTGAAATATTCGTTTTAGGTAGCTAATTGTCCGTTACATACGGACATTTGCCATCATTTTAATAAAATAGATAAATAATTACTAAATTATTAGAAGAAAGAAATTAAAGGTTTGGTTAAATAGCCGACGTAGCGCGACGGGAGCGCGACGGGAGCGCGACGGAACTGCTCGGCTATGTTCGGTCGTGACGATTGCCGTCACGCCGAGCGTGGCTGCGCTGTGTGGCGTCCCGTACATTTCAGTACATTACAACTCCCCATGCCGCGCCAACGTCGCGGTCCCGTCGCGCTACGTCGGCTATGTGGCGAAACCTTTAACGTGCATTTCATGCAGTTATCCTCTATAGTTGCCTCACCTGTTTAACTAGTCATAGCAAATAAATGGTGATTAAATTGGAACACACCTAAGCCGTTAATCGGTGGCGGTTAAGATTCGGTTTTAGCGGAGTTGTGTTGGTAGCATGTTTACCTGAGATGGTGTATTATTTATGTACATAATGTACGGAATCATGAATAACTTATACGGGCAGGTTTTATGTCCGTAAATCTCTTCATCAAATGTATTGTTTCACTATTGTTTCTACTTTGTGTACCCACATATCATAGACGATGTTAGGCCCCAGTGTAAAAGGGAGCAGGCTTATTGCAATTACACAGAGTCTAGAGTCTGGAATTGTGTTGCTGAAATTGTTCTCAGTCGCAGTCTGGAGTCTTGAATCCAGACTCCGGACTGCGAACACATCTGCACACTATACCGACGAGGCGATTTATTAGTTGTTCGTAGAATTAGAGCCCTGTACTTAAACTAAGCATGTTTTGTTGAATTACGTATTATTTATGTACGGAAAAGTAAATACTTTTAGGTATGGGCATTAATGTCCCATAACTCTAGTAGTCAAGTATAGTGCACTGTAGATATGTATACGCTACTTACATAAAATAGATCTACATGCTATATTTACCTAGTATGCAAAGGAATACAACAGCATTGATAATGCATTGTTTACAATACAACTGAGGTAATAACGAAAATGTGTGCTAAGCCAAAATAGTAGTCACTCACACGTCAGTCTCACAACATGCGGCCAGATCGCTTTCACTGCGCGCGCGTACCGCGTGCCGAATGCTGATTTGAAAAAAGCATAGACTGGTACAATGAGCTTTGCTTTTTTTAGTAGGTAGGTACTTACTATTACTTAACTGTACTAGAATTATCAATGAGTAAATACTCATTTGCATTTCATTTTAGAAATAAGAATATTTTCATATTTTCGTTAATTTTACAGTGAACCCAAAACAACATTGTGTGTAGGAAAAACATCGAAACTAACGCTGTGAGCAAGTGAAATGTCACTTTATGATGGTCGCAGGGTTGCCGTTTTCTATAAAATTAACCGTGTGGACCTGCCCTTTGAAAAATTTCCCTGAATATTTTAGTAAATGAGAATCCGTTTTTACACCAACACCCTGTCAATGTCAGCCATGGGCTAAAATGTCCTTGTCGCATTAAATATTTCATCGTCACTTTTTATGATAACCTTCTTAGCAAAATGTCCGAAATAGAGATTTCTGCTAACGTGATTCGTAACTCTTCAATAACAAAGCAAATAAAAAGACTTATTAATTTATAAAGTTGCCATTAAATTCCAAAGCCGAGATGGGAGGGTAAATATAAACTAACCCAAACAGAGAGATTTATTGCTTGATTTATAGTAGTATAGTCATTAGGATTAGTTAGGCTTTGCGACTTTGACTAAGTGCGCAAGTATGTTTAGTTGTTTGGATGTTTATTACTGTACGCAAAAACGGCTGAACGGATTAGATGAAATTTGGCACACAGATAGTTAATTACCTGGGGGTTATAGGATACTTTTTATCCGGGAAAAATGTTAGGTTCCTGTCTAAAGTCAACGCGGACGAGGTCGTGAGCAGACACTAGACCTACTAATATTATAAATGTTAAAGTTTGTCAGGACGAATGGATGTATGGATGTTTGTTACTCTTTCTTGCAAAACCAGCCCAACGGATTGTGATAAAACTTTACAGTAATATAGCTTATACATCAGAATAACACATAGGCTATAACATATACAGATATCACAAAATAAACGCGTGCACAACCGCTGGTAACGGCTAGTCTTAGATATATCTGTGATCCCTAGGTATTTTTATTTGGTATGAGTATTTGAGTATGTTAAATTTTGTGTTTATTGTGCACTGCCACACAATGTTTAGAAGAAAAACAACTTTTTAAAAAACAACTGTTTAAATGTAAATGCGGACTCTATGTATTTTTGTGTTTCTATGGTAACAGTCGTTTGTTGTGACATCGTCGACAACATGGGTCGACAAGTTAATGTTACGTGTTTGATAGGCCAGTCGATCGAAGCTATTGAACGATAAGGAAATGAAATAATGCCATGTGAAATGATACATTTTTATGTCATTTAAATAATTGGATGCTAAGGGGTCAGCGAACTGTTTCCAAAGGAGAGTGATTACATTACGTACGCTTTGGAATATAAAATATTATATGAATTAGGTATTAACCACACAACACGAGAGTTAGGCTCAAAACACACGCTCAGTTGAAGAGACGTTTTTTAATTTTGAAGATGGCATTAATCAATTATTTACTGAAACTGTGAATACATTAGCTATAATGCCGCTTTGTGTAATGAAGTATTAATGATGAGGTTTCTACAACTGAGTGAACATCCAACAAAAATAAACAGATCAAGTATGATAGGTTCGCACATTGAAGGTTGCTAGTTATCTACCGGTTATCATTTCCACCGGACATTCAGGAACAAAAAGGTCAACAGTTAAACCATATTACTACCCATTGTTTTTCTTAAAAAAAATATATACCCTGAATAATGATAATTTCGCGTGTACCCAAAAATGTGTAAAGTACAGTGAGTCACGGAATTCTTTACACAAAGGTTAGGTATCTACTACAATAATTCTCCCGTGCATGCTGTACTTTAAACAAAGAGAATATGTGCGGAGTGCGTTCTTGGGGAGTCGTCGCACTTACATTGTTCGTATTATCTTTGTTATATGCGTACTTACACAACTATCATGGCTAAGTTAACGCAATGTATAAATCGAATTATTTTTAAAATCTACCGAGCAGTGTTTTTCTAATACGGCCTTGTAACAATCTTATCATTTGGGTCTGTAGATTACCACACGCGAGGAATAAATTAGTCGTAATTTAGAGTGTGGTGTGTGTAAATGAAACTTTTTGAAATATCGTTAGGTATGGTCTTAGATTATCATATTACGACACTGTAAGGAATAAATAGGTAGGAGGAATATAAGTAAACATTAGATGTCAAATATATATACTGGTATACATAAAGTAAAATACCCAAAATAAGTATATTTTTTTTTATTAGAAATGTACATAACTACAACGTTTTAAACATAAAAAATAAACACGGGCATGTCTACATTCCCTAAGCGAGGGTCGCAGAGACAGCCAAATTTCGCCGACGATAGTAGGTCCGAAATGGGTCCAAATGTAATACCGGCGATCCCCTTACCATTATACTGGATACAATTTCAGAATCCGGACAGCTATTTATATTTTTTCTATAGAAAACCTCGAATACTTCTGTCCGATAAAGGACGCGAACTCAAGATTACTTGATCGCCAACAACCCCTGGCTTTACTAGACTAGCGAGGCAACCGAAAGATTTTTACAAAATATTTAGTGACTTTTTCATTACATACATTATCCAAGGATTTTATTAATATATTCATGTTTGTAAGGAAATATAAACATAATTAACAAAACGACGGTCGAATAATTTGCTTAAAATTCTGAATGCTAAATTATATATTTAAATAAAATGTAGCCCCACACTAGGAATTATTTCTATTATGTTGGCTGACAAACAGTATTCTGTTAAATATATAGTATCTAGATACTTAATTTAATATCTAGTTAGAATTTCTTTTTGCCTAAGTAGGAAATGGTATTGTTCAATATTAGTTCTGCACTTAAAGTGCTTGAAGATAATAGTAGTGACATAGTTTTCCAAGTCCAAAGATTGGTAATGTTTTGATGTATAATTCGGTACATATACAAATGCATTTTACTTGATCAATGTAGCAAAAAGTTTCAAATTTTAAAAAAACACTTAAATGCTAAAGCGCGTTTTGTCAATAGACATAAATAATACTTTTGCTTGCCATCCTCCCATGTTCTACGCCATCACTGCAGTGATCGTAACGAAAGATCATAGATATGAATGACCATAAACAGGATTTCGATAGCGAGCACGAATTATTTTTTCTAATATAACGAGATCAAAATCACATGCTATCCCACTTACGCAGCATATTTTCTCGAAAGTAATACGTTACGAAGTTCATTCGTGTTAGCCCCTCCGAGCCTAGAGCTAAGAAAACAAATTCATAAAAGTCTTTATATTCGTATGACATAGTACTTAGGTACACAAGTAATGCTGTTTTGTAAACACTGAACAGGATCTTAGATATCAGTAATGTTTATCTTATCAATGTTTGTTACGTTAATGCAGATTATCGTCAATTATATGTAAGTATGTGTGTCCTTTAAAATCATTCTTAGTGATATTGTATGTTCACTGTTGCTGTGTCATTAGCCCGCTCATTAACATGCTAATTGGCAATAGTAGTCTTATAATATTGACTATATTTGTACTTATTTGGACTAGGAATTATTTGCTCTACATTGAGGTGTTATTAAGACAATTTTATGGATGTTTTGTTGGGTGTAGAATAATGTCTTTTTGTTGGCGTTATGACGTTAATGGAGGAAACTACATAACATTGTTCTTTTAATATTGGCTACTGACTACACGCACATCTATGTGTACAGCATGGCATGCGTACGGGTGGGTAGTAACATGTCACCCTGGTTTGACGTTGTAATCGGCGTCAAGCAGGGTTGCGTGTTGTCTGCTAGACTGTTTATACTTGGATAAAAGTATTCAAAGACTGAACGAGATGAATGAAGGTGTACAAATGGGTGACCTAGTGGTAATCCATCTACTATATGCAGATGTCGCGGTTTAAATAGCGCCAACAGCCACTGATTTGCAAACACTAGTCACGGTTATGAAAGCCGACTTCATGAACAATGGCTTACATGTATATGTAAAGAAAACCAAGATTATGGTTTTTAAACGGGAAGAAACCAGAACGAATGCAAGGATTGTGGTTGGTAACGATAAGCTGGAGCAAGTGAATGATTGTATATCTTGGATGCGGCTTCAGTAAGGCTGGGAAATACGCCGCTGACATAGAGAGAAGAGTAAGTGCAGGCAATAGAGTGAATGATGCGATGGGCAAGCTACTTGGGAGCCGGCACTTAAGCCAAAAGGCGCAGCTGGCCATACATAACGGACTGATTGTCCCAAAGCTGTTATATGGCAGCGAGAGCTGGGTATGTAAGAAGGAGGGTGAAAGTAGGATAAATGCGGTGGAAATTCGAGCTTTGCGGAAGATGTGCGGAGTAAAGCTGACCGGCCGTATTCGCAACAGCGTAGTTAGAAAGCAAGTAGCTATGAAAGATAGTATCGGTGTGAAGATGAAGAGAAAGGGTATGCTCCGTTGGTTCGGACATATAGAAAGAATGTCAGAAGAAAGAATGTCAAAACAGATATACAATGCCAAAGTGGAAGGATGTAAGTACCGGGGAAAACCTAGACTATCTTACCATAACCATATAGACCAAGTCTTATCCAAAGGACGAGTCGAGTCTCCGTAACCGGCGAGCGTGTATGAGACGAACTATGAGAGTGGAGGAAGCCAGAGAGGTATGTAAGGAAAGAACCTGTTGGAAATCTGTTCTCTCTGCCTACCCCGCAAGGGATCTGGCGCGATGATATAGATAGATATAGACTACGCGCATGCCGATCTACCACAAGTTAAAGTTAGCTTGTTCCCTGCTGAATGCTACTTTGATAAATTTAATTATTTATCCAAAAGCTCTTAAAATTGTTAATAGACCATCTGGATTTGTAACCAGCTACGAAACGGCGAAAAGAATCTCTTCTTTCGTAGCTGGGTATGAATATCCAGTTACTAACGTAAACCAAAGGTTTGTATTATACTGTAAGTTAGTCAGGGAAAAATAAATTAAAGTACTTAATTCTATTCTATCAATTATTCGACAAGCATCACCAAGCCTATCAAGTCAGTCACGTAGACTTTTTATAGCGATGTTTTCGTAGATTTATTATTCATTCCTTAATTTCAACTCTATGAGGCTCCATACAAGTTCATACAACACAATACATTTATGCAAATGATTCGCTGAAATTAGACAAGTAGATACTAAAGTGACACCGTCTGGCAATAAATTGAACAGATATCATTACTAATTTAATTACATCCTATTGTAATACCTATTACCCTGTTTAAATTCAAACTAGCCTTTTCCCTATTGAATTCGTCACTATACACTGTAAGAACTGCTTGTAAAGAGTTAGAGAGTCATCGTCTCTCCTTGGTTTCTGCTACTTCCACTATTATGTTAAAAAACCAACAACCGATTTTATTTTATCTAATGTCATGTTGTGAGTTGATTGCAAATGGCGTTTGCTTCTTGGATAGACAAGATGGGAAACGCTTAAAGTGTTCTTTAGTTAAAACTACAGGAATGTTTAGGCGGTTAGCTGAAGGATAGCTCGAAGGGCAGTCGCCCAGCCAAACCGTTATTCTAAATAGAATGTGGTCAGAATTACTCGGAACACTTTAGCAAACGTTCACATTTTGCTGAAGTTACCTACATCAAGCAATCCACGCAATAGAGGTGAGATTGTTGTCACTGACCTTTCGATTAATGTCAAATAAGACATCTACAGGAGTAAATATTCTCTTCCGTCCGGTTACAGAATCAGCATCGCAAAAAGCAAGGAAGCACACCAATAAACATAATTATTCCCTTTGTAAGTCACATCACGCCTCTATCGAAAGGTCAAAGCCGGTCTCGCATATCGTTTATTAACATTTGTGAAATGACCGCGTTTCAGATGTCGGTCACGTCCGTTGACTTGCCATCCAAACACAATTGATATCATTACAAGTGTGAATTACTGCCGCGTTCCTTATCTCAATCCGATGCTGTTTGTTTAGATCAGATATGATGATTTTTTATAGGCAATTGTTTAAAGTTACAGGATGTTAGTAGACTCAGCTTATGAGTGATCTTACAGGGGTTCTGTTTTATCTTTTGGAGCATATAAACTCGAAATTATTACGTCGGTGCAAAGCAGTTTGTAATAGCAACACAATGAAAAACGCAAGAAAAGGAGAAATGAAGTGTATGTTTTTGATATTAGAGTGCTAAATCAAATAAACATATTTTTGAGTTATGCCATTATTAACATTAGTCCAGCGTATGGTGATTATATGGTGTCAAACTCAAATTTCTTATGAGGGCCGTTGGTGATTTTTTTTTGTAGTAGTAGTAGATTATCAGTTTTAAACATGACTACAGCTAGATTTTATTTCTGTTTGATATTCAGATCAATCAAATATATTCCTCATAATCGAAGCCACAGGGAAAACGTATTCAGGGTTTTAGTTTCAAGGGACCTCACGTCCGAGGCTGCGTTTAATCATTCAAGAGATGTTTCTCAGAGTATTTAAAATTGTTCTCTGAAGATCGCGACTCTTCGCTGACATATCAATTTTGTCTATTATTCCCATAGCACTATAGCATATGCGGTGTTCATAGCGAATACCAAGGTTAAGCGGCGGTTGGGACGTTCAAGCTGTAATGGCTGATCGTTGGTGTTATTTTCATTTTGAAAAGTCTCTGTGCTTCTGAAAGTACGATTACGTTAAATCGTTGGCCCTGGTTACCATTTAATGCCGTCGTCGTAAGTTGATATGGAATCTTCATCGACGACTTTTTTTTACAATATATGTAGTGTATTTCTACTAGTTTTGGAAATTACGGATTAGTTGCTAGAATTTTATGAATGATTATACAACAGAGATGTTTTGAAATCAGGCCATTCTCAATTATAGCAACATCATTACAGGTCTAATAGTAACGCAAGCATCATAACGGATATTAGGCAAGTGTAACAAGTCGGCCGACTACAATCGCCTTAGCAAATATACGTTACCATTTTGGGATTCCCTCTCTATATATAGTTTAAACTGAAGATCAATATTTTAAGCAAACTTCCTTATCTTATTCCAAAGCGTAGAGGAAGGAAATTGTTTTCCTTTGCATATTAAGGACAGGGTAAATATCTTGGGTAAACTGTTGTTCAACTTGTTTGGATCTGAAAGATCGTTGCTTCGACCTCACCGTTGATTGTGGTCGTAAACCACAATCAGGCCGTGATGTATCGGATAGATTTACAAGTATGGCGCAGGAATATTTTGAGAGAACATCAACTTTGTAAATAAAAATAAATACCATTTAACCTTTATTCCATATTGCACAAGTGTTTCGTGTACATCCATCGCCGGCAACGTTAGTACCCAATGTAATATAAGGGAGCCTATTGCAATTCCCCAGGCAAAATTCCAGAATTCGGATATTGGGAATAGCACGATAAAAACTACTACTCTTTACTAATCTAGGATTTCAATCCAGGAGCTCATCGTGCATAATGAGCCAATAGACTAACGAGGTAGTCATTAGCTTTGTATTATTGAAAAGAATGCCGACTTTGCTATATGGTAATTTTTATCAAAATACCGACTTTGGGAATCGTTCGCTGAATATAATTAAAACAATGCCGGTGTTTTTCTCGTCTTTTACGAATACAAATAAGATTTCGTACGTAATGAAACTATTTATCTTTATACATATTTTAGCAGTATTATATCTGTATTTGATAGTACCTTTAGTATTTGGATAATCCTTTCATCCTTACGTTCCACTTAGTAGAAAGATAACAATTAAATACACCTAATACTATTTATTAACTAGTGGTCGCCCATTGGTCGAAATTCGACCTACTTTTTCATCAATTGCTGGTTATTTTTGACATTCAGTAAGACTATAGACAAATAATATTAAAGACAAACAATATTAATCTATTCTCAATTTGACCATAGCCTTTACAATAAACAAAAGAGTATATATGCGTGTGTGTGTGTGTCAAATACATGTAGTGTGTGTAATGTTTTTTTTATTGATTTAATGTATTTCTTATGCATAATTTAAAAAAAAATATTAGCATTCTGCACTCCTTCTCTATATAAACTATAAGTGTGGGAAATTTCATACTCCGTCGGCGCAATTTTCGTAAAAAGAGGTACAAAGTTTTTGCTTCACGTATTAATATAATGATAATGAAGTCGCGTAGAAGGTATCTTATTCTGATTATAAGTTATGCAATTCATTGTGATAAAGATAATAAAAAAATTACCAAATTTGTTCTTTCGGGCTGTGATGTGCCTCAAATTATAGCAAACGTTATGATGTTACGAGTAACAGACATCGAATTCACAAATTGCGTCACTAGCAACAACTACCCACATAAAATTTTTTTTTTGACAGCACTTTCAAATAAAAATTGTCCTCACAGAACTCGTAATAAGAACTTATTATAACGACTTCTGTACCTTGTACCTGTCTAGTTCAGTAGATTTTAGGAGAAATTTACGATCAGTAGAGATCTAATGGCCATTCATTAATAGTGTTATCAGAGATGGGCACAATGTAATCAGATTAATTATTAACCACCCCCGCTTGGGGAATATAGGCGTGATGGTGTAATAATGATTAACGATTACAGTTACATTTTGTAATCTTCAACGATTACGATTACACTTTTAATCTTAAATCATGATTGAATATTACAAAATGCAATTGTAATCATTAATCTGATTACATTTTGCCCATCTCTGTATGTAACGACTGCTAAGTCAGTCGCTTACCAGTGTCGCCGTCATTCAAGTTGTGTTACATGTCGCGTTCGCACGCGCTACGCCTTCCCTACATATCTATTGCTTATATGATCTGAGGCTAAAACCGAACCGTCACCGATCTATAGCATTTTACTAATTTCGTATTCTACTAAATCAGCAACGGTTAAGATATAGTTGTAGCGGATTTCTTTTCAGTAGAATTGGAGTCTTAGCCTTAAACATTAATCAATCAGCTTGCCATTGAGGCAAAATTATGATTATGGAAACTCCTTAAAATAATTTTAGTGACGTACGGACTTTTAGATTAAAAACATAATATTATGTATATTTACACAGACGGACGAATTAGCGCAGTGGTTAAGAGCTTACGCTGCTCCGCCCATTGTGTCTACTAGTCGCAGGTTCGATTCCCTCACAGGACAAATCTTTGTGTGATCCACAATTTATTTGTTATTATGTAATGGTTGGACATACATGATGCTTGTAACTTGACTATATTACTAGAAGTGTCCTAGAACTACTAGAGTGACTATATTACTAGAAGTGGACTATGGATATCCCTACTAAGCAAATTTAATAAAAAATTGAATTACAAAAAAACTTATTTGAGTCAATAATGAGCACCTTTTGACAGTAACAGTTTTGTAACAGTAAAATCAGACCAATGTTTCCAAAGTAATAAGTATTCTTGTCGAAAGTTTTTCACGCGTCATACGTTTATGGATTAGGTTGAAATTAGTAAAAAATCATAAAGTGGAAGTAGTCTTTTATGAATATGCTTGGCGACGGAGGCATGGAAAAATAACTTAAACACAACAATTTTCCAACATGGATATTCAGAAACTTATCATTTGAGCGTCCGTAAGGATATTCAGAAACTTTATCATTTATGCGTTCGTATTAGGATTATTAGAGCTGTAAAATTATGTCCGATAAATTAATGCCTACTTATAGAAATGTAAATGATTAATCATGTCTGTCGTATTTATAGACGTTTACCTAGATATTTATCTCTACTTTATACGTTATAATATTATTACTTTTTTTTTATTGATTTTCTATGGAAATCAAGTGGATTTTTTACTCATAAAAGTTTTTTCAAGAGCATAAATTATTAGGAAATTGACTCGGGGAACGGGGTGATATAACTTATGCTCGGATGAAAGCCAGTCGTCACTTCTATTCTCCCTTACGTAAATACCACTTTTAGCAGAAGAGTGCCATTCAGTTCAATTATAGATGCCTGATGATCAATCTATCTATATCATTATACTAGATCCCTTGTTGCGGAGTAGGCAGAGAGTACCGAGTTCCATCATTTTATTCCAGTCCTTACAGACAATTCTGGCTTTCTCTACTGTCATAGTTCGTCACATACACGCTCGCCGGTTACGGAGACTCTAAATTTATAGATGTAACTTCAAATTCAAATTATTTATTATGCAAATATGGGTACATAATTTGATGTTGCATATACTACGTTTGTTGCTTTAACCATATTTTACCCCTAGGGTATGCATAAATCAGGTATGTCATATATAGATTCCAAAATCAAAGTTCACTTATACAAACTAAATGTCAACATTATAATACGTATTTTAAACATCATCAAAAGACCAATATTAATAAAATAAGATAATTATAAAAGTCAATTAGTCAAATATCACATATTAATATTTTTTATCCTCTAAATATTCATTAATAGTATAATAGGTCCTATTCTCTAAAAATTCTTTTACGTTATGTTTAAACACTTCAATGATTTCGATTTCAATTATATAATTAGGCAGTTTGTTATAAACTCGGAGCCATGCAGAAAACACTTTTATTAAATAAAGCAATTCTATTTCGGGGATCTTAATTTTGCTAGCATGCCGTCTACTATTAAATCTTTCATATAAATGAATGAAGATTCATAAAACTTGATTGAGAAACTAAAATACACTGGGCCAAAATCCGTTTCTTATATGATTTAGGGCTGATTTTTCAATCATCTAATAAATGTTGATTGATGTTATGTAAGGCACCTGCTGAAATTAATTACTGAAGATAAAGAAACATAAACAGCGAACTGATCCTAGCAGATGAAAGGACTGTTGTAAATTTTATTATTATACGTATATTTATAAAGCATTTAATGTTCGACAGACTATGGGCTTGACGCCGGCATTCTCCAAACGCCTGCTCACCTTCATCCAAGATGCCATGCCTCTCAGACTGAAGGAGGTGCATTTCGTGAAGCAGCCCATGATCTTCAGCGTAGTTTGGAATATGTTCAAGCCTTTTATCAGGGAAAAACTCAAGACTAGAGTGAGTATACAGTATTTACTTACATCATCTATATCATAACACCAGGTTCTCGTTCTTTGCGGGGTACCTAGAAAGTACAGAGTTCCAACAGGTTATTTCCTTACAGACCTCTCTTGCCGCCTCCAGTCTCATAGTGTCTCTCATATAAACATGCCGGTTGCGGAAACTCTTGACTTCGATATGAATAGTTATAGGTCAGCGCAGATGTGGAGTCGGCAAAAGGAGAAGATGTAAGGCGATTATAGAAAGATAAAAATATATGGCGGATAGTAAAAAATTAAACTATGAACATAAAAAATCCAATTTTAACTGAAGTGGCAAAACATTTTTTCTTATGCTTGTTATTTTTTCTAATGTTATGGACGGCTGTTTAAATTTCTTTTGGCAATATTAAATAAATATTTATATCTACAGTCTACACTAATATAATAAAGAGGAAAGATTTGTATTTTAGTATGTTTGTAACGAATAAACTCATAAACTACTGGGCCGATTTTAATGATTCTTTCACCATTAAAAAGCTACATTATCCAGAAGTAACATAGGCTTATACATAGACGCGGTAGGTGGCGCTGTTGTCGATCGGGTACGAAGTCTCGGGAAACGCTGGTTATTAATAAGTACACAGTCATTGTACCAAAAGTGTCATTAACCCGTACCCTAAGGTTAACATGACGAGTGATTGTTCATATTTTCAATGCACAGGTGTAATGGAATATCTATAGAATACGTGCTTGTAACTTATACTTATAATTTATACTTTTACTTGTTGCTGTTACAAATACAATTTGTCGCAATAGATTATGTTCTATGAGTTCCTGGTACGAGGAATCTTTATGCACGAACCTACCTTATGTGATACCCACAATTGCATAAGACTGCGAAACACTTAGAATTGTAAGATCATTATCGTAACAATGTGCAATAATACATTTTTGAAACCGTTCCTTCTCTAAAATATATTGTTGTATTAATCTATCTGTATTATCACACCAGATCCCTTAATGTATTAATTATTTCTTTATCTGCTTTAATCTTAATTTTTTAATTTAATTACGATAAAACATTAGTGCGCTGGTTAGTCTGCTTCCTCACAGATGAGACGGACGTCTGCTAAACTTTACTCAACGTGAATTGGCATATTCATCATCATCATCTCAGCCTATACTTGTCCACTGCTGAACATAGGCCTCCCCAATCGCTTTCCAGCGTAACCGGTCCGATGCCATCTGCATCCAACGACTTCCTACGATTTCCCCAAGATCGTCGGTCCATCTGGCAGGCGGTTGTCCCACGCTGCGCTTGCCAATATGTGGTCTCCACTCTAGAATCTTTCTGCCCCAACGCCCGTCCGATCTACGCGCTATGTGGCCCGCCCATTGCCACTTCAGCTTGCTAATCTTAAGGGCTATGTCGGTGACCTTGGTTCTTCTACGAATCTCTCATTCCTGATTCGATCGCGTAGAGAAACGCCGAGCATAGCTCTCTCCATAGCTCGCTGAGCAACTCTGAGCTTTTTTATGAGACCTATTGTAAGAGACCACGTCTCTGATCCATATATCATCACTGGTAACACTCATTGACTAAAAACTATAGTCTTAAGGCACTGAGGTATTTTGGATGAGAAGATGTTGCGTAGTTTTCCGAATTGGCATATTGCAACCGGGATTGGCATATTGATCCCACTTTAAATTATCTGGTGAGCTAGTTCGATTCTAGCTATGTATGGGTTTGCGTATCTGCCGTCTAGTTGACGGAGTTATCTCCACGGGGATGGTGGCATAGATGGCTTCACGCCGCTGTGCGTCAGTTCGTAATTCTTCTTGTCCTAAACCGACTGACCGGTTTCGATGATTTTTTTGTACTTACGTGGTCACCTGAAAGGCTGTTAGTTTATAGTTAGACTCGGTAGCTGACGCTGATGTCGACCGCATGTTAACACGTGGGAAACTTCTAGGTGTGTTTTAAAAGTCCAACTTATCTAAGTCTACTCGAACAGAGGATTAAGAAAGTCATATATTTTTGTTTCCGAAATCCTATACAAAAGTGGTTTTCTGTATAGTGGTAGATAACATTGATGTTCTTTCTTGCAGATCTTCTTCCACGGTTCGAAGATGTCGTCTCTTCACAAGCACTTGGCGCCGAGTCACTTGCCGGCGGACTACGGTGGCGAGTTGCCAGCCATCGACTACTCGGGGGCCGACTGGTACCCTGTTATCAATGATGTTCTCCCGCACCTCCACAATTGGAACTCGTACGGGTTCGCCAAGAAGGCGTAGATAGCATTTTATTGTTTAGTTGGTGAGCTTGCCAATTGTGATCTATATTGCGATTACCCTTAAGTTTTCGGAAAAGGAAAGTAACGCAAACTCGCCTTTTTAAGGCGATTTACGTCGTAATTAAACTCGTCAGTTAGGCCCGTATTACAGAACGAAAATCAGACATGAATCTAGTTTCAAACCTAACGTTTAGTACAAAAATCAGTTTTTAAGACTAGATTGATTTCCGTTCTGTAATACGGGCCTTAGTCGTAGTTCTTGGGAAATAAATTTTCCTTGTTATAATGGGTCACAATTGGTTCAGTCACAATTATCTGTACGTACTGTATCCGTTTAGGCTAACAATTTAGACAAATTTTTGAGTATGTAATCAGTTTGGGGTCTAAATTTTTGGCCATAGTGTGTAATGAAGTGTTTTATTAGATATGCCATGTGTGCGAGCACCAATAGTATAATGCGGTTAATTTATAAGTATAGTGTAGGTCAGGATTAAACATTCGAAGAAATCGACATATCTGTGGTAGCTAAAGTTAAGGTACCACGTTTTGAGTAAAAACAACCGTATATATGCAAGTAATTAGTTGTAAATGTCAACAATTTTCATGTCTTTACTTGTATAGAAATTTCGGAATATCTAAAAATAGGAAACTATTGTAATTTCACCATTAAATTTAAATTTTAAATCGAAATATTTTAGTATTCTTTTTTTATTTTCTACCAGTAGCATCGTTTTTTTCCATATTTACAATAATTAATTATCTATAATTTTTCGTCAGTACGTGAATGTAGAAATCCAGAATGTGAGCGAATTTCATGACATGTAGACGCTAATTTTTGTATCGTGACAACAAAAGTTTTTTTTATTTATATAAGTAGATGTAGGAAAATATTTCCGTTATAAATGCATGACTGTTTATTAAAACTAGCATGTACTACGGCTGTGAAGCGAAGACGTCCTGTGTCAGTCTGTGTACCATTTATTTACCAAATGTAGAGATACTTATACGATTTCGTTTCGATCGATGACTGTAATTTTGTAAATCTATTTAGTATTAAGAAAAATTGCAGAATTGTTATTGTAAAGACATTAAATTTAACATTTTCTTCGACCCTTCACATCACTGCATTACGAGTGATAACTAATCGTACCAGTTGTAAAGAACTAACTTAGAGTTTTTAAGTAAAATGGCTATGTTTATGATTTAGGTATCTACTAACGGGATATAACAAATTTTCTATTAACTTCTTTCCATATTTTCATTAGAAATTCTTCGTATTAGTTAAGCATTTATAAATTATTAAACATTTATTATGTACACGCATTTATATATAATTATGAGTGCCTTAGGTGTGGCCTTTCACGGACATTCCATTTATATTCCCATGGACAATATGAAATTGCTCAAATTGATAGCACCTGATTTGCTCAAAATAGATCTTGGTTAGGTAACGTCATTTTTATGACGTTTTTTCTTGGGATAGGAAATAATTAAATAAAAATTTCCAAAGTTATAATTTTGTGTTTTATTTAACATTTATTTTGATTTCCACTTCCAATACGTTTTGCTTTTTTTATTATAGTGTAACTTTTAAGTTGGTTGCAATTACGAGGTATAGTACCTATAGGTCCTATTTGACCTAAAAAGCGAAATACTAAATCGGCCTATACCTACAATTCTGCTGCTGGGCAAATCGGTAAAGGCCTTCTCTCACAAATTCAAGTGACGCAGAGTAGATCATCGTTACCACGCAGACCCGTTTGGTGGCCACGTTTTTTTATTTGATTAATTGCTAGTGCTAATCAATGAAATGAAACGTATATGAAAGTATTTTTTTTGTAATTTTTGTTTTGTTTGATCTTTTGTTTTTACGATATATTATTCGTCATAACATCAGATTTGATAGACCACAAATCCTCGGGAAAGAACACCGATTACTATCAAGGATGGTTCGCGAGGCTATTGAAATTAAAAACATCCTAATTTCTATTGAAATTAGGATGTCTTCTTTATTGAGAAGATGGATGGGTGCTTTCATAGACTTGGGATCCGGTAATTAATATAATCAAATCCAAAACCAAGCATAACACTGCTAGACCTCAATTGACCGTGAGCTCATTCTGCGTTGATCGGACCAACAAAAATAATTAAGAAGTTTGAAGGTACCCCGGAACAACAATGCCTTTTGGACGTCTAACACCTCAGTCCTTCCCGTGACCATGGGTGCTGCAAAGCAATCGAAACGTCGTGAACTTAAAAATCAAAAATAAACCGCGATTAAATCTGAAAAATAGTTTTATAAAATAAATAGTTTTATAATAATGTGTAATATTCGCGTATATTTAAGAACTCAAAATATTTTATTCGTCCGACACAAAGCCGGACAGCACAAAGACGTCTCGTCCGTGGCGTGGCGGCGTGGTCTCTAGGAGAGGTCTTTTGAGTGGACGTCTTTTCGCTGAAGATAGATAGATTCAATAATTCCAATACTAAGACCAATTATCACACGGTCTCTCATAGGTACTTAGATTCGTTTATCCTCCGTGATACATTGATTAGCACTAGCCGATAATCTAATAAGAAGAGGACGTCCGCTTCTTACGTCTAATAGTTGGTGCAAGGAATAAAGTATAATTAAAATTTGATCATTCTTTGTGTAATGATTAATCACTTGCTTACATTGAGACCTAAAACATTTGAATGAAATTTGATTGTAATACTCTGTGTGTCATGCTTTTGATAGTGTATTGTATATATGACTTAATTCACGCGTAATCGTTAATTGTAACGATAATCGTTACATAACGTTACGCACTGCAACATCGACGAATCGATTTGAGTAAACATTTACAGTTTGTAACGGACGTAATGTCAGCCAACGCGTCAGCTTGCCAAGGTAAGCCAAAGTCAAAGCCAAGCCAAGCCAAGCCAAAGTCAAGCCAAAGCCAAGCCAAGCCACGCCGAAGCGAAGCCACGCTGAAGCGAAGCCATGCGAAAGCAAAGCCACGATAGTCGATTCTCGAAACTGTCAATAGCTGCCGCCATGTCGATACATCCCTTGACGCCCCGCCAAAATGCTACTGCCAAAGAAGTGGGGATGTATCTATATAAGCCTTAGCTAAGTCATTTGTGAGGGATTCTAGTACTAATTAAACGGGTAGAACGAAACTCATTTTATTTCTATCCGTTTCAAGTTTATAAATAATCATGTATTTTAAAGGTCGATAGAAGAACTAATTAAGATAAGTAAGGTTAAGTTATAACTTAGATATTTATCGTTTTCTTGAGTTTCTCTCACCCATAAGATTTACAATAAGGTTACCAGAATATTAGGCGTCACATAAAATATTTTAATGTTCACTCGTGGTCCAGATAATTGTCAAGATGTTGCTTAGTTTACAATATGTACACGATTGATGTAGTTTTATAGACGTATATATATAACATATATTCTTATGTTTCAATATCCAAAGTTGGTACTAGTTGTAGATTTTCAGATATCTTAATATTAGCGCCTGAATAAAAAGTCATAGTATCTTGCTCATAAAGCAACTTTCTCTTGCTTTTTAATATTACTTACGACTTGTGATTAAACAGCCGTAGAATAATTGTACCGAAAATATACCAAATTATAAAAGAATCACTATTTTTCGGATTTAATCGCGGTTTATTTTTGATTTTTAAGTTCCCAACGTTTCGAGTCCATTGCAGCACCCATGGTCACGGAAAGGACTGCTTATCTTGATTAACTTGCTTATGTTTTAAAAAGATTTAATTTTATTGATTTGTCATATTGTAACTTCGATCTATGATAAAATAAACCGCGATAAAATCCGAGAAATAGTTTTATTTCATATGTAATATTCGCGTAAATCTAAGAACTCAGTATCTAAAAGAATCGTTTCTTTTCCTATCTGCCTGACTGCTCCATTTCTTAGAAAAGGCCTTATCTCACAAATTGAAGTGAGGAAGATGAAGTCATAATTTAACACGGGGACTTAGTGAGGAATAATAGAGGCAGGTTTGCGGCCACCTGGTTTTGGAGCATATCAAGCCACCTATCAGGTACCTAAACTCGGCAACGACTACCATATTACATGGCAGAAGAGAAGTTGGTTTTTCTCTTAACGTACCTTTCGAAGCTGACAGATTCTCGAAAACGTAACAACCACAATCGGTCACCCATCTCAGACCGATGGATCCGAAAGCTGTTTAATGTTGATGATAGCTAAGAACATTGTAGTTCCACAGAGTGGGAGAGCCTTCTCACTCTTTTACTCACAGACGGTTGAGAGTTATCTGTAGATTTTCGCGATACCAAAAAGGTAATCTGTCAGCTAAGAATAGGAATTCCTTTGTCCACGATAATTTAGAGTGGCACAATTATATTATCTTGTTTACAACCATAAAGTTATTATCTACTACTAAAGAAGCTATGTGAAATAAAAAATGGCACGCAACTTGATGACCGCGTGGCTAACGGGGATGTTTGTGTTTTCATAGATAAAAAATTCTTGTTTCTGGAGTTATAAAAATCAGTATCTCAGATCTCAGTGCACATTGAGGTATATTAACTTAGCAATCGAAGGTGTCACGTTGTGGCAAGCACTTGGCAAGAAGTCAGCTAGGTATCTTCTCTAGTACGGTACGTTACAACTGAATGCCTACAACGTATTTATAATGGGTTTTGTTTTATATTAGTATGATTAATGGTTCTTGCTAGGAATGGTTATACTTAGTAATGGTAAGACCAGCATTTTTTGCTAATCTTTTAAATAGATTTAATTATATTGCTATTTCATATTGTAACTTCGAATATGTTCTTATGTTAATATATTATTGCGATGATATAGAAGTTTTTGGAAAGTTTATCCCGATTATAACTTTGGATTAATGCTCGTGAATGCAGTGCTTATCTGATGAAAGGTCTGCAATTAAAAAATATCTAAGAATTATAATCATATGTGTTTAGCATGTAAAATTGTAACGCCTGTTTATAAATCAATTAAATAAATAAAACTGACTGTCTCGTTGGTCTAGTGGCGAATAATGTGCTTTGCGCTCACGAGGTCCTGGGTTCAAATTCTAGGTGGGACAAATGTAGTTGTTTTGTAGAAAAAATCCCAGTATCAGTCCGGAGTCCGGAATTGTGCCCGGTATGTGGCAATAGGCTCGCCCCCTATTACATGGCACTTAACATCGTTGGCGAAAAGTGAGTGTACACAGTATATCTCTGCCACCCCCGCTTGGGGAGTACAGAGGTGACGGTGTTTATATATTATATTTTTTTTAAATATAACATTTCAGCGCTAAATTATAGCTACCTATTGATGCTACTGTTACGTATTGAGTATATATTAACACTTTTGCGTCCTGCCCGTTATGACATATGGAGCCGAGACGTGGACACTCACGGTTGGAATGGTTCATAAATTTAAAGTCACTCAGCGAGCTATGGAAAGGGCTATGCTCGGAGTTTCTCTGAAGGATAGAATCCGGAACGAAGTCTTTCGACAGAGAACCAAAGTTATCGACATAGCCCACCGGATTAGTAAGCTGAAGCGGCAATGGGCCGGTCACATTAGCCGAACAACCGATAACCGCTGGGACAAACGAGTTCTTGAGTGGAGACCGTGGACTGGCAAACGTAATGCAGGACGCCCTCAGGCTAGGTGGAGCGATGACCTTCGTAGGGCGGCTGGCAGAAACTGGATGCGAGTAGCCGAGGATCGTACCCAGTGGCGTGCACTTAGAGAGGCCTATGTCCAGCAGTGGACTGCTATAGGCTGATGATGATGATATATTAACACCTGCGCAACTAAAACACTAATTGACCGTAGCCTAATTAAGACTCCTATTATATTGGGACTTAACAACGTCGGCGAAAGGTGGGTGTACACAGTATACCTCTACAATTCCGACTTGGGAAATATAGGCATGGCGGCATTTTTGTATTCCGGATTTCGTAGTCATTTCAGAATCAGAATATTTTTTATTCATGTAAACCATTACAGTATTTATGAATCATCAGAAAAATAACATAGACTCTACCACCACTTCAGAATGTCATTCCTGTAGAGAAGAAGTGCCAGAAACTCCACGGTTACTCTTTTAAAATAGTATTTTTACATTTTCTTTTTCCATCTACATTTTGTTGTGGGATATGGGAGAACAACGTAGGCTGGTCTATCAGGTGGCTTATACAAATTATACTATTCATGTGCATGGCTACATGGTTCCCATATTAACAGAGAAAGAAATGAGAACAAAAACGATATATTTTACTAAATTGATAGAAGGAAGAGAGGGAATATTAAAAAATAATAGCTACACAAGTTATCCATATTCAATCACGTGGAGCTGGAACAACCCCTATCCAATTATTTTTGTCTTGTAAATAATCATCTAGCTTATAATAAGCTCGCTCACTAAGCGTACGTTTAATACAAGCTATGAATTTATTGTCACTAAGTTTAGTGACGTCAAGAGGAATTTTATTATAAAATCTAACATAGTACCCCATGAAAGAAGTGTGAATTTTTGACAGACGAAATTGCGGTTGATCTAATTTATTTCTATGTCGCGTATTATAGCAATGCCTATCGCCTAGCTGATTAAGCAGATCTATATCATTGTCGTCATTTCGACGTTTTAATCCAAACAGTGAAATACTACTATTAATATTTTAGCAATTAAAAAGTATTCTATTTATCTATATGATCACGCCAGATTCCTTGTGGGGTAGGCCGACAGTACAGAGTTCCAATGGGTTCCTCGTTTACAGACTTGTCTGGCTTCCTCGACTCTCATAGGCTTTAACAAGTGTGTGTGTGAGTGATGTACGCTGTTGGCCGCGAGGCTTTTACAGCTTCACCGGACTTAAGGGCGAGCGTGCAACCACTACGCTCGAGCCAGAAGGGCAAGGGGCGACATACTTAGGGTTGGGACAGTCGCTGTGGGGGGACGGGGTGCACAACTAAGTGCACCGGTCAACCGCCGGCTATGGGAGTGGATCTACGACTAGGTCATCGTCGCCCGTATTCTGAGCGGAAAGAATGGATGACAAAGCATCCGGGGGATCGCAGAGAACATGTCGCGGCCGGCGGTGGCGGCAGGGGTCAGGGGGGGCCAGCTTTAACAAACAATTTGTCAATGCCTATGAGAGTGCAGAGAGATTCGCGATAATATTACTTGTACTATATGAGAGAGATAGTGCGTTATGGAACTAGATACAGTATCCAACATTTATCTATGTAAATAATTTCCTTGTTTATTATCCTTCGTGTACTTGACCTATGGACTTAGTGTTAAGTTTTTATCTGTTAGTGCTAAGTAGGTACTAATGGTTTGTTTTTATAGTACGTACCTACTCTTAATTATATACTTAGGTACTTTTCTATCGATGTCCTAACTATAGTTGAATAATGACGAAAAACCCATTTTTTAACCCGCTAATTATAGTTAGTTATTTTACAAGTGTATAGATGGTTTTTAATATAATAATGCTAGCAATTCAGTTTGTAACCTTCCTAATGGCACCAGACAAAAAAAAAAAGAGCGCGGCTTAATGAGGGCGTTCAGCAGATTAGATAGAGAGTTTTTTTAAGATCAAACAGTAGATAATCGAGCATACAGGTCCAAAAATTAGTTATAATATCCGGTGATGTTAGGGGACATCAATTAATTACGTGAGCTGTTTTTCGATTAATTTGGACCCCACCCTTCCTCTTGGTTAGTTTTAGTGTGACCCCCCGTCCCCCTTACGTGAGATTTACGATCTTTTTGTTAAAATACTAAATTCTTATTAGCGTACAAAATGGGATACTCTAAAAAAAGTAAAAGTAAATATTTTTTTTATTGTGCGTACAATAATTTATGTTTTTTGTAAAGTAGACTAGGAGTTATATTTTCAATTGTGACCCCCTCCCCAGTTTAATTGATTTGATGGGATTTTACTTAACCCGTTGTATACGCTTTTATTATGATTCATAATAAAAGCGTATACATCAGTCTCTATTAATAATAATAGAAATGCCTATATTAATAAATCTAAGGGAGACTAATGTAATGATTTAGGCCTACCTGCTATCCCTTACATGCCATAGATGGCAGGTAAGGCAAGCCTTCAGGCTAGCCCTCTGACTCCCTCGTACTTTCTCGGAAATGATTAAATCAGACATTTGTTGCTGAATGTTTATTAATTAATATTAGCCCTGTTAAGAAACTGTCCCACCGTTGGGCACGGGCCTCCTCTCAAACTGAGAGGGCTTAGCAGTAATAGCCTAGTGGTTAGACCGTTGGACTGCAAAGTCAGAGGTCTCGGTTTCAAACCCAGGCACGCACCTCTGACTTCACGAAAGCATATGCGTATGAAAAATTAATTATCACTTGCTTTAACGGTGAAGGAACATTGTGAGGAAACCTGCATGCCTAAGCGTTTCTCGAAGGTGTGTGAAGTTCGCCAGCCCGCACTGGGCCAGCGTGGTGGACTATGGCCTAAGCCCTCTCGGCTGAATGTATAAATAATAATACATAAATAAATTTACTCTGTGCTTATACCGCCGGATAATTGTCAAAAATATCAATCGTATCGAATTCTTCGTTGATCTGCTGGGTTCAAATCCTAGGTTTAACCAAATGTTGTTGGGTATTGTTGAGCTAAAAATTGTTAGTAGCAGTGTACGAAATTGTGTCCGGTATAATTGCAACAGCCTCCCCCTAACACCCTATAGAGGGTAGGTTCGGTATCAATGGTTTTTATTTTTTTATCTCCTCTAATGATCTTTCTCTCTATACTCGCAATGATAATAATATTAATCGGCCCGAAAACCAAGGAACTCATTTAATTGCATATTCGAATGTTGAAATAAAATAAAATCAGCCATAAGTGTTAATTACATCCAAAATAAAAAGCCTAATTTGACTGTTGAAATGGGCAAAGAAGAATGGCACTTAATAAAAGGACTTCGATGTGTGGCGTGACACTCATCATTCCCGTTATGAAATCTTATCAATCTATGCAGATGCAGCTGACAAATCTTACTTCATGTAACAAAACTACTATAACAATTCAATTAACACTGATTCAGGATAGGTGTATGAATGAATGATTAAATAATTTAAAATGCCTATGAAGCTTGTTCACCTGTTTCTGTTTGAATATGAAACTCTATCTATCTATATCATCACGCCAGCTCCCTCGCGGAGTAGGCAGAGAGTACAGAGTTCCAATAGGTTCTTTCCTTACATACCTCTCTGGCTTCCTCCACTCTCATAGTTCGTCTCATACACACTCGCCGGTTACGGAGACTCTTGACTTGCCCTTCAGCTATGAAAGTCCAATCCAGTATTATATTGTAGACTGTGGTTCTGTTGTTTGTGAACTGTTAGGATTACAGCGGATTCTTAATTCTTTTTTTACAAGTAGATATTGTTACTAGGTATTTATTAAAAATTTAATTTAATTAATCTTTGTAAAAAAAATTCAAGAGAAACAAGTGGGCCATGTTGCCACTTAATTATTAGATTGTAGAGGAAATCGCCTTTTTTATGTAGATCCTACAGGTCTAATGTTTGGTCGAAGAACGAAACGCAACCGGTTTCGACCGATGTTGCCAACACTGTCAGTGTTGGGTACCGTTAAGATGCGCTTCCAATTGGACAGGCACAGGCATTAAGCACCGAACCGCGGCGGAGTACACGCGGGTTTGCTTAGCTTTATGAGGCCTTTATTTGTCCGTGGCTTTTTAATCCCAAATTAATTAATCTAAATATTTATACAGTTTGATAACTCTAAATTTCGATGTGCGCGATAAGTTTATGAGAACAATATTATCTGTGTCAAGTGAAAATGCAAGTGAATGGTGTTCTGCTGACACGCACAAATTAAAGAGCGACACAGCCGGCCAGTTTCCTGTATCCAAAAGCTTACACAACAAAATACCGACTTACATAATTTACATATAATTTATTTACCAAGAATGGAACTACAGTATGATAGAGACGGGACCCCGTTCCTTATTTGGGGCGGGAACAAAATACGGCTAGAAAAAACATTGAATAACGATAAATGTTTGGAAAAGGCTGAGAGAGAGTTAAGAGAAACTCCGGAAGTAGTCGAGAATGCTTTGGTCGAGATAAGAAAGCTTTTAAAAAGTAAGTGTTAAATACTTTTGTTTACAAACATTTTCGAATTTGAAATTAAAATAAATATATAGTGTTGTAAAGTATGCTCATACTAGAGCTGCGGTCCGGGTAACGCTAATATCGATATTAGCGTAATTCTTATGTATGCGTTCTAAAACGGCGTAAGTGTACCAAGTCTTTGGTGCACTTTCGCCGTATAGGCATGCACATAAGAGCTAATATTAACATTATCGTTATTCGTACCGCAACTTACTTTATTCCGCGTTAAAGTCGAATAAAATGTAGTGATGTAAAAAAATGTTTTGTTATAACAATGCTGAGTTATACATATATAACTGCCTGAAATCAAAACTTGTAATTAACAACAGTACACAACAAGCTTTTTTAATAGGTAAAATTGTCATTTTTTTATACTTACCTATCTTTTTATACGTTTGAAGAAAAGGAAATTTATACGTAATTTAAGTAGACATATACCTAATTATATTCATATTTATAATCATTTTTTAATATCTACTATGTGTAAAGTAATTGAGACTAAATAATATTTCCGCGATTGCTGCTTGATTACTTATACAATTAGGTATTATGAAGGATCTATTATGATGTGCAGTTTATATTGACGTATGGCTTTGTCCACGGTTCCGCTCGCGCTTTTGCATTAAAATATAATTCAACCTAAAACCTGGAGGCAGACCAGATATCTAAATATCTTCTTAGTGCCCGCCCGTGTACTACATAGAGGTCAAGCTGTAACTCTAGTACTACGTAAAATATATTCTTATTACGCCAAAAGATGTCCACCGCAAGAAAAAGGCCTCCCCCAAAGATGCCATTCTCCTCACTCTGACTAATTGTAATATTTATGTCGAACAAGGTTGGTTCCGCGTTCGTCCTACTAAAAATTCGTCTTACATAAAGAAAAATCCACATTCGGTCTACATTATATTTCTTTAGTCGGTCGGTCGGTAGTAGTCGGTCTACATTATATTTTTTTCGTTCAGAGACCTCTAAATATTTGTTCCTATTATTTCTTATTTCAGATATATTCAGTGAATAGATACAAAAACTTTACAATATTGTAATATTCTATTTGGTAATACTAGTAAATACAGCTACGAGTAATGGTAACGCATATTAGAACTTTGACATTACTATCACTACATATTATAAAACTTTAAAAAAAAGGTAAACAGACTTCAAATAAATATTTGATGTCGGTGCCGGTTGCTTCAGTAGGTTACTTGACACCGACTTCAAATATTTATTTTTTGCTCTTAGAAGTCGGTTTCCCTTTTTTTTATGTTTTTATTTTACAATTTTAATTGAAAAATTAATTAATTTATTAATATTTATATACCTATATTACATTATTTTACTTAGTTCTACAGTAAGGTACCTACAGGATTGATATAATACTCATAAAAACGAATGTATGTGATGTTTGCCGCCAAGGAGTTCCCTGGTGTATTTCCAAAGTCCAAGGTTTGATACCGATAAAATTAAATTGGGACCTCCATGGAGCTATATTGAACCCAATGCAAAAAGAATAATCGAATTCGCACAATTGACTGAAATATCGCAGAATATACATAAAAAAGAAGCATACATACAGACGAACATAGAACCTCCTCCTTTTCAAGTCAGTTAAAAACAAAGGCTCCCCACCGCGTCTGTCTGTCAGTCTGAACACTATAAACTCAATAACTACCGAAAGGATTTTCATACGGTTTTCACCAATGGACGGAGTGATCCAATAGGAAGGTTTATGTGTGTAATTCACCCGTGCGAAGCCGGGGTAGTTCGCTAGTGGTAACATAATGTACACAATACATGCATTTTGCAACGTTATTATGGCTATGTACTAAAGCGTTTATTATTACTGGTGACTGCACCATCATTCTACCGGGAGATGTGGTTAGAAACGTTTGAATGTAATTATAAATTTATATCATCATCCAATTTGTTCCAAAATATTCTGAAATAATTGCCTATTAAAGGGTTGAGTTTATTGATAATAATAATTATTTATTTATTTCAGGCATCAGAAATTTTACAATTTACAGGCCTATATAATATGTACTTACAGAAATAACATACAAATAATATATTCAACTTAAAACCTAAGTAACATGTAATTTCGGCGACATGTTGCGCTGTGCAGGGGTGTCTCGCAGTCTTCCACGAAATCTCCTAAAGACGACACCCTTCGGCCAAAACTCCTCGCTCATGAAGGTTGGATAAGTTACATATTGTCGCAATAAGTTGCTCGATGGATTAAAAGTAATTTTACCACATTAGGGCTCGCCAAAATAGACAGACTGGAAGAGCTTTAGCACAATCGCTATATTATAATATCGATGGTTAGCACAATATTCTTTAGGCTTACTTTTTTAAGAGCCTGCTCCTTGTGCGCGAAATAGCTCGCGAACAGAGGAAGCTGGAGCTGGTACGTTGCTTTTATCGTTTTATATTGAGTGCATAGGGACAGCTCTTTTGCATTATCTTATCGAAAAAATGTAAAAATAATAATCCCAAAATGAATCAATGTCCTGAAACTCTATTATGATTCGATCGGATCCTAAGAAATTACGGTAATACAGTTCTCTATAATAGAACATGCAGTTAACCTAACTTTAAATAATACATATTGTTTTGTAGAGTTATACAAATAGTGTTGTAAAAATGAGCGCTGAAGTCGAGCGTTTAGCACTGAGTCGACGCTCACGAGCGTTGAAGCACGTAGAAGACGCGAGCGTTTTAAGCGCAGCCTCGAGCGTTTTTACAACACTATATACAAACACGATCTTCGTGCGTAGTAAACGAAGTGAAAGTTTAATAAAAAGTGTTGTGCGCGCCGGAGAGAAACATGTTTATTATAAAACGGCTATTATTTATAAGATTTTATAAAAAGCTGACAACCCGCTTAGGGAACTGCCGCCACGCCTTCCTTAAGATGACGTAATATATCGACTTCTCAGATTTACGGGAATAAATCCATATTTACGTTTTTATTTTTAATTTTAAGTTCCCTACGTTTCTCAGCATCTATGAGACAAACTATGAGAGAGGAGTTATGTAGTATCTGCCTTACTCCCAAGGAATGATGCATGATGTTATAAGTAGATAGAGATATGTAGCTACAGATCCTGTTTACAAGGCGTAATATAAATACCGCAAGACCTCAAACACTCCCATTAGATTATTGCTTTACGAAATCAATACGAAAATCAAACTTCTAATTTTAAAGAGTTTTCTACCATTTTTTAAGCTCTTTGGTACCTAAATTAACCATAAAAAATTTTTTAATCAATTAACTACTTACATTTAAAACAGCCGTAATGTTTTGAAGAATTATTTAAATTTTGTTTAAGACAGCGAACAGAGCGAGTAAAAGCATTTTTTTTTAAAAAACTAACTAAAAATAATTGGAATCGATTTAGTTTGCGTTAATTATTTTGCACCTTGTGTAATTATAACCGTAGGTAAAGTAGGGTTTGTAGAGTCCTGTCTGTGGATAGAACTCTACCTACGGTCACCTGCTGTACTTAAATAATCGGGAACTTAATATCAAAATAAATCGCCATAAATGAGAATCAACAGTTTTATTTTATGATGTAAATGGGGTACATTAATGGGACCATATAACATCGATTATGCAGTCTGTCGATACCAGGTAATTCAGCGGTGAACTTAGACACGTCTACCTAGTTGATGTAGTATGGCATGGTAGGTCTAACGACGACCAGGTCCTGGTTCGAATCCCAGTGTTCAAAACTTTCGGTCGAAGTTTAAAGTCCGGCATGATGCCCAGTAAGTGCCAATAGGCCTGCCTCTTATAATATTGGAACCTGTTATCGTTGGTTCAATGTGCAACACACCTCTACCAATCTCTTTTTGGAATATGGTCGTGATAGTGGTTTTTAATCTATTATATATTTTTTCTCATGTATAATGTATGTGGCTATATGATAATATAGTGGATATAAATAAAATTCGAAAGTGGAACGTCTGAGATTAAAGCGATTTTACGTTATTTCGTTAAGTGTTGACCGGAAAAAGTATATTGCGGAAAGGTCAGACCCGAATTGTGTTAGCACGCAATGCACCTCGATCGCGTGTTGGCAAATGCAGTTACGTACGTTGTGTAATAATTGTTATGAACTAGCAAAAATGCGTTGGCGATATATCCTGCAGTGGGATAATCAGAATAATTTTTATTCATGTAAACCTTTATCTTAGGGGAACTATCTAAAAGACTGGTCGACACTACACGTGACCAGTGCGCTGGCACGTATCTCGCGCAAAGGATCAGCTTTGCTATCCGCTGTCAGCCTCCTGGGCACCCTGCCGAACGTCACCGATTTGCCACAGTTTTAAATAGTGTATTATATTTTTCTACTTTTTACTGCATTTTTATTTATTTAAAATAGGTTAGATAGATAGATAGAATACTCTTTATTGTACACCAGCAAAAATACAGTAGAGATATACAATGTATTATTTAAATATAAAACAATTGGTGGTCTTATTGCTAATAGCAATCTCTTCCAGACAACCAGTTGGAAGAAGCAACAAATAAAAAAAAATAGAGGGCAGTTGGTGGCGTACAATGTAAAGATAAATATGTTATACACTTGTTATACATTACTACTATATACATACGTACACAATATACCTTTACACACAAAACATAAATATTACCAATTTAATCATTAACAAATTATCCAACCAGGAGAAAGTGTCCTTGCCATTTTTTTGAAGGAATTCAAAGACTTCGCACGTCGAACCGTAACAGGCAATGCATTCCACAAGCGGACAGCTTGACTAGTAAAGGATTTGTGAAAGAAGTTTGTGGAATGCATTGGTGTTTTCAACATCAGATTCTCCGATGTACCTTAGGAACCTCGAATGCTATGCGAACCTAGAAATTCAAACCGTTTTTTAAGGTAAGAGGGAGTTGTCGGATTATATAGAATGTTGTATAAAAGCGATAGTATGTTAGCATTCCGGCGATTACGGATTGATAACCACCTGAGTCTTAGACGAAATTCAGAAATATGGTCATATTTGCGAAGACCAAATATGAACCTTATACGATGGTTGATAGTTTTTTTTAAAGATGTTTGATAGTGAATCAAATTGAGTTAAGTTTGCCTTAGTATATCATATTTGTAACCGTTATAGTATCTATAAATCGTCAGGAAACTAACAAAAACTCTACTTTGGAATGTCATTTCTGTGGAGAAGAAGTGCGAGAAACATCTCGGTTACTCTTTTAAAATAAAAAAAAAAACATTATTAACATTTTCATCTACATTTTGTTGCGGGGTATGGGATGGAATATGGGAATTATGAATCATCAGGAAGCCTACCACAATTTCTTCAACGAAGCTATTATATTCTTACTTTTTTTACAAGAAAAAGATATCGATATATGCAGTTTATAACTCTCTCTTTTTCACGGCTAAGTGAGATTGCATTAGTTTTGTTTACGAACTTGTGGTAACCCAGGAAATAATATACGTGATCCAATGAGAACTACAGGGCGTGCCTATGGAGAACAAAATAATATTTGTAGGCCACAAAGGGTTTATTTCGTGTAGGAATCGAACTCGCAACTGTATGCAGTGTACGGAGCAGCCTACGTTAAAAATACTAGATCAAGCTATTCTCAACTATTTAAAAATGTTCGATTCACCGTGCATATTTGGTAAGATCAATCAGTTCGTCCTTGCGGTCAATTCATCGTAAAAAGTATTGTTTCAATTGGTGACAATTGTCACGGTAATTTTGTTTTTAATACCTCAGATCCGAGACTGGTTCCATAAAGAAGACTGAACAAAGAACTGGTTCTAACGAGAATTTTACCGCGTATGTTAATTTCTTATAGGATCTAAGGTTAATTGTATATGATTTGAGATTAATACGCTCTGCCTAGTCCAGTAGAATTATCTAGGAGAGAGAGACAACCGTGAAGTCCTTATACGAGGTGTAACATAATAAATGCAAGACCTGAAAGTAGTTTGTTCTAAATCGGTAACTGAATTGATTCCAACAATTTCTAATTTCTCTTGCATTTTTTTTAAATTTGCAAAAAATGATTTTACTTCTTCAGTGCGCTATAAAAAACTAAATTTATTTTTGATTCATAGCAAGGAGGAGATTCTAAGTACATTCCTAAGACGTATTTCTCAATACGCACACATACACGTCCAAGTTTCATTGTTAATTGGGGTATAAAAGTGCTTTAAAAAAGGGTAAAAATCTTTAAATTTGGATATTTGGTTTTCGGTTTTAATTTATAAAGCAATTCTCTAATCGGGGTGTCTGAGGTCTTGCGTTTATTATGTTACACCTTGTATCGTATTGTAAATCGTTTCGTATTTTGCCAAAAAATGCATGATTTCGTCGAATATTTTATAAGGTACTAGTAACATAAGATCATTATCTATGTCTTTCTATGAAATTGTGAGTAGATTATTTGTTTGAGTAGGTTAGTAGGTTGATTGATGAGTATGAAGCTATGTATCCTGCCAATGAAATGTTAAACTTCTTCTTCTCCTTCTTTAAGTTATGGCTTCATACTAATTTTAAATGTATTTTGCCAGGGTCCAGTGAGATGCATAATTGTGTTAGTATAAATTAATTCAACTCTCCGATGAACTTGATGATAACGATGATAATGAAATTGATGAAGTAGGTATCCCACCCTGGATAGTAAAGCGATGGATACTTTACATACCAATTGCAGCGGCCGTTTTGAGGTTAATCGAAAAGTCACGTTTTATAACTTTGTTACAATTGCCTTTACTCATGCGCACAAAAGAATACATAATGGTTAATGTTCCACCAACGTTACACATTATTATACGAAATATCACAAGTTTTCGAAATTAAAACAAAATGACGACAGCACACTTCGACTTCCTGCCATAAAAACCATGTTTAACTTGTTATATATTTCTTATTACATTGTTTTTTATCTATTTTGTATCTTGTACAAACCATAGTAGCTGATAGTCTTCCAAAAATTGTAAAATAAATAAATATAAAAATTAAAAATAATTAACTTAGTAATTCCAAATTATCTATCTATCTATAACCTCACGCCAGATCCCTTGCGGGGTAGGCAGAGAGTACAGAGTTCCAACAGGTTCTTTCCTTACATACCTCTCTGGCTTCCTCGACTCTCATAGTTCGTCTCATACACGCTCGCCGGTTACGGAGACTCTTGACTTTTCCATCAGATAAGACTCGGTTTATTTGGTCATGGTAAGATAGTCTAGGTCTTCCCCGGTACCTGCATCCTTCCACTTTCACATTGTATATCTGTTTTGTCATTCTTTCCTCTGGCATTCTTTCTATATGCCCGAACCAACGGAGCATGCCCTTTCTCATCTTTACACCGATACTATCTTTCATACCTAATCGCTGTCTTACTATGCTGTTGCTAATGCGGTCGGTCAGCTTCACTCCGCACATCTTCCGTAGAGCTCGCATTTCTACCGCATTTATCCTACTTTCATTCTCCTTCTTACATACCCAGCTCTCGCTACCATATAACAGCGTTGGGACAAGAACTCCGTTATGTATGGCCAGCTGCGCCTTATGGCTTAAGTGCCGGCTCCCGAGTAGCTTTCCCATCGCACCATTCACTCTGTTCCCTGCTCTCGCTCTTCTCTCTATGTCAGCGGTGTATTTCCCATCCTTACTGAAGGCGCATCCAAGATATACAAACTCATTCACTTGCTCCAGCACATCGTTACCAACCACAATCCTTACATTCGTTCTGGTTTCTTCCCTTTCAAAAACCATAATCTTGGTTTTCTTCACATTCAAGTGTAAGCCATTGATCATGCAGTCGTCTTTCATAACTGTGACTAGTGTTTGCAGATCAGTGGCTGTTGGCGCTATTAAAACCGCGTCATCTGCATAAAGTAGATGGTTTACCACTAAGTCACCCATTTGTACACCTTCATTCATCGCTTTCAGTCTTTGAAGACTTTTGTCCAGATATATTATAAACAGTCTAGCGGACAACACGCAACCCTGCTTGACGCCGATTTTAACGTCAAACCAGGGTGACCTGTTACCACCCACCCGTACGCATGCCTTGCAGTCCACATAAGTGGACTGGACGGCTCGCAACAGAGTGCCATCTATACCATACTCTGGCAAAATGTCCCAAAGTCTCTTTCGCACAACTCTGTCAAATGCCTTCTCCAGATCTACAAAACCGCAGAAAACCTTCCGGCCCACTGCCAGATGCTTCTCTACGATGTTGCGGAGTGAGAAGACTTGATCCAAACATCCTCTTCCAGACCTGAAACCCCCTTGTGCCTCGCACAACATTCCATCGGACTTCACGCGCATTCTCCGTTCAATAATTTTACCGTACACCTTGGCTGCCAAGCTGATCAAACTGATGGCTCTGTAATTGGCGCAGTCATATTGTGAACCCTTGCCTTTATACAAGGGTACTATGACTGCGCGGCGCCAATCTGTAGGGACTCTACCGGTCCTCCAGCAAAGGTTTGCAAGGGCCCGGAAAGCGTCCCGGACGCAAGTTCCACCATATTTGATCATCTCGGCAGATATCATGTCTACTCCCGCAGCTTTACCGTTTTTCATACTTCCTATCGCCCATTCAACTTCTTCCATAGTGATGTCCTCCGTTGATTCTGGTGCCGCAATCTCGCCTTTAGGCACGTCTGCGGCATCAGCATCCGGGTCATCTCCATACATTTCTCCAAAATATTCACTCCACCGGTTTAGCACAGCTTGTGTGTCTGCAAGAATGTCACCATCTTTAGATTTTATCCTTTCCATTCTGGAGCCTGACGAATCACCTCGAGCCTTTCTCACCTTGCTCCAAAAGAGTTTGGTGTTGTTCTCGAAGTTCTTCGCCAGCCTCTCCTCCTCAATCATACTGGCTCTTTCACGCTTTTCTTTCACTAAAGTTTTAGTGGCATTCTTGCATTGCCGGTATATTTCTTTCTTCATCTCTGTCATACTGGCATTCAGGTTCAAAGAAGATACATAGTCCTGCCACGCTTTCTTCTTACTTTCTACGGAGCTTTGCAACTCCGCATCCCACCATGCATCACCTTTTGCTGTAATATGCTTCTTTGAGCAACCACATACTTCTTTCGCGGATTCCACCAAACTCTCTTTCAGGCTATTCCAGCATTCATCTACATTTGAGTCCGAAGAGCCTGCTGTCAAAAGCTTGTCCCATTCTCCTCACGCTCTCATCTTGCAACTTTTCAACCTTTAATCTTTCAAGGTCTCCGAAGGGGATACGCTCTCGCCAGTGCCTCCACTTCCTGAACAGACCACTAAACCGCGCAACTACGAGATAGTGGTCTGATTCCAGAGTGGGGCCTCTATACGCACGCGTATCTTGTAGTTTGCTTCGGAGACGGTTATCAACCAGGATCAGATCTATCATGCTTTTTTGTTCATTCCTTCTCCACGTATACATATGTATGTCCTTATGCTGGAATATCGTATTAGACACAAGGAGACCCCTTTCCAAACAAACATCTACAATGAGCTTACCTGCATCATTCACTCTCTTATCACCATAAGGACCCAGAGCAGCGTCGCAAGTTTGCCGCCTGGTTCCTACCCATCCGTTCAGATCTCCACACAGAATCACCTTTTCGTTAGCCTCAGCCAAATCCAGAACTTCCCTGACATTATCCCAAAACTTCTCAAGGTCCTGGGGTGTCGACGAGCTTACGGGAGCATACGCTGCGACCAAAAATACTCTAGTGACACCCAGTTTTAAACGGACCCAGAGAAGTCTCGCATCGCACAGGCCATAATCTCTCACTCCAGAGGCCAGGCGACGGGACAGCAAGATACCCACCCCCATGCTGGCACGACTGCTCTGCGGTACACCAGACCACAGAGCCATCGTTCCATCAGGCAGATCACAGGTTTCACTGCCCCTCCGCTTAGTCTCTGTTACACACAGAGCATCCAGGCGTCTCTCTTTCATTACATCAATCACCTCATGCATCTTATCTTCCATACCACCTCTTACATTCCAAGTGCCTATTCGGCACTCTGCACCTCACGACTCGCCAGTTCGGGCCCGGCGTGATGGGTGGCGGCCCCCATCGCCGCTTCCACCTATATTCGTACCGACGGGGGCGGGCCGGTACGCGTCGCCTCGGGGGGACGCCCTAGCCCGCACTGCGGTACGTCTTCGGTCCAAGATTGCAGCCATAATGACTGGCAGGGGTCGCGACGAGCACGCTCTTGGACAGACCCCAAATTCCAAATTAATTATTATTATAAAAATAAAATAAAATAAACACCGTCACGTCTACTTTCCCCAGGCGGGGGTGGCAGAGGCGTACTGTGTACACCCACTTTTCGCCGACGATGTTAGGTCCTATGTTTTAGTGGACGAGCCACACGACACACGACGTGGCACAATTTCAGACTCCTGACTAATACTGGGAGTTTTTCGATTGAGAAACTACATTTGTCCGAACTAGGATTTGAATCCAGGACCTCGTGATTACAAAACGATGCGCTTTGCCACTCTGAAAACGAGGCCCTCTAAATAATTATTATCTCATGCAAATGTGTATATAAATAAATAGTGTAACAAATAACAAATACTACCGCGACGTAAATAGTAATGTTTAATAATTACCGATTATCTCTATCTATACAATCACCTCAGATCCCTTGCAGGGTAGGCAGAGAGTACAGAATTTCAACAGGTTCTTTCCTTAAATGCCTCTCTGACTTCCTGCACTCTCATAGTTCGTCTCATACACGCTCGCCGGTTGAGAAAACTATTGACTTGTATTACTTATTAATTAAAGATATCGTTAACTTTCTTTTGTGTAGCTGACACGTCGCTGTACATCCCCGCGGAGAGAGATGACTTTCTATTGAAGTTTCTCAGGCCATGCAAATTCTACCCGGAGAGTGCATTTAAAAAGGTATGTGATATTTCAAAACCATAATATAATAAGTTGCTCCGACTAGGTAAAAACAACTTCGACAAGGAAGTTAAGAGACGTATACAGCTAGGCTAGGGCAGCATTTGGAAAACTCCGTCGAGTCTTCTTATCGCCCATACCTCAATGTCTTAAAACGAAAGTTTTTAATCAGTGCGTCCTACCTGTAATGACATACGGAGCCGAAACGTGGCCACTCACTGTGCGGCTTGTCCACCAGTTCAAGGTCGCTCAGCGAGCTATGGAAAGAGCTATGTTCGGAGTTTCTCTTAGGGATTGAATCCGGAACCAAGGTTACTGACATAGCTCACCGTATTAGCAAGCTGAAGTGGCAGTGGGCAGGTCACATATGCCGCAAAATCGATGTCCGCTGGGGCAGACTGGTTTTTAAGTGGATACCGCATGTCGGCAAACGTAGTGTTGGGCGCCCTGTAGCTAGGTGGGGCGACGATATTCGTAAGGCAGCGGGCAGGGATTGGAGAAGGAGAGCTGAAGATCGAGCTCAGTGGCGTGCCATGGGAGAGGCCTACGTCCAGCAGTGGACTGACACGGGCTGATGAATAATATAATAAGTATTCTATGATTATGTTTTGAGACATCTCGCCGAGGACTGTAATTTGGGGTTGGAGCAATCTTACTAATATTATGAACGCTTATAAAATAGAGTAAAAAATATCCATACATGATGATGCATCTATAGATATTTGTTACACTTTGACGCGAAAACTATTGAACGGAATTTGATGACACTTTAGAGTAATATGGCTTATACATCAGATTAGCATATAATTTATAACGATATTGTGTAAATTAGCCATAATATAACGATAAGTGTCAACTAAGTCGAAAAGAACTTGTGACCTGAGACCTTACTTTATATCATTATCACTTGGACGTGTAGCTAAGTAAGAATGCCGCTTTTGTAGCAGATAACTTCGCATCCCGGAAACACACGATTTTGATTTTTTGAAAATGAGACTCATGTTGACTGCCTCGTTGGTGGCAAAGTGAATCGCTTTGTGAAGAAGAGGTCCTGGGTCGGACAAGTGTAGTTTTTCTAACGAAAACTTCCCAGTACGAGTCCGGAGTCTGGAATTGTGCCCGGTATATGGCAATAAGCTCGCCCCCTATTACATGGGGCCTAACATCGTCGGCGAAACGTGGGTGTACTCAGTACACCTCTGCCAACCCCGCTTGGGAAATATAGGCGTGACGGTGACTTACGTATACGATAGTTATCTTTCATTAGCATGTATTTTGATAGGGGTACCTAAAAGGATTTTAGTTAAAATTTAATACGTACTTAAGTCAAATTACAAAAGAAACGCGTGCGCAGTCGCGGGTAACAGCTGGTATAACATAGTGGTCCTTATATGATACATTTAGTGACATTAGCCGATTAATTTCAACGAAGAGTCTGTTCTCAGCTGATTCCCATACATAAGTAGCGTTTTAAGGTGGTACATGAACGCGTGTGTATGGTCTGTCTGTAAGATTGTAGGTACTTATTGCAAATATTTATGATGATAATATACTGTAATTATGGCTACAATAACTATTCTTGAACAAAGAAGTTACGCTTAAACGAACGCTGTTATTATATGCTCATAAACATGAAAATGATATCTATGCGTGTAAGAAAACTACTAAGAGTCACGAGCAATCCTCAATTACATATTTAATATAGCGCTTCAGAACATGCCTCGATAGTCTAGTGCCAACGAATGTGGAAATGCCACTAGTGTGGCTTTTCCATCAAAGAATTCTTAATAGCATCATTGTGCTTGGTATGAGGACGGACGGCTTAGTCCAGTGGTTAGGAGCTTGATTCGTTCCACCTACTGGATAGAGTAGTCGCGGGTTCGATTCCCGCACGGGACAAAAATACACACGTTTAAGTAAAAAATAGGCGCGCACCGCACGTTGGTTTCAAACATAATCGGCGATATATTGGCGCACTCAGTACACCTTTGCCACGTTTTCTTGGGTCATATATATTTTATATACAAAATAATATACAATACAAAATAAACTTTGTAAGTTATGTAAAAAGTGCTGAATTATTTTGGTAACGCTTTTGTTTGTTTTATTGTAATGTTAAAGAAAGGCATACTTTTTACTTTAGTTGAAATTAAAGCTTTGTTAACTTGGTCTGCTAGAAATACGGTTTGTTTCATTCAGTCTTATAGCTGGTAATTACGTCGTTATTTAAGCGCATCGCTATATTATGGATGTAGTTTTACTAAACCTTTCAAAATTGAGACAGCGAGGTGATTTCGGTTAGTGGTTTCTTACCACAGTATCATAACTTTAATTCTTGTACCTGCACTAAATGTCTGTATTTTAAGATGAACGTGGGATTTGAAATTGGCTGCTTAGTGAAAAAATTGGTACTTTTGTGCAATCTTTTTTGTCTTTTTTATACTGCGTCAGTTACATGTTTAACAGCAAATTTCATAAAAAATTATATACCTACACAAGGTCGAAACGATGCATTTCCAAGATGTTGAATAGCAGACTATTATCTAGCCTAATGATAAAGTATACAGTATTTTCATCTATGCGATTTAGGGTTCAAGGTATAGACATAATTAAATAAAACTATAAACTTAGTTTTTTTTTTATAACATCGAATACCGTTTTTATATTTATGTCACGAGTGCCATTTTTAAAAATAATGTTTCAACAAATTTAAATAGATATTTAATGTTCTTACAAAGTACACCTCTGCCACCACGGCTTGGGGAATGTGACGGTGTTTATTTAATGTTCTTATTTATAGTCATAAATTCGTGACAGTAATAAACTAAGTTTAGGTATTATTAAAAATAATAAAAACATAAAACAATAATATTAAACTTATAATGGTGGCAAAGTAATTCCTTTATTATTATGCTAAATTTCTGAGCGAGGAATAACCCGCCTATCGAGGCCATCAGGTTTGATATTTTATTCTTTATTCACACACCTTCGAGAAACTCTTAGGCATGGTTTCCTCGCAACGTTTTCCTTCACCGTTAAAGCAAGTGATAATTAATTTTTAATACGCACACGCTTTAGAAAAGGCAGAGGTGCGTGCCTGGGTTTGACCCGAGACCTCTGACTTTGCAGTCCAACGGTCTAACTACTAGGCTATCACTGCTTTATATGGTATTTGATTTATATTAAAAAATATCTAGTGGTTTTTTAATTCCACCTTTATTGCATTCTTTTGTTTATCTTATATTTTCTTAATTATTTTTCATTTTTTATTTTAAAATGGACTATGATTGTCCTTGTATCGTTGATGCGATTTCAAACACTTTCTAATGATAATGCACACATATCCTGATCGAAACAAATGTCTGTAGGTCAGCAAACATTTGTTCCACACGGGATATGAACCCGATACTACTCGATTCACTTGTCTACGTTGAGACCACTAAACCATGTTTTGTTATAATAAAATAATCTTCCAAATTTTAAAGTAGTTATATTCTTGTTATTTGGAAAATCTTAAATAATGGAACGCTTCTGCTGACAGTCTTAGTGTTGTGCTAAAGCCTGATAATTTCCGTTAGTCAGATGGTCCCGAAATCTGACATTCGCAATTAAAATCAACTATCAACTCCGATGAATCATTCATTCATCATCATCAGCAGACCGAAAGACGTCCACTGCAGGACAAAGGCCCGCCAAAGATCGCCACAACGGCTTTGTGATGTACGCATCCAGCTTCTACCCGCGACCTTCACCAGGTCATCGCTCCACCTTGTGGACGGCCTGCCCATTTCACGTCTTCCGGTACGAGGTCGCCACTCGAGAACCTTTCTGCCCCAACGGCCGTCAGTTCTACGAGCGATGAATCCGTTAAAATATTTGTTTTTTCATTTAAGTTAATGTTGTTTTCCAGATACAATCTTACTACAAGTTTAAGCTACTATATCCGGAATATTACTACAACTTGACTCCGTCTGTGGTCCGAGTGGGCTTCCAGCACTCTATCGTGTCCATCTTGGCGCCGAGGGACCAGCACGGCCGGCGGATTATATTGGTGGAGTCTGGAGGTTGGTAATCGCTACAAATAAAATAAATAACTATTCCGCCTTATTCCCCAAGCGGGGGTGGAAGAGGTGTACCATGTACATCCAGTTGTTGCCGACGATGTTAGGTACCTATGTCGACGACGGGATGAGCCTATTATTAATAACATTGACAATACAATTTGTTCTATCAAAAAATGACACTGACACAAAGATTTGTCTCTTAGGAGGATTCAAGCTGTGACTCGATTCAGTGAGCGGAGCGGCTAAGGCTCTTAACAACTGGATGAAGTCGTTGACATTTTTGGTTTGCTTTTCAGTAATCCCATATTTGAACTAATAGCTCTCATCTGTGAGAGAAGAGAAGGACTTGGCCCAGTACAGGCTGAAAGAATATATAATTTAAAACATTTTCATTTTTGATAAGTATAGGTTTTTTTTTGTATAGTATCCATGTTTAACAGAAAAAAAGTACTTCAAATGGCGTTACGACTTAAACTATCTAATTTACTTTTACGACTACCGCCTTAGGACAGTATTTTTTCCCATAAAATACATCTATACTCAGAGTTGGGCAAAAAAATTTTTTTAAAACATTTGCAATAAAAATATTTCGGCCATTATCGCGGTTTATGTTTGATTTTTAAGTTCCCGACCATAGTCCCCTACGATTCAAGTGCTCTACAGTTTACCTGTTCACGGGAAAACTGAAGGGTTTGATGCTAAAAGTCATTGTTATTCCAGAGTATATTTCTATAATTAATTTAAAAAAAATATTGAATAATGCACAACACTGACTATACTACCCGGAACAAAGACCTTCCACAGAAATATCACATTTACGGGGAATGTTTCAGTCCACTCAGTTGTTCCACTTTCAATAATTGATACATTGTGCTCACCTATGAAATAATGCATAATTTGTTACTCTCTGTACATATCCAGTTTAAAAATTATCTTTACATCAAGTCTCGTAACAAGGTTACCAAGTTTTTAGTATGATAAAACCCGACTAATTAAATTAAATTGACCAAGACTTTGCGGTAATGCGTTGTTATTGAGATAAAAATATTGTACCTACGTTCCTCATAATATGCACTATATTTTCGTATTGAATTAAATTTGTAAATAAAAAATATAACTTGACCAAAAAAGCCCTATGAACTTGATGATAATGTGGTGGGATGACTGTTTCCGCTATGTCCGGTGGAAAATAGAAACGGTGTTTCTTTCCTCATAAAGTTCAGGCTGCTTCTAGTAGGTAGATATATAGGTCTCTTATTGGTGGTCGACTGGTCGTACTATCCCCTGGAGTGTCAGCGATTTTCATTTATTTCGTTCGGCAATTGTCGGGAATTTTCGGAACTACATTTGTTTTTAACCGACTTTAAAAAAAGGAGGAGGTTCTCAATTCGACTGTATATTTTTGAAGTGATAACTTCTTATGGGAGGGTAAACCGCTTCGTAACGTAACGCGTAACGGCGCCAGTCTGTTTGGCTTTCCTTTCTCTCACGCATACGGCAGCGGTAGGCATGCTCTTCCTCTCTCACTCTAACCCACAGCGCTAGTTTAAGTTATCACTTCTGTCGGGCGTCCCGGGACGCATAATTTTTTTTTGTATGTATGTTACGCGTTCACTCCGCCAATTATGAATCGATTTTGATGATCCTTTTTGCATTGGATTCAGTATAGTTCCAAGGTGGTCTCATTTTAATTTCATCGGTATTGGACCTTGGACTTTGAAGATACATCAGCAAACTCCTTAACGACAAACAATATGAATGCGTAGATTGAGATATAATGGGTATTACGTTAATCCTATAGGTACATATAACTATTTAACTAAATTAACCGACTTCAACAAAGGAGAGGATGACAATTCGACTGTGTTTTTTTATAACATCTTTATGAAGTGATTTTGATGAATCTTTTTGCGTTGGGTTTACTATAGTTTCGAGGTGGTCCCATTTTAATGAAATCGGTGTTGAACTTTAGACTTGGAAGATATACCAGGGGAATCCTTAACGGCAGCACGCATGTTTAGATTTTGTTATTATTATATCAATCCTACACACAGCTCATTAAAATAATATTATATATGTGTATAAATATTAGTAAATAATTCACTTGTCACTTAAAATTGTAAAATATATTTTTTTTAAAGCAAAAGTAAACCGACTGCACTAACCGGTACCGATTTCAAATATTTATTTTTTGCTTTTTGAAGTCGGTTTACTTTTATTTTTTAAATTCTTTTTGTGAAAAAGTTTTAAAAAAACTGTATTTCGAGGTTATAATAAGTTTATTACCACATAAAATGTATACCATTGTCTTCATTATAAAATTTCTTATCACATAAAATATACGATATATCATAAAACACTTATATTGCCGCGAAACGATGAGAAGTATGTCAATATTTCAAAAACGAAACGAAAATGGCCGATGCGGGCCATAGACCTGTATGGTTTGTATTTTTTTATTACTTTATTCGCTTCAGTATCACCAATGTGCCAAAATTATAAGCCGACAAGGATCTTTTGGGCCGTGGATCACATTGACAGGGGTGGTGTGTAAATTTCATACCAAACAATAACTTTAAGACTGTCAAGTAATGACATTTTACTTTATGAGAGCGTTAGTTCGGACTTTGGCTGCGGGTCAAAAGATTCTTGTAGAACTGTACTGTACTTATGATGAATGTTGCTAGTGTTAAATCGTAAAAAGTCCTCGACCTCAAGGGGCCATTGATACAAAGATAATGGAACCGATGGTTTTATCATAAAATTTAAGGTGCTTCTAGTAGCTATATCTCTTATTGGTGGTCGACTGGTCGTACTATTGGGACAAATTAGATTTTAGTGCAGTTCATACATTGATAAACCTGTTCAAACTCTGAACGCTCTGCCTACCCCGCCAGGGATCTGGCGTGATAATATAGATAGATAGATTCATAGATTAGCGTATGCCCAGGGGTGTTCTAACACCCCTGGGCATATTCTAATCCAGTGTGATAAATCCAGCATAAGAGAAGATATATCTATCTATATCATCACGCCAGATCCCTTGCGGGGTAGGCAGAGAGTACAGAGTTCCAACAGGTTCTTTCCTTACAAACTTCTGATGATACATCATCATACATGATCTAATCTTCAGTATTAATATTTTAGTTAGCGGTCAATATACTCGAATAAATTTAATTCTAACATGCGTCACTACATAAAAAGTGAAGGTGTGTTTTTGTTAAGTATTTACTTAGTGTTTAGATTGCGATTACAGATTAGAGGGAAGTAATGACCATCTGATTTTTTGTAGGGGTAGTAAGTAAGCACAAATCAGCTCAGACCATAATTTTTCACAATGAATAACAGAGTTAAGCTTTGGAAGGTTAGTGTGGGAACATGGGCTTAACACGTAGAAACCGTTAGAGAGAGTTTAATGGTACATAGTGGGTCTGCCAAGAAAAAAATTCGAACATCAATACCGAGCTGATATTATCGGCATCGAGCTAATATATGTCAAGACACAGGCCGATAATATATATAAGTATGATAGACTCGGTAGACTCATGAGTCTATGGAATAAGGGTTGGATGGATACAATACGAGTAGTAGATTCTGTTATTGTCACTGAACTAAGGTATATGCTTAGGTACTGTATAATGCGATGCGGATCTTGAGCAATACGACGGTGTTAGTATGTATTATTATTACTAAAATTATTATTAGAACAAGTAATATGTAAGGACCCTGTTTGGGAATATAAACTGTAGTGGATTAACGAATATGAGTTTAAATGGGATCTCATCTTCTGCGTAAAGTTGTTTCTAGACTTCCATTTTAACGGAACTATCATCAATTTCGCAAACTTCTCGCTCGCGCTCATTGTCGGCATCGTTAATAATTTAGTACTTAAAAAATTACGTCGCCTTCAACAAAAACTTTGATTTCCACAGGTAAAACTCATGCATTAGTAATTATAACAACAATACAAAGCAGCGCTAAGGGTCCTATGAGTAAAACATGTTTTATTTGTAGAAAAATGGAATCCGCGCGAAGTGCCTCTGAAGGAGGTGTTCCGGTGTATGCAGATGGGGTTGGAAGGAGCGATGGTGGAGCCCCAAACACAGATATGTGGCATCACCAGCATCGTAGACATGAAGGGTCTCTCCCTCCGACACGTTATGCAGTTCACACCTTCATATGCGAAAATGGTCATTGAATGGGTTCAGGTAATATTAACAAAACATGTTTGATCATATTAAAAATGCGGTCGACCTTATTCAAGAAGTTATTTATAGCTTTTAATGACTTACGGCAGGTCTTTTGGCTGCCATCGCCACTGTGTTTTGCAAACAGTCGCGAAAAAGTGTAATATTTTGACAAAAAAGTTGATTCACGTCCAAAAAGGTGGACCGTTATAAATAAAAAGGCTTTGGGACATTTACATGGCTTTAATTTTGAAAATAACTAAGGCCTGTTTTAAGACTACATTCACGACTGATTTTCATTCTGTAATACGGGCTTAAATCTGGTACCAAATACATACTATGACTTCTTTGGCTACTACTAACAGTCTATGACACCTTTTTTTACATACCAAAGAATAGATCTATTGCTTAAATAGACTGTTTTAACTACAGAAGAACAAAAAAATCTTCCGTGGTTTAGGCCATAAGGTAGTGAGAAGTATGTGACTAATGTGTGTTGTAAAAACTTAGTAATGATGTGGATGGTCTGCGTGGAGATCGGAAATCACAGCTCGTTAAACTCACTAATGATTTTTTGCGTGCAGTAATGATAAATGTTTTATAATATTTATGACGAATATTTTTAAACATTTCTTTGACGGGTTTCCAATAGATAATGGAAGTTTATTAGTAGCATTAGAACAAAAGAGTTTTTGTAAATCATTAGTAATATTGTTAGCACAATGTTGCTAAGGCGCTCTACACACTAAACCCGCAGATACATATGTCACAATGGTGGCTTGCGTAGGACGGAAGTTAAAAAAGACGCCGTTATGTATTAAAGTGGAAAGTTGTGAGTACTCTTTCTTTCTCTCTTTTATATATAACAACATCTCTTTTTGTTTATCAGTCAGACTAATCGTGCAACCTCTGTCTTACTTACGCGTAATACAAAGTATTCCCCTTGTTATAGGCGAGTTTGGTGTGCTGTAGAGCCCATCATTTCTATGACAAAAATGAATGATAGCAAATTTTTTAAATGCGATATGCAAGCTTTTGTTCGGTCTGTAATTATTATGTTTAACAGAGCATAGCGATTTACGTACATAAAATTAGTAGGAATTTACGTGCGCGCTTAGTAATAAATTAACATGAAGGACGCGCAATTAATTTAGAGGATTTCATTTTAATGTTTAAGTGTTACATATACGAAATACATAAATAAACTGAATAATATTGAAGTCTCGATTAACGTTACTAATGTAAGGAATATTCGAGAAACCTTAACCTCACGAACACTTTGTGACGGTGTTTCCAGGTGATTTCGCGTTCCGCAACCGCGGGGTTAAGATATTATATTACGTACCTACACGTGTTTTGAAATAGCGTCAAGAGAAAGCAAAAACCCACTGGCAAAAATCCACAACCATTCAATTTATAATGCAGGATAATCGCATACCTATTATGAGGTTGCCAGGATTTGTGTTTTTACTAGGTTTTAAAGTAGCGCAATTTCTTGTAGATATTTGAAATTTTTAAGCCTTGTATTCATTAGGTGTCATTAGACTAAGTCGGCATTGCTTGTGTCGATAGACTAAGTCGGGTAACGTTCGGTCATTTCTTTTTGCCGCGTCGCTTTTGGTGTCTCACAGACTGTACGACAGACGATTTAACGCCGTGGTTAAGAGCTTAATCCGCTCCGCCACTGTCTCTAATAGTCGCGCGTTCGATCCCCGGGACAAATCTTTGTGTGATACATAATTATTTGTTCCGGTCTGGGAATTTGTGTATGTGAATTTCATATTTGTTAACGCACCAGAAATAAATCCTAGTGGAGGGCTACGTTTTTTAAAAAAATAAAAGAAACTGTTGCGCAACAACATTGACGAACGATGTATGAAACCTCTTGGGGCGACATGTTACAACCATCTTTGAAATATGGATGACACAAGTCGTTGATTAAGATGTCGACAGGAGTCGCTCAACGTGGTTCGACATCGACGACAGGGGTCGTGGGACATTTCCCCTAATGAATACAAGGTTTTATGATCAAATTGTCGGTTGGTTAGTTGTTTCACGGTCGTTCTACTGAAATATTCCCAATTTCCCTAACCACATTGTCTTCAGTTGGTAGATGCAAATGATTTAAAAGTCATAATATGTGGTTTCAGCAATGCGTGCCGGTGCGTCTAAAAGCGATCCACGTCGTGAACCAGCCCTACGTATTCAACATGCTGTTTGCGATGTTTAAGCCTTTCATGAGCGAGAAGCTACGGTCGAGGGTGCACCTCCACGGGTCTAACATAGACTCCCTGTTGGAGTACGTGGACCCGAAGGCGCTGAGGAAACGGCACGGGGGGCTTCTCCCGGAGCCAGAGATACCTGGCGATATACTGTGGAAGATGTTGCATCATTATGAAGACGACTTCAAATGTGAGTAGAGAAATCACTTGGTTTACGTAGTTCTATTAAAATCAATAATTTTCGCGAACATCGGAAGTCCCCGATTATATTCGAAGGCAATTCTTAATAACGATCAATTTATTTTTTATCTGAATGCAGATATATTGATGGTTTCTTTTATACATCATTAAGGGGAGGCAAAGTATCTGGCATAATTGCATAGATAAAGATAAAAATAAACATTTAAATTATGAACATCATCTCTTATTAATCATCTATTTTAATCTGCCTAAAGCGCATTTTTGGGGCCGTAAAACATTGAACATACCTAATTACTTGATGAAGTAATAAATCAACTTTTATAACGTCAAGACCATCTAATAGGCAAGACCTATTAAGACTTTAAAAAGGCCGCTGGACCTTATATAATCTGTTGAAAATATATGGTATAAAGTTAGGAAGTATGTAAACTTGTGACACGTCAATTTCATATTATTCATAAGCAATTCTGTATTATAGAATTGATATAGTCCCACCAGTTACATTCTTCCTAACGAGAGATAATTTGTGGTCTAAACAACCAATCCAATGTCCAATGGTTTCTAAGAAAGTTAAAGAAATGATTCCCGAGTTAAGCATTTTGTTTATAGTGAAAGTGCCTTTGGTTTGCGCGGTTCGTTTCGTTTTCTGTTAAATTACCTTAATGTGACCGTAAAGCCGAGTTGACTAATTGTTGACTGTTCCGTGACTGAGTTAGGCTCTATACACACTATAGAAAACAAAGAAGTAGGAATGATTTCTGTACATATTACAGAAATCCTTTTGAATTATGTCTTTATAAAGGTTATTCACTGTGTTGTAGCCCACATACAACTTTGGTAGGTATCGGTATATAGCCACATGACCGGTACTACGTGACTCATTTTTTACAAATTTTACCCCCGTCCTCCCCTTGGTGACCACCTGTAGTATATGCCACGACCCCCTCTCCGCCCCCTCTACTTTTAATTTCACGTAGTAATTTATAAATACGGTTTTTAATCATTTTTTTAAAAACAGACAGTTAAAAAAAATCGCAGACAATTTTGACTATAATAAGATGATGATATGTGACTTACTGTCAATGCAAAAAAAAAACACCGCTAGATTCATTTTGGTAGAATAGGCTTTTTATTTTGTATATCATTGTAGTTAGTTGGTCGTGTTGATGGGTACTATCAGGGGTATGGGTACTATCAGGGGTATGGGTACTATCAGTATTTTCACTTCTGATCTTTACCTATCTATCTATCTATATCATTACGACAGCAGAGAGTACAGAGTTCCAGCAGGTATATCCGGTATAGCAGGTTATATCTATATATACATATACATATCATAAAACTGTAAGGAAGTCGTGTATGTACATGGAATATTTTTAGGCAATAACAACCCAGGGGTATCCTTCTATCGAAGAAGCCAGCCAAATCTACAACGACGAAGAAGCCAAATCTACAATTTTTGCCTTTCGTGTCTGTTTGTCTGTCGGTCTGTCGGAGGGTGTGAACCGTCATCACGCAGAAACTACTGGGCGGATTTTGATAAAACATCCCATGCGGATACCTTAAAATGTTGGCTAACGTATTGTATAGTATTTATCTCGGAAAATCAAAAGGTTTTTCCAGAAAAGACGAAAATAAGCGAAATATTGTATTTTAAAAAGACATTTTACGCCAAACCTGTTTGATGGATTTCAATGAAATTTTGTGTAACTGTAACCTGTACAAAAGGTCACAACTCTGTGCACTTATATTTTTGAAAAACTGAACAGTTTTTGAGGAAAGAGAAAAAAGTCGATTTTGATTTATCATTTATTGTTACAAAACTACTTTTCAGATGTCCGTGAAACTTAACATGGACATATTTCATATGACAGACAACATAGTTAATATTTACATTTTCAGGAAATCTAACAGTTTGTAGGGAAAAGTAAAGCATCTATATCTCTACATACTACATATAATAAAACTATAAAGAAGTCATGTCTGTGGTCATGTTTTTGAAAATAACAACCCACGGATATCATTTTATGGATGTAGAAGCCAATTCTAAATTTTTTAGCTTTCGTGTCTGTTTATCTATCTGTCTATCTGTCCAAGGGTATAAACCATCATAACGCAAAATCTACCAGGCGGATTTTGATGAAACTTTGCACACGGATATCTTAAAATGTTGGATAACATATTGAATAGTATTTACACCGGAAAATCAAAAGGTTTTTTCGGATAATACAAAAATAAGCGAAACATTGAATTTCTAAAAATACATTTTACCCCATACCTGTTTGACGAATTTCAATCAAGTTTGGAATAGTTGTAGCCTGTACGAAGGATCACAACTCTGTATACTTATATTTTCGAGAAATGTAACAGTTTCTGAGGGAAGACAAAAAGAGTCGATTTTGATAAATCATTAGTTGTTCTAAAACAACTTATATATTATATTATAGATATTCCGCAAAACTTTATTACTGTTCGTCCCGAATTGCAATGTTACGACGTAAACTATGTGATTTTGCCTACACATGAATTCCTCCATGAATTGATATTGGACTCAGGTTCGTCTCCTCACGAAAAATTATGCAGTAGTTAAAAGCACTCGCTGGAAATTGTTCATATACGTGTGATTTAAACACTCAAACATGATTTCGTACATAATTCGAATGCATTTAGGATTGTTTCTTCCGGAGAGAACTCTAACAATGAATGGGCCGGATACGAAACCTTAACGACGATTAATATCTTACGAGAAGACTTTTTGAGACGGCGTTAGTGGTGTGTGTTAAATAAGATCGCGCTATAGTTTAGTTTATATTTTACTAAGACGACCTGTGCGGGCTAAGTAGGGCTAAGACTGAACCCGGTGATAGAGATAGTTGATACAGAAATAAGTCTGGTGGAAGTTGACAAAACATACAATATACTCACACACGGTTCTTCCGGTATAGCCGTTATTTCTTCATACTAATATGGCAGAATGGATCTTACTAACACTTTCTAGGTGTTTTAGGTGTCGAAATAATATTCGTAACATAGAGAGAAGAGTGAGTGCAGGGAACAGAGTGAATGGTGCGATGGGAAAGCTACTCGGGAGCCGGCACTTAAGCCATAAGGCGCAGCTGGCCATACATAACGGAGTTCTTGTCCCAACGCTGTTATATGGTAGCGAGAGCTGGGTATGTAAGAAGGAGAATGAAAGTAGGATAAATGTGGTAGAAATGCGAGCTCTGCGGAAGATGTGCGGAGTGAAGCTGACCGACCGCATTAGCAACAGCGTAGTAAGACAGCGAGTAGGTATATCGGTGTAAAGATGAGAAAGGGCATGCTCCGTTGGTTCGGGCATATAGAAAGAATGCCAGAGGAAAGAATGACAAAACAGATATACAATGTGAAAGTGGAAGGATGCAGGTACCGGGGAAGACCTAGACTATCTTACCACGACCAAATAAACAGAGTCTTATCTGATGGAAAAGTCAAGAGTCTCCGTAACCGGCGAGCATGTATGAGACGAACTATGAGAGTCGAGGAAGCCAGAGAGGTATGTAAGGAAAGAACCTGTTGGAACTCTGTACTCTCTGCCTACCCCGCAAGGGATCTGGCGTGAGGTTATAGATAGATAGATAGAATAATATTCGAGATACTTTTTATCCCGGAAAGAATCACGGTTCTTGTGACATAGCTGGCTAAATGAATTTAATTGAAACTGTATATGAAGGTGTCTTACACTGTAAAATAAAACAAAACACTTTTTATTACGAAAAGTATATAACATAGCAAAATATATAATAGCATGACTTCTGCGGAATATCTATTATTATTAGTATATAAGACGGACTATGAGAATGGAGAAAGCGTGAAAGGTCTGTAAAAAAAGAACCTGTTGGAAATCTGAAATCTCTGCCTACCCTGCAAGGGTTCTGACGTGATGATACAGATTGATAGATAGTATTGAAGTATCTTCAGTCGTGAAATAGCAATATGAAATAGGTGTTCACACACTATATCATGCCGATACTATCCGCGTAAGTGGTATATAAAATCACTCCAATATGCATTTGGTGGATTTTTATCGGCCTGCATGAAGGCTCATAGATATTAATCATATTTAGGCTGAAAAAGCCTGGCAATCCTTCGATTTCTCTTTTCTTCTTCAAAGGTGACTAGAAGCCTGGGGACCTCTTGTAACTGTTGTACAACAAAAATTACTCATTTTTAAGTTGACTTTAAAATATTTTTGTAAAACAAAGATGACTGGGGTAACCTACAAAACGTAGAATGCTTAACTTACTTTGTCGAATATCCCCAGGTACGGTCCCCGTACAGCGTACAAGAATCTTGATTTGGGATTTGTGATTTTGAAATAAATAAGATATTTTAAGTGCATATGGGCACAATAAAAAAAAAGTTGGTTTTAAATACACTATCATTGGAAAAAGTAGGATTTCTCAGACTGTTGACTACTTTTTACCTTGGGAAATGCAAGATTTCAAGAGATAGTTGCTTTTATTTCTCCATATTAACACGGCTGAACGGATTGAGAAGAAACTTAATATGAAGATGTCTCTTAAGTCTTGGAAAATTATTATTCCAGAAAGAGCTACCTATCTATTTCAAATTACAAAATAAACGCGTGCGGAGCCGCGAGAAACAGCTAGTAATAAATAAATTTGTGTGGTAGATACAAACGATAGTATGTACCTATTGTAATAGAGGAATCACCACGATACCAATAAATCGGGTGAATCGGGTAGTAAAATCGTATACTTTAAACTTTGAAATTTATGATTGATTAAAATTTAATCAACATTCAGAAATTTAGTGTTGTTTCAATTCATAATAGCATCAAATATTTTATTTAACAGTGATAAAATTCTTGAGAAACATCTTTTCGGACCTCAAAATAATGTTATTCACGTGTTTTTTTCAATGCTGTGCAAATGTCTACCAATGGGTAGGTCTTTGCACAGCAGTAGAGGAAGGAAAGGTTAACCTTCAAGTTTCATGTTGGTGTGTAATTAGCTGAAATATTTTTATTTTGAAATGAATTAATGTTAGCTAATTAAAAAGTCTTAGGCAACATGCTGGAGTATTTATGTTAATTATTGTTTTATTTTATTTTACAGTGGCAAGCACGTACGGCTACGTGACTGGGAAGGCAAGTAACAACAATGTTGGTGCGTAGTCTGTTTACATGAATCGAGTACAAAACACACTTAAGTGAAGTCAGCAACGTAAGTCGTCTTACATCCTTAGTTTTTGAAATCAGGAAATTCTTTATTTTTCAAAACGCTGATGAACATTGTTAAAACCAAGTATTAGCAACAAACACAAATATATTTCGAGCAACATAAATGATGGATTTCATGCAAAACGAAAATCTGCAAGCGATTCGAAAAACTGAGAATGCTGAGCGACTTATACAATAAAGCGAGTACAATAAAGTCCTTTGAGTGATACACACCAAAATGAGTCAAAAATCTAAAGCTTCTAAAAAAATTGAAACTTGATTTATGTTGCTGACTTTACTTCCCAATAATATGTCAACCTGATAAATAGATTTGTTCATCGCGTGATGTAGCCGATCAAAATACTTGACTTCAGGTAAAAATACAGAAAACCAGTACTAATGGCCGGATTCAATATTCAAATTTGCTTACTGTCAGTAGAATTTTGACAGATTTTACATACAAAATATGTCAAAATTCTTTCCGTAGTAGGCAAATCTATCCATGTATTAAATATTAAAATCCGGCCTAAGTGTTTACCATAGGAACTGTCAACCCTTGTCAAATACTTGGTAAATTATAGCATATTACTATTTATCTAGAATCAAATATATTGATCGACATTAATAAGGTTTCTTTAGTGTTTAATTAAAACTACTGAATCCAGATTTGATGTATATTTTTTGTAAACAATCCATACCATATAGTGATGTGACTTGCCTATCGATTTTAAATTATATGTAATATTCTGTTACTGTGATGTGAAAAATAAAATAAACATAAGATAAGATGTAATTAAAATAATAAGAAGATGGTTTTAAGAGTGGGGGCAGTGACAGGGGTCTTTAAGGGAGGAACTTGTTGGATCTCTGTACTCTCTGCCTGCTCTGCGAGGGATCTGGCGTGATGACATAGATAGATATGTCACATGATAGAAAACTAATTTTAGCTTAGTTCTTAAACTTTCAACACCATTATCTTTTTACGTATATAAACATGAGGTTGGATTTGCTCAATAGTTATTAAAAAATAATAGTCGTATGTTTTTAGATTTTTAAGCATTAAGGTGAGGTTTAAAAATAAAAAAAGTATAAGTATAAAGTTTTATTATTTAAATTGTTAACATTACTTAAATTAAGTGGCGAATTATCTACACTCGCAGTTATGTAGGCATCCAAGTTAACTAATTTATTGGCGCTGTTAATACGCGAAAAATTTTTTTGGACTATGTCAATTATAAAATCTTAAGTTGCATAATTTAAATGGATTTGTGATATTCAATTTTTTATTTATAATTATTGAATACATAGGCGTTTGTGATGTGAGTCTGACATTAACGAAGACATTCTTAATTTGTATAAAACGAATTATCAATAACACCTGAATCCAGTATACAATGAAATTTGGGGCACCGCGGCTGTAGGGCACCACAGATAACGGGCAATAACTTTCCCGACAAAAAAAATAGAAATGGATGAATGTAAAACATAACTACCTTAGTTTCCATTACATAGAAATCTACTCATAAACAAACCCCCGTTAATATTAATCTCGTTTTTAAATAGGTACCGTTATTTTACAACTTTCTTACAATAATTAAGTTAAACAAAGGTTACAAGACCAGTTTGACATCAGTCATAAGACGCTGTTAAGTAGGAAGTTGAAAACCCTTCTCTTATTATCGTATAACAGTATATCTATCTGACTATCAGTCGAACTGATCCTGCAAACTTTGCCTTAGAACGTGATGTTATTTGATCACACAAATACGTGTTATCCCTGTATTCATTATGCCTTTATAATAATCTAGGCTCGTTTCATTGAAATAAATCGAAAACAAGTATTTTACATTACTAAAATATTATTTCTTTAATCCGTGTTACAAAACACTAGGAAATCTGCCCTTTTGTGTATGGAAAACACTTCCACCGAGAGCTTAGTACGATTATACCTGTTTAATTTTACAATTTGTTTTCCATAATTATATGGCGATCTTGCTCTTTGTTGGTTATGTGTGTGGGTTATGTCTGAAATACACGATAGAACCCAACGTGACCCGACGTGACCCGACGTGAAACGAGGTGACCTGATGTGTGAAAACTACGTGCACATTACAAGCACCCGACAAGATGCGATGCTCCACGAGGACTTCCGGTGACGTCGGGACGAGTTTCAATTCACCAACACGCCAAGCCAGGGGTGGCAGAGGTACCCACTTTTCGCCGATGTAATGGAGGCGAGGCTATTACCATACACCAGGCACAAATTCAGATTTTTTCGTTAGAAAAACTACGACCTTGGATTGGAAGCCAGTACCTCGTGATCACAATGCAATGCGCTTTGCTACTAGACCAACGAGGCAGTTCAATACTGCTGCTATTACACGGATTTGGGTTATTACAAACATTTCTCTCGGCCGGTAATAGCAGAGCGGTTTATATATCGTTGTACATACATATATAACTTGTTACAGGCACCATGGAAGAAACTAAAAAAGAAAAGTTTTAATTTGTACATTGTATAATACGGATTTTATACAAATAATGAGTTATATAAATATTTGTATAAATATATACTTATATAAATACTTGTAATGAATCACAGCCAGGTAGTTAAAAAAAAATTATAAATGGTAATAATATTATAGCGAGGTATTTGGTATTTACTCTTACGCTACTATATTTGTAGATACATATTTTATATATAATAACAATACTTGTTTATATGATAAAATCCATTGTAATGACATGAAGTTATAAAAGCATAAATTGAGATTATATTCCATTCCCTAGAAATTATATTAAAATACGTCTTCATTTTATTTTCGTCGATTTATATGTATACATACCATTGTTTAAATTACGGAAATAGTAATATGGCAATGGTGCCTCTTAAATACGTGGTTTGTACGACAATATTAACTTAAACTTACGAATCTAAAGTATCACGATATGCTTATATCACAATTAAAATGTCCGCAAACTCAGAGGCAATTCTTCACTTCTTTTTGTACCCGTACGAGTTGATGGCTGTGGACAAGGGAATTTCTAAATTAAAAACTGGCATCAATTAACAAAATTAATATTTTTACTAAATTAAAATTATAATTTGGTTAGAAAATAGTGTATTCGTGATCCAATAAAAAATTTTAGACGTCACACTGGATAGATGTGCAGCTTAAGTAATTGTCCCCCATTGTCGCTGGGTATAGCTAAAATGCCCCCGTAGTTATCGGGCGGGGAGTCCGGGGTGATGTTCTCGTGCAGCAACTTCAGGCAAGGGCGAGTCAAGGGTCTCCACAACCGGCGGACATGTATGAGATGAACTATGAGAGCGGAGCAAACTGTTTGAACTTTGTACTCTCTGCTTACCCCGCAAGGGATCTGGTACGATGATAGAGACATACTAATAGATAGATAATCAACTTTTGTAACTAAAGTAATTCTTTCTAAATGTATAGATATCAAAAAGAGAAAATGAGAATTAATTAGAGAAATACAAGCTTGCTGAGTTTCTGGCCGATGTTTTCTGTGGAGGCAGCATTCCGATCCGGTGGTTAGTAGGTATATAACATTGAGAAAAAAATATGAATACTCGCATGTAAAATTGTAATCTAAGTACCCTCGCAGGGTATTGCCAAAGAAATGATCACAGTTTGACTACAGTAATTCTATAAAATATGATTGACTAAATCTCTCACTCGATTGAGTGAGAGATTCCTATATGATTATATAGGAGCATTCCTATTAGGCCGTCTTGCTAATTATTTGCATGAATAGTGATTGTTCCGTGCAAATATTTATAGGTCATATTATAATTAAAAAATACAGAATTACAGAATACACAATTAAGAAACTTACCAGTGAACTCCTGATCGCACATAAGCAGTAACTCAAGCCACTGTGCCCCACTGACGCTGGGTATAGCCAAAGTGCCCCCGTACTTTTCTGGCAGGCATTTGGGGCTGATGTACTCGTGTAACAACTTCCTGTCGCTCCCCATAAACACGATACGCGAACGCAGCTTCTCCTTGAGGAAAGGCTTGAAGATCTTGAACACCATGTCGAAGATAAACGGCTGGTTGATTATGTAGAGGCCTTTGATTCGGAGGGGTATGGCTTCCTGCAATAAATAATAATAATGAGCCTTTACTGTCTGACTGCTGAAGCAAGGGCCTCCTCTCACTAATCGAGGTAAAAAATATAGGGCTGACCCAGTGCGGATTGGTACAGGTTTGTGGTCACCTGTTGGCACTTATCAAACCGTCTATACGGCTTCTAACTGGCTACGTGGCTTAAAGACTACCACATTCAGTGGAAACAGGGACTAATGGCTTAACGTGCCTTCCGAAGTAGTGAGACGCTCGCCACAAGCGGTCACTTTTCTGAGGCCGACTGGACGGAAGCTGCTTAGCCTTGATGATTCTTAATAACACTGCGGTCGAGCTATTAGCACTTCCGTATAAAATAATATTCCCGTATCTACGGAGAATCAAAGTTAGTAAAGTCAACACATTTATAGGTCCATGCGTGTTCAGTTTTACTTAGTATGTGACGTGGTTATTTCTTTTCCTAACCGCAAATTCCTCCTTAAGGCGTGATCTGAATGACTGTAATATCGATATTAGTGCTTATACATGCGTGCCGAAACGGCATAAGTGCGCCAATAACTTGGCGCGCTTTCGCCATTTTGGAACTCGTAATAAGCGCTAATACCGATATTATCGTGATTCGGACCGCAGTCCTAAATTCCTACTTAACGCAACTAGATTTTGTTCTTTATAATATGGGTATTCCTCAGAAAATATTATAGGTAAAGGTATAGGATAGATATGTAAACTTTATTTAGATATTCATATCATATTCAAACGAAATAATTATTTCAGCGTCACTGATATCGAACCTTGACGTTTTTGTAGAGTAGTTTTACCTGCGTATATAGCTAATAATATGAATAGGTACATAATGCTGCCATTATTATAGCCGTAATTACTGAGCATTATTATGTATCGTGTTCGATTTCATTTTTTTTATAAACAAAGGTCTAGGTTGTGTCGTGTTACTTATTTGACTGCTAACTTTTATACATATTACAATCTTAATAAAACAATAAAACTTAATTATAATTAAAAACATCTGAAAGTAATATATATATATATATATATATATATATATATATATATATATATATATATATATATATATATATATATATATATATTTAATTCCTACCATTCTTCAGTTTCATAAAAGAATAAAGAATGCACCTAATACTATTTTTATAAAATAAGCATTGAATTTTATAAAAGCTGATTTAAGACACCATTTAAATTAATAGAAGAAGTCATCATTGAATTCTGTAGTATACCTAAGTGCTTGATGAATCAAGAAGAAGAACGGAGGGAAGGTTTCTACATACATCCTTACTACTTTTCAAGGACATAGAAGAAGAAAGAAGAACGGAGAATAAAGTATATTAGCGTAGTGACCTGTAACCAGTCGACGATTCTATTGGCGAAGCTCGGCGTGAACTGCAGGACGTGTTGCATGGAAAGTCCCTCCATGTCGAAGATAACCACGGCGCCGCAGATCTGCGTCTCCGGCTCCAACATGGCCGCCTCCAGGAACAGCACGCAGCCTTTGAATACTTCATCTAAACTGCACTTACTTGGTTTCCATTTCTCTGTTAGCAAAAATGAATCTTGATTTTATTGACCGTAGGGTGATTGTCAAGCGCTACATTTTCGTAATGATCGTGACCATGGGTGGCAAGGTATATAATTAAATATTTTTTAATTAAGCATTCAATTTTAGAATCAGGTTAGTTGGAGCTAGTGAAATTGGATGAGATTAGTGAAGGATCGTATTTTTTGGCGTGCAGTTGAAAGGTCTGTCCAGAAGTGGAGTGCTATAGGAAGGTGGAGCTTTGTATATATTGGATATATAGTTATTTTTTATGAAATAGGTAGTATTACAATTTTAAACAGTTTTATCCTTCTGCTGCCAGAGAAGATATATTTTTTTCAAAAAGAGAAAACCATGAAAATCTTATCTTTTTTGACTGCGCCAGTTATGTGGTAGCCATTTAAGCCGCTAAGAGAGTGGTTTCCTTTTTTTTTATCTGTTTATAGTTTTGTATGTGTGATGTTTATGAGTGAAGTTAATAGAAAAACGTGTTCATTTTATTAATTGAAACAATAGTTATCGACTTTTATAAATATTTACGATAGGTCTCTGACCCTGAACTTGCGAGGTGCCATCATTTATTACAATGCATCCTCTTTTTTAGTTTTTCAAACCTTCTTCAAATATAATACATCTTTATTGAGTAATTCATGGTTATTTTTAACGCCGCTAATACGTGACATCTTTAATATGCAGAGGACTTAGCACGAAAAGAATGACGTTAGGATAACATTCATGTTTTGATTCATATTTGTTAAATAAATTTGTAGTGTTATAAGGATGGCATATCAACTCACGAGCATTACGCTAACGCCAATCTTTTCGTTCTAAGCCCTCTGTATAACGAACGTAAGTACAGTATTGTATATACGTGTAATGTTGAAGTGACGTCAAACATAATGGGGGAGTTTATGAGTTCTAGGCAATTTGACTCCGCCGTCGGCATTGTTTACAACGTATCATTACCCGGTCACGGTTGTGTGACCGCCATTCGCCCATACTATCATTCGAACATCTATTTAAAAGTCCATTTTAGTACGAATTTTTCCATTATGTAAAATATTGGTACTATAAACAGTTTTATTTATATCCTCAACAAAAACAACACAGTCCATTTTTTGCCTATGGTACAGCAAACCGATAGAAAATCTACCTAACATATGAGTTTCCGGTTATTTATTATGTCCATGTCCAATCGGCTAAAGTTGAATTGGGGTTATTTCAATTTGTCAGCGATGTCACTTAATTGCCTTACAGCCGGTTTCAATATTTAATTCGACAAACTAAAATTTGCCTACAACAGATAGAAATTTGCCATTTTTTGTATGGAATATCTGTCCAAATTCTACTGATAGTAATCAAATATATCCTTGAGTTGAATATTAGTGACGACATGTTCCAGATGATTGGGAACAATGGCAGAACAGATAATATACAGGTGTAGTAATCAAAATTTAAATCGATAATTATTAAGAAGTAGAATGTCAAAGCCGGTCGTTGTGGCGGTCTTTAGGGGAGGCCTTTGTCCTGCAGTGGACGGCTTTCGGCTGAAGAAGAAGAAGAATGTCAAAATAGATATACCATGCGAAAGTGGAAGGATGTTGGTATCGGGAAAGACCTAGGCTATCTTACCATGACCTAATTGACCAAGTATTATCTGAAGGACAAGTCAAGAGTCTCCGTAACCGGTTAGCGTGTATGAGACGAACTATGAGAGTAGAGGAAGCTAGAGAGGTATGTAAGGAAAGAACCTGTTGGAAGTCTGTTCTTTCTGCCTACCCCACAAGGGATCTGGCGTGATGATATAGATAGATGGAAGAAAAGGTCCCCAAACCTTTATATTATTGTAAAAACTTTTTCGTTTTTCACAGTCTACCTAGACCGAAATGTAGGCTATTTTTTAGTAGTTTCCAAGGATTTTTTAGATATTTTTTGTTTAGATGACCTAAAATTAGATGTGCAGGTTTATTTTTTAGCTATTTGCGATTAGAGAGAAAAAAAATCCCTTAACATAATGGCACTGTAAATCATGTCGGTAGGAGCTTTAGTAACCAAAATTTTGTCACAAAAATAAACCAGCTCTCTTACTACCCAAAGAAGCAATTAGGATGAGAAGTAGAAGTATTTAGTAGCAATATGGTCTTGATAATATTTATTAAGGCTTCCGGTCCCGATTGGAAGACTATACCATTTGTCCATACCAAAGTAGTTCAAATTTCACGTTTCATTAAAGTTACCCTTTATATATTTATTTTTTTTTCTTTTTTTAAAAACGTAGCCCCACGCTAGGATTTATTCCTGTGTCGTGGGTGCATTTACAAACATGGAAATTCACAAACAAATATATTTGATGTTTGTGTCTTTTCTATGTTTTTTTGGTAACCAAAACAAAAAGTATCTACTAAAAATACAAAGAACTTCCACTCACACCACCCACAAATCAAGACTAAGGGGGATACGCTAGGGAGTGGGACTTACTTCCTAATTCAAGCACTAGCACCCTCCTGCCCAATTGGTCGCGGGTGGGCAGCACTGTCAGTACATTCTGGTTGAACACGTTCGTCTCCTTACTGGGAGTCAGCCCATCATAGTGTTTCGAATGTTTCTGCTTAAACGCGTAGTACCTCTTGATCTGTAAAGGCAGAATTTTTTGATTAGTAACCATTCAAGTTGCGGCTACGTCACTGGATATGGATAATTGTCCATATCCAGTGACGTAGCTTAGAATATAAATCTTAGCATATATTCTAAGATTTTAAATGGACAATAATATTCAATTATATTCAATAATATTCAATATTAGACAATAATACATTGAATCCATTTATAATTTGCTTTGCATTCGACTATTTATAGACGGGATTCTCACAACTTTTTGTGTCTCAACAACGTGTTAGTTATTTTTATCATGTCCAGACTATAGCGGCACAGCTTATTGGACCAGAGGTCATGACAATCTTTACGGAGTCCTTATTTATTACAAGTTTTAAACAGTATTATTGCATAAGCTGCTTTGATCACTACATCCCTAAGTTATTTATTCAATGCGTAACTAGTTCATTTATTTAAACCGTTACGTAGAATTACTTAGAGGCGAAGCCCCGGTATATAGTAGCTGGCATCCCATAGACATTAATTTGTATAGAATGTATGAATACCTCTTGAAAGGCACATATTCAATATAGCCTTAAAAAACGTGACTAAAAATTAGTCTTCTTTGACTAAAATGAGTAATGTATAAGTCTCTGAGTCTTTTTTCTGTAGGAAGGAGAAATGTATCCAAAACTCTGTGCGTTTCTCACTCTACAATACATGCGGTGTTAGTGCTTTGTGACACGCTTGCGTCGGAGGAGGAGTCGGAGTGCTAAAGACATATTTTAGTCGGATTACGGATGTGCGCTAATGTAAATACAGGTGTATCGTGTGCATGATATACGATTTTAGCATCGATCTTGCCCATTGACTAAGATGAGCAACTAACGTCATAACACTACGCGACTTCAGAATACAACGTAGGTACATTTATCATTTTCAATTCAGCGTCGAATTGAGGCGTTTTTAGTTCGCCTACCACAACAACTTTGTAAAGAGTGAGCTCGCTGTGGTAGCGCTTGGCTTGTTTTTGTAAATGGGTTTACAATGGGTCTACATCGGTCAGGCGATTATAAGATAATTGTGCTCACGACGTTGTCTGACGAGATTTATTTTTTGTTTTGTTTACCACAAAGAATAATATATACTTATACCGGTATTTGCAAGGGAAAATATCTTTCATTTGCGTTTTGCAAGGTAACAAATAAATAAAACTAAGGTATGTGGGACGTGTATCAAACTGAAAAACCGGTAAGGTAATTTCCATCGATACTGGGCTTCTGAGAAAAGTATTGCACAGGTGCTTCGCCCGATCAAGCATGAGAAGTAAATCGCTTCCCTGCACCCACCATCCTAAAATCGGTGACGTAGTGCATCTCCTTCGGGTCCACTCAATGAATTACACGACAGAGGCTAACACCTCAGACGTCTGCAAAAGCTGAGACTTATTCGCTATGACTAAACGCAGCGCGTTACGATAACTTCGTGAAATGATCGTGTGATGGTATTCTGTATGCCACTAAAGTATCACTTAAGGTTTGGTCAAACAGCCGACGGAGCGCGACGGGAGCGTGACAGAAGCTCTTGTCTACATTCAGTCGTGGCGTTTGCCGTCGCACCGAGCGGGACTGCGCTGTGTGTCGTCTCCTCTACATTTCAGTACAACTCCCCAAGCCGCGCCATCATTACGCTCCCGTCGCGCTGCGTCGGCTATGTGGCAAGATCATTTCACGAAGTTATAACACGAGGCGCTCGTAGCGCTGTGCAACTGTGGTGTTCTTACCGATCACCAAGGTTAAGGAACGTTCGAATCGGTCGGCCTGAGATGGGTGACCGTTTGTGAAATTTTCATATTCAACTGTCTACGTGCTTCGGAAAGCACGTTAAGCCGTTGGTCCCGGCTACCACTTAATGTGGTAGTCGTTAAGCCGAGTTGGAAGCGTTATAGGCGGCTTGATAAATTCCAATAGCAGGTGGCCAAACTTGCTTCTGCCAATCCGCACAGGGTGCGCGTGGTGGAGTATGACCTAATCTCTCTCACCTCGATTTGTGAGAGAAGGTCTTTGCTCAGCAATGGGCAGTATAGGCTAATATTATTATATACTAACGCGTTATATTTTTAATTTGTCATAGAGAATTAGGACCCTGAGCTGGATAAGAGGTATAATAAAAGGTACATACCAAATCATAAGCGCTATCTGAGTAGAACTTGCAAGGCCTTAGAAATCTAATCAACCACGCTTCGTTCTCTGCAGGCACGTGCAAATCTTTGTCTCCTGCAAACAAGAAATAAACTTGGTTAAAAATATTTAAATTAAATATTTAATAGGTAGGTTTAATGTATGTCAAGTTTAAAGGTGAGTTTTTTGCAACCATCATTATATAAGTAAGACATTTTTACTTTATTTCTTTTTCTAAAACTGACTGACAGTATTTCAGTCAGTAGCCAAGTATTGTTTTACACTTTCCATTTATGGTTGACGTATGGGATTTGTTTTTCCTCAGCAGAGAAGCCCGCTTTAATTTATAAAAAAATATAAACACCGTCACACTTATATTCCCCAAGCTGTACTGTAATGTAATAAAGAGCGAGCCTATTGCTATCATACTGGGCGTAATGCCAGACTCTGGTCTGATACTGGGATATTTTTGATAGCAAAACTACTATTTGTCTGAACTAGGATCTCGTGATTGATACGCACATTATTTCCCACTAGACCAACGAGGCAGGCTTTATGATAATGAGAATAGATGGAAAGATTTGAACCGTAGTTGACATACAAATTGCATCTTAATTACGAGTAGTATCGCAGATGATTTCTATAATTGATGTTTTTAATTTGTCATAAGGAAAGGAATAAGCAGTAATAGCCTAGTGGTTAGACCGTTGGGACTGCAAAGTCAGAGGTCTCTGGTTCAAACCCAGGCACGCACCTCTGTCTTTTTGAAAGCATGAGCGTATTAAAAATTAATTATCACTTGCTTTAACGGCGAAGGAAAACATCGTGAGGAAACCTGCATGCCTAAGGGTTTCTCGAAGGTCTGTGAAGTTCCCCAACCGCACTGGGCCAGCGTGGTGGACTATGGACTAAGCCCTCTCAGTTTGAGAGGAGGCCCGGATATTATTAAGGAAAGGAACTATTCTAATATACTGTAATCGTATTTTCCAGACCTTTAAATGTACGAAAATACCTACAGGCATTCCCATCGCTTAGATTACTTGTTAATCAATTACGATCGAGTGTTTACGAACAATATTAACTTGTTTGATAAGTATTAAGTTGGTTTACTTTACCCCATGTGTGTTTAAACGGTTCTAAAAATCACGAGAGGACATGACACGGTAATTATTAAAATTTATTTCTGACGATGTTCGTTTTGCATTGTCATCACCGTTGAAATGTTATCAGCGCTAAGGCATAAATACACTATCTATATAATTTAAAAAATCAAGCCTTCTTGTAGGTAATTTACAGATAACAATTTTGTGCTTGATCAAACAATCAAGGCACGATTAGGCACGTACCTGATAGTGATAAATTTAGCAGGAAAATACCAGTCGCCATTCACTTATTTATAGTAACAAAAAAAACTATTGGTATAGAGACGCAATAAAGGTGTAGATACCTACGTTTTCTTACGGTAGGATCTACGGAAGAAAAATACGAAGGAACTTTTAGCTACCTCAGTACGGGAACAAGTTAAGACTAACTCACGAGATTACAAACTGAATAATACGCTGCAATATACCCCCGTTAGACATGTGTTTAGATCATTACTTTTCTTTTTGTTGAAAAAATGTAGCCTCACACTAGGATTTATTCCTGTGTCGTGGGTGCGTTTACAAACATGAAAATTCACATACACAAATACCCAGACCGGAACAAATAATTGTGGGTCAAACAAAGATTTGTCCCGTGCGGTAATCGAACCCACGTCTATTAGACACTGGGCGGAGCGGCTCAACTTCTCAACCACTGCGCCAAATCGTTCGTCAAAGTCAATTTTTACGATAACTTCAATTTTCTTGTATGGCGGCACCATTCCATTTCCAAGCAAGCATAACTGCTGCTTAAGAGAGAAAGTAACTGCCCTTTAAGGTGTAGTAAAGCTGTATAAGAGAGTATAGGCTGCATAATAGTGTAAAGCGGTAGTTTTACACCACTTAAAGCAGCAAAAAGGCAGTTACTTTTTCTCTTAGACAGCAGTTGTGCTACTGGGGATACGTTACCGCACGGCAGACAGTAACACTAAACGCAATTTTCAAAGCGTTGTGCTGAAGCGCTTTGTAAAAAATATACTGTTAGCCGTGTATTTCCTTCCAGCGCTTAAACCCCTCGTGGGAACGTAAGGTTTAGGAACTGGCGTGCGATAGCTGTGTGGCACTTCCTTTCGTTTGTTTTGGACCATGCCTAAGCGATTTTAAATTTATTGTTGTCTTCGGAGTAAATGCACATAAGTGATAATAAATAAATACATAATACCCGTCCCCGATTAATAACGGGCATGGGTTGATGTTTATTATGCTTTTAATAATTATTTACTGAATTTACGAGTATAATAATTACTTCGAAGGTTTTGTTGCATTACCTCATTGTTTGCTAGTTAACACGTCGCTTTTAAATAAGGGACGGTAAGTGCATTGGATTTGCATATTGCCAATGTTCGATCCTTGAACCGTGATCGGTCATTGTATATTTTTAAAGTTTTTTAGCTTCCGCTGGTGAATGGCTGGACTGATGCCCCATACAACGAAAGGCAAATGTCCTTCTCCAATTTTGGAATCCCTTTAATAAATTATTTATTATCTTAAAAAATATTCAAAAGTAACTTTTACAATTATGTTTTTAAAAGAAAACAGAATAATCTGTTCAGAAAAACATTCATCTTTATGTCCGAAAAAGCGGTCCGAAATTTCCAAAACAGAAAAAAAAATAAAAGTATATACTGTCTACGTATCTATACCATCGCGCCATATCCCTTACGGGGTAGGAAGAGAGTAGGGTAGGTTCTTTCGTTATATCATCATCATCAGCCCAAATTAGTCCACAGAGCTCGATTCACGGCTTTATGCATCCAGCTCCTGCCGACTTTTCTTATATACCTCTCTGGATTCCTCCACTCTCATAGTTTGTCTCATATACGCTTGCTGGTTACGGAGACTCGTTATTTCCCTTTAGATAAGACACGGTCTAATTGGTTATGGTAAGATAGTCTAGGTCTTCCCCGGTACCTACATCCCTCCACTTTCGCATTATATCTGTTTTGTCATTCATTGTCATTTGTATACTATTTTATTATAGGAAAATCTATAATAACATTAATATAGTCTAGAAACCATAAAGCACATTCTTTGCAAATGCGATGCTCTGGCGGCGCTGCGAATGAACTTGCTGGAGGTGGCCTATCCATCACCAGGAGAACATCGGCTCTTCCCCCCTGGCGGAATACATAGCCTATTACAGGGAGTATTTGGGACACCAGGTACGTAAGAACACTAGGGCTAAGGGCAGTACAAAGGATCCCATTGGGTCGAAGTGCGTTTGATGAAGATCATATAATGCCCTATAAAAATGCCAAATAAGATAAGATAATATAGTCTTAGTAATATTCTATCCCATTGTTGAGCACCTCTCACAAATCAAGATGAGAGATTACAACGCGGACCCAGTGCGGATTGGTGGAGGCAGGTTTGCGGCCACGCTCCGAATTACGAAAACATTACATTACATACGATGTTGTTTCATTGGTTTAATTTTAATTCATCTCATAGTACGGTCAGAGACAACAAAGTATCATCAAGACATCGATCGAATGTTACAATCTGTAGTTACAATAGACGAAACATAGTCTTTATAATAACATCTTTAGAGTTATTTCTTAAGGATTCGTTATCATTATACTTATCAGATTTAATGCATGTGGTTACTTAATATCTACGACGCTCTTTAATTATTAAAACAACAATTAGTTAAGACTTTTATTTATCATGCTAATAAATTAATGAGTGTCATTAACCTAATTACCAAAATTTTGTGGAGTTTCTATAAATGTTGTTACTGATGCTGGTTTTTCACACATCAGCGGATACTCTTTTTAGCGTTTCGACGGCAAACGTGATATAAATTATATGGATGCGGCCAGAAAGCGGCCACACTAACTGAATTTTCGGAAGCAGACATAAAGTATTCCTGCCCTAACTCCTGCACGCAGGACACGATACAAGGTGAGACATCGTTTGGGTTGCACCATACAAACACTTCAGATTCGTGCTGTCAGTAGTTTCCACCTTAGCATGCTTTCCTTGCTCTGACCGAACTGGGTCCGAAGTCTATTTAAAATCTTCCAGACCAACCATGGTAATTTATTTCCAGCTGGAAGGCTCTCAGCGGATAATTTTACTGTTTTTTTAAAATTAACTTTTACTCTCGAGTCGAATCAACAAATAATAAAAACCAGAGGTCGGAAAGGCAATTAACACTAACACCCTCTTTGATTATGTCACGACCCGACAGATATCAGCAAGCAATATCAGCATCAATGCGTATGCGGATTATGACTAAATTATGACTATGATTAAATAAATAAATAAATAAATGACGTGATATGATGAAAATTATCTACTGATGCCGATATTTGCAACAACTCTGGTCTCTATATACGGTGCGGTTTGGTAAACAGCATGAAAAAATGCTAGAACTGACCTTTCAGCAGTCTTTTCAGATCCTCAACGGCCGGTTTGACGACGTCTGGTGTCTCGCGCAGCTCCCGGCGGGCGATCTCCCTCACCGACTCCCGTGGTTCCTCTAGCTCGAACTGTAGTAGAAAGTCGCCGAGCTGCACCCCTGGGATCTTCTCCAGGTCTGTCAGCATGTGCTGCGATACTGACAACAAAAATATTGTTTGAAATTGAGAAAAATTAAAGCGTTAACGAGACAACTACAATAAAATTATGATCAAATCTTTTAAGCAAGCGTTTAAATGCTTTTATGTTACCTGCAATTTAGAGCTATGTAACACGGAGTTCATATTATTTTAAAGTTAATCTTAAAAGATATTTGTTTAGTTGTAACGTAACATTTCCCTAATAACATTTTTCAATGAAAGGTGGACTCTATTATTTTATTGTAATATACTCGTATGTATGTATATAATACCTAGATAAAGATCGTTTTAACTCATTAACTAACAAAATAACATTATATAGAAATACAGTGAATTGACGAATGGTGCGGCTGGCTAACACTCTTACATCCAAAATATCGTGTTTTTGAGGTTTTCCTATCTAATAATTCTCAGTAGCAGTCCAGGGCATGAAATTATGCCCGGTAAAATGGTAACAGAGCTAACATAATGGCGAAATGTGGGTGTACCCACCCACGTTTGGGGAATAGGTGTCGGTGTTATATACCTAAATAACTAGTAACTATGTATTGTTCTCTTATAATTACGGCAATGTTAAAGTGTAGCGTATTCTGCCTGACGAGCTTGTGATATTGTTGCTTTGTAGACACAATGTGGCTACCGTCTTTGGGGTTCTGGTTTGGTCATGCTCACTATAATGTCTTTGCTTGCGGTGGCTGTCTGGCGCGGGTCACTCCCTTCTCTTCAATATGGTTGAGGGGAGTGATGGCTGTTCCAGCAATCATACTCGTGAATGGGTGCTGCTTGTGGAGACTGGTCCATCAGGAATCCTTTAGACGCTCTTTACGGATAACATCATTAGATTCATATCTCGATCGTAAGGCATCACACTGGAGCTAGGTCATAAACTATTTAACTGTAACCTAAACATTGTATCCACACAATATGATTAAAGAAAAAGGAAAGAAAAAAGAGAAAGAGAAGTAAATAAAAAAGACAAGCCCGCTGAGTTTCTTCGCCGGATCTTCTCAGTGGAGGCCGCATTCCGATCCGGTGGTAGATTAGTAGTTAAATTAGATTTAAAAAAAAATGTAAATTGACTATTTGTAAGCGCCCCCGCAGGGCTTATACAAAATAAATTATTTGAGTTTGAGTTTAAGTTTGTACCAAGTACTAATACTGACTACAATTAAAATTTTAATTAACTATCTATTTTATAATCATCGCTGTAAATATACATATCTGCAGATAGCGCAAGACCTGAATTCCAAATCGGGAACTGAATCGATTCCATAAACTTTTAAGGTATGTTAATTTTTTTTTTAACCAAAGTGGGTAACCAATGTGCTTAGAATGCTAGATAACTGCTTAAAATTGGATGGTTGACCTTTGTTTTGAATCTAATTAGGTCTAGCGTCATATATACACACTGTCACGCCTATATTCCCCAAGCGAGGGTGGCAGAGGTGTACTGAGTACACCCACGTTTCGCCGACGATGTTAGGTCCCTTGTAATAGAGAACGAGCCTATTGCCATATACCGGGCACAATTCCGGGCTCCAGACTCGTACTGGGAAGTTTTAGTTAGTAAAACATCACTTGTCCAACCTAGGATTTGAACCCAGGACCTCGTGATCACAAAGCGGTGCGCTTTGCCACTAGACCAACGAGGCAGTCATGGTACATGAACAGGTTAAACTTAAAATATGATCACGTTTGGTTGAACATACAAAAAAATCAAGTTAAGAAGTAACCCTGGGTAATGTACACATAAGTAATTAATACATGCGTGTGAGTGATGTACGCTGTTGGCCGCGAGGCCTTTACAGCTTCACCGGACTTAAGGGCGAGCGTGCAACACTACGCTCGAGCCAGAAGGGCAAGGGGCGACATACTCGAGGGCGCCCTGAGGAGGCGCCCTCGGTTGGGACAGTCGCTGTGGGGGGACGGGGTGCACTACTAAGTGCACCGGTCAACCGCCGGCTATGGGAGGGGATCTACGACTACGTCATCGTCGCCCGTATTCTGAGCGGAAAGAATGGATGACAAAGCATCGGGGGGATCGGAGAGAACATGTCGCGGCCGGCGGTGGCGGCAGGGACGGGGGGAGGATCGTAGTCGGCGGCGGCTACGATTAACGGATTCGCATAATTAATACATGTATGATACACTTTGCATTTATTTTTAACCGCTTAAGGTAGTACCTGTTACAGTGCATTATTAACGAATAGGAAATCAAGAGGACATAGACTTTCCAATATCCATATTGATTCTTATAAATATTAGATTTTTTTGACACTAATCTGTCTGTGCCATGAGTTTACATCTAAGAATGACTTGCTTCAATCCAAACACGTAAGTCATCGGTCTCGGGTACACTCAATTATCGTATCTATCAATAATGTTTTATTAATGATCAATATCTTTTCCATTCTTACGCTTACATTAAAATCTAATTTTCTCTATAATTTGATTTTAATGTAAGCGTATTTTAATCATTACTTCTAGATGGAGGCGAATAAGAATGACTGTTAAATAATATTTAGTTGTCTATGAGTAATATTAAGTTGACTTATTCAAATGTATGTATGATTTACACGACCTTATTTGGCCTCTCAGCCGAAAGATGTCCACTGCAAGACTAAGGCCTTTCCTAAATATGGCCTTTTAAATATAAAATAGAGATTTATTTATTTAGGTCCACCATTGGTTACTACAACAGTACATTTCTTCAAACAAACTAGATAAAGTTATAACTTGATGTGCAACCTTTCAAAGACGAACACCGCATGCATTAAAAGGAGTGTAAATTACAATAAAAATAAAAAAGACACAAAAATACTTAAAACTAAACCTCAAACTAAACTTTCAATGACATAACCAAGTAAATACAGGATATAACAATAAATCAAATACCTAACTTATAACTTGGAGCCACCATGAGTGCTGTCTATGCGTGCAGGTTCAAAAGTATAATTGATACACACACAAAATTGAACCAAGGACTGGTGATGTATGTCGCATGATGAGCTGATTTAAATATATAAACTGTGAATATGCGAAAGGAACATCGCTATAGCGCATTTAATTATGATTTTTTGTAGTTGATACTTATGCGGTTAAGTCGTGGCGATCTTTGGCGGAAGTTTTTGCCCTGTGGACGTCGTTCAATTGACCCTGATGATGAATACTTATAAATAGTTTTAACTTGCACAAATACGACTTCATATTTTAATTGTTGATTGCAGAAATCCCTTTAGTAAGCGGATAAATAAGTAAAACCAGTATGATTAACATAACTCACCCATGTTTATTTAAGAATTCCGTACCGAACATGTCGAGTTTTGTAAAGTATGTAAATAAAGCAACGATGTCTCGCATCGGATATGTATATTCAATGAAACAAAGAGCTTTCTGTGTTTTTTAAGTGTCATGATCATTTAGCGCATGGACGGCTAGGTCCAGTATGTATACAAAGAGAAGTTTAAAACAAGGTTTTTTTAAAATATATATTTCTTTATATGTATATAATAACATGACGTAAGTATAATGTGATATTTTTTTTCGGTTTTGCTAGTCTGGAAGTCAATTGCTTTTAGAAATAAGACCGCCATTTTTAGGTGCCTTGTTTTTGTACCGTATCACCTCGTATTTAAAGCAATTTTGGTTTACCTTAAAATGATTTCTATCTAAGGTGTAAAAACGATTCAGCAGAATAAATCGGTAGTCAATAACTGCTGAGTTTTCTCGGACAAAGTCAGTGTCCGATTTTGCACGATTCAACGCACATATTTCTGCACTGTCAGTCACTATAACGTTGTTTAAGCGTTCACTTGGATGTTTTATACTTTGAAATATCACCAATTCGACCATTTGATTTGTGGTTTTTGTGGCGCTCTGTTTTCTGTTATAACATTCTCATCAATAATAATAGACACGATAGAAAATAAAACAGCGACATATGCGACATGACAGTTATATTCGAAACATCTTGAAAGGGAGAGTAGAAGAAAAGCGTGAAAGAGGAAAGGCCGAGGGAGGATAAGTTACCCAAGTCAATTAAGAAGAACGATTTGAGATGAAATGAGTGGATTGAGATGCATACACCAGCTGTAACGACGTGTATAACTTTTAAATTAGAAAGAAGAAGGGATCTTCTATTAAAGTTAGATCACTTTCTTGTATAGTAAACGAAACAAAGTTGCTTTTTTGTGTTCTTGTGTTATATTATTGGGGTTGTATAAATGGGTATTATGTGTATATTGTCAAGATCTCTAATTTAAAGTTACGGGACAGTTAACAGGCATGGAATAAATATTTCATTTTAATGTCGGAACATAACTGTAAGACAGTCGACCAATAATGACACAGACGTCAGTAGTTTTTACATAGGCGCTGTGTTATAACAGTATTTTCTCTACTTATAATACGATATTGTAAACTTTGAGTTTATAAATATACCAACTCTTTACGATGGCATTAAATAAAACGTGATATTTATTATTCTCAGGTACATTTATTAAATTCATGATCTGCTCTGTTAATATATTGAAATTTAAAAAGTAATCATGTTTAGTACTTATATGGTTTTTTTCTGGTTGGTGACTACTGTTAATAATAATAGTTAAATGTATGGCATTGCAGATAATATCGAGATACGGAATTATTAGACCGTGAATAGATTGTGTGTTGCCGTATATATTTACTTGCTATTCAAACCTATTGTATATATAGGTACTTTGAGTATCTATAAAATAAGTAGCTTTAGTACCATAAATAATTACGGTACTATAGGTACTTATTTATTGCCAATATTATTAAATACTTACTCAAAGTACCTACCTACCTAAATTAATTAAAGAGAAGGAATTTACGAATATGTATCTTATATATCCCGTATATTTTATCTATCCCAAATGTAAAATAAAAATAAAAAATCCACGTAAAAAGTAAATATGTCTACTTAAGTAAATACATAAACTATGTATTTTTCTTAAACAAACCTAAATCTATATTTATTCTTTGTACTGAAGTAAATATATTCTAAAGTTTAAAAAGTTTATTAAACCTCCTTTCCTCTCATATTTTGGTGTTTCCGTCTTTGCTATGTAAAAATTCTGGATTGCAATAAATGATTGAGAATTTAGTTTAATTAAATTTTAAGTATATAACTAGTAGTTATTAATTTTTTACTTTGAAATGAATTATTTTTACGTATACAGTGGCTGCGAAATTGTAATTATACCTGCAACGAAATCGATTAAGGCGCTAGCCGGTATTGTTTTATTTCTTGTTAATTAAAGTGTCCTAAAATATAATTGGTAATAGACTTACTTTTCACCATTATGTATTTCCGAGTGCACTATTCGAAATAAATCTTGGATCGATATATTTATCAATCTCGCGGAGAGATGTTTCGGCCGAGCGCCTAGCCACAGAACTGAGATTGGGATAGTCTCCGTTTACTTTTATTGTAAGCGAACCTCGACTATCGACATTACGGTTATTACACCACGGCATTAACCATTGCCCTTATTGCTCTGTTGCTCATTAATTATTCTGAGGGATTTCTTATGGAAGGTGGTCATTTGCTTAATACGTCTTCATTTCTATTACTTTTTTTTTATAGGTCCTTATGTTTGGAACTCATACTTTCAGTATGGATAGTATGCGAACTCTATGAAATATTAATCACTCTATCCGAACGCGCAATTAATATCCATCCAAATAATTATATATCCATCTAAACTAGGCATTTTTCCACTGTTGGCTTTACCTTACGAAATAATGTGATAGGTATTTAACACATTTTTTTAGAACTTTTTTCTTTTATGTGCTTTTGTCTGTTACAAGGCTGATACGGTATTACCTTGAGACACAAATATACAAAAAAAAAATAGTTTTCCACTTTTATTTGTAGGTGTTTAGAAAAGAATAATCAACCTTATGAAAATAGTAATAAAAAAATAATTATGATTCCCCTTCTACATTTATATTTTTAACCATTCGACTAGCGACATCTAACTAAAATATAAAATGGTCATGTATTTTGCAACTGGCGTCATCTATCGGCATGTAGCAGTACTGCACACTAATTTTTGTGACAAAACAGCGACAAAACATAAAGCTGTATGTAGTTATAGCTAATGATCTACAGATGGCAGTGTTACTAATTATCATGATGGATTTTAGGGAACCTCTTTTTTAGCATTTGTGAATATTTTAGCTTACAAAAGTATACTATAGCCACGAAAAAGTAAGAAATAAATAAAGGCATACTTCGACTAAAGATGTGATTTTAATTACTGATATAAAATTGCTTCATGTTTTCAAAACAACGACGTCGCCACCCACACACTGGTGGGTGTAGCGGGGCGACCGATCCGTGACACAACAAAAGCGGTTCGTGCCTAACTTGAGGTAGCCTAGACCTACTTTTTATATGTAATATGACGTGAATTTGCTCCTATTAAGAATGTTATGAATATAAAATCGTAGAACCAAGCGGATTGAGATAATGTAAAAATTTCACACCTAAGTAAGCGTAGGTATATAAGTGACATCCGACGATGCAATAAATGAGGAGAATTAAAAAAAAAACCTCATATATTATTTTTATCATTTTAAGAAACAGCATTGTACCTAGCAATATCAGTTTATTAGTTACAAGCAGTTGCTTCATAATGCATTCTACCTACATAAAGTTTCAGGATCAAATATAATTTCAGAGATCAACGATATATCAAGTTATATATATTTTTTTTAATTAATATCCTAGCCCCACACTTGGATGTATTCCGGGGCCGTGGGTGCGTTTACAAATATGAAAATGCATATACACAAATACCTAGATCGGAACAAATAACTGTGGATCACACAAAGATTTGTCCCGTGCGGGAATCGAACCCGCGACTATTACACAGAGGGAGGAGCGGCTTAAGCTTTTAACCACTGCGCTAAATCGTCTAAAATAATCATAATAATGATAACAATTGCATGTTGTAATATTCGATCATGATTCAAGATTAAAAATGTAATCGTAAACGTTTGAGATTACAAAATGTAAATGTAATCGTTAATCATTACTACACCATCACGCCTATATTCCCCAAGCAGGGGTTATTGACTAATCTGATTATATTTTGTCTATCTCTGGTTACAAACCTCTTTCATGTAAATCTGAGATTTTAGCAGAGGTTTTTTTTTTAATTTTTTTTTAAACTTAGCCCCACACTAGGATTTATTCCTGTGTCGTGGGTGCGTTTACAAACATGAAATTTCACGTATACAAATACCCAGACCGGAACAAATAAGTGTGGAACACAACAAAGATTTGTCCCGTGCGGGAATTTAGCCCGCGAATTAGCAGAATTAGGGCCCTAGATAGTTTCCTAAGTAACTGAAAATCAAAAGTTTTTTATTCATTTTGACCATTAGCCAATTATGAATAGTCAAAAATAGAAAATGATTGATTACTTAAGACTACCGCCGGTTCGGAAAGTCATTCGAGTGGAGAAGAAGGGCAAGAAACTCCACGGTTATTCTTTTTAAAAATTAGAGTTTCACTCACCGTCACGCCTATATACCCCAGCGAGGGTGGCAGAGGCGTACTGAGTACTCCCACGTTTTGCCGACGATGTTAGGTCCCATGTAATAGGGGGCAAGCCTATTGCCATATACCGGGCACAATTTCAGACTCCGGACTCGTACTGGGAAGTTTTCGTTAGAAAAACTACACTTGTAAGACCTAGGATTTGAACCCAGGACCTCGTGATCACAAAGCGATGCGCTTTTGCCACTAGACCAATGAAGTAGTCAGAGTTTTACAATTCTTTTTGTATACATTGCATTCACGGGGGTATGGGAGAACAGTGCAGAACGAGCTAAATAGATGTGCTTGAGTCTTGCTTAAGTATAACTTATGCGTGTGTTGTGTTCGGGCATTCGGCCCCCTCTCACATCGATAAACTCCAAGTGGCTCAAAACCGCTTCCTCCGTAAAGCCGTAGGAGGCCCCTGGTTCGTACGGATCTCCACTCCGATCTAGGTCTCGAACCTATTCGCGCCTATATTAAAAGGGCAACAACACGACACTTCGCGAACGCATCTACCCATGCGAATCCGTTAATCGTAGCCGCCGCCGACTACGATAGACCCCCCCCCCCCGACCCCTGCCGCCACCGCCGGCCGCGACATTTTCTCACTGATCCCCCCGATGCTTTGTCGTCCATTCTTTCCGCTCAGAATACGGGCGACGACGACGTAGTCGTAGATCCCCTCCCATAGCCGGCGGTTGACCGGTGCACTTAGTAGTGCACCCCGTCCCCCCACAGCGACTGTCCCAACCGAGTGCACCTCGAGTATGTCGCCCCTTGCCCGTCTGGCTCGAGCGTAGTGGTTGCACGCTCGCCCTTAAGTCCGGTGAAGCTGTAAAGGCCTCGCGGCCAACAGCGTACATCACTCACACACACACGATTAAACATAAGTGTACTTCTATCTATCTATCTATCTATCTATAACCTCACGCCAGATCCCTTGCGGGGTAGGCAGAGAGTACAGAGTTCCAACAGGTTCTTTCCTTACATACCTCTCTGGCTTCCTCGACTCTCATAGTTCGTCTCATACACGCTCGCCGGTTACGGAGACTCTTGACTTTTCCATCAGATAAGACTCGCTTTATTTGGTCGTGGTAAGATAGTCTAGTGTACTTAGATCTATGTAATCAGTAAGTATCTACATAGTCCTCTCATTTACAAAAACTGAGACGGAATGTACTAAAACCAAAGATTTATAGCTAAAATGATTCCCAAGTTCTCAATATATACTATGTACCGAATTAAATTATTAACACACTTATTAGGTAACTATTAAATAATAACCAGGGCCCAATTCTCGTAATTAAAAGTGTCCGAAATGCAGTTTCGATCTAATTTCAATGTCATAAATATCACAAATTGTATTATTGTAAAATTTAAATATCGACTGAATAGAAATCGGATCGAAATTTGAACAAAATGTAAACGGTGTTCCGATAAAATTTTGTACTGAAATAAACAACAGATATAAAAAAATATCGTCGAATTGAAGATTTCAGTTAGATGTTTATTATTTAGAATGTGGCAGCTGTGATTAGTATGTAATAAACAAATTATTAACAATATATTTTAAATTGAACAACTTTACATTATACCAAAATTAGTCTGAGATGATACTGAAGCTCTCCTTCTCCAATCGCTGCCTTACGAATATCGTCGCCCCACCTAGCTACAGGGCGCCCTACACTACGTACGTAGGGATTGGAGAAGGAGAGCTGAAGATCGAGCTCAGTGGCGTGCCATGGGAGAGGCCTACGTCCAGCAGTGGACTGACACGGGCTGATGATGATGATGATGATACTGAAATTGGATCGATACTTTAGTGAGGGAGAATACCAAATGTAAGTCAATTCGTAATTAAATCTCAATTCAGTCAAGATACAGTCTCAGTGTCAATCAAATACGAGAATTGGCCTTTGAGGCCTTTTTTCGCTATTGCCAAACGTGGCGTGTTACGATAACTTCATGAAATGATCTTGTAATGGTATTCGGTATGCTACTGGGAGTACCATTAAATGCTCATTTGACGAAATTGCAAAGCCGCGTTCCGATCCGATGGTAGTTGTAAAAAATATAATAATTTTTGACGTCTGTAAGCGCTCTTGTTGGCCTATACAAATAAAAGATTTTGACTTGACTTTGAAGTTAACGTAACACACCGCGTTATGTTTTAAATTGGTAATCACTTCATGAGAGTTGCAGTTGCCGGTCGCTGTGAAATTTACCCAAGTATTTTTTTTAAGCAGTGATTGCCTAGTGGTTAGATTGTTGGACTGCAAAGTCTGAGGTCTTGGGTTCATACCCAGGCACGCACCTCTGCATTTTCAAAAGGCGGCAAGCCTATTTCCATATACCGGGCACAGTTCCAGATTTCGGACTCATACTGGGAATTTTCCGTTAGGAAAATTACATTTGTCTAACCTAGTATTTGCCGATAACCGATGGGCCTCATAAGAAGGCTCAAGGTCACCCAAAGGGCGATGGAGAGAGCTATGCTCGGAGTTACCCTGCGGGATCGAATCAGAATCGAGGAGATCCGCATGAGGACGAAAGTCACTGACATAGCACTCAGAATTGCTAAACTTAAGTGGCAGTGGGGGGGGCACATCGCTCGTAGAACTGACGGCCGTTGGGGCAGAAAGGTTCTCGAATGGCGACCACGTACCGGAAGACGTGGAGTGGGTAGGCCCCCTACAGGATGGACCGATGACCTGGTGAAGGTCGCGGGTAGAAGTTGAATGCGTACAACACAAAGCCGGTCGTTGTGGCGGTCTTTAGGGGAGGCCTTTGTCCTGCAGTGGACGTCTTTCGGCCGAAAAAGAAGAAGAAGAAGAACCTAGTATTTGAACCGAGGACCTCATAATCACAAAGCGATGCGCTTTGCCGCTAGACCAACGTACCACTAAATATATCTACGTATCTACTGATTCTGGGTCACAAATCTGGTTTGTGAAAGTAAACCTTGGCTTTGCGCTGTTACAAATATCATGTATATTAGATGATGTTATGTTATATCGTGAATTGGTTTGATCGAATTAGGCAAACAGACACATTTTAATACGATTTTTGTTTACTTTTGCGGTGATTGTATTATCATAAGAGCACCGTAACAGATAGTTACTATTTAGATCCTAAACTAAATCGCTTGAATCACGAAGATTTTTATTTTGGCACAACGCTTTTTCCTCACGTATAAGAGGTTATGTGGCGAGATTTTGTGTCAGAGACCTGCCAATAGGATTGCTTTGGTTTTAAAAGCTTTTATTTATATTGCAATGTTCGCATGTCTGTCTGTCTGTCTTCCCGGCTCAAATGTTTTCATCAATTTTTCAAGCATTTGCATCCGAATGAGCTCAAATTTAGCATATATAATATATGTAGCTGGTCTGATGATGGAGTCGGAAGGTAGCCATAGGAACATGTGAACTATATAATGTAACCTCCTCGTGTTTGTACTTGTTACATTAGTATTGACAAGTACTACAACCAGATAATGTTCAGGGTCCGATGATGAAGTTAAAAGGATGCCAATGGAACCACCCAACTACTTATCATAACCCTGCCGTGTTTGGCCTCGTTGGATTTGTCGTTGACGAGAACTTTAGACCCGGATGGTATGCAAGGTCTGATGATGGCATCCGGAAGAAAGCCATAGGGACTCCTCGGCTAAGCAAGATATCTTCATTGTGTTTTTGTTGTAAAAGCTTGTTTTTAAAAAGGTATTTTTAAATAATTATAGCTTAACTTGCCAGTCCTCTGATTTGAGCTAACTCACATTCTTGCTACGCATTCTTGCACATTCCTGGTGATATGTCACTCCACCTAATCATAGTGCCAGAGGCTGGGATGTTCTTGGAGGTCTACACTATCATTATGATATGCTAGGAGGAGAAAGAGGTGGAGGGGCAACAACAGGATCAAATTTTGAATTTTGAGAATTTCTTGCTGCCTCATGGTGTAGTGACGAATATTGCGCGTAGCGATCTCGAGGTTCTGAGTTCAAATCATACGTCGGACAAAGTTAACTTTCCGACTGAAAAACTTTTAGTGACAGTCCGAATTTTGTGTTATGTCCGGTATAACGGAAGTAGCTTCGCCCAATATTACATGGAATTTAAATCATTGGCAATTATTAGATGTACACTGTTCGGGGAATATAGCATGAAGGTAATTATTTTTATGTTGTGTGTGTGAATGATCTACGCTGTTGGCCGCGGGGCCTTTACAGATTTAACTTTTAGCTTCTAAGACTTATTGCTTTTGATTATATGTTGTTTTGGTATTATGTTAATGAGTATAGGACTTTCTGATACGGAGCGTGCTTCCTAAGCTCATGTTTGGGCGCCCGCCAATCTACGGGTTAACGCACGATTACACGTGGTCGGAATACGTAAGCGGGTACGGGCAGCTATCTGATTAATGTCTCATTGTCTATGAAACGGAATATACAGACTGTTTTGTATTCTCGCAGAATTTATGGTAAACATGATAGACGGAGTACTTAATAATTATATACTACTCAAAACTGGCTTTGTTAGTTTTCAGTAAAAATAAAAAAACAAAAAAAAAACACCGTCACGCCTATATTCCCCAAGCGGGGGCAGCAGAAGTGTACTCTGCACACCCACTTATCGCAAGCGCTTTTAGGTCCCATGAAATGGGGGACGAGCCTAATCTATGATGCCTGACCTAGGATTTGAACCCAGGACCTTGTGATCGCAAAGTGCATTATTCGCAAAGTTGAAGCGAAGCATACCATACCACGTGGGAGATATCTAGATGGTATTGTATACTTTTCTCGGGGCGCCCGCGTGGCCTGGTTACCACACACGTTAGGCAACAGGACACGAGTTTTATTTTCAATTTATAAATCATACAACAAACCTAAAGAAAAATTTATATCTCTTTTTTATGAATTTATGTTCAGTATCACCACGAAGATATCACCAGTATAGGTACTCCAGAAAATTCCGCGAGGAAACAAAACAAGATCATGTTTTGTTCTATGGTCCAACGCTACAAATAGACCTTATCATTGTTTAAACGACAGTTGGAATAGCCAAGGTACTCGAATGCATCTTGACACATAAAGCGAAAGCATTCATGACATCAGGTCTTCAAAGTAGTGCAGTGTTATGATTTAATAAGTATGTTAATAGTGTGTTCACTATAGAGGCCTATTTCGTGCATATTTCGCGCGTTCTATTTGAATATGACGGAACATAATTAACGAAAATAATAATGTTGCTTTTTTATCCTATTCCTATACTATATCTTGGTAATCAGTAACGATGGCGATGAGAATATGTATGTCTATCTATCTATATCATCACGCCAGATCCCTTGCGGGGTAGGCAGAGAGTACAGAGTACCAACATGAAAATAAATTAATATATATTTTTCATTCTAGGTATTACCAGGTAGCCAGAGAGGTATTATAATAATAATATTAGCCCTGTTAAGAAACTGCCCCACTGTTGGGCACGGACCTCCTCTCAAACGGAGAGGGTTTAGGCCATAGTCCACCACGCTGGCCCAGTGCAAGTTGGCGAACTTCACACACCTTCGAGAAACTCTTAGGCATTCAGGTTTCCTCACGATGTTTTCCTTCACCGTTAAAGCAAGTGATAATTAATTTTTAATACGCACATGCTTTCGAAAAGGTAGGTCGCCAGAGAGGTATGTAAGGAAAAAACCTGTTGGAACTGTACTCTCTGCCTACCCCGCAAGGGATCTGGCGTGATGATATAGATAGATAGGGAGATTTTAGGTATTGCAGTACTAAATTAAGTTCTGTAATACCTAGTATGAGAAACGGAACACTCTAAATGTCAACTGTTGTACAAAATTGTCCTGTTGTACATCGGAGCGAACAAAATTAATACTTAAATGAGACAATATCAATTATAAACTATTACTATAGTAATTGTTAAATAGTGAGTAGGAGTTATAAGTATCTGTCTGTGTCATTTCCATTGTTATCGTGTATTTGTGACAATATTGCCGTTATCATAGAATCCGCACTTTGACCCGTTGCGGTCGACAATTAGAAAAACTAGACATAAAATCAACTACTCATTAAATTAAAACTACTTGTATAATGTTCATGTATTAAATATCATTACTTATAAAATCTATCTATCTCTCTCATCACGTCTGATCACTGGCGGAGGACATAGAGTACAGAGTTCCAACAGGTATGCGTATAGAGGCCCCACTCTTACAGACGATTTCAAGAAATGATCTAGTTGTTAACTATGTACTTGAAGTTCAAATCGAATTATTCCAAATCGAATGAAAAATTCTACGTCTACTTGATATAAGCTATCTGTTTACAAACTTAAGAATCTATTGTACAATTAAGTAAATTAAAAAAAAACAATATAAATGTAGGTTCATTTAGGTTAATATAATTATTTTTGAAAAGTGAACATATGACGATAAACGGAGGAATCGGTCACATGCATTCTAAATACCTACCTATTTACAATTATGTACTCTATAGGATATTTTTTTATTGTTTGCTATACAATTTCGTATATAGCATACCGTCACGCCTGTATTCCTCTAGCGGGGGTGGCAAAGGTGTACCGAGTATACCCACGTTTCGCCAACGATGTTAGGTCACACGTAATAGGGGGCGAGCCTATTGCCATATACCGGGCACAATTCCAGACTCCGGACACAAACTGGGAAGTTTTCGTAAGAAAAACTACATTTGTCCGACCTAGGATATCGAATTGTTTAAAGTTCGTTGCTCTTAAACTATTATACAATTTAAATCAATCAATAACGCAATAAACAATATAAAATATATCACTGGAAGTTAAACATAATTAACTCTGTATTCATGTGAAAATTGGATTGTGCTAACGATTCAATTACCTTTTTGGTGTATTTATATGGATATGGCCATTGACATACGTAACCGCAGTTATTGAATTAAAATAAATTATACTAAAGTGGCCATAACGTAAAATAATTAGTTGGGTCCCACAAAATCATAATAAAACGCCTTAAGCATCTAGGTCATAAAATATGCACGTTTAATGTTCAATTATATCGGTGTTTCATGTATTTTAAGCTCAAGTTTATCGTAAAATGTAAAATGTATTTTACAGTCTTGTAAACCTTGGATGTAGGCATGCATTTGTGAAAGCGTTAATTTAGATGTTTTACCCCTCGTTTGCATGACCGATTTTTTGACGCGCGGTGCTGAAGCTTTGTAAATTGATTTAAAGAAAATGTACTGTTAGCCATTTATTTCTATACAGCGCTTTACTAACGCTCGTTGAAAAGCGCTTGTGGGAACTTAGGATTAGAGTTAGTGCAGCTTCAAAATCAGAGATGGGCAAAATGTAATCAGATTAAGGATTACAATTGCATTTTGTCATATTCCATCATGATTTAAGATGTAATTGTAGTCGTTAATCATTAATACACCATCACGCCTGTATTACCCAAGTGGGGGTTAGTCATTAATCTGATAACATTTTGTCCATCTCTGTTCAAAATAAGGAATAACAAACAATTAGACAGGTATTCACATTTTAATATCTTTAAAACCTTGGAATATGCATTAAGCTAGTACTAATGAACATTTTATGTTATTTATTTATTAATAAGGTAAATGAGATAAAATTATTGTTAAGTTTCCGACGTTTCGAATGCTTTATAGCACCCATGTTCACCTTATCCGGAACCTTAACAACCAAAAATAAACATTGATAAAAACTGGGAAATCTAAGAACTCAATAAGGTAAGGAGATTATTTATTTGTTATCACACACGTGCAATGCTATTTCAGATTAAGGTTCTATATAAATGCGTAACGGAACGTGTCCAACGTGATATAAGTTCGTATCTCGCATCTTGTGCACCGTGATGCAGTTGATATACGAGATAATATTATATAAAAACATGCAGTGTACTACGATAAAGTGATAAATTTGATACGATGGAGATTGGACACGCACGCCGCCATCTGCGGTTTGTCGTAGACATTTTGGTCAATAAATAGGTATTATGAAGTTTGATAATATTTAACTACTAGCTGACCCGACAGACGTTCTGTCTAATACGCTACGCTGTTGGCCGCGGGGCCTTTACAGCTTCACCGAACAAGAGGGCGAGCGTGCAACCACTGCGCTCGAGCTAGAAGGGCAAGGGTCTAACTAGCTCAAGGGCTCCTCAAAGAGGAACGGCCTCGGCTTGAGCAGTCGCTATAGGGTAAGGCATATACAAGGTGTCTCGCCGTGGTGCTCTGCACCGGCCGGCGGGCAAGGGATTCTTCGACCTCGCCAGCGAGGTCGGTGTCTGATCCTGTGTGCGGTATCTGTATCCGGAAAAAGGGATGTAAGGGTAGCGGCTTATAGGAGGGCAGTTAGGTTCGTAGTCGGCGGCGGCTATGATTAGCGGATTCCTATGATTGGATGCGTTCGCGAAATATCGGGTTGTCGCCTTTTTAATAAAGGCGCGAATAGGTTCGAGACCAAAATCGGAATGGAGATCTACATTCCGTATGAACCACGGGGCTCTGACGGCTTTGCGGAGGAAACGGGATTGAACCGTTTGGAGTCCATCGATGTGAGAGCGGGCGGCGTGCCCGAACACCTCACAAGCGTCCGTCATGATGGGCCGTATACAAGTTGTGTAAAGTGTTACCTTATTAGGGACATTATACTCCCGTATAGCGGGCCCGTTCGGCAATAGCGCAACCTACCGGGTCCAACCATAGCTAAGAACCATATAGGTGATCCCATAAGTACAAAAAAAAACCTACCTACCTGCGACTACTAGATAAAGTAAGTTAAGCGATTTAACGCTTAAGTAGGATTGAAAATTTAAATAAAAATTTGTAAATTTTCGTTGTCGAACCACTTTAAAAATTCCCTTTCCTCCAGCCACCTGTGAGGGAAGACGGAAATTAGAGGATTGCAGAGCTTTTATTTAACCAAAATAAGATTCATATTTTAAGATCTCGTAGGTCGATTAAAAAATAAAAAGCATATTTTTATTTGTTAAAAAAGCCTAGCCTCACACTTGGATTTATTCCTGTATCGTGGGTGCGTTTACAAACATGAAAATTCACATTCACAAATACTCAGACCGAAACAAATAATTGTGGGTCACACAAAGATTTGTCCCGTGCGGGAATCGAACCCGCGACTATTAGACGCAGTGGGCGGAGCGGCTTAAGCTCTTAACCACTGCGCTAAATCGTCCAAAATAATCATAATAATGATAACAATTGCATTTTGTAATATTCGATCATGATTCAAGATTAAAAGTGTAATTGTAAACGTTGAAGATTACAAAATGTAATTTGAATCGTTAATAATTAATACACCATTACGCCTTTATTCCCAAAGCAGGGGTTATTGATTAATCTGATTATATTTTGTCTATCTCTGGTTACAAACCTCTTTCATGTAAATCGGAGACTTTAGCAGAGGTTTTTTTATTTTTTTTTAATCGTAGCCACACACTAGGATTTGTTTACAAACATGAAAATTCACATTAACAAATACTCAGACCGAAACAAATAATTGTGGGTCACACAAAGATTTGTAGCGTGCGGGAATCGAACCCGCGACTATTAGACACAGTAGGCGGAGCGGCTTAAGCTCTTAGCTACTGCGCTAAATCGTCCGTTAGTATATTGATGTTAATACATACCATTTATCGGGTAGTATCGGCATGAAATAGTGTATAAACAAAGTATCTTGTATTATTATTTCACGACCTGATATATTATAGATATTTAAGATTCACGACTGTTCAGGCGTTAAAAAAAACACCGGCACGCCTATATTCCCCAAGCGGGGGTGGCAAAGGTGTACTGCGTACACCCACGTTTCGCCGACGATGTTAGGTCCCATGTAATAGGGGCGAGCCTATTGCCATATACCGAGCACAATTCCAGACTTCGGACTCATACTGGGAATTTTTCGTTAGAAAAACTACATTTGTCCGACCTAGGATTTGAACCCAGGACCCCGTGATCACAAAGCGATGTGCTTTGCCACTAGACCAACGAGGCAGTCAGCCGTTTAAGTATGAAAAATAATTGCTATCCAGCAGGAGGCTTGAAATTTTTGGGATTAAAGTGTTTTGTTTGTTATGTTACGAAATAAATCACCTCATATTAAGTTTCAATTAAATCCTTTCAGTAGAAAGTTTTAGTATAAAGAAATAATAGGTATCTCGCAAGAATCGTGTAGCGATAACTTTTATATTCATAAAATATATTTTATCAACTTCTATTAACGGGTTCCGTCTTAGCCCGTACAGGTGGTTTTTGTAAAATATGAACTAATCTGTATCGCGATCTTATTCAACGCTAACGCCATCTCATACAAAACACACACTTTATAAAGAATACCTACGAACTATACTACCTACTTTTTTTAGGAAGTGTTAGTAGTTTATCTATGAACAAAGATGATCTTATTGTACATTCCACTCGTCTCCACAGAATTAGTAATTCTTTCATGGGGCAATGTATACGCTTCTACAACAAATTACCCATATATATCCGAAACATGCCTATCAAAAAGTTTAAAAAGGCAATTAAAACTAGACTCTGTAAGAAAGGGTATTATAAAATTTCGGATTATCTTGACGATAAAACAGATTGGGTTTGCGCAGCTCCTCAATCAGCAACATTTATAAATGATGTATAATACAATTTAAAAAAAAAACCAAAACATAATGGTTATCGGAAAGGCCAAACAAATTAAATTAAAAGACTAGCCCGCTGAGTTTCTCGCCGAATCTTCTCAGTGGAGGCCGCGTTCCGATCCGGTGGTAGATGTAAAAAATGTAATATATTTGACGTTTGTAAGTGCCTGTATTGGCCTATACAAATAAATGATTTTTGACTTTATTATATCAAAATTATTGGTAAAATGGCCCTGATTGAAACCTTCTCTGCCTACCCTACCAAAGGTACCCACCAGTATCGCGCACCGTTGAGTTTTTTTTTATTTGTTTGAGGGCTAAGTTTGTAAATTGGTTTTTTCAGTACACTTCGTGTCAGTCTTCTCGTAAGAATACACAGTTCATAATATTAGCCCTGTTAAGGAACTGTCCCACTGTTGGGCGCGGGCCTCCTCTCACACTGAGAGGGTTTTAGGCCATAGTCCACCACGCTGACACAGTTCATGTTAATGATCAAAATCATGTTTCGGTATCTTAAACAAATGAATATGCAAAGTTTCGTGTCCGGGTCACTCATCGTTAAAGAGTTTACTCCCGAAGAGGCAACCCTGACTGCATCATCAGTTTATGCAAGAAATCATATTTGAGTATCTAGTATATGTTATACTCGTATTTACACAACATTTCATTTAAATTCATCAAACAGGTTTGGAGCAGTCTTTTTTTCAATTCAATGTTGCGCTTATTTTCGTCTTTCCTGGAAAAATCTTTTGATTTTCCGGGATAAATACAAAAACCAAATTTCCAAATTTAAAGGGTTTTACCCATTTTTTAACCACTTTTATACCCCGATTAATAAGTAAACTTGTACGTGTATGTGTGCTTTTGAGAAATACGTTTTAGGAATGCATTTGAAATCTCCTTATTGCTATGAATCAAGACTAAATTTAGTATTTTATACTTTCAGGTCTCGCGTTTTTTATGTTACACCTTGTATAAGGTAACCGCATGCAAATTTCAACAAAATCCACCCGCTAGTTTTTGCGTGATGATGGTTCGTACCTCTGAACAGACACGAAATCCAAAAATTGTAGAATTGGCTCCTATATCAATAGTATGATACCCTTTGTTGTTACGAGTATTTCCTAAAAATATTCATGGTACAGACACGAATTCGTTACAGTTTTATTATATGTATAGATTCTAATGTGGACGGATTACACGGAGTAAGAATGTAGTTTCCCCACTGCAAGCTAGACTGACAGTGGGTTGGAAGAGGCATTTATATTGAAAAAGAAATATAACAAATAGAACGGTAGTTAAAATACAAAGCTGTACTCTGGTGCCATCGGCGGAGGGCTGGGATTAGTCGTAAGCAGGACAACGATTTATGGAATGTGTAGTGTGGGCAGTGTATCACCTGGGTGATTTGTCGCTGGGTGATCATTGGACACTAATTACTAATTAGTCGCTTTTGGTCACCTAGGAGATCAAAGTAGAATAAACCATCTACGGCATCTAAAGGCCTAGTTATGTTGACGTCTTAGGTTGACGTCTGGTAAGCAGCCGGTCGTAAGAGTAATACCGAATTATATATCGTACAAATAATAAAATATAATTGCGTTGACCATAGATGGTGAGCAATGATTAGGAAAATTATGATGATTGTATGTGATGTGATTGACTGCCTCGTTGGTCTAGTGTCAAAGCGCATCGCTTAGTGATCACGAGGTCTTGGGTTCAAATCCTAGGTCGGAATCAAATCAAATTAACAAATTATAAATACTGGTGATTCCCAAACTAGGCTATTGCCTGTATCTTGGGAGCCAGAGTTTCACGTTAGTATTGTACAGCTATGCACTACTTAAAACAAATATTCTAATAGAATTGCGAAGCTTGACTCATAAATAATCTTTAACCATATTATAAATCAATCAAGAAACAACAAAAAAGAATTTAAAGGATCATAATAGGAACCAGAGTTACGTGTTTACATATTACAGCAATGCATTAAACTTGAATCTATTATATTCATAGATTGAGCGAAACTTGAGACTAGTAAACAAGCTTTATACTAGTGGTGGGCGATTATGAGATATACTAATGGAATCGTTCGATTATGAAAATGTCTCGAGATATCTCGATTAAAACCATTAGTAATGAATTAGTAGTCAATAGCTAAGTTCGATACGCGCCACGCGCGGCGGCATGGCCGATGCGAATGATGCGATGGCACTTGGCGCGGGCTCACTGTATGTACCTGCTGTGCCAGCGGCGTACGCTTCTGAGTAATAGAGTTGTAAAAGTATTTTTTACGTGTTAAATTAAAATATAATTATATGACGTGATTAATTATATGATATTTAAAAAAAATATTACTATTCATGAACTTGCGCTTAAAAGGTATCCTATAAGATATTTAATCATAGTTTTTGTTTCAACATAAATAAAAGACAAAGTAATAAGTATTCAATCTGTAATTAATAACAAACGATTGACTCAATGAATGATTTACTTTGACGGGATTTTGACTGAACTAAAATTAGTAATAAGTAGATTAGTAAAATTAGTAATAAGTAGATAGTAGTAGATAACGTCATTCGATTATGAAAATTAGTAAATTACTAATATCATGATCGATTATCAATATTAATAATTAGTAAATGTCTCGATTATGTAAATCATTCATAATCGCCCACCTCTACTTTATACATATAATAAATGAATTTAGAACATGGAAGTTTTTCTAACGATTACTTCCCAGTATGAGTCTGGAATTGTGCCCGGTATATGGCAATAGGCTCAATAGGCTAGCATCGTCGGCGAAAAGTGGGTGTACTCAGTACATCTCTGCCACCCCCGCCTGGGGAATATAGGTGTGACGGTGTGTATGATGATTGTATGAATCCATTTACGCAAGAAGTGAGTATATTGACAAAGCTGTTTAAATGCTTTAGTGCGTTAGCGGTCTAGCTAGCTACAGACTTAATGGATGTTATGTTGTTGCAGTGATGTCATGGCTTATGATACAACACATTTAACTTATCCATTCAATTATTGCTTAGCATTAAGAATATGGCATTTCGTTTCCAACACACCGCTGATTTTTATTCTACTGTGTTACTCTTAGGTATCAAAGTATTTTTTATTTATGATCACTTCAGACTATGTAAATTGTGTTTTTTTTTTTTTATATTTTGTTACGTAATTAATATCATGTGGGTTATTTTTTATCATCCATACGGAATTAAAACATATGTCTTTGTATTTAATCGCCTTTTGAATTTTTGATAAAAATGGGATTTGCTTTAAGCTGTATATTTATGTAAACTTAAGAAGATAATGACCCTTATAGAACTTATCACCCACTTACCTTATCTCCGTTTTTATATCGTTTCTATTAATGTAGGTCGACTTCTAATATTGGAGTTAATAAATACTGCCAAACATTATAAGGAGGTCAGTAGGCAAAAAACAAAGTATATCATTGCATCATAGCATTATTAAAATTATTGCGAAAAAATTGTTGTATGCTTATATCTCAAGAACTATGAAGTTTGTATTTATAAGACTCATAGTTCACATAACCTTTTACAACTATTAATGGTTTATTACTAGGTAAAAGTCTGACTTTTTAATCTAGGTCTGACTAAGCTTATACTATTTATTGTTGCCTTTAGCGGTTTTCGACAATTGCCAAAAATAAAACTGGCTTGATATGCAATAAAACGATATTTATTAATATTCGCAACTTCAAGGTTAACTCTAAAGGCTGGCACTCGCAAAGATTTCTCGCTCTTTAAATTTTTTTAAGGACTTTTTACTTAAAAAGGTAGCACAATTTTGAAGGCTTTATATCCACCAAAAAGTGTGAAGATGAGAATTATTTGTGCTTAGTTAGTGCTATATATTAGTGCTATATATTAGTGCTATATTTATCTCGTATATTATTCAGTACATCATATTGATAGCTCTCGGGAAAAAATCGTTTAGTGGTAATCCTACAATTAAAATGCCCCGTTATGCCCCTGCTTTAAAAAACACGGTAAATATTGTCTGTATTTGAATTGTGCGACTGTCAATGCCCGCACAGACGCACACATTGAAATTTCCCGGATGCATGGTCACACGCAGTAACCTCGCATGGAATGAGACAGCAAGTCACATTTTCGGTCTCACCGTCACTTCCCATCGGGTTAGGTAGGAGTTACTTGCTGACTAGTACCCGTAGCCGAGTGGACTTTCAACAGTCGTTAACGCTAAAACGAAAAAATGTACGAGAATGACATTTCACAACGAAAAGTCACGTGGTCGGAACAATGCGCTATCGATTGCGGAAAGAGAATAAAAAACACTTGCCAGTTGGCCGTAGTGATTATGTGCTTTTTGTCTTAGTATAAGGGACAGGTACATAAAACCTGGAACATGTAATATTACCTATCAACCCTGTTTGTTTTTTTTTTGTTTCGTGTAAGCGTCGTCGTAGTGCTAGCGGAACCATTGCCGCTATCACTATGACTACACTTACAGAAAATAAAAAAATAAATAAAACGCCTGACGCGGCGTGTTACGATAACTTCGTGAAATGGCTATTTAATGGCACACACTTCAATGCCATATAGATTACCGTTACATGAGCATTTCGTGAAGTTAATTTGAAGTTGGAAGGGGCCTATTTCATATAAAAAATTACCTATACATTCCACCATGAAACTAATGATTTTTTCTTATTTCCGATAGGTATCACCATAGTAAAACTTATTGTATTGTATGGACTATGACCTGTTTCAGGTTTTGCACAACCTGTAGGTATTTACAATTGAACTTTTAAAATATCAATTCAGAATATGTCTAACATGAAATACGAGGATACGGTGAAACAGTAACCGGCTAATTAATTCTTCATTATCTGATCCAACTGATCTAATTACATACCCACCTGACATACTATCACACTAACTCAAGTTCAATAAATCTTATGCCTCTTAACATAAGTATCAATTTTAATTGATCGCGTTGGATTTTATGTTCAATTATTAGTTTAAAAAATTAGGCTAAATATAGTGATCATAGGCTGTAATATTGATTGCAATGATCTTGATAGTATTAATATTCTCATACCTAAAAACTGGGTTACCGTTTATTGCTAGGACCCCATTCGATATCCGGCGAGTTGTATAGGATCGATTATTCTACTTAATTGGCAATTAGACTAGAATAATTGGGTACTTGTCGATAAATGCATGATGAGCAACTGCGAGATGATCGTGTATTAAATATGGCATACATTTTATTCAAGGTCAGCTGAAAGGAATGGTTCGGCTATTACGAGTATACGATGAATACCACTGAGCATGCAGTGAAATAATACGTCCATTTATGTATTTATAGCTCAATAGTCTGCTCATGCAGCCTGTGTGTATCTTATAAATTTGGATGCTAAAATTGAATCAAAACAAGTCGGCGGTTTTTTCAATTGACAGAAAGAGTTAGGTTGATTATTGTTGTGGAGGTACGTAAGGTATGAAACTGTTAGATCTCTGTAATCTCTAACTACCCCGCAAATTTAACTGAACCTATTCTACTTTTTTATTAGGCTAGGTAATTCAAGTAGTTATTGATTATCACAAGTGTTCGGTTTTCACGCAAAACTATTAAACTAAGATACTGATAAACGTTATTAAATTGCAAGATGTAAATTTTGTAGTAAAATTGATTTTACTATACAATTATTTAAAAGAAAAATATATCATCATTATATTAATACGTGAAGCAAAAACTTTGTACCTCTTTTTACGAAAATTGCGCGAACGGCGGAGTATCAAATTTCCCACACTTATAGTTTATATAGAGAAGGAATGCAGAATGATAGTATTTTTCTAAAATTATGCGTAAAAAATAAATTAATATAATAATAATATTATAAGCCCTGCTAAGAAACTGTCCCACTGTTGGGCACGGGCCTCCTCTCAAACTGAGAGGGTTTAGGCCATAGTCCACCACGCTGGCCCAGTGCGGGTTGGCGAACTTCACACACCTTCGAGAAACTCTTAGGCATGCAGGTTTCCTCACGATGTTTTCCTTCACCGTTAAAGCAAGTGATAATTAATTTTTAAAACGCACATGCTTTCGAAAAGACAGAGGTGTGTGCCTGGGTTTGAACCCGAGACCTTTGACTTTGCAGTCCAACGGTCTAACCACTAGGCTATTCTAAAAATATATTAAATCAATAAAAAAAACATTACACACACTACTATGTATTTGACACAATACACTTCAAACTCCATAGAGATCTATGCCAAACTAAGAATAGATTAATGTTGTTTTTGTCTTAAATATGATTTGTCTATAGTCTCACTGAATGTCATACATAACCAGCAAACGATGAAAGAGTTCTTACAAAAAACATCGTTTACACAGATGTTTCGTATCATGAATTAAATTATCGAAATATGTATGTCAAGTTCAATGGACAGCATTTTCTTTTTGGTTCTTTGTTTCAATAACAGGCAAATTAACAGTGCAGCCTTGGCGAAATCTGTGATTATAGAAGTATACTTCTATAGTCTTTGACAATAGAACCTTAATAATGGTCAAACTTATAATTTAAATTAATTATGGTCGAATTTCGACCAATAGGCGACTACTAGTTTCTATTATAATCCATTGTGGCAAATTGAACGTAAACCTTTTTGAAAGACAATAGAATGTATAACTTGGAAATTATTAACTCGAGAAGGTTTTGAATGGTATTATTTTATGCAGTTCATGAGAGGTTCATGGCAATGTTTACTCCTTCCAACCTAAACAATCAATATCGTAATTAAATGACGCTATTATACGGGTTTTATTTGTGAATTATACTATAAGTTTTTTGAAAATTTATATATGCTCTTTCTCTCAAATCGACGACAAGGTTACTTAGAACATATATTTTATATCGCTCGTCGTAGGTTCAAAGGTCTTTATGCTGACCCTTCTCTATTTACAGCCTGTACTCTCAAAGAAAAAAAAACTGTTGGCCATAGAGTAGTTCGTTTTGTCTTCCGAATTTAAACAACGCAATAATTTGACGCAATTCCAGTTCATGGTCTGTGATCGGATTTCGATTTGAAGTTGATTCGAGGTTAACTGACCTCGCCACGGCACTGTAGCTATTGGCACCTACTGTAACTATTAAGCAATCCGCTCTATTAGTCCGACAAGCCCATTATATGGAAATGCATCTATTGAAAAAATATGTTCTAAGCTAGAATTGGAGATGGCTGACATTGTTATGGAATAAAAATAGAATATTATTAATTTTTTGGCAATGACGCGAAAAGGCCGCATGTATAAATATCTGTGTTACAATGCGTGTCTGCGAATAAGGAGGAATCACCGAACCATAATGCAAAAGATGCTAGCCATGATGAAAAAAGGCGCGCTAGATAGGCCATGATACAAGCAAGCTCTGATGCTATGATGCTAGAATTGGAGAAGGCTGGCATCGTAATTGAATCAAAATAGAATATTATCCATTTTTCGGCAAGTACACGGAAAGGACGCATATAAATGCTTATGTTTAAATGCGTGATTGCTACTAAGGACGAACCACCGAGCCATGATGCAAAGTAATTACGTTGACCGTGTCGAAAATCTATCGAATGTGTTTTATCGAGATATAATGACGATAATTTTGTTGTGGCTTGAAATCTTGTGGCCGGAGATTGTATCATATATCTAAGTAGGCTATAAGAGTTAATATCGTGCTTAGCTTCCTGAGGATTGTTAATGGTCGAGTGGAGGTTCATGCTTCAGAAACTTTTGTGATCAAAGATAAAATATTTGTAATTATAAAAAACTTTAAAAAAAAGGGAAACCGACTTCAAAATGCAAAAAATAAATATTTGAAGTCGGTGCTGGTTGCAGTCGGTTACTTGGCACCGACTTCAAATGGTGATGAGTAAATTTATTATTTTATATACCTCCTTCATATTATCCTACTTATTTATACAGTGAGGTACCTACAAGATTGATATAAAACTCATAATAACTGAATTTTCACATTCATGCTGTTTGCCGTATAGGTAACCCCTGGTGTATCTTCAAAGACCATTGTCCAATACCAATAAAATTTAAATTCGACCATCGCGGAACTATACTGAACCTAATGCAAACAGAATCATCAAAATCAGTTTATAAGCAAAGAAATTACAAAAGAATACAGACGAATTATGAACCTCCTCCTTTTTTGAAGTCGGTTAAGATTCTGCTTAGTTCTATAGTAGGGTACCTATAGGATTGACGTAATACCCATTATATCTCAATCTAAGCATTCCTATTGTTTGTCGTTAAGGAGTTCCCTGGTGTATCTTCAAAGTCCAAGGTCCAATACCAATGAAATTAAAATGGGACCACCTTGGAGCTATACTGAACCCAATGCAAAAAGAATCATCAAAATCGATTCTTAAGTGGCGAAATGATCGCGTAACATACATACAAAAAAAAACATACGGTTGAATTGAGAACCTCCTCCTTTATAGAAGTCGGTTAAAAATGAGAGTGATTTAACTTTTCGGGTGTTTTTTCAAAGCATCACCAAATCTGTCTCAATTTATGCGACTTACTAACCTGTTATTAAATTTATCCGAAAATATTGTTCCTCTCGAAGTTATAATAAAATACAAAATTGCGAGAAATAAAACAAATACGCAAAAAAATTGGATTATAAATTCTAATAATATAGCTGCTAAGAATATTTACCATCTGGAAGGTAAATAAATTAGGTCCTTATGACGATTGTTGAGAATGGAGGTTGTGGCGCAACAATCATTTTTGTAATAAAGGAATATCCATCTGGTTTAAAATGTGAATTAGTTTTACGAATACGCAGGTTTTGAGTACATCTAATACGTATATTTAAGCATATTATCCAGTATGAATATATATTATTAAAAAAACTAAGAGTCGTGGGTGCATTTCGTGTGCACAAAAACCTGTTATCCTACTCTATATTACAATTGTAAAAGTTTGTATATTTGGATCGTTGTTACTCAATCACGCAAAAACGGCTGAAAGAATTGGGATGAAATTTGGCAAAATTTATTATCTGGATTAGCACATAGGATACTTTTTAACTCGGGTACATTTTGGCTTCCTGTCTTAAGTCCATGCGGACGAAATCGCGGGCAGAAACTAGTGGGTATATAAATGTATATATATATATATATATATATATATAGGCGAGGCGCTCGTAGCGCTATGCGACCGCGGTGTTCTTACCGATTACAGGTTAAGCAGCGTTCGACTCGGTTGGCCCGAGACGGGTGACCGTTTGTGGCATTTTCATATTCGAGCGTCTCCGTGCTTCGGAAGGCACGTTAAGCCGTTGGTCCCGGCTACCACTTAATGTGGTAGTCGTTAAGCCGAGTTGGAAGCCTTAAAGGCGGCTTGATAAGTTCCAACAGCCGGTGGCCACAAACCTGCCTCCACCAATCCGCACTGGGTCCGCGTGGTGGAGTATGACCTAACTCTCTCACCTCGATTAGTGAGATAAGGCCTTTGTCCAGCAGTGGGCAATATAGGCTGAAAGCACAAAAAATTATAGGGAAATATTTAAGTTCTTAATTCGTTTCGAATGGCCAGTATCAGTCTAAGCTAAACGAATGTCCTTCCTGAACAGGGTAAAATAACGTTGATATTTTGAGATAGGTTGAAGTTACGGCAACTGTAGATAATGGAGGTAACTGCATGGACCAGCTGGGTACATCGTCCGTGTGATTTGAATGCACTTACAAAATATGCGTGAACCGAATGGCGGCTCAACCCACTTCCTAAATTTAATATGCATTAGCTTTTTACACGCAGTAATGTATTTTAAATTGTATTTGTTGGGATTTCAAATGTTTTAGGCAAAGGACATTGTCGAAAATTGCCCCAGAACCAACAAACATGCGACCCATGCCATCATTATGTATCTAATTTATTTAAATACTGGCAAATATCCGTATCTAACGGACAATTTGCAATCTAAAACGAATATTTTAAAGTATTGTAAGCACTTATATCGAAGTCGCCGACATCTTTACTAAATGTCAACACACAATATAACCTCATATGTATTAATGGCAACTGAATTATAACCTCAAAATCTTATATTTTTTGTGCAATATTGCGATTCCCCCGCTTGTCCGTTTAATAATAAATGCCTTAAGAGAATTTATGGGTGATTTGAAATCATACAAGTATATTTTCATTGCTGTTGGTTCTGGGGCAAATCATGTATGGGCGCAGAACAATGTCCTTCTACAATTACTCTTGATTTTGTTTAAATTTTAAAACATGATGTATTGGAGTGTAAATAAGTACGCAAATAAAATAAATAAATATAATTTACTGCAGGACAAAAACCTCGCAAAAGATCGCATTGACAACCGGCTTTGTACTGCATGTACCGAGTTATTACCTGCGACCTTCACCGGGTCATTGGCCCTCCTTGTGGAGTGTTTCCCCACATCATGTAGTAATCTACACTTAATCTGAACTTAATAATATTATAAAGAGGAAAACTTAGTATTTTCGTATGTTCGTAACGAATAAACTCAAAAACTACTGGACTGATTTAAAAATTCCTTTACCATTAAAAAGCTACCTTATCCAGAAGTAACAGGCTATATAAAATAGACCTGGTAGGTGCCGCTTTTGTCGACCGGGTTCGAAGTCACGGGAAACTGCTGGTAATAATATTATAAAGAGGAAAGATTTGTATTTTTGTACGTTTGTAACGAATAAACTCAAAAACGAATGGACCGCTAAAAAAATCTTTCACCATTAGAATGCTATTCTCTAACTGCCATTATTATCCCTGAGTAACATAGGCTATATTTATTAATAGAAAAAAATAGGGATCCTTACTGAAACATTTTTCAAAAGATTTTGTCCACCCGTGCGAAGCAGAGACGGGTTTTAGTTGTAAAATAATTTGATTAAATCAATGAATATAACGTAGCAAGCTCTATATACGAGTAAGTGTCGTAAGTTGTACTTTAAAAATATGAAGCCGCGGCAAAATCCGCAAAAATAGTTAAAAATAGTTTATTTCATGTGTAACATTCGCGTAAATCTAAGAACTTAATACATAAAAATTAAAATGTAATGTTCAGAACAATTGTACCTAACCATGTGTATATAATCTGACGATACAGAGTCATTTTATATAACCGCAAAGAGATCTGGCATGATGATATAGAAATACTACATCTATGGATATAGATTTTATTTACGCTTGTAAATTCAATTCACATTAAACTATGTTATTTATGTGATTGACACTGTAAAATATAATGTAAAATGCACATTTAATTGTAAATAGGTCGCAGGAATTAATTAATCTATATTATGGAAATTTTATACAATCATAAATTGGCATCAGCTGGCTCAAGGTATTTGAACACGGCAGTGTTGTGGTGGCATGACGCACACGCATGTAATGTAACGCATGTACATTAGCGATCAAAAAGGAATGGGCGTAATTATCGTAATTATATACATAAAATTATACAATTAATCCATTTAAGTCAATGGTAATAAGCCTATTTATAAGACAAAAGAGTTTTACTTGTTATTGCGTGAGATGTTTGTTAGATCGACTAGGAGCTTATGAGCTTAAAAATAAATACTATGGACAAAAAAAAACAACAATTAAATATTGTTACGACTATATTTCCCAAGCGAGAGTGGCAGAGTTGTGCTGTGTGCACCCATTTTCGCAGACAGATGTTAGGTCCCAATCTAATAAGGGGCATATTGCTATTATATCGGACACAATTTGAGACTCGACTGCTCCTGAGAATTTTTCGATGCAGAAAACGCCAAAACTCACAATCTTATGATCATTAGTCACACAATTCTAGGTCAACGAGGCAATGAAATATAATATTCAAATATTTATCAGCAAAACTACAAGAAACACGCAATAAAGAAGTACCTTAGTCTTCTTTGTTCTGTGTTTTATGACGAAGCACAATAAATTTATTACACCCTAGTTTTAACCCTGGCTCCGCCCACTCCATTTATATTTGACTAAATTTACATAGCTTGTACATTAATTTCAAGTCGCGACCACGTACCGGAAGACAGAGTGGGCTGACCTACGAGGTGGACCGATAATCAGGTGAAGGTCACTGGTAAACGCTTTGTACGGCACGCATTGCGTGCAGTACAAAGCCGTTTGTCGTGTCCATCTTTGAGGAGGCCTTTGACCTGCATTCGACGTCTTTAAATTGATAATGATGATGAATTATTAAGGTTTCGTTACATAGCCGACGCAGCGCGACGGGAGCGCGACTGTGGCGCGGCTTGGGGAGTTGTAATGTACCGAAATGTACGGGAGACGCCACACAGCGCAGCCCCGCACGGCGCGACGGTAAACGTCACCAACGAACGCAGCCGAGCGCTTCCGTCGCGCGCCCGTCGTGCTCCGTCGGCTATTTGACCAAACTTTTATTCTAACTTATAATTTATTAAGATTCTTCTGCTCAACGGTTTAGACGTTATTTAGTAACAGACATTAAAACCATCAAATACCGAATCTTTAGAATTTATTATATGTGTTAGTACGATTGAAATGCAACAACACGTATTGTTTATTATTTTCGATAAGATCGACAATTTCATTATACATTCAAAACCATTTTTGGAAACAATAACTACTCGACTTATATGATGTGTAATGCAATTATGATTACTCTATTGATCTCTCTGTCTAATGTATCGCAGACTGAACATCTGCCAAACTAGGTTAAATTGCCGAAATATCCTTACGTATTACGATCATTTGCATAATATGGCCGTGTCGAATTTTGAGATGCTAGTACCAATGCCAATTTTTTCCCTAATAGATCGATGATTGATGACTGTGAAATAGATGTTTTTGCAATACTTTTTATTTATATTTATTTTATTCCATCGCAAGTTGAAGAGTCACTGAAAGTTGCAAGAAAAAATATTTCAGCGCAAGATAAGTTCTACAAAATGTGTTTGATGCCATATATTGCAAAAGAAATCAACAGGTCGAGCATTGCTCTTTCGTATTATTGAACTATCAAAAGTCAAGATGTACATTATGTAAATTTGATAGATTTTCGCAATATCTATCCTGGTTGTACGGAACCTTCGACCACAAGGAAATCCCCTAAACACTCATATAACCTAACACATAACGTCGTTGGGAAAAATGATACCTACGCCCAGAGATGGGCAAAATGTAATCAGATTAATGAGTAACCACCCCCGCTTGGGAAATATAGGCTTGTCGGTGTATTAATTATTAACGATTACAATAACATTTTGTAATTTTCATCGGTTACGATTACACTTTTAATCTTGAATCATGATTAAATATTCCAAAATGCAATTGTAATCATTAATCTGATTACATTTTTCCCATCTCTGCTTACGCCTCTTTTCGGATAATAAATTGAAAACTGCTCCTAATGTGAAAAATTCCAGCTTACAGTATTGAAGTAACAGCCGCAAGAGGAAATAATTGCAATAAGCCGATTCTACTTATTGAAAATTCAGACAATATTTTTTATATAAATGTTTCATATCCATATTCATATTCATATTTTATTTTGCGTTCCACAATTTTGATTGGATGGTAACATTGATCAGCTTAAAAGCTAGGTAACAATCATGGACCCTGTCGGGCACAGCAAAGTGTTTAGGAGAGAGGAAGACTAGTAGGAATTTTAGTTTGAAAGTAATAAATATTATTAAATTTTTTTATTGAAATACTTAGCTACGAACTGTTATTGTTGGTAGGAAGTCAGTAGTGATAGATTTTTTAATAGATATATTATGTCATTTATATTAGTTTTTTTTTATAGATATATTATTATTATTATAAATGTATATTATTATTATGATTATAAATATCTATTATTATTATTATTAATGTCTATTACTATTATTATAAATATCTATTATTATTATTATAAATGCCTATTATTATTATATGTATCTCGCTGAGATTCACGGGCTTTACCCGGACCTTTGAAAGGCTTGCATGGGGACATGGGTCCAACACGTAGAGGCCCTTTGCGAGAAGTTAATGTTATGTAAGCCACCTGCTGAGATCACTTACTGAAAATGAAGAAACATAACCAGCGAACTGACCCCGGCAGGTGCAAGGACTATTGTAAATTATGGAAAGAAAACAAGGGCTATGCAAATGAGGTTTGATGGACAAAAACTGGACTATTTCAAAGGGGACGGACACCGGCCATAATTAGTGATACCTAATTACCCGTGGCCGGCGGTGACTCGCCGCTTACTAGATGGGCCCTCAAACGGTCGTCCTAGGACAACTGAGGGCAACACCGGTGTGAGCGGCTCAGGGGTGTAGAGAGGTGTGCTGCGCTTTCTCCGAAGTTACTCGCGGCGTTATGCCCTTTAACACTTCCACCCCTGGAGTACATCGATGTAGGAACGCATTATCTTCCTACGTCGATATAGCTCTCACGGCTCCTCTCTGGACGGCCAATTAAGGCTAGCCAGAGCCGAGAGTCCTGCGGGCACCCTTCGGTTTCCACTCGACCGACGAAGACACGCCGAGTTGGGGGCCCTGACCGACTCTCTGAAGCACTCGGGTCCGTGGTGTCGTTACTCACCAACAGCTCGCCACAAGCTGCCCTGCGGGCTTATTATTATTATTATTGTTGTCTATTATTATTATTATTATAAATATCTATTTTTATTATGTATATTATTATTGTTATAAATATCTATTGTTATTATTATAAATGTCTATTATTATTATTATAAAATGTCTAATATATTAAGTTATCTTTTATGCCAGCGTAAATTATATTTATTATTATATTAATATTGTTAATATAGTTTAGTCTACGTCACACGCAATTTAAAATATTCTGGTGTTATAGGTAGTGAATTTATTTGCGATGAGCATTTCATTGTCATTCATATATTCGTCAACTGTGTAAAATGCTTTTGTGATTAGTAATTCTTTTGTTTTATTCATAAATTTACTAAAGTTAGGTTCAATTTTTATTGGGTCGGGTAGTTTATTGTATATCTTTATAGACATCACGTATGGGCTATTTGAGTGTAGTGTTATCCGAGAAGCGGGTTGAACCAGTCTGTTTCCATGTCTCAAGGATCGGTTTTTGTATGTGTCTGCTCGTGTTGTGAAAAAAGTGCTATGCTTCCTGACAAATTTGCATATTTCAAATATGTAAATACACGGCAGTGTTGGGCAAAAATCAATTGATTAAACAATTGACAATTAACAATTGATCAATTGTAATTGCAGTGTTATGCAATTAACGATTGATCAATTGTAATTGCAATTTTTTGCAATTAACAATTAATCAATTGTAATTGCAAAACATTGCAATTACAATTGATCAATTGTTAGTCGTTTTATGCATATTTACGATTAAACAATTAACAATTAATCATCAAAAAACCGTCGGCGCAATGTAGGTGTTAAAAGCACACTTAACGTTGGCACAATGTGGGAGTGTACAATGTACACTTCTGTCTGGTGTTGTAAGGCTGGAATCGGGAGTACGATGGTTGCGTGAAAGCTTGCCTTCTAAAAAGACTCAAGACAAAACGCGACATAATCATCTATGAGATTTTAGGGGATAGTGATAACTAAAATGGCGTTAATTTTTGGATCAAAGATGGCAGTCGCGACTTCTTATGAATAATCAATATGGGCATCGTTTTTGGGGTTTAAGAGTATGCTGATTACGAATATAGGTTGATTACGAACAAATTAAACACTATATTCGTTATCAGCATCCCCTAAAACCCCAAAAATGATATCCATATTAATTTAACACTCAATCTACTTGTACTTGTCAGTATCAGTAAACACGAGAGGTTTTGTCCAGTTCACATGTTTCTATGGCCACCTTCCAACTTCATCATCAGACCAACCCCATGGTACCATATTATTGTGTTGTTACTGAACTTACATACGTATGCCAATTTAAGCTGATTCGGATACCGTAAGTGCTTGAAAAAAGGATCAGAAGAGTTGAACCGGAAAGACAGACAGACATACGAACAGTGAACGTTAAATAAAAGCTTGTCTAAATTAAGTATTTTTATTTTGTCCCTATAAGAATTGAATATTTTACAAGTTCCAGTTCCATATAAAATTCGAAATTCGTTCAATACACTGCACCCCATTGCCAACCCCTGTGCTATCAAAATGTTTGTTTATAAATAAGTACCTAAACTTTAAAGAAACGCGCGCGCACTTGTCGCCTTTCGGCAGCGGCACGAACCGACAAGTGCGCGCGCGTCAGTAGTAGGGTTGTCACCTTTTATTTGAGCAAATAAAGTACATTGGTTTTTAAAGGAAGGCAAAAAAGTACATTGTATCTAAATAAAGTATTATTTATTTCACTTTACTATTTTGTTTAAAAACATGTTTTATTACTTTTAGCCCTTTCCATAAAAAAAACACCGTCTCGCCTATATTCCCCAGAGGGGTCGGCAGAGGTGTACTGAGTACACTCACGTTTCGCCGACGATGTTAGGTCCTATGTAATAGGAGGCGAGCCTATTGCCATATATCGGGCACAATTCCAGACTCCGGACTCATACTGGGAATTTTTCGTTAGAAAAACTACATTTGTCTGACCTAGGATTTGAACCCAGGACCTCGTGATCACAAAGCGATGCGCTTTGCCACCAGACCAACGAGGCAGAGTAGAACTTTTCAATCACTATTATCATGTTGACAGTCTATGATAACTTAAATATATTGGAGAAGAGAAGTTGTACATGTAACAATGTTTTTTTCTTAAATCTAGCTTACCATATATTCGGATTCTAACACCGGACATTATCCACTTTGCTTTAAATGGGATCAATTATTTCCTTTTTAATGACTTATGTTAAATGAATCTTAAAAAATCAAATTTTACGTACTTTACAGTTCTCATAAAGTATGAAGTATACGTACCCTAAATAACGTACAACACGTACTTTATAATAAACTATGGGTGGCAACCCTAGTTACTCGTCGCCTTTCGGCACCGACACGAGCCGACCAAGTGCACGTGCGTAGGTAGGTAAAGTCGGTCGGTAGTGCCACAGTATCTATCTCTCCAGTAAGTCATCTAAGCCGTTTTAGTGGCATAATTACCTACACTCCCGTCAGAACGTTGTTAAGTTTGGCACCTTTTTTTTTTTCTGTCATTTATTAAAACTAATCTACTGCAGTGGTTATAAGCCTGTATTTTTTCCATATGAGTGCAGCGTAATACAATTAAACATAGGCATTGCGTAATAACAGCATGATGAAAACGTTTATAATTAAAATTTTTATGCTCAAGAATATATTATTTACCTTTATTGCAAATTGTTTCTAGAAACACGTTTTCTCCTTTTACGAATAAGTATTCTCATTATATATATAAGTATTCTCGAATCTCATTCTTATTGAAAGTTTTTATGATAGATTATTCGGAAATTGTATATAAGTATATATGTTAAAAACCACATGAGTTACTAAATATCAATTTGGCGATTCGAGTGGCCATTATTTTAATTCTAATAATAGATACATATTGAGAAACCATACAAGCCCTCATGTATCGATTTTGATAGCAATAAGCAAATAGCAATGTAGTAACTAATAAGTTTAAAGTGGTCATTTTATTCTAAATATTAAGGCCTAATAGCACAAAAAGACAAAATATTTAAATTTGTATTAATTTTCTATCTATCTATATGGTCACGCCAGATCCCTTGTAGGTTAGGCAGAGAGTAGAGTTCGAACAGGGTATTTCTTCACAGAACGTTCTAATGTTAGTTGTTAAAAAATCGTCTGTCTCGGACGTACATGCCACCGCGGCTTATTACACGCGGAAAACTATCGAGAAGGCGTGTAGAGCGCACGTCTGTGTGCGTGAGTTTAATTCGGACCGTAGTAAGTACTAAGATGTTTTACTGTATTATAGTACACTGTGGTAGGGCACACCACCTACCCTGCGCACTGAGACGCCGCGTGTCTCTGTTCGATCGTTTAGGACGAAAATATTGTCATAGCTTTTTTTCGGAGCGCAAAGTATCGCCTACATTTCGACACGATGTCACTTCAGAGTACTTTTGTGTGTGTACTTATAGTAGTAGGTATTTAAACTTACGAATTTTCACAAACATAGAGAGTGAGTGTGAATCGTGCGTACACAGGAATATTGTAGGGACTTGAATTCATTTCTATTAAGTATATTCGCATATTTCAACGAATATTTCCACACTTTTTGGATATTATAGTCATTATGGATGAAAAGGAATATAGTTATATGCCAAATAACACGTCGGATAAGGACATCAATTAACAGTTAGATCGAGATGGGCAGTCTTCAGGGCCGAGCTCAATCACGTCAATATCTTCACTCCCGCGTCTTGCACTTGCACATATAATCACAGCTCTGTGTACTAAAAGTTGAAGAGGTCCAGAAAAATATGCACAAAATATGATAAACAATAAACCCCAAAAATGACAGCCATATCGAATTAACTCCAAAAGTCACGTTCGCCATCTTAGTTCCAAAACTTAACGCCATATTCGTTATCAGCATCCCCATAAACCCCAAAAGAGACACCCATATTAATTTTATTTCAAAAGTCGCGTCCGCCATCCTGAATCCAGAAACTAACGCCATATTCTTAATCAACATCCCCTAAAACTCCGAAATCGATACCCATATAGATTTTCATAAAAGTCGCGTCCGCCATCTTGGAGCCAGAAACTGACGCCATATTCGTAATCAGCATCCCCTAAAACCCCGAAATCGATGCCCATATTGATTTACATAAAAAGTCGCGTCCACCATCTTGGATTTTAATATTAACTTTATATTTGTTATCAGCATCCCCTAAAACCCCAAAGTCCATACCCTTATTGATTTTCATAAAAAGTCGCGGCCGCCATCTTGGATTTTAAAATTAACATTATTTTCGTTATCAACATCCCTCAAAACCATAAAAAGTGACACGCATATTGATTTTGTTACAAAAGTCACGTCCGCCATCTTAGATCCAGAAATTAACGTCATATTCGTAATCAGCATGCCCTAATATCCCAAATGTGACACCCATTTTACTTCAAAAGTCACGTCCGCCATCTTGGATGTGTTTAAAATATATTCTGTTGTGTGTTTAATTGTTAATTGTTTAATCGTAAACATGCAAAAAACGATTAACAATTGATCAATGGTAATTGCAACGTTATACAATTACCATTGATCAATTCTTAATTGTAAAAACCTACAATTAACAATTAATTTTTCAATCGTCAATTGCAATTGATTTTTTCTGCGATTGAAATTTCAATTGTTTGATCCTACAATTGAACAATTAAACAATTAGTGCCCAACACTGATACACGGTAATGTTAATATTTTATGTTTTTGGAACAGAGGTTTGCAACTATCGGTTTGTTTGATATTACCAAGGATGCGTATTAGCTTCTTTTGTAGAATAAAAAGTGTAGTTGCATTTGTACTGTTTCCCCACATTATAATTCCATAGCTGAGCCAAGCATATGCATAGGCGTAATAGGTTGATAATGCGGTTTGTAAGTCTGTCGTTTTTTTGATTTCGCGTAACGCATAAATGAATTTTGAAATTTTTGTTGTTATATTTTGTACGTGTGCTTTCCAGTTTATATGTGTGTCGATGGTAAGTCCTAATAGAGTGAATGCATGTTTGTTTGAGGTTTTCGGAATTGTTTAGATAGATGATAGAATAGAGCTTCTTTTTTTTGTTGCAAGACGTAAAAAGTAAACTAGAGGTCCCGTGCGATGGTATTTATTAGTATTGATATCTATAATTATAGTTATGCGTGAGTACATCTACAATATCCGTCGTCCGAAGCATGTAATATCGAATCGAATTCTTTTTTAAACGGGCAGCACCGTTTTAGTTAGTGGTTTGACAATATTTAAAAAGCGATCAATAGTTATAGATGATTGAAAGTATCATAAAGTGAAAGTTGAGTTGTAGTTCTCTAATATCTAATATACGTTGATATTTTTTATAGTTGGGTAAACGCCATTTAAGATACTATAATACTTTTTTGATTGTAGGTACATATTATTGTAGATTAAAGTACTCAAAGAGTTTAAATGTATAGACACGTTAATTGTGTATTATCGTGTTTAAGTTCCATTAATCGTACTTAGAATTGAACCTAAAATTGCTCATCAGCCTCCTTTGTGGCGACCCTGTTGTGGGTGCATTGTAAAATAATTTATAATACGTGTGTCACTAAGTATCTATTTATAATTTAAGTTAATTGTGAATGGAATGTGAATTAAAAATAATGAAATATATAAAAATATAAAAAAGATTAGGATCGTCAATTTGTAGGTAGGTATCTATATTTTTTTCATCAGTTTATTTGTCTGTTTATTGGTTTAAACGGATTTGATATTAATTAAACTATTACGTTTAAATTACATATTCTAAAACTGAAATAGTGTTTCTTTAAAATCGGTATAAACTATCTGGTTACGCTCTGTACCCATGTACGGCTTGACTTCTCCGCAGTATGAGAATGTTTACTAGCGAGGGGTCAGGCTATATGGATTTGATATAGGTTTATAGTCAAATTAATGTTTTAAAGTCCACTCAGCACAGGTTGGCGAAGCCATGGGCAAAGTCTAATTCTAAATAAAAACAGCACGATTGGTGCCGTATGCGAGATTTCCAATTAAAATTGCATTCCTAAATAAAATATTATTTTGTAAAAAGTGTGTAACAACTGACACATGATTGCGTTGATGATTTTATTTTAAATGGGTTCAAAAGCAGATTTAAAAGAATTCGTATACGTGTAGAACTTATTCTTAGGATCGAATGGAAAATTGATTTACAATGCAAAATTAAATTAGGATTACACTAGGATTTATTCCTGTGTCGCTTGCGTTTACAAACATGAAAATTCACATACACTCATACCCAAAATACTGAATAATTGTGGATCGCACAAAGATTTGTCCCGTGAGGGAATCGAACCCTATTACACACATTGGGCGAAGCGACTTAACCCACTGGGTGTAATATTAAGCTTAAGCTCTTAACCTCTGCGCTAAATCATCCGTCATTGGTTGTGGCAGAGATGTATTGCGTACACCCTCTTTTCAGCGATGATACTAAGCCCCATGTAATAGGGGGCGAGTCTTGCCGTATACCGGGCACTATTCCAGACATCAGACTGATACTGGGATTTTTTCGATACAACAACTACATTATGTCCGACCAAGGATTTGACCCAGTATCTCGTGATCCGTGAGTCCGAGGAGGCAGCAGATCAACTTGATTGTAATTCCCACAGAACAGAGAAGAACTTTAATCCGGGGCAATTCCGAACACTATGCCGACTAGTGCTTCAGATGTATTTTACATTTTTATTAATCAACTCTTGCATAAATTTAAATATTTGATATTGTAATTGGAAACCAGTCTGTGGCGTCAGTTTGACAGATTTTACGAAACTTGTTTCATATAAGTTTTGGTTATATAATAAAGCCGGTTCGACAAATTTCACAAGACGTTTTTGAATTGTGTCTATAATTTTAAACTATAATTAATTAAGTTAAACGTAATAATTCTTATACGTACTAATGTATTCCGATACTTATGATACAGGTTATTTCGGTTAATTAAATAGTGTGTTATTTATCTTCATACTTTGTTTTAATATGAATGTATTACTCACTTATGTACGAATGTAGTATTCACTTTAATTCGGGCTAGTTTCATTTAATAAATGTTACAGGAATCATTAGATATAATATAGAAAAATAGTTCAGAATTACAAAAAAGAAGAAGGACACCTTGTTTGTTGACCATCTGAGAGATGATCGAAATAATAGTAAATGTTTTAGGACCCATATCTATTTTAAGTAGTATAATTTTTATTTCAAACAATTGATTCTTTTTTTTAATTTTAATGGTTATATTACTTAACTAGCTGCACACCGCGAGGCCCGCGTGCTTTTTTCTAAAATAAAAGTAGCCTAAGTTACTCCTTATAACAATAGTTATCTGCCAATATTTTCCCGACAAAATCGGTCCACCCGTTTCGGAGATTAGCCGGAAGAAACACACCAAAATTTAAAAAAATGTGTTTTTGTTATTAGTACCGTATAAACATATACTTTTATATGAATTTAGTAAAAAGCTGTTATTTTGACATTTCAAATAGACACTTCAATTTTATTTATTTGCATGGATACATTTTAAACAAAAAAGAAACGTAATATATGAATTTCATTTCTAAGAATTGCAAAATGAGACGCTCTTCTTCACTGAAAGTTTTTCTTTCTTTACATAAAATTTAATTTTCAAAAAATTTTTATATTGAGTATTATTAATAAAAGCTTAAGGTTACTTATTTAACCAGGAACCGATTCATTTATTACCCGATTCATTTATTTAAATACAAGGGAAAGTGCTGTAATTATTATTAGTAGACGGACGATTTAGCGCAGTGCTTAAGAGCCTAAGCCGCTCCGCCCACTGTGTCTAATAGCCGCGGGTTCGATTCCCGCACGGGACAAATCTTTGTGTGATCCACAATTATTTGTTCCGGTCTGGGTATTTGTGTATGTGAATTTTCATGTTCGTAAACGCACCCACGAAACAGGAATAAATCAAAGGGTGGGGGGTTACAAAAATGTATATCTATCTAAATCATCACGCCAGATCTCATGCGGGGTAATTGTACATCATGTTAAGATTTGGTTGGATTTTATAAAACATAAATACTGCAATTTTAAATTCTTTAACTTGATTTAATGATCTAAAGCACAATTAAATTATGTATGATTTATATATTATATTGAGTTGGTTAATGTAAACCGAGTAGGTATGAAATATAGTATCGGTGTAAAGATAAGAAAGAGTATGCTCCGTTGGTTCGGGCATATAGAAATAATGTCAGAAGAAAGAATTACAAAACAGATATACAATGCGAAAGTGAAAGGATGTAGGTACCGGGGAAGACCTAGACTATCTTACTACGAGCAAATAGACCGAGTCTTATCTGAAGGATAAATCAAGAGTCTCCGTAACCAGCGAGCGTGTATGAGACGAACTATGAGAGTGGAGGAAGCCAGAGAGGCATGTAAGGAAAGAACCTGTTGGAACTCTGTACTCTGCCTACCCCGCAAGGGATCTGGCCTGATGATATTGATAGATAGATTGTGTTTGTTAACGAAATCGCGAATTAATATCCTGTTCCGGGGTATTTATCATTGCATGGTAGGGTTTAGAATAGTAATAGCCCAGAACAAGATAACAATTTGCGGTTTCCCTGTCGCCTTCCTCAATAAGTACGCACTTAACGAACAATGGATTCAATCGATAGGCGTGAATCATCGTACAGTGACTAACTGACATTGATCGTGGCTTATCGTGCTCATTTGCGCTTTCCATTGTAGTTTTGCAATGAGGAAATGGATCTCCCTTGTGACATTTTGTAAGCGGCGAGTGTGGGAGACGAACTCAGACGAACTACCCGACGAAAGAAGCTAAGAACAGGGTGTAAGGATGATCTTTCATTAATTTATCATAAATACGGATATATTTTCGACTAGCAGTTTCCCGCGACTTCATACCCGGTCGACAATAGCGCCACCTTCCGTGTCTATGTTTTATAGCCTATGTTATGTTTGGATAATGTAGCTTTCTAGTGGTTAAAGAATCATTGAAATCGGGCCAGTAGTTTTTGAGTTTATTCGTTAAAAACGTACAAAAATACAAATCTTATTATTATTAGTGTAGATAACCATTCGACATTTGAGTTGTAAATATTTATTTCATCCATGACAAAGTGCTAAAAATTATATGTATTTCAGCTTCTTCTTAGCTAAGGTTAATTTCAAATCAATAAGGTAGGTATATAATCCATTGCAAAGCAGATGCGGTATAAAGTTTCTTTATTAAAACATTTGTAACAATACAATGTTTTAAAGGACCATCAAAATCTGACGTATCTTTCTGACAGATGTCAGAATGACGTAAGTGTATCGAAACTTGACTTGAAACCGGTTGGTTGAATTGGGTAAACTTTCTTTACCGAATCGATCACTGTGACAAACAAATGCAACATCTGTTTACGAAGTGGGACGAATTATTCAACTCGAAATATTGCGGATAACTTTTTGGAACATTGTGGAGGCTTTCTTGTTTTTATATACCTTTTAGGGGTTGGAGTGACTTCATGCTATCAAAATATCTTTTGTTCCCATTATTGTACAAATTAAATTGCGATTTTATTGTGACTTATATTATAATATTAAGATTAAAACAAATATTTTCATTTTAGAGCGCAATCTGAATAAGTAAATGTTGATACGATTACATACTTATGAGTTAAATTTAAATCTTGAGTTTTAACGAGTTGTTATAAAGTAAGTTTTGATACAGTAGGTATTATATTATTTTAATCTGTTTTGAAGAGGGTTTGTGTTATTAATTACCTGTTACCACTACGAAAGATAATATAGCGGGTTTATGATTATGAACAAAGATTAAATTGGTATTTAGGATGTGAATTATAGCAAGATTTTTTAACAATGGCAGATTTTTGCAAACATTAAGGGGCTTACCGCGATCGAAATGCAATAACTTTAGAAAAGAATAATAAGGGACGGATATATTAAGCGCGCGCTCGGAAATAAACGACGTATGTGCAAAAAAATATTATAAATTTCTAAAAAAACTTCACTATGAAATAAAAAAATGTGTTACAAAACCTTTGCTACAATTATTTGCTATGTTTTAAAGTAAATTCAACGGATTAGTTTTTAAGCATTTCGCGTTGGAATCAGAAAATGTAAAGCGATGGAGATGACTTTAAATTTTTTTTCTATACAGAATCTATCTATCTATATCATCATGCCAGATCCCTTACGGGGTAGGCAGAGAGTACAGAGTTCCAAAAGGTTCTTTCCTTACTACCTCTCTGGCTTCTTCTACTCTCATAGTTCGTCTCATACACGCTCGCCGCTTACGGAGACTCCTGACTTGTGCTTCAGATAAAACCCGGTCTATTTGGTCATGGTAAGATAGTCTAGGTCTTCCCCGGTACCTACATCCTTCCACTTATACAGAAAATTTCGTTTAATCGTGTACTCCTTATGAAATATACTGTCAAAAACCATATTTCGAAATATTCAGTTTTCATATACTTCTTGAAGTGCATGGCGTACAAAAACACTATTTTTTCGCGGTAGCCCCTTTAGTTGAGCCTAGTTGTTGTGGTACAACAACACAGAATATCTATTTACACTGTGTCTAACACCGTCACGCCTATATTCCCCAAGCGGGGGTGGCAGAAGTGTACTGAGTACACCCACGTTTCGCCGACGATGTTAGGTCCCATGTAATAGGGGGCGAACCTATTGCCATATACCGGGCACAATTCCAGACTCCGGACTCGTACTGGGAAGTTTTCGTTAGAAAAACTACATTTGTCTGGCCTAGGATTTGAACCCAGGATCTCGTGATCAGAAAGCGATGCGCTTTGCCACTAATTATAATGTGTAATGTTGGTGGAATACTAACCATTATGTATTCCTATATGTGCATGAGTGAAGGTAATTGTAACAAAGTGATAAAACGTGCCTTTTCGTTTACCCCAAAACGGCCGTCGCAATTGGTATGTTAAGTATCCATCACTTTACTATCCAGGGTGGGGCACTTTATCAATTTCATTATCATCTTTGTCATCAAGTTCATTGGGGAGTTGGAATCATTCAGAAATGAATATGCGTAAACTTTGTACAATGGCATAATGTAACCGCAATTGCCACGAAAAAAAAACTAACCTGCAAAGTTACTCTGCGTATGTAAATAGTTAATAAAAAGGCTTGATAAGATTACAATCAATCCGGATATTCCTGTCGTTTTTTCGGTTTTGAGGCTAACATTTTAGTTAAAAATGAAAAACGTAGCCCCACAATAGGAATGATTACTGTGTCATGGGTGCGTTTACAAACTCTCACATACACAAATACCCATACCGGAACAAATAATTGTGGATCACACAAGGATTTATCCCGTCCGGGAATCGAACCCGTGACTATTAGACACAGTGGGCGGAGCGGCTTAAGCTGTTAACCACTGCGCTAAAGCGTCCGGCAGATTATATTATAATCTAAAGCTTACATATACACAGATATAATTCATTTATACTAATGAAAACCTCTTGGAATTGTACTCTTTGCCTATCCTGCATAGGGATACAAGCAGATAAGGAGGTACATATTCCAATTGCTCTCCACAAAACAAACACACTTTGATACATCGAGGTTTAGACTATAATTTACCTACCAACCTATACTGCCTCATCATCCTAGATTCCTTGTAGGGTAGGCAGAGAGTACAGTATTCCAACAGCTTGCTTTCTTATAGAATATTTGGGCATCCTTAACTTTCGTCTATACACTCTCCCTACTTACAAAGTCACATGTTTGTCCATCAAATAAGACACGATTAAGATTTATAATATTTTTAAGCAAACGGTACCCATTTATTTTAAAAATGAAACATTTATCAAGATGAGATTTCTTATCTTCTTGTACAATAAAGTAGATCGTACTATCCAAAATATCGTGTTTGGGATGCCCCCAGTCAGGCGTTTATGAAATACATACACACGTAAAATAAATACACAAAACATGAAAGGTTGAGACACGAATCATTAAGACCGATCAATGATGAAAGATCAAATAAGTACTCATATTCAATGAACAATAAACAAATTTTTTAAATTCTTTCCGGTGAACGTTATCCAGATTTCTTCAGATAATATCATAATCTGCTGCTATTTATTAATATATTACGATAAGTAAGTTTAAGTCGTTATATTCTAAAGATCGAACTATGATAAAGATTAATGTAAAGGATTAAGTGAAGATATCGACTTACTTTCCGGCGTGACATCCCGGAGCACGATCCTTGCTTCCAATTCCGCCGGCATATTTGGCAGCAAAAGCTTTAATGCAAAAAGCTCAACAATTCTTCGTAAACGTTCACAAACACGCGGGAATTAATGATTATTGTGTATTTTGAAAAACGAATACCGTGACTAGATTCGAATTCGGAATGACTCTATGTCATATTTTTGTTTTGGTATGATGCGCCAGTTCGTAGCACTAAACGGCCGTCTATGGTCAGAGTTTAGCAACGACTGGGTCGTGGAGTGCGGCGCGCGCCTATTTTCTCCGATCGCTCGTCAGTTGTACTACGCGCAGTATTGTTGTAACATAAGTTCTGCTGGCTCGTACTGATTTGCGTCATAATATAATAAAAAGTATTTGTAAGCTATACTATCTAAGGCAATCCGCTATTTCAAGCATCGCCGGCTGTCGAATCTTGGCAAAGGGTGATACCATTATCTATTATTATGGTTGTAGATATATATACACCGTCATGCCTATATACCCCAAGCAGGGGTGGCAGAAGTGTACTGAGTACACCCACTTTTCGCCGACGGTGTTAGGTCCCATGTCCCACCAGGCACAATTCCAGACTCCGGACTCATACTGAGAATTTTTCTTTAGAAAAACTACATTTATCCGATCTAGGATTTCAACCTTTCTGGGTTCAAATCCTAGACCACAAAGCGAAACGTTTAGCCACTAGAACAACGAGGCAGTCATATATAGATTGAGATACCAATTTATTCATAATTCAATAGCCATTACGAGTATGTTACTTCTGTGTCGTGAGTGGCGACCATCCGTTCACTAGAGGATTATAACGATATTTTTGACCTTATAAAGTCGGCGGTTCCGAATTTGACTGTATTTTTGTTGGTTTGTACGTATCTCTTATTTCCGGTATTCCTTGACGGATTTGTATACGTAATTCCTTTCTTGTTATGGAGGTCTAACCACCTACAATGAAGATATAATTTTTATCCTAATCCAATCCAGATTTCTAAAGTTACAACGTGAATGAACGAGTAATAGTAAAATTTATATAAGGAACTTTAAAAGTCAGTTTCTATATTTTTTACAATTAATGATCACTGCAATTTCAGGTAAAGCTAATGCATGAAGAGATAAAGTGATGATAATTATGAATGCGAATGAATCGTATGCAATGTGTCACCTTTGTTATTATAGCGTCTGCCTGTCCTCGCGGATATGCGTATGAATGTGCATGTTTATTCCTGCTTTTCCGAGTAGTTGAATCACCATTAATATTTAAATAAAAATCGCAAACAAATAGTAGTTAGTTTTCATAGATTTTTTATTATTAGGGGGTAACTAGACATTATATTTTTCTTGGATACACGTTGGTTGTAAGGTATTTTACAAGAATTTGCATGCGTGCGCCTATCACGCACTCGTGCGTGCATGCATACTTGTTTGTATGCGTACGTGCGTGTGTGGTGCGTGTCTGGAGTGTTGGGCAAAAATCAAATGTTGAGACAACTAACAATTGATTGTTAATAGTGTTTTGCATGTTTACGATTAACAATTTATCATCAAATATTACATCGTCGGCGCAATGTAGGTGTTAAAAATCTTTTTTACAAAACGGACACTTACTTCAAGAATCAATAATAAATATTTGAAGTGGGTGCCGGTTAGTGCAGTCGGTTTCTTGTCACCGACATAAATGATTTATTTCTTGCTTATTGAAGTCGGTTTACCTTTTTTTTAAAGTTTTTTATTATTTTGCATAGTTTTACAGTAAGGTTTTATTTTGTTTTACAGGATTGATACTCGTATAATATCCATAATAACGGAATCTATACATTCGTGCTGTTTGCCGTGAAAGAACCCCCTGGGGTATCTTCAAAGTCCAAGGTTAAATACCGATTTCAATATTGAGACCACCTGGAAACTATGTTTAACCCAACGACAAACGAATCATCTAAATCAGTTCATAAATGAAGACGTTATAGAAAAAAAACACAGGTGAATTGTAAACCTTCTCCTTTCTTAAGTCGGTTTATATTCTGATTAGTTCTAGGTAGGGTACTTACGGGATTAAGAGAGTATTTATAATAACTCAATCTACAGATTCGTAGTCTTTGTCGTTAAGAAGTTCCCTGGTGTATCTTAAAAGTCCAACCGATGGAATTAAAATGGGACCACCTTGGAGCTACATTGAACCCAATGCAAAAGGAATCATCAAAATCGGTCGAGAATTGACGGAAATATCGGTGAAGATACATAAAAAAGAGCATACATACAGACGAACATAGAACCTCCTCCTTTTTGAAGTCGGTTAAAAAGTACCCTTATCGTTGGTGAAATGTGAGTGTACATTGTACACTTCTTGAACGAAGCTTGAGTAAGAGTTCGCCTTAAAGATTCGAGGCAAAACAAGACAATCATTTATGAGGTTTTAAGGGATGCTGTTATAATATGGTGTTAATTTCCAGAACCAAGATGGCGGACGCAACTTTTTATGTTAAATCGATATGGGATTCATATTAGAGGTTTAAGGGGATGCTTATAACAAATATAACGTTAATTTTGAAATTCAAAATGGCGGACGTGACTTTGGAAATAAAATCAATATGAGTGTTCCGTTTGGGGTTTTAGGGGATGCTGATTACGAATATGGCGTTAATTTTAAAATTTAAGATGGCGGATGCGACTTTTGAAGTAAAATCAATATGAGTGTCACTTTCGGGGTGAGTTTTAGGGGATGCTGATTACGAATATGCTGTTAATTTTGAAATCCAAGCTGGCGGACGCGACTCTTGTTATAAATTTTGGTGTAACTTTTGGGGTTTTAGGGGATGCTGATTACGAATATGGCGTCAACTTCGTGATAAAAGATAGCTGACGCGTATTTTGAAGGAAAATCAATAAAGGTGACACTATTAGGGTTTTGGGGGATGCTGATTACGAATATGGCATTAATTTCTGGATCCAAGATGGCGGACGCGGCTTTTGAAGTAAAATCAATATGGGTGTCACTTTTGGGGTTTTAGGGGATGCTGATTACGAATATAACTTTAATTTTTGAAGTCCAAGATGGCGGACGCGACCTTTCACGTAAAATTGATATGGGTGTGTGTCACTTGCAACGTTATGCAATTACCATTTATCAATTGTTAATTGTGAAATCCTACAATCAACAATACGACGTAACATAATGTCAACTTTGACGTAAACATAAGCTCTGTGCAAAAATAACTACAAAATTCATTGATTTTAAATATCTACAATAAAATGTGCTGAATAGTGAGAATTTAAGGTCAATAATTAAGGGACAGTGTTTGTGATTGATTACTACAGAGAATTGTGAAATTACAAGGCAGAATTGTTGATTGTATATGCAAAATAAATCAGCTGAGTACATCTGTCAGGCGTTTGCCAGCGCCATGTTGCTAGAGGCACGCAGCCAATTCTGAAGAGCCAATCAGCTTTAAGTTTTGCCATTGTTTTACCGACAGTCGTTCTGCTTTGCCATAGCGACCCAACAGGTCAGCCACTCCGCTATGATGTCGACCGGTGCAGTAAGCGAGCCATAGCAACAAGAATGTTTTCCATTGTAAATAATCAGTGTTCAGTTATTAGTGCGTTTTTAGTTCTTCTTTTTACAGTGAATGGTTATTATTTTTAGTTTGATTTTTATTTTAGTGTGTGTTTTATTGCTTATGTCTATAAGGGGCCCACCGTTCCGAAATGAAGTGGTTTCAAGTTCAAATCTGTCTTTGGATAATTTAGTCCGATGCCCTGAATGCTCCCAGACACGTAACTTCAAAGGACAGAGGGGTCTAAAATTCACCAGAAAAAGGTACATATTTCTCCTTCAACTTTCCCATGTACAACTCGAACCACACTTCACTCCACTAATAACCCCTTACCTTCGTCCTCCAATCATTCGGACCATATTCCTTTTTTGGCAAGTATTAGGTGAGTTAAAATTATCTAAGTTAATAGTCAAACGAATTCCCCGTGGGGCCCGTGTAGCTGTTTCTGAAGATCTCTCAGCTGCCATCAGCAGTGTACTCAAAGACAACTCGCAACGTGCTTGGGAGCATTTGCTAACCTTCCCCTATAGGGTTCTTCATGTTTCAATTGACCCGGCTAATACAGACTCACTGACTTCCAGACTAAAACAAAATTTCAATAACCATGCTCCGCTTCAGTTTAATGCAAATAATAATACTTCCGTTTCTCATAAAGCAAAACACCACTCTGAATCTGCTCTTTACCGTATGGTGGAGGGTAGGTTCAGTGATGGTGACATTACAGGCGCCGCGCGACTTATTTTCTCCAACAAGAGTATTGCCCCAGACACGCTAGAAACACTAGCCGCCCTACGCGACAAGCATCCATCTGCAAGCTACCACCGTCTCCCTGATCCACCCACATCCCCCGGAACCGTTGACATTAGTGTAGAGGATGTGGCTGGCGCTATTAGTTCTTTCCCCAACGGCTCCGCAAGTGGGCTTGACGGTTAGAGCCCGCAGCACCTAAAAAACCTAACTTTTTTTGGTTGTGGTGACGCTGGGCAAAAGCTCCTAAAGGATCTGACGGCGCTGGTTAATTTTATCACTAACCAATGCGTTCACCCAGATGTTGTGGGTATTTTCTTTGGGGGGAACTTATGCGCTCTTTCAAAAAAAGATGAAAGGATTCGACCTATCGCTGTAGGCACCAACATCCGCCATCTTTCTGCCAAAGTCTGCTGTAAGTAAATATTTAATCCCTTAAGTAACTATTTTTAGCCTCTTCAAATAGGCTTTGGCTCAAAAGGCGGCTGTGAGGCGGCCGTATATGCGCTCCGAATTTTCACTGAGAGCAAGGGTGGTGAAGTGTTGCTAAAGGTTGATATAAGGAATGCCTTCAACGCGGTAGACAGACATGCCCTTTTGATTGAGATCAGCCGGAAAATTCCAGACTTTTATAATTTTCTGTGTCACAGCTACAATAAGCCCTCAAAACTATATAAAGTCAATCTTTTACGTTCGGCTGTCGGCTGTCAACAGAACCTAAATTTAACGGTTGGTACTGGCCTGCCCGAACACTCTTCCCCCCTCAAACTCTGCTTCCCAGAGTTAGTGGGATCTGCGAACTTATACGGAAATATTTGATTGAAACGTCTCTAAGTTCCGCGGATCGGGCCTGTAACCTCGCTGTCTCTGAATGAAAGTCAGGTCTCTGGCTACAGGCGCATTCCTCTATCAATCACGGGTCTCGGGAGTCTCCGTTTGGGTATCCCCTGTATTGTTTCGCACCCCTGTCAGTGTGATGTCAGTGTCGATTGATTCGGCCACCACGGCCTCTCGTACTACAGAAGTGCCGGTCGGATTGTCCGTCATTCCAGCATCAACGCAATCATCCGTCGGGCTCAGCTAGCGTCAACATGGGGGCCATCCTAAAACCGACTGGCCTTCATTGAGATGACGGTAAAAGGTCTGATGGCATGACTCTCATTCCCTGGAAGATGGGACGGCCGTTGGTATGGGACGCTACTTGCGTCGATACTCTCGCACCGTCCCATCCTCCGGAGACATCGGTTGAGGCTGGCAAGGCTGCTCTACGCGCGGAATACCTTAAACGCCGCAAGTATGTTACTCTTGGCTCAGGGTACATATTTGAGGCGTTTGGGGCAGAGACGTTGGGTCTGTTAGGGCCGGGGGCCCACCAGATGTTCAGGAAAATTTCGAAACGTCTGGTAGAGCGTACCGGTGAACAAAACGCTGGCAGCTACTTGGGCCAGCACGTCAGTTTGGCGATACAGCGAGGCAATGCAGCGTCCTGGGTACCCAACCAACTGGTAGTGGTGCGGAGCCTTTGTGCCCATTGTAAATACTAGTTTTTGTATATAGTTTTCGATGTTTTTTTTTTCTTCTTTGTAAATATTAACTGTACATATATTCTTTTTTATTGAAAATACCAAAATAAATATATTCAATTAAAAATGTAAAAAAAGTTAACAATTAATTATTCAATCGTCAAATGCGATTTGCTCTTTCTGCGATTGAAATTTTAATTGTTTGATCAATAAATCTACAATTGAATAATTAATCAATCAATGCCCCACAGTGGTATACTCGCACTGTATGATTGTGTACGCCTGTGTGTGAAAGTGTCAGTAGAATCTGTAATTAAGGATCAAGTGTTAAACTAGCTCGTTCACTCTCAAATAGGTGGGCAGAATTGTCTCATAAAAACCGCAAATTAAGTTATTACACAGTTAAAGATTTCCTGTGTTTCTTTGTCATGGGCGAGAATGGATTAATTAACAATTACACATAAGCGCTTTTTATGCAAATTACCTAGGTTACCTAACAACTTCTACCAAGTTATACGTGGATTTATCATATAACTAGTCTGGACTGCCTCGTTGGTCTAGTGGCGAATAATGTGCCTTGCAATCAGGTCCTGGGTTCAAATTCTAGTTACAAAATTAATAATAATAATATACTTTATATGCGGAGTGAAGCTGACCGACTGCATTAGCAACAGCGTAGTAAGAAAGCGAGTAGGTATGAAAGATAGTATCGGTGTAAAGATGAGAAAGGGCATGCTCCGTTGGATCGGGCATATAGAAAGAATGCCAGATGAAAGAATGACAAAACAGATATACAATGTGAAAGTAAAAGGATGCAGGTACCGGGGAAGACCTAGACTATCTTACCACGACCAAATAAACCGAGTCTTATCTGAAGGAAGAGTCAAGAGTCTCCGTAACCGGCGAGCGTGTATGAGACGAACTATGAGAGTGGAGGAAGCCAGAGAGGTATGTAAGGAAAGAACCTGTTGGAACTCTGTACTCTCTGCCTACCTCGCAAGGGATCTGGCGTGATGATATAGATAGATAGATAGATATACTTTATACTACGATTATAATAAATGTGAACCTTTGTATGTGTAGATGTTTGGATGTTTGATACTCAATCACGCAAAAACGGCGAACGGATTGGGATGAAATTTGGAACCGAGATAGTTTATTCTAGATTAACATGTGAGATACTTTTTACCCCGGAAAAATGTAAGGTTCCTATATAAAATCAACGCGGACGAAGTCGCGGGCAGAAACTAGTTGCACATAATATATGATGACAAAAAGAAAAATGTAGTATTTCCTTCGAAAAATTCGCAATATAAGTCTGGAGTTCGGAATTCAAATCAAATCAAATCCGTTTATAATAACACAGGTTTGTTATATGTTACAGAAGAAGACTTCCTAAGTAGGTAAGCTCAATTATAACCATTGGTGGTGTGCAAATATTATATAATCAATACATTGAGTTAAAAAACATTAGGCACATTATTATTTTAAATTATTCATGCTATGTAGCTAGTACCAGTAATTTACATAAAAAGAGGGAATTAAAAATAATAATTATGAGCTAAACAACTATGATCCTAACTAAACAACAACTAGCGCGAAGATCGGACGGGCGTTGGGGCAGAAAGATTCTAGAGTGGAGACCACGTATTGGCAAGCGCAGCGTGGGACGACCGCCTGCCAGATGGACCGACGATCTTGTGAAAATCGCAGGAAATCGTTGGATGCAGGTGGCATCGGACCGGTTACGCTGGAAAGCGATTGGGGAGGCCTATGTTCAGCAGTGGACAAGTATAGGCTGAAATGATGATGATGAAACAACTATGAAAAATATGTATACAATATATATAATAGATTAAATTACAATTTCTTTACCTTGTAAATAGTTTATTAAGTAGGTACTGGTGTAACTTCGTCTTAAAAAGCGGAAGAGTCAGTTTTTTCACATTATCAGATAATTCTTTATAAATTAATGATGCCATGCAAAGAAAACTCTTGTTTATTAGCGCTGTTTGTCCGTGTGGTACTTCTATTTCCATTTTGTTTTTGCCTTATAACTGTCTGTTATAACCCTTTTTAGCAATTTTATAAAGGTTTGGATATGATTTTACAAAATCGTGTCCGGGTATTGTGCTCGGTATATGGCAATAAGCTCGCCCCCTATCGGCCTAATATCGTCAGCGGAAAGTAGTTAGCTAGCAGTACAACAACATATTTTTTCTTATTTGCCATATCACATTCTAGGATACTTGGCGACACTACTCGTTTATTAATTAGCGGAATGGAAAAATGTTTGAGATTGACATTTACAACGAAAAGTCACGTAGTCATAAGGCGCTATCAATGCAGAAAAAGCATAGACACAAAATGCTTGCACTTGGCTCGCTGGCGTTAAAGGGTTAGGGCGTTTTAAAGGAAGATACACAGTAAGTAAGATGTGCGGAGTGACGCTGACCGACCGTATTCGCAACAGCGTAGTAAGAAAGCGAGTAGGTATGAAAGATATAAATATCGGTGTAAAGATGAGAAAGCGTGTGCTCCGTTGGTTCGGGCATGTAGAAAGTGGAAGGATGTAGGTATCGGGAAGGATCTAGACTATCTTACCATAACCAAATAGACCGAGTCTTATCTGAAGGACAAGTCAAGAGTCTCCGTAACTGGCGTGCGTATATGAGACGAACTATGAGAGTGGAGCAAGCCAGAGAGGTATGTAAGGAAAGAACCTATTGGAATTCTGTACTCTCTGCCTAACCCGCAAGGGATCTGGCGTGATGATATCGATAGATAGATAGATAGATATATGTACAGTGAGTATAACTAAGTAAAAACACATATTACTATGACCATATCCTATGAATATTATGCTTCTATACCTATCTACCTACTCCGGATATCCCGAAGAAGTCAAAATCGTCCGAAACCGTTGGTGAATATTGGTTCAGTAGAATTCTTTAATATGTTGGCATATTAAGTTTTCCCAAATATAGTAGCACAGCACATCTCTGCCGCCCTCGCTTGGGGAATGTAAGCGTGACGGTGGTTTTTTAAATTTTATTTATTTCTCTATCTATCTATCAGCACGCCAGATCCCTAGCGGGGTAGGCAGAGAGTACAGAGTTCCAACAGGTTGCATTAATTCAATTCTCACTGTACATGTTTCACCGTAACACGTCAACATTTGACCATACTCGTGAGTACCAAAACCTAGAGAAAACTCAAAACTTTCAAGACCAAGGCTCATTTTGCGCAACACTAGACATAGCGAACAAGGGTTTGGTACGAATAGATTGACGTTCGCGTAACATTGTCGAGAGATCGTACGTGTCACTTTTATGCTTCTTTTGTAATCTTGCAGTGTGAAAAAGATGGCATATCAACTCGATAGTGTTACAATGCCTTCAAATCTGTTTGTGCTAAGCTCTCTAGATTGTACTCTATAATGGCGGTATCATTCCATCACTAATTTAATTACTTTGTTATTCGTTTTGTTACATGTGTTTTTTTTTATATAACGGCTAACGATAATTTGATAAAAAAGATTTAGTTAGTAGTATTTCAATAGTTTCACGTCGTACGTAAATTGCCGATGCTTTTTATTAATTCCGTAACCTTGTTTTTTATTTTAATGTTAAGAACTTATTTGATAGCTTTTCGGTATATAGGATCAATAATCGCATTAAGTATACAATTTTACGGAAAATTTTATTGAGAAATACGTCTATTTGATATGTATTAATTCAAGATATTTCATAATAAACTTCTGATACGCTTTTTTGTGGGCTTCATAAATCACTGTCATAATGTATGATTACTGTAAGCAGATTATGTCAAAAGTAAACGTTATGTAATAAAATAAAAGATTAAAAAAAGAGATAAATTGAACAAGTGTACGAAGTACAAGGAACCTCTGAAAACTGAATTAAACAATACAAGAATTACGTTAAGACAGAGTTGGGCAAAAAGTTATTGAGAAAAAATTTAATTATAATTTAAATATTTCGGATTTTATAGCTGTTTATTTTTGATGTGTAACATCTTTCCTCTCAGTTGCTGGATATTTTTTGTGGGAGTGATTTTGGAAAAGGGGCGGAACTGTGTTGCAGGAAACCGGGGAAGCGCGCGCTATTTGATTTGGCCAATGAGCGCGCGCGGTGGCTGAGAGATAGCTGTGAGATGGTGCCAACAGAAAACCGGGGAAGCGCGCGCTATTTGATTTGACTAATGAGCGCGCGCGGTGGCGAAGAGATGGCTGTGAGATGGTGCCAACCAGAATTAAACTTGCGCGAGCAAGCGCGCGCCTTAATATAGAATTACATATATTTCCATGCTTAGAATATATTCGACCAATAATATGACGAATAAATTGACTTCACATATATTTCATCTCAATTTCATAGTAGAATAACATGTCAGATGTTACACAGCATATGCGACTACTGTAAATCTCACTCATTTTTTTAATTTTTAAGTTCCCGACGTTTCAAGTTCTCTACAGCACTGGTGGTCACGGGAGGGACTGAATTTCACGTCCAAGAGTCATTTGTTATTCCGGAGTACCTTAGGGGGATTAATTTAATTGCAGTTGAAATTACAAATGATTGATCCTTCAATTAAAAATTCATTGAACAATGCCCCACACTGCGTAAAGACATAATAATAAAATAATAACTGCTTGATAATAGTTCTACAATAATAATATTAGCCCTGTTAAAAAAACTATCCCACCGTTGGGCACGGGCCTCCTCTCAAACTGAGAGGGTAAAGGCCATAGTCCACCACGCTGGCCCAGTGCGGGTTGGCGAACTTCACACACCATCGAGAAACTCTTAGGCATGCAGGTTTCACGATGTTTTCCTTCACCGTTAAAGCAAGTGATAGTTAATTTTTAATACTACTACTACCATAGATTATGGAAGTATTTTTTCTATGAGTTCTACTAAGTACATGAATTATAAGCCATTAAATGTCTCTAGTAGAAATAAAGACCTATAAAGTATAAATTCAATTTTTTTTTTCTCCAATAACTGGGACTGTCAATAAATAAAAGTAGCTACTTAATTTTTTAAATGTTAGTTACATATTATTATCTATCTATATCATCATGCCACTTCCCTTGCGGGGTAGGCAGAGAATACAGAGTTCCAAAAGGTTCTTTCCTGACAGTGGTTTTAGTATAATAATAGTAATAAAAAAATAATAATAATCCGACCACTTTGAAATAGACCAGTTTTTGTCCATTAAACCCCACATAGTCCTGGTACTTTTTCCATAATTTACAATATTCATTACACCTGCTGCCAACAGTTTGCTATTTATGTTTCTTCATTTTCAGTAAATGATCTCAGCAGGTGACGTCATAACATCAACTTTTGCAAATGGCTTTTATGTGTTGGACTCATATTCCCATGCAAGCCTCTCAAAGGTCCGGGTAAAACTTGTGAATTTCAGCGTGATACATATATTATAATATAAATTTAAATTAAAATATTTGACACAAAATTCTATAAAATAAAAGAAACTTAAGCACGACTATTTACAACCTAAAAACTAGGTATAGAACAACAAAGAACAATAAATAATATTAAGCTAAAATCTAAATCTGTACATACTATTTACAAAAAACAAATTTGTGCCACATCACTGCCGCTCAGAAATGTACCTAGAACGCTGGCAGCATTGCCATGTTGAATGGCAATGCTTAATCTCTGTGCGAGGTATGAGCCAACCCTCTTCGACCAGCAAATTGGCCTCATCGCCAAATATACGATGTGCGCCAGGATCCCACGAACCCAGAGTCTTCACCCCAAACGGCTCAAACATATAACCTCTATTGAGGTGCTACATTTGCGTCGTTTCAGGATTTTGGCAGATGCGGCGGCTGCTCCATCCCTAACGATTGATTCGGGAGGGTGGGACGGCGCTAGAGTATCGTCGTAAGTGGCGTCCCATACTAAAGGACGTCCTATCTTCCAAGGAATATTATATAAGTAACTTGTAAGTACATTTAAAAAAGGAGAGAAAGAAAATAATTCATTCAATTCCACAATAAAGGAAAAGGGTATACAGTTACAAGTTATGTTGATTTGTTTGCTGCGGCAGTGAAAAGGCTACAACTCAGCATAATAAGATAAATTCGAGGCTATTTTCTGTATTGTTAAGGCATCGATGTTTTGTACAGCGTAAAATTTGTCAACACCTAAATTCATATTTTCATACAGAGATAACTACAACGACCTCTATTAGTAAGAAGTTAAATTAGGACTGCTTTGTTAGTCTAGTGTTGCATGGCGCGGCTGGCGATTCCGGGGTTCTGGGTTTGAAGTATTGAAAAAAAATCTTTGTAGTATTCCGGAGTTTGGAATAGTGCTTTGTGTAATTGCAATTTACTCGCCTCCTATTATATTAAGACCTAACATCGTCGGCGAAATGTACCTACCACTCACTTGAGAAACAGGCGTATTATTTACTTTTTTAACTACCATATCATATACAAAAAAAATATTTACAAAGCTTAAAGTGACATCTGCCGTTCAATATTAACACTAAATTAACTCATACAGCCTTCGCGATGTGGCTAGCGCTCGTAACGGAATGCTTATGAACTATTCAAACGCAGGCTTTATATAACAAGTTCAAAAATTTTCCGCTGCGGGCGCTGTGTGCGGCAAGCTAATAATAGTAAAATATATTGTTCTCTGGCTATTATTCCTTTCTTTATGCAGAAATTACTGGTGCGTACCTACTGTAAGCTACAGGAATTTCATGAGCAGAAAATAGGTGTTCCTTTGTTGTATGGTTCTAGGTACGTTTTTAATATATTTAACCCCTCGTTAATAGACAAGTCATCAACATTTTGCATTTATATATGTGACGCTGAATATATTTTTTACCAATAGAGCAGTCGAAATGATTTCGGTGACATATTTTTGTATAATATTTATATTGAAATGTAGTTGAACTTGGACGGGCTGCTCCTGCACCTGCACAATCTTCATGCAAAATAAAATGCATAAATAATTTAAAAAGAAAGGCTTTAACCTTTTTTCTCTATTTTATACCGTAGTGTTATGGTCCACAATGCGCCCACATGACATGCAGAATGACTGGCACTACACATGGCTACTTGGATACAGGGTTTTTTTTCTTATTTTAGCAAAAAGAAATAAGCTGTTTTAGAGTAAATAAAAACTTGACACTCAAGAAAATTTATGGAAAAGCTGATTCCATTCGCTAAACTAAAATATCTCAGAACAAAAGCTATTGTTAGTGATGTAAGTAATATATTCCTGCGAGGTTTTTAATTTTTTACTAGTAACTCTGTACTGTTGTAGAGCAGTGATAGCCTAGTAGTTAGACCGTCGGAAATTCGTCAAACCGCACTGGGCCAGCGTGGTGGGCTATGGTCTAAACCTTCTCAGTTTGAGAGGAGGCCCGTGCCCAACCGTGGGACAGTTTCTTAACAGGGCTAATATTATTATTATTTAACTGTACTGGAGGCGCTCGTAGTGCTGTGCGACCGCGGTGTTCTTACCGATCACCAAGGTTAAGCAGCGTTCGACTCGGTCGGCCTGGGATGGGTAACCGTTTGTGGTATTTTCATATTCGAGCGACTCCGTGCTTTGGAAGGCACGTTAAGCCATTGGTCCCGGTTACCGCTTAATGTGGTAGTCGTTAAGCCGAGTTGGATGCCTTAAAGGCGGCTTGATAAGTTCCAACAGCAGGTGGCCACAAACCTGTCTCCACCAATCCGCACTGGGTCTGTGTGGTGGAGTATGACCTAATCTCTCTCCCCTCGATTTGTGAGAGAAGACCTTTACACAGCAGTGGGCAGTATAGGCTGATATTATTATTATTATTATTACCTGGTAGTTTTAACTTTTAAGTGTGTGTGCATTATGTTTAATGTAGTATTAGCGTGGTGTCGTCGTTGCCCGTCGATAGGCATCTCGCTAATTCATTAGGTATTAAGTAAGTAGACAAGTAACCCAAATCATTGTTTAATGAAAATTTTTACTTTTTCATTTTTGCGTTGTTGTTTCAGCGGCTGATCGATTTGCTGCCTCGTTGGTAAAAAGGCACAGGCTACGGCTGCTAATCTTGAGATTCTGGATGCTAGGTCAGACAAAAGTTTATACGGATTTTATTGAAAAATATCTCAGTAGACAGAGAGGTCTGTAAGGAAAGAATCTGTTGGAATTCTGTACTCTTTGCCAACCCTGCAAGGGATCTGGCGTGTTGATATAGATAAATAGATCGGTTTGCAGCGGCGGGCGGAGTCTGGAATTGTGCTCGATATAAAATAAATTCCTTAATTCCAATGGGACCAAACATTGTTGGCACAATGTACGCATACACTGTACATCAATGTCTCTTAGAGGAATGGCGTAATGTAAATAGGCGCTCACGCACTCACGCACTCATGCACGAATGCAGGCACGCCCGCATGCCCGCACTTACGCACTCAGGCACGCACGCACGTACGCACGCACACACGCACGCACGCACGCACGCACGCACACGCGCACGCACACATACACACACACACACACGTAATTAGGCATATTTATTTTCGTTAAATTTTCATTTTATAAAAATAATTTCATTGCATAATACTGAAGGGTTTTACGTACAGGTTATCGACATCGGCAAACTTGTTTTGCGAACGGTGGACAGAAGAGCTTGGAGCGATGAACGAAATGCAAAGAATATCTACTTACTTCGTAAGTTTGTAGGTTTACATCTAATTTATTAATGTGTGGTAGTACATATATACTTTTACTTTTAATATTTTTAATTCAACGATACTTTTTTTAAAACAAGCGTTTATAGCAGAAGCGCACGAAGATATCTTGTTTAGTTGAGAAGTTCCTATGACTTCCTTTCGGCTTCATCATTAGACTTTGGAAACCATCCAGGCCTAAAGCACTCGTCAAGACAAATCCATGAGCCCAAACATGGCGGGGCTATATTAAGTAGTTGGGTGGTTCCATTGGCCACCTGTCGGCTTTATCATCGTATAGTATCTGTCAATACCAATCTAACAAGCCTGACCATGAGGGGATTACGTTGTATAATTCACATGTTCCTATGGCCACCTGCCGACTCCATCATTAGACCATGGTACTATAGGTATTATTACATTGTCACCAAACTTACATACGTTAGCCAAGTTTCAGCTCAATCGGATACCCGCAAGTGCTTGAAAACTGGATTACAAGATTTGAACCGGAAAAACGAAATAGACAGACCGACATACGAACATTGCAAGCTAGATAAAAGCTTGTAAAAAGAATGGTGCCCCACACTAGATATTATTAGTGTCTTGGGTGCATTTACAAACATCATATTCATATACGCTTCAACACCCAGTCCGAAACAAACATTTGTATCACACAAAGATTTGTTCCGTGCGGGAATCGATCCCGGGACCATTCAATCCAGCCTACGCTCTAAGCCTCTGGATCGAGCCGCCGTCATATATTTCGAGACTCCTAATACTATGTAATGTAATAGGTACATATAGGTATCATAAGCCTACCTATAATATAATAAATGGGAAAGTTTGTATGTTTTTTACTCAATCACGCAAAAAGGGATGAAATTTGGCACACAGATAGTTCATTCGCTGGATTAACACATAGGATATTTTTCTATCTATCTATCTATCTATATTATCTCGCCATCTCGATGTCTGTTACTCAATCACGCAAAAACGGCTATACGGATTTAGATGAAATATGGCACACAGATAACAAATCCATATAATTGAAAATACATCTCATGACAAATCCATATAATTGAAAATACTATTACTACGATATTAATTTTATTCCTCTATTTGAACATTTGCAGGTATTTTGTGTATATAGTTTTTTTTTTAAATGGAACAGTATATGTAAATAAATGAAATTACGGTGATCCTATAAAACTGAGTGATGCCAGCCAAGACCCACAGATGTGTGATAGTGTAATACTATTCCTACATTCTGCAAATATATAGAAATAGTTGAAAGGTCGCAGAACAATTATGTAAATTGTACAATTTCTGATGCCTAAAATAAATAAATTATTATAGTATCATTATAAGTATGAAACCAACAAAAGTAGTAAAGGCAAAAAACTATCATTATAAGTCAAAACACATGTAAGTATTTGCATATATTTTCATTTAATATCATATATAACAATGTCTACTTACTCTCAATATTATTAGGACTATTATCATGGTATTTTATAACTTGAAGTGTTTGTCGTTGTAATCCTGTAACATTGTATCCATTACAATGCACTGTTATTTTATAATTTCTTTCTAGACTAAACAATTGTAATGTTCATCCATTATTTTATTTTTTTCCTATAGTTTCTTCCTTGTGTGTGTGAGTGATGTACGCTGTTGGCCGCGAGGCCTTTACAGCTTCACAGGACTTAAGGGCGAGCGTGCAACCACTACGCTCGAGCCAGAAGGGCAAGGGGCGACAGAGGCGCCCTCGGTTGGGACAGTCGCTGTGGGGGGACAGGGTGCACTACTAAGTGCACCGGACATCTGCCGGCTATGGGAGGGGATCTACGACTACGTCGACGTCGCCCGTATTCTGAGCGGAAAGAATGGATGACAAAGCATCGGGGGGATCGGAGAGAACATGTCGCGACCGGCGGTGGCGCCAGTGGTCGGGGGGGGGGGGGATCGTAGTCGGCGGTGGCTACGATTAACGGATTCGCATGGGTAGTTCGCGTTCGCGAAGTGTCGTGTTGTTGCCTTTTTAATATAGGCGCGAATAGGTTCGAGACCTAGATCGGAGTGGAGATCGACATTCCGTACCAACCCGGGGGCTCCTACGGCTTTACGGAGGAAGCGGTTTTGAACCACTTGGAGTTTATCGATGTGAGAGGGGGCCGAATGCCCGAACACAACACACGCATAAGTCATGATGGGTCGACCGCCAGTTTTGTAAAGCGTCACCTTATTTATAAGGGACATTTTACTCCGCTTGCAGATTCAAGAATGGAGACGACCGAGCACAAAGGATGCTCGGTGACGGACCCGCTTGATGTGCGGGCCGAAGGACATGGTACTGTTTAGGGTGACCCCTAGATGTTTGACCTCTTTGACCCAGGGAATGGGTCGGTCGAACATGGTCACTTGGCCGAGATTACTTCTAGGGCGGCGCAGGGAGTGGCGCGGGGTGGCACCTCTGAAGAAGAACACCGCAGCGCTCTTGTCCGGGTTCACCTCAATACGCAACTTCCTGAACCAATTCCCTAGGGAATTGGCGGTTGCCTGAAGGTTTCTGGTAATTCCTATAGAAACCCTTATTCCTATGCGCGACGTAGAGAGCGGTATCATCCGCAAATAGGGCTAGATGCACCTTACTCGAACGAGGAATGTCGTTCGTGTAAAGGCTAAACAGGAGGGGCAAGAGAGATGAGCCCTGCGGGACTCCAGCTCGGGTGGAGTGGGGGGTGGAGCGCGTCATTTCGACGCGATATCGGAAGGTGCGATTTGACAAGAAGTCTCGTATGATGAGCACGAGTCTGTCCAGCACACCCATTTGGTAGAGCTTGTAGATCAAGCCGTTGTGCCAGACTTTGTCGAATGCCTTCGCGACATCGAAGAAGAGGGCGCCCGTGTAGACGGGTTTGGGTCTGTTACGGTCTTAACAGACCCAAACCCAGAGAGGATGTGCTCCGTGATGCGGTGCACTTGGTGGACGCAGGAGTGTTTGGCTCGAAAGCCGAACTGCTCGTCGATAAGGATACCCCTGGACACTACAAAGTCTTTGAGCCGCGCCAGAAGTAGGCGCTCGTAGACCTTAGCCAGGGAGAAGACTAATAGGGCGGTAGCTCGCGGGGAGATTACGAGGTTTGCCGGGCTTGGGAATGCCTATGACGTCTGCTTCCTTCTACTTAGCGGGGAAGGTGCAGTTCGTCATGGCGGCGTTAAATATGGCCACTAAAAGGCAGATGAGTTGGGCGGGCAGGCATTTTAAAACGCGATTCGAAATGCCGTCAGAACCGGGGGTTTTTTGGTTTTGAGACCCATAATGAGATCTTCGACCTCCGTTTGGGTGATAGGAGGTAAGGAATCGGCGGGGGGGGGGGGGGAGGGATGCCCTGCGCTCGACTTCCCTGTCGACCGCGTCGACGTGGGACTAGTCGACGGACAGAGAGCTGCCAATGCACCCCGCATTGGCTCTCGAGGGAGACGGCGAGAAGCTTGGCCTTTTCGTCGTCGTCGAAGGCTGGGGGTGCGCCTGAAGGGCGGGACAGCGGGGGCATGCCAGTCTTGGAGTCGGTTATGAGGCTACGCGCCAGCTGCCATAAGGCCAGGTGCGATGGCGCGAGGCCCTCTAGGAAGTTACCCCACCATTCCTCCCGGACCTCCGCGACACGACGCTTTACCCGCGACACGTTGTAAAGCGCGCATCCGGGCTCGATTGGCTTCGGTGGGGTAAGAGTCATGCGCTCGAATTGAGGCATTCTTGGAACGAATGAGATCCCTAACATCGTCCGGCAGTCGAAAGCGGTTGAGATCTTCCGCCTCGACTTGCTTAGACGATCGACTGACAGCCGATTGGATGTGGTCGGTGAAGGCATCTACGGCCTGATCGGTGTCCTGAGGGGACGGGATGGAGTCCGAGTAGAGGGGGAGGGGGGAAGGGTCGGCATCCGCCAAGGCCGTGCTTAGCGCATACCAATCCACCACTGTCTTTTTGGGTCGTTGAGGGGCGGAAGGGGGGGAACCGAGTCTCACTACTACACGACTACAGGTCGATGGTCAGAGTCGAGCTTCTGGACTACTTCTAAGGAGTGCAGCCGTAAGGTAACACCCTTCAGAGGCGCCATGTCCAGGACGTTGGGTCGGTGGTTGGGATTGCCGGGATAGTGGGTAGGGTGCATAGGTGCGATGACGTCAAAGTCGAGAAGGTCGACCAGGGCGTCAAGGCTCCTACCATTAGGGGAAGTGGTGAGACCATTCTAGGCCACGTGCTTACTGTTGAAGTCGCCCGCCAGAATGACGGCGCTTCCCAGATTGAGGAGTGCTTCAAAGTCACTCCTGAGGACGAGTTTAGTGGGGGAAAGGTATACGGAGGCGATCACAATGGGCTGGTGCCCAGGGAGAGAGATGCGACAGACCGAGGCTTCGATGTTGGTGAGTGCAGGGAGATCCAGAGGGATGCAGTGAAGGGACCTCCTGTAGTAAATGAGAGTACCGCCTCCAGGGGAGCCGATCCTGTCATTACGCACGAGGTTGTAGTTTGCGATCCTAGGGTCGCGTTGTGTGGGCTTGAGAAATGTTTCCTGCACTAGGAGGATATCAAGCTGGTGATCTTGGAGGAAATCAGCAACCTGATCTCGCTGGGAGCGAAGGCCATCGGCGTTAAAAAACGCCAGGGGTAGGTTGTGGGACATAGTTTCTTCCTTTGTCTTAGGTAGGTTAGTGTTGTTTATTACATACCTAAGACAAAGGAGTACAAGTGTAACAATTAATTCTGAGTACAATCTTTATATCTATATCATCATGCTTCCTTTGCGGGATAGGCAGAGAGTCCAAGAAACTTATAAACTACATAACTAAATTTACGTACTCATTTTAATATGGTAAGGTTTAGTAGCAAGGAAGATAGTATCTAATATGTATTTATAAACAGTTACAAAGGTAATATTATGTAATTAGTTTGCAGAAACATTATATATATATATATATATATACAAAATTGCTTTTCTTCTACACATTTATTTTCACGCTTTTACAGCTCATTTTTCGGTTTCCAATTTATATTCACGTAATAGACACGTCTAATATTGATAATTTATAAAAATAGCCTTGTCGAAATTAAGATAAAAATTCTGCAATAATTTTTCAACTTTCAATATTGACAGTACTCTGACAGCGCCCACAGCGACCCACCACAAGAGGTAGGTCACCGTGAGCGTCGTGTGAGCGAAATCAATGACCTCATTTATGACGTCATCGGTTCGATCACCAAGTGGAACGCACTGTTAGAGAAACAATATTTTAAAATCCCGCCCTTTGTATTTGAGAGATCGATCACTATGGTCCCGTGGTACGTTCCACTTGCGTGAAGGATTGTGGTGGATTGTGGCGTTGACAATCTTGTGGAACGGCATTTGTCACAATCGGGACCGTGATCGTCGTGGGCTGCAAGTGGAATGCAACATCGACTGCATAGATACCATCCATCGATTTACAGTCGAGTTAAATTCATGAGTTCGAATGATTCGATATTTATTTATTTATCTATTTTCAGCTAAAAGACGCTTACTCCAGGAAAAAGGGCTCCCCAAAGATTTGTGCCGGCTTTGTGCTGTACGCATCTAACTTTTACCTGCGACCTTCACCAGGTCAACATTTATTTTATCATCATCATTATCAGCCCAGCAGCAGTGGCCAGTGGTTATAGGCTAGTGGTTAGACCTGCAAAGTCGGAGGTCTCGGGTTAAAACCCAGGCACGCACCACTGCCTAGTCGAAAGCATGTGCGTATTAAAAAATTAACTATCACTTGCTTTAACGGTGACGGAAAACATCGTGAGGCAACCTGCATGCCTAAGAGTTTTTCGAAGGTGTGTGAAGTTCGCCAACCCACACTGGGCCAGCGTGGTTCACTAAGGCCTAAACCCTCTCAGTTTGAGAGGAGGCCCGTGCTCAACGGTGGGACAGTTTCTTAACAGAGCTACTATTATAATTATCGTCAGCCCAAATTAGTCCACTGCTGGACATAGGCCACGTGCGCGCCACAGAGCCCGATCCTCAGCTTTATTTATTCAGCTTCTGCCTGCTATCCGACATAAGTTATCACTCTATCTCGCAAGAGGGCGTCCTACACTGCGTTTGTTAGTTTGTTGTCTCCACTCCAAAACCTGTCTGCTCGGCGATCTACCCATGTCGAACGGCTATCGGTTGTCGGTATCACAGTATTAGTATCTATCGGTATACCGATGTATATCGGGCACCTCTATCTCGTTGGTCTAGTAGCGTAGCTATAGTGTGGGTAGCGATCATGAGGGGTACCAATCCTAGATAAGGCAAAGTGTGCTTTTTCTATCGAACAATCTCAGTACCCAATTCTGAGTCTGGAATTGTGCCCGTGATAATGGCAAAAGGCTCGCCCCACTTTGAGGCCATTACGTTGGGACCTAACGTCGTAGGCGATATGTGGGAGTACAAAGTACACCTTTGGTACCCTCGCTTGGGGAATATAGACGTGACGGTCCTTATTATTTTATTCAAATAAGATAACCAGATTATACACATTTTGCATCCAATTATATGATTTGGCGGCAGTCAGATCGTATAATCTGTCGATACGGTACCCTTTTTTTTATTAACCTAAGTTGTCCCACTGCAGGGCAAAGGTCTCCCCCTCCTGTCTCCAATGATCTCTATCCCCTGTCAATAATGGCCAATCTTTTCGATATGCGTCGAGGTCATCGCGCCACCGCTTCCTGGGCCTGCCTCAGCGACGATGAACTTGTTGTGGAACCCACTCGGTGCACAGTTTGGCTCACCTATTTGTATCCATTCGGCGCAGGTGACCCGCCCAATTCCATTTTAATGTCGCGGTTTTAACTGCGACGTCTACAATGCGGGTCATGGAGCGTCATTTATAATGTAGAGTTAATAATACCTATAATTGCGAAATCCCTGATCGCCGATCGATGCTAAAAGTGCATGTGTCCTTTGACCCTTAGCGTGCATGACACAGAAACACAAGGCTTCTCATTATAATGAAAATAACCCATATGCAGGTCAATATGATGATGTAACGAGGAAAATATATTTCACGGCATTATGTAAAGTTACTTAACAGAAAGTGTACTCAATTTTAAGTTCCGGTGGTTTCGGGTTTTAGTACTTACGCTTTATGGAAACGAAGCGGTTTAAAGGGTATTGCAATTTTATTTAGGTATATTTACAGAACTACGCAGGTTCAGGAGAGATTTTGAATACGATTGTAGGTGTTTTGAATGTTGAGACTTTCCGAAGATTGTTTTCAAAACTTTATGTATCAGCGGGTGAGCCACTAAAGTTTTAAATAAAAGAGGTAACTACAGACACAGACTAACATCTATATGAGAAGCGGTGGTAAAAAAATTAAATAAGTCATTAGTGTGTGTGTATTCTGACGATCTGTATTTAAACTGCAAGGAAGCTGCAAAAATGGTGCAGTTGTTATAACTACATCGACACAGTCGACCAGATGGTCATCATGATGGATGATAGCCAAACTGAAATTTTGCAGCTGGTTTGCAGTATAAATTCAGATCGTCTTAATATATACTTGTGGGTTTTGGCACACATAATTAAACTCTATTCAACAACCACTAGTTGTCTTATTTGCACAATAAAGGATCCACATCAAGGATTTCCAAAGTGGTCCGATTTTAAAAATCGACCCCTACTAATTAACACAAGATCTTATTTGAAACTTTCAAGATATTGTATAAGTTGTGTTACGTGTAGGGTTGCCACCCGTGCTTTATTATAAAGTATTGTACGTTATTTAGGGTAAGTATACTTTATTTACGAAAATACTTTATTTCTCATAGTTTGATTTTTCGAAGACTCAGTTAACATAAATCATTAAAAAGAAAAAAAATGATCACAATTGCACGTAGAACGGCTGAGTGTCTTATCTGGACTATTCGCAATTAAAAGCCAAGTGAGTGATGTCTAGTGTTAAAATCCGTAGCTAAGGTAAGTTAGGTTTAAGAAAATTCATTGTTATATCTAAACTCACTAACTTAAAGAAAATAGTAAATACTATAAACACTTCCAACTTGTTACTAGCTTTAAAGATGCTGTGAAGCTGTGTAGCACAGATAAAAGTGACCGAAACTTGCTAAAACTAATAAAAAATATGTGTTTTAACAAAATAGTAAAGTGAAATAAATAACACAAAAATATTTTTTTTGTGCAGCTCTGTTTGTGCCTGTGGTCGATAAAGTAGGTAATGTACAATATATTGTCATACGTTATTTTTACTCATCAGCTCTAGTTTACCTTCTATCCTCATTTAATTTTTTACCCGGTCTTTTTCGTAAATAGTCATTATTACAGTAACATCGATAAAGTTTATGTTACTATATCATTACGGCTAGTACGTCCAGATGTTGTGTTAACAATCCTGATACATTTTGTTATGTTTGTGGTGAATACATACTAAAAGATCAGCGTAAATCGATAACAGACACTGTGAATCGTCTGTATTTTGCTTACTTCGGTATTGAAATTCGAACCAAGATAAAGTGTGGGCGCCTAACGTTCGTACAAGATGAAAAACTCGGCAAGTCAATAAGCGTAGACAAGTTCGTGCAAGATAATGTGTTCGAGCGTACAAGTCTCTCAGACACGTTTTGACTTGCTCTGTAATTGACGCATATACGCAATTTAACACGAAATAATGATCAAGTTCAAGTCCAAACATGCTCCTGATATTTTACTATATAACAAGCTTGCACTTAGGTAGAAAGTTTCTTTGCGTTTTGAAATTCGTTGGAGCTTGAATGATAATACACTCATCTACTAATTTATTTCAAGAGATTACAAAGTGATTACATAGTAAATAAAGTGAAGTAAAATAAAGTGATTGAAAAATAATTTACAAAATGCTTAGTTACCTACGCGTGTTAATAGCGTAACTATACATTTCTAGAGTTTATGAAAAAGTAACAAGGTAAGTACCAAAAAACGTTTTGATATTTTTCTAAGTATTTTTTGAAATTACTTTAAAGAAGTTGTTACCTAAAATTATAAATGATCAGTTTTTTTTGTTTTCGTCTTTTACACTGATAGGTACCTAATATGAAATTTTCTATACTAAAGTGACTTAGTTTATCAATGAGTAAGTTCGTGAGCATACCTAAGACATCCAGTACCTAGATGTGATAAAAATAAGCTCGTGTTTATGATGTGATAAAAATAAGCTCGTGCAAATTTAACAGTTTTATTATTGTTTTTTTAAGTAGTTTCTTAAACATATTTTGTTTTGATTTGCAGGTTTACTGCGAGTTTTATGATGGCAGACACGAAAAAAATGCAGACAATACAGTTTGGACTCCTTGAAGTTTGGATTTATTTCATCTCTATCAAATCTACTTGCCGATGTGTCTCATATATGAACAAGTATTCAGTAACGATGGTATGAAGCGTTTAAAAATGGAGGGCCACTTATCAAGAGTACATGCTGACAAAAAAAGTAAGCCCTTGTCATTCTTTCAAGCACTTTAAGAAAAACTAGAGAAAAGGCCATCCATAAGATCGACGTATGCGTCATCATCTATGCCAGACGTTGATAGTTTACGAGCGTCCTATAATATATCTTTACTAATAGCGACATCGGGGAAACCCCACACCATTGGAGAGCAGCTTATTTTACCAGCCATTGCGGAGGTCTTCAAGAATGTATTGCTCAAGCCCGCATATGATATTATAAAGAGATTTTTTTTGAGCAATAACACCGTTCAGATACGAAGAGACGAGATTGGTCGCGACGTGGAAAACATTTTATGCAATTTCTTACAGACCATCAGATTCTCTCTCCAGTTGGACAAGTCCAACATTACCCGGCAATGAAGCTCTGTTGTTAGGATAAATAGGAAAATATGTGCCAAGAACTGTTTTTTGATACATATTTAGAGACTGATACCAGAGGAGAATCGATTTTTCAGGCCGTGGTACGTTTTTTTACCGACAAAGCAATCCCATGGAAGAACATTGTTTCTGTTGCGACTGATGGTGCACCATCTATGGTTGGTCGTCATCGTGGTTTTATAGCTCAGTTAAAGCGACAACTGCCTGTGGTACTGGCCATTCACTGCGTGATTCACAGACAGCATTTAGTAGAAAAAAATCTGAGTCTTAACAATATGTTATAAATGCTGTCAAAAAGATTCGAAGCAATTCTTTGAACTCTCGGTTATTTGCTCAGCTATGTGAGGAAAATGACGAAGTCATTACTCAGTTACTTCGGCACACTGAAGTTCGCTGGCTATCAAGATGCTCTTGCTATGTTGGAGTTTTTACAAGGGAAAGATCTGAATTTGAAAAAAAAACTGGAATTTGTATTTATTACTTGACTGATATCTTTGGTATGTTGAACAAAGTTAATTTGCAGCTGCAGGGTGACGATCTCAACTTGATTAAAACAAAATCAATAATATCGGCCTTTGTGGGTTGTCCTTGTCATCCTTTATAAACAAAATTTAAGCAGAAAAGAATATTCATAGTTTCCGCATTTATCAATATTACCAGAAATACTTCAAGAGGATGTTATTTTATTATATGTCACTCTTTTGGATGCATTACACAAGGATTTTACTAAGAGGTTTGAGGATCTCTTAAGTTTACAAATTTCTCAATGGATAATAAATCCTTACAATATCACAGCCATGGAAGAAGCCAATGTGATAATGCAAGAAGAGTTGATTACCATTAGCACAGACGAGGAGCTTAAGCAGAAGCAACCAAGGCTATCAGAAGTTCTGGTTACAACGCAACATTGAAACACAGTATCCTGCATTGCGGAACATTGCTGAAAAATACTTTATGGCTTTTCCATCATCATACCTAGTCGAAAAAGGCTTCAGTGTGATTACAAACATTTTGACAAAACAAAGAAACCGTTTGAAAATCAACGAACGCGGAGATTTAATATACCGTAATATTAAACCGGATTTAGCTAGATTGGTAGTGAGATGTTTACTTTGCGATTTTAAGGTTTTTTAAACAATAATCACCTACTTAAGTATTTTTACGTAATTTATATTTATACACTTAATATTCACTAAATTTTATGTCTATTTATTTTGTTAAATTTTAATGAGATTGTGATGTCAAGTTTACTCACTTAACCAACTGTAAAGTTTTTAAATTGCTAAGTATTTTGTATCAATAGGGAAAAAACCAGATATAGGATTTTAAAGAAATTTGGCTATGGAGGTCTGAGGTATCAATTCATTTTGGAAAAGAGGTCTCTTGCCCAAAATAGTTTGGGAATCCCTGATCTACATAAATAAGAGGGACAAGGGACTGATAAATGTTTCTATGCATCGTCCGTCAGCGATGCGGCGACACATTTTATTTTATAAAGGTTGCCGATTGCTTTAGTCTTAAAATATTTCCTGATTGTTTCTTATTTTTAGGGGTGATTCTATTGGCATGATAAATAACTACTTGTTTGCTGCTACACTACAGGATGAAAGAGTGGCCGTTTTCTATCATCGCGTTAGCTACTTACGTAACTACCTACATACACGGATCTCAGAAATCATAAGGAGGAAGTTGAGAATCGTCATTCTAATTAAAATATCGTGGTTTTTTTTTACATTAAAGCTAATATTAAATGTCGTAACACTTTGAACATTAACATTCTAAGTATTCATGTAGACGGTAGACAATGTTACATAAATACAAAAACAATAAAATATATGTATATTTGTAGGTTATAAAACAGTGATTTCTATTTTCAAATTATAATAAAATGCTATTTGGCTATGCATAAGCATTTGAAAAAGTAATAAATCTTTATTATGGTCATAGATTATTATTTCAGAATATGTCAAATTTTCAATGGCCATTTCTGTCAGTCTGTGTGCATTTGAAATTTGGTGTGCATAAACGCATCCAATACAAAGAAAGATTCCTAGTGCAACATTTGTATTTTTTATTACCTCACTCTAGAATTTATTCTTGTGTCGTGGTTGCGTTTACAAACATGAAAATTCAAATACACAAATACCCAGACCGAAACAAATTATTGTGGGTCACACAAATATATGTCCCGTGCGGGAATGGAATCCGCGACTATAAGACACAGTGGGCGGAGCGGCTTAAGCTCTTAACCACTGCGCTAGATCGTCCATCAATATTAATAATATTATGGCCAGTCTTCGTTTTCAAGAGAAAATTAATAGATGGTCAGGGTTTTCTCAGACATGACGCAGGTCACGGAACCGAACGCATGTTGCGATGTTATACAGGGATACGTGCGATGTTATACAGGAAGATAATACCACTAACAAAATCCACACACAATCGAGCCTTAACCCTCGCCAAACTATAGTGTACCATCAGTATATAATCAATAAGTATAATCAATAAATGCTAAAATATCAAAAAAAAACATGTTCTACCAAAATTTTGTGAAAAATTGCCAACGAGTTTCACGGAATGAAAACTTCTTTTATACAGCTACGATTATTTAGCCATTTAATTTCAGTGCGCTATAGGCAATATTGATCGTGGTATGTCCGTTCAGTTATCAGAATACCTTTTCGTGTCACTAATAAATTAAGACAGTTTTCGAACCGTAAACGGAACAGAATTAGCACGTACATTGTAAATTACTAAAATTTTCCTTCAGTCCTTTGACCTCGAGCTCTAATACGTGGGTGTTTATAAATCCCAATTTTACAGAAGTTAGTTACGTAAGTCACAATTTTTGCAGCAGAGAAAGTTTCCGACAAGTAAAGTTTCCTTTCTAAAAAATTAAATGTCATATTGTTACTAAAACAAAAACAGTGAAAAATCAATTTGGTAAGCCGCAATGCATGTTGTATTTTTAAAATACAACCAATCACCAAAACCAAAACATTTTTAATTTGACGCGTTAACAAAAATCGTAGATTGAGAAATCATTCAAATTTAGGGTTCCGCGCCTTCAAAGGATAAACGTAACCCACATATTATCATTGGGTGTTTGGAATTCAGCGTTCTTACCAAAAACATTGCTTTTCAGTTATCTATCTATCTCTCTATCTATAACCTCACGCCAGATCCCTTGCGGGGTAGGCAGAGAGTACAGAGCTCCAACAGGTTCTTTCCTTACATACCTCTCTGGCTTCCTCGACTCTCATAGTTCGTCTCATACACGCTCGCCGGTTACGGAGACTCTTGACTTTTCCATCAGATAAGACTCGGTTTATTTGGTCGTGGTAAGATAGTCTAGGTCTTCCCCGGTACCTGTATCCTTCCACTTTCACATTGTATATCTGTTATGTCATTCTTTCCTCTGGCATTCTTTCTATATGCCCGAACCAACGGAGCATGCCCTTTCTCATCTTTACACCGATACTATCTTTCATACCTACTCGCTGTCTTACTATGTTGTTGCTAATGCGGTCGGTCAGCTTCACTCCGCACATCTTCCGCAGAGCTCGCATTTCTACCGCATTTATCCTACTTTCATTCTCCTTCTTACATACCCAGCTCTCGCTACCATATAACAGCGTTGGGACAAGAACTCCGTTATGTATGGCCAGCTGCGCCTTATGGCTTAAGTGCCGGCTCCCGAGTAGCTTTCCCATCGCACCATTCACTCTGTTCCCTGCACTCACTCTTCTCTCTATGTCAGCGGTGTATTTCCCATCCTTACTGAAGGCGCATCCAAGATATACAAACTCATTCACTTGCTCCAGCACATCGTTACCAACCACAATCTTTACATTGGTTCTGGTTTCTTCCCTTTCAAAAACCATAATCTTGGTTTTCTTCACATTCAAATGTAAGCCATTGATCATGCAGTCGTCTTTCATAACTGTGACTAGTGTTTGCAGATCAGTGGCTGTTGGCACTATTAAAACCGCGTCATCTGCATAAAGTAGATGGTTTACCACTAAGTCACCCATTTGTACACCTTCATTCATCGCTTTCAGTCTTTGAAGACTTTTGTCCTGATATATTATAAACAGTCTAGCGGACAACACGCAACCCTGCTTGACGCCGATTTTAACGTCAAACCAGGGTGACCTGTTACCACCCACCCGTACGCATGCCTTGCAGTCCACATAAGTGGACTGGACGGCTCGCAACAGAGTGCCATCTATACCATACTCTGGCAAAATGTCCCAAAGTCTCTTTTGCACAACTCTGTCAAATGCCTTCTCCAGATCTACAAAACCGCAGAAAACCTTCCGGCCCACTGCCAGATGCTTCTCTACGATGTTGCGGAGTGAGAAGACTTGATCCGAACATCCTCTTCCAGACCTGAAACCCCCTTGTGCCTCGCACAACATTCCATCGGACTTCACGCGCATTCTCCGTTCAATAATTTTACCGTACACCTTGGCTGCCAAGCTGATCAAACTGATGGCTCTGTAATTGGCGCAGTCATATTGTGAACCCTTGCCTTTATACAAGGGTACTATGGCTTTTCAGTTACATACATAAAAATTTGTACGTGGTGTTCTTTTTCAACACCTATTAGACTGTTTTAGGGTACCTAGGTTTTGTTGATCCCGAGAATATCAAAATTTAAGCTACTGAATCTGCGATAACAGGGCAAAATGTTTTTTTATTATATTTTGAGCTATAGCTTTTCAACTATTCCATTCGAAAATTTAAAAATATATATTTACTGAATTTCATTTTTTGATAGGTGTGTTATCCAAATTTATTACTATGACAAACTTCAGGGCTAACCGTTTACCAGAAAAATTGCTATACAGGTAGGAAGCCAGACATAGCCAAACACCACGCCAAAACGCCACGTTTTGGTCCAGAACCGTCATTGCACGAGTTTAACTTGCACCGGTTATTTTGATTAGATTTCGCATCTTTTTAACCAACTTCAAAAAAGAGGAGGTTTTATGTTCGGTTGTATGTGTGGTTTTTTTTTTTTTTTTTTTTTTTATGAATGTTATGCGGTTTTTCCGTCAATTGTGGACCGATTTTGATTTTTTTTTTGCATTGGGTTCAGTATATCTCCAAGGTGGTCCCATATTAATTTTATTGACATTGGACCTTGGACTTAGATGATACACCAGGGAACTCCTTAACGACAAACAATAGGCATGTGTAGATTGAGATATTATGGGTATTACGTCTATCTTATAGGTACCCTACTATAGAACTAAGCAGTATATTAGCCAACTTCAAAAAAGGAGGTTCATAATTCATCCTTTTTTTATAACTCCTTTGCTTATGAACCTATTTTGATGATTCTTTTTGCATTTGGTTCAGTATAGTTTTGAGGTGGTCGTATTTAATTGTTATTGGTATTGGACCTTGCACTTTCAAGATACAAGAGGGAACTCCTTAACGGCGAACAGTACGAATGTATAGATTCCGTTATTATAGTCATTATATTAATCCTGTAGGTACCTTACTTTGCAACTTAGCAAAATAATATAATATCGGTATATAAATATAACTAAATAATTCACCCGTCACTTAAAATTGTAAAATAAAAATCTTTAAAAAAAAAAGGTAAACCGACTTCAAAAAGCAAAAAATAAATATTTGAAGTCGGTGCCAAGTAACCGACTGCACCAACCAGCACCGACTTCAAATATTTATTTTTTGCTTTTTGAAGTCGGTTTACCTTTTTTTTTTAAAGATTTTTTCATTTTATTTTCCGATCTTAATAATACTAATATTTCATTCAAATATAGAAATGATTATAGAACTCTAAATATTGAAAATAAAAATGCATAAATGCATTGTGTTATACGAGTTTCAATATTTTGAACATGTTTTCTGAGTATAGGAGTGTTCACTGAAAGAACCCGTTGCAAAAACGATTCAACGCGTTTCGAAATCACATCCCGCTCGGTGGTCGCAAGCACAGAAAGGAAGAGGATCACTTTTTTATTACGTGGTCGCAAGCTAAGTACGCTTTGCATGCTATTTATATAGTCTGTCTTAAATCAAAATTGAATTAAACTTATCCTCTTAAACTTATCAACTACATAATATTCGCATGGATAGAGCATAGAGCAAGCCCGCAATCCGAGTTTTCTAGCCGCAAAAATATGATATGACATTTCCGTACCCATTCTCTTAAAATGCTGTCAGTTTCAAAAGTTATTACAATGTTAAGACCCAGAGTTAATAGAATCGATTTTACTTAATTCAATTTGTTGTCGATAAAGTTAATCGATTATTTAATACCAAACTTAATTGTTTGAAATGTTAAAAATTGCAATCATTTACAAAAAGGTCACACCGCAAAGACTTTGTTGGACAGCATTTCACTGGCCAATAGTTAAAATCTCAGAAGCATCAATTTGTTCCATATACTGTAAAATTGCATTTCGTTATGGTTGGCACATTTTGGCTCATTGGCGCAGTAAGTAATTATTTTTGGCACTCATCAATCAGTTTCACGTGTAGACGTAGAGTGGCCATGCCAACTGTACAGTATAAAGCTGTAGAGAGAAGTTGTGTGCATATTATACGAGTTAAGGACTATTGGAACGCGAGCGTGCTCAGGCGCCGATCGCAGTTCCATCGCAGTTCACGGCGCGCCGCAGGAGTGCGCACGCGTCTTCTTATAACTATTTGTTTATTTTAAGGGTGAGATATTTTTATCCTTTTTGAATGCTCTACATGTTCTATAGTTAATATTAAGATGTTTAAGATACAGTTTCATTTATGAAATAGGCGTTAGTTTGATCACAATATACAGCGCGGACGTAGTGAGTGTACTGTTTAGATTCTTTGTTTGATAACATTAACTAGTAGGAGAAAAGTGTCGTATTTACAGATAATACAAGTGTTCCTTTTTTTTAAAACGTAGCCCCAGGATTTATTCCTGTATCGTGGGTGCGTTTACAAACATGAACATTCTCAAACACAAATACCCAGACCGGAACAAATAATTGTGGATCACACAAAGATTTGTCCCGTGCGGGAATCGAACCCGCGACTATTAGACACAGGAGGCGGAGTGGCTTAAGCTCTTAACCACTGCGCTAAATCGTCCGTTCGTTTGAAAACTCACATTAGATATCTAAACTAATTTACTAACAGTAATACTGAAAATTCTAAATTTTTATTTTATAATTTTAAGCAACAATCCTTTTATTAACAGACAATCTATTACAAATACCTTAATCTGTTTGAATTGTCATATTTTTTGTGTCATTCCTTGTACCGGGTATTATTTTTAGTAAAGTATAGGTATATTTCTGTAGAGTGAACTAAATCACAATAATTTGAACTATATTAGCTACAGTAAAACGTGTGAATATGCACAAAGAATAAATTTTATTCAATAGGACATTCCACTTTAATAATGTAACTTGACTGACGCGCTGCACATTCGACAAAATATCTGTGACTCAAACACGTGCTATCGTTGATGATTACTTAAGTACATACCAGTCATTTATACCGTACATATGTACTAATTTCTGGAGTTCATTTGCCCGGCAGTAAGCACAGAGGTTGACATGAAACTATCTATATAATCACGCCAGTATATTGTATGACAGTTGACATGAAAATGTGTTGTTTTTTACGTGCCTCACTCTAGGAATTATTTATACGAGTATGCAGTGGGATATATACAACACAAAACAAAGATATACTTTTTTTATTACGTGGTTTACTAACGCAATTCACTCATATGGACACTCAGTGTTCTAAAACAAAAAATACTTTAGATCAGGTCACACAAAGATTTATTTCGTGCGGCGATCCAGCTTCGCGACTACTTTTTCTATACCCGCCCTGCTATTTTCCATGTCCGCTTCTCTGCATATTGCCACATCAGTGGGCTGTGTCAGGAGTAAGGGATACCGTGTTTTGTTGCCAAGTTTCAACATAGATAATTGTGTTAAGCGATAGCTAATATATAGCTTGAACGAAAATTCACGGAGGTTCCGTGTGTATAAAGGTGAAAACTCAACTGTTCCTCTGTGGTAAAGTTGACGCTACACCGAAACTGACCGGTAGTTATTAATATTCTGAAAAACTCATAACTGCAAGCTAGTTTTCTTTATGATTCATTTTCGGTGCATCGCCAACGAACGGGGTATGTCGTAAACCATTAAATTATATGAAACTATTTTCGTGACAAATATTCAATATTTGTCTCCACATAGTTAAGAAGAGATTGCGAAGATCTTCTTCGACGGGCAAATTGCGAAAAACGAAGATGATATTTAGCTACCTCGTTGATCTAGTGGCGAATAATGCTCATAAGTATCTCGAGATTCTGGCTTAGAATCTTAGGTCGGAAAAACTGTGTTTTTTCTATGAAATCCGATTTCTTCAGATTCAGATTTTCCTAATTTCCTCGATATTCCCAGTTCGGAGTTTAATGTTGTAACCGGTATATTGGCAATATTATATTGCGCCCCCCTATTATACTGCGATCTAAGTGGGTACAAAGTACACCTCAAGTCTTCTTCAGGAATAAAGGCGTGACGGTGCACCGCGGTGGTTATTTTATATTTTTTTGGGACACTTAAGTTTAACTCTGATCACGCAAGTAACTACAGGGCCGCGTAAAAACATTCGTTTCGTAATGATTGTTTCTTGTTTGATTTACCTATACACCTCTGCTTACCTTACCCGGAATAAATGTGTGAGAGATGAACAGCTCTCAATTGTAAAACGTGAGCCTATGTATGTAAGTGTAGGAGTGTGGGAGTGTGGCCGTGGTATGAGACAACCCAGCAAACAGGTAGAAAAGGTTTACATTAGTAAAATGGCTGATGTAAACCTTTTCTACCTACCCTGCCAAATATATAGTTATAATATTTAAAACGGCACCCTGTGCGCTAAGTATGTAACAAAGTTATGTCAAACCATTTCATGTCAGTCGTCTTCTTAGAATATACAGTTCATGTTTATGATCAAAATCGTGTTTAGATATCTTAAATAAATATACTAAGTTTTGTGTCCGGATCATTCATCGTTAAAGAGTTCTTTCCAGAAGAGACAATTCCGAATGCATCATTGGTTCATGCACGAAATTATGTTTGAGTGTTAAAATTAAACGTGTATGCACAATTTAAGGTGAGTGCTTGTAACCACCGAAAAGTTTCTTATGAGGAGCCGAACCAGTCCAATATCAGTTAATAGAGTAATTCATGTGTAGGCAAAATTACACATTTTAACGTAACATTGCAGCTCGAGACTAACAATAATAAATATAATAAAGTTTTATGGTTTATCCCGCTACTATCCCGGATTGATTCTTGTTTCCGGAATAAGAAAAACGTATTGTTTTAAGTTAGGGTATAAGTTATAACCAAGCCATATATCATTGAAATCCCTCCGGTAGTTTTTCGTGAATAAAACACAAAGAGACAGCCGAGACAATAATTCCAAAAAACTTGTAGCGCCTCTATGTCGATAAATTATTTGTGTTTAATTTAGATAAGTTATCCGTTTAATTATAATAAAAAAACTAGTTTTGTGCATCGATTTAACTCGTTAAAAATAATTTTACGCAAATACGGAAGATATATAATGGCTGGTATTTATCTTAATCGGAAGTTTATTATCGTAAACAAATTAAAACATGCTTTTATGCAGCCAGACATTAGTGGACTGTCGGCGAAGGTCGCCATTTGTTGTCGTCAGTGACCGCTGGTGGTCGTCGCCGGTCATCACCAGCCATCGCCTTACATTGGCGATATTCTTTGCCCTTTGACTTTTGTCAATAAGTGATAAACTTCAGTTTCTAATATAGAGAAATACGTCTGAGGGCTTAGCACAAATTTTTTTACGTTTTCGGTGACCTATTTCTTAATTCCGTGAGCGTGACGCTAAGGAAATTAATATGCCATCCTTGTCATATTACAAATTTACCAAATAAACAAAAAAGTGACAGCACGACTACTCGCTAGCGTCACGCTAACGACAAAATTTTCGTGCTTAGCCTTCATAAATACTTCTGGTCTCAGGTACTTGTTGTGATACAAGATATGGGGCGACGTCAGTCAACGATGTTTAGACGATTAGTGACGACAGTCGACGAAATTTTGTCTGTAAGCTTTTTTAGTTCCCACTTTTATTACCATTTCGACTTAAGCTATATGATGATTACATTAAATGTATTCCTTTGCTTTAAAACACCCGTTTACTGTAGATTTCAATAAACAAGTTGATTTTTTTCGAAAGTAATGTTGTTACATCAACGACAAACTAAATTTCGTGTTTTGTTATATAAGTATCATGATTTTGTAATGTATTAGCTGATACCATGTTTGTTTACGTAAAACCGTTTGTTAGTCCAAGTCGGCATGATAATATATTTATCTCATATCGATAATGATAATGTGATTTATAAGTAAAGTCGATCATTATTCCACTAGTAGTCTATAAGGTTTTTCAATAAACATCGGATTATAGGTAGCTACAAAATGGCAAGTACTTGTTTGAAAAGATTAATAATAATTTATATTATTTTAATATTGATTTATATGTTTTTAGGGATATGCCGTGATTGTGTAGATATATTGTTTTACTATAGTAGGTATTTACATATACTGTTATAGATATCTATACTACATATTTTTGAAAATCAGCGGTTGGACTATGCGCAAATTTCATTAAAATAAAAATTGTTGTATATATCTAAAACCCCTTTTTTTGCAACCTCTGAATATTCGTCAAACGTCGTCCATCGTTGTCGTTCTTGACGTAATACTAGTACTAAATAGTAGGACAGGACAGTACTGTCCTTTACTATGTTCATATTTAGAGAAACAAGCCAGTGTATTCGTTGGCGTTTCATTTTATTTCATAGCTAAACTTAATGAAATGAAATCAATTAATATTCTATATTTGAATCAAGCAATGACGTTATCCATGCATTAGCCCATCGTTGGCCTTAGCCGAGAAACACTAGACGGGTAATACATCCATGCACTAGACTGATCAATCTGACTTTAAACATATGTGTGACAGATTCTTCGATTATTACAGAATATCAACACTATCATTTGATGAATTAACACGTTTGCTCGGAAACAAAATCCGAAAGAAAGATGCATACATGAAAAGAGCTATTTTGTAGTAACTTTCATTAAATTTATGGAAATGCAGGTTATGAATTCATAATCTTGCATTTTCCGATCCGGAATTTATAGCACTTGTCCGTCCGGCCGGTTGATCAGAAACGTTCATAATCTGAAAAAATCATAATGTGTGTAGAGCATTAATAATAACTTGTAAGCAATTCGGGCTTTATGACTTATTAATATTAATTCATTGACGAATTCCGACAAGTATTTTGGCTGTAGACGCCCAGCCTTATAGTTAATAAATTTATAATACTTTTGCTCCATAAGGCCCAAACATGTTTTATTCTTTATATCTACAAGCGAATCGGAAGACGACCTCTAATTCTATGTTTTTTTTTCTAATAAATTAGACAGCCGTTCTATGTTTTTTTTTCTGATAGGTTGCCAGAGATCAATCTTACAGAGTATTTTTAACTAGTGGTCGCCCATTGGTCGAAATTCGACCATAATTAATTTAAATTATAAGTTTGAACATCATTAAGGTTCTATTGTCAAACACTATAATTCTTTCTTCACAGATTTCGCCAAGGCTACACTGTTAAATTACCTATTTTTTTCAAACAAATTCTATGAAATTTAAAAAATTGAAAAATCCAAAAATATATTAAAATAAAGAATACCTTTTTTTTATTTTTTTTTTTGTGGAAACTATAAACCAAAAAGCAAATGCTGTCCATTGAACTTGACATACATATTTGTATAATTTAATTAATGATACAAAACTTCTCTGTAAACGATGTTTTTTGTAAAAACTCTTTTATCGTTTGCTGGTTATGTTTGACATTCAGTAAGACTATAGACAAATAATATTAAATACAAACAATATTAATCTATTCTCAACATATTTGACCACAGACTAACAATAAACAAAAGAGTAAAATTTATGAAAAGATCCTACTCAATCAATTGCTTAACCACTTTAATGAGAATAAGCTGTTACACGGTGATCAATATGGTTTTACTAAGGGACGTTCAACCACAGACGCGGGAGTAGGTCTGCTTCAGCAAATTTACGGTGCCTGGGAGGCATCGCAGAATGCAATTGGTGTATTCTGTGATCTCTCTAAGGCATTCGACTGTGTTGAGCATGCAACCCTTATTAAAAAGCTAAGGCATTACGGTATTAAAAACACTGCCCTTAATTTATTAGCTTCATACTTAGGTGAAAGGTCTCAATGTGTTGAGATTAACGGGGTCAAGTCTCAGGAAGTTAATATTTCAATTGGTGTTCCACAGGGCTCCATCTTAGGACCCTTTCTCTTTTTAGTATATATTAATGACCTGCCGAACTTTGTCCGTGATGTCTGTGACATTGTACTATTCGCAGATGATACCTCATTGATCTTCAAAGTTGACAGAGCTAAGCTTAATTTTGACGATGTGAATGGTGCTCTTTCACGGATATCAAATTGGTTCGAAATAAACAATCTATTGCTTAATTCACTCAAGACAAAGTGTATTAAATTTACTATGCCCAATGTAAAAGTTAATGCTACGAATATTCTTATTAATGGCACAAAGCTGGACCTCGTGAACTCCACTGTCTTTCTAGGCATTACCCTAGACTCCAAACTCCAATGGGGGGCCCATATCTCATCGCTTGCGGGTAAACTTAGCTCCGCTGCTTATGCAGTGTGGAAAGTACGGCAACTTACGGATGTGGATACAGCACGTCTAGTTTATTTTAGTTACTTCCATAGCATTATGTCTTATGGTATCCTACTGTGGGGTAACGCTGCTGACGTGGAAAATGTATTCATACTGCAAAAAAGAGCTATCCGTGCCATTTATAATCTTGGACCTAGGGCTTCCCTCAGAGAACTTTTTAAAGAGATCAACATTCTCACGGTCGCTTCACAGTATATATATACGACAACATAGTGTACATACGTAGGAATATCCATTTATTTAATAAAGTGAGTGACGTTCATAAATTAAATACTAGAAATAAACATAAACTGGTATTACCAATTGTTAGGCTTAAAAAAGTATTTACTTCCTTCGTAGGAGTCGGTATTCGCTGCTTCAATAAGATACCAAAGCCCATGTTAGAGTTGCCACTTGACAGATTTAAAAAGTATATTAAATCTTCACTAATGAGTAAAGGATATTATACACTAAATGATTTTTTAAATGATAAAAATGCCTTTACACAAGTTAACTGAAATCTAGAAGAATATAATGTTAAGTGCAGCGTGTCCTGCCTAGCGAGCGTTCATTGATTTTAAATATTATTCTCGAACGATGTCGACAGGGTCGTGGATTGGTCATGCTCACTAAAATGTCTTTGCTAGTGGCGGCTCTGTGGAGCGGGTCATTCTTTTCCCTCTAAAATGGTTGAGGAGAGTGATGGCTGCTTCTCAGGTCATACTCGTGAACGGGTGCTGCTGGTGGGGACTGGTCCGTCCCCTGCCCTTTGTCTGACTGAACGTGTACCATAATGCTGATGAATTTTGTCTCGTTCGGCATCACACTGGAGCTATGACCAGTTGTTTTGTACGCGCTCTTTACATATTTTATAGTAACACTTTCTCTTACTATTATTATTATGCTTTTTATTACATACCTCTACAACATCTCTATTTTGTAAATGAGAGGACTATGTAGACACTGACCAATATCATGAATCTAAGTACACTTATGATTAATCTATACTTAAGCACATCAATTTAGCTCGTTCTGCATTGTTCTCCCATACTCCATAAATGCAATGTATACAAAAAGAATTGTAAACCTCATTTTTAAAAAAGAGTAACCGTGGAGTTTCTTGCCCTTCTTCTCCACAGGAATGACTTTCCGAACGGGTGGTAGAGTCTTAAGTAATAATAATTTTCTGTTTTTGACTATTCATAAGTGCCTTTTGGTCTACATGAATAAAAAACTTTTGATTTTGATTTTGATTTTGAGTATATATGCGTGTGCGCGTCAAATACATGGAAGTGTGTGTAATGTTTTTTATTGATTTAATGTATTTTTTAAGCATAATTTAAAAATTATTAGCATTCTGCACTCCTTCTCTATATAAACTATAAGTGTGGGAAATTTCATACTCCTCCTTCCGCGCCATTTTCGTAAAAAAGGGGTACAAAGTTTTTGCTTCACTTATTAATATTCAATTATGTTTTAAATGTGGATATACTCCAAAGGCACACACAAAGACGTTTACACCAACATACGGAAGGATAATAATAATATTATGTTATAAGATTTTTTGTGGTGCAGGTGCAGGTACTTATAGGTATACTAGAACGTAACGAGTACCTAGCAACTTTTTTATTTATTTAGTACTTACATAACCAGGGTTTAGCTATTTTATAACTACGTTATTTAAAAAGGAAAATTTAAAAGAAAAATAAAGGAAGAAATTTTTAAATAAAGTAAAAGAGCTGTATATAAAAACAGTATTTTCTAAGAGACAGAAAAAACTATTTATTTTCCAATATGCAATAATTCACAGATATTTATTGGCAAAATGTAAACTTTGTTCGAATAGATTAAAAAAAAGTAAAAATTTTGCCATTTATTATTTGAAGATAATTCTGCTATTAAAAACAATCGTACACACATTTAAAAAAATCTGACTAACAAAAAAAATATTTGCAGTAAAAAACAATTAGGTTCCAATTAATCATATTGGTAATCGCTTCTTATGTAAATATTTTATTTACATGCGACATTATGATTCGTCTTCGACGATATTCAAAATAAGAACTCTTTAAACAGCTCTTATAGGTTCTTATTTTAAGTGTTTCGACCTTGTTTTAACATTACGCAGCTGTCGTGTTAAAGAGATGTACATAATATCGTCCTTCACATCGGTTTCGATGACGGTGACCCGAACATTAAATTTTTTTTTATCATGAGCCTACATGGCTAAGTCAAACCTAATATGGCTCGCTAAACCGAATTTAGTTTAAAACACCCGATTGCAAGTGAAACAATAAATTGAGATGTGGCATTATCAGTAATGTTAGAACTTAAGCATGGGCATATTTAAAGCGCGTTTTGACACAGGCCTTAACATTATCGAGGATGGAGGAGGAGTATTATAAGAATATTGATTAGTCATGCTTGTTCCGGTTGTATTACCACAACACTGGTTGGAAATTAAACGGCGGGGCCGGTGCCCGAGCGGCGCGGTGACCTTGGCATCGGCTGTTGGTCCGCACGTGGTGTTTCACATAGTCCGACCAACATGCACTCTTATGGCATCTACTAGTGTGGATTTTTTTCTGTTATTATTATTATGTAACAAAATTTTTGATTGCAATAGGCGCACGCTTATCCAAGATATGTTGGGAATATGGAAGGTATGTACCTACGAATATTGCATATATAAAATCTCAGAAGAAGTGGTTATTTATCTTAAAAGTATGGGGATCGTGAGGGAGACCTAATGTACGAACCTGACTTTATCGCCTCGCTGTTTCGGCAGTAATATATGGTCTATTTCAATAAAACTTTGTGAACAAACCATCACCATTTTTAGATCTTTTTGTTATTGCAATCTTTGACAAATGCAATATAAAGTATTTCCGAAGACATTGAAATGGAAATGCTGTTAGCAAGAAATCGATGTTTTTATGTTGAGTGAAATTTTTTTAAAGTTTGTTTGGCATAGACTATACAAGGTGTATCGCAAATAACGCAAGACCTCAAACACCCCGATTATATAATTGCTTCATGAATTCAAGACGAACACTAAATTTAAAGTTTTTTACTCTTTTTTGTGGCACTTTTATACCCAAATTAACAATGAAACTTGTACGTGTATGTGTGCGTATTGTGAGAAGCGTTTTAGAAATCCATTTGAAATCTCCTTATTGCTATGGATCAAGAATAAATTTAGTTTTTTATAGCGCACTGAAGGAGTAAAAGCATTTTTTGCAAATTAAAAAAAAAAAAATTAGATACATTAAAAATTAGTGGAATCAATTTAGTTATCCATTTAGAACAAACTACTTTCAGGTCTTGCGTTAATTATGTTACAGCTTGTATATATCTGAGTTTCCAGTAGAAGCACGTTAGTAACTTGAAAAGAATAATTGCACATTACAATACAATTATTTCTACCTCAAAATGTACCTTGAAGTTAGTGCTGATTTTGCTTTGAGCATTATTGTTTACACGACTTCGGCAAAGCCAAAAGAAAGGTTATGTTTTTAGCAGTCTATGTATCTAAGTATGTTTGACTATAGCGCCAACCTACTCTATCGACTTTAGTGTCAATCGATTTGGTATCATAGCCTGGGCGACATGGACCACATTCCATGTGAACAAAAAAGTGGGGAATTTTTATAATCGTTTTAAGTGGGATGTCAAATGAAATAGAAGAATATTTTGAGTTCACAAACAATTTTAATATATTTCAGCGTTTATTGAGTCCGGTATATGGCAAGAGGCTCGCCCTCTGTTACATGGGACTTAATTTCGCCGGGGAAAAGTGGGTGTACACAGTATATCTCAGCCTCTCCTGCTTGGGGAATATAGGTGTGACGGTGTTTATTTTTTATTTATTTTTAGAGTTAATTGCGCTGGGTTACAGTTTTTTAAACTTTTTTGTAAAGTATGCAATCCCTTTTTCGGCTCGCAAAAAAAGTATAAAATTACAAATTTTATTAATAACTTATTTGAAACTTGACTAAAATTAGTGTACCATCAGTCTCATATCCGCGTTATTAATAAACGAATAATTATGACACAAGTATTTTTGAGATCTAATTCCTAATTCGAAGTTATTATCAACCAAATGTTATGAGGATAGATTTAGAAACACGCGACCCTTTTAGACTCTTTTATAAATATTTCTAGTGCTGAGGTTTTTCGTCCAATTTTTTATGCGAATAAAGCCATACTGCGATCTAATTCGATCTTAGCGCCATCTATCGCCGTGTGGGTTAAGTTTCTGGTATATGTCTGTGCTATGGGATATGAACATTTTCGATTTTTAAAATTGCCGACTTATATGAAACTACAAAAAATGGTTACTTGATTTAAAAAAATATGCGTATAACACACGCAGTTAGCAAAGATAAAACTAATAAGTTATTTGAAGTTTTATGCAGTAAGTAAGTCACTAGTATTGTTATTTACTGATTTATTTACGTACATATGGAATAATTTCGTGGTGACGCAATTGGTACCTTGTGTGTGTGTGTGTGAATGATCTACGCTGTTGGACGCGGGGCCTTTACAGCTTCACCGCTCTCATAGTTCTCTTGCTCTCATCGTCGTCTCATACATGCTCGCCGGTTACGAAGTCTTTTGACTTGCCCTGTGTCTAAAACATTATGTATGATATGTAGGTACTTTTTTATTCCATGGATAAACCTATTGTATATTTGCCGATGTACACTGACCAGCCTAGCAACAGTATCATTTCGGTTACGACGTTATGCAACAAAGTAAAATATGTGTTATCGTCAAATCCCGTCTTTGTTTATACTAATATTAAAAGAGGTAAAGTTTGTGAGTTTGGATGTGCGGGGTAATCTCCGGTACTACTGACCTGATTTTAATGATTCTTTCACCAATGAAAAGCTACCTTATCAAGTAACATAGGCTATATAACATAGACCCGGTTGGTGGCGCTGTTGTTGACCGGATACGAAGTCGCGGGAAACTGCTAGTTTATAATATTTTTATAAACAGTTAGTGTGGAAACGTCGCACAGCCTTGGGACATGGGGTGGAGGTTATATATGCGCAAAAGTAAGGAGAATACCGAGATATACAGCGACGTCATAAAGCAATTAGTATGAATATGGGTTCAAAAGAGTACCAGGATGAGATTGTATACTAGAAAAAAAACGTTTTTTTTTTTAATTGTTACTTCATCACGAAATTATGCATCTAATAGTAAAATAGTATACGCGAGTAGGTATAAAAGATAGTATCGGTATAAAGCTTCGTTGGATCGGGCATATAGAAATAATGTCAAAAGAAAGAATGACAAAACAGATATACAGTGCCATAGTTGAAGGATGTAGGTGTCGGGGAAGACCTAGACTATCTTACTATGACCAAATAGACCGAGTCTTATCTGAAAGACAAGTCAAGAGTCTCCGTAACAGGCGAGCGTGTATGAGACGAACTATGAGAGTGGAGGAAGCCAGAGAGGTATGTAAGGAAAGAACCTGTTGGAACTCTGTACTCTCTAGGCAGAGAGTACAGAGTTCCAACTATCTATATCATCATGATGATATAGATATTACACATAGATGGAACACCTAGATGCAATATTAATGCGAAATGGTAAGACGCCAAAACAAGTAAGGGTAATTTAAAATCGTTTCAATAGTTTCAGAGTTTATCGATTACAAACATACAAATCCTTTCTTTTTATAATATTATAGGTATAGATAAAAAATAGTTCGCAAGGGATTTGGACGGTTACAGTATGGAAGTGGTAAGAATTTCGTTTGAATAAGTAACGCAGTATATTTAATACATATACGATAGTCCGTAATCACAGTCAATGGGACGTTAGAGCAATTGAACGCAATACAGAACATTCATCAAATGACTCATAAGTTCGCAGTTCACAAGCGCTTTGTGATAGTAACTATTATAAATATCGTCTGAACCTCATTATTGTTAGTAGACTACATCATTATTTACCCGTTCGATAAAGCTATGTTTCATAGAAAATTCTGGAACAAATCTAGAAAACGTTTTTATTTCCACATAAGACTAATTTCGGAATGGATTCTTCGTAAATCAGCCTGTTTGGGATGTTAGTGTATTAATACTCGAGTTTCAAAAGGATTTCAGAAAGTTAACTAATTACATATTCTTGGAAATGTTTAATACGTTCTAAAATAGATCTCACATTAGTACTAGTATTTAAATAATTGCATTGACCTATATTCTATCTATATCGTCACGCCTGATCCCTTGTGGTGAAGCGAAGAGTACATACAGAGTTCCAACAGGTTCTTTCTTTAAATACCTTTTCTCTTCCTCCACTCTCATAGTTCGTCCCATATAAGCTCCCCGGTTGCGGAAACACGCCCATCAGCTAAGATTGACTGTCCATTGTTCTTATATGAAATTGAATAATATAACTAATATACAAGTAACCAAGCTAAGTAAAAAAAAACTGTATAAATGCAATTATGATTCTAAAATAAGTTTTGGTTGGAGTTTTTAATTTGATCTCGTATGGAGGTCATCTACATAGAATTGCATGCCCATACGTTTTAGGTGTTGAAATAAATTCTAACTTTTGTGTGACATTTACTAACACAATATAAATCACAAAAACACCGCAAGATACAAAGGAACAAAGAAAATTTAATTAACATAGTAACAAACCAGTTATTCATTCTTGTTTTTTGCCTGCCTTAGGTACCTTTGTAATATAATTGTTAAATTTTATTAACACTTAAACGAATACAAACATTTCCTACACTCTGTCCGGTCAAACAAACAATATAATATACACAAAAAATGTGGACTTATACAACTTATATTTTTTGGAGTACTTAACATTCATTGTATTTAAAAAAGTGCGAAGTGTAACATTATGCTCTGCAATATTTTTTTTCTTTGAATTTAATTGTGTTAATTTTTACAGAGACATGTTTTTTACATGTAATAATTTATGTCATTTTAAATTTAATTGTAATATTTAATCATCATCATCAGCCCAAATTAGTCAACTGCTGGACATAGGCCTCTTCCAATGTGCGCCACAGAGCCCGATCCTCGGCTTTATGCATCCAGTTCCTGCCGGCTATCCGACGTATGTCGTCGCTCCTTCTCGCGGCGGGGCGTCCTACACCGCGTTTGCCAGTTCGTGGTCTCCACTCCAAAACCCGTCTGCTATTAATATAATATATAAATATTGAATAGGAGCTCTTTAGTCCTTGTCCGGTGAAGGTGTAAGGCCCCGCTGTCAACAGTAGATCATTCACAGACACACAGCTCTTTAGTCAACTGATCCCACCCAAACTGATCCCGCGAAATCAGTTGACTAATAATAAAATAAAAAAAACATTATCGATATTCAACAGCAAAATGTTTGATATATTATTACACGGGAGGATTAAGATACTATTTATCTATCTATCTATATCATCACGCCAGGTCTCTTGCGGGGTAGGCAGGTAGGTACAGAGTTCCAACAGGTTCTTTCCTTACATACCTCTCTGGTATGTAAGGATATTATTTATCACCGGCGAGCGTGTATAAGACGAACTATGAGAGTCGAGGAAGCCAGAGAGTTATGTAAGGAAAGAACCTGTTGGAACTCTGTACTCTCTGCCTACCCCGCAAGGGATCTGGCGTGAGGTTATAGATAGATAGATAGATTATTTATCACATGTTATAAAACTAGAGAAGGACATAGAGCTAGGTTGTGCCTATTATTAAAACTATTTTGGATTAAATAATAATTCGCTGTACGATCGCGGTGTTATTGAAGATCACCAAGGTTAAGTAGCATTCGGCACGGTTGGTCTGAGATGGGTGACCGATTGTTTGCACATCGAATGCCTCCGTGCTGCAGAAGGTAAGCCGTAGCTCCCGGTTACCACTTAATTATCTAGTCGTTAAGCCCAGTTGGAAGCTTTATAGGCAGCTTGATAAACTCCAACAGCAGGTGGCCACAAACTTGCCCTCACTTTTCTGCACTGGGTCCGCATTGTGGAGTGATGACCTAATCTCTCTCACATCGATTTGTGAGAGAAGATCTTGGCCCAGCAGTCGGACAGCAGAGATAGGCATAATGTAATTAGATTAATGATTAACCACTCCCTCTTAGCGTGACGGTTTTTTAATGATTATAGTAGTTTATTTCCACAAGACAGCACTAAGTGGACTCCTGTCAAACATCGGGAACTTGTGAAACGTGCAAACACACGAAGTTGCTGCAGACACCATGGGCTAGTCTTTAGAGACTGCTACGTCACCGCGCCACGCTAGCAGATCTTAGTACAGCAAGGGTAGATTGTAATGCATGGGCAGCAGCAGCCTCCGCAGCAACCACCACCACAGAAACCTCCACCGCAAGGTCTGCAACACATTTTGAACTATTTACTATATTTATTATCGATTACATATACATTTTGTAATCTACAACGATTACGATTACACTGTGTTAGCTTACATCTGGCAACACCAATAGCGCCATCTTTATTCATATGTCAAACTAAAGCTATATAAGATCACACCGAATGACATTTGGCATTCTTGCTCGAGACGACAACACGCTAACATCGTTTATCGTTTACATATAATTATTGATTGTTTGTTTGGTGATAAGTGATTTGATTTGGTGATAAGCAGTTATACAGTGTAAGTAATTCTAAGCGTTATCGTTTGATTTTATTAAAATACAGAGGTATTTCGTGTTTATGTGATTCAAGGGTAATAATAAAATGGAACTATTATATGAAATTACTGATTTTATTTAACGAATTCCCCATTCTGGACTGCTGGCCATCAGTTCAGAAGTGGGATCGCAAGAAAATTCTATCAATTTTCTTTTCACGTCCACAATAAATGCAAATATCACCTCGAATAACACATATTTTGTTTATTTTTAAATGATTATAGGATTGCTACCCGCATTTGTTTATTAAGATAAATTGTGTATATTCCAATATTAAACGTTTGCGTTATGGTGTATACCACAACTTGTGACAAAGTTTGAGAGGCAGTACATTCTATCCATAGGTGATACTGTTGAATTGGATGTACTTTATCTTTTAAACGTAATCTCGAAAAAAAAAAAAAGATATAAAACCGTTAATGTGGGTTTTTATTGGAATTTTTACTATTTTTATGAAAATGGTAAATGTACCTTAGACAGATGAGTGTTGATATAAATCCATTAAAACTTTTTAATAATTCTGGTACAGGGAAGTTACGACGCAGCGAGTTAAATAATAAGTATTTGACATGCTGTTATGTAACGTTGATCTCATGTGGCAGAAAGACTTTAGTTGGTGAATGACATGAATATTAGTCCCAATTAAGGGTAGTCAATGTTCTTCTAGCGTTAATACAAAACGAATGACTTAAGTTTCAGTTATGTACAAACAAGCCGAATAAATATTTAACCCATTTTTTTGAATAAATATTACTAACCTAACTCTTGATACAATGTCAAAATAGCTGTCAGACACCTACCTGAATGTCATATTAGAGTCCTGCTATCCAGGCTAGATAGAACGAATAGAACTGAGAATGTGATTGCTATCACCCTATTCACTTTGTGCTACTTGAATTTGTTATTTAGCATTCAGTTATAAGTGTTTATAATTAAGTTCCAGTTGCAATGGAGACAAATAGACACACCCATAGTAGAGGCCTGTCTTTTACTGAAGAGGACCACGGATCACCCAGGTTGGAGGGTGTGGGTGAGCCCAGGTGCGAGGGCAGGGGTGAGCCCAGGTGCGAGGGCAGGGGTGAGCCCAGGTGCGAGGGCAGGGGTGAGCCCATGTGCGAGGGCAGGGGTGAGCCCATGTGCGAGGGCAGGGGTGAGCCCATGTGCGAGGGCAGGGGTGAGCCCATGTGCGAGGGCAGGGGTGAGCCCATGTGCGAGGGCAGGGGTGAGCCCATGTGCGAGGGCAGGGGTGAGCCCATGTGCGAGGGCAGGGGTGAGCCCATGTGCGAGGGCAGGGGTGAGCCCATGTGCGAGGGCAGGGGTGAGCCCATGTGCGAGGGCAGGGGTGAGCCCATGTGCGAGGGCAGGGGTGAGCCCATGTGCGAGGGCAGGGGTGAGCCCATGTGCGAGGGCAGGGGTGAGCCCATGTGCGAGGGCAGGGGTGAGCCCATGTGCGAGGGCAGGGGTGAGCCCATGTGCGAGGGCAGGGGTGAGCCCATGTGCGAGGGCAGGGGTGAGCCCATGTGCGAGGGCAGGGGTGAGCCCAGGTTCGAGGGCGAAGAATTACCCAGGTTCGAGGGTAATGGATCGCTCATTATAGAAAGCAGAACTCCAAAATCGTTAAGGTAACGGTAGGAACGGGATCTATAATCAGCACGAAATAAGAAAATGAGAGCTGCGACGGATTCTGACAGTTCCACGGGCGATAGGAGATTCCGTGGCTACAGACAGAAGTACGGAAACGGCCACGAGGCGCAAGGCGAGAACCGGGACGGCATCGTAGCATCAGCTCAAGTGATGGTGAGTCAAAACAGTCATCTAATAAGCGTAAAAAAGAAAAGAAAGTATCCGAAACTAACATCATTTTGGATAAATTTCTGTCTATTTTAAGTAGCGTCAGGGGTTCAGAGAAGTCTAAGCTAACATTTAATACTAATGCAATACTTGAGTTTGATCCTATGAGTAAAGAACAAACTATTTTAGTATGGATCACCAAAGTCGAATGTGCCGAAATTTATAGTTGGGAGGGGAAAGAAATAATACATTATGCCCTCCCTAAACGGGTAGGGGTAGCAAAAACTTGGTATCAAGGTTTACCTTCTCTTTTACATACCTGGGGTGAATGGAAAAAGAAACTAATTGAATCGTTTCCTTGCCGCGAGGGCTACGCTGCACCCTTGACAGAAATGTTGGCCAAACGCGTTAAATAAGGAGAATCATTGGAGCACTATTACTACGCAAAGTTTATTCTACTAAATAGGTGTAAAATTTATGGGAGACAAGCTGTAGACTGTATTTTACATGGGATTGATGATCGCGCAATAAAAGTTGGTGCCCAGGCAGCACAATTTACTGAACCCGAACAAATTCTTAAATATTTTAGAACAGTTAACATAGGAAACACTAGGGAAGGACGTGATACGATGGTCAAGATAAGACAAAATCGTAAGTTCTCTTTCAACACCGCTAATCGACCCTCTAATTTTAAAGCTGGTCCATCCAGTTCTAATATACGTTGTTTTAATTGTAACGAAATTGGATATCTCAGTTAAAAATGCGAAAAACCTATTACTAAATGCTCGTTATGTAGGAGACTAGGTCATCAAGCCTCTAGTTGCTATAAAAATACAACAAATAATGGTTCGGCTAAAAATGACACTCAAACTTACAATAAGAATGAGAAGTAAGTATCCAAATTGAAATGCCATATAGACTTCGGGAGTCAATGTTCGTTAATCAGATGTAGTAAAGCCAAGGAACTTGCACTAAACATTGTAACTACTGAACTATCCATACTTAATTGAATAGGTGCAAATTGAATTACACCTATAGTGATAGTAACCGCTCCAGTGGAGATACAAGGGATTAGGAAAGTTATAGAACTTTATGTAGTTGATGATTACGTATTAAGTTATTCTGCTCTTATAGGGCACTCATTTACCGAGTTGCCAGATCTTATTGTCACTAAAACCCCATCTGAAGTAACCTTTAAAAAATTGGTAGCTCCAGAGTACGGATAACGTCCAGTAACAGTGTCTCAATCCCTAAAAATGCAATAAGTGTCATACCTATTAGAACCGAACCGGATTACACCGGGAGGGCTCGCGTACAAGGGGGATTAAGAGGGAAGGAGGGAAGGGAATATTACCTCCTGCCAGGTGAATATCACATTAAAGATAATCACGGTTCCTTGTTAGTATACAATGCGTCTCAAGGCGAATTGACTATTAAGTATAATCAATTACTAACCCGTTCTGTTGATATAAAATATTTAGATTCGTAATTTTTAAATTGTAGCCAAGTGTCTTTAGGGACTGTTTATACATGGTATGATATGAATTTTGGCGAAAACTTAAATGCCGCTGAAAAACGTCTGCTTAATTTAATAAATAGTCATCGAAATTGTTTTTCTAAAGGTCTAAATGACTTAGGGTTTACGCAAGCCTCTGAAATGGTTATAGGGTTAAAGGATTCAGAACCCGTTGTTTACAGACCCTATCGTGTATCTCATGCCGAAAGATCAATGGTTAGCAACATGGTTCAAGAAATGATGGATAGAGGCATAGTTGGAGAATCGTCTTCTCCTTATGCCAGTCCTATCGGTTTGGTTAAAAAAAAAAAGACCGGAGAAAAACGGTTATGTGTCGATTATCGAGCCCTTAATAGAAAGACCAAAAATGATCATTATCCCCTCCCATGTATTTACGTTCAATTAGACCAATTGGCTGGTAACAAGCTGTTTACGTCCCTTGATCTAGCCTCTGATTATGGTCTATAAAATTCCAATATCTATTGAATCGCGAGATAAGACTGCGTTCGTCACGCCGGATGGACAATTCGAGTTTAATCGCATGCCAGTTTGTCTCGTTAACGCACCTTCTGTGTTCCAAAGGACGATCAATAAAATCCTTTACGATGCGAAAGTTAAATATGCAATCGTTTACATGAATGATATACTCATTCCCTGCAAAGACGTAGATGAAGGATTAAAAAGACTAGAAGAAGTTTTACAGCTTCTCAAAAAAAAGGGGGTTTAACGTTGAGACTTAGTAAATGTAACTTTTTATGAATAATAATGATTTTCTTGGTTTCGAAGTGAATGCAACTGGTATTCGACCAGGTAGCAGAAAAACAGATGCTATTACAAAATTTAAAACTCCTCGTAATCTACACTAACTACGGCAATTCTTAGGTTTATCAGGGTTTTTTAGGAGATTCATTAAAGATTATGCCATATCGGCATCCCCATCTACTTACCGAGCGTCCTTTATAGTAGCGTAGGGCCACCTATATGAAGCAGTCACCCAATTGCATACTGATGCCTGCAAAGACTGGCTGGCAGGTATCGTAATGCAAAAAGATTGCGCAGGTCCACTAAAACCTCAAATGATGAATGTAAGCTTCACTCGTATGAACTAGAGACCCTCGCAGTAGTGGCATATTTGAATAGATATAGAGTATAAAATACATAAAAAATTATAAGTTAAAAAGATGGTCGTGTTTACCGTGTGATTGGGGATGAGATTAAATGGTTAGTCCCAAAAGGAGTACGTTGACAGATACTGAAGCGGAATCACGATGATATCGGTTATTACGGTTTTGATAAAACTTTGCAACGAATTAGATAACACTACTGGTTTCCGAAAATGCGCCGCTTTGTTAAAAAAAATACGTAGAATCATGTCTGGAATTTGCTCATCATAAAGCTCCAGGCGGTAAATTTCAGGGTGATTCAGAAACCCAGCATTCCTTTTCACACTGTGCACGCGGACCACCTTGGTCCTTTTATTAAAAGCAAAAAGGGTAATAGCTACTTATTAGTTCTAGTGGATATTTTTACAAAATACATCAATATATCTGCTGTCAAAGATACAAAGACTCAAACAAGTATACGAGTAATAAAGAAACACGTTAGTTATTTTGGGACACCATCACGCTTAATAACTGATAAAGGGACTAGCTTTACTAGTGGGAAATTCAAGGAATTTACCTCTTTGTATGGAATAAAGCATATTTTTAACGCCGTTGCAACTCCTAGAGCAAACGGTCAAATAGAATGTTTTAATAGAACGATTTTAGATGCATTGTCCACCTCTAATCATAACAAAGATGACAAATCATGGGATGATTATATTTACGATATCCAAGTAGGCATAAATACGACACACAAAAAAGCCCCTCTGAATTACTATTTGGGTTTAATATTACGAGTAGAACAGAAGGTATTTTAAATTCGGTTATAGCTACTACTACTCATGCAGTAAATTCAGAGGAATTAAACAAAATAAGAGATAAAGCAAGTGAAAGTATTAAAGAACAACAACAGAAAGATACTGAGAGGTTTAATAGACGAAGGAGGTTAGGAAACAAATACAACGTAGGAGATTTAGTTCGTGTAGAAAGACCAGTACCTCATGTCAGCAAATCCCAAAAGCTTGTGACTAAATTTCAAGGGTCATATCGTGTGGTGAAAGTGCTCCCTAATGAAAGATACTTGATTGAAGACACACCCTTGACTCGCAAAAACAATCGACGCTATGAAACCATAATAGCAATTAATAAAATACAACCATGGCTAACATTTCGTAGATACCTAGATAGCAGTGAATCAGACAGTTATCATACTGACAGTAGTAAGTAGAAAATAATTAATGTAATGATGGGTGTCTATTTCTTATTTATCAAGGTATTGATGTATAAAACAGTTAGTTTTTATTATGAGTTATTCAATAGTTATTATTTCAGATTTATTTACAAGTCACATTTTTGGTTACTCTTAAATAACTAAAGAATTACAAACTACTTGAATGCTGTTCAAATATATTTTTTATATTGTGAATGAATTAGGATTATATTTTATATTGTGTAATGAATTAGAATTCAGCGTGAGGACACGCTTTGAGCAGGAAGGCCGAGCTGTTAGCTTACATCTGGCAACACCAATAGCGCCATCTTTATTCATATGTCAAACTAAAGCTATATAAGATCACACCGAATGACATTTGGCATTCTTGCTCGAGACGACAACACGCTAACATCGTTTATCGTTTACATATAATTATTGATTGTTTGTTTGGTGATAAGTGATTTGATTTGGTGATAAGCAGTTATACAGTGTAAGTAATTCTAAGCGTTATCGTTTGATTTTATTAAAATACAGAGGTATTTCGTGTTTATGTGATTCAAGGGTAATAATAAAATGGAACTATTATATGAAATTACTGATTTTATTTAACGAATTCCCCATTCTGGACTGCTGGCCATCAACTGTTAATCTTGAATCATGATTGAATATTAGAAAATGCAACTGTAATCATTAATCTGATTACATTTTTCCCATCTCTGTGGGACAGTGTAGTTTGATTTATCTTCTATATATTAAGATACGTGAAGCAAAAACTTTGTACACCTTTTTACGAAAATTGCGCGGACGGAGGAGTATGAAATTTCCCACACTTATAGTTTATATAGAGAAGGAGTGCAGAATGCTAATATTTTTTTAAAATTATGCATAAAACATACATTAAATCACTGAAAAAAACATTACACACACTACCATGTATTTGACACAATACACGTCAAATTGATGTTTGTCTTTAATATTATTTGTCTGTAGTCTTACTGAATGTCAAACATAACCAGCAAGCGATGAAAGAGTAGGTCGAATATCGACCTATGGGCGACCACTAGTTAGGTTTAGGTTTAAAGAGTTTATTCTCAAAAAGACAAAAGCCACTTACATGAGAATATAGATTGACATAATATAAACTTATTTTAGGTAGGTCACCGAAAGACACCATAAACATAAAGAATAGGTCGGTTGCACGTTCATCGGTTTTACCATCAACTAGTAGGGTGATATCGTTTTTTGTGATAGTTGTTGTCAATTATATATTTCGATAGTTGATATTTAAAACCGCTAAACGTGCTTACACTTTTTATATAAGACGGCAAATTATTATACAGTTGTGCTCCTTCATAGGTAATACTTTTTTTACCATAATTTGTACCTAGGTACCATAATAGTAAACTAGGTCGACGGAGACTACGTTTACTTATTTGACATTTCTTAATAAATGTTATGTTAATGTCAATGGTTTTATCTATAATTTTTCTAATTAAAATACAAGTACTATACACGTAAAGTTGTTTAATATCCATTAGTTTTGTTTCCTCAAAGATTTTGTTCGTTGGTGTTAAGTATGGATAATGGAATAATGTTGTTATGATCTTATTTTGTATTCTTTGTAGTTCTTGTAGCTTTGTTTTACTAGCGCCGCCCCATACTTCTATGAGGTACAGTAAATGTGATTTAACAAGAGAATTGTAAATCGTCAAACGCATTTTTTTAGTTATACAGTAACTTATATTGCAAAGAGATCCAATAACTGAGGAGATTTTATTTTTAATATAGTCAATTTGTTTGTTCCATGTCAAGTAATTATCCATTCTCAAGCCGAGGTATTTCTCGCAAGTTTTTTGTTCTAATGGGATGTTATCAATAGTTAATGGGTCATGTAGTGGAATTACTTTATTTTTAGGTTTAAACATAATGTAACAAGTTTTGGAGATGTTTACGGTTAGCAGATTATATATAGTTAATATTATTATACAAATAATAGGTATTTTTTGTATCAATAAAATTCTTTCACACTTATCAAAGTTTCCCTAGTCGACTGAAGGTCAGGAACAGTGCATTATATGCCGGATATTTGAAAATAAAATGAATAAACACCTTAACATCTATATTTCTTGAGCGCATTGGGGTGTACTGTACACACTCACGTTTCGCCGCGGATGTTAGGTCCCATGTAGTAGCTGGCGAGTCTATTACCATTTTACCGAGCACAATACTGGATTTTCAAATGTGATACTGGATTTTTTTTGTTGAATAAATTTTTTGCACTATGCGCATTATTCGCCATTAGACCAACTGCCAGGCTGGTGCAATAAACAATACAACATATTTTTTTTCGAGATCAATGGCTTTGATTGCCGGTTAGGATTTATTTTTCAAAATCATGTAGGTTTTGTCATAAACAACCCTTACCCGATAATTTTTCGCTTATTACTTGTAGTGATAGATTTGTCCCCATGTACAATCATTGTAGCACTGACAATTTGACCTATATTTATTCAAGAAATTCGCCAATTATAATAGATATTTTTTATTCCTCCCGTCTTTTGTAAAAATTTAAAAAAGATCTCTACAGTAAGAGTGAGTTTTGTAACTCATCGTGGAACTACAGTTTATCTGCTATTATAATATTCATACTGATGTATCAGCCACAATCACAACAAAAGAATATCAATATTTTGATCACAATAAACCATTGTACAGGAGACATAATGCGATCTAATCTTCAGATTGGATCGTTAGAGACCTTGTCCAAATGCCGGCATTATATGATAACGAAGAACCTTGACGTTTATTAAATTATTTTATAAATAATACACTTCATAAGTAATATAGTGCGACCGGGATCTTTTGGCACTTGGGTTATATTGACAGAGGGTTGTGAAATTAGCTTTGCTACTTAGTATAATTTTTCTATTTCCTGGGAAATATCTCAACAGGGCCCGCACGGTGTAACTAAATCGAGAAAGTTTACGTGCTTGTTCACCAAACTTAATCAAGCTGCACCATGTGGATGCAGTAAACTAAATTAAATTATAGAAGAAAAATAAAAAAAAAACATCTTTTGAAACCATACTATAGTATACTACTAATAAAAAAAAGAGCTTGGGCGAATGTCGTAACAAACGGTAACTTCAGCGAATTATCGTGTAGCTTACCGTGTATCTTTCTCTTGATAACAGCGTTATTTTCGATTTTGGTCACGTGCCAAAAGATCGTTGTCGGACTATAATTATATTTTTTTATTTTGACATTTAAATTTATTTATACAAAACAAAATCAGTTATAAGGAATATTATTACGGGTCTTATCTGAAGGGCAAGCAATCGTCCCCGTAACCGGCGAGCGTGTTTGAGATGAACGATGAGAGTCAAAGAGGTCTGTAAGGAAAGAACCTAATGGAACCCTGGCTACTCGCAAGGCTACCCGGTTATTGTACAACATGAGAACTATACGGCGAGTTGTGCTATTTTATTTATCTATTTGAAAATATTAAATAATATTTCGTGTTTTAGTCAATAGTACCCATAAGTTCCGATCATAAGAATCCTAAGCGCTTGAGTAATTTCACTTCCAGTGTTTCACATCTATCTATCTATATCATCACGCCAGATCCCTTGCGGGGTAGGCGGAGAGTACAGAGTTCCAACAGGTTCTTTCCTTACATAACATAACTGCCTGCATAACTCTTCTACAATTTGTAATTGTCCCACCATTGAGTTTGTTAATTTTTATAATTATCTTGGGCTAATAATTGACTCCAAATTTAATTGGGGTTATCATATTGAGCCTGTATGTAAAAAACTAAGACAGTTCCTAGCAAATATTATAATTATTAAACATCGCATTCCCTTCAAGATAAAGTTATATAATTCTCTTGTAGAATCCTATGTCCAATATGGACTTAGCAGTTATGGTCGCACTTACTATACATATTTGGATAGCATATACTATAAACTTCAATTAAGAATATTAAAACAACTCGTGTCTCCTACTATTAACCTACAGTGCAAGGATAACGAAAGTGATATCTTTAAACATTGTAAAGCTTTGCCAGTCCATGTTCAGTTTAAATACAACCTACTAAAAGAACAAGTTTTTAATTTACAATTACGACACAAAATTGATCATCCTATATTTACGAGGGCTCGTTGCTCGTGGGTGTTTGTGCCTAACACGAGCAAACAATACGTACGGCGAGAGAACTGCGCGGTTCCTCGTTCCTCGACTTATCAACAAACTACCCTTCTCTATTAAAGATAATCTAACGCAAAATAATATTAAATCTAAGCCAAAATGTTATTTCCTAAGTTTTTAGTTCGACTCATTGTGTGTGTGTGTGTGTGTGTGTGTGTGTGTTGTACCAATTAATGTAATCCTACGTAACTCTTTAGTTAGGTTGGTAACGGTTGATTTCTTTTTTATTTTGCTATCAAACAGTATGAAACATTTAAATTAATTTAATTTATATACTTTGTACACTCATAGGCCTGATGTAGATTTATTTATTTATTCTTGGTATAAGTCACAAACCTCAGTGGTTTATATTGTGCCAATTATGTTAACGTTTTATTTTGTTATCTTTAATATTGATAAATAAATTTAAAAAAAAAACAAAAACATACCTATCTGGCTTCCTCCACTCTCATAGTTCGTCTCATACACGCTCGCCAGTTACGGAGACTCTTGACTTGCCTTTCAGATAAGGGACGGTCTACTTGGTCATGGTAAGATAGTCTAGGTCTTCCACGGTACCTACATCCCTCCACTTTCGCATTGTATATCTGTTTTGTCATTCTTTCTTTCGACATTCTTTCTGTATGCCTGAACCAACGGAGTATACCCTTTTTCATCTTTATACCGATAATTTATTTCATACCTACACGCTTTCTTACTACGCTGTTGCAAATACGGTCGGACAGCTTGACCCCGCACATCTTCCGCAGAGCTCGCATTTCGACCGCATTTATCCTGTTTTCATTCTCCTTCTTGCATACCCAGCTCTCACTGCCATAAAACAGCGTTTGGACAAGCACTCCGTTATGTATGGCCAGCTGCGCAGCCGCTTAAGTGCCGGCTCCCAAGTAGCTTTCCCATCGCACCATTTACTCTATTCCCTGCACTTACTCTTCTCTCTATGTCAGTGGTGTATTTCCCATCCTTTCTAAAGGCGCATCCAAGATATACAAACTCATTCACTCGCTCCAGCACATCGTTACCAACCACAATCCTTAGATATAGAAAGATAGATAGAGAAAATCACCTAATCCGTTTAGCATTATTCTTGTAAAGGGATTCTTGGATCTTATGAACAACAGAATTTGCATTATGCGATATTTTCATAATAGTAGGTAATATATAGTATGACTTCGCTTCGCACAAACCGGCTTGATTGTTGCGCAAGCGATAACCTTAACGGTGGACGAGCCCTTCGATACATTTGTATGCAAAATAAATGCGTTCGGAAATCGATATATCGCAATATTAATTGTTATTGACCCTTCTTCATACGAGACTTTGAACTGTTATACAAAACTAAAAGCTATATACTTGTGATGCCGCTGGTAGCAATTTATACTAATAACGTATCTGTTCTGTAATAACAAATTCTATCAAATTTCTATATACGGTAGAAACTTATGTCGTGGATAATTGGACAAAGTTAATTATAAACAGTTAATGATATAACATAATATAACTTTCACGTATGTTTTCTTCGATGTGGTAAATAATGTGATAGGAGATGAGTTTGTCACCTTTTAAGGGCACAGCAAATCACAAGTCTTTCGGATTTTCTTTAGGTTTTCTTAAACATGTAAGTTTTCTTTAGCTGTTAATTCTGTAAACGATACCAATATTATTTTTTTATACTGACTGCCTCGTTGGTCTAGTAGGGAATAATGCGCTTGCCTTTTACATTGTGATCACAAGGTCTTCGGTTCAAATCCTAGGTCTGACACATGTAGTTTTTCTATGCAAAAATCCCAGTATTAGTCCAGAGTCCGGAATTGTCCCTGGTATATGGCAAAAGGCTCGCCCGGCTTACATGGGACCTAACATCGTCGGCCATAAGTGTGTGTAACCTGCCATTCCGCTTGGGGAATATAGGCAGGACGATGTTTTTTTTTTTAATAATATTTTTACATATTACAGTTGTTATCTTACACAGTCATTAGTATTTACGACAATGAATATGTCAAGCGGCATTCTCTCGATAAATATCAGAAATTATGATTGAACACCACGTAATCAGGAGGGAATGATTCAAATGCAAGTATACAAACAACAGCAAGTTTGTTTATGATACAACTGCAGACTTTGAATCTTCTTATCAAAATGAACGAGCTAGTTAAACAGGCTATAGGCTGAAGGAATTACTTTTTTTACAAATTTAAAGACTACTAATTAATGTTTATTTGGCCTTTGTTTGTGCATGTGAACATCATGTTTATAAATGCATCCACAGGAATAAATCCTAGTGTTAAGCTCATTATTTTTGAAAAAAAATAATAAAATAAATAGTTTATAACGATCTCGTAAAGTGCAGTTACTTCAATCGCGTGCTAACGTCGCGCTACTCCAGAATTTTAGTGGATTTCTCAAGGTTAATGTGAATGCCTTAGCTTTATGGCCGTGAAAAATATTTATCGTGTAGACCATAAATCGGAGGTTTTATTACGTTACAAACTATTGGGGCCGTTGATATAGGAATTTTTTTATTGACAACGATGTTAATTTACAAAAAAACATAAGGAACTAATATTATAGGTGCGTTTATAAGTATAAAATTCACACAAAAGTCAAAATAAATATTTGTGAGATAAAGATTTGTCCCGTGTGGGATTGAATCCGCGTCCAGGGATCCGAGAGACCCAGATTCAAACCAATAGAGCGAACTGCTTTCGACCAAGTATTATTGTGATAGATAGAGAAAAGCAGAGTAAGAGGTGGTTATTATTAAAAATTATCCAAAAGTTGAAAAGGGGAACTAGTTTTCATTTCATCATAAGAATAAAAACACTTCGTAAAATAAACTTTTAATGACAAAAAAGTACTCAAACCAAGATATTATATTTGAATATTTAATGCGAAGGTGAAAAGAGGTAGTATTGGGAAGGACACCTACTATACCATGATGAAATAGATCATTTCTGATCTGATAGACGAGTTAAGTCTCCGTGAACGGGAAGCGCGTATAATTCGAATTCCAAGAGTGGAGGAAGCGACAGAGGTCTATGGGGAAAGAATTTGTTCCAAATCCACACTCTCTGCCTAACGTCAATCTACTAAAACGAAATAAAAAAGTTCTTTATGCTCATATTCTACTATTCTTAAATTTAACAATGACCGCATAGTCTAATGTCTAACATCGATACCTTGGTAATTAATGCTCTAGGTTACGATTTCTTTAGGCAAAAAGTTTAATAGTTTTCCTAAGCGATACCAAATTTAATTTAGCAACGTTTTTATATTCACGAGCTGAACAAATTCAAGGATATGAAAACAGGAAATTATTATTATATGCATACATTTGCAAAGAAACTGATATTGAGCTGTAAAATTTTTTACGTTCTAAACTAATGCAATCTAGAGCCAAAACGTAGACTCAATATCGGTAAAAGTAAACGTAATATTGTGAAGATTTGTCTAGTATATTACTCAGGTGAAGTTTAAATAAATAAAACGGGAAATGGTATTAGAGCCCACCCTTTTTCTTAGGTATTTCCAATTTTGCACAATCGAATTTTTAGTGTACTCTGATTCAGATAATGATTGTTGATAAGTTTATACAAAAGGGAAAATCTTTCTGACCTTCTGTAACTAACTTTTGGGTTCCGATATTTGACTAAACATTAGATTTTTATACAGTAACTGTAAAACAAGCGAACCGCGGTTAAATGTATCCCAAACCAACATATGTAAACAACCTTAGCACAAGCTTTGCTAAATCTGCTTGTCAATTTCTTAATATCCATTTAACTAATCTAACTAAGACCTCCCAAATATTCGCCTCTGTTATCTTTTAATCTTAGTACCTATTTAAACTTGTATTAAACTCGCTTGTCCGGTAAAGCTGTAAAGGCCCTGCGGCCAACAGCGTAGATCATTCACACACACAAAAAAAAAACTTGTATTAAACTCTATTTAAATGTGTATTGCTTTAAAGGTTAAAACGTGAAAAATTTCTTGCCACGCTAAACGTTTTGTTCGTCAGCTTCCACAATGTTTAAGAGACAAAGAGTTTGTTAATTTATCAACTAGAATCATTTGTACTAATGATGGATGTCATAATTCGGCTGTTTGCCTCGTTAAAACCTTAAAAATATCTGTCACGCCTTTATCCCCCTTTATTTTTGTTGTATTTCTTTCGACTTGGTTGTCTGGAAGAAATTGCTATTAGCAATAAGACCGCCAGTTGTGCTTGTTATTTTACAACAACTACTTTGTTTTGTTATAATGTATTTGGTGTGCACAATAAAGAGTATTCTATCTATCTATCTATCTATCCCCAAAAAGTGTGGAGACCTACAGTGTTGGGTTCCAATGTATTTATTTATATGCATAAAAGTTGGTAGGTACATTTTCGGTCTTATTTGTAATATGGAGCGAGGTGCAGCCGCGTCCGCGATGGCGTGCACGGTGGCGATCAGTTCCTGCAGTAGTATTTGTATGGACGTTTTCACACCAACGCGTCCTGCGTCGTGCACGCGCTATCTGTGCGGCGTCTGCACGCGCGATCATAGGGAGATACTGATGGCCACCGTGGACGCCATCGCAGACGCGGCTGGACCCGTTGGTTTGGCCGTACCTTTTGCGAGAAGGTTATACTATATAAGTCATCTGCTGAGATCAATTGCTGAAAATGAAGATACATAAACAGCGAATTGACCCCAGCAGATGCAAGGACTAATATAGATTATGGAAAGAGAACAAGGATTATGAAGTTTGTTGGGCAAAAATTGGACTATCTTAAAGGGGACAGGCACCGGCCATAATTAGTGATAGCTAATTACCCGGGGCCGACAGTGTGATTTATTATTATAAAAGTATTTCCTAACGTATTTATTTTCAACTAGCTGTACCAACTTCGATCGCGTTATTTTCAGGCGTATATTTCAGATCCTTAAGTTTTTTTTTAGACAAAAGGTAGCCCACGTCCTTCCCCTGTGTAATGTATGTCCTTGCCGAATTTGATCAAAATCTGTCCAGGGATTTGGGTGTGAAAAGGTAATAGATAAACAGACAGACATAAAGACAGACAGATTTTTGAATTTATAATAGTATGGAAAACTTAAATAACAAGTAGAGCTTATAGGCGTGACGGTTTATTCCGGAAAGTTTTGGCCCAGTGAATCCTTACATGAGATCCATTAATTCTTTAGATAACATTTAAATTATTGCAAGTTTTTAGTAACGTTTTAATAATTTCGAATAATTTATTGCGTTTCAATAAATGTTTATTTTTAGTTGGCCTTCGAATAGTTGTTGACCCTGGTTAACTTAAAAAGAAAACATAACATTGTTTTTAGGCCCTGATAGCGAGTAATTTATTGTCTGTATAAATAACATTTATGATGATTAGATTTACAATACTTAGTTTATTCGATTGACTTATATAGGCACCTAAATATATTTTATTCCAGTAGGTCATGTTATCTCATATTATTTTGAAAAGCAGTAAAATTATTTCGTAATTATGTTTCTATTTTATATCATATTAAAGTGTGAGACGAACCATGAGAGTAGAGGAAGCCAGAGAGGTCTGTAAGGAAAGACCCTGTTGTAACCCTGTACTCTTTGCCTACCCCGCAAGGGAGCTGGTGTGATGATATAGATAGATAAAGTGTAAGTAAAAAATAATGTTCAATGATTATTTGTATTATAATTATTTTTTTAATTATAGAAGGATAAAAACAATTTGGAACAACGAAAATGACTCTCCGCGTTCATTAAGACAGCATATACGTGTATATATGTTATTATTTTGAAATGAATCTAATTTTTACAGATTTTATTGTGTCAAACACTTCAGCCCTTCCCGTGAGCATGGATGATGTAAAGCAATCGAAACTTTGGGAATATAAAATCAAAATATACCGCGATAAAACCACAAAAGGTTCTTTTGTATGTGTAATATTCATATCAAATCTAAGAACTCATCAAAGCAATTTCATTAAAAAAATATTATGCTTTATACCGGTAATTTGAAATATAATTATGCAGATAGTCTAATTCATAATTGCTTGACATTTAATTTATTTTGCACAGTATCAAAATTTAGTCATTCAGTAGCAATAAATTTCACATCTTTTAAACATGTCCTAGAATATACCTACTGAATTAAAATGCTCGGTATGTTATTAGAGTCAATAAAATTATAAATCATCAGCCATTGTAAATCTTAAATATACTTTAATAATAATAAAATAAAATTAAAGTTTAATAGTACTTCAAAGCAATAAACATTGCACTAATGGCTTCCTTTATGTAGGTATAATTAATTAAAATCAATCGCAACTTGAAACCAAAGTGAATGTGAGACTGGTTTAAAATAAAAAAAATGGTAAAAGTAATGAACTTTTTCTTCCTTATCGTAAGTTACATTTGAAAGGGAAAAATGGATTAACTTTCACATGTGCGTGGGCATGCCAAAGTAATGTTATTTGCATAATATAAGTAGTTTGCTAGAATACACGGTCAAATATTTATTTTAGGATTTAAGACAATTAACCTTTACAAAATTATTTTGAAATATCAAACAAACAGCTTAAATATATGAATAAAACAATAAAGTTAACTTAACCGCGGTTATACGAAGGCCGTGATGTCATAAGTTAACATTCCCAGGGAAGCAAGACTTTACCACACAGATGCGTCAGTAACAGTAAATAGGCACTAATATTGCAATAACGCATCGCGTTTATATCAACGGTTAGCACGCAGCGCTTCTCCAGCGTGTGGTGGCAAAGCGGTGTAAGCGTTTTTAAAAAAAAATGTACTTTTAGCCGTTTTTTATATTCCAGTGCTTTACGATTCGGCTATCTACCATACAGGTGCGTTAGTAACAGTCAAAAGGTACTAATATTGCAACAACGAATATAGTATGCATTCGCACGAGCGCTTCTCCAACACGCAGTGCTAAACGCTATCAGCGGTTTTCAAAAACATGTAGTGTTAGCAGTTTGTTTCATTTTAGCGCTTTAGCGCGCGTGCGAATGAGGGGTTATAATATATATATCCAGATATATATAATATATATATCTGATATGAATCCGCCAAGACGAGCCAAGCAAAGCGCAAGGGCACTACTACCTTTTCTCGAAGCGCTTCGTCGTTTTTTTAAACCCTCGTAACTTGGGTTTGGATTATACCAGATAAACAAAATTTTTGGGATTTGATGTCAATAATAGACTTATTAAACACATAAAGTTCCAATTGCATTGCTCTTATACTTTAGATTTTATTAATATCTAAAAAACCCCGTCACTGACTCACTGATGAACATCAAAATTCTTAGGGAACTTCCTGAAGTCCTAGAAAGCTGAAATTTGGTATGTAAGTTTGTATTAGTAGACAAACAACAAAAAAATCTAAAACTTGGAACTTTTATCCCCAACCCCTTAAACAAGGGGATGGAAGTTTGTATGAGACTTCCGCAAATTTTGATGCTAGGGATCTGAAAATTGATATAGGGACTCTATGTTATAAATAATAATAAAATACATATTTCAGGAGTTTTAGTAATTCACCCCCCACCCTTTAAATTCAAGAATGGAATTAAACGCGCGCAAAACGCCTAATGTGTACCCGCTGTGATTGATGATGATAAATTATAAACAGTAAACCAACGAAGACAAAAAGTCAAAGATAGAGAGTGGGCTATAAAAAAGGCACCTCTGATGTTCAAGAATTACACCCCAAAAATGAAAAGAAAAATAAAAAATATTGTCATAAGCAACTTAAAAAAAGAAGTGAAATCCCGCAGATCTCATGTAGAGCCAAGCTTCTAACTCTATACGCCCTAACTTCACGAACATTTATAGTTCGATTGGTATTGAAACTACCAACCCAAAGCGGGCTTTTGATAGTTAAGTAAAGATTTCCAGGTTATATTATCATCATCATCATTTCAGCCTATACTTGTCCACTGCTGAACATAGGCCTCCCCAATCGCTTTCCAGCGTAACCGGTCCGATGCCACCTGCATCCAACGACTTCCTGCGATTTTCACAAGATCGTCGGTCCATCTGGCAGGCGGTCGTCCTACGCTGCGCTTGCCAATACGTGGTCTCCACTCTAGAATCTTTCTGCCCCAACGCCCGTCCAATCTTCGCGCTATGTGGCCAGCCCATTGCCACTTCAGCATGCTAATCCTGAGGGCTATGTCAGTGACCTTGGTTCTTCTACGAATCTCCTCATTCCTGATTCGATCGCGTAGAGAAACGCCGAGCATAGCTCTCTCCATAGCTCGCTGAGCAACTTTGAGCTTTTTTATGAGACCTATTGTAAGAGACCACGTCTCTGATCCATATGTCATCACTGGTAACACACATTGACTAAAAACTTTAGTCTTTAGGCACTGAGGTATTTTGGATGAGAAGATGTTGCGCAGTTTCCCGAACGCTGCCCAGCCGAGTTGGATTCGTCGATTGACCTCTCTCTCAAAGTTGGACCTACCTAACCGGACTGCCTGTCCCAGGTAAATGTATTCGTCGACAACTTCAAGAGTAGAGTTCCCAACGGTGAGTGCGGTGGGTACGACATGGACATTAAACATTATTTTTGTTTTGTCCATATTCATTTTCAGACCCACTTGTTGGGATACTCTATTGAGGTCACCGAGCATTCGTCCTAGATCTTCCAGCGACTCCGCCATGACCACAATGTCGTCGGCAAATCGAAGGTGAGTGATGTATTCGCCATTGATGTTGATGCCAAGTCCTTGCCATTCCAAGAGCTTGAAGGCGTCCTCTAAGGTGGCCGTAAACAGTTTCGGAGAAATGACGTCTCCCTGTCTTACTCCTCTTTTTATGGGGATCACCTTCGTGCACTGTCCCTGTACTCGGACTGACATGGTGGCGTTATTATACAAGCACTTCAACACTTCGATGTACCTATAGTCAATGCGGCATCGCTGGAGAGATCTAAGAACCGCCCAAGTCTCGATCGAATCAAAGGCTTTCTCATAGTCCACAAACGCCAAGCATAGCGGCCGATTATACTCCTCAGTCTTCTGTATAACCTGCCGCAGCGTATGTATGTGGTCTATGGTACTAAAACCTTTCCGGAAACCGGCTTGTTCGGGAGGCTGGAAGTCATCAAGCCTTCGTTCGAGACGATTCGTAATGACTCTCGAAAACAACTTATAAACATGGCTCAGCAGTGTGATGGGCCTATAGTTCTTCAATAAAGAATTATCACCTTTCTTGAAAAACAGCACCACCACACCCCTGTTCCATGCTTCCGGCGTTTTCCCTTCAAGCAAGACGGAATTAAATAGCCTCTGAAGGACTTTAAGTACCGGCGATCCGCCCGCCTTCAGAAGTTCTGCAGTAATTCCGTCTTCACCCGGCGCTTTGTTGTTTTTTAGTTGTTTGAGAGCCACCTTAATTTCGCACAGGCTGATGTCCGGGATATCTTCAGTGCAGTGTCGGGTTAGCTTGGCTCTTGGGTCTTTTACCAAGTCAACAACAGGTTTAGCTACTGAGGTATATAACTGTCCATAGAACCTCTCTATCTCCCTGAGCACCTCTGACCTATTTGACGTTACGTTTCCGTCCTCCGTCTTCAGCTTCGTCAATTGGCTCTGCCCAATAGACGCGTCTCTTGCGAACACTTTAGAGCCCTTGTTCTGCTCTATGGTCTCCTCAATACGCCTTGCATTGAAGGACCGTAGGTCGTGTCGCAAGGACTTCAATATCTGTCCATTAAGCTGCCTATAGGACTTAGCATCATCGGAGGTTTGGAGCGTCATGGAACGTCGCTCAGCCATGAGGTTTCGGGTGTAGTCAGATAGTTTTTAAGGCCTATTTTTACGGTGGGTCTTAAAATACTTGGACCCGACCGTATGAACAGTCTCTACCAGCCTGTTGTTGATTTCGTCCACTGATGCGCTGCTGTCTAGCAATTCGAAGCGGTTTGACAATTCGAGTTGAAAGTTCTCGGGGTTTTGGATATATGCATGAGTAGGTCGGAGCGTAGACTTCATCAGACGCGATCTTTCCATTTTGACATTAATATTTAATGTGCCTCTGACCATTCGGTGATCACTGCCGGTTTTTACCCTATGAATCACGGAGACATCATTAAATATTTGTCGCTTGGTGCTCATGATGAAGTCTATCTCATTTTTTGTGGAACCATCAGGGCTCATCCAGGTCCATTTCCTATGAGGCGGCTTCTGGAAGAAAGAGTTCATCATAAAGAGTCCTTCTTTCTCCAGAAATTCGGCCAGCCTCTGACCCCTGGGGTTGCGCTGCCCATATCCAAATTGCCCCACTCTCAACTCATCATCGCCCCGTTGGCCCAGCCGCGCATTGAAGTCACCCATAACTACTGTAAAATGTGCTTTGGAAGTATGTATGGCTCTACTAATGTCCTCATACATAACTTCGACGTCATCATCTGAGTATGCCGAGGTCGGTGCGTAGACCTGTATGACCTTCAGCGAATATCTTTTGGATATTCTGAGTATCAGGTACGCTACCCTGCTCGACACACTAGTGATGGACACAACGTTGTTTATGAGTGACTTGTGGACGATAAATCCGACACCACCTTGGGACTGCTGTTCGCCCTCCCGGTAGTAAAACAAGTTGCCGGATTTTAAGGTTATCGTGTCCTCGCCCTCTCTTCGGACCTCCGATAAACCAACAATACTCCACCGCAACTTGTTTAACTCTTCTTCCAGCTCAACTAGCTTCTCATCTGTCCTCAATGTGCGTGCGTTGTATGTCACCAGGGCCAATTTTCGGTTTTGGTGGTAGCCGAATCTCTGCCGGAGATTCTTAGCACCCCTTGTCCTGTCGTTACCATGGCTGCTACCGTGGCCAGGTCGAACAGGACCGCCAGGGACTAGGGGCCTGGTTTTCCTACTTTCTTCCATAATTAGGGGTGTTTGCCATACTCGCCACGCTTGGCAGGCGGGTTGGCGAGCGCAGTTATTGGTCGTCGAAGTGTTAAGGGAACGCTGCTGCCCATTCCCTAGTTTTCCCTTAGTCGCCTTGTACGACACCCGATGGGATGAGATGGGTTGGTCCTATTCTAAGCCGGGAACCACGCGGCACATTTATATTATATTATACTAAACTTAAAATACCGTATAGTTGTAAAATAAGCGTACTTGTAACTGTAACAGCCTATAAAACCAATATTTTATTTAAGTATCTCCTTTCTCTCGCTTTACCGGTCGTATGAAAGTTATTCCTGCACAGAAACAGGGCCGGCGTGACCAGTCCATGTACTAACTTGTTCCTGTTACATACTAGTATTTCTCGATACTTTCTCTATTACCCCCGTACCCTAACCGATTAAACGCACCGATAACTCCGTATCTGGCAATTTTCTTGTTAACAACTTTCTTGCTAAACTTCCGTCAAACCATTAGAAGCTTTATATGCATCATAACGCTGTGCTTTATTGTATAAGGCAAATTAAAATTGCATAAATAGGTACCTAATAAATTTTTTTTATTAAGGAAATAGTTGCAGTAGAATAATTGTCTTAAAATTCGTCCATCCGATCAGAAGTATACAATCCATTAGAATATGGCGTAGTAAAGAATATTTTTAAAATTATACTATTATTGATTATAAAATTCGTTACAAAAGCATTTCACAAAAAATTAAAGAAGTAGTTTTATAAAAGTATAGTATAAAGCTATTTTTATAAAATATGTATTCACCACGTTTCATGGTTCAAATTTCGGCTCACATCTATAGGCTTTTCGGAACTTGTGATTATCATTTGAGAAAACCTAAAAAAATTTCGTAATCCGCAATGCCGGAGCGACCCTCTAACCTCTGAACTCCCGAAGCATGTAGCTGAAGCGTTTCGATTTCGTGGGTTTGATTCCCACCCGAAGCGATGAATTTTTCTTTCAATTTAGAATCACTATTTAATACAAGAAAGGTAATAAATCGGACATCTCTAACTATAGACAATTATTATTAATATCACATTTATATAAACTTTTCATTAAAGTAATACTGAACCGAACAAACCACAAACTGGAAAGTCATCAACCCCCAGAACAAGCCGGTTTCCGTTCTAGTTATTCCATTACAGACCATTTACATACATTAAACCAAATCATTGAAAAATCTACGGAGTTTCAAAAGCCTTTGTACCTAGCCTTTGTGGACTATGCAAATGCTTTTGATAACGTATATCACAGGGCCATATTTTCAGCTCTAGAAAACCAGCAAATTGAAAAAACATACATAAATCTGAAATAAAACTATTTTACGGATTTTATCGCGGTTTATTTTTTTTTTATTTTTAGTTCCCGACGTTTCGAGTGCTTTGCAGCACCCATGGTCACGGGAGGGACTGAGGTGTTAGACGTCCAATAGGCATAGTTGTTCCGGGGTACCCTCAAACTTCTTAATTATTTTTGTTGTTGTTGGTCCGATCTACGCAGAATGAGCTCACGGTGTCTTGAGGTCTTGCAGTGTTATGCTTGGTTTTGGATTTGATTATATTAATTACCGGATCCCAAGACGATGGAAGCACCCAGCCATCTTCTCTATTGAAATTAGGTTGTTTTTTAATTTCAATAGCCTCGCGAACCATCCTTGGTAGGAATCGGTGTTCTTTCACGAGGATTTGTGGTCTATCAAATCTGATGTTATGGCGGGTGCGGTCAAGGACATGTTCACAGACTGCAGACTTCTTTGAGCGACGGTGTTTTAGGTCAGCTATGTGTTCTTTTACCCGAGTTTTTACCGGTCTTTTTGTTTGTCCTATATAAGAGAGACCACATTCACAATCAAGCTTGTAAACTCCTGCATCTTGTAGAGGGATCTGACACTTGACAGATGGTAAAAATTGACTGATCTTCTTCGGCGGCTTAAAAAATGTTTTAATCGAAGCACGCTTCAAGATGTAGCCAATCTTGTCCGTGACTCCTCTCATGTAAGGTAGTACAGCAGGGAGACGCTCAACTGTGGCTGGTTTCACTCGGTCACTGTGACGTTGGCGTGGGACTCGAAGCTTATTGTCGTGCAGGACTTGCTTGACATGTTGAAGCTCGGCAGCCAGATGTTTCTTGTCACAGATCCCTTGTGCTCTCTGAAACAAAGATTTACCCACGGTAGCTAACTGTGTTGGATGGTGGTGAGATTCACCGTTTAAGTACCTATCAGTATGGGTCTTTTTACGATAAACCGTATGGCTTAAGGTGTTGTTGGGGTTACGGATTACTAACACATCTAGGAAAGCTAGGGAATTATTTGCCTCCAACTCCATTGTAAACTGAATTTTAGGGTTAATGGAGTTAAGATGATTTAGGAATACATGAATTTAGTCAGATGGTAATATTGTGAAAGTATCATCTACGTACCGCTTGTAGAAACTTGGCTTTACAGGTGAGGTACGAAGGGCTGTCTCCTCAAAGTCTTCCATGAATATATCGGCAACAATGGGAGATACAGGGGAGCCCATCGCCACGCCATCTACTTGCTTGTAGAACTGCTCCTTCCACAATAAGTAGCCAGATGTAAGGCAGTGTCTCAATAGTTCTAAGTATTCCGCTGGCATGTTGTTCTCCGCTAGTTTCCTTTCTACAATTTCGACACAGTCTTGTACAGGTAGGCATGTGAATAGTGACTGGACATCGAAACTGACCATAGTTTCATTGTCAGTAAGATGTAGATTTTTGATCTCACTAACAAAATGGTATGAATCCTTAATGGTAAGATCAGTCAATTTTTACCATCTGTCAAGTGTCAGATCCCTCTACAAGATGCAGGAGTTTACAAGCTTGATTGTGAATGTGGTCTCTCTTATATAGGACAAACAAAAAGACCGGTAAAAACTCGGGTAAAAGAACACATAGCTGACCTAAAACACCGTCGCTCAAAGAAGTCTGCAGTCTGTGAACATGTCCTTGACCGCACCCGCCATAACATCAGATTTGATAGACCACAAATCCTCGTGAAAGAACACCGATTCCTACCAAGGATGGTTCGCGAGGCTATTGAAATTAAAAAACATCCTAATTTCAATAGAGAAGATGGCTGGGTGCTTCCATCGTCTTAGGATCCGGTAATTAATATAATCAAATCCAAAACCAAGCATAACACTGCAAGACCTCAAGACACCGTGAGCTCATTCTGCGTAGATCGGACCAACAACAACAAAAATAATTAAGAAGTTTGAGGGTACCCCGGAACAACTATGCCTATTGGACGTCTAACACCTCAGTCCCTCCCGTGACCATGGGTGCTGCAAAGCACTCGAAACGTCGGGAACTAAAAATAAAATAAAAAAAATAAACCGCGATAAAATCCGTAAAATAGTTTTATTTCATGTGTAATATTCGCGTAAATCTAAGAACTCAATATACATAAATCTCATAAAAAACTTCTACAATCAAAGTACAGCGTCTGTTAAACTTAATATCATTGGTTCCACGTTTAAAATAGAAAAAGGAGTTAAGCAGGGCGACCCGCTCTCTCAAAAACTGTTTATAAGTACTCTAGAGGAAGTTTTTAAGATCCTAGCAGTTTCATGGGCGACAAAGGGGATAGTCGTCTGTGGCAAAAGATTACCAAATCTGCGCTTTGCCGATGACATTTTCTTTTTCGCCTCCACAGCTCGCGACCTGGAAGATATGCTCCAAGAACTCAGCAGGAAGAGTCTTGAGGTTGGACTGATGATGAACCGGTCAAAAACACAAGTGATGACTAATAGTGTCAAGAGCAAAATTGAGGTAGATGGGCAAGCTCTACATTACGTCGATGAGTACATATACTTGGGCCAGATAGTTAGCATAGCGCCTTGAAGAGCTACTGGTCCATGGGGCAGCTTATGAAAGGCGACCTGCCTTTAACATTAAAACGGAAACTTATCGACATGTGTATCTTGCCCGTTCTCACCTACGGCGCTCAAACGTTGTCACTAACCGAGGCTCAAAAGTCCAAACTCAAGGTTTGCCAACGAGCAATGGAGCGTCGCATCTTAGGCATAAAACGTATAGATCGAGTACGGAACACGGTGTTACGCTCCATGACCCGCATTGTAGACGTCGCAGTTAAAACCGCGACATTAAAATGGAATTGGGCGGGTCACCTGAGCCGAATGGATACAAATAGGTGAGCCAAACTGTGCACCGAGTGGGTTCCACAACAAGGTCATCGTCACCGAGGCAGGCCCAGGAAGGTGGCGCGATGACCTCGACGCGTATCGAAAAGAATGGCCATTATTGACAGGGGATAGAGATCGTTGGAGAAAGGAGGGGGAGACCCTTGCCCGGCAGTGGGACACATTAGGTTAATAAAAAAAATAATTTATGCTGGATATTTAAACATAAAGTGCAGAGTAAACAGTTTAACTCAATTAATCGAAAGCCGCAGTAGTTATTTGACGCAACGCGCTATTAAGAAAGTATTGTGGCGTCTTCTTTCTGCAATACCTGTTTCTTTGTTACGTATTTCATTTACTGTCACACGTTTTTCTCGTCATTGTTTGACAGGAAGCCTCTGTAATGATTGAAGTCGTATCATAAGCAATTTATTGCTATATATTGCGGGTGTTACGCGCAGATGTTACGTACAAAGTGTTATAAGGATAAGATCTTCCTATACTTGCGTACGTCCATTATTGATTGAATCTCAATTATGTAAATTATACCTAGAACATTATGATACTGAAGTTTAACGTTACTTTGGAAATGTTAAAACTATAAAGTTTGTTTTTGGTTCCACCACTTAAAATTCGATTAAATGGCTTGAACATATAAGGTTGCATCCGTGGTCTTGCCCCGAGTAGTTGATATGTGTGTATGTGTGTGTGTGCGTGTGTGTGTGAGAGAGAGAGAGAGAGAGAGAGAGATACATTTTAAAAATATACAAAGTAATAATATTTGTGAATATAATAGTGCATAAATGTAACTGTATATATTTGAAGGCGTCAAACTTATTTTAAGTGATATTGAAAAGGTATATATACACCTACCATCAGTAGGTGTATTTTTTTGGCGATTAATTTTTAATTAATGTATTTCTGGGTTCAGTGCCTTCTATGCATCTATTCTATTCAACTCGAACAGTAACTTACAGACAACGCTTTATAGGCATGAAATTTTACACAGATTCTCTTCTACACAGACCTATTCCATAGGTTCTAGGAAAAGATGTAAAAAAAAATTATCTACCTAAATAACGATGGAAAATCCTAGCGGGTACACAGATAGAGTAAAAATAAACCTACCTTAAGCTAAGTTTTACGTCAGTGAAGCGATTGCATTATTTAAATAAACTATTAGCTAAGTAGCAATTTTCCAATGGGAAGTTAAACGGAAATTACATGACTATTTGCATCTATTAATTAATTATCGGCTGCTTGTAATAAATAAGGTGTAACTAACGTTATGTAAAACTCGATGCATGAACAGTTGGTATACGAAAGCAATATAATTGGACTATCAATGAACACTGGAAAAACAAAGTAATATCAAATCACGAAAAAATTGTAGAGAAAGTAAATGGTTATCTGATAGAACATGTTAATGAATATACATTTTTGGGACAGATAATCTCTCCAAATGATTTAACAACAAAGGAAGTAAATTATAGCATAAAGTAGCGTGGAAAAGATACTGCTCCCTTAAGGAAATAATGAAAAATCCTCAATTACCACCCTAAAAAAAAAGAAAAATATTCGATACATTTGTTCTACTCTGCATAAGTTATGGATGTCAGAGATAGAGCTTGAGGCATTATAACACACGTCAACTCAAACTCAAAAAGAGGCCTGCTAGCATAACATGAAACGAAGTATGCTCAAAATAAAAAGAAAAGACAAGATACCAATAAAAACTATACGGAACCAAACCAAAATTATTGATGTAACTTACTGCATTAAAAAAACTAAAGTGGAGATGGGCAGGTCATATGATTTGAAGCAAGAAAGATAAATGGGCTAAACAAGTGACAGAGTGGTGTCCCAGACAATATAAACGGAATAAAGGCAGACAACAAAGGTGGGAAGACGATATAAAAAGAACTGCAGGCATTAATTAAGAGAAAGGCACACGATCGTGCATTGTGGAAAGCTCTTGGGGAGGCCTATTCTGAAAAGCAAGACAAGCTTTAGAAAATGGGTGTCAAATGAGGAATATTTACTTTTTGATACGAGTATTTATGATATTTCATACTAAGAGATTATGTAACATAAGGAAGGTTATTAATAAAGGCTATTATTATTATAGTTACTTATACATTTGACGGACGATTTACCGCAGTGGTTAAGTGCTTAAGCTGCTCCGCCCACTGTGTCTAATAGACGCGGGTTCGATTCTCGCACGGGATGAAGAGAATGTTTGACCTATTTATATACCAATTTAGTACCTACCTGTCTCAGGGGCGAGGGCCTGGTGATCTGCGACACAGGCTTACCTAGTGCAGACACCAGTCTCTCACAAAGGAATTCTAATTTGTGTACCTGTACTAGCCACTGAAGTTTACCTTTGTGAAAGAATAAAGACCTATTATTATTATTATTAATGCTTATATACCTTGATAAACATAACATCGATGAGCACCTGTTACCCAGAAATAGGTTATTGCAGTTTCAAAGTAATTTCTCCAGCGCATACCCAGCGTACTTAATAAACGCATACCGAGCAACTGCTTTGAAGATACAGATTTTATGAGGAAGTGCCTTTGAACGGAAGCCGACTGCACCCACACCCTACCTTAACGAGAATAAGATTATGCAGTCTACCAACGAGTTAATGTAGTCCTTTGATAGCCAGGATTATTAAAACTGTGTTATATTAGAGTGATTAAACGTTATCTTATGGTTTCCAGGTATTTCTTAAAAGAATATTATGCCTTTAAAATGTGCATAATGATGATGGACGATTAAGCGCAGTGGTTAAGAGCTTAAGCCATTCTGCCCACTGCGTCTAATAGTCGCGGGTTCGAGTCCCGCACGGGACAAATCTTTGTGTGACCCACAATGATTTGTCTCAGTCTGGGTATTTGTGTATGTAAATTTTCATGTTTGTAAAGGCACCCACAACACAATCTTACTGTGGGGCTACGTTTTTTATAGTATAAAAATAACAAAAATCTATGTCTTGACCACGTTGGTCAGTATACCAGGTTAACACGGGCCTAAGCCAAGTGTTAACCGGATTTGTTTTGGATTTGGCTCTGTGGTAAATGAGTATATGATTGGTGTTCTATTGGTGTCGGTCCTTGTGTTTGTATACTGAAGGATCAAGATGGTTGTGTGATAGCTATGTGTGTCTTCATCGGTCTTAAGAAATTTACGAACTATTATTAATTTTATAAACTTGATTTAGGACTATAGGGACACATATATTGTTGGTGTGATTATGATACACACTTGCATTTATTCTTAAAACCTGTATGCACAAGATGGTATAACAGGTTTTAAAGAGAAGGTGTACGGTCAACGGCTTTGGCTTGCAGATTATTATGTCAGAGGTATTTAACGGTATATACCCGTTGGTATGGTACGAGGTACGAAAATATCGGTATGAAAAATATAGGTCGATCGTTGGCATGCCACTTTATTTTTGTAAAAAAAAAACAATACCGACACGCCTTTATTCCTGAGGCGGGGATGGCAGAGGTGTGCTGGGTACACCCACTTTTCGCCGATGATGTTAGGTCCTATGTAATAGGAGGCGAGACTATTGCTAATATGCCAAGTTCAATGCCAGACTCCGGAATGATACTGCAGATTTCTATCGAAAATTCGTGATCGCTACGCGCATTATTCGCTACAAGACTAATGAAGCAGTTTTATGTGTATTATATTATAATGAAGGAGTTTTCTTTGGAGATAGTCTATGATTAATGTTATAGACATTAGTAATATTTAATAACCTAAAAGGTAAATGGGGTGTTTCCATTGATTGAATTTGAATTCTCTTGATGACTCTACACGTAGATATACTAAAGGTATCTATATTAAAATTTATTCATTGCAAGGACATTAATTAAAAGTAACAGCTCTGTGCTATCTGCCTACCCTGCAAGGGATCTGGCGTGATGATATAGATAGATAGATATAATAAAAAACAAAACTCGTCGGTTATTCTCACGCGTTTAAAAACACCATTTATTTATTTTATTAGCGTACAAAACAGATTATAATATCTGCCTATACTGCCCACTGCTGGGCAAAGGCCTTCTCTCACAAATCGAGGTGAGAGAGATTAGGTCATACTCCACCACTCGGACCCAGTGCGGATTGGTGGAGGCAGGTTTGTAGCCACCTGCTGTTGGAACTTATCAAGCCGCCTTTAAGGCTTCCAACTCGGCTTAACGACTACCACATTAAGTGGTAACCGGGGCCAACAGCTTAACGTGCCTTCCTAACCACGGAGACGCTCGAATATGAAAATGCCACTGACGGTCACCCATCTACCCGGCCGACCGAGTCGAACGCTGCTTAACCTTGGTTATCGGTAAGAACACCGCGGTCGCACAGCGCTACGAGCCTAAACAGATTACAATCATGTAATGTCTTAAATGTTATGATGTACAATACAACCATCGATCTAGATCATAACCCAAAACTATGTATGCCTGACAGATTTAATGCGCGATTAACAGAACTAAAGCTAGAGGACGCTGCTATCATATTATACTAAAATTTTTAAAATATTTTTACTTAAAAATTACTTAAAAACTAAAAACCTTGCTACTTTTTATTAGCATTGCGCGTTATTGTATGCGTAGATATTATTTTGCTTTTATCATATTATATAGATACCATAAATACTGCCTCGTTGGTTTAGTGGAAAAGCGCTTTGTGATCACGAGGTCCTGGGTTCAAATCCTAGGTCGGACAAGTGTAGTTTTTAACGAAAACTTCCCAGTTCGAGTCCGGAGTCTGGAATTGTGCCCGGTATATGGCAATAGGCTCGCTCCCTCTTACATGGGACCTGACATCGTCGGCGAAACGTGGGTGTACTCAGTATACCTCTGCCACCCCCGCGTAGGGAATATAGGCGTGACGGTGTTAATAATACTGCCAAGGGACAGCAATTCAGCAAATTTATTTTTTACACGTTTTTTTGTAATCTAGTAATCTATTTTATTCTGTTTTTTTTATATCATTAGCTCATACTCGTGGCGCACGTGTTTATTTTGCAATTGATTTTGTATCATTTTTATAAATTATAGCCTATGTATTATTCTGACGTATAAACTATATTACTGTAAAGTTCCATTAAAATCTTTTCAGTGGTTTTTGCGTGAAAGACTAACAAACATACATCCATCGTCACAAACTTTCGCGTTTGTAAATTAGGATTAATTAATTTGTAAAGTTTGTATAAAAAGTTAGTAAAAAATATAAATAAAATGAATTTATGTTGTTGGATTCATTATTAACCAATTAAAATAAATTTCAATTGTAATAATATTAATCTTCCGTACTCAACAATGACTTTTGGACGTCAAACTCCTCAGTCTCTCTCGTGAGCAATGCACTGTAGAGCACTCAAAACATCGGGAGCTTAAAAACCAAAAGTAAACCGAGATAACATTCAAAATATTTTGATTAAAATTTAATTTTTTCACAATTGATTCTTGCCCAACTCTGAGAACAGAGAGTCTGTTAGAGATTTTTAGATGAAAAGTAATAAAAAATATTTGAATATTTATTACTTAAAATCTAAAAATCTCTAATGAACTTCTCTCCTAAATTCTTTACTATGCGCGACAGGGTCCATGATTGTTACCTACCTAGCTTTTAATCTAATCAATGTTACCATCTGACCTACATCAACGCAAAATGAATAAATAAATAAGTTGAGGACAATAAAACAATAAGATGTGATAAAACCAGCATTATTACAGTGCACGTGTGAACTTAAATAATCACTGTATTGTCGAGACAATAAAAATGAGTCATTATATTCGTCCTCGATTTATTGTGACCTCGACTTTTGACTGAGCCTTTGCAGTTAAGCTTACAAAATTGCAAGAGATACCTACTCGTATTCGATTCGAATGTGATGAGTTATAAATAAAATAATCGAAATAATCTGTTCTAAATAGCATTAGAGATTAATTGGTTTAAATTGATGATTCATTAATTCTGTGAACTATTCTTGTGTTTTCTATTCTGCAAATATTTAATATCCTTTGAATTAATACAAATGCCTGAATTACGAACGAACAGCTTGATTCAATGGTGCTGAAGCCACTCCGCTTCAATCAATCAGCCTATCGCAGTCCACTGCAGGACATAGGCCTCTCCTAACACGCGCCATTGCACACGGTCCTCCGCCTTCCGCATCCAGTCTGTCCCAGCGACCTTTTTGAGGTCGTCGGTCCATCTAGCTGGGGGCCGTCCTACCTTACGCTTACCAAGTCGCGGTCTCCACTCTAGGACACGTTTGCTCCATTGGTCGTCGGTCCTTCTGCAGATGTGACCAGCCCATTGCCACTTTAGCTTACTGAGTTTGTGAGCTATGTCGGTAACTTTGGTTCTTTGTCGGATTACCTCGTTTCGAATTTTATCCTTCAAAGAGACGCCGAGCATAGCTCGCTCCATAGCCCGCTGTGCGACTTTAAATTTGTGGACCAGTCCCACTGTGAGTGACCACGTCTCGGCCCCGTAGGTCATAACAGGTAGGACGCATTGGTTGTACACTTTAGTCTTCAGGCATTGCGGTATAGGCGAAGAGAAAACGTGACGTAGTTTGCCAAATGCTACCCAACCCAATTGGATCCTGCGGTTGATTTCTTTCTCGAAGTTGTTTCTACCAAATTGGACAACTTGTCCAAGGTAGACATACTCCCGAACAACTTCGAGCTTCGAACCATCGACGTAGATCGGTCCCGGCGTGACATGTTCATTAAACATGATCTTGGTTTTATCATGTTCATGCCGAGACTGACACCTCGAGAGGCTCCATTTAGGCTATGCAGCATTTCGCGTAACTGTTCCAGTGACTCTGCCACGAAGACGATATCATCGGCAAACCGAAGGTGTGAGATGTATTCGCCGTTGATGTTAATGCCCCGCTCAGTCCAGTCCAGCGTCTTGAAGACGTCTTCGAGTGCATTGGTGAAGAGCTTGGGGGATATTACATCCCCCTGTCTTACACCTCGACGCAACTCAATCGGGTTGGTCTTTTGGTCCTGGAGCTGGACGGTCATTGTGGCGGTATCATATAGACATCTCAGCACCTCGATATAGCGCCAAGCGATGCCACATCGCTGCAGAGCATCCAGAACCGCCCAGGTTTCGATGGAGTCGAAGGCTTTCTCGTAGTCCACGAAAGCCATACACAGCGGCTGATTGTACTCTTTGGTCCACGGTGCTGTAGCCTTTTCGAAACCCGTCTTGTTCCGGTGGCTGGAACTTCAAGTCAAGTCTTCTGGCGAGGCGGTTTGTGAGTACTCTCGAGAACAACTTGTAGACGTGGCTCAGGAGTGAGATGGGTCTGTCGTTCTTCAGCAAGGTTTTGTCACCTTTTTTGAAGAACAGAACCACCGCACACCCGCTTCACGCTTGAGGTGTTAAGCCCTGGTGGATGACGGAATTAAAGAGGCTCGCTCACTTTTTCAGGATTGGAGTTCCGCCTGCTTTTAGGAGCTCAGTGGTGATTCCGTCATCGCCTGGCGACATGTTGTTTTTGAGCCGGTCGAAAGCCACTCTGACCTCGTCCTGGTTGACATCAGGGATGTCTTCCGAGTAGTGGCGTGCGAGTGGGGCTCTGTGGTCGTCAGCGCTGGGTCTCGTGGGTTTAGTCGTCCGTGATGCGTACAGGTCTTTGTAGAAACTCTCAATCTCCTCGAGTATCTCGAACTTGGAGGTCACGGTTTTGCCATCTGCAGTATTAAGTTTCGTCAGATGGGATTTACTTAGCTGGCGAGCAGACTTTGGTGCCTCTGTTCTGTTTAATCGCAGCCGCGATGGCGCGGGTGTTGGAACATCGGAGGTCACGTCGCACCAGCTTCCGGATCTTCCGGTTGAGGTTCTTCCCATCCGGCGAAGACGCCTGCGTGGATGACATTTCTCGTCTCTGCCTCATAAGTTCGAGAGTCTCGAGCGAGAGTTTAGACTCTCTGTTACCGCTTTTGCCGGGAAACACCTTTCGAGACACCTCCTGTAGCGTTTTGACCACTGTGTCGGTTTTTGCGTCAACATTGCCTTCGGTTTCCAGCAGGTCGAAACGATTTTGAAGCTCCAGTTGGAACTTTTCGAACCCTAAAGCTATTTGAGGCGCAGTAGGTCTCAGAGTAGACCTCATCACGCGACGCCTTTCGGCCCTGAAGTTTATATTTCGAGCGCCTCGGACAAGTCGGTGATCGCTGCTGGTATTAAACCTGTTGATCGCGGAGACGTCTCTAAATATAGACTTCTTGTCAGTCATGATGAAGTCTATCTCGTTCCTCGTCACAGTGTCGGGGCTTCGCCATGTCCACTTTCTATGAGGCTTCTTCTTAAAGAACGAATTCATCAAGAAGAGCCCCTGCGACTCGAGAAAGTTGACCAGCATCTGCCCCCTGTGGTTTCGGCGCCCCACGCCGTGGGGTCCGATTATTGTTTCGCCGCGTTCTTGTACTCCCACTTTGGCATTGAAGTCCCCCATAACAACGCTGAAGTAAGCCTTGGTGGTGCCATGTAATGCCTTGGCTATGTCTTCATACATGGCTTCGACTATGTCGTCGCAGTATGTCGAGGTCGGCGCATATACCTGTACCACCTTCAGGGTGCACCTGTTGGTGATTTTAATTATGAAGTACGTTGCCCGTATCGACACACTGCTGACTTCTACAACGTTGTTAGTGAGAGCTTTGTTGACCAGGAAACCGACACCGCCCTGAGAGGGCCGATCACCTTCCCGAAAGTAGAACAGGTGGCCTGACTCAAGGGTTATCGTGTCCTCGCCCTGTCTTCGGACTTCGGATAACCCCAATATGTGCCAGTTTATGCGACCTAGTTCTACCTCGAGTTCAGTGAGGTGTTGGTCCAGCCGTAGAGAGCGTCCATTGTACGTAGCCAGGGTCAGGTGTTTTTGGTAGCCTTGTGTCGTAGCCCGGAGATTCTTCGCACCCCCTGCCCCGCTGTTACCGCGACCGCTACCGTGGCAGCGGACAGCGGGACTACCGGGAACTGGGGGCCTTTGTTTTAGGTGCCTTACCATGTTAGGAGGTTTTGGCCTACTATACCACGCTGGCCAGACGGGTTGGTATAGGGTTTGTTTCAAATTTTTCTTTTCTGGTCGTTGATCGAATGACGTTACTACCTTTGGTGGACTCTTACCACCAGCCTAGCAAAAGTAAGGCTACTGGGGCATTCTAAGTTTTTCTTTCGCTTCCAGCCCAGTAAGAAGCCCACTCCGCTTATTTAGATAGAAAAGTCGCGGGTTCGATAAACACACGAGTCAAATCTTTGTGTGATCCAGACATATTTGTTTCGGTCCGGGTGTTTGCGTGTGTGAATTTTATGTTTGTAAACGTACCCAAGGTACAAAAATAATTCCTAGTGAACCTACACTAGAAATTATTCCTGTGCTGTATCGTGTTTTTATTTTTATTAAACAAAGATCACGTCCTACGGCAACAGGCTGTTTTAGCAGCTTATTGTATAATGAGCACACTTAACTGAAAAGTTTTGAAACATTAATTTAATATTGAAAGAGCAGGTGAAGGAAGGACGGCGACAATCATTTTCCTTTTGCACTAGGTTCATACCAAGTTCATACGATTCGTATGTCGTATGAATGAACATTCATAGCTATTTCATTTTATTACCCTTTTTTCTGTTTTTATCAACCTTTTTACCGCCTCAGTCGGATTTATATGACAAATGGTTTCGTGCCCGAACCGCCCCAGTGATATTATATGTTTATTTTTTTACATAAAAACGGATAATTAATAGAGATACGATTACAATATATTAGAATAACTTTTTTAGTTAGAAGCATTGCTAAAGTTAGAAGTTGGAACTCTGTACTCTCTGCCCACCCCGCAAGGGATGTGGTGTGATGATATAGATACAGATAGATAGAAGTATTGCTATATGTAAAGTTGTGCTCAATAACAAGAAAACTAAATGTATAAGGTTTTCTTTAACAAATGTAAAAAGTACTGTACATGATATTATACTGAATAATTAGAAACTTGAGTTCATAAATGATACATCTTTCTTAGGGATAACGCTTGACTCCAAGTTACAATGGGGTCCTCATATTGAGAATTTAGATAAACGGCTTAGCTCCGCTACCTATGCCGTAAGGAAGATCAGACAACTAACTGATGTGGACACCGCGAGGATAGTCTATTTCAGCTACTTTCATAGTGTCATGTCTTACGGTATATTATTGTGGGGTAGAGCAGCTGACATTAAGTCTGTTTTTGTCTTGCAAAAAAGGGCTATTAGGGCCATCTATAACTTGAGTAGTCGCGACTCTTTGAGAGAACTGTTTAAAGAAAATAATATCATGACGGTCCCATGTCAATATATTTATGAAAACATTAGGTATACTAGAAAAAATTTAGATCTCTTTAATCAGCTAGGTGATAGGCATTGCTATAACACACGACGTAGAAAAAAATTAGATCAACCGCAATTTCGTCTGTCAAAAATTAACACGTCTTTTATGGGGCTCTGTGTTAGATTTTACAACAAAATTCCAATTGACGTCACTAAACTTAGTGAAAATAAGTTCAAAGCTTGTGTAAAACGAACACTTTGTAAGCAAGCTTATTATTCAATAGAAGATTATTCAAGAGATAAAAATGCTTGAATATATGCTATTCCAGCTCCACTTGAGTCATGACAACCGGTTTAACTGTTATCAGTTAACATTCGCTCTCTTCCTTCTATTAATTTAACATAATGACATTGTTTTTGTGTATTTTTTTAAGTGAGGAACTATGTAGCCATTCCCATAAACAGTATAATTTGTTTTTTTTTTTAACTTAGAGTCACCTGATGACCAACCTACATTGTTCTCCTAACCCCACAACAAAATGTAGACTAAAAATTTTGTAATTTTTTATTTTAAAAGAGTAACCGTGGAGTTTCTTGCCCTTCTTCTCCACAGGAATGGCATTCCGAAGTGGCCGTGAGACAAAAAGATTTCAGACAAATACAGGTCACCCGCGTCATGCGTGGTGCGCACTGCTGGTCTGACCACCGACTTATTGTCACTAAGCTACGAATCCGCCTCCGTCGCCCGCGTAGATCTCTTATAAAAAAGCTTGCTTCTTTGAACTTGGATAAGCTAGAAGATAACGCGGTCAGGGAGAAATACGCTGAAGCCCTGTCTGAAAAGCTGATGCCAGCTAATGAGGTAGGTGATGTTGATGCTGCCTGGGGAACTATGTCATCTCATATCATGGATAAAAATTTGTCGCAACGAAGACTGGTTTGATGGAAATGATGAAACCCTGCGGGCAGCATTCGACAAACACCGAGATCTCCTGCGACAGCACAAAAGGCAGAGAGGAAGCGTTGCGGTTGTTAAAGCTAGTGACCTCGAATTGCGCAAGCTGTCTCGACATATGAAAGATAAGTGGTGGCAGGACAAAGCTAGTCACATGCAATGGCTCATTGACACAAACCAGCTTGGTGAGTTCTACAGTGAGGTACGTAAGCTGATTATTTCATCCTACCAAGCTCGGGTGCCTTTAAGGTCTCTAGACGGTAGTCACATGTTGACAAGCAAGGAGGATATACTAAACCGCTGGGCGGAGCACTTCAACATTCTGCTAAATGTGGATCGATCAGCTGATCTGCAAAGTATCGGTTTAATGCCACAGCTCCCTCTCGCCTTTGAGCTGGACGAGACTCTATTGCGTGACGAGGTTGTTACTGCCATCAGACAGCAACAAAACAAACGGGCGGCTGGCATTGACCTTATACCGGGAGAGCTGATAAGATACGGCGGAGAGGAGTTGCACACGTTAGTGTGGGGACTATTTGTTCGCATGTGGGAGGAGGAGCGCGTTCCGGATACCTTTAAAGTATCGCGCATAAGTGCTCTTTACAAGCACAAGGGTGACCGATCTGACTGCAACTCCTACCGCGGTATTTCACTCCTTTCAGCCCCCGGAAAGGTCTTTGCTAGAGTTCTCTTAAACCGCCTAAAGAACTTGTCTGAAAAGATTCTGCCTGAAACCCAGTTTGACTTCCGACCGGACCGAGGGACATGCGAAGCTATATTCTCTGTGCGTCAACTGCAAGAAAAGAGCAGGGAACAGGGCTGTCAGCTGTACCTTTGCTTTGTTGACCTGGAGAAGGCTTTCGACAGTGTGCCTCGGGAAGCTCTATGGTTGGTGCTAGGTAAGCTCGGGTGCACGGAAAAGTTTGTGAGACTTCTTAGACTCCTGCATGACGACATGCAACGCTGCGTTGCCGTAGACGGTGAACAGACAGACTTCTTCCCCGTTACCTGTGGGGTGAAGCAAGGATGTGTCTTAGCGCCTACTCTGTTCGCCTTATACTTAGCGGTGGTAGTTAGAGAGGTCTTACACACTGTTTCTTAGGGAGTCCGCATCCGTTTCCGCACAGACGGCAGCCTTTTCAACTTGGCTAGACTTAAGGCTCGCACTAAAGTCTCTTACGCACTGATCACGGAGATCATGTATGCTGATGACTTGTGCTTCCTATCAGAATCCCTAGACGGCCTGCAACAGCTGATGTCCGCATTCCACCAAGCCTGCCGTAAGTTCGGCTTAAAGATCAGTGTCAATAAGACGGAGGTGATGTCCCTGGACATACACGGTCACGAGACACTGACCATAAAACTTGGTGAGGATGTGCTAAAGCAGGTGGATAGATTTCGCTATCTGGGGAACACTGTAACATCCAAGTGTGACCTTGATGCTGAGATCAATAGCAGGGTGGGTACCGCAGCTGCGGCATTCGGCAAGCTCACATAGCTTCTTCTAGCGCACCAAGGTCTTCTGCTCGCATAACCTTAAGTTGCCCACTAAGATATCGGTGTATATGGCAATCGTGCTGCCAAACCTCCTATACTCCTCTGAGACGTGGTGTGTATACCGCCGCCACATTCGCACTCTGGATCGCTTCCACCTTAAATGCCTCCGTACCATCATGAGGATCAGATGGTCCGATAGAGTGCGAAATACCGAAGTTCTGCGACGAGCCAATGTTGGTGGCATTGAGGCCTATTTAATGCGTCGACAGCTTCGGTGGTGCGGTCACGTATCTCGTATGGCGGAGGAAAGAGTGGCGAAGCGCATCTTCTACTCTGAACTGGAGAAGGGCAAGCGGAATCATGGCGATCTCCTCCTCCGGTACAAGGATGTCCAAAAGCGACATATGAAGAGATGCAACATAGAGCCCTCTCGTTGGGAACGTTTGGCAGCACAGCGGCCAGAATGGCGCAGGATGGTGAACAACCAAGTACACGAGTTCGAGGCTCAGCGTAAAGCTGACCTTGACGCCAAACGCAATCAGTTAAAGGCCCGCCCACCTGCTGCCATATCATACAACTATGAGAACGGCGTACTCACGTGCCCTCAATGTGCACGGAGTTTCGCCGCGAAGATAGGCTACATAAGCCATCTTCGAGCGCATCAGCGACATTACTCCGACTAGGGGTCAAAGTGGTCGCCATGGCCGAAATCGGTCGGATCAATCATCATCATCATGGTTTACATGAATAAAAAATATTCTGATTCTGATTCTTATATTACCGATGTGTGAAGCGGGCGCCAGAGGTACAATAACAGATATAAAATGAAGCGGTTAAATGATTAATATATATTTTTTTATTTTTAGGCAAAAAAGATGCCTACTCCTGACTACAGTGTAGACCTGGAGCTGGGAGAGCCTTCGCCGCAAGTCCTGGAATACGCCCGCCAGCACTGCGGTGAGGACCCCAACACCCGCCTGCAGGCCATTTACGAGCTCAGAGACATGATCTATGGTTAGTTACCCTTAAACAGTCACAGTCAGCGTTATTAAATATAGACGTTATAAGTTTCTGCCTGCAACTTCGTCCGCGTTGAGTTTAGACAGCAACCTAGAATTTTTCCCGTAAAAAAAAGTAATCCTATGGCTTAATTCAGGTGACTGTGTGCCAAATTTCATTAAATTTTTTTCTGCTGTTTTTCCATAATTGAGAAACAAACATCCAAACATACAAACTTTCACATTTATAATATTAGTAGCATTATGAGAGGAAGGACAAGTCAAGAGATTCTCAAAGGAAAGAGTAGAAGATATTATCTTCGGTAGGTCAGTTTTGTCTGAATTTAGGTCAAAATAACGTTTACTTGTGTCTATTTATGTCTTTTTTTTAGTAAAATTGGCTGTATTCTTTCTATTTTTTGTTAAAATTAGTAAACAGTAGTCAAAGTTAGTCGTAAACCTGAATATTATCGTAAAAACTATTGCCTAGATTTCGGCATATCTAGACAAGAAATCCAGGCAAGTTTTTTTGATAGTTTACGAGGTATTTTTAGCTGTTTTTTTGTTTAGGTGACTACAAAATTACGACTTACAATTTACGATTAGAAAGTGAAATAAATCACTTGTATAAGTTTTATGATGATTTTCCTAACAATATTTGTTTACGTGAAAACAGGGGTTTTTTTGAGATTTTACGGGTGTTGTTCATGTTTGAGGTAGAAATGTTAATAGTGCTATTGGGGTCGCAGACGCAACGGTCGGGGGCCCTGAGCGTCCTTCACAAGCGGCCCCGAGTAGGACGGCGGCGTGGTGTGGCCCACGTCGCCGTGAGCACCGCGTCGGTGCAGGGGGGAGCGTGTCATAAAGTCTCCCCCGATGGCGGGCTCTTCGGAGCGCGGCACAAGAGGGGCACCGGTGCGTTCTATGCGGAGATCCCGGAGCCCCTACAAAGAGCTGATGTCGGCCACCCTGTGGTTTTTAGTCGGTAGGAATCCGACCCCCCATTAAGCCCCACCGTAAAATGGGCCTCAAAAAACTACCTGAATACACCCGAAACCTCATGGCTGAGTGACATTCCATGACGCTCCAAACCTCCGATGGTGCTAAGTCCTATAGGCAGCTCAATGGACACATATTGAAGTCTTTGCGACACGATTTACGGTCCTTCAATACAAGGCGTATTGAGGAGACCATAGTGCAGAACAAGGGCTCTAAAGTATTCGCAAGAGACGCGTCTATTGGGCAAAGCCAGTTGACGAACGCTGAAGACGGAGGACGGAAACGTAACGTCGAATAGGTCAGAGGTGCTTAGGGAGATAGAGAGGTTCTATGGGCAGTTGTATACCTCAGTAGCTGAAGCTAACCCGACACTACACTGAAGATATCCCGGACATCAGCCTTACGAGATTAGGATGGCTCTCAAACAACTCAAAAACAACAAAGCGCCGGGCGAAGACGGAATTACCGCAGAGCTTCTGAAAGCGGGCGGATCGCCGATACTTAATATCCTTTAGAGGCTGTTTAATTCCGTCTTGCTCGAAGGGAAAACGCCGGAATCATAAAACAGGGGTGTTTTCTTGCTGTTTTTCAAGAAAGGTGATAACACTTTATTTAAGAACTATAGGCCCATCACACTGCTGAGCCATGTTTATAAGTTGTTTTCGAGAGTCATCACGAATAGTCTTGAACGCAAGCTTGATGACTTCCAGCCCCCCGAACAAGCCGGTTTCCGGAAAGGCCTTAGTACCATAGACCATATACATACGCTGCGGCAGATTATACAGAAGACCGAGGAGTATAATCGGCCACTATGCTTGGCGTTTGTGGAATATAAGAAAGCCTTCGATTCGATCGAGACTTGGGCGGTTTTTAGATCTCACCAGCGATGCCGCATTGACTATCGGTACATCGAAGTGTTGAAGTGCTTTTATAATAACGCCACTATGTCAGTCCGAGTACAGGGGCAGTGCACGAATGCGATCTCCATAAAAAGAGGAGTAAGACAGGGAGACGTCATTTCTCCGAAACTGTTTACGGCCACCTTAGAGGACGCCTTCAAGCTCTTGGAATGGCGAGGACATCACCTTCAATTTGCCGACGACATTGTGGTCATGGCAGAGTCGCTGGAAGATCTATATGGGGCGAGTCTATTGCCATATACTGTGCACAATTCCAGACTCCGGACTCATACTGGGAATTTTTCGTTAGAAAAACTACATTTGTCCGACCTAGAATTTGAACCCAGGACCTCGTGATCTCAAAGCGATATGCTTTGCCACCAGACTAACGAGGCAGTCGAGGACCAACGGGGTAGTTTTAATTATAATTTTTTTATGCAAACGTAGGCAAAAAAAATCGCTCGGCAGAAATACCCTCCGAGCCTGAGGGAGAATAGTAGACGAATCTCTATCAGTAGTACCTATCTTCTATAGAGCCTATGATAGATCCAAAGTTAGGTTGTCATTTGTAATTATCATGTCTAGATTCTATGTGACTAAGTGCGTAGGCGCCATCTGACTCATAAGACCCCGTTCAAAGTTATCACGCGGTGTCTAGTGCGAATGCGGAAGCGGTAGGCGTAGCGACAGTGACAGTGGCCACGTGTAGCCAATTCTGTTTATTGAAAATTAAGCTTAATAATAATAATAGGTAAAATAAATAGTCCAGTTTTTGTCCATCAAACCTCATTTGCATAGCCCTTGTTTCTTGTTTGCAAGTGTGCCACCCCCCACTTGGGGAATATAGGCGTGACTGTGTTTATTTTTATAAAGAAGTAGTTGCACATCACCGTTATTATATGAAAGTAAGAGTTAGAAATTAGATGATAAATTCGATCCCTGCGGAAAATGTGTGAAGTTACACTGACTGATCGCGGTCGTAACAGCTGCGTAATAAGAGAACGTGAAAGTATGAAAGAAAGTATAGGTGTTAGGATGAAAAAGGGAATATTCCGGGGAGAAGAATGTCAGAGGAAAGAGTGATGAAACAAGTATATAATGCGATGCGTACAATGATGTAAATACTAGGGAAACCCCAGACTATCCTATCATGATCAATTGACAGATTTCTGATAAATATGTCTTTTGACATGACCATCAGATATCGGTCTATTTGATATCTTTCTGTGTGTCTCTTGTGTTCGTAACCAGTGAGCGTATACGAGACGAATCTCCGTTCGTACAACTACCTACGGAAAAAATCTCTCCTAGTCTCTCTAGCCTGTGCCTAACTTGCAGGGGATTGGTATGATGATATAGAGAGATGAAGTTATAAAATTAACGGATCTTTGATATGTAATTCTGGGAATATTAATGCATGCCGTTGTCATAAGGCGGCCGTTGTAGCGATCTCTAGGAAGACATAGACCAACAGGGCCACCGGCGGCACGGCTGTTCTCGAGCGGTACTTATTTTGTCGGTCTGTTAAGTCTTGTATGCAAATGTTAGGTAAGCAACCTCATCGGTTACTACCCTTTGTACAGTTTTGTGAACGGTAGATCTTAGATCCGTCAGTTGAAAAATAAATGGAGTGCACATCGCCTAGCAAATCGCCTACAGCAAAAAAGATACTTTGGCCCCTAGATGTCATTGACATTTTTTACCTACTTCCAGGGAAATATTTCAACAGGTTGATTTCACAGCAAACTACAACTCCGCGACTGTCATGAAGTGACATTTTTCTTGATGACAGTGTTATACGACGAGGATGGGATTTCCATATAGTCTTGTTTAAACGTCAATACAATACAATTCTTGAAACGAGTGCCAAACTTTTGTCGCATAACGAATTGCTAGTGTTTAAAAGGGACAATACAGGTATCTCACGACTAGGGCGACACTACCTGTGACATAATTTTTGCAGCAATGGATGTATTTCGGCTGATGACTATCCATGCCAGTATTAAAATTTTCTTCAACTTAAAATAGAATAAAATGAGAAAATTAACAGTTAATAGTTTATACAAGATACAGAAGATGTATTTCAATTTGCTTTGCAATTGCGTACAATCAATTTTCTTATTTAAATGAAAAGTGCAAGTGGCTTACACAAAGCCTTTGTTACATTGTTAGGTGCGGTGTTTTCAGTCTGTACCTTTGTATCAAGTTCATGAATATTTTGCTTAACGCTCTGCTTAATTTTGAAGTTTTAAATGGAAATATAGAAATGCGTAATAGTTACAAAAGTCATTTCATAATCATAAAAATAGGAAAATAAAGACCATATAGTTTTGTATATTTTTTATGTAACTATCTATCTATAGCATAATGCCAGATCTCTTGCGGGGTAGGCAGAGAAAACAGAGTTCCAACTGGTTCGTTCCTTAGATTTTTCATGTATTGGGGGATAATCGGCATGTGTTTTCGATTCGTTTTTGTAAGCGGAATATTGCATGCAGTTAGGGCATTGAAACTTATGACAGATAGACTGCCTAAAGGCTCTTTTTTCAACTGCACCTACGGCAAATTGTACCCAAAGGGATGGGTGGATGTAGAACGGGGAGTTAGATTTTATCAATATTATCTAGGTACCTACTATCAATCTAAGAGTGTGATTTGTAATCGTTGATCTATCTAACTATATCGTCATGCTAGATCCCTTGCAGGGTAGGCAGACATTTCACAGTTTCAACACATTCTTCCCTCTCCCGCTTCCACTCTCATAATTTAATATCATACACGCTCGCCGATTGCGAAGACTCTTGAGTGGCCCTTCAGATAAGGACACGGTCTATTTGGTCATGGTAAGATAATCTAGGTCTTCCCCGGTACCTACAGCTTAATACACTAAGTACTCTATTTCAATTTATAACAGCTATTGGTTATAATTTTGGTTAATAAAGTATATTGTCCTGTTTCAGAGCGCGGCGAATGCAATCCCCATAGAATGGACGACGAATTCCTCGTAAGATTTCTGCGGGCGCGCAACTTTATTCCTGCGAGGGCTCACAGATTGGTAAGTACGAGAAACAATATGAAGGGGTAGTTTTAGTATTTTTTTAGGATTTATCTATTGTAACTCCTTTAAGGCAGAATCCACAATGGTCTCTTTTGATGACACCAAGGTTTGAACCTTGGGGTGTCCCGGGGAGCGCTTCAATTGTCCTGGAATCTGCAACAAAATTAATTAGAAAAAAAAGAAAATATTTTGTTGAAAAATAAAATTCCAATTTCCTCCTTTGCAAAGTGGGAGACACATTTTGTTATACTAAAACATAAGTTTTAAAACTAGATTTAAGACTGATTTCCGTTCTGTAATACGGGCCTACAACTAGGATAATCCCAGTCATACAGCACCACATATACTAAACAAATAGTAAATCGATCTATATCATCACGCCAGCTCCCTCGCGGGGTAGGCAGAGAGTACAAATAGTAGTTAATAGTAGTTGTTAATATAAAAATATCGATATTTTGCTTAACAAGAAGGTACGACTAACCGCAACAGATAGTTTTAACCGCAGATCTCATGACAATAAGAAGACATCTTTTTGAATTATGTTGTTACTACGTACTAGAGAGACACCCAATTATATTTTTTAGCACGCATTAAAGTGCATACACTCTAACTTACTACATCTGTGCCGCCAAATGATACGTTCGATTAAAAATTTTATTTCAAAATATGCCGTTGTGTGAACTGAGATAGTGTTTAAACAACCCGAGAAACATGTTATGTTATCTATGAAAACACAAACACCCCCGCTAACCTCGCGTGTCCTATGTTTGTTGTTTGTAGGTAATTGGTTCTCTGTAACGTAGTTCATAATAATTGAAAGGACAATGTTTACTTTCCTTAAAAATTTTCAAAAAGGAAAAGCATTTACCATAAAACCATATAAGCAAACTTAATAATATTATTATTTAGCCAGATAGGTCTGTAAGGAAAGAACTTATTGGAACTCTGTACTCTCTGCCTACCCCTCAAGGGAACTGACGTGATGATATAGATAGATAGATCAAAAATTTAATTGTATTACAAACGGATGTGGAGAAAATTTGAGGACTATAATTTGCAGTAAAATATATGAATGATTATGATATAATAACAATGGGTGAATAATATATATTTTACATTTAAATGCCTCTGCCTCTCGCTATGCGATCACAAGGTACTGGGTTCGAATCCTAAGTCGGAAAAATGTAGTTTTTCTATCGAAAAATTCCAATATCAGTCCGGAGTCTGGAATTGTGCCCGGCATATGGCAATAGGCTCGCCCCTATTACATGGGACCTAACATTATCGGCGAATACTGGGTAACACAGTACACCTCTGCCACCCCCGCTTGAGGAATATAGGCGTGACGGTGTTCATTTAAATGAAGGTGATTTATAGATACTGTCACAAAAACGTTTAACTGCTCAGTCATAAGGTGAATAAAAGCGAAGCGAAGCGAAGCCAAACTACTTTGGAATCAGGAATTAACGATGCATGCATTAATTAAACGTAAGCATTTATTTGATTTTGCCTACTTGATTGATTTGATTTCGCGTTCAAGTTTATTATCCATGAACTTACCATGGATAGAACAAACAATATGTTTAAGAATATATAGCTCCGATATTCTTGTAATTTTGTGCCTAAACTTATTAATCTCTCTGCTGCTATGTCTCAGCGATTGGACGCGATTTTGCGTGTTTCCGCAACGCACGCAAAATTCAGGGGTTTGGCCTCTGAATTTTTTCCAATCACAAAATCAACATTTTTTTATTCATGTGGACCAAAAGTACTTAAGGCTCTACCACCCGTTCGGAATGTTATTCCTCTGGAAAAGAAGGGCAAGAAACTCCACGATTCCTCTTATAAAAATATCATTATTTCTTTTAGGAAATATTGCGTTCATTGGGTATGGGAGAATCATGCAGAACGAGCTAGATAGGTATAACACTGACCAATATCATGAATCTAAGTACACTTATGATTAATCTATACTTAAGTACATCTATTTAGCTCGTTCTGCACTGTTCTCCCATACTCCATAAATGCAATGTATACAAAAAGAATTGTAAAACTCATTTTTATAAAAAGAGTAACCGTGGAGTTTCTTGCCCTTCTTCTCCACAGGAATGACTTTCCGAACGGGTGGTAGAGTCTTAAGTAATTAATAATTTTCTCTTTTTGACTATTCATAAGTGCCTTTTGGTCTACATGAATAAAAAACTTTTGATTTTGATTTTGATAAGGATTAAACGTAAATGTATCAATCGATGTCTATATAGCCCTCTTATTTACAAATGAACACATTGTTGTTACAGATTGTAAATTATTACCAGTTTAAAGAGGACAACCCCGAGCTGGTCGAGAACATATATCCACTAGATCTCAGGAACATTGGAGATGCGAACGTGATAGCCGTACCTCCTTACAAAGACCAAGATGGAAGGAGACTACTGTTCTATAGAATTGGTGTGTTATTAAATTAATCATTTTATTATTAAATAGTAATTCGACGGACGATTTAGCGCAGTGGTTAAGAGCTTAAGCCACTCCGCCCACTGTGTCTAATAGTCGCGGGTTCGATTCCCGCAAGGGACAAATCTTTGTGTGATCCACAATTATTTGTCCCGGTCTGAGTATTTGTGTATGTGAATTTTCATGTTTGTAAACGCACCCACGATACAGGATTAAATCCTAGTGTGGGGCTACATTAAAAAAAATAAAACAAAAACTTAATATGGCTGCCTCGTTGGTTAGTAGCGATAACGAAGTCCTGGGTTCAAATCCTAGGTCGGATAAAACGTAGCTTTTCTAGAACTGTGGACAGTGGAATAGTGTAAACCGAGTATAACATACGTTCATAAAAACGGTCTGTATTGTTGTTGCACGCGAAAAAGGTCGTGTTGTGAGGTCCTTGAGGATGTCTTGGTTTTTTATTTGATTTAATATAGTTCTTCTGAACTTTCGTTTCTAAAAAATAATTCAGTACTGGCCTTGTTAATTCAAAACTAGACTAGGTAATTAATTCAACAGTTATGTTATTCTGTCTGTCTGCAAAACCGGGATATATATTAAGGACATAAAATATTTAGATAGGTATCATTTTTAAGCATTGTTATTAAATAGATAATATTTTTGTTTCCAAATATGAACACATTGAGAAAATTTCTAGACTTGCTTGCTTTTTAGGCATTATTTATTATAATATCAATAAAAGTAGTAGTACTCATTTTATATTTCGACTTTAATGATTTCAAAACTATATTTTTGTTTTCATCCGATGAATTGAATCGTATACAATAATAGCCTTATGTGAAACACTGTGTGATAAATATAGTGGAAATGCGAGCTCTGCGGAAGATGTGCGGAGTCAAGCTGACCGACCGTATTCGCAACAGGGTAGTAAGAAAGCGAGTAGGTATGGGAGATAGTATCGGTGTAAAGATGAGAAAGTGTATGCTCCGTTGGTTGGGGCATATAGAAAGAATGTCAAAAGAAAGAATGACAAAACAGATATACAATGCGAAGGTGGAAGGATGTAGGTACCGGGAAAGACCTAGACTATCTTACCATGACCAAATAGACCGAGTTTTATCTGAAGGACAAGTGAAGGACGAGCGTGTATGAGATGAACTATGAGAGTGGAGGAAGCCAGAGAGGTATGTAAGAAAAGAACCTGTTGGGACTGTGTTCTCTCTGCCTACCCCGCAAGAGATCTGGCGTAATGATATAGATAGATAGATGTGAAACACTCGAAGTGAAATTTCTCAAGCGCTTAGGATTCTTATGATCGGAAATTATGGGTACTATTGACTAAAACACGAAATATTATTTCATATTTTCAAATAGATAAATAAAATAACACACCTCGCCGTATAGTTCACATGTTGTACAATAACCGGTACTCTACTAGTACTTAGTAATAAGCAATAATGGATATTAATATAAGTCTGGATATTAATAAAATGCACGTCAAATCTCAAAATCGCTGTATTTCGTCACTTATAATCCAATACAGGATATCCACTTATATCTGCGATCGTAGAGTCATATTATTTCATAAGTACCTACACAGATAGATAGTATATTGTATTTCTGTATTTCTAATTATATTATTAAACTAATACTACTTACTAAGTATATTATACGAAACGTATTTTTGGTGTATAACTAAATATAAACTCTATTTCTCAGGTTGTTGGGATCCAAAACTGATTCCCATTGAAGACATGTTCAAGGTAACAATATTGGCGCTGGAGATCGGTCTACTGGAGCAACGCTCACAGATCCTGGGAGGAGTGGCAGTGTTTGATTTAGAAGACATTAGTACGCAACACGCTTGGCAGGTTACGCCTTCCGTTGCTACTAAGATGGTTAAATTATTGGTGGTAAGTCTAAACCTGGTTGGCTCAAGGGCCCAAGTACAAACAGATTGATGTTATCGTAACGCTATCAAGTTGCCTATACCATCGTTTTCAAACTAATTAAAAAAAGAACTTGGTTATATTTCATAGCAAATGGCAACTCTGCGACTGTCATAAAGTGTCATTTCACTCGATGACAGCGTTAGCTCCGATTTTGGCCGCGGGCCAAAAGATCCTTGTACGTCTTTAACTAATATTGACGACTAATTTTGGTCCAGTAGTTAAGAGCTTAAGCCGCTTTGCCCTGGATCGACTAGTCACGGGTTCGATTCTCGGACAAATCTTTACGTGTACGTGAATTTTATGTTTGTATTCGCACGACAGAGGAATAATTCCTAGTATAGGTCTTCGCTTAAAAATTACAATTTCACAAACTCCATTATATAACAGTCATTTAACATTAAACAAAGATGCTTGTGAACTTGCAGATTAACCACTCTTATTATTTTTCAGTCTTGTTTCCCGTTGACAACCCACTCCATCCACTTTGTCAACCATTCTTGGATGTTTGATAAGATATATAACATCTTCAAGCCACTGCTAAACGCAAACATGCGGTCGAGGATTTTCTTCCATGGGAATGATTTCACGTCCCTCCACAAATATATCCATCCCGATCATCTCCCCGAAAGATACGGTGGAATTTGGCCAGATTATTCATACAACATTTGGCTTGAGTCTTTGAAGAAGAATTTCAATGTAGCCACGGAAGTGCTAAAGATTGGGTATAAGTTCCGCGAAGATGAAATCGATCCTGAAGTTTTAAGACAGTTAAAAGAGAAAGGCATTAAAATATCCTAAATAGAAATTTGTTTGTATTCGTGGGAGCGGGGCCTTATCAAACTATTTCAGTAAATCAGTTATGCAATGAAAATTGCCCCAGAATCAACAAACATTTGACCTATGCCATCATTATTTATCTATTTTATTAAAATAATGGCAAATATCCGTATCTAACGGCCAATTTACAATCTAAAACGAATATTTCAAAGTATTGTAAGTACTTATATCAAGTCACCGACATCTTTACTGAATGTCAACACACACGCAATATAACCTCATATGTATTAATGGTTACTGAATTATAACCTCAAAATCGAATACTTTTTGTGCAATATTGCGATTTCCTCGCTTGTCCGTTTAATAATAAATGCCTTAAGATAATTTATGGGTGATTTGAAATCATACAATTATTTTTTTATTGCTGTTGGTTCGGGGGCAATCATGTATGGGCACGAAACAATATCGTTTGTAACTATAATGGTCCTTATTCAAAATTGCGAAAGATTTTTCCAAATTAAGTTAATTCGTAATAAAGTTAGCATCACTAAGCTCGCTGCTTAATTCAATATTTTTTGTGACTTGTGACATATATATTGTGACAAATCCTCGATGAAATATTTCTATCTTTGCTTATTTTAAATCTGAGAAGACAGCGCTAAAATAGTAGCTTTTAGCTTGATATACATATTAAGTTTTTGGTAAATATATAACTTATAGCACAAATAATATTTCTCATGCTATAATCAAATTTCTTTAATGCTATTTGTATTCCGATAGCGTTTTGGGTGTTTTTTTTTATAAATATTAAGTTTATAAGAACCTACAGTAAGTTATAAAATTAAGACACTTCGTCAAAAACCTGTGATAGAACTTTTGTGCACTCGTGTACACTTTATTAATTATGTGTTAGTTTCTTTGTAAGTTTAATTAAATGTGGTAAAATATTAGTTTTATTTTTGTACTTTTGCAGTAGGTGTATAAAATAAATAGTTGCTGTAACTCAGGGCGTTTATTTCCAAACCTGCATGTATTATTCCCAAACTTTTATGTATATCTGTTACATAGGCAGCCACTCACATCCTCTGTTATATTACCTTATTGGTGGCAATCGACAATGTTCAACAAAGTGGTGGTCAGATCTTAAATGGATGACCACTAGATGTATATGGAATCTCCGTTATTGGAAGGGCATGCAAGCCATAAGTTGCGGTTCTTATCACACTAAATTCTTTAACTAAATTAGAAGGCTTTGGAGGCTTGAACAACTATAAGAACACTATTCCAAAGATGTGCATAGCCAATAGGGCTAAGTATAACGGGCGAGTTAAAGAAAGAAAGATTTTACACAAAGCTCTACAATTTTGCATTCACAGAACCATTGTAGCGAAGAACTAACGAGCACGACAAAGAAATTATCGACAAGCATATTTTTTTTATTTCTCGAGATTTTAACTTCTCAGTTAACGTATATACTGTCCTACTGATGGGCAAATGCCTTATGTTATAAATCTAGGGGCCGGAAAATAAATGGAGCCGCTCGTAGCGCTGTGCGACCGCGGTATTCTTACCGATTACCAAGGTGGGTGACCGTTTGTGGCATTTTCATATTCGAGCGTCTCCGTGCTTCGGAGGGCACGTTAAGCCGTTGGTCCCGGCTACCACCTAATGTGGTAGTCGTTAAGCCGAGTTGGAAGCCTTAAGGGCGGCTTGATAAGTTCCAACAGCAGGTGGCCACAAACCTGCCTTCATCAATCCGCACTGGGTCTGCGTGGTGGAGTATGACCTAATCTCTCTCAGCATTTGTAAGATAAGGCCGTTGCCCAGCAGTAGGCAGTATAGTCTGATACACCGTCACGCCTATATTCCCCAGAGGGGGTGGCAGAGGTGTACTGAGCACACCCACGTTTCGCCGACGATGTTAGGTCCCATGTAATAGGGGGCGAGCCTATTGCCATATACCGGGCACAATTCCAGACTCCGGACTCATACTGGGATTTTTCGTTAGAAAAACTATATTTGTCCGACCTAGGATTTGAACCCAGGACCTCGTGATCACAAAGCGATGCGCTTTGCCACCAGACCAACGAGGCAGTCATTATAGTCTGATATTATTATAAATCTAGGTAAGTGAGATAGTTCGTACTCAACCGCGCAGAACTATTACAGATTTGTTAAGGCAGTTCTTTGGCCACCTATTGTTGGAACTAATCTGGTCCCCCTCCATAAGGCATGTGAAGAACTTACCGCGCCACCGAAGCTAGGAGATGATGCCAGAAACAGTCCCCCATCTCAGACTAACTAAACCAAATGCTGCTTCAACTTCACTAAATAGTTTTTTAACACCGTGGTACTACTGTGCTACGAACGTCTCTCTTTTTAACTTTCCTCCTCAAATTAAATTTCCTTCATAAACACGGCTAAATAAGGTTTTTAACCAACTTCACAAAGAAGGAGGTTCTATGTTCGTCTGTATGTATGCTTTTTTATGTATGTTCACCGATATTTCCGTCAATTGTGGACCGATTTTGATGGTTCTTTTTGCATTGGGTTATGTCTAGCTGCTCCAAGTTGGTCTCATTTAAATTTCATTGGTATTGGACCTTGGACTTTGAAGATACACCAGAGCACTCCTTAACGACATATAATACGAATCTGTAGATTGAGTTATAATAAGTGTTGTGTTAATCCTATAGGTACTCTACCATAGAACTAATCAGGTTATTAAGCGACTTCCAAAAAGGAGACTCCCTAATGACAAACAGCAGGAATGTATAGATTTCGTTATTGTGGGTATTGAACCTTAGACTTTGAAGGTATCGTCGTGCTGTTTATCGTTAAGGAGTCCCCTGGTATAGAGCAGGAGACTCCTTAATGGCAAACAGCAGGAATGTATAGATTTCGTTATTGTGGGTATAGGATTGATATAATTATCAATCCTGTAGGTACCTTACTGTAGAACTAAGCAGTATAATATAATGTAGGTATATAAATATTAATAAATAATTTACTCATCACTTAAAGTTGTAAAATAAATAACTTTAAAATACAGGGAAACCTACCTCAAAATGCAAAAAGTAAATATTTGAAGTCCCGTAACCGACTGCACTTACCGGCTTCAAATACTTTAAATTTTTATTATTTGCTTTTTGAAGAACGTCCATGTCGTACCCACCGCACTCACCGTTGGGAACTCTACTCTTGAAGTTGTCGACGAATACATTTACCTGGGACAGGTAGTCCGGTTAGGTAGGTCCAACTTTGAGAGAGAGGTCAATCGACGAATCCAACTCGGCTGGGCAGCGTTCGGGAAACTGCGCAACATCTTCTCATCCAAAATACCTCAGTGCCTTAAGACTAAAGTTTTTAGTCAATGTGTGTTACCAGTGATGATATATGGATCAGAGACGTGGTCTCTTACAAAGGGTCTCATAAAAAAGCTCAGAGTTGCTCAGCGAGCTATGGAGAGAGCTATGCTCGGCGTTTCTCTACGCGATCGAATCAGGAATGAGGAGATTCGTAGAAGAACCAAGGTCACCGACATAGCCGTTAAGATTAGCAAGCTGAAGTGGCAATGGGCGGGCCACATAGCGCGTAGATCGGACGGGCGTTGGGGCAGAAAGATTCTAGAGTGGAGACCACGTATTGGCAAGCGCAGCGTGGGACGACCGCCTGCCAGATGGACCGACGATCTTGTGAAAATCGCAGGAAGTCGTTGGATGCAGGTGGCATCGGACCGGTTACGCTGGAAAGCGATTGGGGAGGCCTATGTTCAGCAGTGGACAAGTATAGGCTGAGATGATGATGATGATGATGATGATGATGAAGTCGGTTGCCCTTTTTGAAATTTATTAGTGCTAATATCTTGCCTTTGTGTGTTGACCGATTAGGCCGGAATTAGAAACAAGATAAACCAGAAGGTTTGGCACAAAAAAGAGACGTTAATGTGACGCTAGCGAGTCGATATGCCTTCCTTATCACATTACAATTTTACAAAATAAATATGAACGTGACAGCACGCTTACTCGCTAGCGTCAAGCTATCTTTCAATCAATCTTTTCGTGCTAGGCCCTCTACTCGAACTTTCTTGGAGTTCTATTATATATAGATATTCCATTACCGTCTATAAGGTCATTATTTAAGGGTTAACTGCCTATGAACTATTTGTAAACTGATACAGAGAGATCCAGGTTTCAACCTCAAGCGCCTGATTAAATCGACATATTATTATCATCTGCGCAACTGAGAGATACTAAAATATTGGGTCATTCACCTTTGTAAACATTCTGCGGGTGACAGACACGTCTCTACGTGATCGAATCAGGAATGAGGAGGTTCGTAAAAGAACCAAGGTCACTGACATAGCCCATAGGGTTAGTAAGCTAAAGTGACAATGGGCGGCCACATAGCGCGAAGATTAGACGGGTGTTGGGTGGAGACCACGTATTGGCAAGCACAGCATGGGACGACCTACTGCCAGATGGACCGACGACCTTGTGAGGATCGTAGGAAGTCGTTGGATGCGGGTGGCATCGGACCGGCTGCGCTGGAGAGCGATTGGGAAGGTCTATGTTCAGCAGTGGACAAGTATAGGCTGAGATGATGATGACGTAAGGGAGACCTACAGGGAAAAAAAGGTAGCTAGGTACACCAAAAGTAATATAGGTACCTTGTCTCTTATAATAGGCTTATGACGTACTACCCAAATGTTAATGAATAGTAAAAATATAATGCTGTAATTTAAAACGGCAAATTAAAATTAATGTATAAACAAAATCTCGTGTCTATGCTATTGGCCGTTGAGGAGTTCCTTCGTCTGGAGCCAATCCTGGGTGTACATATAATAAAGTCATGTTCACCGTAAAAATGCATTGTTATCGACCTGAACCAACATTTCAAATTTTATCCCCATAGGATAAGAGGAAGTGTTTCTAACTCAGCTTGCAAGTTAAATAAAAGCTTGTAACAATAGGAAAGTCAATGACCTCGATCCTTCTAATGTGAATTAAAGTTAAAAATGTTACGGTTTTCACCGTCACGCCTATATTCCCCAAGTGGCAGAGGTCTACTGAGTACATCCACTTTTTGCCGACGTTGTTAGGTCCCATGAAATAGAGGGCGAGCCTATTGCCATGTATCTGGCACAATTCCAGACTCCGGACTCGTACTGGGAAGTTTTCGTTAGAAACTACACTTGTCCGACCTAGGATTTGAACCCAGGACCTCGTGATCACAAAGCGGTGCGCTTTGCCACTAGACCAACGAGGCAGTCGGTGATGAAAAATGTTACGGTTTTCAAGGAGAATTATTTTACATACATAAATGTTTTTTTTTTACCAGATTACTTAACTTAGATCATTAAAAAATCTATTACGGTTCAATAGGTTTGAAGTTTTTTTAAAGGTAGTCATTCCGATGCACCATATTTTAGTCTCGGTCGGTAAAATTCTATGATTTTCATTTTTTTGCGAAATCGACAGGAATAATGTGACCTTTTACTAATCAGGTTGTTCATTATATTATTAGTGTCCAGTACAGTTCAGTTGTTTTGGAATAAATAAAGAAAATTGATATTCTATCCTCAACTGAAGTCCTACGCATCATTATGCCCGTATTGCTACTGCAAATGACACGTTTCACTTCAATCTGAGTGCTTATATAAAATGTACACGGTTTGTTGTACATTTGCGCAGGTATTTCTGCATAAAAATGAGACATATAATAATATATCATTCAACACAGGTTAATAGTGCTTTGCATATGAAGAGGCTCATTGAAACTTATGCGGTGAGTTCAAATTGCCTTCAGTTTATACTATTTTTTAATTATACATGTCTAGGGGCCGCCTGCGACTTAGTCTTCGTATGTAGTATACGGTAAAGTATTATCATTGTGATCATCAGAATCCTTTCAGTAGTTTTTTGCGTGAAAGACTAACAAACATTCATACATATTCATATAATATTAGTAGAATACGTTGCAGTTTTCTTAAGTACGTACCTATATGCACTCATATGACTTTATCTTCGAAAAACATTACAGTACAGTAGAGAAATTACTCGAAATATTGAACACCAATACATGGATTCAGTATAAGGATTTGGTTTCTTTGTGTATGTAAAGCGACTAGTCTAGTCTATGTGGGATATAAGGGCATTGACTGCGAAACCCTATGTTACGTCACACGGCGCGCCCCCGGCCAAGTCGTTGTGACAGATGATAAAGGACGCAAGGTATGGCTTCGTTCATATTTTCGCTTTCAAAGTATGTCGCAAACAATAAATTATTAGAGGAAAAAATTCACTGGGACCTTTCTATAGAATATTGTTCTTCTAGCAAAAATGCATTAGGTATCAGCGTAATTTGTTCATTATAGCATTATTATAATATGTTCTAACCATACGTGATATCGTTAAATAGTATGTTGCAAATAAGTGAATTGGTTGCAGATAAAGCTATAATTTAGATAAATTAGAAAAGGTGCTTAAGTCAATACAACTCAAATTAAAAATCGGTGTCATCGCAAACATTACACAATTTATATTCGTATAAACATATTTAAAACTACCTTTTTGAATTTGAAGCGTATGTTTTCTTGCCTAAGATATCACTTTTGCTATTATTCGTATATTTAACGTCAGTCCTTATAGTCTCATCGGACTTCTCCTCCGAGATTTCAACTAAACAAGACGAATGAAGGTTGTCCAGACGCTCACATCGTGGAAATTTAAAATTTGATATGTACTTAGTTTCTGCTTCATCTGTGTTGGGCTCTGTAACGTCGAATGAACGCCGGTATTTACGAAATGTACTCCTTAATCTTGCAAAGAAACCGTCCTTACTAGATTTTGGAAATGGCAGAACTTGATGCATGGATAATGATGGTCCCTCGTTGGTGTGAGGTTTACAATGGTCAGGTTTTATGATATTTGTTGAAGCGTTGTTTTGCTGGCTGTAGACCGATCTACTCAAGTTGCAGCAACTATGTGATATTTCCCCGGGTCTTGATGGTTTATGAGCCTTTTCCTCGAGACGTTTTCTAAGAAAGTGCACGCTTGCAGTATAAAACAGCTGCTCGTCTTCAGGTTGTGTTAACGCCACGTCCAGAGGATTCAATGTCTCACTATCTGGACTTTTAGAACTTTGAGGATTTCGTCGTTGCATCACTCATTAATGTAAATAATCGATGTATGGCCGAGCACATTTTTATCAGTTCATAACATAATACCTTAATTTATAATAGATTATGATATTGCAGGTAATAAAACAACATTAATTTTCCTAATGAACTAACAGTCTGGATATTGATTTGACAGGTTGTCACAGCAAGAGAATTGTTACCTGTCAAATAAAACATTTTTATTGTAGCGTTTATATAAAAGAAGGTTGATTATGGAGCTAGTTGAGAATTTTATACTTTTTTGTATTACGTTATATGCAACTAAACTTTTCTGATAATATTAATATTATAAACAAAATATTTTTTTGTTGGTTTGTAATCTCTAATTCGGTAATAATAACATTTCGGCATGTAATAATGATATTTGTTATAGATCATAAAGATATTACAAAATAAACGGGTGAGTATCCAATTAGTCAAGAATTAGTTAAACTTAAAATCCTTATAATAACAAAAGAAACAGCAAAAAAGAAGTTAAAGACCAAAAAATTTGGGACACAAAGTTCCAAAGAAATACTTTCTTCCGACATAAGGCTAAGATTAAAAGTAAACTGAAATACCTGGTATGAACTCGTATTTATGCATTTTTCACTGTAACTGCTTTATTTTCTGTTAAACATGGACACTAACTCCGATGAAACCTTGGGATTAATTGTGAAATGTTGTGTTTGTGAGGATCTTGACTGGTGCGGTGACACCTAAAGTCGTAAGTTTCCATTACGATAAGTCTGATTTGTTTTCGGAGCCAAGGGATGAATAATATGGCTAACTTTATAGTTGGGTAATATGTTGTTGCTGATTAGTTTCGACCTTTGGTTATGGAGATCTCGCCCACCCTACTATGTCGAAGAAGGTCACTGTAGGAGGTTTTTAGTGGGCTGAACGTTCCATGTACCTATTTCAACCGTTTCCACAGAGAAGTAAGAAAATTGTAAAGATTGTTCCTCCGTGAAAAATCCTATCTCAGAAAGTCGACTATAACCAATTTAAAGCAAGTTAACCTATGTTTGTCACGATCAGTTGACCTCGGAATCCCATAAAAAAGGGGTTAGAATAAATGGATTGAAGATATCGAGAATTTAGAGACGATAAAGATATTTAAGTACCGTTATCGAGAAAGCGTGCTGTCACGTTCATCTTAATTTAGTAAACTTTTTAGTGTGCAAGGATGGATCATCTCAATAGCGTTACGATAACGTCAATCCTTTAGTGCTTAGACCTCTGGAGGTGGTCCATTAGCGTTTGTATTAATCACCCGTGATTACTCACACACAAAGAATTTGGAAAACACACGCATACTGTATACTCTAATGAGAAAAAAGTTTACACGTGACTGGGAAATTCTGAATAAAACAATTTTTTCGGATTTTATAGCGCTTAATCTTTGATTTTTAAGTTCCCGATGTTTCGAGTGCTTTGCAGCACCCATGGTCACGGGAAGGACTGAGGACTAGACGTCCAAAAGGCAGAATTGTTGCAGAGTGCCCTCGAACTTCTTCATTATTTTTATTAGTCCGATCTACGTAGAAAGAGCTCACGGTGTCTTGAGGTCCTCCAATAAAATCGGGAAAAAATGTTTTATTTCATGTATAATATTTGCGTAAATCTAGGAATTCAGTAGGGGTGTGGTCTTAAATCGATTCAATTATAACCAACGTGAGGACGCGTTTATATGCTATAGTTTTCAAAAACACTTCATGACTGTTGCAGAGTTGCCGTTTGCTATGAAATTTGCCCAAGTTCTTTTTTAAGTAGTAACCGTGCTGTTGAAACATTTCCCTGGATTTAGGAAAATTTTACTAAATGAAACCCTTGTTTCACACCAACGCCCCCTTGTCAATGTCATCCACGGGACAAAAGATTATTGTCGAAAAAAAAAAAAAACCGTCACGCCTATATTCCCCAGCGGGGGTGGCAGAGGTGTACTGGGTACACCCACGTTTCGCCGACGATGTTAGGTCCCATGTAATGGGGGGCGAACCTATTGCCATATACCGGGCACAATTCCAGACTCCGGACTAGTACTGGGAATTTTTCGTTAGAAAAACTACATTTGTCCGACCTAGGATTTGAACCCAGGACCTCGTGATCACAAAGCGATGCGCTTTGCCAACGAGGCAGTCATTATTGTTGAACTATCCGAATAATATATCGATGATATAAGGTACCGATGGTACCAATGAATTCTGGTGAACTTTTGTCTAAAGGATCTAAATAAATGTATACATCGAAAAATGTTTGATTTAACCCCTTGTGACGAAGTTTACCAACATTTTCGAATTAAATCTGAAAAAGAGCACCATTAACAAATATTCCTTCATCATTCACAAATATGTGTATTGCAATTAGTCTGTCAGAACCATCAAGCAAATATGATAGAATCAACCTATCGTCACGAACATTTAACACCTAAAAAAATGACAAATGCCTATAATCGCAATAAAAGCAATCCATTTGATTATTTTCATTGCACGAAGGACATTGACATTGGCTATTAAAATATTGGATTTTCGACAGTCTTCATTGTAGGTATAATAAAAGCTAACTATTTGTGATTTATGGGCCTCGTCTTAATTATAAATTGTATTTTAAGCACTCGAAAGCCATCACAATAAACTCATCAATCAATCAATCAGCCTATCGTAGTCCACTGCTGGACATAGGCCTCTCCTAACACGCGCCATTGCACACGGTCCTCCGCCTTCCGCATCCAGTCTGTCCCAGCGACCTTTTCGACGTCGTCGGTCCATCTAGCTGGGGGCCGTCCTACCTTACGCTTACCAAGTCGCGGTCTCCACTCTAGGACACGCTTGCTCCATCGGCCGTCGGTCTTTCCGCAGATGTGACCAGCCCATTGCCACTTTAGCTTACTGAGTCTGAATAAACTCATAACTTTCCTATTTTGACAAGCGTTTTGAACTTACAATAAATACAAAAAATACAACTTTTAATGCAGAAGCAGCGCCTTGGTCCCGCTGCTGTGTCCTGGTCGTTGCTTTGGGCCGCTTCTATATAAATTTAACATGTCTGCCGTCGAAATGATAAGAAGAAGAATGCAGAAACGTCACGAGAGGCTCTCGTAGCGCTGTGAGACTGCGGTATTCTTACCGCTCACCACGGTTAAGCAGGGTTCGACTCGGTCAGCCTGCAATGGGTGACCGTTTGAGCCATTTTCATATTCAAGCGTCTCCGTGCTTCGGGAGGCACGCTTAGCCGATGGTCCCGGTTACTACTTAATGTGTTAGTCGTTAAGCCGAGCTTGAAGCCTTATAGGCGACTTGATAAGCTCCAACAGCAGGTACCCACAAACCTGCCTCCACCAATCCCCACTGGGTTCGCGTGGTGGAGTATGACCTAATCCATCACACCTCGAATTGTGAGGCGTTTGCCCAGCAGTGGGACAGTATAGGCTGATATTCAAAAACTTCAGTTTATATCGTGTCAAGGGGGTACACAGTATGTCTTTGCCTCTCCCGTTTGTTTAATATAGGCATTACGGTAGGTGTTATACTTATTTAGCAGTGTGATGCAGTCGAATACATTCATAAAAATTTCGCACCATCTTCTATATCATTATTCCTATCTATCTATCTATATCATCACACCAGTTCCCTTGCGGGGTAGGCAGAGAGTACAGAGTTCCAACATGTTCTTTCCTTACTGACCTCTCTGGCTTCCTCCACTCTCATAGTTTGTCTCATACACGCTCGCCAGTTACGGAGGCAATTTTTATTTCAGCAGATTACCAGCAAAAATTGCTTGATAGCCTGTTTTGTTCAAGTACCGAAAACATGTTATTTTCTTTTTAATATCCGCCATTGTTAATTTGAGTAACCGACAGTACTTTTTTTCATGCCTTTTTCAGTATGTCTAGTTTTTCAAAATTGAACAAAATATTTTTTTATTTAATACTGGGCTCCATCGATATTGACCGATGGTGGACACACGACACTATTCGGCATTCTAAAAATAGCTTTTGCCGATTTGGGGTGTTTCGCAAGTACTTATAAATAGGGAAGCTTTATAAAGTCTCCCATTGTGTTAATACATTTACCTTACGGCTGTTGACCTTTCACTTTGATTAAATAAAACTCCAAAAGGATCTTACAAAAGGCTCTTAGCTTAGATTAGAGCTAACTTAGCTTAAATTGTTTATTGTTTCTAGTAAATGTTAGTATTGTGATTTGCAATTATGTTTGTTTCAGTATTGTAATTTCAGATTATTTCATAAAATAAGTACCTTGATTATTATAACACGACTATTTAATACAATCTGTTAAGTTTGGGTGCTCAAGTATTAAGCCACAATTAAGTTTAGATTCAATTACCTCACCTTTCATTCTAAACTGTAAAGTGAGTTAGAAATGAATGCCTTGTAGTTACTGTTGTGACGTGTCCTTTTAATATACATATCTCGTTTTAAATTAATAAATCAGCAATGAATCAGCCGTCAATTAGGAGAGCAGTGTGAAATGTGAATTAGGCTTGTGAAAAAAGAATTAATTTAAAAAAAAATCGGTAATTTTTTCGAAGAAAACGATTAATAATAATCGACTTTTTATTTATTTTTAATCGATTAATATTTGATATTTTTGTAAATTAATCGATTTATTTATCATATCATCTGCTGTAGCAGGCATGTCGATTCATTCTAAGAAAAATCGATCCGAAAAGAACGCGCAAGACTCGAATAAATCGAGGATTAAAAGAGCGATTCGCGATTAATAGATTTGAAGTTGATTCTTATTGATTTTTTCTTGTTTATTAAAAATTTTCCGATTGAATATATTATTTTTGCTGTGGATTTTGTCCATTTTTATAATTTCTTAATGCGTTCAATTTAGAGATTATCAAAAAGACAACTGACTTAAAATAAACTCATGTTTGGTGTGTAGTTAACAATAAATGTGTCGTGCTATTATTTATATCCCTGATTTCAACAAATTTTAAGTCATATTTTCTATTACCTGTTTTTTTTATGATTGGATCGTGAATCGATTCGATTCGACGGCTTTCGCAATCAATCTACTGCATCGATTCAGTGGTTCAAATCAATCTAAAATAGCGATTATTTGGCTCGAAAAAATCGACTTATCGATTAATTGATTTTAAATCGACATGCCTATGCTGCAGCCGAAAAGTTATTTTCGATAGCAGGTAACATCGTGCGTGCGCAAATCCAGAAACCGTATACTTGGTAAACATTTGACAATACATACTTTTTTACATTCTTGGCCATTGAGTTATTATGTACTACAGTATTAGAAAAGCTATGTCAAATAAAAAATCACACTGAATAGTCCAAAGTTTCGGGTTCAAACCCACCTGAACGAAGGTCCAATGAACTACGAAGTATACTCAACTGTTCCACTGCCGAGGTTAACGCTACACTGAAACTGACCGGTAGTCATTAATCGGTTAAAAATCTCGAAACCGCGGGCTAACTTTCTTCATTAATTATAGTTTCAGTGCAGCGCCATCTATCGGGGTATGTCGTAAACAACTAAAATATGTAACATTATTGTTTAGATTAACTTACGATATTTGTTCCAACATACCGCCCACGAAGGACAAATTAAATATTTTATTTTGTCCTTAACCTACTGTGCCGCCCACCATGAGAATATTACAATACAAAGGCTGGCACATTACAATGTTTCTTAAAATTAACTTATATTTCAACATTTAAACAATATTATAACACAAACAACGTTTACCACTAATCAACTGCCCCTTCTTTCATTTTAAATCTAAAGGTTTTATTCTGTTTCTTATCCTAATCCTATTTTTACCTTCAATTACCTGCCTGTCTCCCAAATTCTTATGGACAGATTTAGGTACTTTATTATGATCGTACCCCAGATAAAATCCAACCTAGACTTCTATTTATGCTACTGGAACACCACTAGGACCCTTTTTGAAGCTTGCTCTAAGAATATCACAATATACTTCTGCTCCCAGTAGCAAGTCAATGTTACTTGGTTCACTGTAAGTAGGATCAGCTAATTTTAATTTATTTAATTCTTCCCACTCTAAATTTTCTACCTTATTAAGGAGAAGGGGGCTGCTAATTGTGTCTAATATGTAAGCTTTCACATTTACCACCGTATTTGGTTCAACTAACGACTTTAATTCTATTTGGACCATAGATTTTGAGTTTAACAACTCGTCTCCGCCTAAACCAGATATCTGTCCGTAAGCAGATATCTTTTTATCCCTAAATATTGCACAGCTGCTTTTGTTACGAAAAACGACTGTGACCCTTGGTCCAACAAAGTCCGAATAATTTTATAACCTTCGCCGTTTTCAGACCGAGCCCTGACTAACGCCGTTGGTAGTAAGACCTGATTAGTATTTCCTGTCGAAAAACAAGCGACTATTGGTTCCTCACTTTTTGAACTGTTAGTGTCAGTTGCACAAGTTACTTTGAAATTATTTTCCCTATTACTTCTACTACTGACATTTAAATTATGATTACTCCCTACACCATTGGGATGTAGTAGTGAGTGGTGTTTGTGTTTACATTTTGCACATCTAATTTTAACATTACATTTTTTAGCCGAATGGTTATTACTAAAACAATTACAACATAACCTTTTACGTTTGACAAAGTTACGTCTTGAATCTAATTGTTCCCTACAAAACCTTTTACACATACTAAACTTGTGAGTCTCGGAACAAAATTGACACATTACATTATTAGCATTATTTGTTACATTTAATGCTTTTATTTTTACGACATTATTATTATTTACATTATTATCCTTATTATGATTCTTGTAATTTGAATTAGATCTAGTTTCCAGAAATTCAATAGATTTGTATCGCTTGGTTAGAAATTGTGCCATTTCACTATAAGTAATGAGTTACCACTCATCAATTGAATTGTTATGAAATTCCCATTGCCTCCTGGTTTCTGGATCCACTTTCAGAGATAAAATATGTACTACAAGAACATCCCAAGTTTTTACATTAATTCCAAGATTTGACAAAGCAGATAAACAATGGTTTGTAGTATTAATTAACTACTTGCAGATTCATTTGGCATATTTTTCTGACTGAGTAATGTTTTTAACAAGTTATGACAAATTTACTTTTTGTAACTATAGCGTTTCTCCAATAAGTCCCAACACATTACACATCTTCCGTGATAGGGATATGTCTTAACAGTTGTTCTGCTTCGTCAATTAAATAACTTTCAAGTAATGAAGTTTCTAAACATTGCTTAATGAATTATTATTATGAACTAAGGACTGAAACAAATCTTTAAATATAGACCATTCTGAATATTTACCAGAGAAAGTAGGTATATTAATCTTAGGTAATTTAAACTGAGGTGCTTCAATACTATGTGAATTAGTTTTGATAAATTAGTTTTCAATTCACATTTATATTCCATGTACACAGTTTCGGTTTGGTCAGACATGTCGTTTTTCATATAATTAGAAGCCATAACTTCCTTAGTATCATAGGTGCGCATTAAATCTCTATGACCACAAGTAAACTCTGCCCATAGTTGATCTAAGGACTCTACTCTACCCTCAACATATTCAAAAGTTATTCGTTCCTTAGGGGACTTTTGAAAGTTAGTTCTAGCCTTAAAAATTCATGAATTCATTGTATGTAAGTCTACCTGGTAATTAATCAGAGACTCCATTATTACAAACAATTAAACAAACTGTATTTAAACCTAACAATTATCTAATTATAAATTCATATTAGTAAATAAAGTTTTAATATAATTTTTTTTATACAAAAGTTTTTAAAAGTACTCACGACTTCATTTATTAACACTTCACAATCACTTTAGCGTTGTACACGTAGCTCGTTACTGGCGCTGATTACGGCAACCACGTGATGTCGCTAAAGTTAACGATGCGCTCGCTGCTCCGCTCAGAGTGCACTCGCTGATACCTCGCGCCCCGATGATTGCACAACAGCTGCGTGCGGCGATGGGCTGCCGTTCTGCGGTGTAGTTACCGCGCACCTACCAAGGTAGCGGCCAGAGGCCAGCTCCTGGTCTATAACGGAGGCTCGGGCCACGAGGCCGTTGACCTGCCGTCCTGCGGCGTCGATACCGCCTTACCAAGGTAGCGGCCAGAGGCCAGCTCCTGGTCTATAACGGAGGCGTTAGCCACTCGTCCGTCCTAGGCAGCGGCCGAAGCCAGCTCCAGGAATATAACCGGAGGTGTCAGCCGTGAGGCCGTCGACCAACCGTCCTGCGGTGTCAATACCGCCCTACCAAGGTAGCGGCCAGAGGCCTACTCCAGGTCTATAACGGAGACGTTAGCCACCCGTCCATCCTAGGTAGCGGGTAAAGCCAGCTCCAGGATTATAACGGACGCGTTAGACACCCGTCCCTAGGCAGCGGCCTAAGCCAGCTCCAGGATTAATAGCGGAAGCGGTCTCAACGGTTTAAAGCCATGACGCTAACCGCCCAGCCGGAATCCAGCTTTCGAAGGACCATGAACAAAGGTTCAAAGAATCTACGTGTGAACTAAGTAGTATACTTAACTGTTCTACTGTACCGAGATTAACGCTACACTGAAACTGAACGGTAGTCATTAATCGGTTGAAAATCTCGAGACCGCAGGCTAACTTTCTTCATTAATCATTTAGTTTCGGTGCAGCGCCATCTATCGGGGTATGTCGTAAACAACTAAAATATGTAACATTATTGTTCAGATAAGCTCTTAGAATGGCAAGGACTTGGCATCAACATCAATGGCGAATACATCACTCACCTTCGATTTGCCGACGACATTGTGGTCGTGGCGGAGTCGCTGAAAGATCTAGGACGAATGCTCGGTGACCTCAACAAAGTATCTCAACAAGTGGGTCTTAAAATGAACATGGACAAAACGAAAATAATGTCTAACGTCCATGTCGTACCCACCGCACTCACCGTTGGGAACTCTACTCTTGAAGTTGTCGACGAATACATTTACCTGGGACAGGTAGTCCGGTTAGGTAGGTCCAACTTTGAGAGAGAGGTCAATCGACGAATCCAACTCGGCTGGGCAGCGTTCGGGAAACTGCGCAACATCTTCTCATCCAAAATACCTCAGTGCCTAAAGACTAAAGTTTTAAGTCAATGTGTGTTACCAGTGATGATATATGGATCAGAGACGTGGTCTCTTACAATAGGTCTCATAAAAAAGCTCAGAGTTGCTCAGCGAGCTATGGAGAGAGCTATGCTCGGCGTTTCTCTACGCGATCGAATCAGGAATGAGGAGATTCGTAGAAGAACCAAGGTCACCGACATAGCCGTTAAGATTAGCAAGCTGAAGTGGCAATGGGCGGGCCACATAGCGCGTAGATCGGACGGGCGTTGGGGCAGAAAGATTCTAGAGTGGAGACCACGTATTGGCAAGCGCAGCGTGGGACGACCGCCTGCCAGATGGACCGACGATCTTGTGAAAATCGCAGGAAGTCGTTGGATGCAGGTGGCATCGGACCGGTTACGCTGGAAAGCGATTGGGGAGGCCTATGTTCAGCAGTGGACAAGTATAGGCTGAGATGATGATGATGATGATGATTGTTCAGATAAACTTACGATATTTGTTCCAACACCACCTTTGTCTTTTCGAAAGCATGTGCGAAATAAAAGTTAACTTGTTTAGCGGTGAAGGAAAACATCGTAAGGAAACCTGCATGCCTAAGAGTTTTTTGAAGGTTCTCTAGTTACTGCTAGTTATTGACATAACACATCCATTAATATTAATTTGTTTCTCTTCCATTAATATTAATTCGGTTCAAATCCTCGGTTTATCAAAGCCTTATTTTTCGATAGATAAATTTCAAGTATCAGTCCCATGTCTGAGTCTGGCATTGTGCCCGGTACTACCCCCTTTTTTTTGATGTGGGAAATACTTCATAGGATACCCGCTCGCCATTGGGGGAAGTGAGGAGTTATGCCGAGACTCCTACCGGCTAAAACTGCTCCAATTTGTCGGTGTGGCTGGGGCGGGTTACGGGAACGCGTGAGTAACCATCCGCGACCCGCCAGCGACCTTCCGTTTTTGTGGAAATCCACTCTTGGCGGAATTGTTTCCCGCACACTTCATTGAGGGTCGTGCCGGGAGCACGTGGCACGCACTTCCCTCCCGAGGGCCTGTTATTGTGTGCAGGACAGAGCTTAAGTGTATGCTTCGCAGTATCCTAGTTGGCACTGCACTCGTGGCATCGTGGAGTCGGTTCTCTACCAGCTACTTGGAAAAGGTACTTTCCAAAACACCCGTGCCCGGTCAGTACCTGCGTTAGCCGGTAGGTAAGCGAGCTCTGAGACGGTAAACTGTGCTCAATACCTCCGCCGCGAGGTCCAAGGATGGAGTCCCCGCCAGTAAACATGCTGCCTCAAAAGAAACAGTGCGGTATCCCCGAATCGCTCTGACCGCCATGACCCGTTGCGGTCTCCGTAATAAGGTCGTGGAGAGGGCGGTCAAAGGGTCCGGTACTACCCCCGATACTACCTCCTATTATACGGGGCGCAACATGATCGAAAAGGGGGTGTACACAGTACACCTTTGCCACCCCCGCTTGGGGAATATAGTCAAGACGATGTTAATTTTATTAATAATATTAATTATGACGTCTGTACGTTGACTGACAAAGCCAGACCGCAAAACGTTCGCGAGATTAAGTTATAATAGTTCCACAGCAGTTCGCTACTCGGAACATCAGTTACACGAGCTCTTACGTTTATATCAGAGTTCGTAAGGTCAAGGATAACATCGCGAGGTAATCTACGTGTCTAAGAAAACAAGAAGTTTTCGTTTTGAAAGACACGTGTAATTGAACTTGTAGAACGAAGAAATTGATCCGTTTTGCCAGTGTTATTTAATGAGACTTGCTTAAAGTTATGTGGTTATGCGGCTAGTTCCTAATGCCTGGTTTATACGCACGTAGTATCAAATTGGTCCTTAAATTAAATTAAATTTGAAAATGTTAAAGTACCCCTGCCCCCAAAAATTAAGTGTCTATAGAGGTAAAGGCTCTTTTCGAAAGCATATGCGTATTAAAAATAACTATCACTTGCTTTAATGGTGAAGGATAACATCATGAGGAAACCTGCACGCCCTAAGAGTTTTTCGAAGGTGTGTGAAGTTCGCTAACCCGCACTCTCAATTTGAGTGTTACGGAGTGTTACGTGTGAGGGTAACGGACGCCCGTACCCAACAGTGGCAAAGTTTCTTAACAGGGTAAATATTATTATAGAGGGAAAGAAACTTTAGAGGCCCTGTATCACGGGCGTATTTGGGGAATTGAAAAGTGTCGCTCCATCACGTAGATTTAGATTTATGTATTCCTCATAAAATATTAGTTAATATTGTTACCATTACTTTCACTCATGCACATACTCCATTACATGAGGCTCAACATTCCACAAAAATTACATACTTTCAATACAAAACAAGTTTTCGGAAATGAAAAACAATTATCAACATCTGCCTCGTTTGCCTAGTGGCGTTAAATGCGAGCGGCCACCACGAGATCCTGTACTTAAATCGCAGGTCGGCTGTGTGTACATGAGTATTTTCTATGGAAGAATTCCTAGTCGCAGTCCGGAGTCTGGAAATGTGCCTTATATGACAAAAGGCTCGTTCCCTATTTCATCCGGATCTAAGATCGTACGCGATATGTAGGTGTACATACCCACACTATATATCTGCCATTCGTGTTTGGGGAATGTTTTAACCGACTTCAAAAAGAAGGAGGTTCTATGTTCGTCTGTAGTTCTGTTTTTTTTTTATGTATATTTACCGATATTTCCGTCAATTCTGGACCGATTCTTTTATTATTTTTTTTACGTTGGGTTTAGTATAGCTCCAAAGTGACCCCATTTTAATTTCATCGATATTGGACCCTGAACTTTGAAGATACACCAGGGAACTCTATCTATCTATCTATATCATCACGCCAGATCCCTTACAGGGTATGCAGAGAGTACAGAGTTCCAACAGGTTCTTTCCTTACATACCTCTCTGGCTCCATCTACTCTCATAGTTCGTCTCATACACGCTCGCCGGTAACGGAGACTCCTGACTTCTCCTTCAGATAAGACCCGGTCTATTTGGTCATGGTAAGATAGTCTAGGTCTTCCCCGGTACCTACATCCTTCCACTTTCGCATTGTATATCAGTTTTGTCATTCTTTCTTTTGACATTCTTTTTTATGCCCGAATCAACGGAGCATACCCTTTCTCATCTTTACACCGATACTATCTTTCATACCTATTCACTTTCTTACCTACTTCTTACATACCCAGCTCTCGCTGCCATATAACAGCGTTGAGACAAGCACTCCATTATGTATGGCCAGCTGCGCCTTTTGGCTTAAGTGCCGGCTCCCAAATAGCTTTCCCATTGCGCCATTCACTCTGTTCCCTGCACTCACTCTTCTCTCTATGTCAGCGGTATATTTCCCATCCTTACTGAATGCGCACCCAAGATATATAAACTCATTCACTTGCTCCAGTACATCGTTACCAACCACAATCCTTGCATTCGTTCTGGTTTCTTCCCGTTCAAAAACCATAATTTTGGTTTTCATCCCATTCAAATGTAAGCCATTTTTCATGCAGTCGTCTTTCATAACTGTGACTAGTGATTGCAGATCAGTGGCTGCTGGCGCTATCTAAACCGCGTCATCTGCATATAGTAGATGATTTACCACTAGATCACCCATTTTTACCCCTTCATTCATCGCATTCAGTCTTTGAAGACTTTTATCTAAATGTATTATAAACAGTCTAGCGGGAAACTCCTTAACGACAAATAATATGAATCTGTAAATTGAGTTATTATAAGTACTATATTAATCTTATACGTAAACTACCATGGAACTAATCAGAATATTAACCTACTTCAAAAAAGAAGGAGGTTTATAGTTCTTCCGTGTTTTTTTATATTGTTTCAATTTATAAACTGTTTTTAATGATTCTTTTTGCGTTAGGTTTAGGGTAGTTTTTTTGGTGGTCCAATTTTATTGATATCGGTATTAAACCTTGGACTTAAAAGATATACCAGGGGACTCCTTAACGACAAACAGTACGAATGTATAGATTCCGTTATTATGGGTATTAAATCAATTCTGAGATACCTTACTGTAGAATTAAACAAAATAGTATTATATAGGTATTATATATTATATATTATTTATCACTTATCAATTAAAATTGATAAGTGATAAATAATACGCCGCGTGGTTCCCGGCTTAGAATAGGACCAACCCATCTCATCCCATCGGGTGTCGTACAAGGCGACTAAGGGAAAACTAGGGAATGGGCAGCAGCGTTCCCTTAACACTTCGACGATCAATAACTGCGCTCGCCAACCCGCCTGCCAAGCGTGGCGAGTATGGCAAACACCCCCAATTATGGAAGAAAGTAGAAAAACCAGGCCCCTAGTCCCCGGCGGTCCTGTTCGTCCTGGCCACGGTAGCAGCCATGGTAACGACAGGACAAGGGGTGCTAAGAATCTCCGGCAGAGATTTGGCTACCACCAAAACCGAAAATTGGCCCTGGTGACATACAACGCACGCACATTGAGGACAGATGAGAAGCTAGTTGTGCTGGAAGAAGAGTTAAACAAGTTGCGGTGGAGTATTGTTGGTTTATCGGAGGTCGAAGAGAGGGCGAGGACACGATAACCTTAAAATCCGGCAACTTGTTTTACTACCGGGAGGGCGAACAGCAGTCCCAAGGTGGTGTCGGATTTATCGTCCACAAGTCACTCATAAACAACGTTGTGTCCATCACTAGTGTGTCGAGCAGGGTAGCGTACCTTATACTCAGAATATCCAAAAGATATTCGCTGAAGGTCATACAGGTCTACGCACCGACCTCGGCATACTCAGATGATGACGTCGAAGTTATGTATGAGGACATTAGTAGAGCCATACATACTTCCAAAACACACTTTACAGTGGTTATGGGTGACTTCAATGCGCGGCTGGGCAAACGGGGCGATGATGAGTTGAGAGTGGGGCAATTTGGATATGGGCAGCGCAACCCCAGGGGTCAGAGGCTGGCCGAATTTCTGGAGAAAGAGGGACTCTTTATGATGAACTCTTTCTTCCAGAAGCCGCCTCATAGGAAATGGACCTGGATGAGCCCTGATGGTTCCACAAAAAATGAGATAGACTTCATCATGAGCACCAAGCGACAAATATTTAATGATGTCTCCGTGATTCATAGGCTAAAAACCGGCAGTGATCACCGAATGGTCAGAGGCACATTAAATATTAATGTCAAAATGGAAAGATCGCGTCTGATGAAGTCTACGCTCCGACCTACTCATGCATATATCCAAAACCCCCAGAACTTTCAACTCGAATTGTCAAACCGCTTCGAATTGTGGCAGCACATCAGTGGACGAAATCAACAACAGGCTGGTAGAGACTGTTCATACAGTCGGGTCCAAGTATTTTAAGACCCACCGTAAAAATAGGCCTCAAAAACTATCTGACTACACCCGAAACCTCATGGCTGAGCGACGTTCCATGACGCTCCAAACCTCCGATGATGCTAAGTCCTATAGGCAGCTTAATGGACAGATATTGAAGTCCTTGCGACACGACTTACGGTCCTTCAATGCAAGGCGTATTGAGGAAACCATAGAGCAGAACAAGGGCTCTAAAGTGTTCGCAAGAGACGCGTCTATTGGGCAGAGCCAGTTGACGAAGCTGAAGACGGAGGACGGGAACGTAACGTCAAATAGATCAGAGGTGCTCAGGGAGATAGAGAGGTTCTATGGACAGTTATATACCTCAGTAGCTAAACCTGTTGTTGACTTGGTAAAAGACCCAAGAGCCAAGCTAACCCGACACTACACTGAAGATATCCCGGACATCAGCCTGTGCGAAATTAGGATGGCTCTCAAACAACTAAAAAACAACAAAGCGCCGGGTGAAGACGGAATTACTGCAGAACTTCTGAAGGCGGGCGGATCGCCGGTACTTAAAGTCCTTCAGAGGCTATTTAATTCCGTCTTGCTTGAAGGGAAAACGCCGGAAGCATGGAACAGGGGTGTGGTGGTGCTGTTTTTCAAGAAAGGTGATAATTCTTTATTGAAGAACTATAGGCCCATCACACTGCTGAGCCATGTTTATAAGTTGTTTTCGAGAGTCATTACGAATCGTCTCGAACGAAGGCTTGATGACTTCCAGCCTCCCGAACAAGCCGGTTTCCGGAAAGGTTTTAGTACCATAGACCACATACATACGCTGCGGCAGGTTATACAGAAGACTGAGGAGTATAATCGGCCACTATGCTTGGCGTTTGTGGACTATGAGAAAGCCTTTGATTCGATCGAGACTTGGGCGGTTCTTAGATCTCTCCAGCGATGCCGCATTGACTATAGGTACATCGAAGTGTTGAAGTGCTTGTATAATAACGCCACCATGTCAGTCCGAGTACAGGGGCAGTGCACGAAGGTGATCCCCATAAAAAGAGGAGTAAGACAGGGAGACGTCATTTCTCCGAAACTGTTTACGGCCACCTTAGAGGACGCCTTCAAGCTCTTGGAATGGCAAGGACTTGGCATCAACATCAATGGCGAATACATCACTCACCTTCGATTTGCCGACGACATTGTGGTCATGGCGGAGTCGCTGGAAGATCTAGGACGAATGCTCGGTGACCTCAATAGAGTATCCCAACAAGTGGGTCTTAAAATGAATATGGACAAAACAAAAATAATGTTTAATGTCCATGTCGTACCCACCGCACTCACCGTTGGGAACTCTACTCTTGAAGTTGTCGAAGAATACATTTACCTGGGACAGGCAGTCCGGTTAGGTAGGTCCAACTTTGAGAGAGAGGTCAATCGACGAATCCAACTCGGCTGGGCAGCGTTCGGGAAACTGCGCAACATCTTCTCATCCAAAATACCTCAGTGCCTAAAGACTAAAGTTTTTAGTCAATGTGTGTTACCAGTGATGACATATGGATCAGAGACGTGGTCTCTTACAATAGGTCTCATAAAAAAGCTCAAAGTTGCTCAGCGAGCTATGGAAAGAGCTATGCTCGGCGTTTCTCTACGTGATCGAATCAGGAATGAGGAGATTCGTAGAAGAACCAAGGTCACCGACATAGCCCTCAGGATTAGCATGCTGAAGTGGCAATGGGCTGGCCACATAGCGCGAAGATCGGACGGGCGTTGGGGCAGAAAGATTCTAGAGTGGAGACCACGTATTGGCAAGCGCAGCGTAGGACGACCGCCTGCCAGATGGACCGACGATCTTGTGAAAATCGCAGGAAATCGTTGGATGCAGGTGGCATCGGACCGGTTACGCTGGAAAGCGATTGGGGAGGCCTATGTTCAGCAGTGGACAAGTATAGGCTGAAATGATGATGATGATGATGATGAATTAAAATTGTAATATTTTTTTTTTTTTAAAAAGGAAACCGGCTTCATGGATCAAAAAAAATAAATATTTGAAGTCAGTGGCAAGAAACCGACTGCACTAACCGGCACCGTCTTCAAATATTTATTTTTTAGTTTTTGAAGTCCCTTTCCCCTTTTTAAAAAGTTTTTATATGATAACATTTCTCTTCTATTTGTCGCTAAAACTCCCATCTGCCTCCTTTGTTCTCATCTCGTGTAACGTATTCATTTTATTTTAAGGTCACCCGTAGCACTCGTGCCCCGTGTCGCTTTACGCGTGTAGTTAGTTTTGTCAGAAATTTACTCAAGGCCCTTATGACTATGACCGAACGCAGCGCGTTACGATAACTTAGTGAAATTATCGTTTAATGGCACTCCAGTAGCATAGCTAGACAATAATTAATTGTGAAAACCTTAAATTCCACTTAAAATATTTTAGAATTTATCACGGTTTAATTTTGGTTTTTAGTACGTAGAGCGCTCTACAGTAGCCATGGTCATGGAAGAGACTGAGACGTTCGACGTCCTTAAGGCATTGTTATTCCAGATTAACTTAGGGGGATTAATTTAATTGCAACTGGACATTGTTCTGCGCCCATACATGATTTGCCATAGAACCAACAGCAATGAAAAATACTTGTATGATTTCAAATCACCCATAAATCCTCTTAAGGCATTTATTATTAAACGGACAAGCGAGGAAATCGCAATATTGCAAAAAAGTATTAGATTTTGAGGTTATAATTTAGTAGCCATTAATAGATATGAGGTTATATTGTGTGTTGACATTTAATAAAGATGTCGGCGACTTCGATATAAGTACTTACAATACTTTGAAATATTTGTTTTAGATTACAACTTGTCCGTTAGATATGGATATTTACCATTATTTTAATAAATTAGATAAATAATGATGGCATGCGTCAAATGTTTGTTGGTTCTGGGGCAATATTCGGCAATGTTTTTTTAATTGATTGGTATTAATATAAAAAAAATGATTGTATAATACCCAACACTGTCCCGTTGAATACAGAATACTATGGTATCGTAACACACCGCGTTACGTTTTAATTGGTCATACCGAATAAGTGCCCAGAAAGGTTGATGATTCTCTTTGATTAAAAGGTGAATTGCTTACACGTGCTCGAATTATTTTGCTGTAAACAAATACGACGCGAGTAATCAAAACATCGAATTTCTAAGCAATAATGGATAAAAATTTCTTTATGCATGTAGACCAGAAAGTACTTATTAATATTAAACTTATGACTATTCAAGAAAAAAAAGGCTAGTGATTACTGAAGACTCTACCACTCGAATGTTATACCCGTGGAGAAGAAGGACAAGAAACTCCACGGTTACTCTTTTAAAAATGAGAGTTATACAATTCTTTTTGCGTACATTGGGTTCATGGGGTATGAGAGCATGAGCAAGATAGGCTTTCGAGCATAGATTAGCCGTAAATATATATGTAGGTACATTAATATTATCAATATCTTTTTCCCTTCTTCCGTTTTTTAGATTTTGTGGTAAAAGATGGTGGTGATAATGGATGTTTAATTATTTTTTTTATTAATATTCGTTTGATAAGGCACTTGTTGCGTTGTAGTAACGCGGTGTTTGTAGCGATCACAAAGGTTAAACAGAGTTCGGGTCAGCCAGTCTGAGATGGGTGACCATTTGTGGCATGCCCATTTTCAAGCATCTCTGTAATTTGAAAGGGATGTTAAGCCGATTGATCCCGGTTACCACTTCATGTGATAGTCGTTAAGCCTAGTTAGAATGGGCTGCTTGATAAGTTCCAACAGCAGGTGACCACAAATCCTACCTCTACTGATTCGCACTAGCTCCGGATAGTGCAGTATGCCTTCGCATCCCCACCTCGAGTTGTGAGAGAATTAATTGGTCACAATATTTTTTTATTTATTTCTCCGATTTGACTCTGATTAGTAGTCGAACAAATCTGTGAAAGTAATATTAATTACTTTGTGTCCCACTTTAACGGATCTGTGTATAAATCGTAAGGGATAAGTGGTAAATGAATATAAATCGGGATCGTTCCCAAAAGTTCATACCCTAATTAAACGCGGGACATCGCGCGATAAAAACTAATCGTCGGCTTTCGCTTAAGACACAACGCCCTTAAGATCACAGCGGAACTATGTCAAGAGGGTAACCAGTACGTTGACTCCCACCGTCATGGATTGGTTGGCTGGGGTTTGTTCTGTCTTGTCTTTCTTATCCCTATTATCCTTATTAAATTCAGTTTACTCGTGCGATAATCTGCAGGGCAGTGGAAATGAAAATGAAATTGATTAGTTAGTTATTAGTTGATGCATTATCTTGGCTCAAGATAATGCATCAAGATATGTAGATCTGTTCTGAACTGTGCGTATTTGTAAAAATAGGTTTTTTTTTAATACGATATTAAAGAGACTCCCCATATGTATGAACGACTTAAGTAGATTTTTTTTTTGTATATTTGAATTTTCATGCTTGTAAACGCACCCACGACACAGGAATAAATCCTAGTGTGGGTCTACGTTTTTTTTAAATAAAAACAAAGCTTTCTTGATTCAAGTGTCGAAAAAAAGGCCAACTTTTTCAAAATATGATTTTGAGAATAAGATAGTTGAATATGTATGGATGATTTTTGTATCATCTTGACTGAAGTTCAAATGCAAAGGCCATTTTTTTAAAAATAACGATTTTTGTAAACTTTCGACATTTTTTGAATGATTGTTGAGGGTGCTATGAACTCCCGTGACCCTTTGGAATCGCGCCTTGTAACAGAGACAGCTATTTACGTAAATATACTATCATTAAGTATTTAAAAAATGCCCGGAACGAGCAAAAGCGCCCTATCTTTTTCACACAATTTTTCTTTAGAAATCCACGCAAATTCTGTACGCTCAGTAAAATGTGAAAGATTTTTAACAAAAGAATATTTTTCATAGAATTATTTAAATCCGCTGACATCGGATGTTTTCTCAAGTAAATACCAGGCAGTTAGACGAAAGACTTCTATGATGATATAATCTATGTAGTACTTGTTTTAACTAGAAAGAAAACGTTACATGTAAAAACAAGTTCATCGATCGGGTCAATGAACCTTTACGTGAAAATTATATTTTTCCCAGGCTTAATAAAATGCTATCAGTTTTCACAGTCGACACTTTAATAAGGCTTATAAAGTTGACCTGTTTATTGCGCCTTAATCGTAAACTTTAGCAGTGCAGTGTGGAGCTCAGAATGTTTAAGGTTGCATTAAAATAATGTCTTTATAAGATATGTGACGGAATATAGAACATTCCTTTCCCAGTTTGATTTTTGTAATATTTGAGTTTAGACGCTGTAGACACAGCGTGACTAGTCATTCTTGACAAGAAGACAATCAAACGTACTCTTTTTATAACATACAAAACGAATACTTCATACCTCATACTACGAATGTCATGGTTACGCTCACAAACACGAAACATGTCCAAACACCGATGGGATGAGGAAGTTCCACTATTCGGTCTGTATGTTAAAGTGATTTTTACGCTGTGGTCTTGCGAACCTAATGATCGCTTATTTAGTGTCGCGAGCGTTATGCCTTGCCAATCAAATGCTTGCTTTGTGGTCTTGCGAACCAAATAAGTTACTCCGTAGTCTTGCAAATCAAATGCTTGCTCGGTAGTCTTGTGAGCTTAAATGCTCACTCGGTAGTTTTGCGGACCAAATGCTCGCTCGGTACTATAGGCATGGATCGGGTTTTAACAAACCATTTTGTGAATTAGAATTAAGGCCTAAAATCGATGTAGTCGAATAATTTTCTACATACTTATATACGTATCTTATGTAGATTTTGCAGTGATGTCTAGTATAAAATGGGTTCAGCAAACCTTTCGGTATTATGAAGATCCCGGACGAAATACGCATTTGGGTCAATTTGGTCGTTGTCGAGCCTCAGTTGTGGCTGAAATAATTATGTATATTTAATAATAAACATGCCTGTATATAATGAATTAAGGATTAAAAATTTATAAAATAGTACGCGTTTTACGCTTCTTTTTCGCCTACAAGGAAAGCTGCGTTGCGGTAAAAATCATAAAGATCCGAATTCATATTTACTTTTATGATATGAATATTGAGTTATACAGCTTAGAAAAAGTACATATATCTACTGCGAATGCATATGAGATTAATATAAGATCGGTTTTTCTTTTATCCACATGAATGCTACCGGTCTAATAAAAAAGATTTAATCTAAAGTGAAATAGTAATTTTCGGTGTGTTCATATCGAAATTGATTTGACATTTATGCTGTCCAGGCTACTGAAATAATCTGAATTGAAAAAAATTGAAATGTCTTTCGAGGTATTCTTTCTTAGAATTTTGTCCGTTGATAATAGATTCGGACACAAAGTAGGCAAAGGCAGAGGGTTCACTCTCTACATTAATACGCCGTTCACGTCGTTCAGTTATGGACTCATTCGCATCTGCAGGCGGTAAAATTCGTTGAAGCATACCACAGACACAGAGAAATTATTTATCTACTTAAATATACACTCACAAATTTACATAGCTTTACACACGACGCATTTACAAGAATGACGAAATTGTATGAAGAGAGTTTAAAGAATATTATATGTAGCTCTACTATCAGCTACGATACATACTATCGATTTTGTTTAAAGTTTAACAGCGTTCCTAGCAAATAATAAATAAGGTTGGTTGCTTTAATTTTGATAATTTTTTTTTGTTTTTTTTTTATTTTTTTTTAATCGTAGCCCCACACTAGGATTTATTCCTGTGTCGTGGGTGCGTTTACAAACATGAAAATTCACAAACAAATACCCAGACCGAATTTAAAAGTCGTGCATTGATTTAACAACGTATGGTAGAGGTACGGCGCTATATAGCGATTTATATTCAGTCTACTCGTGTGGTAGTATGCAGGGAAGTGGACATGAAATTGGGTAGTGGGGACATGTAAAATTACTAACCACTCCTCTGCTTTGTTATGTTGACTTTCGTGATACCGTGCGCTCTGACTAAATATAATTGAAAAATAAATTGCGCTGGCCAGTTTCATGCTCATTTCTCTGCTCACTGCCAAGCAATTAAGCTGAATGTAAACCAGGGCTTTACAGTATTAGGTAAGCTCAATTTTTCTATACATTAAATCACCTTAGGTCACGTGTAAGCCGCCGCGTAGGGTCCCTGGGATTTCGCACTTAACTGGGTACTAAAATATAGATTATAACACAGAAGGCATATGCCTTCTGTGTTATAATTTATTGTGCCTTGAAATTGTTGAGCTAGGTTCGTCGTCCTACGTATCGGGCATGACCTTTGACCCTACGTGTCGTTGCATCTTGGCGTTGAATGAACGGAATTGGCACGACTCTACTGGAAAATTAACTTCCTCAATTTGAAAATACGTCATTTCAAATCAGTGAGTTTTATCCTGTGCCATCTCAATTTGTCTTAGTTAATTGGGGTGGTTCATATGTTATATTTAGAATATTTAATTTTGTACATTTTAGAATGTCCGCGCAAGTAGAGTTAAATAATTTGTAAGGAGGTTGAGGATGGTCAAAAATAAAAATGCGGAATTATAAAAAAAAACTGTTTAAGCCGACTTGCACATCTAATTAAATACAATTAACAATAAATATGTGTCGGCGCTTAGGTTTTAGGGATGGCCGTTTCTATGCTGATAACGGATAAATGTGGATTTATCTTCGTTTTTATAGTCGTATGCACGGTGGCCAAACACGAAGGAAATCTTGAAATAACACTAGGGTCACCTCCGGTACACTGATCTTCCCTGATATCCGATTTGTATAAAGATTGAATGATATTTTAATCATGAAATAAAACTATTTTTCAGATTTTATCGCGATTTATTTGTGATTTTTTAAGTTCCCGACGTTTCGAGTGCTTTGCGGCACAAATGGTCACGGGAGGGACTGAGGTGTTAGACGTCCAAAAGGCATAGTTGTTCAGGGGTTCCCTCAAACTTCTTAATTATTTTTGTCGGTCCGTTCTACGCAAAATGAGCCCACGGTGTCCTGAGGTCTGCAAGACCTCATGACACCGTGTTATGCTTGGTTTTGGATTTGATTATGTTAATCCGAAAATCGTATCCCTAATATTCGCGTACATCTAAGAACTCAGTATGATATTTTAATCATGTTTACAATTTAATATTATACACTAATCAAATTTAGTTATTCATTGCACAAGCAACCCGTAAAATAATTTCGACTTACATAAGTAAAATATTATCATTGTCATCATCTCAGCCTACACTAGTCCATTGCTGAACATAGGCCTCCCCGATCGCTTTTCAGCGTAACCGGTCCGTTGCCACCTGCATCCAACGACTTCCTGCGATCTTCACAAGATCGTCGGTCCATCTAGCAGGCGGTCGTCCCATGCTGCGTATGCCAATACGTGGTCTCTAGAATATTTCTGCCCCAACGCCTGTCGAATCTTCGCGTTATGTAGCCCGCCCATTGCCACTTCATCTTGCTAATCCTATGGGCTATGACGGTGACCTTGGTTTTTTACGAATCTCCTCATTTCTGATACTATTACGTAGAAAAACGCCGGATATAGCTAGCAAGTAAAATATAATAGTTTGTAAGTAAATTCAGTTTAAAAACACTTCAGTAACAACAAAATAAATCTATGATAATATTGAAACCTCATCAACTCGTGTGACCCTTATAAAAAATCCTTTAACCTTTCTAGGTTCATCGCAAAGTACTTTGAAAACAAACGGTTTGTATGCAAATAAACAGTTCCTAAAAGGATTAGATGAAATTCCATTTGTTCCCACATTTAAATAAAATTAACTTAAAATGTAGACTTTATGTACAAAAGAGATTAATTTATGAATTTTGTTATTAGAGAATATTACACTAGTCTAGTGACGCATAGTGCGGCCGATGATCGCAAGGTCCACTAAAAGTTCGAATACTGGGTCGGACAAAGCATGATTTTTCTTTCAAAAGATTCGCGCTAGTAGTATGATGGCAACAGGCTCGTCCCCTATTTTAATTTGAACCTAACTGCAATATTTGGAAGTGTACAGAGGATATCTGCGCTACCCTCGTTTGTAGACCAAAGGGTTGTTTACAATCATTGTTGTGAATCAAAATACATATGACACAAACCTCATAAGCTGATCGGGTTTCATGCGATTTACTTTAATTTTCTTCAACTTTTCCCGTTGCTTAACTAGTATTTTTAACTACCTACCAATGCCAAGTTAATGTATAAAATGTAAAGTTTAGAATAAAATCTCATAGAAATAAAATGAGCCGCAACTACGAGTACGTAAGCACCATTGAGTACCTGATACCTCAAAGGGAATTTATAAAAAAAGTCAAGTATAAAAAGATTAAAAGGCTGAAAATGTTTTGAAATTCATATGAGTATATACCGTCCAAAGGTGAACAAACTCCCTTTACTTGCCGTGGATATGTTTGCCTGGGAGGCGATGCGGCTTAGTAATGCGGATAAAATTTTTATAAAAGAAATATTTTCGTTACTTGATATTTTCTTCTGTCTAAAGGTAAGTTTTTTTAAAGGAGAAAAGTTAAGCAAAGTTGTGTGAATATTATTTAGTTACAGTTATAATTATTAGGGTAGAGCTTCATTCTTTTTAAGTAAATGCCATTTAATTATAATAAACACTTGGAAAATTAGACTTCTTTGTCGATGAATAAAATTATGAAGACGAAGAGGCAAGTATAAATTGCCGAGTATCTAGATAATTCTTAATTATTATTAAAAACCATTATTGTATTATCGTCCCACTGTTGGTCAAAGGTCAACTTTTCCACTCTCCCCTGTTATTTGCCAGCTCAGGCCAGTTCTTTAAAAATGCATCCAGATCATCCCATCATCTCTGTCAGTACCCACCGCGTTGCCTTCTTCTACTATGAGGGGACCAGTCAGTAGTTACTTTGGCCCATTGGTTGTTTGCCATGTGGCAGACATGTTCGGCCCAGTCCCATTTAATCTTGGCGGATTTTTGACCGGCGTCACCAATTTGAGCATAGAGGAAAGAGCGGTGTTTCCAACATGGTAGGTAAGCTTAATATTAAGGATACTACGCTCCATTGTACGCTGACAAACTGCGACCGTGACTTCTGATGTTTGGTAAAAGACCAAGCCTGTGCGCCGTAGTTGAGGATGGGGAGAATGCACATATCCATGAGTCTACGCTGAAATCATTGACCAAAAGCTCCTCCAGGCATTTTCAATACGGCGTGCAATTTCTACCTCTTTCCTTGCCTGGAAATAAACTATTTGGCCCTAGTATATATAATATAAGAAAAGCATTCATGAGGTTCATACATAAATTGACAACGGATTGATGCAGTGTGAAGAGCTTATACCTACTACCCACTGGATCAAGATGTCGCGGTTCGATCCCCGCCTGGGACAAATCTTTGTGTGACCTGTCTGGGTATTCGTGTAAGTAAATTTTATGTTTGTAGACGTTCACGATATAGAAAACATTACTAATGTGGGCCTAGGTTTTAATTAAAAACAAACTCTAAGTTTCGTTAGTAAATAACATTCTTACTCACTACGAGGTTATATTCGTTTTTTTTTCTCATTAAAAAAAATCGTAGCCCCACACTAGGATTTATTCCTGTAGGATGGGTACGTTTACAAGCAACACAATACTCAGACCGAAACAAATAACTGTGGGTCACATGAAGATTTATCTCGTGCGGGAATAGAACCCGCGACTATTAGAAACAGTGGGCGAAGCGGCTTAAGCTATTAACCACTGCGCTAAATCGTCAGTCAAATATTTAGCAAAATCTGCCAGAATATTGATGATCAGATCTGGATTTCCAATATTCACATGCAAGATTTATTTACGTAATTTTGCAAGCGTAGTAAAATTAAAGGAATACTAACTTTAGATTATGAAATATTTGCGAAAGGAAGGCGTGGGATCGCGACATAAATATAATAAACGCATCTTAAAAGAAACCCATAAAACCGACACTCCGAGTAATTATAGAGTTTATAATAGAATGGGATTCATTATTTATAACGGATCAGAATTTTCCGATCGCCTGTTTGTTTGCTCTCAATATTTCCACGTGTCATTACTCCGTTACCGTCATAGCAAAATTGAGCAAAGGTTGACGGTTCTAAGCAAAAAACCGAAACATTAATATTTCAACAGCTGTATAATTTCGAAAATAAGGAAAAGCGACTGATCCATTGACAAAATTCGAATATGAACCCAACAACAATTTATTAAGTCGGAATCTACAACCTATTACAGAGAGTATTTTGGTCACCAGGTACGTAAAAGCATTAGCACTAATAGGTATAAGGTGAAATAAGATGATAATTTAATAGATTTTGGTTGATAATCTGGTAGTAGTCCTTTTTATTGACAGGTTATGCAGCGCTTACCTCGACACAAGAGAATGATTCATGCTATTGTTTCTTGGCGCCTTGTGGAGAATTGTGGACATATTATATTTTTTGTAACACACGTCTTTATACTATAGCAAGGTAAAACTATAATACCAATACCTACTCCGAGTACCCCACAGAAGGTGCGTGCGTGCGTGCGTGCGTGCGTGTGTGCGTGTGTGTGTGTGTGAATGACGTACGCTGTTAGCCGCGGGGCCTTTACAGCTTCACCGAATAAGAGGGCAAGCAAGGGGATGGGGGCAGCTAGCTCAAGGGCGCCTCAGGGAGGAACGGCCTCGGTGTAACGCCGTGGTGCTCTACACCGACTGGCGGGTAAGGGATTCTTCAACCTCGCCGGCGAGGTCGGTGTCTGATCCTACCATAATTCTGTTATCTATACTAATATTATAAAGAGGAAAGATTTGGTTGTTTGTAACGGATAAACTCTGAAACTACTGAACCGATTTTAACAATTCTTTCACTATTAGAAACCTACTTTATCCAGTAGTTACATAAGCTATATAACATAGACCCAGTAGGTGGCGCTATTGTCGGCCGGGTACGAAGTCGCGGGAAACTGGTATATTAAATAAATAAATAATTAGTAGCTGAATATGTAATAATATCTCAAGAAGTACAGTAGGTATCTAATAGTTACAGTATAGAAATATCCTAAAGAACGCAAAAAATATTGGCACAGGTCTTCGGAAATGACGGTCTACTAATATTTACCCACCTTCCATTTATTTGTTTTATATATTCGATATTGCTTCAAATATTTACATCATCTAAACCGAGAGCAATTAAATATAGCAGTAAAATGCGAATCATTGATGTCAAGTCAAAACAAACTTTGTGGCGTGTAATTGCTAAAAAATATTATTGGTATAGAATTCAGACTATGTATATTATATAGACGCATTGCCATTAAAATAAATATATCGAAGAAAAGAATATAACCAATGGTTAACTATGCTCTTCATCATCATCATTATTTCTTTTATCATCTGCCAGTATCTGGATTTGAAGTAATATATTTGATTTAGCATTATTATATGACAAAAGAGATTTCCAACTCTTCACAAGGTAGCGGTAACCCAACTGATTTTGACTGTGGATGCCACATATACCGACATTCCAAAGAGTTTTGTCCTGTTTCTTACTATTAGAATATTTTGTATTCGTGTAAACCATTATAGTATTTATAAATCGTAAGACAAGTAACAAAGACTCTACTACCACTTCGGAATGTCATTCCTGTGGAGAAGAAGGGCAAGAAACCTCGCGGTTACTCTTTTAAAATAAAAGAAATACAATTTCTTATCTGCCTTTTGTTGTGGGGTATGAGAGAATAATGCAGGCTTCTTCTGCTATAGGAGGACTTATTGCTAGTCCAGATGTGGTGAATGGGAACTATAGTTTTTTTTCAAACATATGTGTTTTAACAAAATAGTTGGCCATTTGTAACACAACTTTCTCAACAAATCTTCTCAGTCTATATATTTTTTATAGAAATTTAACGATATCTACAGACACTAGTCTATAGACATCGTTAAATATCTATGTGGCGCCAACATATCATTTTAGATGAGTGATGAGTGTTGGTTACCAACGTAACAGACGAACAACATCCGGTTGCAGAGCCACGATTCCTCCAACTCGTCAACATTTCAAGAAATTTAAAAGTAAATTTTGTCATACAAATGTACTTTCAACACTTTTATTAATCATAAAATAATTTCATATCATTTATACCCGTTGGAAAAAATAGCTAGAATTGTTTATTTTCATAGCATTATGTCATATGGAATACTGCTTTGTGGATGTTCTGCTGAACTGAATACCATCTTCGTTTTTCAAAAAAAGGTTATTCGTGCAATTTACTATTTGGCCCCCAGAGTTTCCCTTAGAGAAAAATTCAAAGTGATAAATATTGTAACTGTTGTCTCGCAGTTTATATATGAATATCTATTATATTTTAAAAATAATATCAGTAACTTTTAAAAATATAGCGACATTCATCATGTTAATACACGGAACAAAGATGATCTTATTGTACATTCTACTCGTCTCCATAGAATAAGCGTATACATTGCCCCATGAAAGAGTTGCCTCTTTCATGGGGCAATGTATACGCTTCTACAGCAAATTACCCATAGATATCCGAAATATTAATAAGTTTTAAAAGGCAAGGCGCCGCGTGGTTCCCGGCTTAGAATAGGACCAACCCATCTCATCCCATCGGGTGTCGTACAAGGCGACTAAGGGAAAACTAGGGAATGGGCAGCAGCGTTCCCTTAACACTTCTACCATCAAAAACTGCGCTCGCCAACCCGCCTGCCAAGCGTGGCGAGTATGGCAAACACCCCCAATTTATTAAAATGGAAGATAAGAATAAAACCAGGCCCCTAGTCCCCGGCGGTCCTGTTCGTACTGGCCACGGTAGCAGCTATGGTAACGACAGGACAAGGGGTGCTAAGAATCTCCGGCAGAGATTCGGCTACCACCAACATCGAAAATTGGCCCTGGTGACATACAATGCACGCACGTTAAGGACAGATGAGAAGCTTGTTGAGCTGGAAGAAGAGATAAACAAGTTGCGGTGGAATATTGTTGGTTTATCGGAGGTCCGAAGAGAGGGCGAGGACACGTTAACCTTAAAATCCGGCAACTTGTTTTACTACCGGGAGGGTGAACAGCAGTCCCAAGGTGGTGTCGGATTTATCGTCCACAAGTCACTCATAGACAACATTGTGTCCATCACTAGTGTGTCGAGCAGGGTAGCGTACCTGATACTCAGAATATCCAAAAGATATTCTCTGAAGGTCATACAGGTCTACGCACCGACCTCGGCATACTCAGATGATGACGTCGAAGTAATGTATGAGGACATTAGTAGAGCCATACATACTTCCAAAGCACACTTTACAGTGGTTATGGGTGACTTCAATGCGCGGCTGGGCAAACGGGGCGATGATGAGTTGAGAGTGGGGCAATTTGGATATGGGCAGCGCAACCCCAGGGGTCAGAGGCTGGCCGAATATCTGGAGAAGGAGGGACTCTTTATGATGAACTCTTTCTTCCGGAAGCCGCCTCATAGAAAATGGACCTGGATGAGCCCTGATGGTTCCACAAAAAATGAGATAGACTTCATCATGAGCACCAAGCGACAAATATTTAATGATGTCTCCGTGATTCACAGGGTAAAAACCGGCAGTGATCACCGAATGGTCAGAGGCACATTAAATATTAATGTCAAAATGGAAAGATCGCGTCTGATGAAGTCTACGCTCCGACCTTCTTATGCACACATCCAAAACCCCGAGAACTTTCAACTCGAATTGGCAAACCGCTTCGAAGTGCTAGACAGCAGCGCATCAGTGGACGAAATCAACAACAGGCTGGTAGAGACTGTCCATACGGTCGGGTCCAAGTATTTTAAGCCCCACCGTAAAAATAGACCTCAAAAACTATCTAACTCCACCCGAAATCTCATGGCTGAGCGACGTTCCATGACGCTCCAAACCTCCGATGATGCTAAGTCCTATAGGCAGCTCAATGGACAGATACTGAAGTCCTTGCGTCACGATTTACGGTCCTTCAATACAAGGCGTATTGAGGAGACCATAGCACAGAACAAGGGCTCCAAAGTGTTCGCAAGAGACGCGTCTATTGGGCAAAGCCAGTTGACGAAGCTGAAGACGGAGGACGGAAACGTAACGTCGAATAGGTCAGAGGTGCTCAGGGAGATAGAGAGGTTCTATGGGCAGTTGTACACCTCAGTAGCTGAACCTGTTGTTGACTTGGTAAAAGACCCAAGAGCCAAGCTAACCCGACACTACACTGAAGATATCCCGGACATCAGCCTGTACGAGATTACGATGGCTCTCAACAACTCAAAAATAACAAAGCACCAGGCGAAGACGGAATTACCGCAGAGCTTCTGAAAGCGGGCGGAACGCCGGTACTTAAAGTCCTTCAGAGGCTGTTTAATTCCGTCTTGCTCGAAGAGAAAACGCCGGAAGCATGGAACAGGGGAGTGGTGGTACTGTTTTTCAAGAAAGGTGATAACACTTTACTGAAGAATTATAGGCCCATCACACTGCTGAGCCATGTTTATAAGTTGTTTTCGAGAGTCATCACGAATCGTCTCGAACGCAGGCTTGATGACTTCCAGCCTCCCGAACAAGCCGGTTTCCGGAAAGGCTTTAGTACCATAGACCACATACATACGCTGCGGCAGATTATACAGAAGACCGAGGAGTATAATCGGCCACTATGCTTGGCGTTTGTGGACTATGAGAAAGCCTTCGATTCGATCGAGACTTGGGCGGTTCTTAGATCTCTCCAGCGATGCCGCATTGACTATCGGTACATTGAAGTGTTGAAGTGCTTGTATAATAACGCCACCATGTCAGTCCGAGTACAGGGGCATTGCACGAAGGCGATCCCCATAAAAAGAGGAGTAAGGCAGGGAGACGTCATTTCTCCGAAACTGTTTACGGCCACCTTAGAGGACGCCTTCAAGCTCTTGGAATGGCAAGGACTTGGCATCAACATCAATGGCGAATACATCACTCACCTTCGATTTGCCGACGACATTGTAGTCGTGGCGGAGTCGCTGGAAGATCTAGGACGAATGCTCGGTGACCTCAACAGAGTATCTCAACAAGTGGGTCTTAAAATGAACATGGACAAAACAAAAATAATGTGTAACGTCCATGTCGTACCCACCGCACTCACCGTTGGGAACTCTACTCTTGAAGTTGTCGACGAATACATTTACCTGGGACAGGTAGTCCGGTTAGGTAGGTCCAACTTTGAGAGAGAGGTCAATCGACGAATCCAACTCGGCTGGGCAGCGTTCGGGAAACTGCGCAACATCTTCTTATCCAAAATACCTCAGTGCCTTAAGACTAAAGTTTTTAGTCAGTGTGTGTTACCAGTGATGATATATGGATCAGAGACGTGGTCTCTTACTATAGGTCTCATAAAAAAGCTCAGAGTTGCTCAGCGAGCTATGGAGAGAGCTATGCTCGGCGTTTCTCTACGCGATCGAATCAGGAATGAGGAGATTCGTAGAAGAACCAAGGTCACCGACATAGCCGTTAAGATTAGCAAGCTGAAGTGGCAATGGGCGGGCCACATAGCGCGTAGATCGGACGGGCGTTGGGGCAGAAAGATTCTAGAGTGGAGACCACGTATTGGCAAGCGCAGTGTGGGACGACCGCCTGCCAGATGGACCGACGATCTTGTGAAAATCGCAGGAAGTCGTTGGATGCAGGTGGCATCGGACCGGTTACGCTGGAAAGCGATTGGGGAGGCCTATGTTCAGCAGTGGACAAGTATAGGCTGAGATGATGATGATGAAAAGGCTATTAAAACTAAACTATGTAGTAAAGGATATTATAATATTTCGGAATATTTCGACGATAAAACTGATTGGGTTTAAGCAGCTCCTCATTCGGCAACTTCTAAATATAGTTTATAAAAAAACTTTAAAATACAATTTTGTCAAAAAAAAGAATAATAAACAGAAAGGCTAGTCTAATTAAGTTAAAAGATTAGCCCGCTCAGTTCCTCGCCACATCTTCTCAGTGTGAGGCTGCGTTCCGATCCGGTAGTAGTTGTAAAAAATGTAATAATTTTTGACTTTTGTAAACGCTCTTGTTAGCCTATACAAATAAAGTATTTTGACTTTGACTTTGGACTAGTGGCAAATGGTACGGCTGGCGATCATAAGGTCCAGGGTACGAATCCTAAGTCGGACAAAGTGTTTTTGGGTTTATCTATCGAAAAACTTTCATTAGATATCCGGAGTCCAGACATTTACGCATTCTGAGACATTGGTTATTTGGCATTGTTTTCCGACAAACTGCCTCCTAGAGCGCTTAGCGCGACAAGGATGGCATATTACCTCGTTAGCGTCACGCTAACTTTTCGTGCTGAGCCTACCAACACTGGTGATAAGATAAGATAGTTTATTTTAAATTATTGTTACGTTACTAGAGTGACCGGTTTCAATAGATAGATTTGCCTACCACAAATAGAATTTTGACATATTTTGTATGGAAAATCTGTCAAAATTCCACTGACAGTAAGCAAATCTATCCTTAGTTGAATATTGAGACCGGCCATTAAAAATAGTACAATATTTGTTAAACCAAACCTTGTGGTAAAAACGTAACATATATTGCAAGCGCTTGTATATTTGGAGCCAGAGCTGTGTTGGCAAGATCTGAATGAATTTTCGTAATTATGGAAACACTTATGTTGAGGAACAAACATTTCAGTTCTTAAAAATAAGTAGAAATAAACAGTTACTACGTTGAAAAGAAAAAGCAAAATTAAACATTAGAATTGGGCATGTGCTGGTACTATTAAAATCGAGCGTAATCGTGCTTTGTGTGTATGTGTGTGAGTTTGTGTACAAAATAAAGCATCGGTGAAATTAGATATTTAAGACTCACACTAAGATACAATATTTTCAGTTTGATCATAGGAAAGAGAAAGTTTTTTTATCACCTTTTTACATGCAAAGTTTGTGGATGCCATAGATGCTGCCATTCCCAAGAGTGATGTCCTTCTACCGCTAGTAAGGACTCATTGTGCATAGCCTCCTGCCATTATTCCGAGTACACTTCCAGAATGTACCCAGAATAACAGCTACTTAGTACGATCACCTCATATTAATTTGGGACGTTATCGCCCTCACAATGTAGATATCAATAGTACACCTTTCTTGCACTACCTTTTACCCTACCCTCGCTTGGAGAATATACACGTAACGATGTGTATAATTTCATTATGTCATTAGATTTAATTCCCCGCATAATATTTTTCTACCAAGACATTTGCACGTTACATCGCATGTACTTAGGCAGGTGCTTAAATCAAAATGTCGATAAATGCTTATTAATATTTCTAAAGGGCATATAGATAAAGCAATTTCAACACAATTATCAAATGCATCATAACGCGGAAGTTATTCAATTTAACTTAACAATATATGTACGTAGGTAATAGTTTCTTATTGAATAGGATATTGTACATAATATAGGAAACAATGTGTTCCGAATCGTTCTTGGAAAACCTCTTAAGATTCGTAACAACGGTATAAGCATAAACACGTAGATTTAAATAAGCATTATAATAAAAGTACAATAATATGCCTCGTTGGTCTAGTGGCAAAGCGCATCGCTTTGTAATCACGAGGTCCTGGGTTCAAATCCTAGGTCAGACAAGTGTAGTTTTTCTAACGAAAACTTCCTAGTATGAGTCCGGAGTCTGGAATTGTGTCCGGTATATGGCCACTAGTCGTCTGTCAAAATATTATTTACTAAATTCTCTTAAAGGGCCGCTACGTTTTACGTCGTTACACACTGCGTTACGTACGCCTCTTTGGTCTAGTGGCATATAATGAGGGTAGAGTCTGACTAATGAAAGCTGAGAGTGATTTTTTAACGTTTCGATAAACTGGCAGCACTGAAATTAATGTCACCTATTGTTCTAATTAACCATAGGCTAGACGAACTGGTTTTGATCCTCGCTAGATTTAATTATTGCTGTGCTATCTTTCCATAAAATTCCACCAGATTTAAATTGGACACTTCTGAATGTAAAACCTTATTAAATTCCATGGAATTGCATTGGTGGAATATATAGATGAGTCATTGAGTCTACACAAAATCCGTTTTTTAATATAAAAAGTTGAAGACTTTTAAGAAATTGATTAAATATCAGAAAGCCAATAAGTATCAGGTTCTCATAGCAGAAAATAAAGAACGTATAAACCATTGATACGAAAGCATGTAATAAATATTAAGTTCTTAGATTAGTGCAACTCCCTCCCTGCTGTTTCTATTCCCTTGTTCCTCTGCTCTCCTGTGTTATTTACCTATGTTTTACTAAAGTATTCAAGTATCAAAACCATTTATTCCCAGTTCATCCGGGGTCTCACGAACCAATTTATTAAAAACTGCCGCTTTTTTGCACTTTCAGCTTTCGTTAGACAGACTCTAGCGAACACGAGATCCTGAGACCTCGTCTTAGGTCCGATAAAGTGTATGTTGATGTTATTTTTTATTGAAAAATTGTCAGTCATATTTCGGAATTAGTAATATTGCCCTGTATGATGTGATGATGTGATTTCACCCCCCACTTTAATGGGACCTAACATCATCTTTGATATGGGGGTTTACACAGTACACCTCTGCCACCCCGCATGGGGAATCTAGACGTGACGTTGCTTATTCTTTTATTTTATTTTAATAATATAATATTTAACTATTCTTCACAGCGCGCTTTTAATAAGTTATAACTGGAGATTATATGGATTTTACGGCTCCAAGTATTTAAAAACGTTTCATATGTTAATACATAAGGAGTGAGTGGTAATATTTTGTTGAGCTTGTAAATGACGAACGGTTTAGCGCAGAGCTTAAGTACCTCCGCCCACCGTGTCTAATAGTCGCGGGTTCGATTCCGGTACAGGACAAATCTTAACCCTCAATTATTTGTTTCGGTCTGGGTATTTGTGTATGCGAATTTTCATGTTTGTAAACGCACCCACGACACAGAAAAGTGTGGGGCTAGGATTTGTTTAATAACAATATATATAGTATATATATACATATACATATACATATATATATATATATATATATATATATATATATATATATATATATATATATATATATATATATATATATATATATATATATATATATATATATATATCTACTAGCTGATTCCCGCGGCTTCGCACGCGTTTATTTGTAATTTGACATAGGTAGGTAGGACTTTTTGGTATAGCATTATTCCAAGACTAGACAAGAAGATCCAAGAAGAGACACCTTCATATTAAGTTACTTTTAAATCCGTTTAGCCGTGTCAATATGGAGAAATTAAAACAACTATCCCCCATGGATCCTGCATTTCCCGAGCTAAAAAGTAGTTTTAAACAAATCTCTGAGAAATCCACCATTTTCCAGTGATAGTGTATTTAATCGGTTCCGCCATTCTGGAAATTAACACGGACAAACATATTTTTTATTTTGCCCGTATGCGCATAAAATATCTTCTTTATTTTAACATCCCAAATGAATATTCCCGTGTGCTGTGCGGGGATCGTACCTGCGACTATTTGACAAAGTAAGTTAAGCAGTCTACCTTTTTTCGCTTAAATCAAGTCTTTGTTTTGCAAAATTATTTATACAGTCAACTTAAATATTACTAAATTTTCGATGTAGAACAATTTCAGCATGAGCCCAGGCTTCCAGTCACCTGTGAAGAGGAAGAGGGAAATCGAAAGATGATTGAGATGATTAATATTTTCGGGCCTTCATGCAGGCCGGTAAAAAACCACCAAATGCATATTGGTGTGATTTTATATACTACTTAGATGGATAATATCGGCATGATCTAGTGTGCAAATAAAGTTACCTATTTCAAATTATTATTTCACGACTTAAGATACTTTAATACTATCTAATAATCTATATCATCATGTCAGATGCCTTGCGGGTTGCGGGTAGGCAGAGGGTACAGAGTTCCAACAGGTTCTTTCCTTACAGACCTTCCTGTCTCTTTCCACTTTCATAGTTCGTCTTATACACGCTCGCCGGTTACGGAGACTCTTGACTTGCTCTTCGGATAATACATGGTCTATATATCATGGTAAGATAGTCTAGTCCCCGATATCTTTGATCTGTTCTAGGTACACTAACATCAGACAGCGGTGTGTAAATATGTATATTTCTTTTTTGCTACCGTTTTTTTATGCATAATTCTTTGCTGTTGTTATTTATAATTATAAATATTGTATATAATTTGTGAAACTATAAATATTTGTTGTTCTACGTCCTTCCACTTTCGCATTGTATACCTGTGTGGATTTTTTCATATTAAGTTTCTTTATAATCTGTTCAGCCGTTTTAGTATGAAGAAATAATAGATAACGGTGAGCGTGTATGAGACGAACTATGAGAGTGGAGGAAGCCAGAGAGATATGTAAGGCAAGAACCTGTTGGAACTCTGTACTCTCTGCCTACCCCGCAAGGGATCTGATGTGATGATATAGATAGATAGAAATAATAGATATTCCACAGAAGTATGTTTCCAGATATAAAAGTGTTTTGTTTTATTTTACCATGTAAGACACCTTCATACCAAGTTTCAATTAAATTCGTTTAGACATTTTAATATGAAGAACCAATAGGGAGACTATTTATTCCGGTAGAACCGTGTAGTATATGTATATTATATACTTTGTCAACTTCCACCAGACTTATTTCCCTATCAACGAACTCTACCACCGGGTTTAGCCTTAGCCCCGCTTAGCCCGCACAGGTGGTTTTTGTAAAATATAAACTAAACTATAGCACGATCCTATTCAATATACAACACTAATGCAGTCTCATAAAAAAACGTATACAATATCTTCCTTTTCGAGAAGGATTATCTATCAGTTTATCTATTTATTTTTAAATTATCGATAAAATATTTCTGATTTAAATCTTCTCTACCTCCCGTGTCAAAGATTTTAATCTAGCGTAATAGTATCTAACGGTACATTTCCAGCTAAGTATGTAGCAAAGTGTTCTCAGTACATTTTGTGTTAGTCTTCTCGTACGTATGTATATTCATCGTCATTACAGTTTCGTATCCAGCCCATTCATCGTTAGAGTTCTCTCCAGAAGAAACAATCCTAAATGCATCATCATCATGCACAAAACTATGTTTAAGTGTTTAAATCAAACATGTATGAACAATTTCGAGTGATTGCTTTTAACCACTGGAAAGTTTTTCATGAGGAGATGTGTGTGTGTGTGTGTGAATGATGTACGCTGTTGGTCGCGAGGCCTTTACAGCTTCACCGGACTTAAAGGCGAGCGTGCAACCACTACGCTCTAGCCAGCCAGAAGGGCAAGAGGCGACATACTCGAGGGCGCCTCGAAGAGGTGCCCTCGGTTGGGACAGTCGCTGTAGGGGGACGGGTGCACTACTAAGTGCACCGGTCAACCGCCGGCTATGGGAGGGGAATTCATGAGGAGATGAACCTGAGTCCAATATCAATTCATGGACGAATTCATGTATAGGCAAAATCACAAATTTTACATCGTAATATTGCAGTTCGGGACAAACAGTAATAAAGTTTTATGGTTTATCCCGCGACAATATAGTACGTTGATTTAGAAACAATGAATGATTTATCAAAATCGACTTTCTTTTTCTGTTCTCAAAAACTGTTAGATTTTACGAAAATATAAGTATGCAGTTGTGATCTTTAGTACAGGCTACAATTTCACAAAATTTCATTGAAATCCATCTAACAGGTTTGGAGTAAAAGTGTCTTTTTAGAAATCCAATGTTTCGCTTATTTCCGTCTTTTCTGGTGGATACTAGGTGGATTTTTGCATTAAAATCCACCTAGTAGTTTTTACGTGATGATGGTTTATACTCTTGGACAGGCAGACAAACAGATACGAAAGCCAAAAACTGTAGAATTGGCTTTTAAATTAATAGAATGATATCCCTGGGTTGTTATTTCCAAAAAATATACACAGACATGACTTCCTTACAGTTTTATTATATGTAGTATGTAGAGATATAGATGCTTTACTTTTCCCTACAAACTGTTTGATTTCCTGAAAACATTAATATTAAGTATATTGTCTGTCATATGAAATATCTCCATACCAATTTTCACTGACATCTAAAGAGTAGTTTTGGAACAATGAATAATAAATCGAAATCGACTTTTTTCTCTTTCCTCAAAAAATGTTAAGTTTTTCGAAAATATAAGTATACAAACTTGTGACCTTTTGTACAGGTTACAATTACACAAAATTTCATTGAAATCCATCAAACTGAATTTGAATAGAGTGTCTTTTTAGAAATTCAATGTTTGGGTTATTTTAGTCTTATCTGGAAAAACCTTTAAATTTTCCGGGATAAATACAAGACAACTTGTTAGCCAACATTATAAGGTATCCGCATACAAAGTTTCATCAAAATCCGCCTGCTAGTTTTTGCGTGATGCCGGTTCATACCCTCCGACAGACAGACAGACAGACAGACAAACAGACACGAAAGCCAAAAATTGTAGAATTGGCTTTTACATCGATAGTATGATACCGCTGGGTTGTTATTTCCTAAAAAATATTCCATGTACAGACATGACTTCCTTACTGTTTTATTATATGTATATAAGAACGTTCAGTATCAAACGTTAATTAATGCTCATCAACGACACATTCCGGACCTAATGCAAAACGAACTTCGGTTATTATTAATGGAAAGGTTTAGATTTTCTCAAAGCTCTGAATGTTTATTCCCTATACGTTTTCTGGTCGTTTTTAAAGCGGTACCGCTGTAAGAGACTAAATAAAACTAAAACGTGCAACAAGTAAAATGTCCTATTGTGGTAATTTATACTAAAAATAAATTAAACACCGTCACGCCTACATTCCCCAAGTGGGAGTGACTGAGGTATATAGGGTCATCATCAGCCGAAAGACGTCCACTGCAGGACAGGTATTTGGGACGAGAAGATATTACGTAGCTTCCCGAACGCTGCCCAGCCGAGTTGCTCCCTAATTAGACTGTCTGTCCCAGGTATACATAATGGTCTACAACTTCGAGTGTAGAGTCTCCAACATGTTTGACATGATTTTCGTCTTATCCATGTTCATTTTAAGACCTACTTGTTGAGAGACTCTGCTGAGGTCATCGAGCATAGTGCCAAGGTCTTCCAGGGTCTCAGCCATGACCACGATATATAGGGTATATCTACATTTTCCCGACGATGTTAGTTCCAAGTAACAGCAAGTCTATTGTCATTATGCCGGGCTGCTATAGACTGCGGACTGCTAGTGAGTATTTGATTGAAAAACCCTTCCTTATCTAAAATCGGATTTAATCTATGACCTCGTGATCCCTAGCCGCATTATGCGGGAATAGATCAACGAACCTTGAAAGTACACAAAATTCCAGAAGTACACAAATTACTTAATTAATTCCTGTTGCCGTCCTTTAAATGTTTTCTTGCGAATTAGGAGAATTCATTAAGTACAAATCGGTGTTTATTTTAGAAAAGGAATACAAACTAAATAATGTAGGTAATTAAAATTCAATCAGTGTCTATCTCAGCACGAATGAGCACCTAGGTCACTGACCCCGGAACTTTCCGGCGTTATCTGGCTCTAAAGCACGTAGGCTCAAGACTCACTAAATACGACAGAGTCAAGAAACTCAAGAAGAAAAACATGTCTGAGTCTATTAAATGAAACACTCTTTGTGGAGACATCGGATCATCAAAAGTTTCTAGGTTAAAGGTGAACAGATTCATGCGAAGCACATATGGATTATGATCTATGTAAGGATGTTTGTGTTAAATATAAGAACTGAGAATTATGTGGATTATTGATGGATGGGTGTTTACGAACGTTTTATGTCGTATTTTAATTTATAGGGTGTGGAGGGGTGATTGTATTGTTGAGCTCGTGATGTATTAAATTGTATAATACAAAACAATTGTTTCAATATGAATAATAATAAAATAAAATTAATAGGTTACCAATAAAAAAGACAAATATGCTGTTTTACGGCACAGTTTCTCAGAGGCCACATTCTGATCCAGTTGTAGATTTATCATTTAAAAAATATGACGTTTGTAAGCGCTTTTTATAGTAATAAATGATGTTTGACTTTGAATTAATCTTTTATCCAAAGAAGCTGGATGCAGAGTTTCCCAACGGAGATGATCATGTGAGAGACGAGGAACGGTTAAGTTAGTTATTCCGACTAACCACATGATTAAAAGTTTCTCAACCAAAAGTAAATTGATTTGCCTTTGACGCCATTTGAGAAAGGAATAAATAGCATTTAATACATTTAGTTGGCTAAAGCATTTATTCTAAATATATTGATTTAAATAGATCAGTCCAATTTATTATTGAAGCCTAAAACAACACTGATATCCTATTATGGAAAGTTACCTACACAACAGTCGCAGTCCGGAGTCTGGAATTGTGCCATATAATGGCAATGACTGCTTCGTTGGTATATTGGCAAAGTTAAAGACAAATGTAGTTTTTCTAATGAAAACTTCCCAGTATAAGTCCGAAGTACGTCCGTACTGGGATTGTGGCCGGTATATGGCAATAGGCTCGCTCCCTATTACGTGGGACCTAACATCGTCAGTGAAACGTGGGTGTACTCAGTACACCTTTGCCACCCCCGCTTGGGGAATATAGGCGTGACGGTTTTTTTTTCATTATTGACGATACGTGATTGTACACAGTACACCTCTGCCGCCTTGTCGTCTTAAACATAAGTGCAAACTATTTCTGATCCATTTATTATCTGTACAAGAGTAAACATCAGTATGAAAAACGACCCGAAAAATAAGAACACATCTATGGGTGTGCTCTTATTTTGAATTAGTCCGATCCAAACATAGCTAACATGACGCAAACAATGCTACAGTTTGTTTTAAACTACCATAATAAAGTGTATGGATTGGTCATGCTCACTATAATATCTTTGCATCCGGTGGCTGTCTGGCACGGGTCACTCCATTGAGGGGAGGGTTGAGGGGAGAAATGGCTGTTCCAGTAGCCATACTCATTAACGGGTGCTGCTTGTGGGGACTGGTCCATCTGGAACCCTTTCGACGCTCTTTACAGATAACATCATTAGATTCATATCTTGATCGTACGGCATCACACTGGAACTAGATCATTAACTATTTAATTGTAACCTAAACATCGTATACACACAACTCGTTTGAAAAAAATAATAATACCAAGAGCCGAATCTTCTCAGTGGAGGCTGCGTTTCGATCCAGTGGTAGATTAGTAGATAAATCAGATTAAAAAAAATGTTAATTGATTATTTGTGAGCGCCCCCGCAGGGCTTATACAAAATAAATTATTTAAGTTTGAGTCATCCTATTTTAATACTAATTTCTACAGTTGCTAGCTACACACACACAGCCACACACGCACACGTATACGCACACGTTCACGCACACACACACGCACACGCACTCCACACGCACACGCGCGCAAAACAGGTATAGATGTGTCCGGCCGTTTTTAGCTGTTATTTTGTTTGTGATCCGTAATCTTGTACATACAAATAATATAGCGATGCTTTTTCTAGTTTTGAACACAGTTACTCCACTAACCGTGAGGAGGGCAAAATATAAACGTCACAGTGACGGTGATACGAGTGTAATTATTAATATTTAATTTCTCGCCTTTTAATCAAAATCATCATCACTCAAGTACTTTTCGATTTTTCCACTATCTACTGACTTCAAAGACGGTGTAAAATTTATGATGTTTACTCAATAAATATATGCGCTTTTTATTATCCGCCTAGACTAAAATAAAACTTTAAAATAATCAAGGTAAGTGTTCCGTTTTAGCCGTCTGTGTTGACCTAGAGGTGTCAAGAAATCTATGATCGGTTAATAATTGATACAAGACGTATTAAAGGTTATCTCAAGGGGGCAGAAAATATATGTAGTGCTTGGCCTCAAAATGGGAGTATGAACGCTTCCTGGCGTTAGACGGCCATCGGATTTATTTTATGGATCTTTTGAGATTCATTTATCTATCTGATTATGTCGTGCTCTTTCGCTACCTATTTTTAGATTTCCCTAGAAACTAAACAGGAAAAATACATAAAAACTGGGCTCACTCTCCTCCCCTGCTCCGACGCGATAAGAACAAACATGAGTCAGACCAAGCCTTCATCCTCTTTGAAGTCTCGTGTGAAGAATGCTTAGGGCCCCTGCCGCTCTCGTCCTATTATCCCAAAATAACCCGCCAGTGATGGTGCAACCATGGATGAGGTTTTCCTCAGCATATAAAACTTTCATCCTAGGATTCGAACCCAGGACTCGCATCATACTACAATAGGCCAACTAGGCAGTCCATACCTAAAATTATGCAGTGTAATAAAATTTAAGTTAATATTTATAAAAACATAAAATATACACACCATCCCGCCTATATTCCCCTCGAGCGTGGAAGAGGCGTACTGCGTACACCCACTTTTCACCGACAATGTTAGGTCCCATGTAATAGCGGGGCGAGCCTATTGCCATATATAGGGCATAATTCCAAACTCCGGACTGAGACTAGGAATTTTTTGATAGGAAAACTACATTTGGGTACAAATCGTAACCCAGGACCTCGTGATCGCAAAGCGCATTATTCGCCACAATTACAACGAGGCTGTCCTTATGATATTTCTTAATTAAGAATTACTTGTGCAGGCTTTGCCACTGCCGTTCTCCGTAAACAGAAACATAAGATAATCAAAGTTGTTTATTGCAACAGATGCAATTTCCTCGAATGTCTCTAAAGTCCTGTTCTGCACCTCTTATAACATTTATGCAACAACTTCCAGCGGTTTAAGAATTAATTACATAATTTGATGTGATAAAAATAACGCTGCTTAAAATAAATCTACGTCAAGTGCTTCAACGGTATTGGACTGAGTTTTTTCGATTATCGCCCTCAATGAGTTCAACAGGAAATATGCGTGTATTTTTTTAAATTTTTATACGAGAGATTACATCAATATATAACTGCATAAAAAATTTAAGCGTCAAGAACAAAATATAAAGGGCAAAAAAAAATGTTGAAGATAGCAAACAGATAAGAGCATTTTAAACGCCCGCCATTTCGGCGCGCTTGGCGTGACGTCAAAGTTTAATAACAACCAATTAGTGAACAGCTGTAGAAGTATTTTATTCTGTAATTTATTTTTATTTTGTATTTTGCGACTATTTTACAATGGAACAACACTGTGTTGTGCCTAGGTGTAAAAATACAATAAGAAATGCACCCGATAGGTGCGGACATAAGGAGAATGTGGTGTAAAATCAGAAAAAGATACATGGTATCTCCATCAACTTGTTTATATTGCTGCGAAGATCACTTCAACGTAAGAATTAACTTAAATAATTTAAACTAAAATTTTGTCTTTGTGTAAATCGACAACAAAAAATAACAATAAAACTAATTCAATAGCAAACATCCAACATATATGCACTTGTTGACATTGCGTGGCGTTCCCGCTTCTTTGAATTTCCCACTCATTTTTTGTACTTTCAATAATTATTTTCCTGAAATAAAACTATTTTACGGATTTTATCGCGGTTTATTTTTTTATTTTTAGTTCCCGACGTTTCGAGTGCTTTGCAGCACCCATGGTCACGGGAGGGACTGAGGTGTTAGACGTCCAATAGGCATAGTTATTCCGGGGTACCCTCAAACTTCTTAATTATTTTTGTTGTTGTTGGTACGATCTACGCAGAATGAGCTCACGGTGTCTTGAGGTCTTGCAGTGTTATGCTTGGTTTTGGATTTGATTATATTAATTACCGGATCCCAAGACGATGTAAGCACCCAGCCATCTTCTCTATTGAAATTAGGATGTTTTTTAATTTCAATAGCCTCGCGAACCATCCTTGGTAGGAATCGGTGTTCTTTCACGAGGATTTGTGGTCTATCAAATCTGATGTTATGGCGGGTGCGGTCAAGGACATGTTCACAGACTGCAGACTTCTTTGAGCGACGCAGAATACTTTAAAAATAAAAAAAAATAAACCGCGATAAAATCCGTAAAATAGTTTTATTTCATGTGTAATATTCGCGTAAATCTAAGAACTCAATAATTATTTTCCTAATAAAAAAGTAATGTTATTAAAAAAAATATTGGTGTAGACATTATTCTAATGCGATAAAGTTTGTAAAAAAAAATATTTGACCCTTATTTGCACGCCAGTTTATAATTACACGCATATTCCCTATTAAGAAACACTGCTATAACAATATTTTGATGAGGAAATCGTCGTCACTATTAAATAACAATAAAAATTTTGCTCCGACAGCTCGAGCTACTGAGGTAAATATTGGTTTTCTATATCCCCTTTTCTTTTTTATCGGTACATATTTGTGTACATGTTAATTGAAGCAACACTCTTTTATTGGTCTAATGGCGTATGGCGCGAGTGGCGATCACGATTTAAATCTTAATTCGGCAAAAAGTGGGCTTTTCTATCTAGAAATTTTAGAATCCAGACTGCAACTGAGGATTGTTAGATAACCATTCTCAGTTGCAGTCTGGAGTCTAGAATTGTGGCCGGTATAATAGCGAGGTCGCAGGAAGTAATTGGATGCAGGTGGCATCGGAGAGGTCACGCTGGAAAGCGATTGGGGATTGAATGAAGATGATGATGTTAATGGCAATAGGCTCGAACCCCATGGCAGAGGTCACACGATCAGTCTGACTGACATTCTGAGAGAGACGTCATTATATGTTGAAGTGGGATGTTTCAAATAATTTTCTTTTAACATATAACTGTATCTCTCTCTGACTGACAGTCAAACTGATGGAGTAACCTCCGCCTATTAGTTACATTGGAACATAGCATCATCGGCGATATGTATGTCTACACAAACCATCTCTGCCATCCTCACATGAGGAATATAGGCGTAAGGGTGATTATTTCATTTTGTTTTTTACTATTATAATATAGATCAAACAAAGCTAATTTCAAAGGTGTACCTATTTGCAATACAACAAACGCTAGATTTCGTAATATAATCAATCTATCAACCTTCTTTTAGAAATAGAAAAATCATAAGGACTCATGAACCTAATCTTATCTTGATATGTCACTAATCTGTAGCAAAAAGAGAGACCCTAACGACTCCTTGAATCTCAAATGGATTTATTTGTAGAGCGAAGGGCGTCTAGGATATTTTAATCAGAACCTAAAGAGAATTAATTCCATCAAAAATATTAATAGACATTTCGTATCAGTCGGCCGGTGATTATCTAAATGTAATAAATTGTTACTTAACATTATTCTGAAGTGGTGTTTATGAGTTATATAATATCGTTGTTAAGGCAAAAGCTGGCAATGAGCTGTTAAAATTATGCCGTATTAAAGAAACCGACAAACACCTACGAAGCGCAGGTGGCAGAAGTGTACATTGTCCCCCGACAGTGCCCTATTGTCATCATATAATTTTAAAAACAGAAAGTAAACTTTCCCATGATTCTCACCCGGGATCTCGTAACTGCCAGTCGTTATGTGTCAATAAACCAACGAGGTAGCCTTATTTAACTATTTAAAGAAAAGAAAACTTTATTTTTCCGCTGTAGTTTTATTTTTCAAATTTCCAAATATTCTTTTCTATCTTGATTTCTATTTTGCTTATCAATAAATAACTTACATAATCTGTAAACAGCCTAATATGTTTTGCATATAAATATTTAATTATATAAAAGATAAACGTGCTAAAAATGTATCGCAACCGATCTTATTTACAAACAAAACATGTTTCACAACAGTTGACCTTATTTTCTGACTAGCCTATTCTCATTTTACGGGTACGTTCGTATATAAAAGTCAGTATATTGGAAGTTTCTATATTCTACTAGCGATCCGCCCCGGCTTTGCACGGGTGAATTATACATGTCGTATATATATTTCAACATTAGTTTATTATACGAGCAAGTATTTTGATTTTACTGACCTTTTAATCTTAAGCGATGACAGATGACATCTATCAGATTATGAATCACCGATGACAGATAGTCGATGTAAGATGGCGCACGGCGCTGCGTTGTTATTCGATTGGCAACGAGGTAAGCGGTCGGACGTATCGCGGAGCAGCTAACCTCATTGCGTTCCATGTGATTTAATCTCCAACTATTGTGCGCATCCTCGGATATCAAGGAAGATCAGTGTACTGGACTAGACCCCTGTGTTATTTCAAGATTTCCTTTATGTTCGGGCACCATTCGGACGACTATGAAAATGAAGATAAAACCACCTTTGACCGTTACCTGCATTAAAACGGTCATCCTGAAAATCTAAGTGCTGATATACACATACATAAACCTTCCTCTTGAATCACTCCGTCCGTTGGTGAAAAACGTATAAAAATCCTTTCAGTTATTGACTTTATAGCGTTCAGATAGACTGACAGGCTGGCGGAGGGGGACTTTGTTTTATAATATGTCGTGGTAATATATACACGGAAGGCCCAGGTGGTGTATCCTATACCTACTGTCCACTGGTACTAAAAAAGTAACACTTGAATAAGTTAAATCTTCATAACACTACTAATTTAGGGCATTAATAACCACCTATACCAAGCGCAAACTGACATTGAGAGGCGACGCGGCTCATTAGCTGGCCGGTAGATACCTTCAGTGTTCCGGATTCTTACCTTAGCTATGTCATTCCGATATTCAGTAGGTAGATGCTACTTATGAAGAGTTCTTTTTTATGCATTTTTTTACCAGTGAACAGTAGGCATTAGATACGTCAACTGGGATTCTGCTCCAAGACGACTAAAATGACACCGTTAAACTCACGTTATGTAGACACATGTTAATCCTCGTGGAATCTGTCTCGAATGGGAAAACTACTTAGGGGATTCGATTAAAAAAATACCTAAGGTTCCCAAACTAGGCGATTGCCTGTATCTTGGGAGAGAGGCAATATTAGGAATGCTGCATCAATAAATATTTACAAAAAGCTTCTAAAAACACACGTTCCAGAACTATATTCCCAAAGCGGGGGTGGAGAGGTATACTGAGTACACCACGTTTCGCCGAAGATGTTAGGTCCCATGTAATAGGGGGCGAGCCGATTGTCATATACCAGGCAAAATTCCAGACTCCGGACTCGTAGTCATCCGGAAGTTTTCGTTAGAAAAGCTACACTTATCCGACCTAGGATTTGAACCCAGGACCTCGTGATCACAAAGCGATGCGCCTTACCACAAGACCGCAGTCATCATTATTATTAAGTATTAAGTTAATTAAGTTTTCCTTAAGTAAAATGTAAATTTCTTTGAGAATTTTGAACATTACATAATACATCTTATTTTATTAGGTGAAATTATTAAAGGACTGTGTATGGTCACTTAATATCACCGTCAGCCGAAAAAGCAGATGTTCAGGTGGGGATTCCTAGACGGTACCAATTTAGGGTGTTTGTCGATGTTTGAACGATATCCCATCTTATATCGTGCTCCGCATCTCCTAAAGGAGCAGGGCTTGATGGCTGCCTCCGTCAATGCAGTCAATGTAGCCGCATTCTGGGCTCAGAAGACTAAGGCTACTCCCACGTCGACCGGCTTTGTGCGTACAACTGGCTGTATGCACCTAGCATTTACCTGTGACGTTTGATATATTTAAAAGTATGTATTTAGAGACATTACTTATACAATTGTTCGACATCATGCAGAAACTGTCAAACATATTTTGATGGTAATTTAACATTTCGTCTTATTTACGACTAAATAGAGTGCTAATGAGACAAACTAGAGATACAGCTTAAACTTTTCTTATTATGGGCAGGAACTAAGGAGCAGTCAAGTTATCTTGTTTTTGATCCAGGTTTTTTTAAGTTAAATTATATTTCTCAATTTACTGGATTCACGCATGCGAATCCGTGGGCAATTTCTATTATTTAATAGGTATATAAAAATGGCTGGAATCGGTTACGTTTTGCACAATAGAATAAGCATTGTATGTACGAGTACATCAGTGAAAAGCAGTTTTAAAAAATCTTAGTACTTTTTTTTTAAATTAGGGGCAAAAAACAGTTACATTTTCTGTGTTACATAAAAGAAACCGGGTAGATTGATATTGGATAAACATATAACCCACAGCTTTGTCCACAGAATAAACTAAAATGCTGTTAAAAAGAATAATCATGTGCGCTGGCCGACCAGCATGTATTAGTATGGAAAAAAAATCAACAACTAAAGATTGTTACTTCTAGACGAGCTAAGTTTATTATTGATCATCTTTTTAAATTGATAATCCGATTGGGCAAAGATGTGAACATCAGGAAAGTGCGTGCGTGAAACTTATATGTTTCCAAGAGCCGACGTAGTGGGACCCGCATACCAGCATTAGTTCTGCACCTAGGTGTGTAGAACAAACACGGTGCACGAACCCCACGCACCGTCGCAGGTCTGGGTACAACTAAACATATGTCATTCGTGAGGTCGTTACAGTCGAACTTATTATTACATAAGCCATAAAGTATCATACTCATAAGCAAAATACGCCTAGACTCCAAGCTTAACAAATTATAACGCATTAATAGCTGAGAATAGGGGATCCGTGTGAGAAAACATTTAAAGTGCATGAAACGCAGAAACTTTTTTGCACCATTTCGAGCCTGTGAATATATTTGGGGTAAAAGGGACTCCAAATGCGTGTGTACACTTAAATAAAAAAGTTCTAATTCCGTCCAAAGCTCTCACAATATGCGCCAGAAGTATGACACACGCAATTTTTTCAGCGTAACACATTACACGTCCACGCTTCGAACTCCTCGATCATTAATCTGCGCACTGTCAATGCTACGTCTGTCCACTCTATTTTCATAGTTACCTTCGTTCCAGTATTCTTGCTAGTTTAATAACGACTTTCTCACATTGCCAATACGGATGAAGGCCGAGGCCTCGCATATCATAGCCTGACGAGGACGATTTTGTTTTTGTTTCGATGTGTCGGAAGAAAAAACGAGATGATCTCACGACCCATTCCGATTTCAAGGTAGGCTTAGATCAACACAGATTTGACGGAGATTTGTTAGAATGTATGAAAACGATGTTTGCTTCAACGAACAGCCGGGTGACTACAATTTAATTGTAACTCTGTCGGAATCGGATAAGGTTGATATTTGAATTTTCAGCGTGAAAATGCTGAAATTGTTAAGTTAAGCTGACCCTTATAGTACTCTCGAGCTATATATAAGGATTTTTGAATATGTTATACATTACATATTTTGAATGATATTGTAAACTTGTACGATTCTCGTTTAATGCAAATAATTAACGATGTAATAATAAATATATTTTTATTATAAACTACAAATCCCTACTCGCCTACCGGGATTTTCGAATTGGCTTTTTTCTTTAAAAATGTAGCTCCAGATTGGAATTTATTCCTGTGTCTTGGGTGCATTCATAAACATGAAATTTACATACACAAATACCCAGACCGAAACAAATAATTGTGGGTCACACAAAGATTTGTCGCGTGCGGGAATCGAACCCGCGACTATTCGATCCAGTGGGCGGAGCGGCTTAAGCTCTTAACTACTGCGCTAAATCGTCCGTCTGTTTTTTGTGGCTTTTATTTACTTAAATAGCATATTATCACTACGGGTTGTATCTATATTCTTTTAAATATGATATTAACTTAGCAATGGCTACATGCCTCCCCTTTATATAAAAAAGGCAATAAAGTAGAGCCATGGACCTTTAGCTAAGCAAGTCTAAATCTTAACCAGGGAATGCCTTGTGTGTGAAATTTGATTGCACATTCATGACAGTTTTCAAAAGACATTTTTAATGACTAAATGATGATAGAATGGCACGGATAATGATGACAGAAATGACGCGATCGTCATTGCTGTGTCTGACCCGTCCGCAAAAACAGCGTGAATATCACATTCAGTCCACTTAGTTATCTCTGTGGTCTCAGACTTTTCCTATATTTTTTTTCTTAAAAAACGTTGCCCCACTCTAGGATTTATTCCTGTGTCGTGGGTGCGTTTACAAACATAAAAATTCTCATACACAAATACCCAGACCGGAACAAATAATTGTGGATCACACAAAGATTTGTCCCGTGCGGGACTCGAACCCGCGACTATTAGACGCAGTGGGCAGAATGGCTTAAGCTCTTAACCACTGCGCTAAATCGTCCGTCATCATTATGCACATTTTAAAGGCATAATATTCTTTTAAGAGATACCTGGAAACCATAAGATGACGTTTAATCACTCTAATATAATACACTTTTAATAATCCTGGCTATCAAAGGACTACATTAACTCGTTGGTAGACTGCATAATCTTATTCTCGTTAAGGTGGGGTGTGGGTGCAGCCGGCTTCCGTTCAAAGGCACTTCCTCATAAAATCTGCATCTTCAAAGCAGTTGCTTGGTATGCGTTTATTAAGTACGCTGGGTATTGGGGTGCTACGGTCGGGTAGCCTCCTAGTGCTCCCGACCCATTGCCAGTCCCGCGGATACGTCCAGAGGAACGACAATGGGAATGGGACGGTGTACCCCGGGTATCGTCAATAACTTCCCTCGCGGGGGATCTTGTTGGCGATGGCGGATGACCTGACATGGTGCGGTGCTTGGGATTGGGTGCTGCGGCAGAGGGTAGGGGGGTAGGCAGGGGGGGACAATCTCCTGCGTGTTTGTGCCGTGCGCGGTGACCCGTACAGCAGGGTAAAGGAGTCCTGGAGGTTGAGTCGGCGATGGACCGGTAGTTGTTGTCTGTCGCCGGCAACACGCCTCTTCGGTCTGGATCTCTGTCCAAACGGGAGGCTGTCATGTAGCCACGTGGCAGTCAATCGGCTGAAGTCCATCTCTCAGATGGGCTAGGCTAGGGTTCTGGGGTGAAGGGGTCCGCAGGCGGCGGTGTGAGCCTACACTACGTGGGAGTGGAAGCGAACACCGTTAGTCTCGTGGACAACTCACCCTGGAACCCTATACTCTGATGATAGCCCTGGTGCCTATAAAGCATCCCTAAAGGTGAGGACTCCGTGGCGGGTGGGGAATCATCAGAGTGAAGAATATCATTAAGTCACATGGACAAAGAAAGAAAGAAAAACCCCAAACCAGTCCCCAAAAAGGGACAAAGTGCGTCATGCACACAATGCCCCTCGGGGCAAAGTGTAAGGCCCTCGGGCATGAAAAAGGCAGCGGAACAAGCGACGGCAGCGAACCCCAGTGGTGGCGCCAGTCTGGTCCCCAAAATTGCACCTATGAGTTGCGGATCTGGAGGAGAAACAGTGTCTTCCGGTCTGCCCCCGGCTGCCAAGGCGGAGGCGAAGGCGTCTGGCTCTGCTGGATCCGGAAACCCAACCACCCAGGCGACCGGTGCTGGCGGACTGCGTGACCATGTCCCCCCTAAGGGACGCAAAAGACTCAGCGGGCTCGCTAAGCGGAGGAAGCGAATCGAGCTCGCAAGGCAATCGGCTGTCTCTCAGACGCCCGTACAGGAGGCGACGCTCTCTAAACGGGCGAGAGAGGTCAGCGATGAAGCCAGGAATACGGCAGGGGAGCTGAAGCGAGTTCGCCTCGGGTCCTCCTTTAAGGATGCCCTGACTATGACAAGGATGGTCATCATTGCGGATGACTATCCCAAAACAATGCTTGATGAGGAGACTGCCTGGAACATCAAGGAGGTCATTTGGGGGAGGATGTGGAGCGATCCGGTCCTCACCATTGAATAGAAGGGGGTCCAGGGCGGCATCATCAGCCTAACATGCTCCAGCGATGAGGCGATCACCTGGCTGAGGCACTACGACGGTCAAACTGTCTGTGGCGTCAAGGTCAAGGTGATCAGGGATAGGGACTTACCCCGTCCTGTGAAAATGGCGTGGAAGAGGACACGCGTGAGTGAGAAGGTCTCTCTGTCAATGGAGCTTCAGATGCTCCAGCGACTCCATAAGGTTATCCTCACGGACCGCTGGAGGGTCGTGAACACGACGACAGAGGGACGAAAGGCTAGGAGCATCATCCTGATGGATCAGTCCTCGGCTGATGCCATCAAAGAAGCCGGGTACATGCTGCACGCCGGGCTTGACCGCAGCTACTTCAAAGTCCTTGAAACGTGAAGAGGAGGCTGCGGTTGGGTCCGATAAACCGGTGGAGACACTACCAGACCATCAGCAGGGGGGAAACACCCCTGCAACAGACAAGGAGGAGGCACTGCTCGCGGACTGTCCGGTCCCATCGCCAGCCATGTCGGTGAGATCGGATGGACTAGCGGGCGGCTTCGATAAGCTGGGCATCACATCTTCCCCAATAAGGGAGGACGATGAAGCCCCAGATAGCAGCGAACCGGAGGAGAGCTGCAAGGTGGGTAGTCCCTAGTGTGGACTACCAACTAAACACAACCAGGCAACAAAGGAGCTTGGCTTAAGGTGCGTACAAATCAATTTGCACCATTCTAAGGTAGCTACGGCGATGCTAGATCGCCAGCTGCGAAGAGCTAAATTTGACTTAGCACTTATTCAAGAACCCTATATTTATAGGGGACAGATAAAGGGCCTTGATGGAGCGGGGGGAAACCTGTTTCACAATTGCACAACTAATGACATGAGGACCTGCATTTTTATCAGGAATGGCATAAACGCTTTGCCTCTGTCCATTTTCTGTTATAGGGACCTCACCACGGTGAAGTTAAAATTGGAAGGTAACAAGGGCAGCCGAGTAGTCATCTTCTCGGCTGCCTATCTGCCCTACGAAAGCGCGGACCCTGTTACAACGCATCTGCGGGACTTGGTTGAATATTCCTGCAACAAGAAGTTTGAGCTAATCGTAGGATGTGACGCAAACGCGCATCACGTCGTCTGGGGCAGCTCAGACACTAATCAATGAGGGGAAAAACTTCTGGACTTTCTGGTAAGCACTCCTTTACAAATTCTCAATAGAGGAAATAGGCCCACGTTTGTTAATAGACGTAGGGCGGAAGTTATTGACATTACAGTTGCCTCTAATAGAGCGAGTAGACAGGTAAACAACTGGCATGTCTCCAATGAGATCTCATCCTCTGATCACAATTATATATGTTTTCAGTATGGGATGGAAACGTTTAATATAAACCCAAGAAGGCGGAACCCAAGGAACACTGATTGGGCCGCATATAAAAGTGACCTTAAAGCAGAGTTAGGAAAGGTCCGAGGCAGACTCAGCTCTGTATTGGATATAGAGTTCGAAGCGGATAGCGTAGCTCGGGCAGTAAAAACCGCCTGGACTAATAACTGTCCCGAGAGCAGAGTCATAGCGAAACGTGACCCATGGTGGACACCAGAGCTAGCGCGATTAAGAGTAGAAACTCGATGTGCATTCAACACTGCGAAAGCAACCAAGAACTTTGGGGAATATTCTACGATACTCACGAGGTTCAATACAGAAGTGCGGAGAGCAAAAAGAAGGGCTTGGAAAAGACACTGCCAAAGCATAGACAGCCTCCCTGAAGGTATGAGGTTAGCCAAGGCAATATCCATGGCCAAATTAAATTCACTTACTACAGTGAGGAATGAGGTAGGGGAACTTACAAACAATGGGGAAGAAACACTGAAAACAATGTTCAACGTGCATTTCCCGGGTTCGGTAGCAATACAGGGAGAGGATACCATGTGTGATGTCCATATAGATGAGCTAAGCTTAAAAACAATTAAAGCTGACTGGGAGACGGCAGGCAAAGTCGTGGAACAGAACAAACTCAAATGGGCCTTAAAGAGCTTTCAACCATTTAAGGCCCCTGGTCCGGATGGTGTTTACCCCATCCTCCTACAAGAAGGGGAACTAGTACTCAGCCAACACCTGTGCAGACTATTCAGGGCGTGCGTGGCCTTTGGGCATACCCCTACAATCTGGCGGCAGGTGACGATGACGTTCATTCCCAAACCAGGGAAATCCAACTATGAGGATGCCGAATCCTACAGACCAATTAGCCTGTCCTCATTCTTTTTAAAATGTATAGAGAAAATGATAGATAGGCACATAAAGGATGGTCCACTAAAGGATTATCCCCTACATAAGATGCAATGCGCTTATCTACCTGGTAAGTCTACGGAAACGGCATTGCACTATGTGGTGAATCGCGCAGAGATGGCTCTGCAGCAAAAGGAAATTTGTGCTGCAGCTTTTCTGGATATCGAGGGTGCATTTGATCGCACAACATTCTCATCCATAAAACTAGCTGCTATAGAGCATGGGATAGAACCAACTCTTATCAGATGGATCAAAAACATGCTAAAGAACAGGATAGTCCAGTCCATTTTATTAGGAGAAGAGCTATCCGTAAGAACTACTAAAGGATGCCCGCAAGGAGGGGTCTTATCGCCGACTCTGTGGAGCCTGGTAGTGGACGCTCTCTTGAAGATAATCAACAAAGGTCCGTTCTACGGATATGCGGATGATATAGTGATAGCAATCAATGGGAAGTTTCCAAACACAGTATCGACACTGATGCAGGAAGCTCTAGATAAAGTAACAAACTGGTGCACAACAAATAGCCTCTCGGTCAACCCGACGAAGACTAATGTCATCCTGTTTACAAGGAAAAAGGTACTGACGGGTCTACAGGACTTGCACATGTACGGAAGTAAAATTAAATGGGCCACTGAGGTCAAGTATCTGGGGGTGACCCTGGACAAGCAACTAAAGTGGCATACACATGTTGATCAAACCATAGCCAAAGCATTGAGAGTGTTGAATATGTGTAGGTCAGCGTATGGAAAGGCATGGGGACTACAGCCCAAAATAATGCACTGGATATATATCACTATGGTAAAACCGATATTAACGTATGGATGCATCGTGTGGTGGCCTAGAACTAAGACACAGACGTGCAGGGATTCCTTAACAAAACTGCAGAGGACAGCCTGCCTGGCCATCACAAGTGCATTCAAAACAACACCGACGGCAGCTATGGAGAGGCTACTCAACCTGACTCCATTACATATCGTCATTGAAACTGAGGCAAGGAAGGCACTCTATAGGCTAGAGAAAGCTGGACTATGGAGCATAACGGCGCCAGGCCTCGAACACACCAAGCTAGAACCGAACAAGGAACTAGATGACATAAGGGACATGAGAAGCGACAAGATCCTAACCACATACATGTTCAATAAGAGATTTAGTACTCACATCCCAACCAGGGAACAATGGAGAAGTGGTCTAAATAAGCAAGGCAAGGTGCAAATGATATGGTACACTGACGGATCCAAAACCAAGTTTGGAACGGGAGCCGGAGTAAACACGGAAGGATACAGCCTCAGTCAAAGCATGGACAGGTTTACATCAATATTCCAGGCAGAGACCTATGCGATAAACATTTGTGCAAAAGAGATATTGGACAAACGAATCACGGGCAAGAATGTCTACATTTGTAGTGATAGTCAGGCTGCCCTCAAGGCCGTCGGCTCCTATGAGCTAAACTCTGCACTGGCTGCGGAGTGCGCATACCTTCTTGACAGATGTGGAGCGCGCAACACGGTCAGGTTAGTCTGGGTCCCTGGGCACACGGGAGTTGATGGCAATGAGCGTGCGGATGAATTAGCCAGGAAGGGAGCAATGGAAAAACCCGTTGGTCCAGAACCGTTCATAGGCATACCAGACGGTGCCTATAGAGGCGCACTCTTCAAATATGCCCAAGAACAACACAAGAAAGAATGGGAAACACACACAGGGCTTCGACACTCAAAGGAATTCCTTTTCGCATGGAGACTACTAAAATATAGTAGACTACAACTAAGGCAAATAACTGGAGCATTTACAGGCCACTATGGCACGAAAGAACATCTACACAAGATGAACCTATGCGGCGACGTGGTATGCAGGAGCTGTGGTACAGAAACTGAAACCATGAAACACGTCCTCTGTCACTGCGACGCTCTGGCTGCGCGGCGAATGGAACTGCTGGGAGTGGCCTATCCGAACCCAGAAGAACTACGGCTCTGACCCCCTGCTGGAATTTACAACCTAATACAGGGAGTACTAGACACTTCAGGTACGTAAGAGCATTAGGGCAAGGACAGCACAAAAGATCCCATGGGTCGAAGTGCGCCAGAGGTATCCTCGGTCCGGTAAGCCAATATAAGATAAGATAAGATAAGAAGTACGCTGGGTATGCGCTGGAGAAATTACTTTGAAACTGCAATAACCTATTTCGGGGTAACAGGTGCTCATCGATGTAATGTTTATCAAGGTATATAAGCATAAATCATAATAATAATAGGTCTTTATTCTTTCACAAAGGTAAACTTCAGTGGCTAGTACAGTTACACAAATTAGAATTCCTTTGTGAGAAACTGGTTTCTGCACTAGGTAAGCCTGTGTCGCAGATCACCAGGCCCTCGCCCCTTAGACAGGTAGGTACTAAATTGGTATATAAATAGGTCAAACATTCTCTTCATAAAAAAATATTATTTCTATATTAGTAATAAGTGAGATCTTGTGGGTGATTTATGTGGTGTGTGTGTGTGCGCGTGTGTGCGTGTGTGCGCGCGCGTGTGTGTGTGTGTGAGTGTGTGTGTGTGTGTGTGTGCGTGCGCTTGCGTGCGTGCGTGCGTACGTGCGTGCGTGCTTATGTGTGTGTGTACGTGCGTGTGTGTGTATGTATGTACGATGACATCATAAGCTTTTATAATATAGCATTAGTCTGCTTAAACACGATCAACTCGAGCGCATCTAAAAGTGAGCAAGAGGTAAGGGGCTTAGATTCTGAGTGGACGGTAATGCGAAATAATTCGTCGAAACATAACTGTAGATTGATTGGACAGAAAGGTAGTGCATCTATAAGTGTAAAGTTTAGGGCCGCGGACACTATAGTGCCGTTACTTATATCTAACGTTAATTCAGAAACAAGCGAATTGGACATAATTAATTACTTTAAGGAAAAAACTAATGTAAATGTGACTCTAAAGCAGATAAAAACAAAAGAAACCAAAAAATATCATGCATTTAAGTTATTTGTACCAAAGAGCAAATTAGATTTATTTTTAAATGATCAATTCTGGCCGAACGGGATAACGTTTAGGCGCTTTGTGAAATTTATGTATCGAGTGCAACCTTCGTAATAGTACTTAGTCGTGTGTCCTGATGAATAATAATAAACATAATATATTTTGTAAATTCACTAGTTTTAACTGTAAGTCTGTTAAAATTTCAATCGATGGAGTACGAAACATTTGTGCAAGATCTGACATCGTCGTCCTGCAGGAGACATGGCTTCTCCCCCATGATATTCCTGTTTTAGGTTCAATTAGTCATGACTTTGAATACACAGGGAAGTCGGCCGTTGATACAGCAGCGGGGCTGCTAACTGGAAGGCCTTACGGGGGGGTAGCTATTCTCTGGCGCTAGGGTATTTTTGAATCGGTCTCTGTCCTGAACTGTAATAGCCCTCGACTAGCGGCTATTAGAGTGGTAGTCGAAGGTAGGACTATTATAGTTTTCTCAGTTTATATGCCAACTAGTTCACTCGACAACCTCCTAGTCTTCAGAGAGGTTTTAGGAGAGATTATTGCCATCACCGAGAGTGCCGATGTTGAATGTGTGTTTGTGTTGGGTGATATTAACGCTCACCCTGATCAAATATTTTTTAACCAGCTTATAAATTTCTGTGAGGAACAGCATTGGATTTGTGCTGACACAGAAAAACTGGGAACAATAGGACAGGACATATTGGGGACTGGAATAATTACCGGCCTATCTCCCTAGCGACGACGGCGGCAAAAATATTGGACAGAATGCTTGATTCTTATCTGGAAAAGCACATTAAGTTAAGTGACGCGCAGTTTGGTTTTCAACCTAAGCTATCCACTGAAAGCGCAATACTGAGTCCCAAGCATACAGTCCGATATTATATAGACCGTAAAACCCCGGTATACGCCTGTTTTCTGGATCTCTCCAGAGCTTTTGACCTTGTTTCGTCGGATATGCTCTGGAAGAAGCTGGCCGAGACCGGTGTACCCGCGGAGGTGGTGCGGATTTTACAGTATTGGTATTGCAAACAAACAAATTCTGTAAAATGGTCAAACACACTCTCTGAGACGTATGAGCTGGAGTGCGGCGTGAGACAGGGAGGGCTGACCTCGCCGAGACTCTTCAACCTCTATGTCAATGATCTATTGGTGGAGCTCAGCAGTATGCATGTTGGTTGTCGAATAGGGGGTATAAGCGTTAACAACATCAGTTACGCAGACGATATGGTACTGCTGGGCCCTAGTGCTGGATCGATCAAGGAGATGTTAGAAGTTACTATATGTAAGAAATATACTGGTGCGCATGGGCTTCGATACAATCTGCAATAATGTGAATATATAAAGCTCAGAGTTGCTCAGCGAGCTATGGAGAGAGCTATGCTCGGCGTTTCTTTACGCGATCGAATCAGGAATGAGGAGATTCGTAGAAGAACCAAGGTCACCGACATAGCCGTTAAGATTAGCAAGCTGAAGTGGCAATGGGCGGGCCACATAGCGCGTAGATCGGACGGGCGTTGGGGCAGAAAGATTCTAGAGTGGAGACCACGTATTGGCAAGCGCAGTGTGGGACGACCGCCTGCCAGATGGACCGACGATCTTGTGAAAATCGCAGGAAGTCGTTGGATGCAGGTGGCATCGGACCGGTTACGCTGGAAAGCGATTGGGGAGGCCTATGTTCAGCAGTGGACAAGTATAGGCTGAGATGATGATGATGATGATGATGGTCTTTGGGGCCGCCGGTAAGCGTTTTACCCCGTCCTTACCCATTTTTACCTTAAATGGAGTAAATATTAGACGTGTAAAAACTTTCAAATATCTGGGGCACATTCTTACTGACGACCTTAAAGACAATATAGATATTGAGAGAGAGCGCAGAGCGCTATCGGTCAGAGGTAATATGCTGACCCGTAGATTTTACCGTTGCTCTGACGAAGATAACGCTCTTTAAGGCGTACTGTCAAGGTTTTTACTCGGGAAATCTATGGGTTAGCCACACCAAAAGATCGATGGATGCTCTGCGTATCCAATATAACAATATCTTCAGAATGCTGCTGGGACTACCCCGGTTTTGCAGTGCCTCGGAGATGTTTGCACGGTACCAAACTGATGGTTTTTCAGCCATCATCAGGAAAAAGACGGCAACATTAGTTGGAGCGGTGAGGCGCAGTCCCAACAGCATACTGAAGGTTGTGGCGGAAGACATTGGCTCCCCTATGTGGCAATGTCTAATAAAAAGATGCATGGTAGTGAATCAATTTAATTTAATTTGATTCAATTTAATTTGTTTTAATTTGATTGAATATGCATAATTTCTACTAACTCCTAGAATTTAAACTTACTAACAAATAATGGATTAATGTTGTCTACGCGAATAAATGAATTATAATTATAATTAGCTCTATCAAGGGATATTAACTCGTACTGCCGCCTTTTAATATTGTCAAATTTACATGAAAGAATTATTAAGTCTTACTTCTATCGTTGGAGCCATGAAGAAACAACGATTTTATAATTGGTTACCTAAATGGTACCAAGTGTCAAGAAAAAGTGTACAGCCGAACTGGGTTTATAATCCCTCTATGCTTTTAAATTCTATCTCTATGTTGAACAGCGGCTCTAGCGAAGGATAGCTACAAAGGAGAAATAAATATATATGTCATATCTATTTATACATGACCCAAAACGGATTGAACACTCTGCGAAAAAACGACAAAGATACTCACGAGCCCTACGTCTCTTTCTAAGTAGGGCGACCAAACATTGGTGCGATTATGGACTTGTTGACATATAACTAACTATAATTCTCGGGCACTGTTTATCGCCGTAATTCTTTCTTTCCACGCATATGCCACATCTTCAATGACTACTAGTCAAAATTCTTGAGTAAAAGGGCCCATTTTCTTGTTGGCTGTACATTTCTTTCAGAAATTGTAAATTTAGCTCCAAAGCAAAATTAAGGATAGTCTCCTAAGGTCGTTTTTCTGTATCCACAACAGTAAAGCAGCTATTATAACTGCTTTACTGTTCCATCTTAAAAATCCATCTTGCAGATACAGACGAATTTAAAACCTTGTTCGTTTTATATCATAAATACGTATTGTCCATATAAGTTCCACCTTATGAACACCGTACTGCATCGTAATGAGCGAGCGTGACACCGGGCTTCAGATTATTGCCCTCACACGTCATGGTTTCTTGAGTTGTTTAAATTATAGAAATTCATTGTTGTGTCTTAAGTAAGAGTTTAATTTCTCTAGCAATATTTGACATTACTCAATCCGTGTTGGGTAATAAATTCATGGCAGCTATAATACGACAAGAATATTCATTTGGCTGGTGGATGACATTGACAGGAGGGCGTTGGTGTAAAATTAGGCTTATACTAAAACGTAACATCGTGACCCTCATAATAATAAGCCGACGACGACGCTCATAATAGTAATGCATTGCTTTACTATAGTAAAGCGTCACGACACTCATAATAATGAAACATCACGACGCTTATAGTTTCAAGGCGTTGGGACGATCATAATAGTATCACTCATGTAAATACTGCATCGCGACGACTATAATAGCAATTGTCGTGAGCGTCGTGACGCATTACTATTATGACCGACACGACTCCTTATTATTAAGAGCTTCGCAACGCATTGCTAATAAGACGTTGCGACGCTCATAGTAATAAGGCGTCACAACGCTCACAATTATAAGACTTCGAAATCAAGCTCATAATAAGATGTCATGTTATTCTAAGCGTCGCGACGCCTTATTATTATCAGGTTCTCAATGCATTTCTAATAAGATGTCGCGACGCTCATAGTAATAAGGCGTCGCAACGCTCACAATTATAAGGTTTTAAAGTCAATCTCATAATAAGACGGCTTATTATTATGAGCGTCGCGAAGCCAAATTATTATGAGCATCGCGTCGCCTTATTATTATGAGTGATGCGACGTCTTATTTATTGAGCGTCTCTATTCCGTATTATTATAGGCGTCGCGACCCCATATTATTATGAGTATCGTGACGTCTTATTATTACGAGCGCGCGACGTCTTATTATTATTTCCGTTGCGACGCAATACTATTATGCGTGTCGAGGCGCCTCATTATTTTCAGCGTCGCGACGCTCGATAAATCTGCAATACTAAAACTCGGAAATTTGTAAAGTTTTTTTGTAACGTACAAGGAGTAAAGCGTAATAAATGTATTGGCAGGACACCAGGAAATCATAACAGTCGCTTAATGAACGGACACACGTTTATTCGGCTGGCAGATAGTACTACAACTGACATCTTACGTACAAAATATTTTTTTGTATCTGCATTGTATCTGTTTTATTTAATGGCCCTACTATATTTTTTTCATTTGATAGTCTGGCCAGCTAGCTGGCGTAAAAAAGGTAATGGCAAAAGTAACAAATTGACGTTTACAAGCCTACACTATTACTATATAGTATACCACTATAACAGTGGCAGAAACAAAAAAATGTTTTAGTAGATATAACATTAGGAAGATGTGGCATATGCGTGGAAAGAAAGAATTATGGCGATAAATCTTGACCGAAATCTTATGCGTTATTTAGACTGACTGTTGGTCTAGTGTCAGTTGACTGCCTTGTTGGTCTAGTCGCAAAGCGCATCGCTTGGAGACCACGAGCTCCTGGGTTCAAATCCTAAGACATCAAAATCCGATAAATGAAGTTTTTTTAACGAAATCTTTCCAGTATGTGTCCGGAGTCTGGAATTGTACCCGATATGTGGCAATACCGAGAGCATGGCCACATATCGTATTGCCCCCTATAACATGGGACCTAACATCGTCGACAATAAAAATCTTTTAACAAAAAAGGTAAACCGACTTCAAAAAGCAAAAAATAAATATTTGATGTCGGTGCTGGTTGGTGCAGTCGGTTACTTGGCACCGACTTCAAATATTTATTTTTTGCTTTTTGAAGTCGGTTTACCTTTTTTGTTAAAAGATTTTTATTTTACAATTTTAAGTGACGAGTGAATTATTTAGTAATATTTATATACCGATATTATATTATTTTGCTAAGTTGTAAAGTAAGGTACCTACAGGATTAATATAATGACTAATAAATAATAACGGAATCTATACATTCGTGCTGTTCGCCGTTAAGGAGTTCCCTCTTGTATCTTCAAAGTCCAAGGTCCAATACCAATAACAATAAAATAAGACCACCTCAAAACTATACTGAACCAAATGCAAAAAGAATCATCAAAATCGGTTCATAAGCAAAGGAGTTATAAAAAAAGGACGAATTATGAACCTCCTTTTTTGAAGTTGGCTAATATACTGCTTGGTTCTATAGTAGGGTACCTATAGGATTGACGTAATACCCATAATATCTCAATTTACACATGCCTGTTGTTTGTCGTTAAGGAGTTCCCTGGTGTATCTTCTAAGTCCAAGGTCCAATACCAATGAAATTAAAATGGGACCACCGCGGAGCTATACTGAACCCAATGCAAAAAAAATCATCAAAATCGGTCCACAATTGACGGAAATATCGCTGAACATACATAAAAAAAAAAAAAAAAAAAAAAAAAGCATACATACAACCGAACATAGAACCTCCTCCTTTTTGAAGTCGGTTAAAAAGTAGGTGTACTCAGAACACCTCTGCCACCCCCGCTTGGGGAATATGGGCGTGACGGTGTTTTTAGAAGTCAACGAGTCCAAAATCATACCAATGTTTGGTCACCCTACTTACAAAGAGACGTAGGACTCTGAGAGAATATCCTTGTCGTCACGTTTTACCCACAGAGTGCTTAATCCGTTTTAGCTGCTGTTATAGTGATACTAAAAAGCGATATACACATAAACGCCGAGTACAAAGAGTTTTTACAATGACAACTGCCTACTATTTGGCATGATGATATAGATAGAAAGATAGACAATATTTATTGTAAATGAAAAAAAATCAGTAGTCTTCATTTTTTAGGTAACCGAGACGACTATTGAGAACCAAAAACCAAGTATTAAAAAGGAATTCAAAGTAAAACATGTAGCATCGTTGTTCATCCTAAATCTAGTGCAGCTCTCAGTAAACCATAACTTTGTAGCAATAACATAGAACCAGAAAGTAGGTTAAATTAAATGTTTAACAATCCTATTTTTCCACCGTTCACATACCCTCGTTTATGCGTTAACCCGACATAATATATATTCATTTTGTAAATCGTAGCCCACAATGTAGCCGTATTCTGAAACTGTAGCTGATGTATGATATTATAACTTCATGAAATGACCGTTTAAGAATTGGTCAAATAGCCGACGGAGCGCGACGAATGCGTCGAACTGCGTTAGCTGATTTTTTTATATAAAAAAAGCCTATTCTAACACTAGGATTAATTCCTGTGTCGTGGGTACGTTTACAAATATGAAAATTCACACACACACACAAATACCCAAACCGAAACATTTAATTGTGGATCACTCAAAGATTTGTTCCGAGCAGGAAACGAACCTGCGACTATTAAACACAGTGGGTAGCGGCTTAAGCTCTTAACCACTGCGCTAAATCGTCCGTCTATTTGCCGTCACGTCGAGCGTGGCTGCGCTGTGTGGCGTCTCCCGTACATTTTAGTACATTACAACTACTCAAACCGCGCCACGGTCCGCTCCCCGCGTCCCGACGGGAGCGGACCGTGGCGCTATGTGCCGAAACCTTTAATAGCACTTCAGCGGCATACCTTTACGCGATCACTTCACGAAATTATCGTAAAGCACTGCGTTTGGTCACAGCTAATAATGACCCATAACAACCGTCCGCCGTCTTCACGTGATTGAATGGCACGTGGAACTTGCCTTAAGGGGTTTTCGACAAAAATCGTAGAACTACGACTAAAGGGGTTTCGACTGAAATAATAAAATGATCCCTACACGTGACAGATTTGCGACGTTAAGTTAAGTAATTTTACATAGATGGGTCGGTTTTTTCGTACATTATTCTAAGATTATATAGATATGGCCTAAACCCTCTCAGTTTGAGAGGAGGCCCGTGCCCAACGGTGGGACAGTTTCTTAACAGGGCTAATATTATTATTTATTCTAAGATTTAAGCCACCTTCATACTAAATTTCTTTAAAATCCGTTCAACCGTGTTAGTATGGAGAAATAAAAACTATCTTGGTTGAATCATGCATTTTTCCGGGATAAAAGGTAAACTAAAATAATCTCTGCAAAGTCATCCATCTTTTAGTAACAGACGTTCCGGAGATTAGTAGGTACAGACAAACAAACATACAAAGAAAATTTCTAATGTACAAATAGCAATGAGAGATAATATGAACTTAAAAAAAAATATTTGTTGCAAAATCACAGATGAGACTTGACCAAGCCACCATTGTTTAAAAAAGTATTTGAACTTTAAAATGCCAATACTTTCGTTATAACAATTTAGTAGATATATCCTATCCCTATCAACAGGTTACGTCTGAGCCCGTGTAGATGGTCTTTCTAAAAAAATTAATCAAGCTATAGCGCGATGTTATTCAATGCTATCGTCTAAGTAGTTCTTTCGCAAAAGGATTATCAATTTATCTATTTATTATCATAGTTATTGGTAAAATGGCTCTGATTGAAATCTTCCCTGCCTACCCTGTTAAAGATCTGGCGTAATAATATTTAAAAAAGGTGTAGTAAGGGTCAGTATCATGCACCGATTAGTTATTTCTTATTTATATACGAGCTAAGTATATAACAGAGATTTATCAGTACATTTCATGTCAGTCTTCTCGTATGAATACACAGTTCATGATCAAAGTCATGTTTAGGTATCGAATATGCGGAGTTTCGTGTCCGGGTCATTCATAGTTAAAGAGTTCACTCCCGAAGAGACAATCCTGACTGCATCATCGGTTCTTACAATAAATCGTGTCTGAGTATCTAAATCAAATGTGCATAAACAATTTCAGATGGGTTATATTAGCCACTGAAGAATTTCTTTGTGAGGAGAAGAACCCGAATGCAATATCAGTTCATGGAGCTCGCGACTAACAATAATAAAAATAATAAAGTGTTATGATTTATCACGCGTTGATGATTTATTATTATAATTTAAGGAATAAGTTATTTGATAGAGGCATTTGATAGAGTTGATCGAAGGAGACTTTGGGACACTTTACCTGAGTATGGTATTTGTCTTAGGCATGGTTGAGTACAATAAGTTGGAAACAAGAAGAAGCTTAGACCTTGCTGTTTATATTTTTAAATGATTAAGAGGAAAAATATCTAACTCGGGGGTACTGAGGGAAATCAATATCTATGTCCCGGACAAATACATATGGCATAGACGAAGACCGCACTTGCTTAAGGTGCCGGCCGGCAAGACCAATTTGCTGGGAAAAGCTCCAATGACCCGCGCCTTACGTACACTTAATGAAGTTGCTAAGAAAGTTGATTTGTTCTCTTGCTATTTGGGAGAATTCGAAAGAGTTACATTGTATATCATATGTTATACTGCATGATACTGCATCTAATAACCACACTGTCGCATTGAATTATTCTGTTATGATTGTGCTGATGTTTTTGAAATGAATAAATAAAAATAAAATAAATGCCACTCTGTTGCGAGCCGTCCAGTCCACTTATGTGGACAGCAAGGCATGCGTACGGGTGGGTGGTAACATGTCACCCTGGTTTGACGTTGAAATCGGCGTCAAGCAGGGTTGCATGTTGTCTGCTAGACAGTTTATAATATATTTGGATAAAAGTCTTCAAAGACGGAAAGCGATGAATGAAGGTGTACAAATGGATGATTTACCACTAGATCACTTATATGCAGGTGACGCGGTTTTAATAGTGCCAACAGCCACTGATCTGCAAACACTAGTCACAGTTATGATAGACGACTGCATGAAAAATGGCTTACATTTTAATGCAAAGACAACCAAGATTATGGTTTTTGAATATCTTAAATTTGTATATCTTAGACGCGCATTCTGTAAGGATGGGAAATACACCGCTGACATAGAGAGAAGAGTGAGTGCAGGGAACAGAGTGAATGGTGCGAGGGAAAGCTACTTGGAAGCCGGCACTTAAGCCGAAAGGCGCAGCTGGCCATACATAACGGCGTGCTTGTTCCAACGATATTATATTGCAGCGAGAGCTGGGTATGTAAGAAGGAGAATGAAAGTAGGATAAATGCGGTGGAAATGCGAACTCTGCGGAAGATGTGCGGAGAGAAGCTGACCGACCGTATTCGCAACAGCGTAGTAAGAAAGCGAGTAGGCATGAAAGATAGTATCGGTGTAAAGATGAGAAAGAGTATGCTCCGTTGGGTCGAGCATGTAGAAAGAAAGTCTGAAGAAAGAATGACAAAACAGATATACAATACGAAAGTAGAAGGATTTAGGTACCGGGGAAGATCTAGACTATCTTACCATGACCAAATAGACCGAGTCTTATCTGAAAGACAAGTCAAGTCTCCATAACCGGCGAGCGTGTAGAGTGGCGGAAGCCAGAGAGGTATGTAAGGAAAAAAACCTGTTGGAATTCTGTACACTCTGCCTACCCCGCAAGGGATCTGGCGTGATGATATAGATAGATAGTTATTACCATACAAAATTTAGTTTTTGTGTGATTAGAACACAAAGCGACAGAAAGACATACAAGAATTAAAAATAAACCGGTCATTATATCCATAAGGAAGTGTACCCAATTAAAATTTTCAGAAAATATTTAATTCGGATGGTATTTTTTCTATAAATTGAATAATGCAAGACTATGAAGTGGGAATTAACTCGAGATTTTTCAGCAAGTATTTGCCTATAAGCATAGTTTCACTGCCATACTGTACTAAGTAAGTCAGTAAAACTATGCCAAGAGTCACACAATATAACATATTTATTTAAAGAATAAATCGTTCTTATTGCGAAAGCACTCGCAAAATTATTAAAAGGTAAATTATTTCCCATCTCTATTCCAAGAAATATTATAAAACAAATTTCACAAGTAACTTAAGACCGTACTTAAATAAAAGAGTTTTTATGGGTTCTGAACTTTGCTGAGTCTTAAGAAAAAGGGGCGTTGGAATTACGAAAACTTATGAATTACGAAATCACGTACATTCGCAATTTCTTGCGTAAAGAATATTTGTAAAATCTTGAGGACCCAAAAGCAAAGCACATCGCTTTGTGATCACGAGGTCCTGGGTTCAAATCCTAGGTGGAACAAGTGTAGTTTTTCTAACGAAAACTTTCCAGTACGAGTCCGGAGTCTGGAATTGTTTTCGCTATATGGCAATAGGCTCGCCCCCTATTACATGGGACCTAACATCGTCGGCAAAACGTTCGTGTACTTAGTACACCTCTGCCACCCCCGCTTGGGGAATATAGGCGTGACGGTGTGTGTAAGGACCTAAATGCTAGCCAATTTTATGACAGATACTCGTACATACATCTTCATTTACAGTTATTGTTCCCTATGTTAAATGTAGTTTATACCACTCAGCTTAAATTAGCATGATTTATGTGATCTTCTATTTCGGTATACACGTTGCTTTGCTATATTTGCGAGTAGATGTGTAGGTGTGGCTACAACTTTGTTGCTTTATTTAAATTATTGTTTACTATCACCCTTCCAGAAATATCGGTTAGGGAGAACTCACAAAAGTTTTATTTATACGGATGTCCTACCTAAAACCAATGTTACGTACGTTCAACAAATATAATAATTTTATAAGCCTAAAGACAACCAAAACAACTTCTGCAATGAAGAGTTCGACTCAAGGAGGTAGAGGAATGACAACTAAAGCTTGAACTCTCCAAGTCGGGAACCGAAGGCGTAATAATAGGTTAAAAACGATTTTAATACTTGTGTTGGTGAGCTTAAATACAGACCCTCAGGAGGGAGAAATATAATAAACTAACATAAAGATATTTAAGGAGTTAGCTTTCTAGTTGTCTACAAATTGCTTCCATAACCTAGGGACTTTAACAATTTTAACGAAAGCGAATCGTAAAAAGTGCAAATTTTCAAAGAAATAATAATCAGGTAGAGAGTACAGAGTTCAAACTGGTAATACTCGTACAACACAAAAAATTAACTAAATCAGGCCAGCTATTCGGAAGTGATTTCCGGTAAAGCGGTTTTATTGGCTTTTATTGTTGTATCATAAGATAATCTATATCTATAAAAGATCTTCATATAATAAAACTGTAAGGAAGTCGTGTTTGTACATGAAATGTTTTTAGGGAAATAACAACCCAGGGGTATCCTTCTATCGACGTAGAAGACGATTCCACAATTTTTGGCTTTTGTGTCTGTTTGTCTGTCTGTCTGTCGGAGGGTATGAACCGTCATCACGCAAAAACTACTAGGCGGATTTTTATAAAACTTTCCATGCGGGTACATTAAAATGTTGGCTAACATAGTATTTATTTCGAAAAATCAAAAGGTTTTTCCAGAAAAGACAAAAATAAGCGAAATATTGTATTTCTAAAAAGACACTTTACTCCAAACCTGTTTGATGGATTTCAATGAAATTTTGTGTAATTGTAACCTGTGCAAAAGGGCACCTAATGGATTATAAAGAAACTTAATTTGAAAGAAACCACACAGATATAAAAATTCAAAAGTGCAAGGACGTAGAACAACAACCATTTATAGTTTCACAAATTATATACAATATGTACAATTACATAAAAATACACCAAAGATATATCAATAAAAACGGTAGTAAAAATAGAGATATAGTTAGTAGTGTACCAAGGTCAGGACGCAAATATAGGGGAAGACCTAGACTATCTAACCATGACTAAATAGACCATGTCTTATTCGAAGAGCAAGTCAAGAGTCTCCGTAACCGGCGAGCGTGTATAAGACGAACTATAAGAAAACCAGAAAGGTCAGTGAGGAAAGAACCTGTTGGAATTCTGTACACTCTGCCGGATACTACTCTACTCTTTCTCTCTCTCTCTACTCCGCAAGATATCTGACTTGGTGATATATAGATAGTATTAAAGTATCTTAAGTCGTGAAATAATAATATGAAATATGTAACTTTGTTTACACACTAGATCATGCCGATATTATCCTGCATTATATGCATTTGGTGGGTATTAAGCGGCCTGCATGAAGGTGCAAAGATATAAATCTTATTTTGTCGAAAGAAAAGCCTGGCAATCCGTCGATTTCCCTCTTTCTCTTCATCGGCGACTGGAAGCCTGGCGACCTGCTGAAATTATTCTACAGCGAAAATTTACTCGTATTTAAGTCGACTTTTGGAATAAAGACGATTTCGTTTAAGCGATAAAACGTAGACTGCCTTACTTACTTTATCAAATAGTCGCAGCTACGAGCCCCGCACAGCACCCGGGAATATTGATTTGGGATTTGTGATTTTGAAATAACGAAGATATTTTATCCTCATACAGGCACAATAAAAATGAAGGTTGGAAAAAAAACGGTGGAACCTATTTTAAATACACTATCATTGAAAATGTAGGATTTCTCAGAGACTGTTGACTACTTTTTACCTCGGGAAATGTAAGATTTTAGGGGAAAGTTGTTTTTGTTTCTCCATATTGACACGGCTGAACGGATTGAAAATAAACTTAATATGTAGGTGTCTTTTAAGTTTTGGAAAATTGTTATTCCAAGAAGTCCCACCTATCTATGTCAAATTACAAAATAAACGCGTGCGAAGCCGCGGGAAACAGCTAGTCATAAATACTCTTTTAACAGGTGAGGACACTCAACCGTCCTGTGCGCGCAATATGGAGCATAAAGACGGTTCTACGTCACTTTGTACTGTGTGACCTCCTTAGTGTTTCGGAGACCCCTTGTTCTTGGCTTAAGACAAACTTGTTTGTTACCCTTTCCCGCAGGCTAAAGGCCTTCGGACACGTACCCTACAATTCGGGGTTGAGGCTACATTTCAATTCGAACATCCAAGTCGTCTAACAGGCAGACAAAGAAAATTACGGGTGTGGAAGTAAACAATAGCATCAAGAATATAAGCCACATTTTAGTTTACCCAAATATGCAAGGCCCAAAGTTATATGTAGCTATCTTAACATTTTCAAAGGTCCCTTCCCTTCTTCTCCCGTCGTTTGTCGTCCCTTTTTACAAGCATTTATTTAACTTGCACTGTTCGTATGTATGTCTGTCTGCCTTTCTGGTTCAAATTTTACTATCCATTATTCAAGCACTTGTGGTTATCCGATTGAGCTGAACTTTGACATACGTATGTAAGTTCGATGACAACGCAAGATTAGGGTATCATGGAGTTGGTCGTGATGCTGTCGGAAGGTGGCCATAGGAATATGTCAACTTTACAAAATAACCCCGCCGTGTTTTGGCTCGTCTGATTTGTCTTGACACGTGTTGCAGACCCGAATGGTACCCAGGGTCTGATACCATCCGGGTCTGCATGATAGAGCCGCAAAGTGGCTGACGAAACTACTCAGCATAACCCCGTCTTATTTGGGCTCATTGGATTTGTCTTGACAATTACTAAGGACCCAGATAGTGTCCAGGGCCTAATGATGTAGCCGGAAGGTGGGAATAGGAACTTCTCAAATAAGCAAGGTATTTTTATAAAGGCTTGTCTTTAAAAAAATTAAGCATTATCCTGAGTCTTAGACACAAATTATGCTTAGTTTGAGGCACAAAGTAATTGAGTTCTAATTGATTACTGAATAAATTCTATTTCTCTTTTACTAACAGTACGTAAAGGTGAAGGCCCGCGTAATAAAAGGAGAAACTATCACAGTGAAGATAGATACGGCTAATTGGCTTATGCGGCGGGTTAAGTTAATTTCGCAGAATAAAGGTGTATTATACGTATGTCACTGGACTGCCACTAACCGATAATCTCACGAAATTATTGTAATGGCCCGCGTTACGTGTTTTATTTATCATAGCGAATAAGGGGTCGTGATCGTTATGTAGTAACAATTCTTCCATTAGTCGCAATTGATGATATTCAAACGAAAGAGTGGCCTTGTCCGGTCACGCCTATATTCCCCAGAGGGGGGTGGCAGAGGTGTACTGAGTACACCCACGTTTCGCCGACGATGTTAGGTCCCATGTAATAGGGGGCGAGCCTATTGCCATATACCGGGCACAATTCCAGACTCCGGACTCGTACTGGGAATTTTTCGTTAGAAAAACTACATTTGTCCGACCTAGAATTTGAACCTAGGACCTCGTGATCACAAAGCGATGCGCTTTGCCACCAGACCAACGAGGCAGTCCGGTGAAGCTGTAAAAGCCCCGCGGTCAACAGCGTAGATCATTCACACACACACACACACACACACACGCACGCACGCACGCACGCACGCACGCACGCACGCACGCACGCACGCACGCACGCACGCACGCACGCACGCACGCACGCACGCACGCACGCACGCACGCACGAGAAAGAGTGGGTATATTCTACTATCCTATTACCTACCTAAGTATGTCCGCAACTACACATTACAAATGTTTACGGCTAACATCTTATTTCAGCCGATCTAACTCATTTCACACTTTAGCAAAAATATTTCAGCTAAAAAAATAAACAATAGCGCAAAGAAAACACCATAAACGTATTTTCTTGGTGTCTTTTAACCCATTTTCCACGTAAACAATCCATCGAGTTTTCCCGGCTTTAATAATACGGTCGACAACAATACGCGCCAATGTGTTCCGGCATTTGAATAAAGGGGCCCCTATTCTATTACAAGGTTGATGTAAATACAGGTGATGCATAGTGACTTTAGCTATTCTGACGACGAAACTCGTATTCATAAATCCAGCGACAACTTGACAAACCCAAATGTCAAAACAAAAAAAATTTTGCCAGCATAAGACGACTAGTGAAGAGTTAACACCTAAATCGATCGACATATGTAAAAACATTCATTGTTTTTATTACATTAAGGTTGAATTTTACTCATTGTGTATTTAAACAATGAATAGTGTAGTAAATGAATTCAGTTTGGACATAAATACCTATTTTACTTAAGATTTTTGGAGTAATACCAATATTGAATAAAATATTATCGATAGGTGCTTTACATCATCATTAAAAACTAATTAAATAGAAGATTTAGTATTATTTTTTTATTTTATTTCTGTTATCGACATAAAAGTAAATTGTGGTACATGACTATAATTTTGACAACACTGCAACGTTAATTTGTCGTTAGATTTTTGGTGATGCGTAGTGTACTCTAGACTTTAGCTATTTTGACAACATACATACTATAAATCAATTTGATGCTTCTTTGAAGCATAACATTGAAAGTGCGTGGGTACAGCTTCATATAGGTAGGTCACGAAGCATGCAGCACAGGAATTCATAACGTAACGTGATTAATGATCATGTTAATAATCTTTATTCGCCTTGACTGTCTTAATTATGTGCATTAGAAAATTAGTAAGGATGTTTCCACATTAGGTTGCATTTATCATTAATACCACTGCCACACCCTTAATTTATCGTCATTATCATCAGCCCATGACAATCCACTGCTGGACGTAGGCCTCTCCCATGGCACGCCACTGAGCTCGATCTTAATTTATAAAACTTTTAAAATGTGGTAACTACCTATAATAGGCTTACTCATTTAGTAATATTGAACAAATCCTATTGGTGGTTAAATAAATAAATAAAAATATTATTTTACGCGTTAATGTCTTAATGGATATTTCAAAGATGTTGCTACAATAACAAATGTAGCAATACCTAAGTAAATTTTACATGCCGGGTACTTATTTTAGCTTTTCGTATTATATTCTCTGAGTATAACAATATAAAAACAAAAACAAAAGTTCACAGTGTACTAACTAACTAACCATGCAACACTGAATAAATAAGACAAATGTTATGGGTATATGTGCTATCAGAAACGATGCTTTCTTTTAACACATTCATTTTAATTTTAGACTTTTCTATCTATCTATATCTTTACGCCAGCTCCCTCGCGGGTTAGGCAGAGATTACAGAGTTCCAACAGATATTACTTTTAGTATATAATATTGTACCAACACCGGAAGGCATCTTATGTGATAAAATAGAATATATTATATTTTGTAATATGAGTAAATACGGTGAAAACCATACACCTCCCGGAATACAGCATCAGGTTCCGAGTGCAGTAATTATTAGGCTTCGATGTCCCGAAAAACTTAATTCATAGTATAAATTTTGGGCAATCATAAGTACGAAGCTTAGTATACCATATCCATGACGGGAGAGTACATGAGAACAGAGCTCTGGCAGCGGTCCGCCTTCCCAGCTGGGCGCTACTTTTGCCAATTCGGCGCAACGTACATAAAAAAGGCAGATGGAATAATAATTCAAATATATTTTTCTATAGACCGTCAACCACCAGCTCAATTAATCACCCTTATACATAGGTAAGGTAATCAGCTGTATCTGGCAACTCTAACTACAACCCACCCTGCCCTAACTGCGTTTCAGTTTTTAGTAAAACAAGTAATGACTGAAGTTGTTGTTGTGAATGTTTTTACCTACTAATGTTTTACACGCCACTTGTCAATTTAAAATTCACCGTCAATCAATCAATCAATCAATCAGCCTATCGCAGTCCACTGCTGGACATAGGCCTCTCCTAACACGCGCCATTGCACACGGTCCTCCGCCTTCCGCATCCAGTCTGTCCCAGCGACCTTTTTGAGGTCGTCGGGACCGTAATTTGGAAATTCACCGTACGCCAATATTTTGTTGTCTGAAGACATTAAGACAAAGAAGCGCTTCTTCCAATAATAGTTTGATGAATTGTGAAAAGGAAATGTTTTAAAAACAAATCGTTCATATATTTGCGTCTTCTGTTCAAGGCAATTATTAAAAACTAGTTGTTAACCACGGCTGCGCTCGTGTTTGTTGTGTAATTTATTTTGCAATATCTTTATAAATTACTAGCAGTTTGCCCGGTTTCGCACCCGGTCGACAACAACGCCACCTACTGGGTCTACCTTACTTCTGATTATAAATAATGATAAAAATCGGTTCAGTAATTTCCATGAATATACGATTACAAAAAAAAAACAAACAAATCTTTCCTCTATATAATATTAGTTCGGGTAGACTGTGTTATTCTGACGTATAGGCTGTATTACTGTAAAGTTTCATAAAAATCAGTTTCAGTTTAATTAGTTGAAAAAAAAGTTAAGAAAAAAAGAGTAGTTTTTGCCTGAAACATGCAGTAGTTTTCAGTAAGTAGTTTTTGTATGAATCCTCAAAAACTTTCGCGTTTATAATAATAATACGATGTTAGAATAAACATTTTTGCAATAAAATGATGGCATTGGATTTGCAAACGTCGGATTCTCAATGCTTCCGATCTAATACAGTAGATATATCCAAACAATCGTTCGTTCTCTGTGTAGAAACGAGATTATGAATGGAGAATTGCTTGGATTCGCGGACAAGGCCTCCGGTTGACGGATCGAGGTCGTTCCACGCAAGATAAATAGACGTTATAAACAAGAAATTAAACACTTCATTACAACGTAATAGAAATATTACTTTTTAAATTTCGGTAACGTTTCCGAGGCCTTCATTACGGCAATGAATTTAGATGTTGCCAACGTTAAAAAATAAAGCTTCATAAATAACTGTAATAACTGATCAGTTTCATATCACTGGTCTCTATCATCAAGATTAAGATGATGGTAATGAATTAACTGATTTACATTAAGACATTTCTAGTAAAGTAGTTGCAGATTTGATCCTCGTACGTCACAAATTTATGTGTGATCCACAAACATTTCCTGTAGTACTCGAGTGCGTAAATGTACCAAAGACAAATTAATTCCAAAATCAACTCTTTTTAAAAAATAACCAAAGAGAAAGATTTAAAGGGAACTTCTAATAATTTTCATATAGTACTTTCATTGTTATTTTTAAATTGAATTACGTTTCCTAAATGGGTGTGTATCTAAAACTTTTACAGTAGCTATAAATTAGGTATACGTGAATCACGTGTGAGTAAATCACAAGCGTAACATTGACCCTGTCATCTTTAATTCAAAGGCTGTACTTTCGCGAGTACGAGTACATTGAACCAATAGGTGCTTTGCCTCTAAAAGGTATTTGCACTTTCTAATTTTATGGACACCTAATTTGAAACCAAAGTGAATTTTTGATGACTAGTTAATAAGCTGTTCGCCTATTGCAATTGTATCAACATATAATATATCAACCCATAGACCAAGTAAATTTCGTTAGGCAAAAATGTGTTCTAATGGTAAAAAAATAAACCAAAGCATCATTTCTATAGAAAAAAAAAGATTGTATGGCGAATAACTAAGTGTATTTTTTTTTAATAAATATCGAATAAGAACGGTCGACGAAGCGCAATGGTAAAGAGCTTAAGCCGTTCCGCACATTGTGTCTAATAATCGCGGGTTCGATTTCCGCCCGGGACAAAGCTTTGTGTAACCCACATTTATTTGTTCCGGTCTGGGTGTTTGTGTGAATTTTCATGTTAGTTAGCACCCACGACACATGAATAAATCGTAGAGTGGGGCTAAATTTAAAAAAAAAGATTAACTATTCAAAAGCTATTAATTTATTTAAACTCAGATATTATCATAGTCAATTTTTGTAGTAAAAACGCCAATAGTTTAATACCCTGTGGTTATTGACCCTTGTCTTGTGACTATCTAAAAGATGATCGATCTAGAAAATCTTCTCCACAGGAATCACATTCCAATGATGATGATGGTAGTCTTTGTTGCTTCTCTGACGATTCATAAATACTATAATGGTTTACATAAATAAAAATATTCTGAAGTCTAACTAAGGCTAGTCCGATTAGAAACGCAGTATGAGATAAAGACCACCACGTCTTTATTCCCCAAGCGGGGGTAGCAGAGGTGTACTGTTTTCACCCACTTTTCGCCGACGATGTTAGGTCTCATGTAATAGGGGCAAGCACGGTTTAAGACCATTTTCATAAATACAAACTTTCGAAATATGTAAGTATGATGTTGTAGTTCTACAACTCGTAAAATTATTTCGTAGAACCACCTTAGCTACAAACGACAATGAATTAAATTAATAGTCGTTGCCGTACATAATATAATACAAAACGAACATAAATAATTTAAAATTACAACGTTAATTAGCGGTTACGTTTAGTTTCTAGGTAAGATATTCGTCCCTAAACAAATTGTGGTAAAGCATTGTGCAATGATTGTGGCTAGTTGCCATCACCGCTTCAGAATTTATCTTGCCATAAATATGTAGTTTCTGGGTATCTTACACCAGTTGTCACGGAGTGGGGCAACGCGAGATTGAATGAATGTAGCCAATGAAAGCAACGGCCAAAGATCAAACATGACTAAACAGTGTGGTCATAAAACAAAAGAATTCCTACGATTTTACAATGATATATAACACGCGGTCACGTTTGAATCGTCCAGTAGCTTTAAGTGAAGTTCTATTGAAGTTGGCACACGGCACCAACTCGAGTTAGGCGTCCAATTAGTTGTTGTGTTCTTCTTATTACTTATCAATTTCATAGCCTCACATCAGTTCCTGATTTGAGGTTAAAAAGTGAGCTTTTAACGACTAAACTGTTTTGTAAGTGCACGATCGACCGTGTGGTTGCTCCCTTACGCTTCATATTTATCGCAACAGTGACGAATCCGTTCAACTTCAGACTAATGTTTGTTGTTTATCAAAATATTAGCCACCTAAAGTATTCGCCGAAACGCTGAGCGATTTCTCATTTTCCTGAATGGAACCGTTCGGTTAACAGCAAACAAAATGTAAACATTTATTCATAGATTCTAAAAATAACCGTTTTATTCTTACTCTCATATGCATGGCTGTCAGTTTAAAAAAAATATTTGGTGTGCGCCCGGGACGAGCCGGGATAGTAAACATAAATTAAAACAATCCGTCAAGGTGAATCCAGGTTTATATTCTGGCATCGCGTTACGATCGTTCAGCAACAATATTTTCTTCAAAATTTATGTCTTCCCATTAGAAATATCTTCTTTTTCCATCTTCCAAATGATATACCTTCGTACAGAGGCCCTAGCAACAGACAATGTTATTTTAATTACTAAATAGACAAATTCCAGATCCTCTGTTAGCTTCTAATCTACTACATAATGTCGGTCTGTAACCTCATTTTGTTTAATTTGATTACACAACACTCCCAGTGTGAAAATTTTATGAATGGAATCTGGTGAAGCATTTTGTTGTTAAAATATATATTTTATTAAAGACCTACATCCGTTCGGATAGTCTTTTTCACTTCGGTTAACCGAAGTGAAAAAAAAAGTGAAGAAAAAAAGTTTAAATGTGGGACAACCGAAGTATTTATATTATTGCGATCTTGCAAATACGAGAAATGGGTCGATAGTGTTTTAAAATTGTGTCCTATTTCAAAATTATGTAAGAGTAGACACTATCTGTGTTAAATTGTTTACGGTAAACGAGTGAAGCGTGTTTGTGTGTTACCAACATGATCGACTCGATTTTTGTTTTGTATGATGCCCTAACTACTGTACATGTAATTAAATGAAAACTAAGCTCAATTGTATTGTGGCGGTCTTTGAAGGGTGAGGAGGCCTTTGACCTGCAAGACATGTTTCGACTGATGCTGGATGAAGCTCATTTGTAAATAATACTAATTTTATTTAATCCCTTAAGCACCGTTACGTTACGCAGATTTAGTAACATAAAACATTTATTTTTCGCTAGACGGCTACTTGGTAAAGCTTAGAGGATTAATGAAAAACGAGCTAGATAATTTTTTATCTTATTAACCTGAAAAATATGTTGAGTAAAATATTCGAGGCGGTAGTTCTTTGACAAGTCTTGTAACTTGTAATTAATGACAGCCAAACAATATTACACACTATTCGCAGTACACATAGGCACTCACTACTCTTAATATTCACCAATCACTGCACTCGCACTAAATCCTTAAATTTTCTATATAAAACACTGATTCAGTTTAGACAAAAGCACGAAATAATTATTTAATCCTTCTTGATATCCGTGAGCCTTGACAAGTGGCAAGGTTTTGTTTCCATCCTCTTGTCGACTTTTCTTTATTGATGATTATGATGATAACACGTAGAATATATCACTGGCCAATGCTCCTTAACTTCAATCTTGATTTATGTATATAAATTGAGATGATTCGGGAGTTTTGGCGGGAAATCGAAGAGTGATGTCAATTGTGTCAATTTGTTTTAATTTCCAAAATTTGTGTTATTTCGAATTATAATGTGTAATGTTGGTGGAATATTAACCATTATGTATTCCTATATGTGCATGAGTGAAGGTAATTGTAACAAAGTGATATAACGTGCCTTTTCGATTTCCCTCAAAACGGCCGTCGCAATTGGTATGTAAAGTATCCATCACTTCACTATCCAGGGTGGGGCACTTCATGAATTTCATTATCATCTTTGTCATCAAGTTCATTGGGGAGTTGAATTACATGAACATGAACCTGGCATAATGTAAACGCAATTGCCACAAAAAAAAATATATATAAACCATCATTTTAGTCGTCTATTATTTACTGCCAGTGAAGTACGATTGTAAATAATAAAAATTCTTTAGACGAGGAAATATTTCATTTAAATATATCATCCCGTCTAGAAAAGAGACCTTAGTGAAGACATTAGGAAGTGAATAAAAATGTTTAACGTTTATTTTGAACGGCGGCTATATAGTTTAATGCTCTAAAAACAACAATGGCCATGGGAGATGTATATTAATGGGACGATTAAACGTTATTTGTCCCATAATATTTAGTTTACAGTAAAAAACTATTTATAAGACGTTACTGAGAGATACACGGTACAGCCCAGCCCATGTAATTTTTTAAAATGGCAGATTTTAAGAATGTAAATACACATGGCATGTTATTGATCACATACGGGTCTATATTGTTACTCGTATGCTACAGGGCTTAAGGAACGAAGCTATTAGCACCATCTATAAAACTTTTACAAAAGTCCGGCCGAGAAATTACAATTTAGCCAATGGCCAAAATCAGAACTAACGATGTCATCAAAGTGAAATGTCACTTTGTGACAGTCGCAGAGTTGCTGTTTGCCGTAAAAGTTTACCCAAATTCTTAAACCCACTAACCCTAATTTCACACCAACCGCAATGTCATCCACGGGCTAAAATATCCTTGTAGCAAAATAGAATCAGGTATTGAGCATAGAAATCTAGTGTCATCACAAACTATTAGCCTACGCTTTGGAAAAAGTATTCCAAAAAGTTTTTAATAACGACCTTAAAGTTATTTAGGTAAAGAAAAATATAGTAAAAGTAAAAAAGAAACGTACTTTACCAAAATTATAACACGTTTTGGGGGAGTTTTGGCGGGAAGTCGAAGAGTGGTGTTGTAAATTTGTTTTAATTTCCAAAACTTGTGTTATTTTGACTAATAATGTGTAATGTTGGTGGAATATTAACCATTATGTGTTCTTATATGTGCATGAGTGAAGGTAATTGTAACAAAGTGATAAAACGAGCCTTTTCGACTTCCTTCAAAACGGCCGTTGCAATTGGTATGTAAAGTATATCCAGTAAAATACTGAAAAGAGTAGCAGGAATCGTAGCACCAGTAATATGCCATATAGTAAATATGTGCATAGAAACTGGAAATTTTCCGAAGAGATTAAAACTATCTGTGATCAAACCAATATTTAAAAAACAAGACAGAACTGAAATGAGTTGTTACAGGCCTATTGCGTTAATCCCGATCCTGGCTAAAATATTCGAAAAAGTCATATACAATACCTTAGAGGTATACTTGGAAAAAAACAATATTCTTGCTGAAGAACAAGTAGGATTTAGGAAAGGAAAAAACATAAACTTGGCAATACATGCTCTTCTTGACACTGTAATCACGGGTATTGATAATAAAAAAGAAGTTGCAGCACTGTAAATGGACATGACCAAGGCTTTCGATTACGTGAACCATACACTTTTATTAAACAAACTTGAAGTGTATGGGATACGAGGTAATGCTCTTGATCTTATTAAGTCATACTTAAATGACAGAGAACAACAAACCGAAATATCCAACATCTCACGTGAAACAAAAACTGAAGTCAAATACTTGTCAGAACCATTAAAAGTCTGTAAAGGTGTTCCACAGGGCAGTATTCTAGGTCCATTGCTATTCAACATCTACATAAACGATCTACCTAAATCTATAAATCACCCCATGGTACTCTATGCAGATGACTGTACTGTTATGTTTGTAACTGAAAACCGTGAAACATGTCTACGTGAAATTGATTCTGCTTTACACTCCATCATTGACTGGTTAATTGCAAATGACCTGGAAATAAATTTGACAAAAAGCTATCTTATGACGTTTAAAATTAGAGATAAGCATCAAGTCCCGTTAATGATAAAATACAAAGAATCAGTAATACAAAATATAAATACAATTAAATTCTTGGGAATACATGTTGACTCAGATCTGAAATGGAAATCACATACAGAACAAGTGTGTTCAAAATTAAATAAATACTCATATGCCCTTTACATGTTACGCAAAACTGTAGACCAAAGTACACTTTTATCAGCTTACCATGGCTACGTTGGTTCCGTACTACGATATGGTATCATATTCTGGGGAAATGCTACAGAGAGAGACACAATTTTTAAGGCACAAAAGAAATGCGTACGAGCTATATGCTCTCTAAAGCTCACTGATACGTGCAAACCACATTTCATTAAGCTAAAAATACTAACATTCCCGTCGCTATATATCTTTGAGTTAATATTATACACAAGAAAAAACATACACAGGTATCAAAAATTGAAAAGTTCTAGACATGCTGACATACTCTGTGCAAGTAGTCACAGAACAGCTTTGTTTGACAAAAGCGCACTATGTATGGGACCTAAATTGTATAATAAATTACCTAAACATATTAAAGATATACAAAATTTCAATTTATTTAAATATCATCTAAAGACATGTCTATTAAATAAAGCCTATTATACGATCAACGAATATTTACTTGACTAATGTATTATGCTTAAGAAATATATAATGTAATGACAATTTAATATAATTTTTAATCACGTTTTTAATTAATTTAAAGCATATGTTATTAATAAATTCCTATAGACAATGACATAGACTAATCGTATTCATCTTCTAAAATAATAATATTTGCATGCCTAACTGGTAGAATATGGCTTAAGAACATAATGATATATTAATAAGATCCCATATTGTAACCCATATTGAAGCAAATAAATGATTTGAATTTGAATTTGAAAGTATCCACCGCTTCACTATCCAGGGTGGGGTACTTCATTAATTTCATTATCATCGTTGTCATCAAATTCATCGGGGAGTCAAATTAATATAAACAAACAAGATTATATATCTCACTGGACAATGGCAAAATACACTTATAATTAGTGTGAAGCCATAACTTGAAGAAGAACACGTTCACCAATAATGTTTACAATAAAAAAAAACAAATCATATCAGTGGTACATTGCAACGTTTGCTTGTTGCAGCAGCATAGCTTCTTAACGAATGCTGCGATTTTGGCGGATTTTTATTCTATCTATTCTATCTATCAATAATTCTAGGTATCGGGTGTATATTTGAACTTACTGAAACATTGTATAACTATCACATCGCTACGCTCTCTCAATACCTTTAAGGAAATAGGTCAACCTAAATCGATACTTTGATATTTTACTCCACTGCCCGTCGAATTGGATGGCTCATAATAAGAATGTCATCTTTGGGATCTTGTTTATTTTATGCGACCTTCTCAACCGCTCCTGGGTTCGGTTTCCCATTTTTCTAAATATTTCCTAATAGATGTAGATACCTATATCCCTACTAGAATATGAATATATATATATATATATATATATATATATATAGCCTGTACATTCTTTTTTTATTTTTTTAAACCACGTAGCCCCACACTAGGATTTATTCCTGTATCGTAGGTGCGTTTACAAACATGAAAATTCACATACCCAGACTGGAACAAATAATCGTGCATCATACAAAAATCTGTCCCGTGCGGGAATCGCGACTGATAGACACAGTAGGCGGAGCGGCTTAAGCTCTTAACCACTGCGCTAATCGTCCGTCGTATGATGACAGTTAATATTAATAGTTTATAAGAAATAATGACTGCCTCGTTGGTCTAGTGGTAAAGCTTATCGCTTTGTGATCACGAGGTCTTGGATTCAAATCCCAGGTCGGACAAGTGTAGTTTTTCTAGCGAAAACTTCCCAGTACGAGTCCGGAGTCTGGAATGTGCCCGGTATATGGCAATAGGCTCGCCCCCTATTACATGGGACCTAACATCGTCGGCGAAACGTGGGTGTACTCAGTACACCTCTGCCACCCCCGCTTGGGGAATAAAGGCGTGACGGTGATTATTATTATTAAGAAATAATATTTATTATTAGTTTTTGCTTAAAAGAAGTAGCACTTAAGCATCAGTATCCTTGCCACCAATTGTGGCCTTTATAATATTGTTAAAAACAATTTTTATGAGTAGGTACCTAGGTAGACAGATATGTATCTAGCTATCTATCTATATCATCACGCCAGCTCCCTCGCGGGGTAGGCAGAGAGTACAGAAATCCAACAGGTTCATATCTAGCTAATGTATATAAAAAACAAAGTAAATTATGAATCGATACTGGTCACAGTAAACCCACCTGATGCCCTTCTGTTACAAATATTTACATAAAATCGTCATGACACAATAATATCTATGTGGATTAACGATGGATATAAAATGGAGAGGGTATTAAAGGGATAGTAAAAGGAGTTTATGCGATAAGTGAATTTTATTACAAGCCAACACTGCGTGGGTCATAAAAATGGAACAATAAAAATAATCTTTAGACTTACGATTGTTTTGATATAGCGTTAATAAGTGTAAAAAATATACACCGTCACACCTATATACCCCAAGCTGGACGACGGAAACACCGTTACGTATGTTCCCCAACTGGCAGAGGTACACACACTCTTCGCCGACGATGTTAGGTCACATTTAATAGGGAGCGAGCTTTTTGCTATCTATCTAGCACAATTCAAGATAATGACAGACAGAAAAAATGTTTTAAGGGCGAATTTATATCCCTTTTTAAGAATCCCCACGTTAAACAAGACCAGAGGCGTAAATTGTGCTCTTACTTTTGGGGCGTTTTAGGACCTTTTACCTAATACTAATAATGATGGTATTACAAGGTACCTATTTAATACATACACACACCATAGTATGCCTTAATTTATGAGAGAACGCCTTTGTCCAGGTAATATCGCTACATATTATAAACGCGTCTGTCCGAACGCGATAAACCCAATAACTACTGAACAGATTTTCATACGATTTTCACCAATGGGCGGAGTGATCCAAGAGGAAGGTCTATGTGTATAATTCTAGTATAATATAATACAGCCCGATTTGTATTATTTTGAGAATCAACTGTTTTTCAAAATTGTATCTTCTGTGATGTGTGTGACTGCCTCGTTCGTCTAGTGGCAAAGCGCATCGCTTGGTGATCACGAGGTCCTGGGTCCAAATCCTAGGTCGGACAAGTCTAGTTTTTCTAACGAAAACTTCCCAGTTTGAGTCCGGAGTCTGGAATTGTGCCCGGTATATGGCAATAGGCTCGCCGTCAAGAGTCTGTGTAACCGGCGAGCATGTATGAGACGAACTATGAGAATGGAGGAAGCCAGCGAGGTATGCAAGGAAAGAACCTGTTGGAACTCTGTACTATCTACCTACCCCGCAAGGGATCTGGCGTGATGATATAGATAGATAGAATTGTATTACCTTAATACCGTTACAAGTTTTAGAAGACTTTCATAACAACATTAGCCGATGTGTCACATAGATTGGTCCACGCAATCCTGAAGCATTGTATAATAAATTTCTCACATGTGTAGCTACAAGTTCATGCGGGTATTTGGTACCCATACTAGTTTCTTATTATCACGATTTCTATGGTGATAACGACTTGCAAGTCACGCCCACATTCACCGCGGATAATTATAGGCAAAGGTCACTACAATGCAGTTGTTTTTATATTCAGCGCTTTTATTTAAATAACTAGTTATGTGAAAACTGTTTTTATTCAACCTGATCAACACTGTGTTCTCTATTTTTCATACAAAGTAATAATATTTGATTTTTTATGCAAAAACACTAACAAAAAAATTAAGTCTATCAAAAATAACGTTTTTGAATATCATTTCAAAGCGAAATAATACTTATTTATTACAACGTCTTTTTTCAGCTGTGGAATAGTAATTTGCTTCTTAAAGCACATTTTCAGTTATACCAAAGGAAAATATCTGACGCTAAGCTTTACAAATAAAATAAGTAAGCACCGTCATGCCTATATTTCCCACGCGAGGGTGGCAGAGACATACTCTATACCTGTACACCCATTTTTCGCCAACAACGTTAGTCCCATCTAATAGGGGACGGGCCTATTGGCATTAAACCGGGCACAATGCCAGACTCTGGACTGAAATTGGAAATTTTTCAACAGAAAGTTTTCATTTTTTCCGATTCAAATAAATATTTGAATTTGAATCTAGTATTCGAACCCCAAACCTCATGATTGCTACGAGTATTATTCGCCAGTAGACCAACGGAGCATGCATAAAATCAATACAAAAACCATAACATTTTCATCACGAGGTGTCACAGGATCAGGAGGTCCTGGTGAATGGTCCAGGAGGTGGTGGAAAAGTGGGTGCACTCAGTACACCTCTGCCACCCCCGCTTGGGGAATATAGGCGTGAGAGTATGTAAGTAGAACTGATTGTGTTATTACATTATTACCTGACCTCACTAGCGTAGTAACTGAGTCCTAATAAACGATCCTGACATGCTTTCTCAACTCTCTGATTATATTTTATACGTTCCAGTTTGCGTTCCAGCTTTTCCTTTTAGGTCAAGTATTAAGATATATATTATAAGGAGTGGTTACGAGCAGTGTAGTAAGTTTTTCCATCTAAGTAGAGCATAAGTAGATACAGGCTAAAGCAGAGCACGACTGAGGGAGAAACTACAGGTAAAGGCGGCTAGTGCCGCGGTAGCTCATAAAAGGTGAACGTCTCATCTTCAAAGTTTAAATGTTGCCGTTAAAATATTTCGAAATTCTTGCACACCTAAAAAATTAAGTTATTATGTGAAAAATCCCTCTTGTAAAAAATATTTTCTTATTCGCCTTTTGAATTTGGACGGACGATTTAGCGCAGGGGTTGAGAGCTTAAGCCGCTCCGCCCACTGTGTCTAATAGTCGCGGGTTCGATTCCCGCACGAGAGAAATCTTTGTGTGATCCACAACTATATGTTTTGGTCTGGGTATGTATAGTAGTAAGCGTAATATGTCTGGGTAGTATGTATGTGATTTTGCATGTTTGTAAACGCACCCACGACACAGGAATAAATCCTAGTGTGGGGCTATGTTTAAAAAAAAACAAATTATTAATGCACTCGCCCCGGTACATATTGATTTCTCTATACATGCAAATACCTCTTATCATATCGATCCTAAGAAAATATATTTTACTTATCATCTCTGACTGAATCATGTTTACTTAAACTTAACGGTTATAAAATACTAATTATTATGAAACTAAAAATTAATACTGCTTTTTCACTTCCCTACATCCATCTTCGTTATAATGTGTAACAGTTCTTATGATCTTAACATTTTATATGTATAATATACGATTATAACAAGTCTTGTCTTCTATAAACTTTATCGTAATATCGTTAAAATGTTTTGAATAACATTTAATATTCCCTAAGCCTTCAACGCATTTTACAAAAATGTAAATACATTGTTACATTTACTGTATACATAAAAGTATTATTTCTTTTTAGATTCTTCCGCAACTAACGCATTAACACACATGGGTACACGCATTTAAAATTTAGTATACTTCCTTAACTATTAATCTTTGGTTAGCCATCATAATAAAAGTATAAATATGCTTCACAACGGAATTTATTACTGTGTATGTTTTCTTTTATTTAAAACAATATTTTTTTTTTTTTGTTTTTTGTTTTTTTTTTTTTTCAAAAACCTAGCCCCACGCTAGGATTTATTCCTGTGTCGTGGGTGCGTTTACAAACATGAAAATTCACAAACAAATACCCAGACCGGAACAAATAATTGTGGATCACACAAAGATTTGTCCCGTGCGGGAATCGAACCCGCGACTATTCGACACAGTGGGCGGAGCAGCTCAAGCTCTTAACCACTGCGCTAAATCGTCCGTCTATTAATATACTAAGATTAAGACTGAAAATGACGGAATTCCTCAATAATATTTTATATAATTATGTGCTATGGAGTGATATACAACGTAATGTTATTGAAACAAAATAATGTGTTGCATATCCTTACTTTTATTAATTCAAGATTCAAGTATCTGCCACGTAGAGCTTTTTTATTACAAACCCTTTTTATACAAGGTGTAACATAATAAACGCAAGACCTCAGACACCCCAATTAGAGAATTGCTTCATAAATTCAAAACGAAAACCAAATTTCCAAATTTAAAGGTTTTTACCCCTTTTTTAAGCACTTTTATACCCCAATTAACAATGAAAAATGTACGTGTATGTGTGCATTTTGAGAAATACGGGTTAGGAATGCATTTGTAATCTCCTTATTGCTATGAATCAAGAATAAATTTAATTTTTTATAGCGCACTGAAGGAGCAAATGCATATTTTGCAAATTTAAAAAAAATGTAAGATACTTTAAAAATAGTTGGAATCAATTCAGTTATCGATTTAGAACAAACTACTTTCAGGTCTTGCGTTTATTATGTTACAGCTTGTATAGTATAGAAGAAAGAGAAAATAGAATAAAATAATTTATTTTGGATTTACACAACTAATAAATATACTTTTGTATAAAATATAATTCAAGGTTAGGGGAATAGCGAAGGTATTAGGTAAATTAATATAGAAGCTTTATTAAAAAGCTGAATCTTCATTTGGATATGTACATGAAGGTAATGTGACCTGCTCGGGTTAGTATATTTGTAAAGAACCAACCAATTACTTACAGACACGTACACTGCGGTTAATACTATTCCAGTTGATTTGGATTGGCAGGTACCCAATGATACTAATACTTAAGTTTCTATTGTAACAACGTGGTAACAGCACTCACATATTTCCGTAGGGGGCACCGTTTAACAGGGAACCGTTCCGTCTGGTAAGCATTAAAATATGACACAAATCTGTTAAAGACAATATTTTAAATAGACGCGGAACTGAGTGATGTTTCTACTCGTGATTATGCAACAGCGAACACGAACATTTCGACATCCGCTTAGGGTTGCCAAGCATATAATGCTATATTCTAAGAAACTTATAATGTTGAGCTTCCAAAAAATAGAAACGTACTAGTAAACAAGAGCTCCAATAAAATGAAACGAAAACCCAGTAAAGGTCATGGGAAACAGCTGGATACCGTGAGCTTAAAACCAATCGTTGGCAATCCTTAGGGAAATCTTTTTCCTGCCGTAGACGTCTTTAGACTATGTCTTTAACAAATTATTGGCATGGGCCTTCCGTTACGTCTAGAGAAATATACCTAACCACCACCCAGTAAAGTAGCCTTTCTTATATAGAACAATATTATCAAATTAGCTACTAATGTTTTTTCGTAATATATTTTTTAATCCAATTATGAACTGATGATTTTTTGTTGCAGACGCTTCGCTTCTATTTCTCACAAGAGTCGCCTAATACTTGAAATTATTTATATATCGTAGGTGTGTTCTCGAGTGGAGACCGCGGCTCGGCAAGCGTAGTGTGGGACGCCCTGCAGCTAGATGGAATGACGATATACGGAGGGTGGCTGGCAGCGGTTGGAGGAGAAGAGCCGAAGATCGGGCTCAATGGCATGCCTTGGGAGAGGCCTATGTCCAGCAGTGGACTGATACGGGCTGATGATGATGAGGTGTGTTAACAACCATAAAATATACATACATAATCATCTTGATGGAAACGATAATTTGTTGGTCACACAAATTTACACGCACAGGGATCAAATACTGGACTTTCCTATCCAGAAAGCCATGTGGACTTCATTCGAATCACTAAACCAAGCTATTGTAGTTGTCGTTTAAAAAGCTCTTTATCCATTGTGATCTTTTTAATACATACATACTTTCGGTAACCCTATACATACTAGAGTTACTGAATGGGTGGCGTCCGCGCAGCTAGTCGCCATGTTGCCAAACAACACTACACATTTGTCATCTTCCCGTATGGACACTAAATGAGATTTGTAGGTCACTGCGTGTGTATTTATTTACCAAGCCTACGAAATCACAATAAACTGACTATAGTTCTGCATTTAGTTTAGCGTTAAGGTACATTTACTATAGGGAAAAATGTCAGTAGACAATTGTTACATTAAAAATAAATCCTACATATCCCAAAGCGGGGTTAACAGAGGTGTACTATGTACACCTATATGTTGCCGAGGACGTTACGGCTCAATGTTAAAGAGAACAAGATTATTATTACTAGTAAACCAGGCATAATTCCTGACTCGGGTTACCGTGATTTTGTCTTTAGAAAAACTCCAAAGACACAGTCTGACCTGGAATTCTAGAGAACTTCAAAATCGCCAGCTGCACGAATACATAAAGATGGTCAAAGGTTAAACTGGCTAACCTTACTATACACTTCAACGCTGTACCACCATATCTGAGTAATGATCTTTCATGAAAATATACTGTGCGATTCCAGGTCATTAGTTGAGAGCACGAAATTTATTTTACAACTAGCAGCAAATAAAAATGAAATATTTATGTTATATACAAGGATATATATTTAATTTTCACTTCTCAACTAATTAGCCATTTAACACAATTTATTTTCATATTAATTAGATGAAAACAAATATGTATACTTAGTCACTCGACTGTTGAACCTTTCAGAAATACATTAAATGAGTATTTGCCGACAAGCTCGTATTATAAATACTTGTCCCAAGGAGATAAAATCAGCAATAATCGATTTAGAATCAACAAAATATCACACAATATCCGTAGCCGTTCTTTTACATAACAACGAAATACTTATATATAGCTAAAGCTTTCTCGATTGAAATACAACAAAAATGTATTCGTTATTAATCCGCCAGTCTCACTACTTCTGTTTCCAATTATTCCGATAGCAATATTGGCATGAAATATTCCCTGTCATTTGCAAAATCCGCCCTAAGTTACTGTGAGAAAACTGACAAAGGAGGAGATTGCGCAATCAAAGGAATTATCTCAGTTTTACGTATAGTCGTACTAGGATCTTTTGGCCCGCGGCCAAAATCGGAACTAACGCTGTCATGAAGTGAAATGTCACTACATGACAGTCGTAGAGTTGCCGTTTGCTGTGAAATTTAGCCAAGTTCGTTTTTTTAAGTAGTAACAGTGCAGACCCACCTGTTGAAATATCTAGTATAGTAATAGTATAAATATCGTAGGAAATTTTTACTAAATGTTAACCCTAATTTTACACCAACCCAACCACTATCATCCATGGGCTAAAATATCCTTGTAGCACTATAGTGGGGGATATAAACGATTTTGGAACTATTGTTGAATATATGATCAGTGTAGTCTGCGAGCTGTTGATTTTTTTACTTATTTATTTACACACTAACACGGCAGGTACCATTTACGTTAGTATAAAAGAAAATATAAAAATAAGAGAATAATTAATAGAATAGAAGTGTGACTGCGTCGTTGGTCTAGTGGCAAAGCACATTGCTTTTGTGATCACGAGGTCCTGGATTCAAATCCTAGGTCGGGCAAGTGTAGTTTTACTAACGAAAACTTCCCAGTACGACTCCGGAGTCTGGAATTGTGCCCGGTATATGGCAATAGGCTAGGCATACACATGGGACCTAACATCGTCGGCGAAACGTGGGTGTACTCAGTACACCTGTGCCACCCCCGCTTGGGGAATATAAGCGTGACGGTGTTTATTTTTTTTATAGAAGTGTAATTTACAAGCTCATTCATTCCATTCCCTCGCAATACCTCAGACACTCAGACAAGATTAATCTGATCTAAGATTAATCTTATATAATATATTATGTCATAATTTTTGCCAAATAATTGTCGTATCCTTTATACGGATTTTTGGTGAGTTCACACAACTAATGCCTTAGTTATTTTTACCAATTTACGAGAAATTAACTTCATCGTTTTTTTTTAAATATCAATAGTTCTTACATTATTTGGTGATGTTTGGCCTATCAATTTGGAATATCTGGTCCATTATGGTAAAAATCATAAACTTGAAAAGCATTAAAATATGAGTCGAGAGATATTAAAAAACGTATACCTACAATACCAACATGAAATAAAATAAATTACATTTAATCTCATTACACAAAATCTGTCCCGAGAATTGCAATTTTTGAGTATGGCGCCAAAATGTTGATCGTTAATTTTTAAATTACAAAAGTTTATAGACCAATTAAAGCAAATATAAGAGCGAAGTGATATTGAAATCTTAATGATATTTTCTTTAGGTATGAATCAACGGAATATCAATGACACTTTATGGAGAGGAACGTTGGCGGTTCATTTCAAAAAAAGCTTCTTTAAAAAAAATATTTAAGAATTTTAAAACATTTTTATGTTTGGAATGAATCTTTTTAGTGGTGTTAAAGTATATCTATAAAGAGGGCAGTGTTAAGTATTATAAATCTTCGCGTCGGCGCCGCAATGCGCGCGCGCCGGCGAAGCCGCCCGAGACGATACGAACCACTGCCAGAGATACTTCATAGTGATGCTTACCTCTGTGGAGAGAGCTTTATTACTCACTGTAAAAAAAGAGAACAAAAAAAATCTTTGTGCACTTTGTTTTCGCGCGTCGTATAAAAAATAAGAAGATTTAAATCTGACTGTAATTAAATGCTGGATGATATCTTTTACTCGACAGTTTGTTTCCGTAAAACAAGTCACTTATCACGTGAGCAGCCAACGATGAGAGCAGCAAACGGTGAATGCCTACAAGCAATTCGTCGGTTTGCTGAATACGAAGAATAGCACATTCAACATTTAATCGTTCGCGCGTGGGTAAAAATAAACGGAAAACAAAGCGACTAATAAAATCACAATTACTACCTGACTGGCCATGACAGTTCGCTTTGAACATCAATGCCAAAAATATTAAACAATTAGTCAATGATTTTCAGATTGACTTCTGGGAATGTGTAGGACAACACATATAGGACACGTTAGAGGTTGTAAAATTATATAGTTGGTAGATTCCACTATTGGTTAGCTGCGTACGCATAGTTGGCGCGCGTCCAGCTGCACTCGCGCCGGATGTCGGCGGCCCTAAAGAATTTGAAGCGGCCGGCGAGCGCACAGCGTTACCGCGCCCGGCGCCTGCGCCGTGCAAAGCTCTCGCTGTCGCCGCCGCCCGCCCTGCGTTTATCACACGAGTGTTCCACCTCATAATAGTTAGGTGCATACTCTTCGCCATTTAGATTCATTGTTGGTTCGAATATAGAAGATGTATTTTAAAATTGTAATGTCCTATTCTGACAGTTTGCTGTGTGAGACTGATGACAATAGAAGTTTGCCGCTACCCTCCCGACTTTTCTTTAACCCGTTCCGCTTATGAGTTAAAAACAACGCCTGTGGGCAAGTGGGCTTTCTAAAAAAAATACATGGTGATAATATTTTACAACGAAAAGTCACGTGGTCAGAACAAGGCGCTACACATTACGGAAGGAGAACTGATATGAAATGCTTGCAGCTTACATAGGTCGTAAGGGCCTATCGACTTAGAGTAGAAAAATAATTCAATTACCGTTCCAAAATGTCCACGTTACTTGTCGTTGTAAAATATAATTTCTATTAACTTTTTCGTTTTCTGTTAGCGTTAAAGATTGCAGATAGTCAACCCGTCTAGGTATGCAATATAGCTGATGTTTGATATTTATTGTAAAGATGTTTATTTTACAAGCTTTTATTTAACTTGCAATGTATGTTTGTTCGAGTGGAATCTTGCAACTCAATTTTGAAGGAGATATCTTCAACCGATTGAGCTGAATTTTGTATACACGTTTAGTTTGGATGACAATGCATGGTTAGCTCTGTAACGTCATTCTAAATCAACATGGCGGAAGACCCAAGAGGGCGACCTAGTTTTTTTTTTAATGCACTCCTACAATATGAGTATCAAATGAAAGGGCTTGCTGGGAATAACTCGAAAAATAAAGTGACATCACTATAAATCCAATATGGCGGACTTCTAAAGATGGTGGACTAAGTTTTTTATGTTTTCCTACAATATGGGTATTAAATTAAAGAACTTGCTGAAAATGATGCGTTAAATGAGATGAACCGACTAAGAAACCTGACCAGCGATAATTGAAAAGTAATAAATAACTGAAAAGTAAAAAAAAAAGTTTTTTACATAGAAGCTATTATTTAAATGCGCTAAAAAGAATAAAATAAACTTGTTCTTTAAAACTTTTACTATCAACTTATAACGTTATTACACAATTTATATGATATAAAAGCTTGTCGCGAGATTTACCTGTGTAGATAAACAAGTAAATTAATTTTTTTTTTTCAAACGTAGCCCCACACCAGGATTTATTCCTGTGTCGTGGGTGCGTTTACAAACATGAAAGTTTACACACACAAATACCCAGACCGAAATAAATAATTGTGGATCACACAAAGATTTGTCCCGTGCGGGAATCGAACCCGCGACTATTAGACACAGTGGGCGGAGCGGCTTAAGCTCTTAACCACTGCGCTAAATCGTCCGTCAATAACTTGATCTGACTGATTTCAATTTTTAAAATTTTCAAACTAAGTAAATACGAGTACATACATAAATCTCGCGACAAACTTTTATGTTATATAAATTGTGTAATGACGTTATAAGTTAATAGTAAAAGTTTTAAAGAAAAAGTTTGATTTATTCTTTTTAGCGCATTTAAATAAAAGCTTATTTAAAAAGTTTTTTATCTTTTAATTTATTGACTATCAGCGCTATATTGTGAAGAATTGAGATATAACAGTGAGTCACTTGCCAAAACCCCTGCAGGTTTTCTGCAAAGGAAATAAAACAATGAAATTTATTGTTAACATTAAACACAACAGTATTTTTACAAGAAAAGAATACAGCTTCCAATGCCACTTTTCATCTTATAGCGATGCAGTATTTTCGTGATGTTATTTCTTCACAATAACTTGTTAACTGTGCTTTAAAATAAGACAATATACTTTGCGCGTATATAAGACGAAATATTCATGGAATGAATGACAGCGGATCATACAACAACTGAAATGCTAAGCATTATCCTATTGTTGAGCAAAGGACTTCCCATAAATTCAGGAGAGAGAGAATAGAGAAATAGTTGGATTGATAGATGTAAGTTTGCGGCCACCTGCTGTTAGAACTTAAGACTTCCAAATTGGTTTTAAAACTTAAATAACACCACACCACATTAAGTCAGCCGGGATTAATGTGCCTTCGGCAGCAGAAAGATGCCACAAACGGTCACAAATTTCAGAATGACCGAATCGAACCTTTCTGAACCTTAGTCATCGCTACGCATACACCACAGTACTACGAGCTTAACAAAATGAAATGCCAAATATGTCATCATAAATGAAGGCGAAGCGAGAAAAGTTCTACACACAGCAATGTGTGATTCATCGATAGACCTAAAAGTCAAGGTTATTGTCCTTTGACTAATGGATGGAAAGTTATCGGTTTTGATATCAAGGGATAACTTATAATTACCATGAGCCATCTCAGTTCAACTACTCAGTTCATCACCAATCAACAAAACAAAATAATCTAATCAAGAGAAACATAATTTATGTACCTACCACTCTGTAGTGTTATATTTATGCAAGCTGTAACATAATAAACGCAAGACCTGAAAGTAGTTTGTTCTAAATCTGTAATTGAATTGATTCCATCAATTTTTAATGTATAGTAATCTTATAGCGAGTAGGTATGAAAGATAGTATCGGTGTAAAGATGAGAAAGGGCATGCTCCGTTGGTTCGGACATATAGAAAGAATGCCAGAGGAAAGAATGACAAAACAGATATACAATGTGAAAGTGGAAGGATGCAGGTACCGGGGAAGACCTAGACTATCTTACCACGACCAAATAAACCGAGTCTTATCTGATGGAAAATTCAAGAGTCTGCGTAACCGGCGAGCGTGTATGAGACGAACTATGAGAGTCGAGGAAGCCAGAGAGGTATGTAAGGAAAGAACCTGTTGGAACTCTGTACTCTCTGCCTACCCCGCAAGGGATCTGGCGTGAGGTTATAGATAGATAGATAGATAGATAGATAGATAGTAATCTTATTTTTTTTTTTTTTTTAATTTCTTCTTGATTTATAGCAATAAAGAGATTCCAAATGCATTCCTAAAACGTATTTCTCAAAACGCAAACATACACGTACATGTTTAATTGGGGTATAAAAGTGCTTAAAAAAGGGTAAAAACCTTTAGATTTGGAAATTTGGTTTTCGTTTTGAATTTATGAAGCAATTCTCTAATCGGGGTGTCTGAGGTCTTGCGTTTATTATGTTACACCTTGTATATTATATTTTTCTTTCTCATAATAATCTCACAATATTATTTGATCACCGAGACTCTGGAAATTAAAAAGAAAACGGTTTTCTTAAATTTTTTCGTATTTTTGTATCAATTTTGGGGTGCATACTTATGATATCAGCAGCATCTGTCATCACAATTTCGAAGTAAATATTCAGGTATAAATAATTTTATGTGTGTGTTTTTAGCAAAATATACAGAGAGTGAGATTAATTATAATAAACTGCCTACTCAAGATTTGTGGGGCTAGGCATGACGTAACACAGTATGGTGTTGGCAAACACATAACAAGCGTTTATTTTCAATTGGTGACTCTCTTAGCACTGTGATACCTCGATATACCAGCAATCACCCAGATTAAACAGCGTCAAGTTAAGTCAAATCGAAAGACTCCCACCATTGTAACCCCTGTAAGCCAAGATTCACAATGGTCTCGTTAGATGACACCAAGGTTTAAACCATGGGGTGTGTGGGGTGGGGTGTTCAATTGTCTTGGAACCCGCAACAAATTTAATTAGAAAGAAAATCAGGAGGAGTAGGAAAAATAAAATTCCTACAGACTGTTTGTTAGTATTCAATAAACGCAAATCTTAGCTTTAACGCGCATCATAATATTATAATACAATATTATAAATTAATTCAATTACCGTTCCAAAACATTCTACTTGTTGAAGACCCGTCTCCGCTTTCAAATTAACGATGTTCGTGATAAAGAGGCATTTGCAGACGGATCGCCACTACTCTCTGCCACTCCCGACGACATGCATCCAATATTTAGCCTGCTTTATAGCGAAGAACATGACCGAATTATAACCGCAATATATCTTTCAGCCATGTGCATACAAACCTTGCAGGCCAAGGTCCTATGCACTGATGGACGTTCGAGGCCAGACAATTTTAAGTACACTATTGATTGATTGATTTATGAAGATTTTTGGTATTATGGCATATACATAGTTAGCTTTTGTTACCTTTGTGTATGCATACTGCGAATATAAACTGCCTGGATATATCGATAGTAACTGTATGTTATTATCAATTCGAAGTACTTATATAAAAAAAATTTTCATACGAGATTAATTTATCAGGAGCTGCCCGGAGTCAGAAACTGAGCCTGGTATTGGGGCAATGGCACCTGTTACATTAGGTCCGAACATTGAAAAAGAATTATATTCAACGGAAATATAGGTGTGTCGGTTTTAATTTTAGTTGATACCAATAGAGTTTTCAGGGATCCTAACATCGTAGACGAACTATATACCTCAGCCACAACTTGAGAGGTAAAATAGAGTTTTCAGGAAGCTAGTTGTAAACGGATCGTTCCAAATTCGAATGTCAATGACACTTTGAGCCGGCGAGGTAGGAAATCTCCAGCACTAAATGCTGCGAGGCCAGCAGGTGGTGAAACCCATCTGTTCGGTGTTACTTTACAGACAATTAGCCGGGTGAGCGACAGCTGCCGGTAACACGGCCGGCCAACTGGGTGACAATGAGCGAGTTTCAGTGCCGCGAGAGTTAATCGAGATTTCAGCTGGCACCATGCGGAAAACAATATTATAGTGAGTATATGAGAGCTCTTTTTATTGATAGCGATTGATCCGTGGATGAGACAGGTCAAACGCTGATGGAAATTGACGATGAGGCCGAAGATGCGGCTCTGACAAAAAAGAAAATACAGAAGTCATATCTCTTCGGAAACATAGACCCTTTGTGATGCAATCATCACGAGGGTAAATCAATTGTAATATAAAAATCAATTGTAGTAGGTAAACTCTTATAATTTACGGATGCCCTGAAACGGCTAATCCCTTCAAACTCATTTTATTCGGTTTTATGGTTTGGATGATAATATGCACGCTCCCGATTACCTGATTAAGATTTGTTGGTAAAAGGAGAACAATTTAGACACAAATAATGTGGTGTGTAAAGGCATACATTAATAGCGGGAAAATGTCCACTACAAGACTGATCGTCAGGACGACGACGGTTTTGTGCTACAAATACGCACTCAGTTTTGGCACATCAATATCGACAAGTGATGTTGCCAGTGATGACTTACGGCACTGAGACATGGTTGCTTACGATGGGCCTCATAAGAAGGCTCAAGGTCACCCAAAGGGCGATGGAGAGAGCTATGCTCGGAGTTACCCTGCGGGATCGAATCAGAAACGAGGAGATCCGCAGGAGGACGAAAGTCACTGACATAGCACTCAGAATTGCTAAACTTAAGTGGCAGTGGGCGGGGCACATCGCTTGTAGAACTGACGGCCGTTGGGGCAGAAAGGTTCTCGAATGGCGACTACGTACCGGAAGACGTGGAGTGGGTAGGCCCCCTACAAGATGGACCGATGACCTGGTGAAGGTCGCGGGTAGAAGTTGGATGCGTACAGCACAAAGCCGGTCGTTGTGGCGGTCTTTAGGGGAGGCCTTTGTCCTGCAGTGGACGTTTTTCGGCTGAAGAAGAAGAAGAAGAAGAATATCGACAAGGCATTCGAACGTTTTAAAGTAATACAGACAAACGCACCGTACCAAGATATTCTCGTCCAGCATAATAATCAATCCTATTAATATTATAAACTAGTTTCTGCCCGCGACTTTATCCGCGTGACTTTAGACAGGAACCTTACATTTTTCCAGGATAAGAGGTATTCTATGTGTTAATCCAGGTAATAACTATTTGAGTGGCAAATTGCATCTAAATCCGTTCAGCCGTTTTTGCGTGATTCAGTAGTAAACATCCAAATATACAAACTTTCACATCCTACTTCCAAGTGATATTATACATTTTATCCCGGAAAAATGTAAGGTTCCTGTCTAAAGTAAACGCGGACGGAGTCACGGACAGAAACTAGTACAAAATACTTTAATTAGGGTCTTGTAAATCCTTCAACTTTAAAAATGGATACGTTTTGATCTTATAAATAAATTGTACCCCTTAAAACTTTTATCTATTATATTATACAAGTGAGCAGACTTGGCTCAAGCGCGTAATTCTCAGGTGTAGGGGACAAGTCGATAATTTATGCATAATTCCTAACAACGAACACTATTCTATTAAGAATTATACTAAAAGTAGCTGCTGATGATTATCTGAAATATCTTAACTCGAAATACATTACAAAAGCGTTCCGCTATGGACAAGGTCGAGAAGATAAAATGTGTAATCCATAAAAAAAAACATAAAGCGTCAACCATAACGTAAACTAACCTTAAAATTCTCGAGGGTATGATGTATGTACGATCCCTTAGTGTTTACAAATACGTTGCGCACTACTGCGCCCGCGCCGGTTATCACGGCTTGTCTCAAGTCCGTCGGCCTTCCCCGAGGCCGAGCCTGACCTGAATTTCGCCACGCGGCGCTCGGCGCATGACTCATTGTTGTAGTGCGCAGCCAGGGTTGCTAAAAGCGAAACTATTTTTTTCGGGACATTTCTAGAACATGTGGTCGGAGGATACTTTAACTTAGTTGTCTTCCCTCTTCATAAGTAATTTTAAAAGTCTTTTTTACTTAAATAGTATAGTTACTTAATTTTTCCTTAACAAATGATTAGAAAAATTTTAGTGTACATGAATCAGGTTTATATGTTTGTGTCGGCGATGCGAGAGAAAGATTTCGAAATTTAATGATGTAAAGCGCTATTTATTTTATAGATTCTCAATAACAATGCATGATTTAAGAACTACTTCAAAAACTTTAATAAATTTGAGTAAATGTTTCACATAGATAACTTAGTTTTTTTTAAATATGAGAATAGCATAACTTTCGGACTGTCCCGAGAATTTCAACTTTAAATATACACAACACAATAAATCAAACTCCTGAAACTCACGCGCATGTACCTACATTATTTAACGTTTTTGTTTATAGTATAGGGCTATATTATTGAAAAATAGAGCGCTGAAACGCTTTGTTTTTATGTGATTAATAAATGTGTTGCGCATGATTTGTGGGATGTTATAACAATTGATCTTAGTTTTTGGGTTATCCTCCACATTGTATCAGTTATAAATCTTGGTAAATATATTTTACGATTGTGTTATTCTTTCATTTACATCTGGAAAAGGTTTGAGCACGTTTCATTTGTTTTAGTTCACTAGTTTTGTAAGCTATCTCATTTATAGTCCGGGCTATAAAACTCAATTACAAATAGTCTATCTTTTTAATACATTAACCTAGATCTTGGTATGTTTAAGTTGTAAACAAAGAAAAGTGTGAAAATAATTGGATCTCACAAAGAAAATTGAAGCTCGTGTTGAAGAGAGTGAATCACGGATAATGAATCATTTTCAAAGTCATATTTCGTCAAACAGTTTTGTTGCGTCGACATAATTTTGTCCGGTCAGTGACGACAAAGTCTGTCCAGTCACGGACGAACGCTGGGAAAATACGAATATGTACGTTTGCGACCCCGAAAACAACTTTACTGTTTATTTCAGTCAAGTTGTTTTGCTATTTTTCTTGAGTCATTCATTTAAAAGATGCATAATAGTGCACAGTATTTACGACTGCAATTTCCATCTCATCATCATTTTAGTTTTATTTCTTTGCGAGATATTGAATGACTTAACTTTCTCAAAGGAAGGAAGGAACTTTATTTCGTAAGCATTTTTTTTGTAATCACCTCTTGCTCTAAATAATACGAATATTCCTTCCATTACCCGGTTAATATAGTTCGGGATTAATAAATTTGGTTATCACCTATATCTTAAAAAGACCCAATAAATAAAAAAAGCCCACCGTCAAGCCGTCGCCGTCGCCGCCGGAGGCGCTCGTAGCGCTGTGCGACCGCGGTGTTCTTACCGATTACCAAGGTTAAGCAGCGTTCGACTCGGTCGGCCCGAGATGGGTGACCGTTTGTGGCATTATCATATTCGAGCGTCTCCGTGCTTCGGAAGGCACGTTAAACCGTTGGTCCCGACTACCGCTTAATGTGGTAGTCGTTAAGCAGGTGGCCACAAACCTGGCTCCATCAATACGCACTGGGTCCGCGTGGTGGAGTATGACCTAATCTCACTCACCCCGATTTGTGAGAGAAGGCCTTTGTCCAGCAGTGGGGAGTATAGGCTGATATTATATACACCGTCACGCCTTTATTCCACAAGCGGGGGTGGCAGAGGTGTACTGAGTACACCCACGTTTCGCCAACCATGTTAGGTCCCATGTAATAAGGGGCGAGCCTATTGCCATATACCGGGCACAATTTCAGACCCCGGACTCATACTGGGAATTTTTCATTAGAAAAACCACATTTGTCCGACCTAGGAGTTGAACCCAGGACCTCGTGATCACAAAGCGATGTGCTTTGCCACCAGACCAACGAGGGAGTCAATAAATAAAGTCTCAATGCCATCTCTGTACATAACTTTTGAACAATCAACACTTTGTATCGGGGCTATCGTTTCTTTTTTCAAACCATATATTTTCACACCTATATTTCACAAGCGGGGGTGGCAGATGCGTAGTGTCTACATCTACATAACAACTCCACACCCACAGAACTAGCCTAGCTATCAGGAGCTTTTCTATAGCCAGCTCTGGTATATATAATCGCATCAACAAAATCATTTTACTGCATCACTTATCGACAAAAAAATGTAAAATGAAACTTCAAAGCTGGTTGCTAAAGCTGACTTACTCGGAGACAGTATTCCTTAAAATACCGGTATTCCTAAAAATACCATGCTAGCTTCTGCCTTCCCAACACCCGTGTACACACACACACGCACACATACAATAGATGTAATCTTTGCTTTATCTTAATTAGTATGTAGTTTTATTTCTTGATCAAATTGTAATCTGAGTATCCTTACATAATCTCTCAACTAGTCACACTTATGGAATCTCCATTAGTACAGGTATCACCGTTAATTTATTTTGTTAAATTATTTTGTTTAGATACACTTACCTTTTATTCATATGATGTAACTTTTTGGACCTAATGAAACTTTATGTAACTTATACAAAGCCTAACATAATAAACGCAATACCTTAGCCACCCCGATTAGAGAAATGCTTCATAAATTCAAAAATTTCCAAATTTAAATGTTTTACCCTTTTTTAAGCACTTTTATACGCCAATTAACACTGAAACTTGTACGTGTATGTGTACGTTTTGAGAAATACGTTTTAGGAATTCATTTGAAATCTCCTTATTGCTATGAATCAAGAATAAATTTGGTTTTATATAGCGCACTCAAGGAGTAAAATATTTTTTTTGCAAATTAAAAAAAAAACTAAATACATTGAAAATTGTTGGATTCACTTCAGTTACCGATTAAGAACATACTACTTTTAGGTCTTGCTTTCATTATGTTACACATTGTATAACATACGGTCGACGATTTTAGATCTCAATAATTCCATTATAATAATAATATCAGACAACACTGTCCCACTTCACCAAAAGAACTCCTATTATATGTGTGTAAAAATATTTAATAATGTACCAAAATCCATAAGAGAAATGACAATTAATCAATTTAAAAACACATTGACTAAGTTGCTCATCGAAAAGTGTTTTTATAATATGAAAGAATTTTTAGAAAATAAGTAACCTTGGAGCTTGACAATCTCAGATATACTTCATTAATTATGACGTATTAATCATTGCATCCAGTCCTGACATTTTATTATGGACATTGTGTGTATTATTTTATTTTAAAATGCCAATTATCGATGATGTAACTGTTATTATTAAACTCAAAATTATTGTATGACATTCATAATAATTGTAATTTAATATTGATAATGTAATAATAATGAAGATTAGCATGCTGAAGTGGCAATGGGCTGGCCACATAGCGCGAAGATCGGACGGGCGTTAGGGCAGAAAGATTCTAGAGTGGAGACCACGTATTGGCAAGCGCAGCGTAGGACGACCGCCTGCCAGATGGACCGACGATCTTGTGAAAATCGCAGGAAATCGTTGGATGCAGGTGGCATCGGACCGGTTACGCTGGAAAGCGATTGGGGAGGCCTATGTTCAGCAGTGGACAAGTATAGGCTGAAATGATGATGATGATGAATGTAATAATAATGATAATGTAATAATAATAATGATATTATAATTGTTATGATTAATGTTAGAGATTTTATGAATATGACAAATTTGCATGCCAAGCTCTCGGCGAAACATGTAGCACTGAAATAATAATATTATTATAACAAACACCTTGTATAAAACCATGTTTCAAGCAATAAATGATTTATCTATCTATCTATCTCACTTCTTCTAGTTATTCACCATCTAGTTATTTACCCTAAGTAAAGATTGCGTAGGAGAAGGCAATAACCTCATGTGGGAGTATACTATGTCATAACAAATTCGGCAAACAACTATTTAGGGTCCAATATAGGTAGCTGTCACGTGGATTCGGCAACTTGCTGTTAAGAGAGTTCACCTACATCTTATAGGGGTCATTACCTATGATAGTTAATTGTAACAGACAAATATTACAAAATAATCCTATAATCCCCAATATTGGTCAGAGGTGTACTAGGTACACCTACTTTTCGCCAACGATGTTAGGTCCCAATGTAACAGGGGGCAAACCTATTGTCAATGTGCCAGTTTCAACTTCAAACTCCGGACTGATTCTGAGATTATTTCGATTGAAAAATGACGCTTTGTCCGATTTAGCATTCAAACTTTATGCCTCGTGATCCCTACACACATATTTCACCTTTAGAAAAACAAATTAAATATACTATAACTATAGGCAGGTTTTGGTGGTTTGGACATATAGAAACAATGTCGGAAGAAAGGATGACAAAATATATATACAATGCAAAAGTGGAGGGATATACGTACCGAGAAAGATATAGACCATCTTACCTTGACCAAATAGACTGTGTCTTATCTGAAAGTCAAGTCAAGAGCTTATCCGGCGAGGTACTTAAGGAAAGAACCCGTTGGAAAATTCTGAAATTCTGGTTAATAGTCAGTACTATATTACAATAAATATATTTTGTGTCTTCGTAAGTATCAACCATAATACTTTTACTAAAAATCGAAGCAAGAACATTTCTACGACCTTTGTTTCGAATAGATTTAATAGTTCATTCCTTACAGGCCGATTAACACATTTTTGTGTTATATCTTATATCATAAACTTTATGTAAATTATACCTATGAACTTTTAACTAAAATACAGCGAGGTTAAAGAAAACACAAACATCTATTGTGTTATAGATAATTGAATAATAGCAGTGATAGCCTAGTGGTTAGACCGTTGGACTGCAAAGTCAGAGGTCTCGGGTTCAAACCCAGGCACGCATCTCTGTCTTTTCGAAAGCATGAGCATTTTAAAAATTAATTATCACTTGCTTTAACGGTGAAGGAAAACATCGTGAGAAGAGTTTTTCGAAGGCGTGAAGTTCACCAACCCACACTGGACCAGCGTGGTGGACTATGGCCTAAGCCCTCTCAGTTTGAGAGGAGGCCCGTGCCCAACAGTGGGACAGTTTCTTAACAGGGCTAATATTATTATTATATGTATCTCGCTGAGATTCACGGGCTTTACCCGGACCTTTGAAAGGCTTGTATGGGGGCATGGGTCCAACACGTAGAGGCCCTTTGCGAGAAGTTAATGTTACATAAGCCACCTGCTGAGATCACTTGCTGAAAATGAAGAAACATAACCAGCGAACTAACCCCGGCAGGTGCAAGGACTATTGTAAATTATGGAAAGAAAACAAGGGCTATGTAAATGAGGTTTGATGGACAAAAACTGGACTATTTCAAAGGGGACGGACACCGGCCATAATTAGTGATACCTAATTACCCGTGGCCGGCGGTGACTCGCCGCTTACTAGATGGGCCCTCAAACGGTCGTCCTAGGACAACTGAGGGCAACACCGGTGTGAGCGGCTTAGGGCTGTAGAGAGGTGTGCTGCGCTTTCTTCGAAGTTACTCGCGGCGTTATGCCCTTTAACACTTCCACCCCTGGAGTACATCGACGTAGGAACGCATTATTTTCCTACGTCGATATAGCTCTCACGGCTCCTCTCTGGACGGCCAGTTAAGGCTAGCCAGAGCCGAGAGTCCTGCGGGCACCCTTCGGTTTCCACTCGACCGACGAAGACACGCCGAGTTGAGGGCCCTGACCGACTCTCTGAAGCACTCGGGTCCGTAGTGTCTTTACTCACCAACAGCTCGCCATAAGCTGCCCTGCGGGCAGCCCTTTATTATTATTATTATTAATTGAGTATTAGAGACACGCAGTATTACCAAGTTTACCAAGAATACTTGGTGTAACTAATGCAGAGTATTCCTGCGTTAGTTATCATATACTGTGTACCGTACCGTATATCGTACACTAAGTATTGTCGGTAATACTAAGGTATTAGCGAGTGGTACTCGTAAATACTCGATGTACACCATTAAATATTTACCTACTACACATAGGTGATACAAAAATATATTTTTAAATTATTCCAGAAAAACAAACCCTTTAACAGAATTCTATGTAAACATTACATAGCATTTTAATTGCAATATTCTCTCTTATAAGAATTATGTTCGTAGTTGATATTCAATATTTTTAAATATAAATTTTAAAATATTGAATATTAGGTTGAATCTCTGTACTCTCTGCCTACCCCGCAAGGAATCTGGCGTTATGATATAGATAGATAGAAATTAATGAATATATTTTTTAAATATATTGTTCTCAACACCTGGTTCTCATAATAGAATGCTGTAACACGGATGACGTAACCTGCATTCTTGGCTACCTATCCAAATAGTGACAATAGCAGGTTTATTCTCTAAGAATCATTCAAGATGGCATCAGCTTGTTTACATAATGCACGAACAATGTCACCGAATTCATAAAACAAATGTACTTGTGTGTGGAATAAAACGTGAAAAATGCCCTAAAAGGTCATTATAAAGTCTATCTATATCGTCACGCCAAATCATACAATAAAGGCATAATTATTTTTTATCCATATGGAGTAAAAAGTCAGTGCGACAAAACGAAATAGTCAGGTTTTATAAATTAAACTGGGGCTACCATATTTGAAATTATTCCTTGTTGTTGATGCGTTTAATTTTCATATTTATAAATCCTCAGACCGAAATAAGCATTCTAGGATCACCCAAAAAAAATTGTAGCAAACGCAAATCGAACCAGCGACAACTAGATCCAGTGACAGAAGCAGCCTTATCTTAACCACTGGACCAAGCTGTCATTGTATTGATACTGATATCGCTGGCAAAATTCGGGCGTACACAATACATCTCTACCAACCCCGCTAATTAAATACGAGTATATGTGTGGCGGCGATTCTTTAACGCGATACTACTCTGACGATATCTCAAACTCAACGTATTCATAAACTAGGTATCAAGATATTAATTTATTTGACAAGATAAAAGAGAGAATACTATGATTATTATTTATCTGTGCCTACCCCGCAAGGGATCTGGCGTGATGATATAGATAAATTAATTGTTTTTTATAAACCTGACCTCATATTAGGAATCATTCCTGTAGAGTATGTGCGTTTACAAACATGAAATTCAGATGTTTAAAGACCCTAATTAAAACAAACATTTGTGAGTCGTACAATAATTTTCCCCGTGTGGGAACCGAAACCGCTACAACTCGATTCAGAATTTCTTTCGGCGTGAATTTTTGCGTGTGTGTAAACATAATTGGACATCCATGGAACACATAATTGTCGATTCCCTAACGTAAAATAAACACGTCCGTTTACAAACATAACAATTTACAAACACATACCAGACAGAAGCAAATAATTGAGGGCCACACAGAGATTTGTCCCGTGCGGGAATCGAACCCGCGGCTATTCGACCCAGTAGGCGGAGCGGCTTAAGCTCTTTACCACTGCGCCAAATCGTCCGTTTTGGTTCAGTTATTTAGAGTTTATCCATTACAAACAAATAGTTCCTAGATACAATGGTCGATTGCCTACAAGTTTGATTCAGTAGTACCATAACTTATCTTCACAGCAGGTGAGACCTTCAAAGGGGAGTACACCCCAGTATAACAAATACCCTGCTGTTAACGATCCAATGCTTTGACAATCTCTATATACCTCCACGTTGAGAAACAAACCATTCCGGTATTGGGTCAATAATGAATAGGACTTCACATCTTGTTGGTAAGGAAGTCATGAATGGTTAAAGTCTTTATTCGCTAAGAACAATGAAATACGTACGCGGCGCGTTACGATAACTGAATTGAATAATTGTTTAATGGTACTCCAATGGTATACCGAATATCATTACTTAATAATTCCACAGAGTTATCTAAATACATTGCGGTTAGGCTTACCGAATAAGGGCCCTGGTTGGTATGGGGGTTATGAATGGTTTGACTTTAATACAGTTCGACAAATTAGTACCTATTAGTCATAACTAGAGATGGGCAAAATGTAATCAGATCAGAAACAACCCCCGCTTGGGGAATATAGGCGTGATGGTGAAGGCGTGATGGCAATTACATTTTGTAATCTTCAACGATTACGAATACACATTGTATCTTGAATCATGATTGAATGATACAAAATGCAATTGTAATCATTAATCTGATTACATTTTGCCCATCTCTTGTCATAACCTAACCCATGGATAATGACCTAACCTAACCAAAACATTGTACCCACAAATTGATTGAAAAAAAATAGAAAGAAACAAGAGAAAGATAATTTAATAAAAAAGACAAGCCCGCTGAGTTCCTCGCTGGATCTTCTCAGTGGAGACCATGTTCCAATCCGGTGGTAGATTAGTAGTTAAATTAGAAAATGACCAAGACCTCAAGACACCGTGAGCTCATTCTGCGTAGATCGCACCAACAAAAGTAATTAAGAAGGTTGAGGGTACCCGGAACAACTATGCCTTTTGGACGTCTAACACTTCAGTCCTTCCCGTGACCATGGCTGCTGCAAAGCAATTGAAACGTCGGGAACTTAAAATCAAAAATAAACCGCGATAAAATCCGAAAAGCTCTTATTTCTCTTCAATGTTTTAAAAATGATGGTTCAGTATATAATTTATGCGTACCATTTTTATATTTGTCCATCCACTCGTAACACGCCGGGATGAAGGGCTAGTTATAAATAAAATTATAACAAATAGAGGCATATTTACAACAAATTAACAAGGAATTTACATACAATTACATGAAATAATTTTTTACATGAAGATTTGTTTTTGTTTTTCTTCGGATACCGCTGATCGTACATCTTATTACACCCTATTTGGTGTTGTAAATAGATAACTGCCGAAAATATATTACGTGCCGAGATAAGATAAGGCGATGCACTTGAAATAAAATATTACTGTTATCTAAAATATTTAATAATGCCCTTAACATAGCACCCAATTAAAAAAAAACAAACAGAAGTTATTTATAATATGCGTTGTGAATAAAACAATAGTATAAAAAATAATAATAAAAGAATAAAAACAGAGAATTAAATAAAAAAGAACTAGCCCGCTAAGTTTCTTCGCCGAATCTTAGTGGAGGCCGCGTGCCGATCCAGCGGTAGATTAGTATTGAAATTAGATTTAAAGAAAATGGAAATTGACTATTTGTAGGTAGCGCAGCGTTTATACAAAATTAATTATTTGAGTTTGAGCATAAATACGTACCCAATAATGGACTTAAGTCTATTTTTTCTCTAGTCTATTTAAACGTAAGCAATTTTTAAAACAGATATCGCATGGCAAATAAGAACAATAGATTTGATAAGGTTGATAAATCAATGAATTGATAAAATTATTTAATTTTGTTTGATGAATGTTTCTGAACCGTCAAGCTTATCGTTTTTAACCGACTTCAAAAAGGAGGAGGTTCTATGTTCGGTTGTATGTATGCTTTTTTTTTTTATGTATGTTCAGCGATATTTCCGTCAATTGTGGACCGATTTTGATTTTTTTTTTGCATTGGGTTCAGTATATCTCCAAGGTGGTCCCATATTAATTTTATTGACATTGAACCTTGGACTTAGAAGATACACCAGGGAACTCCTTAACGACAAACAATAGGCATGTGTAAATTGAGATATTATGGGTATTACGTCAATCCTATAGGTACCCTACTATAGAATAATTCACTGGTCACTTAAAATTGTAAAATAAAAATCTTTTATAAATAAAAAAGGTAAACCGACTTCAAAATGCAAAAAAATAAATATTTGAAGTCGGTGCCAAGTAACCGACTGCACCAACCAGCACCGACTTCAAATATTTATTTTTTTGCTTTTTGAAGTAGCTTTACCTTTTTTTATAAAAGAGTTTTTAAGTTTCACGAGATATCACAGAGCTTGGCACGAAAACTTTATAAAGTGATACTTACGCTAGCGAGTAATTGTGCTGTCACGTTCAAGTTGACTTAGTTAGAGATGGCATGTCAAGTCGCTAGAATCACTCTAACGTAAATAATCTCGTGCTAAGCTCTCTGTATATAAAATTGGCTACGTAAGAATAAACAGCCTACACATACTAGGCCGACCATTTGGTCTCGTCGTTATAACGCAGATATCGCTCACTGGAACAAGTAGTCGCGAATTTGATCCCCAATTAGAACAAATCTTCGTGTAACCAACAATTGTTTTTTTTGGTCTGAGTGTTTATGTCAATTTCATAGTCGTAAACGCGCCCAAGGCGCAAGAATAATTCGTATAGTAAGGTAACATTGTCTTTTAATTCTCCATTCAGATCACAATGTCGAACCTATTCGCGCCTTTATTAAAACGGCTACAACCCGATATTTAGCGAACGCGTCCAATCGAGTCGCCGCCGACTACGAACCTAACACCCCTCTTATCAGCCGCTGCCGCCGTCCGCGGCATGTTCTCACCGACCCTCCTGATGCCCTTACGTCCCTTCTTTCGGATACAAATACCGCACACAGTTTAGACCTCGCCGGTGAGGTCGAAGAATCCCTTGCTCGCCGGCTGGTGCACCACGGCGAGACACCTAGTATACGCCCTCCCCCATAGCGACTGCCCAAGCCGAGGCCGCTCCTCCTTAAGGCACCCTTGAGCTAGTTGCCCCCTTGCACTTCTGGGTCGAGCGTAGTGGTTGCACGCTCGCCCTCTTGTCCGGTAAAGCTGTAAAGACCTCGCGGCCAACAGCGTAGATCACACACACACAAATTGTCCTTAAATCATCTTTGACCTACATTTACAAAAAAATATTATCCTAGTGTAAGAGTTGAATATTTTTCCTGTTCCTTAAACTTTTGCTTTGAGATTTAATTTCCTTCTGTTTGTTGAAGTTTTCCCTCGATATGTAACTTTCCATGACGGGTGCTTCTGTAAACAGAAACCGAGAGAGAAACCATTGATTTCCTCCATAGCTGTGGTCAATATTTGCGTCGCTAGGTGGCGCAGGGGTCGGCAGGCACGTGTTTCACTACAATAACGTAATCTTACTATTGTATTTAATAGGTCGTATTGAGGGGAACGATCTGATGATAATGGACGCTGTATATTTGCTTTGTATAATCGGCTTTTTAGGTGGAGATAGAATACGACCCCTCTATCGTTTTCGCGCGTGCGTTAATCAAGCGCTGGAATGAAACCAACAGCTAACAGTGCATTTTTTTTAAAAGTGCTTATATTGCTTAAGAACACATGCCCGTGCGAACGAGGGTTAAGGAAATGAACAACTGCTTTATGAATGTTGCATTAGTCTTAGTGCCTCCACCATCGAATAAAGTGCTAGTTACTTGTGGTTAGTTACTTCTCGGTTTGTGTAACTAGCCAATTAAAACTGTCTAGTTTAACCGTCGGATAGGGCTACTTCGAGATCGTGAAATTGGTACATAGACTAACATTAATGCAACCTTAATTGTTGATTAGTACACTTTAGACTACACTTGAGAGTGGTGGAAGAGGCCCTTAGTCTTTATAACGTAGTTTTTTTTATTTGGAATACTTTGTACTACGTACTAAGTAAATAGTCGATTTTTGTAAACACAAATATACAAGCAAGTGTAAACCAACAAACTAAAACTTGGCGGCGGTCCGGTCCAGTGGTTTAGAGCGTAGACCGCTTCTCTCACTAAATTGAGTATTTGCGGATTCGATCCTCGCATAAAACTAATGTCTGTTTGATCCAAAAAATGTATGTTTCGGTTTAGCTATGTGTGTATGCGAATTTAATGTTTGTAAACGCATCTACGACACAGAAATACGCAAGGTGTGGCAAGGCTATTTTTTAGCGATAACGTCAAAAGGAGAATCCCAGAAGGCAATATTTATCATCCTTACATTGCGGAGCGACAATTCCGCGCCTATCCACACGCACGCTACACCACCTTTTTTCAATTGATGATTTCTTTTTTCTTTTAGTTGTCATCGATATACCACATCGATATTAGCTGCTGACAGCGTGCGGGCCTCATGCGTAGAGTGTGTAGGCCCCCCACAAGATGGACTGATGACCTGATAAACATCGGATGAAAAAGCTAGGAGCGATCAGCATCGAACCAGCCTTTGTGGCGATTTTTGGGAGTCTATACAGTGGATGGTTTTCAGCTGATATATATAAATTACTACTAATTAATTTTTCATCCCCTTGCATATTAGAGGCATTTAATCTCGGTGAATACTTGGTGCGAAATGCTATCCCCTTCGGAAACAAATGGCGTTAACTGATCTGATTAATCTTAAAAGTAGGTGTTTATTTAATGGCAATTGTATTATTTATTCATTCCAGATAAGTGTAAGTTCTATCTAAAGAAAACAAATTATACTGACATTTAATACTCTAATGCCTAACGTAGGCGTTAAGTAACCTTTTAGCAGCTGTGTTGTGAATTTACAAAGATAGTGGTGGGAGTATCCGATAAATTGGAGGCGTTTTCTTAGGAAAGTAACATGAAAATCATAATTTCGATGCAGCTGCTTGGCGTACGTTCAACGATAGCGTGTCAGTCTGAAAGAAAAGACCAGTCTACAGATAAGAAAGGTCATGCTCCAGTCGTTCATACAAATAATACCATAAGAAAGAATTAAACAGATACACAATACGGAACTTAAAGAATTTAGGTACCAGGCCAGACCTAGATTTTGTTGTTATGATCAAATAGACCGTGTATTATTCAATGGACATATCAAAAGTCTCCGTAATCAGCAAGCGTATCTGAGAACTATGAAAGTGGAAGACGCAACAAAGGTTTGTTGGGAAAGACAAACCCTCTTGGAAACTTTGTACTCTCTGCCTACCCTAGAAGGTATCTAGCGTTATGATATAAAATAGAATCAAAAAATCATAATTTGGTAATATTTGTTTAAATATTAAACCTCAAAAGAAAACATCTAAAAAATGATTTCGTGATTGACAAGTACTCGTTTAACTGACCTGAATATTTTACTTCATGCTCATCGTATCGACTTTCTATCTCTATTCAGGCAATACGTTGATCAAATCGGCCTACATATGTACACATTTCGAGAATATTCCCCACCTTTATCGGGTTAATACTATTCGAATCTAACCAAGACATAGTCAAATTTGATACAAAGGAATTAGGGTGGAATCGATTTGGTGAGAGCGGCCGGAACCAACGCGGCACAGGCACTGTATATCTACACAGGTGAGGTGTTTGACCGCGCTCTTGACATACCAAGGAGATTCCATGTGGCGCCCAACAAATTAAGATAGCGGGATTAAGTTGTCGCTGTGGAATCTGAAGTCCACGGAGGAACGACCCGCGGGCGCCGCGCCCGACGCCACGCGTGCTTCACGCCTTGAAACTCAAGCAAGAACAGATTAACGTTATCGTAATGCTACCGATTTAATACGCCATCCTTCCCCCACTATAAATTTACTAAATAAAGAAAAACGAGACAGCACGACGTCTTAACAAAGTTACTATAATCTCAAACGGTTTGTGCTTTCTGCTCGCATATTTAGTCGCATCTTCCGCGGGTCGAAATAAACAATTTCCTTTATTTGTGCGTTATAAAATTAATTTAGTACAGCTTTTTATGCGCTTAATGTGCGTTTTAACTTTTTTTATTGTTTAAATATTTTTCATGTCTGTAACGATCTCCAGTATAAAGAAGACCGCCCAGCTATTGGTATTATACATAAAAATAATATATTTTATGCATATATTTACTACTCAGCGGTTGTGTGCAGACCCTTTACCTTTATTAAATATAATTAATTTTCATGCTCAGCCCTCACTTAGCATGAAGATATGGACGGTCCCATAGAACAAAGTAAATGACATGGCAAATGCATCTTTCATGCTCGTCCATAAGGTTATTTATGCGAAATATAAATACTGGATTATAGAACTTTGTTCGTTGGACGCTTCGATATTAACGTTACCGTGACACTCTCGAGTTGATATGTCATCCTTTACCAACAAGAAATGTACTAAGTACAGATAAACGTGACAACACGCTTTCTCGATAGCGTTACGCTAACGGTAATTCATGCTCAGCCCTCTGCAGTTAACTATCATGCTGAAATCATTCAGCCCATCGCGTGACGTGTTCCATTAGTTGGGGATACGTAGAATGGATTATCCTTCACTTTCAATCACGCTTCTATTTTGATCATAAATTAAAGCTCTAAATATGGAGCTCCATATCCTCACTGTTCGTATGATTTAAGTGCTACAATGAAGCACTGCATTAAAATAGATTGCTAGTGGCAACTGCATTATTCACGGAACCAGCTTATCTCACTAGAATAGCTAATGACAAACAAGTGGTTAACGAACGCGGCTTAAAAGTACCACTAAAGAGCTTAACTCAAAAATGTTGACGATAGCGTGACGCCAGCGAATAATCGTGCTGTCCCGTTCATGTTTATTTAGTAAATTTGAAGTGTGACAAGGATGACATATCAACTCGCTAGCGTCACACTATCCTCAGTATTTTCGTGCTAAGCTCTCAGTACTTGGAAAACTCATTTCTCACGACACAATGTGTCGCGATCTTTGTCGCGATGATTCAGATGTCGGTTGAAAATCGTGGGCGAAGTGAAATCCATTTTATTTTTACAACTTGACTTGTGATTCAATAAAAAAGGCTAATCTTAGCGCAGTTAACATTTTTCACTCTTGTTACACTTTTTATTCGAAAACTTATTTTAATAAAATATGTTTTCGTTTTGTGGCCTGTTTATTTGCGTGTTGGTGGCCGCAAATATGAAACTCCTTTCTTCTTTTATATTATTTATTTACATATCATAGCTATTAATATAACGACGTCGTAATGTATTGCATAAATAAAAATGAACATTTCTTCCTTATGATTAAGCTACTGCTGTTACTCCAGAAATTATTTATTTTAGCTAATCAATGATTACCCACAATACAAAGATTATTGAAAGTGGAAGGATTCAGGTACCGGGGAAGACCTAGACTATCTTACCACGACCAAATAAACCGAGTCTTATCTGATGGAAAAGTCAAGAGTCTCCGTAACCGGCGAGCGTGTATGAGACGAACTATGAGAGTCGAGGAAGCCAGAGAGGTATGTAAGGAAAGAACCTGTTGGAACTCTGTACTCTCTGCCTACCCCGCAAGGGATCTGGCGTGAGGTTATAGATAGATAGATAAAAGCATAAAGGGAGTGTTAACAAGATTACACTCCCTTTATGCTTACACTTATGTCATAGCAGTGATAAGAAAAGGGATAAATCTATGGTAATCAGTTACACTCTTGTGCATTTTGTTTTGACATGAATTATTACTTAAATTAAAATATATAGTCACCGAGAACACATCCACTAGACAAACAAATATTAACCGATAAATGTGCGTGGAGCCTACGTTAAAATGACACGCCATAATATTTTGAATAAAAAGAAAGTACGAACCATTTATCATTAACATTTATCTCTTAAATTGGTTGCCTATTCGCCAACGCCGAACTCAAAGGGCATTGACAATGTTGTTTTCAATTCTTAACTCTCCCACTTCACCTGATTATCTTTCATCTCATTTTCAATATTTATGTTCCAATCATAATATCGTCTTCTTCAATGTTCTTCTCACCGTTCGGACTTTGTTCACTCTTCTTTCTTTACTCGGCCCACTTTGCTATGGAATGCGCTACCACTGGATGTCAGGATAGCAATCGATCGTTTTTATTTCAAAACAAAAGTGCAGGATTATATGCACAAAACATTGGTAGAATTATCTCAACGTTAACATAGTATAAGTATTGTATTTTTTTATATATATAATATATAATGTTTATATAATTATGGATATGTATGTGTTATATTATAGATCCATATATATTTTTAATTCAGTTAGTAAGATTATATATTTATTTTTTTCGTTATTTTTTTCTTTCTTACTCACCCAACTCGGATTTGCACCTGCTAGTTAGCTAGCTAGATCACTAGTTTCTGCATCACCCAAAGGTAGACTGGCAGAAAATGCCTAAGGCATTAAGTCCGCCCATGTACCAACTGTGCATAAAGGATAAATAAATAAATAAATAAACCATGTAGGAACAAAGAATTTTAAATCGGTTACCTAAATGGTACCAAGTATCTACAAAAAGTGTACAGTTGAACTGGGTTTATAATCTCTCTATGCTTTTAGTTTTATATGTATGAATATTGTATATTATACCTATCTATATTTACCTATCTATATTTATGAAGTCACAATTGTTTCCTTTTTCATTTAACAAGCCACTCAATATGATAGCAAATACAATTAAAGACCCCTACCTTTTTAGATGTAACATCCGACATATTGATATAGTTCGTATAAAATATAAACTAGCCAATAAAAAAAGCCCAGACCATAACAACGAATCGATTGACACCGCATTCATCAAAATCGGAAGACAAATTTAGGCGCTATGGTGGAACATACATAGACTGCTAAAAACATAGCCTTTCATTTTGGCTTTACAGTAGTGGAGTATACATATTTACAGTGAGACAAGGATATTTGATTCGTAGCCATAATCGGAACTAACGCTGTCATCGAGTAAAATGTCACTTCTAGGCAGTCGCAGAGCTTCTGAAACTTACCCAAGTTCTTTTTTTAATTAGTAAAATAGTAAAAAGTAATAGTAAAGTAGTGCGGACCTGCTGAAATATCTCCTTGGAAGTAGAAAAATGTTAGATGGTAACACTAATTTCACACCAAAGCCTGCCAATGTCAGCATATGACCACAACATATTATAAATTATATCTGTCACAAACAGGAATAATTGGCGCTGGGTAAATAGACGCATCATTCACATCACTAGTCCATTGGAATTGACCCAAAAATGTGGCACGTGCTTCCGAAATGCGGATAAAACTGGTCATCAGGAATATTATTAGAAATACCGACAATATGAGAATATATTCAAGCTAACGACCATTTAAATGATCGTCACGCTATAAATATAGAAAATTACCCTTGAGTTGTTTGATAACATATTTGATAATTTAAGGGATCAATAAAATATAACTGCGCCCGCCGACGCGTTGCCGGTGGAACCAGGAAATATGAGTATTTTATTAGTTACTCGTATTAAAAGGATTGGAAGACGCTGACATTAATTGCTAAGCTTTGGCTTGGCCAAAAAGGGATTTTGATTGTACATTTAAATATATAATAGTGAAGCGTAAGTTATGAATTTACGATATTTTTCATAAAAAAATATCATCAGGTCTTTATTCCCCTAATGGATAAAGGTTTACCGTATAAACCCACATTTCGCAGCACATATATACGCCGGCACAATTCCAGACTCCAAATCGCCACATTTTTAATTGAAACCTCAACAAGACTTTTCGACTTAAGATTCAAATCCGGGACCTCTTGATCTGCTTATATGGTAAATTCTCATTCCTAATCACAGCATCACTAAGCTAAAGCAAACCCTAATGAGTCGAAACAAACAAAACATCAAAAAGTAAACGGAGGAACTTAACCCACATTACAGCTTATTTTACGCGCGATTGCCTCAACATTTACCCACATAGATCGATCTTACTTACACGTGCCGGCACTTTCTTGATCAAGCGATGTTACAACGGAACTTTATTCCAGTCAGTAATGAGCAAGCGGCGTCGATATTTGTTCTCGAACTTTTCTAGTTGCATACTTCCTAAGGTATCTTTCCTATAATCTATCTATATCATTATGCCAGACCCCTGCGGGTAGGTAAAAAGGTCAGAGTTCCAACAAGTTCTTTTCTTTAGGACTTCTCTAGCTTTCTCCACTCTCATAGTTCGTTCAAACACACTCGCTGGTTACAGAGACTTTCACTCCTATAATTATAATAAAAAAATAATAAACCAATCTGAAAAAAATAATAATCCGAGCAGTAGAAAAGGTGGTACTTTTCTACTGCTCGGCAAAGACTTTTCCTCACGAATGGAGGTTACGTCATACTCTTCCACGCAAACTCGCTGAGGCAGGTTTGTAGCCATGTACTGTTGGAACGTATGAAGACGCCCATAAATTTCCAAATTCGGCTTAACGATTACAATATGGATTGGTAACCGGGACCAATGACGTATCATGCGTACGGAGATGCTCGAAAATGTAATTATTACAACCCGTAATCCAACTCAGACTAACCAAGTCGAAAGTATGTAAAGGACACTTCAATAAAGAAGTTTACGCACCACGTGACATTAGACATCCGATATGAAACCAATTTTCGGAGACCGACATAGGTATGTAGCAGTACGTAGGCATTTACTGCTCGGATTTCTTTCTGTACTTTAAACGGTAGTGACGTCCTAGTATTTATTGTAATATCTGCAACATAATATACATAAATATGAATACTATGCTACCGTTTGATAGAACGCTCGCCTTGAATTAACGAGGTTTAGAGTTGAAATCCCAACTAGAATATCTGGGTATTTCGAAACCTTTTCATTATTGTCAATTATATAGAAAACACGAATACAAATCTTTATGCTTTAGAGCACCTAATAAATTTTTGAAAGGCATGTGAAATGAGGTCTCTAAGAAATAGCGGGACTCTCAACTCCTATCAAATTGGGACCCAAAATACCTCGACGAAATGTAGATGTATTTTGTACACCCCTAACAAGCCCAACTTGTTGTATAAAAGAGAAATACTTGTAGTACCGTCAAAGGGGTTGTGCTAATCCCTCTGTATGCTAAATTTATAGGAACATTTAGCTCATAAATTGATCTTGACCTTGTCGAGAAAGAAAGAAAGCTTGCTGTCACATTCATCTTCATTTAGTAAATTTTAAGTGTGAAAAGGATGGGAAGGAAAGTATTAACTCGATAGTGTTATGCTAACGTCAGTTTATTCGTGCTTAGTCCTCTCGTCTTAAACAGATTGCTTAATCTAAAACATCTAGGGAATTCGTATTAGTATTTTATTATGTGATAGTGAATTGTATATGTTACCGGAAATGTATGAAATTCGTCACGACCTAGAAAATTTATAAATGGCCTAAAATCGCCAGGAGTTGTATGAAATAAGATTTCCTAAAAATTCTGTACATTTTTTAAACAGCAACCGTAAACGAGTTAAATGCAAGTTGTCGGTAGATTACAGCAGGGTAAGGTCGGGGGATATACTAACCTAGCTTTCCTGTAGTATGGCTGTTGTGGGCCATCTTGAACCTGGCGCTCGCCGGTCGCTGCCTTATGGCATTCGTCATCATCATCATCATCATCAGCCTATAGCAGTCCACTGCTGGACGTAGGCCTCTCCAAGTGCACGCCTGGTACGATCCTCGGCTACTCGCATTCAGTTATGGCATTCGTATTTGTGGCCAATGTGTATGGGTTAGGTTTGGTTAGAACTGTGACAAAAACGCACGAGTCGAACCAGCGAAGCGAGCATGCCGCAGCAGCGGCCGGCGTGGCGAGCGCCAGGTCCCAGGTGGCCGTGGTTTTGTTTACATGATTATCACAAGCTAATCTAACCCAACCCACTTTTTTATTATTTACTCAGCCTATTTAACAAAGTTTCTACGACTGGTGCCCTTTATGATGATTATTAATACATTTCCTATTACCATTTTCGAATTGTATACAGTACTTAGGCAATAGATACCCTTCCTAGGCAATGTATGAATTTATAAACCTTTAACAATTTATTATACATATTTCCTAAATAGGTTTGGCGTTGTTTACATTTCCTGGGAATCGATGCGATTTCTAAATATAATACATTTCCGGTAACATATGTACTATGCAACACGATTTAAGCCTTTGGGAAATTAACCGGTGTAACAATAGCAGCGTTATTACAGCTCTGTAGAATATAATGAAGTTTTATCAGTAACCGAGTGAGATAAGATAGCAATGTTTATATATTATATCGCTGATTAAGTAGCCTGTTATTATGGAAAATAACTATAATCTAGAAATGTCCAATACCCCGGCAAAATGTTGATTTTCTATGTACGCCTGTGTCAACCCCGTGGACAAAACAAACATGAGAGATATGTTTTGCGATCGCTTTGTTATGTGAACGTGACATTGTGCGAAGGTGACATTTTGCTAATGTGACATTATGCGCCGAGAGGATGTTTTGTTATATGTCCAAAGTATTTATATTTATTGTTTAATTTTTCTAGCCACTAACTCTCTATCTCTACATATCATGCCACATCCCTTGCGCAATGGGCAGAGAGTGCCTATGTTTCAATAGGTTCTAATCTTACACACCTCTGGATTTCTCCACTCTCATAGTTCGTCTCACGTCTTATTACTATACAAAAAGTGCTATTTAGTATCAACTATTGTTATGTCACGCTTATCAATAGCACTTGATTACGTTTAAAAAAATCTTCGCAAAAGCATTGATATCTGACGATCCTCTCTAGGGTTCGGTAGGCAAATTAATAACGGGTGAAACTATCCACGGAATAAATAGTCTTTCGTTGTTCTGTGGAACTTAGTTTCACAGCGACAGTTTTAATAGCGACAGCCTTGCAAAAAGAATTTCAATAACTACTATCTATGAACTCCAAGAAAAAATACTGAAATAATGTCTGCTCATCATAATAGAATAAAATAAATAATATCATTCTTTGATTGATTTCTCAGTGCGCCTAAAAACAACCAGGATGGCAACTGAAGGGCATTATACTAAAATAACTTCCTCCTTCCTGCGACTGGGACAAAGACATTGTATGTGTGCCGAACCACGTCGTACGCCTTGATTATGCTTGAAATTGCCTGTAAATTTTATCATAATGATAATTCAAGGAGACGTTCTACATGTGTTATGTTTCCTTTGCCAGTCGGCGGATATTACTTCACACGTAATGCATTCATTCTTTTATTACAACCAGACCATAAAACCCGATTTACAGATATTTCCGTTAATATTTGTGATGGCGGCGTTTTCTTTGTTAATCCGTGAGAATATTGATAAGGTCATGGACGAGTTAAATGTATAATAAGGCTAAGGCTTCAGATATACGTATTCCCTACTACATAAGTAGCGAACGCGTCTTGATCTATAGGATCGATGAAAATCTCATCAATAATATTAATGTCACGTCCGTAAAGACGGAGACTTAAAAAATCGAATATCAATGTAGCATTAATACCGTCGCTATCGCGTTACTAGTATAAACAGTACAAACAATATTATCAAATGATTGGATGTTTAAATCGAGCTAATGAAATTCAATAGAGAGTGATAAATTAAATTTTGAGAGATAAATTTAATTTTGTTGATTATACCTATTAAGAAATTAAAAATATATATATCATGATATAGAATACCTTCTTCATTAGTTGTTATTTACTAATGAACGACTGGAACCTCAGACTTATACAAGGTGTAACATAATAAACGCAAGACCTGAAACTAGTTTGTTCTTAATCGGTAACTGAATTGATTCCAACAATTTTTAATGACAATATAATATAATAACATTTTTGTAAAATTTGCAAAAAATGTTTTTACTCCTTCAGTGCGCTATAAAAACTGAATTTATTCTTGATTCATAGCAATAAGGTGATTTCAAAATCATTCCTAAAACAAATTTCTTAAAATGCACACATACACGTACAAGTTTCATTGTTGATTGGGGTATAAAAGTACTCAACAAAAGGGTAAAAAAACCTTTAAATTTAGAAATATGGTTTTCATTTTGAATTTATGAGGCAATTCTGTAATCGGGGTGTCTGAGGTCTTGCGTTTAATATGTTACACCTTGTATAATCTGTGACTGCACCAATGAACTTTATTTTCTTTTTCTAGGTACCGTATGTACAACGAGGCCGTTTGGTAAAAAAGGAGACAGTACCTAACTTTAAGTTTAGGTCTATTAATTATGAACGATACCCTGAGTACCCGTTACCTCTGAATGGACGGCAGATGTGTAGAGCGTAACCGCCTAAAGCTGAGGTATTTTGTTGAATAATGTAAAGAAAACAGAAAAAACTTTAATAGAAGAGTTTTAGGAGCACACATAAAGCCGCCCCTAAGGGACACTCACACCTGGTGCTTCAAGCAAAAAATATTTCAAAAGGCCTACTGCGATCTTTGCGAGATATTTTACATATAACGAAGACGGTTAATAACCCTAGTTTTTAGGTAAAGGAAATATTATTTATAATGAAATATGTTAAGTGGAGGCATCTTATGAGATGAATCGGACAGTCTCGACAGACACACTAGAGACTACCAACTTAGATCAGCTTGGCGGAACAGGGTAACCAGACCCTTGATGTTGTGAAGTGTGATTGCTTCTTGACCTAAAATCTCATAGTTAAGCTGGCAATCATGAGGACTTACTTTGAATCCTAGGTCAGAATAAGTGTGGTTTTTCTAAGGATTTTTTTTTGTCAGCTGCAATTTGGAATTGTTCTTCAAAAAAAATAAACAACTGCATAAATGTATCACAATATCAATACTATATCCTTCAAGCAAAGGTATCAAAGGTGTACTATGTGCACCCCACATACCGCTGAAAACTTTAGGTACCAAGGAGTGCGAGCCTTTTACTATTATCTAACCACGACGAGACCAGACTCCGGACTGTAATTGAAATATAGTGCAAATTGAAATATAGTATCAAAAAATTACCCATAGAAAAACTTTCTCCTTCGCATTCCAACTTAGGATCTTATGACCGCCAACTGCACTACGCACTGATAGTCGCAACGAACCACTCTAAAAAATATAACATAACATAAACACTATCAATGTTTTCATCGATCAAACAGCTAATAGCAGCTGAGCGAAGTCGATTAATTAATTAAACCAATTAACAGGAATCGTATTACAAGTTCATGCTAAAAATAGCGCATAAAGTGTTCCAGCGGGAGCGCCCACTTGTCCTGATGCATGACTTCACATGCGATCGCTATGGAATTGCAAATACCTTGCCCACCGGGATGGCATATTCTAAGCACTAATTATCTGGAGATGGCATGTTCTACACATGCCACAGCCGAGTTCCAACAAGTTCATTCGTCACAGACCTCTGTCGTATTCTCCACTCTTTCAGTAAAAGAAACGTTGCTGTTAAAATATTTATGGATAGGGTATATAAATCCAAATAACACCTAGAACGTACTAATTAGTGGAGGAATATTTTGATAGCCACCTTAGGCCCACTTGTTCGAACCAAGGTTAGCGTAACTAACGCAGAGTTAAAGTCACGAGCCAAGGGAAAATGTGGTGATGATAAAATTGAATGTAATAGAAACAATTGAATATCGTATCGAGATAATTTATAACGAAAATTTATATTACATTATATAAAGTTATAAGATTTTTTTAATAATTCCGCAAATTTATAAACAGTATATGATTTAAATGCAAATTAAAATAGATGTTGGGTTTATCTTTATATTCTTGTTAATTTTCTGGAGTCTCTATTTCAAATTTTCAACAAGATGCGTGAAATGGAATTTCATGAAATGTCAAGCGGGGGTGGCAGATGTGTACTGTGTTCACGCACATTTCACCGACGATGTGACACCTCAATTCAATAGGGGGCGAGCTTATTATTTTATCACCTTTATTATCACTATACCGGGCACAATTTCAAATCCCGGGCTGATACTAGAAATTTTTCTATCACAAAAATTACATTTTGTCCTACCTAGAATTCGAAACCAGGACCTCGTAATCGCTAGGCGCATGATTCTCCAGGAGACCAATGAGGTAATCCTATAGGTAGGTAATTGTGCAGGAATATAGCACACTGGTTTCTACCCGCGGGTACGTTCGCGTTGACTTTAGACAGGAGCCTAACATTTTTCCGGGATAAAAAGCGTTATGTCAATGGTCTACATCGGTGGCAGGTTGGTTTCGCAGTTATCTGCTTGGTCGTCAGCAACGTGTTCGCTTGGAAGAGTCTGTCTTTGCTTGTTCATTGCTTGTGACACGACAGCCAGTGTACCGCAGGGTGGCGCCTTATCTCCACTTTTGTTAGCAATTTTCATTAACTCAATTTCCCGTCATTTCACATCTTACTATCACCTGTGTGCAGACGATTTGCAGATTTACACCCATGCCTCACTTGCAAATCTTAACTATGCAATTGATAGTATCAATCACGATTTGCGCCGAATAACTAAATGGTACAAATCGTACGGATTGACAGTAAATCCTGTCAAAATACAAGCCATCATTATAGGTAGCTCTCGAATGATTTCCAAAATAAACTGGCTGACGATCCCACAAATCAACTTTATTGGTACTCATATCCCATAAAGCGAATCTGTAATAATTCTACGAGTCATAATAGACCGTTTTCTAACCTGAAGCCCTCAACTAGTCATTAGCTGCAAAACATTTTGGACAGCGGCCTCTTTAAGAAGACTTCGCAACTTTCTACCTACTGCCACTAAAGTTGCACTAGCACAATCTCTTCTGCTCCTCAGACAAGATTATGCTGGTACCTGTTAAGTAGATTGAACGCAGGACCAGCTTATTAAGCTTGAGCGGCTCCAAAACCTCACCTCAAATAGGTTCATATTTAACTTACGCAAACATGACCATGTCTCCTCATTCCGTACACCACTCAAGTGACTGCCAATTCGATTTCTCCGGAACGTGCATATTTTTTTCTTCTTTTTATTTTCTTTTCTTTTATAAAAAACGTAGCCTCACACTAGGATTTATTCCTGTGTCGTAGGTGTGTTTACAAACAAGAAAATTCATATACACAAATACCCAGACCGAAACAAATACTTGTGGGTCACACAAACATTTGTCCCGTGCGGGAATCGAAACCGTGACTATTAGACAGAGCGGGTTAAGCTCTTAACCACTGCGCTAAATCGCCCGTTTGTTTAACCCTTCCTCTCCTTCTTATCTTAAAGAACGTTTTGAGTACCTAAAAAGCACTGGCACCCAATGTCTCAGGTCCTCAGCAAAACCTTAGTCTAAGGATGCCCCTTCATAGTAGCAGCTTCTATGATAAGTTTTTTGCTAAGTAATTATGTGTATGTTTAGTAATTTTGTATTGTATGTCTCTGTTATATTGAATTTTGTTGTCACATATAATACATTACATACATTTGCGTTTATATATTATATTTTAAGTCTATCCCGTTACTGTAAGTATATATTACTATTTGTTTTTTTAACTAGTGCACCCCCGTCTATACCATGACCAAATCAATTTCTTCATCCCAAGGTTGCCTGGAAGGGATTACTTTTTAATGATAAAGTCACCCTTTCCGTTACATATATGTGTGTGTGTTAATCTAGGTAATAAACTGTGTACCATAATTCATCCAAATCTACCCACGCCGTTTTCTCTTGTACAGACAGATACAGAAATTCATTACAAATGTGTGTCACTGCCCACGCTTTCTGTATAATATTAGTTAAACCTCCCTTGGAATCCCGTCAACTTTGACCCAATTATAATTCTCTGTACTTATTATTCTGCGCAAATATCCATTAGGTTATTAGGTAATTCCTTTTACACTTTGGTATAATAGACATGACATGACATAGACAAAGAAGTTAAGAGACGGATACAGCTGGGCAGCATTTGGAAACTCGTCGAGTCTTCTTATCGCCCATACCCCAATGCCTAAAAACGAAAGTTTTTAATCAGTGCGTCCTACCTGTAATGACATACGGAGCCGAAACGTGGCCACTCACTGTGCGGCTTGTCGACCAGTTCAAGGTCGCTCAGCGAGCTATGGAAAGAGCTATGCTCGGAGTTTCTCTTAGGGATCGAATCCGGAATGAAGTTATTCGTCAGAGAACCAAGGTTACCGACATAGCTCAGCGAATTAGCTAGCTGAAGTGGCAGTGGGCAGGTCACATATGCCGCAGAACCGATGGCCGTTGGGGCAGACTGGTTCTTGAGTGGAGACCGCGTGTCGGCAAACGTAGTATAGGGCGCCCTGTAGCTAGGTGGAGCGACGATATTCGTAAGGCAGCGGGCAGGGATTGGAGAAGGAGAGCTGAAGATCGAGCTCAGTGGCGTGCCATGGGAGAGGCCTACGTCCAGCAGTGGACTGACATGGGCTGATGATGATAATAGACATGTTTAATAACTGTAAGTTTAGAACTCTCCGTATCCGGCGAGCATCTATGAGGCGAACTATGAGGGTAGAGGAAGCCAGAGGGGTCTGTAACGAAAGACCCTGTTGGAAGTCTGTACTCCCTGCCTACTCCGCAAGGGATTTGTCGTGATGATATTGATAGATAGATAAGTATATAACGTAAATATTAGATTAAAAGTTAATATATATATATATATATATATATATATATATATATATATATATATATATATAGTGAAATTGTACTCATAAAATATGTATTAAATCTACATTCCCCAAGAGGGTAGCATAGGCGTACTGTTGAATTGCATTTCGCGGAAGATGTTAGATTCAAATGTAATAATTTCCTGACAAGCCCATCGCTATAATTATATTGGGTACTAGCAGTTTCCCGCGGCTCCAGTTCAACAACAGCAGGTCTATGTTACTTCTGGATAATGTAGCTTTATAATAGTGAAAAAAATATTAAAATCGGTTCCGTAATTTCAGAGTCTATCGATTACTAACAAATAAACAAATCTTTCCGTTTTATAATATTAGTGTTACGACTTCAATACATTCCGATATCTCGTAAATCCCTTATAAGGGAAATTTTAATTTTAAAATGCATTACTCTCACCCTATCGATCCGTCAAGAAAGTTCAAGGATCCGTGATTAAATGCTGAAACGTCTGGAAGGTTCCCCCCCTTTAAGTGTCGCCGGCGCGGGATCGCGGTATACAAGTACCTATTTGTTCACGTACAAATAGGTATGTAATATTAATACCGCTTTGTGGGCCGCGCCGGCTATTGTTCGGCTTCTACCGATGTACTTAGAGGGTTCGCGTCAGTTCTAGAACTTTCAAACGAGTATGAAAGGAACACAGAGCGCGGGGACGGACACAGCCTCTTTTGGGAAGCGACAGCGATCAAATCGAGAACAAGCGATCTAAGTAATTTCATCTGCGCCCTTCGCAACGTTATACGGATATTACGAGTGACTCAGCGACTTGGAAGCGGTAATCAGGTACTAGGAAGCGTAGTACTAGTGTGTGTTTAGTTCCTGTGTGTGTTCCATTCGTAGTACAGTTTTGTGTGTACAGCGCCTAATAAAGTACTTCGCACGTTATTCGGCATTTGTTTACCCCGCTACGTAACATAAGTATAGACAACTCCAGACTTCGGAATGCTATTTAGGATTTTTAGATAGAAAAATAACACCTAGGACACGAACTCAGGACCTCGTGATCGCAACCGGCATTATGCACCTTAACCAACATTTTATATATTATAAAATTCATAAAAAAATGTACACTATCACGCCTATATTTCCCAAGCGGTGCTGGCACAAGTGTAGGTAGTCGACGAAGTAACGAAAAGTTGTACACCTATGTTTAGCTGAAGATATTGGTCCCATATAATAAGGGGCGAGCCCATTGCCATCAGAGTTGGCCAAAAATTAACTGTGAAAGCCATTAACGGACGATCTAGCGCAGTGGTTAAGAGCTTTAGCCGCTCCGCCAGCTGTGTCTAATAGTCGCCGGTTCGATTCCCGCACGGGACAATCTTTATGTAACCCACATCATTTGTTTTGGTCTGGGTATTTGTGTATGTGAATTTTCATGTTTTTAAACGCACCCACGACACAGGAATAAATCCAAATTTGGGGCAACGTTTAAAAAAAATTAAAGTGCAATCATTTTGGATTTTATTTTTGGTTTTTATTTGCCTTAAGTTTCAAGTGCTCTACAACACCCATCGTCACGGGAGGGTCTGAGGCGGCTGACATCCAAAGGTCATTTTTATTCAGGGGCACATTAAGGGGAGGGCTTATAAATAAATTTAATTGCAATTTCAATTGAATGATCCTACACTTAAAACATTGTTTGTAAAATGGAAACTAATTCTGGAAGTTTTTCTATAAAAAAAAAATTCCATCTAGGTTTCAAACCCAGGACGTCTTGATCTCTACGCGCATTATTCACCACTAGACCAACGAGGCAATGGATATTAAATAAAATCATAATAAATATTACTCATGTCTTTATCCCCAAGGGAGTATGCACGGGTATTAACCCACGTATTGCCGAGATATTTTTGTTCATATTATGACAGGCGCGGAGCAATTGCCTTTTCTCGTTACAAAATACACGCAATCATTTCCACGACTATATCTCGTGGGAGTACTATAATAATGAATCAGCCCACTCTGTCTCATTGCTATGCAGAAGCCTTTTCTCACAATTCGTGTGATTCTGTCGATAGAAAACTCGTATCTTTATCATAATAAATAAATAAATTATTTATTTATTATGATTAGGTAACTCCACCAAATATATACACCGACACGCCTATGTTCCTCAGATGGCGAAGATATACTGTGCACACCTATTTTTTGCCGACAATGTTAGGTTCCTTGTAATAGGGGGCGAGCTTGTTGCCATATACCGGACACAATTCCAGAGTCCGGACTAATATCAAAATTTTACCGAAATAAAAATTACATTCGTCCGACCTAGTATTAGAGTCCAGGACCGCGTGATCGCCAATCTCATTTTTTTTTTGTAAAAGTAGCCTCACACTAGGAGTAATTCCTGTGTCGTGGGTGCGTTTACAAACATGAAAATTCACATACACAAATACCCAGACCGGAAAAAATACTTGTGGATCGCACAAACATTTGTCCCGTGCGGGAATCGAACCCGCGACTATTAGACACAGTAGGCGGAGCGGCTTAAGCTCTTAACCACTGCGCTAAATCGTCTCTCACTGCGCTAAATCTCATGATTAGGCATAGAATAAACTAAGTGTACCCTTATAAGATATTCTTATTGAGTGACAATGGAAGCAAACTCAAATCATTTATGTTGTATAAACCCGGATCACATTTTCAAGTTTAATTTCTTTTTCTTACTTATTTAATCTCCTCGGATCGCAACGTGGCCTCCACTGAGAACACTCGACGAGAAACTCAGCGACCTTCTTTGTTGTCTATTTAGATTGAGTATACGCGGATTCGGACTCCGCACGGGGCAACGCTCCGTGTGTGAGTTTCGTTTTATTCAACGCCCCTACACAGAAATAATTTCTTGTATGGCGCTTCTTTTCTTATATGAAAAAAAAATGTCTCAACCTGGGTGTTGCATGTTTACTGTGTACCTACGACACAAAAATAATTCCTAGTGGGAGGAAACGTTGCTAAAAATAACAAGAAAAAAGTTACATAACAGACCATCAAGAATTAACTGCTCGGTCGATGTTAAATAAGGTTTTACCTTATTAATCACTCTTTACTTACCCTACATTTACTCAAGAAGGCTTTCCGCCTACATTAGCGTCAAGTTGTATTACGTGATAAAATTTTTGCACAATTTCACAATAACGAATTGAATAAGACAGACTGAAGTATTTTGAAAGAAATTTATTTCTAGTAGTGGGCTGAACAAATGTAATTACTGATAATAATTCTACTTATCCATTCCGCCTACATAATGATATTTTGTGCATGAGGCTGTGACCAGAGTGATGGAGTAAGGTCGGCAGCGGGTATGGGTACAATATAATTTGTACAAAACTGCCGTTTTGTCTCTAGAATGAGCTAAAGGGTTTCACCACATAGCCTACGTAGCGCGACGGGAGCGCGACGGTGGCCCGACCTGGATAGTTGTAATATACGGAAATGTACGGGAGACGTAACACAGCGCAGCCACATTCGGCGCGACGGCACACGTCACGACCCGCCGCCGTTGCGCCCGATGCGATTACAAACAAAGTACGGGAGAGCGAGACGCCAATCCGTGCGAGTGGGTCGCTAGAGTTAAGCGTAGACCCGGCCGGTGCTACGCGGCCTTCCGCTGGCCGAGCGTAGCCGAGCGCTTCCCTCGCGCACTCGTCGGCTGTTTGACCAAGCCTTTATTGTGACGGCAACAAGTAACCATACCAATCCTAGTTTGTGGTGTAGCGTGTACAGCACACGACGTCTCTAGCCAAGTTTATGACTGAATTTGATTACATTATCAATCGTTTTTATGTGTTCGTCGTGGTCACTTGCTACAACAATGCTACTGCCTCTAAATCAATAATGCCACCTCGACCGCATTATCAGAAATCACCGCCCCTTTACTGTGAGCAAGACCTAAGACTAATCTGACAAAAGGTGATGAGCTATATATGATGATCTATATAATAACGCTAAATTCCTTGCAGGGTTGACAGAGAGTACAGGTATGTTATTATGGTGTATCTTGGTTTGTTACTTACACTTGAAAGCAAGGGCTCAGACACTTACTGAATCAAAGCTACAAATCGCTCAATAATTCAAAGTTTAGCTTAATAATAACAAACACCTTCTAAACTTAGTCTGTCATGTGTGTACCTATTTATAATCCAGCTGCTGCATGATCCCTCTCTCACCTAGAAATCGCTAAGCGATAGAACAAATACTCTTTCCTTACTCTATACGTACTCGCTACTCGGTGCTTGCTTAACTCGCCACCGCTACTAACTATATACCTCAGCTTATGGAAAAGATATTACGCACGCAGGGCGGATTGCTAACCACCGCGCCGTATAATTCCACAACATATCAGCGAGCAGATTACCAATAACATGCAGAAACACGGTCAATGATAAACAAGGTTTATTCGCTAGGGACGGGTATGACGCGTGCCCGTTTCTTAAACAATAAAATAAGTGAATCTGGATATCCGGGGTAAGCCTAAGTTAATACCCAAGAGACACACATAATCAACCACAGCTCTTCGTTATCAGAACCATGTCAAACTTACTCGAGGTTGCGTGTGAGGTGATCAGTATTATGGGCAGAATGTGGAAGTTATTGGATTAGAATGTATAACCCACGCACTATACTAGACCTTTGTGATTATGCGTAGGTAGCGCAAGGAATTCGACCTTAATTGTGGCAATCAAATCCTGACGGAATTGCTTTGGATGATTATATAAACCCAGTAAAGCTTCATTATTACCACGTTTTGTATATCACTCACTATTGTTTTATGTACTATAGTTTTTGTTTCTTTCTTTTACTTAGCCCTATTCTAGAAATTTATCAAACAAACACCCAGAATAAAACAATTTGTTTTTTATAGAATGTAGCCCCACACTAGATTGATTCCTGTGTCGTGCGTCCATTTACAAACATGAAATGATGAATGAATGAAATTCACATACACAAATACCCAGACCAAAACAAAAAATTGTGGATCACACAAAGATTTGTCCCGTGCGGGAATCGAACCCACGACGATTAGACACAGTGGGCGGAGCGTACTAACCGCTTAACCACTGCGCTAAATCGTCCATCATATTTGTATGGGTCAAATGCTAGGTGGACGAAATGTAGTTTTTCTAATGAAAATTTTGTCTGGAATTGTAATACGCTTGCCCCCTATTATATAATATAATATCAGCCTATACTGCCCACTGCTGGACAAATGCCTTCTCTCACAAATCGAGGTGCGAGAGATTAGGTCATTCTCCACCACGCGGACCCAGTGTGAATTGGTGGAGACAGGTTTGTGGCCACCTGCTGTTGGAACTTATCAAGCCGCCTTTAAGGCTTCCAACTCGGCTTAACGACTACCACACTAACTGGTAGCCGGGACCAACGGCTTAACGTGCCTTCCGAAGCACGGAGATACTCGAATATGAAAATGCCACAAACGGTCACCCATCTCGGGCCAACCGAGTCGAAAGCTGCCCCCTATTACATGGGGTCTAATATCGTCAGCGAAAAGTGGGTGTCGACAGTACACCTCTGCCACCCCCGCTTGGGGAATATAGGTGTGACGGTAATGTTTCTTAAATTAACAATGTGATGAATCCATACGTGAAGAAGCAACAATAATTCAATAATTAAACAGAGGAGCCGTCGACCTCAGATATACGGTGGTTAAACTATTTGAGGTGTGGGATACGAATTCTAATACGTCACAACAAACGTGTGAAGGAATGGTAACGGGCATATATGAGGCATATGAGGTCATTGACATGGTAGACAATTTGACGACTGGCCTCGTGTAGGCATCTGACTACGAAGGCTCTACGACGCTACGGAATTTTCGTAGACATATGGCTGCTACGAATGTAGTTTTAGTGATATTTTATAGTAGTTGACATAATGTTCTTCGCTACATTAATTTGAATACCTTGTTGAAAAAATGGCGAATAATGCGCTTAGCGATCACGAGGTTCTGAGTTCGCTTACTAGGTTAGACAAAATGTAATTTTTACTATAGAAAAATTTCCTATATCAGTCCAGAATCTTGCATTGTGCCTAGTATAATAGCAATAAGCTCGCTTTCTATTACATGGCACCTAGATTTGTTAGGGACAAGTGGGTGAACTCAGCACACCTGTATCATTTCCGCATAGGTGGCGGTGTTTATTTTTAATACCTTTTAAAATTATGCAGATAACAGAAGATTTATTTATTTATTCTTCATGTACTTATGTACAGAGGCGGCTTTATGCCTGAGACATTTTCTGCCAGTCTACTCGAACTTTGAATTACAGTTTTCACTTTTTTAAATCTATCTATATCATATAAATATCATATCTACTTTTTTAAATATTTTTATTAATTTGTATTTGTAGCCCAGGGCTAAAATAAATAAGTGTATATTATGATTTTGTTAATTATATGTTATCTGTATGTATTTACTTGTATTTGGTTCGGATGTGGTCAGAGGACGCATCTGCTTAAGAGGATATCAGTGTTCGAAGTATCTCCATTAAGAAAAAATGCAACGAAAGCATAAATAAGCCTTGAAATGTATTTGTGCTCGCAAAAATACGAGTATATGCTTTTTATTCTTAAGTCATCGTTTCTGAAGGCTTTTATTCACAAAACTATATCGACCACTTCCAGCCTGAAATAAAAGTATTTTGGCGGACTTATCGAGGCTTGTTTTTCATTTTTAAGTTCCAGACGTTTGGAATGTTTTGTGGCATTCATGGTCACGGGAGGTGTTTGATGTCCAAAATTCATTGTTATTCCGGGATACCCTTACATTTCTTAATTATTTTTGTTATTATTGTTTTGATATCATATTATACAGTTGTATCAACTCATTATCTAACACTGAATATAATTGTTCAATATTGTCCTTTACTCGAAAAATTCAAAAATTTTATCTTATATAAGTACATGTGTGTTTGAATACAAAAAAAAAGCTTTGCAAATTAAGTTGTGCGTAAGCATTTGTCCTCTCCAAATGCCGGCTACTGAATTTAGCAGAGATACAAAAATATGAAAGAACCTGTTGGAACTCTGTACTCTCTGCCTACCCCGCAAGGGATCTGGCGTGAGGTTATAGATAGATAGATAGATACAAAAATATTCCCTGAAAGACTATTTTAAACTGTTACATGTATTTCACGGTAAGGCTATCGCCTGAACTACTCAGCCGCGGACCGAATAAGGTACTCACTTATTAATTCTAATTAATTGTTTATTTAGGCTTGTTTGTTTGTGACATAACAAGGGTTGTAAAGGGAGGTATTTAATTAAATTTATAAATAGATTACACAAACACATCTTTAAAGTCTAGGGGTAAATTAATTAATTCAACAAAAATATGTCTTGTGCACTAAATTCAGACAGGGCAATTTGTTGTATGTTTATTTACCTAATGTTATATTCATTTCATTTTTAATAAGTACGTCTAATGATTAACGACAGACGGATGTGCTATTTTATTAAATTATGAAGTAAGGATAACGAGTATGTCAATTGACTCGAGTATAAATGCAGTTGTGCGCCATCTGAAAGAAATATAATCGTCAGTCTTTGTCGAGAGTTGGAGCTGAAAGCACTACTGTGTGCACAATTAATGTTTGTGAAATATCAATAAATGTTACCCATCTCAATCGTGACCTTTCTTCGAACTTCTCACTTCTGAATTATTATACTAAGTAGATAGCATGTTCGGAATATCGCACAGAACAAGTACTTTTTTATTCCGAGTAATAACGTATCATAGTCGTGCATATAAATGAAACGGTATGTAATTTGAAACTTTTCGTTCTTTGCCTTCCATCATCTTCATATTCCTTTAATCGTAGTTAGTTATTGAATAAAATATAATTGTTATCGCAACATGCTTTTCGCTTACGATGTTAAGTTCCAAAGGCAAGCCTATTGCCATTAGACAGGGCACAATCGCAGACACAGGATTGCTAGCTCCTAAGTATTTTTTGATAGAAAATCGTCAATTACAGGTTGTCCGACTAAGGATTCAGATTTGAACACGCAAAAGCTTGTGTTCACTAACTGTATCACACATCACTAGACCAACGAGGCAATCTTACGAACCCGGGATCTCGTGATCCCCGACCGTAAAAAGTTTGTCTAAGTTACATAAACACAATATTCACAGAACAGTCATCATACGTTTATTGCATTACACCCTTTCCAGAAACACCAAATAAACATTCGATTCCTAAAAATATAAAACACTTATCAAACACGCAATTAATATAATCGCGGAAAAATGAAATGAAAACACGGAGTTCCCCTACTCTCGTATTTATTGCGTGAATTCTACAAAGCGGAACGCCATATAAATATAGTTCATCATACATACTTATGCAATAAGGAATCAAAGTGTAAGAATATAAGATTTTCCTAAAATAAACCTTAAGAACATAAAAAGGAACGTATGAATTTGAACATGACATTGAATTGAGTTAGTGCGTTTCTGCCAACTACGTCAATTCGATGAGTAAACATGGCGTCGCTACGCCAGCGCCGCCGCCACGCGTGGATTTTCCCGGAACCCGTTCGTTTTCGCGCCGAGATCACCGCACTTGACTCATGTTCCCACTGAACTTGAAATGTTTTCGTCCAACCATTATACCTAGCATTTCTGTTTACTCAATGTACAAGATCTAGGAATCTGTGAAATATGTGATCGTCGCGCGCTCGATGATAATTGTTTTATGGAAACCTAGTAATTGAGCGCATTTTTATTTATTTCATTAATGAGCAGTTTAGACTCAACGTACTACCTACTCCTTGTTCTAGATGAAACTGAAAAAAGAGATGTTGCAAATATTGATAATCATAAAATCCTTCATTGTTATAATGTCGATTGATTTCAACATTTGATAGCTTTAGTAGATAAATAATTTAAAAAAAAACTGTTTCAATTGCCAAATACGAAGCGCCGTTCAATATATCTAATACTAACTTGTGAATCACCTAAAACTACAAGTGAACACTAAATAAGAATAATCAAATAATTACAACATTTAATCGACCTTGCTCCGGACTTTATGAAATAAGAAGCTAGGCTATTTCCATTATACCGAGTACTATCAGACTTCGGACAGTTATTAAAAAATTCTATAGAAAAACTCCAATAACACTTTCCCATCTAGGTTTCTAACTCAGACCAACCAGACAGTGAACAATATTGCCCTGAAAAGGTCAATGCTGGTTTCGTCGGTGATAGTGCAAAACCGCGTAACTAACAACAGATAATGCCGCGTAAATTAGGAGAACCAAGAACCAAAGTAGAAAAGAAAATATTTAGTTATGAGAAAATGTTAGATGACATGCGTCTCATCTCTTAGATATTTACAATGTGCATTATTTACCTTTTTAATATCTAAAAGAGTTCAGGCACATATTAGATAGGTAGAAAAGAAAATATTTAGTTTTTTGGCTTTCTTGTAAAGTTTGCCATACCTAATTTACGTGGTGTTGCCTATTGTTTGTTACGCAGTCTTGCACTATCAAAGACGATGTAAGAATTGACCTCTTTAGGAAAATATTTATTTTGTTTTCTTTATTTATTGTGATGTGTTTTATCACACACACACCCACTGGCACGCCTTTATTCCCCAAACGGCGGTGGCATAGGAGTACTGAGTACACCCACGTTTCGCCGACGATGTTAGGTCCCATGTAATAGGGGGCGAGCCTATTACCATATACCGGACACAATTCCAGACGCCGGACTCATCCTAAGAATTTTTCGTTAGAATAACTACATTTGTCCGACCTAGGATTTGAACCCAGGACCTCGTGATCACAAAGCGCGGCGCTTTGCCACCGGACCAACGAGGCAGTTTTTAGCAGCAGTATTTATCAATAGTGTTTATACATCTTATACGCTTATGTAAATGTGGGATCGGGGTAATAATTATATTATATGGATTCGCCTTTATTACACATGATTCTTTTAGGATCGCGTTCCAGTTATTGTAATAAAATGCCTCTAGACATTTATTTAGGTTCAAAGTAAAAATAAATATACTTGTAGGCCAATACAATAGTTCTGGTCATCATCATCACTACAACAGTACATTGGTTAATCCTCATATTTTGTCACCAATCCTATCGCATCCGAATAGTCCACATCGTCACGCCGAGGCCCTCTGACTCACGTAGCCACTGCACTCGCAATGATTTCACGACCAGCGATCGTGTGTTTATTCACAAAACATTCCATCTAGTATGTTTCAGTACCACTCATAGCTTTCTGTAAAGTAAATAACATCGCCCTCGATGCCAATTGAGCAGTTTTATTGCAGTATTACGACAATGTTGTGGTTTAAAGAGAAGGATTGATATCACTACTTATAGATACATATCAAAAGTCTCCGTAACCGGCGAGCGTGTATGCTCCATGAGAGTGGAGGAAGCGGGAGAACTCTTTAAGGAAAGAATATTTCCGAACTCTACCTACGCCAAAAGTGATCTGGCGTGATGATATAGAAAGTGATAAATAAACATTATCAACACGACTATCATTAAGGAAGGAGTAGTCAAAGTCTTTTGGAACATTACTTATATTCCTGCTGTTTACATTTCACCTGACTAAATAAATCTTGTGTAATAGGAATTGAGTCTATTATAGTATTTTTCACATAAGATGGGTAGTGACAGTTCTAATTCCCAAACGAAATTAATATTTAATTCAATGGTTTTAAGGCAGAAAACCATAAGTATAGAAACGGGCATGCCTCTTATTGCCACTTAATCAAGTATAATTTCGTTTGGCAATTAGAACTGTCAGTACCTATCCTATGTGAAAAATATTATAACAGGCTGCTTGATGTTAAATGGTGTGATCCTTTAGTCAGCTTCAGAATCATAGTATCCTTGATTCTAGTAAACATTGATATTATTTTTGAATCATCCATAAAGTAACGAACACCACCACCACACTGTTATTTTTCGAGAAAAGATGGCCAAGAACCTCCACGGTTACTATTTTAATATAAAGAAATAAAAAAAAAAATCTTCTGGTAAATAACTACTTGTGGGATATGGCAGAACAATGTAAACTGCGATACAAAAAGTACCTATAGGTACTGTTCTTGTATATTTATATAATATAGAAATTCACAGGATATAAAAATGAAGCCACGTTGTGATAGCTCTAGAAACTCCAGCACTATACAGGGACAAATATAGATACATATAATAATAGAGCTATGAAAAGAGTACAAAATATAAAATCTTTCCGCGTAGTGCCCACGTAATGGATACTTATTTTTAGTACAGTATTTTTACCTTGCATTTTTAAGGCACCTAGACAAATAGTTTTTGTTGCCATTTCCAAATACAAATAATCATGCAACATGACATATTTTCTTGGCAACAGTGCACAGTGTTGGGCAGTTTTCAATAGTAGGAAAATCGATTGAAATTTAATTTGCAGTTAAATTAATAGATAGATAGATAGATAACACTTTATTGTTCCACCAAAGATACACAATATGGAAATACCTATCTATCTATATTTATATCATCACGCCAGCTCCCTCGCGGGGTAGGCAGAGAGTACAGAGTTCCAACAGGTTCTTTCCTTACATACCTCTCTGGCTTCCTCCACTCTCATAGTTCGTCTCATACACACTCGCCGGTTACGGAGACTCTTGACTTGCCCTTCAGCTAAGGCACGGTCTATTTGGTCATGGTAAGATAGTCTAGGTCTTCCCCGGCACCTACATCCTTCCACTTTCGCATTGTATATCTGTTTTGTCATTCTTTCTTCTGGCATCCTTTCTATATGCCCGAACCAACGGAGCATACCCTTTCTCATCTTTATGGAAATACAATTTATAAATTACTAAGTGTAACAATGGGCGGTCTTATCACTAATAGTGGTCTCTTCCAGGCAACCTTTGGATGGAGAAAATTTAAAGGAATCGCAATATTAGGGGTGTACTAAATAAACAAATTAACATTAATATATATATATATATATATATATATATATATATATATATATATATATATATATATATATATATATATATATATATATATATATATATATATATATATATATATATATATATATATATATATATATATATATACATATACATACATAAATGATGTAAATAATAGCAATAATACTAGAAATGGATGTACAGCATACAATGACAAGCAAATAAATACGTTATTCAATCATGTAAAATTGTTTAACCCGATTCCTAAAAACATGAATGGACGGAGCACGTCTTATAGAGGCAGGTAATGAGTTCCACAAACGGACGGCTTTAACGGTAAAAGAATTATTATAAAAGGTGCTCAAGTGCGGAGACATTACGAGAGCTAAGTTTTCGGACGACCTTAAGGAATATGAGTTGGAATAGTGAAGGAAATCGAACCGTTCCTTAAGATAATGTGGAGAAGATGGATTGAACAATATATTGTATAGAAGGCAGAGGATATGAGTATTCCGGCGAAGACGTATAGGGAGCCAATTGAGCTTAGTACGCAACTGAGATACATGATCATATTTGCGTAAACCAAATATAAATCTTATACAGAAATTTTGGAGACGCTCAAGTTTATTTAGCTGATCTTCTGTGAGGTCTAGATAGCAAATGTCAGCGTACTCGAGGATAGGAAGTAAAAGGGACTGTGCTAGAGCAATTTTAGTAGTAATCGGCAGGAAGTTTCGCAGTCTTTTAAGTGAACCTGCTGCGGCGTACAGTTTACTACTGGTGACTTACAGTTGACTAGCCCAACTCATACAACGATCCATGGTCAAGCCCAAATGTTTAACAGTTTCACTGTACGGGATCGAGACCCCATTCATCACTCAGTTACATGAAGTAGATCACTATTAATCCCCCTGTGGTGCTCCGGAATAACAACGCCTTTTGGACGTCAAACGCCTCAGTCCCTTCCGTGATCATAGTTGCTGTAGAGCACTCGACACGTCGGGCACTTTAGAACCACAAATAAGCCGCGACGAAATCCGAAATATTTTAATTGCAACTTAATTTTTTCACATTTCATTTTTACCCAACTCTGAAGTGCACAGTTAAACAATAAGTTCTAACCCTCAATTAATCTTAAGATTTGCTAGTAGCCCATTGAAATATATTTTAATCTACAAAAATAATATTGTTTGTTTTCTTAATTTTGTTCTGGAATCTTTAAATATCTTATTTTTATTTGGATAACGTTTTGAACTACCACAAAAACAGCAGTAGCCACGAGTCGTTTGCCAAATATTGTATACCAATATCGCTTTATTCCCTGTTTGTTATCTCAAGGCAGTCTGTAAAAAGCAATCCATTAGCGAAAGAATTTTACAATTCGAAATGATCATTAACCTTTTCCAATCAATTTGAACAGTTTCTTGCGACCGTTATTTTTGGTTACCTTTGAAATATATTTGTAGTTACACAATTGTAAATAGAATCATTGTTTTAGTCTATTATTAAGTGCAAAAAACTCTTTTCACATATTTGCGAATATTATAATTTTCTACTTGTAGAATTACTTTCTCCTTTGTTTACAGGTACTTACGTTTTCTTTTAATGAAGGCACAATGTAGAATGTACAATGTATAGACAGCATTTCGATACATTTATAGTAAATATTGACGTTAAATGTTTTTGTTTACCTATTTACAAGATCATACGTATAAGATGATAATACCATTACCATTTATACATTAACACCTCATTTTAGTCTTCTTTTATTATCTATATTCATTAACAGACTTATTTAGCAAAATTTACACAGGTAGCTGCACAGAACAAATAATACAATATAATAAACAATCGTACTTCTTTGTTCCGTGGATCTTCTGATCATGCTAAACACAAATTTATGTTTTTTTTTACTTCAAAAGACCTTTTTAAAACCAAGCAACTTTTATCCTATGGCTTCCTGCCGGCTGCACCTTCAGACCCTAGATACCACTCATTAAGACAAATTCAACAAGCCCAAACACGGCAGGGTTATATTGAGTAGTTGGGTGGTTCCATTGACTACCTTTCGGCTTCATTATCAGAACCTGAACACTATCTGGTTGTATAGTACTTGTCAATACCAATTTAACAAACCTTAACACGAGGGAGTAACGTTTTATAGTTCATATATTTCGATGGTCACCTTCCGACTCCATCATCACTGGTGTGATGATGTGCTCCATATTATTGCATTGTCAACAAACTTACACACATATGCCAAATTTCAGCTCAATCGGATAACCGCAACTGCTTGAAAAATGGATCACATGATTTAAACCGGAAAGACGGACCGACAGACATACAAACATTAAAAGTTAAATAAAAGCCTGTAAACAAGTATTCTCTTAATATTCTATCTATCTATCTATAACCTCACGCCAGATCCCTTGCGGGGTAGGCAGAGAGTACAGAGTTCCAACAGGTTTTTTCCTTACATACCTCTCTGGCTTCCTCGACTCTCATAGTTCGTCTCATACACGCTCGCCCGACTTTTCCATCAGATAAGACTCGGTTTAATATTATTATTATGAATTGTAAAAATAACAATTATTCCACGTGTGTGGGGACCCGCTCGCACGGTCGTGTCGAGGAACGCATATAATACCTACGGCATAGTTTACACTATTTCCGAAACTGTTATAATCATTTGAGCTAAAAACAATCATAGGGTATTTTAATTAATATAATATAATGCAGTGCTGCGTCTATTATTTTATAGATTCCGCGGGGATATCAATCAGCAGCTCGTATATATATTAGAACTAATACATTATAAGCGCCTACCCACCTATTCGTGGGTACACTACTATTTCATTGACACTGCGCCTGGGCGGTGATCGCCACAGAGTTTAATGACTACCCGATAAACAAACTTTATCTGTTACCACGAGAATCATCCACTATAACCGGCAGATCTCCATTTTCTGCTTTGTATATTTACGTTTGTGGATTGAGAAAAAAGATCCATTACGTTATTCGACAAGCGTAACGTCCTTCATAGGGCATGATTATTTTACACAAACGTTACTTAGATAATGGATATTAATATGCCGTATACTAGGTATTAACTAGTTACTAAAAGTAGATCGCCATTTATTACTTTAGGACTTAATAGGACACTTTTTATTTAGGTCCAGTCAACGATTAACCTTTATCTCACCTAATGAAAAGTGACGATGGGGCCGAAAAAGTGGCTCGCTGACTTAGTAATAGCCAATTCACTCTTAATAGGCTGAGGAGACGAAATTTAGGCCAAATTTCTAATCAGTCTGATCGAGTAAGACCGGCTTCCTCGTAAGGCAACGTGCGCAACAAGCCGGTACACGACTAAGTCGCTTAGCGGCATGAATTTATTGGGAGAGTGGTGACAAGCAACGATCGTAGCCTACCATCGGTGCAGCCGATGCTCGTTGAGCTCTGTCCAGAGATCACATGTATCGAGAGTTAATTCTACGGACGCGAGCAGCTTCGGCCCCAAACACAGTACGCTTCTGCCACTCCTGAAGTAGGTTAGCGTGAGTGTGTGCAAAGGTAATTTACTTTCCGTTGCCATGTAACGTTACAAATATGAACATTGAGAAGGATGTTACGTACACATAAAAAAACGTGCAATCGAATACGTTCTAACTCAACTCTAACTATTTTTTATGTATATTTTTAGCAGAGGTTGACGTAAAACATATGTTACACATCCCGGTTGTTTCGCATGTCATACTCCATTCATTTTATCACACACCATTTCATTCATTAAAACTTTTTAACTAACATTATATGTTTAGGAAAAGGTGAGTTTACGCGCAATGTCACATTGGAAATGTTCAAAATAAACGAGTTGTAATTATTATTGTAAACGGAAACTGCGGTTGCGAGGCGTGGGATCATATTGACGACGCACTGCTTTAGAAATACGATAACTCTGTATTAACTCAACTTTTATGCATGTGGGAAATTATTTTTCCTTAATTTATTATCGACAAACACGTATGATTTCTCAGAACTGGATTTTCAAAGGTGCTTCCTGATGCTTTTTTCATTTGAATGTCAAGTTTTTTACGCTCGGTTAACAATTTCGATACTTATGTGTGTCACAACTTTTATTAAAGTTTTTGATCAGTGTATTGACGATATATCACGATCACGAGATCCTGGGTTCAAATCCTAGGTCGGATTAATGTAGTTTTTCTAACAAAAACTTTGTATATATATGGCAACAGGCTCGCCCACTATTATATGGGACCTAACATCGTCGGCGAAACGTGGGTGTACTCAGTACACCTCTGCCACCCCCGCTTGGGGGCTATAGGCGTGACGGGGTAATGGCCAAAAGGTAACCCCCTGTTACATTGAAGCCAAGCTACGTCGGCGAAATTTAGGTGTATACACTACACCCTTTACCACCCCGCTTGGAGAAGGTAGGCGGGGCGGAATTTTTGTTACAATCACAATATAGCAACCATGTTTTGTCAATAAATCTATATACTTTTCTAAAGTTAGCTATAAGCGTTCGGAACAATTCTGATGTTCTATATTTTTGCAGTGATAGCCTAGTGGTTAGACCGCTGGACTGCAAAGTCAGAGGGCTCGGGTTCAAACCCAGGCACGCACCTCTGTCGTTTCGAAAGCATGTGCGTATTAAAAGTTAACTATCACTTCCTTTAACAGTGAAAGAAAACATCGTGAGGGAACCTGCATGCCTAAGAGTTTCTCGAAGGTGTGTGAAGTTCGCTAACCCGCACTGGGCCAGCGTGGTGGACTATGGCCTAAACCCTCTCAGTTTGAGAGGAGGCCCTTGCCCAACGGTGGGACAGTTTCTTGACCGGGCTAACATTATTATTATTATATTGTTTCCAATTAAACCTCTTGAATGAGGTCATTCAAAAGAAATTATCACGTGTACATACAAGGAAAGTTCCTGATACTGACTAGAGGAAAATATCGGTTGTTATTATATTCAATCGTTCGCACATAAACAAACGCATTCACTTAAAACTGGTCTTAACTGAAAATAGATTGAACTACTTATTCTTAGTAGCGTTCCACTGCATGAGAAATAATTAATCACTTCGATGTAGTTTTTATACAAACTTTAGTTATACCAACACGATAGTATTAACGCTTGCTCTAGTAGTAGACTATACTTAATACTAGACACCTCCTCCTTGCGTCGGTTTCCTCATTACTGAGGGTCGTGGTCATATCGTGGAGGGCAGTTTTCTCTGGATAATGAGTCGCCATCCACTCCTATCAGCATCCGAGTGAAGAGCATCGTGAACCGTGGTATCAAGAGCTATGCGAATCTGATCCGTCCAGCGTGTTAGGCTCCTTCCTCGTGGTCGCTTGCCTTCAATTTTACCGGTGGTTATTAGTTTTTCGAGGTTGTCACTGACTTTCTTAGCAATGTGACCAAAATACTCCAGAACCCTGCGTAGGCAACAGTCAAGTTTGGATCTTGAGTTCAGCTAGGATTGACACATTAGTGTGGTGTGCAGTCCATGATGTACCTCCAGCACTACATCTCAAAGGCATCAATGCGGTCGCGGTCAGTCTTCTTGAGGGTCCATGTCTCGGCACCGTACATAAATATGGAGAACACCAATGCTCGGATTAAGTTGCTCTTGGTGATACTAGACACACACCGTGGTATTTATACGCTGGTTACAACACAGAGACACACACCATCGTGTGTATGAACTAGGTACCAATTCTACTAATAAAATTGCGCTAAAACGTAATCTCAATCGCCTCCAGTTTTTGTTAATAGCTTTGTTGTTGTTTGTTTGTAAGTGAAATTTTTGATTATGTGAGACTGTTTGTTTAGCGTAGTGCGGCTGAAAATGACCACTTTTTATCAGTTCTTATTGGCTAGTGACCTTAAAAGCACCAACTTTTAAAGTATGGACGGAAGAAAATGTCCCAAGTCTTATCAGGTAACATTTTACAAAACCTGCTGAACCGGTCACAAAAGTACGGTGTATATAATATTTTTACCTGTTTCCTTTTTTTATATTATAATATGTTGTACTGTACACTTGAAATAAATGAATTTTATTTTATTATATATGTATCTCGCTGAGATTCACGGGCTTGACCCGGACCTTTGAAAGTATTGCACGGGGGCATGGGTCCAACACGTAGAGGCCCTTTGCGAGAAGTTAATGTTATATAAGCCACCTGCTGAGATCACTTGCTGAAAATAAAGAAACATAACCAGCGAACTGACCCCGGCAGGTGCAAGGACTATTGTATTTATTTATTTATTCTTTATTGTATACAAAACAGAGGTAATTTTCATTTTCAAAAGTCATATACAAAGGCGAGCTTAACTCAGAATATGAGTTCTCTTCCAGCGAACCTTAGAGTGTTGAGAGATAAGACAGAAAATAAGAGGGCAGTTATACAATCACACATTTCAGAGAAAAAGGAAAATATATTAAATTCCTAAACATAATTATAAATAAATTACATACACTACACAAATACTGCATACATATAATAAATATACCTACATACACATACATAAATAGTACAAAAAGTTGTATGTATGCATCAATTAGCAAACAGATAGGAAATGTTCCCTGACTCTTCTCTTAAAAACATCCAGAGATGAACTCGCACGTAGGGCGTGTGGAAGTGAGTTCCAAAGACGGATACCACGAACAGTAAAAGACTTATCGTATCGGCTGGAAGAATGAAGAGGAGTACGAAGAAGGAGAGAAGTAGCACTACGACAGGGCCTATCTGTAGGAACAAGAAGGTCAAAACGCTCACGTAGGTAGATAGGAGCTTTAGGACTATGGAGGATGGAATAGAGAAGAGAAAGAACATGTGAGTCTCGACGCCGCCGAATAGGCAGCCACTTCAATTTTGTTGTATTGTATTGTAATTGTAAATTATGGAAAGAAAACAAGGGTTATGTAAATGAGGTTTGATGGACAAAAACTGGACTATTTCAAAGGGGACGGACACCGGCCATAATTAGTGATACCTAATTACCCGTGGCCGGCGGTGACTCGCCGCTTACTAGATGGGCCCTCAAACGGTCGTCCTAGGACAACTGAGGGCAACACCGGTGTGAGCGGCTTAGGGCTATAGAGAGGTGTGCTGCGCTTTCTCCGAAGTTACTCGCGGCGTTATGCCCTTTAACACTTCCACCCCTGGAGTACATCGACGTAGGAACGCATTATCTTCCTACGTCGATATAGCTCTCACGGCTCCTCTCTGGACGGCCAGTTAAGGCTAGCCAGAGCCGGGAGTCCTGCGGGCACCCTTCGGTTTCCACTCGACCGACGAAGACACGCTGAGTTGGGGGCCCTGACCGACTCTCTGACGCACTCGGGTCCGTGGTGTCGTTACTCACCAACAGCTCGCCACAAGCTGTTCTGCGGGATTAGGCTTATTTTATTTATTATTATGCTGAGTTGGACGGTTTTTTGTGACGAGGTCGTATAATTATTTTTTTTTATCAGCGTTTGTTTATACTAACAAACTATGTCATATACCTACTCGTTGCATAAATAAACTTTAGTTTCTTTTCTTTCTTTTCCTTATTGGTAGCCTGGACCAACGGCTTAAAGTACTTTGCAAGATACGCAGATGCTTATAAAAAACTTTGAAAAAAAAGGAAACCGACTTCAGTTGGTGCTGGTTGGTGCAGTCGGTTACTTGGCAGCGACTTCAAAGATTTTTGAAGTCTGTTTCTCTTTTTTTTTTAAGTTTTTCAATTTTAGGTGATGAGTAATTAATTATGTATATTTATAACCTATATTATATTATTATACATAAAGGTACTTACAGGATTGATATAATGCTCGTAGTAACTGATTTTACACATTCGTGCTGTTTGCGGACAGGAGTGGTGTATTTTTAAAGTCCAACGTTCCAATGCCGATTCAATTAAAATGGGACTATCCCGGAGCTATACTAAACCCAATGCAAAAAGAATCATCACAATCGGTTTATTAGCGAAGTTATAAAAAGCATCAACGAATGATGAACCTCCTCCTTTTTTGAAGTCAGTTAATATTTTGCTTAATAGTAGAGGTGCCTAAAGGATTGACGTAATACCCATAATATCTAAATCTACACATCTGTATTGTTGGTCGATAAGGAGTTCTCTGGTGTATCTTTAAAGTCCAAGGTCCAATACTGCTGAAATTAAAATGGGACCACCTTGGAGCTATACTGAATTCAGTGCAAAAAGAATCATCAAAATCCATTTAAAATTGGCGGAATGATCGAGTAACATACATGCAAAAAAAACATACAGTCGAAATAAGAAACTCCTCCTTTTTTAAATTTGGTTAAATAATTGAAACGTCTCTAACGGTGTGACCGAGTTGTATTCTACGTAACCTTGGCAATCACTAAGAACACGGCCATCCCGCCACGCTACGCGCGGCCTGGAACTTCGAATTTCGAACAAAAGCAATAACATAATCCAATAAACAAAAAACTCCTGTATAATGGTGTTTTTAAAAACTTTCAATTATAATTACTGAATAAAGAACCATTGTGTGCTGTCGAAGTCTTTCCACTTGTAACAAAAGTTGTATTGTTGACCGAGACCAGGTCTGAAGGGCAATCAAACTCATAAATTCATTGCCCCAATATTAATAATGGAACAATAATCCACGAGAAGCTTTATAGGCTTATCACTTTGAAGGTTGAGTTTTGTGATACAATTCGTTATACCGACCTTTTATTGGGACGTGCGCTGCGTCTTAATATCGACTTAAGGTTTTCTTAGGGATTTTCTGCGGAAAATATATCTTCAAATGTGCTAAGTGATTATTGAAGTGAATTTTGGGCACGACTGCGATATATCATACCTTTCACATGTCTAGGTATATTCGCATTATCGTTTGTGATTCAATTGAATGCATATCATGCAAAATCTTTACAGAATTAAGACCGGACGTAGTGCAAAGCTTCTTATCTGCTAAGTAGGATTTAGGATTTTCTTTAGGTTGTTATACATTTTTGAAAATGTATATACATTGTATTAACGGTTAATCTACTTATGTAGAAAAGCATAATGATTTTATTAAGTACACTTTCACGCCTATATTCCCCAAGCGGGGGTGGCAGAGGTGTACAGAATACACCCACTTTTCGCCGACGATGTTAGGTCCCATATAATAGGGGGCGAGTCTATTACCATATACCAGGCACATTCCCAGACTCCGGCCTGATACAGGATGTTATTCCAATTAAAAATAACAATTAGTCCGACCTAGAATTTGAACCCAGGCCCTCGTGATAGCAACGCGCATTATCGCCACTGGACCAACAAGGCAGATGATTTTATTAAGTGTATCAATAATTTGACTTGCAGGTTACTGTATGCCTTGCTGAAGATAATACGTAATGATATTATTCACATGGTTGCCTCGTTCGTCTATAGGAATGTAAAGCGGCTGGCGATCACAAAGATACCTCAACAAAACATTGTGAGATTGGTATTCGAATCTAGGAAGATTCGAATAATAATCTGACGGAATCTGGAATTGTACCTGTTATAATGAGAACAAGCTTCCCCTCTATAACACAGGAAATTAACGTTAATCACCTCTACCAACCCCGAATGGAAAATGTACACGTAACGGTGAATATTTGGTTTTAATACTATTTAATAATTAGGTTACATACCTAGTATACGATATAGGGCGCTCGTAGAGCTTTGCGACCGCGGTGTTCTTGGTGATCGCCAAGGTCAATCAGCGTTCCGCACGGCCATGAGAGATGGGTGACCATTTCCGGCATTTTCATATTCGAGCGTCCCCGTGCTTCGAAAGATACGTCAAGCTGTGTGTCCCGATTACCAAGTAATGTGGTAGTCATTAAGCCAAGTTGGATGCCTTATAGGCGCCTTGATAAGTTGTCCACAAACCTGCCTTCACCAATCCGCACTGAGTCCGCGTGGTGGAGTAGGATCTAAACTCGCTCACCTGGATGTGTGAGAGAAGGCCTCTGCCCATTAGTGGGCCAGTATAGGCTAATATTATTATACGATATATTTATGACTAAGCAACTCTTCTTGAGTACAAACATTTAAATCCAAAACTATTTTAACAAACAACTTCAATGACTAACATGCAAATTTCCAAGGTCTCCATAACATCACAATTGCTATTTCAAATAACGTCAACATCTTATTGTATGATAATTGGTAAAACAACACCGTTGTATCATTCGTCGGCACCTAACGAGAAACAGCTTGCTTGTGCCAATAACAATAAAAATTGTTCGGGAAATTCAACACAGAGTAGATTGTACACCTACTAACGTATCCTTGAGCCGATTCCGTTTTATCTGAGGAAAATTAGTGATAGCAACACAATAACGTTTAAATGAGCCACATCACTGTACAATTTATTGTTTCTGTGGCGTTAAAAAAAATATTGAAACCAACCGAGAGAATAATGCCATCTAGCGGAATAAAATACGTTCAATATTGTACGACGGAGTTTCCGAGTTCTTTCAAGAAGAAAACATGTTTTAATTTATAATTGTTAATTATCAATGAATTTTTTTACACAGATAATCGAAATAACACTCAGTATTGGCAGACTTACAACAATTTAATATAATTTGAACATATACTTACACTTGAATGTGAAGAAAACCAAGATTATGGTTTTTGAAAGGGAAGAAACCAGAACGAATGTAAGGATTGTGGTTGGTAACGATGTGCTGGAGCAAGTGAATGAGTTTGTATATCTTGGATGCGCCTTCAGTAAGGATGGGAAATACACCGCTGACATAGAGAGAAGAGTGAGTGCAGGGAACAGAGTGAATGGTGCGATGGGAAAGCTACTCGGGAGCCGGCACTTAAGCCATAAGGCGCAGCTGGCCATACATAACGGAGTTCTTGTCCCAACGCTGTTATATGGTAGCGAGAGCTGGGTATGTAAGAAGGAGAATGAAAGTAGGATAAATGCGGTAGAAATGCGAGCTCTGCGGAAGATGTGCGAAGTGAAGCTGACCGACCGCATTAGCAACAGCATAGTAAGACAGCGAGTAGGTATGAAAGATAGTATCGGTGTAAAGATGAGAAAGGGCATGCTCCGTTGGTTCGGGCATATAGAAAGAATGCCAGAGGAAAGAATGACAAAACAGATATACAATGTGAAAGTGGAAGGATGCAGGTACCGGGGAAGACCTAGACTATCTTACCACGACCAAATAAACCGAGTCTTATCTGATGGAAAAGTCAAGAGTCTCCGTAACCGGCGAGCGTGTATGAGACAAACTATGAGAGTCGAGGAAGCCAGAGAGGTATGTAAGGAAAGAACCTGTTGGAACTCTGTCCTTTCTGCCTACCCCGCAAGGGATCTGGCGTGAGGTTATAGATAGATAGATAGATTGAACATATAGGTTGAATAGGGAAACCAAAACCCGGTGGGTACCTTTATCCTTTTACTTCCGTATTGTGTATCCGTTATATTGATAGCTAAACTAAGAATACCGTACCAAGTATAAAGGACCTTTCCAGCATGGAATCTTTATTTGTTCTGTGGTTACCAGTAACACCACAGAAAATTCTATTTATTAAAAATAATTACCGAATAATTTTGTCGTTACCGAAATATTACATCAGAACCGTCAAGATCAATCGGCTGTATTGTATTTGAAAAAAAAACCTTATAACAACAACCTTTACGTAATTTTAATCACCTTATCCAACTCCTGTTTTCTTATAGTTATTACGTCTTATAAATAATCTTGGGTTGATCAAACTATTATTGGATTTTTTGTTGTGTCTGGGAGCTGAATTTGTTCCCGATTTAGAGGCACAGACTTGTCGTATATTAAAGGAGGACCACCACCCTGTCTTTGTCTCGTAAGCAGGTGGTAGTGACAACCGCCCTTTGTTAAATAACCTATTGTGAACAAACTGCTGGACATAGATCTCCGTCTTCTCCTCTTATACCATTAAATCATACGCTAATGATAGCCATATTCACGCCTATATGCATCAAGGTCGCCTTTTAGATTTGGAAACCCTAAAAATGTGAGCAAAAAAACTAGTGACAGAAAGCCAAAGAGCTGGGAATGAACAACGAACCTACTGAACGCACGGTGAAGTTATTAAAAATATAATGTAAATAGAGTAACGAACACAGCACTCGTTGCTTAAACAATAGTGATCGTATAATCTATATCCAACTTTACATAAAAGCATAATATTGGATTTAATAAATAACATGCCAGAGGAAAAAATGACAAAACAGATATACAATGTGAAAGTGGAAGGATGCAAATACCGGGGAAGACCTATACTATCTTACCACGACTAAATAAACCGATTCTTATCTGATGGAAAAGTCAAGAGTCTCCGTAACCGGCGAGCGTGTATGAGACGAACTATGAGAGTCGAGGAAGCCAGAGAGGTATGTAAGGAAAGAACCTGTTGGAACTCTGTACTCTCTGCCTACCCCGCAAGGGATCTGGCGTGAGGTTATAGATAGATAGATAGATATTATAAATAACATGCATGAGATTCATTGTGTATCCTGTTGTTTACACTGTCGTAAATTCGCATATTTTATTCATTGTTAACACTAACACTGATGTGTTCTGTAATTTTAAAGCGAGACCTGTAAATTTTAATAATGCGATAAATTGTTGCCTCTAATAAATGTTTAAGATGCTTAGCGAAATATTAATTTAATTCAAACATATTCTCTTCTGTTTCTAACGCTACATTTGTGTTAATCATTTTTTTATTTCAAATTGATTTTATACTTGCAAAATTATATTATGAAGATATAGAATTAAGATGATGGAGATATATTCGTAGCGCTATGCGTCTTCTGTATTCTTATAAATTTTGGCTCGATCGGTTTGAAATAGGTGACCTTTTGCGGCATTTTCGTATTCAAGCGTCTTAACGTTATTCAGCCACTAGTCGTGGTTTACACATAATATGGTAGTCGTTAAACCAAGTCAAAATGCTTAATAAGTTCCAACATCAGGCGCCTATAAATTTGCCTTTATTAAGCCGCACTGGGTCCGAGTGCCGAGTTATAATAATATCTCTTTTACCTCGATTCGTAAGAGGCCTTTGCCCAGCTGTTAAAATAGCGCGTTGCTAATTGAATACTTAAATTAAGAAAAGCTGTTTATAAACCCAATGTATCCATATACGGCCTGGAAGGAACTCGTTATGAGTAAGTCGGGCAGTCGTCAGTTGAAAAGAATGTGGTCAGCTGTCAGCGGGTGGAGGTTCGAAGATCAACGCTCTCTTTGTGACGGCATAAAGCAGAGACAGAGAAAACTAGGCTCTGAATTTCACCGATATACTTGCAAATAACCCTTAAAGCTCTGTACTCTCTACCTGTCACGCAAGGGGGCTGGTAGGATGACAGATAAGAATAAGATATGAAACAGACCAGTGATAGAATAGACAGCAGCAGGGAGCAGAAAAGGAAGACATGGAAACGGGCGAATTTGTTATATAAACTTTATTGCGCGCACTGCTAACTTTCATATCTATCTTCTTGCACATAACCGCGTAACTAGGCTAAATGTAAATTAGAGGTAAGATCAACGCTCTCATTGTGTCGGCATAAGGCAGTGACAGAAAAAACTAGGCTCTGAATTCCACTGATATTTTTGCATATACGAAAGGCGCGCGCGGAGGGCGGGCGGCGGTGCCAGCTATCGACATATATATAGGTTGGGATGGCTCCGCGCCGCCCAGTCGCACGCAGCTTTCCAACCGCGCGCCACGTCAAGCCACTATCGGCAATTTATACTCTAAATATTATTATTAACAATCAATTTCAAATATACATCCTAGCTAGTTTTACGGACTGAAAGAACAGTGAAAACGTAGACATTGTGTGTTGTGCAAAGACTACATATTCGTTTGAGAGTGTGGTGTTACCGGCGATTCCTGCCGACCTGTTGTAGCTTGGACGCCAATACATTTCAATCAGGTGAGTGTTCATTCAAGCGACATCCACTTTAATACGGCAAATATTAAAAGAAACTGCAATGTTGAAAGGGAATGAAATGGAGTCTAATTGCATGTGTATTGATTTTTCAACTTCAGTGCAATATGTAGAGTTCGTATACGAAGCGCATTTGACTCGATTCACTCCAAATGTAGATTGTGAATGTAAATATAATGAGAATTCCTCTCTATTCATTCGATCATGGATTGAAAAAGAATATAAGTTATGGTCGTAATCAATTTTGTCATTTTTACATAGTTTTGGCACTCGTTAATACTCAATTTATTTAAGCTATTTCGACGGCAAATACTAAAAATATTTAGCGATCACAAAAATATTTTTTTTATTATCATTATCAAAGGTGGGTGTACATGGTGCTAATTAATGTTCGATCTTCACACGGGGAATACTGTGGTAACGCGCGGGCAAAATAACGTTATTCCGTACTAGTGATTATGCGTTCTGAACGCGAGCATTTACGCGGTCGTTACACGCTGCAATTAACCCATTCAAATGCTTCACCCGCACCAGTCACTCGCATAGTGTACAAGCGCAATTACTGTATAATCTCGTTTTGTAAATTGAGTGATAATATCGCGAAAGAAGGTACCTATTCTCGCCCTACAAAACCACTCAATCTGTATCGGAAAAGCTGAAGTGCAAACATTTACGTTACATATATCGTTATTTTATATTGCACGTTGGAACTTTCCGCGTGTTTTTGTATACAAACCGCATATGAACCGATTAAACTTCACACGTGTTAAATTTTTCCACTATATACATATCATGTTAGTGCTGGGTTCTGTTCATATGAAAAGAAAAAAAATATAAGGATTTTTTATATTTGCATATATTGCTAATAATCTAATTGTTCACCTTAATATATTTGCTGATATATATTGGTATTGGTAAGGTAAACGTATTGGCAAGCGCTGCCTAGGGCGACCACCTGCCTGATGGACCGACGATCTTGTGAAGGTCGCAAGAAGTCGTTGGATGCAAGTGGCATCGGACTGGTTCACTGAAAAGTGATTGGGGAGGCCTATGTTAAGCAGTAGACAAGTATAGGGTGGGATGTTGATGATGACTCTATCACCTGTATGAAATATCGTTGGAAATACATCAATGTAAAAATGTATGAAATGTAAAATTTTCTTATTGTCACGAAATAAAAGAATTCTTAATTTACAGAGAGTATCCATCATTGACTTTTGGCTGCAAAATTAGCAAGCTATCCATAGAGGTTCTTAATTGGCTTAACGACTACAACAATAATTTATCAAGCTAGGAGAGGCTCTTAAATAAAAACGTCACAAACGGTCACCCATTACAAACTGACCGAAACGAAAACCACTTAACCTTGGTGTTCGCTAAAATAACGCCGTACCATAGATACCATTATGGATCGAAAATTAGAAAATTCTTATCCATTATAATATTTTGGGCATTTTTCTTAATGACAAGCTCTTTGCCAATATGACAATAGACTTTCTCTCTTGTATAGTTGATTGAAATCATTTTGGGATCATTAATTAGTAATTAAATTAAATAAGTAATAACACAGCGTTAGAACGTTTGCCTTATATTCACAGGGGTAAGGGTTCAAATATAGATTCGCACTTCTGAGGTTTTTAGAATTTTCGAAGAAAAATATCTTGAGGAATCCTTCAAGTGCCCCCACCACTTCAATATTCTTTCCTATTCACGAGGAATTTTCGATCTCTCCAATTTTGTTTAATATGGGTAACTTAGATCATCATATTAGTAATATTGTCCCTTATTGTTATGGTTCTGTTACTTGGTGTTCTGATATACACAATTGTTATTAAGTTATGTTTACCAACTCTAACGTATAAGCCAACACGACTAAGTTATGAAACTATTTCAATAGGTTCATTACGGACTGTTTACAGAAATTTCAGGTTAACTTTAATTACTGGAGCTTTATAACAATCCTTGCAACTAGTATTTCTCGGTAACAATCAATTAACTATATATAGAATAAGTGAGAAATTAATGGGACTACTGAGTCCAAAGCAATTGCATTTATCGAGATTCAGTGAAGGAATTAATAGATAAATGCGGCTATTACTCGCTCTTTGATGTAGATTGTTTGATTTGAGACCGTTTATAAAACACAAACCGTGATTGGAGTCCTTCTCCTCTTGTTTTCTATTCTTTCTAATTAAATTTGTTGCGAGTTCCAAGACACTGTTCCAACCTTGGTGTCATCTAAGGATACAATTGTGGATCTTGGCTTACCTACAGGAGTTACAATGGTCGGAATGTGTGGCGGGCTTAGTCCCAATTTAAATCGGTAATTGGATCCAATCAGACAAAAAACTGCTAAAACACAAGCAATTTTTAACCCAAGTGCCCTAAACAGAGGGTATGGAGTTATGATATAAGTATTCCATCAATATACGTCCTGCCTAGATATTATTCTATCTATCTATATAATCACGCCAGATCCCTTGCAGGGTAGGTTAATTACCCGATATATGGGTGTACACAGTATACCTCTGCCATCCCGCTTTGGAAATATAAGCGTGGGGTGTGTATATAGACAAAAACCAATTGCACGAAATGTTAACGTTAATACATTAGTGTATGTTTTACAGCTACCAATAAACACATCGTCCCAACATAACCTTGAAAAGGAGCAATAAAGCCATTTAGCCATATTAGATTTGACCTCAGTCAGTACCAGCTACCCGAATTAGACACACGATATAATTGCCGCCATTTATTTTAATTGTGTGCAAAGCGGACTAAATAAACGTGTCCACTTCAAAAGACAAATGGACGGGGTAATTTTCCAGGTACTTCACATTTCGCCCACAGCCGAGCTCTCCTTTCAAAGTCACTTTGCTGCAAATGATTCGGGGACCTGAGAACATCCGCCCGTGGCCACTAGGTTCAGAAGTTTGCCAACTATTCGGCGGTATCTTCACGAGATATTTTGGTCTAACTCTACGTAGGAAAGTGCGGAGATAAATATTGTGCTTGTCTAACTAACGTCATCGCCATTTTCAGCCGCTCATCCTATCGTCAATGATGGGTAATAAATTTTGATAGCAAATTGATTCGTGTAATGTATTCGAAATTTAGTGTTAAATGGATTAAAAAGGTATCTACATTTTTTTTAATTAGCCATCGAGAAAAATAATACATACATAATAGATCGTACTTTAAAAGTATTTAGATAGATAATCAACTGAAACCTCATAGAGAACTTCCACAGTTGTGTTTAGTAATAAAGTATATAACTAATTAGCAAGATTTGTTTCATGTTTCAAAACAACAACATTATAATCCCGGCGTATAAATAACAAATTTGGCTAAGAAAAACAAACACAAACATTCTCTTACTTACATCTTCGAATGTTTTCATAAAGCGTGAAATATTCGCACCGTTATTCTATCATCATATTAAGCCATATAAAAACAATCTTGCCAATATATGTATATAAGATCAGTACAGACAGCAGCAAGGGTTGCCGAACGAGATATAATTTTTACATCGAGTCCATTTTTCCCTAAGGGATATCCGGAAATTCAGAACAATCTCCTCACCATTAAAATTATTTTAAGCACGATACTACACATCTATCATAGGTTACTCGATTGATAGTGATTTGTACTGATTTTAAAAAACAATAAATTGATTTATATGTTTCACCATAACCATGTCGATAAACAAAAAGTGCAGTAGAAAATACAAGTCTATAATAGAAAATTTAAGTCATTATAGAATGCGCGTTTTCCCTCGAAATGGCAGACAAAACTGTACAATTTTGATTATATTTACTTGTCTTTTGAATAGTTTTGAATTCCTTTCAATATGGAGATGTCCTCATGATTTTTTTCTTTACCATTAGCAAGGGACAATCGCAAATACTACCTGTCATGACATACGGAGCCGAGACGTGGACACTTACGAATTTTAGAAAGTCTATTATTTATCATAAGATCATAAAACCTCTATCTGTCAACAATCTAAGTCCTTTACTTGCAAAGACGCGTGCAGAGGTTAGACGTCTTATAATTCTCAAATTAGGAATCAACCATTTTCATGATTTGATTTTTGATACAATGTTTAGACACCTCTTGAATTATTTTTTCTACGGCTTTTGTTGCTAACACTTGTTGCAACATTAATGCCTAAACCGTATGTGCTTGACCCAATAACAAATCTTAACACTGAAAACTTTAACATCTGCGTGTATAATGGCCGCTTACGAAACCTTTGTGATGCTGCACATACATTAAAGTTCAATGTTACTTTACAAAAGTTTGTTTTTTCAAGCCCGATACATTTTCAAACAAGATTTTTTAAAAATTTCGTGCTTGTGGTAAACTTGACCCAGTTCTTAACCATACGAATTAACCCAGTTATGTGAATTGCACAATATTTTGGTGGATATATGTATGAGTTGCAGTTGAATTTAAATTGGGCTAACGAGGTGCTCCAAGTATCTTTTACATTCAGCTTTCACGTCCATAAGCAAACAACTGTTGATATTTCCTTATCATATTGGCATAGTATGTAAATCGTTATTCAATTCGATTTTTGTTTAAACTCTACGGACTGTCACAAATACGCGTAAGGAACAAAAAGAAATATGAATTATTAACGTAACAGTCACTTATTATTTCCTAGTCCAAGTACAAACATGTATGTTTGTACGTGTATTGTGTGGATGGAGATGGCACAATATGCAGAGATTATTAGGCTAGAGGATACAACGAATTGTTTACTTTAGTAAACTAAAACCTTCAACAAAGATACTTGTTGTGTAATGAAGAACGCAATTTTTTTTACTGCTAAAAATAAGGTCATGATGCTCGTGCGGGATGTAGTTATTGATTATTAAAATCCAACTACTTAAAATATAAAGCAACCGAACACTGACATGAAAATTACTTCAACAGAAGAATAAAATTCCGTACTAGCAAAGACTTACTGAAACTTAGCTTCATGACTAATTTTCGGAGAAGAAAAATTGCGCAAATCTTAAAATTAAATCTTTCATAAAAGCATTTACCATAATTTAGCTTCCTTGAAAACTCTACAATTAAATCAAGAATGTATCAAGAGAGAACATCGACGAGAAAACATGACTCACAGGTATGTGAAAATGTTGATGCTACGCCACATTGCACGCTTCAAATAATCACTCAACATCACCAAAATAATGTCTGTAACTATTTACAAAATAATTGAAGAGCAAACATCGTAACTCTTATTCGTTCACGATCAAAAGATTAAAAAAAATGCAAAGCAAATAATCAGTGACGCACATCAGACGGTAATATGGAGCAACTGATGACATTCGCATCCGTCTACTCACCGGCAATAAATAACACCACTGAACTTAGATGATAACTGAAATCAGAAATTAATCAGGTTCAAATTTGCATTTCAAGAAGTATAAAAGTATTTTATCAGATGGGCAAATTAAGAAGCTCTGTAACTGGCGAAGGGGTATGAGACGATCTATGAGAGTGAAGGAAGCAAGGGAGGTGAGGAAAGAACCTGTTGCAACTTTGTACTCTACCTACTCCACAAAGGATCTGGGGTGATGATACATAATAGATAAAAAGTGAAAAAAAAAACAATAACAAAAATCTTCTACCTAAATACAACTTATGAAAAAATACAGGTTCGATAGATATTGAGAAAATGTTAGAACAAGATCAACAATAGACAGAACCAGTTATTTCAACATTCACACATCAACTTATAATTTAATTGCAAAAGTTATTCAGTTTCATCGGTAATACCGTAATTCTTTTGTTACACTGCGTACAGTTCATAACTGTTGCATTATTTAACGTGGTATAGCGTGTTGCCCAGGTGTGGTCTGTGGCAAACTAAACACAACACAGAAACTTTCCTATCGATATCCGCGAGCGTTTCTGTCGTAAATCTCCAAGGTATTGATGCAGACCGAATTAACGAACTACGCAGTTGCAGGAAAACCTTACTTCGAATAACTGTTAGGTACAACTTTTATAGAATCTAATATTCTGCCTGCGACTTCAGCCGCGTCGATTTTAGACAAGTAAGAAACATCCAGACATCTAAATAGACAAACTATCACATTTATTTTATTAGTAGGATATATGTTTGTACATACATTAAGTTTTTATTCGATAGGACTTCCTCGTTCGTCTAGAGGGGACCATGGTCCATTCACAAATCCTTGGCGCGAATCAAAGGTCCTTGGTGGAATTTTAGGTCGAATTTTTAGTAGATGTCCTAAGTCAGAAATTGTATCACAATTTCCCCCAAAGACTAGTCTTTTGGCAGTTGGAGTTGGCTTATGGAATTACTTGACATCTAAACATGGTTAGGAAGTTTTTCTAGGCAGTTATTTGCGGGTTTGACTGTTCTTTTGTTACATCTGTTAGAAGGAGGGATTAGAAGGAAAGGCATGGTATGTTTCTTACACTAAAAATACAGCCAAGTGTCATCACCTGTCACATTCTTACGCGCCGATCTCTTATAAAATAGTAGAAAGCCTAAAATACTAGTTGATTTTATCCAAGTTCAGATGCCAGGGGAGTGCTCCAGGTGACCGGGTCACGGGTCGATTCAGGTCACAGGTGGGTCGCCAAGTCGCAAAAGATACAATGAAACAGATACAATAATCCCTATTCCGTAACGCACGTGTTCGCACCTAAACAAATTTCATACAATTTTGATGAATGGAAAGTTCTCGACGAGCGAGAATTTAAAATAAGTACAATATAACAATAGTACAAACAGAGTGCGTGTTAGTGCGATCCATGAACTGCCTTGGCTGGTTGCTGGGTATATACAGGTAAATCAATCACGGCACTTTCACCTTTTAAATTACGACTATATATAATTGAAGGGGTGAAAGCACCCTGAGCCTAACAATTTTAAAAGTCTATTCCTGAACTCTTTAGTTAGTCACACCTATATTCCCCAAGCGAGGATAGCAGCGGTGTACTTTGTACACTCACTTTTCGCCGACGAAAGTACACCGCCTACTATTCGCTTTTAAGTTAGTACCATATTAAATATTCATATTTAACATTATGGTTTATATATATGGGGATTTGTTGCTAGGTATACTATAAAGAAACATGCGAAAACTAATAAGCAATAAATAAAAAGCAAATAACTTCCAAATCCTAAACTTAAAGTAAACCATTCGGAATTATTTCGACATAACATATTTTGGTCTTCCAAATCTCTCTAAGATATTCGAGGAATACACACGACGTGTTATATAAATCTATGTATGTACGTTAGACAGTTCGTTAGGGAATCAATATGTACCTACAAAAAGCTCTTAAACTGCTCGTATACTTAAATATATTAAATATGCTAGTGTTATTTTTTCTAAAATTATACATATATTAAATATTAATTTTTCCTTATATTCAGTATTCAAGTTCAATGAACGAGCTTTCATTGACTCGTGTAGTGTATACCTACGAAGTCCTTTTCATAATCTGAAAATTGTTAAAATGAAAAACGTCATTGACCTTCGTTGTCTTTAATTATTTTAATGGAGATAAGAAGAATAGTTTTATTCTCGTAGAGGGTTTACAATTGATTGAGTTCAGTTTATACGAAATACTGGTAAATGTTCTGAGTATCTCATCTAATAATATGAGACTTTGTAGGTTCGAAACGAGGATGATTCCAATTAACCAAATCAAACTCGTTATGAATGCGAGCATTTTCCTTTAATGTATCCTCAATTAATAACATCAATTAACAAATATTCTTCAACACTATTCTTACACAATATTTATTTTTACACAGCGACGTCACATCCTATCCACAAAAATAATTCGTAAATATATCTATTAATATCATCGCCAGATCCATTGAGAGCAGAGAGTATAGATTTCCAGCAGGTTATTTCTTTACAGACCTCTCACTTTTGTCTAGTTCGTCTCCGCACTAGCCGATCACGTTGACCCGTAAGTCAACCCATCAAATGAGGGGCACTCTATTTTGTCATGTTCAAATAGTCTAGATGTTTCGCGGTATCATCTATCTATCTATATCATCACGCCAGATCCCTTGCGGGGTAGGCAGAGAGTATAGTATCATCGAGAAAGATGAAAAGCCTTTGTCCGGGGGGATAGAAACAGGATACTGTCGCGTTGCAATCTAAATGTATATTTCTTCCCTCCTATCCTCCATCTTTCGACGCTGTTGCGGACGCGGTAAACAAATTTACACAACATCAATTGATCGCACTCGTGAAATATTACTTATAGTATAATTCTTACATATTTTATAACGGTAATTACAAAATGTTCATGGTTCCGTCAGTTTACTTAATTAAGTTGTTAATGAACTTATAGGAAGTGGTAATGAAGATTTAATTTTGGCATAATGGTCGCCGGTTCCAGTCGTTCCTCCTGAACGTCGACTCCGGACGGAGGCACTGCCCTCATTAAAGTAACTAAGACAGCTCTATATAAACGTGAAGATTTAATTATGAAGGTCCAACGTTAATTATAAGCTGAATCTGCTAAATTAGATTATAAACACACAACATTTAAACTTATTTCTCTTTATGATTAGCTTTTCCGGAAGATACAATGTAGGTACAGGGAAGTTTTCTAGGTTTATTTTTTTCCATAATTTATCTAAAAATCATAATAATATAAAAATATCTATACTAGTATCTAAACCTATTATAAATAATACCTTTCACAACGTTTAATATTAAAAACGTTACTAAAATTGCTGGCAATGACTATTTCAATGGCTAATCAAATCGCAAGGCAATGTTTAAAAAAAGTTGTCTGTCTGTTTGTTCGGGCCATGGACAAAAACCATTGAACCGATCTTAATGGGTTTTACACATTTAGAAAGCATATAATGACTACATCGAAGTGTTGGATCTTACGGTAAAGAAAGTTTGAGTGTTTTATCTAAAAACTACTGGAGTTCGGAATTGTGTCCGACATAATGTAAATAAACTCATCCTATACTTAGACCTTACAATATATTATGTCTGTTAAGAGTGGGTGTACACAATAAATCTCTGTCACCACTGTCTACTTTAGGGGATGTAGGCGTACATACGTCCAAAGTATCTGGACCGGTACCACGGAAAGGTCAAGCTATGAGGTTTTGCACCAGCTTATTTCAGTTGCAAATACAGATCATAAATGCTTATCAATGCATGCATGCATGGATAAAGCGGGCAGAACTGTGGGCAGTATCAAGTATACAGTAAAACTAAACTTATAATATTTTTCTACGTTCTACGCAGCAGCAAATTTCATAAAAATGATGGCGGGAATCGATAAAAATTTAAACTTCTACAAAAATTTGGCAGGGTTTACATGTAAGATTGTTCAGTATATATTGAGGAAGTGATGTGATATTATCTCACAAGTCCACACACGAGATTCAAGAATTCGGACAGATGTAACAGCCAAAAGCAATGTGTCTTTGAAATTTATAGATTATCCTTATTTCTTTTGCCGGACTCTCAGTACGATGGACGATAAAATTATATAATATAAATCACATCATACAGATGAAAAAGAAAATTTACATATTTGTTATTCAATCACCTTGTAATGATTGAACTGTAATAAAAAAAGTTTCAGTAAAAGTTTATAAGTGTCCTCATTTAGACGATGCTATGATCATTATAAATTGCTGTCATTAGAAATATAGTAGACTACGTAACGAAATGTTATTGGGTTTGCATAAAAGCACCTCTCCAGTTTTATGTAATGCTTCCGAAGTATTTACAGTCAAATACAAAACAACTTGTCAACACGGCCATAAGGCTAGCCTCCATTTAGTAATAATACATTAACCTATACTATCCCGTTATTGAGCAAATGCTTAAATGTACAACGTGATGTTGTGAGAGAGAATAGGCCATAACCACCATCTATATAACCTATCGCAAACTGCTGGAGGCAGATTAGTGGCGACCTCCTATTGGAACTTATCAAGCCATCCATAAGGCTCCCAATCAGGCCTAATGACTACCACATTAACCGTATGGTAACCGGAACCAACGACTTCACGTGCCTTCTGAAGCATGGAGCCGTTCAAATATAGTATGCTACAAACGTCATTCATCTGTCATCAAAAAGTCATTCATCTGAGACTGATTCATCTAAACGCTGCTCAATCTTGATGATCATCAAGAGCGCCGCAAATTTAATGATAATTTTAGATATTACTATTAGCTCCTTTCAAATGACATTGATAAATTATGCAAGTCGTGAAGGTCTATGCTTTATTTGTAAAATACATTATACAGTTTACGACTTGTACTCTTTCAAACAACTAGTTTCTCATAAGCACACCTAGTGCTATTAATGACTCACGTTGATCGCACCAAAACTGCGCCTCACATTTCCTACCTCGTGAAATACTTGCCAAGTCTCCGTGTTACACAACGAAATGTTACCGCTATTTAATAAATCTTGGTCATTAACATTGTCCGGGTGATTAAAGTGGAATAAACCAATTTTCTGGTTGGATTCAACAGCGTAGATCATTGACACGCACACACTAATACAACACTGCCTCGTTGGTCTAAAGGGGTATGATGAGGTTGGAGATAACGAGGTACTTAAAATGACAATTTTGGGTTGTTCTATTCAAAATTCTCTATATCTCGCAATAGGCTTGCCTCCTGTTATATTGGAACCTAATAACGTCGTCGAAATGTAAGTATATACATGAGACACATGATTACACACAAGACCCTCATATGAAGAATGTGGCCGTGATGGTATTATATTTTTATATTTAATAAACACTCCCAAAATTTCCCCATCAAAGAATTTAGTATTATCGCGGAATGAGAACAATGAATAAATAGTTGAGTCATGAACTGTGGTATTTATGCTTGGAAACCCGTTCACTGGGTTTATTATACTGTTGTTTGTTGATCTTGCCTGATATCCCGCAAGTAGTCAATCAAATACTGATCGCATTGTTCGCTTTACAAAAACAATTATCAGAATTATCATAAAAGACACGCGTTTTTGTAGCATGTCTAAGAAATCAGTGTGTAAACTAGAATGCAGGCAGTTAAATTTTCAAGTGTTTTTTTTGTTTAGCTGTGAGTATACAATAGATGCGTTTATAAGCAGGTGTCTGTCATTTACAATTTAGCGCAGTGGTTAAGAGCTTAAGCCGCTCCGCCCACTGTGTCTAATACTCGCGGGTTCGATTCCCGCACAGGACATATCTTTATGTGAATATGTTTGTTCCGGTCTAGGTATCTGAGTATTTGAATTTTCATGATTGCAAACGCACCCACGACACAGGAATAAATCCTAGTGCGGCGCTACGTTCTTATACTAATAAAAAAAAATGAAATAAGTTTTCGTTAATTACATGAGTTCTAACTACGTTTTCTACAAATGAGTCAAGCGACAATTTCTGCAAAAAAAATATTAGTTATAATGTTTCAATAAGACACACAAAGTCAAAGTTGAACGTATATACCAGTTTAATACCATAATATACACAAAGAGAGGTAGATATTTTTAATTTACCGACTTCCTGCAGTGGAAAATCTACGGCAATGACATTTTATAACAAAAATAATGTGATCAGAATAAAAGACTTTTGACTACGCAAAGGCAATAGACACAAAATGCTTGTAACTAGCTAGACCCACTTATAATGATATCAAATAAATGTTTTATTATTATAATAACTGCCTACGTACAGCCTTAACAACTATATCCAAACCTTGCCCTTAATACGAAGGCCCTAAAAACCAAGGCCTGCTTCGTCATAGGTCTAATGGACGATCACTGTCATTGTCAAAGCAATCGGAGTCGAGTCCTTAACAGCTGGCCTTCGAGTACATTAATGGAGACCCGTCGATTTGTCACCAAGGTTGTAACATTAGATCCCATAGGCTCAGGAGACCTTCGGAGTATTGATAGCATCATGCATAAATTCGCGGTGTAGGTTACGCCAACTACTTTACGTCAAGGCCGAACGTTATTACCCTATCAATATTATATTTCTCTTGATAGCGAAGGTATAATGTAGGTAGGTTTGGTACCGATGCTAATTTTAGTGACTGTACTACAAAATTGAGGCGCTCGTAGCGCTGAGCGACGAAGGTTAAGCAACGTTTGACTCGGTCGGCCTGATATGGGTGACCGTTTGTGGCATTTTCATATTCGAGCGTCTCCGTGCTTTGGAAGGCACGTTAAGCCGTTGGTCCCGGTTACCACTTAATGTGGTAGTCGTTATGGAGAGTTGGAAGCCTTAAAGGCGGCTTGATAAGTCCAACAGCGAGTGGCCACAAACTTGCTTCCACCAATCCGCACTGGGTCCGCGTGGTGGAGTATGACCTAATCTCTCTCACCTCGATTTGTGGGAGAAGGCCTTTGCCCAGCAGGGGGCAGTATAGGCTGATATTATTATTTTTTATATATACTACAAATTAGTTTAAGACAATCTTGATAGTATGTTAACACATTCAATGATGTATGAAATTCCTAATCGTGTTTAAAACCTTAGAAGCAGCCTCTTGTAGACTACCTCGTTAGTCCAGTGGAGCATAGTGCGGCTGACGATTACAAAAGTCCTGGGTTTAAATTCTGGATCTGACACATTGTTGATTTCTGCCTCCGCCGGTTAGAGCATAAGGATGTAATAAATACAAGAATAATAGAATATATTTCCAGATAGATTTAAAGGGTAGCTAAAGTTTTCTCTACTACCCACGCAGGTCGTCCTTTAACTAAGTGGGACCAAAGATAACCCGCCCACGATCGGAGCACCCACTTTAAATTGTGCCATCCTTTTTCAAAATATGTGGTTTACATATTATGAAAAAGGATGGCACAATTTAAAGTGGGTGGGGGTGAGTTTTTCAAATACAAAATATTTTATATACTGTAAGGATTAGATTTATAATATCGATGTAAAAATATAAAAAAATTAAACACCTTTACGTCTATGTTCCTCGGGCGGGTTTGCAGAGGTGTATTGTGTAAACCCACTTTTCGCTGACGTTGTTAGGTCCTAATAGGGGGTAAGCACAATGCTGGACTCCGGACTGATGCTGGGAATTTTCCATAGAAAAATTTCACTTTGTCCGAACTAGAATTCGAATTCAGGACTTCGTTCCGGCCTGATACTGCGATTATTTCCATAGAAACTTTGTCTAAACTAATATTTGAACTCATAATCGCTCCGGGCATTATTCGCCACTAAACCAACGAGGCAGTCAATGTAAAAATATCTGTCGATGTTACTAAATTACAAAGCATACAATAATTAATCGATACTCAGTACGTGGGCGAGGCTGCAGTCTCGCCGCCATCACCACTTCAATATCAATTTTCCACATCGCCTGATAGTAAACAAAATATTCACCTATGCGTTGGCGCGACAAAGTTATTTGGTATAAAAATAATATTTTGTTTTTGTTGCGCAATTGTGCTTGGTGATATTAACGACAAAGTACACGTGACATTTTACCGAGAACCTAGAAATATTATTAAATATATATATATTTCATCTCGATATTCTAATATCTTTATCCGAAATACGTACCTATATTCCTGTTATATCCATCGCGGATCGCTTGGTGTCACTTACACAGCTCTACAGTATCCGAAACGTGCCAGGTCACGTGACATTATGTCACGTTTCGGATACTCGCCCCAATTCAATTTAATACGTTACGAGATCTGTCTCAATACAATTGGGTTGGGTATCATATCCATCGAATTAGGGTTAACAAAACGTCACTCGTATGCCTACGACGCATATTACTTAAAAATAAAACGCGAAGATTATTTATGCCACGCGGAAAGTTTATTTAGATCTCTATAATTCTTTTGGCATCACGAAGTCGCGACAGAACGATATTATTTGGCGCCAAACGTAAATAAAAATGGCGTCGTTGCCGCCGTGGAAACATTAATCTGATGAGTTACTCGCAGCATGCCAAGATGTCTAACCGTGTGCATGCTAATGTCCCCAAACTTTTGATCTTTATAGTGCAGTTTGACGGCTTTGTAATAGATTTTTAAACTATTATACATACGATTTTACTTCAAAGAACATAAAATGGGTAATCGTAAAATCAATTTCAAAAAAGTATTATGCTTGCAACATATCTTACAATAGGCAAGCTGAATACTACGCAAAATAATATCTCATAACACAGATAGGTATACTTAAGGACGTTTATCAATGAACAGGAATGAGATTACAGTTATGTCACAGCCAACTACGATTTTATTATGTTTAAGATAATTTTATAAAAATATATTTACGCAATCTTAAGGAAAACGCGACTATAAACAATCGTAAGCTAACCGAATTGGTACGTCAGGAGAATTCAGATCGGAAGTTCGCTGTTGATTGAAATTATTGAACTTCAAATTATAGAGCAACGCTCCGTCCCAATTATTTATTTTCGTATACATATTAATAACATAAATATTATTGTTGTATTGTTATTAAGTAATATAAAATCTCGTAAGACTTTCATCATTCTATGTTTCTCTGAAAACGTAATAGACGCTCACTAGACTCTCATTCGTCACTTCGCTATGAGGATATGACCAGAGGTTTGGACGCTTCTCTTGCTTTCTTTCCCCGAAAAAATTTACAACTCATATTGGGTGGGTTTTCATATACTTATCTTAATGTTACCAGCTAGTTTAAGGATTTACTTAGTCCGATGTTTCACTACAACAAACATGTCAATCATGTTAATTGTTCTACAATAAAAATATTAAAAAAGCTCACGAAAACAATCCGACTCGAAATAATCTTTTGTCTGAAAATTCCAAATCTTTGCCAAATTTTATGTTAATGAACATTTTTATAAGATTTGCTGTGTTTGTAAATACAGATTAAAATGTAAAACAACAAAGGAAGCTGTATAAATTTATTTCAGTTTAATTCACGTTCGTTATGTGTACGCTTTGTTCGACAATCCACGGTTGTCAAATAGACATGTGGATGGACTTGACAGAAATGGATTTCATGCTGTTCTGTAGGGTTATTTAACCACTCTGTGGGTAGCCACTGACGCAGACCGATAGTTATAAATATACATACCACCTTAAATGACCTTTTGGCAAATGCCTATATTTTTTTCTACTGAACAATGCTTAATCAACAGGATATAAACTTTAAGGTAAACATTTTAGTTGAAATCAAAATTAAGAACAAAGAACCGTCGTTATATTTGTGGGTTTTGATACTTACATAAAAGCTTAAAGGTTTTTTTTCTATAGTAAAACTATACTAAAACGAAATAATTATTAAGCCCCTTGAACTACACTTTATAGTAGACGTCAAGACGGTTTCAGTTGGTCTATTATTTGTATATTCATCGAACTTTAATATGGCACTTTACGCTTAATGTATTGGCTAGCACAAAATAAAATACAGTTGTTTTAAAATAAAATCAATTTTTCAAGATTTTTATTTAATAAATTCAGGGGTACCTAATTCGTATAAGGATCTGTCTTTGAAATAAGCTAAGACCACTGCAAAGGTCATTGGCAACGAACATTACTCGTATCCAAAAAAGCCGATGCATTGCTAAGATTCCGCACACTGGCACAATATTAGAAGTCTGCATCATATGTTATTGTTATGATGAAGATAACTTTACAAACATAACAAAACTATGAATAACTACTACATTACAAACTTTAAACGAAGCTTTTGCAATGTGAATCAACGAATCGCGCGTGACGCGTGGTGTCGGTCATTAGCCGTGCGTCATTGAGTCGAGGCGTAAGTAATGAATGAATGAGACTCGCCAACTAACGCGGGAAGCTTATCTTAACGCGATTTACTCTGGAACGGTGTCAAATACTCGCCAGAGACTCGGGTAAAGGTCGACTAGTAACAAGACGCAATAAGAGAGCTTGTTGCGAACGCAACCATGGAATCACATTTGTCTTTGGAACTTTATGGTCGAGACCATAAAGCTTCAAATGTTTTTTTTTTATTTTCACCTTAATTTATTTATTAGGAAGTACCAAGTACATCATACAGATCAAAGAAAGCAATAGAATTAGCTTTTTCTATACTTTTTTGTTGTAAATAGTCTCTTAAATTGTCACTTCTCATTGATATATTCTTCTTATCTTAAAATATTAGACTAATTTGAATAAATTTCATTGTCTTGAAAGTGAATGAAAATGTGACTAAATTGTAAACTATATTTTGTTTTCAATAAAGCGATATTTGAAACAATAGTCAATTTAAATAAAATACACGTTGAGGCTATAGGCTTTTGTTATAATTGATATTTATATATTTTGTTCTATTATAATTTGTGTGGTTTATTCACTTTTTATAAATAAATGTCTTCGTATTGTTTTAGATTTGCAATTTACAAACATGAAGGACGAGCGTGCCAACCTCCCGCGCGTACGCATCGCCGTCATTGGCAGCTCTCGAGTTGGCAAGTCCGGTAAGTAAAATATAATCTATTATTATATGTAGCGATTTTAAAACAGTTGTTTTAACCTCCTTTCAAAATTAAAACTTTTATTTGTAAAGCCCAAACGATTAGATTTTATTTGAGTCACCCAAATGTCTACGAGTCTGTCATTCTGATGGATTTCATGTAGCAAGCCATCAAGACTAGATACATTTTCTCGTCGCCTCATTTATTTTATTTTGTACAAATAATATACACACGTTTATTTACAACTCAAGTTATTTTTTGTATTTTATTTTCATATAAAATGTAGGTTTTCATACGATCTGATTTCTATAATAAATTAAAAAAACACATTAACATAACATTTTATTCTATCAATAAAAACATTAATTAACATTAACACCTTTACACCTATTTTCCCGAAAGGGTGTCATCCAAATGTTCCTCACTATATTAGGTCACAATGATATAACCGGCTATAATTTCAGGCCCCCAGTCTACTACTAAATCTTTCGATAGAACAACACACACCGTCACACCTATATTCCCCAAAGGGGGGTGGCAGAGGTATGCTGAGTACACCCACTTCTCGTCGACGATTTTAGGTCCCATGGAATAGGGGGCGAGCCTATTGACATATACCGAGCACAATTCCAGACTCCGAACTCATATTGAAAAGTTTTTCATTAGAAAAACTCACTTGTCCGACCTAGGATTTGAACCCAGGGTTCGTGATCACCGAGGGATGCGCTTTACTACTAGTCCAACGAGGCAGTCCGATAGAAAAACGCCAATATAATATCCGATCTAGGATTAGAAAATTATGATTACCAGCACCACCACACACCACTAAATTAACAAAGCAGCCAATATTATTTTGTTTATAATATTCCAACTAACCAATAAAATTTTCTACATTAATGACCAATCTGAAAAAAGTTCAAAGCTTGCAATTATGTTTATTCGAAACATACATAACTTAAATTGAAGACATAGCGAGTGGCAACAGGTCGACCTAGATGATGTTACATAAACTGACAGGCCGCAGCCCACTGACCCATTATACTTGATTATGTAATTGTTTGCTTTACCAACATTCTAATGGATGAGCTGAATTACATAAATAATGTCTAAAGATTATCTTATCTTATCTTATCTTAAATTGGCTTACCGGACCGAGGAAACCTCTGGCGCACTTCGACCCATGGGATCTTTTGTGCTGTCCTTGCCCTAATGCTCTTACGTACCTGAGGTGTCCAGTACTCCCTGTATTAGGTTGTAGATTCCAGCAGGGGGACAGAGCCGTAGTTCTTCTGGGTTTGGATAGGCCACTCCCAGTAGTTCCATTCGCCGCGCAGCCAGAGCGTCGCAGTGACAGATGACGTGCTTCATGGTTTCAGTTTCTGTGCCACAGCACCTGCATACCACGTCGCCGCATAGGTTCATCTTGTGTAGATGTTCTTTCGTGCCATAGTGGCCTGTGAATGCTCCCGTTATTTCCCTTAGTTGTAGTCTACTATATTTTAGTAGTCTCTTGCCTGTCTAAAGATTACTAAAATTATTCATGAACAAAGCTGTGTTGGGAACACACTAGGATCGGTATCTTGAATTAATATCTCCCGAAAAGAAAATCCATAGAATAAATCCTTTTAACCTCTGTTTTAGGCATTCTGTCTGATGTATCCTATCTACTTAATAAAACTCTAATACTGACTAACAGAATACAGCGGAATCTGAATCAGGGTTTAGAAGCATGAAATTATGTACGGGAGTTTTTTATACCTACACAACGTAGGTATACACTGAGAAAGTGTTTTTTTATTAAATTATCTCTAGAGGTAGTTAAAATTACTGATAGGAAATTCTATTAAGGACACAGCTATTTCTACTTAAAATAATTCCGCAAGTAATTCGAAAATACTTTAGCTACAGTTTTCTTTTTGTTACAGCACTCATCGTGCGCTACTTAACCAGAAGATACATCGGCGAATATCATTCAAATACAGGTTAGTTGAGATGTAATCTAATTTTAGGATCTTCTGTATCTCTCCTTCAAAACCATCTAATGGTTGTCCCTTGTTTTCAGACCTACTGTACAGACAAACAGTACCAATTAATGGTACCCCGGTCGAGCTGGAAGTGATCGATGTGTCTGGCTCTAATTCAGACAAATTCCCCGCCGAACAGGTAATTAAATTATTATTAAGTAGTTATACTTGTGAACGGGTGCTGCTTGTGAGACTGTTGCACCAAGAATCCTTTAGATTTTCACTCTTTCTCTCTCACTCTCACTCAAGGCACCACACTGGAGCTAGATCGTAGAGTCAATTTTGTATATTATAACATTGTATCTATACAGAAATTTATAGAAAAAAATGAATAGTAATTTACACAAAATCCCTGAATTTCTCATGAGATCTTAGTGGAGGCTGCGTTCAAATCGGGTGGTAAATAAGTAAGTTAAAAAAGGAATGTAAACTTGACTATTAGTAAGTCCCCCCATACAAAAATAAATGATTTGAGTTTGCCTTTACCAGTAAGTACTAACACTAGTATTAAAGTTACATTAGAAACCTACAAACAATCTTTATCCGTCCGAATGCCCCTCTAAATTTTAAGTTGACTGAACGCAGAGCGTCATAAAGTTTAGCCTTCGCTTTGACCTACCCAAAATGTAGAGCTTCAAAGGAACCGTAAAATAACATTTACACTAAGGGTTTTATCATCAGCAAATTAATGTAACCTGGCACGAGGCCGTGCCTATCGCTCAGTAATCTTCACCTTCACGATCTTAATGTATCAACCAAACAAACAGCCCGGCCTTTAGTTTCTAAACAATAATAAGTTCACAAATCAACAGAAGATTAGGGAGATCTAGTATTTTGTTAGAAGGTTACATTTAAATAGCGTTTTTAAATCTCACAAATTTTTTCAACCGGTAGAAACGTTTTATGGGAGTTTTATCGCTCCCAGATTTAGATCAGGTTAAATTAAAACCTGATGGTATTTTTGTAACAAGATCTATATTAAATTCCTAGTCTGGCTGACGAGAGTTCCGGGCGCTCCGAAAAATGCTATTTGATTTAATTCCGGCGTTATATTACAAGTTAAAATGAAACAGAAATAGTTGTTACGTATTTGCGGCGTTACTTTTCATTACATTTCAGAACAATGGTCCGAATATTCATCTTCCGCAAACAAACGCGCGAACTCCCGTAGACTGAGTTCCACGTAGAAATAACTGGGTTAATCACCGCGAATATTATACTAGTGGCATGAAATGGCTCCAGAAGCCGCTCCAGTGACCCGTACTGTGCCGTGACTCAGTTTGTTTACACTTCTACTATATTAATAGCAGTTACACTACGCTCACCTACTGTGCTTATATCGCCAAGAAATCGTTTGAATTGATTTTTCAATGCAGACAATCAAATGTCCCGGATAAGTGGAAATTAGAACGACGACCGTCCGAAAATTGTTAGTAACTGGATCTTCATAAATTAAAAAAGAAAAATGATTTCTGACTTTTAGACGATTTTAAAAATAGTTCCTTTGAATTGTTGTGGTAAAGACGAGGCGTCTTTTATGAAAAGTAAGCATCTTATCTGAAGTGTAATCGTAAAAACGTCTTGTCTGTTCAGTGGGCGAAACAATAAGGATGCGTGCGTACTTGCGGTATAATTCTGTCAAAATCAAAAGAGTGGATCAGAAATAAAAGAAGACGTAAATACACAATACATAAACATGAAACTATTCTTATTATAACGCGGAGTTACGTGGACAAACAAACAAATGCTTATAAAAGCTTCAAAACAAATGAAAATAATAAAAAGGACAAAAAAAATATTACCTAAACTGAATTTTAACTGAATACCTAAGAGACAAAAGTTATGAAATATTGTCTATTATATCAGGTCACTTGGAAGGTTTTATTTGAATGTTTTTCTTTTCTGAGTATCGGTTAAATTAAAACAATAGGCTCGATAACCGAAACCTTACAACAGCAAAAAACTCTCAAATCAACTGAGTAATATGGAATTAATTGTGTTGTGAAAACATAGATGTTTTTTAAGAATTTCATCCAATTTCGTTTGATTGATCGTTTTAATTTTTACACAGTTATGTTGTGGCCTATAATAATCCACTGCTCGGCAAAGACCTCAATCAAATAAGAGGTATAAGGTCATACTCCATCACGCGAAATTAGGGCGGATTGGTGGAGGCAGGTTTATGGCCACCTGCTGTTGAAACTTATCAAGCCGCCTATAATCCTTCCAAAATGGCTTAACGACTATAATATTTTTCACATAGGAAAGGTAGTGACAGTTCTAAGTGCCCAATGAAATTAATATTTAATTCAATGGTGTTAAGGCTAAAACCATAAGTATAGAAACGGGTCATGCCTTTTATTGCCATTGAATAAAGTATAATTTTCTTCGACACTTATAATTGTCACAGTACCTTACATAAAAAATACTATACCACATTAAGTGGTAACCGAGAGCAACCGCTTACCGTGCCTTCTAAAGCACGGAGACACCGAGTATGAAAATGCCACAAACGGCCACCCATCTCAGGCCTACCAAGCAAAACGCTCAACCTAAAACTAAGAATAAGGCTAAGCCGCTCCGCCCACTGTGTCTAATAGTCGCGGGTACGATTCCCGCGCGGGACAAATATTTGTGAATGATTTGTTCCGGTCTGGGTATTTGTGTAAGTGAATTTTCATGTTTGTAAACGCACCCATGACACAGGAATAAATTCTTGTGTGGGGCTAACTTTAAAAAAAAAACATTAGTCACACAGCACTAAGAGCGCCTCCTTTATGCATTGTTATCATAGCTTTCACTGAAAAAATTAAATTCGTAATTTTTTTGACAACAATGTGTAATCTATATCGGATGTGTCGTGGGGAAGCAAATGACAAGCGGAGCAGGCGCAGTGCGCGGCGCACAGCTCGCGTGGGAGTGCCCGTGAATTGCTTGCACGCTAATTTTAAGCCGGAATGTTGGCTCCGACGACGCACTAATTAATCGCATACATTCCTCACCGTCTAGTCTCTTTTATGCAAAACATTCTCCATGACTAGAGAGCTGGAACGCTCTTACAAAAGGAACGTGCAATCTCGTATCGATCGTGCTATTTATACGACATCTAGTACCATTTCCTTGTTTGAAATTGTTCGCGGCGGTCAAAATCAAAAGCGTTTTATTCATGTAGACCAAAAAACTGCTCATGTATAAGTCAACAAAGAAAAGGCTAAAGATTACTAACACTACCAACGTTTTGAAACATCATTCCTATGAAAAAAAGACAATAAACTCCACTAGAAAGACATAATTCATAATTTCTAAAAAAGTGATATGTTAGGAACATCAAAATCTAAATGTAATATTGAGAAAATGGCAAAATGTACAAGAACTGCTCTATCTAGGTGTATTATATTATGTTCACGAATCGGGTAACAACACGATTATATAACTCAAAAGTACCAATAGCATTACAGAACTGAGGAGAAAATTAAAGACTTTCGATTTTATTTATCCGTTGAAATGATCATTTATTCAAAGTTAACAATACTTTTATATAGGTCGGTTCTTTTGAAGTAATTATTTAATGTGATTTACAAGAATAATAATAATGATGTACGCATACACAAAAATAATAACCAGCCCTCACAAATTCTCCAAGACATCAAGCCTTATTCACTTTTATTGCTCTGCTTACACTTTTCTTCACAGTTACGCTTTTTTTCTTAAATGAATATAAATAGAAACTTAGTTGTATGGAAAATACGCTGAAATGTATAAGAACAACAAACCCAAATTTACATAGTTCCCAAATAACTCTGTTGTATTCAATAGGAAATTTAATGTACCGATTGGGGAATATAGTTGTGATGGTGTAACTTTGTTTTTGTGGTAAATATCCTACATTCATAACATCGGAAGCGATATGTAGCTATACGCAGTAGCTCTCTACTTGAGGAATATAAGCGTTATCATCATCATAATTATAATCATCAGGAAAGACATGCACTGCAGGAGAAAGGCTTCCCCCAAAGATAGCCTAGACGATCAGCTCCATGTTGTATGTATCAAGCTTTTAGATACCTACGACCGTCACCAGGTCAGGTCATCGGCGGCAATATAAGCAAAACGTAACATACTATTCCTAATTTTCTTCCTACCTTGTTCTAGATTCAATGGGCGGACGCGTGTCTGCTAGTCTACGCGGTGACTGACCGCAACAGCTTCGAGTATGCCACAGAAGTGCTAAGTGCCCTGAAGCGAGCGCCGACGGGCGGGAGTCCTGCACACGCGCCGGCTGGTGGCGCCGCGCCCATGCCACTTGCTCTGCTCGGCAACAAGACTGATCTAGACCATTTGAGACAGGTCAGTAATCAATAGGTTTATCCCGCATCCACAGAAATAAAAAAATCATCTAAACCTTTACATATTAAAATGATTCACATTCAATTGTTTCCATCTGGGTACCTATTTTAAAATAGGAATATACCCAGAAGGGTTTATTTGAAATTGCTGATGGGTTGTATTTGGGTTGTATACATTATTTTTAGCTATTTAGAAGGCAGATTTGTGCGTCAGTAGACAATTATTGTAGGTCAGGGTATTTAGTAAATGATAATTATACTGAAGTATTATTTTTAAAAAACAAATCTATGTTAATATCGGTACTAATCGACGAGACAAAGTAGTTCACGAACTTGCGTCACGCGCAGTATTGTAATTGTAAATCACGAAATTATTCTGTGTGTATTTATCTTAAACGTAGACTAGCTGTTAGAATAGATTTATTCAAGGTTACCTTACCTAAAGGAAGGTTATATTAAAATATTCATAAATAAAATTTATATTACCTATCATTGATAATGAACGCGGAAAGCGAAAAATAAATATTCGTAATCTACGTGTTATGTGATGTGATCCAGATACTTTTCTGTAAATGAGACTAACGTTATGGTGCTGAAAGATTTCTAGATCCTTCCTGATTTAAAATAATGTATACTTTTCACGGCTTCAAATAATACGCGTGGTTATTCATTAAATCGTATCCACTTACGATAGATCATATACAGGCCTCCTCCTCAAAAGTATATAATTTTCGTCTATTCAGTACTCGTACGCGGAGGCGCTCGTAGCACTGTGCGACCGCGGTGTTCTTACCAATCACCAAGGTTAAGCAGCGTTCGACTCAGTCGCCCCGAGATGGGTGACCGTTTGTGGCATTTTCATATTCGAGCATCTCTGTGCTTCGAAAGGCACGTTAAGCCGTTGGTCCCGGCTACCACTTAATGTGATAGTCGTTAAGCCAAGTTGGAAGCCTTAAAGGCTGCTTGATAAGTTCCAACAGGAGGTGGCCACAAAACCTGCCATCAATCCGCACTGGGTCCGCGTGGTGGAGTATGACCTAATCTCTCTCACCTCGATTTGTGAGAGAAGGCCTTAGTCCAGCAGTGGGCAGTATAGGCTGATATTATTATATTCAGTACTGCTAAGCGACGCGGGTAAATCTTTGTGACGAACAGGTTATGAAACATAAAAATAAAAAAACCAATTGTGTGGTTTTATGAAACCACGGTAAAAGTGAAACATATTGGCCTTGGCTGCTCTGGCGAGCGCCTTTCACTTTATCCCTACTCCGCGGCCGACCGTCACGCGACATGCAACACACAGACCAAAAAGTTTGAGACGATCTAATAAAAGTTTCACTTTAATAAAAAAGGTCCCACTACTTACTACATTACTACGTTTCCTAAAGTTAATTAAATATCGACATTTTAATTGAAATAGAATGGTAAAAACAAAATGTATATTAGCCCCACTGGACAGCGGCGTGTGGTTATTTACAAATAGCGATCGCTATTTAAATTGTGTAGGGACGACATATATTTACAAGTCCAAAAAATCTTTATTTGTACACAAGTAAAACAAAAACACATATATTACAGATACATTATTTAAAAATTAATTAATTTAAAAATTATACTCAAATTCATATTTATCATAAACTTTTATATCTACGCAAACCAAGATTTATCTTGTATGGATGGAAAGGTTCGAATTCTCCGTCTAGACATTGTAGACCTTCAGATCCTGTCTTCAATTTGTACTCATTCATTAGCCGTGTATAATTCGATTTCAGAGATTGCTGTCGATGTATGAATGTGTGTCTACGCACATTCCGATTCTGTTACCAACCAAATAAGCAAACCTTTTGGTACTAAATGCGGTTCTGTGATTCTACACCTAAACAATTCCTTGCTATTTCTGGAATATTGGACAAATACTCCTTCAATTTTCATCGCGGCATCTATTGCGTGGGATTGTGGCTACACAACTCCAGAAATTTCGGAAATAGATCCTGATAATCGACAGCGTTTGTACTTACAATATTTGCAAGGAAAATGTAGGCCCGTTTTACAGAACAAAAATCAATCTTGCATCTAGTATTAAAACTAAAGTTTTAGTACCAAAATCAGTTTTTAAAACTAGACGACAGATTTACGTTCTCTAATACGGGCCGTAGGCTGGGATCAATGAATAGGAATATTATTATATACGGTCATTTTCTTATTCGACTGTTGGTTTAGTAGCGAATATCGCTTGTAGCAAAAACGAGGTCCTTAGCTCTAATCCTAGGTCGGATAAAAATTTAATTTCTCAATAGAACATTTTTTTGTATAAGTAATAGATAAATAAAATAGATAAAGCTTTAAGTCAAGAGTCTCCGTAACCGGCGAGCGTGTATGAGACGAACCATGAGAGTGGAGGAAGCCCGAGAGGTATGTAAGGAAAGAACCTGTTGGAACTGTGTACTCTCTGCCTACTCCGCAAGTGATGCTATAGATAGATAGATGAAGCTTTTCCAACCCGTTTAATTCCGAATGGCTCCAAAACATTTGCTCATCTCAAATTCATGGTTATCAATATATCCATCCACAGAAACGTTCCTAGTGTGGGGTAATATTTGTTCATCAAAATCAAAGAAAGAAACGAACTAGGTGATCTAGTAAGAATTACCATCATCAAGTAACGTTTCATCTTTAATTCCAGTTAATTGTTTTTTTCAGACTGCTAAACGATACGTCTTTCTCTCTATAATGTATGTATGCACTCATGATATACATTTTTTGAGTACCTACCAACGAAAAGACCGTGACCTTGTTTTTACGATAAATGTGAACCTTCGATATGATGGCGCCAGTTATATAAAACTCCCTTTTATTGTCCTCTTTATGACGGCAATTCGGTTTCGTTATCCCACCGACGTAGTATCTTTTACTCGTCTCGAGATGTACTTGAGTGTGTACCTATTATGTTTTATGAGCTAACCAATAGGCATATTTATAATCTCGAAGTGATGGTTGCTTGAGTGTGCAAACAGAATCTGATAAACTGAATAAAAAAGGACATTGATATACTCTCTCGTTACTCCAGTGTGTATGATGTGCCTTTTAATCAGGCGGTCATGTGTTGGAATTCTCCTAGGTTGGACAGAGTTATTGGGGTTTTTATATGGAAAAATCACTATTAGTTCGGGGTCTGAATTTGTGGGGTCTGTGCCCCATATAATAACAATAGACTCGCCCATTATAACACAGTGTATCCTACTAATAATAGAAATGTGAAAGTTTGTATGTTTGCATGTATGTTACTCAATGACGCAAAAACGGCTGAACGGATTTGGTTTATTTGGCCCACAGATAGTTTATTACCTGGATAAACATAAGATTAGAATTGTGCCCGGAATTGTGCCCGGTATATGGCAATAGGCTCGCCCCCTATTACATGGGACCTAATATCGTCGGCGAAACGTGGGTGTACTCAGTACACCTCTGCCACTCCCTCTGGGGAATATAGGCGTGACGGTGTTTTTTTCTTTTTTTTTTTATCATAAGATACTTTTTATTCCGGAAAAATGTAAGGTGGCTGTCTAAAGTCAACGCGGACAAAGTCGCCGACAGAAACTAGTTATAAATATATATGTACGCAAATGTTTATGTACAAAGTACACCTCTGCCACCCCTGCTTTATATTCGTGATGGTGTTCCTTTCGGTCTTTATATGCTACTAACAGTTTCCCGTGGTTCGCACTCAGACGATAACAGCGCCATCTACCGGGTCCAACTATAGCTAAGAACCATTAAGGTCACCCCATACCCCGTACAAAAAACAAGAAAGAAAAGAAAGTATGTACATTTACTTTTCGGCGACGATGTTAGGTTCCATGTAATAGAGCCTATTGCCATATACCGGACACAATTCCAGACTCCGGACTGATACTGGGAGTTTTCGATAGAAAAACTGCATTTGTCTGACCAAGGATATGAACCCAGGACCTCGTCGCAAAGCGCATTATTCGCCACTAGACCAACGAAGCAATTAAAAAAAACAACAAAAATCAAAAACGGGTAGGCCATAAGGAGTTAATTTATAAAGATAATTATATTTTATAAGGATATTCAGCTAATCAGAATGTTGTTCAAACATAATGTAACAAAATCAAGATATGAAAACTCAGCACACAATACCTATACAGAAGTTACGACGTTGTCGTAGTGGCACAAAGAGATAGGCACCCCTTATGTCATTGATTGTTGAGTCTTTTGAAACGGAACTCAATACGTACCTGTTTATGGTATACCAACAGACTGTCACCAAGAGACAGCTTTCATTGCGATGAATAGACGGGCCTCGCTCGGAAAATGAAGGAAACACTGAATTTTTATCTGAAGATGTTTTTTGTATTCGCGTAGTAAGAAACCGTGTAGGTGTAAAAGATAGTATCGTTATAAAGAAGGAAGTGTATATACCATGCGAAAGTGGAAGCTTGTAGGTACCGGAGAAGACCTTGACTACCTTCCCGTGACCAAATAGACCGTGTCTTAGCTGAAGTGCAAGTCAAGAGTCTTCGTAACCGACGAGCGTATATGAGACGAACTATAAGAGGGGAGAAAGCCAGAGAAGTCTATAAGTTAAGAACCTGTTGAAACTCTGTACTCTCTGCCTACCCCGCAAGGGATCTGACGTGATGATATAGACAGAGATAGATAGAAAATTCGTTTGTCGATCTAGTGATAAGCACCTACACGTGGAGACACGTGACAGTTATGACATTATAATATACATTATTTCGTTGTGTAACTCAGAATGCTATAAACTATAATATGAGAAGCTTTTTATTGAGGCGATGACAGCTAGATAGCTTATTATGAGTGCCGTGAGGTATTTTTATATAAAAATCTAAAGAAAAACAAATGTAAAAATGTTATAGAGTCTTGTACCAAGGTATCAGATTTATTGTGAGGTATTGTCGCGATCCTCGCATTCTATCTTCAGCCGCAAAACGTCCATAATACTGTGAAAAAGCTTAATACTTACGGTCCGAATCAAACTCACGGGCACAGAAACGCGCTCTACATGGCGTCTTGGAGGTTTTCGGTACATATTTAGACGCAGTGTCACGCACGTTCGAAACGAACGCTTATTGTTTTATTTGTATAATAAATATTATTTTGAAGAATTTTTAACAACTAACATTAGCACAGGTCTCCCTTAAAATACTACTACGACGACATGCTTTGTGCTGTAGCATCCAGCTTTTATCCATTTCTATTAATAAGTACATAATTTATACATTTGACGGACGATTTAGCGCAGTGGTTAAAAGCTTGAACCGCTCTGCCTACTGGGTCGAAACTCGCGGGTTCATTTTCCGGACAGTATAAATCATTGTGTGCCCCACAATTATTTGTTTTGGTCTGGGTGTTTGTGTATGTGAACTTTTGTGTTTGTAAACGCATCCACCACACAGGGATAAATCCTAGGTTGGGGCAACGTTTATAGTATTATTATTAGTTAGCCCACAGTGGGAACTGGGGACGTAAAAACTCGCCGCGCTTGTCCAGAACGAGTTGGGGGGTGCGTAGTAGGCCTTCTGACTCAGCTCGGAGGCGCCGCTGTTGGCAAAATTGTGCTCTTCCGCCGCCGCCCTACGTCAACTTCCTACATTAATGCCGACCGATCCAATTCGAACCTTTGATGTAAATATACTTTACATTTGAGCCTCAAATTGGCTATTTGCACTTAGAACCACTGCACGACAGTTTAACGTCGTATTGAGGACAAACTTTATAGTAAAAATATATACAATACAATATACTTTATTGCACACAAAAAAAAACAGAAAAAAGAAAAGTATTGGACATACACACTCGCCGGTTACGGAGACTCTTGACTTGCCCTTCAGATAAGACACGGTCTATTTGGTCATGGCAAGTGTGTATGAGACGAACTATGAGAGTGGAGGAAGCCAGAGAGGTATGTAAGGAAAGAACCTGTTGGAACTCTGTACTCTCTGCCTACCCCGCGAGGGAGCTGGCGTGATGATATAGATAGATAGATAGATATTGGACATAGTTATCGGTACAGTGAGCCGGCCTTATCGCTTAAAGCGATTTCTTCCAAGCAACCTTCAGGTAGAGGACAGAGATGCTTACAATAAAAATAAAAATAGATAGAGTGGAACAATCTAATAGAATTTTAACAAAAATAATAATAATAAACAATTCAAGCGATATGCATAAAAAAGCCAAATTTACCTATTATACGTAATACGTAATATAAATAAATGACAGAATAAGTATAAGAGTTAAGAAACGAAACGAGTGAAATAGGAGCGAAGTAGAAATTAGAGAAGGAAACTAGAAGTATTAAATTAACTTTTAAGGAAATATGCTTTAATGTCACGCTTACATATATCCAAGGACTTAGCGCGTCTTATGGGCTCAGGTAAGCAGTTCCAGAGACGGATACTCTGAACAGTGAAAGAATTAGTGAAGAAGTTAGAGGAATGAGAAGGAATTGTAAAGCGAAGTGTATCAGAGGAACGAAGGTCACGAGACTGAGTGGAAGCGAGAAAGCAGAAACGTTGCTTAAGATACATAGAAGTGCACGGGTTAAATAAGACGGTGTTAAGTAGAGAAAGGACATGTCCGTCTCTACGTCGATGGACAGGGAGCCACTTAAGTTACGAACGAAATTTGGACCCGTGGTCATACTTGCGTAAGCCGACAATAAACCGAATGCAGAAATTTTGATTCCGTTCCAATTTATTAAGAAGCTCCGCGGACAAGTCCAAGTAACAAGTATCAGCATAGTCAAGGATGGACAACAGAAGGGATTTAGCAATCGCAATTTTAGTGCGAATAGGCAAGAAATTTTGCAGACGTCTAAGAGAATCTCCCGAAGCAAAGATTGTTCTACTAACCTCAGTAACCTGTGGTCTCCACGACAAAGTGTTATCAAAGAAAACACCAAAATTTTTCACCTTGTCACTATATGGAATATGGACCCCGTTGAAATTAATCACAGGAAGTTGATTCAAGTTGATGATTGAAATATATATATGTTAAATAGAGCTGAATCACAGAATATAACATTTTAATGTCTTAAATTGAAATATCATTAGTATCTTTCCCTTGCCTGCCCACCCCGCAGAGAATACAAAATTCCAACAGGTTATTTCCTTCCAGATAATTTTACTGCCGATAATTAAAAGACCTTAATATGTTTTCTTATTTTATTAACCACACAACTAAGTGTACCAAGTACATATAAGTTTCATAAAACAGGCAATATCATCTAAGCAGTTAAGTATTTACTTCCTTCCTTATGTAACAAGTCTTAAACACAATTCCGACAGTTCTGCAAAGTTTACTTTCGATTTCTTACCTAATAGGTCGTAACAACGGTATCTCAGAAACGGCTCTTATTGCCAAGGGCACTTATCGGGTTTAGAGACAAATATACTTTATCTTACGCATTTTCATTACGTCAGTAAAGTATTTGAAATTTTAAGTAATTTTTATTAGCATCGAGCTTATAATCTTACAATACAAGTCAAGTGATTATAGAATATATGACATAATGAATGACAAAAAGAAAAAAGAGATTCAAATAAGTTTTACGAAAATATAACATAAATGTCAATGGGCAAGTCAAGAGTCTCCGTAACCGGCGAGTGTGTATGAGACGAACTATGAGAGTGGAGGAAGCCAGAGAGGTATGTAAGGAAAGAACCTGTTGGAACTCTGTACTCTCTGCCTACCCCGCGAGGGAGCTGGCGTGATGATATAGATAGATAGATAACCTAAATAAATAATAAAATTTTATCTACCTAAATTTTATTTTATCACGCCAGATCCCATGCGGGATAGACAGAGAATAAAGAGTTACAACGTCCTTTCCTAACGAACCCCTCTGGCTTCCTCCATTCTTACAGTTCGTCTCATGTTTTTATTGCTTGGACTAATAGGTCTAAGAAGACTAGCGAAAGAAATTTACCGAGCAAATGTGAGTGGAAACGTCAAAAAAGTTCGCTCAAGGTATCACGAATCATAGGTATCACAAGGTCTCTTTGAAAAGGGTCATGTGCTTAGTTCTCTTAATCGACGAGGTGATGTATGAATGTCGTTGAATCAAAAGTAGAGTATGAATGTCATAATCGTAGTATGTGGCGAACTGTAGTCTCTGCTTACCCCAGTAGGATAAAGCGTGCGAGTCGTCCAAGCTAAATATATGGGTCGATAATGTAAGAACCAACGTTGCATTGTTATAAAAGATGTTCTGTATTGCCCACAGGTGTCGACCAAGGAAGGTCAAACAGTGAGTGCTTCCCACGGAGCCTCGTTCAGCGAGGCGAGTGTAGCAGACAACTCCGGCGACCTCTACCGGTGCATGGACCGTCTTCTCGCTGAAGTGCGGACGCCGCAGCGCACGCGCAAGTTCTCCGTCACTAAGATGCTTGGCTCCTTAATAGGTAAGATCTACTAATCTATTAATAATATATTGTTGTAGAAATGTTAAGCATTCAAATTAGATGATAATGTTAGAATATGCAAGTATATTAAAATTCAATTACTGTATCCTTGCTTTCATCGTCAGCTAAAAGATCACCACAGCAGAGCAAATTCTCCCCCAAACATCGTCACAACAATCGGATTTTATCCTTAACTAGGTCCGTCTATCCTTTGTGGGGCAGTAACTGGCCGAGGTTCTAGAGTGTCGACCTCTTACAGGAAGCTTCCTTTATTTATTAATATTCACCGCAGTCAGAAGGCGTTGTTGTTCTATGTAAGAAGGGCTGTAGACCTATCTATTTACCTATATAACCACGTCAAATCCCTTGTGGGCTAAATCAATAGTAGAGTACGAACAAGAGTAGAGGTCTTTCTTTACCTCACTAGCTTCCTTCAATCTCATAGAATATACCTTTACATACAAATAAATAAAATTGAAGTGTTTGTTTGTAATGTCAGAATAACAGCTTTTTACTAAAAGTTGGAACTCTGTACTCTCTGCCTACCCTGCAAGGGCTCTGGCGTGATGATATAGATAGATAGATAGAGATACTAAATGCATATTAAAGTGTATACGGAACTTATAACAAAAAAAAACAATTCTTAAACTTTTTGTCTGTTCCGGTTAATCTCCGAAATTGTGTCCGATTTTGAAGGGACTTTCACTGGAAAATAGCTGATGTTAAGGAGTAACTTAGGCTACTTTTATTTTAGAAAAAGAGTTTTTGTTAAATTACTCGCAGGCGAATTCGCGGGTAACAGCTAAAAATAACACCGTCACGCCTGTATTCCCCAAGCGGGGGTGGCAGAGGTGTACTAAGTACAGCCACGTTTCGCTGACGATGTTAGGTCCCATGTAATAGGTGGCGAGCCTATTGCTAGCGATGAGCTTTGCTACTAGACCAACGAGGCAGAGGTTACAGCTAGTTTATTAATAAACACGTTCTAATTCATTGTTACAGGCGGTGCGGCAAATAACAGCCAAACAAACCGCAGCGGGTCAGTGGTAGCCTGCCCCCGCGTGCCCGCGCCAGCGCGGCCGCCGCTGGCCGCGGCCGCGCCCTGACCGGCGGCCGCGCCCGCGCACCGCGCGCGCTGATGCCTCGCCGGCGCCGGCGCCGTCTGGCTCGCCTGCCTGCCCGTGCCCGCACGCTTCGCCTCACCAACACCGCTATCTACCACTATCATATGAACGATGTATTGAACCAGAAATGTATATATGATCGTCATGAAAAAATATCATAATTCAATGGAGATTGGTAATCACTCTTCATCTTCACCAGTTTTTCCAATGTATCATACAATATTGAAACGGAAACTCGTAAATAATGAAGAAAATCGCAAGTAAAATCTTCGCAAGAAAGAAGTTTCTTCAATATATCGAACAACAATGAAACTGGAACCTCGGTTGTAATGAAGAACAGCTTGAATAATAAAACCTGCAAAAATGGTGATCATGGTGTATATTGAAAGGTGATAGGAACTCAAAGCTCGAACTGTATAGTGGTGCAGTTATGGTGCTTAGTAAAAGTGAGCTCGAAGACTCCGCGTCTTTCACCAAAGACCATCCTAGTCAGTAATCTAAATTATGTGCATTATTTGAGCTTTTATCGATAATGTTCGCTTAAATCGTGCACTGTGTTAAATGTAAAGTATCAGTTTTATGAAGTTTGATGTTTATGTAATATTTGACAATAATTACTAGTATGAGGACGTGTTTCTACTCAGATATGTCTGTGCCAAAGATCCCGTAATAGGCAATTGAAATTTGTACGTAATTAACTCAATGAATGAATACTCATTTGCAAAATACCAAAGAATTGTTAATAAATGTTTTCTCTATGGAATATTATATTTTATAAGTAATCGAAATTTATAATAGGTATGCTTTTAAAGTATCAATATAGCAAATACGAGTACCTTATTAAATAATCATGTTATATTGTAATTAGGTGCCGAACTGTCGTAACAAAATGTACTTATTTCTATACCTACATCAATTTTATATGGCCTAAATGTTTTCTACTTTTTCACAGTATTATTATAATAAGTCTCGTGTTGTCTAAGCAAGCATTGGTTTTGTTATTTGTTCCAATATGAAAAAAACCGCATAATCAAACGGTTCACTCAGAAATGCTTAATTTTTTCGTCTCATTTCTACATTGTTTCCAATAGTATTGGCGACCATTTCGAGTGAAAAATATAAAATGACATAAAAATACATACATAAATGAAAAATCAAGCAATGTGGTTCCAAATTTATAAAGCGTTAGTTCGATTTACCAATAAAAAATATGTAAACAAAAAACTTTATGGTCTTGATTTTTTAATAGAATTGTAAGGCTTATCACAAAATATTGGAACGAGTAACCAAAGCAGTAGCCAATAGCAGTCGCATAATAATTTGCTAAAACACTGCTATTAACGCTGGAGTCAAAACAATAGTCACCTTCTAGTCATAGGTTAAGGGCTGTGAAAAGACATTTTGTATGTTTTGAAAGTGGGTAAATCTTGGTAGACTGTCTGAACCATTTAAAATAAAAACAATGTTACCAATGAGTGCACTGTCAAATTAAAAATGTAAATAAAACTGGTGATGTAATAACAGATGATGTTACTTTTCTACGTAAAATAATTGAGATATTTCTCATTAACAGCAAAGAATACAATTGCAAAACATTGGGAAATGTTCGTTTTGTAAAAGCTTACGTAAACGAACACCGGAAACATCAATTGGGAAAACGCGTGAAAAAGTTGCAACATCTGTGAAAGACATTTGATGAGATGGAGACCAAAATCACGAACATAATTTACACTACAATCTGAAAAAGAATTTGAAATAAATCGAAATAACACAAAACAGTACTTAAATGTAGTTTGAGATTTCATTCAACAATTGTAGTTATCTATATTGCTTTACATAATAATATTATGAAAGATAAAGGGAAATAAGCTACACGACTGTTTAATGGCTAATAGGCGCAGGCGACCTGCTATTGAGAGACTGTTATTAGCATTTAACCGTATTGTCGCTTATTTTCTTTTGACTTTCAAGCATCGAATATATTCTCAGATTGGCCGTATTCATTGGTCCGTGAAATGTTTGTGTTATTTTGAAATGAAAAAGAAAGAATAAGAAAAAGAAAGAATAATAGAATGAAATTGTAAATATTGTAAATTGATAAGGAGACTAAATGTCGGAACTGATTGGAATAAGTTGTACATAAATTTAATTTAGGTTTAATAAACAAATTAAACACTTCTTTTTATTATTTTTTGTTTCATTTTATTTACCTTCTAAATGACTAAGGATATGATAGAAATAATCTCATATTCATAATAAATCCACATCAGATAATTACTGATTTCAGAATATTAACAACACTGCTAGGCAAAAAGGTCTGAATTTACATCCATACATCGGTGTGCTTCAACTTAAAACTGTGCGCAGTTATAATAATCTCTTAATAACATAACTGGTATTTTATAGAAGTTGGTCGTCACATGATACAGATAAAGCTCAATGTCTCTAAAATACAAACTATATTGATAATAGACTATTATTTATGTCCTTTTAAGGTTTCGTCAAATAGCCGACGGAGCGCAACGGGAGCGCGATGGAAGCGCTCGGCTACGTTCGGTCGTGACGTTTGCCGTCGCGCCGAGGGTAGTAGGGGGCTGCGCTGTGTGGCATCTCCCATACATTTCCGTACATTACAACTATCTAGGTCGGGCCACCGTCGCGCTCCCGTCGCGCTGCGTAGGCTATGTGGTGAAACCTTTTAGCTCATTCTGGAGACAATTCAGTACATTACAACTCCTCAAGCCGCGCCACCGTCGCGCTCCGGTCGCGCTCCCATCGCGCTACGTCGGTTATGTGGCGAGACCTTTACTTCTCTTATGTGAAACATGATACCAGATACAAAATCAATTATAAATATTAGACGTAATATCTCCTTATCTATGTTTGGAAATTTTAAACCAGGAACGGCCTTTCGAACATAAAATTTAAGTAATTCTGGCGATCATGGTTACAAATCAACAATAACATTTTCGGTATTCTCAATAAATCAAAAGAAGCTACATCCTTTTATTAAATACACGCAGCATCGGAAGTATTCAATCACATAATTATCATCCTATTTTATTTCACAGGAAATGTTTCTTACAAGTTGACGACAGGGAATCGCCGTTACCTCACATAATATAATCTAAATGTAGGATACAGTTGTTGATACGCCAAATAAATTATATTGGAATAAGAATGAGCCGTATACACACGGATACACATTTTTTAAGATTTCCTGTCATTCCCGTGACCATGGGTGCTGCAAAGCACTCGAAAGGTCGGGAACTAAAAATAAAAAAATAAACCGCGATAAAATCCATAAAATAGTTTTATTTCATGTGTTATATTCGCGTAAATCTAAGAACTCAATATTTCCTGTCATTTTTTAATGTCTATTTTATTTTAATGAGATTCAAGCACACCTAAAAGTAATAATAGGCTACGCCGAAGATTTTTTTGCGCATACAGCTATGTCATAAACTATGCATAAACTTATCTTAAAATGCATAACTACTTTATTAAATATTTAAAAACGGTAGCGCCATCTAGTAGATCTAGTAGCTAGAAAAGTATTATGTCGCTCTTACTATCAACCAACCTACCTACCTACCTTACTACAGCGAAATTCCGGAAACTATCTCTAAGTTTGACTAAATTATCTATGTAATTAAATATTGTAAACGTAATAAGCTCCTTACAAGCGCTAGGGCCAATATCCAAAAATGACTATAATATATACATATATGGTGTACCACCCCACTACAACGTTATATCCGAAAGTGCCTAAGGAAAAATCACTCTGCCTAACCTTTGAAGACAATCCCAGTCATAATATGGAATTTTCAACACAAGCAAAACAATTTCAATACTAAAAAAAGTTTACGGGGGCATTGTAGACGCATCTTTATAGTTACAGTGAAACTGGGAATAACGTTCAGGAGTCAATGAACCTTGCTCCATTTAAGGCCACTGCCGACTGGGTTTAATAGCTACATACCTGGATATCAATTAAACTCTTATTTTTCTGGTTCAAATAAATATTTATCAGCGCACGATTAGTGTTTTTACTATAGTTCTAGTATTCTTGTATAATAAAATACAGGGAATTATGTCAAAATCATAAATAAAACTATTCCTATTAAACGTTTATTTAAAAGTAAACTGCTATTTATGTTATTTTCGTATACTTTTATAAATAGTTAGCTTTTTAGTTATGTTAGTACCATTTGAACTATAGACAGATAGAAAATACAATAGCATGTCTATCCCCTATAAATTAAATTTGTATATTATTATTTACAGCGGATAAAAATTATCAACAGCTTTTTATAAAGCAAGTTAACATATTATACGAAAGCTTGCTAATATAGTGTGAATCATAACATTAAATACATCTTTAAGCTAATCATCAGCTGACAAGCATTAATAATTTTAAAATCGGCGTCCGGTCACACACGCGCCGGCGGAATAAATCACAATCGCATCCGAGAACAATGCTTATAGCGAGATGAGAGGGGTGCGCACCCCAGCTGCGTGGCGCGATCGATCTGGACCACTCCAGTCGCCACTACACGACACACTGCCTGTCACACTGGCAGAATCATTCGTCCCGACACCGTCCCAAAAAAAATAATTTAAAAAAGTGTTGTCACTCAGAGTTATGTGTTAATTTTTATTTTTTAATCATGGAGGGGCGGAGGTCCTGGGATGGCGCGGCGCTGGGTGAATCCCATTCGCCACCGCAGTCGGTTCCAGGGAGAAGAACACCGTTGGGAGCAGTGGGCCTCGGTGGGTTCTATATGCAAGGTGGCCAGCCTCCGCCACCTCCGCAGCACTGCTACCCGGCGGATGAGAATCAGCCTGAACCGGGAACTAGTTATGCTCAAAGGTTAGTGTTGTTTATTATTTATGAATCGTGTCTATATTTGTATACTTATGTTGTACTTTTTTATACGTTAAAAGAATATACTACATACAAATAATTTAAAAGTTATACACGTATTGAAACTGCTGTTTTTGCATCTTTACTGGCATAGTATCCCGCGCATGCGCTTTAGAACTCAAAAACATATGATATCTCCTAACGCACGTAATGCTTTTGCTACTAACATGAAGTTCCTCCATAACGAAAATTATTTGATAAGGTTGTGTAGGATGCACCTGACTTTTCATTGTAAGATGAATCAAGTATTAACATATTTATTCTAAGCTATTAACTGAGGATTAATTCATTTTTTCCATTACTGAATACCTTAATACTGTCTAAATTTTGACAAATTTTAGTGTTTTGAAAAAGATTTAATATTTCAGGAATCTACGAAAAATTAAAAATAAAATAATAGATTTGAATTAAATAAATATAAATAAAATATAAACTTATTTTTAATTAGTTGCACTGGTGATTTGAAATTCTGATATTACCTAGTTTAAGCACCAGTCTCTTACAAAGAAACTACCTACCTACTCTACTGTAATTGGGCAATCTTTCTATGTATATGTTGTGGTGAGAAAATCAATAATTATTTTATAATAAAAGAATACTTATAAACGACAATGATAGCTACTTAATTTTTTCGGGGTGATAGCCATAATGATAATGTAAATATGAATATTTCTTATCGGCAAATGGCAAATATATTTAACATTATATTATATTTAAAAGCACACATGTTCGTCTATGCTAACAATGAACATGTAGTGCAGCATCTGTGCACAATAGCACAAAAACTCGCGCTCCCCAATGCTCACGATTTATCGTGATTTCCATTAGTATTAGGGATACAGAGTGCCTCATTTTTAGACCTGTCAAAAAAATTAATAATGATGTAAATAATAAAAATATGTAATCTTTGATACAGTAATATCCATTTCTTTCAATGCCATTACATTTCTATACTTTATCACTCGTCATTCTGTATTAATTTACATTTTATCGTTAGTTAATTTTATTTTCTTACGTACTGGCACACCTTTGAATCTACTTCGAAAGACATATGAATTAATTTAATTTTTAGTGAACCAGTTCTCAATTGAAATCAACAATTTTGTACAAATCCTTTCACTTACAAGTTCTTAATTTGACTTTTTTTTCAAGTAGAGTGGTTTTCACCTACCAATTTACCACTGAATCGAATCACGATCCCCACTAAAAAGAACCAACGAGAAACTCAGCAAGCTTGACTTTTTTGTTTACTTCTTCATCTAATCTATAAAAAAATATATTATCATGTCGTTTATGCAAATCTGTGGATGTAGTCCTATATTTCCAATATATCAATTAATTTCGAAAATTCTCGAGTACCGTTGCTAAGCGTCACGAAATTTTCTTCCATTTTAGATGTTTTCTAAAAATCTCAAAGCTTCATTTACTATTACATCATACTGTGTACCCATTACAATGGTATCTCGCACAAATGTAGAACATTAAAACAGGTTAAATGTGGTGGATTGTTTAAACATAGCCAAAATCAACAATCAAATGCTTACAATATCACTAAGTAACAAATACCAGTCAGATGCATGTTTCGTCGGCACGAGCGGTTGTTTGACATAGTAAACATTGCAGCCATATTAATAGAATCAAACATTCTACCTATTTTATTTACATCGGATACATTTATTGCACAAACCCATTATGCATTACAATCGATGATATTATTATGCAATATTTATCCAAGCTTGTATAAGCTTTTAAGATTGCAATCTATAATTTTCTATAAGGTAAAAAGGGCATTTCCCTAAAATTAAACCATGCTTAGGTTTTTATTGTTTTGTGCTTCTTCTTCACCTTTCGTTGATGATCTATATAAAAAAAAAGATTAGAATCGAAAAATAAACAGAATATTTTGCTCCGCAGGGAATCTGACGTGATGATACACATAGATCGGATTAGATATTGGGTTTCCTAGTGTAAACATACAACTAAATTGCACCCCAAGAATATACCTATTTTATCTTTATTATCAGAGCAGAGAATACAAAGTACTTATTTATACAAATAATCATGTACAGCTTTAAACGTTTAATATTCACTATAAAAAAAGTTTTTGCATTCCATCTTTTGCGTGTTCTTGTTTGCTTGAGAAACAATTAAGTCATCTTTTAAACACTAATCTTATCTTTTACGGAAATTAAATTAGAGCAACGTATTTTATTCTTAGTTAAATATGAACTTAAAAAAAAGTGAGGCCATATGCTGCTTTATGATTGTTTAATAAACTATTCTGTATCCTAAAGCTGGGACGACAAAGACTTTTAATAAATAAAAAAGAAAACGACGAATTGATGTTAGATTCCAGCAATAAAAAATCACTATCGTACACTCTCGGAATTATCAGAAATACAGCATAATACAAACAATAAAATAGCCTAAATTGAATCATCCACCGACTCTATCAGCCTGTCCGGCTATAAATCAAGTACATCGTTGGTACATTAGTATTCGCGGCCGGATCGGGTGCACACTCACCCCTGTCGCGTCGTTAACGTCCGCCGACCAACCCATCCATTGTTCAACCCCGAAGAGTTATTTGCCACTTGTTCCGCTCTACGGCACGGTGAACCCTTGTCCAATACTATCGCAGGAGAATACGCCGTATACCATTGATACACGATACATATAAAAACTTGCTCTAATGGCGCTTGCTGCTCACGAGTTCTTCGGTTTGAATCCTCGGTCAGATTAATGTTATTGTAGGTTTTCTATTGAAAGTTACTAAATAACAGTTGATGTCTTGTAATGTGGCCAGTAAAATGATAATATGCGCTCAACCTCTAATATATTTTGATCTGAAATCGTAAACGAACTCGTAGTACTACCCCAAACATGGTACTTCTTTGCCATTCCCGCTTCAAGAAATTGCACATGATGTGATTTTTACTTATTTAAAAAAAAAACAAAACGATTATTTTTTATATTGTAAGTTACAAAACAAAGAAAGACTACTTCCCTTTCTCGTGATATAACCTAGAGTAAGTACTCAGTATCAATAATACTCTAAAGGGTTGTTCCCAGACTTCCGAAACCCATTGTTTTCGAAAAAATAATCTTTCATACATTAGTTCCCGCGACAATATATTTTCCTTCCCAGGACATCCATGAATAAGTTTAAAGTATGGTATGCCACCATTTTCTTTTTATGAAGTATTAATTTTCTATGAGGAGTATTTTATAACAACTAAGTTTATGTGTATTTATTAAAACGAGCACGAAGCCAAACAAAGAACACATTATTAAGAATAATAATTCTTAACATAAAAAATCGCGGTTACTACTAGCGATTATCATAAAGATATGAAACACGAAAAGTATGAAAAATGGCTACTTATCTGAATATTCCCATTAATTTCCATCTAGTTATTGACGTCGCACGTTTTCTCCCTGTTCATGTTGATTGTACTGTATATTGCTTGGATGTCGTGGGAATTAAAAATATAAGTCATGGAAGTGGTGGGAATAAAATTTGAAAGTCTGGGAACTATTATAAATGGGTTCATTTATAATACTTCTTCAGAACATTTTCGATAATTAAGTTACATGTACTTATAATTACTTATATACTGAAGCGAGCCATGTTGGGCATCTCCCTTGCCGACCGAATACCTAACATAGAAATCCGAAGGCGGACGAAAGATAAAGATATTGGTAACCTGTTACCCGGTGAAGCTGTAAAGGCCCTGCGGCCAACAGCGTAGATGACACACATAGATATTGGTAAACGGATCACGAGGTTAAAGCGGAGATGGGCAGGACACTCGATGAGGGGGAATGATAGGAGGTCGACCAAGGCCGTGACAGAGAGGTGCCCAAAAAGGGACGCAGGCCTAGAGCCAGATCCTCAGCCAGATGAAGTGATAACAACGTGTAGGTGACCGGAAAATTGTGGAATATGTTAGCATAGAACCGGAACGAATGACGTAATAGAGGAGAGGCCTACACTCAGCAGTGGGTAGATACAGGCTGATTGATGATGATGATGACTTATCTCTATCTATCTATATCATCACGCCAGATCCCTTGCGGGGTAGGCAGAGAGTATAGAGTTCCAACAGGATTTCCTTACATACGTCTCTGGCTTCCTCCACACCCACTTATGATAACTTATATTTATTTTTATAAACATTCTTTACCTTGCACTGCAGTTTTTGTATCCTACTTACAATTTTACCCGTCCTCACAGTCTAATTTAATTTAGTTTGCCGTAACTGTATAGAAAAGATCTTAAAGCTACAGCGTCTCAGGAAGTTAATTTCACGCTCTCTCACTCATTTTCTATCGAGGCTAATATACCACAATAAGTCATTGCCACCGCACATGACATTATTCTCCACCTAAAAATAGACCGCAATATATTAAACATCTCGGGATAACGAACTCGAGCGTTTGAAATAATCGAAAGAGAATATATGTGTGGCATAAATATGAATTATATATATTCTTCCATTAGCAATCTCGTTAGGAATTAAATTTATTGACCTCTTTATCACGAGTGATGCGCGTTATTTGCACTTGGCCTGAAATATAGCCCGAATATTGTTACTAACTATATCAGGCAATCATCATATTTCCGTGTTGTTGGACTAAATAGAAGATTTATTGATTCCAGACCGATCAACGAAGGCAAATCAAAACAGAAGATGCGCCAGGGGAAAAACGTGAGGCTCAATATAAACGCGAGGGAACGAAGACGGATGCACGATTTGGTGAGATTAATACCAGTATTATCGTTGGATTAGATAAACAGTCATCAAAGACTATTTTCTACTTCATCCCTAATGAATGTGGTTTCGGCCTTCATATGTCTTACGATTTTAAAAGCACTATTTATATGGTATTACAAAATTTGTAAAGAACTTATATAAGGCACAAAATATAATATAAAAACTGAAATCTAATATCTGCAAATCCCTGAACACACAACAAAAAAGGACGTTTTTTTCCGTTTGTTCAGGCATTACGCAAAAACTATTGAGGCAAGTTTGGCGGAACATATATTCTAATAATTCGTATAATATTCTAAACTACAAAAGTGTGATATGTTTAGCGAAGTCGGTTAGATAGAATTAAATATATAGCAAACGAGTTTATGCCCGCCACTTCCTCAGCGTTGACTTTAGACACTATCATTAAATTTTTCCGGGATAAAAAGTATCCTTTGTGTTAATCCAGGTAATAGTAAGGTAAACTAACTTTGTGGTAAATTTCTTCCAAATCCATTCAACCGTTTTAGCTAGATTGAGTAACAAACATACAAAGTTTCACATTTCTACTATCTATCTATCTATAACCTCACGCCAGATCCCTTGCAGGGTAGGCAGAGAGTACAGAGTTCCAACAGGTTCTTTCCTTACATACCTCTCTGGCTTCCTCGACTCTCATAGTTCGTCTCATACACGCTCGCCGGTTACGGAGACTCTTGACTTTTCCATCAGATAAGACTCGGTTTATTTGGTCGTGGTAAGATAGTCTAGGTCTTCCCCGGTACCTGCATCCTTCCACTTCCACATTGTATATCTGTTTTGTCATTCTTACCTCTGGCATTCTTTCTATATGCCCGAACCAACGGAGCATGCCCTTTCTCATCTTTACACCGATACTATCTTTCATACCTACTCGCTGTCTTACTATGCTGTTGCTAATGCGGTCGGTCCGCTTCACTCCGCGCATTTATCCTACTTTCATTCTCCTTCTTACATGCCCAGCTCTCGCTACCATATAACAGCGTTGGGACAAGAACTCCGTTATGTATAGCCAGCTGCGCCTTATGGCTTAAGTGCCAGCTCCCGAGTAGCTTTCCCATCGCACCATTCACTTTGTTCCCTGCACTCACTCTTCTCTCTATGTCAGCGGTGTATTTCCCATCCTTACTGAAGGCGCATCCAAGATATACAAACTCATTCACTTCACATCGTTACCAACCACAATCCTTACATTCGTTCTGGTTTCTTCCCTTTCAAAAACCATAATCTTGGTTTTCTTTACATTCAAGTGTAAGCCAGTGATCATGCAGTCGTCTTTCATAACTGTGACTAGTGTTTGCATATCAGTGGCTGTTGGCGCTATTAAAACCGCGCCATCTGCATAAAGTAGATGGTTTACCACTAAGTCACCCATTTATACACCTTCATTCATCGCTTTCAGTCTTTGAAGACTTTTGTCCAGATATATTATAAACAGTCTAGCGGACAACACGCAACCCTGCTTGACGCCGATTTTAACGTCAAACTAGGGTGACCTGTTACCACCCACCCGTACGCATGCCTTGCAGTCCACATAAGTGGACTGGACGGCTCGCAACAGAGTGCCATCTATACCATACTCTGGCAAAATGTCCCAAAGTCTCTTTCGCACAACTCTGTCAAATGCCTTCTCCAGATCTACAAAACCGCAGAAAACCTTCCGCCCCACTGCCAGATGCTTCTCTACGATGTTGCGGAGTGAGAAGACTTGATCCGAACATCGTCTTCCAGACCTGAAACCCCCTTGTGCCTCGCACAACATTCCATCGGACTTCACGCGCATTCTCCGTTCAATAATTTTACCGTACACCTTGGCTGCCAAGCTGATCAAACTGATGGCTCTGTAATTGGCGCAGTCATATTGTGAACCCTTGCCTTTATACAAGGGTACTATGACTGCGCGGCGCCAATCTGTAGGGACTCTACTGGTCCTCCAGCAAAGGTTTGCAAGGGCCCGGAAAGCGTCCCGGACGCAAGTTCCACAATATTTGATCATCTCGGCAGATATCATGTCTACTCCCGCAGCTTTACCGTTTTTCATACTTCCTCCATTCAACTTCTTCCATAGTGATGTCCTCCGTTGATTCTGGTGCCGCAATCTCGCCTTTGGGCACATCTGCCGCATCGGCATCCGGGTCATCTCCATACATTTCTCCAAAATATTCACTCCACCGGTTTAGCACAGCTTGTGTGTCTGCAAGAATGTCACCATCTTTAGATTTTATCCTTTCCATTCTGGAGTCTGACGAATCACCTCGAGCCTTTCTCACCTGGCTCCAAAAGAGTTCGGTGTTGTTCTCGAAGTTCTTCGCCAGCCTCTCCTCCTCAATCATACTGGCTCTTTCACGATTTTCTTTCACTAAAGTTTTAGTGGCATTCTTGCATTGCCGGTATATTTCTTTCCTCATCTCTGTCATACTGGCATTCAGGTTCAAAGAAGATACATAGTCCTGCCACGCTTTCTTCTTACTTTCTACGGAGCTTTGCAATCCGCATCCCACCATGCATCTCCTTTTGCTGTAATATGCTTCTTTGAGCAACCACATACTTCTTTCGCGGATTCCACCAAACTCTCTTTCAGGCTATTCCAGCATTCATCTACATTTGAGTCCGAAGAGCCTGCTGTCAAAAGCTTGTCCCGGACTCTGTCTTCATACATTCTCCTCACGCTCTCATCTTGCAACTTTTCAACCTTTATTCTTTCAAGGTCTCCGAAGGGGATACGCTCTCGCCAGTGCCTCCAGTACCTGAACAGACCACTAAACCGCGCAACTACGAGATAGTGGTCTGATTCTAGAGTGGGGCCTCTATACGCACGCGTATCTTGTAGTTTGCTTCGGAGACGGTTATCAACCAGGATCAGATCTATCATGCTTTTTTGTTCATTCCTGCTCCACGTATACATATGTATGTCCTTGTGCTGGAATATCGTATTAGACACAAGGAGACCCCTTTCCAAACAAACATCTACAATGAGCTTACCTGCATCGTTCACTCTCTTATCACCATAAGGACCCAGAGCAGCGTCGCAAGTTTGCCGCCTGGTTCCTACCCATCCGTTCAGATCGCCACACTAAATCACCTTTTCGTTAGCCTCAGCCAAATCCAGAACTTCCCTGACATTATCCCAAAACTTCTCAAGGTCCTAGGGTATCGACGAGCTTACGGGAGCATATGCTGCGACCAAAAATACTCTAGTGACACCCAGTTTTAAACGGACCCAGAGAAGTCTCGCATCGCACAGGCCATAATCTCTCACTCCAGAGGCCAGGCGACGGGACAGCAAGATACCCACCCCCATGCTGGCACGACTGCTCTGCGGTACCCCAGACCACAGAGCCATCGTTCCATCAGGAAGATCACAGGTTTCACTGCCCCTCCGCTTAGTCTCTGTTACACACAGAGCATCCAGGCGTCTCTCTTTCATCACATCAATCACCTCATGCATCTTATCTTCCATACCACCTCTTACATTCCAAGTGCCTATTCGGCACTCTGCACCCCATGACTCGCCAGTTCGGGCCCGGCGTGATGGGTGGCGGCCCCCATCGCCGCTTCCACCTATATTCGTACCGACGGGGGCGGGCCGGTACGCGTCGCCTCGGGGGGACGCCCTAGCCCGCACTGCGGTACGTCTTCGGTCCAAGATTGCAGCCATAATGACTGGCAGGGGTCGCGACGAGCACGCTCTTGGACAGACTTTATACTATTAGTAGAATATATAGCAAACTAGTTTATGCCCGCGACTCCGTTCGCGTTGACTTTAGACAGGAACCTAACATTTTTCCGAGATAAAAAGTATCCTATATGTTAATACGGGTAATAAACAATCTGCATGCCAAATTTCATCCAAATCCGTTGAGCCATTTTTGGCTGACACATTTATAATATTAGTAGTTCAAAGACGCGGGTAAGAACTGAATGCGTACAGCACAAAGTCAGTCGTCATGGCGATCTTTAGGCGGTGGTGCCTATATACTGCAGTGTACGTTTTTCGGCTGGAGATAAATATAACAAGCCTTTCCGTCAGGGGATCCATTAGATCAAGCTATTTTGTTTAGGTTCAACATATTGCATTTTGTTTCGAAGATGTCGTGCAAGCCCTATGCGTTGGTCCGACCAGATACGATCCGCGCTGGGCACTGCAATATCTGAGGCGATACACACGGCTGAGAACTGAGCCGTTTGGCAAAACCTAATTCGCGATATCGTTGTTGGCGTCTCGTCATGGCGCTGCCGGAAGATCAGCGCTGCAGCATAATACAGCTGCGGCATTAGCTGAGGCAGGGACCAATTTTGGGTCTCACACAATCACTGCTTTGCATACGAGTATCTACCTTTTAATTGTTACTCTTTTGTCATGTTAATTACATTTGTTACTGATTTCATTCTTTTGTATTTAGTTGTGTAAGCACAAAATAAATTATGTTTCTTTTATTTTTCTTTGTTCCTTGAGGTCACGACCCTCAACACTGAGGATATCGACGCAAGGAGGAGGAGGCTTGGAGTGTGTTGGGTACACACTCCAAGCCTCCTCCTCCTTGCGTCGTGTGTGTGTGTGTGTATGTGCCAAATAAATATGCTTTTGTGGTATTTTAAGATCTATGAGAGATTGATGAGTTATATATAAATTGTTGATCTCCAAATGTTCACATTCCAAAAGTTTAATTCTACTACTGCTACTCAATCATTTACGAAACAGCTAAACGGATTCAGGTTGAATTTGGAAACAATGCAAATATCAACCTGGCATAACCACATATGCACTGTGCGAACGCGGTGTTCTTTCCGATCACCAAGGTTAAGCAGCGTTCGACTCGGTCGGCCTGAGATGGGTGACCATTTGTGGCATTTTCATATTCGAGCGTCTCCGTGCTTCGGAAGGCACGTTAAGCCGTTGTTCCCGGTTACCACGTAATGTGGTAGTCGTAAAGTCGAGTTGGAAGCCATATGGCGGCTTGATAAGTTCCAACAGCAGGTGGCCACAAACCTGCCTTCACCAATCCGCACTGGGTCCGCGTGGTGGAGTATGACCTAATCTCTCTCACCTCGATTTGTGAGCGAAGGCCTTTGCCCAGCAGTGGGTAGTATAGGCTAATATTATAACCACATAGGATTTATTTAAATGTATGATTCAAGATGCTGCCATCTTGAATCATACATACTTGTTATTTTGATACAATAATAATTCATCATCAGTCACACTGGAATGATGTAGCCGCATGACTATGCGACCTTAACATTTCCCGCTACGTTATGAGTGTATCTGGGGAAATGCAGAAAATAGAAGTCTATTTCAGAGAGTAATTATGTAAGGTACCTACGTATAATGCGAAAGATAATTTACGATGTTGCATAACTTGTGTTTGGTGCATTTCCAGAATGATGCGTTGGACGAACTCCGAGGAGTGATCCCTTACGCTCACTCGCCGTCAGTACGAAAGCTGTCCAAGATCGCTACGCTTCTACTGGCCAAGAATTACATCCTGATGCAGGCCAGTGCGTTAGAGGAATTGAGAAGGTAACGCAAAGCAATACGTACTAAAATCCTAAAGCTAGGTTTCCTAAATTTCCTACATTTGTCACTGATTGAAGATAATGCAATATTAAAGCAACAAAGTTTATTTTTGCCTTTACTGTTTCGTTGGCTTAATGGCCGATAATATGCATAGTGATCACCAGGTCCTGGGTGCAAATCCTAAGTCAAACGAAGTGTAATTCCTCGCACAAAATTCCAAGTATCAATCCTGAGGCTGGAATTGTAACACTTATAACAACTATAGGCTTACCCTGTATGACATAGGAACATAACATAGCCACTAGCACTTGGGAATATAGGCGTAACAGTGCTTATATATAAGTTTAAATTTCTTTATCATTATTTTACCATTTAGTCCAAGCGTATACTAGTATAGTTCAGAGGTTGGCAAATTACACAATACTTAGTTATTCCCTTTTTGCGGTTTCATATAAGAAAGTTAGCCTTTTAGGAACCCGTAAGAAGTGAATAGTGGTAACGATAAAATAAAAAACTGACAAAATATGAACACAATTTCCATAAAAAACATTACATTCTCTTAAAACCAAATGGAAATATTTTACAGTGCACAGCGGATGTACCTAAATGCTGGCAATAACAATACCTATTAATAGTTAGTTCCCAGACAGATTACATTAGATACGACTTTGGACACTTTGAAGTCTCAAAATAGTTACGTACGATATGTACATTTGAAATGGAAAATCGCCATAACGACGAGCAGATTCCTTTTGAAGTACGATTGATCGCTTTAAAACGCGCATCTAAGAAGTACTCATAAAAATATTCTGTTTATAAGGCATTATTTTACATTAGAATGGCAGGCAAGAATCTGGACTTAAATAAAAGGAAGAGAGCATTCTTATATATTTCAGTTTATTATTTTTTTACTTTCGACACAGATTATTAATTCTACTATTTTTCTCAATTATGTGTAATTTAATTTTAAGAACACAACACATATATATTATATACAAGGTGTAACATAAATCACTCAAGACCTGACAGAACAAACTTTATCCAAAACGGCAAGTAAATCGATTCCAAACATTTCTAATGCTTAACATTTTTCTTAACTTAGCGAAAATTTATGTTAGTCATTCAATCCGCTGCATTAAACAAAATTATACCATAATTCAAAAAAATATAGTGATATCAATTATATTTCTAAAACATATTCTTCGAAACGCAGTCATAAATATTGGTTTCGTAGTCAATTTGAACATTAAAGTGCTTAAAAAGTATATTATTGTTTACAATTGGAATTTTGCGTTTTTATTGAATTTGTAAAGTATATAATCTAATTGGGGTGTCTGAGGTGTTGCGTTATTATTGTTACACCTTGTATACCACGCCTCTTATTCCATAACCGGAATGACAGAGTTGTACTGTGTACACATATGATGGCGACGATGATGGGACCTAATGCGAATGTAAGAAGGAATCACCGTATGGTCATTGTTATCGGGCACAACTCCAGTAATTTCTTAATGAATAATGTTACTTTACTTAATTATGTTATTCACAAACATAATGATGTGACCATTTTGAAATTTAAAACGCAAAAAGTAAGTATGACATAGAGATGTTATTTTGCTATTTGCAGATTAGTAGCATACCTCCAAAGCACGGCGACAGCCGCGGGGATCGTCGCTCCCCCCGGCTTCGACCTGACCGGCTTCCCTGCAGCTGCTAAACTTCTACAGCCCCCCGCGCCGGGTCCCCCTGCACCACCTGAACCACCATCTTGAGATCCACTGGTAAAATTAGAACCTTAAATGGAGAGTCGCTCAGTTGGAGAAACGTTCTTTTAATTTTAAAAGAATGACTTTAATAGCTATTACCGTCACCCCTATATTTCCCAGGCGCAGAAGTGTACTGTGCACGCCTACTTTTCGCCAAAATGTTAGGTCCCATGTAATAGGGGCGAGTCTATTGCCATATACATAATCATATATCAATAACACAGCGATTAATATCATCTTTGAATTAAAAGAATGTCTTTGTAACTAGTCGTCAATAGTTTAATATAACTAGCCAGTTCGCGCGAACGATTATTTATATCGCGTATTGTAATGACTTTAGATTAACACAATTAATTTAAAGAAATAAGCATTAGGTAGGTAAGGATGTCCTGTTAGATCTTAAAAATATCTAATAAGTAACAATCAAATTATGTGCACTACATGCATCACAACACAATTAGGAAACAATAAAGGGGTCCCAGAGTAGTACTCTCATCTAGTTTTCGTTTTTTTTTTACATATTTGTAAATAATACGTAATAATGTATTTGTCGCGTTAATTTTCACAGAGTATTCTCTTTATATTATATTTTGACAAAAAACTTCTTGAATAGTCCCCACTCTGCAAAGTCATATGTAAAAAACATTTTTTACATATTATTAAAATAAATAATAAAAAAACAAATTGGATGATAGTAGCCTAGGATCGTACTCAGTAGGGTGCAATTGGATATGCCGATGTCCAGCAGTGGACTGGTATAGTCTGATGATTTATTACACAATTTTCTATTCAATTACTTCATAGTAACTTAGCAAATTTAAATACGTCTGAAGTCAATAAATGTTAATTAGTTGACTGGATAACATTATAGGTACACATATACTTTTATAAATATAATATATTTTACGAATATGTATTGTAAAACAATAATGGGAAAGTATCATTTATAAATTTCAGATGGGCTTAACTATGAAAAAAGCAGCGTATTAAATTAATTTCTGTAGCTTTATCAAAGGTTGATTTTTACTCACGGTATTTTTTTTTTGTTTACTGAATACTCGTTAGGAGCTTAGTCATATAAAGGTGTCCCTCGCATTATCACCCTCTTCCAACAAGAAGAGGTATTTGCTTCTTTTTACACCTCCAGTCGTGCATTCTAATCAAATTTGTTGCGGAATCCAAAACAATTAAAACGCTCTGCGTCACACCGCAAAGTTTAAACCTTGGTGCCATCTATGAAGGCCATTGTAGATCCTGGCTTGTAGGAGATAAAGTTATAAGAGTGAGTGGCAGGCATTGTCGCATTAAAAAAAATAACAAAGTAACAGATCTACAGATGGTACATTTACCAGTACCAGATACCTACATAAATATTAGCAGGTTACACTATAATGGTATGTCCCATTGCAATGTTATTGCTATATAATACGTATTAGTTATAATCTTTATATTTTATATGTAAAATAACTATGTAATAAATACTAGCCAAGTGGGGGATAAACCAACTGAAAATGTAGATAAGTCATAATTATAATATAGTATAGTGGAAGTAACGTTTAACTTCAACGCAGATAGAACTGTTATGCCATAGTTCTAAGTTTCCATTTAATAAAATTACTTTATTGGATAGATATGACTTCGGGATATACATGTTAGTGTGTACGTTAGAATGAGATATTTTTTACTAGTCTTCTTTAGTATTAAGTTAACGGTATTGATACATGGAGACACCATATAATTTTTAAAACGCACATATTAGCTTGACCTGTAACTATGTATTTATGTAACGAGATCTTGCAACGTAATTTTCACCAACCTAAGGTGATCAATAACTTTATATTAACGACTAGTCATTCCCTCCCGACCCCTACCGCCACCGCCGGCCGCGACATGTTCTCACCGCCCCCCCCCCCCCGATGCTTTGTCATCCCTTCTTTCCGCTCAGAATACTGGCGACGACGACGTAGACGTAGACGTAGTAGTAGATCCCCTCCCATAGCCGGCGGTTGACCGGTGCACTTAGTAGTGCACCCGTCCCCCTACAGCGAATGTCCAAACCGAGGGCGCCTCGAAGAGGCGTAGTCGAGTATGTCGCCTCTTGCCCTTCTGGCTGGCTGGAGCGTAGTGGTTGCACGCTCGCCTTTAAAATCCGGTGAAGCTGTAGATGCCTCGAGGCCAACAGCGTAGGTCATTCACACACACACACACACACGACTAGTCAGTGACTCCTATCTCAACTGGTGGAAAGTGACGGTTAGCCCGAAGATGTGGCCTGCTTTCTAAGTAATAGCCTATTCATTCTGAAATAGGCTAAGAAGACGGAAGTTTGACCGAATTCCGAATTGGTATGATCAGGCTAGGCTCTCGTAAGGCAACTCCGCGCAACAAGCCGAAACACGACAAGTCGCCTTGGCCAGGGAGCACGTGTAGGGAATCGAGAGTAAATCCTATGGACGCGAGCATCTTTGATTCGTTTGATTGAGTAATGTTTTTGGTCATATAATCTTTATAACATCATATAACAGTGCTCTGGGTTTCCCTCCTATCAGCTGCTATCGCCGTCCGCGGCATGTTCTCACCGACCCTCCCAATGCCCTTACATCCCTTCTTTCGGATACAGATATCACACATAGGATCAGACACCGAGTGAAGAGCACCACGGCGAGACAACTAGTAAATGCCCTCGCCCATAGCGACTGCCCAAGCCGAGACCGTTCCTCCTTTAGGCGCCCTTGAGCTAGTTGTCGCCTTGCCCTTCTAGCTTAAGCGTATTGGTTGCATGCTCGCCCGGTCCGGTGTCCGGTAGATCATTCACACACATCCACACACACACACACACAAGTGCTCTGGAAAAGGCAACTTATACAAAATTGTCACAATAGAACAACCGCTTCTATGGCTCTAGAAAGTATTGATTGTTATTGACTAACGCAAGTCACAAAATAACAATTATATTGTCTATATAGTATTACATCGAAATACGTAATATGAATACTATACAAATGTAAATTGAACATTCTAAAATGATTATTTTTGAAGGAACAGGCGGCAACGTAAATCGCTTAACATTCTCACGTCAGTAGTTACAAATCAGTAATACTCTTTATTTTACAAATGATTGTGTATACGAGTATTTAGAGCAACAAAAATAAGACGGACAGACGGACGATTTAGCGCAGTGGTTAAGAGCTTAAGCCGCTGCGCCCACTGTGTCTAATAGTCGCGGGTTCGATTCCCGCACGGGACAAATCTTTGTGTGATCCACAATTATTTGTTCCGGTCTGGGTATTTGTGTATGTGAATTTTCATGTTTGTAAACGCACCCACGACACAGGAATAAACCCTAGTGTGGGGCTAGGTTTTTTCAAAAAAGAAAAGAAAAAAAAGAGAAGAAAGAAGAAAGAAAGAAAAACAAAAATAATGCATTTAATGTAAAACAAAAGTTTGCAAGCGGTTAGAAAAACAGCGAATGCTAAACGACTTATGTTGCTTGCTGCTGGCCGTACCAACGAACAACTAGGTACAGTCCTACTAATATTATAAATGTAAAAGTTTGTATGTTTGGATGTTTGTTGCTCAAACACGCAATAACGGTTAAACGGATTTGGATAAAGGTTGGCACATAGTTTACTATTTGGAATAACACATAGGGTACTTTATATCCCAAAAAATGTAAGGTTTCTGTCAAAGTCAATGCTGATGAAATCGCGGACAGAAAGTAATAAGTAATAAATACATTTATTTATTTATTTATTTATTTATTTGTAGGAAGATCAACAGCACATGATACATTACGTACAGATACAATAAATGTAAGTCTAAGCTGCAGAAGGCCAATTACTGATCTTCACGTTCAAACACAGTATAGGCTTAAGATTATCACGAACATGACCAAATATAATTCTAATTTAAAAGAAAAAAGAAAACAGGTGAAGAAGACTTAACCAGACCATTACAACGTTCTATTGCAAAGACATAGATGAGAAAAATTCATTGCCCAATATTCGCCTCGCCGTCGACACACTGCCATTGAATATATCAAAATCATTTACTTTGCAAAATTTATTAAGACTGTTACTTGCTCGCCATACATATGTATTTTGTTGATAATTGGATTTAACTAAGGGTACATGAATAGGAACAAAGTTTCTTACCGTTTTTGCTGGGACATTATATTTCAGTTTAGAAAGAAGTTCGGGACAATTAATATTGTTGGATATAATTTTTAAGATAAATACTATATCTGCGATTTCACGTCGTTTAGTTAAAGGGAGGAGATGAAATTTGGCGCAAGACTTTAAATAATTATCAGACTTGTAGGGTATTTTAAGACGATAACATAAATATTTAATGAATTTCTTTTGTATATTCTTAATACGAGAAATATATACCTTGTACCTTGGATTCCATATTTCAGAAGCATATTCTAATATGCTGCGTACAAAAGTACAATATAGTATTTTAAAAGACTTAGCCTCCTTAAAATCCCTTGAAATACGCATTATAAATCCCAAAGCTTGAGAAGCCTTTGTAACTATATTATCTATATGATCATCGAAGAGCAATTTGGAATCATGACACACCCCTAAATCACGTATCTTCAGATATCTATTCAGCATGGTACCAACAATAAAAATGCAATAAAGTGTTGAGTATGAAGTAATCTTTATCTATCTAGATCATCACGCCAGATCCTTTGCGGAGTAGTTAGAAAGTTTAGGGCCCTGTATTTTGTGAAGTAATCCACGGTGTATTTTTTCCCATTCTACATCTAGTTTATCTAGTATAAAATCCACAGAGCGACAAAGCTCCGATGTCTCTATGAATCGATACTATTAACTTCCATAGTAACTAATTAAATGTATAACTTCTACTATCGTAAGAAATTGATATAGACACTTTGCCTACGACAGTATTATGTGTAATTAGAATATAATGGAAATGCTCAAACGTGAGAAAGTCTAATGTAGACAAAAATAGGATATGCATGAGTCTATAGTAACAGGGCCCTCATTCGCTATGACGAACGATAACTTTGTGAAGTGGTCGTTTAGTGGTACAATAGTGGTGGTGGTTAAGATGAATTATTTGACTAGATGGAGTGTTTCGCCGCGTAAAACAGCATAAAATGCAGAGTAGTAACTCTGTGACCGTTGTGCGAAATAACGTGCTCTGCGCGGGTCAAATTAAATTGAATTATGCCGTCTTGTATCGTTTCCGCCTGTAAAAATGCTGTTGAGCTCATAAAGGAACATGATAGAATCACATTTCATACGTAACTAGCCATTCAGGTGCCGTATTATTTAAACATCGAATTAATTCTTCCATCTGTAAGTCCATTTTGTTAGTATTGCTAGTAAAACAATGTTATTTTTTCATACTTTTATTTTCTGAGCACTTCACATCACTTCACTTCACTTCAACTGCTACATCACGATTTTTAATATTTAGTTAAGATGATGAAAATATATTTTCCCTACATTAAATTATAATATCAGCCTATACTGCCCACTGCTGGGCAAAGGCCTTCTCTCACAAATCGAGGTGAGAGAGATTAGGTCATACTCCACCACGCGGACCCAGTGCGGATTGGTGGAGGCAGGTTTGTGGCCACCTGCTGTTGGAACTTATCAAGCCGCCTTTAAGGCTTCCAACTCGGCTTAACGACTTCCACATTAAATGGTAGCCGGGACCAACGGCTTAACGTGCCTTCCGAAGCACGAAGACGCTCGAATATGAAAATGCCACAAACGGACACCCATCTCAGGCCGACCGAGTCGAACGCGGCTTAACCTTGGTGATCGGTAAGAACACCGCGGTCGCACAGCGCTACGATTTTATTATACAATTAATGACTACAAAACCTAATAGTTCGAGTATGTCTATTTCTTGAGTTTAATATGCATTAAAATACGCGTAACTGCTACTATTATTTTATTATCATCTACTTTAATGTCAAAGGGCATGCTCCGTTGGTTCGGGCATATAGAAAGAATGCCAGAGGAAAGAATGACAAAACAGATATACAATGTAAAAGTGGAAGGATGCAGGTACCGGGGAAGACCTAGACTATCTTACCACGACCAAATAAACCGAGTCTTATCTGATGGAAAAGTCAAGAGTCTCCGTAACCGGCGAGCGTGTATGAGACGAACTATGAGAGTCGAGGAAGCCAGAGAGGTATGTAAGGAAAGAACCTGTTGGAACTCTGTACTCTCTGCCTACCCCGCAAGGGATCTGGCGTGAGGTTATAGATAGATAGATAGATACTTTAATGTCATCAACATTTACCCCAAAACGCGGGTAGGAAGTGCAGTTAGTGCGGGGCGTTTGTTAATTTTTTAGCTTCAACGCACGATGTGCAATTACGACTGGACGCGGCTTCTGGATATATTATTCCAGAAGAATATAAAATGTTCAAAAAATCGAATACTGGCATCACGCACACATAGTGGTATTTGTGTATGTGAATTTTCATGTTTGTGAACGGACCCACGACACAATCCTAGTTTGGGGCTAGGATTTAAAAAAAAAATGGTAATCGGGTATCCCGACAGAAGTGATAACTTAAACTACCCCTGTGGGTTAGAGTGAGAGAGGAAGAGCCTGCCTACCGCTGCCGTATGCGTGGGAGAAAGGGAAGAGCGCTGTGGGTTAGAGTGAGAGAGGAATAGCATGCCTACCGCTGCCGTATGCGTGAGAGAAAGAGAAGCCAGACAGATTGACGCCGTTACGCGTTACGTTACGAAGCGGTTTACCCTCCCATAATAAGTTTTCACTTTAAAAAGAAAAAGAAAAGTCCGTCACTGAGGCCGCTTTTGACGCCATTGATGTTAGCAATGCTCAGTCTAGACCAGTCTTAGTTTAAGGGTACACCAGTGGTATAGAATACTATTACACAATCATTTCACGAAGTTATCGTAACGCGCCGCGTTTCGTCATAGCGAATAAGGGACCTGATGATCGGTATACATAAATTAGCATAATATTCATATATTTATTATTAAGATTTTTATGTTACTAATATTTATGATGTTGATGACAATTTAATTTTTCATGGCGTGCTTGGTACCTAGACAATGTGGGTATTATAATACCGTACATAATAATAGCGATATATTTTTAGCTCATAACAAACTATAATAGTAACTGTATAGTTTAAGGAAAAAGTAGATATTTAAAATGCTGTCCTTTCAAGAGATTAGGATTTTAAGATACATGACACTTATGCAAAATAACTATAATAATTATTAACACTCATTATTGAATAGAGCTCGTCAAAATATCCATTTTCTGAGGGTTTCAAACGAATGCAGCTGAGCAGATGACTTTATCGTAACGCTATCGAGTTGGTATGCCATCCTTTTAACACTACAAATTTATTAAATAAAGATGAACGTGATAGCACGCTTTCTCGACAACGTTACGTTAACGTTAATCTGTTAGTGCTAAGCCCTCTGAATTGAAAACTTTGCATTATATATTACGTCCTTTAATTGTATATCTGTCATATTATTGATTATAAAATGTTTATAATTTATTTAAAATTCTTAATTCGGAATTGACAATTGTGATTTGATGCAATGCATGGATTATGCAATGCCTTCACTAGATGAACAACCTGCCTGTCATATGGGCAGACAAGGATAGAATTATATGTAAAAAAGGAAAAACCTACTTTAAATTTCTTATTTTTTATATATATTCATATTTCTAACCCGGTTTACACACTGCCCACTTCCGCGTGAGGGAAGCTTAGTCGTACAAACATGCCACTTACGCTTTACTTCCTTCCCCACACTATCATTGCCCGGGGCTCCCTTCGTTGGCGGTTTTTTGAGCGGAAGTTAAAGGACTGGCAGGCGATACCGACTCAAGAGTTGCTAGCCTAGACAAAAAAATTCTTTCGCATATTAATACAAAAAAAAGTTTAGCAGTTCTTTAGTTTAAGCAATAAAAATCTTTTAAAAAAAAGGTAAACCGACTTTTTTGCTTTTTGAAGTCGGTTTACCTTTTTTTTTTAAAGATTTTTATTTTACCATTTTAAGTGACGAGTGAATTATTTAGTAATATTTATATACCGATATTATATTATTTTGCTGAGTTGTACAGTAAGGTACCTACAGGATTAATATAATGACTATAATAACGAAATCTATACATTCGTGCTGTTCGCCGTTAAGGACTTCCCTCTTGTATCTTCAAAATCCAAGGTCTAATACCAATAACATTAAAATAGGACCACCTCAAAACTATACTGAACCCAATGCGAAAAGAATCATCAAAACCGGTTCATAAGCAAAGGAGTTATAAAAAAGGACGAATTATGAACCTCCTTTTTTGAAGTTGGCTAATATACTGCTTAGTTCTATAGTAGGGTCCCTATAGGATTGACGTAATACCCATAATATCTCAATTTACACATGCCTATTGTTTGTCGTTAAGGAGCTCCCTGGTGTATCTTCTAAGTCCAAGGTCCAATACCAATAAAATTAAAATGGGACCACCTCGGAGCTATACTGAACCCAATGCAAAAAAAATCATCAAAATCGGTCCACAATTGACGGAAATATCGCTGAACATACATAAAAAAAAAAAACATAGAACCTCCTCCTTTTTGAAGTCGGTTAAAAAAAAGGGTTTTTGGCGGGAAATCGAAGAGTGATGTTGTCAATTTGTTTTAATTTCCAAAACTTGTGTTATTTCGAATTATAATGTGGTGAATTCGAATAATAATATTGGTGGAATATTAACCATTATGTATTCCTATATGTGCATAAGTGAAGGTAATTGTAACAAAGTGATAAAACGTGCCTTTTGGATTTCCGTCAAAATGACCGTCGCAATTGGCATGTAAAGTATCCATCGCTTTACTATCGAGGGTGGGGTACATTCATCAATTTCATTATCATCGTTGTCATCAAGTTCATCGGGGAATTGAATTAATTAAACAAACACGATTATGCTACTTACTGGCCACTGGCAAAATACACTTAAAATAGTGTGAAGCCATAACTTAAAGAAGAAGAAGAAGCAAAAAAAAATACATAAAATACAAAAAAAAACATGTGAAGGTGACGCATCAGAAGCATAGGAGAGGTAGTATAATATTTGCTTCAAGGTTATTTTTATGAAAATAATATTATGTCGGGGAAAAGAAAATCTGAAACTTCCAGTTTTCATAAACATAAGAGAAACACAGAGCTATGCCTGAAGTGCAAAGGGTGTATGAGGAGTATGGCATGGAGCAGTACCGTGCGTCAACTGTTCGACGGTACCGCGGTACTGCTCAATGCCCTATGCGGAAATTGGCAGTGTGTTAACCAGGTATTACTTTTTCGTTAAGCTAACTACGTCTGTTTTTATATGGCATGCAACTTGATCGTCTAATCAGAGCATAAAACTTAACAGACCAATGCGAGTTTGTTTTAAAAAAAATTAAGGTGTGTGTTCTAATTTTTCCTTATTGCAAAACACACTGGATCTCGTATCGTTTATTAAAAAATCGTATGAACTTATATTTAAGTAGACATGTAAGTTGTAAATATTCTCTGTACACTCCAGAGACAACTGTGGATTTTCGTGCCAAAAATAATTAGGGAAGTGATAATTCATAATGTAGATAGTAAAGTTATTTATAACCGATTATTCGTAAAATAAATCTGTTGTGGTGTATGTATCAATTATACATCATAAGACATCGTATTTGTTAATTAATACGATAATTCTGTAAGCTATTTAAGCTATATGCATAGTTATGTTTATAAGCAAACAAAAAGATCTTTACAAACTTTGTAATTAAGGCGAAACTTCACACACAGCGTTTCGCATAAACCCGATAATTACCTAACGATTCCTTTATGTGGATACCGCCATTAAACCGAATATTAATATTGTGCAGCTGATAATCATGAATTAAAGGAATTCATAATTTTATCTAACGTCAAAATAAAGTAGATTTTAATTAGAAATCGCCGATAAATTTAATATTACGATGAAATAAGTGTTATCGTACTGAAATTAAGTTCAATATGTTATTGTTCATTTTCTTTTTGTGTCCATTATTTATGGATACAAAAGGTTCTTAAATAGATACTTAGAACATTACGATAACCTTGTGAAGGTTGGACAACCTTTTTAAGTTGTAAGTTTAAGTCAAATGGTAGGGGTATTTAAACTATGCGTTTATTGTATGCTTAGATTGTATGTATGTATAATAAATAAACCAAAGTAAAATGTGATCGTTATTAGCAATATTTTTAATTTTAAGTATGTGACTGGAAATTTAAATATACTAGTACAGTAAATTAAATTCCGATTTTTATTTTTTACACCATAATACGGCTTCTTTTTCTAACAGATATTTGATATGATCTTTAACATATCTACGAATAAGGTGTAGATTAGGTATTTATATCTAAAGGTAGATGGCAAAAATAGCGACAAATTTCCTATAACTAATGTTATTAGAATAAAACAAAAAAGGGATTTTCTTAAAAATGTAGAGACAACGTAGAAACAAACGCATCAGTCCAAATTTTTTTTTCCATAAAATTAAAACTGTCTTACACTTTCAGAAAAAAATGTTTTATCTGTAGTTTGAAAAATATCAACAAAGAAAAAACGGAAAAACTCTCTTTTTTCTTTGTTGATATTTTTGACATGCAGTTAATTTTTTCGGTACTACTTGCTTTTGTAGACTGTGACTGTACCTTTCAAGTTCCTATAATTTTCGATAGATGGCGTAAATGTAACTTTTATTTTCTAACTTATATGTGGAGAAAACTCAATAAGTTTATTACAAAATCCCTAAGAAAGATACAAACCAAAATATATATTTTTTTAATAATGTTGTAAGAGCTTAGAGATCAAATGACATATAAAACCTATGTATATTGAACGCCTACGCACTTCATTTAATGCTTCAAATTCAGCTAAAGGTTGAATGAACGTCTCTCTCTATATTTTATTTTTAAAATGAGTTTTTTTCATAAGGGGATCCATAATAAATTTAAAGCAATGTGTCACACTTACACTTTATATAAAATTACATTCACCCGACAAGCATTTGTGTAGAATCACGTCGAATCTATTTCATTCTTATAGCTACTACATCTGTAATTGCTCATGACAAATCAACGACTCCAGAAATAGTTGTGTTTACTAACGTCTATAGCGAAGCAGAGGTAAACGTCATTCGTCAATCGTGTATAAATTTACAAATTCTGCTTTAGGAAAAACTACTAAGTACTACTACTATTTTATAGATATTTGGATATGCCTCCAATACTCCTTACTAATGCGTTTCAAACTGCTTATCCTAGGCAAGGATAAACCTAATGATTAAGGTCCCTTATTGTACCTAGTAGTGGTATGCATTATTTTACTGAAGTACAGAAGCAGATAACAGATTCAGTATACGTAACTGTGCTGAAACTAGCAGTACCTAAACCTAATAATATAAAAAACTATAAACTACCCTACACGTTGTAACTGTAAACAGCATTTTGTGTGTGAATGATCTACGATGTTGGCCGCGCGGCCTTTACAGCTTACCGGACAAGAGGGCGAGCGTGCAACCACTACGCTCGAGCCAGAAGGGCAAGGGGGCAACTAGCTCAAGGGCGCCTCAAGGAGGAACGGCCTCGGCTTGGGCAGTCGCTATGGGGGAGGACGTATACTAGGTGTCTCGCCGTGGTGCTCTGCTCGGCCGCAAACAAGGGATTCTTCGACTTCGCCGGCGAGGTCGGTGTCTGATCCTGTGTGCGGTATCTGTATCCGACAGAAGGGATGCAAAGGCATCGAAAGGTGTAAGGGCATCGGAAGGCTGTAAACAGCATTCATAGCTTGTCAGTTACTATTTATTACAGAAAGTAAAAAAGAAACAAAATAAGAACGTGAAACTATTTTCTTTTCTCAATATCAAAACTGAAGTATCTAAAAAAATATGAAGACCAAATTTTTTTTAACAAAATCAGAACATTGTTACCTAAGAAATTAGTGTGAATAATTTTGTATATTAGTAGTGTGTATTGTCCTTAGACAAACGCTGTTTATCCTAAGGTAAGTGTTTTTGTCCGTAGCTATATAGGCCATGTTGCTCGAGGTTTACCCTCTAATATGGTCGAGGTAGGTGATGCCTGCTCAAGTAGTCGTACTGGTGAACGGGTGCTGCTTGTTGTGACTGGTCCACCCAGAACCCTCTGGCTTTTCAGTATAACATACTAGTTTCTGCCCGCGACTTCGTCCGCGGTGACTTAGAACATGTACTTTTCATTTTTCCGGGATAAAAAGTATCCTATATGTTAATCCAGGTAATAAGTTATCTATGTGCCAAATTTCTTCTTAATCTCTTAAGCCGTTTTTACGTTATTAAGTAACAAACATACAAACTTTCACATTTATAATATCAGCGGGATAAAAATAATAATAATATAAGCCCTGTTAAGAAACTGTCCCACTGTTGGACACGGGCCTCCTCTCAAACTGAGAGGGTTTAGGCCATAGTTCACCACGCTGGCCCAGTGCGGGTTTGCAAACTTCACACACCTTCGAGAAAGGATATTTATAAATATTATTATTAGTCTTATATGTCAGCTGGATCGTATAAATGATTTTTTATAATATAAAAGAGACTTTGGGACATTTTGCCAGAGTATGGTATAGATGGCACTCTGTTGCGAGCCGTCCAGTCCACTTATGTGGACTGCAAGGCATGCGTACGGGTGGGTGGTAACAGGTCACCCTGGTTTGACGTTAAAATCGGCGTCAAGCAGGGTTGCGTGTTGTCCGCTAGACTGTTTATAATATATCTGGACAAAAGTCTTCAAAGACTGAAAGCGATGAATGAAGGTGTACAAATGGGTGACTTAGTGGTAAACCATCTACTTTATGCAGATGACGCGGTTTTAATAGCGCCAACAGCCACTGATCTGCAAACACTAGTCACAGTTATGAAAGACGACTGCATGATCAATGGCTTACACTTGAATGTGAAGAAAACCAAGATTATGGTTTTTGAAAGGAAAGAAACCAGAACGAATGTAAGGATTGTGGTTGGTAACGATGTGCTGGAGCAAGTGAATGAGTTTGAATATCTTGGATGCGCCTTCAGTAAGGATGGGAAATACACCGCTGACATAGAGAGAAGAGTGAGTGCAGGGAACAGAGTGAATGGTGCGATGGGAAAGCTACTCGGGAGCCGGCACTTAAGCCATAAGGCGCAGCTGGCCATACATAACGGAGTTCTTGTCCCAACGCTGTTATATGGTAGCGAGAGCTGGGTATGTAAGAAGGAGAATGAAAGTAGGATAAATGCGGTAGAAATGCGAGCTCTGCGGAAGATGTGCGGAGTGAAGCTGACCGACCGCATTAGCAACAGCATAGTAAGACAGCGAGTAGGTATGAAAGATAGTATCGGTGTAAAGATGAGAAAGGGCATGCTCCGTTGGTTCGGGCATATAGAAAGAATGCCAGAGGAAAGAATGACAAAACAGATATACAATGTGAAAGTGGAAGGATGCAGGTACCGGGGAAGACCTAGACTATCTTACCACGACCAAATAAACCGAGTCTTATCTGATGGAAAACTCAAGAGTCTCCGTAACCGGCGAGCGTGTATGAGACGAACTATGAGAGTCGAGGAAGCCAGAGAGGTATGTAAGGAAAGAACCTGTTGGAACTCTGTACTCTCTGCCTACCCCGCAAGGGATCTGGCGTGAGGTTATAGATAGATAGATAGATAGATAGATAGATAGATAGATATGTATCTGTACAGAAAATGATGAAAAATAATGAATGGAGAATTACACAAAAAAGACAAGCCTGAGTTTCTCGCTGAATCTTCTCAGCGGAGGCCGCGTTCCGATCCGGTGGTAGATTAGTAAGTTAAAAAAATTGACTGACTGAATATGACAATTTGTAAATGTTTATGCAGGGTTTATGCAAAATAAACGATTTGAGTTTAAGTGAGTTTGAAAGAAAGAGCTGCCCCGAGGATCGCATCGCCTGGGATGTGGGCCCCTGATGCCCAGTTGATGTCCCGATCTCGAGGAAGACGCTAATTTAAGAGGCTTCACACTGCCGTCAGTAGCGCATCGGTGTTCCTGCACTAGCAGGAACACCGATGATTGTTTCCCCTAAGACAATCTCCCACAAGAGTTTCCCACAACAGGGGAAAGCGTGCGTCCTGTCTGGAGATTCTGGAGTCCCTTCGTACTGCAGGAGGTCACCGCCGGGGGTTTTTAATAGTCCCACATAGCACATGCCTAATGAAATGGAAATAATATCTACATGTCATTAATTTGCAAAATTATTGATTAAATCTTAAAACATATTTTAAATAGCATTTAGAAGGAACCACAATAATATAAAAGATTTCTCTTTTGTTTGCGCATCGTTGTGGTCATGTTCTTATATAATTGTGACATCAAAACATGGATACTTGAATAAAGATCCAATGGATGATTGCACTACATAACCGCTGTAATATATCCACATATCCATACATGGCATTTTGTTTATTATCTAACTGCTCATATATTTATTTTATATTGCACTTATTACTGGTATTGAAAAAGTGAAGGAACGCAAACATACAAACATGGACTTTTCCTCGACAAGAGTCCACCTTGATCGGTCCGAAGTTTGTGAAATTACATAAAGAGCACTTCTCTGAGGTCAGTATCCCTAATTTATAATTACCTGTGCTGTAGTGCCTAAGGCACATTCGCTAGAAAGAGTGAACTTATTGCTATTAGAGTGGGTCTATTTTTCTAGCCGATCAACGTGAAATTGGGCTCACTTGTGTTAATTCGGTACTTAGTGGTTGCATACTCGCCATGTAATCCGGTGAAGCTGTAGAGGTCCCGCAGTCAACAGCGGCGAAAAAATATTCGGTACTACATTTGACCCGTGACTTAGTCCGTATGAATCTAGAGTTTTGACAAACTTTATAATATCATCATGGCTTAGTTTGGACTCTTTTTACCTATGATCGAGGATTCGAACCAAAAATCTCCAATCCTAATTATGATAAAGTATTATTAAGGTTATTCAATCGATTTTTTTCATTTCTTAGTTAATGCAACAATGGCATCCATTGTATTGCGTTGTGTTATGCAATTATCTGTATGATAAGTGATGAAGAATAAAAAAAGATATTTTATTTATCACCGAATGAGTGACACAATATTTAGCTGATATAACACATTCATATCAACAATCAGACCATTCAATTACAGAACGTTCCAACGATTAACATTGTCTGAAAAATATATAGGAACCCAACAAAAACTACACATGAGTATGTGTGTCCAGGCTGAGCCATATAGGTATTGATAATTTGTGTGTGATCATTTGTCCGCAAAATGAATAATTAATAGAGTATTTTTTTATACGTAGTTTTCTTTTGATCTAGCAAAAATGCAATCCCAACGTAAAAAATTACAAATCAAATAATTTATTTCTCTACTCTGCCTACTAATCTAATCTTTATAAATGAAATAAAATACTCTACCATTTCTTTCAATTTTATCATTCATGTAGCTACAATTTACATAGAAGTAATGCAACAGATCTAATTCTGAATTTTAAAAGGAAAGCAATGCTAATATCAAATGCCAAAAAATTAGGTACTTACTATATCTTCAACCTCGAAAGGTTTTCCGTTGTATGTAATTTTTAAATTTAATCTATCTATCTATCTATCTATAACCTCACGCCAGATCCCTTGCGGGGTAGGCAGAGAGTACAGAGTTCCAACAGGTTCTTTCCTTACATACCTCTCTGGCTTCCTCGACTCTCATAGTTCGTCTCATACACGCTCGCCGGTTACGGAGACTCTTGACTTTTCCATCAGATAAGACTCGGTTTATTTGGTCGTGGTAAGATAGTCTAGGTCTTCCCCGGTACCTGCATCCTTCCACTTTCACATTGTATATCTGTTTTGTCATTCTTTCCTCTGGCATTCTTTCTATATGCCCGAACCAACGGAGCATGCCCTTTCTCATCTTTACACCTATACTCGCTGTCTTACTATGCTGTTGCTAATGCGGTCGGTCAGCTTCACTCCGCACATCTTCCGCAAAGCTCGCATTTCTACCGCATTTATCCTACTTTCATTCTCCTTCTTACATACCCAGCTCTCGCTACCATATAACAGCGTTGGGACAAGAACTCCGTTATGTATGGGCAGCTGCGCCTTATGGCTTAAGTGCCGGCTCCCGAGTAGCTTTCGCATCGCACCATTCACTCTGTTCCCTGCACTCACTCTTCTCTCTATGTCAGCGGTGTATTTCCCATCCTTACTGAAGGCGCATCCAAGATATACAAACTCATTCACTTGCTCCAGCACATCGTTACCAACCACAATCCTTACATTCGTTCTGGTTTCTTCCCTTTCAAAAACCATAATCTTGGTTTTCTTTACATTCAAGTGTAAGCCATTGATCATGCAGTCGTCTTTCATAACTGTGACTAGTGTTTGCAGATCAGTGGCTGTTGGCGCTATTAAAACCGCGTCATCTGCATAAAGTAGATGGTTTACCACTAAGTCACCCATTTGTACACCTTCATTCATCGCTTTCAGTCTTTGAAGACTTTTGTCCAGATATATTATAAACAGTCTAGCGGACAACACGCAACCCTGCTTGACGCCGATTTTAACGTCAAACCAGGGTGACCTGTTACCACCCACCCGTACACATGCCTTGCAGTCCACATAAGTGGACTGGACGGCTCGCAACAGAGTGCCATCTGTACCATACTCTGGCAAAATGTCCCAAAGTCTCTTTCGCACAACTCTGTCAAATGCCTTCTCCAGATCTACAAAACCGCAGAAAACCTTCCGGCCCACTGCCAGATGCTTCTCTACGATGTTGCGGAGTGAGAAGACTTGATCCGAACATCCTCTTCCAGACCTGAAACCCCCTTGTGCCTCGCACAACATTCCATCGGACTTCACGCGCATTCTCCGTTTAATAATTTTACCGTACACCTTGGCTGCCAAGCTGATCAAACTGATGGCTCTGTAATTGGCGCAGTCATATTGTGAACCCTTGCCTTTATACAAGGGTACTATGACTGCGCGGCGCCAATCTGTAGGGACTCTACCGGTCCTCCAGCAAAGGTTTGCAAGGGCCCGGAAAGCGTCCCGGACCCAAGTTCCACCATATTTGATCATCTCGGCAGATATCATGTCTACTCCCGCAGCTTTACCGTTTTTCATACTTCCTATCGCCCATTCAACTTCTTCCATAGTGATGTCCTCCGTTGATTCTGGTGCCGCAATCTCACCTTTAGGCACGTCTGCGGCATCAGCATCCGGGTCATCTCCATACATTTCTCCAAAATATTCACTCCACCGGTTTAGCACAGCTTGTGTGTCTGCAAGAATGTCACCATCTTTAGATTTTATCCTTTCCATTCTGGAGCCTGACGAATCACCTCGAGCCTTTCTCACCTTGCTCCAAAAGAGTTTGGTGTTGTTCTCGAAGTTCTTCGCCAGCCTCTCCTCCTCAATCATACTGGCTCTTTCACGCTTTTCTTTCACTAAAGTTTTAGTGGCATTCTTGCATTGCCGGTATATTTCTTTCCTCATCTCTGTCATACTGGCATTCAGGTTCAAAGAAGATACATAGTCCTGCCACGCTTTCTTCTTACTTTCTACGGAGCTTTGCAACTCCGCATCCCACCATGCATCACCTTTTGCTGTAATATGCTTCTTTGAGCAACCACATACTTCTTTCGCGGATTCCACCAAACTCTCTTTCAGGCTATTCCAGCATTCATCTACATTTGAGTCCGAAGAGCCTGCTGTCAAAAGCTTGTCCCGGACTCTGTCTTCATACATTCTCCTCACGCTCTCATCTTGCAACTTTTCAACCTTTAATCTTTCAAGGTCTCCGAAGGGGATACGCTCTCGCCAGTGCCTCCACTTCCTGAACAGACCACTAAACCGCGCAACTACGAGATAGTGGTCTGATTCCAGAGTGGGACCTCTATACGCACGCGTATCTTGTAGTTTGCTTCGGAGACGGTTATCAACCAGGATCAGATCTATCATGCTTTTTTGTTCAGTCCTTCTCCACGTATACATATGTATGTCCTTATGCTGGAATATCGTATTAGACACAAGGAGACCCCTTTCCAAACAAACATCTACAATGAGCTTACCTGCATCGTTCACTCTCTTATCACCATAAGGACCCAGAGCAGCGTCGCAAGTTTGCCGCCTGGTTCCTACCCATCCGTTCAGATCGCCACACAAAATCACCTTTTCGTTAGCCTCAGCCAAATCCAGAACTTCCCTGACATTATCCCAAAACTTCTCAAGGTCCTGGGGTGTCGACGAGCTTACGGGAGCATACGCTGCGACCAAAAATACTCTAGTGACACCCAGTTTTAAACGGACCCAGAGAAGTCTCGCATCGCACAGGCCATAGTCTCTCACTCCAGAGGCCAGGCGACGGGACAGCAAGATACCCACCCCCATGCTGGCACGACTGCTCTGCGGTACACCAGACCACAGAGCCATCGTTCCATCAGGAAGATCACAGGTTTCACTGCCCCTCCGCTTAGTCTCTGTTACACACAGAGCATCCAGGCGTCTCTCTTTCATTACATCAATCACCTCATGCATCTTATCTTCCATACCACCTCTTACATTCCAAGTGCCTATTCGGCACTCTGCACCCCACGACTCGCCAGTTCGGGCCCGGCGTGATGGGTGGCGGCCCCCATCGCCGCTTCCACCTATATTCGTACCGACAGGGGCGGGCCGGTACGCGTCGCCTCGGGGGGACGCCCTAGCCCGCACTGCGGTACGTCTTCGGTCCAAGATTGCAGCCATAATGACTGGCAGGGGTCGCGACGAGCACGCTCTTGGACAGACCCCTAATTACTATTAACTGTTTAATATTAACTTAACTAATAGTTAATTACTGCCGCGTGGTTCCCGGCTTAGAATAGGACCAACCCATCTCATCCCATCGGGTGTCGTACAAGGCGACTAAGGGAAAACTAGGGAATGGGCAGCAGCGTTCTCTTAGCACTTCTGCGATCAAAAACTGCGCTCGCCAACCCGCCTGCCAAGCGTGGCGAGTATGGCAAATCCCCCCAATCACTATTATGGAAGAAAAAAAGAAAACCAGGCCCCTAGTCCCCGGCGGTCCTGATCGTCCTGGCCACGGTAGCAGCCATGGTAACGACAGGACAAGGGGTGCTAAGAATCTCCGGCAGAGATTCGGCTACCACCAAAAACGAAAATTGGCCCTGGTGACATACAACGCACGCACTTTGAGGACAGATGAGAAGCTTGTCGAGCTGGAAGAAGAGATAAACAAGTTGCGGTGGAATATTGTTGGTTTATCGGAGGTCCGAAGAGAGGGCGAGGACACGATAACCTTAAAATCCGGCAACTTGTTTTACTACCGGGAGGGCGAACAGCAGTCCCAAGGTGGTGTCGGATTTATCGTCCACAAGTCACTCATAGACAACGTTGTGTCCATCACTAGTATGTCGAGCAGGGTAGCGTACCTGGTACTCAGAATATCCAAAAGATATTCGCTGAAGGTCATACAGGTCTACGCACCGACCTCGACATACTCAGATGATGATGTCGAAGTTATGTATGAGGACATTAGTAGAGCCATACATACTTCCAAAACACACTTTACAGTGGTTATGGGTGACTTCAATGCGCGGCTGGGCAAACGGGGCGATGATGAGTTGAGAGTGGGGCAATTTGGATATGGGCAGCGCAACCCCAGGGGTCAGAGGCTGGCCGAATTCCTGGAGAAGGAGGGACTCTTTATGATGAACTCTTTCTTCCAGAAGCCGCCTCATAGGAAATGGACCTGGATGAGCCCTGATGGTTCCACCAAAAACGAAATAGACTTCATCATGAGCACCAAGCGACAAATATTTAATGATGTCTCCGTGATCCACAGGGTAAAAACCGGCAGTGATCACCGAATGGTCAGAGGCACATTAAATATTAATGTCAAAATGGAAAGATCGCGTCTGATGAAGTCTACGCTCCGACCTTGTAATGCACATATCAAAAACCCCGAGAATTTTCAACTCGAATTGGCAAACCGCTTCGAATTGCTAGACAGCAGCGCATCAGTGGACGAAATCAACAACAGGCTGGTAGAGACTGTCCATACGGTCGGGTCCAAGTATTTTAAGCCCCACCGTAAAAATAGACCTCAAAAACTATCCAACTACACCCGAAACCTCATGGCTGAGCGACGTTCCATGACGCTCCAAACCTCCGATGATGCTAAGTCCTATAGGCAGCTCAATGGACAGATATTGAAGTCCTTGCGACAAGACTTACGGTCCTTCAATACAAGGCGTATTGAGGAGACCATAGCACAGAACAAGGGCTCTAAAGTGTTCGCAAGAGACGCGTCTATTGGGCAAAGCCAGTTGACGAAGCTGAAGATGGAGGACGGAAACGTAACGTCGAATAGGTCGGAGGTGCTCAGGGAGATAGAGAGGTTCTATGGGCAGTTGTATACCTCAGTAGCTGAACCTGTTGTTGACTTGGTAAAAGACCCAAGAGCCAAGCTAACCCGACAATACACTGAAGATATCCCGGACATCAGCCTGTACGAGATTAGGATGGCTCTCAAGCAACTCAAAAATAACAAAGCGCCGGGCGAAGACGGAATTACCGTAGAGCTTCTGAAAGCGGGCGGAACGCCGGTACTTAAAGTCCTTCAGAGGCTGTTTAATTCCGTCTTGCTCGAAGAGAAAACGCCGGAAGCATGGAACAGGGGTGTGGTGGTACTGTTTTTCAAGAAAGGTGATAACACTTTACTGAAGAATTATAGGCCCATCACACTGCTGAGCCATGTTTATAAGTTGTTTTCGAGAGTCATTACGAATCGTCTCGAACGCAGGTTTGATGACTTCCAGCCTCCCGAACAAGCCGGTTTCCGGAAAGGCTTTAGTACCATAGACCACATACATACGCTGCGGCAGATTATACAGAAGACCGAGGAGTATAATCGGCCACTATGCTTGGCGTTTGTGGACTATGAGAAAGCCTTCGATTCGATCGAGACTTGGGCGGTTCTTAGATCTCTCCAGCGATGCCGCATTGACTATCGGTACATCGAAGTGTTGAAGTGCTTGTATAATAACGCCACCATGTCAGTCCGAGTACAGGGGCAGTGCACGAAGGCAATCCCCATAAAAAGAGGAGTAAGACAGGGAGACGTCATTTCTCCGAAACTGTTTACGGCCACCTTAGAGGACGCCTTCAAGCTCTTGGAATGGCAAGGACTTGGCATCAACATCAATGGCGAATACATCACTCACCTTCGATTTGCCGACGACATTGTGGTCGTGGCGGAGTCGCTGGAAGATCTAGGACGAATGCTCGGTGACCTCAACAGAGTAGCTCAACAAGTGGGTCTTAAAATGAACATGGACAAAACCAAAATAATGTCTAACGTCCACGTCGTACCCACCGCACTCACCGTTGGGAACTCTACTCTTGAAGTTGTCGACGAATACATTTACCTGGGACAGGTAGTCCGGTTAGGTAGGTCCAACTTTGAGAGAGAGGTCAATCGACGAATCCAACTCGGCTGGGCAGCGTTCGGGAAACTGCGCAATATCTTCTCATCCAAAATACCTCAGTGCCTTAAGACTAAAGTTTTCAGTCAATGTGTGTTACCAGTGATGATATATGGATCAGAGACGTGGTCTCTTACAATAGGTCTCATAAAAAAGCTCAGAGTTGCTCAGCGAGCTATGGAGAGAGCTATGCTCGGCGTTTCTCTACGCGATCGAATCAGGAATGAGGAGATTCGTAGAAGAACCAAGGTTACCGACATAGCCCTTAAGATTAGCAAGCTGAAGTGGCAATGGGCGGGCCACATAGCGCGTAGATCGGACGGGCGTTGGGGCAGAAAGATTCTAGAGTGGCGACCACGTATTGCCAAGCGCAGCGTGGGACGACCGCCTGCCAGATGGACCGACGATCTTGTGAAAATCGCAGGAAGTCGTTGGATGCAGGTGGCATCGGACCGGTTACGCTGGAAAGCGATTGGGGAGGCCTATGTTCAACAGTGGACAAGTATGGGCTGAGATGATGAATAGTTAATATTAACTTTAAATTTAAAGTTAATATTAAACAGTCACGTATGATACATGACTGTTTTGGCGAATTCTTTGGTTTTGAATCCCTTTTATTTTTTCAGTTTAATTGCGTTGCCCTGGACTATATAAACCATTCACTTCGTTTTTTTATGATTTAATACATTGAGGACCAATATGAGGATAGGAATAAAAAGAAAGGACCAATTCTGAAAATCCCACGTCCTGTTACGCGGGATTTTCAGCATTGTTCCTATATAATCACCAGATTACCCTTATGCATATATATGTACTTATCTATTGTTCTGTTTGATTTATTTCATTGACAACAGTTATCACATCGATCTTGATGATAAAATATTATCTGATAACTACAAAATCGATGAATTCAATGTTATCATGTTCCTTTCTATCAATGAATTGTTTGAATTAATGCAATATGTTCGCCAAATTATGAAAAGTGGTAATAGTGTCAAAACATTTACGCCTGTATCCTACAAAGATAAACGTTTCGGTTTAAAGTGCTCAGTACTTATACTTTTTTAAAATTAAACATAATGTAATCTCATTGAAGTAAAAAACCAAGTACTAAATCAACTATTTTATATATCACGCCATATCCCTAGCATTATCATTATCCATATGAGTTTGTGTAAGTATCGTCACCATTTTTTAGGGAAAAGCTATCAAATTCCATCCATAACTATATAATTGTATTCGTTACTTGCATTTGATCAGAACATGACCTTCGTTGAGAAGAACCGACAAGAAACTAAGCGACTAGTCTTTAATTTAAACGAATTGATTCTATCGGCCTTTCTTTAAAAAAAAAATAGTCTTTTAAACATCGGTTATGACACGAATAGCGGTAATGGTAATATGTATTTTATAAAACTTGTTTTAAAAATGTTTTCGTCTGTTAACATTATTATTTTAAGAGCTACTGGTGTGTGTTACGAAATATCGGTATAATATATAAAACGGTCAATGTATCTGCGCAACCCGAGATGTGTTATTTCGTGTCTGATTGGTGACTGAATCATTTTAAATTAATTGAAGCCTATATGTGCTAAAATCCACGTGACCGTGCGTCTGGTAGAGCTGATACCTACATCTTTATATATAAAATTCCGATAAGCATATGTTCGTAATTCTTCCCTTTTTAAACGACATGACCGGTTTTGATCATTTTTCTTTGTACTTATGGTGGCACCTGGATGGTCCTTACCTATAATTGTCAGCTATGTAAATATAAAATGAACGCATCCAAAGCCGCGGGAAACTGCTAGTAGTATTATATGAATAATAAGGTCGCATGAAAATCAGTTATCTTCTTCATTTCAAAAAGTAATTACAATTAAGTTAATATATGCGAATTAATAAAATTGACTACCTCGCAGACACACAAGCTGTGCTTAACCGGTGGAGTGAATATTTTGGAGAAATTTATGGAGATGCCCCGGATACTGGTGCCGCAAACTAGCCTCTGGGCTCGTCTGCGGCACCAGAATCAACAGAGGACATCACTACGGAAGAAGTTGAATGGGCGATACGAAGTATGAAAAATGGTAAAGCTGCGGGAGTAGACATGATATCTGCCGAGATGATCAAATATGGTGGAACTTGCGTCCGGGACGCTTTCCGGGCCCTTGCAAACCTTTGCTGGAGGACAGGTAGAGTACCTACAAATTGGCGCCGCGCAGTCATAGTACCCTTGTATAAAGGCAAGGGCTCACAATATCACTGCGCTAATTACAGAGCCATCAGTAAAATTATTGAACGGAGAATGCGCGAGAAGTCCGATGGAATGTTGCGCGAGGCACAAGGGGGTTGCAGGCCCGGAAGAGGGTGTTCAGATCGAGTTTTCTCCCTCCGCAACATCATAGAGAAGCATCTGGCAGTTGGCCGGAAGTTTTTCTGCGGTTTTGTGGATCTGGAGAAGGCGTTTGACAGAGAATATGTATAGATGGCACCCTGTAGCGAGCCATCCAGTCCACCTATGTGGACTGCAAGGTATGCGTGCGAGTGGGTGGTAACATGTCACCCTGGTTTGACGATGAAATCGGCGTCAAGCAGGGTTGCGAGTTGTCTGCTAGACTGTTTATAATATATCTGGATAAAAGTCTTCAAAGACTGAAAGCGATGAATGAAGGTGTACAAATGGGTGACTTAGTGGTAAACCATCTACTTTATGCAGATGACGCGGTTTTAATAGCGCCAACAGCCACTGATCTGCAAACACTAGTCACAGTTATGAAAGACGACTGCATGATCAATGGCTTACACTTGAATGTGAAGAAAACCAAGATTATGGTTTTTGAAAGGGAAGAAACCAGAACGAATGTAAGGATTGTGGTTGGTAACGATGTGCTGGAGCAAGTGAATGAGTTTGTATATCTGGGATGCGCCTTCAGTAAGGATACGAAATACACCGATGACATAGAGAGAAGAGTAAGTGCAGGGAACAGAGTAAATGGTGCGATGGGAAAGCTACTTGGGCGCCGGCACTTAAGTCAAAAGGCACAGCTGGCCATACATAACGGAGTTCTTGTCCCAACGCTGTTATGTGGTAGCGAGAGCTGGATATGTAAGAAGGAGAATAAAAGTAGGATAAATGCGGTGGAAATGCGAGCTCTGCGGAAGATGTGCGGAGTGAAGCTGACCGACCGTATTCGCAACAGCGTAGTAAGAAAGCGAGTAGGTATGAAAGATAGTATCGGTGTAACGATGAGAAAGGTTATGCTCCGTAGGTTTGGGCATATAGAAAGAATGTCAGAAGACAAAATGACAAAACAGATATACAATGCGAAAGTGAAAGGATATAGGTACCGAGGAAGACCTAGACTATCTTACCACGACCAAATAGACCGAGTCCTATCTGAAGGGCAAGTCAAGAGTCTCCGTAACCGGCGAGCGTGTATGAGACGAACTATAAGAGTGGAGGAAGCCAGAGAGGTATGTAAGGAAAGAACTTGTTGGAACTCTGTACTCTCTGCCTACCCCGCAAGAGATCTGGCGTCATGATAAAGATAGACAGACTACCTCGTTGATCTGGTGTTTGGGTTCGAATCCTAGATCAGTCAAAGTGTAGTTTTTTTATAGAAAAGTTCCCAGTATTCCCAGAGTCAGGAATTGTGCCTGGTAAAATGTCAACAGGCTGGGCTAAAGGTTTTCGGCAACGGGAGCGTGACGGTGGCGCGATCTGAAGAGTTTAAATGTACTGAAATGTACGGGAGACGCCACACAACGCAGTCACGCTCGACGCGACGCAAACGTCATGTCCCGCCGCCGTTGCGGCCGTCGCGCTTATTAACAAAGCACGGCGGGAGCGAGACGCCAATACGCGTGCAAGCGAGATGCTAGTGATGAGCGGCCGCTTGGCCGGCATGACGTCGCGCCGGCAGTATCACCTATGCGCCGCGCTGTCGGTCGCCGGCCGAGCCTCAGCCGAACGCCTCTGTCGCGCTCCGACGGCTATTTGACCAAGCCTTAATACATTGGTCCTAACGTCGGCGGAATGTTGATGTACACACCTCGGTCACTTCCATTGGGAAATGTAGGGGTGACATTGTTTTTGTTTACTTACGAAACACGGTGTCCATTTTTGTTTCAAGAAATAACTACAATTACAAATGCCATTTAAAAAAAAATTGTTTGTAGTTACTGATGTTAATTACAGGAGACGTCGCAATCAAGGTAAATTTATTACAGATCACTTTACATTGCGTGTTCTCTTTAAGATCATTTATATGAATAACTTCAAAAATATTTTCATTAGTGTCTACCTGTCTTTACACAACATTTGCAGTGATAGGCACGAACTTAACCCGTGACGATTTTCTTTCTTTTTCAATTTCATAATCCATTCGAAACTGCATATCCGCTTAATTAGTCCCACAAGTCACACAAAAAAACTTTATATATGAATTTATTTAGAGGGTTTAGTACGAAAAAAAACCTTAGCGTCATTACGCTGACTTTTTTTTCTAGCAAGTTGACATGTCATCTTTTTCATACTACATCATCATCATCAGCCCGTGTCAATCCACTACTGGACGTAGGCCTCTCCCATGTCACGCCAATGAGCTCGATCTTCAGCTCTCCTCCTTTAATCCCTCCCCGCTACCTTACGAATATGTGACCAGCCCAATGCCATTTCAACTTGCTAATTCGCTGAGCTATGCCGGTAACCTTGGTTCTCTGACAAAAAACTTCGTTCCGGATTCGATCCCTAAGAGAAACTCCGAGCATAACTCTCTCCATAGCTCGCTGAGCGACCTTGAACTGGTGGACAAGCTGCACGGTGAGTGCACGTTTCGGCTCCGTATGTCATTACAGGTAGGACGCACTGATTAGAAACTTTCGTTTTTAGGCATTGGGATATGGGCGATGAGAAGACTCGACGAATTTTTCCAAATGCTGCCCAGCCCAGCTATATACATCTCTTAACTTCCTTGTCGAAGTTGTTTTTACCTAGATGGAGCAACTGCCCAAGGTATATATACTCGGAAACAACTTCGAGGAAGACTCCGTTTACGGCGATCGGTCCAGGGGCAACATGCTTGTTGATCATCATTTTGGTTTTATCTAAGTTCATCCGGAGACCGATTCGCTGAGATAAAATAGCAAGGCTGTCCAGCATCTGTTGTAGGTCCAAGTCATGAGGGCAGTGCAGTGCGCGCTCGGATTAGGACGCGCCTCTCTGCATTTACGAATTATTTATAATTCGCGATTTGCGCGGCTCTCACGGTTGCCGCTATGAGTTCGGAAAAACTCATAGCCAACAAAGTGTTGGCGTTTCTACAGCACGCCATCGACAACTTCAAATATGAAGAAATCTGCAATGCGAAGGTGCTTCTGTACCAATCGCTCGGTATGAGCGATCGCATGCCGGTTCGGCATGCGATCGCAGGAGGGACGAAAAGGGCGAGAGAAGTCTCCAAGGCATCATTACCCTGCTGAAGGAGACAGATCCCGATGACGTGCCCGCCTTCGTGGCGAAGCAGCTGCACAGGCTGCCCCCCGTCACATTCGACCATGTCGATGTCACCAGGCTACTGAAGGACATAAACACCCTGAAGTCTTATTTGGCCGAGGTTCAATTCAGGTTGGAGGCTTCGGAAACTACCATCCGCGAACTACAGGAAGAGCTAGCTCCGAAAGTAGGTCGCACGAGGCCTCTAATGTGAACGTTCGTCGCGGGGCGCAAAATGCATCCGTCGGCAGTTTTTGAGTCAGCCGATGAGTCGCCGGCTGTTGCTACGGCCCCGCGCGATGCACCGCGTCCCGCCACCCGCAGCACACCGCGCCCCGCCACCCGCAGTACTCTGCGCCCCGCCGCCAGCTCCGCGGCGCCGCCGGTGACGTCAAAAGTAAACACGGCTTCCCCTCGTCGTGATTGCGCAGCCGCTGCCGCCCGCGCACCAGAGGGGACAACTGGGAAGGCACCTAAAGTGCCTCGGACCCCCACCAAGGGTCAAGTTGATGAGGAAGGCTTCATTAGGGTGGAGAAGAGAAGAGGCGTCCTCAAAGAAACCGGTGTGGGTTTGCACCGGTCGATGATGGCACACTCCTGCGTTCAGCGGTACCGACGCCACTGCTGTACGTGTCACGGCTACACTACACCACCAAAGCCGATGACATTGTGGAGTTTGCCCGCAAGAAATCCTTGATTCAAGGTCAAGTCAAGGGTCAAGAAGCTGGATTCGCAACACAATGCGGCTTTCAATTCCTTAGTGGTGCGAGTTCCCATTGCCAATCTGGGGACCTTCATGAACGAGGACTTCTGGCCGAGGGGTGCCGTATTCAGAAGTTTTCGTGGAAGACTGAGAGACACTGTACAGCGCAACATGTCGCCGAAAATACATGTTATTTAGATTATAAGTTCAATATATTATTATATGTATGTTAGTCTGTAAGGTATATATTCTATGGACCAGTAAGTTGTATAAATATATTTTTGTCAATTTCTGTTGCCTGAATTAAATGAGTTATTATTATTATTATAAATCGCAGGTGAGAGATGTATGCGCCATTTATATTGATGCCGCGACCTTTCCAGTCCAGCGTCTCAAGCATATCCTCCAGTGCGTTGATAACCAGATTTGGTGATATGACATCACCCTGGCGCAATTCGCGACGCAGGTGGATATATTCAGTCCGCTCGTTCTGTACTGCTCGTTGCGGCTTCAAAAAGGCATCTCATCACCGCGATGTATCGCCAATCGACTTGGCATCGTTGCAAGGAGTACAGAACTGACCTGGTTTCGCCAGTGTCAATGGCCGTCTTATAGTTCACGAACGCTAGACATAGGGGCAGATTATACTCTGCAGTCTTCTGTATAATCTGCCGCACTGTGTGGATGTGGTCTATGGTGCCGTAGCCACTTCGAAACTCGGCCCTCTCCAGGGGTTGAAACTCGTCGAGCCTTGCTTGCTTGCTACAGCTTGTATACATGGCTCAGAAGCGATGGGTCGATAGTTTTTCAAAAGGGTTTTGTTATGCGTTGTCTTAAAAAACAGGACAGTTTTCTCATGTATAGGACATCGTAAAGAACTCCCGAAGCTCCTTTAGTGCTGGAGTACCTCCTGCTTTCGGAAGCACAGGGCTTTTCCATTTTTAAGCTGTTTAAGGGCCAACTCGGTCTCATCCAACCTGATCTCGGGCAAGTCTTTTATGAAGTAAGTGATGTGTATGAATGGTTCTGGGATCCCCTCTAAGAGATTCGGGTCGAGATGCGTAGGAGGCGTAGAGCTGGCTATATAACTTCCTGACACCGAGAGGATTTCCGGCCGGCCTGATTACATTACCCGCTTGTCTAGTCAACCTTGTCAAGTGGCTTCTCCCGAGTGGCTGGACGAATACTTTCGAACCCCCCGTTGTGCTCGATGACTTTCTCAATTTCAAGCGTGTTGGAAGCTCGGAGGTCGCGTCGAACCAGCTTTGTGATCTTTTCCTTTAAGGCCGCATGTTCTGACAAGGTTGAAGGAGCATTTTGGCCTCGTTCGCTCATAAGCTCCAGAGTATCCCTCGAAAGTTTGAACTTCCTGCCTGTACACCTCGTTTCGCAGAATTAGTGCGCTCTTCTCTAAGAGTCTTTACCTCTTGGTCGAATTTCTGGTCAACGCTGTTAGTGGTTTCTAAGGCAGCGAATGTCATACTACAAATTTACTAAATAAACATTAACATGACAGCACGCTTACTCACTAGCTCTCGTTAACGTGCACCTTTGCGTGCTAAGCCCTCAGCTACAAATTTACTAAATAAACATGAACATGACAGCACGCTTACTCACTAGCTCTCGTTAACGTGCACCTTTGCGTGCTAAGCCCTCAGCTATGTTTTTAAGTATTCGGTCTATCCAAATCGAAAACTTACAAATTTAACTAAGTAATAATTATAATGTTTGAAGTACTCTCTGCCTACCTCACAAGAAGTCTGGTGTGATGATATAGAGAGAGAGAGAGAAAGAGTTGTTTTAAGTGTAGGTCTCTAGCAATAGTGTACATTGCCCCTGCAGCCCTATAATAAACATTTGTTTCGGGTCTGGATGTTTGTGTAAATAAGTAAATGTTAGAGTGTTAGGGCGCATCACGGTATAAGGGGACAAAATGGGGGGAGGGGTTCAGCAAAATCTCATCAAATTTCATTAAAACTAGGGGGTGGCATATTTGAAAAACTAACATCAACTTTTAAAACACATAAATTATTATACACATTACACATATAAAAAAAAAATGCTTTTACTTTTCTCATAGTATCCCATTTTGTACGCTTGAAAATCTCATAGCTCTTTTAACAACTAGAGCGTAAATCTCACGTAAGGGCGACGTGGGGTCCCACCAAATCTCACCAAGAGGGAGGGGTCCAAATCAAAAGAAAACAGCTCACGTTAATAACGGATGCCCCCTTAGGAAACATCTAAAAATAAACATAACATATAGAAATTAAGACTGGATAATGTATAATGCCTTGTTACTCTCCTATATGTAAGTATAGTAAAAGTCTGCAATATTTTAAAAGCATAGCCGTCTTCCATGAACACGGCATAGCGCGGCGGGGCTGAGCGAAGGGCTCTTATTCGCTAAGACGAAACGCGACGCGTTACGATAACTTCGTGAAATGATCGTGTCATGATATTCTGTATGCTACTGGAGTCATCGATATATTATTTGTACTATATTAAAAGTGACAGCCCGAAAACCGGGCCACAAAGTTAAAGCACAACTGGACAAAATAAGCATAAGCAATAATGTGTCATATATTGCCGATGAGTTATTGCAAATTGAATGTTGTTTTTATATATTTATAGTATTCATTTAAATGCGATTTTGCATTTTTTTATTCACTTATTTGTATTCAGCTATGGGTGTGGTCTTATTTCGAATTAGATCGATCCACTTCCATGACTTATATTTTTTATTCCCACGACTTCCAAGAAACATCCAGTACAGTCAACATGAACAGGGAGAGAAGGTGCAGTATCGATAACTAGATGAATTACTTTTTTTATGATAATCGCCAGTAAAATAGATACACATAATTTAGTTATTAAAGAACACTCCTCCTAGAATATTGCTACATCATAAAAATATTTTCCCGGTTTGTTCTTCGTTCGTCACACAAAGTTTCGTCCCACATAAAAAATTCTACGTTCGGACCACATTCTATTCTTGTTACGTCCCAAAAGAAATTTTTATTCATAATTTAATATTTTGTTCCTGTTACGTCCCATTTTTTGGTCTCGATTCGTCACAAACTTATTTTTTATGTGAACATTATAACTTCATAAATAAAGACCGACAAAAAGCATTAAAAAGTAACTTAAACATAATTTTGATTAAAAATGTACGTACTGCTATTTGTTACAATTTACTAATAACTCCAGCCAAACTGAACTCACCAACTAGTTGTACAGAAAATAGAACCCGAAGAAAAATGATGTTCCCATTAAATCAAGTGGTCGGTCCGTTGATTATGTGCACATTATTTTGTTAAATTTTATTCTTAGCGAAATAACTGGGTTCATTCACAAATAAAACTATCGGGTTTGTGTGGGTGTGTGTGTGTGTGTGAATGATCTATGCTGTTGGCCGCGGCGCCTTTACAGCTTCACCGGACAACCACTACGCTCGAGCCAGAAGGGCAAGGGGGCAACTAGCTCAAGGGCGCCTCGCGGAGGAACAGCCTCGGCTTGGGCAGTCGCTATGGAGGAGGGCGTATACTAGGTGTCTCGCCGTGGTGCTCTGCACCGGCTGACGGGCAAGGAATTCTTCGACCTCCCCGGCGAGGTCGGTGTCTAATCCTCTGTGCGGTATCTGTATCCGACAGAAGAGATGTAAGGGCATCGGGAGGGTTGGTGAGAACATGCCGCGGACGGTGGTAGCGGGTGATAGGAGGGGAGTTAGGTTTGTAGTCGGCGGCAGCTACGATTAGCGGATTTCTATGATTGAACGCGTTCGCGAAATATAGTGTTGTCGCCTATTTATTAAAGGCACGAATAGGTTCGAGACCGAGATCGAAATGGATATCGACATTCCGTATAAACCAAGGGGCTCCGACGGCTTTGCGGAGGAAACGAGATCGAACGATTTGGAGTCTATCGATGTGAGAGCGGGCGGCGTGCCCGAAAACCTCACAAGTGTACGTCATGATGAGTCATATACAAGTTTTGTAAAGTGTCACTTTATTCCTAAGGAACATTTTCTTCCGCTTGCGATCTGCAATCGGGTAAAGATGACCGACCACAAAGGCTGCTCGGTTACGGATTCACTTGGATTCGCTTGATGTGCGGTCCGAAGGTCACAGTATTGTGAGAACGAACGCGCGACTACGCGAACGAACACGCGACGGGGAGGATTAAGCTCTAAAGCTGCACAAAGGCTGCTCGGTTACAGACTCGCACACGATCTGAAGGTCATGTATTGTTTAGGGTGACCCCTAGATATTTGACCTGTTTGACCCAGGGAATAGGTAGGTCAAACATGGTCACTTGACCGAGATTACTTCTGGGATGGCGCAGGGAGGGCCGAGGGGTAGCACCTCTGGAGAAGAACACCGCAGCTCTTGTCCGGGTTCACCTCAATACGCAACCTTCTGAACCAATCCCCTAGGGTATTGGCGGTTGCCTGAAAGTTTCTGGTAATGAAACCCTTATTCCTATGCGAGACATAGAGAGCGGTATTACCCGCGAATAGGGCTAAATGCACCTTACTCGAACGAGGAATATCGTTCGTGTAAAGGCTGAACAGGAGGGGGGAGAAAGCTGAGCCTTGTAGGACACCAGCTTGTATGGATTGGGGGTAGAATGCGTCATTTCGACGCGATACCGAAAGGCGCGATTTGACATGAAGTCTCGTAAAATGAGCACGAGTCTGTCCGGCACACCCATTTGGTAAAGCTTGTAGGTCAAGCCGTTGAGCCAGACTTTGTCGAACGCCTTCGCGACATTGGGTTTGTTGAGGCCAGTGAAGATGTGCTCCGTAATGCGGTGCACTTGATGGACGCAAGAGTTTTTGGCTCGAATACCAAACTGCTCATTAATGAGAATACTCCTAGACGATACAAAGTGTTTGAGCCGTACGAGGAGCAAGCGAAAACTATCGGGGTCCACAGTGAATTTATGAATAAGTTTCCGTCCTCCTATGTAGTAGAGATAATTCATAAATGGTTATATTGTAATATATTTTTATGTCTTTAAAAATCTTTAGTCAAATTACCAGGACTATGTCTTTAAAAATCGTAGTAGTTTTATCATTGTAAAAAGTAACACACTAATTTTGTGACACTCAATGATTCAAGTGGGAAAATACTTTGTCGACTGGGAATATACCAGTGGGCATCATCACGCGTTGTACAGATTGAAAATGTCAAGTTTCACCAGCCGACTATTTCGTTTATACCAGTATGGGTTCTTATACCAGTCTAAGTTGTGTAGGTAGGTACAAATATAAATTAAAAACTATTCTTATCTATTCAACCAACCAAAGATCCAATGATATTCGGTCTTTCCGTTCCGATCATATAAAACAGATTAACAATTTTTTTTAATGCAACTATTAACATGTACTAGTCGAATAAGTGTACGCCTAAAAATTAAAAAAATATGTTGTGTAATGTGGAGGACATTTTTTCCTAACAGTACTTTTATAAATTTAGATCAAGGATTCCCAAACTATTTTAGGCAAGAGACCCCAGAGAGAGAAGAGGGACGAAACAAGAACTAGATTTCTTTTGGGTCGTAACAAGAAATTTTTTAAATGTGGGACGAAGATGTGTGACGAATGAAGAACAAACCATTTTTCCTAGGTGGCCATACTTAAAACTTATTAATGGATGTCGTGGGAAAGTAAATATAGTACAACAAATAATCGAAATCGAAAAAATAATCTTTGATACATCAGTATCAAAGATTATTTTTTCGACAACAATGAGTTTTGAAAGTCTTTTTTGGCAGTCATTATGTTTATGATCCGTAATCTATCATGAATAAATATATTGATGACTGGAGTACCATTAGAACGATCACTTCACGAAGAAATCGTAACACGCCGCGATGAGTTTTTAATTGATAATAGCGAATAGGAGCCAAGGGCAAACGAGACATGGCGGGCGCGGTACCTACGTATATACAACTCTGTATTATGTATTTAGTTCGTAGTATTATACTTTGGAACCCTAACATAATGAGAATCTTTGCTATTGATGAACACAGAATTAAGGATTTGGATTCTATTGTAGCCAGTGACTCTATTTCCAAATACATACATATATTCCCCGAAGAGAAGAACAGAAATATTTAGAATACTTATTCTGAACGTTAACTTTTAACGAAAATTGTCTGAAGGTCTGAACATAAACTTATGTTATGCTTAGTTTTGCTCTAATGCATGACCAATACGAGACTGACTCTGGTGTTGGTGTTGGTCTCGCATCAGTCACCTGGGCTCCAAGCTCAAGTAGCTTGGTGACACCAAGCTGCTCGCAGATCCTAGCGCGACCAAGAGTTTCAGTGTGGAGCCGAGGCATAAGTTTAAGGTCTCGGGTACAATTTGCACGCAATTTTGTTTACATTCATTGAATTCTCATTGCATTTGCTTCACAATAGCACATCAGCATTTCACCATACTCGTGAGCACCAAATCCTTGAAGGATCCATAATCGCCACCTGGCCCGGGAGGCATTTTTATATTTGGCCAAAAACACACACACACAACAATAAAAATACAGAACTAATTCAAAATCGCACGTAAGTCGTTAATTAAAAAGGTACTCACGGAACTTCGAGACGGCAAGAGTCTCGCGGAATTAGTCTTGGTCTTGGTCAAGTCTTGCAGGGTCAGTCTTGGTCATGCTAAAATTAGGTAGGTGGTCTTAGTATTGCAAAATTCAAGACCAAGACCGCAAGACCAAGACTGAGTTTGAGCAACACAAGTTATGCTGGTTCATCAATATAAGATGATTTAAAGTTATGTGATTGGCACCTTTACAATTAAGTTAATTTGATATTAATTGGTTGTTAATAATCGACGAACACATTTAAATCTGATTTGACGTTTCTGTGTACATAGTTTATTCTTCTTGTTGTAACAGCTCTGATAAGCGGAAAGGAAGTATCGAGTCTGCAACAATATTCTGACAAAAGCCACCTTGGTCAATTTGAAAAGTTAAGCCGGAGCGGTTGGTAACCCATATTTTATTACACAGCTAGCTCAATGAAGCAAATGAAGGCATAGAGAAATTGACGTAAACGCCATCGAGAAAGCGTTCTGTCATTTTCATCTGTATTTAGTAAATTTATTGTGTGAAAAGGATGGCATAATAACTCGACAACGTGACGCTCTCTGAACCAGAATTTTCTTAGTTCAGAGTAGTCTATAGGACTAACTACAAAATTCTGTCAGAGAGTCACTTGTATCTAGCCTTTATTTCTAGATACAACGAATGGTATAAACATGATGACACGGTGATTTCGGTGATTTCACCTACGGCACAGATTATTGTAATCCTACCGGCGAAACATGGAAATATAGTTAAGAAAGCCAAAGAGAAATTTAAAGATGACTTGGTACATAAAATATGTGTATACACAGCTGGTATAATAATATAATTTTACGAATATTTTTTCCTAACAACTCGAAACACATTGAAATAAAATATTTTTTAAGAATTTTACCTTGATCTCGTTTACGACTTTTCGAGATTCGTTACAGCACGGGAAGAACTGAGGGCTTAGCACGAAAACTTCGACCTTAGCGTGACATGAGCAAATAATCGTGCTGTCACGTTCATGTTTATTTAGTAAATTTTTAGTGTGACAAGGATGGCATATTAACTCGATAGTATCACGCTAATGTCAATATTTTCGTGCTACGCTCTCTATAGCTCTACCATGAGTAGTAACCCACTCACTCTCATTATTAGTGAGTTTATACTTAACTTTAACAAGGTTGTGTGAAAAAAATACAACGCCTCTAGCGAAAACCCGAGGTAAAAAATATTTGCAGTATGTAACTTTTCATATCAACACGCCAGATCCTTTTCAGGGTAGGCAGAGAGAACAGAGATCCAACGAGCTCTTTTCTTACAGACCTCTCTGGCTTTCTCTACTCTCATAGTATGTACATGTATTATGATTAGCTAATTGCTTCAAATTGTAAAATAAAAATTTCCGTCAATATTACAACTCATGATAGATTCACTGAACAACACGTAGAAAATTTAACGTGATTTATATGTACATAAGTAGAAAGTTAGTGAACACAGTACATTTCTGCCACCCTCGCTTGACGAATTTACGCGTAATATTTTTATTTATTTATTATAAAAATTTATGTATACAAGGTGTAACATAATAAACGCAAGACCTCAGACACCCCGATTAGAGAATTGCTTCATAAATTCAAAACGAAAACCAAATTTCCAAATTTAAAGGTTTTGACACTTTTTTTAAGCACTTTTATACCCCAATTAACAACGAAACTTGTACGTGTATGTGTGCGTTTTGAGAAATACGTTTTAGGAATGCATTTGATATCTCCTTATTGCTATGAATCAAGAATAAATTTAGTTTCTTATAGCTCACTGAAGGACTAACAGCATTTTTTGCAAATTTAAATAAAAATTAAAATACATTGAAAATTATTGGAATCAATTCAGTTACCGATTTAGAACAAACTACTTTCAGGTCTTGCGTTTATTATATTACAGCTTGTATATATATCTTATGAGATTTTTTTGATATAAAAACCATGGCCATTGATACATTAACATCAAAAAATATTATTTTTTTACAACTACCACTACTTACCCTGTAAAGAACCGGCAAGAAACTCAGCGGACTAGTATTTTAAATTAATTGTTTTATTGGACTGGCCTTTCTATTCTTTTACAATTATTTTTTTTACACTGAAGGAATAGTCAAGAGTCTCCGTAACCGGCGAGCGTGTATGAGACGAACTATGAGAGTCGAGGAAGCTAGAGAGGTATGTAAGGAAAGAACCTGTTGGAACTCTGTACTCTCTGCCTACCCCGCAAGGGATCTGGCGTGAGGTTATAGATAGATAGATTTTTTTACAAAAATTTATTTAGGATTTGCTGAATGAAGAGCTGCTCAAACCTAATCAATTTATCGTCGATATATTCCGAAGTTTTATGATAATCTTTACTACATAGTCTAATTTTAATAGCCTTTTCGAACTTATAAATAGGCATATTTCGGATATCTACGGGTAATTTGTTATAGAATATACATTGCCCCATGAAAGTGTTACTAATTCTATGGAGGCATAGAGGGATTTGAAGCAATAATGCATATTTCGACTATTTACATCGTAGACGGAAAGCATTTTTAATTATACTGCTAGCGAAAAGCACTGCCATGAGAAACTACATCATAATAAAAATGCATAGGTTTTGGGTCACTTGTCGCTTCTAACGTAATCCGTCCAAAGGAGTACAGACTCATATATTTAAATACATTTGATTGAATAAATTACAGCTTTAATGTATTTAAATATATGAGTCACAGAACAGTGGTTAGAAGGTAGACCTCTCGGCTCACTGGATCTAGTACTCACAGGTTCGATTCCCAACCCACATATGTGTTTCGGTATAGGTGTGTATGTAAATATCATGTTGTAAATGTACCCATGACACAGGAAAATTCCTAATGGGGGCTTAGGTTTATTTAAAAAAGGGTTTTGATAAAATAATTTCATAATTATTCGATTAATTGGGTTTTTAATATTGTGAGGTAAACTCTCGACTCAAAATCAATTTCTAGTGAGGCTCTACATCTAAAAAAAAAGAGTTAACAATCGACTCCTAGAAAAGAAATACATTAAAAAAAGTTTTAGCAGTCTTCCTTTTTAATAAATAAGCTACATCAATTTTAAACTACCAAGAAATGGGTAACAAGATAGGGTACCGTTAAATAACGTTCTGGTATCTCTGGTATCTCAACTAACCTAATAATAACAACTTCTTTATTATCCATGCACATCACGAGCTGTAATTACTAGCACATAAAACGTATCCCATTACAATCTTAGTCCAATTATGAAGCAATTTTTGTTACACTTAGTAATTTGCGAATTAGTCAATAGAGTGACTATTGAGGGGTATACCAATGTAAGGAAGTAACTCAGAAATTATACAAAAACCAATCTGATTGTGTTCTAGACGTTGTCGCATAACAAAGGTTTCTGATCATTAAGAGTAAAATCCATTTAGTTAAGAGTCACTATAACTGCGAGCGTGAGAGTTTTAGCGAGAAATCGGAGAGTGATGTCGTCAATTTGTTTTAATTTCCAAAACTTGTGTTCTTTCGAATTATAATGTGTAATGTTGGTGGAATATTAACCATTATGTATTCCTATATGTCCATGAGTGAAGGTAATTGTAACAAATTGAAAAAACGTGTCTTTTCGATTTCCTTAAAAACGGCCGTAGCAATTGGTATGTAAAGTATCCATCGCTTTACTATCCAGCCAGGGTGGGGCACTTCATCAATATCATAATGATTTTTGTCATTAAGTTCATCGGGGGGTTGAATTAATTTAGAAATGAATATTCTAATACTTGACATTGGCAAAATACGCGTCGTCGTGATGCCATAAACATAAAAATAATGAGCGTGTATGAGACGAGCGAGACGAGATTCTCGTAGAATGGAGGCAGCCAAAGAAGTCTGTAAGAAACAAGTTAATCCCGCAACGGGTCTGGCAAATATTATATTATATTCATTTAGTATTATATGGGCACATATAGCCCTGTAGTACCGCGGTGCCGTAGCGATCACCAAGGTTAAGTAGCGTTCGACTCAGACAGTCTGAGATGGGTGACGATTTATGATATTTCTGAAATTTTGTGAGAAATTAATGCCGTTGCCCAGCAGTGAGAGAATAGGCTGATGTAATACAAGAAATAAATAGCTACAAAGTCTTTATTTTATATCTAAATGTAAGGCCTATAGACACACTACTTATTACTTGGACCTATCTATCCAGCTAATTATGCATTCTTCTTCCATATAACATGGCCACACTGTAAACAAAAAGAACTGTAAAACCTCATTTTTAAAAAAGTAATTGTGGTGTTTTTTGCCCTTCTCTCCAGGAATCTCCACAGGAATAACGGGTAACGTTCCGAACAAGGTAGTAGTAAGTCCTTTTTTATTGCTATTCAGAAGTACTTTTTGGTATGGTACTATCTATCTATATCATCACGCCAGATTCCTTGCGGGTTAGGTACTTTTTGCTCTACAAGTATAAAAACCATTTTTATATTGCGTGTGGCTCTATTTCAATTTTACTAATTGCGCCTTCATGTAACTTAAAATTCCTATACCGCAATTAATTCTCTTATTTACATCCCAATTTTACTTTAAATAGGCTAGCACCCTATTACAGAGGACCGAACATTATTGGGTGGGTATTCGCAGTACACCTCTGCCAGCCCCGCTTGAGGTATACAGGTCTGACGATAGTTACATATTTTTGACTTTAGAATGCACTTTCATCCTCATACGATAAGACAGGAACGGACTATAAACAATAGGTGTCTCTATTGTAGCTCTTTGGTTGTAACTAAGTTCGATGTCGACATTACCAAATCGTTGCACATATAAAAATATTTATTGTGTAACATGAAACATGATTTCATAATGACTTAGTTTGGTCTCTACTAAATGAAACAAATCCTATCACGTTTATTGCAAAATGAACGTTATTTTAAATATATAATTACAGCTCTTCATTTTATTTGGATTGTTTTTTATAAGATCACTTAGTTGTTCGTCTGTCCGACGGTTATCACCTTTTACGGCTTTTTTTCTCAGAAACGGCTAGAGGTTAAGTTAAAATTTATACCAAATACGAAGGTCTACGGTCCCCTACTAGTGTAAAAAAATGAAGGTTCTAACTAAACCCAAACAAAAGATATGGCCATTTAAAGTCACTCATTAGAAATTATATAGCACTTCCCGTTGACCTAGAATCGTGGAATTTGGCAAGAAGCAAGGTTTTAAAGTACAAGTAAAGGGAGAAATCCGATATTTATCAATTTATAACTAACTTTATTTAAGATACCATATAAAAAAAATATTATTTTCCCTAAAATCTGATAAAAAATTAAATAGCGCTGTCTAGTGACTACCTCACACTATAATAATACTTCTTTGTCTATGTGCTATCAGTGACATTTTGTGGAACTATTTTGATTTGTGGTAAATAAATGTTTATTCACACACACAGAAATCTGAGAGATCTGTGGCGCCATCTGTGTACGGTATAGGACATAAATTGGATCAGATTGTCGATTTATTCTTTTATTTTTATATAGTTTGAATGAAAATTAAATGTTATTAATTTAATTACGGCTAAATTTTATAAAGAAATAGCACTTTTTAAAAGGTTTTTTTATGGACCGCCTCATTGAACAAGTAGGTACCGTATACGTTTACAGATCGCGGAGGATCTCGTACAAATTGTAGGGCGAGCAAAATGTAGTTTTTAACCGACTTCTAAAAAGGAGGAGGTTCTCAATTCGACTGTATGTTTTTTTTTGTATGTATGTTACGCGATCATTCCGCTATCATGAATCGATTTTGATGATTCTTTTTGCATTGGGTTCAGTATAGCTCCAAGGTGGTCCCATTTTAATCTCATCGGTATTGGACCTTGGACTTGGAAGATACGCCAGGGAACTCCTTAACGACAGACAATACGAATGTGTAGATTGAGATAATATGGGTATTACGTCAACCCTATAGGTATCCTGCCATAGAACTACTCAGAATATTAACCGACTTCAAAAAAGGAGGAGGTCGACAATTAGTCTGTGTTTTTATAACGTCTTTATTAATGAACTGATTTTGATTATTCTTTCTGCATTGGGTTTAGTTTAGTTTCGAGGTGGTCCCTTTTTAATGAAATCGATATTGAACTTCGCACTTTGAAGATACACCAGGGGACTCCTTAACGGCGAACAGCACGAATGTATAGATTCCGTCATTATGGTTATTATATCAATACTGTAGGTACCTTGCAGTACAACTCAGAAAAATAATATAATATAGGTATATAAATATTAGTAAATAATGTACTTGTCACTTAAAATTGTAAAATAAAAATCTTTTAAAAAAAACCGACTTCAAAAAGCAAGAAATAAATATTTGAAGTCGGTGCCAAGTAACGGACTGCACTAACCGGTACCGACTCCAAATATTTATTTCTTGCTTTTTGAAGTCGGTTCTATATTTTTTTAAAGATTTTTATTCTAAAGAAAATGTCCCAGTATCCGTCCAGAGTTCGAAGTTGTGCCCAGTATAATAGCAATATCTTCGCCTCTATTACATTGGCACCTTACATTCTCAGCAATAAGTTAGTGTGCGCTCATAGTACATCTCTTAGCCACTCCTGCTTGGGGAATGTAGGCGTCCCGGTGTGTGTGATTTTTTTATACGGAAATAATTGAATATCAACGTTGTTCATTTAAATTGTAAAATATATAAAAATAAACATCGTCACACCTGTAATCCCCAAGGTCGGCTGTTAGGTCTCATGCAATAGGGGGCAAGCCTAATGCCATTATATCGCGCACAATGCCAGTTGACACTAGAAATATTTCTATCGAAAAATTACATTTGGTCTGACCTGGAATTCGAAATCAGGACCTCGTGATCGCTACTTTTATGTAACAGAGTAGATTTAGAAGGTAATATACATAGCTTAGAGACTTTGGAACATTTTGCCAGAGTATGGTATAAACGGCACCCTGTTGCGAGCCGTCGAGTCCGCCTACGTGGACAGCAAGGCAGGTTTATAGTATATCTGGATAAAAGTCTTCAAAGACTGAATGCGATGAATGAAGGGGTAAAAATGGGTGATCTAGTGGTAAACCACCTATTGTATGCAGATGACGCGGTTTTGATAGCGCCAACAGCCACTGATCTGCAAACACTAGTCACAGTTATGAGAGACGACTGCATAAACACTGGGTTACATTTGAATGTGAAGAAAACCAAAATTATGGTTTTTGAACGGGAATAAACCAGAACGAATGCAACGTTTGTGGTTGGTAACGATGTGCTGGAGCAAGTGAATGAGTTTGTATATCTTGGATGCGCCTTCAGTAAGGATGGGAAATACACCGCTGATATAGAGAGAAGAGTGAATGCAGGTAATAGAGTGAATGGTGCGATGGGAAGGCTACTTTGGAGCCGGCACTTAAGCCAAAAGGCCCAGCTGGCCATGCATAACGGAGTGGTTGTCCCAACGCTGTTATATGGCAGTGAGAGTTGGGTATGTAAGAAGGAGAACGAAAGCAGGATAAATGCGGTCGAAATGCGATCTGTGCGGAGTCACGCTGACCGACCGTATTCGCAACAGCGTAGTAAGAAAGCGAGTAGGAATGAAAGATAGTATCGGTGTAAAGATGAGAAAGGGTATGCTCCGTTGGTTCGGGCATATAGAAAGAATGTCAAAAGAAAGAATGACAAAACAGATATACAATGCGAAAGTGGAAGGATGTAGGTACCGTGGAAGACCTAGACTATCTTACCATGACCAAATAGACCGTGTCTTATCTTAAGGGCAAGTCAAGAGTCTCCGTAACCGGCGAGTGTGTATGAGACGAACTATGAGAGTGGAGGAAGCCAGAGAGGTATGTAAGGAAAGAACCTGTTGAAACTCTGTACTCTCTGCCTACCCCGCGAGGGAGCTGGCGTGATGATATTGATAGAGAGATATAGATAGATATACATAGCTTATCTTTATTTCGTTCCCTAATGCAGTGGTCAAACAAATACATATTATTTTTAATAAACAATGCAGTCTCATAGATGTATATGCAAGGCGGTGTTAGTAGCTTTGACTTAGTACTCGTAAAACATGGCTTACAAGAATCTGTTTGTTTGAGATGATAAATAGCTCTAACAACAAAATACAAGTAAATACAAGTTCCATATTTGTGGAGTTGCCCCAGAATATATTTTAACGTTGACGATAGGTAGCTTTAGTATACAGTCCGTATTGTTGAAGTATCTACTATGTTTAGAAGGTTGTACAGCGCAAAAGAATATTTATTTAGTTTCTAGCATATGGATACAGCGCTCGTAGCGCTGTGCCATTGCGGTGTTCTTACCGATCACCAAGGTTAAGCAGCGTTCGACTCGGTCGGCCTGAGATGGGTGACCGTTTGTGGCATTTTCATATTCGAGCGTCTCCGTGCTTCGGAAGGCACGTTAAGCCGTTGGTCCCGGTTACCACTTAATGTGGTAGTCGTTAAGCCGAGCTGGAAGCCTTATAGGCGGCTTGATAAGTTCCAACAGCAGGTGGCCACAAACCTGCCTCCACCAATCCGCACTGGGTCCGCGTGGTGGAGTATGACCTAATCTCTCTCACCTCGACTTGTGAGAGAAGGCCTTCGCCCAGCAGTGGGCAGTATAGGCTGATATTATATGGATACAATATGTTGTTTCCATGTCATTTTTGTTGTCTATTTGCAGACCTAGAAATTTCATACATTCTATTTCTTTAACCTTTTTGTCACAGTTATGTATATTCAATTCACCTAACTTATTTATTCTTTGTTTAAAATTAAGTAATTCAGTCATGTCAATGTTAATTTTTAAATTATTACGTATTAGCCATTCTATAACCGATTGAAGTGTATCATTTATTAAACTTCCGTAATTGTTATGATTGTTGTTATCGAAAAGTACAGTGCTATCGTCCGCGAAAAGAGTCATCGGGTAATTAGTAACCTGAGGTAGATCATAAATGTATACTAGAAACAGTAGAGGTCACAGGACGCTTCCCTGTGGTACACCATATTCCATGTGTGTGTGTGTGTGTGTGTGTGTGTGAGTGGTGTACGCTGTTGGCCGCGAGGCCTTTACAGCTTCACCGGACTTAAGGGCGAGCGTGCAACCACTACGCTCGAGCCAGAAGGGCAAGGGGCGACATACTCGAGGGCGCCTCTTTAAGGCGCCCTCGGTTGGGACAGTCGCTGTGGGGGGACGGGGTGCACTATTAAGTGCACCGGTCAACCGCCGGCTGTGGGATGGGATCTACGACTACGTCGTCGTCGCCCGTATTCTGAGCGGAAAGAATGGATGACAAAGAATCGGGGGGATCGGTGAGAACAAGTCGCGGCCGGCAGTGGCGGCAGGGGTCGGGGGGGGGGGATTGTAGGCGGCGGCGGCTACGATTAACGGATTGGCATGGGTGGGCGTTCGCGAAGTGTCGTGTTGTCGCCTTTTTAATATAGGCGCGAATAGGTTCGAGACCTAAATCGGAGTGGAGATCGACATTCTGTACGAACCTCCTCCTACGGTGGTACGAAAGGGGGCTCCTACGGCTATTCGGAAGAAGCGGTTTTGAACCGCTTGGAGTTTATCGATGTGAGAGGGGGCCGAATGCCCGAACACAACACACGCATAAGTCATGATGGGTCGAACGCAAGTTTTGTAAAGCGTCACCTTATTTCTAAGGGACATTTTACTCCGCTTGCAGATTAACAAATGGAGACGACCGAGCACAAAGGATGCTCGGTGACGGACCCGCTTGATGTGCGGGAACCATATTCCATCTTAGGTTTGATAGATATGTAAATTAGTTTTGTAACAGATATTTTCATTTGTTGTCTCCCGTTTAGGTATGATTTAATTATTTCATGTACATTGGGTAATGTATGAATATAGCTTATCTAACAGGATTTGATGACTAACATGGTCAAATGCCTTTATCATGTCCATAAAAATGTATACTTTTTATCCATATTTGTTAAGACCTTAAATAGAAAACTATATACGGTCAAATTAATTGACTTACTTTTTCTGAATCCCATTTGTTCTTTCGCCAACAGCCCATTTTTTTCTAGATAGTCATATAGATTATTGTAGATGACTTTTTCAAAGATCTTAGAAATTATGGGAATAATTGCTATTGGCATGTAATTGTTAATGTTTTTTTTACTGCCTTTCTTAGGCAGTGGTTTTATTACCGACATTTTTAACTTATTGGGGAATTCACTGTTTTGAATACATAAGTTTATTATGTAACATAAAATATGTGCAATTATATGACTTACTTTCTTTATGATCGTAGTATCTAATCCATCATAACTTACGCTGCGTGTTGGTTTTAGAGATGAAATAACTTTAAGGATTTCTTCATTTGTAGTAGGATACATGAACATAGAGCTGCACCGATATTGTGGAATCTTACATTTACGTGTACAGTATGTCGGTGTGACTTGTTCTATGAATGCTTTGTTAAACTGCGTTGCTATCTCTTTAGGGTCATATATTTTTTCACCATTAATTCTAATTTTATTAATATGTTCTTTTGGCACATTGTATTTTTGTCGCTTTATTACCTTCCAGTTTGCTTTTGATTTATTGTTAAAGATTCTGATTGCATAGTTATTTTGGCTTTTTTGCGTTGATTTTATAATAACTTGAACTTTGTTGGCATATTTTTGAAAACAAAGTTTATTTTTTTGCGTTCGAGTGATTCTGTACTTCCATATAATAATAATAATATCAGCCTATACTGCCCACCGCTGGGCAAAGGCCTTCTTTCACAAATCGAGGTGAGAGAGATTAGGTCATACTCCACCACGCGGACCCAGTGCGGATTGGTGGAGGCAGGTTTATGGCCACCTGCTGTTGGGACTTATCAAGCTGCCTTTAAGGCTTCCAACTCGGCTTAACGTCTACCACATTAAGCGGCAAACGGGACCAACGGCTTAACGTGCCATTCGAAGCACGGAGACGCTTGAATATAAAAATGCCTACGCTACGAGCGCCTTTTTAATATAAGTTACTTACTGGTACTTACATAAAGATTCCTTTAACGTTTGCTGCAAATTTTAATACCCCGAGATAATAACAGTAATAGTCAGAATTTTCAATTTTACAATAAGAAAACATAAGTCGTAAAATAATTCAAATATGTCATGAAATTCATTAAAAGCATTATTTGCATTGTCACAAGCTAATATCTTATTAAAAGTTAATTGTCCGAGAGCCTTGATAAATTTGTATATATTGTCTTTAGAAAAGTAATCAAGATTGTTTTTCTTTTTCACTGGGTACTTCATCAACTGAGCAGTATGGTCGGATAAGGCCAGATCCAGTATTTCAGCTTTAAAGCCACGTATATTATTATATATAATGTTGTCAATACATGTTTTACTTACTAATCTGGTTGGTTTCCTGATGGCTATTTTCATATTATTACTTAGACAAGTTTCCTCAAATTGATATGCTTGCTTTGAATTTTTTGTGAGATCGATATTAAACTCACCACACACAACAAGTTTCTTTTGATTATTCATGATTAGTATGTCATTTAAGTAATCAAAAAAAAATTGCATTAAATGTGATCTATTGTACGGGGCTCTATAGGTATTAATGACTTTTATGTTATAATCAATTAAATTAACAGCAGTGATCTCAAACGACTTTGAGATAGACATGTTTACATTTTTCGTTAAACATTCAGCTTTTTGCATTTTTCTTACAAGTATAAATGAGCCACCACTACGATAATATCTGCAGATGCATGATACAATTTTGTAGTTCCGCAAAAAATTGTTGTCCGTGTCATTTTGTGTCATATTATGCTCTGAGATACAAATTATATCAATCAATTCACCTTTATCTTTTAGTTCATCAATGCATACTGATAATAAGTCTGATTTTCGATTAACGCCATTAATGTTTTGGTAAAGAATACATATATAATTACTCACGAAAAATATTTTCATTATTGATGTCAATGTCAGAGGATTTTATGTAATTAGAGGAGTCAATATAAGGATTAGAGCAGTGTTCTAAGTTAGTCTGTGTGCACTTGTCTACTAAATAAGGGCTTTCGTGTTTTTGCATATTTACTTTGTATATTTATTCTTGTAATCTAAATGTAATAGCTCTTTGAGCAGCATTCTGCAAGTGTACAAGGTAAACGTTCTTTTATTTGGTAAATATCTACTAAAGTTCATATCAACGTAAGTGGAATTTGTATGGGTACTACATGCGAATTTAAGTTCATAGTTAAGTTTACACTCATTTAGATTTTTGATATACGGCACCTCTGATACAATTATATTGTTTCGATCGTCTGTGGTAAGTGCGCCAAGCGACGAGGACCACCTTTTCTATACGTTCGTCCACGGCATGTTCCCACTGACCCTCCCGATGCCCTTACTTCCCTCCTTAAGAATACAGGTCACCCGACACAGATCAGACACCGACCTCGCCGGCGAGGTCGAGGAATCCCTTGCCCGCCGGCCGGTATAGAGCACCACGGCGAGACACCAAGTATACGCCCTCCCCCACAGCGTCTGCCCAAGCCGAGGCCGTTCCTCCTTAAGGGTGTTCTTGATCTAGTCCCTTTGCCCCCTTGCCCTTATGGCTCGAGTGTAGTGGTAACGCGCTCGCCCTCTTATTCGGTGAAGCTGTAAAGCCCCGCGGCCAACAGCGAAGATTATTCACACACCACACCACAATTCTATCCGGTCGATATAACCACAATAATAGGACCTGTAGATGAGCTTTTTTTTCTGGGAAAACCCCTGCATAGGACTTCCGCGAACCTCTTGGGAAGCTCGCGGGGCTTGTCGGATTCCTACCGATTAAAAACCCCAGGGTGGCCGATATCAGCACTTTGGAGGGGCTCCGGAATCTCCGTATGGAACGCACCAGAGCAACGGCGAAACACCTAGTATACGCCCTCCGCCATAGCGACTGCCCAAGCCGAGGCTGTTCCTCCTTAAGGGCGCCCTTGATCTAGTTGCTCCCTTGCCCTTATGGCTCGAACGTAGTGGTTGCACGCTCGCTCTGTTATTCGGTGAAGCTGTAAAGGCCCCACGGCCAACAGCGTAGATCATTCACACCACAATTCAATCCAGTTGACATAACTACAATAATAGGCCCGGTATATGAGCTCACATTTTGCAGCCTTTAACCCGAACAGTAAAATGTACTTAAATGATATTTTACAACGAAAAGTCACATGATCGGAACAAGGCGCCATCGCTTGCGGAAGGAGAATTGAAACAAAACGCTTGCAACTGGCCTAAGCTCTCAGGCTTAACTAGAAAGACAAATTTGCTGCTTAGTACAACATGTAGCACATTGTGACCTCCCAGTCGTACCCACCACCACGTCCTGATCCACGCAAGTCACTGCATCTTCACTGTTGCGAATGCCATGCAGTTATACAATAACACCATCCCGTCTTCGTGTAGCAGTTGTTTAAGAAACCCAAAGTAGTAAAAAACCACAAAGACCCAGACCGAAACATAATTTATTACACAAACATTTGCTCTGTCCGGAGATCGAACCCGCGACTGCTTGATCTCGAAATTGGGAGCGACCTACGCCGAAGCCTTGTTTTAATAGAATACAAACTTAAAAATTTGCATCTGCATACATGGCATGGCAGCAATCTGTCTGAATATCTTCATACAACTTCGGATGTACATTCGTTAAGATATGTATATGGTCTAGTTATAATTGTGAGCTGAAACACACCGGGAAGCAATTCCAACCCTAACGGTGATGAATACAAGCGAGCTTGAGGCAGCTAGCGGTGCGGTACGAAATTTAATCTACCCCCGTCTGCCACCCCACGGCGCCCGCCTCCCCACGCCGTTGGTAACAACCGAACACCTATATACCGTCTAGATACATACTTCACGAATAATTTATTCATATAACCGCGTCTATGATGATTGTTCCATCGCGTAAAGACCGGAATGGTAGGTAGGAAGTTTGTTTTTCACCGACGTTGCCATGTGAACGATTAATGCGAACTACATGGCTCCGTCTGTACCTAGGCACAGGGCGATACGGCGGTTGGGCGAGTCACCTACGTACTAGATACTAGTAGGTATGTCCTACAAGGACCGGCGACGACGTAGAACACCGTTAGAATTGAGATAAAAACTAGTTACGTACAATATAGTGAGGGCAAAAAACCTGTTCTATTGTTACCGAGCCGGTCCTAGCTACGGATCGGACAGTTGCTTGAAAATGCGGCACGTTATTTACATTTTATATTTATTGGAATCCTTACCTGGAAGAGGGTCTTCAATAAAAAAAATGAATCAGAAATATGAAGATTTGACTTTATTATGCTTTATTTTTTTATTCTCAATACGATTGTCTATACCTAATTATATTATACTAGTGGTCGCCCATTGGTCGAAATTCGACCTACTCTTTCATCGTTTGCTACTTATGTTTGACATTCAGTAAGACTATAGACGAATAATATTTAAGACAAACAATATAAATCTATTCTCAATTTTACCACAGATTTTTTAACAATAAACAAATGAGTATATATGCGTGTTTGTGTCAAATACATGGTAGTGTGTGTAATTTTTTTTTATTGATTTAATGTAGTTTATATGCATAATTTAAAAAAATATTAGCGTTCTGCACTCCTTCTCTATATAAACTATAAGTGTGGGAAATTTCATACTCCTCCGACCGCGCGATTTTCGTAAAAAGGGGTACAAAGTTTTTAGTTCACGTATTAATATAATGATAATGTCTGGCCATAAAAGCCAGCCTGAGGTTCTATAACCCGTATTATGAAATAAGAATACTTATGAAATAAAATCTGTAGAGTGAAGTCCCTACCTATTTAAAGGCAAAATACCATGCAAGTGTGAATGCCAGATGAAAACAGTTTGTCCAAGCACTGCCATGTCATTATAAGCAAATGAAAAAACATGCAGAACATCTGCGTAGGATTCACGGCACAGATTTAGTTCTTGTACGTATTCAAATAAGAACTAAGTAGACAAAATCAATACTGGCAAGAAATTACACTACTGACAATGACCCTACAAACAGATACAAAAATTAAAGCTCTGCTTGAATTTATTACGTTCTTGAAACGGACTATAAAGTATATAACAAAATAAAATGAAAAACAATCTTGTTAATACAATTTCAATGGCCTATACATACGTGGTTGTGTATTTGTGAAGTTCCTATGGCCACCTTGCTGCTCTATCATCAGACCTTAGACACCATTTAGGTTTTTAACACTTGTTAAGACAAATTCAACGAGACCTAAAACGACGAGAATGTATTGCCAAGACGTGGTGTTCCAGCCACCTGCCGTCTCCATTAACCAGCTTCGTTGTGCCATATTAATAATTGCATTGTCATCAAATTTCAAGTCTGCAGGTCTTCGGAAAGTTAGTTTAAAATTGATTGCAAAATTTGTTCCTAACAAACAAACAGACAAGAAAGTCAGTTAAATGACGAAACGTGGTATATTTAAAGAATATTGGCAAGTAGAGGAGGGTTTTTGGAAAATAAATAATTTCGTTTTATATGCGACTTACGGAGCACAGCATTTAATTACAAAAGGAGATTAGACATTCCTTTAGTAGCCTGGAACCTGAAACATAATATAGACTTGTCCGACAAACGAAGTCCTATAATCCAGTATTTATATTTGACATAAATAACCTTATTGATGGGCACGAAAGTTGCAAATACCATTAAAATTTTTGGTATATATAACTTTGTTCTATGTGACCATCGAAAACGTTAAACAATTTGAAATTAGGTGAGAAAGTCAATGGACGAACAAAAGGCCACTGATGCAAGTAATAATATTGTGCAGATATGACCAAAATAGAATGAAAAAGACAATTTGCCCCAAATTAATAGAGTAGCAACGTTCACTGTATTATTATCATAACCAGTTTTTAATAGCATAATGCCTTATATTCTGCAATATTAAACTGATGTATATACATTGAAAGAAGCCTGAACGCAAAAATAGATAATCAATAACCCGAATATTTGCTAGTCATACTTATTATGACAGAATTTTGCATATGACACTATGAAATGAATTGTTTGTGGCATTGAGAAATGTATTTTAACATTTAATTAATAGTCAAGGTTACATCTTATTTCTCGCCATATGCTATGTAAATTACAGGACAGAGTGAGAGCGCGCTATCGCGGCGTCGCGCTCCCTCTCCACGAAAGCCTCCTGAAAATATCTATTGATTATCGTATACGTGCCGGTTGGTACGTATAGTATGCCACCTCGCCCTGTATTATGTCGACTGCCGTCGAGTGCCAATTTATTTGAAGAATGCTTGTAGTGAGTCGAGCGAACTGCTCCGCTGAAGTGACGCCACGCCAGACGTCATGCCCACCTACGTCCACCTGCTCGAGTAAACATATCGCCAATATATTGTATAGTATCGCAGAAATTATAAATAAGAATTTATAAATAGTACCTACTCCGGACGATAACTTAACGCATCGGGAGCGGAAAGGAATCATAAATAGGTATTTGTTGATAGACTTCTTGTATTATTCATGCTCTCTATACATTTTACATAGTAGGCATTCGATAGGGGAAGATACGTTATCTTTTTGTATGGACTTTGTATATATCCATGATAGCATGACGCAGAGGTACGTTTATGTCGGTCGAGACCTGTCGAGCTAGCCCAAGAGCAAAAGGTTGTGAACCTGGGTTGCTAGGTTACTTTACTCCCGCATTGAATGAAAAAATGTGCATACAAGTCGAAAATACTTATAACATGATGGTTCTAAATTTAAAATAATAAGTTTATTTTGTATTGTAACTGAGTTACACTCTTATGTTAGTTAATCTATTAAAAGTTATTTATTAATTATTATTTATTTCAATGTACATAACATTTTGTACACATCGCTAGCCGTATATATGTATATGATAACTCAAATATTTGATTAAACCTCTAATATTCGGAGCAAAAAAATATTTTTTATTTTTATTTCTGTTACTACTCCAGTACTATGCATATAGTCGGTGTAATCACTGACGATATGGATAAATAATATGGCTTATTTCTCTGACAATATACAAACTAAAAACATATGTATATTATAATAAACTAACGACCGCCCGCGACTTCGTCTGCGTAGGTATCTTTATTAATTATAGCCCATAGGCCCATAGGCAACATCAGAAAAACACATATGTTATATTATGTATTACTGTTAAAGTTTCATTAAAACCATTCAGTAGCTTTTGCGTGTAAGAGTAACGAACATCCATTTATATCTATCCTCATAAATTTTCGCATTCTTAATAGTAGAATAAAGTTCGACCCTGCAAACACATTTTGCGCTAGGAATAATGTAGATGACAAATGAATGGTATAAATAACATGTGGGAATTTTGTAGCCACAATGTTGGTATCATTGCATTCACAAGAAACGGAACGCGCTTGCGCGAGCTCGACGGGTGGACGCGGTGGGGAGGGTCGCAAGGCCGGGACGCGGCGAGCGGGGAGGGGCAACGTCATGTCGAACAACGCAAGTCATATGCTACTAAATTCAAAAGCCCGCTCTATATGCGCCGTTCGCACGCACACGACAGACTATTCGATTGTTCCGGTTTAAAACTTGCCTGCGTTGCCCGAGTCGTCCAACGCGATTACGCGAGGTGAGAACTGTGAGATCCGTGTAGTAAAAGTGGCCTCTCTCCGTGCTATTGTAGTGATCATTTTAAGTTTTAAATATTTTATCTTGTGATTACTCACGTGAAGTTCAATCAGCACACTACAATATACAGATCCCGTTCTGGCTGATAATAAGAATAAAAGGCCTACAATACGCCAAGAACGTCGCTGTCAAAATAAGGCGGAAAATAAATAAATAGGGTTAAAACACAACGACGCGCAACAAACGTGATTAAAACAAACCTTAAAGCGTTGGTGCATTGAAGTGACTTTCGTGTAGCAAGATAGCGGACGATGACCGAATTGCTAAAATAAAATTGCGCTTACTGATATTTTTCGGTGATGAGAGTACTGCGGCGGTAATAGTGCGCGTCAGTGTGATCATCATGGAGTGTGGAATCGGCTGGCGAGCTCAACGGTGCCGATGAAGTCAGTCGAGGCCGCAGCCTTTTGAAATAGGTACCGGTTTTGAATTATCATTTTGTTTGATTTATATTGCTGGTCGGTTCGGGCGGGTGCAGATGGCTTGCACTCCTCTATGGCAGCGATTACTGCTAACGTATTTGTGTTCATATATCATGTACAGTAACTACGTGTTCAGTCAGTGTTATTATTATACTTTAGACCGGAACCGAACAACGAGAGAAGCATTTAAAAAAACTACTAATAATAATATTGTTTTTTTTGTCCTCAAGAAACTTTTTTTATATTTTCAGATACTTAAATATGGAGAACACCACTTCAGATTTAGGTGATCACCCGAGTGAACAGCGAGAGGCGAGCTGCAACGATGACTGTTATAAAGAGACAGCATCAGAACACTGTACAGAAGATGGGTTTATTGTGATGAAAGATGATAAAAGTAGTGACAGTGAGGATGCTAGCTCTAATGATGAACAAAGTAATATAATTAGTTGTAGTAACTCTCAGTTTTATGAGAGCAGTGACAGTAAAATAGATTATGCAGTAAAGAATGATGACAATGATACTCTAAGTGACATAGACGATATAAAAACAGACAGTGCTTCAGCCGATAGTGAAGACTCTGCACTCGGTAGTCTACCACCAGATAGTGCTCTTAATGATAGGGAAGAAGAAGCTCAAGATAGATCAGAAGGAAGCGATTCGGGTCTTGGCTCAGAAACGATTGAAGAAAAATTACCGAGCTTCAACCTTGCATTGCCATGCACAAATAGTCTAAAAAATGGTAAATCAGATAAATTGGATCATGTCAATGAAGGTTCTGATAATTGTCATAATGAAAACAAACTAGATAATGGTCAAAATTCTATAGCACAAGTTAGAATACCCCTCAGAAGTAGTCTTAAGAGAAAATGTAGTGATAATAGCAACAGTGAACCACAGACTAAGAAACGTAGAGAGACCATTCGATTCGATAATGTTACTGTATATTACTTTCCCAGAGCCCAAGGCTTTTCATGTGTTCCATCGCAAGGAGGCTCCACTTTAGGAATGGAATGGGAACATTCTCACATACAAAATTTCACATTAGCAGAACATGCTTTAGAACAGAGAAGGTTACATAGACAAATATTACAACAATTAAAGAGCGAACGTCATAATTTACAAGGCGCTACGCTTTCTTCTAGTGAAGATAGTGATACTGAAGAAGAGGCAAGTGATATTTCTGAATCAGAGCTAGATTTAGATAGCTATTTTTTCCTGCAGCCGGTCCCGACCAGGCAGAGGAGAGCTCTTTTACGCGCGGCAGGTGTGCGAAAAATAGAGGGTTATGAAAAAGACGAATGTAGAGATATAAGAACCTCACGCGAGTTCTGTGGTTGTGCCTGTAAAGGAATCTGTAATCCAGAGAATTGTTCATGTAGTTTGGCAGGTATCAAATGCCAAGTCGATAGATTAAACTTTCCCTGTGGATGCACTCGAGATGGCTGTTGCAACACTACGGGCCGAATTGAATTTAACCCAGTTAGAGTGAGAACACACTTTATACAAACGCTTATGAGACTAGGATTAGAAAAGAAAAACGAGGAAAGTCAAGAAGCGGCTAAGAGGCAGTGGCTGGAGGCACACAATAGTAACTCGTGTTCGTCAAATTCTTCTTATGAAAGAGAACGTTGTCTCGGGCATGAAGACGGGATGTTACGTGATGTGAATCTTACTCCTAGAGTGGAAGTGGAGTCCTGTGTTAATGCAGGGAGCTTCAATAATGTACATTGTGATATAAACAATCCCACTGCACATAGCAACGTACAAGACGATATGTCGTACGGATACAGAAACAATACATCTAATCACAATAATACGAACAAGAATACTATTATGCATTTTGAGAACACAAACAACCATCACAGCCATACTGACCCCTATACGTCGAATATACTTCAAGGAAAAGGTCCGCCTTACTCGACGACCAATACCATGGGATTTGAGACGTTATCCAACAACATGCAAAGGTTTCCTTGTGAACTCAATTACACGTATGAGCAACACACAGAAAATCACCATTTCAAAGGTCTGCAGAGCTTTTCTGCCACCAGCTTCGAGGAATTCGCACATAGTTCTCAAATGACGATGTTCAGTCACTATGGACACATGTATGTTCCGGAGTATATGCACAAATCGAGTGCTAACATGCATGAGCACAACTCTTTACAGTATCATAGCACGCAACAAAATCACTATGACATGTACAAGAGCACTGCAGAATGTGTAAATAATCAAATTAAAAATAATACTCAGTATACCACTTTGATGACATTGCCATATCAAACTAGTAATAAGTTGCAAACGGTAGAGAATGACGAGAATTGGTTTAGTCACAACACATTGCTTAGTCTAGACCACTCTGACCACACCACGCAGGATGCCTCGGACCTTCAGTCTCAACCCGCTGAGACACCAACGGAAAGCAATAATATCGAGACTACTGAAAATTTTGGTGAACTTATTAAAAAAACTATGGTAGAATCTGTTTCTGTGTAGATGAATTACTTGTTGTATTATAATCGTCTTAATTACCATGTTATGAAGTTTTTAATTATATTAATTGGTAAATTAAGCTAACTTATTTTATTAACGCACCCTTTCAGTAAAAGAATTTAGGAAAAAACAATGACAAAACGAATATACAATGTGAAAGTCGAAGCATGTAGGTATCGGGGAAGACCTAAACTATCTTACTATAACTAAATAGACCGTGTCTTGTCTTAAGAGCATGTCAGACGTCTCCGTAACCGGCGCATGTATGAGACAAACTTTGAGAGTAGAGGAAGCGAGAGAACTCTGTAAGAAAAAATCCTGCTGGTACTCTGTACTTTCTGCCTTCCCCGCATGGGATCTGTTGGATGATATAGATAGATAGGGATAGATCGTATCTAGATATATTGCATTTTTACACGTGTCATAAAAAATAATCAACGAAAATTTTGAGTACAATGAACCAGCATTTTTTAACTTTATCAGTGTGTACCTACCCACTATATTTGTCAACAATTTGGTACGGGAAGTTGTATGTAACTACCTCAAAGTAGCATCTATCTATCCGGGTTCATGGACATTAGTAAGAAAATTTACGTAAACATCGGAAAAATAGTGTAGCGTCTATTTTATCATTCATATTCAGATTACAGATATAATTAATACAAAAGTATTAATAATCAATTCCGTATAGTATTTTAACTTACTAATTGGTAGGTTTTATAATTCATATACGATTAAGCTGCAATATTTTTATTATAATTTTAACTAAAGCCTCTTCCTCATTGAGCTGTACAACAGCGATGTCGTTACGCTCTGCCTTATCAATGTCATTACCGTGTATAGCTAAGTTTAGGCACAAATATACGATATTTTCGCCCGCTCCATTCCTCATCACCCTTCCTAGTATATTCCGATAGTAGTAATTTTACTTATGAACTTTCTTCTACCTATTAAATCAAAATAAAATTATATTAAATTTTGTTAAGTTTGCACATTTTTCACAAGATTTCACGCCACTCCATTAAAAATATCATCATTAGCCGACGACTGCAGGACAAAAGCCTCCCCAAAGATCACCAGGATGCGTGCTGTACGCATCCAGCTTTACAAAAATATCACTAACTTACACAATAACGATAAAATTAATGGCGCGATTCGATATATCGAAGACGCTATTGCATCTCAAAAAGCAATAAAGAAGTCCTTATTTTTTGTTATATGGGCTCGAGTACGGTCAGCGACATTTGGCGCTTAACATTCTCTGTTTTTCAAATCGCGTGGACACTTTTGTTTTATATAAAATCTATTATTTTTGTTGATCTATATAAATTTTCGCCCGAATAATTTGGTATTGACAATGTTCACCGAGATATAAACCATAAAGAGGATTACTGATTTAAAAATCTGAGAATGTTAAGCAATTTACGTTGTTGACTGTATCTATGTTGTATCTCAATAATCGCAACCTCAACTCATGAGGAACCGCCCTAAGTCCACTTATATCGTATTACGTCCATATCCCAAAGGGGTAGTTAAAGTCAATCAGAATAAGTGACGTAAGCTTACCATCTTCATTTTACCAGAATAACCTTTGTACTTACACTGTCATCTACATAATTAAGTACCTATACTTATGGGGTCACCCATACTATAATTACATGGCTCGTGACGTCGTTCGTGACCTCCCTATATTCGTTGTGACTCTTCAGTGCGCCTTGAACTTAAGCCTTCTACGACGTGCTTTAAAGGGCAACGGTCTCATTGCTATGTACTTAATTTGCAGTGGCATAGAATTGGGTTAAGAATGTAAATTAAAAAGGGAGGTATTCGGAATCCATTTTCCTTGTACCTATCAGCATTTTTGTACCCATAGATGTTCGATTTTACCGAATAAATTCAATGTAGGAGGTACAGTAACTATCTACAGTTACAAAATGGAATATATTGTTACCCGCGACCTCATCTCCAATAATTTCTTTTTAAGACAAATATTTCCTGTGTCCGAGCAAGCAATCAAACTCTTTGTCAAATTTTATTCACATATATTCAGCAGTTTAGGATAAATATACTTTCTTTCACGTTTATAATATTCCTATGGATTTAATCCATTTCGACACTTTTTTCTTTAAACAAAACACCCACCCGTGGTAAAGGGCAATTAAAACTCATCGTCTATTACATAAGTTACATAGTTTCACGACCATATAAACGTAGTTACGAACTCGATTTGTTACTTCCTTCATAGGTATGTACATACATAATATATCCAAAGGAAGATGGAACTGCTCTTCTTATAATATCAAAGGTTCCATGACTAAAATTGTTTATATTAAGCATTTCATTCTATACCATTATTTTCAATCTTTCTCACTCTTTGTATAATTCTCAAGCAATAGTGGCAGAGGTGCAGTGTCCACCCACATATCGTCGACAATGTTAAGTCGCAATATAATAAGGGGGCGAGCCTATTACCGTTATACCGAGCTCAAGTGCAGACTTCTGACTCTTGTTGAGGATTGATTAAAAATCGACTTACGATGACTACTCGTAGCTACTAGCTACTACTACTAAAAATCACACGAAATCTGTGATGCATAAGACAACTCGGTGATAGGGTTGAAAACATTTTTTACCAACTTAAGTAATTGGGATACCCTAAACAAACTTTTTTATACACCAAATGCAAATGAACAGGCGCGATTATTGAAGCATAAAAATGGACGATAAATCAAATAGCGTCACTTATTGATAGTTTTTAAAGAACCTAAAAGAAACAGCAAATTAGGTAAAAGCTCAAAGGGAAAAAATCGCATAGAATTACCTTGTAAATCTGTAACTAGGTTCGATGTCATTTTATTTGAAGGCTGGACATTTAAAAAACTTCATAAATACTTTCAGTTTATTTGTGACCATGCTCTGAGAATATGGACGACGACAATTATTACAATCAACAAAGCTATAGTCATCTCGACTCCAAAGCTTGCAAAGACCTCAACAAATATAAGCGACAATGTCATAGTAAGCTTATATCACCAGTAGAACAGCAAATGGTACCATTTTTATGTGGGGTTATTAATTGTTCGATTGTCCTTGACTCATTTTGAAGGCCTGCCATCCTCGTAGACGAAATGGAAACGCTGATTTTACTATTGTCTTTATTCATTCTTTATTGTCTCCCGCACCCGTCAAACCTTAACCAGCGTTTGAAGAGCGCTTTGTAAACGCGCGGTGAAGAAGCGCTGTAAGCGCTTTTAAAAATATACACCGTCAGACGTTTGTTACAATCTAGCGCTTATAAATTCACGTTGAAAAAGCGCTCGTGTGAATGGGGATTAGGGTTTTATAAGTCCAGTAAGGTTTGACTGCCTCGTTGATCCAGTGGCGAATAATGCGTTTTGCGATCATCGAGATCACGAACTATGAGAGTGGAGGAAGCCAGAGAGGTATCTAAGGAAGGAACCTGTTGAAACTCTGTACTCTCTGCCTACCTCGCAAGAGATCTGGCGTGATGATATAGATAGATAGATAGATAGAGATCCTGGAATCAAACCCTAAGTCGGATAAATGTAGTTTTTCTATCAAAAATTTCCCAGTATCTGTCCGAAGTCTGGAATTGTGCCCGGTATATGGCAATAGACTCGCCCTCTATTACATGGGACCTAACATCGTCGGCGAAAAGTGGGTGTACACAGTACACCTCCCGCTTGGGGCATATAGGCGTGGCGGTGGTCATAAATCCAATAATGAGTATTGCTTTGTTGGTTCAACTATAATAAGACATATTATAAACGCGTTAATACTAGGTACCTACACAATACCATTATCTGTTTGTCATTTAAAAATTGGCAATTGGGAAAGACCCAGCAAACATGTCTAAGATTGATATGGAAATCGATGACTTACGTATTGACTATTGATCATAATTATTAACTTCACGGCTTGGTTCAAGTAGTCACTAGTTTACCTGTGACCATGGTCTTTGTGAATACGGACGTGATAGTATGTATCTGACTATAAGTCTTATATACCAACAATCATTAAAATCAACAGAGCTGTAGCCATCTCGGGTTACCGTCCTCAACTAGAAAAGCTTATATCACTAGTAGACCTGCATACGCAATGGGTACCATTTTTATGTGGGGTTATTTACTGTTCGATTATTCTTGACACATTTTTAAAGGCTATCCTGCCATCCTCGAAGACGAAATGAAACCGTTTACTATTTTTATCGTCCCGGCAACACTAAGGTTTTATAAGTCGAACAATGAGTCAACCTCCCTACATCTTGCTTTGTTGGTGTAACTATAATAAGACATATTATAAACCCGTTAATACTAAGGTACCTACGAAATATCATTATTTATTTGTCATTTAAATGTTGTTAATTTAGAAAGACCCAGTAAACGTATCTAGACTCACGGTTATTATGAAAATCGATAACTTGCGTGTTGACTGATAATAATAATGCTAAACTTTACTGCTTAGTTCGAGTAGTCACCAGTTTAACCCCCCTGCACTAACATCGGCAGGGGCGCCGTCGGGGTCGCGGACGCAACGAGTGGGGGCTTGAGCGTCCTTCACGAGCGACCCCGAGGAGAACGGCAGCGTGGTGTGACCCACGTCGCCGTGAGCACCGCGTTGGTGCGGGAGGAAGCGTGTTATTAAGTCTCCCCCCGAAGGCGGGCTCTTCAGAGCGCGGCACAAGAGGGGCACCGGTGCGTTCCATACGGAGATCCCGGAGCCCCTCCAAAGTGCTAATGTCGGCCACCGTGGGGTTATACTCGGTAGGAATCCGTCACGCCCCGCCAGCATCCCTCGAGGCTCGCGGAATTCCTATGCAGGATTTTCCCCAGTAAAACAAAAAAAAACAGTCACTAGTTTAAAAGCTTTCCTATGAGCTCTTGTCGTCTTCTACTTACCACTGTGTGTCCAATTTACCTACTAAACAAGTTATTTGAAAAATATAAGATATTTATCAGATATTATAGGCCAGTTTATATAGGCCCAATCTTCAGTGGATGCACCTATGCACAAATAGGAAATTTACATAATACAGAAACATTTATGGGCTGCACGAAGGTTTGTCCCGGGCGGAAATCTAACCTACGACAACTAGATCCAGTCAACAGAGCGACCTACACCCTTAGCCGCTCGACCAAGCAATCGTTGCTATGAGTTTGACTTGAATTTGTTTAATAATTTAAACAGCAATAGAAACCTGGACATTAAATATATTCACTGCTATATGATTGACAGCCGAGCAGTTGAAAAGATAGCGCGCGCTTTCGAGGTCACCCACTTTATTTTCCTACACTGTTTATCGTTTGCATATGTACGCTTGCTATGTATCGTTCAGTGTACATATCATCTGATAAGCTCTTTCCATATTAAGACGGTAATTAGATAACCATTTTACTATGCAATTTTATAATTAAGTTATCAATATAAATTGTCAGTGAACTTCTAAGACACCTTATCAGCGCCAGCCGAAACAAGATTTATATTTTAATTCTGTGAAGTGTAAAGATAATACAAACTATATGGATAGGGCATCAGATAGGTATTTATCACAATTAACACGTTTCAAGAAAATTTATCTCAGACATAAATTTGCGAAATTAAAAAACACCATCACTCACGCCTATATTCTCTTAATAGGAGTGGCAGAGGTGTAATGTGTACACCCACTTTTCTCCGACGATCATAGATCCCTTGTAATAGGGGGCGAGCCTATTGTCATATGGCACAATGCCAGACTCATACTGTCTCAATTTCGTCTATCGAAAAATTTATATTTTGTCCGACCTAGGATTTGAACCCAGCACTTCCTAATATCTATCTGCATTATTCGCCACGAGACCAACGAGGCAATCGTGCAGAGTGCGTCGAAAATAATTCCAGAATATTCAAAACTTGTGTGGCGTATATGTTGGAACTCTGCTCACCCCCTAATGGGTATGTAACCGGTCTAAATAGGGCCCAAGGCAACAAGCTAACGAACTCCGCGCTCGCCCGGCACCCAGCCACGCCCGCCCACTTCTGGGGAGTCGGCGCGGTGTAGTGACAGCATATCCGTAGGCTATTTAGCTACGAAGCCTTACGTATATACATACAAGAATAGTACATGGTGTTTTTTTGTTCAAAATTGCCGCATTTCAGCACAGAGTGGATGACATATCCCCCGATGTTTTGTAAATAAATATCACCAGGCAATCGCGAGTCTCTCACTTCGATAAGGAAAAGTATTTACCAGCTGTGGAACAGAATAGTAGATATGATAAGGAATATACAAAGATCAAATAACAAAAACATTTTTGGCATTTTCATGCAATTTTTTTCGGGGGTTTTAGAAGTAAAATATTCTTAAGTGTATACTCATAAACCAGGTAAGTGTGCAATATAAAACGGCCAATCAAAATGAAATGTGTATACTTTCATTTCGTGTCTATGCTGTTGACTGTTGAAGAGTTCCCTCGTCTAAAGGCAAATCTGGGTGTATATTCAGGTCATACTTACCAATTTCAACTCCGTACGATAATTCAGCTTGCATGATTTGACCTAAAGAACCTAACAAACTTTGCAAGTTAAATAAAAAAAAACACCGTTACGCCCATATTCCCCGAGCGGGGGTGGCACAGGTATACTGAGTACACCCACTTTTCGCCGACAATGTTGAGTCCCATGTAATAGAGGGCAAGCCTATTGCCATATATCGGGCACAATTTCAGACTCCGGACTCATACTGGGAAGTTTTTGTTAATAAAACTTCGTTTGTCCGACCTAGGATTTGAACCCAGCAAGCGCTTTGGCACTAGACCAACGAGGCAGTCATTCAAATAAAAGCAAGCTGAATAAAAGCTAGTAAAAATCGGGTATAGTCGACGTGAATAATTCTGTCTTCAGTGAAAGGAGATACAAGTCGAAAACCATAGTATTGAAGAAATCGACTTTAAAGTTAAATATTCCTGTCACTTTTCCTATTACACTTAATTGAATGTTGTTTACGGTTTTTGCTAGACACTTAATTAATGATTGTTTTACTCAGACTCAACAAATTATTATTATACATATAGTTTTGGTTTAGTATCGTAATGGTGAAGTATTTAACATGTTAATAGTATTTAAAAATGGGTTCATCTATTGAATAACATTGGTGTACACAGATGCATGTGGAATTATGTCAATTTGCACTATTTTAAATTTATATCTACTGATCGTGTGACAGGAGTTTACTCAAGTTGAATAAGTAATGCAAAAAAAATTGGAACAATCAATTCAGTTTACTTTGTTACAATTGAAAATATATCATCTTACACATTGTTGATTCTGAAAAATGCTTAGTTACATTATTATGTACAAAAAAACTCATTCTCATTTTATGCCTTAGGAATGCAGTTATCAAATTGAAAACAAACGGATTTTTTTTTTGATGCATAATGTCCAAAACACACACGATGGTACAAATAGGTACTTCATTTTATACTAATATTTGTATTCCTATTCTAAGACTCACTGTACTGCCAATACCTATATATAAGTAAATCGGATAAATTACGGTCCTCACGATACAGGCTGCGTCTAGTGTGAAGGCTACAAGGAATATGTTACACTATGTACTTTTTTGGTAAATAAATGAAGTTATTATACTGAGTTCTTAGATTTACGCGAATATTACACATGAAATAAAACTATTTTACGGATTTTATCGCGGTTTATTATTGATTTTTAGTCGCTCAAAGAAGTCTGCAGTCTGTGAACATGTCCTTGACCGCACCCGCCATAACATCAGATTTGATAGACCACAAATTCTCGTGAAAGAACACCGATTCCTACCAAGGATGGTTCGCGAGGCTATTGAAATCCAAAAAACATCCTAATTTCAATAGAGAAGATGGCTGGGTGCTTCCATCGACTTGGGATCCGGTAATTAATATAATCAAACCCAAAACCAAGCATAACACTGCAAGACCTCAAGACACTGTGAACTCATTCTGCGTAGATCGGACCAACAAAAATAATTAAGAAGTTTGAGGGTACCCCGGAACAACTATGACTTTTGGACGTCTAACACCTCAGTCCCTCCCGTGACCATGGGTGCTGCAAAGCACTCGAAACGTCGGGAACTAAAAATCAATAATAAACCGCGATAAAATCCGTAAAATAGTTTTATTTAATGAAGTTATTATTATTAAAATATAAAGTTATTAAAATATAACTCGAGTTGTATCACCTTTCACTGAAGGTACACAATTTCATTTTTTGAAAATTATGCTTCATTTTTTGTTTTTCGTGAGTATGTTAACTATCCCAGGTATAATAAATACCTCAAATAAAGAACAGATAAAAATTAAAATTATTATAATTTTATTCGAATTTCATACATAGCACTTATAACACAGACAGATGTAGGTAAATTACGTATTTCGAAAGTATCACATTTTTTTGAAAAATATTTCAGTTGAACATGTCATGATTTCTATAATACTGTCACCACACAACATTTCCGTCAGGACCGCGGAGTTAATTTCCATATTTTGATGATTTTGTCTTCGCCAGCGGTGATCAAAGTGTGTGAAGCTTTATCGAAATAGATACTGTTTACAGAATCTGAAACAAATTACATAGTATGATATACATAACAAAATATACAAGGAAAAAGTTAAAAAAACTGTAGACTGGCAAGAAATAAACGCTGAAATATAGTAAAATTGTTTACCTATCGCTTGGTTTATTTTATATTATTCCATATCTATATGTATGAACCCAGAATTTTTGCCTCTTTCATCTGATATCCCACTCGATACGATAGCAAAAAAAATCCTAGAACGCCACTTATTCTGATGTAAGATCAGTCATATTGATTTTGTTCGTATAGAATGTAGCCTGTGTCACCCGGAGCATAATCTATTGACACCTTATTCATCAAAAATGAATGAGTAGTTAAGGCGCTATGGCGGAACAAACGTAAATACAAACATACATATACCGAGTTCTTAGATTTACGCGAATATTATACATTAAATAAAAACCATCGACTTAGGATCCTGTAATAAATATAATTAAATCCATAACCAATCATACCACCGCAAAATCTCAAGACACCGTGAGCTCAATCTGCTTTGATCGGACCAACACAAATAATTAAGTAAATTGAGGGTACCCCAGAACAACTATGCCTTTTGGACGTCTAACAACAGTCTTTCCCGTGACCATGCGTGCTGCTAAACACTCGAAACATCGGGAACCGAAAATTCAAAAATAAACCGCTATAAAGTCCGATAAATAGTTTAATTTTACATATAAAGGCTATTAAAAATATAGCCCTTTTAGATGTGCCGTAGTTGAGTAAAAATAGATTTTAGCAAGCAAGCGATAAGCAATAAGTAGAATGACCGTACGAATGATTAAATCATAAAGATAGCTTGTCACCTTGTTACTTAAATACAGGAAACGACATTTACAACCTTCGAATTACAACTGGGGGGAATTTTAAAAGGAAGTAAGACACCTATGAAATATAACAGAGATTTAATTTAAAATGTGTTCTCATGCAAGGAAATGAATTATAGTATGTATTATCAAGACGTACGAGACGATTAAATCCAACAACAAAAATCGCAATAACAGTGGTTTAAGCGAGGTACCAATTTGGCGCCACATCGGAGGACGGATCGCTTTGTCTGAAGCAGAAGAGCACTCGTTGGAAGGAGATATCTATGACATTCAACTAGTCGGGGTTTTTTTAGGTTTATGGCATCACGACGACGCGTATTTTGCCAATGTCAAGTATTACGAACATTCATTTCAAAATTAATTCACCTCCCCGATGAAATTGATGACAAGGATGATAATGAAATTGATGAAGTGCCCCACCCTGGATAGTAAAGCGATGGATACTTTACATACCAATTGCGACGGCCGTTTTAAGGGAAATCGAAAAGGCACATATAAGAATACATAATGGTTAATATTCCACCAACATTACACATTATAATTCGAAATAACACAAGTTTTGGAAATTAAAACAAATTGACGACATCACTCTTCGATTTCACGCCAAAAAAACCACTAGTCGGGTTACGGCTAAATCTTGAAGAGTAAGTCTGATAGGCGGTAGTCGTTCAAATTTGTCAAATCCAAATGTTTCACACTAAGGACCCCAAATAATGTGTAAGGCATATAATGCTGATAATGTATCTGCATTTTCGCAGTACAACTCCTGCTTTACCGGTACAATTGCTAATATCTAGTCTATTCATCTACTTCATCACGTCTGCGTGATCCCTTGCAGGGTCGGCAGGGAGTACAGAGGTTCAAGAAGTTCTTTCCTCTTCCTTCTCGGGCTTCCTCCACTCTTATAGTTCGTCTCATGCACGCTTTTCGGTTACCAAGACTCTTGGCATGCCCTTAACACACGGTCTATATCTAAAGAATATGTATAAACTGTTAAGATTAAGTTAAGATATTTTATGAAATGTGGGCGTATTTAAAACCAACCGATCCAACGATACATATCGACGAGTTTGCTGCTGGCGAGTGTATTGGTGGCTTTACATTGTGCCGAGTCGAAAAACTTTGTCAGCGGCACGAGATAAGCAACTTAACGAGATAATTAGTGACTACTTTTCACCTTGAACATCAACGATCAACTGAGCCATAGGCTTGTGCAGTACTGTACTGCCAGTACATGTACTAAGAACTAATAAGAATAATTCAAAATTGTCAAACGAACTATTCCGCTTGCTTAAGCGGTCATCGTTCATTTAGTACATTTTGGATCTGAACGAGGCAAAGGATTATAAGCAGTGATAGCCTAGTGGTTAGATCGTTCGACTGCAAAGTCAAAGGTCTCGGGTTCAAACCCAGGCACGCACCTCTGTCTTATCTAAAGCATGTGCGTATTAAAAATTATTTATCACTTGCTTTAACGGTGAAGGAAAACATCGTGAGGAAACCTGCATGCCTAAGAGTTTCTCGAAGGTGTGTGAAGTTCACCAACCCGCACTAGGCCAGCGTGGTGGACTATGGCCTAAACCCTCTCAGTTTGAGAGGAGGCCCGTGCCCAACAGTGGGACAGTTCCTTAACAGGGCTAATATTATATTATTATGAGGCAAAGGAACGCGGTTTCAGTGACATTTATAATCTGTAGTGTAGGAGAGCACTAGTTCCTATTAGTACAAGTAACTAGTACATTCTCGAAATTGTCCGCCACATTATGCCTTTCTGTCACTAAGAATACTCGAAATACAGCCGACTGTTATCTGACTGATTTAGTTTTACATACTTGTTTCACATTCAATATTTTATAGTTATATAGTTTCATTCAAAAAGCAATATTACTAAGAATGAGACCCTACAAATATGAAAGAAAATGTATTAAGAATAATTGCGATCTGTGCTGTTCGGAAGCGGCGTAGGAAAGCAGTGTACTATTGAAGTAATACGTACGATTTAGCGCAGTGGTTAAGAGCTTAGGTCGCTCCACCTACTGTGTTTAATAGTCGCGGGTTCGATTCCCGCACGGGACAAATCTTTGTGTGATCCACAATTATTTGTTCCGGTCTGGGTATTTGTGTGAATTTTCATGTTTGTAAACGCACCCACGACACAGGAATAAATCCTAGTGTGGGCTACGTTTAAAGAAAGAAAAAAAAAAAAAAAAAAGTAATAGAAGCCCGAACTGGTTCACTTGACTGAATGTAATAGATCAAAGCGCTCTTTTCAATGACCGAGCAAGCACAAGCCTAATGAGGTCGCACGCAAGCTGCTTATATATATATATATATATATATATACAATAATACGTCAGATAAAGTTGCCAAGCCGCCGGGCTCTGTCGGCAGGTAAGCAGGTTTGGTGAGTAGTGGGCCTCAGGTACTCCGTTTAACTCTTGCGTACGTACCATTATGTGCCCGGTGTGAGCTAGCCTGGGTAGCAGTAAGCATGTTCCATTGCATCAGAGAGCCCTTGCCTCCCCCTAGCCATAGCACACTTGAATCATCCTCGCATAACGACTGAACAGGTTCTGAAAGATGCTTCTGGAATACCTGCATGCAAAAATAATATTATTACAATCTCGACATACTTCCATAGCACCAGTAGTAATAACCAGTAATTAAATATTCCAACAATCTTCCTAATCAAACACCAATCCTCGGGATAAGCGAAGTAAACAATCGCTTCCTATTACATTGGATCTAACGTCTTCGGCAAAAAGTGGGTGTACAGAGTACACATCGGCCACCCCCGCTGACTATATTAGTCATGACGGTGTTTATTTCTTTGAAACTCGCCTCCTTACGACCAAAAGCACTTCGGTGGAATGTCGGTGAACTTTGTACAAGTCTACCTACCCTCCAGGGGAGCATGAGAGTTGTGTCACAGTTAGCATAGTAAGCAGTTGAGCATGTTAGTAGCGGTCGGAATAAGAATATCGCACACATATACGTTAAACCGAGACGTGGACACCTACAGTGAGACTAGTCCACCAAATGAAAATTGCTCAGCGGGCTATGGAGAGAGCTATGCTCGGAGTTTCTCTGAAGGATTGAATCCGGAATGAGGTGATTCGACAGAGAACCAAGGTCGCCGACATAGCTCACAGGATCAGCTCGCTAAAGTGGCAGTGGGCTGGCCATAATGGCCGAAGGACCGATAGCCGTAACTTGGAAAACGTAGTGTGGGACGCCCTGTCGCTAGGTGGAGGGACGGTATACGCAGGGTAGCTGGCAGCGGTTGGAGAAGAAGAGCCGAAGACCGGGCTCAATGGCATGCCTTGGAAAAGGCCTATGTCCAGCAGTGGACCGTTACGGGCTGATGATAATGATGATGATAATGACACAGATACGTTTATTATTTATTTTTACACAGTACTATCCGCTGAAAGCTTCCGAGAAGCCGCGTAGCCGTTGGTGTGAGTGATTCTTATACCGACCACTAGTAATAAAATGCTCAACTGTTTACATTTGTTAAGGGAATTACTAACATCAATGACTTAAGAGAATTTTTGTTTGAAAATTTCCGTTGTCTTATAACCGTGACAACAGTTAAAAGTTTGCCCGAAGGACCCAAAATGCAGGTGTTTGTCAAATAATACAGATATAATTAATTAAAATAAAAAAGTCATCCCTATAAGTTAAAGAGCATATCTTAAGCTTATTTCGTGTATATTTTATATATATCCAATCGCCCATTGAATAGAACATTTGAAATATATATTTAAGATTGAGTTTTTTAAAAGTATTATTTTTTTAAAGTATTATACATTTGAATGTGAAGAAAACCAAAATTATAACCGAAATTATTAACCAGAATGAATGCAAGGATTATGGTTGGTAACAATATGCTAGAAGCAAGTAAATGAGTTTGTATATCTTGGATGCGCCTTCAGTAAGGATGGGAAATACACCGCTGATATAGAGAGAAGAGTGAATGCAGGGAATCGAGTGAATGGTGCGATGCAAAAGCTACTTGGGAGCCGATATTTTCTTTCACCGTTGACATGCTTTCGAAAAGACAGAGGGTGCCTGGGTTTGAACTAGAGACCTCTGACTTTGCAATCCAACGGTCTAACTACTAGGCTATTAATGTTTTTAAATGAGGTTATGTTATGTAATCCACTCACCGAATCCAAAACACTGAGATCAGTGACGATCATGTCACCATGGTCGCTGGCGGTGACGACGCGGTCGCCGGCCAGCACGAAGCGGGCGCCGCAAACGGGCGCCGCGTGCACGCACAGCTTGTGCATCAGCTCCTTACTCGAGTAGTCCCACACAAACACCTCGCCGTCCCCCGTCCCAGTTATAATGTCGATTTCGTGCCGCCGACGCCTGTAGATCGAGAAATACGTTCGGAATGCGCTGATTTTATACCTGAAATAGGTACACCTAGTTTTTTGTATGAGTTTATTTTATTATAATTATTTGTTAGAAAATCATATGTAGCTATACTAGGAATTACTACTATTACTAATACTAGGAATTATTCGTGTTTACGACAACGATCTACAAACATAAAATTCAGATAAACAAACACCCAGACCGAAACAAATTGTAATGGGCACACAAATATTTGTCCCGTGCGGGCGTCGAACCCGCGACTAATCAATCAAGTCAAGTGGAAAGCACTAAGCAAATACGAAGGGGAGATGACCTAAACCGATTTTCTATAGATTGAAATGTGTCATTGCGCCGGGCGGCATAGGACGAGAGGGACGATACGCCCAACCCACATTAGTATTTGCAATCTGACGGAGACTGGTAAGAACTAAACGGTTCGTCTATGTCGATGTTACTTGTAAGTTCAATCATATTACGGCAGATGGCATTTTTAATATAGGAGTATTCTAATAAATAACGAAAAAAATACTTACAAGTGAAATGTGATATTATTTGTAGGATCAGAATGTCGATCCAAGTAATTCAGATACATCACTTCATTTAAAGGGTTTTATTTTTAGTAAAATGGATAATATTTAATAGCTATACCAACTGGAGCAGACGTGTGAATGGAGCGAGTAGCAATGACAAACTGAAGTAAGCCACACCCACCACGATGACGTCAAGGCTTTTATGAAATCATAAGGCTCGTGCGTATAGGTCATATCTTCGTATTCGCTTCATGTGGGAACCGTATACCCTCTTAACCACTGGACCAAGCCGAACCAATATTTTGTATATGTTTATTTTAAAATTAATCATTATTTACAAACTAGATATAAAACCTGATTACAGAATTCAATATCTGCCATAAAATTTAAGACCCTTTATTATATAATAGTGGACGCGCCACCCTTACTTGAAGACGACTCGAGAGGAAAACATTTAACATAGATGCAGCCCAGCTCAGTAATACCCCTTTGTACAGGAATTTAAGAAATTATAAAAAATTGTAAACTTTTGGTAACTTAGAATTGTCGTACCAGTTCACGCGACTCACGCATCTGTTGATTTTTGTGCTTCCAATTTTCACTTGTTAAACATTGCGAAATATTTTCATGAAATTTAAAAACACCTTCACGCCTATATTCCCCAAGCCAGGGTGGCAGAGGTGTACTGAGTACACAAAATTTTCGCCGACGATGTTAAGTCCCATGTAATAGGGGGCGAGCCTATTGCTATATACCGACCACAATTCCAGACTCCGGACTCATACTGGGAAGTTTGTGTTAGGTAAACTTCATTTATCCGACCTAGGATTTGAACCCAAAACCTCGTGATCACCAAGCGATGCGCTTTATATTTTCAAGCAAATTTAATTAGTTTTAAACTTATATAATAGTATTCAGACTGTAAGAGGGACGGCTTAGTCCAGTAGTTAAGAGCTTAAGCCGCTCCACCCACTGGCAATAGTCGCGGGTTCAATACTCGCACGGGACAAATCTTCGTGTGACCAACAAGATGTTTCGGTCTGGGTGTTTGTGTATGTGAATTTCACGTTTGTAGACGCACCCACAACATAAGAATAGTTCTTAGTATAGGGCTGTTAAAAATGAAAAGTTTTGGATTATTTCGTCAAGCAATCACCACCATGGAATATTAAGCAGTAGTTTTGTTAGGGTTATGGAGACGTGGCGTATACTATCCTTATCTTAAAAAAAATACAGTAGAGTCGAACTAAGCTGGCACTTCAGTAGTTCGGCACGTCCAATAATCCGGCACCCTCCGGCCGCATCTCCCTCACCACTCCCTTCGCCCGGGCATTATTATATCTATTACTGGCAGTGTCCCGCGACTTCGTACCCGGTCGACAACAGCGCCACCTACCGGGTCTATGTTATATAGCATATGTTACTTCTGGATAACGTAGTTTTCTAATGCTGAAAGAATTTTTGAAATCGGCCCAGTAGTTTTTGAGTTTATTCTTTACTAACATACAAAAATACAAATCTTTCCTAGATGAACTTTTCTATATAATATCAGCCTATACTGCCCACTGCTGGGCAAAGGCCTTCTCTCACAAATCGAGGTGAGAGAGATTAGGTCATACTCCACGCGGACCCAGTGCGGATTGGTGGAGGCAGGTTTGTGGCCACCTGCTGTTGGAAATTGTCAAGCTGCCTATGAGGCTTCCAACTCGGCTTAACGACTACTACATTAACTGGTAACCCGCACCAACGGCTTAACGTGCCTTCCGAAGCACGGAGACGCTCGAATATGAAAATGCCACAAACGGTCACCCATCTCAGGCCGACCATGTCGAACGCTGCTTAACCTTGGTGATTAGTTAGAACACCGCGGTCGCACAGCTCTACGAGCGCCTTTTCTATACGATCCAGTAATCCGAACATTGCAATAATCCGGCACCCCCTAGTTTTTAATATGCCTGATTAGTGAGACTCTACAGTAATAACAACATTATTCTTACCTATACGTAAGACTGGTGATTTTCCCATCGTGATCGAATTCCGCTTTCAGTCCGCGCAAGGCTTGCCCCGTTCTGCCGACGTTACCCCACACGCGCACCACGCCGTCCCATCCACCGGATACCAACAGACGTTCTAAAAACAAAACAAGTCATTATGTAATTATTCTATCTATACTATAAATCATCACGCCAGATCCCTTGCGGGGTGGCAGAGAGCCAGAGAGTTCGGATCCCCTCCCGATGCCCTTACATCCCTTCTTTCGGATACAGATACCGCACACAGGATCAGACACCGACCTCGCCGGCGAGGTCGAAGAATCCCTTGCCCGCCGGCCGGTGCAGAGCACCACGGCGAGACACCTAGTATACGCTATCTCCCATAGCGACTGCCCAAGCCGAGGCCGTTCCTCCTTAAGGCGCCCTTGAGCTAGTTGCCCCATTGCCCTTCTGGCTCGAGCGTAGTGGTTGCACGCTCGCCGTATTGTCCGGTGAAGCTGTAAAGGCCCCGCGGCCAACAGCGTAGATCATTCACACACACACACGCCAGAGTTCTGTTAGGGAAGAACCTGTTGGAACTTTGGAATCAGAGTAAGCTAGTTGGAGTGAATAATAATAAGAATATGGACTAAAAGCAACCTGCCCCAGTTTTAAGTGGTGTATAATTATAATAATTAACAAGTCTCTGTATTTAATTTTATAGGTATATAATTTTTAAGTTTTATTTGGCGCCGACTACTATACAATGAATAATTAAATAATATTTTCTTAATTACATTCAGCGAAACAACAAATACGTTTTAAATTCTTGCATAAAACATTTTTTTGCTTTCTATTAACTTTTTTAAAATAAATATTTAAATTGCGTAATTTAGAAGTACACTCCCACAAGGAACTTTTGGCTTGCTGCCAAAGTAACGCTGCCATCGAGTGGTAATGCGGATGGAAATATGAGCAACGCGGGAGACCTGTAATGGGATGCGGCGTGCAGGGATGCGAGTAGCCTAGAAGTGGCTGAAGAGTAAGCGATGCGAAAGAAAATGAAAGGTTCTTACAATAGATGATGCCAGAGAGGAGGGTCGTACACACACATAAAATAACAAATGGCAATCAAAGCATGTGCACTTACCGGTCAGTAAGTCCCGGGCTCCACACAATGCAAGCGGGCGGTGGCTATGCAGGCAGCACGAAGAGCGAAGCACTCACTCACAGCATAAGCGTTTAAGCGGGATAAGAAGGTGTCACGAGGAGACGTGGATAAATTCAAAATGCGGAGACCGTTGTAACCAAACCGATGCGATGGGTCTGTAGTAAAGCTTGCGACAGCCCTTTCGCGACTGACTTCCTTTCGTTCTCGAAGCGCCACCCCGTGGAGCCAACACAACATCACGGTTCGCAAATGATGCCATAGATGGCGCATTAACGGCCTAAACATCAAGTGAAATGTCACTTCATGACAGTCACAAGTAGCCGACGCGACGACGAACGCAAGTTCTTTTTTCAATAGTAACCGGACCGGATGGACCGGACCCACATGGGTCCTTCTGTTGAAATATCTGCTTGGAAGTAGGAAAATTTTACTAAATGGTAACACTAATTTCACCATGTCATCCACAGGCCAAAAGATCCTTGACGCACTATATCACATGTCTATACTTTAGGTTTCAATGACAGCCATATGTCCTGTCGTCTAATGATGAAACGCTCTTATTTGTGTAAACGAATTACCTTTTTCTAACCATAATAAACAGCTGACTGAATCATCATGGGCGCGAAAACTTTCCACGACTCGTCCGTACTCCACGTCATATAAGTATCTGGAAAATAAAAATTGGATTAAGTCTGGAGGTATGTAAATCTTATTTCGTACATAGAAGGTAAAAATAACGAAAACGAATGAAAAATATGAAACCCAATCCTACATTATAAATGAGAAAGAACAATGACAAACTTCTATCTATCTATCTATCTATAACCTCACGCCAGATCCCTTGCGGGGTAGGCAGAGAGTACAGAGTTCCAACAGGTTCTTTCCTTACATACCTCTCTGGCTTCCTCGACTCTCATAGTTCGTCTCATACACGCTCGCCGGTTACGGAGACTCTTGACTTTTCCATCAGATAAGACTCGGTTTATTTGGTCGTGGTAAGCTAGTCTAGGTCTTCCCCGGTACCTGCATCCTTCCACTTTCACATTGTATATCTGTTTTGTCATTCTTTCCTCTGGCATTCTTTCTATATGCCCGAACCACCGGAGCATGCCCTTTCTCATCTTTACACCGATACTATCTTTCATACCTCATTCATGACAAACTTCCATGTATAAAAAATACCGTCACGCCTATTTTCCTCAAATAGCAGGGCAGCAGGAGTGTACTATGTACTACATATCAACGAAAATTAATATAATAGGCCCTTTTTTATTGATCACTATCCGCTTTGCTCTACTAGGCCGATGAGACAGTCATCGAGCAGAGATATAACAAAATGCGATTACCTACGAGTTACATTACATACCTATGACTTAAATGTACACTCAGCCTAATTCCAAACAGAAGGCTTAGCACCAATAAATTGACTTTAGCGTGACGCTATCGAATTGATATGCTATCCTTTTGACACTACAAAGGACATTGTCGAAAATTGACCCAGAACCAACAAACAATTGACCCATGCCATCATTATTTATCTATTTTATTAAAATAATGGCAAATATCCGTATCTAACGGACAATTTGCAATCTAAAACGAATATTTCAAAGTATTGTAAGTACTTATATCGAAGTCGCCGACATCTTTACTGAATGTCAACACACACAATGAAATCTCATACGTATAAATGGCTACTGAAATATAACCTTAAAATCTGATACGTTTTGTGCAATATTACGATTCACCCGCTTGTCCGTTTAATAATAAATGACTTAAAATAATTTATGGGTGATTTGAAATCATACAAGTATTTTTCATTGCTGTTGGTTCTGGGGCAAATAATATATGGACGCAGAACAATGTCCTTTACTAAATAAACATGAAGGTGACAGCACGCTTTCTCTATGTGGCGATAACATAGCGTATGTTTGTGCTAAGGACCTATGGACAAACAACGTCACACGTTAAGGGGAAGGGAGTGGGTCAACAAAGTATGGTATTATGTGACAAAGGAGGAGGGGGAGACACATAATTTTCGTGATGTCACATATCTAAACTTCAACTTAATCAAATCATGTTTAAAATTGCAGGAATGTGTGACATCACACCAAGAGGGGGGATCAAATGTGACCACCTGTAAAAAGGACGAGGCTTCAAAAATCATGAAATTAGTGTGACGTAATTCATGGAGACCCTCTGGTCATAACTATCATACTAATAACAAATAAAATTACATTTCATTATCCCAGGAACCAACGGCTACCGTGTTATCATCGACCATCACACACGAACTCAGCGGAGTGGAGCTTAGTATAACACTTCTGATCTGCTTCCGTAACGTTGTATCGTACACCTTGAGGGTACCGTCTTTTCCCACAGAAATAATTTTGTTACCACTCCGAAGAACACATGTCACGGCCTCTTTATGCAATCTCAGTTCATCGACACACTCCATGTTGTATGTCACCTGGTCTTCGGTTTGGGACAACGGTTTCGCGACCCGAGATGTAATTTTTCTGACGTGTGGTTTAGTGAACAGCTGTTTTGGTACTTGACCAAACTCCATGATCTGTACCTCTAGCGCGTGCCTGTCGTTCATGTCGTAGACACATTCGAGATCGACAGCGCCCTCGTAGCAGACATGGTGAAATACTATAAACAAAATATCAGAAAATAGTTAACAGACTGCCTTGTTGGTCTAGTGGCAAGGCGCATCGCTTTGTGATCACGAGGCCCTGGGTTTAAATCCTAGGTCGGACAAGTGTAGTTATTCTAACGAAAACTTCCCAGCACGAGTCCGGAGTCTGGAATTGCGCCCGGTAAATGGCAATATGCTCGTCCCCTATTACATGGGACCTAACATCGTCGGCGAAACGAGGGTGTACTCAGCACACCTCTGCCACCGCCGTTTGGGAAATATAGGCGTGACGGTGTATTTTTTTTGAGTTAACAGCGTTAGAACTATTTTCCCCAAACGGGGCCCGAATAAGTGTACTGTTTCCACCGACATTTCGCTGACGATGTGAGATCACAATATTATAGGGGCCAAGCCCACTGGAATTTTACCGGACACAATTCCAGACGCTAATTTGCTACTGAGAAATGTTCCATAGACCACCACTAGATCAATAAGGTAGAATATAAAATTAATAAATAAAATTCCGACATAGTTACAGGCACTAAAATTACGCTACTTCTTTCCCATGTAAAGTTCCTTATTAATTTTTGGGGTCTATAGTATTTATCATGAAGGAAGTGACAGTTGTAACCGTCAAAGAAAATTATACTTTATTCAATGGCAATAAGAGGTATGAACTATTTCTATACTTATGGTTTTATGCCTTAATACCATTCAATTAAATATTAATTTCGTTTGGCACTTAGAACTGTCACTATCCATCTAATATGAAAAATATTATAGTAAAATAACAACAAATGCAGATAGGTATTTATCTTAGAGGCGCTCGTAGCGCTGTGCGACCGTAGTGTTCTAAGAGATCACCAAGGTTAAGCAACGTTCGACTCGGTCGGTCTGAGATGGGTGACCTTTGTGGCGTTTTCATATTCGAGCGTCACCGTGCTTCGGAAGGCACGTTAAGCCGTCGGTCGTAGGTTACCACTTAATGTGGTAGTCGTTAAGCCGAGTTCAAGGCCTTACAGGCAGCTTGATTAGTCCAACAGCAGGTGGCCACAAACCTGCCTCCACCAATCCGCACTGGGTTCGCGTGGTGGAGTATGACCTAATCTCTCTCACCTCAATTTGTGAGAGAAGGCCTTAGGCCAGCAGTGGGCTGTATAGGCTGATATTATTATTATATTAGTTATCTTATAAGGCTTCTGCCTCTATCCTATGTCTTGGATTTACTTTATGATTTAGATTTTAAAGGAGCAAAGGATATCCAGGCAACACAATTTGTTTCATGCTACTATTCCGAAACATGTCCATTCCAATGTCCGATACAAGTATTATGTTTTCTTAATTGTTAGGTACTTTAAGTTCTTGGATTATTCCTAATGATATTTGCATGCCTAAAGGCAGAATATGGGTAACCCATTTTCGCAAATAAACTGATTTGATTTGATTTCTTATGCTCCATCAATGTTCTATGTTTTCGCACATTTCTGCGCTACAACAATGCCTTTGTGTATTTGTCCATGATACACTAAAGCAGCTATGCAAACAAAAGTCATACGCTCCTAGTTACACCTACATAATAATTAAAAATAAGTGTGATCGATTTAACCTTGTTTTAGTATATTGATTGACCTTGCAGCATGAGCCAGTCCATGAGTTTTTATATCTTGGATGCGCCTTCAATAAGGAGGGGAAATACACCGCTGACATAGAGAGAAGAGTGAGTGCAGGGAACAGAGTAAATAGTGCGATGGGAAAGCTACTTGGGAGCCGACACTAACAAAAGGCACAGCTGGCCATACATAACGGAGTTCTTATTCCAACGTTGTTATATGGGAGCGAGAGCTAGGTATGTAAGGAGAATGAAATTAGGATAAATGCGGTGGAAATGCGAATTCTACGGTGGAGTGAAAGATGTGTGGAGTGAAGCTGACCGACCGTATTCGCAACAGCGTAGTAAGAAAGCGAGTAGGTATGAAAGAAGTATCGGTGTAAAGATGAGAAAGAGTATGCTCCGTTGGTTCGGGCATATAAAAAGAATGCCAGAAGAAAGAATGACAAAATAGATATACAATGCGAAAGTGGAAGGATGTGGGTACCGGGGAAGACCTAGACTATTTTACCACGAACAAATAGACCGAGTCTTATCTGAAGGACAAGTTGAGAGTGGTGGAAGCCAGAGAGGTCTGTAAGAAAAGAACCTGTTGGTACTCTGTACTCTCAGCCTACCTCGCAAGGGATCTGGCGTGATGATATAGATATATGACACCTGTAGATCTATCCCTGGCGGCATGAAAAGATATATGTCACGGATTTTGTCACATTAGGCATAAGGTACGGCGTAGACGTATAGAAAGTAATTGCAAACAGCTATCTTCCAGTCGTCGGAAGCGAAAGACACAGGTCTTTAAGTGATCCGTTCGTCTCCCAGTAACAATATGACTCTCAACAACCACATGGGAAATACTGGCCGTTATTTTGTAGTTTCGTAGAATTTATGGAATGTTTAGTAGACAGAGTACGTAATTATTGTTCACTACTTACTGCTCGTAATGTTTGTTCTTAGCCCATATTTTTACTATTACTTAGTCGACATTAAAACAAAATAATTCTTAGTTGAAGTAAAGAATACTCTGCTACGCAGTAGGTTGGACACAAGTTAGGCAACAAATAAAAATATATAAAAAATCCAGTTTTCTTTTTTTTGAATTTGTATACAGTTTTACCAGTACAGTTACTTCTTATAAATTCTGCGAGCACACAAAACAGTATGTATAAAGAACGACTTTTTTAACCATTGATATACGTAGAAACCTGTGGCTTTGTGCTATTTTTTACGTATAGTCTATTATTTTAAATATAGGTGTTGGTATTCCTTAAAATAAATTTTCTAACTGTTGGATTTCCATAATTAAACGTACCATTAGCACATTATAACAACACACACACATTGCCGCAATAAATAAATAAACATACCATTATTAGCCTTAACAGCTTCTTCGCCTCTCTGTTTGTACCCAAAAATAAGGTCGATCCACAGGTGTAAATGTCTTGACACATATTCAGACTCTAACGCTTCTCTAAGCTTTGCAACAAATTCGCCAGGCGACTTAGCCCAAGGGGGGAGAGCCACGTTGTTCACTTTGCTCCCGTCGAAGCGCTCACCGAAATTGATTTCATATTTATTGATCAAGAAATCGCCTTTATCATCTGTATCGTAGAATTCTGGGACCAGTTCCTGTAAAATATTAATACAATGAGGCACCTACCGAGAGGGACACATTTATTTGGCATGAATATTGAGACAATGTGCACCGGCTGCTCGATTTGGTGATCACGAGTCTAATAAATAAATTTCTTTCTCCATTAATAAAATAAACATCGGGTATAGAACTATCGCGCAGCTGCTGCGCCCGCAAGTAATGATCGCGTCGTTAAAGGGGACGGCGTCCTTGAGGACAAGTCTAGAGTCGCCGTAACCGGCGAGCGTGCATGAGACAAACTTTGAGATAAGACAAAGCCAGAGCGGTATGTATGAAAAGAACCTGTTGGATTTCTGTACCAACTCTCTGCCTATCCCGCAAGGGATCTGACGGGATAATAAAAATAGACAAATATTGCGAACAGTCATAGCTCTTTCGATGTTATTGCTCATTATATACAGTTTACAATGCGTTAAAAATAGAGTTGTTAATTTGATAAAAATATTCCTCCATATTATTGCTGCGGAATTTTGCCGCGCGGATTTGTCTGCAGTGCCAAAAGCTTGTAGTATATACTCTCCGAAGGCTGTCTTATTTCCGGGTCACTTTTTAAATATGGGAGCTTTCTTCAAATTATCATTATCTTACCGAAACATTATATGAGTAGTGCTTATCACTATTGTTATTACTGATTAGGACTCTAGTGAACACGTGTTATATTGTAATCAAATAAAAAAAACATGAAATAATACTATTTTTTCGGATTTTATCGCGGTTTATTTTTAATTTTTAGTTCCCGACGTTTCGAGTGCTTTGCAGCACCCATGGACACGGGGGGGAATATTCGCGTAAATCTAAGAACTCAGTATAAAAAAAAACATTTAAAAAGTCTACCTTAAAATCAGACATATTCCGCAGACAATTGTTGTAAACATCTCTGACCGAGTTAAACATTCTGTCAGGGTGATCAAATCTGCCGTTTTGTAAACATAACATATACTCTGGGTATTTACGTACCTGAAAACGAAAAGAAATACATATGAATATCACAATATTGAGCACCCTCCCGATACCCTTACTTTCCTCTCCTTTGGGATACAAATAAAGGCCGGCGAGGTCAAAGATTTCTTTGCCAACCGGCCGGTGCAGAGCACCACGGCGAAACACCTAGTAAATGCCCTTCCCCATAGCGACAGCCTAAGCCGAGACTGTTTCTCCTTGAGGCCCTTGAGCTAGTTGCTCTCTTGCCTTCTGCCTGGATCGTAGTGGTTGCCCGGTGAACCTGTAAAGGGCCCTTGGCCAACAGCGTACATAGTAGATCATTTACACACACCAACCAAAAAAAAAAACTAAAATCAAGCGTTCATTTTAAATACTTCACGCAGTGACATTGAAAACACCTTTGTTCTGGTTTCACTCGGCGCGAATTTACTTTCAAAATGTTGATTTTTAAAGATCAGTGCTGGCCGAACTTACACCTTTGTCTCTGTAATTCAAACTTGTATTTTTATAATTTGGGAGTCTATCACACCTCTTCAACTTTAAAGCTTCTCACTTTGGAGTAGTTTTTGCTTAGCAAACTAAGACAAAAATAATGCTAACTAGATTGCGCAACGCCACTTGATCCGAGTCTAAATAAAACGGAAGTTATAGAGTGTGATAGTTAATTCATTCATAAAACATTCTTAAAAAATGTTGCATAATTTTTCACATTGCTGAATTATATATTGACTAAATTTATTTTCGCGCATAGTGCGAGAGGCAATCACGGAGGTCTGACTTTAAATCCTTTGTGAACCAGGTAACAGAGTGCTTTTTCTATCAAAAAGAATCTCAGACGCAGTCCGAAGATTGGAGCGGCGCCCGCTTAACTGGGAATAGGCTCGGCCCCTATGACGTTATGACCAATTAACGTCATCGGCGATATGTGGGTATGGATGCACTTAAAACTCCTCCACCCCTGATTGAAGAATATAGGCGTGACAATGTTTATTTTATTATTTTTAAGTGACTATGAGGGTGGGGAAAACCAGAGAGGTCTGTAAGAATCTGTTGGAACTCAGCACTCTCTGTCTAGGTAACCCGCAAGGGACCAGCGTGATTATAATAAGATAGATAGAAGTAACTTTGGTAAGTAATAATCTTTTTGTTTCATTATTTTAAACTCGTTACATTCACATCACTTATCGCTGATCTCATCTGGGTGTCCTTTGTTTCGTACAATAATTGAGATCATGGTCCCGTTATTTATAAAGTTAGCATACAATGCAAATACAGGGTAGGTGAGAAGTAAGATTTTAGTAATTGGCATGTAGACTTAGGTTACTATAATGCGCTTACGTTCCAGAAAGGTAAGCCAGAGATACATCGTTACTAATATAGATAGGACTATAGACGGAAAGTTTAGCGCACTGGTTAAGAGCTCAAGCCGCTCCGCCTACTGTGCGTAATAGGCGCGGGTTCGATTCCCGCACAGGAAAAATCTTTGTGTGAGCCACAATTGTTTGTTTTGGTCTGAGTATTTGTGTATGTGATTTTTTATGTTTGTAAACGCACCCAGGAATAAACCCAAGGGTGAGCCTGTTTTTAAAAAAATATGATAAATAGGAAAGATTTGTTAGTTTGTAATCGAATAACTTTGAATCTACTGTACCAGAAAGATACATGATCCAGAAGTAGCATAAACTCGGTAGGTGGCACTGTTATCAACCGGGTGCGAATCCGCGGGAAACTGCTAGTATTTAATAAAAAGCGTAATTCAAACTTGGGGTATCATGCCGAAAGTTATAGATAGCGTGTGTGTGTGGTGTGTGTGTGTGTGTGTGTGTGTGTGTGTGTGTGTGTGTGTGTGTGTGTGTGTGTGTGTGTGAATGATGTACGCTGTTGGCCGCGAGGCCTTAACAGCATCACCGGACTTAAAGGCGAGCGTGCAACCACTACGCTCTAGCCAGCCAGAAGGGCATGGGGCGACGTACTCGGTTGGGACAGTCGCTGTAGGGGGACGGGTGCACTACTAAGTGCACCGGTCAACCGCCGGCTATGGGAGGGGATCTACGACTACGTCTTCGTCGTCGCCCGTATTCTGAGCGGAAAGAAGGGATGACAAAGCATCGGGGGGATCGGAAGGAACATGTCGCGGCCGGCGGTGGCGGCAGGGGTCGGGGGGGGAGATCGTAGTCGGCGGCGGCTAAGATTAACGGATTTGCATGGGTAGATGCGTTCGCGAAGTGACGTGTTGTCGCCTTTTTAATATAGGCGCGAATAGGTTCGAGACTTGATCGGAGTGGAGATCGACATTCCGTACGAACCAGGGGGCTCCTACGGCTTTACGGAGGAAGCGGTTTTGAACCACTTGGAGTTTATCGATGTAAGAGGGGGCCGAATGCCCGAACACAACACACGCATAAGTCATGATGGGTCGAACGCAAGTTTTGTAAAGCGTCACCTTATTTCTAAGGGACATTTTACTCCGCTTGCAGATTAACGAATGGAGACGACCGAGCACAAAGGATGCTCGGTGACGGACCCGCTTGATGTGCGGGCCAAAGGACATGGTACTGTTTAGGGTGACCCCTAGATATTTGACCTCTTTGACCCAGGGAATAGGTCGGTCGAACATGGTCGTTTGACCGAGATTACTTCTAGGGCGGCGCAGGAAGTGGCGCGGGGTGGCACCTCTGGAAAAGAACACCGCAGCGCTCTTGTCCGGGTCCACCTCAATACGCCACTTCCTGAACCAATTCCCTAGGGAATTGGCGGTTGTCTGAAGGTTTCTGGTAATGAAACCCTTATTCCTATGCGAGACGTAGAGAGCGGTATCATCCGCGAATAGGGCTAGATGCGCCTTACTCGAACGAGGAATGTCGTTCGTGTAAAGGCTAAACAGGAGCGGAGAGAGAACTGAGCCCTGTGGGACTCCAGCACTGATGGAGTAGGAAGTGGAGCGCGTCATTTCGACGCGATAACGGAAGGTCCGATTCGACAAGAAGTCTCGTAAGATGAGCACGAGTCTGTCCGGCACACCCATTTGGTAGAGCTTGTAGATCAAGCCGTTGTGCCAGACTTTGTCGAATGCCTTCGCGACATCTAGGAAGAGGGCGCCCGTGTAGACGGGTTTGGGTCTATTGAGACCGGAGAGGATGTGCTCCGTGATGCGGTGCACTTGGTGGACGCAAGAGTGTTTGGCTCAAAAGCCGAACTGCTCGTCGATAAGGATACCCCTGGACGTTATGAAGTCTTTGAGCCGCGCCAGAAGTAGGCGCTCGTAGATCTTGGCCAGGGAGTTGAGACTGATAGGGCGGTAGCTCGCAGGGAGATTGCGAGGTTTGCCGGGCTTGGGAATGCCTATGACGTCCGCCTCCTTCCACTTAGCGGGGAAGGTGCAGTTCGTCATGGCGGCGTTCAGTATGGCCACTAAGAGGCAGATGAGTTGGGCGGGCAGGCATTTCAGAACGCGATTCGAAATGCCGTCAGAGCCGGGGACTTTTTTAGTTTTCAGACCCATAATGAGATCTTCGACCTCAGTTTGGGTGATAGGAGGTAAGGAATCGACGGGGGGGAGGGATGCCCTGCGCTCGACTTTCCTGTCGACCGCGTCGACGTGGGGCTGGTCGACGGACTGAGAGCTGGGGGTGCACTGGCTCTCGAGGGAGTCGGCGAGATGCTCGGGTTTTTCGTCGTCGTCGAAGGCTGGGGGTGCGCCTGAAGGGCGGGACAGCGGGGGCATGCCAGTCGTGGAGTCGGTTTTGAGGCTACACGCCAGCTGCCAGTAGGCCAGATGCGATGGCGCGATGCCCTCTAGGAGGTCACCCCACCGTTCCTCCCGGACCTCCGCGACACGACGCTTAACCTCTCGTTGTAAAGCGCGCATCCGGGCCCGATTGGCTTCGGTGGGGTAAGTCGTACGCTCGGATAGAGGCATTCTTGGAACGAATGAGATCCCTAACATCGTCCGGCAGTCGAAAGCGGTTGAGGTTGAGATCTTCCACCTCGACTTGATCGACTGAGAGCCGATCGGATGTGTTCGGTGAAGGCATCTACGGCCTGATCGGTGTCCTGAGGGGACGGGATGGAGTCCGAGCTGAGAGGGAGGGGGGGAGGATCGGCATCCGCCAAGGCCGTGCTTAGCGTATGCCAATCCACCACCGTCTTTTTTGGTCGCTGAGGGGCGGAAGGGAGGGAACCGAGTCTCTGACTACAGGTCGATGGTCAGAGTCGAGATCCTGGACTACTTCCAAGGAGTGCAGCCGTAAGGTGACACCCTTTATTTATTTATTTATTTATTTATTTCGGATCGCCATGTCCAGGACGTCGGGTCGGGGGTTGGGATTGTTGGGATAGAGGGTAGGGTGCATAGGTGCGATGACGTCAAAGTCGAGAAAGTCGACCAGGGCGTCAAGGCTCCTACCGTTAGGGGAAGTGGTGAGACGCCACGTGCTTACTGTTGAAGTCGCCCGCCAGAATGACGGCGCTTCCCAGATTGAGGAGTGCTTCAAAGTCACTCCTGAGAACGAGTTTAGTGGGGGAGAGGTATACGGAGGCAATCACGATGGGCTGGTGCCCAGTGAGAGATATGCGACAGACCGAGGCTTCGATGTTGGTGAGCGCGGGGGGATCGAGAGGGATGCAGTAAACGGAGCTCCTGTAGTAAACGAGAGTACCGCCTCCGCGGGAGCCGATTCTGTCATTACGCACGAGCTTATAGTTTGCGATCCTAGGATCGCGCTGTGCAGACTTGAGGAAGGTTTCCTGCACTAGGAGGATATCAAGCTGGTGATCTCGGAGGAAATCAGCAACCTGATCTCGCTGGGAGCGAAGGCCATCGGCGTTAAAGAACGCCAGGGATAGGTTGTGGGGCTTATGGCGGGGAGGTCGTAAATCCATTATTGGGTGCGGGAGGGTTGGGTTCTAAGGGACGCCAGGACGTCCCTGTATTCCGCGGCCAGGAGAACCTGGTCCGCCAAGTTGGTGGCGGCGCGGCGTTGGAGGGCGAGTTCTCGGACTCTGGGGATTAGCGCGGGGCTTATTACTGCCGAAACGTTCATAATCAGTTTGACGTCCTGACTGACGTTAGTGGGCGGGGGGGCACAAGCCGTCGCCGGCGGGATCGCCAGCGCGCGGGGGTGGCGGCGGCCGCCGCGCCTCGTCCTGCCGCGCTTCCCCTTCGGGGCCTTGAGGCAACCGCGATAGTTCGCGGTGTGCCCCTTGGTGCCGCAGAGGACGCAGCTGGGGGGCTCGGCCGCCGTCTCCCTCGAACGGGCGCACTGGGATGTCGCGTGGTCGCCGATGCATTTCACGCATCGAGGGCGCGCGTGACAATTACGGGCAGAGTGCCCGTAAAGTTGGCAATTGTGGCACTGCCCGGGCTTCTGGATCTTGGGAGGCGGCGAGTCGCGCGGTTTACGCGCCCGCTTCCCATTGGAAATGGGAATGAAGTCGTCCTCCGACGAGAACAACGGGGACGGGGATCGGGCGGGGCGGCGCGTCGCGCGGACGCGCGCTCGACCTCCATATCTGAGTCCGAGAGAGGCTCGGACCCGCATGGCGAGACGGAGCGGTCAGCGGGGGTCGGGGGCGGCGGCGGCGCAACTAAGTCCGTTCTCGGCGCGACGAACGGAGTCGCGGGGCGCGCAGAAGGCGCGGGGTGCGCGGGGGCGGGGGGCGGCGCGCGCGCGGGCGACGCGTCGGGTGAGGCGGGCGAGTACGTCGCGCTGAATTTCCGAACGATGTCCGGGCAATGCAGCACGATGTAGTTCCTTAGATCCCGGATGAATTCCGGAGGGAATTCGTCAGCCATTTCCAGAGGCAGGGCGGGTGAACTTAAGCAGGGCCCTAAGACCCGGGCGTGAACAATGCCCAGATCCCCCCACCGGGTGCCGGCGGTAGCACTACCGGGGAGACGCGGTGTGCCCCTTCGCCTAAAGGGCGAACGGACGGTACCAAACCCTAGCTGCTCCGGGGCAAAAGAGAGCCGCCGCACGGAAAATAGGATAGCGGGATGGGTTAAGGTAGGGTCCTGGCGAAATCAAGAGCCCTGACTAGGGAAGCCCTCAAGGCCAGAGCTCAAGCCCTTCCGAGATGGCCGCCCTCTAAAGGAGGGAGGCGAGCGCTCGGGTCCCGCTCAAGCCCGGCTTACGACACCGTTAGACGTCCACCGGACTTACCACGAATCGGACAAAGGTCGTGGATTTACAACACAAACACTATTACGTAATCGAAATTAAAAAACCGTTATGAAAAACAACCGTTAAGAAAAAAGCGCGGGAAGGCCGACCGCGTCGTTAGAACGACGCGGCTGTCTAGCAACCCACGTAATTGGTCACACTCGAGCGATACGCGAAACGTACCTACACGAGACGTAAAAGCATACGCGCAGCGAATGCAAATACGTAAACAAGCAAGCACGAAACACGTTAGCACAGCCGCGACGAACCACGTAGGTCCCGGGAAACGACCGTTACGAAAACGCGAGAAGGCCGACCGCCGTCAGAACGGCGCGTATTTATACGTCAGTCTTAACAAATTTTGTTTTACGACTTGTAATTTGTCGCGGATTGCTTTTTTCGATTTCAATACATGACCAGCAGATCGAGTTAACTTGTATGGGAATGTGTAAAAAAAGGTGTAAAGGAAAAGGTGTTCGTATTGACATATAAACGCTACAGATTTTTGTATGATACCTGCGTGCACCAGTAATTCAAAACTTCCACCACTCTCATAATAAATAAAGAAAGTGAGACGATTGCCGTCATGGTAAGCTCGATTGATTTTATAATTCCTTCTTCAATTACAATTTGTTTTTTTTTGCTAGCTAATCTACCATCGTACCGGAACGCGGCCTGCACTGAGAAGTTCCGGTGAAAAACACAGCAGCTTGACTTTTCTTTTATCTCGAAATGTTTAATCCATGATAGCCTAGTGGTTAGACCGTTGGACTGCAAAGTCAGAGGTCTCAGGTTCAAACCCAGGCACGCAACTCTGTCTTTTCGAAAACATGTGCGCATTAAAAATTATCTATCACTTGCTTTAACGATGAAGGAAAACCTCGTGAGGAAACCTGCATGCCTGAGAGTTGCTCAAAGGTGTGTGAAGTTCGCCAACCCGCACTGGGCCAGCGTGGTGGACTATGGCCTAAGCCCTCTCAGTTAGAGAGGAGGTCCGTGCCCAACGGTAGAACAGTTTCTTAACAGGGCTAATATTATTTTATTTTTTTAAGCTTATTCTTTTGTTTAGATACAATGTTAAATTTAATAAGAAGATTACGATGTAACTCAAGTATGATGCTTTACTACCGCGATAAAAAAATAAAGATAATATTATTCATTAGTAAAAGCTTAAATAATTTCAGGGCAGACCAGTCTTTATTGATTGCATTGCATAGTGATTTTCATATTTGCATGCACCCACAACACTAGTGTGGCTACGTTTTAAATAAAAAAAAACTATGAAATACAATTACTTACTAAATAAAACAACACAAGTCCAGGTGCTGAATAATGAGATCCATACAAAAATTTTGGGTCAGTCATTTCATGGTATCTCTCTTTTAATTTCTCCAATCTATCGGGGTTCAGTGCACCCATAGGTTTCGCCAAATCTCGGAATGTTTCAGATTTTGTAAGATCCAATGTTTCTGATGTGTAATCTGCCACTACCCAAGGGAATACAGGGTATTGTGTGAGATCATTCTTACTTCTGTCTGCAAGACTGAACAATTTAAAATGCATTATAATACTTATAATTATTTAATCAACGTGGGAATGGCATAATATTGGAAGCGTTATGGGACGACGTAGTGAGGCACCAGATTATCGATTACGTTAATCACGAGTTCAAAAGAAAACATTTGCATATTATAGAAGCAGATAGGACTGTGTGTGACTAGTGAATAAATTGATACTAACTATAACTAGTCAAGGGCAAGTCTAGAGTCTCCGTAACCGGCGAACGTGTATAAGACAAACTATAAGGATATTGGAGGAAGCCAGAGAGGTCTATAAGGAAAGTACCTGTTGGAACTCTGTACTCTCTGCGTACCTCGCAAGGGATCTGACGTGATGATATATATGGATAGATAGAACTATAACTAAATATGTCAGTATTTTTATTTCATATTCCAAGACAAAAAGCAGGAGATATCCAAACTACTTTATGGTATGTGTATTTCATTGAACAAGTATGGAATAGATAGTAGGATTAAACAGAACTAATTCATAAATTGATAACAATAATTCACTCTCTTCTCCACATAATTATCATGAAAAAGTATTTTAAGAAGCAACCAACACCAAACAATAGTTTTATTCTTCAGATTCTTTTTCTTTATAAAAATAATTGCAACAAATTAGGAAGTAATGCCTTCATACTGCGGGTACTTCTTTCAATCATAATAACAAACAAAATATGTATCAACTTGTGGTTATTCTATTATGGGAGCTACACACATAGGGGTATTAGATAGTATCTGTATTCAATCATTTATAAATAGCAAAATGATTCATGTCTGTGGTAAATAATGACATACTGTAGTTGGTAAACATATTAATATGTACAGAGGAAAATGTAACTCACCAATTCAAATACATCAAATAGTCATAGTTGGAGACAATCCCGTTCTGCCACTGAAGTGTTATTTCCTCAGCGTGCACCTTCTCCAAATTAACATTAGGTGACTCCTCTAAAATCTTATAAATCCTGTCTCTGTCATTTTGGGACCGGAATGTCAAATATATATGAGGCACTGAGCTTTCTTCTTTACTGTATATTTCCAAACCCTGAAGAAGAAATGGACATGTAGAACTTGAATAATTAAATAATAACAAATGAACTTAAATCCAAGCAAATATGCAAATCGCATTCTCAGTCTATGATAAGGCATTATATTATTACACTGCTCTCTATCACAAGCATACAGATCTTATCAACCTACCAACTTTCTTGCTGGTTATTTTCACATACTTTCTTTATCAACCAAGGAGAGTAAGATGCAAAATGGAAAACATGCAACTTGATGTGGTTCAAACTGAGTTACTATTATTTCAAACTAATATCTACTTATATATATTGCAAAAAAAGTAAGTACATAAAACACAGATACATACAACTTGCCTTAGTAAAAATCTTCTTTTATACATCCTCCTTAAATGAATCAGTTTCAATTTCAATATGGGACTCTGAAATAATCATTCTTATCAATTACATTATAAATTAGCAGTAATGTACTTGCAAGGGTAAACATTTATATATTTATTATAATTTGTTTTACATATGTATTACATTTAAAAAGGTTCTTTATCATCACAGCTATTTTTTTGGAATGCTTATAAATGAATATCATAATACTTAAAGCATCATCTAAACATTACGCCCTATGTCCGAACTTTATTCATGTATAAATTATATTCAGGCACTTTTGTGTAAGTTTAAATATATTCTTTATATTATTTAGGCCAGAAAAAATTGTAGTCACTTTGTAGCTCACAATATTATCACTAGTTATATTGTAGGCAGTAACACAGAAAAATTAATATACAACATGTTAATCTGTGTATCAATATTAAGGTTGTTCTACAAGAAGGTAAAGTAAAAATAGTCAAAGGGTATTTATTTAATTATTGTGAAAACACAAATAATCCATTATAATATCATAAATTCGAAAGTAACACTGTCTATCTGTCAGTCTGTTTGTCTGTTACCTTTTCTTATTTGGCAAGGAAATAGATTTTATCCAGGGGAAGGACAAAACTTACCTTGTCTCAAAAAAAGCTTAAGGGTGTGAAATACACGCCTGAAAATAACGCGAACCAGTTGCGAGTACAGCTAGTTGACAAACTTTATAAGTTAGAAAGAATTACTATATCCCTTAGTTGAGTGGATTAGGTCTAATCCAGATGATATCCTGTACAGAAGGACACTATACTACAACCTTAGGTCTCATTCATGGAAGAGTGTACACCACATACAAGGTGTAAAATCATGAACGCAAGATCAGAAAGTAGTTTGTTCTAAATTGTTAACTGAATTGATTCCAACAATTTTTAATGTATCTTACATTTTTTTAAATTTGTAAAGAATGTATATTTGTAAAAAAACTAAATTTATTCTTGATTCATGGCAATAAGGAGATTTTGAATGCATTCCTACAACATATTTCTTAAAATGGTCACATACACTACAAGTTTCATTGTTAATCGGGGTATAAAAAAGAATAAAAACCCTTAAATTTGGAACTTTGGTTATCGTTTTGAATTTATGAAGCAATAGGGAATATGCATGTATTTTTTTTATATTTTTAAATGATAGATTACATCAATATATAACTGCAAAAAAAATGTAAGCGTCAAAAACTAAATGTAAAGGGAAAAAAAATGTTGAAGATAGCAAACAGATAAGAGCACTTTAAACGCCCGCCATTTTGGCGCGCTTGGCGTGACGTCAAAGTCTATAATAACAATCAATTAGTGAACTGCATTAAAAGTATTTTATTCTGTAATTTATTTTTATTTTGTATTTTGCGACTATTATACAATGGAACAACACTGTGTTGTGCGTAGGTGTAAAAATACAATAAGAAATTCACCCCATAGGTGCGGACATAAGGAAAAAATGGTGTAAAATGAGAAAAAGAGACATAGTATCTCCATCAACTTGTTTATATTGCTGTGAAGATCACTTTAACATAATAATTAACTTTAATAATTTAAACTAAAATTTTGTCTTTGTGTACTAACTAACTACCAAACATCCAACAAATATGTACTTGTTGACATTTGTATTGTAGACTTTGACGTCATATTCGATCTGACCAATAGCATGGCGTTCCAGCTACTTTGAATTTCCCACAAATTTTTTGTACTTTCTATAATTATTCTCTTAATAAAAATGTAATGTTATTAAAAAAATATTGGTATTCTAATGCGATAAAGTCGGTACAAAAAAATATTTGACCCTTATTTGAATTACACGCATATTCCCTATTCTCTTATCGGAGCATCTGAGGTCTTGCGTTGATTATGTTACACCTTGTATAAGTTATGCATCTTCCATTGATGTTAATTAGTACATAAATCTAATTAATGAAACATTATCACATAATTACTTACACTCTCAACATTACTGAAGGGCTGGAAGTAAATAGTAGTAGGTGTCAGAGCTAATTTACCCTGGTGTCTCACAAGTGGCGATATCTTCTCGGCCTGCAGTTCACAGACAATTTGTTCTGTGAAGTCGTCCATCATGACAGGATCAAATTCCATTCTCATATATCTTGAGTGGAGGATAGTGGCTACCATGCTATTATGTTCCGGAGCATGCAGAGTGGAAGCTCTCTGCAGCTGCTGCATCTGACTCAGGCACTCATCAGCAGATGCAAAGTCAAAAAATACAAAGAATATTTTCTCCTCATAAATAAATTTATAAGGTGCAAGTATATTTTCCTCAAGCATTTCCGCATACTGCTTCAACTTCACTTTAATCACGTTTTTAGTGTCATTGTTAGAATCGACTATCGATATATCGGCGCAGTCTTTAAACTGCATTTTTATGAGTGGATGTACCCAATCTCTTGGTTCAAACACAAGAGATTTGGAGCATAGCTTCAATCGACCCTGTTTCGCGTTTCCCAATGTCATAGATTTAGTATCATTGATAGTGCACGAGTAATCTTCAAAATAAATCTCTCCAGGCTCCAAGAGCAACATTGAGAACCTATAATTGAAAGTTTAAATAAAAAGTATAAATAAATAATCCGGTGAAGTTATGTATAAATAGATTAGTACTTTTCAAGATTATGTAAAAACAGTACACATTGTCACATTATAATAGTCCTTTATTGTCATTGCACAATCCAAATGAGTCATTTAGTTCAGTTACTTTTTACTTGTGCGTGTAAGTAAAAATACGGTAAATTGCAGAGCTTACCTCGACTTATCCATTGTTAATCTTTCACTTTTTCATCTGATATTCGTAGAACAACTTTACATTATTTATTTTGATATTGCCCTTTATCACACTATGTTTAGCAAACAAATGTGGTTAAAAGTAGAGCACTTTCACCTTTTTGTTTGTTATTTACCGCTCCGTCCGTTTGACAAACATGACAACAAGTTGAAGGACCTTGCGTTTGACGTTTGACGTTGTCAATTTGACAATAATAGTTTTTTAATGATAGTTGAAACAAAGGGTTTTTAGCTCTTCACTGATCACTCAAATAAAGTAAGATTAATCGAAAAATAAAAGCAATAATCAGGCTGGGGAAAGTCTTGTTTAAATAATGATTTATATTGCATTTGCTGTCTTTTTAAACCCGTTGAAAGCAAAAGCCGTGTATCCTCAATACGTACTATATCGTCGTCGTCTACTTTTCAATTTAGGTGCATTCTACTGTTCTGAAATTTTTAATCTGATATGTCAATTCAATGTGTCATTTGGTTTTGACAAATTGAAGTGTGTGTGTGTGTGTGTGTGTGTGTGTGAATGACCTACGCTGTTGGCCTCGAGGCCTCTACAGCTTCACCGGACTTAAAGGCAAGCGTGCAACCACTACGCTCTAGCCAGCCAGAAGGGCAAGAGGCGACATACTCGGTTGGGACAGTCGCTGTAGGGGGACGGGTGTACTACTAAGTGCACCGGTCAACCGCCGGCTATGGGAGGGGATCTACTACTACGTCGTCGTCGTCGCCCGTATTCGAGCGGAAAGAAGGGATGACAAAGCATCGGGGGGGTCGGTGAGAACATGTCGCGGCCGGCGGTGGTGGCAGGGGTCGGGGGGGAGATCGTAGTCGGCGGTGGCTACGATTAACGGATTCGCATGGGTAGATGCGTTCGCGATGTGACGTGTTGACGCCTTTTTAATAAAGGCGCGAATAGGTTCGAGACCTAGATCGGAGTGGAGGTCGAAGTTCCGTACGAACCAGGGGGCTCCTACGGCTTTACGGAGGAAGCGGTTTTGAACCACTTGGAGTTTATCGATGTGAGAGGGGGCCGAATGCCCGAACACAACACACGCATAAGTCATGATGGGTCGAACGCAAGTTTTGTAAAGTGTCACCTTATTTCTAAGGGACATTTTACTCCGCTTGCAGATTAACGAATGGAGACGACCGAGCACAAATGATGCTCGGTGACGGACCCGCTTGATGTGCGGGCCGAAGGACATGGTACTGTTTAGGGTGACCCCTAGATATTTGACCTCTTTGACCCAGGGAATGGGTCGGTCGAACATGGTCACTTGGCCGAGATTACTTCTAGGGCGGCGCAGGGAGTGGCGCGGGGTGGCACCTCTGGAGAAGAACACCGCAGCGCTCTTGTCCGGGTTCACCTCAATACGCCACTTTCTGAACCAATTCCCTAGGGAATTGGCTGATGCCTGAAGGTGTCTGGTAATGAAACCCTTATTCCTATGCGAGACGTAGAGAGCGGTATCATCCGCGAATAGGGCTAGATGCGCCTTACTCGAACGAGGAATGTCGTTCGTGTAAAGGCTAAACAGGAGCGGAGAGAGAACTGAGCCCTGTGGGACTCCAGCACTGATGGAGTGGGAAGTGGAGCGCGTCATTTCGACGCAATAACGGAAGGCGCGATTCGACAAGAAGTCTCGTAAGATGAGCACGAGTCTGTCCGGCACACCCAATTGGTAGAGCTTGTAGATCAAGCCGTTGTGCCAGACTTTGTCGAATGCCTTCGCGACATCTAGGAAGAGGGCGCCCGTGTAGATGGGTTTGGGTCTATTGAGACCGGAGAGGATGTTCTCCGTGATGCGGTGCACTTGGTGGACGCAAGAGTGTTTGGCTCGAAAGCCAAACTGCTCGTCGATAAGGATACCCCTGGACGTTACGAAGTCTTTGAGCCTCGCCAGAAGTAGGCGCTCGTATATCTTGGCCAGGGAGTTGAGGAGACTGATAGGGCGGTAGCTCGCGGGGAGATTGCGAGGTTTGCCGGGCTTGGGAATGCCTATGACGTCCGCCTCCTTCCACTTAGCGGGGAAGGTGCAGTTCGTCATGGCGGCGTTCAAAATGGCCACCAAGAGGCAGATGAGTTGGGCGGGCAGGCATTTCAGAACGCGATTCGAAATGCCGTCAGGGCCGGGGGCTTTTTTAGATTTAAGACCCATAATCAGATCTTCGACCTCCGTTTGCGTGATAGGAGGCAAGGAATCGACGGGGGGGAGGGATGCCCTGCGCTCGACTTCCCTGTCGACCGCGTCGACGTGGGACTGGTCGACGGACTGAGAGCTGGGGTCGCACTGGCTCTCGAGGGAGTCGGCGAGAAGCTCGGCCTTTTCGTCGTCGTCGAAGGCTGGGGGTGCTGCGCCTGAAGGGCGGGACAGCGGGGGCATGTCAGTCGTGGAGTCGGATTTGAGGCTACGCGCCAACTGCCAGTAGGCCAGATACGACGGCGCGATGCCCTCTAGGAGGACACCCCACCGTTCCTCCCGGACCTCCGCGACGCGACGCTTTACCTCTCGTTGTAAAGCGCGCATCCGGGCCCGATTGGCTTCGGTGGGGTAGGAGTCGTACGCTCGGATAGAAGCATTCTTGGAACGAATGAGATCCCTAACATCGTCCGGCAGTCGAAAGCGGTTGAGGTAGAGATCTTCTGCCTCGACTTGCTTGGACGATCGACTGACAGCCGATCGGATGTGCTCGGTGAAGGCATCTACGGCCTGATCGGTGTCCTGAGGGGACGGGATGGAGTCCGAGCTGAGAGGCAGGGGGGGAGGGTTGGCATCCGCCAAGGCCGTGCTTAGCGCATGCCAATCCACCACCGTCTTTTTGGGTCGCTGAGGGGCGGAAGGGGGGGAACCGAGTCTCATGACTACAGGTCGATGGTCAGAGTCGAGTTCCTGGACTACTTCCAAGGAGTGCAGCCGTAGGGTGACACCCTTCAGAAGCGCCATGTCCAGGACGTCGGGTCGGTGATTGGGATTGTTAGGATAGTGTGTAGGGTGCATGGGTGCGATGACGTCAAAGTCGAGAACGTCGACCAGGGCGTCAAGGCTCCTACCGTTAGGGGAAGTGGTGAGACCGTTCCAGGCCACGTGCTTGCTGTTGAAGTCGCCCGCCAGAATGACGGTGCTTCCCAGATTGAGGAGTGCTTCAAAGTCACTCCTGAGAACGGATTTAGTGGGGGAAAGGTAAACGGAGGCGATCACGATGGGCTGGTGCCCCGTGAGAGAGACGCGACAGACCGAGGCTTCGATGTTGGTGAGCGCGGGGGGATCGAGAGGGATGCAGTGCAGGGACCTCCTGTAGTAAATGACAGTACCGCCTCCGCGGGAGCCGATTCTGTCATTGCGCACGAGGTTATAGTTTGCGATCCTAGGATCGCGTTGTGCGGGCTTCAGGAAGGTTTCCTGCACGAGGAGGATATCAAGTTGGTGATCTCGGAGGAAATCAGCAACCTGATCTCGCTGGGAGCGAAGGCCATCGGCGTTAAAGAACGCCAGGGATAGGTTGTGGGGCTTTTGGCGAGGAGATCGTAGATCCATTATTGGGTGCGGGGGGTTGGGTTTTGAGGGACGCCAGGACGTCATATACGTCCCTGTATTCCGCGGCCAGGAGAACCTGGTCCGCCAAGTTGGTGGCGGCGCGGAGTCGAAGTGCGAGTTCGCGGACTCTAAAAAAAGTGCGGGGCTTATAACCGCCGAGACGCTCATTATTAGGTCGACGTCCTGACTGACGTTAGAGGGCGGAGGGGGACAAGCCGCCACCGGCTGGATCACCGGCGCGCGCTTCGGGGGGCGGGCAGGGCCCACTGACGCAGGGTGGGAGGCCGCGGTGTAAGGCAGCGGCTTCACCCACGCGTTGGCGCCGAGGGACGGCCTGAGCGGCGGGGGAGGGGGGGTCAGCTTCAGAGGCGCGGGAGCGCGGGGAGCCGTGGTCGCTGGCGCAGAAGGCACCGGACGAGGGTGCGCTGAGGGCGCGGGGGGGTGTTGCGCCGAGGGCGCAGAGGGGGGGGCAACCGCGCGGGGGCGGCGGCGGCCGCCGCGCCTCGCCCGGCCGCGCTTCCCCTTCGGGGCCTTGGGGCAACCGCGATAGTTCGCGGTGTGCCCCTTGGTGCCGCAGAGGACGCAGCTGGGGGGCTCGGCCGCCATCTCCTTCGAGCGGGCGCACTGGGACGTCGCGTGGTCCCCGATGCACTTTACGCATCGAGGGCGCGCGTGACAGTTACGGGCAGAGTGCCCGTACAGCTGGCAGTTGTGGCACTGCCCGGGCGTGCCACGTTTGTGGGGGGCCTCCACGGAGAGGCCAGAGATGTGGCACACGGCCTTCAGGTCGAAGACCCTACGGCCGGACTCGGTGCGGTCGAGGACGACCAGCACCATGTCGTACGCCTCCTTGGAGCGCCCATTTACCATTCTGTGCACCTGGCGCACAGGAAGGTCCTGGGACTGGAGGTCGGCCTTGATGACGGCGGTGTCCAGCTCCCTAGGGACACCGCGGAGACAAATTGAAGTATTGTATCCATAATACATACAAAATTCTTGAACGGTCGATGTGGCTAATCGGATCATATTTAAACCAAAAAGACACTTAAGGACTTTAGACAACTATTTATTTTTCACTTAAACATTTTTGACTTTATTTATGACGAAACCAAATCATTATGAAATCCATATAAAAAATATAAAAGCTATGTCAGTTACTAGACATGTTACCCCTTCAAGTGATTTCTACGAAGTACAAAATATGACACACTTCAATCTGAACAAATAACTGACATTCCAAATTTGAAGTAATTCAAACATAATACAAAAACCAACCAGATCAGAGTTGACATCAAAAGAGTATGTATAATCTGAGATTACCAATCAACAAAAATTACTACTATACTATACTATAACAACACGCCAGATCCCCTGCGGGGTAGGCAGAGAGTACAGAGTTCCAACAGGTTCTTTCCTTACATACCGCTCTGGCTCCTTGACATGTAAAATTACTATAATAAAAAAAATATATATATATTTAGTAATACCCTTTAGAAGGTGTATTACTTAATATAATTAGCATTGTTTTCTCTGTGGCGTTGGGTATTCCAAAATTAGCAAAATGAAATTCGAAATATGCCAAGTAAAAACAAGTCGGGTAGGTGACCAGAAAATAATATTTATGGCTAAATTTCCACTGCACAAAGATCAGTAAGTATGTTTCTGTTATAATACTATACTTTACATTCATTTACAGTTACAGTTCTTGCGGTTAAGATAAATAAAAATATTAAAAACAATAGTAATGTACAGTCATGTTATCGATTCCTTTCATTCTTAATGTAAATAATTTAATTTTATGATACTAAAGCTTCTAGTACTACGCGTTTTTCAATTTTTTTGACAGTTATGAACAATGCGTGGCGGTACGTAGAATGTGAAGACTTGTGTATATTTCTATAAAAAGCTGTATCAATTCAATAAATAAATTCTATCTACGAAATTTTTGTATGGTAGTTAAAAAGGTAAATTACATACATACGAGGCATGCCTTTTAAGTTTTGTCGTTTGAAGAAAACAAAGCAACTAGAACCTTATAGTACTTTTTATTGTTTTTCAAAGTATTCACCACGTAGCTTAATACACTTTTCCATTCGCTCAAACCAGTTATTATAACATTTATTCCACTCTAAAGTGGGGGTGTTCCAAATGGCTGACTTGAAAGCGTCGACTGCTTCTTCACCGGACTGGAACCTTTGACTACGAAGACTTTTCTTAATTTTAGGAAATGTAAAGAAATCGCTAAGGGTCAGGACTGTATGGAGGATGGTCAAGAATTTCTACTTTTTCCTGGTTCAAATACTCAATCGATTTCTACTTTTTCCTGCTTCAAATACTCAATCGTTTGACGAGCGCTGTGTGAGCTTGCGTTGTCGTGGCGCAGGATGATGCGTCGCTTTGAGTTAGATTTTCGAAATTCGGCGATGACTTGTGGTAAACAAACTGTGGTATACCACTCTGCGTTAACCGTTCTACGATCTTCAAGTGCAATAGTCGCAACATGGCCGGTTTTTCCAACGAACGTGGCCACCATCTTCTTTGAAGTGCTTCGAGAACGAACAACTTTAGTCGGCTTTGGCTCGTCTTGAAAGACCCAGATTGTAGATTGTTGTTTGGAATCAGGATCGTAGGCATAGATCCAAGATTCGTCACCACTGATGATGTCGTAGACGTGATTTGACTCTTCTCGATTGAACCTTTGCAGAGTTTTCTTACACCATCTGACGCGGGCCGCCTTGTGATCGTCGGAAAGCAGATGCGGTATCCAACGGCAAACTAGCTTTCTCACACCAAGCGCTTCATGCAAGATCATATTATGATCATATTAGGTCACACAAATAATATCACTTCTATATTAAAAATGCCATCTACCGTAATATTATTGAACTTACAAATAACACTGACATGCCGAACCCGATAGTTTTTACCATTCTAAGCCAGATGGCAAATATAAATGTGGGTTGGGCGTAACGTCTCTCTCACCCTGTGCCACCTGGCACAGTGCCACGCTTAAATTGTATAGGAACATCTTATAACGCCATCTCCTCTTTGTATTTGCTTCGTGGCTGAGAGTGATTATTTAATTTTTTTTTATAAACCGGCAATACGGCGGCTACTGTCACCTTTTGTTCTAGTTCTAGTTGTAATATATCCATGAGTTCTAGTCATACTATAACTATGGTTCTAGTGAATTACGGCACAAAGTGAAATAGTTTTGATACACGCTAGACTTATTTAATATTATGTTATCATTCCGTATTTTTACGGACTCCTTTAAATGTGGAATCTTTTTTTTTGGATTGATGATTCTATGAATCTTCAGATAATAAGTACTTTAAATTTTTTTTAAATGAAAGACTTCAAAAACCTTTATTTAATATCTAAAATAAGTCTCAGTTTTTCTATATGATTTATTCTATATTAAATATAAATTATTTTTTTATAAAAAAAACTGTCTTATGATATGAGTATATCGATGATTCCTTATAACATATAGCAAAAAACCAAGAACGTACAAATCATTGCCACGAAAGAATTTATTGGGATAGAATGTTATAATTTCTATGTAACTCCCTCCCAACTTCTTTTTTCCCTCGTTCCTTCACTATTTGTGTGTATAATATGTGTTCCTTAAAACATAAAACTTATTAACACGAGTTTTGCTGTATGCTCTATTGTTTTTTCTATTTCTTTTAGTCATTAAAGTAATCTCTATCTATATCTATCTATCTATAACCTCACGCCAGATCCCTTGCGGGGTAGGCAGAGAGTACAGAGTTCCAACAGGTTCTTTCCTTACGTACCTCTCTGGCTTCCTCGACTCTCAAGTAAAGTAATCAAGTATTAAATCTGTTTATTCCTACTTCTGCCGGGGTTACACGACCTGATTTATTTAAATTTGCCGCCATTTTCTACTGCTTTCATTAGTCAAACTCTACCATGACTCTATCACATGGATTTATTATCCAAAACGGATTGAGCAATCTGCAAAAACGTGACGACAAGAATACTCACCTAGGGCAGTACGTCTCTTTCTAAGTTGGGACCATACATGGGTTGATTAGGGACTTAATGATTACATTTAGGCAATCTGACATGTTAAGTTGTAACTTCATGTACATCACTCTTAACTTCTTATCTGTGTGATAGAATTCAAAAGGTCGATGTTAATGGAAAACGATATCCCGGTTCTAATGTGACAATGGGCGTCCTCAGGGTTCGATTCTCGGTCCATTTCTATTGCTCATATATATAAATGACTTACCCTATTATGTAGAGGATAATCAGGCCATTGTGCTGTTCGCAGATAATACATCTCTATTATTCAAAATTAAGAGACAGCTGCTTAATTATGACGATGTGAACAACGCATTGTCTAAGGTTGATCATTGGTTCAACATTAATAATCTTCTCCTTAATGAGAAGAAAACAAAATGTTTTAAATTCACAACGCTTAATGTAAGACAGGTAACAACCAATGTACAAATAAACGGCGTGGATTTAGACCTTGTAGAGTCAACTGTTTTTCTAGGTATCACTATTGATGCCAGATTATAATGGGGCCCCTATATTGAACAATTGTCTGGTAGGTTAAGCTCAGCGGCATATGCCGTAAAGAAAATTACATTACTAACTGATATTGAGACAGCTAGACTTGTTTATTTCGCTTATTTTCATAGTATTATGTCATATGGCATACTGCTATGTGGATGCTCTGCAGAACTAAACACCATCTTCGTTCTGCAGAAAAGGGCTGTTCGAGCAATTTACAATTTGGCCCCGAGAGCTTCCCTTAAGGAAAAAATTAGAGAAATAAATATTCTAACTGTTACCTCACAATTTATATATGAAAATCTACTAAATATCAAAAAGAATATCAGTAGCTTCGAAAAATATAGCGACATTCTTCATGTTAATACACGGAACAAGGATGATCTTATTGTACATTCTACTCGTCTCTACAAAATTAGTAATTCTTTGATGAGGCAATGTATACGCTTCTACAACAAATTACCCATAGATATCCGAAACATGCTTATCAATAAATTTAAAAAGGTAATCAAAACTAGACTGTGTAAGAAAGGGTATTACAAAATTTCGGATTATCTTGATGATAAAACAGATTGGGTTTGAGCAGCTCCTCAATCAGTAAAATTAAACAATGCTGTATAATACAATTTTGTAAAAAAATGGGTATCAGAAAGGCCAAACAAATTAAGTTAAAAGACTAGCCCGCTGAGGTTCTCCCCGGATCTTTTCAGTGGAGGTCGCGTTCCGATCCGGTGGTAGATGTAAAAAATGTAATAATTTTGAAGTTTGTAAGTGCTCATGAATTGGCCTAAACTAATAAATGATTTTTGACTTTGATAATATTGTTTATTTTTGTCCTGTTTACAAATTAATAATAGAGGTTATTTTTTGTGTTTGACATATCCTGTATATCTTAACTCAGTATTCTTGATACTTTGATAAGTTTTTGTATTTATCAGAAAAATTGTTGAAAACGGTAAAAATTCTATTCCACGCCCGGCATAAGCCGAAAAAAATATCGCGAACATTGCCGTCCGTTATTTCTTAATATTAAGTTAATATTAAGTTCATTTAAAAAAAAAAAAAACAAAAACAAAAACACCGTCACGCCTATATTCCCCAGAGGGGGTGGCAGAGGTGTACTAATGTGGTATGTTCATTTTAAAATTAATATAATTTGCTTCCAGCAGGAGGCAGCCGAGCAAGCTTTCCAAAGTATAACAGATGTTGACTGGAAAAGTTCATGTGAGCATGGTAAAGAAAAAAGAATACGATTTACCTTTGTTTCACAAATAATTTGAGAGAAGACTATGAGAGGGGTATATACTATAATGAATTCGACATCAGTCTTAGACACGATAATTGCACCAATTAGATTCAGAAGATTAGGTACTGTGATGTTGCGTGAAGCCAAAACAATTTATAGACTTTCGGAAGATAATATTTAGATGTGAAACTTCTTCGACTCCGATTTACGTTTTTTTTTTAAACACGAAATCTTATATGAACGTGTTATTTCATTTTCCCTATTATAACGTAGTGACTATATTCTCTTTGTTCCCTATTACTATACATTTATTATCATATACCTACATATATGAAATGAAGTATGGGAGAGGAGGAAGCAATAAAGGTCTTTAAGAATCTATTAATATTCTTATCTGCCTACCTCGCAAAAATCTGACGTGATGATATTTGTTCATAGAACAATCTATACTGAGACTAGTCTTCTCAATTATAGGGGTTAAAAATTTATTTCATAATAGGATTATTAATTATACATTGAGGCGAGTTCGTCACGGGTTATATGTTTTGGGTTTCTTATTATGACGATTTTGTAAGTGGCGACCTAGGTGGAATCTGCTTTCGTTAAGTAACTAATATATCCTATGACTAATTATTTTGTGTATTATTCAGTAGTAATCTTGACCTTTCTGAGTCGTTAAATAACCCACTTCGCTTCACAGTAACACAATTAAAAGGTACAGGAAACGACCCATCATGACTTATGCGTGTGTTGTGTTCGGGCATTCGGCCCCCTCTCACATCGATAAACTCCAAGTGGTTCAAAACCGCTTCCTCCGTAAAGCCGTAGGAGCCCCCTGGTTCGTACGGAATGTCGATCTTCACTCTGATCTAGGTCTCGAACCTATTCGCGCCTATATTAAAAAGGCGACAACACGACACTTCGCGAACGCATCTACCCATGCGAATCCATTAATCGTAGCCGCCGCCGACTACGATCCTCCCCCCGACCCCTGCCGCCACCGCCGGCCGCGACATGTTCTCTCCGATCCCCCCGATAATTTGTCATCCATTCTTTCCGCTCAGAATACGGGCGACGCCGACGTAGTCGTAGATCCCCTCCCATAGCCGGCGGTTGACCGGTACACTTAGTAGTGCACCCCGTCCCCCCACAGCGACTGTCCCAACCGAGGGCCCCTCTTCAAGGCGCTCTCGAGTATGTCGCCCCTTGCCCTTCTGGCTCGAGCGTAGTGGTTGCACGCTCGCCCTTTAGTCCGGTGAAGCTGTAAAGGCCTCGCGGCCAACAGCGTACATCACTCACACACACACAGTACAGGAAAAGTGTAAAAATAACGAGTATCTTAACGCTTAGTCATAGTATATGGGGTGGTCACATGCGCGATAAAGGGGCCCTTATTTTTTTACACTTTTTTGCCTAGCTATATTTCTCCTTTTTTCGGGGTCTTCACTCACGTCATCACTTTTATGTTCATTGGCCACACCAAATTCAATTGTGGCAACCCGTACTACCAAGGATAGTGGTACTGGTATATAAAACTGACTATACCGGTTCAACAAAGTAGGAGTGGGTAATATAGCTTTTTACGAATATCAAATCGAAACTATATATCAATATTTGATATCGGACTTCGTAACGCTATATATTCTGAAACTATATATCGATCTAATATCTATAATGTGAGATATACGCGATGCACTGTATTCGTAATATATGGTAACGAAAATAGATTTATACCTAATACTTATGTATGATTTAATTTAATGAATGACATTAGTCAATAACATAAAATCATATATCGTAATAATATTTTCTTTATATATGATTTTATGTTACTGACTAAGTTTAGACTATTGATATACAATATTTTTGTATGAATATAATGTAATCGTTAACATCAATGCACCACCCTTCATACTTTTACCAGGCTTAGGACTGGCTGCAATATTATTGGTTTTGTATCTATAATTTACGATATAACATGTTTTATTAAGATATGGAATTATCGATACCTAACCCTATTAGGTATTTAAACACGATTGGTATTGCAGGGGCTTTTAAAAGTTCATTTTATGTAATAAAAAATAACTTAAGAAAGCAAAGAAAACTCAACAATACAAAATCAATTCGGCCACTCAATTTTCGGCACAAAATGAAACTAATTGTAAAACAAAACAAATAATAGGTAAATATCTCCAAACTCATCGCTTTCTAATTCAAGGCCAAAAGGTCACTAATTGTTACATAACGCATCATGAAGTACATATGAGTGAGGTGGAAATTTCGCATTATATTGGAATGAAAATTCCTATTAAAACGCTTGTGAAATCATAACTAACCTTACGCGTTAGACGTAAGGTATGAAATCGTTCGTTCGTAGTACGTAGTACCCGCTCGCGAGTCGCGCGCTTCGCGTGAAGTGCCGTTGCCGTCAGCATTCGTATCCGCTCGGCGCAACTCGGCAGTCCTTCGGTTCGATTCGAAACACGTTTTGACAGTATAGCGTTATGTCAAATATATAGTTTTATCCCAAGCCGATATCTGATTTACGATATTGCAACAATATATAGATACAATATCTATATACGTTTTGTATCGCCCACTCCTACAACAAAGCGCACATCTGTTTTTTTTGGCGGGAAGTCGAAGAGTGATGTTGTTAATTTGTTTTAATTTCCAAAACTTGTGTTATTTCGACTAATAATGTGTAATGTTGGTGTAATATTAACCATTAAGTGTTCTTTTATGTGCATGAGTGAAGGTAATTGTAACAAAGTGATAATACGTGCCTATTTGACTTCCCTCAAAACGGCCGTCGCAATTGGTATGTAAAGTATCTACCGCTTTACAATCCAGGGTGGGGTACTTCATTAATTTCATTATCATCGTTGTCATTAAGTTCATCGGGGAGTTGAATTAATTTAAACAAACACGATTATATATCTCACTGGACACTGGCAAAATACATTTAAAATTAGTGTGAAGCCATAACTTAAAGAAGAAGAAGAAACGCACATCACTAGTTGGCGCGTATTTTGATTATTGGTGTAGGACATTTTGCGCTATTTCTTCCTTTTGTTTTTATAAATGTATAAATTAGAATTACCAACGATGCAAGATGATAAAAATGCTATTTTTCAAATGCGCTTTCCGCAGAAGTTATGGTATTTACTTAATTTACGCACAGATGCTATTTTATGGGGTGGTACAGGACGCACTATTCTGCTAAATTATCGTGTCCTTCATAACTATTTGCAATGTGACCGTTCTATCTTCAAAACTACTAATATATCTAGTTTCGTAAGGCAATTAAATTTGTATGGATTCCGTAAAGTTACTTCTCATTTACAAGATCCACTATGCAACTCTAGTAATCCGTACATGCATGAATATGTTCATGATTATTTTCAATACGGAAGACCCGAATTACTGAATAAGATAACAAGAAAAGCTTTGACTATGAAGAGAAATTTTAAACCTAAGGTTAGTAAGTTTATCATTAAACCCTATGAGTATTGTGAAGAAATGATCTACAAGCATTCATATTGATTTCATTCACAGAGCTTGTATAGTAATGTAGAGCAAATGCTTTATTTAACGCCTCTACAAAAAGCACGCAGGGCGTTACGCCTCGCACTCAAAAAAGCTGCTCAGGATTTATTTGTGCAGAGTTCTCCTAAGCAATTTTGCAATCTCAAGTTTGAATGTGAAGGTATGGATTGTAATAATAATATTCTGTGCTGAGTTCTTAGATTATAATAGTATTTATTTGTTAATTAGAATATTCTGTGGTTTAATGAAACAATGATCTATATCACGCCAGATCCCTTCCGGGGTAGGTAGAGAGTACCGAGGTTCAGCAGGTTGTTTCCTAACAGACCTCTCTGGCTTCCTCCACTTTCATAGTTCGTTTCATACACACTTGCCAGGCACGAACGATCTTTATAACACTTATGCTATGAAAATTCCAGATTCTCAAGATGATTACTGTGAAGACGAGGAAAACACTGAATTCGACTGGTTAATGTCCAATGACAATGAAGCTATTGGAAATATCCTACCTGAAGCAGGTTACTCATGCATAATTCCCAAATACCTATTATATCTACAGATCCCTTTAATCCTTTCCTTTCCACAGCCAATGATGATATTCCAAAGATTGACATTACTATTCCTGAAAATACTGAAGCATACAGGTAAGCCCCAGGGCCAAAACAAAACATACTAAAACTTAATCCTGAATAGTTTTTGCAAGGGTAAGCCTAAACACTTAAAATAACAGGACAACTAGAGACTTCTAAGGGTTCTGTTAATACCACTAGATGTCTCTATTGATGTTTTTCATCACATCACAAATTAAATGAAATAAAAAATTGGTAGGCTTTTGTTTTTTGCCGAAATGGCGACAAGAAGCCAATTTTTATAATTTACTGTTATACTCTATTACTACTTGACATTGGCGAAATACACTGTTAAAGTGTGCGGCCATTAATTAAAATAAGAAGAAGAAGAAGAAATGAAATAAAAAAAAACTGGTAAAGGTACCTAATTATAAATTAACAATTTTCGAATTTCTCCTTTATTTATACTGTGAAAATGTACTTCTTAAATTAATAGTTCTATAATAGGCTTTAATAAGTAACTTGAAATGTTCTTATCTATTGCTTGCATTAACGGTTTAATTTCAAACTGCCAAGGGACCACAGACTTAGCATTTGACATGGATTTTAACTTGATACCTTTACATGTTCCTGAGAAAAAGGGTCATAACCATTGGACAGACAGACTGACAGCAAAGTGATCTAATGAGGGTTTTACTGATACAGTACCCTAAAAAAAAACATCATAAGTTTAAAATAATCCATCAATTTGTAGGGAGACTCAAGATAGTTTATTGAACTTCTCTGATGAGCCTTGTCAGCCGAGCAATGACAATTTCCCGGCACAATTTTTGAGCATGCCAGATCTTGATGCTGAAGCTTCTGCTAGTAATTCTGGTGTTGAGCTGTTAGCCGAGTTTAATATTGACGATGAAACAGACCAAGGCATAGCTAGGAAGATTGGAGAGAGTAAGGAAATGGGTCATAATTCTTTGAATTGTGTCTTACCATCAATAAGTAACGATCCAATTGATGATGTGTATAAGACTGAGGTATGTATCATTTTCATTTGAAGAGTATAATCTTTTGGCTTGAGGATGACATTGAGAGGACATTGATTGGTGTGAAAATAAGATTATCATTTAGTAAGCTGAAGTGGCAATGGGCCAGTCACATTAGCCGAAGAACCGATAACCGCTGGGACAAACGAGTTCTTGAGTGGAGATCACGGATTGGCAAACGTAATGCAGGACGCCCTCAGGCTAGGTGGAGCGATGACCTTCGTAGGGCGGCTGGCAGAAACTGGATTCGAGTAGCCGAGGATTGTACCCAGTGGCGTGCACTTGGATAGGCCTATGTCCAGCAGTGGACTGCTAGGGGGGGAGGGAAATATTTCAACAGGTGGGTCTGCACGGTTACTAATTAAAAAAAGGACTTTGGTAAATTTCATAGCAAACGACAACTCTGCAATTGTCATGTAGGGATATGTATGTCACTTGATGATAATGTTAGTTCCGATTTTGGCTATGGGCAACAAGATCCTTGTATGACTGTACATCAGTTAAGGCAGGAAATGACAGATCGACCCCAAATAGGACTCATACCCTACTATAGTAAATTATATAACAAATATAGTGCTCGAACCGACATTCACGCGGTCTCTGTGCATGATTTCCGTAAATATTTGTTGGATGCAATATCGAATTAATTTTTTTTTTGTCACTTTCTAGTACCTATTTCCTTTTTTTTATGTAAGTTAGATTAAATTTTGATTGGATTGGCGGTGTTTGCCTGTAAGTGATTGTGCAATTAACTGTAATACCACACTGAACTATCTTCTTGTGAAATTGTATTGTTGTAACAATTGTTGGCAGACCTTTACAATAAATAAATAAATAAATAGTTACTCTTTTCTTGTAAATATTCTTTTACATGACATAAGATACAACATAGCACGTAGTATACTATTGCACTCATAAATCTATTGGTACCTATAATTATCAATTGTAACTGTAATTGAAGTAAGTTTGTACAGTCGCCAAAATCGAAACTAACTGTCAAGTGAAATTTCACTTTATTACAGTCGCAGTGTCCTTGTGCTATAAAATACCCAAGTTCTTTTTTTAATTAGTAACAGTACAGACTGGTTTGTTTAAATATCTCTTATGAAGAAGGAATATTTTACTAAATTTAAACCCTAATTTCACACCAAAACCTGTCCATCTCATCCATGGGCCAAATGATCCTTGTCCCACTATATACATAAATTTTTTTAATATCTCACTAAACAGAAATCAAGTTAAAAAAAATCATATTTCAGAACAATGAAAACTCAGATCATTACCATGGAGAATGGGATCAAATGTTTGATGACATCATGACTAACAAAGGATCTAATCCTGAATGCAGTTCTGATTTGAAAGAACTTTATTCTCAAATCTCTAAGACTATTGATTTACTTAATTGCTAAGTATTGAACGTAAGAAATGAAATATTATTTATATCCTTAAACCTTGTATTAGAGATAAAAAAAACAATACTAATTACTTCTTCTGCTTTTTCTTTTCTGCTTCTTCTTCTTTTTCCTTCTCTATGATGGATACATATGAGTTGATGGTGTCAGCATCAAGCATTTGCATAGGCTGGCCACGTCTCATTACTGCGATCTCCAAATTCTTTTGTCCAGATTGAACCACTTCAAGAAGAGCACGAATTGCAAGCTGAAATTTGAAATAGATCATAATTAGTTTTAATTTTACAACTGCTTGATGCAGTAGTCTGAGTGGAGGCTGCTCATGTCTCGAGATATGCCAATAATGCCTTGAAGTACCAATATAATATAATAGAAGAACAAATGTTTTTGGCCATCTGACTGGTTAAGATTTAAAGGATAAAAAAGGGAGCTGTCTAATGCTCAGTATGTTTGCTAATAATTTGATCTGCAGATATTTGTTTTGATTGTTGTTGTTGTTGATGTCAATGTAATTTTGTAAATCTGCCCACAAAAGGAAAATGGTTTGTGAGCCCCACTGCAGTATTAGATGACACAAGGCAATGAATACTTATTTGAAAATTGCAAGATTGCAAAAGTTTTTTATAGCTCTAGTATTCAAAGTCAAAGTCAAATAAATTTATACAAATAAATGATTTTTGGCCTATTCAAATAGGCCAATACATAAGCACTTACAAATGTCAAAATTATTACATTTTTTACATCTACCACCGGATCAGAACACGGCCTCCACTGAAAAGATCCGGCAAGAAACTCAGCGGGCTAGTCTTTTAATTTAATTTGTTTGGCTTTTCCGATAACCATTTTTTTTTTGTTTTTTAGAAATTGTATTATACATCATTTATAAATGTTGGTGATTGAGGAACTGAAACTCAATCTGTTTTATCGTCAAGATAATCCAAAATTTTGTAATGCCCTTTCTTACAGAGGCTAGTTTAAACTTATTGATAGGCATGTTTCAGATATCTATAGGTAATTTGTTGTAGAAGCGTATACATTGCCCCATGAAAGAATTACTAATTCTGTGGAGATGAGTGGAATGTACAATAACATCATCTTTGTTCCGTGTATTTACATGATGTCGCCATATTTTTCAAAATTTCTGATATTTTTTTTAACATAAAGAGAAGAGTTTGATATATAAATTGTGATGCAACAGTTAGAATATTTATCTCTAACTTTTCCTTAAGAGAAGCTCTCTGGGCCAAATTGTAAATTGCTCGAACAGCCCTTTTCTGGAGAACAAAGATGGTATTAAGTTCTGCAGAGCATCCTCAAAGAAGTAGCAAGAAAGTTTTATCAAATTGCAAGAGCCAAGCCTTGCTAGGACTTCAAACAATTTAAATAAATAAAAATTAGCCTACCTTTACAGCACCATTTTCAGAAGCCACCTCCTCAGTTGTATAGTTTTTCTCTAAGAATTCTCTGACAGTCTTAGCAGATCTTCCTGTAGCATTGGCCTTCCACTCATAATAAATACCTGATGGCTCTGTTTGGAATAGATGAGGGTGGCCATCATAATCAAAACCTCCGATCAGGCATGAAATGCCGAAAGGTCGGCGACCATTACTCTGAGTATACTTTTGCTTGAGACCAGCTATGTATCTAGTGATATATTCCAATGTAACAGGGTCTTCTACAGTCAGCTTATGCGATTGACACTCAATTTGGGCCCTGTTTATTAGGATCCTAGCGTCCGCAGTCAAACCGGCAAATGCCATAACGACATGATCGTCCAGAAGGCATATTTTCCGCACAGTTCTTTCTTCTTGCAGCTTAGCTACAGATTTCTTCTCCACACCTAGTACGACGACTTCGCCACCTCTGACACCTACCTAGAAGTATAAAATTATATTTTAGTTCAAGCAGTAACAAGAAAATATACATAACCAAAATACGCAGCTACTTACAGCAGTAGAACCTTTACGAACAGCTTCTTGTGCATATTCAACTTGAAGTAAATGGCCATCTGGTGAAAAAACTGTAATAGCTCTGTCGTATCTTGCAGACATTTTGATGTTTTGTTACAATTTGATTATTTTGCAAATCACGAACCCTGTAAACTTGAACGCCGATGATATTAGTAAGTTTAGTGATGTGAAATCACCAAATTATGAATGTCCTGACCATAGATTATACAATGTCTGGTCCTGATTCCTAGATGACTGATGTCAAATGAAGTTATCCCATTGTTTAGAAATCAGGACTTATTCAAGTATGTTTTTAGGCATTGAATTTAAATAATAAAAACTTATTAATTTCTTTGTTTTATATCCACATTACCTTCATTATTTTAAAATTGATTTCATCGCTTATACAAGCGTGCAGAAACGGCAATAGTACATCAACAATTTGGCACACTAACAACTTTTTGAAACATTTAAACGAAATTTACTAATGCCGATATAAGCGTCCTTTGGACCACAACCCAATAATCATTTAGTAGGTACACGACTCATCAGAATGAAATTTGCACAGATTTGTAATAAATAAATTCATCTAAAACGAGTCCTGAATTTGATGGTTGAATTTAACTCAATGTTATTCGAATCGTAGCCTTGATGAAATAGGTACGTCACTATCACTCGGATGACAACAACTTTTTGAAAATACTTTCGTTCGGAAATAATTATGGATCCATGAGATCTGCTACCTATTTAATCGGTAAGTTACTGCAAAAGCTGAGGTTATTCGTTTGAAGCCCACTTGAGTTAGTACACTGACATTTACCTATTCATTCGTACAACTACAGAAAATATTTGCTGCATTCAAAATACTGTATAAGAATAATTTATTGTTGAAAAAGACTTAGCAACTAAGTGACAGTATCTATGAGCCCCGAACTAGACGAAAAGTCTGTATCTTGGGACCCCGTAGAGTTCAACTATGAGTAAACTTAATTTAGTTACAATTACTAACGCGAGCTGGAAATTAATGACACATACTATTTATGTGTTCCTCAGTATACCGACAGTATTAGTGCAATCGCGACGCAATATTGATTTATAACTATATATATGATGGTTTGTTCAAACAAGAAAAAAAAAACATTGAAGGATGCATGGGTTTCCTATTTTTTTAATGTTATTATAGCTTTAGCATAAACTTCAATTTTAATTACTTTAAACCTCAATTTATTTCTTTATTTAGTTTTAATATTAACCATAGCCGAATATCCCACTGAAGGGAAGGAGGATGTGTGTGTGTGTGTGTGAATGATGTACGCTGTTGGCCGCGAGGCCTTTACAGCTTCACCGGACTTAAAGGCGAGCGTGCAACCACTACGCTCTAGCCAGCCAGAAGGGCAAGAGGCGACATACTCGAGGGCGCCTCTTCGAGGCGCCCTCGGTTGGGACAGTCGCTGTAGGGGGACGGGTGCACTACTAAGTGCACCGGTCAACCGCCGGCTATGGGAGGGGATCTACTACTACGTCGTCGTCGTCGCCCGTATTCTGAGCGGAAAGAAGGGATGACAAAGCATCGGGGGGGTCGGTGAGAACATGTCGCGGCCGGCGGTGGTGGCAGGGGTCGGGGGGGAGATCGTAGACGGCGGTGGCTACGATTAACGGATTCGCATGGGTAGATGCGTTCGCGAAGTGACGTGTTGACGCCTTTTTAATAAAGGCGCGAATAGGTTCGAGACCTAGATCGGAGTGGAGGTCGACGTTCCGTACGAACCAGGGGGCTCCTACGGCTTTACGGAGGAAGCGGTTTTGAACCACTTGGAGTTTATCGATGTGAGAGGGGGCCGAATGCCCGAACACAACACACGCATAAGTCATGATGGGTCGAACGCAAGTTTTGTAAAGTGTCACCTTATTTCTAAGGGACATTTTACTCCGCTTGCAGATTAACGAATGGAGACGACCGAGCACAAATGATGCTCGGTGACGGACCCGCTTGATGTGCGGGCCGAAGGACATGGTACTGTTTAGGGTGACCCCTAGATGTTTGACCTCTTTGACCCAGGGAATGGGTCGGTCGAACATGGTCACTTGGCCGAGATTACTTCTAGGGCGGCGCAGGGAGTGGCGCGGGGTGACACCTCTGGAGAAGAACACCGCAGCGCTATTGTCCGGGTTCACCTCAATACGCCACTTCCTGAACCAATTCCCTAGGGAATTGGCGGATGCCTAAAGGTGTCTGGTAATGAAACCCTTATTCCTATGCGAGACGTAGAGAGCGGTATCATCCGCGAATAGGGCTAGATGCGCCTTACTCGAACGAGGAATGTCGTTCGTGTAAAGGCTAAACAGGAGCGGAGAGAGAACTGAGCCCTGTGGGACTCCAGCACTGATGGAGTGGGAAGTGGAGCGCGTCATTTCGACGCGATAACGGAAGGCGCGATTCGACAAGAAGTCTCGTAAGATGAGCACGAGTCTGTCCGGCACACCCAATTGGTAGAGCTTGTAGATCAAGCCGTTGTGCCAGACTTTGTCGAATGCCTTCGCGACATCTAGGAAGAGGGCGCCCGTGTAGATGGGTTTGGGTCTATTGAGACCGGAGAGGATGTGCTCCGTGATGCGGTGCACTTGGTGGACGCAAGAGTGTTTGGCTCGAAAGCCAAACTGCTCGTCGATAAGAATACCCCTGGACGTTACGAAGTCTTTGAGCCTCGCCAGAAGTAGGCGCTCGTATATCTTGGCCAGGGAGTTGAGGAGACTGATAGGGCGGTAGCTCGCGGGGAGATTGCGAGGTTTGCCGGGCTTGGGAATGCCTATGACGTCCGCCTCCTTCCACTTAGCGGGGAAGGTGCAGTTCGCCATGGCGGCGTTCAATATGGCCACTAAGAGGCAGATGAGCTGGGCGGGCAGGCATTTCAGAACGCGATTCGAAATGCCGTCAGAGCCGGGGGCTTTTTTAGATTTGAGACCCATAATTAGATCTTCGACCTCCGTTTGGGTGATAGGAGGTAAGGAATCGACGGGGGGAGGGATGCCCTGCGCTCGACTTCCCTGTCGACCGCGTCGACGTGGGACTGGTCGACGGACTGAGAGCTGGGGGCGCACTGGCTCTCGAGGGAGTCGGCGAGAAGCTCGGCCTTTTCGTCGTCGTCGAAGGCTGGGGGTGCGCCTGAAGGGCGGGACAGCGGGGGCATGTCAGTCGTGGAGTCGGATTTGAGGCTACGCGCCAGCTGCCAGTAGGCCAGATGCGATGGCGCGATGCCCTCTAGGAAGTCACCCCACCGTTCCTCCCGGACCTCCGCGACACGACGCTTTACCTCTCGTTGTAAAGCGCGCATCCGGGCCCGATTGGCTTCGGTGGGGTAGGAGTCGTGCGCTCGGATAGAAGCATTCTTGGAACGAATGAGATCCCTAACATCGTCCGGCAGTCGAAAGCGGTTGAGGTAGAGATCTTCCGCCTCGACCTGCTTGGACGATCGACTGACAGCCGATCGGATGTGCTCGGTTAAGGCATCTACGGCCTGATCGGTGTCCTGAGGGGACGGGATGGAGTCCGAGCTGAGAGGGAGGGGGGGGAGGGTCGGCATCCGCCAAGGCCGTGCTTAGCGCATGCCAATCCACCACCGTCTTTTTGGGTCGCTGAGGGGCGGAAGGGGGGGAACCGAATCTCATGACTACAGGTCGATGGTCAGAGTCGAGTTCCTGGACTACTTCCAAGGAGTGCAGCCGTAGGGTGACACCCTTCAGAAGCGCCATGTCCAGGACGTCGGGTCGGTGATTGAGATTGTTAGGATAGTGGGTAGGGTGCATAGGTGCGATGACGTCAAAGTCGAGAACGTCGACCAGGGCGTCAAGGCTCCTACCGTTAGGGGAAGTGGTGAGACCGTTCCAGGCCACGTGCTTACTGTTGAAGTCACCCGCCAGAATGACGGCGCTTCCCAGATTGAGGAGTGCTTCAAAGTCACTCCTGAGAACGGATTTAGTGGGGGAAAGGTATACGGAGGCGATCACGATGGGCTGGTGCCCCGTGAGAGAGACGCGACAGACCGAGGCTTCGATGTTGGTGAGCGCGGGGGGATCGATAGGGATGCAGTGAAGGGACCTCCTGTAGTAAATGAGAGTACCGCCTCCGCGGGAGCCGATTCTGTCATTACGCACGAGGTTAAAGTTTGCAGTAATGTGAAGAAAACCAAAATTATGGTTTTTGAACGGGAAGAAACCAGAACGAATGCAAGGATTGTGGTTGGTAACGATGTGCTGGAGCAAGTGAATGAGTTTGTATATCTTGGATGCGCCTTCAGTAAGGATGGGAAATACACCGCTGATATAGAGAGAAGAGTGAATGCAGGTAATAGAGTGAATGGTGCGATGGGAAGGCTACTTGGGAGCCGGCACTTAAGCCAAAAGGCGCAGCTGGCCATGCATAACGGAGTGCTTGTCCCAACGCTGTTATATGGCAGTGAGAGTTGGGTATGTAAGAAGGAGAACGAAAGCAGGATAAATGCGGTCGAAATGCGATCTCTGCGGAAGATGTGCGGAGTCACGCTGACCGACCGTATTCGCAACAGCGTAGTAAGAAAGCGAGTAGGTATGAAAGATAGTATCGGTGTAAAGATGAGAAAGGGTATGCTCCGTTGGTTCGGGCATATAGAAAGGATGCCAGAAGAAAGAATGACAAAACAGATATACAATGCGAAAGTGGAAGGATGTAGGTGCCGGGGAAGACCTAGACTATCTTACCATGACCAAATAGACCGTGTCTTATCTGAAGGGCAAGTCAAAAGTCTCCGTAACCGGCGAGTGTGTATGAGACGAACTATGAGAGTGGAGGAAGCCAGAGAGGTATGTAAGGAAAGAACCTGTTGGAACTCTGTACTCTCTGCCTACCCCGCGAGGGAGCTGGCGTGATGATATAGATAGAGATAGATAGGTTATAGTTTGCGATCCCAGGATCGCGTTGTGCGGGCTTCAGGAAGGTTTCCTGCACGAGGAGGATATCAAGTTGGTGATCTCGGAGGAAATCAGCAACCTGATCTCGCTGGGAGCGAAGGCCATCGGCGTTAAAGAACGCCAGGGATAGGTTGTGGGGCTTATGGCGGGGAGATCGTAGATCCATTATTGGGTGCGGGGGGGTTGGGTTCTGAGGGACGCCAGGACGTCATATACGTCCCTGTATTCCGCGGCCAGGAGAACCTGGTCCGCCAAGTTGGTGGCGGCGCGGAGTCGAAGTGCGAGTTCGCGGACTCTGGGGAAAAGTGCGGGGCTTATCACCGCCGAGACGCTCATGATGAGGTCGACGTCCTGACTGACGTCAGTGGGCGGAGGGGGACAAGCCGCCACCGGCTGGATCGCCGGCGCGCGCTTCGGGGGGCGGGCAGGGCCCACTGACGCAGGGTGGGAGGCCGCGGTGTAGGGCAGCGGCTTCACCCACGCGTTGGCGCCGAGGGACGGCCTGAGCGGCGGGGGAGGGGGGGTCAGCTTCAGTGGCGCGGGAGCGCGGAGAGCCGTGGTCGCTGGCGCAGAAGGCACCGGACGAGGGTGCGCTGAGGGCGCGGGGGGAAGGAGGACTTTCATAGCTTCATCAAACAAAGAAGGATAGCCGTCGGCAACTGAGCCAAAATTTCGTTAACTGCCATTGAAACTTATTTTCTCAGTCATTCAATCATTAGTTGCCCGTCCGTTAGCCGGGGCGTTCGTATCGTCCGATTTTTCAGGACCCACTTATTATCCACTCGCAACTCACCAGTGGGTTGCGACCCATACTTTGGGAAATGCTGCTCTAGGCTTTTTAGGAAGCTATAATGAGGCTGAGAAAGTGCTTGTATAGTTGTATAGACATGATTGTTCAGACCCTGTAACTCTTATTTTGTCCAAAAGTAATAGAGAGGCTGACTAAACGCTGCATTAGAGCTACAATATCACTTATTGAATAAAATATTTCTATTGTATAGTCCTTGCTCAGCTTTAATAGTAAGAAAGGCTGTTAAAGTGAAACTTTTATTAGATCGTCTCAAACTTTTTGGTCTGTGTGTAGCATGTCGCGTGACGGTCGGCCGCGGAGTAGGGATAAAGTGAAAGGCGCTCGCCAGAGCAGCGAAGGCCAATATGTTTTACTTTTACCGTGGTTTCATAAAACCACACAAGGATTTTTTTAGTTTGACATACTTTTAGGGATTAACGCCTTTCTCTGTACACTCTAGTGATCATGCAAGGGATCTGACGTAATGATATAGACAAATTTTTGGTTGTTTTATAGTAAAACCATAGAGGTAGGATTTCTTCTTCTTCTTCTTCAAGTTATAGCTTCACACTAATTATAAGTGTATATTGCCAGTGTCCAGTGAGATATATAATCGTGTTTGTTAAATTAATTCGACTCCCCGATGAATTTGATGACAACGATGATAATGAAATTAATGAAGTACCCCACCCTGGATAGTAAAGCGGTGGATACTTTACATACCAATTGCAACGGCCGTTTTGAGGGAAGTCGAAAAGGCACGTTTTATCACTTTGTTACAATTACCTACACTCATGCACATATAAGAACACATAATGGTTAATATTCCACCAACATTACACATTATTAGTCGAAATAACACAAGTTTTGGAAATTAAAACAAATTGACAACATCACTCTTCGACTTCCCGCCAAAACCCGAGGTAGGATTTAAAAACAAAACTTTAAGCATAGACTAAATAAAATAATTTAAATAATGTCAAAGAGTATTGACAGCTTGTCTTTGGTAGGCAATTGACATTTTTTTTAAAAGGCAATATGGCGGCGGCGACGAGTGACTTCGAGCCGTGGTTAAGTGAGAAATTAAAATCGTTAAAAACTGATGAAGGAGTTTTCGGGTCATACATATCTGGTATTTTAGAAAGTGAAGATAGTGTGGAAGAGAAAAAAGATGCCCTGGAAGGTATACTTTCCGAGATAGTGGTACGTAGCAGTAGACTGTCAGGCATGGAAAGTGTTTTCTTTTCGCTAAAGTCTTGTTATTTCGACAGGAAAAAGACATCTCCATACATATAGACGAAATATTAGAAAAATGGGACTCCTGTCGACCGAAGGAAGATACTTCAAAACCTGTAGCAGATGTGGATGCTCAACTAGCGAAATTGTTGGAGTCTCAAGCACCTGCTACTACAACACGACGAGAATACACCGACGAAGAGAAAAAAATACGAGAAGCAATTCTCTCGCAGTACAGTCAGCTTTCTGACAATGAGGTAAATGTTTACTATGTGGTTTTTTTTTGTTGCAACGAAAGTTAGGATTGAGGTTAGTTTTTACAAGCGCTGTAAATAGAAATAGCATATAATATTTTTTACATAAGATGGGTAGTCACAGTTCTAAGTGCCAAACTAATATTTAAATTAATGGTTCTAAGGCATAACACTATAAGTATAGAAACAGGTCATGCCTCTTATTGCCATGGAATAAAGTATAATTTTCTTTGACTTACAACTGTCACAGTACCCTTTCTTCATGAAAAATACATAAATAGTCGTAAATAGTATTATGTGATGCATTTTCAATAGACTTTTACTAGGCTTTAATTAATGTATAACCAGTACAGCTTTTTTCTTTCCAGGTGGATGAGGAACATGAGGAAGTGACTGAAGGACAAGATTTAGTGAAAAATACGAATGCTGCAGATGTAGCGGCGGCGGCACGTGAACGTCGAGAACAGGCCAGACAAGACGCTCAAAAGAAAAAGGAAAAAGATAAAGAAGATAGGTGAGATATGAAACCGATAAATTTGGTGCCAAAATTCAGTTCTTACTCTTTATGTCAAAGCCCATATGTATTTGAAATGTGCTATGCGTGACTAGTGAGGCATCATTAAAAATGGGTTAACTTAGTAATGCTAAATATTGATATACCAAATTACACTAATAAAAACACTATAGAATCAAATAACTATTATATTTTTTACATAGGATGGATAGTAACAGTTCTAATTGCCAAACGAAATTATACTTTCTTCAATAGCAATAAGAGGCATGATCCATTTCTATACTTATGGTTTTATGCCTTAACACTATTGAATTAAATATTAATTTCATGGAAAAAGGATATTTTAATACTTGTAATTTTTAATAATAGCTTTTGTTTCCAGAGAAAAACAAAAGCAATTAAAAGAAGAGAAAAAGGAAAAGCGCAAAACACAAAAAGGCGAAAGGAAGAGGTAGCAACCTAATGATTGCTAGTGAAGATGCTTGGCTGTTCAACATTGGTTTGTGTATGAACTATTGGTAAACTGGGAATGTTGCTCAAAATTGCACAAACGCAAGCTGAACCTTCACATGTTCACATCTCCTATATGTATAGAAAGAATTTTGTTTATAAATTTTGCCTTATTGTTTCCTTATGATATATCAGCCAGCCGATACTGTTCGACCACTGGGCAAGAGCCTCCTATCACAGATCAAGGTGATAGTCAATGGGTTGTACTCTACCATGTAAACCCTGGCAGGCTGGTGGATACAGGTGTGGGGCCACCTGCTGTGGGAACATGTGAAGCTACCCTTAAGGCTTTCAACTTTGCCACTGGCTTAATGTGCCTTCAAAAGCATAGAGATGCATAAAACTGGTACTGCCACATTTTGGTTCTTTGCCTAATCCTGGTGATTGTTACAATCACCACAGTATTATAGCGCTATTAGCACCTCCAAAGACAGCTAGATCCAGTGATTAAGAGCTTGAGTCACTTTGCCCATGGGGTTGAGTAGTCATGGATACAATTAAATCTTTGCGTGGCCCACAAATATTTGTTTGAGTCTGTGTGTTTGTGCATTACCCACTCCAGTTCTAAGAACAAGCATCACAACATTATAGTTCATAAAATAAAGTTGGGCATGTATGTGTTGGTTATGAGCTTGAGTCATTCTGCCTACTGGGTCAAATAGTTGCGGGTTCGATTTCCGCTGGGACAAATCTTTGTGCGGCCCACTATTATTTCATTCTGGGTGTTTGTGCATTTCCCATTCCAGTTGTAAGAACAAGCATAATAATATTTGTTCATATAACAAACCTGGTCAAGTGCAACAATTTATAAGGAAACTAAAGAGATTGATGAGGTGTTAATGACCAAAATTCTTACTCATCATGCAAAGTAGGCTTATTATTACTTTTATATGATTATTTTAATGAAAATTGCTATTATCAATTTGGTAGTCCATTGTGGTAATTAAATTATTCATTATTGAGATCGGTTTTACGAGCAAAGTTATTGTAAATACCTCTTGAAATCGATTTCTATATGAAGCCCCCACTAAAATTAAGTTAATTGCCATTTTATATGATTTGGTTTGAAATGTTAATTTCTTGTTAGGATAAGGTTATGTTTACACAATTTGATTTGGAAGTCTTTGTATAGAAAAACAAAAGCTTCTGAGAATTAAGTATCAGATATGGTAGATGATTCCACAGCCGGATCTGTGACTGCAGTATTTTACACTATGTATTGAAATAGTAAACATGTACAGTTAAACATGAATATAATATTATATTTAGAAAATATGTATTCAAGATAACTGCCCCTTAAGATAATGGTGCTTGATATGTAGGAAAGGTTGACTTAGTTATTTTTTTTATAATTTGACTCTTATGGGCCTGACAGGTATTTTTTTTTTAATCGCCAATTTGGTAATTATTGCTCATTAAGCACTAATGGCTGGTTTCAATATTTATCCCAAGGATAGATTTGCCTACTACAGATAGAATTTTGACATATTGAAACTAACTAAGGTAAGAAACGTGCGATTCCGCGCCATAACATTTTATTGCTGGTTTATCCTTACGTCATTTAGTGACTTGTTTCAACCTAACCTAATTAAAACTGTTTGTCGGTTTTCATTTTGTCAATATATTTTTATATTTTACTGTACCGGTTTTAACAATTTGCTTTTAGTCATTAATATAGTAAATATTTATTATAATACATTACATGTGTAATGTTTCAATAAAATCACATGTGTATGTAACTATTGTTTTTATTAATTTTAATTATCACAGAATGATTACAACTTGTGCTTTTGCACGACATAAATTATGTTAATTAATACAAAACTTAATGTGTATAACATCTACCTGTTGGAACTCTTTATTCTCTGCCTATATCACAAGGGATCTGACGTGATTATATATATAGATTAAGTTGAAGAGAAAAAATAGTATACCAACCAACACGAGCTACATATAAAACTAACATTCTCATATGATTGTTGTATTGCTATTCATTTATGGTAATTTGCTACGACAAATTCTAAATAAAACAAAGAGTCACTGGGAATTGTTTCTTTGGCATGAGTGTTACACAAATTTCACTTCACATACACAAAACACCCAGGCATTAATAATTTAATACTATAGGCATGGAGTACTTACAAATGTACACTCACTAAATACCCACACTTAAAACCACTCTTTTTCTCTCTCTCTATATCAAGCCAGGTCACTTGCATAGGCAGGGAAATAGCATGGAAATCCAATAGGTTAAACAATAACTGAGCAATGAGTTATAGTATGATAAGGATCTTTTGCTGGATGACATTAATAGGGATAGCTTTGGTGTGAAATTAGGGTTAAAATTTAGTAAAATATATTTAGGGTCTGCACGGTTAATTTTGAAAAAAAGAATTCGGGTAAATTGCATAGCAAATGGTAACTCTGCAACTGTCATGAAATATCATGAAGTGGGCCAAAAAATCCTTGTATGACTGTACTACTATCTTTTCTCTTTATTTGATTTGTCATCACTAATTTCTTCAGTAACAATGAAATTGTGGGCACTCCCAGCATAGATTTGTGTTATTACTGAACATTTACTAATCTCTATGGGAACTAATGTTGGTTGTAATATATTATGTTCAGAGTTGATTCCTGTGTTCATGTGTTCATTCCATCCCCATGCCCAGAGGGTGTTATCTGAGGCCAAGCAAACTGTGTGCTCAGACCCTAAAGCAATGTCTTTCACTTGTCTACCACCTGTAATGAATCATTCATCATTATTGTTAATTTTTGCATACAGATTCCAACTTTCACATATGAGAGGTATTATACAAACCTGGTAGATTAATGCGTGTATAGAAATCTGGCCTCAATTGCTGAGCTCCAAGTTGTCCAAGATTGTTTCTACCCCATACTAAAATGCTGCCATCCTCCAACCATAATAAGACATTTGTCCAGCCACTCAGCAGTTTTCTAATTTGTTGCTTAACATCTATATCAATTTTATTTGGTTTAAATACTTTTCTGTATTTTTCTGGACACAATAGTAATTGTCCATATTTATTATCACCCCACACATACAGAGCCTTCTCATCAGAACACCAAGCTACTGTATGATTTTGGCCACAAGCAATATGGGAAATTTTACCGACATCAGTCACTCTTTGAAATCTATCTGAAGACAGTACATCTTTGCCTAATCCAAGCTGGCCGTGTTTCCCACACCCTGTAGTCCAAACTTGCCCTAGAGAATTAACAATAACTGTATGTCTCAGGCCCATAGATACTAAACATGCATTAACTTGAAGTTTTATAGGTTTCATAGTGTCAGGGAAGTAATTTTTAGGTAATCCCAATTGGCCATGACTATTGGACCCCCAGACATATAGGAAATGATCATCTGTTACTCCACAGCTGAAGTCCCAACCACATGTTACTTGTGTAAAACTTACACCACTCAATTGCCATGTTCTTTCAAAATTATTCACATCATTATCTACTGCTATTTGAAGTCTGTTATTCCAGCCACAGGAATATAGTTTTCCTTCGTTATCAAGTAAAAGGCTGTGTCCACCTCCACAAGCGATTTGTTTTATCTTATTATCATACAAGTGTAATTGTACTCGACTAGATTTCTCTACCTGTTCGTTTACAACCCCTAAGCCCAGTTGTCCGTGCGAGTTGGCACCCTGGTAAAAATATTTAAATTATTTAAAAATATTTAGGTTAAAACAAGTAGGAATCTGGAATAGTTGTAACATTTACATACCCATGACCACAGTAACATTTTGTCCTTTCGGCTGGAATAGGTTATGTTATCTTTGCAAATGGGTAGTAATATTAAAAAGAAACACCGTCACGTTTATATTTCCCAAGCGGAATAAACTATAATTATATTTATAAAAATACTATACATGCCATTGCAAAAGCAAAATAAAAATTGCATATTCAAATCGTCATACTGACAACATCAGCCACTGTCAGATGTCAGAAGGTTAAAACCATAAATCCTATGATCCTACCTTTTTTTTGTAGCAATTGCGTTTACATTATGCCATTGTACAAAGTACGAATATTCATTTATCACTGTTACAATGACCTTCACTCATGGACATATAGGAATACATAATGGTTAATATTTCACCAACATTACACAATATAATTTGAAATAACAAGTTTTGGAAATTAAAACAAATTGACATCCGAATATGGGCGACGACGACGACGAAGTCGTAGATCCCCTCCCCTAGCCGGCGGTTGACCGGTGCACTTAGTAGTGCACCCCCTCACCCCGCAGCGACTCCCAACCGAGGGCGCTCTCAAGTATGTCGCCTCTTGCCCTTCTGGCTCGAGCGTAGTGGTTGCACGCTCGCCCTTAAGTCCGGTGAAGCTGTAAAGGCCTCGCGGCCAACAGCGTACATCACTCACACACACAACACAAATCTCCCGCCAAAAAAACTGATCATACTTCTATGCTCAGAACCATGAAGCTCGGAACCTTGCTCAGATGCTCAAAACCATAGACGAAGAATGCCTAGACGGCGCATATCGCCGCGGTAGCGTGTAAATTTTATGTCGGTTTGAGTTTGTGAATCTGCGATAGTGTGTGATTAGGCAAGTGATTACTAGTACAGGATTTATCGATAAGAAAATACAGTTTGTTTAAAATATATTTACTTCATGCAAAATTGTAATTGACTCATCTAAATTGTGATTTTGAATTATTACGAGTAATTTATGTAAGTTCACACATACGTATCATAATACAAATCTTAAAGACGAATCTGTAAACATCGATGTTAGTATGTAAAATTTAATACAATAGTAAAGCCTCATTGGTCTTGTAATGCGCATAGCTATCACGAGGTCGTCGGTTTGAATCCTATGTCGGAAAATAGTAATTATTCGATAAAAAAATCTAGTCCGGAGTCTGGCACTGTGCTCGGTATAATATCAATAGACTCATCTTCTAATACATGAGACCTTACATTGTTGAACGACAAGTGAGTGTACACAGTACACCACTCCCACTCTCGTTTAGGGAATATAGGCGTAGCGGTGGTTATAATTTTTACATCACATTTACCCTACGTTCGCATGAGCGCTTTTTCAATGCACGTCAGTCATGAACTTAGGATGTATGGTTAGCGCATATCGCTGAGGTAGCGTGTCAATTTTATGTGTGAGTTTTTGGATCTGCGTTAGTGTACTTTAATAGGGAACTGAGTACTAGGACAGGCCTTACGACGTAAAAGACAATTCATGAATAAAAAAAAAATTGTGCGCATCGAGACGCCCGACAGAAGTGATAACTTAAACTAGCGCTGTCGGTTACAGTGAGAGAGGAAGAGCCTGCCTACTGCTGCCGTATGCGCGAGAGACAGGGAAGCCAGACAGATTGGCGCAGTTACGCGTTACGTTACGAAGCGGTTTACCCTCCCATAAGAAGTTATCACTTCAAAATATTTATTTCACCGAACAGAAGATGTTAAGTTACCTGAGAATCTATAAGTATTTCGTAAATATGTTCATTTATTGAATAGGCACTTTACGCACGAAACTGTCAGTCGAATGCAAGGACACACAAGTGCTAAACACACAAATTCAAATTTCTTTATTTGTGAATATATGTGCATTATAATATGATGTGAGATGTTAAAGTTTGAGTACGTACTCTATGTTTCGCCAACTGGTGTACAAATATTAATTAATAAAATGAATCTTTAACTACAAAAAAATACTTATTTTTATTACTTATTTCATCTTAGTATTTATTTCATAATAATATCTAAATATATAATTAACTAATAAAGTCTTTGTCGGTTGTCATAAAGAATGTATATAATGTCAATTTAGTGTGCTATAAACTACTCAAACACTACTACTCTCGCTAGTACCCAATTATTGCCTATAAGTCGCTCGTAGTCAATCGTTGAATCCGTTGACCGCTGCTAAGGTCGCTGGTGTATTCCACTAAGATAGCTTGTTCTCGATTTGATCGTTGTCGCTTCAGAAAAGAGACTGTGTCCGTCACCGCGCTTTTCCTTTTATACTCGTATGAAAGTTCTAGAACGGACGCGTACCCTCCCTAACATTGATATAAAAGTCTAGGTACATCAAACAACAGCCGGCGCATTTCACAAAGCGGTATTATTATTACGTACCTACTGGCTTACCGCCGATGATAATAAAAGGGGAGGTACTTTCTAAACGTTTTAGCACTTAAACGCGGATTCTAAATCACGAAAATCAACAGTTCCATTACACGGATATCAATATGCTTTTCAGGGTTCAGATTTATCTACATACGGGCATGGCATACAACGCACCCTCGCGGGCTGGACGGTACAATGCCAACTCATATAGAGGTCAAACATCTAATCTTCAGTAAAAGCAGTACTCCCCAAAGGGTAGAACTTCATTTCGCAACCGAGGCTCTATATGCTATCTCAATTTAAAGCTTCCAGTAAGTTAAGTAATTTTTTTAATAAGCGTTTTATTTCAGGTAAAACGGCACTATAGTTAAAGATGAAATAATCATAAATAGGTCTAGATATCCCACCCCTGATTGGGGAATATAGACGTGACGGTGTTTATCTAGATATCCTTACTAAATTTCATCCAAATTCGTTTAGTCATTATGACGTGAAATAGGGATGGTTAATGTTTCAGTATTAATTTATTAATATCGATAGTAAGCGATAGGCGCTGTAGGACATCACTAGTGGAGAAGCGTAAAATAATGCATATTTGAAATATAAATTGAAACTTTAAACTCACAGTCAATTATTACCGTATATGAATTATATGACGTCAATGATGTATATCTTTAATGTTTAATTCATAAATTTGCCGTGAAATTTCTCTATAATATAATAAGAGGCAATAAACACACGTATCATAATTTAGCATGTTTCACTCCTCCTTTGATTGTCCTTGATTGACAGCATACAGCACAACACGACCTTATTTCACTGTATTAAAGTATACTCAGTTATTACATTGATTATCGTTTATATTTTAACTATTGAAACGGACGGGGTGCATTTGTTATGGCCTAAGCATAGGTCACAATAGCTTTCTTATTCACTCAAAATGGTGATCCGTGTAATTGGAAGAGAAAAAAGACAATGTGTTGAACGATGACCGGCGGAGCGGCAACGTCGTATGACTCCCTCCAGGTAATTTTAGCTTCATGCTCAGAACCCTTTCCTGACGGTGGTGACTATGTATCGAATAACTTTTTTTGGACCAATTTCGAACATTGAGCATAATTATTCTGTTCTATTTGATTATGAGTTAATTTTGTCGGAGACAAAAATGGTTTGTCCATGTTTGTAGCCACTTTCCATTATCAAAAAAAGAAGATGCAGTAGGTATTATTTTTGACAGAGTTTTTGGCGGGAAGACGAAGACTGATGTTGTCAGTTTGTCTAAATTTCCAAAACTTGTGTTATTTCGAATAATAATGTGTAATGTTGGTGGAATATTAACCACTATGTATTCTTATAATTGAAACAAAGTGATAAAACGTGCCTTTTCGATTTCCCTCAAAACAGCCGTTGTAATTGGTATGTAAAGAATCCATCGCTTTACTATCCAGGGTGGGGTACTTCATCAGTTTCATTATCGTCGTTATCATCAAGTTCATCGGGAACTTGAATTAATTTAAACAAATATAATATTTGGCAGTATGGCTTTGTACCTTCGCCTGTCCGCAAAGGACGATTATTACTACTACTACTATTTTTGACAGAACTTTGACAATTTATCATTGGCATTGGCGTCGCTAATCTGTGGCGTCGGCTTCGGCGATATCTTCTTGCTTTGATGATTCTTATTGTTTATTGTGGTGGTCAAGCGGACTTAAGATTGAATTTGATAATTCGATGTTTACCCTTGAGTTCCTACTTTACCAATAATGATCAGTGGTACAAGATAGAATTGTTATAGATAAGCATAGCACACAGTGCTCGGTGCAGTTTCTTTCAATATATAAAAATCGAAATATATTGAATACATATTGAGCCAATGGATCCGGGAAAGAGGCATGCTTCCAACGCTCAAGTTACAGCGCTATTGGAATTTATGCAAGAACATCCCGATATTGCGAAAGGCGTGCTTGGTTCAGGTTTGGAGAGGGAAGACTGGGAGTCGCAGTGGCAAGAACTGACATCCACTCTTAACTCTATGGGGGGAGCGGTGAAATCTGTTGAGAAATGGAAACAGGTATCAACTAGAAATTATTTTTTAGGCATTTACTCATTTTTAATTATGACGTTACAAATTCTACATTTGAAGTTTCGCATTTTTTATAAAAGTGCATTCATACACATAAATTCATGTGCTAAGCTTTCTTGTTCTACTAAATTATATTTTAGTAATTTACTCCATTGCTATAAACAGTTCTCTGTTTAGTTATATATATTGATATATTAGTAAACAGAGAACTGTAAACCCCTTGACTCAGTAACATATAAATTTGTCATAACATCATTGGATAATAACATTTTTACACCACTCAACACTAATTATTTACTGTAAAACAATTTTAATAGTGTATTTTTAATTTATATTTGTAACCAGTAATCAAACTCAAATCGTTAATTTTGAAAAAACCCAAAAAAAATAATAATGTTATTATGACAATTTATAAATACCCCCATTTATAAATTGTTATATTTATATTATTTTTTTTTAACTTACTTATGTACAACTGGATTGGAATGTGGCCTTCACTGAGAAGATCCGGAGAGAAACTTGCATCAAAACAGGCTTGTCTTTTTGCCTAATTCTCCATTAATTTTTTTTATCATTTTCGGTATAGATACATTTTTATATTATAATGATTTATGCGAACCAGTTCCAGTGTGTGTGTGTGTGTGTGAATATTCTTCGCTGTTGGCCATGGGGCCTTTACAGCTTCACAGGACAAGAGGATGAGCGTGCAACCACTATGCTTGAGCCAGAAGGGCAAGGATGCATCTGCCCCCAAGGGCACTTCAAGGAGGAACGGCCTCAGCTTGGGCCGTCACTATGGGGGAGGGCGTACACTAGGTGTCTCGCCATGGTGCTCTGCACCGGCCGGCGAGCAAGGGATTCTTTGACCTCGCCGGCGAGGTTGGTGTATGATCCTGTGTGCGGTATCTGTATCCGAAAGAAGGGATGGATGTAAGGGCATCAGGACGGTCAGTGAGAACATGCTGCAGATGGCGGTAGAGGCTGATAGGAGAGGAGTTAGGTTTATAATCGGCGGCAGCTATGATTAGTGGATTCCTATGATTGGACGCGTTCGCGAAATATCGGGTTGTCGCCTTTTTAATAAAGGCGCGAATAGGTTCAAGACAGATATTTTTAAATATATGTTATAATGATAATAGATATAATGAATATAGAGGATTCTGGGCAAACCAGTTTCCCCAAGCAGCACCCGTTCATAAGTACTGAATCAGTCTCATGCAACTATAGCAGGTTGAAGTAGAACGTGTTTTAGAGAAAAAGCCTCTGCCCTAACTCTTCAGTTATCAAGCACATTGGCTCATTTTAAATGATTAATAAGTATATTTACAAATAATTTAAGTACAAAGGAAAATGCAACGCAAGCTTATCTCAAAATCCTGCACACCCTAACTTTCACACAACTTTACCTAATTACTGTCATGAGACTTTTCACTCATTTCTCTTTCCATTCTAAAATGATTGAAACCCTACTATCAGTGAAACTAAATTCTTAATTTTTCCTAAGGTATCTTGTCTGGTTGAACAAAATTCTGTTTGCCTTGTATATACTTCATATTTAATGTAAAGACAAGTAAATAAATAAAGACAGGCTTGCTGATTTTATTTCAGGACCTTCCATTGTTGATTGATAGTTAGATTTAAAAAAAATAATTTATAATTTTGTGTGTGTGTGTGTGCATGAATGATCTACGCTGTTGGCCGTGCCTTTACAGCTTCACCGAACAAGAGGGCGACCGTGCAACTACTACGCTCGAGCCAAAGGGCAATAGGGCAACTAGCTCAAGGACGCCTCAAGGAGGAATGGCCTCGGCTTGGGCAGTCGCTATGGGGGAGGGAGTATACTAGGTGTCTCGCCGTGGTGCTCAGCACCGGCCGGCGGATTCTTCGACTTCGCCGGCGAGGTCGGTGTTTGATCCTGTAGAATTGATGATATATAAGTGCTTTAAGGTTTATACAGAACAAAAGTATATTGTATTCTGTTATTACAGACATGGCGGGATTTAAAGTCAAACACAAAAAGAAGGGCTCAGAAACAGCAGCAGTCTTCCTGTGATATAAGTCTAGGACTGAGTTCAGAAGGAAGCGGTGATACTTCACATAACACTGACAGTGATAACTGTGTGCCTCTTAAGAAAAGGCATGGTATGTTTATAATTATGATTTCTTAAACTCATTACAGTTTAGTAGAGAATCATTTGATTTCTTCATGGCTAGCATAAGCTTTAAGACTTTTCTCTTATGGTTTAAAATGCCAGCCCATGATTAAGAGTCTTGTATGCTCATTGTCTTGTCTTGTCTATATGCCAAAACAAAACCATTCTTGTAACAAGTTTCCTCATTGACATGACGTGATGGACGATTTAGCTCAGTGGTTAAGAGCTTAAGAACTTAAGCTGCTCCATGCACTGGGTCTATTATCACTATTATCACGGGTTCGATTTCCGCATGGGACAAATGTTTGTGGAATCCATAATTATTTGTTTTGGTCTGGTCATTTGTGTATGTGAATTTTCATGTTTGTAAATGCACCCATGTGCGGAAGGAATAAATCCTAGTGTGGGACTACATTATTAAAAAAAAAACAAACAAAATCAAAACTTTGGCTGGAAATTAGATTAAAGTCATTCTTTCTTCTTAGGGATGTTTGTGGGCAGGGTCTAAGGGCATAAATAATTAATATTCCTTGAGAAGAGAAAATTTTATCATCAACATATGGTTGTTTATTGGATATAAGTTCTGCAGACATAAAGAACAAGTTAATCTATTTACCTATCCATTTGTATCATCAAACAAGTTCCTTAGCAGGGTAGGCAGAGAGTACAGAGTTCCAACAAGTTCTTTCCCTACAAACCTTCTTAAAACCTCTTAAAACTTTTATTTGCCCCTACAGGGAGGATATGTATGTGCAGTTATATATAATATGTAATAATATAATCATTGTTAAACTATTTCAGTATCCTTCGATGAAGAAATTATAAGAATAGAGAAAGATAAATTAGAATTTGACAAAGAATACAAAATGCAGAAAATAGATGTACTTTCAAGGTAAGTTTAACAATTTAATGTCTGCATGATTGACTCGTTGGTAAAATGGCGCATGGTAAAGTGACAGGCACTGGTTCGAATCCTAGGCTGACCAGTATTATTTTAAAAATTCTCAATTGCAGTTTGGATATTGGAATTGTGGCTTGTATGATGGCAAGGCGCCCCTCCCATTTGTCGATTCGCCTTACAGTAGGTCCTAAAATCGTCGGCGAAATACGGATATCCACAGTACACTTCTGCCACCCCCATTTGGGAATTTAGGGTTGACGATGTACTTTGTGCTTTATATGTATGTAGTATAATGAACGCCGAGAAATCTAATAATCAACGGAAATGCATGAATAGGTGTATGAATGTTGTATGTGGCAAACTAGTCTGCTTGTGGGATAACTATGTCAAGGTATGTAAATATTTCATTGACCTAACGGTTAATTTTTTGTTTTAGGATAGCATCAGCATTAGAAGAATTGGCTAAGAAAAAATAATGATGATTTTACTGGCAGATTAATTTTATTATGAACTATATCATTTTGAAAATAAAATGACTTAGCAAATAATTTTAAGAATAAAATACCTTTTATGTTTCTTATTTTGTTTCAAAAGAGCGAGTTTGATTTATGTTATAACTATAGTTGATTTTTCCAAAAGTTGCCTATGGCGACATCTACCGGTGGAGGTTTGCGCTTTTTTATTGTCGCTATACCTATTGGCTCGGAACTCCTTAAGTATATGAAGAGAAGAGACTGCAGAATACCGTTCTGATCTGAAAAAGTAATACATATGTAAATGTTACTAAAGACCCATAGATACCTATACATACATGGATTGGATAACGTTGTTGCAAATCTAACATTTTCGAAATTTCATTGAAACATTTTGGTGAAAATCTTAAAAAACAAGGATATTTTTTTAAATTGTAATTTTACATGGGAGTTTTTGCGTATAAAAGAAAACTTGCAATATGTTTTGGTATATATATATGATGAAATATGTAATTTTGATAAATATTGTGACATTGAAGGTTTTACATTTAGTACCCCAATGATAAAATGGTTGCTTTTGTGTCTCAGAATGCTGTTTGATTCTTATACCAAGAATCCAACAGCATTCTGAGACACAAAAGCAACCATTTTATCGGGGAATCTATGGGTAAAGTATATGACTGCGCCAACTGCAGAGCCATCAGTTTGATCAGCCTAGCAGCTAAGGTGTACGGTAAAATTACTGAACGGAGAAACGCGAGAAGTCCGATGGAATGTTGCGCTAGGCACAGGGGGATTTCAGGTCTAGAAGAGGATGTTCGGATTAAGTCTTCTCCTTCCGCAACATCGTAGATAAGCATCTGGCAGTAGTCCGGAAGGTTTTCTGCGGTTTTGTGGATCTGGAGAAGGCGTTTGACAGAGTTGTGCGAAAGAGACTTTGGGACATTTTACCAGAGTATGGTATAAAACGAGCACTCTGTTGCGAGCCCTCCAGTCCGTGTCCTCCAGTATGTGGACAGCAAGGCATGTGTACGGGTGAGTGGTCACCCTGGTTTGACGTTAAAATCGGCGTCAAGTTGTTTATAATATATTTGGATAGAAGTCTTCAAAGACTGAAAACGATGAAGGGGTGTACAAATGGGTGATCTAGTAGTAAACCATCTATTATATGCAGATGACGCGGTTTTAATAGCGCTAACAGCCACTGATCTGCAAACTCTAGTCACAGATATGAAAGACTACTGAATGTACAGTGGCTTACATATGAATGTAAAGAAACCAAGATTATGGTTTTTGAACGTGAAGAAACCAGAACGAATGCAAGGATTGTGGTTGGTATCGATGTTCTTGAGCAAGTGAATGAGTTTTTTGTATCTTGGATGCGTCCTCAGTAAGGATGGGCCTTCAGGTCCAAAAAGTTGAATTTGAAAAATGTTGAATTTTCATTATGTTGAATTCCCAATATGTTGAATCTGAAAATGTTGAATAGGCAATACACCGCTGATACAGAGAGAAGAGTGAGTGCAGGCAATAGAGTGAATGGTGCGATGGGAAAGCTAGTTTGGAGTCGGCACTTAAGCCAAAAGGCACAGCTGGCCAAACATAACGGAGTGTTTGTCCCAACGCTGTTATATGGCAGTGAGAGTTGGGTATGTAAGAAGGACAATGAAAGCAGGATAAAAGCGGTAGAAATGCGAGCTCTGCGGAAGATGTGCGGAGTGGAGACGACCGACCGTATTCCCAACAGGGTAGTAAGAAAGCGTGTAAGTATCAAAGATAGTATCGGTGTAAAGATGAGAAAGGGTATGCTCCGTAGGTTCGGACATATATGTAGAAAGAATGTCGGATAAAAGAATGACAAAACAGATACACAATGCGACAGTGGAAGGATGTAAGTAGCGGGGAAGACCTAGACTATCTTACCATGAACAAACAGACCGAGTCTTCTCGGAAGGATAAGTCAAGAGTCTCCGTAACTGGCGAGCGTGTATGAGACTAACTATGAGAGTGGAGGAAGTCAGAGAGGTATGTAAAGAAATAACCTGTTAGAACTCTGTACTCCCTACCTACGCCGCAAGTGATCTGGCGTGATGATATAGATATAGATAGAATCTATAGGTCAGCCACACCAAAACATCGATAGATGCCCTGCGTGTCCAATATAACACTATCTTCAGAATGCTGTTGGAACTATCCCGGTTTTGCAGTGCCTCGGAGATGTTTGCACAGTACCAAACTGATGGTTATTCAGCCATCATTAAGAAAAAGACTGCAACCTTAGTGAGACCGGTGATGCCCAGTCCCAACAGCATTCTGAAGGTTGTGGCGCAATACATTGCCTCCCCTATGTGGCCATGTCTAATAAAAAGATGCATTGTGGTAAATTAATTTAATTTATTTTAATTTAATTAGGTTTAATTTGATTTCTACTAACACCTAGATTTAAAGATTACTAACAAATAATGGATCATAGTTGTCTAAATAAATAAATGAATTATTATTATATGATCATCATTACCCGAAAGCCTTCTCTGCTAAACAGAGGCTTGACTAAAAGATCGCTGCGAGAACCGGGTTTTTGTTGTTATCATCAAGGGGCTTAACTCTGCTATTGCTATTTTAAATATAATTTAGTTCATTGACATTAGAGTCGTTGATTTTTGGCAGATTTGGTAATCCTATAACTAAATGGTGTCACTAGGGGTTTTCCATAGGTATTGCATTTGAAATAAAATGTTTTTATTTGGTGATATGGTAAACCATGACACGTAAAATGTTTGTTTATTCGGTACTCTGTTATTATTTTGACGGTTTTTTTTGACAATTTGTAAAGACAAGAAGAGAGCAAATGATTTTTTACCATAGATTTAAAAGAAGCTTGTGTCTTTGCTCGTCTGATAGACACGGGCAATGCATTCCACAAACGTACAGCTTGAACTGTAAAGGATTTATTAAAGAAGTTTGTGGAATGCATCGGTGTGTTCAGTTTCAGGTTTTCCGATGACCTTAAGAACCCTGGATGTGTTTCGTGGATGAACTCAAATCGTTTTTTTAGATAAGGAGGAGATGTTGGATTAAACAGAATACTGTATAGAAGTGATAATATGTGAGCGTTCCGGCGAAGTCGAATAGGTAGCCACTTGAGCTTTGCGCGAAAAACAGAGACATGATCATATTTGCGTAGACCAAATATGAACCGTATGCAAAAATTTTGGAGTCGCTCAAGTTTATACAGTTGTTCTTCTGAAAGATCTAGATAGCTGGTGTCTGCATAGTCGAGGATAGGAAGGAGAAGTGATTGAGCGAGCGCAATTTTAGTGACAGTAGGGAGAAAATTTCGCAGCCTTCGCAGTGAACCTGCTGAGGCGAAGATTCTCCGACTAATGTCTTGAAGCTGCGGTCTCCAAGTAAAATTAGTATCTATGTAGATACCCAAATTTTTCACTGTTTTACTAAAAGGTATCATAATGCCGTCAAGCACGATCTTAGGAAGATGCAGCCAGTCGATGCGTGTGGTCATTTTGGAACTGCCAACAATGATAACTTGAGTCTTTGATGGATTCACGTTGAGGCCGTACATCTTACTCCATTCGCATATTTTTGCAAAGTGACTATTAATTAAAGAAATAGCCTCCGACCTGGGTAATGGAGCTTGACTGTAAATTTGGAGATCATCTGCATATATGTGGTAGGAAGAATTTAATTGATTGGATATGGTGTTAATAAAAACAGCGAAGAGTAAAGGAGATAGAACGCCACCCTGTGGGACACCAGCATCAGTATCGCACCACGAAGAGTAAGAATCTTCAATGCGAATACGTTGCCGGCGGCCAAACAGGTAATTACGAAACCATTCAATCACCGTTGGAGATATGTTTATAGAGCGTAGCACACCAAGAAGAACATCTAAGTCTACAGTATTGAATGCGTTACTAATACAGTACCAACATTTGGCATAATTTCAATTGAATGGTTATTGGAGCCTGTAATAATGACAAATTACGTAAAAATAGCAGAGTTGAGGCCCAGCTATAACCCGCGACCTTCATCAGCGTCGATGCATCACACACGTTTCATAATTCGAAGAAACACTGAATAGTCTCCGAAACATAGTATCACCAGCAGAGTTCTATAATAGAAACTCTTTTCGGGGTTTCCGTTACATAACTGAGGTTACTTGCCTAGTTAAAATAATTATCAGTGAGGGTAGATATCTATTTTGAAAGAAGGAAACTCCCGTTTCACTTTATCTTACTACCTATATTACCTTTATTACTACTACCATGATTTATGAACAAGTAAGCCGATTTTATAGACTCACTCCTGATTTTTATTAGCAAAAATCATAAAAATTTACAGGACGTTGATAGCTTCTTAATTTAAAGCGAACCTAAGGGTCATGATCGGCTTATCCTCTACTAAGCAGAAGTAGTGCCTGCGTTTATAAATCAAAAATGGTTTCAATACTGACACAGATTTAGGTTCGTCTACGTGAGGGGGGGTTCCTTGGCACGTAATCTACATTTCCTCCTTTTCTCTACTCAATACTTTCTCTAAGTATAAATTATTCAGATACTTCTTTTGTTATACACGTGCCATTTACGTTTTATACCTATACACACCGTAAAGGCGTCAGGATACCCCATTTGGCTATCATTCGTTTTACATCCCGTTTAAGCGAATACGTAAAACACCCTCAGGGTTATGTATTGCCAACAGGGTAGTAAGAAAGCGTGTAGGTATAAAAGATAGTATCAGTGTAAACATGAGAAAGGGTATGCTCCGTTGGTTCGGACATATATGTAGAAAGAATGTCGGATGAAAGAATGACAAAACAGATAGTGGAAGTGGAAGGATCTAAGCGGGGAAGACCTAGACTATCTTACCATGACCAAATAGACCGAGTCTTCTCGGAAGGATAAGTCAAGAGTCTTCGTAACTGGCGAGCGTGTATGAGACTAACTATAAGAGTGGAGGAAGTCAGAGAGGTATGTAAAAAAAGAACCTGTTAGAACTCTGTACTCCCTACCTACGCCGCAAGTGATCTGGCGAGATGATATAGATAGATATAGATAGAATCTATGGGTCAGCCACACCAAAAGATCGATAGATGCCCTGCGTGTCCAATATAACATTATCTTCAGAATGCTGTTGGAACTATCCCGGTTTTGCAGTGCCTCGGAGATGTTTGCACAGTACCAAACTGATGGTTTTTCAGCCATCATTAGGAAAAAGACTGCAACATTAGTGCGACCGGTGATGCACAGTCCCAACAGCATTCTGAAGGTTGTGGCGGAAGACAGTGCCTCCCCTATGTGGCAATGTCTAATAAAAAGGTGCTGGTAAATTAATTTAATTTATTTTAATTTAATTAGGTTTAATTTGATTTCTACTAACACCTAGATTTTAAGATTACTAACAAATAAAGGATCATAGTTGTCTAAATAAATAAATGAATTATTATTATATCATCATCATTACCCGAAAGCCTTCTCTGCTAAACAGAGGCTTGCCTAAAAATCGCTGCGACAACCGGCTTTTTGTTGTTATCATCAAGGGGCTTAACTCTGCTATTGCTATTTTAAATATAATTTAGTTTATTGACATTAGAGTCGTTGATTTTTGTCAGATTTGGTAATCCTATAACTAAATGGTGGTGGCTTTTTTGCCGTAATGGTGACACGAAGCCAATTTTTATAATTTACTGTTATACTCTATTACTACTTGACATTGGCGAAATACACTGTTAAAGTGTGCGGCCATTAATTAAAATAAGAAGAAAAAGAACTAAATGGTGTCACTAGGGGTTTTCCATAGGTATTCCACTTGATATAATATGTTGTTATTTGATGATATGGTAAACAATGAGACGTTAAATGTTTGTTTATTCGGTACTCTGTTTTTATTTTAACGTTTTTTTTTGGCAAATTAAAAGCAATTTTTTTAAAAACGTAGCCCCACACTAGGATTTATTCCTGTGTGGGTGCGTTTACAAACATGTAAATTCACATACATAAATAATAAGTAATGATCGTCTTTTTTACACAATCAAATCGTAATCTATACATATAATAAAACTGTAAGGAAGTCGTGCCTGTACATGGAATATTTTTAGGAAATAACAACCCAGGGGTATCATACTATCGATGTAGAAGCCAATTCTACAATTTTTGGCTTTCGTGTCTGTTTGTGTCTGTCTGTCTGTCGGAGGGTATGAACCGGCATCACGCAAAAAAAATACCAGGCGGATTTTGATGAAACTTTGCACGCAGATACTCTAAAGTATTGGCTAACATGTTGAATAGTATTTATCCTGGAAAATCAAAAGGTTTCTTCAGAAAAGACGAAAATAAGCGAATCATTGGATATCTAAAAAGACTTTACTCCAAACCTGTTTGATGGATTTCAATGAAATTTTGTGTAATTGTAGCCTGTACTAAAGATCACAACTCTGTGTACTTTTATTTTCAAAATTCTAACAGATTCTGAGGAAAGGAAAAGAAATTGATTCATTCATTGTTCCAAAACTACTCTTTAGATGTCAGTGAAACTTAGCACGGAGATAATTCATATGACGGACAACATCGTTAATATTTATGTTTTCAGGAAATCAAACGGTTTGTAGGGAAAAGTAAAGCATCTATATCTATTCATACTACGTATAATAATACTGTAAGGAAGTCGTGTCTGTACATGGAATATTTTAAGGAAATAACCCAGGGATATCATTCTATTAATGTAGAAGACTATTTTGTAAGTTTTGGCTTTTGTATCTGTTTGTTTGTCTGTCCAAAGGTATGAATCATCATAACGCAAAAACAGCTGGCGGATTTTGATGAAACATTGCATGAGGATACCTTAAAATTTTGCCTAACATGTTGTATATTATTTATCCCGGAAAATCAAAGAGTTTCTCCAGAAAAGACGAAAATAAGCGTATCATGAGGGTTCTGAAAATACACTTTACTCCAAACCTGTTGGATGTATTTCAATTAAATTTTGTGTAAGTGTAACCTGTATTGAACATCACAACTCTGTGTACTTATATTTTCGAAAGATCTAATAGTTTCACAGGAAAGAAAAAGAAAGTTAATTTTGATAAATCAATCATTGTTTCAAAACAACTTAGCTACTAGATTGTCGCGGGATAAACCATAAAACTTTATACGTAACTGTTTGTCCCGAACTGTAATGTTACAATGTAAAATATGTGATTTTGCCTACACATAAATTTATCACAGAATTGATTTTGGACTCAGGTTAGTCTCCTCACGAAAAACTTTTCAGTGGTTAAAAGCACTCACTTAAAATTGTTCATACACGTTTGATTTTAACATTAAACATGGTTTCGTGCTTGAACCGATGATGCATTCAGGATAGTTTTTTCTGGAGGGAACTCTCACGATGAATGGGCCGGATACGAAACTTTAGCGACGATTAATATCTTACGAGAAGACTAACACAAATTATACTGACAAAACTTTGATACATACTTGGCTGCTAATGTACCGTTTTTAGATATTATTACGCTAGATTATAATCTTTGACAGGGTAGGTAGAGAAGATTTAAATCAAAAATATTTTACCGATAATTTTAAAATTAATAGATAAATTAAAATCCTTCTTGAAAAGGAAGGTATTGTATTTTTTTTATGATACGGCGTTAGTGTTGTGTGTTGAATAAGATCGCGCTATCGTTTAGTTTATATTTTACAAAGACCACCTGTGCGGGCTAAGTGAGGCTAAGACTGAACCCGGTGGTAGAGATAGTTGATAGAGTAATAAGTCTGATCGAAGTTGACAAAATATACAATATATTCACTACACAGTTCTTCCGGGATAGCTGTTATTTCTTCATGGAACTTACTACCACTTTCAAGGTTTTAAATCTTATTATTCCCGAAAGAATCACGGTTCTTGCGACATAGCTAGTATTTATTCATATTAAAATTGCTAAACCAATTTACTTAAAACTTTATATATCTTACATCGTAAAATAAACAGAAAACATTTTAGCTCGAAATACACGACTTCTGCGGAATATCTATTATTTCTTTATACTAAAACGGCTGAACGAATTACAAAGAAACGTAATACGAAAACAATCACACAGGTGTAGTACAATGCGAAAGTGGAAGGATGTAGAATAACAACTATTTATAGTTTATAAAAACAGCAGAGAATTATTAATAAAGTAACTAAAAAGAAATATTATTATAAATATTTACACAGGTTCAAATGGTTCCACGCCGCTTTCATTTGGTAGAGTAACTAGAACAGGACGTAGGTGTGTGTGTGTGTGTGTGAATGATGTACGCTGTTGGCCGCGAGGCCTTTACAGCTTCACCGGACTAAAAGGCGAGCGTGCAACCACTACGCTCTAGCCAGCCAGAAGGGCAAGAGGCGACATACTCCTCTTCGAGGCGCCCTCGGTTGGGACAGTCGCTGTAGGGGGACGGGTGCACTACTAAGTGCACCGGTCAACCGCCGGCTATGGGAGGGGATTTACTACTACGTCGTCGTCGTCGCCCGTATTCTGAGCGGAAAGAAGGGATGACAAAGCATCGGGGGGGTCGGTGAGAACATGTCGCGGCCGGCGGTGGCGGCAGGGGTCGGGGGAGAGATCGTAGTCGGCGGTGGCTACGATTAACGGATTCGCATGGGTAGATGCGTTCGCGAAGTTGACGCCTTTTTAATAAAGGCGCGAATAGGTTCGAGACCTAGATCGGAGTGGAGGTCGACGTTCCGTACGAACCAGGGGGCTCCTACGGCTTTACGGAGGAAGCGGTTTTGAACCACTTGGAGTTTATCGATGTGAGAGGGGGCCGAATGCCCGAACACAACACACGCATAAGTCATGATGGGTCGAACGCATGTTTTGTAAAGTGTCACCTTATTTCTAAGGGACATTTTACTCCGCTTGCAGATTAACGAATGGAGACGACCGAGCACAAATGATGCTCGGTGACGGACCCGCTTGATGTGCGGGCCGAAGGACATGGTACTGTTTAGGGTGACCCCTAGATATTTGACCTCTTTGACCCAGGGAATGGGTCGGTCGAACATGGTCACTTGGCCGAGATTACTTCTAGGGCGGCGCAGGGAGTGGCACGGGGTGGCACCCCTGGAGAAGAACACCGCAGCGCTCTTGTCCGGGTTCACCTCAATACGCCACTTCCTGAACCAATTCCCTAGGGAATTGGCGGATGCCTGAAGGTGTCTGGTAATGAAACCCTTATTCCTATGCGAGACGTAGAGAGCGGTATCATCCGCGAATAGGGCTAGATGCGCCTTACTCGAACGAGGAATGTCGTTCGTGTAAAGGCTAAACAGGAGCGGAGAGAGAACTGAGCCCTGTGGGACTCCAGCACTGATGGAGTGGGAAGTGGAGCGCGTCATTTCGACGCGATAACGGCAGGCGCGATTCGACAAGAAGTCTCGTAAGATGAGCACGAGTCTGTCCGGCACACCCAATTGGTAGAGCTTGTAGATCAAGCCGTTGTGCCAGACTTTGTCGAATGCCTTCGCGACATCTAGGAAGAGGGCGCCCGTGTAGATTGGTTTGGGTCTATTGAGACCGGAGAGGATGTGCTCCGTGATGCGGTGCACTTGGTGGACGCAAGAGTGTTTGGCTCGAAAGCCAAACTGCTCGTCGATAAGGATACCCCTGGACGTTACGAAGTCCTTGAGCCTCGCCAGAAGGAGGCGTTCGTATATCTTGGCCAGGGAGTTGAGGAGACTGATAGGGCGGTAGCTCGCGGGGAGATTGCGAGGTTTGCCGGGCTTGGGAATGCCAATGACGTCCGCCTCCTTCCACTTAGCGGGGAAGGTGCAGTTCGTCATGGCGGCGTTCAAGATGGCCACCAAGAGGCAGATGAGTTGGGCGGGCAGGCATTTCAGAACGCGATTCGAAATACCGTCAGGGCCGGGGGCTTTTTTAGATTTAAGACCCATAATCACATCTTCGACCTCCGTTTGCGTGATAGGAGGCAAGGAATCGACGGGGGGGAGGGATGCCCTGCGCTCGACTTCCCTGTCTACCGCGTCGACGTGGGACTGGTCGACGGACTGAGAGCTGGGGGCGCACTGGCTCTCGAGGGAGTCGGCGAGAAGCTCGGCCTTTTCGTCGTCGTCGAAGGCTGGGGGCGCTGCGCCTGAAGGGCGGGACAGCGGGGGCATGTCAGTCGTGGAGTCGGATTTGAGGACGTAGGGATCGAGTGAAATCTATCTTAAATAGACCATGTCTTATCCGAAGAGCAAGTTAAGAGTCTCCGTAACCGGCGAGCGTGTATGAGACCAACTATGAGAGTGGAGAGAGCCAGAAAGGTCTGTAAGGAAAGAACCTGTTGTAACTCTCTGCCTACCCCGTAAGGGATCTGACGTGATGAAATAGAGTGGTAGATAGTATAAAAGTATCTTAAGTCGTAAAATAATAATATGAAATATTGTTTACACACTAGATCATGCCGATATTATCCGTTTAAGTGGTATATAAAATCACACCAATATGCATTTGGTGGGTTTTTACCGGCCTGTATGAAGGCCCAAAAGATATTAATCATATTTTGGGTAAAGAATAGCCTGGCAATCTTTCGATTTCTCTTTTCCTCTTCACAGATGACTTGAAGCCTGGAGACCTGCTGAAATTGTTCTACAACGAAAATTTACTTATATTTAAGTTGACTTTATAAATACTTTTGCAAAACAAAGACGACTTGATTTAAGCGCTAAAACGTAGACTGCTTAACGTACTTTGTTACAGCACACGGGAATATTGATTTGGGATTATTTATTTTGAAATAAACAAGATATTTTATGGGCTTACGAACACAATAAAAAAAATATTTGTCGGCGTGGTTATTATCTGTGGCAAATAGTGCGCGGGTCGTCCGCTAGTCAGCGCTACGGCCGCGTGCGGACGGAACGCGAGAGTCAACGGGATTTTGAATTAGGAAGATGAACAGAACATGGAGAACGATGCGATGACGACGTGTAAAAATGGTTGTTCTGCCCTTTTGATAATTAAATGGTTGATATTGTGTTTCATGTGGATAAGTTATGTGATTAAATAACTGATGGGCAATTATTGTGTTTAGCTGTCTGGAAACCTAACCCCGCGCATGTCTGAGTCTAAAGACTGAGCTCTTGTGCTAATTGGTTTGGCCATCTGACGACATCAGAAGTGGGATCTGAACCACGATGTCGATGGGGATAGTTTCCCAAACGCTCAGTGATTCGTTGTATGTTGAAAATATAAACGCGACGGAAATATGAATGTTTGCTGCCGCTGGCCAGCGGACCCCAAAAACAAATGCCACCGATGTTCATCGAGTTCGATCCCCATGGTGATACAGACGGTTTGTGCAAAGGATCGAGGTGATCCTTGATCTTAATATGCAAGGATCTTGAGGTACTGCTTTTTTTCTTTTCTTGTAGTCTTTACGAAAGCTGTTGGTAGACAAATATAAACTCAATAAGCTGAGATAGTGTCTTACAAAGATTAGTATTGAAACTACAAAACTATGTTCATGAGGTATATTTCTATGGCTATAATGAACGAAAATGATCGGTTATTAGGAATTCTTCGACCGGTGTCCGTACTATAAGATGTATTCCGCAAGATGTGTATTTATTGGAATTTTTATCACGTAATCACGATTTGTCGTTCGAGGCATCGTATCACGAATGAACTTTGTAGCACATAGTAAAGGAACGAAAGGGACTGAATATTTTACTGCGTATTGTTATTAATGTGGTCTTTTCTTTCAGTGTCAATTTTTCAATGGCTAGTTCAAATGACTAGACCGGCCGCGCCGTCCATGGCGGCGCTGGGCTCGTTCCTTGTAGGTGCTGGGGCACAAAGGGCGGACCGGCGAGTGCGACTTGGCCTGTGAGGTGACGCTACAATCGCGGGCTATTAAATTTGGATCTTTGAGTCTCCATGTGCACGGATTTTGGCTGCCTCTACCAATCTGAGTGCGTAGCTGCTTTTATGATTTCCACTCTACATCGGCCTTGGTAGTTGGGGCCTCCGCGTAGATTGGCCTTGACATGGGGCAAACAGGGGCGGTAGGTATTTCTTACTCTCCATTGTCTCACTGTTGGGAAGAGAGATTTGGTGGCCATAGGAAATATGTCGGCTGTCAGACTCTTGTTTTGACTTTTCTACGGAGTAGGCCATATCTCGCCGAACTTCGGGATGCGCTATGCCTGCTAAGGGTAGGCCATGATTAGTGGAGTCAGCTTTGGATATCCGGTGATGTTGCGACAGATGTCGTTTACTGCGACATCCACGAGTCTAGCGTTAGATACGGTGAACAAGGTCGTAAGATTAGGAACTGTTTATAAACTGAATTTGGAAGTTTCACAGATGCAGTGTTTCATGAAAGACGCTGGGTTCTTACGTGCTTCGTCTGCGAAAACCTAGATCCCTGTATCTGCCCCATAGAATTTGAAGCTTCGGATAGCAAAGTTGTGTGGAAAGCAGGTGGTGATCGGTAATGTACATACTACGGGTATGACAATTAATTTTTTCTTGACTCAAGTGTAAAGAGGATAGCATGCGTAAGCATTTCCAAACTGATTACGAAGGGAAAACTAAAGGTGGTAAGTGTGTAAGGAATAGCCTGCGAGGGAGGCAAACGGTAAAATAATGAATTCTAGAATAGTGATTGATCGGAAGTGTGGTTAAAATAACTATTGAAATCTATGATTTCTGTTGACCCTGTGAGGTGCACGACCTTTCATATATATGAAATCTTATCTGCACTGTATCTGTAGTGGATAGTGATGATCAAATATCGTAGATACCTCACCCGAGATTCATTAGTATAGCTACAACAGTGTACTTGACGCGCCTACATTTGGAATAGTTATAGTATAGGTCAAACGCTATAATTATGTAATGGCAGTTATGCATTTCGTTTCCCAAGTTCCAATTATAATCTATGGCTCCATCGCTTACCGATGATTCTGTTAATGTCAAGTTTGGCAAGTTAATTTAAAAGAAAAATGAAATAACAAGTGTCAATTTGTCAAAGTCAATTGCATGAGTCATGTATAATTTTTGTGGGCACTTGGTACCTAAATGGTAACTAATTTAAAAATCTTTGTTCCTACATGGTTCGTAATTCCTTTTTATTCAAAATATTATGGCTTGTCATTTAGACATAGGCTCCACGCAAATTTATCGGTTAATATTTGTTTGTCTAGTGACTGTGTTTTCGGAGGCTTTTTATTTGTTGTCAAGTAGTAGAAATAAGTAAAAAAACGTGCTTTATGTTGGAAGGCAAATTTTATCGATCTAGGAAAGCAGCTGAAGCTAAGCTAGCTTTGTCCGGTGCTTGGTTTTTGTTGATCATGTATGCCTACAGATAGTGCGGGTTAAATGAATAGCGGTTTTATACAATAGCTAGAGCACATTAGAATTGATAACAGTATCGGCTATACTCTAAATCTTTTCAAAACATATTACAAAACTGTGCTTCGATGTTGAACACAAACGGACGGACGATTTAGCGCAGTGGTTAAGAGCTTGAGCTGCTCCGCCCACTGTGTCGAATAGTCGCGGGTTCGATTCCCGCACGGGACAAATCTTTGTGTGATCCACAATTATTTGTTCCGGTCTGGGTATTTGTTTGTGAATTTTCATGTTTGTAAACGCACCCACTACACAGGAATAAATCCTAGTGTGGGGCTACGTTTTAAAAAAAAAAAAATAAGAAATAAGAAAAAAATAGCGAAGAACGAAACCAGTAGCGGTTTTAACGTAAAATGAACTTTAAATTGTTCTCTTTTAGTTAATTATTTTTATTTTTGCAATAGATGTAGTAAATTTTTTTTTTGGGAACATACTGTACTAATGGCCCGTTTTTGAATGGATTATTAAAATGTTGGATTACAATACATAGAGCAACTATTAAAAGTCCATACTTGTATTGTATTTGGTACAAACTAATTATTTTGAGATCATTTAAAATAACCTAGCGTGATTATTCCTGGACCTGATTTTATTTTCATTGAGTATGAAGGATAATTTGGTGCTTCTATAGATAGGCGTGTCATCTAGTTGGGTAACTGTATCGTGGTATGTGAAATAAGACCTACTATTCTGAAAATACCAGGTTCTAGCAAATAAAATCATTCTTTATAGGTAGAATCAGAACGTTCATCAGGCACGGATATGGATTGCTATGCTGATGTCAGCTTGTACATCTATGGAGTGATTTATTTTAGTGGTGTAAATAAGGTCCCCAACTAAAGTTCAGTTCTGAAGTGAAGTCGCGCTATAATTCATATAAACTCAAAAGATATTAGTGGGCGCAGTGGAGCATGTGTACATCATGTATGCTAGGGCAGCTCTATATGTTCATAACTGAGTTTATTTGTTTACAGTACGTGGGTATACGAAATTATGAACATAATTATTGCACCGACTGACAGGCTTGTGTAGTGCATGCATGGGTAATGCATAGTCTAAAACAAAATTAACGCTTTTGTAATCAATTATTTTTCAATTAGTAAATTTATTTAAATGCGGTAGAAATGCGAGCTCTGCGGAAGATGTGCGGAGTGAAGCTGACCGACCGCATTAGCAACAGCATAGTAAGACAGCGAGTAGGTATGAAAGATAGTATCGGTGTAAAGATGAGAAAGGGCATGCTCCGTTGGTTCGGGCATATAGAAAGAATGCCAGAGGAAAGAATGACAAAACAGATATACAATGTGAAAGTGGAAGGATGCAGGTACCGGGGAAGACCTAGACTATCTTACCACGACCAAATAAACCGAGTCTTATCTGATGGAAAAGTCAAGAGTCTCCGTAACCGGCGAGCGTGTATGAGACGAACTATGAGAGTCGAGGAAGCCAGAGAGGTATGTAAGAAAAGAACCTGTTGGAACTCTGTACTCTCTGCCTACCCTGCAAGGGATCTGGCGTGAGGTTATAGATAGATAGATAGATAGTAAATTTATTCGAATCTGGAGATTGAAGTCATTCAAAAAAACACAGAACAGAATGATATGGTTCCGTAGTCTTCTATCTGTCTAGTTATCTTTTTCGCTAGATGACTTACTGCTATCGGGAACAAAACTGAACGAGTCGTATAATATAACATTCGTTTAAGGTTTATTTGAGTTTATTAACTGTAAACGTTATTCATGCATAATTAAGAATGAAGAAAGGAATTTGATGTTTAGCGCCGATAATTATTATGCCCTGCGTCTTTTTCGTTAAGTATAATGGCGTATTGTGGAGAAAATATTGTGGGAAAAATTATCATCCATGTTACAGTGATCTCTTCAAGGATCAGCTGGGCATGTGGTGGTTGAGTTTAATGGACAAAGGTGGCAATGATGGCGATGATGTAACAGTGGTACCTCGATGTTGGGATCAGCTGGACGTGCGATGGTTACATGTGGAGGTAAATTGCGGTGGTAATAATGTCACAGTGGTACCTCGATGTTGGGACCAGCAAGACATGTGGTGGTGACGATTAATAATGATAATAATAACTCATTTAATTCAGGCGATTAAGTAGTAATTATGGGAATGTAGTCATTTTGAGAAAGTGGTCATTCTGAGCCTATACAAGGTTACTAGATTTGGTGGTTGATGATGCTGAAGATGTCGGTAAATATTATGTGCAAAATGTAAACGAGATTTACTTTCAGGTCCGAAGGAATGGTTAACGAAATGTGCGCATGATTAGCGCCCGAGGACGGGCGCATGTCAGGTTGGCCGTATCGGCGTGGTTATTATCTGTGGCAAATAGTGCGCGGGTCGTCCGCTAGTCAGCGCTACGGCCGCGTGCGGACGGAACGCGAGAGTCAACGGGATTTTGAATTAGTAAGATGAACAGAACATGGAGAACGATGGGATGACGACGTGTAAAAATGGTTGTCCTGCCCTTTTGATAATTAAATGGTTGATATTGTGCTTCATATGGATAAGTTATGTGATTAAATAACTGATGGGCAATTATTGTGTTTAGCCGTTAGGAAACCTAACCCCGCGCATGTCTGAGTCTAAAGATTGAGCTCTTGTGCTAATTGCTTTGGCCATCTGACGACATATTTGTTTGTGTTAATATCCAGATCAGAGATTATTTAAGACTACTTTTTAGGTCGGAAAATGCAGGATTCCTGGGGATAGTTGTTTTTATTTCTCCATATTACCACGGCTAAACAGATTTAAAAGAAACTTAATATGGAAGTATCTCTCAAGTCTTAGATTACAGTGCCGCATTGCAGTCCTGGCAGTGCCTCTCGCGCGTTCGGTTGTGTCACTGCGCTGCCCGCCCGCTCGCTATTTTCGTATTACGTAATTTTTCGATTTCGACTTGCTTTGTTGGAAACGCCTGCGCTTGCGTGGAGTGGTAATCAGGTTAGCTCGTATACGTGTATACGTACGCATATACGGGCTGCGACGTTGCTTCTCCGCGTCTGGCTCGCGCGTAGCAACAAGGCGAGCCGTTAGGTAGACTCGCCGTTCTGACGGCGGTCGGCCTTCCCGCGCTTTTTGTAACGGTCGTTTTCCGCGACCTACGTGGTTCGTCGCGGCTGTGCTTGCGTGTGTTGTGCTTGTGTGTTTACGTGTTTGCACTCGCTGTGCGTGTGCTTTTGCGTCCCGTGCAGGTACGGTTCGCGTATAGCCCGGCGTGACCAAGCACGTGGGTTGCTAGGCAGCCGCGTCGGCTAACGGCGCGGCCGGCCCTCCCGCGGTTTCTTCTCTAGGGTGAGTTTTTTTTTTTTCCAATTCGATTATCCACTCTCTTATATCTATTTCTTTCCTATTCTCCGTGCGGCGGTTCTCTTCGCCCCGGAGCAGATAGGGTTTGGTGCCGCCCGTTCGCCCCTAAGCGAAGGGTCACACCGCGTCTCCCCGGTAGTGCCACCCCCCCGCCGCTACCCGGTGGGGGGATCAGGGCAACGTTCACGCCCGGGTCTTAGGGCCCCTTGTTTTTTTGTTTTTTTTTTAGTTCACTCGACCTGCCATTTCCCCTCTGGAAATGGCGGAAGACTTCCCTCCGGAGTTCGTCCGGGAGCTCGCGAAGTACATCGTCCTACGCTGCCCGGACATAGTCCGGGAATTCAAGGCGACGTACTCGCCCGCCTCGCCCGACGCGTCGCCCGCGCGCGCGTCGGCCCCCGGCCCCGCGCACCCCGCGCCTTCTGCGCGCCCCGTGACTCCGTTCGCCGCGCCGCGAACTGATGTAGGGGCGCAGCCCCAGACCCCCGCCGACCGCCCCGTCTCGCCATGCGGGTCCGAGCCTCTCTCGGACTCGGATATGGAGGTCGAGCGCGCGTCCGCGCGACGCGCCGCCCCCGCCCGGTCCCCGTCCCCGTCGCTCTCGTCGGAGGACGACTTCGTTCCCATCGCGAATGGGAAGCGGGCGCGCAAACCGCGCGACTCGCCGCCGCCCAAAATCCAGAGGGCCGGAAACGACTCTGTTTCTCCCGGCCCCTCCGGCCCCCGGCCGTCTCCGTCTCCCAACGCGGCCGCGAGGGCCTCCCCCCTCGCGCGCCCCGCACGTCCGAACATCACTCCCCCGCCGCTTGTCATTCAGGACAAGAGCGCCTGGGAGCGTATATCCAAGGCGATTTACAATCGCCAAATTAGTTATACGCACGCGCGTTCCACCGCGCAAGGCATAGCCGTCAAGGTGGCGTCTTCGGACGACCACCGACGGCTATCCGCGTTCCTGCGATCTAATAAGATCGCATACCACACATACACCCTGGAGGAGGAAAGGGAGCTCAGGGTGGTAATCCGCGGTGTCCCGAGAGAGCTGGACACCGCCGTCATCAAGGCCGACCTCCAGTCCCAGGACCTTCCTGTGCGCCAGGTGCACAGAATGGTGAATGGGCGCTCCAAGGAGGCGTACGACATGGTGCTGGTCGTCCTCGACCGCACCGAGTCCGGCCGTAGGGTCTTCGACCTGAAGGCCGTGTGCCATATCTCTGGCCTCTCCGTGGAGGCCCCCCATAAACGTGGCACGCCCGGGCAGTACCACAACTGCCAGCTGTACGGGCACTCTGCCCGTAACTGTCACGCGCGCCCTCGATGCGTTAAGTGCATCGGGGACCACGCGACGTCCCAGTGCGCCCGCTCGAAGGAGACGGCGGCCGAGCCCCCCAGCTGCGTCCTCTGCGGCACCAAGGGGCACACCGCGAACTATCGCGGTTGCCCCAAGGCCCCGAAGGGGAAGCGCGGCCGGGCGAGGCGCGGCGGCCGCCGCCGCCCCCGCGCGGTTGCCCCCCCCTCTGCGCCCTCAGCGCAACACCCCCCCGCGCCCTCAGCGCACCCTCGTCCGGTGCCTTCTGCGCCAGCGACCGCGGCTCCCCGCGCTCCCGCGACGCTGAAGCTGGCCCCCCCTCCCCCGCCGCTCAGGCCGTCCCTCGGCGCCAACGCATGGGTGAAGCCGCTGCCCTACACCGCGGCCTCCCACCCTGCGTCAGTGGGCCCCGCCTGCCCCCCGAAGCGCGCGCCGGCGATCCCGCCGGTGGCGGCTTGTCCCCCTCCGCCCACTAACGTCAGTCAGGACGTCGACCTCATAATGAGTGTCTCGGCGGTCATAAGCCCCGCTCTGTTTCCCAGAGTCCGCGAACTCGCCCTTCGTCTCCGCGCCGCCACCAACTTGGCGGACCAGGTTCTCCTGGCCGCGGAATACAGGGACGTCTATGACGTCCTGACGTCCCTCAGAACCCAACCCCCCCGCACCCGATAATGGATCTGCGACCTCCCCGCCAAAAGCCCCACAACCTATCCCTGGCGTTCTTTAACGCCGATGGCCTTCGCTCCCAGCGAGATCAGGTTGCTGATTTCCTCCGAGATCACCAACTTGATATCCTCCTCGTGCAGGAAACCTTCCTGAAGCCCGCACAACGCGATCCTAGGATCGCAAACTACAACCTCGTGCGCAATGACAGAATCGGCTCCCGCGGAGGCGGTACTCTCATTTATTACAGGAGGTCCCTGCACTGCATCCCTCTCGATCCCCCCGCGCTCACCAACATCGAAGCCTCGGTCTGTCGCGTCTCTCTCACGGGGCACCAGCCCATCGTGATCGCCTCCGTTTACCTTTCCCCCACTAAATCCGTTCTCAGGAGTGACTTTGAAGCACTCCTCAATCTGGGAAGCGCCGTCATTCTGGCGGGCGACTTCAACAGCAAACACGTGGCCTGGAACGGTCTCACCACTACCCCTAACGGTAGGAGCCTTGACGCCCTGGTCGACGTTCTCGACTTTGACGTCATCGCACCCATGCACCCTACCCACTATCCTAACAATCCCAATCACCGACCCGACGTCCTGGACATGGCGCTTCTGAAGGGTGTCACCCTACGGCTGCACTCCTTGGAAGTAGTCCAGGAACTCGACTCTGACCATCGACCTGTAGTCATGAGACTCGGTTCCCCCCCTTCCGCCCCTCAGCGACCCAAAAAGACGGTGGTGGATTGGCATGCGCTAAGCACGGCCTTGGCGGATGCCGACCCTCCCCCCCTGCCTCTCAGCTCGGACTCCATCCCGTCCCCTCAGGACACCGATCAGGCCGTAGATGCCTTCACCGAACACATCCGATCGGCGGTCAGTCGATCGTCCAAGCAAGTCGAAGCGGAAGATTTCTACCTCAACCGCTTTCGACTGCCGGACGATGTTAGGGATCTCATTCGTTCCAAGAATGCTTCCATCCGAGCGTACGACTCCTACCCCACCGAAGCCAATCGGGCCCGGATGCGCGCTTTACAACGAGAGGTAAAGCGTCGTGTCGCGGAGGTCCGGGAGGAACGGTGGGGTGTCCTCCTAGAGGGAATCGCGCCGTCGCATCTGGCCTACTGGCAGCTGGCGCGTAGCCTCAAATCCGACTCCACGACTGACATGCCCCCGCTGTCCCGCCCTTCCCGCCCTTCAGGCGCAGCGCCCCCAGCCTTCGACGACGACGAAAAGGCCGAGCTTCTCGCCGACTCCCTCGAGAGCCAGTGCGCCCCCAGCTCTCAGTCCGTCGACCAGTCCCACGTCGACGCGGTAGACAGGGAAGTCGAGCGCAGGGCATCCCTCCCCCCCGTCGATTCCTTGCCTCCTATCACGCAAACGGAGGTCGAGGATCTGATAGTGGGTCTTAAATCTAAAAAAGCCCCCGGCCCTGACGGCATTTCGAATCGCGTTCTGAAATGCCTGCCCGCCCAACTCATCTGCCTCTTGGTGGCCATCTTGAACGCCGCCATGACGAACTGCACCTTCCCCGCTAAGTGGAAGGAGGCGGACGTCATTGGCATCCCCAAGCCCGGCAAACCTCGCAATCTCCCCGCGAGCTACCGCCCTATCAGTCTCCTCAACTCCCTGGCCAAGATATACGAGCGCCTCCTTCTGGCGAGGCTCAAGGACTTCATAACGTCCAGGGGTATCCTTATCGACGAGCAGTTCGGCTTTCGAGCCAAACACTCTTGTGTCCATCAGGTGCACCGCATCACGGAGCACATTCTCTCCGGTCTCAATGGGCCCGGAAGACCCGTCTACACGGGCGCCCTCTTCCTGGATGTCGCGAAGGCATTCGACAAAGTCTGGCACAACGGCTTGATCTACAAGCTCTACCGATTGGGTGTGCCGGACAGACTCGTGCTCATCTTACGAGACTTCTTGTCGAATCGCGCCTTTCGTTATCGCGTCGAAATGACGCGCTCCGCTTCCCACTCCATCAGTGCTGGAGTCCCACAGGGCTCAGTGCTCTCTCCGCTCCTGTTTAGCCTCTACACGAACGACATTCCTCGTTCGAGTGATGTTAAACTAGCTTTATTCGCGGATGATACCGCTCTTTATTATTCCAATAGGAACAAGGCCCGCATCACGAGGAAACTCCAGACCGCCGCCAATACCCTAGGGGATTGGTTCAGGAAGTGGCGAATCGAGGTGAACCCGGACAAGAGCGCGGCGGTGCTCTTCGCCAGAGGTGCACCTTCGCACCACTCTCTGCGCCGCCCCGGAAGGAACCGAGGTCAAGTGACCATGTTCGACCGACCCATTCCCTGGGTCAAAGAGGTCAAATATTTAGGGGTCACCCTGAACAGTACCATGACCTTCGGCCCGCACATCAAGCGGGTCCGTCACCGAGCATCCTTCGTGCTCGGTCGTCTCCATTCGTTAATCTGCAAGCGGAGTAAAATGTCCCTTAGAAATAAGGTGACGCTTTACAAAACTTGCGTTCGTCCCATCATGACTTATGCGTGTGCTGTGTTCGGGCATTCGGCCCCCTCTCACATCGACAGACTTCAAGCGGTTCAAAACCGCTTCCTCCGTAAAGCCGTAGGAGCCCCCTGGTTCGTACGGAACGTCGACCTCCACTCCGATCTAGGTCTCGAACCTATTCGCGCCTTTATTAAAAAGGCGTCAACACGTCACTTCGCGAACGCATCTTCCCATGCGAATCCGTTAATCGTAGCCACCGCCGACTACGACCTCCCTCGCGACCCCTGCCGCTACCGCCGGCCGAGACATGTTCTCACCGACCCCCCCGATGCTTTGTCATCCCTTCTTTCCGCTCAGAATACGAGCGACGCCGTAGACGCAGACGCAGTAGTAGATCCCCTCCCATAGCCGGCGGTCGACCGGTGCGCTTATTAGTGCACCGGTCCCCCTACAGCGACTGTCCCAACCGAGGGCGCCTCTCCGAGGCGCCCTCGAGTATGTCGCCTCTTGCCCTTCTGGCTGGCTGGAGCGTAGTGGTTGCACGCTCGCCTTTAAAATCCGGTGAAGCTGTAGAGGCCTCGAGGCCAACAGCGTAGATCATTCACACACACACGTCTTAGATTAATGCTATCCCAAAAACCTACCTACTACCTACCTATGTCAAATTACAAAATAAACGCGTGCGACATCGCGGGTAACAGCTAGTTATTAATAAAACTATATTATACACAGGCCTACAAAATTTTTTTTTTTTGGTGGCAGCTCTGTTTTTGCCTATGGTCGATAAAGTAGGTAATGTACAATATATTGTCATACGTTATTTTTACTCATCAGCACTAGCTTACCTTCTATACTCATTAAATTTTTTTCCCGGTCTTTTTCGTAAATAGTCATTATTACAATAACATCGATAAAGTTTATGTTACTATATCATTATGGCTAGTACGTCCAGATGTTGTGTTAACAATCCTGATACATTTTGTTATGTTTGTGGTGAAAACATAACTACACAATACATAACTAGACTAAAAGATCAGCGTAAATCGATAACAGACACTGTGGATCGTCTGTATTTTGCTTACTTCTGTGTATATAGTATAGTGTATGTAAACTATGCGTTGAACATTTGCGGCAATGGGAGAAAGGGACACGTAAGTCTTTGAAGTTTGGAGTGCCAATGATATGGCGAGAACAATAAAATCATTATGACGACTGTTACTTTTGTATGACTAATATAGTGGGCATCAACAAAAACAATCGCCGTAAATGGAAATACCCTAATATTTCTTCAGCACAAAGACCTACTCTGCATTCAGAAAATGTTCCAATGCCAGCAATTCACCAGGTAGTGCAGCAATCTCAGGAGGAAAAAGCTGAAATACCTATTTCTTCTCAAGTAGATGATGACTTTGAATACTGCGGAAACAATCAAATCCTAAGCCATTTTCGCAGAATGAACTTAATGACCTTATCATAGACTTAGATCTTTCTAAAGAACGTGCTGAGCTACTAGCGTCTAGATTAAAAGAAAAAAAATGCTTTTCCTCAGATGTTCGATTATCTACATATCGCAGGAGAGAACGACGCTTATTACAGTTTTTATCATCTGATAAATATTTTGTGTATTGCTGTAATGTGAGTGGTTTGCTGATAATCAGGGATTTGACGATCTATCAGCCCAATGAATGGCGTCTCTTTATTGACAGTAGTACACGAAGTCTCAAAGCAGTTCTTCTACATAATGGAAATCAATATGCTCCCGTTCCAGTTGCTCACTCAACATCTGTGAAAGAAGAATTTAAGGTAATTTCAATTCTTTTACAGAAAATAAAATATTTTGAACATAACTGGGTGATCTGCGTCGACTTGAAGATGGTTAATTTTTTATTTGGTTAACAGAGTGGTTATACTAAATACCCATGCTTTATTTGTCTCTGGGACAGTCTAGCCAAATCACACCATTGGACTCAAAAAAATTGGCCTATGAGAGATGCTCTTGTTGTCGGAGAAAGAAATGTTATAAATGAACCCTTAGTTTCAAGAGAAAAAATCATTCTTCCGCCATTGCATATAAAATTAGGGCTGATGAACAGTTTGTTAAGGCTCTCGACAGAAATGGTCAATGTTTTTGGTTTATTTCACAGAAATTTCCTGGTTTAAGTGCTGAAAAACTAAAAGCAGGTATCTTTGATGGACCTCAAAAACGTCAGTTAATGAAAGACGCCACTAATTTTGAGACTTCTATGAATGATCTGGAAATGCTTGCGTGGAAATCTTTTGTAGCAGTTGCACAAAATTTCCTCGAAAATCATAAGGCTGATAACTATGTAGAAGTAGAAGAAATGCTGGTTCGTTTCAAAAATTTAGGCTGTAAGATGAGTATAAAATTACACTATCTCAATAGTCATCTTAGATCGGCGGTTCTTAGATCTCTCCAGCGATGCCGCATTGACTATCGGTACATCGAAGTGTTGAAGTGCTTGTATAAAAACGCCACCATGTCAGTCCGAGTACAGGGGCAGTGCACGAAGGCAATCCCCATAAAAAGAGGAGTAAGGCAGGGAGACGTCATTTCTCCGAAACTGTTTACGGCCACCTTAGAGGACGCCTTCAAGCTCTTGGAATGGCAAGGTCTTGGCATCAACATCAATGGCGAATACATCACTCACCTTCGATTTGCCGACGACATTGTGGTCGTGGCGGAGTCGCTGGAAGATCTAGGACGAATGCTCGGTGACCTCAACAGAGTATCTCAACAAGTGGGTCTTAAAATGAACATGGACAAAACCAAAATAATGTCTAACGTCCATGTCGTACCCACCGCACTCACCGTTGGGAACTCTACTTTTGAAGTTGTCGACGAATACATTTACCTGGGACAGGTAGTCCGGTTAGGTAGGTCCAACTTTGAGAGAGAGGTCAATCGACGAATCCAACTCGGCTGGGCAGCGTTCGGGAAACTGCGCAATATCTTCTCATCCAAAATACCTCAGTGCCTTAAGACTAAAGTTTTCAGTCAATGTGTGTTACCAGTGATGATATATGGATCAGAGACGTGGTCTCTTACAATAGGTCTCATAAAAAAGCTCAGAGTTGCTCAGCGAGCTATGGAGAGAGCTATGCTCGGCGTTTCTCTACGCGATCGAATCAGGAATGAGGAGATTCGTAGAAGAACCAAGGTCACCGACATAGCCCTTAAGATTAGCAAGCTGAAGTGGCAATGGGCGGGCCACATAGCGCGTAGATCGGACGGGCGTTGGGGCAGAAAGATTCTAGAGTGGCGACCACGTATTGGCAAGCGCAGCGTGGGACGACCGCCTGCCAGATGGACCGACGATCTTGTGAAAATCGCAGGAAGTCGTTGGATGCAGGTGGCATCGGACCGGTTACGCTGGAAAGCGATTGGGGAGGCCTATGTTCAACAGTGGACAAGTATGGGCTGAGATGATGATGATGATGAATAGTCATCTAGATCAATTTCAACACAATTTAGGAGATTTAAGCGAAGAACAAGGAGAACGCGTCCACCAAGACAAAAGCGATGGAGAATAGATACCAAGGAAGGTGGGACACCCATATGATGGCCTACTATTGCTGGAGAATCATGCGAGTTTGCCCACGTCAGTCTCATTCTAGAAAATCACTTAAAAGCCAATTTCTTGATGTTTAATACCAATAAAATATTATTTTTTTCTGAAAACTGTATTTTTTATATCTCGGGAACTCGAGCTGATAGAAAAAAACCGGTAACATTTTTGATATCACCATGTAAGACATATTTAAAATCTGGTCTAAAATTCCCGGCACCACAATCGTTGTAGGCCTGTGTAATGTAATACAGTACCAACATTTGGCATAATATCAATTGAATGGTTATTGGAGCCTGGGCAAATTACGTAAAAATAGCAGAGTTGAGGCCCAGCTTTAACCCGCGACCTTCATCAGCGTCGGTGCATCACGCACGTTATGGCAGGCCTGTCCGCTCCACGTATTTCGGGCATGGTTCCTTATCGAGACAAAAGGTTCTAAAGCGTGTCGTTATAATTTGTTAAAATAATATTTTGTTTAAAGTGATTGAATGATAGGGATAATTTACGAATTCTTTCGGACGATAAATAATTAGATTAAATAGAAGTAAGTAGATATCCTATTGTAAGAGACCATGTCCTTTACATTAGGTCTCATAAAAAAGCTTAGGAGACACTTAGCGAGATATGGGGAGAGCTATGCTCTGCGTTTCTCTACGTGATCAGATCAGGAAGAGATTTGTAAGAGAACCAAGGTAACCGGCATCGCTCAGGATTAGTAAGATGAAGTGGCAATGGGTGGGCCACATAGCGCGAAGATCGGCAGTCGTTGGGGCAGAAAGATTCTAGAGTAGAGACGCTTGCCAGATAAACCGACGATTCTTTTTGCGCTAGAGAACGATTGAAGAGCCTACGTTCAGCAGTGGACGGGTTTAGGATGAGATGATGATAATGAGGTAGATATCCTAGGTCGGAAAAAAAATCTGTAGGAATTTTCTAGTGTCAGTCTGGCATTGTGCCCGATATAATGGCAATAGGCTCGCTTCCTATTACATGGCACCTGACATCGTCGGCGAAAAGTACGTGTACACAGTACACTTCTGCCAGCCACGCTTGGAGAATATAGGCGTAATTGTAGGTAGGTATCCAAAACTGGCAAACTCGCATGCGTACGTGTGTACGAATATATCGTTATCCCGCAGTGGCGAAGTGATTAATCACGTCTCATCCGCATCTGTCGAGTTGCGAACTTTGTGCTTGTTTGTGGGATTTGTCGGGACCCTAACTTGAGAAAGTTTATTTCGTATATTACTCACAGCTTCACACAATTGTTGTAATTATGGGATTTATAGGCTGTATGGATAGTTTGAATGTCTACTTATTGTGATTGTAGGCAGCACGATCGTCATTACTTTGTGAATTGGTACACTTAAACTTTAGGGTAAGTTTGTGTAAAGTCAGAATGTTGTAATTGTACATCAGGGTGCGGACGGCGAGCCAGAATGTCTTGAAGAACACGGGTTTATATAGTAACCCCTAAAAATTTACTCTTCCACTTAAATGAGATTTACTCGCTGTAATTACATAAATCAGTGGCGTGCATTGCATAGACAATTAAGCAGTACCTACTTCAGTATTATGTACTGCATAGTATACATTATTATTTATTATACATAAGCAAGTAAGATGATATTTTATTAATGTCTAAATTAAAATTAGTGTAATCGCATTCTTATGAGGATAATTGCCTATATGGAATACACGCCACAGACAAAAATACCTAGGTAATAAACAAGTATTGCGTTAGGAATGGGCTTCATATTTTACAGTAACAGTAAAGTAACATGCCTATTTTTATTACTAATGCATAGGTAACATTGGTATCTACGATGTCTCTATGTATCACGTATATCAGACATATGACTTCTTGCGTCGATATCGTCAATGTTGAGGATCATGCCGCCAGAAACAAAGATATCGCGGATTATGTTCCGCCAACCAGCTCGGTTCTCAGCCGTGTGTATCGCATCAGAAATTGTGGTGCTCAGCGCGGACTAAAAACTAAAATTCCCTTCTATTTACGTACTAAATAGAACATTGCATGTAATGTATCTACCTATTATTATTTGTATTTAATAGATGTATTAAGCACAATTATATACCTATGAACTTCATAAGTTGTACTCTAGCGAGCTGAAATTCTGACTTCCTCTTAACTAAATCTGTTGAGCGTTAACTGAGACAATTAGCACAAAGCCATTGTCTGCAGCAATACGCAATTAGTAGTTACACTAACCGCTTCGCAGGTCACATCTTGTGCAAATTGCATGCGACGAGACGTTATGTCACAGTTGCGACTCAGTTGCTTGGTTATGTTGAAAATTGTTAGTGTTTTGAAATAGCGTCCGTATTTTATTAGTTTCATATTTAATATTTTTAAACTGGATAATTATATATATGAGCGTACTATCTATCGATATTACCACGCTAGATCCTTCGCTAGGCAGAGAGTACAGAATTCTTACAGGATCTTTTTTTTACAGATTTCTCGCTTCCTCCAGTTTCATTGTTACTCTCATACACGCACGTCATTTATTTAATCGAAATACCTATGTAAGTGTATGAATTTGGTGGTGATAACGTAGGTATTTGTGGCTTTGTCTTCCAATTTTCAGTGCTACCGTTACCGTTAAAAAATTACAGTAAGTAATTTTTGAACTTCGTATACCGTTCAAAAATTACAGTAAGTAATTTTTGAACTTCGTAACTACATTTAAAAAGTTTCTCAGAGAAAGGTCGACTTGCTGTGCCACTTTGTTTATTATTTTTAAAGGCAAAAGATAGCTGGGTCGCGATCTCGTTAGCTGTTTTTTATTACTTTTTATTGGAACTAAAGCCAATGATGCTTAACGACCTTTCAAAGTGGTTTGTCTACCAATCGCCACCTTCGAGACCACGCTGATGTTGTAAGAGAGTCATTTTAGGTAGGTAACTATTAGTGTACTAGTATTTTGTTGATAGCAGAGTGATCTCTACATCGCTATGTGATTTATGCTGCATGTTGCTCAGCAGCTTCGCAGGGGAATCTCATAAATACATAAGATGTAACTCGTGTCGTGCCATTTTCATGGTACATACCTACCTACACCTAATAATAAATTGGTAGGTATTCAAATAAATCGGTATCAACTCCATTACCATCTGGGAACACTGCTCTATTACCAACAATTCCATACTCCTTGACCTTATCCTAATTTATGCGGCCTATCATGAATCAGTAAAAAAAAATATCAGTGGAGGCTGGTCGCTGTTTTCTCAATTAGTTGGCCGTATTGGACTGGGATGAATTTCCTCGCGTCAGAGCTAGGATGCATACAGCATAAATCCACTTGTCATGGGTACCTTCAAGGACGGTCTTTGTCCTGCAGTGGACGTCTTCCAGCTGATGATAGGTTTTAGGTCGCAAGAGCTGAAAGTAGTTTGTTCTAAATCGATAACTGAACTGATTCCAACTATTTTTAATGTATATTACATTTTTTTTATATTAGCAAAAAATGCTGTTACTCCCTTAGTGCGCTATAATAAACTAAATTTATTCTTGATTCAAAGCAATACGGATATTACAAATGCATTTCTAAAACTTATTTCTCTGTTCGCAAACATACACGTACAAGTTAGATTGTTAATTGGGGTATAAAAGTGCGTAAAAAAAGAGGTTAAACATTTTAAATTTGGTAAATTGGTGTCTGATGTCTTGCGTTATTTATGATACACCTTGTATGTATCCTGTGGCAAGGCGTAAAATTTGATATGCCAGTAACAGGGGGCTTTTGCGAGTCATCAGCCGATGCAGCGGGTGCTGTTTTATTTAAACGAGCCATCTTATGGGTTAGTTTGGTGTGGTAGGTATACCTAATGTTACGAAGGCGGTTTTTCGGAGCACCGATGATATCGTGCTCATGGCGGATACCCTGGAAGACCTCAGTACCATGCTCGACGACCTCAGTAGAGTCTCTCAACAAGTAGGTCTTAAAATGAACATGGACAAGACGAAGATCATGTCAAACGTCCATGTAGTACCAACTTCTATAAAGGTTGGAGACTCTACGCTCGAAGTTGTTGACGATTATATATACCTAGGACAAAGAATCCAATTAGGTAGGTCCAACTTCGAGAAAGAGGTCAATCGTCGAATCCAGCTCGGTTGGGCGGCGTTCGGGAAGCTACGTAACATCTTTTCGTCCAAAATTCCGCAGTGTCTCAAGACAAAAGTCTTTGACCAGTGTGTGTTGCCAGTGATGACTTACGGCACTGAGACATGGTCGCTTACGATGGGCCTCATAAGAAGGCTCAAGGTCACCCAAAGGGCGATGGAGAGAGCTATGCTCGGAGTTACCCTGCGGGATCGAATCAGAAACGAGGAGATCCGCAGGAGGACGAAAGTCACTGACATAGCACTCAGAATTGCTAAACTGAAGTGGCAGTGGGCGGGGCACATCGCTCGTAGAACTGACGGCCGTTGGGGCAGAAAGGTTCTCGAATGGCGACCACGTACCGGAAGACGTGGAGTGGGTAGGCCCCCCACAAGATGGACCGATGACCTGGTGAAGGTCGCGGGTAGAAGTTGGATGCGTACAGCACAACGCCGGTCGTTGTAGCGGTCTTTAGGGGAGGCCTTTGTTCTGCAGTGGACGTCTTTCGGCTGAAGAAGAAGAAGACTAAGTACCTACATTCCCAATTGTAGTACTGGGACCTCCAAACACTATGAATAATAAGCTAATTAATTGCGTAGGTTTAAAGTTAATCCGCTTGAATCTAAATGAGAAGAACTTCGGAAGCCTACAAATCCTACTTTGGTAAATTGTGACGTTTCAATTTAGAACTTCGATATGATGGTGATACATCTAGTAGGTACGTTGTTCCTTATCTTTCCTGGGTTTATTGAGTTGGTTGAGTTATTTAAACAAGTAACTTTAGTTCTGTGTGATGAATTTCATTCAGTTAGAGTATGCAACGAAAAACTCGTAGCGAACTGTAGCGTAGGTACGAGTATGTACTGATAGCGAGGCGGCGCTAGAGGGCCAGTCATTAGTCGGTGCAGCGTGCGCGCTGTTATTTAATCAAACCAGCAGTGGCGCTATGGTATGATACTGGACCCTGGATTGTTTATTTTCCTTTGAACATGTTGGCGGCAACAGGATCCGATAAAATAATACTATTTTTACGAGTTATATAAGAGCTCTGGCTCGTTGGTCTGGTGGCAAGTCTGCCTCGTTGGTCTGGTGGCAAAGCGCATCGCTTTGTGATCATGAGGTCCTGGGTTCAAATCCTAGGTCGGACAAGTATAGTTTTTCTAACGAAAAATTCCCAGTATGAGTCCGGAGTCTGGAATTGTGCCCCATATATGGCAATAGGCTCGCCCCCATTACATGGGTTCAAACATCGTCGGTGAAACGTGGGTGTTCTCAGTACACCTCTGCCACCCCCTCTGGGGAATATAGGCGTGACGATAAAAGAGCTTACTATGGGGACGTTTCATAAAGAGGACTTAGGCTCAGTTTCTTTTCTTATACTTTGGTTAAATGATCTAAGATACGTATCGACCTATGGATGTTAGATATTTATGTATGCATCAAAACCAAGAAAACAGTCTTTAATTCTCTTCAAGAAAACAGCCGGATTTTCCGGAAATATGAACATAAGAAGAAGTATATGGTTGAAGGTCGTTTATGGGCGTTATTAATTTCGTGCTTCCTCCCTGAATTTTCTATACTTATTGATATAACTCCATCTATAGCAAAAATAAATTTACTTCGGCCCCCTGTTTTTACTAACGTTATTTACGATTACTTAAATAACAACAAGGGAAAATGACATAGATTTCCCTCTGACCGAGTCGATAGGTCCGCGGTTGGCCCGCTCCAGAGATTATCCCTTTTAGGGATAATTTGTGCGCACAATGTTTGATGTGTCAGTGGTCGCTATAGTCTATCTATCTATCTATCTATATCATCACGCCAGATCCCTTACGGGGTAGGCAGAGAGTACAGAGTTCCAACAGGCTCTTTCCTTACATACCTCTCTGGCTTCCTCTACTCTCATAATTCGTCTCATACACGCTCGCCGGTTACGGAGACTCCTGACTTAGTCCCTTTAGCCAATAATTAGCACAAACATGACCCTTAAATGTCAATAAAATTAAGACTATTATAAAATAGGTACATTCATATTGTGTTATCGCTTACCCACGTGCCTTGAAGATATTTGATTCTAATATGTTAAGACGACATGTATTAAGACTATTGGCTAAAGTCTAGATTTCATAAATTTAGGCTGTATCTAAATATTTCTTTTTACCTATACCTTTATAATTTTCCGTCAGAGACATTTGGGTTATGTCGTCAACACATTCAGTGGTTTGCAGTGAGTTTGCCACCATAACAAGTTTCTTGTTTTGATATCAAATAGTTACCTTCTTTTTGGTATTATAAATATATCGACGATGTCAGCAGCTTCTTACCTTGCGAGTTGAGTTTGTGGCGATCCCGCGTTACGCCACAGGTCGCCACCCAATATCTCGCATGATTGCATTTAGGCACGCTCCGCTGTGTTCAGTCTCGATGCTTAAGGATGCCCATCTCCGTTTTAAGCAAATATTTACACTTGATACTTCCCACTAATGGATTTCATCTAGCAATCTTAGTAACGTTTCATAATTCGAAGAAACACCGAATAGTCTCCGAAACATAGTATCACCAGCAGAGTTCTATAATGGAAACTCTTTTCGGGTTTCCGTTAGATCATTGAGGTTACTTGCCTAGTTAAAATAATTATCAGTGAGGGTAGATGCCTATTTTGACAGAATTACACCCGTTACACTTTATATTACTACCTATATTACCTATATTACTACTACCATGATTTATGAACAAATAAGCCGATTTTATAGACTCACTCCTGATTTTATTTAGCAAAAATCATAAAAATTTACAGGACGTTGATAGCTTCTTAATTTAAAGCGAAACTAAGGGTCATGATCGGCTTATCCTCTACTAAACAGAAGTAGTGTCTGCGTTTATAAATCAAAAATGGTTTCGATACTGACACAGATTTACATTCGTCTACGTGAGGGGGTACCTTGGCACGTACTCTACATTTTCTCCTTTTCTCTATTCAATACTTTCTCTAAGTATAAATTATTCAGATACTTCTTTTATTATACAAGTGCCATTTACGTTTTATACCTATACACACCGTAAAAGCGCCAGGATACCCCATTTGGCTATCATTCGTTTTACACTCCGTATAAGCGAATATGTAAAACACCATCAGGGTTATTTATTGCCGCCGAGTGAGATACGCGATAAATAACATTTGGAGCTTCGATAGTTTAAAATAATTAATTAATTTTAGGTGTATTTTTAGGAACATACAAAAATAACACTGTGATAGGCGGGTAATTTGAGTAAAATAAAGTAATAAAATAAGAAAAGAAAGCATTTAGAGTTCGTTTTAATACCAGATAAAAGATTGATGAGGTGTCTTTGAAATCTTTCTTTTTGTAACTGACATCAAATTGGCATTCAAATTAGGCAAGTTTTTAGATAGCTCTAAGTTTTTCTTAATAAAATCGCTTATTTGTATGAAATTAAATATTCTCGTTATCCAAAAAAGGAGGTATCTAGATGTGATAGATGTTAGCGGCATGGTTGTATCAGAGTAAACAAAGTGGTTGTATCATAAACAACTTAGACCATATAAATATATCGATCCTCTACCATCAAAATTGCATGCATGGATGCCAAATGTATGTTCTTTTTTAATTGTGTTATTAATAATTAGTGATAGCTATGGAAATAGTCTCATCTCTATCTATCTATCCATATCATCACGCCAGATCCCTTGCAGGGTAGGTAGAGAGTACAGAGTTCCAACAGGTTCATTCCTTACATACCTCTCTGGCTTCCTCTATTCTCATAGTTCGTCCCATGGTCCCATTAGTCTAAAATCCTAGATCCTCCAGACCTACGTAAATAAACATTATATAATGTAAAAATTGGATTGCCTCGTTGGTCTAGTTGCGAGTAACGCGCGTAGCGATTACGAGGTACTGGGTCCAAATCCTAGGTCGGTCAAATGTGGTTTTTCAATAGAAAAATTCTCAATACTAGTCTGGAGACTGGAATTGTGCTCCGTATATGGCAATAGATATAAATAATATTTTACTAATAACATTAGAAGGTCTACCTTCTTAAGAAGGTCTGCGTACTTGCTAAAACGACGTGTCTGGCTGGGTCTCTGTGATTTTACTTTGTTGGATTAGATTAGCGTTTGAGGCTATGACACTAAGTTAATTTTACTCCTGATTTCAATCAATTCGCGTAATTTCGAAAAATATCCACTATCTAACAGGCTCTGTGCAAGAGAGAGTGCAGAATTTCAATAGGTTCTTTTCTTATTTACCTCTCTCGCTTCCTCCACTCCCATAGTCCATTTCAAACACGCTCGCTACGGAGACTCTTGACTTGTCCTTTAAATAAGACACGCATAATAAATTCATGTTTATGTATTATAATCATTTTAAAGACCTTATTTATTTTGAAATAGTACTGACTTAGGCGAATAAAATCTTTTTTAGCACTACTGCAATCATCATCAACCGAAAGACGTCCACTGCTGGGCAAAGGCCTTTCCCAAATATCGCCACGACGACTGACTTTGTTCCACACGACTGCAATACATAGTAGTATTGATATAAACATCTCTAAGATCTCTCAGCGAGGTCTGTACGGAAACAACCTGTTGGAACTCTGTGCTCTCTGCCTACCGCGCAAAGGATTTGGCGTGATGATGTAGATAGAAATAGATATAAAAATCTTCTATGATAGCCCCATAGGGCTTAACCAACAAAGCGCTGTTTCGCTTTCTAAGCACACTTACATATAAAGTGACTCAACATGGTGTCACCTACATAAAAACGCTGTCAAATAGTAGCCGTCGTGCCAGAAAAGGTAACGCTCCGTCTCGATGGTAGTTACTAAATATTTGAACGGGCCGCAGTGCGCACACCCTTAAATAAAACATGTCTGTTGGCCGCCTGCCGCCCGCCCGGGGTGAATTTTTCTCGCGTTCTGTGGCCCTACATCCTTAGAGACTGACTTTATGTGCCGGAGTAGTGGCCGACGGAAATTTGGATTATTTATCTTAAACGCCTCGTGTTAGGGATACATTTAGCAGTGATTCTGCTTTTATATATTATGTACTTAGGTTGTTTTATTATTTGTATTCTTTTTGTTATTTTAGGAGGGTTGTGATTTATGATATGTATGTTTTAAGGATAAACTTACAGCCTAATTCTATTATAATTTTATCTTAATTTAGTTCTGTTTTACTTTTACTTTAGTGTCCTCTAATAAATGATTCATAGAAGTTTTGGGTATCCATTTTATTATTATAGACACCAAATATATTTTATCGTAGATACATTAACTCACGCCTATATCCTACTGATGTAAGCAGAGACTACAGTTCACCGCAACACTACGAATTATCGTAGTATGTGGTGGACTGTAGTCTTTGCAATCATATTTATGTAAGATAATTTATATTTGGTTTATTGTCTTATAATCTTCTAATTACTTAATTAGGGGGAAAAGGACATCTAGGTATTTGTATTTATTTTTGTGACATGCATGTTGATGATTGACTGCCTCGTTGGTTTATTGGCGCATGTCGCATCTGACAAGCACGAGCTCCTGGCTTAGAATCCTAAATCAGACAGTGTTGTTTAGGTTTATCTATAAAAAAATCACTTTAGCAGACCCGAGTCTAAATATGTGTTCGTTATTACATTAGGGCCAAACACCGTCCGCGAAATGTGGGTAAACCTTTCGCCGACGTGAATGTGGGTATACAAATTTCTGCCGCCCCCGCTCGGGGAATATAGATGTGGCGGGCTTTATACCGATATGATCCTAGTGAGAGAACTTCAATTACGATACGAATGAATATCTGTCGATGATATATCCGATAATCTCAAACTCCACCCCTCGGGGTCCCTACAGGCGTGCAAATAGGCCGGCGGTATTTTTGCAAAGTATAACTTTATAAGAATTCGTTATATAATGTACCGTCGGGATTTCCTAAAAGGTGATTTGCATTATTTTTCACCAAGTAAAAATATATAGAAGGCCTACTAAAGTAAAATGTAAATTCGGGTCTCTCTTGAATCTGAAATTCACGCTTGATTTTATTTTTATGGAACGGACGCGGCTGGAATTTTAAAATCACAAAGGGCTCTAATGAAATTTTATATTTACAAACATTCTTTTTTTCAGTTGCCGCTAGGTTACTCGCAAAAAGTTTGAAGGACTTTTGACTTCTATTAAAGGCCTTAGGGGTATCCGGTACCCTTTGTAATGGAGGCGGTATGAAATCATAATTTTAAATTGTAAATGTATGAAATATAAGTAAAGGAAATGTTGTTAAAACAAGCTTTTATTGAATATTAGCTATTTAGTATATTGTTCCTTTATATAAGTCTTCCTATAAGACTAAATAAGAATATATTTTTTGTTGGTATTATTGATTTTTATTTTATATTTAAGGTTTTAATTTTATACTTATAAAAACCTGCCTCTGTTAAAAAGCGCGTAATCTCTTAACACAAGCAATTCTTTGTTTAGAAGGGGATTACAAACCCGTCAGTGTAAAATACTATAGGTGAATGAAAAAACATTTTTATTCATTAATTTCATTACTAGCGACCCGCTCCGGCTTCGCACGGGTGCATTATACACATAAACCTTCCTCTTGAACCACTCTGTCTATTGGTGAAGCCCGTATGAAAACCCGTTCGGTAGTTATTGAGTTTATCGCGCTCATACAGACAGACGCGGCGGGGGACTTGGTTTTATAAAATGTAGTGATTATTTATTGAATATCATACTTACTAATACTAATAAAATCATCGCTGTCACGGTGATCTTCTTTAAGCGAGGTTGACAGAATAGGCATGTGTAAATCCACATTTTGCCGATAATGTCGGGGTTCTGTGTAATAAAGGGGCAAACCTATTGGCATTTTATCGAACACAATTCTGGAATTGTGCCCGGTAAAATGCCAATAGTTTCTTTAATACTCTAAAAACATATTATACGATGTAGGGTCCAAACCTAAGAACTTTTGATCACCAGCTCTACCATAAGCTATTAGACTATATTTAATAATTTTCTTTTTAAAGATCTTTGAACAATTCTAAACTATTGTTCGAGCTTCGTGCAACGCGACAGCGGCGCGGAGCGGGGGCAGCACGGCGCTGCGCGGTGGGGCGCATAGACCGGTCGAATCGGTCGGTTAATTCGGCACCCGACGCCATCGGCGGCACTCACGCGCTTATTGTTATAATCCATTGTTACAACCAATTGTTACTTATAATATACGTTATTTAAAGTTACAGTCCACATCTTATTTATATACTACAATATAGATCATTAGATCACCAACAAATGGTCCTTCGGTAGTCGAAGTCTTGGAGAACGACGTCTTGGTGAATTTTCGACCGGTTTTAACGTCGAATTACACTGCGTCACCGCTTTGACGGAGGATTTAATTTGCCTTGTGGATAAGGACACCAACAAATGGTCCTACAGAAGCGCTTTAAGGATTAGCGCAGCACCTATCGTGACAAGTAACCGTTAGTGAACTTTGGACTCGGTCATCGAATGCGCGGTGTCATCGCTTCTACGGCAGGGTGAAAAGTTATTAAGACGAGTAATTTGAAGTGTCCACATCGTCGAAGTCTTGGAGAACGACGTCTTGGTGAATTTTCGACCGGTTTTAAAGTCGAATTACACTGCGTCACCGCTTCGACGGAGGTTTTAATTTGCCTTGTGGATAAGGACAACGACTACTGTAAGTCCGTTCCAATATTTGTCCTTTCCAATATATGTCGCAACTTATTTTTCTTTCACAATCATTTTTTTTTCCTCTTTTCACTACCTCCAACTTGAGTTATTACAAAGTGCCAGTAATATTCGCAGCTATTTACTATCTAAACGCATCTAGTCTTCTATTATGCTTTTGCGCTTGCACGGCTTATCGTATTTGCAAGTTTTGCAATAATAAAAGTCAGCTGTTTAACGGTCGGCCCTGCGCCCGCGGCGGTGATTCGAATTCAAGGTCACCCGCATACACGATAAATAATATTAGTTAAGTTTGATACGCATTTTTATTTTGTATTTCTTCTAGTGGGGTTAATTTTGTTAACTATGGCTGTTTTAGATACACTTATTAAAAAGCGTGGAGCTATGAGAGCTAAGCTTACCAACTTCAATACTTTTATTGGCGTGCTTTCCAGCTGCAAAGCTTTATCAACGTTACAGCGTATCGATCTAGAGGGTCGCTTAAGCAAATTTGATTCCTTATACGAGGAATTCGACACGTTACAGGTGGAGATCGAAGTGCTTTCGGACAGGCTTGACGAGGCCTATGAAGAACGAGCCGCCTTCGAAGAGCGATATCACTCGCTGTGTGCACAGGCGCGCTGCCTGCTTGCCAGCGCTCGGGCTAGCGATGACGGGTCTGTAGCGGGGTCGACAGAAAGCAAGGCAGGTGGATTAAAAAATGTTATACGCTTACCTAAAATAGATTTGCCTCACTTTGACGGTAGCTATCAGTACTGGTTGGAGTATAGAGACACGTATTTGCCGTTGATACACAATAGTCAAGGTGTCGATGACATAAGCAAATTCCACTACCTTCGCGCATCGTTAAAAGGTAGTGCACAAAAGTTTTAAATTCCATTACCTTACCTATAAACAGAGTTCAGTTCTGGTGCGATTCAACTATAGTTTAAAGCTGGTTGCGCATGACGCCGAACTCACTTAAGCCTTTTGTACGTAATCGCGTCGATGAAATACAGGAGAGCACTCTGCGTTATAAGTGGAGCTATGTACCGTCCAAGGAGAATCCGGCGGATCTTGTTTCGCGTGGGCTGAGGGCTGACCTTATCAGCGATTGCTCGTTGTGGTGGTGTGGACCTAATTTTTTATCCATGGATGAAAAAGAATGGCCTAAAATGCCCAACGATACTGTGAAACAGGATCTACCTGAAGTAATTAGCACATCCCACGGATCATTGTTTACATAATTTAAATCCATGTTATCAATCCCAATCATATATAATTAAATCTATAATAAATAAATATTCTAATTTAAATCGCTTACAAAGAGTTACTGCTTATATACTAAGATTTATGTACAATTTACGTAACAAAGATAAAAAAAGATTGGGTTCCTTATGCAATGATGAACTTTATAAGTCATTGAAATTTATATTACGTCACGCTCAAAAAGAGATGTTTCATGATGAGTATAAGCTGCTACAATCAGGGAAACCATTACCTCGAAAAAATAGGCTTACCTCTTTGAGCCCGTTTTTAGACTCTGAACAAGTCATTCGTGTAGGCGGTAGGCTTGATAATTCCCCATATGATTACAATGTCAAACATCCTATTTTATTGTGCAGCAAGTACTATCTCACTAAAATATTATTCGAGAAAGAGCATCTGAATTTATTACATGCTGGACCTCAGTTGCTGTTGGCTAATATTAGGCAAACTAACTGGCCTTTAGGAGGCAGGAATTTATCTAAGGCTATTGTAAAGAAATGCATTAAATGTTACAGATATAAATGCCAAAACATACAACCCATTATGGGACAGCTCCCAACATCTAGAACTTGTTTGGAATTTCCTTTTCTGAACTGCAGTGTTGATTATGCTGGACCAGTGTTTATAGCGGACCGAAAAGGGCGAGGATGTAAGCTTTTGAAATCCTACCTATGCATTTTTGTTTGCCTTGCAGTCAAGGCAGTCCATATCGAGCTCGTTACAGACCTGACTAAAGAAGGATATATGGCAGCCTTAAATCGCTTCGTGGCTCGTCGTGGCAAGCCCAAAAGCATTCTGTCGGACAACGGTACCAACTTCGTTGGAACCTGTAACGAGTTGCAAGGATTCCTACAACATTCAAATTTGTCACATGAAGTCGCTCAGCAAGGAATCGAATTTTCTTTTGCTCCTCCTTATTCTCCCCATTTTAACGGCATTGCTGAGGCGGCCGTTCGTTCCACGAAACACCACTTAAAAATACTCTTACAGTTAACGCATTTTACTTATGAGGAAATGGCAACTTGTTCAGCTCAAATAGAGGCAGTACTTAATTCTCGACCACTTACCCCGCTGTCCTCTGATCCACTAGATTTCACAGCCCTAACTCCTGCTCACCTTTTAATTGGCCGGCCACTAATGTCTGTTCCGCATCCACAGGCAGTCGACACTAACCTCAGTCGTTTGGAACGCTACCAGAGAGTCGAGCAGATGAAGCAGCATTTTTGGAACCGTTTTCATTTAGAATATGTATCTCTGCTCCAGGACAAAACTAAATGGACAGCTATCTGTGGGGACACTTGTTTTAATAAAAGAAAAGGGACAACCACCGTTGGTGTGGCTTCTGGGACGCGTCATCAAGGTTTTCCCGGGCAACGACGGCGCCACAAGAGTAGCAGAAGTGAAGACCAAGAGAGGGACACTGCTAAGGGCTTTTAATAATATTTGTCCTCTTCCTATCAGTTGTAGATTTCAACCCGGGGAGGATGTTCGAGCTTCGTGCAACGCGACAGCGGCGCGGAGCGGGGGCAGCACGGCGCTGCGCGGTGGGGCGCACAGACCCGTCGAGTCGGTCGGTTAATTCGGCACCCGACGCCATCGGCGGCACTCACGCGCTTATTGTTATAATCCATTGTTACCAATTGTTACTTATAATATACGTTATTTAAAGTTACAGTCCACATCTTATTTATATACTACAATATAGATCATTAGATCACCAACAACTATAATGCAAAGAAGCATAGGTTTCATAGTATAACTCATCCAGTTTAGTCCGTAGACACTTAAAGTACCTAACCTTACCCCAGTAATTGCTTCGAGAATCGCGATCTTTGGAGAGGCTTATATCCTGGAACAGATGTCTCCCGGCAAATGGTAATGATGAAGGCACGAAGATTATGAATTTGAAAATGTTGACTAAAAATATAGACATTATATTCACGAAGGTGCACGTATCCATTTCATTTTATATTCCACAATCGGCCTGTATCACGAAATCATACTAAACCAAAGGCGATATTTATACGAAACTTTAAACTGGTGTGTTCTGAATATTGAAGTTTAGCGTAGCGCTTAACGGTGCATGTTAGTTTTCGTCAACATCCGTCTGCATTTTGCAAGCGTTTCGCCCTTGCAAATCCAGGAAAAACGCTTCGCTACATTCAACTTGTTTCGCCACCCGTTTGAAGGCGCTGCCTCTGGAAAAATGTTTCAGCATACGTTAAAATCTGCTTAGCTGTGTGTGTCTATCGTTTTAGGGAGTTTGTCTATGCCTATTCAAAGACAGGAATGTGAATGTAGAGTTTGTTTATTATATTTGTGTGTATTTATAATGTACTGCCTCGTTAGTCTCTGATGGCACATAATGCGGCTGGCGGTGTTCTGATTTTAAATCTAGGTTGACGAAGTGTGGTTTTTCTATCAGACTGCTACTGACAAAGTAGCAGTCTGGAATTATGCCCGGTAGAATGGCTAAAAGCTCGGCCTTTATTACATTGGCATTTAACTTCTTCGATTGAATATGTGTACACAATGTACTTTGTCTTATCCGCTTGTAGAATTAAGGCGTGTTTATGTTTATTTATTGGTAACGTAACTAATTTTAGTTATTGAGTTTCTGTCGATAAATATCTTCCTTGCTTTTTTTCGGTAACGCCGACTGTATACTGAGACAAGAATAGGTCCTTAAGTACCTAATGATAATCAGTGATTTAATGTGATCATCTATTTGAAAATACACCTAATGTGTTGTTTTAAAATAAGTTGGAGAGTAGATACGACCTGTATAATAATATTACCTTTAATTAATTTCATATCAGACCTTGCAGGAGGAGGAACTTTGCTTTTAGTGAGTAAACCAAACTTCGTTCGCACGATAAATCTATCTATCTATAACCTCACGCCAGATCCCTTGCGGGGTAGGCAGAGAGTACAGAGTTCCAACAGGTTCTTTCCTTACATACCTCTCTGGCTTCCTCGACTCTCATAGTTCGTCTCATACACGCTCGCCGGTTACGGAGACTCTTGACTTTCACGATAAATCCTACTCCACTTATGGCCGGTTTCAATTCAACTCAAGGATAGATCTGTTTACTGTCAGTAGAATTTTGACACATTTTCTATACGAAATATGTCAAAATTCTAAACGTAGTAGGCTACATTTGCCTTGATTTAAATATTGAAACCGGCCGTAAGTAGTACACTTACTAAAATATTGTTAGTATTTTTTTTATCTGGGAAAATCCAGAACATTTGCTAAGCAAGGAAAGGATAGCTCTTGAGGTAATGGGGACACTTTACTATAGACTAAAATAGCAGGGTGGCCGTGATGGAGTCTTTTTGTTTCCGGTGAATGATGTTTTAATAATAGGTGATCGTATTGATATCTATCCATCTGGATGGATGCGAAAGTGGGAGGATGGAAGTACCGGGAAAGACGTAACCGGCGAGCGTGTATGAGACGAACTGTGCGAGAGATGCGTGAAGGATGGATCACTGTTTTTCGGACCTACCTTAAGAGTAAGTATACTATATCAACGTTGTATGTACTATAGTATAGTAAAAAGAAAGAAAAGATATTTTATTAGTCAGCTAAAAAGTACACCACAAAAATTAAATTAAAGCGACATTACAAAAATAAAATTTACTTATAAAATTAGCAGTACTAATGGGGTACCACTCAGCGTAAAGCTGTGTTGCAGCGTAACCACAACACAGCGCTGATTTTCAGTGTACCCCAAGTGACGTACGTACATGAAGTCTTGCTTCTCTGACGAGCCAGTCACGCGGCAATTGGGGGGGGGGGGGGGGGAAATAAATAATATAGAGTTAGTACTAGTTATAGTATTTTTTCCTTCTCCTTCTATTTGCTTTTCTTTCTAATTCAGTTGGTTGCGGGTTTTTAAACAATTAAAGCTCCTTGGGTCACCCTAATGTTTCAACTTTGGTGTTGTCTATGGTGGTTATATGAATCCTAGCTTACAGGAGTGGGAATGTATGGCGGGCTCAATAAAACGGGACAAAAAATGGCCACTATTGCTCTCTGTATATTATGTTATATTCTGAAATTATAATGTAGGAACACTAAATAATATCTGTATCTATCTATATCATCACGCCAGATCCCTTACGGGGTAGGCAGAGAGTATAGAGTTCCAACAGGTTCTTTTCTTACATACCTATCTGGCTTCCTCTACTCTCATAGTTCGTCTCGAACACGCTCGCCGGTTACGGAGACTCCTGACTTGTCCTTTAGATAAGGCCCGGTCTATAAAATAATAAATTTCAATATTTCATTATAATGTTATTGTCGGTTCCGATAATTTATAAAATTCGTTACAAATATTTGGGCAAGGCCTCAATTTGTTTTGCTATGAAAATAAAGTTAGGTAAAGCGTTGCTCGGTTCCCAATGTTTTTTCAGATTTATCCATCCCGAGACGTCTAACTTTTTGTAGTCCAGCGGTCTAATCACTAGGCTATCACTGATTTATCCATATGATTTTAGATTTATTATTTAAAAATATTCAATCAATCAATCAACCATTTATTTCGTAAACATAGGTATATGTAAAAAAAGATGGTATTAAATATAACACAGTTCGCTTTGATGGCGTACAAAATTAAAAAACACAATCATTAAGTTGTGTGGTACCAAGTATATATTGTGATTTTTAAATTCTTAGGGAAATGACCTTGTTTAATACAGACATTGATACTGTGGCTCATAACTGGCGCTATTATAGATGATACATGTTTCACTATATTTGTAGCAATTCCATCGTACCCAAACCTATAAGTGTTATTTAAAGAATGTATTATTGTTACAATGTCAGACGGTATTGTGGGTGCGATGAATAAGTTGTGTAAGATGTAGTTGAATTAAAAACCACTGGTTCAATGTCATCGATAAAATAATTGTTGAAAGCTTCTGCAATTAGTTAAGGGTCATTTATCTTATTCACTATATTGTTCACTATTATGGTATCTCATTATATTGTTCACTATTATGGTGTCCGTTATGCTTTCTTTAGGAATATTTACCTTATTTTTATTAATAATGTGCCAAGAAGCCTTCGATTTATTGTGATTTTTGGGTTAAACTTATTATTTTTCTTAAGCGAGTAGTATATCGCTGTAACAGTTCCTTATTCTTGGTATTGGGGACACGCCTATATTGCCACAAACTTTCCCTTTTCCTCTTAATACTTAACCTAATTCCTTTAGAAATCCACACTGGCTTCTTGCGTAGCGCAATTTTTTTTTTTTTGTAGGGAAAGAAAGATCATACAAAAGTTTAAATATATCATAAAAACAATTGATAGCTTTCTCAGGGTCAAAATATTCATAAACTTCACCAAAGCTAAGATTAGAAAGACAGTTAGTAAATTTAATCAAGTATTCAGGGTGGTAGTCACGTTTTAGAACATACCGGTGTTGAATGGCACTCGTTTTTTTGATTGGAGACTTTACTATTTGGGCAGTATGGTCGGATAGTGCAGGGTCAAGCACTTCGCATTTACTACCTCTAATATTGCACATTATGTTATCTATGCATTTACCACTAGCTAAGCGTAGGCTGACGAATGCCAATTTTTAAGTTGTAGTTTATAAGGAGAGCATTAAGCTCATTAGATAATTTTGTGTTTACCATTAAATCAATGTTGAAATCCCCACAAAGAACAATATTTTTATTTTTTTGAGCAGTTGTTCGTAATAAACCATTTAACTTACCGAAGAATACTTCTAAGCAGCTGCTGTTAGTTTTAGGTGTTCTGTAGACGCAAATAACTATTAACTGGTGCAATATTAATTCTATTGCACAACATTCTAATATGTTAGGCTCGCAGAATTGGTTAAGATCAATAGTTTTATATTTGTGTATTCTATTAATAAGTATGCAAGAACCACCTTTTCTTGTGTTTCTCATTGAGAATGCAGCCAATTCATAATTAGAAATACAAAAGTGCAATTGATCTCAGTTCTTCATGTTGTGTTCTGTGATACACAATAAATCTATGTTTTGCCCTTTGGTCTCTAGCTCTTCCAAATGGACGGTAAGCAGATCCGACTTACTAATTAGGCCGTTGATATTTTGATGAAAAATAAGAACATAGTTATACACGAAAAAGATTATGACTATCAGTTTTTGTCTTATTGTCTAAAGAAAGAGAGAGTTCCGAATTTACAATGCCCATGTCACTATTTTGAATGTGCTGATCACATTTGTGATTTGCAATGTCATCAAGCAAGTTCCATGTTTGCGTGGATTGGTCAGTCTTCTGCTTACATAACAATCGATTCTGCTCAACGAAAGCCTGAAATTTAGTTTTGTAATCTATACGTAGTATTTCTTTTCGGAGAAATCTACAAATATTAAGAGCAAAATGATAACGTTTTCCAGGTACAAATCGGCTGTAGTCCATATTTACAAATAATCTGTTATATTGTTTTTTGTTTCAACTGTTCGACTATTGTTTTGGCTGTCTCGTTCGCCCAGTACCGTATTAAGCGCGATTGCGAAGTCTTGGATTCCAATTCTAGGTCGGTCAGTGTATTTTTTCTATTGAAAAAGAATGTGTTAGTCCGGAGTCTGGAATTATGCCAGGTATAACAATAGCCTCGCCTCTTATTACCTAACTTTGTCGCCTATATATAGCTATAGGTTTATACACTACATCTGTGCCACTTCCGCTTGGGGAATATTTATAGATGTTTACAAAAATAAAGGACACCAATGCGACAACGTAGTTATGTAACCCGTACTCAGTTCAGTGCAAGTACATTAGAAGATGATGCAATAAAAACAAAGTATTACTCATGCAAATTTATTCTAAGAACTGTTTTGATGGTTCAACACAACTTGCCCTAACTGCGTATTTGTCAAACACGTCATTGTAAACAGATATCAGATTACATGTTTAGTCTCTGTTCAGTTCCACTAACTGTTTTGATTAGTTAGCAATTATGAATTAATACGGTGCACTCTGCGTGGGCGACGACGTCGTAAACATGTTTGTTTAGCGATGCCTATAAATAGCCATCACCAGACAAAGCACCTCAATATCATCTTAGCTCTCTGACCGTTCGCACGAACTCTAAGTAATATTATTGACTGCGTAATATTTTGAATATCATTTGTAACATGATATATTTTTATATTGTTAAAATTATATATTTTTATAAAGCCACCTCTGCCCATTTATTTGACTACGTATACGGGATGCTCAAGTTTTGAAATAAAAAAAAACACAGGGTATCAATGTTAACTCATAGTTTTTGCTTAGAATTTAATAGTATATAGTAATTTCTGTAATGTAAATATATTATTTTTTCTAGAGTATAAAACATTTTATACAATACATTTCATGTAAGCTCAGAACACGTACCAAAGTAGGTATACTAAAAAAAAGGCAGTGCGAAAAGTTTACATTTATGTAATAAAACAAGGTTCTCACGTCCGTCGGTAAATCTCCGAGGCGGTGCTGAAGGGAGTTCAGTACGAGTTTCGAAGACGAGAGGCCTTGAGTGCCAATATATTTACGAGGGTGGCACTCCTGCAAATATACATAAACTAGGGGCAATTTACTCATTGATGAGTACACTCGATGTTTTCTTTTTATATTACCCACATTCGCATACAAGACATGAGGTTGTGAGTAAGTGGAATAACTAATACAAAGTATTGCTAATGCTCATTGATTTCAATACAAATAATCTCTTTTCATCTTTTAATCGATAACCATCCAATACTGAGTGTAGGGTTTGGTGTGTTTTCCGCGTCGAGTCCTTTCCGGCCACCTTTGCCAGGTTATCAAACCACCTTGCAGGTCGTCCTCCTACATTTTGATGACTAGTTCAAGGTCTCCGCTCAAGCACCCTATTCCCCTATCTGTTGTCAGATCTCCGGCATTATTATGTCTTGCCCATCTCCACTTTCCTTCCCAGTTTTGTTCTTTTCCAGATTTTAATATTTTTAACACGGTCTCTTAGCACTATTCTTAACATAGCTCGTTCCATAGCTATGGATCGCACGTAGTTTGTTAAGATTGCGTTTAGTGAGCGTTCAGGCTTCGGTTCTATATACCATGAGAGGCATTACATATTCTTTGAAAGGAAGGTGCGACGTTTGAGATTCCTTGGTATATCTCTTTTAAATATATTGGATAATTTGCCAAAAGCACCCTACCCCAATCGAATTCGACGCAAGATTTCAATACGACTACACTTTCCTTAAAATGCGCTGTTTCTAATATTTATAGTATTTTTTCTCCAGGGCACGTTCATTTAAAATAAGTCTCTACAAACGAGCCATGGCGTCTGCAGCGATTTCGTGTATGCGCACGTTTCACAAGCTCTCAAGTTTTGTCTTCAGAAGTCAACTCAGTACCGTCTTGTGGAAATAAACTACTACTACTACTTTATCTTAATCGGAGTTTAAGAACGAATTCTAGTCTAGTCTATCCTTTAATATGTACCCGTTTACATCAGAACGATAGATATATAACTACAAAACACATCAATATATTGCTACGATGCTACAGGACATCCCGCACAATTTTAATATTCTATAATGAAACACGAATGAAGTAGTAACAATAAGTTATTACCAACGTTATAATACCAGCGTCTAGAGATGAACGGAGTGGTAGACTCACTTGGGAACCGAACGTAGAGCATAAATCACGGAGAGCAATAATTAGGAAGTTTCTTGAGGCTCAAACGAATGGCACAGCCAAAATTTTTAATTCAATTTTGATTAAAAGATCTATCTGTATTTTATTTATTTATAGTAACTCCTAATTGAAGATGGCAGAGCACGTTTGGATTCCGGTTGACACATTAGTTTTAAGCGAAATCAACGTACTTTTTCCAATTTTTTTTCTTCCTACATGCTTAAAAAACTACCTTGTCGTTGTTATAGTAGAGGTCGTGGGTACAAATCCTGGGGCGAACAAAATGTGATTCTTTGTTGGAAAATTTCCAGTATCAGTTCGGAGTCTGGCACTGTGCCCGGTACATTGACAATTGGCTCGCCCCCTATTACATAGAAACTAACATTGTCATCGAAAATTAGGTGTACATAGTACACCTCTGCAACCCTTGCTTGAAGGTTATAGACTTTATTTACATGCATAGGTATCACGGTTAAAACCATGTTTTGGACTTTTAAAAATTTATTCTCTCCTTTCATTCGAGCGAAATTAATAAGAATGAGGTAATTAACTTCAACAAAAATAAAGGATGGCGATAAAATTATCCATCATTCAGATGATTCATCAGATTCCATCACGCGGCTGAGGGATCTCCGGCGCAAAATTATAAAATAACTTTTCCTTTTAAATGTAATCAAGAAAACTCGGTGGGAAAAATTGAAACATAATAATCGTTCACACTTGCTGCATAAGTAATAGTTAGCGTATTGACATTAATTGATTTTTTATTGTGAATTGTTATCGATTCAATCGGTTCTGCTATTGTTGGACACAGTTGATTTTTAGCTCTGTTGCGATTCCATTTATTGCGTCTCAATTGTGTGTTTGTTTTCACACAAAAATGGTGTTAGCGTATTATTTCTTTGCGTTAACAATTAATTTATTATTACCCAAGTGTATTGCGGTTGACAATTTCCTTGATGTGAAGAAATCATGGGATTTCGGTAAATTGATTTCTAGTCTCACAGGGGAGAAAATAGAATATTTGGAGGTAGCAAGTAAGTACATTTATGACACTAATAAAATAACTTACCGCCGGTTTCAATATTTAATTCAAGGATAGGCTTGCCTACTACGGATTTTACACGGACGGTCAACGAGTTTTACACACGTCTACAGGAGAAAAGGTTATGATATGAACGAAAAATACACTATTAAACAAGTTTTTCAAACATGTCTGGTTATCTATTTATAGATATACCAACGACATACTACAAAATGCTTATAATTAAATTGAAGTAATAATATTTTCTTTAATTCTCTGTAGGATGTATTAGCACAACTGAGTATTAGCACACAACTCGGATTCCTACCGACTAAAAACCCCAGGGTGGCCGACATCAGCACTTTGGAAGGGCTCCGGGATCTCCGTATGGAACGCACCGGTGCCCCTCTTGTGCCGCGCTCTGACGAGCCCGCCATCGGAGGGAGACGCTCCCCCCCGCACCGACGCGGTGCTCACGGTGATGTGGGCTTCACCACGTCGCCGTCTTCCTCGGGGATGCTCGTGAAGGACGCTCAGGGCCCCCACCCCTTGCGTCCGTGACCCCCCTGCTGATGTTGTTGCAGGAGGGGTCCCCCGCTAGATATTACGGCAGGGGACGCGAGTTAGCCCGTATTCTTAAACCCCGGGCTATTGGGCTGTTCTGTGCCCCCGCACCGGCGCCGTCGCCTTCGTCGAGCAGGATCGGCCCTCTCCCGATCCCGCTCGGCCTCCTCCTTCTGGGACATCACAGTCTCGCAGAAGGAGGATACGGCCCCCCACGCCGATTCCCCTGCCAGCATAGCCGCTACTACTGCCGGCAGGGAGAGGTCCGATATGATCCGATCGACCAGGATCCGCCGCTCGGAAGCCCACGCTGGGCACTCTTCGAGCGTGTGCTGGGCGGAATCCTGGTCCCCACCGCAGTGGTGACAAGTCGTCGTCGCCTCACGTCCGATCTTCCTCACATACTCACCGAAACTAGCACAGTCACTAGTCTTGCTTAGGCTAGCTTATGTCAATCAATCAGCCTATCGCAGTCCACTGCTGGACATAGGCCTCTCCTAACACGCGCCATTGCACACGGTCCTCCGCCTTCCGCATCCAGTCTGTCCCAGCGACCTTTTTGAGGTCGTCGGTCCATCTAGCTGGGGGCCGTAGCTTATGTAACACTAACATAAGGTATTTACCTATTTTATTTTCGTATTTCAATTTCGGCATCGGTGTTTAAACATACTTACCAGAGTTGTAGACCTTCCAATATTTTATCCACGTTTAATAATACTTAACCAGTCATTTAGAAAAATCTATGGTTCGTACAGACACAAAATCACAATGAAATTAATTTACACAAAAGTCGTTTCTAAGTGCCTTCGAATATTTAACAGCTTTAACATACATTGGAATTACATAAATAAATGTGTTTTATCCAGTTACGTGTGGCATGTTCGTGGCAAACAAAGAACAAAGTATTATCGTTGCTAATTATGAAACGCTAATTTGCTTACCCTCACCGCGGGCGCATTAAGGTACCACGAACACCAAAGGGAATAGTAATTCTTTTATAATCTCATTAGCGAGCTCGCGTTTGTTCTATATATCATGGTTTGGATAGATTCCAATGGGGTTAACTCGTTTGTTATGAAAATTGTAATTTCAGTTCTCGAGCTTTAAATCCTTCATGGGAAATCTAGTTTATAAAGAATGTGAAATGACTTGTTATAAGTAATGTGACTAGTGTTTTATTTATAAACCTATTTGTAAATGTAGAGTACTCTATTGTAACGTACTTTATTGTTACAAAGAAAATACATAATTGAAAAATTATCTATAATTTGGGCAACCTGAACGCGCCAACAATAAACACAGTTTCTTAATTTTACAACTTGGTCCGATGGTTAAAAGCTTGATTCGGTCCGCCATATGGATTGAGTAGTCGCGGGTTCGATTCCTTGCACGGGAAAAACTTTGTGTGACCTACAAATATTTGTTTCGGTCTGGGTATTAGTGCATGCGAATTTCATGTTTGAAAATCGTTTTCGTTCACGACGCAGGAATAATGCCTAGCGTGGGGCCACGTTTTTTAAAAAACTAACGAAATGAAGATAAGTCAAGTATTCAAGGGATGCGACAGTAGGCGTAGTGTTAAAAAATCGTTACTCTTTACGATCTTAATTCAGAAACATAGGGTACATTTTATCAATAGCGATAATTTTGTGTCCTTGCTAATCATATCAAATGTTGCTTATGAAACTAGCACTTTAAAGGCAAAATATAGAAGTAAGCTAAGCTCTAAGTTTTTGTTTGAGGTTGAAACGCTGGTAATGCCGTGTGATCCCGGTGCTATAGCGATCACCACAGTTCAGCAGTGTTCTGCTAAGTCGGTTTGAGATGTGTGACCGTTTATGGATTTCCATATTTGAGCGTCTCCGTGTTTCGAATGGCACGTTAATTTATTGGTCCCGGTTATAATGTGGTAGTGGTTAAGCCATATAGGCAGGTTGATAAGTTCAAACAGCAGGTAGCCACAAGCCTGCCTCCACCAATCAACACTGGGTTCGCGTGGAGTATGACGTAATCTCTCACTTCGATTTGTGAAAGAAGGCCTTTACCTTGCGGTGGGACAGTATGGGCTAATATTATTATTCTGATAAGTTTTTGGGGACAGTATGGACTCATATAATTATTAAGTTTTTGGTGGATTCTCAATAAGGGGATAATAAAATATCTTTATTTATTTTATTTATTTCCAATGGAAGTCCAAGAGCTTAATACAATCTTATAAATGACTTACAATAACACCTGTGAGCCAATTATAGGACCTCACATTTAGCGTTATGCTACATTTCTGTTCTGAACAAACAGAGTCCACAACTTAGGGTAAGCATTAACAGGTCCTACAGGGTGTAGCACAAAAGACCTAAGAGTAGTTTGTGCTAAATCGGTAACTGAATTCATACCAAAAATTTTAAATGTAGCTAACAGATTTTTTTCTTAGACCATGTTCTTTGTTTTCAGAACCATACGTGCTAAAGTGCGGGGTCTTGAATGGCATATGCCTGCAGGGCGCGGCGTGTCCGTGGGACCGCATCATCATGGACCACAGTGAGTGGTGCACCCACCACGACAAGAACCTGGTCTGCTGCCACGTTGCCAGGGTCCGGGCGCCAGTCAACTTGTTTCCAGCTTACGATTGAATTTTTGAGAGCGGCAGTTAATTAGTTTATAAAACTAATAAAAACAGTCACGCTTATATGCCCTAAGCGAGGGTAGCAGAAGTGCACTGTGTAGTCCCACATTATGTTAGGTTCCACCGACGATGTTAGTTAATATACCTACAAACAAATTAAGTTAACACGTTAGCTGCCAATGAAAAAAATGCCCCTTCTCATTCGGGCCATGGCGGACAATGTTGGGCGACACTGAAAATTTCCGTTCAGGCCGTGTCGGACAACGTTGACCGCGCGGCAGACCCGTGTTCGAAACTGTCTGCTGCGCCGACGGACACCGACACCGAGATAATTTACTTATAAGCTGACCCGCGCGGCTCTTTAGTTTACCCCATATAGCTTAGTTCTTACAAGAGACTATCACTTAGAAAAAAAATTATAATTTTTGAGACGCTACTGTATAATATAAATCACTGTACGGTTTTTTGGAATCATAATAAATTAAACCAACTTTTAAAAGAAAAAATAGCTGTTTAATTATTTAAAAAGATATATACTCATATCATTAAGGCTTCTCTAGAGCAAATTAAAACTGAAATTAAACATAATGTTATAAAAAAATTAAAATTTCTCCAAAAACTTATTAATAGGTAAACTGACTAATCTCCGCTTTGCCGATGATATCGTGTTGTTTTCATCCACAGCATCAGAACAACAACAAATTCTCAAAGATTGAGTACAGCAAGCCTCGAGGCAAGATTATCCATGAAAAGATCAAAAACTCAACTTATGACTAACATAATGAAATGTAGGGTAGAGAGAGATGGACAGATCACTACTATGCGTAGTACATAGTGTCAACGAACATACGTATTTGGGCCGTCGGGTCCAAGTATTTGAAGCCCTTTCGTAAAATATCTAACTACTTCAGAGGTTGTTTAATTCCATCTTGCTCGAAGGGAAAACGCCGGATGATAACAGTTTATTAAAGAACTATAGGCCCATCGCACTGCTGAGTCATGTTTATAAGTTGTTTTCGAGAGTATTCACGAATCGTCTCGAACGCAGGCTTGATGACTTCCAGCCTCCCGAATAAGCCGGTTTCCGGAAAGGCTTTAGCGCCATAGATCATCTCGTCCAAAATACCTCAGTGCTTCAAGACTAAAGTTTTTAGTCAATGTGTGTTGCCAGTGATGACATAAAAAAGCTCAGAGTTGCTCAGCGAGCTATGGAAAGAGCGATGCTCGGCGTTTCTCTACGCAATTGAATCAGGAATGAGAAGAAGTTCGTAGAAGAACCAAGGTCACCGACATAGCCCTCAGGATTAGCAAGCTGAAGTGGCAATGGGCGGGCCACATAGCGCGAAGATCGGACGGGCGTTGGGGCAGAAAGATTCTAGAGGGGAGACCACGTATTGGCAAGCGCAACGTAGGACGACCGCCTGCCAGATGGACCGACGATCTTGTGAAAATCGCAGGAAGTCGTTGAATGCAGGTGACATCGGACCGGTTACGCTGGAAAGCGATTGGGGAGGCCTATGTTCAGCAGTGGACAAGTATAGGCTGAGATGATGAACCTACGATGCTCAAACTTGGTCGCTACCTGAAGAGAAGAAATTCAGACTTAAGGTTTACCAAAGAGCACTAAACGGATGGATTGCATCAGAAACACCAGGCTGCCTTTCACAATCAGGTTATGGATGTAGGCTTAAAGTCAGCAAAGCTGTTGTGGGATTAGACGGGACATCTTGCGTGTGAACCTGCAAAGTTGGACAAATATCGTCACGGCATGGATCCCTGAAGACGGTCATAGGTGTCGTGGTCGACGGAGATGAAAATGGATATTTTTTCGGGAAAGACATAGATACTACTGGTCCAGGATTAATTTATGTTGAAACATCAAGTGGAGGCCTTAGCCCAGCCGTGGGACATAGGATAGTCCATTAAAATAAGCACGAGAGTCTCGGGTGGGGGTGGGCGACAATGTGACCGCGCGGCCCTACGGAACGGATTTTCGATTTTTCGTCCGCTGAGGCCATGGCGGTCAATGGTGTCCGACGCTTAATAATTCATAAAAAAGGATCGATAATTATTTTATGTTAATTAAATATATTAATTATGCATATAATCTAACTAAATAGTAAAAAAACAAACCATTAAAATTAAGAGAATCTGGGATTTTTGCTTGGCTTGGTAGCATAATCAAGTGTCGCCCAACATTGATCGCGTTGGCGGTTAACGTGTTGAGACCAGTCCGCTAAAATCTTCGCAGAAAAAATGTAATAATTTTGATGTTTGTAAGTATGCAAGTGCGTCTCATTGGCCTACACAAATAAATGATTTTTGACTTTGACTACCGAGAGCCTGTTGCTATTATACTACAAACAATTTTGGACATTCACTGAAATGCGACTGATCATTTTTCTATGAAAAAAGTACATTTTGTGTATTTTGTGTTTTTGTGTATTGTGGAGGCGAACTTAGAACCTCTTGATCTCCACTCCGACTAGGCGCCGCTACACCAATGAAGTAGTTTGTTATCATGGTTTGTTTAATAATTATATTTCGAAATGATCTATTTTGCACCGTCGAATTAATAAGAACAATTCACAATCATTTTCCTAATAATTTAGGGACTTACTTACTTTTTATGTCCATTATCTTGGAAGGGGTAGTTTATTTTTTTACTGGTAAGTTATGTTTGATTGATTAAATATGATAACGCCACCTCAATTCTGCAACCTCTGTCACTCCTGCTTGGGGAATATAGGCGTAACGGTGTGATGTTATTACAAAAATGAAATCGTATTCTGCCATTAACACTAATCACGGTAAACAATAACTAAAATAAAAGAGCCAAAGGGAGAAAGAAAAAATAATCATAATTTTCATTTGAAAAGAACGAAGCGCACCAGAGGGCTTAGCACGAAACCTTTGACGTTAGCGGGACGTTAACAAGTAATCGTGCTGTCACGTTCATATTTATTTAGTAACTAGCTGTTTCCCGCGGCTTCGCACGCGTTTATTTTGTAATTTGACATAGGTAGGTAGGACTTTTTGGGATAGCATTATTCCAAGACTTAAAAGATACCTTCATATTAAGTTTCTTTTAAATCCGTTCAGCAGTGTTAATATGGAGAAATAAAACAACTATCCCCCATGGAACCTGCATTTCCCGAGCTAAAAAGTAGTCTTAAACAATCTTTGAGAAATCCTCCATTTTTCAGTGATAGTGTATTTAATCGGTTCCGCCGTTTTGACAATTAATACGGACAAACATATTTTTTATTTTGCCCGTATGCGAATAAAATATCTTCTTTATTTTAAAATCACAAATCCCAAATGAATATTCCCGTGCGCTGTGCGGGAATCATACCTGCGACTATTTGACAAAGTAAGTTATGCAGTCTACCTTTTTTCGCTTAAATCAAGTCGTCTTTGTTTTGCAAAATTATTTATACAGTCAACTTAAATACTACAAAATTTTCGTTGTAGAACAATTTCAGCATGAGCGCAGGCTTTCAGTCACCTGTGAAGAGGAAGAGGGAAATCGAAAGATGATTGAGATGATTAATATCTTCGGGCCTTCATGCAGACCGGTAAAAACCCACCAAATGCATATTGGTGTGATTTTAAATACCACTTAGATGGATAATATCGGTATGATCTAGTGCGTAAATAAAGTCACCTATTTCAAATTATTATTTCACGACTTAAGATACTTACTTACTTACGACTAATACTATCTAATAATCTATATCATCATGTCAGATCCCTTGCGGGGTAGGCAGAGGGTGCAGAGTTCCAACAGGTTCTTTCCTTACAGACCTTTTTATCTCTTTCCACTTTCATAGTTCGTCTTATACACGCTCGCCGGTTACGGAGACTCTTGACTTGCTCTTCGGATAAGACCTGGTCTATTCATGGTAAGATAGTTGTAGTTGATCTGTTCTAGGTACACTAACATCAGCGGCGTGTAAATATGTATATTTCTTTTTTGCTACCGTTTTTTTTATTAATAATTCTTTGCTGTTGTTGTTATATATAATTATAAATATTGTAGATAATTTGTGAAACTATCAATAGTTGTTGTTCTACATCCTTCCACTATCGCATTGTATACCTGTGCGACCAATATTTGAAATAATATTTATGATACCAGGCCTTTTTGATACGAGCCCTCATGTATACGTGTTTTAAGAAAACTTGACGAAAACTTGACGTTAGCGTGACGCTAGCATGTTGAAATGCCATCCTTGTCAGACTACAACTTCTATACATATACATACATATAATAAAACTGTAAGGAAGTCGTGTCTGTATATGGAATATTTTTAGGAAATAACAACCCAGGGGTATCAAACTATCGATGTAGAAGTTAATTGTGCAATTTTTGGCTTTCGTGTCTGTTTGTCTGTCTGTCTGTCTGTCGGAGGGTATGAACCAGCATCACGCAAAAACTACCAGGCGAATTTTGATGAAACTTTGCATGCGGATACCTTATAATGTTGGCTAACATGTTGTATAGTATTTATTTCGGAAAATTAAAAGGTTTCTCCAGAAAAGACGAAAATAAGCAAAAAATTGGATTTCTAAAAAGACACGTTACTTGAAATCTGTTTGATGGATTTCAATGAAATTTTGTGTAATTGTCGCCTGAACAAAAGATCACAACTTTGTATACTTATAATTATTTAGTACAAAAAAGTCGATTATGATAAATCATTTATTGTTCCAAAAACTACTTTTTAGAAGTCAGTGAAACTTAGGACGGAGATATTTCATATGACAGACAATTTAGTTCATATTTAAGTTTTCAGGAAATCAAACGGTTTGTATGGAAAAGTAGAGCATCTATATCCATACATACTACATATAATAAACTGTAAGGAAATCATGTCTGTACATGAAATATTTTTAGGAAATAACAACCCAGGGATATTATTCTGTCAATATAGAAGCCAATTCTACAACTTTTGGCTTTCGTGTCTGTTTGTCTGTCTGTCCAAGGGTACAAACCATCATCATGTAAAAACTACCAGGTGGATTTTGATGAAACTTTGCATTCGGATACCTTAAAATGTTGGTTAACACGTTATATTGGTATTTATCCCGAAAAATCTAAAAGTTTTTCCAGAAAAGACGGAAATAAGCAAAACATTGGATTTCTAAAAAGACACTTTACTTTAAATCTGTTTGATGGATTTCAATGAAATTTTGTGTAGCCTGTACAAAATACCACAACTTTGTATATTTATATTTTCGAAAACTTTAACAGTTTCTGAGGGAAAGTACAAAAACGTCGATTTTGACAAATCATTCATTGTTCCAAAACTACTTTTTAGAAGCCAGTGAAACTTAGCACGGAGATATTTCATATGACAGATAATATAGTTAATATTTAAGTTTTCAGGAAATCAAACGGTCTGTATGGAAAAGTAAAGCATCTATATCAAATCACAACTCTGCATACTTATATTTTCTTAAAATCTAACAGTTTTTGAGGACAGAAAAAGAGAGTCGATTTTGATAAATCATTCATTGTTTCTAAATCAACTTACTATATTGTCGCGGAATAAACCATAAAACTTTATTACTGTTTGTCCCGAACTGCAATGTTACGATGTAAAATATGTGATTTTGCCTATACATGAATTCGTCCATGAATTGATATTGGACTCAGGTTCGTCTCCTCACGAAAAACTTTCCAGTGGTTAAAAGCACTCCCTCGAAATTATTCATACATGTTTGATTTAAACACTTAAACATGGTTTTATGCATGAACCGATGATACATTCAGGATTGTTTCTTTGGAGAGGACTCTAACGATGAATAGGCCGGATACGAAACTGTAATGACGATGAATATCTTACGAGAAGACTAACACAAAATGTACTGACTTCACTTTGCTACACACTTAGCTAGCAATGTACCGTTAGATACTATTAGGCTAGATAGTCTTTGACAGGGTAGGTAGAGAAGATTTAAATCAGAAATATTTTATCAACGATTTAAAAATAAATAGCTGAACTGATAATCCTTCTTGAAAAGGATGATAGTGTATTCGTTTTTTTATGAGACGGCGTTAGTGTTGTATATTGAATAGGATCGCGCTATAGTTTAGTTTATATTTTACAAAGACCACCTGTGCGGGCTAACGGGGCTAACACTTTTTATTTCTTTTTTTTTTTAAACGTAACCCCGCATTTGGATTTATTTCTGTGTTGTGGGTGCGTTTACAAACATGAAATTTCACATACACTTATACCCAGACTGAATCAAATAGTTGTGGATCACACAAAGATTAGTCCCGTGCGGAAATCGAACCCGCGACTATCAGACACACTGGGCGGAGCGGCTTAAGTTCTTAACCACTGCGCTAAATCGTCTGAGACTGAACCTAGTGATAGATTTAGTTGATAGGGAAATAAGTCTGGTGGAAGTTGACAAAGTATATGTCAACTTCCACCAGACTGTAAACTGTTGTGGTCTTTGTAAAATATAAACTAAACTATAGCGCGATCCTATTCAATATACAACACTAACGACGTCTCATAAAAAACGAATACACTATCTTCCTTTTCAAGAAGGATTATCAGTTCATCTATTTATTTTTAAATCGTCGATGAAATATTTCTGATTTAAATCTTCTCTACCTACCCTGTCCAAGACTATCTAGCCTAATAGTATCTAACGGTACATTGCTAGCTAAGTATGTAGCAAAGTGAAGTCAGTACATTTTGTGTTAGTCATCTCGTAAGATATTCATCGTCATTACAGTTTCGTATCCGGCCTATTCATCGTTAGAGTTCTCTCCAGAAGAAACAATCCTGAATGTATCATCGGTTCATGCATAAAACCATGTTTAAGTGTTTAAATCAAACATGTATGAATAATTTCGAGGGAGTGCTTTTAACCACTGGAAAGTTTTTCGTGAGGAGACGAACCTGAGTCCAATATCAATTCATGGACGAATTCATGTATAGGCAAAATCACATATTTTACATCGTAACATTGCAATTCGGGACAAACAGTAATAAAGTTTTATGGTTTATTCCGCGACAATGTAGTAAGTTGATTTAGAAACAATGAATGATTTATCAAAATCGACTAACTTTTTCTGTCCTCAAAAACTGTTAGATTTTACGAAAATATAAGTATGCAGAGTTGTGATCTTTAGTACAGGCTACAATTATACATTATATTATTTCCTAAAAATATTCCATGTACAGACATGATTTCCTTGCAGTTTATTATATGTAGTATGTATGGATATAGATGCTTTACTTTTCCATACAAACCGTTTGATTTCCTGAAAACTTAAATATTAACTATATTATCTGTCATATGAAATATCTCCGTGCTAAGTTTCACTGACTTCTAAAAAGTAGTTTTGGAACAATGAATGATTTGTCAAAATCGACGTTTTTGTACTTTCCTCGGAAACTGTTAAATTTTTCGAAAATATAAATATATAAAATTGTGGTATTTTGTACTGGCTACAATTAATCTAATCGAAAAGTCATCCATTAGCTGTAGACTAATTAATCTTTTAAAATCTTTTAATCTAGTATGCTTTTTTAATGAACCGACTAGAATCACTGCTACGTCTGCTACCTGTTTAGATAATGTGTTTTGCGACTGTGAAGTGTTTGATAAATTAATTATAAACGCTTTGCCCTCAGATCATAGTGGTTTGTTGGTGTCAGTACCCAGCCACCTTATACCTAAGTTATGTAAAGTTACTTGTAGGCCGATATCAGATCGACGTATAAACTGTTTTAGGGATAAAGTTTACAATCGCATATCTAATATGGATTGGTTACATAATGATCCCAATTACCTATATCAAAACCTTTTTGATACCATGAAATCAGACTTCGATAATATATTTAAAATAAAATCATTTTCAACGGCCAAGAAAGCAAAGTTTAGTGATTGGGCTACTGTAGGAATTCATAAAAGTAGAGCTAAGATGTATGAACTGTATGATACATATAAATGATGTGAACTGTATGATATATATAAATGATAATGAAAACATATAATCAAAACCCAGCTTTCTTGGAATATGTTAAAAACTACTCGAAGACTTTTAGGAAGGTGTGTACTGCAGCAAAGTCTTTATATTATAGCAATATGATCTAAAGGTCATCAAATAAGATCAAAACCACATGGGGTATAATTAACAGTGTATCCGGGAGAACTCAACCACGCGATGATCTTATTGAACTTGTAATTAATGATAACATCTTAACAGATGATTTCGAAATTGCGCAGGCTTTTAATAAATTTTTTAGTGAAATTCCAGTTCATACTACTGGCTCTTTGAACTCCTCTTCCCGAAAAGCTGAACTAATATTAAAAATCAGTGTAAAAGAATGCAATGTCTTGTTTATATGTGACCCCGACAGACATAATCTTAACCTTTAAGTCGTTAAACATTAAAAACACTGTCGACTTCTGGGGTATATCATTAAAAATACTAGATAGCATAGTAATGGCTATAGCACCTGCGCTGGCGACGATATTTAATAAATGTGTAGAGAAGGGTAGGTTCCCCGACTTAATGAAACTTAGTAAAGTTGTACCGATTTTTAAATCAGGGATAAAAAGCGAGCCTTCCAATTTTAGACCGATTTCCATCTTGCCGGCCTTGAGTAAAATTTATGAAAAGATCCTACTCAATCAATTGCTTAACCACTTTAATGAGAATAAGCTGTTACACGGTGATCAATATGGTTTTACTAAGGGACGTTCAACCACAGACGCGGGAGTAGGTCTGCTTCAGCAAATTTACGGTGCCTGGGAGGCATCGCAGAATGCAATTGGTGTATTCTGTGATCTCTCTAAGGCATTCGACTGTGTTGAGCATGCAACCCTTATTAAAAAGCTTAGGCATTACGGTATTAAAAACACTGCCCTTAATTTATTAGCTTCATACTTAGGTGAAAGGTCTCAATGTGTTGAGATTAACGGGGTCAAGTCTCAGGAAGTTAATATTTCAATTGGTGTTCCACAGGACTCCATCTTAGGACCCTTTCTTTTTTTAGTATATATTAATGACCTGCCGAACTTTGTCCGTGATGTCTGTGACATTGTACTATTCGCAGATGATACCTCCTTGATCTTCAAAGTTGACAGAGCTAAGCTTAATTTTGACAGTGCTCTTTCACGGATATCAAATTGGTTCGAAATAAACAATCTATTGCTTAATTCACTCAAGACAAAGTGTATTAAATTTACTATGCCCAATGTAAAAGTTAATGCTACGAATATTCTTATTAATGGCACAAAGCTGGACCTCGTGAACTCCACTGTCTTTCTAGGCATTACCCTAGACTCCAAACTCCAATGGGGGGCCCATATCTCATCACTTGCGGGTAAACTTAGCTCCGCTGCTTATGCAGTGTGGAAAGTACGGCAACTTACGGATGTGGATACAGCACATCTAGTTTATTTTAGTTACTTCCATAGCATTATGTCTTATGGTATCCTACTGTGGGGTAACGCTGCTGACGTGGAAAATGTATTCATCCTGCTAAAAAGAGCTATCAGTGCCATTTATAATTTTGGACCTAGGGCTTCCCTCAGAGAACTTTTTAAAGAGATCAACATTCTCACGGTCGCTTCACAGTATATATACGACAACATAGTGTACATACGTAGGAATATCCATTTATTTAATAAAGTGAGTGACGTTCATAAATTAAATACTAGAAATAAACATAAACTGGTATTACCAATTGTTAGGCTTAAAAAAGTATTTACTTCCTTCGTAGGAGTCGGTATTCGCTGCTTCAATAAGATACCAAAGCCCATGTCAGAGTTGCCACTTGACAGATTTAAAAAGTATATTAAATCTTCACTAATGAGTAAAGGATATTATACACTAAATGATTTTTTAAATGATAAAAATGCCTTTACACAAATTAACTAAAATCTAGAAGAATATAATGTTAAGTGCAGCGTGTCCTGCCTAGCGAGCGTTCATTGATTTTACATATTATTCTCGAACGATGTCGACAGGGTCGTGGATTGGTCATGCTCACTAAAATGTCTTTGCTAGTGGCGGCTCTGTGGAGCGGGTCATTCTTTTCCCTCTAAAATGGTTGAGGAGAGTGATGGCTGCTTCTCAGGTCATACTCGTGAACGGGTGCTGCTGGTGGGGACTGGTCCGTCCCCTGCCCTTTGTCTGACTGAACGTGTACCATAATGCTGTTGAATTTTGTCTCGTTCGGCATCACACTGGAGCTATGACCAGTTGTTTTGTACGCGCTCTTTACATATTTTATAGTAACACTTTCTCTTACTATTATTATTATGCTTTTTATTATATACCTCTACAACATCTCTATTTTGTAAATGAGAGGACTATGTAGACACTGACCAATATCATGAATCTAAGTACACTTATGATTAATCTATACTTAAGCACATCTATTTAGCTCGTTCTGCATTGTTCTCCCATTCTCCATAAATGCAATGTATAAAAAAAGAATTGAAACCTCATTTTTAAAAAAGAGTAACTGGAGTTTCTTGCCCTTCTTCTCCACAGGAATGACTTTCCGAACGGGTGGTAGAGTCTTAAGTAATTAATAATTTTCTCTTTTTGACTATTCATAAGTGCCTTTTGGTCTACATGAATAAAAAACTTTTGATTTTGATTTTTACACAAAATTTCATTGAAATCCATCAAACAGATTTAAAGTAAGGTGTCTTTTTAGAAATCCAATGTTTTGTTTATTTCCGTCTTTTCTGAAAAAACTCTTTGATTTTTCGGGATAAATAACTATATAACGTGTTAACCAACGTTTTAAGGTATCCGAATGCAAAGTTTCATCAAAATCCACCTGGTAGTTTTTACGTGATGATGGTTTGTACCCTTGGACAGACAGACAAACAGACACGAAAGCCAAAAATTGTAGAATTGGCTTCTATATTGACAGAATAATATCCCTGGGTTGTTATTTCCTAAAAATATTTCATGTACAGACATGTTTTCTTTACAGTTTATTATATGTAGTATGTATGGATATAGATGCTCTACTTTTCCATACAAACCGTTTGATTTCCTGAAAACTTAAATATGAACTAAATTGTCTGTCATATGAAATTATCCGTGCTAAGTTTCACTGACTTCTAAAAAGTAGTTTTTGGAACAATAAATGATTTATCAAAATCGACTTTTTGGTACTTTCCTCAGAAACTGTTAAATTTTTCGAAAATATAAGTATACAGAGTTGTGATCTTTTGTTCAGGCTACAATTACACAAAATTTTATTGAAATCCATCAAACAGATTTCAAGTAACGTGTCTTTTTAGAAATCCAATTTTTCGCTTATTTTCGTCTTTTCTGGAGAAACCTTTTAATTTTCCGAAATAAATACTGTACAACATGTTAGCCAACATTATAAGGTATCCGCATGCAAAGTTTTATCAAAATCCGCCTGGTAGTTTTTGCGTGATGCTGGTTCATACCCTCCGACAGACAGACAAACAGACACGAATGCCAAAAATTGCACAATTAACTTCTACATCGATAGTATGATACCCCTGGGTTGTTATTTCCTAAAAATATTCCATGTACAGACACGACTTCCTTACAGTTTTATTATATGTATGTATATGTATAGAAGTTGTAGTCTGACAAGGATGGCATTTCAACATGCTAGCGTCACGCTAACGTCAAGTTTTCGTCAAGTTTTCTTAAAACACGTATACATGAGGGCTCGTATCAAAAAGGCCTGGTATCATAAATATTATTTCAAATATTGCTGAAGTTCTGCAGGTTATAATAAGATCTCCTCAACTTTTTCAATTATATTAAAAACGTTTTGTGTTTGTTTATTCTTCCCTCGTGCGTGTATATACGTGAGTATCAGTACACAAAAACGGGTGCGGCGATGTCTAATATCGATATCTGAGGGCTTAGCACGAAAACTTTGACGTTGCCGTGATGGTAGCGAGCAACCCCGCTGTCACGTTCATGTTTATTTAGTAAATTGGTGGTGTGACAAGGATGGCATATCAACTTGTTAGCGTGACGTTAACGTCAATCTTTTCAAGCTAAGCACTGTTGAATAATATATCGACAGTATCCTAGAGTCTGCATATAGAGCGTACTTCAGAGCGTTTCATAGTTGCTGTCTATGACTCCGCATGCATAAGACAATACGTAAAACACTCGTTCTAAGTGGGAATCGAGGTATCAGATCTCTTGGGACCATCCCTGAGTGCTGCTGTGTTTTGGCGTCGATTCTACATGTACAATTTTTATATACCGACACATTTTGTCCTTTCAGTTTTATCAATGAAAGAAGAAACAAAGAAAAACTTTATTTCAGCTACACAATAAACAAACTCAGAGAGAAAATCTATCTTAAAATTAAATGAAAATAGAAAACGATTATGATTCTGGATATCACTATCTCTCAACATAATCGAGATACTTGTAGAGTTTCAAGTTCAATAGAGAGCGGAGCTCTTCGGTAGGGATGTGACAAGAAGGAACAAAAATAGATTTTTCAATAATTGATTTAGTAAAAATAAATCAATTATGGAATAATTATCGACTTATTTGTTTCTTGTAGATATACATTAGGAAGTAGATAGGCTTCCTCTTTGCTATCATAAATAAATTATCAAGAAACCTTAACCAAGTGTACAGTTTCTGGATTTGCGTACGATGTTATCTGCTATCGAAAATAACCATTCGGCTAAAAGAGATGATATGATAAGTAAATTGATTAATATAAAAAAATATTATTATTGTTGTTTAATTTTTAAAAAAATCAAAATATTGGATACGGTAAGATTATTAAATAAGGTAAATTAGATAAAATTTTATGTCTAGAGGGTAGATTATGAGCTAAAAGGATATATTGGAGGAGCAAGAGAACGCATAAGTATTGAAAATCACATACTAAATAATAATTTATAATAAGAGTTTATTTTGCAACGCACAATTAGTTCCATGAAAGCTTATTACTAAAAAGTGAACGTAACAAGGTGAGCAAGTAAGGTAGCAATTATTAGATAGAAATAGGACGTGCATCACAGAAAGGAAGTTAGGAAACTTAGCAAATTTTCTGACTGGAGACAGTCAGCACTGGTCTTCCATTAGCACCTTTTAGCGAACCGTTGGCATGACAGCATGATACAACACAACATACTCAGAGAAGAGAACTCTTTGCTCTCAGTGAGACTATGAAAAATATGAATACTAGAAAAAAACAAAATAAAACATAACTATAATAATCCTATGAGAATGGAGGAAGCCAGAGAGGTATGTAAGGAAAGAACCTGTTGGAACTCTGTACTCTCTGCCTACCCAACAAGGGATCTGGCGTGATGATATAGATAGATAGATAGATAGAATAATAATCCTATGCTAGTCAACTTAATATTACATCATAGTAGTCGCCCGGTAGTAACCACATTTCTGTGTATTATCTGTACATAAGTAGAGAGAGGTTCACATATTCCATTTCTTGCGACGCTGTGATCATTGCCTGTTAATAATTCAGAACCTACTTAACAACGTAATCCGGCGGCACAGTGTTATCCGAATTCGACTAATACAGTTTAGTTAGGCTGGCTCGTGAGATCCAATCTCCCTCTAGGCCTAATGCTACAGACACAATACACGCTAGATAAGGCACGCTTGGTAGCACTTTAAAATTAAAACTATTAATGTCCTGAGGGCTTAGCACGAATAATATATATCATTCTTGTCACATTACACATTACTAATCAAACATGAACGTCATAGCACGCTTACTCGCTAGCTAACGTCAATCTTTACGCGGTAACCACTCTGGTAACAGTGCGGGTGCGGCGTGAGCGTAGCGCGACGCCGGCGTGGCCTATTGCATGGCAATGTAATGAAATGTACGGGAGACGCCACGTAGATCTGCCGGCTAACGTCGCTATCCGCTGCCGTGGCGTCCGTCGCGGTTACAAGCGAAGCACGACGGAAACTAGACGCCAATGGCGCGAGCGGGACGGCAGTGGTGGTTTGGCGCATACAGCAACTATCGACTCTGCGGTCGCGCTCGCAATGTGACGAACGCGCCGCGCCATCCGCCGGCTTCTCGTCGGCGTCGTGCCAGCATCGCGTTAACGTCCGGCTCCGTCGGCTATGTTGCGAAAATTTAATATTTGTCTGAACCGAAGAAGAACGTATTTTCCTGAGTAAATTATAATTGCACCTCAGCCAACAGGGTAGTTTAATTAGAAGCTTCAAATGAAAAGAACAGTATTCACACAGAAATACCAAGATCCACATAAGAATAGAATATCTTTCCCCCATATTATGTCGTATTTTTAAAACCAATTAAAACTTTGGTAAATTTTGTAGTACATAAGTTTAGTTACATAATAAGTAGAAAACTTTATACACATGAAATCTTTTTCTTGAGAATTGTTGATTTTTCAGCTTTTAAGGTCTCAATTGACAGGTCGAGGTTATTAACGTTATCATTCTTATTTGCGGTTACAAACCTCTCTGGTTCCCTTCAGACCTCCATTCTCATAGTTCGTCTCATAGAAGCTCGCCGGTTACGGAGACTCTTGACTTTCCCTTTTGATAAGGTCTATTTGGTCATGGTAGAATATGTCCGTAGTAATCATATAACATAATTAAAGAGCTTGTAACGCTGCCAGGCATTTGCATTTTCAAGTCGTAAACCTTAGGTCCTGATCACCAATCGGCGTGGTAGCCAAGTGGGTTATGTGTGACGCAAGAGGCCACACACCTGCACAAATCCCAACCGGTTCTGCGTAGAGAAGTCCTATTCACCAAGCTCTCAATTTCGCCGAGATGGCTTTTGCTTAGCAGTCAGGCGGAATAATACTATTGATTTATTAATCATGCTTTAATATTATTAGTTACCTGTTCGTGCTTATACGAGTTGATTTCAGTTTTTGTCACATGTTCAATAGATTGATGTAGTTTTTATGTCACATTGATTTAAGACAGATATATAATGCGAACGTGGTTGGATGTAGGTACCGGGGAAGACGCAAATATAGGGGAAGACCTAGACTATCTAACCATGACTAAATAGACCATGTCTTATCCGAAGGGCAAGTCAAGAGTCTCCATAACCGGCGAGCATGTATGAGACGAACTATGAGAGTGGAAGAAGCGAGAGAGTTCTGTAAGGAAAGAACCTGCTGGAACTCTGTACTTTCTCCTTACCCCGCAAGGGATCTGATGTGATGTGTGTCTCTCATAGTTCGTCTCATACACGCTCGCGGGTAACGAAGACCCTTGACTTGGCCTTTAGATTAAACCTTCCATTCTTCTTATTAAGGATTGAAATATTACTATTATTTATAACTGAAAGTTATTGAACTAAATATCGCGTAAAGAGAACTTTCTCCTGTAAATACTGCTTAAAATCTTTTTAACAGATCCACATGTTTTGCAAAAAATCTCAGAAAACATGACCTTATTTTAAACCAGCAGTTCACAAAAGTGGACCAACTACAAGCTTTGAGCAAATGAAAATTGATACTTTCTACGTTGTTGTCGGTTCCAGTTAGCGAAGTGCTGTGTCTAATTCAGCTCACTCGGATGTTGCAATTTCCATCCAGCTCACGCCCACTGACTGCGTCTCCCTTCCATTTCGTTTCGTATCGCGTTGAACTAACAACATTTCGCATTATATAACTTTCCGAAACCAATCCCGCAATTGCAATATCAACTATTCCTTTAAATCTTTACAATATATAGAAGCACTTTACCACATTTACGCCATGAAACTCTCGGAAATATATAGTCTTTGAAAATGTATAAAAGCGAAGCTATTTAACATCGCTGGATTAAATATGAAGTGTTTATATAGGTTTAAAAACGAATGTTTCGCAAAAGATTTTAATGATTAATAGCCCGTGGCCCTTCCAATGAAAAAATTAGCCGCTTTGTAATATTTTTAATTTTATTCACAATCCGTGTATTGTTCTTTTGTGAAATATTCAGCTTTCGTGCCAGTTTTATTTAGCTATTCTCGTGCCTTCAATATTCATCACAGTGCTCCGAGCTCTTAGTCCTTAAATAAAATATGTTCGGCATTCCCAGGTCTAACGACAAAAACGTCGAAATAATAAAAAGAAATGGTCAAAGGTGAATGGAATCCGGATTGAGCGTCGCGTAAAAGCGCACAGAAAGAGCGACATCACAAAGCGAGTCAGGACAACAAGGACAAGCAAGGACAGGCGGGCTCGACGCTTTTGAGGCTCTTTCAATTGGAGCATGAGAAGCGCGCCACAGTACCTATTGGCTTGATCGACGCTTTCGGATACCGATCGTGTGATCAGATCGTATTGCCATCGACAAAATCGCCTCGTAAAAGTGTTTTTGAAGTGATTTTGTTGGTGATTGTACCTATTTTTGGGATATTTAAAGCAAAACTGTGTATGGCATTTTTGGCAGTATTATATTTGTTGTTTTTAAGGTTCTGTACATTATCAAAAGGAATCCCTATAAGATCGCTATTTTATTAATACGACATTGCTATTCTTCTGGGAAAAGCTAAACCTAAAAGCTCTTATTTTTTATAATTAGTCCAAATTTGAGAAACTAATCACGTGTAAGGGTAGTATTAAGAACCAATCGTATGTCATTACATTTACTATTGATATCTGCAAAGAGTTACGTTTTTTTTGCCTTTTTGGAAGGCGTGTGCGGGAATATGAACCTAAGACGTAGACAGCCCTTTGAGAGAATGTTACATAGTACGACTGCCAAGATCAATTGCTGAAAATGTAGGAATATCGACAACTAACTGATTCTGGCAAGTGAAAGAATGATTGTGTTTATCGAAATGAGGATTGAGTGGATATGAAACGCAGTTATTGCTACAGGATTCGGTTCGGTTCGCGGTTGAGACTACATGTATACAGTACAAATTCGAGCGTTGTAACAATCTATGGGGAGCCTTTTGACCTACAGGGAACATTATTCGGCTGTGTTTCGACTCTAGTTAATCTAATCATTATAAATGCATGCCCTGTTGTCTATTTGTCTTATAACCATATACCCCTTGAGATATCCTTTGGCGGTTATCTAAACATGATCTTGAAAAAGTAGCGGTGGTCACGCCTAATCCTATTTATTAACGAAGGTATAGCCAGTTTACTTAAATCTCGGGTCGAGGTTTATCAGACGCACTCATTAAGACGCGTAAGCGCTTAATCTGATTAGTCCAGTCCATGACATTGTTTCCAGAAAACAAACTCATGGTTGTTTGTACAAAAAGTTGGTATCCCTAGAACAACTGCAAAGATCACAAAGATCGAACTCATGACTGCTCGATCTAGTGTACCGCCCGGACCGGCTTTCGCTCAAACCACTAGACAAAGTCAAGCAACTTGTCTGTTTACTAGCTTACTATGGGCATTAATTGATTGACACCGTCACACCTATATTCCCCAAGTGGGGGTAGCAGACATGTTCTGTGTTACCCACTTCTCGGCGACGATGTTTGCTCCTAATGCGATAGGGGGCGAGCCTATTGCCATTATACCGGGCACAATGCCGGACTCCGAACGTACACTTGGTATTTTTTTTATTGAAGAATTTTTGTCTAATCTAAGATTCAAACCCACCACCACCAATAAACCACGAGGTATTCCGATCTATGAGCATTATTTTCTTATAAAGTTCCGCATTGTATCGGCCACAGCACATTTATTACCGTGGTCAGTTTATGAAGCGCTGCGTGGCGCGGGCGCGTCATCTATCATGTTTTGACATTCGATTTTTCGTTCGCCTCCCGAATTAGGATGATAATGTGATGTTGACTTTTTAAAGGATTGACGTTTTTATTATATAGACATGGATTTTTATTAAATGACTAGCCGAGTATCACTGGTATTTTAGTTTTCTAAGTACCCAACAAAATATACAGAGTTGTATTTATTAAGACACATAATAACCCACCGGCTTAAGCTGCGCTTTACGTGCCAGTCAATGCTAAATACTTTTATTAAGTAGAAAGATTATGGTATTTTTTTTACAAATTAAGGCACACAGTATTGCTTTGGTTTTTTAACAAATGTGGCGCTACACTTGAAAGTGTTTCTTTGTCGTGTAAGCGTTTACAAACATTAAATTCATAAAACGTGCGACAAAACTTATTTATTCTCAGAATCTATCTATCTATATCAGCACGCCAGATCCCAGATGCAGGGTAGGCAGAGTACAGAGTTCCAGCAGGTTCTATCCTTACAGACCTCTCAGTCTTCCTCCATTCTTATAGTTCATCTCAATGTTATTAATTATTATTATTTATAAATTGTATAATTACATAGAGTATTTGACATAAACTTATTTATAAAATATACAACGCAATGATAATCCATGAATTTACCCCAAATGGATCGAGTATTGTCAAAATATTGCTAGAGAAAATTGAACTCCTACTTACAGACAAAACACTGAATTTTCTATGATTTAAACAACTCGAGAAACCATTATCAGTGAGAGCAATAATCCGGGGCCTGGTGTCACGCTCGCACCCATTACGATGCAGTACGATGACTATAAGGTAGAACTAATACGGACTATAAATAAACAATAAACCATTTATTACTGAGTTGAAAACGAACAAGGTCCTCAATTAGTCTGTATATACAGGTGGATTTTTCAGATCGGACAGAAAGGGTACCTATCTCAACCGTTGTAGCTGCAGAAAAATGACCCTAGGAGACTATTCTCAATTTTTGTAAATAATTCTGAAAAAAAATGTACAGTCAGCAAGAAAATGGGCAATTTAATCAAAAACTTTACTACTATTCATTGAAGATGTGGCATATAATTATGGCTCATTGAAGATGTAGCGTAGAAAGTAAAAATTACGGTAATAAACAGTGTCCGAGAATTATACGTTAGTTATGTGTCACTAAGTATCGTACCAATGGTTGGTCACCCTACTTAGAAATAGACGTAGGCCTCTAAGTGAGTATCCTTGTCATTACGTTTTTTCGCAGAGTGCTCAATCCATTTAATCTGATATATCCATGGGCCTATCCTATTTCAAATACTAGGTTATCGTGTTTACACCCTTTTCATTTTATTAAAACGACAAAAACACATTGTAAAGCCTATTGATTGGCCTATTAATATAAAAAGAAAAGTTGACAAAAAACCTGTCAATTTTCTGCACTTAGGCGTTCTAACATCATTAACACAATACATAATTTACATTACTGGGTTAATTGCCTCAAGTATAGAGCGGGTACGGTACAATGCGTGACCTTGTCGCGCAACAATTTATCGCCTCGCCTTTTAACATGTCACGGCCAGGATTCAGGTGCGAGGCTCATTTTTGATAATAAGCATGATTCATGGCTATGTATGTACTATTTTTGTACTGCAACACCTAACAACATTTCCGCAATACATAATTTACATTACCTACCGGGTTAATTGCATCAAGTATGGAGTGGGCACGGCACAATGCGTGATCTCGTCGTCCGGACGTGCAATGAATCACGCCGCGCCGCAATTTATCGCCTCCGCCGACAAGCGCACGCGTGCGAGTGCACGCGTTGCCTTTTAACGTGTCACGGCCAGAATTCAAGTGCGAGACTCATTTCTGATAATAAGCATGACTTACTTGTACACATATCGTCGTTGTCAAACGAATTACTGCTATCTACAAAAATTTTAACTTTGAAATATTGAAAAATAAACATTTTCCTGTAAATTTTTATATGAAGCAGTTTTTTGTAAGCATAATTTTTAGTGACCACACTTCGCCGTATAATGTTCCGACTCACTAAATTTTGTTAGTAAACTAGTCATAATAGTCAAAATTTCGATATTTCCAAAAAGTGCACATAGCAGATATTCATTTGACAACGACGATATATTACATATACACTCGAGAGTGTGTATGTGTGATATATCTAATAACGGTCCTGAAGAACGACTTTTATCCTAGAAAGGTGATCAGAGATTAACTATTTTGCAGTTTAGAAAAAAACATTGTTTACCTGCCCGAAAACCTACTCAAAATAGTTGAAATATTAGATAAATATAGTTGGTTAAATTAGGTAAATACGATTTATAAGTTTCCGCCGTTGTGGCATACGTTGACACTTGACATTGTGTTAGCAGTGTTATGTATTCGATATATGCATTACGCTAACTTAAAATAGTACCAAACCGTAGAATTGTAAAACATTTAAAACTTTTATACTCAAAAAGTTTGACCGTCCCAACCCCTGAGTTGCCGCGAACTCAGCTGCCGCGTGCCGGATCTCAAAGGTCCGCAGTCTGCATAAACAAACATTCAAAACTGAATTTACGATCGCAGACGCTCGCGGGACCTGAGGGTTAGCACGAAAAATTTGACGTTAGCGTGACGCTTGCGAGTGATCGTGCTGTCACTTTCATTTTTATTTGGTAAATTTTTAGTGCGACAGGAATAGCGTATCAACTCGCTAGCGTTACGCTTACGTAATTTTTTTCGTGCCAAGCTCTCCGTTCTTCCCTAGACTATTGTCTTGCGATATTTGTCAAACGGTATTTATTCATCCCAGTTGGTATAAATAGAGGTAGTATAATATAAATAAACCATGAAATAAAACTATTTTACGGATTTTATCGCGGTTTATTTTTTTTATTTTTAGTTCCCGACGTTTCGAGTGCTTTGCAGCACCCATGGTCACGGGAGGGACTGAGGTGTTAGACGTCCAATAGGCATAGTTGTTCCGGGGTACCCTCAAACTTCTTAATTATTTTTGTTGCTGTTGGTCCGATCTACGCAGAATGAGCTCACGGTGTCTTGAGGTCTTGCAGTGTTATGCTTGGTTTTGGATTTGATTATATTAATTACCGGATCCCAAGACGATGGAAGCACCCAGCCATCTTCTCTATTGAAATTAGGATGTTTTTTAATTTCAATAGCCTCGCGAACCATCCTTGGTAGGAATCGGTGTTCTTTCACGAGGATTTGTGGTCTATCAAATCTGATGTTATGGCGGGTGCGGTCAAGGACATGTTCACAGACTGCAGACTTCTTTGAGCGACGGTGTTTTAGGTCAGCTATGTGTTCTTTAACCCGAGTTTTTACCGGTCTTTTTGTTTGTCCTATATAAGAGAGACCACATTCACAATCAAGCTTGTAAACTCCTGCATCTTGTAGAGGGATCTGACACTTGACAGATGGTAAAAATTGACTGATCTTCTTCGGCGGCTTAAAAAATGTTTTAATCGAAGCACGCTTCAAGATGTAGCCAATCTTGTCCGTGACTCCTCTCATGTAAGGTAGTACAGCAGGGAGACGCTCAACTGTGGCTGGTTTCACTCGGTCACTGTGACGTTGGCGTGGGACTCGAAGCTTATTGTCGCTAAAAAAAAATAAACCGCGATAAAATCCGTAAAATAGTTTTATTTCATGTGTAATATTCGCGTAAATCTAAGAACTCAATATAAATAAACCAATTGAATATACCTATGTTCCTTAACTAAACAACACATGCCCAGTGAGTACAATGAGATTGTACCGATCTTTTGAATCTCGTTCGAGGATTTAAAAATAAAAGAAATACTGATGTTAGTATATATATATTTTATACTAGTTTCTGCCCACGATTTCGTCCGCGTGGACTTTTGGCAGAATCCTAACATTTTTCCGGGATAAAAAGTATGCTATGTGTCAAACCAGGTAATAAACCTCCAACCACCTAAACATACAAACTTTCACTTTTATAATATTAGTAGGATTATTTACTTCTATGTATATTCGCATATATAAATCCAATCCACTAAAATGGAGCTGGGCAGGTCATATGATTAGGAGTAACATAGATAAATGGTCTAGGGACGTAATAGAATGGTGCCCAAGACAACACAAAAGAAAGAAAGGGAGACAGCGACGTAGATGGGAAGACGATATTGTGAAAATAGCGGGGTATACTTGGAGAAGACGAAGAAGCTCTGAACCGCACTCGGTGGCGTACTCTAGGGGAGGCCTATGCTGGACAGCAAGACAATCTCCACGGACCGGTGTCTAACGAGTAAATAAGTTTATACCATCATCTCAGCCTATACTTGTCCACTGCTGAACATAGGCCTCCCCAAGTTTATATTGTAAAAATATTTTATGTAAGATTGTTAAATTAAGGCTATTATTATAATTTATGCATTTATTTAAATACAATTTCTTATAAAATATATATAAAAATACAAAAAACAAATATTCTTATATATATTATATAAAAAATGTGCTCCACTGACAACGGGGTCTACGACCCAAGCTACCGGTGGTCAGGGCTCCAAAGAGAGAAATCTCCTCACGATGCGCGCCGTGTCCAATACTACCGCCTTCTGTATCAGGCCCTTCACCCAACTGCCAAGGGAGAGCTTCTCGAGGAGTTTATCGAAGCTCTTCGCTATTAGGCCGTTGACTGATACGACTATCGGAATAATGATAGTTGAATCAACATTCCACATGGCGGTAACCTCATGAGCCAGGTCCAAATATTTAGATATTTAGTCTTTTTCGGCCTTCACAAGGTTCTCATCATGCGGAATGGTGACATCAACTAGCATTACACGACGCATCGATCGATCTATTATCACGATATCAGGCTTATTGGCTACAATAGTCCTGTCCGTGATAATAGATCGATCCCAGTAGAGCGTGATATGACCACTTTCGAGAACTGGAAGAGGCTGGTACTGATAGTACGGTACTTCAGAGTCCACAAGGCCATATTTAAGAGCAAGTTGCTGATGGATAATCTTAACCACTTGGTTGTGTCTGTGCAAGTACTCTCCGTTAGCAAGACGAGAACAACCGGAAACTACATGTCTAATAGACTCACCGGGACGGTGGCATGCCCGTCAAATGTCAACCGTGCCGTCCTTTAGGATGTGCTTCCGGTAGTTGTTCGTCATGATAACTTCGTCCATAATTGCAAATACAAACCCTTCAGTTTCCCCAAAAAGGTTGCTGAAGCGTAGCCAAGTCACGGAAGCGAGCTGGTCCACATCAGGCCCTGTAAGAGCCCGATAGAACCGTCCGTGTAGCTCCTTGCCCTTCCATATGGCTGTGTGGTTCGAAATACTTAATACCTGGGGCCTTCGCCAGTTCCCGTTTGCCAAGGAAAGCGGAGTTAGGCCTCTATCGATTGCGGCAACATCTCGATACATCACCACGGACACACTCAAAAAGTACTGTCTGAGGTTGCACACCTCGCGGTTGTGTAGTGTCTTAGCGTTTAAAAACCCACGACCATCGCACCTCCGCGGGATGTACAACCTCATAACAGACGACCGCGGGTGATGCATACGATACGCTGTCAGCAATCGACGGGCCTTTCTATCCAGGGCATCCAGTTCAGACTGAGTCCACCTTAGTATGCCAAAAGAGTAGGTAAGAAGGCATGACCCAACCATTGAAAGCTCGGACCCTACTTCCACCTGATAGAAGGCTTTTTAACACTTTTATCAGGCGGGCAAAGAACCGATCTCTCAATGATTGTTTCATATCCTGTTCAGCTATACTTAAGGCTTGTGACATACCAAGATACTTGTAAGAATCCATTTCAGAGAGAGACCTGAGGGATATATCTTCAGAGAGCTGTAGATTAAAAGAATCTTCAACTCTCCCTCTTTGTACATGGATGACTGCACACTTGTCTACTCCAAACTCCATTCCGATGTCGTTGCTAAAATTGCCGGTTATTTTGAGCAACTCCATCAGGTCTGTTTTCTTCGAAGCATACAACTTAAGGTCATCCATGTACAGTAGATGAGATATAGGCTCACTCTCTCTCCGCAAATGGTAACCTAGCTTTGAATCCTTAAGTATAGCACTTAATGGATTCAAAGCCAGGCAGAACCACAATGGACTCAAACTGTCGCCCTAAAAAATACCCCTACTTATATTTATCAAGTCCGATGAGCCAGAAAGGCCTCCATATCCTGGATGACGAAGAACTGTGGTCCACTGCCCCATACACAAACCGAGGAAAGAGCATAGCGCTGGGTGTACTTTGTATAGCTCTAGCACCCTCCTTAGCCATGTATGAGGCACCGAATCATAGGCCTTCTTATAGTCGATCCAGGCCATGGAGACATTCTTTCTAGATCGTCGCACCTGTTGGCAAATGGCCATATCAATGAGGAGCAAATCCTTTGTACCCCGGGACCCCCCCTTACACCCATTCTGAGTAGGCGATAGAATATGCTGTGCCTTAAGGTGATTATTGATTTTTGTTCTCAGAATGGATGTAAGGAGTTTATAGACCGTAGGTAAACATGTAATCGGTCAATAATTTTTAGGTTCTAAAGTACTGCCAGATTTGTGAATCAAATGAGTGACACCCGTTGTCAAAAGGCTAGATAGCGATCCCAATTCAAGAGCTTCTTGGAACTGAGTTGCTAGACGAGCATGTGAACCCTGGAGCCTCTTTAGCCAGAATGCGTGCAGTCCATCCGGCCCCGGACTTTTCCAGTTCGGCGCCGCACGGACCGCACAGGCTACATCGTCACGGGTGATGACTACGGGCTCCATTTCCTGAATGGGCTCACACGATCGTCCAACAACATCAAACCATTCGGAGTGACTGACGGGCACTGACCAAATTTTACGCCAAAACGCAGCCATCGTGGCCGCATCTGGCAAGTGCACGTCAGTCACTCTCTCTTGGGGGCGCTCCCAAGCCTGGTATACACTCTTTTGATTCACTTTGAAGGTACGATTCACGTGGTATCGGTCTGCTCTTTCCCTATACCTGCGAATCCTATTCGCCCATGCATAAACTTTCTGCTTCCAGTAGTCTATGCGTTCAGTGACCCGTGCCATATAGTCCACAGGAGCGACTCCTGTGCCTGCAAAGGCTTGGGCCACGAAACGCACAACTCTCGGGCGGTTGTTTCCGGCCTGGAAGCACAACAATTTCGCTATGAGTGTCCTAGCGATATATACGCCGCTCTATTCTGCACTGCCAGAATGGTTTAGCATTTGTAGGTTGGGTGGCTCGATGTAGATTAGGAAATCTTACACCTGCCACCCGGCACACCGCCACTGCTCCACAGTAAATAATAGAGTGGGTATCACATAAGTCCACACTGGTTTCCCAGTGTGACTTTCAAACATTGTCTAGGGCACCCACAAGCGAAATGTTACGTCTATGCATGGGCAAACGGGGTAGGCATGGTCTTAGAGAAATCGGTGCAGACCGATACTCTGCAAAGGCATCCTTCAAAGCTCTCCTCACCAGCTCCAGTAGCTGGTCACCAACACTCACCTGCCCGCTATTTATCTCCTCCGATCGTGCGAAGTTATCCAAAGAGATAGGTTCTTCGAAACTTCGCAGGTCGGATTCAGTGCGGGCAGGACAAGTTTCGCTGCGTAGTCGCTCAAGTACTGTGTCATCCAACAACTTGCATCGCTGGATGGCACGCACTTGATCCGATAGACGTTGTGCAGTTACGGCGACAGTCGGGGGAAGATCCTGAAACAGAGATAGCAATTTCGGACGGTACGCGGTGAGGATGGTTTCGCCCTCCGTAGCACCATAGTAGGCCCGCATGACACTCATATTTAGCTCTGGAGTCCATCTCATGCGGCGCACTACACCACCGGTAGCAGGGGCCGTGGGCGGAGCACAGTGTTCCGCTGGCCCTATGCATGCCGGCAGCGGTGGGCGTCCTCTTCTCTCAGGTCTTAGCGGATGTGAAGACGCCGGTGGCTCGGTTTCGTCGCTGGAGGCCCCAGACGTCGGCGGCGTGAAGTATAACTCATTTCCGACGACTGAGGCGAGTTAGGCGAACCGCGCAAAAGTGACGGGCGTGCGCTATGCCCTGGGCAATCCACTGCCGACACCGCCGGACAGGGTTTCTGCGGGGGTATTCGGCAATATACTGCTGGGTTATGGGTAACGTTTAGCATCTTTTGTATTTTATAATTGTAAAATTTCCAGTTTTTATTAAATATAATTTTATTTGAAAAACGTTGTGACATTTTTTGTTGACAGCGGTTGCCATGGTTTTTTTTTATTATTATTATTATATACGCATATTTTATTTATAATGGCGTAGAACCACACTAGGAAATTAATCCATGTCGTAGGTGCGTTTAAAAACATGAATTTCACATAGACAAACACCCAGACCGAAACAAATATTTATGGGGCACACAGATTTGAGGATCTCTCTCCCTCTTGAGGATCGAACCCGTTAATTTTGGAATGCCATTCCTGTGGAGAAGAAAGGCAAGAAATGCCACGGTTACATTTTGTTGCGGGGTATGGGAGAACTATGTAAGCTGGTCTATCAGGTGGATCTAAGTTAAAATAACCAAAGTAATAAACCATATTCATAAGAATGGCTACATGGTTCCCTAATTTAAGAAAAAATGAGAAAAAAATATCAATTTTACTAGATTAATAGAAGAAATAGAGATAATATTAAATAATAATAGTTGAACAAGTTATCCATATTCAAGTGGAGCTGTAATAGCATTTTTTTTATAGCACTAACCAGTGGACGAAACCTTCGTCTCTTGATAGCTGGATATAATATAAACCACGTCCTTGTTTCTGAGTTTTAACAGTACGGTTGTTTAATAACAACGCAAGGGTGGTTGAGTCTAACAAGTTTGAACAAGCCAACTCGATTTACATTCGAAATTGTGTAATTGGTCACCGAGGGGGGAACAAAGAAGTGGGCCAACGCTAGCGAGCTGCCTGCCAGCGTTGCGCCGCCAAAATATTGTATCTACTTGTACTGTAGTGTATGCACCCCCCTACCTCAGGTGTAGCCTATAAAAAGGGTTACACCGGTAGGTAATGTAAGGAGAATATACTTGCATACGTCGAAGCAAACTGTTTTATTTGTAATACCCCCAACGGCCCACATTACATGGCGACCCTGCCAGTGCTGCTTCTGGGCAGTGCTGAGCTGTGGTGTACATTGTGGTGTCCGTTTGGGGGGGCGTTATTTATTCTGTTTGTGCCAGCGCTGCGCCGCCAAAATAATGTATCTATTAGTACATACACATATTACTTGTAACTTGTTTTATTGCATCGGCTTGGATGAAAATGGCATGTCGATTAATATTAAATAATCGGATCGGATCAAGTCAAACATTCAATTTTTAGATCGATCTGAAATACTCAATTGATTAGTGAATAGATTCAAAAACTCCACCAGTTGGATCGATTCACGTTATACTCGTAGTAATAAAAAACTGCTGATTGCTAGTACGACTTACTGGAGTTATTTACGTTGAGTATAAATTTCATTGTTAAAAACAGTAAGTCCTAACCATAGAATTTTTTAAGTCTGTTATTAATCTTTGAATTAAATATATCCAGAAATGGTGCAAGCAGAGGGATTAAATGAAAATATTTTTCATTCAATCAGCGCATTCAAAAAACTACTCGGATCGGATCAATTAATCTAAAATCGATCTCAATTTAATCAAGAATAGCCATGACATGCCTAAGATGAAATGAATAAACGAAGTTACGAGATAATACAGAATTTGGGTTGACAAGGCGCGGGATGCTTGATTACTTTCTTGAAACTTTGTTAGTGTTATTGGAATACTTGAAATGTTATTGTTGTTTAATATATTTTGGTACAAAATTAAAACTTAATCAGGTTACCATTTAGCGGGTATCAAAGTGGCTAATGGAGCTCACGACTTAAAGGTACTCGTATGTAATACTGTTTTGAAACTCTACAGAGATACTAGCTACTATTTTCCGTTTATGACACAATATTATGGCCAACCGTGTGTATACTTAATGTTAGCCTAGTGACTAGATAAAATGTTTTTTTTTTAATTATTGACTATTTTAAGTAAACTAGAAGAATATACTCTAATTATTTTTTTAATTAATTACTTACTTATTTTGGCCGCGAGGCATTTACAGCTGCAATGGACAAGAGGGTGAGTACAACCATTACGCTCCCGCAATTATATATTATATATTGATATTCCAGTATGAGTCCGGAGTCTGGAATTGTGCCCGGTATATGGCAATAGGCTCGCCCCCTATTACATGGGACCTAACATCGTCGGCGAAACGTGGGTGTACTCAGTATACCTCTGCCACCCCCTCTGGAGAATACTAGGCATGCCTTTTAAGTTCTGTCGTTTCCATATTTCCCGGAAATTTTGAATTTGGAACTGTTCTATATTCGAATGTGTTTAAATTTTGAATCTCAAAACAGTTGAAAGTATTAGGATTAATGCTATTGTTTAGTCACAGCGTCGATTGGAATCTGTCAGGTTACGTACGAAAATGAATCTTTCTAAGGAAAATGTTCGTGCAATAATTTTCTACAACTTTAGAAGAGGCCTGACACGGCTTCAGTGTTTTGAAGAGCTAACATCTGTGTTTAGTGATGAAGCTCCATGTCTGTGGACTGTCGAACGCTGGTATTTAGAATTTCAGCGTGGACATACTAGTGTTAGTGACAAATCTCGCGAAGGACGCCCAAAATCCGCCTTTACTGAAGATAACATTATTGCTGTGAGACAACTAATTCTCGAAGATCGTCATGTGACGTATCGAGAGATAGAGGCTCTATTAGCCATCTCAGGGACAACCATTCAGAAGATTATGCATGAAGCGCTTGGTGTGAGAAAGCTAGTTTGCCGTTGGATACCGCATCTGCTTTCCGACGATCACAAGGCGGCCCGCGTCAGATGGTGTAAGAAAACTTTGCAAAGGTTCAACCGAGGAGAGTCAAATCACGTCAACGACATCATCAGTGGTGACGAATCTTGGATCTATGCATACGATCCTGATTCCAAACAACAATCTACAATCTGGGTCTTTCAAGACGAGCCAAAGCCGACTAAAGTTGTTCGTTCTCGAAGCACTTCAAAGAAGATGGTGGCCACGTTCGTTGGAAAAACCGGCCATGTTGCGACTATTACACTTGAAAATCGTAGAACGGTTAACGCAGAGTGGTATACCTCAGTTTGTTTACCACAAGTCATCGCCGAACTTCAAAAATCTAACTCAAAGCGACGCATCATCCTGCACCAGCAAGCTCAGACAGCGCTCGTCAAACGATTGAGTATTTGAAGCAGGTAAAAGTAGAAATGACCATCCTCCATACAGTCCTGACCTAAGCCCTAACGATTTCTTTACATTTCCTAAAATTAAGAAAGTCTTCGTGTTCAAAGGTTCCAGTCCGGTGAAGAAACAGTCGACGCTTTCAAGTCAGCAATTTTGAACACCCCCACTTTAGACTGGAATAAATGTTATAATAACTGGTTTGAGCGATTGGAAAAGTGTATTAAGCTACGTGGTGAATACTTTGAAAAACAATAAAAAGTACTATAAGGTTCTAGATGTTTTTTTCTTCAAACAACAAAACTTAAAAAGCATGCCTCGTATAGGCGTGACGGTGTGACACGACATCTTACAAGCTTTTAGTTTTAACTTGCACTGTTTGTACGTTTGTCTGTCTGTCTTACCGGTTCAAATTTTGTGTACCATTTTTCAAGCACTTTACATATGTAAGTTTGGTAGCAATGCAGTAATATGATACCATGGAGCTGGTGGAGTTGGAAGGTGGCCACAGGAACATGTCAACTACATAACATTACCACCTTGTTAGGCTCGTTGAATTAGTATTTTATTTGTTTTTAAAATTATTAATAAAAAACACAAAACAGAATACAATCAAATATAACTAAAAATACAGAACTTAAAATAAAACTAGAATGCATTCCTAACTATGTGTTCCAATTTAGGACATAATAAAGTGAAGCAAAATGAGAAAGACAGTTATAAGATTAAATTATAAAAGTAAACAAAAACGAATAAATAATATTGACATAGGAAAACCTCCAATTACCCTGTATGAAAAAATATTTTTCTTAATGTACCAAAGAAATGTATGAAGAATTATAGGCCCATCACACTGCTGAGCCATGTTTATAAGTTGTTTTCGAGAGTCATTACGAATCGTCTCGAACGCAGGTTTGATGACTTCCAGCCTCCCGAACAAGCCGGTTTCCGGAAAGGCTTTATTAACCATAGACCACATACATACGCTGCGGCAGATTATACAGAAGACCGAGGAGTATAATGGGCCACTATGCTTGGCGTTTGTGGACTATGAGAAAGCCTTCGATTCGATCGAGACTTGGGCGGTTCTTAGATCTCTCCAGCGATGCCGCATTGACTATTGGTACATCGAAGTGTTGAAGTGCTTGTATAATAACGCCACCATGTCAGTCCGAGTACAGGGGCAGTGCACGAAGGCAATCCCCATAAAAAGAGGAGTAAGACAGGGAGACGTCATTTCTCCGAAACTGTTTACGGCCACCTTAGAGGACGCCTTCAAGCTCTTGGAATGGCAAGGACTTGGCATCAACATCAATGGCGAATACATCACTCACCTTCGATTTGCCGACGACATTGTGGTCGTGGCGGAGTCGTTGGAAGATCTAGGACGAATGCTCGGTGACCTCAACAGAGTATCTCAACAAGTGGGTCTTAAAATGAACATGGACAAAACCAAAATAATGTCTAACGTCCATGTCGTACCCACCGCACTTACCGTTGGGAACTCTACTCTTGAAGTTGTCGACGAATACATTTACCTGGGACAGGTAGTCCGGTTAGGTAGGTCCAACTTTGAGAGAGAGGTCAATCGACGAATCCAACTCGGCTGGGCAGCGTTCGGGAAACTGCGCAATATCTTCTCATCCAAAATACCTCAGTGCCTTAAGACTAAAGTTTTCAGTCAATGTGTGTTACCAGTGATGATATATGGATCAGAGACGTGGTCTCTTACATTAGGTCTCATAAAAAAGCTCAGAGTTGCTCAGCGAGCTATGGAGAGAGCTATGCTCGGCGTTTCTCTACGCGATCGAATCAGGAATGAGGAGATTCGTAGAAGAACCAAGGTCACCGACATAGCCGTTAAGATTAGCAAGCTGAAGTGGCAATGGGCGGGCCACATAGCGCGTAGATCGGATGGGCGTTGGGGCAGAAAGATTCTAGAGTGGAGACCACGTATTGGCAAGCGCAGCGTGGGACGACCGCCTGCCAGATGGACCAACGATCTTGTGAAAATCGCAGGAAGTCGTTGGATGCAGGTGGCATCGGACCGGTTACGCTGGAAAGCGATTGGGGAGGCCTATGTTCAACAGTGGACAAGTATGGGCTGAGATGATGATGATGATGATGATGACCAAAGAAAGTTCCAGATCTGCAATTCATTATATCGACTGATTTATGCCTACATACCAGATCGTTTTATAGACGGCACATTCTAACTATAGGATTATAGAATGAGGTATTATTCTTATAGATTTGAAGCGAGAAGATGTTGGGATTACGAGTTCTAAAATTTGTATTAAACTGTATTAAAGACAGTATTTCCGAGGAATCTATATGTGAATGTATAATTTTGTAGAGGTAGACACGATCAGTAAATTTCCGCCTCTCCTCAAGCCTATGAAGCTTGAATTTTGACAATCTTTCGCTATAAGACCCGACGCTACGATCTAGGCCACAACGATAGCATAGAACGCTTAAACACTTATTCTGGATACGCTCGATTCGTTCCGTGTGAACAAAATAAAAAGGTGACCAAATAACAGCACCATATTCAAGCACAGTTCTGACAAGGCAGTAGTAAAGCAGCAAGAGGCTGTTCGGTTTCTTAAATGGTTTAGTGGTCCGTAGAATAAAGCCTAATAGTTTACTGGCTCTGTTACAAACATAATTATAGTAGTCATGAAATGTCAGTTGTGCGTCAAATATAATCGCAAGATCCTTAACACTTATGCTCTTACGTTCCAATACGTGATCACCAATGCTATACGAAAACAGGATTTTATTAGTTTTTCTATTGAAGGTAACAGTAAAACATTTGTGAACATTTAAGGACATCCTATTGCTTAAACTCCATTGGTGTACTTTATTTAAGTCATCTTGAAGGCGCCAGGCATCTTGTGCACACTCAACTGTAGTGTAAATTTTTAAATCGTCTGCATACAGCAGACATGGGCATGACAGTTTATCAATGAGATCATTAATAAATAATATAAAACATAAAGGCCCCAAATGGAAGCCCTGGGGTACTCCCGATGAAACAATTACCTCAGTTGATAGAAAGCCCTTTACTGCTACTAGTTGGCTTCTGTGTGAAAGGTACGAATCAATCCACCGAAATAGGTCTCCATAGATACCGTATGCACTAAGTTTATGGCAAAGTAGCGCATGGTTGACTTTGTCAAATGCTTTTTGAAAATCTGTGTATATTGAGTCAACCTGCTGGCGATTAGCAAATGCAGAACATAAATAGTTTTTATAAATTAGTAGATTGCTAATGGTTGATTTACGGTTCATAAAACCGTGTTGTCGTTCGGATAATAAAGGTGATACATGACTGTGCAGACAGTCATATACTAAGGACTCAAATAACTTAGCTATAGAAGAAAGGATACTAATGGGACGGTAGTTTTCACACAGAGATTTGTCCCCTGACTTATATATTGGTATTATGAAAGCTTTTTTCCATAATGTTGGAAAAACGCCCTCTTTTAAAGACTTGTTAAATAATAAGTACAGAGGAGTATATAGTTCAACTGCGCAAGTTTTAAGAAAATGAGGTGGGATTCCGTCTGGGCCAGTTCCCTTATTACTATCAAGACACTTAAGTTTAAGTAAGATATCGTCCCTACTGAAGTAGACTTTCGACAGAGAGATATTACTGCCTACAAATCCCACTGTATCTGGAACATCGCCCACCGTATTATCAAATACTGAACTAAAGAACGCCGAGAACAATTCACTTATCTGTTTTGCATCGGACGTTATAACATTGCCCAGTTGCATGGTTTGCGGAATTGTACAACCACTACGTCTAGCATTACCATAATTCCAGAATGATTTAACATTGTTACTGATGTTGTCCTCGACATTGGAGATAAATGAGTCAAAACATAATTTTAAAAGTACTTTGCCACGTGACCTAAGAAGGTTGAAGGTGTCATAATCTCTGGGATTTTTATACTTCTTAAACGTCTAATGATATTTCCATTTTTCGTATAGACCTTTTTTAAGACACATGCAGAACCAGACATGATAATTATGATTTTTTTTCTTACTGAAAGGTGTGTGTTTTTTAATGATGTCCATGATTATGTTATTAAATTTATGAACTGCTTCATCGATTTCAGAAATAGATAGTAAACAATTCTAGTCAATGTCACTTAATGCTATTTTAATAGAAGTATAATCATATTTATGATAATTCAATCTCTTATTATTATTGGGTTTTATTGATTTGAATGATGGATTAATGTTTAATACAATTGATAAAGGGGGGTGATGCTGATCTGTCTTACTTAATGAATCTGCGATTTCAACACGCATCGTACTTAAAGTAGCTAAAATTAGGTCCAAAAAGCGAGAGTTACTATTAGGCGTCGTACTTTAAGGCGTCAACCAATCAGCTGATTCATTAACAATGTGCGGAAGTTGTGTTAGGTAGTAAATATAAATAAATATATAAATCCTTGTATATATTAGGTGTTTACGGTGAAAGATTTTTTGAAGATAACTGCCAAGTTTAGTGCTCACCTCGTTTGCTATCTTCTCAGATTTCAACGTCAGGATAATACGTGATAGACAGTCTTCGTTATTGAGGTTATGCTTTCGAAATTCCTGGTACAGTGATGGTGGTAAACAGTGTTATACAGCACAAATTAATAAAACTTTGAAAAGCTTCAACTATCAATGCTCACTTGTCAACAACCGGAACCGGAAAATATTAAAAAAAGGTTACCTGGAATAGACTACTATTAGTGATAAGGCCGCGCATTGTTACACTACCTTGTAAATTTATAATATTGTATTCCTATATTGTATCTTTGGTGGAACAATAAAGTGTTATCTATCTATCTATTGACAAGTACTATACAACCAGATGACGTTCAGGGTGGCAATATAAACCCATCGTGTTTGGACTCATTGGATTTGTCTTGATAGTTATTATGAACTGAGATAGTGTCCAGGGTCTGATGCCACAGCTGGAAGGAGGCCATAGGAACTTTTTAACTAAGCAAGATACCTCCGTCGTGTTTTTGCTATAAAAGCTTGTTATAAAAAGAAACATTTTAAATTGAAACTATTTATAATTTCATTCAATGTAAGGATAATACAACACGAGTTGCTTTCCTGTGCGCATTTGTATTTCCACCATAAAAAAATGTTTTGCAATAACGCCGTGTTGTTTATGAATCCAACGAGAAAATATTGGATTTTTAAATAGAACGCTGGCCATTTTAATAGTGTGCGGCTTGTTGGGCTCCGCTGAAACGATTACAGGAAACTGCTCTTTAGTTTTATACCATTCACAGAAGAAAATTTTAATTTAAAACTCTGCACACCAATAATTTACTCAGGAAAGGAAAAATATGTTTTTATAGGGAAATATGTAAAGTTTCACATGAAATGAATTATGTGTGGTAAAAGTAGGTATGTTTATGTATGACTGATTATGTTACTATAGAATGATTTAAGAATATATTTAGTTTTTATATTAGAACCACTTAACATTCAATGGCCCGTTGATCTACGGGGATATTTTGCTGTCAATGTTTGAAGATAAGCATATCTAAAGTAGCGTTAAATATTTTCACACATAAAGAACAATGGCGAGATTCTACCTAAGTAACTTATGAAGTCGCTAAAAATATGTGATGTGGAAATATTAGTAATATAATTCGGTTGGGTTTCACACAAATTTAATTTAGTATGTAGATACGCAGGCTAATATTTTTTTTTTAATTTGAAGTACTTTAATTCTTCTTCTTCTTATTTTAATTAATGGCCCACACTTTATCAGTGTATTTCGCCAATGTCAAGTAATAATAGAGTATAACAGTAAATTATAAAAATTGGCTTCTTGTCGCCATTACGGCAAAAAACAAAAGCCAAGTACTTTAATTGATTACATTTATATTCCTCCATCATCCATTTTATTCAAATCACGATAATTGCCACATTTGAAAAAAGAAATCTCAATAGTAGAAACTAATAAACATTTGTAAATTAATCTATCTATCTATATCATCACGCCAGATCCCTTACGGGGTAGGCAGAGAGTAATAAATTAATGTTTAGTTATTAACTATTTATTTTTAAAAATGTCCCTATGTTTTAATTTCAGATAGGTAAAATAATTTCTACATAGTTAAAATAAAAAATAACATATTACACATAACATAGTTTAGCATATTTTAAATAGTTTATGGAATTGATTGAAAAAAATGTAATGGCAATACTTGGTAACAATGACATTTGTGTTGACAATTAATTGACAACTTCAACTTACCAAAACAGTTTTCGGTATTCTTCTTCTTCCTGGTTGTCTGATTTATTTTTAGTTAACTCAAAGTTACTCGACTTTATCGTACGGAACTTAAGGTAACCGCTGAGTATATTAGAAGCCTCGAAGTTATAAATAGCTCATGATTCCTAAGTATTAAATGTCTCTTGATATTGACATAACCTTTAAATGTTAATATCTTTTTTTTCGGTATCTTAGATGAAAATTCTCGGTGTTTATGTTAAGTAACGGAAACCATATAGTTGTCACATTTTTTCATACGTTGACGCTTCAAATCGATATCATGCAAAGCCATGTATGGGATCTTGCCATTGTCCGTTGACAGTTCGCTACTCAAACCATAATCAATTCTTACTTTTGTTCTTAATGAAAATGAGAAACTAGCTATATGAGTATTAAATGCACAGTATATAATATCTACCTATATACTTATTATATACTAAAAATGGAGACTGAGCAGCAGCGTTGTCATAAGTAAGTCTTTAATTAAAAAGAAGACGAAAGTAGCTACTGTTACTTAACATAATGATTAACGATTTAAGAAACTAACGAAGGCCTATCATAAGTTTTATATGGAACGTTAGCAAGAGGTCGCGCTAAGTGGGACAATCGCGGGGACAAGGTAATGAGTGAACTTACACGATTAACGACAATGTTGGATCAAAGCGCTTCAAGGACGTCTTATTTAAACCTTTAATCACCATTCTTATCTAATTTTAAGTCATGTTTGAAAAGGTCTACATTCTATCTTCGTTAGGTTATAGATCCTTTAGTGTCCGTAAGAGGTGCTATACAAAGTTCCTATTACTTACAAATTATAGCTTTGGTGTAGAGAGATGCTGGTTAGGAAACGATTTTAGCAGTTTTACACCATTTTCACACATCTGAGTGTAGGTGTACTGTACACTGTTTTTACCTTTTTTTTTATAACGAAGGCAAAGTTAGATGTATTAACGGTGGAGTCAATTTACACTGATCTCTTTCTAGGTCGTGAATGCATGACATTCACATACACAAACATCCAGACCGAGATTAAATTTGTGGATTGCTCAGTGTTTGTTCCGTGCAGGGATTGAACCCGCGATCTAGTGGGCGGAGCGACTTAAGCTCTTAACTGCGGACTGACTTGGCCTGGCAGTTAAGACAATGTCTTGGGCAACGTAAAGTCAACGTATTATGCAAGATCATTTGGCTAGGTCTACGGACCTATATTTCATCCTAGAAAAAGTAATAGGGATGACATTGATAGATATAATAAAAAAAAAAATATATACTTAATTTGAAAAGGAAAGAGGAACATGGCAGAATTATCCAATCGACCTCTTTACCCGAGCCACGAGCGTTCATAACGAATTTACTATGCGGCAAACATTCTTATGTAGACCCAAATTGATCTTCGTAATATGTGCTGCGATAGGAAATTTTGTCCCATACTTCTGTATCACACTAGCATATATATGGCGTAAAGGAAATTGTGTCCCTTTTACCATATTAAAAAGGCATTGAAATAATGTTAAATATATATCTACAAATAATATCGGAATAATTAATTAATGTGATTCATTTTCTGAACGCCAACATTAAGTATATAATAATATCAGCCTATACTGTCCCACTGCTGGGCAAAAGCCATCACTCACAAACCGAGGTGAGAGAGATACTCTACCACGCAGACCCAGTGGGGATTGGTGAAGGCAGTTTTGTGGCCACCTGCTGTTGGAACTTATCAAGGCGCTTATAGGGCCTCCAACTCGCCTTAACGACTAACACATTAAGTGGTAACCGGGATCAACGGCCTAACATGCCTTCCGAGGTACGGAGACGCTTGAATATGAAAATGCTACAAACGGTCACCCATCTTAGGCCGACCGAGTCAAACGCTGTTTAACCTTGATCGGTATCAACACCGCAGACGCACAGCGCTACGAGCGCCTCTCGAACATAAAGTATTAATATTTTAAAAAACAAAAAAGTAACATATTGTTTCAGTAGTCTTTGAAAAGTGTAAGAAATGAGTTATTTTTAGAAATCAAGTATGATGTGGTTATTAAACCACGGGATATGTCTAGGGGAGTTACCCAACGATATACCGACTACAAACAAACTTACAGCATAAGACGGCTGCGTTTGAATATACATTTTGGTAGCAAACAACTGTTTTTTTATTGTGGTACTTTTAGCAAACTCTCATATTCTGACGCGATGGCTATGATAAGATCGAACTAATTCGAAATAAGACCACACCCATAGATTTGTTCTTATTTTTTTTAGACTTACCCCTACACTATTTCTGTGTCTTGAGCACTCAAGACACAGAAATATAAATTTCATGTTTATTAACGCACGTTAATAAACATGAAATTTACATACAGAAACACCGTTTACGGAGCCTTCATCAGAGTGTTACCTTGAATCAAGTTCAGGTAAAATATCGATGGGGTTACGAAAACTTTAGAAAAACTCTCATGCATCTGCTTATATCTGTCTTACGGCAAAGTTACATTATAATAGTTTTGTTAAAGAGATTATAGTGTCAGTTGTTATTACTGATTATTCATTTATCGCTATACTGGTACACAAGTAGGTACTGGCCAATGCTCCAGTATAATCTGCGTTCGGTTTGCTGACGAGCGCCGATGAACCGTCGCCCGTTCACACGCCCCGCTAGTTACGCTTAACGGGTATTGAGTGGGATTTTATTACGCCAACTTATAACTATATCCCTATGTGATAGGGTTGTGTGTTATATTCATTATCGCCAACATGTTCATGGAACATTTCCGAATGCGGTCTCCTCTTGGTCCGTCGAGAAGAATGGATGATGTTGAGCCTGTTTGTGACGGAGAGGAAAGTTCACTGTTTTTGTCGGCCAAAGAGATCAAAGCCGTTATTAATGACATGCGCAAGGGCAAATCTCCGGGACATGATGGGCTCAGCATTGAACATTTCAAATATGCGGGGGTACACCTGCCAAGACTCTTGTCCCTACTGTACACAATGTGCATTAGACACTCGTATCTGCCGGAGAGGTTGATGCGAACAGTTGTTGTGCCCATAGTAAAAAATAGGACAGGGGATATTGGGGACAGGAATAATTACCGGCCTATCTCCCTAGCGACGACGGCGGCAAAAATATTGGACAGAGTGCTTGATTCTTATCTGGAAAAACACATTAAGTTAAGTGACGCGCAGTTTGGTTTTCAACCTAAGCTATCCACTGAAAGCGCAATACTGAGTCTCAAGCATACAGTCCGATATTATATAGACCGTAAAACCCCGGTATACGCCTGTTTTCTGGATCTCTCCAGAGCTTTTGACCTTGTTTCGTACGATATTCTCTGGAAGAAGCTGGCCGAGACCGGTGTACCCGCGGAGGTGGTGAGGATTTTACAGTATTGGTATTGCAAACAAACGAATTCTGTAAAATGGTCAAACACACTCTCTGAGACGTATGGGCTGGAGTGCGGCGTGAGACAGGGAGGGCTGACCTCGCCGAGACTCTTCAACCTCTATGTTAATGATCTATTGGTGGAGCTCAGCAGTATGCATGTTGGTTGCCGAATAGGGGGTATAAGCGTTAACAACATCAGTTACGCAGACGATATGGTACTGCTGGGCCCTAGTGCTCGATCGATCAGGGAGATGTTAAAAGTTTGTGAGAAATATATTGGTGCGCATGGGCTACGATACAATGTGCAAAAATGTGAATATATGGTCTTTGGGGCCGCCGGTAAGCGTTTTACCCCGTCCTTACCCATTTTCACCTTAAATGGAGTAAATATTAAACATGTAAAAACTTTCAAATATCTGGGGCACATTCTTGCCGACGACCTTAAAGACAATATGGATATTGAGAGGGAGCGCAGAGCGCTATCGGTCAGAGGTAATATGCTGACCCGTAGATTTTACCGTTGCTCTGACGACGTTAAGATTACGCTCTTTAAGGCGTACTGTCAAGGTTTTTACTCGGGAAATCTATGGGTTAGCCACACCAAAAGATCGATGGATGCCCTGCGTATCCAATATAACAATATCTTCAGAATGCTGCTGGGACTACCCCGGTTTTGCAGTGCCTCGGAGATGTTTGCACAGTACCAAACTGATGGTTTTTCAGCCATCATCAGGAAAAAGACGGCAACATTAGTTGGAGCGGTGAGGTGCAGTCCCAACAGCATACTGAAGGTTGTGGCGGAAGACATTGCCTCCCCTATCTGGCAATGTTTAATAAAAAGATGCATGGTAGGGAATCAATTTAACTTATTTTAATTTGATTTGATTTAATTTGATTTGATTTGTTTTAATTTGATTAATTTCTACTAACTCCTAGAATTTAAGCTTACTAACAAATAATGGATCAATGTTGTCTATGCGAATAAATGAATTATTATTATTATATTCATTCCGACAAGACATATCAAGGACTTAGTTGCCATATGCCTGAGATAACGGTTTTGTCTAACGTGCTAGCATCGCGTACCGATACAAAAGTTTGACACGAGTTGAAGAATTGTATTGACATATAGAGAAGACTAATTTGACTTCCATGCAAAATTTTAATCATGGCCCGAAAAAACTTTGTCTCGCACAAGAAAAGTCTTATCCCCGTGCTAGCCCTGTACTATTGCGATAACATTCACGATGAAGTAGCTAAAACATTCTAAACACTTTGATAACACTTATTTTGAATATCTACGTATCACCAAAAGGATTTTAGCATTTTGGCCGCTCGTTGTTGCTGCCCGGATTCCACACATTTGTAGGTTATATTATTAATCAATGTCGATTGTACAATAAACAAAGGAAAAAATATTATATGTTTTAGACGGCAACATAGTATACGACAATAGGCCAAGGCTCAAATAAAGTCTTTTCATCCATTTTTATACACTTTTTGTCTTCGTTTGAAGTCGTGACGTTGAAGGCAGACAAAACATTGGCTGCTAACTAAGCCGAGTTAGAGTTCAATTCGATTTAGGTTGTGACCCATAGACATTTGTGACGGTCTGAGTGTTTGTATATGTGAAATTAATTTATTGATCCAACACAAGGATGTCTCTAAGGGGGAGGTGACATTTTATAAAAAAAGGATTTAGCGGCTGGCACAATTGGAAGTGAACCTGTTGCAGAGGAAGACAAGAAAACAAGTGTTTATTATTTAAGAGGCTTTTTACAAAATCCATAAAGAAAATAGTTGACAAATGCCATTACCAACCTTGTATACTGTATCATATGTTGCCGAGCTTTTTGTTGTTTTTCTCTAAAGCTTAACAAAATGCTTATCAGGTGTATTGGTTTATACGATAATTGTGCTGCGTAGATTGCCTAGGGTTTCAGATTCCAAAATAAAAATGCTCTGTTGAACGCGACCTGGGAGGCAGTGGAGGCGGCACAATCTTCTAGATCTTCTTTCTTTCTTATTTAGATGTTCTTAGTACGAAGCCCAATTACCGAATTAATGCTAGGCGTATACGGCGCCTAATATATACTGTTTCTTCGCGTTTTCTAGAATGTTCTGTGCCGCACCCCCTCGGCCTGTTTTCCCATTTTTTTTATTTAATTATGCACAATTTTCGATCTTATACTAATTGTTACATAATAGTATATGTATTTCCTCATCTTTCTGTACATGTGTGTGCACGCGGCGTGGCTCGGTTTGCGAGTGGCGACGGTTGTGTGTGTGTGTTTGAGTAATATACGCTGTTGGCCGTGAGGCCTTTACAGCTTCACCGGACTTAAGGGCGAGCGTGCAACCACTACGCTCGAGCCAGAAGGGCAAGGGGCGATATACTCGAGGGCGCCTCGAGTTGGGACAGTCGCTACGGGGGGAGGGTAACTACGACTTAGTCGACCTCCTAGTTATCGACGTCCGTATCCGGAGCGGAAAGAAGAGTGGCGACGGTTTTTCCGTGCGCCGTATTTTATATCGCCTACTTAAGTACTATATAATGCGCTTCTATCCGTGCGCTCGACTTTATTACTAAAATGAGCGTCGGGGCGTGCACATGCATGTTCACACATGTTCCTTATGACCTAGGTTTTATGCCTAAGACCTAATTTTCCTGATAAGGTAAGTAAAACACGAGAAAATCAACCATTTATTCTCCAACACTTTAGGCGTGCTTATTTCGCTAGATAATACAGTTATATCTACATATTCTTATCTACATGCTATCTTATATAATCTATTCATAAACATTAACTTATAAACCAAATATCACATAAGAAAAGAATTATCGGTAATATAAACTTGGATCCTTAAGCTAACTAATCTACGTACTAGGATATTTCATCATCATCATCATCCTTGTAGGTAGTCATACGGGGGAGCTGCTACCTTCACTTAACTAGAATTTGAATTAGATTGGGGTCGGATTATCGATAATCTTTTTAACACCACTTTAGCTAGAATAAATAATTTTATAAAAAGCGTAAAACTGTCCGTGCCTTAATCCACTTGACGGGGATCGCAACAGAGTTGTATAATATTATTGCTTGATTGTTTATAATAAAACATATTGAAATAAATATGTGGGAAGGTATTCACTTCAGTCGCTTTACTTAAACTTACTTCGCCTTTTTATTTATTTTTTTACTTGCAGTAGAATTGCGATTCACTATGTTGAGAATCAATCCAAAATTTGTCATCTCATTTAAATATAAGGTCTGCCCACTAATCTGTATTTGTAATATTGATTGAAATTAAGTTTAATTTCTATCCTATATTACAAATACAGATACATAATATGCAAACGTTGAAATATTTTACAAAGTAGTTACTTTATGAAATAATTTAGCGTTCAAAAATTATGAAAAAATGAGGCGCTTTTTTAATTTAAAATCAATGTCAACACTAATGGGGTGTCATATGGATTATAGTACTTCATTGATATTCAAAATATAAACACACACACACACCTCTACACATATAAATCCAGAGTACAGAAATAACTATACAAGGTGTAACATGATTAACGCAAGACCTGAAAGAAGTTTGATCTAAATCAGCAACTGAATCGATTTCAACTATTTTTAAATTTATTTTATTATTGTTAATTTTCAAAATATGCTTTTACTTGTTCTGTTCGCTGTATTAAACATTAATAAGCATTTAAAGCATTACGGCTAATTTAAATTTATTTCTATTAAACACACCTCTTCTCGCATACAAAAGTAAATTAATTGTTAAATTTTTGGTCAATTTGGGTACCAACGAGCTTAAAAAAATGGTACACAATTCCTTAAAATTGGAAGTTTGAATTTTGTATTGAATTCGTAAAGCTATAATCTAATTGGGATGTTTGAGGTCTTGCGTTATTTATGTTACATCTTGTATATGTTTTTGATAATGTGTTATAAAGATTTATTGTGAAGAAAAACGAGATACACGGATTATCTCTCTGTCCTTTATAGGGGAGATACTACGGGTACAAAAACAATCAAAACTAAAACAACTCAAATATCAGTTTTTAAGAGCATAAGTCTGAATACTGTGCCAACTTTACAAACTTCGTTTAATCTCAAGAACAACAAGAGCAAATGATGCGATAGAAAATGTTAGCAACATTGAGTTAATGTTGTGATAACAAAAGTCGTTAACGTCTGTAATGATGCTAATGATATAACGAACAACAAAAATTCTGTCAGCATTCAGATAGTATTGTATTCGTTCGGATTATCAGCTTGTTACTGTTTTTCGATTTTCGAAATTGCAGTAGCGGATAAAATTATGATATCTCATCAGATTGATAATGATGATCTGCATTTCATAAAACACGGTAAATAAGACAATGATATCGATAAATAACTTGTTTTAAATCGGTTTAACAGAGTGATTTTGGACTTTGAAACAAAAGATCTATTTAATGCCAAAAAATTAAATTCTGACTGTTTGTCCACTGCAGCCTTTTTTCTCAGAAATCAAACCCTAAAATATGTTAAAGTGTAAGTAAAAGTTTGACAAAAAGACGACTCAGAAAAACAGATAGATGCAATTTTTTGGTACAAAATAGGCCTTTTTTACTCTATATAAATATTTGAAACAGGCGAGCTGAGAAGTTTTATTGCCTGGGTAACTAAAGATAATAATAAGAAAGAAGGGACGTTGAGCTGTTAGACCCGGTTACCACTTAATGGCGGTAGTCGTTAAGCCAAGTTGGAACCCATGTAGGCGGCTTGATAAGTTTCCACAGCAGTTGCCCACAAACCTGCCTCCACCAATCCGCACTGTGTCCGCGTGGTGGAGTATGGCCTATTGTCTCCCACCTCGATTTGTGAGAGACGGCCTTTGCCCAGCAGTGGACAGTATAGGCTGATATTATTTATTTCAGTTAATTAATCTCTCTGATTTTTTGGAATCATATCGATAGATTTTATAAACTGTCTACAATATGAATGATTATGTTCCTCCTAGTTGTTGAGTTGCGAGAACGACTCGCGAGGATTCGAAATTAATATTTTAGTTCTAAAGCCGCAAACGGCAGTTATTCAAAAGCTTAGGCCGGAACGAACATTATTCAATCCATTTGTCGCAGAGTGGTCGCCGAGTAATGGACCGGCTCACTTTATTTCCAATTACGATCTAATTGCATCTAAGCATCGACGTAGTAATATACTGGTTAAGTCGACTTGGGTATTAAATGTGAATTGCTTAATTTAAGATTTCGTAGCGCGTAAATTAATACTCGTGTAAATTATACATAATATAAGTCTACCAATTAAAACAACGCAATCACTAAGAGCGTGAAATACCTATATTTTATATTACTATCAAAATAAAATCACGCATGCGCCACATTTGTCAACGTTCGTGGCGACAATGAGAACTTCCGCGATATTACTGCCATGAGAGGCGGCGTGCTTTAATCCGAGATGCATTAGCACAATTATCATTTCAACGGAATAATATTGTCATAACCCATCGATTAGTTCAATTTTATAGCGTCGTTAAAGCTTATTGATTAGTTTAATTTCTTTCTTTTGCAAAACGCGCATTGGTAGATAGTAAAATAACCCTATTGATTTACATAAAAGTATTTTTTAATCTTATTTGACTTGTGTCCAGCGTAATAGTTTTATCCAAGTTACTTTTCTTTAAATTTATACTCTGACTTCACTTCAATAATTCAGCATTTACTGTCTAACTTCTAGGTAAAGATCTTCTTTCACAAACTAAGGTGAAAGAGATTCGTCCACATTCCATCTAGTGGACTCTGTTGGTCTATGAGACATCTAATTCAGTTTTAACAACTACTACCTAAGCAACGGACTTAAACTGCCTTCGGAAGCATCGACACCCTTGAAAATACAATTGCCACATTCCGACTGAACTAAACTTTGGTGATCCCAGAATACCACAGGGCTTCGGGCGTCTCTTACATATTTTGACTATAGTCCGATACAATTCGCTGTAATAAGCATGTAGTCTTTAATTCTAAAGTATAAGTACTAAATAAAAATCCAACCGCGAATTTCTAAACTCAAAGCTCGCATGACGTAATCTGTGGAAGGTCATTATATCTGTCAGGAAATCTCATTTCCGTTTGGAGAAAAACGGACCGGCTGTCGGCGGCTCGTAAGCGGAGCGGCTCGAGACGAGAACACTTACGCGAGTTTTGAAATGAGCGGAATACGATAAAATTCGGTAGAGTAGGTCCGGAAATACGTGCATTAGCCGTAGGTGCAGATAACGTGTAGATCCTCGCTAGCATCATATTTGATTGAGATGTAGCAAGGTCAGGGTTGGATGTGGTTACCTCAAGCTTGATTCAAGGTATACTTAGATTGTATTTCCACGGTCCTAGAAATCGGCCTACCCCTGACGCTCACATCGTTGTCGGGGGGCAGCGCATCAACATCCAGACCCAAATGCGCTACCTGGGCCTCATCCTGGACGGACGCTGGTCATTCAGGGCCCACTTTGCCGCCCTAGCGCCAAAATTAATGGTGACTGCAGGGGCCCTTTCGAGGTTCTTGCCAAACCTGGGCGGGCCAGAGGTCACGGCGAGGAGGCTATATGCGGGGGTGGTGCGGCCTATACGGGTCCCCAATTTGGGCAAGCGCCCTGACGGCCCGAAACGTAGTGCTGCTGCACCGCGCGCAGCGAGTCATGGCTGTCAGGGTCATCCGAGGATACCGCACCATCGGATTCGAGGCGGCGACGCTCCTCGCCGGAACGCTTCCGTGAGAGCTGGAGGCACAGGCGCTCTCCGAGCTGTATGCCTGGCGTAGGGATCCTACCAACACCTTGGATCCCTGCGCCCCGAGAGCGAGGCGGACGGAGCTGCACCGAGTCGCGCTGGAGGGCTGGCGGAGCAAGCTAGCCCATCCCACTGCCGGTCACGCTGTCATCGCTGCGCTGCTGCCAGTTTTATGGGAATGGCTGGGGCGACGACACGGCGTCCTCATGTACCGTCTGACGCAGGTACTGTCCGGGCATGGTTGCTTCGGGCGGTATCTGTGGCGGATCGGGCGTGAGGAGGTTGAGCGCTGCCATCATTGTGCAGCCCCGGAAGACACGGCGGCGCACACTTTGCTGGTGTGCCCGGCATGGGATGACGAGCGGCGCCGGCTCGCCGGAGCGCTCGGTGCAGGAGGACAGGCGCTATCGCTCCCGACTGTGATATCATCCATGGTTGGGAGCGAGAGCGCCTGGGCGGCAATGGCGGCCTTTTGCGAGGCCGTCATGTCCGCAAAGGAGGAGGCAGAGCGAGTGAGGGAGGAGACGTCCTCCAATCCCGCTCGCAGACGGCGCGTTGGGCGAAGGCGCAGGGACTACGCCCGAAACGACCTTCGCCCACCGTAATCTCGGTCTGCAGGCATCGGGGAGGGCACCCCGGCGCCCTAGCACTTAGCAGGCCCGCGCCGGAAAAGCGCTGCGTCCGCGCAGCCTTCAAAAGGTGGTAAGGGGAGACCGAACTCCCCTACACGTGTCGAGGTCCACGCCAAACTGCGGACCGAGCCCGCCGGTACCACAGAGGTCATGCTGGTGACGATTCCTGTGGACCGGCAAAAGGGCAGTGGGACGCCGAGGGGTTTTAGTGGGTGCGAGTCCCACATAATCACCCGGGCCGTGACCTAGGCCCGGGGGAATGCGTTAGGCATTTCCCCTCGTAAAAAAAAAGGTATACTTAGATAGTTTTACCTTTGAAGTTTTTATTTGATAGTCTGCAGATAACCTTTAACCTCTGGTATGCTTCGTCAATGCGATCTGACGCGGTTATGCGTGTTTCCGAAATCAATTGTTTGATAGACTAAATGATGCTTCAGCTACATAATGCCTACCTATGCTTGATTGATATGTTGCTACGTGTGTGGAGATGTATCACGATTAGGGGCTTTATTTAATTTACAGCATAGGTGCGTGTGCTGTCGGGTGCCATCAATTAAAAACTCGTGTAAACCATTTCAACAGAATAACTAAGTATAATGATACTAAATTAACTTAAAAAAAAGAAACCAAATTGTGGAAAATGCTATAGTGACATGCTCAAGTTAACTAAAAAGCAAAAAGAAAATTGTTTAGAGTCGGTGTCTGTCGGTCAGTGCAGTCTGTTACTCGGTTCCCCTTTCAGGCAGTCTTAGACCAGATTTCAACGCCGCGCCGCTACAATTTTCTATAGTAGATCCTACTACCTATTTTCATGGCGTATATAGAATGTTGAATGAATTCGTATCCTAAAAATTGTGAATTCTCGTTGGTAAATGAATTTCTATGTCGGATTAGGTATAAGTATTATCTCCGTGGTGCTTATCAGCCGCGTAACCCCGGATCACAGTAATTACCGGCGTAGACACAGATAACTGCCTTCGGATTCTTACTGCTTCCCACAATTTTTGTCTTCATTTTCCCCGTTGCGGTTTCCTTGGTTTATCGTATTTTACGCACGTCATCTCGAGTTTTTTTAATGGTACAATACTTGGTTCTTTACCCGTAATATTTTTGTAAGTAATAATAATCAAAAGTAATCGAGAGAGGCTTTATCTAAATTTGAATTATGATTACCTTATTTTGTAATTAAAATATTCTTTATTCTTTATTGTACAAAAAGAGATAATATGTTTGTAAGCATATTGATACAAACAAGGCGAACTTAACTCAGTTTGAGTTATCTACCAGTTAGCCTTTGTAGACAGAACAAAACATATGGAAGTAAGGGCAATTGTACACCAATATTAGATTTATAAAGAAATAATTATATGAACACGACACAATAATACAAAGTACATATATAAATAAAAATATACATACTTATACATTTATATGTATTATAAATATATATTAATATATAATAATATATATCACACAGAGAGGAAATGCTCTTTAACTCTTCTTCTAAATACATCTAAAGAACAGCTATCACGTAGGGAATGCGGAAGAGAATTCCAAGTTTTCACCGCATGTACAGCAAAGGAACCATCGTAAAGACTAGAAGTATGATGCGGAGTTCGGAGAAGGAGAGAGGTAGCCGTACGACACGTTTTGTCTCTGGGAATAAGAAACTCGAAACGTTCGCGAAGATATGCAGGCGAGTTAGGGTTGTGAAGAACAGAATATAGTAGAGAGAGAACATGTAAGTCCCGTCGTCGTCTAATAGGTAGCCACTTGAGTTTTTTTCGGTATTCAGAGATGTGGTCGTATTTACGTAGACCAAAGACGAAGCGGATACCTAAATTTTGCAGTCGTTCGAGTTTGTTAAGATGTTCCTCTGTAGCATCCAGAAAGCAGACATCGGCGTAGTCTAGAAGTAAAAGAAGAAAAGACTGAGCTAGAACTACTCTAGTTTGAAAGGGTAGAAATTTCTGGAGACGTTTGAGAGATTGAAACGAACAATATACTCTCCTGCTGATTTCCGCAATGTGAATGCTCCAGGAAAGATTGCAGTTTATGTACACGCCTAAATTTTTCGCACTTGTCGAATACGGTATAGGGACTGAATCAAGAATAATCGGGGGGATAGACTGATGGTCCAAAAGATTGTAGAAATATCTGCCACCAATAATGAGAGCTTGAGATTTTGTTGGATTGACTAAAAGCCCAAAACCCTTAGCCCACTGACTGATGTTTCCAAGATCACTATTGATGGCATCAATGGCTTGAGACAATTCTTCGACCTTGAAGTGACGATAAAGCTGCAAGTCATCTGCATAGAGATGATAGTGTGATGTTATAACCTTAGTGCTTGCGTCGATAAATATCGAGAAAAGAAGAGGAAAGAGTACGCCACCCTGCGGTACGCCCGCTGAGAGATCACACCATTCTGAGGATTCCTCATTAGAGCGGACCGACTGCGAGCGACCGCGAAGATATGAATTGAACCAGGCAGTTACAGAGGGAGATACATTAAGGGAAGAGAGGATACCCAGGAGGATGTCGAAATCGACAGAATTGAAGGCACTGCTAAAGTCCAGCAGAACCAGAACTGTAAGAAGCTTATTTTCCATGGCCAATCGCACGTCATCAGTAATCTTAACCAAGGCAGTTACTGTACTATGGCCAGTACGGAATCCCGACTGGTAAGGAGTGAGCAAGCTGTTAGAGGAAAGAAAGTGAGATAGTTGATTCAGGACAGGCCTTCAAGAACTTTGGATAAGATTGGAAGTATGGATATGGGACGGAATTGTGAGGCAGAGGAGGGATTTGAGACCTTAGGAAGCGGGAGAACGTAGGCCTTCTTCCAAGCTGAAGGAAAGAAGCTTACCTCGAGTGAGTAGTTAATAATGTGGGTAATTACTGGAAGAAGTTTATCTATGAGGGGGCGAAGCATTTGGATCTGAAGGCCATCATCACCAACAGCCTTAGTAGAAATTGCCTGGATGGATTTTTTTATTTCTGCCTCTGTAACTAGCTGAAAAGAAAATTGGGGACATGCAGGCAAAGGTTGGCTATAAAGGTTGCGTAGAGTAGAAGTTTTAATATCATTGTCTAATATGACCGGAGAATTTGAATAGTGTGTATTAATTGCATTTAGGTCGATATCTAGAATGCTATCGTTATTAGCTTTCCCGACACCGAGAGACTTTAAGAATTGCCATGCCTGCGCCGTATTAAAATTTTGGATTGAATTGTGTATGTGGCGTCTCTTAGCATCCCTACACATACGACTGCAGCGGTTTCGTAGTTTCTTATATAGGGACCAGTTCAACTCTGTAGGGGACTTGATGTAGTGTCTCTTAGCCTTGTCCCTTTTCGACATTTCCGCTTTAATGGTAACAGATAACCATGGTGCAGGAAGATGTTTTACCCTCACCTTTTTCACTGGAGCATGCACATCAAAGAGATCTATTAGTATTGTATTAAAGATCGAGACTTTTACATCCAAATTATTAGAGTTGTACACAGGAGACCAATCAATATTGCCCGCGTCTTCTCTCAAACGGTCCAGATCTATGTTTTTAAAACTACGAAGGAAAAGAAACTTAGGTTTGCGTTTAGGTGCGCGTATTTTATAAGAGAAGTAAAGAAGATCATGATAGGAAAAGGAGGCATGAAGTTGACCGTGTTGAGCTACTTTACTAATATCAGACACTAAGATTAAATCAAGAAGTGAAGGAGGACAGTGAGGTGCATGATGAGTAGCATGCAGTGGAAGAATTTGCATATTGACAGAAGAGACAAGGGAGTGGAGTCTACGGCTACGGGTATCATCCCTGAGCAAGCAGGTATTGAAATCTCCGAGTAAAATAATATTGTCATATAATGAAGAAAAATACTCAAGTTTCGTTTCAAAAGAGTGAAAATAATCTATATAACAAGAGGGACTATAATAAACACCTAGAAGAATCTTATTATGGTTAAAAGCTAGTTCTATGAAAAGATGTTCTGCAAATTTAGAATAAATATTGTTAGTAAGCTTTTTAAAAGCTGCTCTTAGGACGCTGATTCTTAAGTTTGAATGCACTATACATTGCATTACCATAATAAACATCTATTGACGGTATTTGCTATCAGCTATCTTTAAACATCATCATTTAATCTGTTGTTGCGAAAGACATTCGGTACATATTTTATTCAGTTATACCCAAATAATGTCCGGACTACTTATTCGTAGTCGTGATTGCCATTCGTATGATTTCACACTGCGATCCTAACAAGTGTCATTTATTAGAAGTTGCTACTCCTACTAAATGACACTTATGTTGATGTTCTTTCAATTATTATCCTGAATATAATAAATCAGTCTATACACTGTCTAGGGTGACAGCAGGGGCTGGGCAAATAACTTTTTGCACTAACTGAGGTAAGAGAGATTCCGCTGTACTCCACCACATGGGTCCAGTCCGGATAGGAGAGGAATCGTGGCAAAACGTTTTTGGAACTTATTATAACAGCTACCAGGCATATAACCCGGCTTTTACGACTACTTCTTTCATACACTAATAACGGGCCCTAAAAATTTCTAGCAGTCGTTGATAATATTAAAATATTACCAACGACTGCTAGAAATTTTTAGGTAAAAAGTAAATTACGTAAAAACACGTCTACTAAGAATAAAAGGCAACGAGCAAAAGAACACTAACGGAAATCATGAGCTCCGAAACGTGTGAAGTACCTACACGATTTTACAAAGTCATTGAACGTTGTTTCTAGCTTTCCCCCGCAAATGAATCTTTTACGGTGAATATAGACGAGCGACTTTCCGTTGGGGTATTGAAATTCCTTCGACTTTTTTAAATATACATCTGAAGGGCAAAGTTTTCGTAAAGGGTGATCATGTATGAGACGAACTATGAGAGTAAAGGAAGCCATAGAAGTCTGTTAGAAAACATGAAGATACTTTGTATAAGCTTCATGGTAAGGAAAGAACCTGTTGGAACAGTACACTCTGCCGCAGGGTTCTAGCGTGATAATATAGATAGATAGTGTGTAAAGATAATAAATCCATTGATATTCCTCATCATATTAAGAGACCGAGTGAAAGGCTATTAAAAAACATAAGAATAACTTTGGAGCGGGATCAGTTGACTAAAGAGCTTACTGACCGACTTGTCAGTAAAAAATAAAAATCTTAATTTAGCAGCAGAGCTTTCCTTTTTTAGAAAATTTGTAATAACCACCAACAGCTGCTCTAAGTCTTGCGATAGAATACAAATATTATAAAACAAAGTTATGCTACTGTTTATTTTCGTTAAAGTCGTAGATTGTCTCAAGTGTGTGTCGTCGTGCTGAGCCAGCAGGACGGGTTCCCTCATCACGGCGGCTGACTCAGCAATACTTTCCGCCATTTTTCCAATGACGAACGTTTTCGCGCCACGCTTCGCGGTGAAGTCGCCGACTCAGCACCGGTTATTATGTGTTCTCAATGTCTTTTGCGCGTGAATAAAGATGTAATTATTTCCGAAGTGCATGTCACATTGCTTGATAAATCTTAGGGCTTATTTGTTACAACAGATCTTTTTTTCAGTACTTGAAAGTGTCACTTGATTAGATACATGAATCTAAGTATAGTTCCGATGAGTGTATTATGGAATAAAATAATTAATCACATGGGGTTTGAATTATTTAGAAGGGACTTAATCAGATCGGGTGAGTCGTTAGAAAAGGAATTCCTCAGTATGTAAATGTCAATTGGCCATGTTTCAGCTTAATTATTTGGTGTCTTCATTGAGATAATATGTTAATCTCTATCTATCTATCTATAACCTCACGCCAGATCTCTTGCGGGGTAGGCAGAGAGTACAGAGTTCCAACTGGTTCTTTCCTTACATACCTCTCTGGCTTCCTCGACTCTCATAGTTCGTTGTTATGTTAATGTAAGTACTACAAAATACGAAATAAGGGTTCTATTTAGTTTTTTGACGAGTAAAATAATATTAAATGACAGATTGTACCAACATATTACGACTGCTGGGCCTTCTATCACAAATTGAGGTGAGAGAGATTGAACAAACTCCACTATGCGGACCCAGTGTGGTATAGTGGAGGCTAGTATGTACCACCTACTGTAGGAAATAATAAAGCCGCCAGTAGGGTATCCAACTTAACCATTACCATATTAAATACCTACCGAGGCCGAGAAAATGCTCAAAATCAGGTCGCTCAAAAGATGACAATTCCTTGCCACTAATGGTGAACTACCTCATGCCAACCAGCTCGAATGCTACTCTTAACCTTGGGGATTGCGAAACGTTCTCGCAGTATTGAAAGTGTCATTTTACTCTCCAACTTTCGACTTCGTGCCCTGAGAAAACTTTTTTAACCGTTTCTTATACATGCATGCTTTTCCTATTATTTTGGGGTGTAAATATTCATGATGCGCGGCGGACATAACTATCATTGATTTATTTTTCTCCACTTCCTTTTCACAAGAATAAATGTATTTCCGCGCAAAAATAATGGAATATTTTATGCTATTTGTATGTGTAAGCCTATGACAGTCCCAAAGGGAATTAATACTGTTCTTAATATTGTCGGTCCTCATTATTATTATGCTTTAAAACCGTGTCTGCGTGTTTTAATTTGAGTACAATAAATGGAGTTCCCTCTTTATGGAGGACCTTTATTTGTCAAATATTTGCACGTTTTTGTCGTCAATTTACGACTGAGGAGGTAATTGTACCTACTTGGTAAAGGTAATATTGCAAAATTTACTTGCTGCCTTCATATCTATTAGAATTAAAAAATACTTTTATGTAAAAGAATTTTATCAAAATTTCTTTTCAAATTTAATTTTATAATATACCAAATATTTATATACAATATTCCGGTATGTTTTCGTATTTCTTTACTTTCTAAACGGTTTGATCGATTTTGATGATCTCTTTATTACTTATGAGGTCACCTGAATGGTTCTTACCATTAGTTGGACCCGGTTGTTGTTTTTATTGACGCGTAACCGCGGGAAATTCCTAGTTGTTTACTAAAATGAAATCTTGATGATTTAACAGTTTCTATAGATTTAACAATTACTTATGTGACCGTTAATTAGTATGTACCTACTTTACATAAATAAGTTTTCAAAAAAACGGAAACTGACTTCAAAAAGCGCAAAAGATACCTACTCGTAAGTTAACTAAAAAGCAAAAAATAAATATTTGAAGTTGGGGCCAGTCGGACAGTGCAGTCGATTAGTTGGCAGAGATTTTAAATATTTATGTTTTGCTTTTTGAAGTCAGTTTGATTTTTTTTTTTTTTTTTAATATTTTTATTTTACAATTTTAAGGGACTTAAAATGTGAATTATTTACTAATATTTATATACCTATATTATATTATTTTGCTGAGTTGTACAGCAAGGTACATATAGGATTGGCGTAATACTCATAATATCTTAATCTACGCATTCGTATTGTTTGTCATTAAGGAGTTCCCTGGTGTATCTTCCAAGTCCAAAGTCCAATACCGATGAAATTAAAGTGGGACCACCTTGGAGCTATACTGAACCTAATGCAAAAAAAAATCATCAAAATCGATTGGTAATTGGCGAAATGATTGCGTAACATCCATACAAAAAAAAACCATACAGTCGAATTGTGAACCTCCTCCTTTTTAGAAGTCGGTTAAAAATACAACCAAATTGAGGGCTTCCTCCTTTTTTTGAAGTCTGTTGATAAAATGATATCTCTCTTGTGTGAATGTACCCAATAAATTACTATATAGCTTCCTTAATTCGCCAAGTACATTACGCCATTGGCTTTTTATATCAGAGAGTTGCCTTCTAAGTATCTATTACCCTGAATATTAGCATCATGAGAAAGGGCATGCTCCGTTGGTTCGGACATATAGAAAGAATGCCAGAGGAAAGAATGACAAAACAGATATACAATGTGAAAGTGGATGGATGCAGGTACCGGGGAAGACTTAGACTATCTTACCACGACCAAATAAACCGAGTCTTATCTGATGGAAAAGTCAAGAGTCTCCGTAACCGGCGAGCGTGTATGAGACGAACTATGAGAGTCGAGGAAGCCAGAGAGGTATGTAAGGAAAGAACCTGTTGGAACTCTGTACTCTCTGCCTACCCCGCAAGGGATCTGGCGTGAGGTTATAGATAGATAGATAGATATTAGCATCAGAATAATATTGCGCTGCCCCGGTTATTTGATTTTATACATAATATGTTGCTATGAGAACGAACAAATAATACTCTGTTGTTATTATTGTGTACAATATGAAAGTTTAACTAAATATGCGATGAGACTTTAGATAGGCATAGAAATGACACAGATACCTTCCGCTGTATTAATGCCGAACACGCCGTGTTTTTTTAGTCGGCAGGAGTCTAATGTCCTATTAAGGATCTACTCATAAGAAAAATACTCGTTTGTATTTTTAAATCTGTCGCTTATGTTTGTGTTTAGATATAGCGACAGTTTATTAAAAACTCGCTGTATTTGTATTTTAGAGATTTTTGTTTTGGTTGTAAAACAAATAAAAGTCAAATACTTAACTTTAATTGGTTATCAGAAAGGCCAAAAAATTAAAAATAAAAGACTTAATAAAAAAATATTTAATTAAAATAAAAGAGTTTGACGCTGGATTTTTTCAGTGAAGGCCGCGTTCCGATCCGATGGTAGATGTAAAAAATGTAATAATTTTGACGTTTGTGAGTGCTTTTGTATGCCAATACAAATAATTGATTTTTGACTTAGACTTTTGACTTTGAATTAACGCGCGTCTTATATAATCGTATTTAATGTAAATATATATGCATATCGTCTCTTTAAGAGTGAAAAGTTTGGAATGCCGTTTTGGCTTTATCCTACTAATATTATAAATGTGAAAATGTGAATGTTTGTTACTCAACTACGTAAAAAGGCTGAACGGATTTAGATAAAATTTGGCAAATAGTTTAGTACCTGCATTAACACATAGGACTTTTTATCCCGGAGAAATGTAAGGTTATTGTCTAAAGTCAACACGGACGACGTCGCGGGCAGAAATTGGTTTATTCTATTTCATTTTTGGTACTTTAACTTAGCAGCATAAATTAAATTAGTATGGTTTGCATTTAAAACTTGTCTAAATGGCACTTTAAAAGGCTAATAATTGAACAATATAATTTTACAGGGTGCAGCTCGCTATGTTACCTTTTCGCACATACAAAGTTTTTATTTCAAGGCGACGGGTAGTGCGAATCTCATGGAGATACTTGTCTGAGAGAAGCAAGGTTTCAAAAGACGAAGAATGGGGAGTTCTGGCTGTGCCGCGCTCGCGCTCGGTCGTTTTCTCTGCGCAGCCCGTCCGCTCGCTATCTGTCGCGCATTAATTACGACTATTTGTGTGGTTAGTCTTGCCTGCGCTTGCGTGACTGCGTCCATTGCATCTGCTCGGCATTTGTAATTGACGTATTGCGTTTGGCTCGCGCATAATCAACTTCGTGAGTTGCTAGGCAGACGCGCCGTTATAACGGCGGTCGGCCTTCCCGCGATTCCTAACGGTTTCTCGTTTCGTGTGCCTACGTGGTTCGGTTCGCGGTGCTTACATGCTTGTGCAGTGACGTGTCTTCATCCGCTCGTGTGTATTCAGGTACGTCTTTGTTTATTCACGTACGTGCGGTTTGCTCTATGTATCTAATTACGTGGGTCGTTAGGTAGACGCGTCGTTCTAACGACGCGTTTTTCGTATCGGTTTTTTTTTTCTCTCCTTCGATTACGTAGTATTGTTACGTAAGGCGAAGGGGCACACCGCGTCTCCCCGGTAGTGCTACCCCCCCGCCGCCGCTCAGAGGGGGGGATCTGGGCATTTGGGCCCCGCCCTGCCATTTCCCCTCTGGAAATGGCAGACGAGTTCCCTCCCGACTTCCTCCGGGAATTAGGGAGGTACATCGTACGTACTCGCCCGTCGCGTCACCCGCGCACGCGTCGCCCTCCTCCCCCGCGCTCCCCGCGCCTTCTGCGCGCCCCGCGACTCCGTTCGCCGCGCCGAGAACGGAGGTCGCCGCGCCGAGAACGGAGGTCGCCGCGCCGCTTCCGATCCCCGCTGACCGCCCCGTCTCGCCATGCGGGTCCGAACCACTCTCGGACTCCGACATGGAGGTCGAGCACGCGTCTGCGCGACGCGCTGCCCCCGCCCGGTCCCCGTCTCCGGCGTTCTCGTTTGAGGACGGCTTCGTTTCCATCGCTTATGGGAAGCGAGCGCGCAAGCCGCGTGACTCGCCACCTCCTAAGGTGTTAAAGGCCGGGAACGACGGCGTTCCTCCCGGCCCCTCCGGCCCCCGGCCGTCTCCCAGCGCGGCCGCGAGGGCCTCTCCTCTCGCGCGCCCCGCACGTCCGTCTATCGCTCCCCCACCGCTTGTCATTCAGGACAAGAGCGCCTGGGAGCGCATTTCCAAGGCAATTTATAATCGCCAAATTAATTATACGCACGCGCGTTCCACCGCGCAAGGCATAGCCGTCAAGGTGGCGTCCTCGGACGACCATCGACGGTTATCCACGTTCCTGCGATCGAATAAGATCGCTTATCATACATACACCCTGGAGGAGGAAAGGGAGCTCAAGGTAGTCATCCGCGGTGTCCCTAGGGAGCTGGTCACCGCCGTCATAAAGGAGGACCTCCAGTCCCAAGACCTTCCCGTGCGCCAGGTGCACAGGATGGTGAATGGGCGCTCCAAGGAGGCCTATGACATGGTGCTGGTCGTCCTAGACCGCACCGAGGCCGGTCGTAAGGTCTTAAACCTTACGACCGTCTGTCACATCTTTGGCCTCTCTGTAGAGGCCCCCCACAAACGTGGCACGCCCGGACAGTGCCACAACTGTCAGTTGTACGGGCACTCTTCCCGTAATTGTCACGCGCGGCCTCGATGCGTAAAATGCATCGGGGACCACGCGACGTCTAAGTGCGCCCGTTCGAAGGAGAGGGCGGCCGAGCCCCCCCTCTACGCCCTCAGCGCAACACCCCCTCGCAACGCTCGACTCTGACCATCGTCCTGTAGTCATGACATGAGACTCGGTTCCCCCCCTTCCGCCCCTCAGCGACCCAAAAAGACGGTGATGGATTGGCATGCGCTAAGCACGGCCTTGGCGGATTGCCCGGATGCGCGCTTTACAACGAGAGGTAAAGCGTCGTGTCGCGGAGGTCCGGGAGGAACGGTGGGGTGACTTCCTAGGGGGCATCGCGCCATCGCACCTGGCCTACTGGCAGCTGGCGCGTAGCCTCAAAACCGACTCCACGACTGGCATGCCTCCGCTGTCCCGCCCTTCATGCGCACCCCCTGCTTTCGACGACGACGAAAAGGCCGAGCTTCTCGCCGACTCCCTCGAGAGCCAGTGCACCCCCAGCTCTCAGTCCGTCGACCATTCCCACGTCAACGCGGTCGACAGGGAAGTCGAGCGCAGGGCATTCCTCCCCCCCGCCGATTCCTTACCTCCTATCACCCAAACGGAGGTCGAAGATCTCATTATGGGTCTTAAAACCAAGAAAGCCCCCGGCTCTGACGGCATTTCGAATCGCGTTCTGAAATGCCTGCCCGCCCAACTTATCTGCCTCTTAGTGGCCATATTTAACGCCACCATGACGAACTGCACCTTCCCCGCTAAGTGGAAGGAAGCAGACGTCATAGGCATTCCCAAGCCCGGCAAAACTCGTAATCTCCCCGCGAGCTACCGCCCTATCAGTCTTCTCAACTCCCTGGCTAAGGTCTACGAGCGCCTACTTCTGGCACGGCTCAAAGACTTTGTAGTGTCCGGGGGTATCCTTATCGACGAGCAGTTCGGCTTTCGAGCCAAACACTCCTGCGTCCACCAAGTGCACCGCATCACGGAGCACATCCTCTCCGGTCTTAACAGACCCAAACCCGTCTACACGGGCGCCCTCATCTTCGATGTCGCGAAGGCATTCGACAAAGTCTGGCACAACGGCTTGATCTACAAGCTCTACCAAATGGGTGTGCCGGACAGACTCGTGCTCATCATACGAGACTTCTTGTCAAATCGCGCCTTTCGATATCGCGTCGAAATGACGCGCTCCACCCCCCACTCCACCCGAGCTGGAGTCTCGCAGGGTTCAGCTCTCTCACCCCTCCTGTTAGTCTTTACACGAACGACATTCCTCGTTCGAGTAAGGCGCATCTAGCCCTTTTCGCGGATGATACCTCTCTCTACGTCTCGCATAGGAATAAGGGTTTCATTACCAGAAACCTTCAGGCATCCGCCAATTCCCTAGGGAATTGGTTCAGGAAGTGGCGTATTGAGGTGAACCCGGACAAGAGCGCTGCGGTGTTCTTCTCCAGAGGTGCCACCCCGCGCCACTCCCTGCGCCACCCTAGAAGTAATCTCGACCAAGCGACCATGTTCGACCGACCCTGGGTCAAAGAGGTCAAATATCTAGGGGTCACCCTAAACAGTACCATGTCCTTCGGCCCGCACATCAAGCGGGTCCGTCACCGAGCATCCTTTGTGCTCAGTCGTCTCCATTCGTTAATCTGCAAGCGGAGTAAAATGCCCCTTAGAAATAAGGTGACGCTTTACAAAACTTGCGTTCGACTCATCATGACTTATGCGTGTGTTGTGTTCGGGCATTCGGCCCCCTCTCACATCGATAAACTCCAAGTGGTTCAAAAGCGCTTCCTCCGTAAAGCCGTAGGAACCCCATGGTTCGTACGGAATGTCGATCTCCACTCCGATCTAGGTCTCGAACCTATTCGCGCCTATATCAAAAAAGCAACAACACGACACTTCGCGAACGTTAAACGACATTAATCGTAGCCGCCGCCGACTACGATGCCCCCCCCCCCCCCCTCCGACCCCTGCCGTCACCGCCGGCCGCGACATGTTCTCTCCGATCCCCCCGATGCTTTGTCATCCATTCTTTCCGCTCAGAATACGGGTGACGACGACGTAGTCGTAGATCCCCTCCCATAGCCGGCGGTTGACCGGTGCACTTAGTAGTGCACCCCGTCCCCCCACAGCGACTGTCCCAACCGAGGGCGCCTCTTCAAGGCGCCCTCGAGTATGTCGCCTCTTGCCCTTCTGGCTCGAGCGTAGTGGTTGCACGCTCGCCCTTAAGTCCGGTGAAGCTGTAAAGGCCTCGCGGCCAACAGCGTACATCACTCACACACACACGAAGAATGGCGTCAAGCACCAATCACATTGGGACCAAATTAACTCAATATTTGATGTACTATATTGCCGTCCAAATCATAAACACAGTAACTATGTTCTACGCTGGAATATATACACATCTACTTTTCTATTCCTTTGGACATAACTGCCACTCTATAAATTATTTCGGTGGCGTATGTGCGTTTACAAACATCCGCGAAAAAAACGTGTTTTTGTATTCCATGCACTTTAAAAAGTATATGGATATAGAGACTTAATATTTAGAAAATATATATTTTAAAATCTGGTAAAATACTAGATTAAAATTTTCTCAATAGAAAAAAATCTAAAGTCATCTCTATTGCTTTACATTTTCTGATTCCAACGCGAACCGCTTAAGAACTACTCAATGGAAAATTAACTTAAAAAACACAACAAATGATTGTAGCAAAGTTCTCGTACAGCGGCTTTTTATTCAAAACGCGTAGTCTTTTAAGAAAATGATAAAAATTGTTTTTGCACATTCGTCGTTTACATAAAACCTAGACCGAAACAGGTAATTGTGGGCCATACAAAATTTCTCTCATGCGAAGATCTAACCTGCAACTATTGGATCCATTACACCAAGTCATCGTCGTTAAATTTATTCTCTAGTTTACACACCATCACTAAAACGAGGATAGTGAAATTTCTGTTCTGGCTACGTTCGTAGTACAGTTTGTTCAACATAACTAACTACTTCCAGTTGAACTGTTTTAGTTTTGCTTGTATGTACCACGGAAACTCCTCAGAAGTTACTTGGTTTGTGCGGAAACACTGCCGACTCTAATAACACCTCGACTTGAAAACTGGAACTTATAACGAACTTGCTGCTTTCCACGACTTCGTCTATGTTAATTTTCTTTATTGAGACAAATCTACACTGTGTCCTCCTTCAAGATGCAATCTTTTTTTTTCAAATATTATTAGTATCTGTTATGCTGTATACGTGTGAAAAGGTAATATACGAACTGAGTTACTGCCACTTTTCTAATAGTTGGTAGTAGGTACAGCGGGTTAATTGAACTTTCTGTATTACTGAGACTGACAGAGTAATACGGGAAATAATTATAGCCCATATTACTATTGTACATTACTACCAATGTGGTACCACTGGTGTTATGAATTTTAAGTGCCTATGTTTAATTGATTCATTATTTTACTGTGATAATTTGACAACAGGCATGTAAAATACTACTAGATTATAAATTACATTTCGAATAGGCGATTCCCTCTAATGGAACTCGATCGGAACGCACATTGTGATTAAAATGAAACTGATTAAGGGTTCTGCACACGGACAGTTTCGCGTTTACATTTGTTTAAATAGGATGTATTTGAGCAAGAGTGGCACTTAAATAGATTAACGTTAAGCTCACGACCTACTTTCTGTGTTACTGAACTAGTTAAATGATCATTGTATTTATAATAATAATAAAATACCATGTACTACCCCACAGCTGAGGCCCCTCACAAATTGAGGTGAGAGAGATTAGGTCCTACCCCTAGCGGACCTAGTGGGAATTGGTGAAATCAGGTTTGTGGCTATCTGCTGTTGAAATCTACGCCGCCCATAAGGCTTCCAACTAACTGGTCTTATCAAATACCACTTCAAGAGTTAACCAGTACCAATGGCTCACCGTGCGTTTCGTAGCATGATGTTGAAAATGCCACAAGTTCCATCCCATCTGAGTGAGCATAATAAATACTATCATCAACTGTTGATTACTGTTTAAGAAAAGGTGTTTTGGTTATGTAAGCTAAATAGAAAATATAGTAAAATGCAGTCGGTGTCACTCATCTCAGATTTACCGAGCCTAGCGTTGGTGATTGTTAAGAGCACTGCAGTCCCGCATGGCTACGAATACCTCCAACTTGATAGCTATATCGTTTTCTGTGAGAAGCAGAACATCACGTCTGTGCAAGGGAATAAGTTCTCGATTACGTGGGCTTCTTTTAAACATACTCGTAGAAGAGAAATCCATGCCTATAAGACACATTTTGCAGTTTTCGATTGTTTTAAATCATTTTGAAATATTGATGTGTTCAATAAGTATTTTTATAATCAGCCCTTCTAGGATAACGTGTGTATGTAATTAATCCACAGAGGTCGACTCGCTATTTTTATATACCTAGTGGAGCCGTAGATCCCACAATATATACCGATGAGTGTTGAGCGTAAAAGCTACCGAAGCGTGTGAAAGGGGGCAGGCGGTCTACTGGAGTTGACGCTCATCAGCTAACCAAACGCAAATGATTATTAGAGGATTTACTCTCAATCTGCTGAATGGTGACTAGCGTGGTTTATTTAAGATTTACAAGATTTTATTGGGTGTGTGAAATAATAAAGTTGAATAAAGTGTTTTTTACCTGTATTGCGCCTATGTTGAACAACGCTAGTGGAAAATAAAATCCGTCCTTGTGTACTTCTGGCTGACTGACTATTTATAATGAAAACAGAAATTGATTTCTTCATTGGGTAAGTCAAGAGTCCCCGTAACCGGCGAGCGTGTATAGGACGAACTATGAGAGTGGAGGAAGCCAAAGGGTTCTGTAAGGGAAATAAGCTTTTGGAGCTCTGTGAACAGATATCTACCCCGCAAGACACCAGGCGTGATGATATAGGCAGATAGATTTTCTAAGGAAATACTATACAGTTCTAACACTCTAATCTTCTTCTTCTTCTTCTTCAGCCGAAAGACGTCCACTGCAGGACAAAGGCCTCCCCTAAAGACCGCCACAACGGCTGGCTTTGTGCTGTACGCATCCAACTTTTACCCGCGACCTTCACCAGGTCATCGGTCCATCTTGTAGGGGGCCTACCCACTCCACGTCTTCCGGTACGTGGTCGCCATTCGAGAACCTTTCAGCCCCAACGGCCGTCAGTTCTACGAGCGATGTGCCCCGCCCACTGCCACTTAAGTTTAGCAATTCTGAGGCTATGTCAATGACTTTCGTACTCCTGCGGATCTCCGTCCGTTCCGTTTCTGATTCGATCCCGCAGGGTAACTCCGACATAACTCTCTCCATCGCCCTTTGGTGACCTTGAGCCTTCTTATAAGGCCCATCGTAAGCGACCATGTCTCAGTGCCGTAAGTCATCACTGGCAACACACACTGGTCAAAGACTTTTGTCTTGAGACACTGCGGAATTTTGGACGAGAAGATGTTACGTAGCTTCCCGAACGCCGCCCAACCGAGCTGGATTCGACGATTGACCTCTTTCTCGAAGTTGGACCTACCTAATCGGATTCTTTGTCCCAGGTATATATAATCGTCAACAACTTCGAGCGTAGAGTCTCCAACCTTTATAGAAGTTGGTACCACATTGACGTTTGACATGATCATCGTTTTGTCTATGTTCATTTTAAGACCTACTTGTTGAGAGACTCTTCTAAGGTCGTTGAGCATGGTACTGAGGTTTTCCAGGGTATCAGCTATGAGCACGATATCATCGGCAAATCGAAGGTGAGATATGTACTCGCCGTTGATGTTGATATCTAGTCCTCTCTAGTTCAGAAGCTTGAAGACATCTTCCAGCGCGGCGGAGAACAGTTTCGGGGATATAACGTCTCCCTGTCTCACACTACGCTGCAGTTGAATAGGTTTCGAGCTCTGGTCCTGAAGGCGGACTGACATAGTAGCGTTTTCGTACAAACTCTTCAGCACCTCGATATACCGGTAGTCTACTTGGCACCGCTGGAGAGACTGTAGTACAGCCCAAATCTCGATCGAATCGAAGGCCTTCTCATAATCCACAAACGCTAAGCATAGTGGCAGATTGTACTCTTCAGTCTTCTGTATGACCTGTCGCAGCGTATGAATGTGGTTTATGGTGCTGAAGCCTTTTCGGAAACCGGCTTGTTCGGGAGGCTAGAAGTCATCAAGTCTGCGCGCGAGACGATTCGTGATGACTCTCGAAAACAGTTTAAGACGTGGCTCAGAAGTGAGATGGGTCTATAATTCTTCAAGAGGGTTTTATGACCTTTTTTGAAGAAGAGAACCACCACACTTCCGGGCCATGATTGTGGCGTTTTGCCCTCGAGGATGACGGTGTTGAATAGTTTCTGGAGAGCCCTCAATATCAGCTTTCCACTAGCCTTAAGAAATTCGGCTGTTATATCGTCATCGCCTGGCGCCTTATTGTTCTTGAGCTGTTTGAGAGCCATACTGATCTCGTACAGACTGATGTCCGGAGTATCTTCGGTATAGTGTCGGGTCAATTTGGCTCTTGGGTCTATGGCCGGATTGCAGACAGGTGGTTGTACTGATGTGTATAGCTGGCCGTAGAACTTCTTGACTTCCCTCAAGAGTTCCGGTGTAGAAGATACAATCCTGCCATCTCCGGTCTTCAGCTTACTCAACCGGCTCTGTCCGATAGACAGATCTCTTGCAAACACTTTATAGCCTTTATTGCGCTCGATAGTCTCTCTTCGTTTGTCAGTATTATACTCGCGTACATCGCGAGTCAGAGACTTAGAGATCTGCCCATTGAGCCGCTGGCATTCGAAAACTTCTTCTGGAGACTGCAAGATCATCCTGCGTCTTTCCTCCATAAGCTGGGTAACGCCTGAGAGCTTGTTGGGTCTTTTTGTACGGTGGGTTTTAAAGAACTTGTGCCCGACCGTATGGATAGTTTCCACTACCCTGCTGTTATAATCGTCCACGTTTATGTACTTACCTAGATCTTCGAAGCGAAGCTGCAGTTCGAGCTGAAAACTATCGGGCTCCTGAATCTGGACAGGTGCTGGACGGCTTCAGCGTAATAAGTTTCTATGCATATTAACATAGCAGATCACTATGCGACGTACACGCGCCGGCAAAATACAGGGATTTTAATCTGGATTAGCTGATTTGAATACTGATTGGCCATCCATGCCAAATGACGTTTAATTAAGTTAAAAACAGTACCAAATTGAAAGGGATAAGATATATATTAATGTTTATTAATTAACATGCAATGAGAGATGATATTTATTCTAGTCATTATGCTTCTATTATAATTGAAATTTGTTCAGATATTCCTGATTTGGGTGTAAATTAGGATTCAATTTTAGATTAATCGTAATCGTTGGACTATTACAGTAGCGAATAACGCGCGTAGCATCTGGAATCTGGTATTGCGCCCGGTATAATATCAATAGGCTCACCCCCTATTGCATTGGGACCTAACATCGTTGGCGAAAAGTGGGTGTAAACAGTAAACCTCTCCACCCTCGCTTAGGGAAGGTAGACGTGACGGTGTTTTAATTTTTTTTCTGAGCATGTTACATTTATATTTATAAAAAAATATTTCAATAATTCAAGTGTCTCCGTAACCGACGAGCGTGTATGATACGAACTATGAGAGTGGCGGAAGCCAGAGAGGTCTGTAAGGAAAGAACCTGTAGGAACTCTGTACTCTCTGCCTACCCCGTAAGGGAACTGGCACGATGATATAGATAGAAAAAATATTTCTAACAAAGTGTATGTATAAATGAAGATTTGATATTGGCCGTAGATAGAAATCGTTTTTGAAAAGTATAAGTCTTCATCGGCTTTTTATGGCCATTATTAGATCACAAAGTATCGACGGAAAATCATTCACCGTAGTCCAAAACTACGTCTACATCCTGGATAGTAATTTTTTATTGGTCTATTACCTTAGCTCCAACGTATTCGTTGCACAAAAAACAGTTATAACTGTAGTAAATATTTTACTTAAATTAAAATTTCTGGTGCATATAAAGCCGGAGTGCAGTTCGCTGTACCCATTCCACGGCGCGGGCTCGAAAGCACCATTCACGCGTTGTGTTCAAAATTCCATATTTTCTACGCAAATAGGTTATGCAAAATACGATGTTTCTTTTTTATATGTATAAATGTTTAGAATGCAAACGCGTTCATAAAGGCAACGCATTTCATTTCATATACAAGTTTCAAGATATTTCTGACAGCGAGCTGGGAGCTGACTACGATACATATACTGTATGTTAAGTTCTTATCTCCTGTACAAAGTGCTGTGAAGGACGTTATCAATAAACTGAGCTAGTACAGAAAACAGTCGAGGACAATATTCTCGTTACACTTTATAATATTAGCTTTGATTCGCCAACGTACTAAGAATAAGCTCTACATTTTATTGATGCTTGTAAATTTGGTTCACAACGCATCCTTTTTTTATATCAGTTTATAATACACTAATTCATTATTCATACCTATGTACATATCTATCTACACTTACCAGTTTTTAATCAAATTGGCTCATATTCAAAAAAGTCCCTTTGTTTGACGTGTTCCCTCATTCCATCTCATTTAAGTCAAGGCGTTAGTTCCGGTTACCACTTAATATGGCAAAATTAATGTAAGTTTGCTACCTTATAGGTGGCCTGGTAAGTTCCAACAGCAGGAGGGCACACACCTGCTTCCGACAATCCGGGACCCCGCGTGGTCGAGTATACCCTATTCTCTTTCACTTCAATTGGTGAGGGAAGGACAGTTTAGGCTGATTCATTTATCTATCTATATCATCACGTCAGATCCCTTGCGGGGTAGGCAGAGAGTACAGAGTTCCAACAGGTTCTTTCCTTACATACCTCTCTGGCTTCCTCCACTCTCATAGTTCGTCTCATACACGCTCGCCGGTTACAGAGACTCTTGACTTATCCTTCGGATAAGACTCGGTCTATTTATATTAATTTAATTATTATTATAAAACTAACCAGTTATATTTCTAAAAAAAACACACCGTCACGCCTATATTCTCCAAGCGGAGGTGGCAAAGTTTACTGAGTACACCCAGTTTTCGCCGACGATGTTAGGTTCCAATGCAATAGGGGGTGAGCCTATTGACATAATACCGGGCACAATGCCAGATTCGAGATAATTGGGAATTTTCATGTAAAAAAATGTTTAGCTACACGCATTATTCGCTACTATAATAGACCAACGAA